>CM061548.1:379278414-381854677 GCA_030864215.1 Capsicum pubescens | reverse complement strand
CAGTTTTATTCAAATTAGGGTTTGATTTATCTTCAAAATCTTTTAATTCTTTGCTTACTTCCTTAAATGCCTATTCTCCATCATATTCTTCCTCTTGCTTCATTATATCTTGATTAGATTGGATTTTAAGATCAGGATGAAAATTCTACATGCATGTCATATCACTAGAATCAGAATAAAGAGAACTATATAAGAAAAATGACAAACAAAATATATTTGACACAAAATAAAAGAGACATTGCATTTCATTTAAAAGGAAAGATAGGAGGGTTTAGACATAAATGACAACAAAACATAAACAAGATAGATTCCGAATTACAACCCTGAAATAACCCGAATAAATAGAAAAAAAACCTTCCAAAACTCCCTCCTGATGGGGAAAGGAGTGACTTCCCAATTTTTGAGCCAGACATCAGGACCTATGAACTGGATATCTACCTTACTGGTACCTTCTGCCACTTAAATCATATCAACTTTAACCAACAGGTTTTAGAAGTCATCAACTAACTCAGCTTCGAGCTTTATAGGTTTTATGACATTGCTCTTGACAAATGACTTTCTGAGTAGTGGCATTGGGCGAGGGAGTAACCATGTTTCCTTCTTCCTTTTCCTGGCCTTTTTCCAATCTTTATCTATAGGTTTGAATCCTAGACCAAAAGTGTCCATATTCTTACTTGGGCATATGGGATGAACAATACCGTGCAGAGACACTCCTAAACCCTTTCCTAGGTCAAATCCATATTTCAAAATCTCATTTAACATCATGACAGAAGTAGAAGATAACTGTGGCCCTGGCATAACCTTTCCTTCAAAGAAATGATCCACCAGCACTATATCAAAAGATTGATAGACAAATGTCTCTTCTACATTGTTTGCTTCAATAAAAGGCATGGGAGAGTCTTTGGATACAGACAAAACCCCTTTACCATGAATAACTACTTCTTTATTATCATGCTTGAACTTGATCATGTGATGCAATGTAGATGCAACCTCCCCCAGCCTTGTGAACCCATGGTCTTCCCAACAACAAATTGTAAGAGACATTGATATTCAATACTTGGAACTCTATGGCAAAATCAATAGGCCCTATAGTTAGCATTAGCTCTATTTCACCAATGGAGTCTATTTTTGCTCCATCAAAAGCTCTGATACATACATTGTTGGGTCGAATCCTCTCGAAATTGATATTCAACTTTCGCAAGGTGGACATAGGACAAATGTTGGATCCAGAACCTCCATCAATCATGACATGCGTAACATAGAAATTTTCACACTTCACAGTAATTTAAAGGCCTCGGTTATGCCCCGTACCTTCTACAGGTAGTTCATCATTAAAAAAGCTAATCCGATTCACCTCAAAGATCTTTCTAATAATTTTCTCCAACTGATTTACTAGAATTTCCCTAGGAACATAAACTTCATTCAACACCTTCAATATAACATTACGATATTCTTTAGAATGTAACAACAAATATAGAAGGGAAATTTGAGTAAGGGTCTTTTTCAACTGATCTATGATTGAATATTTTGGTAATTTCATCTTCTTTAAGAATTATTCAACTTTTCCTTCGATGACAGTATTTTTTACAGATGATTGCCTATTCATCATTAGTTTAGACTTCCTCAACCCTCTTGGCATAAATATCTTCCCAAACGAGTCAAACCCCCTACCTCATTTACTTCTTCTATGATTTCCTTTCCCTGAAAAGTCATCACAGTCTGATTATACCTCCAGGGAACCCTTTTCATATCGACTAACGGGAGTTGGTTCACTGACTTAATGATAATAGGTGTTGCAAATACTCCTTTTAGCATCAAAATAGGCTTGCTCGGAGATCCTACTACGGTTAACTTGGGTTTGTCCTGACTTAAAACACTAATTTTTCCAACTTTTTTTACAATGATCATGGGTTTGCTCATGTTTTCTTGGGCTTTACCTTCCACCATTTCTACTTGGCTCAATGACATCGCCTTCAACAAATTTTTCATATTCACCAATTTATCCTCATTAGTTTGTATTCTAAAAATAGGCTTGTAACACGTCAATGACTCTTTGCCACCATATATCAACTCCAACATGTTTGTTTTAGCATGGGCTAGCAATGAATTTTGTTTGATGTTTGGAATCTCCAGGGCTTGTATCATTATTTAATTCTCATCAATCAGATCCTGGATGACTCTTTTCAAATACCAATGTTTCTCGATATCATTCCCCGACATGTTAGAACAATATTCACACCTTAAAGAATAATCATGATTTCTCAGAGGTGGATTCTAGAGAGCATAATTGTCAGATGAACAACATAAGTAGGAGATTCAGATAGTGGAGGAGCCACAAACACAGGTGCCAGAGGTGGAGCTGAATGAGAAGAAGGCCTCTGTTGAGGGACTGTCAAGGGCACACTAAAAGTGCCAAGATAGTACTGATGTGGTGTGAATCTGGGCGCGTGCTGGGGTGTATCTGTGGGACTAGAAAACTGCACCTAAGATAGCAGCGGATAATTGGAAGTGTTGCCGAGATCATCAAGGTATGGAGGAGGAGACATACCACTAACCCAGGCTCAATGCATTTCTGCCAATTGTTGCCTGAGTCTCAACATCTCCTTATTATGTTCGTAACATCCTTCCCCAAGACTCTAGTTCGGGTTAATGAGCGAATTTTATACTTATTTGTTGGCTATGGAGAGCTTTGCTTTTGATCTAGTGAAGTAAGGATGACTAGCCATAGTGTTACAAACCAACCACTTTTATTTGAAAGAACATGCTCAAAAAAGACAAAACCCATTAGGATTAGGTCAAACAACAAACATAGAAATCACATTATATACACATCCTTGGTTCATGCATAGCTCTCCCTTACACTATTTTCTCTTCTCCTCTCATCACACTTCGTTCTTTTCTACTTTTTCCCTCACTTCCCTTTTGTTTGCATCAGTCTTTTTTTCTTCCCTTTTCTTCTCTCACTATTATTTTTTTTCTTTTCTTCTCTTGCTACTTTATTTCTTTTTATAATTCTTTATGTCTTTTGATTTTCTTTAAAAGAAGAAAATTAAGGAAAAACAAAGAGAAAAAATGATTAGATCGAACCCAAAAGTAGGTTACCTACGATCATATCGTACATAAATCAGATCTTGCTTAGTTCGGGATGTATGCACAAAGCTTTGATGATTTTCTTTTGATTTTTGATTGATCATTTTTTAATAACAAAAAAAACAAAAATCAAGAACAACGCAATGTCACTACATTTCCATAAAATAAACAACTAAAATAGACTCCGAATTTAAGACAACCTTAATACTAATCAACAAGGACTGCATAACTCTCTAGACCAATAGGACAACATGCGTAACACTCCTAATAAAGACTCTAATGTTAAAACAAGCTTGACACCGACTTAACAAAGACACAAAAATACAATGACAGAAAAAACAAAGGACTCAAACTAAATAAAAGATAGGAAGTTCTCCTTCAAACTGCTGTGCTGCGTGATGGCCCTGGCTGAGATGGACCTGCCTGTGAAGTTATCGCTTTGCCACTCAAATTTTACAACATACCCTGTAATGAACTTTGATATTTGGGAGGAAGCTTCTAGCACGTGTTCCTGCCTCTTGGGGAGTACACCTGAAAAGACTGTTCTGATACCCTTCCACAATTATGAGCAAACCTGATAACTGAACTCTCAATGCCTCCACTTTGGCCCCCGCATCATCACCCTCATGGTTATCAACTATGCAAGCTTCCCATATTATTCCTCTAAGTTGCACTGGTAATGGTCTATTGACACCCCAAGGAATCGATTGAAACCAGATTCCATATCTCTGAGTGTATCCAAGATTATCTAAACCTGCCCTGAGAGTATCCACACCCTGCCACATTGCATTATTCCAGAACTGCTCATATTTAATCCCACCCTTATCTTGATCCATAAAGTACTCAACATCCTATTGAAGGTCCATTATCGGAGGAACATCTTACAATCTACCCAACTGGCACATTAACCTAAGATGGGTGTATGGTCGGGTGCAATAAAGCAACAACAAAACTAGAAGGAGTAGCATGCTACATCCAACCAAGATTATTTTTGGTCGGAGCCATAAATAGGTCCATAGGATATTTTCATCCGTTCTTGATTCGATAAATTTGACCCAAGCATCGACTCATACAAGCAATGAGAATTTAGTAAAGTGCATGCTATGTTCCATAGTTTCCACTCGACTGGGCAAACAATGGTCAATCACTTCTGATTTGATCAAAGAAGGGGCGTTCAAATGCTCCATCATCCATAGTTGTAATACAAGGTTGCTTCCCTTAAAAAATTAGATACCCCTTTTTACCTCGGTCAAAGCTTTATATATCTCCACTAAGATCATAGGTACGATAGTGACCTTATCTCCCTTATCCTTGTTAAATAAGGCCATCACTACAGATTGTAAATGAGTATTAATATGCCTTTCTTCCAGGGGGAATACCAAAGTGCCTAACAAAGCAAAAGTGAAAACCTCAAGACAACGTTTCTTCCAATACTTTTTAGTTGTATAAAATTCATCCCAAAAATAATTGAAACTGTCTAGGAGGCTAAACTGAGAATACAAGTAATCAAAAGAGACCAAATATTGGTAAAGGCATCCTAGATGGTTATTAAATTTCAATCCATAACAGTGGAGAAACCTCGTGGGAGAATGACACCGCGCTCGAATCATCTTTTTAATGTAAGACAATTTAAATAAATTCGATATTTTTGCTAGGGTAGGCGTCATTTCAAAACTCCAAAACCTAAAAACCAGACAAGTTGGATCCCAAAAAGTCAATGCAGCCTTGATCAGGTCTGGATGGGGCTTGATAGATAGAAGAGAAATGAGAGTGCCTAACTTCTTTGTTAACTCATGCTTTTTGGAGTAGTTGAACATGTCCCACCACTTGATTAACTTTTTGGACACTTTAAATACCATCAAGACTCTAGACCTTGGAGAAGGATCCATCCTATAACAACACACAAGACTTATGATTTAATATTCTAATAAAAGGGTAAAAATTCCTAACCCTCTAGATTTTGATGTGGACAGGTTATCATAAAGGGACAAACCAATTTATAACTCAACGACACTAGACTAGACTAAAAAGAGAAAGACACTAAGCTAAGATTAAGATAGTGACCAAAATAAAAGATTATCAGACCCATCGAGGGATGCCTACGTATACCGCCCCTAAGGACAAGAATCAGGTATGCGTAGTTTATCCAGATCAGACAATTAAACAATAACGGATAGACTGAACCATGACTTGAAAGACCGACAAAGACTGACGATGAAAAATGTCAATAAAATCTTTTTTGAGTTTTCAATTTGACACTTCACATAAAAATGACACCAACAACTATGAAAGAAAAAGAATCTTTTTGGTTTTTATATTATATGAAATGTACAAAACTTCTACCACCTTTTTTTGAATTTTCCTTTTATAAAAAACTTCTATTAAAATAAAATCTTTTTGAAATTATGAATTATGAATGCATGCTAAAAGAGACAAATTGAAAATCTTTTTGATGTTTTGTTTTTTTGAGTAAATGAGTGCAAAAGGTAAAAAAAAATCTTTTTGAATTGTGAAAAACAAAAGCCATAAAGAATACTATAAACTACGACGCCCTCTCTTCTTTTTTCACTTTTTTTCTCCTTTCCACAATTTCTTGCCTACATACTTTACTTCTAACATATGCTTTTGCCCAAATCAGTCTGTCAAATGACCCCGTTACCCTCAAAGATGCAAAATTTAGCACATAGGGATGCTTTAGAGGTGAGTCTCCTACAAAGGATCAAGCGGATCCTGCTAGGTCTCAATATGATGCAAATAAGGATGACCTTAAGGCTGACCTACATTGGGGTTCACTAATAAGGCTGTTCAGGGAAATTTATGGTCGATAGTGGATGCGATAGCTTTCCACCCACTTCATACCAACCGATGGCTCCCCCTCCTAAAATAAGGGTGACTCAACTAGAGGTCGTGTACACAGCGTGTACTACAGAACTTATTGCGGAAAAAATTAACTCGAGTTATGCAAATGATGACAGATATAAAACGGTAACATCTAAGAGGAAAAACTATAAACACGTAGCAAGTAGGCACTCAACAATAAAATAAAATACAAACAACGTCTATACAACCATAATGTCAAACTAAGCCGATACAGCTAAAAAATAAGCTTGAATTTTGAAAAATCCCCAGGAGAGTCGCCAGAGCTGTGACACCTCTTTTTTATCCAAAAGGATTGTAATTTTAAGTTTGAAAGGGTTATTATTATTAAGTGACAAAAAATAAGATTTGTTTCGAAAATGATTCTTTTTCATTTAAATTTAGAGTCGCCATTTGACATAAATCGGGTGTGCCAAGTCACCTTTAGAAATCCTTTTTCAAAATGGTTTGACTTTAAAACTTATTCGCGAACAGAGATTCCAGTTAAGGAATTCTATTGACCGAGGGAAAGGTGTTAGGCACCCCTCGATCCCTCGGTTTGACCACGATCGCTCCATGAACTATATCGGCTAATTTGACACTATAAAATGTAAAAACCACATAAACACATAAACACGAAACAAACAATCAAACATAATAAATCCAAAATAATGTCCAGTCCAAATTATAGAGTCCCAAAAATAGAAAAATGCAAAAATATAAATCCTATTCTAAACTAATCCTAGACTAATGCTTTATCCAACGCCTCGGGCCTTCATCACGAATGTCCTCCGGGTACAAGATACCTCGGGGCATTCTCCGATGAATAAATATATACAGATACTTTGGGGAATTCCCTTTCCAAATTGTACAATTGATCCAAAAGTGATAAAACAAACCATTCAACACACATTTCAAGCATTCACCAATCAAAAATTCTTAAATTTGCCTACCCCTATTGTATCCCTATTATTCTTCGATCTAAAACATGATACTATCGAGTTCGATTATAGTTCATTTCAAGTCAAACAACCAATGAATCAAACTAATCAAAATTCACTTTTTATCAATTTTCATTTCCCGCCCCAATTTATCTTCAAATTACCAATTTCAAATCTCAAATAATTTATCGTTTCATCATGTCATGCATAATCAAAGGAATCAACAATGAATCAAAAAGTAAGCAGTTATTTGCCATAAATAAAGATCAAACAATCAACCAAAATGTTCAATCCATAAGACCGGGTATCATAAACAAGGAATAAAAGAGTAGAGATTAGAAATGGACCTCGATTCGGAACTTTCGAAGAATATTTCTTGGTAAAATAAAGAAATTTTATTTCGATAACCTCAACTCAAGCCTCAACAATGAAAAATATCCAACTCGATATCGCAAATTCTGATCTGAATAAATTTGAATCCAGTAACACAAACTCAATATAAACTACCGAATCGACAACTTCAACATAAATGACAAACTCCCGAACCAAAATTCCCGAAGATGAAATTCTAATCTCAAAACCCAAGAATAAAAACTCAAACCTAAACAATTCGACGAAAGATGAAAACCTAATACTGAATGGATTACAAGGATCAATACAAATGGTAGTTTTTCGTTCAAAATCGGCTGGAACAGTGGGTTATTGATGACGGGATCGTGTTTTGGGTTTATGATTTAGCTTTACCAAAACTCGACAGATTTGATAGAAAAAAAGACGAACAGTGAACGATGTGGTAACCAAGTTTCTGGTGAAGCCATTGCTGAAATAGTAACACGAATGTAGGATTTATGTTTCTCCTTCAACCCTCACTACCCTTTTTTCATCCATCTCTAATTATGCGTATAGATCAGTGTATTGTGAGGAGTGTGTGTATGATTCAGTGTGTCTGTGTGTGCATTTTGTCAAGAAGAATGAATTTCCCGTGGGAATTTTTGTTTCTCTGTATATTAAAATTGAGATCTGTCTGTGTGGTAATGGCAAAAAAAACATGTGAAAAATATAGGTAGGGGGGTCAAGTGGACGAGGGTGGAGTAGGGGTGTAAGGTGTCCTAATTTGATAGGGAGGGGTTGTTAATATGTTATCAAAAGAATATTGAGGATTGGGTTGGTTAGGGGTTTGTTATTTTTTCTTCTAGTAAGGAATTATCCCATGACTGAGGGTACACGATAGGATAAGATAAATAGGTGGAATTGATTTTCGGGAGGGGAAAAACTATGTGTCTACAATTCTTGAAGCTCACACTCTAATCCTTCAGGGTCTTCATTAGGATTTTATAAATGTTAATGCAAGAGATTGGTTAGTCTAAGGTGGGAGAGATAGGTTCTCAGTTTGTGGGATTGTGTACTTATATCACCTAAGTTGTTAAGTATGGATGAAAGAAGATGATTTACAGCAGTAACAATTAGATAGGAGATATATGGTGTAAACTACATATAGGAGTTCTTGAAGTTATTATATTGATAAGTTTGAATGTTGTGAAGAAATAGTTTTATTAGGGATATAGAATATAGAAACAATCAAGGCTAGTACAAGTTAGCAGAAACCGTTGTCGAGTTCGCACATGTTTTTTCAATCCATGATCATCATACGAGGATGAATGATCCCAAGGGGGAGATATTGTAAGAACCAAAACTTTTGGTCTAAAAAATTTAGACCACTCTACATATGTAGTTAAACCTGAATCTACAAAATCTGTATCTTGGTGTAATGTTCATAGCTTAAAGTTTGGTAAGGTATTGGATATCGATTAAGGGCATAAGAAATCTCTAGCATGAAGTTGAGTTGAAAGGTCCTTTAGCGACTAATTTTTTGTATATGTCCGTACAAGAGTCAACTTCAAACAAGTAGTCCTCATAGTTATGAAGAGTTACGTGCCCTACAACTTATCAAATTAAAGATTTTTGAGTTTTCTTTCCAATGAAACCAATCATTTATTAATCTAATCCCAAAACAAAAAGTTATGATCATTTTAATAAAAGGTGGAAGAGCAGTTACGCAGCTTGATTTAAAACCCCCTTCACGGGCAATTTTGTCTAAACCTTTTCAAATACCCCAACACAAACTAAAACTTTTCTTCATCAGTTTTCAGATTTATTTTTAGCTTATTACACACCCTATTCTCCTTCCTAACACAACAATTAAGAATCCATGAGAATTCGATTCAAGAATCAATTCAAATCCCTCCATTCCAATTACAATTCTTCTAGCCTTTTTGAGGTATGTAAAACTACTCTTTCTTTCTAATTCCTTGAATTTTATGTTCTCCAGTTCAATTTATTTTCAACATAAATTAGGGTTGAAGAATCCTTATAATACTATTTTCTCAATTAAATTTCCAAGTAGTTTTTTTTATGATATCTATGGGTAAACTCTAGTTTCTCGATTTACTCTAAATTATGTCAATATGGGAAACTTATGATTAATTTCAAGTGTTGAAAATTCTTTTGATCCATGAACATAAATCACTAGAAGTTTTGAGATAATTGAACTTATTACTACGAAGTTCATGACCTTATCTCATATTAGTTCCAAAAATTGTAAATTTGATACAGAATGAAACTTTTTCTGATTTCTAGTATGGACAGTTTTGTTTATTCTCCAACAATAATATTATGATTTATTTTTACTTCTAGATTAATTTGTTGATTTGAGCCTGTCCATTACATAATATGAATTTGAATATGAATCCTAATAAGAATATTTTCAATCAACTCTTTATTTCGTCAAAAGCTATGGGAACCATATTCATGAATTGTAACATAGTGAATTATGATATTACCTCTCATAAATATCTAAGAATGATAATAACTCATGATTTATGAACTCAATGTGGTTTGTTCTTTGGCATATCCTTAATTATTTTGTTATAAAAAATCTACCGGGAACTATTTTCACATTTGAACGGGAATTGTGACCCCCAATAAAAAGAATTCAATTTGCTCCATAACGATTATAAATGCTATGAAAAGCTTTGAATTGAACCATTAACCTAATATATAATGACACTCCAAGAATGCTAAAAATGACATGAATATTCCAAAAGATCACTCTCCAATATGGCATAATCAATTATGATTCTACCTCCCATGAACCCTGAGTGATGCTAATGAATCATGTAAACTACAAGTATGAGCTAAAGGTGGAAAATTCATGATAATGATCCTAAGGTGTCTAAATGTCAAATATGAACCCAAGCTGGTAAATTCTCATGATAATATGGCTAATCTATGATCATGAATCAGTAAGTTAAACACGTAACATTATGAGCTTAAGGGAGTTAGTTAGCTGACCTTGAAGGCATAGGTATAAATAAAAAATACCTGAAACTATATTTGCGACCATAGAATAAAGATTATTCCACTACTCGGATGACTCTTTTCTTCATATGTCTCAAAAAGGGGCTAACCAGGGATGTTTTCTAGCAAATTATGTCATGTCATGTCCTATGACTGACAAGGTGTAGGATGTCTTAACTGATCGGTTCGAGATCAGACTCCTTGCGCTCATATTGTGGTTTATGATAGTTCACTATTTTCTCCCCCAAATAATCAAAGGAATTAAATCTACCTTACTTGGTCAATTGTAAATTTAGTTTTGGAAAAATTCTTCAGTGGACCCCTATACTAGGTCATTTTTGTAAGTTGGACACTTCTACTTAGATGTTTGTCATCTGGACCCTTGAACCCATTAAAAAGCAACATTTTAAAAACTTTTTTGGTGAGTGTGATACACTCTTGCCACGACAGCTACCACATCAGCTACCACATCAGCTTCCATGTTATTTTTATTTTTAAATATAAAAAATATTAAATATTAAAATAAATAGATAAATAATTAAATGAATAAATAAATAAACCCCCCTCCCCCTTCCTCTCTCTTCCCCATTTTTTTTATTTGCATTTCTTCTTCTTCTTTTTCTTATGGTTCTCCCTGTTCTTCTCTTTCTTATTTTTCTTCATCATTTTAATCTTCTTATTCTTCTCACTCTTTGAAAAAATAGAAAAGAAACGCTCAAAGAACTAAGAGGCCAAAATAAACACTATTTTTTTCTTTTGTTGTACAATTTCTGGAGGTTCATGAAGCTTTTCATTCACCTGTTTGTCTGTGTTTGAGCTTTGGTTGTTGTTGAAGATGATGATAATCTCAGGATTACTCAATTTGTAGCAGCTGGTGATTAGATTTTTGTTGTTTGTTTGGAAAAATTGAGAAGTGAGAATCGAAGAAGAAAGATTCTTGTTATTTGATTCTTGTTGTTTGTTTGGAAAAATTGAGAAGTGAGAATCAAAGAAGAAAGAAAACCATGTCATTTGTTTGTTTGTTTTTTGTTGATTCTTTATCTTTATCTTCTGATTCTTGTTGGTTGTGTTGATTTGTTTGGAATAAAATTTCTCAAAGTTCTATTCGATTGAATTGATTTGTTTCTTTTTATGTTGTGTGAATTATTGTACTTTAGGCTTGAGAAGTTGCACTTTGCAATTGCAATTGTGATTTTACAATGGCCATGGCAGCCGGTGGGGGTGGGGGATTGGTGGACGGCGGTGGGGTGGGGGGTTGGATGGGGCTGGGGTGAGGTAGGGATGGCTGGGATGGGGTTGGGTCAGGTGGGGGGCTCGGAACGGGGGATGGGGTAGGGTGGAGGGCTTGGACGGGGGCTAGGGTAGGGTGGGGGTGGGTGGGATGGGGCTGGGTAAGGTGGAGGCTAGGATGAGGGCTAGGGTAGTGGCTGGACAGGGGAGAGGGTTTGGGGGGCTTTTTTTATTTTTTATTTTTAAATATATTATTTTTTAATTTTTTAAAATATTTTTAAATTAAAAAACTAAAAAAAAGTCTTAATCCTTTTTTTAAATTATTTTAATATAAAATTGGCTAAAAATTGACCCCCACTCGCACTCCAGGCGAGTGACTACACTCTCCAAGTTCCAGTCACCATTTTAATGCCACATAAGCAAAGTCAATGGTCAAAGGGTTTGAAATATTGCTTTTTAGTGGGTTCAGGGGTCCAGATGAAAAACATGTAAGTAAAAGTGTCCAACTTTTTAACGACCCGATTTTTTAGAACCGGAATGTCACACGGTGCTCATTATCCTGAAGAACCACAAGACAACCCTCTACTGATATTTGTACCTGAACACTGCATAATATAGATAATAAATGTGGAAACTAGCCTTAAGGTTCAAAACATCTAAAAATACTCAAAATTGAAACTGAATACTGATACACCTGTCCAAAAAGCCTCTAAACTATCTGAACTATGGAGTTGATGGGACATATCCCCAACTAACTCCGTCTACTAAAATTAAACCAAATCTGATATGATAATAATAAAAATAAGGATCATCCTCGACTGAAGAGGACTCGCTACTATGTCTACTGCTGCTGACTGGGATTGAGCTGCTAAGGGTACTATGGATCTCGTGCCTCCGAACCTATGGTGTCAAATAAAACACCATAGCGGAAATGCGTCAGTACGGGAATGTACCGAGTATGAAGATGAGGTAAGGCTAAATGCAAGGGCTTATGCATGAACAATTACTTAACTGAATAATCATGAGAGTAATGAATGAGAACACATTCATGAATGCATGAACCATAACTGAAATCATCGTGACTCAAAATACTGAAAATCGGATACTACTTTACTGCCATCAGAACTCACTACTAATGCCTGAGATACTGAATACTGAATCATATGATACTGATAACTGATTACTGGAGTTGAGATCAGTCTTATATAGAGAGTGATCTCAAAAACTAATGATACTAAAACTGATAAACTGAATCTACTCATATCAATGACTGAATTCTGAGCTTTCTACTCTCGACTGACTGCATCGGAGGTCAAACCTCTCAAATGGATGATTCCAGAATCTACTATCAATGATAAGAAATAATCATGTCCAAATTAGACTACAAGAATACTCAACTGAATCTGAGAATGAGATCAAGCCTATCTGACGGGTGATCTTTAGATCTGATAACAAGAATACCCAACTGAATCTGAGACTTAGCTCAATCCTATCTGACGGGTGATCTCGGGATCTGATAATGAGATTACTCAACTGAATATGAGACTGAAATCAAGCCTATCTGATGGGTGATCTTGGGATCTGATAATGAGATTACTTAACTGAATATTAGACTGATATCAAGCCTATCTGACGGGTGATCTTGGGATCTGATAATGAGATTACTCAACTGAATATGAGACTGAGATCAAGCCTATCTGATAGGTGATCTCGGGATCTGATAATGAGATTACTCAACTTAATATGAGATTGAGATCAAGCCTATCTGACGGGTGATCTCAGGATCTGATAATGAGATTACTCAACTTTATATGAGACTGAGATCAATCCTATATGATGGGTGATCTCGGGATCTGATAATGAGATTACTCAACTGAATATGAGACTGAGATCAAGCCTATCTGACGGGTGATCTCGAGATCTGATAATGAGATTACTCAACTTAATATGAGACTGAGATCAAGCCTATCTGATGGGTGATCTCGAGATCTGATAATGAGATTACTCAACAGAATATGATAGTCAAGCCTATCTAATGGGTTACCCTTACAGGAAGTCAAGACTCTCTAATGGGTGACCCTCGTAGGAAGTCAAGCCTAAGGAAATATAATAGTCAAGCCTATCTAACGGGTGACCAGCCTTTCCTGAAGGGTGACTCCTGCATCTTGCGCTGGCTACACAGTTTTGGAGTTCAGGGATGGCCCCTAACAACTCTGCCTCTCTGACGGGGAGCCGCCATCCCTTCCCTCACTCGGTGCTAGCTCCTACACTCAATTGAAAGACTCTGATCTGATTCTTAACTGAGCACAAACTAAGATGAATATGATACTGATCATGTTTCTTGAATGATCTGACTGAGTTAAGATGGATTTACTTGGTTCCGTATTTGATGGAATACTACTAAATCTCATTATCTGACTGAATGACACTGAGATTAGGCTAGATTACTCGAATACTACTGAGGATTAAACTGAACACTTGAATACTACTAGATCTGAGCTGAATACAAAACTAAGGCTAGATTACAAGCGATACTGAGACTACAGAGATTACTGAGATTACTTAAGTTCTGTATCTATCTAAGAGTACAACATTCTATAACTCACTGAGTTCTGAGAATCATAGCTTGACTGAGATTATCGGTAAAACTAACATGGTCTCTAGAATACAGCTAAATTGTCGGGTATAAATACCTTCAGGACTCGATAACATAAAAGTAAAGCATAATCATTCTCGAATTATCAAGACCATGGACAATCATTCATCAGCACAATCACTAAGGCATCACTTCAAGCATTTAGGAATCCTAAACATGTAATAACATAGGGGGACATGCTATTTGATCATACTCCATTCAACAAGGTATTTCATCAAACACTTAACATTCTTTAAAGAATACATAATTGGGGGATTTGATTCTAACATGTCACAATTCATTTCTAAGGCTTTTCAACAAACACTTGGCATGCATGGGCTTGCACACAATTGGGGATTTCTAGTCAACATGCTATAATGGATCTAATTCCTTCACATAAGAATTTTATCAAACATATGTGGAGCATGCTTTGCTTATTCAACAATTTCTACACCTAATTGACATGAACACATCACTTAACAAGAAACTTGAAGAGGGCTTATCATGAACACCATATGAATATCACATACTGGGTTCAAAGCTAAAAACCTTGTAAACAAACATGAATCACAACTCAATAATAGCATGAACATCAGTTTCAACCCATATGAATCATGAAAACTCATAAACATAAAATCTTTGAAATTTAGAAAAGGACTCTTAAGCTTTTTGGATGAAAAGGACCCAAGAATCAACATTTGCATACCTTAGAGAAACTCTTTCTTGAAAGCTCTTGGAGAGATTCTTGATTTCTTGATTTGTCTTAAAGAAGAAGGAAGGGTTTTGATTTTGTAGAAACCCTAGCTCTTATTCTTGAACAACTTTAGAGGAAACTAGTATTTTTACGTTAAAATGAGGCCAAATCCCGTGTTAAGGAGTATATATAGGGGTAGAAAAATGACCCTTTTCTCCCCTGGAATTAAACTGAAAAATCTCAATTTTACATGTTGGCGCATGTAATACCTCGCACTTTCCTAATCTAGAAAGCGAACCGTTGTTCGTACATGTGAAACCCCCAATTCTGTAAGCCATATTTGGGAACATGAATTACCAAGAGTAATCTAGTTATAAGAGATCTTATGATGTGTTAAGTGTGGTTATATGAGCCACTTAAGGTAGTACAAGCTAAGAGTTTTAAAATACATAAAGTTTTAGTGTTTGAATTTGCAAGGGTCATCTTTGAATGAGAAAACTTGATAAATATGTGGTATTTCTGCATATTTATACCCACCAACTTATAGAGAATCTAATTAGCTTTCCAATGATACCAATTTAATCAAAATCCGACACCCGAGCAAGGAGTTATGGCTTTGCGAAGTAGAGTGCGTCGCCTAATCAATCACACATGGATACTAAAATATGTGTGCGATAAGCAATGTGGCGCATACCTAAATATGTGCGATAAGCAATGCGGAGCATACCTAAATGTGTGCAATAAGCAATGCGGCGCATACGTAAATTTATGTGATAAGCAATGCGGTGCACACTTGGTGTTTAAGGTAGTAAAAACACTTTGTTTTGAGTTATTTTGAGGGAAATTAAGTCTTTTGGCACTCTTTACACACCCCTAAACTTAACCTTACGAATTTAATAGAATCTAAACACATCATAACCCTATTATTAATCTAAGTTCATCATCCAAGAGCAATAAAGAAGAAAAACAACTAGGGTTGCACAATCAACATTGAGGGTCTAATCTTTCAACGAATCCATTACCATAAAGGTATGTGGGGTTTTCAACAAGAACATCCTTTTGTTCTTGTGCCCAAAAATTTGTATTATTTTATGAAGATACATGATTTTACTTGTTTAATTATGAATTTGAGATGGAAACTATTATCCTATATTCTTGTTCAAGCAACTATGATATTTTTGTGATGTCTTAAAGATAAATTCCTTGAGTTTTGATGTTAATATCATGTTTCAAGTTGAATTTCCAGATTTTCATATGAGTTATACTTGTTTGCTATACAAAGTATGAATCTTGAAATGTTTTGCTCAAGTGTTGATATATAGGATTTAAACCTTCTTTGAGATTATGATCTTTGGTGAAGTAATGTGTTATACACACCTTGATATTTGAATGATTTGACCTTTTGGTCTTGAAAGAGTTATTTTTGAACTCGAATGAGAAAAGAAATCCACATGTTGATTTATTATGAAAAAGGGGTAGGATGATGGCTCCCGATATGAATTGTTGAATTGCGTTGTTGTGGATTTTCTTTTGAAATGATCTGAGCTCAGTTCGGGAGTAGTCTTTAGCACCAAGTGGGAGGTATAGCTGTGATTGGTACTTTCCTAGAACTACGTGCCTTCGTAGGATGTGAGCCTAAGGCTGATTGATATAGTGATCACTAGTGAACAAAAGATTAAGGTCCTACTCCGATTGCAAGGATAGGACAGCTCTCTCCAACGTGGGTTGGATGTTGGACTCCATGTAGCTCACATGGCTTATGTCGGTTGTAAGAGACTCCCAGTGTGTATGTGTATTCTTCTGATTAAGATGAAAAATATAGTAGTTTGAAAGTGTGAGTTTAGAAAGTTATCATTTTTGAAGAATTTGATGAATATTTCTATATCTTAAAGAGAATTGTTATAAAAGCTACTCGTTTTGATGTCTTGAAAATTATTATGAAAGTGATTGAGATTTATTATGATGACTCACATGTTTTCACCGATGTGTTTTACTCTATGATGATTATGATAATTTTATTTTGAGATATGTGAGTCTCTTATTACAGCATGCATATTTTCCTATGAATATTTGTGATATAGGACTTTTATGAAAACTTACATACACCCTCTATACTCGGTCCATATTCCATGGTACTGACCCATGTATTAGTAAGTGGGCTATATTTTCCCTATAATATAGGTCCAGGTGCTCATTCCTAGGCTTGACGTGATTTTCCAAGCACATTGGTCTCCATATTCTGTAGTGGTGAGTCCTCATGGTTCGAGGACTGGTTATTTCAGATTTCACTCTTTTATTTTGAGTTATCATTTTATTCCCTGATGTTAGGGTCAGTTGGGGTCTGTCCCAATGGATCAGTGTTATACAATTTAGTAGAGGCTTGTCAGACTAGATGGTTAGATTGATCAGTCTTGTGGAGAGGTCGTATTTTGTTACTTTCTGCATCTCTTTCATCTTGAATTATGATATTATGGAGAATATCTTGATGTTTGATTATATTAATCTTGTTGATGAGTGTTGAATGGTATAAAAATAGCTCAAAGGGCTAGTTTGGGGCTACTTGTAGCCTTAAGCATCGTGTGACACTTCGGGACCCGTTGTTGGGGCGTTACAAACTTGGTATCAGAGCCTAAGGTTATTGGAGTTCTAGGGAGTCTGGCAAGCCGCTTGATCATCGGTGGGTAGTACGCCACATCTATGAGCAAGAGGCTACGAGATGTTTTAGGAAAAAGTGTTATTTTTTTCTTTCAGAAGTCGATCGTGCTTACAAATATTTCCTTTCAGCTATTAATTTGTGCTCTCTTTTAGAATATGCCTCCTCGCCAAGCTAGAAGAAATAATGATGGTCAGCAACCCCAGCCTGCTGACCCACTGAATGAAAATGTGTCCCATGCTGAATTTCGGGCAGCCTTTCAGGCACTGGCCAAGCTGTCACTGTAAATATTTAGGCCAATCTGACCCCGTCTCCACAGCAGCAGGGAGGTGATTCAGCTGCTGCGAGGATCCATGACTTTATGAGGATGAATCCGCCGGAATTTTATGGGTCCAAGCCAGATGAGGATCCACAATTGTACTTGGAGGAGGTATGAAAGATTACTCTAGTGATGCATGTCTCTGAGGAGCATAGTGTGGAGTTGGCAGCATATCGGTTGAAAGACCTTGCTTATGATTGGGTAGTTTCTTGGAGAAAGGGTAGAGGTGAGGATGCCGCCTCTACGTCTTGGCAGGAGTTCCAGGATGCATTCCTGGATAAGTTTTTCCCTTTAGAGATGAGAGAGGCGATGGTAGAGGAGTTCATGAACTTATGACAGGGCTCTATGACTGTTAAAGAGTACTGTCTGAAGTTCAATCAGTTGGCCAAATATACTCCTGACTTAGTAGCTGATAATCGGGCCAGTATGAGTAAATTTGTGACAGGAGTGTCTAGCTATGTTGTTAAGGAGTGCAGGTCTGCTATGTTAAATAGTGAGATGAATCTTTCCAGGCTGATGACTCATTCCCAACAGATTGAAGCAGACAAGATCAAGGAGAGGGATAGAATGAGAGAGAATAAGAGAGCTAGGTCCGAGCAGCACGGACAGGGTCAGACTAGATCGCAGGGAAGGAATCGCCCTCAGTTTCAAAATTGTTCATCTCCACCAGCACCATCGTCAGCTAGTTCTCTCGTACCTAGGGGTGGGCAGGAGCAAGGTAGAAGGTCATATGCAGCCAGGTCCCAGTACAGTGTTGGCAGTAAGACAAATTATCCTCTGTGTCCTAAGTGTGGGAGGACCCAACCGGATGAGTGTTGGGGTGAGAAGAAAGGTTGTTTCGGGTGTGGTGACTTGGGTCAAAAACTTAGGGAGTGCCCATATGCCAGGAAAGGGCATCGTGATAATCTCCATCATACTCAGACTCAGACTGCTAGTGCTCTAGTTTAGGTGACTCGCCCAGCCCCAGCTCAGGGCGCCTCTTCTAGCACTGCTGGCGGTCAACGCCAGAATAGGTTTTATGCTTTGCCATCTCACCAGGAGAAGGAGGACTCTCCCGATGTTTTTACTGGTATGCTCTGTATACTTTAGTTTGATGTCTATGTTTTGTTGGACCCTGGGTCTAGTTTTTCATATGTTACACCTCTGGTTGCTGTGAATTTTGAAATGAGTCCTGAAAATATTCCCGAGCCTATCTTAGTTTCTACCCCAGTGGGTGATTCGATTGTTTCCCAGAAAGTGTATAGAAAGTGTCCTATTACTGTCCTTCATAGATTCATGTTGGATGATCTGATTGAGTTAGACATGGTGGATTTCAATGTTATTCTGGGTATGGACTGGTTTCATTCTTGTTATGCCTCTATAGATTGTCGTACCCGAGTAGTCAAGTTTCAGTTTCCTGATGAACCTGTGTTTGAGTGGTCTGGGAGTTTTGTATCTCCCAAGAGTCATTTTATCTCATATATTAAAGCTAGAAAACTTATTTCTAAGGGGTGCATTTATCATCTGGTTAGATTCAAGGACACTAAGTCTGAGACTCCAACTCTCCAGTCAGTTAGCATTGTTAATAAGTTTTCTGATGTCTTTTTAGAAGATCTCCCAGGGATACCTCCTGATAGAGAGATAGAGTTCGGGATCGATCTTCTTCCCGATACTTAGCCCATTTCTATTTCTCCTTACCGTATGGCACCTGCAGAACTTAAGGAGTTGAATATAAACTCAAAGATCTGTTAGATAAGGGTTTCATAAGGCCCAATACTTCTCCTTGGGGTGATCCTGTGTTATTTGTGAGAAAGAAAGATAGTTCCCTGAATATGTTTATTGACTATCGCCAGTTGAATAAAGTCACTGTCAAAAATAAGTATCCTCTTCCTAGAATAGACGATTTGTTTGACCAATTGCAAGGTGCAAGTTACTTCTCAAAGATATACCTTTGATCCGGTTATCATCAACTCAAAGTTAGAGAGTGCGACACCCTGAAAACAGCTTTCCGAACTCTCTATGGTCATTTTGAGTTTCTTGTTATGTCCTTCGGGTTAACTAATGCCCCAGCAGCTTTCATGGACCTCATGAATCGAGTGTTCAGACCATATCTTGACATGTTTGTTATCGTATTTATAGACGATATTCTGGTGTACTCCCGTAGTGAGAATGAACATGCAGATCATCTCCGAATTGTCTTGCAAACTCTTAGAAACCATCAATTGTTTTCCAAATTCAGCAAGTGTGAGTTTTGGTTGAGGTCAGTTTCTTTTCTGGGTCATATCATTTCTTCTGAGGGTATTAGAGTTGATCCCCAAAAGATAAAAGCTGTTAGAAACTGGCCTATACCTATCTCTCCGACTGACATCCGAAGTTTCTTGGTCTAGCTGGATATTACCGCCATTTTGTTGAAGATTTCTCCTCTATAGCATCTCCTATGACCCGTTTGACCCTAAAGAAA
This sequence comes from Capsicum pubescens, assembly GCA_030864215.1. Lineage (NCBI taxonomy): Eukaryota > Viridiplantae > Streptophyta > Magnoliopsida > Solanales > Solanaceae > Capsicum > Capsicum pubescens. The sequence continues at coordinate 381,834,462 of CM061548.1, read as the reverse complement.
GTGAAGTTCTTGTGGTCCGATTCTTGTGAGAAGAGTTTTCAGGAGTTGAAGACTCGACTCACTTCAACCCCTGTTTTGACTTTTCCTGATGGTGTTGAGGGTTTTGTAGTATATTGTGATGCTTCTAGAGTTGGTTTGGGTTGTGTATTGATGCAGAAGGGTAAGGTGATAGCTTATGCTTCTAGACAGTTGAAACCCCATGAGAAGAATTACCTCACCCATGATCTTGAGTTAGCTGCTGTTGTGTTCGCTCTAAAAATCTGGAGACACTACTTGTATGGTGTTCACGTTGATGTTTTCACTGATCATAAGAGTTTGCAATATGTATTTACCCAGAGGGAGTTGAACCTTAGGCAGAGAAGGTGGTTAAAGCTATTAAAAGATTATGATATGAGTGTGTTATACCATTCGGGTAAGGCCAATGTAGTGGCAGATGCCCTAAGCAGGGTGTCTATAGGTAGTGTTTCTCTTATTGAAGAGGGTAAGAAAGAGTTGGCTCGTGATGTGCACTATTTGTCTAGACTGGGGGTTAGGTTGTTTGACTCTGCTGAAGGTAGTATAGGGGTGCAGAGTAGTTCCGAATCCTCCTTGATTTCGGAAGTAAAGAAGAAGAAAAACTTAGATGCTAGTTTGGTCAGACTGAAAGAATTAGTCAAGGACCAAAAGTTGGAGGTTTTCTCCCAAGCGGGAGATGGTGTGTTGAGATTGCAGGATAGATTATGTGTTCCGAATATTGATGATCTGAGACAGAGAATTATGGCTGAAGCGCATGACGCGCGATATTCTATTCATCCTGGTGCCACCAAGATGTACCGTGACTTGAGGGAAATCTATTGGTGGAGTGGCATGAAGAAAGATATAACAGCATTTGTGGCTAAGTGTGCGACATACCAACAGGTTAAGGTAGAACACCAAAGACCTGGTGGTATGATGCAGGAATTCGATATTCCTACTTGGAAGTGGGAAGAGATAAACATGGATTTTATGACTGGTTTACCTCCTTCCCGACGCCATCATGATTCCATTTGGGTTGTTGTGGATAGATTGACTAAGTCTGCGCGCTTCTTGCCTGTGCATACTTCTTATACTGCTGAGGATTACACTAGATTGTACATCCAGGAATTAGTCAGATTGCATGGAGTTCCCTTGTCCATCATTTCAGATAGGGGTACTCAGTTCACTTTGCAGTTTTGGAGAGCTTTTCAGAAGGGTCTTGGCACCCAAGTGCATTTGAGTTCTGCTTTCCATCCGCAGATAGATGGTCAGGCTGAGAGGACCATCCAGACCTTAGAGGATATGTTGAGAGAGTGTGCTCTTGACTGTAAGGGGAGTGTGGATGAGCATTTACCATTGATAGAGTTTGCTTACTGTAATAGTTTTCACTCTAGCATTGGCATGGCTCCATTTAAGGCTTTGTATGGGAGGAAATGTAGGTAAACATAGGTTAGTTTGAAGTGGGTGAAGCTACCGTGAGTGGTGCTGATTCAGTCTTTGAGGCTATGGAAAAAGTCAAAGTGATTAGAGAAAGATTGAAAATCGCACAGAGTCGTCAGAAGTCGTATGCTGATGTGAGGAGAAGTGACCTTGAATTTGAAGTTGGTGACGTGGTGTATTTGAATATTTCACCCATGAAGGAAGTGAAGAGATTCGGGAAGAAGGGGAAACTTAGTCCCAGTTATGTTGGCCCCTACAGAGTTCTTAGCCATGTTTGTAAGGTAGCGTATGAGGTTGAGTTGCCTTCAGAGTTATCTTCCGTTCACTCTGTCTTCCATGACTCCATTCTTAGGAAACACGTTGATGATTGTGTTGTTGTAGATCCTTCAGAAAACCCTGATGTGCAAGATAGTCTTTCTTTTGAGGAAGTTCCTATTGAGATTTTAGATCACCAAGTCCGAAGACTAAGGAACAAAGAAGTTCCTTTGGTCAAGGTGTTGTGGCGAAACCAATCTGTTGAAGGTGCAACTTGGGAAACCGAGATGGATATGCGATTCAAGTATCCACACCTATTTTCCACAAGCCCCGACCAAGATGAAGGTATCATTCTGCTCTAAATCATTTCTTTTCTATGCAGAATTACAGTAGTTCAGCAATTATTTTATACTATTCAGATGTGATTTCATGAGTCATGCACTCCTTGTTGTGCCCGAAATGTAGAATGAAGAAGAGGCAAGATTAGCAAGTTGCTTCAGCTATGTACCCTTCATTTTCTCTTTACTATTAGTATAACCAGCGTCATTCGAGGACGAATGTCTCCAAAGGGGAGATATTGTAATGCCCTGCACTTTCCAAAGATAAAAAGTGAACCATTGTTCGTACATGTGAAACCCCCAATTTTATAAGCCATATTTGGGCACATGAATTACCAAGAGTACCCTAGTTATAAGAGAGCTTATGATGTGTTAAGTGTGGTTATAAGAGTCACTTAAAGTAGTACAAGCTAAGAGTTTCAAAATCCATCAAGTTTTAGTGTTTGAATTCGTAAGGGTCATCTTTGAATGAGAATAACTTGATAAATATGTGTTATTTCTGCATATTTCTACCACCAACTTATAGAGAATCGAATTATCTTTCCAACGATACCAATTTCATCAAAATACGACACCCAAGCAAGGAGTTATGGCTTTGCGAAGTAGAGTGCATCGCCTAACCAATCGCAAATGGCTACTGGAATAGGTGTGCCATAAGTAATGCGGCGCATACCTAAATGTGTGCGATAAGCAATGCGGCGCATACGTAAATGTATGCGATAAGCAATGAGGCGCACACTTGGTGTTTCAGGTAGTAAAAACACTCTGTTTTGAGTTATTTTGAGGGAAAGTCTTTTGGCACTCCTTACACACCCCTAAACTTAACCTTACGAATTTAATAGAATCTAAACACATCATAACCCTATTATCAATCTAAGTTCATCATCCAAGAGCACTAAAGGAGAAAAACAACTAGGGTTGCACAATCAACATTGAGGGTCCAATCTTTCAACAAATTCATTACCATAAAGGTATGTGGGGTTTTCAACAAGAACATCCTTTCGTTCTTGTGCCCAAAAATTTGTATTATTTTACGAATATACATGATTTTACTTGTTTAATTATGAATTTGAGATGGAAACTATTATCCTATATTCTTGTTCAAGAAACTATGATATTTTTGTGATGTCTTAAAGATAAATTCCTTGAGTTTTGATGTTAATATCATGTTTCAAGTTGAATTTCCATATTTTCATATGAGTTATACTTGTTTGCTATACAAAGTATGAATCTTGAAATGTTTTGCTCAAGTGTTGATATATGGGATTTAAACCCTCTTTGAGATTATGATCTTTGGTGAAGTAATGTGTTATACACACCTTGATATTTGAATGATTTGACCTTTTGGTCTTGAAAGAGTTATTTTTGAACTCGAATGAGAAAAGAAATCCATATGTTGATTTATTATGAAAAAGGGGTAGCATGATGGCTCCCGATTTGAATTGTTGAATTGCGTTGTTGTGGATTTTCTTTTGAAATGATCTGAGCTCAGTCCTAGAGTAGTCTTTAGCACCGAGTGGGAGGTATAGCTATGATTGGTACTTCCCTAGAACTATGTGCCCCCGTAGGATGTGAGCCTAAGGCTGATTGATATAGTGATCACTAGTGAACAAAAAATTAAGGTCCTACTCCGATGGCAAAGATAGGAAAGCTCTCCCCAACGTGGGTTGGACGTTGGACTCCATGTAGATCACATAGATTATGTCGATTGTAAGAGACTCCCAGTGTGTGTGTGTATTCTTCTGATTGGGATGAATAATGTAGTAGTTTGAAAGTGTGAGTTGAGAAAGTTATCATTTTTTAAGAATTTGATGAATATTTCTATATCTTAAAGAGAATTGTTATGAAAGCTACTCGTTTTGATGACTTGACAATGATTATGAAAGTGATTGGGATTTACTATAATGACTCACATGTTTTCACCGATGTGTTTTACTCTATGGTGATTATGATGATTTTATTTCAAGCTATGTGAGTCTCTTATTACAGCATGCATATTTTCCTATGAATATTTGTGATATAGGACTTTTATGAAAACTTGCATACACCCTCATATAATCGGTCCATATTCCATGGTACTGACCCATGTATTCATACGTGGGCTACATTTTCCCTATAATGTAGGTCCAGGTGCTCATTCCCAAGCTTGACGTGATTCTCCGATCACATTGGTCTCCATATTCTGCAGTGGTGACTCCTAATGGTTCGAGGACTAGTTATTTCAGATTTTACTCTTTTATTTTGAGTTATTATTTTATTCCCTAATTTTAGGGTCAGTTGGGGTCTGTCCCAATGGCTCAGTGTTAGACAGTTTAGTAGAGGCTTGTCAGACTAGATGGTTAGATTGATAAGTCTTGTGGAGAGGTCGTATTTTGTTACTTTCCGCATCTCTTTTGTCTTGAATTATGATATTATGGAGAATATCTTGATGTTTGATTATAGTAATCCTGTCGATGAGTGTTGAATGGTATGAAAATGGCTCAAAGGGTTAGCTTGGGTCTACTTGTAGCCTTAAGCACCGTGTGACGCTTCGGGACCCATTTTTGGGGCGTTACAGCGTGACATGCCATAATAGCTCCAGCTCACTGGAAATTGTACAATCGGGAAACTGCTTGATGGTGTGACGCGGTGGAAATCGCGTTGCCACCTTGGTTCCGAACTGGAAAGGCACCGTGATGCGGTGGAATCGCGTTGGTGCACTGGAAATTGACAACTCTAAAATTAAGCCTTGGCGCGACGCGCCATAATCGCGGAGGCTCACTGGATTTTGACGATTGCCATTTTGGTTGGATCTGCGACGCGCTAAAGTGCCAGGTGGCACACTGTCTCACTAAAATAGCTCTAACTCTTGGCCCGAGTGTCGGATTTGGGCGAATTTGGTATCGATGGTAAATTTATTCAATTCTCTACATGAAAAAAAGTCGATATTATTGAAATTCTACATGGTTCAAAATAATTCTCACTTGGGAAGACACTTCTTAATGTTTTAGGGCCGGGTTAACACTTTACTGAACACGCTCTAAGGCTCAGACTACGAGAGAATTTTGCGGGGTCTTACAATTTGTTTCATTTCTTCTGGAACAATCACAAACACTTTTTTTATTATGGATCTACTACCATAAATTCAATGCGTAATCTCAGCATTCAATGTGTATTCCTAAACAAGAATTGACAATTGTTAACGTAACTAAAGATAAAATACACGTAATCCCACATAAGGATTTCTTTTTATGAATTCTTACAAAACCGGTATAGTACAGGGGTCCAGAAGGTAATTTTGCCTTTAGTTTATATTCTTATTCCTTTTCAGCTTTCTTCACTTACATTTGAATTTTATTGTCATTTCTAATCTCTTGTTGTACTACCCTCCTAAAATAATTTTGCATACTAATAAATTCCACGTATTGACCTTCTTTGGTGCTACATCATGTCAGGGACATAAGGGTCTTTTCATAGCCCTAAGTCATTTCCAATCCCTCATGTACATGCATGGGATCTTAAAAACAACCCCAATCATCAAATATGCACTATTTGCTCCTTTCTTAGTCAATTAAACATATTCCTCTCTTCACTCTCAAGAGATAAAAGTGTAATGACTCTTCTGGTCATTTTTCATATTTCTACTTATCTTTGCTTCTAGGGCTTCTCCATAGCTTCCACAAGTTATTTATGACTTGCTGAAATCGATGGTTCGATTATAGGTCAGTTTATTTGGTTTTAGAACCAATTTCCTATTTTAAAGTCCTCACTAGTTCCAAATGGCCAGTGCTCGAATACTTCTGTGAAACAATCTCGGATGCAAATTTTGACTGCACTAATAGATTTAAAATATCAATTTTAGGCTAGGTAGACCTTTGGTTTGAATCCCAATGCACTTGATCTCATCTCGACCTATTGGTCCAAAAGTGGAAAAATTGGGAAAACGAGTGTGGGGCCCACAGTTGATCGAAACGACCTCAGATTCAAAATCCGACTTTGCCAATAGTTTTGAAATGTAGATTTTAGGATGGTAACATGCTTGTTGTAATTTTATCGCTTTTAAATCTCATTTTGACCCTTTATTTAGAAAATTGTGATTTCGAGTTTCAGAGGTCAACTTTGTGAAAATAACATTCTTTCACCTTACTCTTGGGAGTTTAATCCTAAAATAGTGTGGAAGTTTAAAAGTGAAGCTTGTGGGAGCTTGGCAAGTTAGATTAATACCCATTTCTTGATTCTATTATGGATTTAAGGTGAGATTTCATCCGTTTCTACTCTAATTTCTTGATTAAATTTTCAAAACCCCCAAAATCTTAGGTCTTGATTTTAAACCTCAATTTCACTCCTTTTTCACTTGAATGATATTTTTATCTTATAATTACTAGTTTTTCATCAATTTAACTTTTAAAATAACTCTGATTCTTGATTTTAACCCGGATTTCAAGATTTTACCTAATAAAGCTTAAAGATAGTTTTTTTTTTCAATTTGAACCTCATTTCTTACTCGATTTTACTTGGTATTTCAGCAGTAGGTTTCTAAAAATATGAGAAACACATTTTTGATGTAAAGTTTTGATTTTTCCCTTCTTTTTTGGAAACCCGTTCCAGGGGTCCGTTTTGATCCTGAATCAAAAGTAGTCAATATGACTATCATTATACTCGTTATGATGAGTATATTATAATTTTGATAGTGTGATGGTATATTGGTATTGTGAAGTAAATATGGAAGTTGGTGAATGATGTAAGGTATTTCGATTCAGCTTTGAGGTAGGCTTCTACCTCCTCTTTTTTCAAAGTGATGTGTGTTATGTATGACATGTGAATATGAATGTTAGGATCGATTATGAATAAAATAACTTAGTACTGATTATTGATGATTGGGGAATTAGATTATGGGTTGGACCTATAAGATGGAATGTTTATGACCCTTTTAGAACTCTATTGCCTTTTTCCTTGATTAGGCTAATTTGTAGCATGGGATGTCGTTTATGTGTTGGAATTATGGTTAGTATGCACCTTAGTTAGGCTATTCTAATGATCTAGAAATCGTAATTTGGATAGTGTTGGCTTAAATTCCCATGTTTCTAGGAGAAATTCATATCTTAGGATTGGTTATGACTTACTTGATATCTAGAAGTTGAACTAGATACCTTAGCCTAATTTAGGTCATAGTTTGCCTAATTTTGAAAATTGAGGATTAGAAGTGGGATCTTGACCCGCCTTAAGCTTGGATTTTTATAGTTCCATTGAATACTTTAGACATTTGTTAAACGCTTAGAGGATGACCTTGGGAGCATGTTGGCTAACCGTGGTAAATGAGTTATGGTAATAATATTTGAGGTGATGTATATGGTTGTTGACTACATTGTCTTTAATGCTATGTGTAGCCATAGATTATGCTATTAATTAAGCCCATAACTATGTTATCATTTAAATCATTGACTAGACTACTATTTCGGGCTTGGGAATATGATATTACTAATGTTAGACTTTTTCCTAGTAACCAAACTAGTGATTAGGCTAGAAAGCCCTCTTGTTGCTAATATTGTGAGTCATGATACTAAGGGCTCTAGAAGGCATATTTATTGACCACATGAGAAGCATTGCTACTAACCATGTTGAACCCGATAATTTATAGTAATATTCTTGTTATATGATTCATATACCTATGGATAAATTATCTTTGACAATGAATAATGGGTTATGAAGTTATGCTCTTCCTCTCTTCTCTTTTACTTTAACCCTTGTGGGTTTTGTCTTTTGTTATTGGTCTTAAGGACATAAGAATGATGTCATCATTATTTCAAACATATTATTGGACCGAGGGCCGTATTATGATATTGGTTGGATATTTGAGAAATATTTATTCTTGTAGAGGATACGACTGTAGAATATGAATATGAATATGAATATGAATATGAATATGAATATGAATATGAATATGATTATGAATATGAATATATATATATATATATGCTGCTTATGATTTCATTGACTGAATATTGGTGATGTCATGCATAGATTTGGTATATTCATAATTATTATATCGGTATTGATGCGATCCTAGCGGAAATATGACGTTAACACTCTCTTTCCTAAATAAGGGTAAAAAACACTTTTCACCATAATAATGGATTACTTTATTATAATAATTGTCTACTAAATGAAATATTTATACATATAAAAGAGGTTAATGATATTGTTTAATGATTTGATCGAGACAAATTTTGGTCCATGACTTGACACTATTATTTACTCTGGTCATGAGATATTTTGACCCTTTCTACATTTTTACAATGATTTAGTCCCAAAGATCATTTTGGGCAATAGACTTAAGAATTTACACTCTTTTATCCACAACTTGAGTCCGTGCACCTATTATATATCTATTTATATATATATATATATTTATTATTATGATGATATTGATACCTGGAAAGGCTGGAGGATGTTGTTATGATGATATTTATACCTGACAAGGCTAGAGGATACTATTATGATGATATTGATACCTAGCAAGGATGTAGGATACTTTGATGATGATATTGATACCCGATAAGGCTAGAGAATACTGTGATGATGATATTGATACCCGGTAAGGCCGGAGGATACTATGATGATATGGTGATACCCAAAAAGGTCGGAGGTTGATTATGATGATAGATATGGTTATGATGACGAGATTATGATGTTTATTGTGTACCTTGCATTCATTCTTTCATGCACATCATTTATCACTAGTATACGCCTATGTCTATCAATGGGTATGCGACGATTGCATACATATGAGGGATGACTATGTCTTGTATTATTTTATGTTGATTGAATCTTTTGACCCTGGGGTAATGGGGGAACGTATAGGCTCGGCTAGGTATTTGGTTGTCCGAAATAGGTGGTTACTCATGTTTTCATTGTTATTGTCATTATTATTGTTAGGGTCTTTATTTTGATTATTTGTGACAATGTTGTTATTGGTCCAGTATTCAAATTCAAGGTATGATTTTGGTCTCTTTTGTCTTACAAATTCATTATGTAAGGTTTCTTTATGATTAGACAAATGGATTACAATCCCTGAGTATGATAGAACTATATCCTAATAGGCTTATGATGAGTCCATATAATAAAAATATGATAATCTACGTTGTTATTGAGTTAGCCTTATATCTATATACATATTCCTATATCTAGATATATGTAACTATGGTAGTACCTTATATCCCTTACTTCATTGTTCAAATTGTATATTTATTCTTTACCCTTGTATATTATTATATACTCTTCTTTCGCCCTTTATTCGTATATTGGAAAGGGATATACGGTGTAGTATTGAGATTTATTAGTATGGCTGAAATAGGATAGTTCATGCTTGATAATTCCTTAGCCTTATTATAATTGGTCTCTTGGACATAAGTAGGATAGGTTATCCTTATTACCTTATTACATATTTTATGTGGTTGTTGAATATTAGGTGTAGTTTTTATTCTGCTTATATGTTATATATATCTACTTTATCATTGGAGATCAGTTGGCAGTTGCCTACTAGGTACCATTCATTTGGTAATCATACTATACTTCTGCAGCCTACAGGTCCTAGTATGACTTATCCCCATTAATGTATGCATCGTGTAGATCAGCCATAGCTTGGAGACATAAAGTGAGCTCCTAATATTTGGAGTATTACTTTTCTCCATCTTATGTATTAGACTAGTCTCTATATTATGTTCAGAGATAAGTTGTATTAGTGTAATTTATTTCATCTATTTCACTTTTGTACTCTTATTATATTAGAAGCTCTTGTACTGATACCACCAGATTTACGGATTTATTCATGTATTTGATCTTTTGTTATATCTATTCCACATTCTTTCCTTATTCTATTTGGTAGTCCATTACTAGCCATTCCGGACTACATATTTAGCTTGTCTATAGGTGGGTTACAGTAGACGTCATCATGACCTTAGAAATTAGGTCTTGACAAATTGGTATCAGATCCTAGGTTTCTCGGGTGTATTAGTATAAGAGCTAAGTGTTAGTAGAGTCCTGTGGAGTGGTACGGAGACGTCCATAACCTATCCTCAGGAGGCTACAATGTTATCTTTTTGAAATTCATGTCTTGACTCCTTATCATGTGTCTGTACTTCTATGAACTTCGAACATATCCTTTGACTCTATTATATTCCTTAAAGGACGTGATATTATTGACAGATGTGAACAAGACTTCAGTATATGTATCCATAATTTTGGCGCAACATAGGACTAGAGAGTCATAGATAGATATCTAAGATCTTTAGTGTCAGCCAAAAGATTTAGGTCCATTTAGGCTTTAGTGAATCTTATGACTACTTCAGCCATCGAGATTTAGCATTAGGAATTTGAGTCATGTTGTAGATCCCTCTCATCCATGGGCGACATTCGATTGATCGAGCATTCTCGGAAAAGAGTTAGAATTGTAACTATTCATTAAGGTTCTTGACTAGTTTATGAGTATGAGATTGATTGTATGTATTGTTCCAGGCATATTCTTATGTTATATCCTTCATACCAAGACATGGTGCATGGAATTATTAGAGGTTTAGCATTTACACTCCATTTGGGGTTATAGAACTTGATAGTAGATGAGTCTTCCTCCCCTCAGGATGTTAATTATGATAGGATTATAGAGAGTATGTATGGATACTTATGGAATTAGAGTCAAGAAGCATACCATTAGTATAGTGTTATTGGTATTATATCTGGAAGTGAGGATGTTTTCGATAGAGTTCAGCTATTTGCAGCCTATTGATTCTACGCAGTTAGTATTTTAGAATATAAGATAGTTAATTAGATAGAGGTAGTGTGTATTCCCTGCCAGCCTATATTCCCTGATACATGCTATGATTGTGGAAGGATAGACATAATTTTGGAATATCCCTTAGTGTCAGTTGGCCAGTCATTTGGTCTTAGTTTGTGTCCCCACCTTATTGATGCTTCAGGAGTTTCTATGACCACAGAAAGATCAACTATGGGTCTAAAAGTATCCTCGGCATGGGATTTCTAGTTATTCAGATCATCCCTATGATGTTGTGGCATCTTCAGTTAAAGATAGTTTGCGTGACACCTTAGTTGATGATTTAGTTTGTCGGTTCGAGTTCAACCCCGCTAGATTTATTCTCCCTATACCTGTTAGGCATGTGATTGTCGAATTCACCATGATAGGTTGCTTTTATTTCCCACATTTATCTTTTATTATGTGTATTGGCTTTTTTCATACCCATTGATGATTATATGCCTTGATTAGTTCATATTGATTAATATGTGCCTTGTTATCGAATTCATGATCATATGACTACTCCCGTGGTTTATTTCTTTTAGTAGTGGATTGAGTAGATCTGTGTTAATATTCCCCCTATGGGTGTAGATTTTGAGTTTAAGTCCCATTTATCTTGGCACATTGGCCTTATTGTGGCCCTTGAGTGGTACATGATATTGATAATCATTTTGGTACCGCATGTTCAGTATATTGATATTGATAATGTTGTCTCTATTGTTATCATTGATTGAGGTTATTGATATTATTTTATATTATTACTTGATGTAATTGATCCTTGTTGGGTAGCTGTATATACTAGTGATATCTAGTTAGAATTTTATTTCTTCGTGATCCTATCCAGTGGCTTGAGTAGATATAGCCCGATTTGATAATTTCTTTCCTATAGCGGGGTAAGGTTGATCATTTTCACTCTTAGTTAGCTATATTAGACTGATTCAGAAATGTATTATAGTATCAAAGGTGGTTTGACGTTTCGTGGTTTTGTATGGTTCTTAAGTTGGAAATCTAGCCATATTGTCCATTCTCGAGTTGGGGATTCTTAGACTTGCCTTCTGGGTTACAAAGGCTTTTGTTTTGGCTATCCCTTCCAATTAACCCATTTGTAAGATTGACCAATTTAAGGTTCGTTCTTCGTTTGTGGCTATTTCATCATTTGATAGCAATTTTAATATTGATATTGAGATGTCGTGAATTTATCTCTTGGATTTGTTGGGTTCATTCCTTTATGATAGTTTCCCCTTTTATTACTGTGGAGATTGAATACTTCTTTCTTGCTATGATATGGTTTTCTCTAGAGGAGTTGGAGAGTTAGAGGCATGTATCCTTTCCTATGATCGCTTCTTGAGTTGGCAAATTGGAAGTTCATTATCTTGAGTTGTTGATTTTCTAGTGGTGGTTTTGACTTTGACCTTGGTTTCAATTTGTATATTTCCTCTTTAATGATATAATTCTTAGGTGGATTTGGGAAATCCCCATTTTAGAGTTTGTACGGCCTAATGAGGCTTGGTGAAGTGTTTCTCCTTGATTAGATGTACCTATGGCTACTCTTGCCAAGATGAAGTGTTGGAATGATTAGTTGTCAGCTAAAGTTGCATTTCTTGAGTTGCTAGAGTTTTGCCATTACTAGTGTGGTTTGCATCCTTGTAGAGTTTTTGAGTATATATTGATAGTTCATACCCTCTAGTGGATATGAAGTGGGTTATTTTCATTTTCAGCCAGTGATTTATCTTTATACATGATTTTTATTTTGTGGCTATATTTTGTACCCTTTAGCTAATATAGAGTTGGTTTCTTGCATTTTTAGTCGATGGTTATCCCTGTGGAGATTTTTGTTCTTCAAATATGTATCGATTGTGGCTTGGTATGATTTATATTGAATATTTTAGATTTAGATACTAAACTCAATTTGAATGGTTGGTAATGACATAGGTTTATTGTTTCAATTTTTTCTTGACTCCTTGGAATGACAATTTGGAAGTTGTGATGAACTTAGAGTATGAATGCCTACTCGTCTTCAGGTCTTGTTTGGGTAGTTGAAATTGAGTGATTCAGCCTCGATTTTGAGATTTTAGTTTGGTATTTTACAGCTTGCGTGTATCTCTCGTTTGGGATTTGTCTCAGTTCAAATTTTATTTATAGATTGGTTGAGGCTACTCCGTTGTTTCCTACTGGGTCTTCTCGACTTCAGATGTATTATAGTTAATAAGTGTTCAGATGATAACCGACGAATTCGATATTGGTTCTTTTAACTTTGACCTCGAGTTTCAGTTTTCTTTGGAAATTTTGGATGATATACTCAGTAGGAGTAATATACTTGAGTTGGATTTAGTATGGTTTCATTCTCGGTTGATGGGACATCCTGGAGCGGAATGTCCAGTGACGAGTAGTTATGCCTTGATGTCACGACCCGAGACTTCCCCCTAGTCGTAACACGGTGCTTGGAACAACAAGTGATCCCAAGCTAACCCATGAAATGGCATACTATGGAGCAACTGATTCATACTATATTCAATAGCTGGTTCTACTGTGCAGAAATAGAATCATGACAAAATTTGGGAAAAGTATAACACTGATACAATTTACAATATGCTAAAACTGAAGAGAGAATGAAATTACATGACTGACTTTGACTGACATCTATGAAGCCTCTACTATACTGACTATAGATAGCTGGGGCATGCCTCCAACTACCACTAATCAATACATATGAATAATAAAATAAAGTAGATGAACAACATCTGACTGGAATCCTTGAAATAGGAGAACTCATCATCTTCTAGCTAGAAACTTCAACTATCTGGCCATAATGTGTGGGCTAAAATTGGTACCTATATTATGAAACAATATAGTCACGCAGACGTATATATGGATCGGTACTTCTGGAATATACAGTGTAAGCGAGGGTGAACGCAATAAGTAAAATTGATTTCATATGTAATCTTAAAACATGCATGCTAAGTGTAAGTAGACTCACCAAAAGACTGAGATAAACTAAAATCTGAAGTAGCTTAAATCATGAGTAGCAAACATAATCTAATAAGTTGGTGAATCACTACACTTAGTTTCTTAAAACTTTACTTGTTGTAGCATAAGTAGAGCTAAAGCTGGGATATGGTAAAACATGAATACATGAACTTACGAAACCAAACATACGTATACTGAGCTGATCAGATTAACAGAATAACTGATGCTTGGGTGACGGAATGATTGAAATCTAAGAAAAGAGATAACTAGCGCCTATACATTGAGTAGCTGATATATGAATACAGACTACTAATATCCGATCTCTGAATAGTTGATGACTGAATACTGATTATGTAATACTGAACTGTACTTAGTATGAATAACTGGACTAAAACTGTAGGGTACTGTGCATATGAGATAAGGACTAACTGAACAACATGAGGTAACTGAGCATGAATGCATGAAAATTGTAATATCTGAGAATACAAGACCAAGCATAAGCATATTTCTGAAATAATTTGTAAACTAAAAGACCAAAATCTGATAATCAAATAATTGAGGGTCTATATGCTTTGGTTAAGAAAATATGGACTGAAACTATACTAAATATTGCACTGATACTGTGGGAGCTATCATGTAACCTACATAAATCATATGAGCTATCATGGAATCCAACGTCTGACCCGCATTGAAGAGGGCTTCTCTATCCTTGCCATCGGAATAGAACTTGAACTGTAGTGATCACGAACTGATGTCCCAAAGGACTAAAGAGTCACCCTATACTGGAAGGTTCTCTCATGAGATATGTGTCAACCCCAAACTGGCAGGAAGACATATCAAACCTATGTTTTCTATGTAGTATTGTAACTTAGAAATTGCTACTAAGAGTCACACTCTATACTGGAAGGAATGCCCCCATCCCTCAGTTCGCTTGGTGCAAAATCCTACTCCCAACTGAATGACACTGGAATACTAACTGGTGAAAACACTATTAAATAATAAGTTCAGGTCATGGTATTTCAAAAACAATAGTGCATACAGATTCTGAAGTAATTTTAAACACATAATGTCTTTAACATGAAATAAAACTAGAGCTTTCGCTATAAAAGTGATAATCTGAATATGGGAATAAAAGCATAATTCGGACTAACTTGTTACTTGCAAACTCAAATATGTAAAACACCTAGGTATCGTGTGTTCATAACCTACCAGCACTGAATGAATACAAAATACGATATCAATCTTGAAACACTGTAATAAGTAATTATGGTTCAAAGACCCTAACATGGGCATTTCATCAAAGATGTGAAAATCGTGAACTTGAACATGGGCATGCTTTAAACATGAGTAAATAGAATGATTATATGACTAAAATCATAAATTGGAGATTTACATGGAATTCACTTGAAATAGGGTCAAATTCATAGCATGAGGAATTCAAACTATTGCATAGAATCACACATGGGCTGGATTAAATTAAAAACACAATGAAAACATGAAATTCAATCTTTCTTGAACATATAAAATACCATAAGGATAGAAAATTCATTCTTTAATTGCAATAAAAGAGTTTTTGGGCTCCATGGGTGAAAGGGGACCCATGGATGAACTCCCACATACCTTAAACTTCATAACTTGGGAAAGAAACATCATTCTTGAAGCTTTCTTGAATATTATTGAACTTAGAAAACTTGGGTTCTTGATTTCTTGAGGAAAAAAGAATTGAATTTGTTCATGGGGAAAGGAATGGTTTTCTTGGAGAAAAATTGGAGAAGAAGGGCAAAATTATGCCCTAACTGATGTCCAAATCATGTTATGAATGATTGGGTTGAGGGGTGGGAAAGGCCCAATTTCCCCTCAATCATTTAGATCAAAAAAATTGGACACAACTATGTCACTGCGATGCGGTCTTATCATGATGGCTTACTGGTTATGACAAAAATGATCATAACTTTTCGCTCGGGTATCGAATTAAGGCAAAATTGATATGTTGGAAATCTAATTCAATTATCTACAATTTGGTGGGTATTGAGCTGAAAAATTCCATATATGTCAAAAGTTATACACATTCAAAGTTGACCCTTGTAGGATCGAACACCAAACTTTGAACGAATCAAAAGCTCTTAGCTCAACTTTGTATCAGGTGATTTCTATGAAATTTTTTCACCTCATACGTACTTAATATACTAGAATAAAGATTATGACATATTCATTCAAATTATAAATCAAGAACTGGACACAACACTCTTACTAAGATGCGGTATATGTTCCAACAGGAACAACACCGCGATGCGGCTCTATCGCGGTGACTTGTTGGATTCGTGATCCAAAAATGACCCAAACCTTATCCAAAAAATCTAAAACTCCCTCGATACATACTTCTTACATCCCTAAACATGAAGTAACTCAAAAACTAATGTCTCGAAGTAGGAAAGACCAGAATAAAAATCCTTAAAGTTTAGGGGTCTTGAAAATGGCTAAGTCCCCAACACTTAGTGAAAATTTCAAGCCTTAAGCCCCTTAAGTATGAAACTAAAAGCTGAATCGAGCTAAGATTAGTAAGGGGTATTACACTTGATCCTTTGGTATTTTAGTTTGATTTTATCTGGATTAGTTGTAGCATTGGCATAGATTGCATTCCTTGATTATCCCCATTTGCGTGCCCAGATAGCGCCTTATTAGCTTATTCTCATATTTACTGTATCGATTTTTAGCGGAGCAGCTTAAGTTCTTAGAGTTCCCTGTGATGAGATTGTGTGGATGAGACTTAGGTGTTTTGCTCCTGGTTTAGATAGGATAGCAGATGTGAAATGGTAAAGAAAAGTTATATTTGGATTTTGAGTCGGTGGTATGACCCATGTCTTAGTTTGTTTTTGGCTTGGATAAGCCTTTGTTGGATTATGCTAGTATCAACACAGTATCAGTGTGTTGTGGTTTAGCTTGTGTGCATCAGCCTTTTTGGTTCAGTTAGAGGCCAGTAAGTGGTTGAAGTCTAGTTTTGAATGTTTGAAAGTGAAGTGAGAGTGCTAGTCAAAAAAGGGATACTTGTGGAAAAATTCCATAGAAGAACTTTCTCTTCGTTGAGGTTATATAAGAAGTCATGCTTGGAGAAGCGAGCCAGTACCTCATCCTTTTGAGCTTTTGAGGTTTTTTCTATCCGTTAACTTTCGAGTACAGAAGTCCTTTTAGAAGTGGTTATTGTAATGACCCTTCTGGTGATTTTTTATATTTCCACTTACCTTCATCGTTAGGGATTCTCCATAGCTTCCCAAGTCATTTATGACTTTTTGGGATTGATGGTTAGGTTATCGGGAAGTTTGTTTGATTTTTAGAACCAATTTCCTGTTTTGAAGTCTTTGCTGGTTCCAAATGGCCACCGGGTAAAAATTTCAATGAAATAATCTTGGATGTAAATTCCTACTACGCCAATAGATCCAAAATATCGATTTTAGGCTTGGTAGACCTTTGGTTGGAGTCCCAATGCACCCGTGCTCATTTCGACCTATTGGTTGAAAAGTGAGAAAATTGAGATTATAGGTGTGGGACCCATGTTTTTTCGAAACGACTGTAGATACAAAATCCGAATTCGCTAGCAGATCCAGAATATCAATTTTAGGGTGGTAACATATTTGGTGTGATTTTACGTCTTTTAAATCTCATTTCGATCCTTGATTTGGAAAATTATGATTTCGGATTTTGAAGGTCAATTTGTCGAAAATAATTATTATTTTTTTAAATCTAATTCCGCCATTGAGCCCAGAGCATCAAATTTAGTGTGGTTACATAGTTCGCTTGCATATATCTATCTTCGAACAAATTTTGGGCACCCCATTGAAGTCCGTTTGGACTTAGAAAAATCTGTTATAGTATAGATTTTCTACAATAAATAGCAGATTTTTACCCTCTTTTTTACCCATTTTGTCTATTCTTTCACCTTACTCTTGCTATTTAAACCCTAAAATAGTGTGGGAGCTTAAAAGTGAAGCTTGTGGGGTCTTGGGAAGTTAGATTAATACCTATTTCTTGATTCTATAACGGATTTAAGGTGAAATTTCATTCTTTTCTACTCTAATTTCTTGATTAATTTCTCAAAATTTCAAAAATCTTAGGGCTTGATTTTAAACTCCAATTTTACTACTTTTCACTTGAATAATATTTTTATCTTATAATTATTAGTTTTTCATCAATTTAACTTTCAAAACAACTCTGATTCTTGATTTGAACTGGGATTTCAAAGATTTTACCCGGCAAAGCTCAACAATAGTTTTCTTCATTTGAACCTTATTTTTTACTTGATTTGACTTGGGTTTTCAGCGGTGGTTCAAAAAAAATGGGAAACACATTTTTGAGGTAAAGTTTTGTGACAACGCTGCTATTATTATGGTCATTATTGTGACTAATTTGTGACAGTGTTGCTTTTGGTCTGGTATTGAGATTCGAGGTATGATTCAGTTCTATTCTATCTTATGAATTTATTATGTATGATTACTTCATGATTAGACAAATAGGTTAAAATCCCTTAGTATAATAGCCCTATATCCTGATAGAATTACAATGAGGCCTTAAAATGAAAATATGACAATCTAGGTTGTTCTTGAGTTGGCCTTATATCTATATACATATTCATATATCTATCTATATGTAGCCGTGGTAGTACCGTATATCCCTTCCTTCATTGATCAAATTGTATATTTATTCTTTGGCCTTGTATATTATTATATACTCTTCTTTCTCCCTTTATTCGTATATTGGCTAGGGACATACAATGTAGTATAAAGATTCATTAGTAAACTGAAATAGGATAGGTCATCCTTGATACTTCCTTAGCCTTATCATGATTGGTAACTTGGACATGAGTAGGATAGGTTATCCTTATTACCTTATTGGCTATTTTATGTGGTTGTTGAATATTGGGTGTAGCTTTCATTTTGTTTATATGTTATATATATCTACTTCATCTTTGGAGCTCAGTTGGTAGTTTCCAACTGGGTGCCATTTTTTTAGTACTCATACTACACTTCTGCAGCCTGCAAGATCCTAGCACGAGTTATCATCGTTGATGTGTGCATCGTGCAGAGCAGCCATGGTTTGGACATTTAGAGTGAGATCCTAAAGTTTGGAGTGTTACTTTTCTCTATCTTATGTATTAGACCAGCCTCTATATTGTGTTCAGAGGTGAGTTGTATCAATGTAATCTATTTTATCTATTCCACTTTTGTACTCTTCTTATATTACAAGCTCTTGTACTGATACCACCGGGTTTTGTGATTTATTCATGTATTTGATCTTTTATTATATTTATTCCACATTCTTTCCTTATTCTATTTGGTAGTTTATTACCAGCCATTTCGAACTACGGATTTGGATTGCGTATAAGTGGGTTACAATTGGCGCCATCATGACCTAAGAAATTGGGTCTTGACAAAAGGGGTAGGATTTCTTCCATGAATTCACCTCCCAAGGCTCCAAATTCAAGCTCCCTCCAAGAAGTCAAGAAATTCAGGTATGTGGGATTTGAACAAAGATACTCTTCTGTCCGTTTGCCCAAAAGTTTGATTTTTAATTAATTTTGAAGAAATTGACTTTCTAGGGTTTATACCCACTTTCCTTATACTTTGAGATTTCGATTCTTCTTCATGAATTGAACATTGTTTTGCATATGATTTCATGTTTACTCATGTTTTTATCCCTGAAAGTGTTCTTAAGCATTGAGTTTACTATTTTGATATGAAGTTTTTCTGAGATGATGACTGATTTCAAGTGTAACATAAGTTACTTACTTTATAAGTAGTTCAAGCTTATAAGTTCAAGATACAAGTTTTACAATATGATTAAAGTTCAGCTTTGATCTTATGATCTCAGATAAGACATGAAATCCACAACTTTCCTCATGAATGTGATTTAAGTAAGAGAAGCATAGTTGGTATTATATTTATAAATCCATATGCTATTTTATGGTGGATTTCACAAGTATGAGCATATAAGTATATGTTTTGGGAGTAGTATTTAGCACTGAGAGGGGAATGTGGATTTAGCGCATCCAATTTCTCAGAAACTATGTGCCACCGTAGGTTTAGGGGCCTCGCCAGAGAGTGTTCCCCTTGCCCAATATGGTCTCAGTTTAGTGATCACTCTAAGTTAAGGTTCTATTCTGATGGCAAGGGTAGAACTACTATCATGACCCAAGCTGAGGCCCTGGCCGCGATGGGTATCCCAAACTATGAAGGCCCGGGCGCCCCTATCTATCTGGCGATCATGCACAATGTTCATACAATAAGAAGAAATGTGGAAAAATCATAATACAGAATCATGGTTGACATTATATTCAACCTAACCAATTCAAAATGAAATTCATCACCCTCTAACAACATCTAACATCAGTCTATGAAATCTCTAATACATCAAAACCAACATCTTGTCTAAACTAGGACAAGGCCCCAGTCAGACAAAAAAACAAAATGAAATAACAATGTTATAAAAATAGGCCTTCTAAAATAAGGGAGGCTCACCAACTGCACACTTCTGCCAAAAAAATTTATGGCTTAGTAGGACCCCTGGAATAAGCCTCAGACCCTGAAATAAAGGGGGTCAATACAGATGTACTGGTACACAGATCAATCCAAAATAAAGTACTTTTATACAACATAAGTGAGAGAAATTCATAAAATATTTTACATATGATATATGAAAACACATGGGTATACTTAAAGAATTTTAAACACTCCTTTGAAAATCATGACTCACTCTTCATCATACAACTCTACAATCCCAAGGGCTATATGGAATCCACCCTTAAATCGGCAGCCAAGCCCCCAACCCGAGTTTGTCGCAAGGGTTGGACTCTCAATTTCAAATACGCCAAGGGGAAATAGGCCAGCGTATGATCCCTCTTGGGGACATAATAAACCTTTATTAGCAAAACACGGTTCCCGGCAATGAGCCCTTACACCCAAATGCTTTCTTTGGATAACCACCTAACTCTCTTTAAGACATGCATTCTCAAAAATCAAAATCTGAAGATCTTACTCTGTTATGGCATTCATCTTATTGGTATCGTTATACCAAGACTTGTAAGTCATATCTATAATCCATAAAATATCAAGTTACAGTCTCTTCATTCAAAACATAAAATTTGGACCACCATATCATTCAAACAGTTTTATTAGAGAATTCATATTTCAAAACATATGTCAAATTATTCAAAGACTCTCTTTTCTCAACATTTCAACAAACGGTTGTCAATTTCCCAAGACAATCATGCAATTCATTCGATTATCATGTTTTAGCATTCAAAACAAGAACATATCCCTCTCTTCAATTCAAAACCAACATGAAGTTCATATAAGATAGTAAAGCTCTTGACTCATACTTTAAGACAAGCAGTTTAATAACCCTTACTTTGTAAATCAAGAAGTAACGCAACAAGAGAGGGAAATTTGTGCATCATGCTCTCAATTCATATTTCAAAGCTGAATATATACATATTCATACACACGAATGAAATCAAATTCAAGAGAAGGACTCAAGGCCAAAACCTTATATCACTGAAACGGATTCACAATGCATGCTTTTTAATATAATTTAAAACCCTCCCTGAATACATGATTTCTCGACATTAAATTTTATAAAAAAAATTATTTCACCGTGACCATGTATTTTAGGAAAATCCCATGTACCTTATGTCGTTTAGTTTGAAGATCGGAACTCTAATCTTGACCCTTTTCTTGAGATCTTGAACTTAAAGAAAATCCTAGTGTGATCTTGTTTTTGAGACTGGAGAGGATTTGATATGTTGTAAAACTGATAAAGGTTGATTAATAACATTTAGAATATAATTTACTTCGTGTTAGTGGTTTCTGGGAAGGAAAAGTACCAAAATACCCTGTTAAAAACATATTTTTTGCGTGATTCAGCCTTGACTGACGGTTCGGTTGACGGACCGTCAGTCTGGTGATAGACCATCACTCCAACCGTCATGTATTAGCCATAAAACAAGCTCAAAACCTAAGTTTTGATGGGAAACTTGATGGGCTGTCACTCCATTCATGGTCGGTCAGTCTGGCCGTCGCTCCTCGGTAAACTGACACCTCTATGGAAAATGGGCATAACATTTTACCCTGATATCAGGTTATGAAAAAACTAGTGGAGTTAGAAAAAAGACTCAAAGACCTTTCATTTGATATATTGTAGGCCCTGTAAATCATTATATACAAGAATTTATCATCAATGAAAGTTGACCCAAGTTTAGACGCTCATCAAAACTCAATCGATAGGAAAGTTTTCAACTCGTCTTTAAATTAAGGGACCTCTATGATCTCAATTCATGCTCAACTAGATTCCTACACTACCTAATTGATTATCATACTTATATTTACATAGTAATCATTGGATTTTGAGACCTTTATGCGTAGGATTGACCGTTTACGTTCTAGCCCAAAAATGTGGGTTGTTACATTATCCCCCCCGGGATCATTTGTCCCTAAATGATGACTCGAGACTCAACAAGCATGATTTTAAGAACTAAATAGAAAGAAAAGAGTAGTATGGGATTTGTACCTTCTAAATCATCATCCATGGTTTTCAAGAGAGTCAGGTACCTCGCATGCATATCATCTTCTTACTCTCAAGTAGCTTCCTTGGCTTTTTGATTCCTTCACCTCTCCTTAACTGAAGCTATTTCCTTAATCCTCAGCTTCCAAACTTGGTTATCCAAAATGGCAAAGGGTTCTTCTTCTTATGAAAAAGAGTCTTTCATATTGATCTCCTCTACAGGCAACACTAGGGAATGATCTCCAATGAACTTCTTCAACATGGACACATAGAATATTGGATGAACAAAAGCCAAGCTTGTGGGCAAATCTAACTCATAGGCGACTCCACCGATCCTCTTCACAATCTGATACAGTCCTATATAACGAGGAATAAGCTTTCCTTTCCTTCTAAATCGCATGACTCCCTTCATAGGGGAGACTTTTAGAAATACCCAATCACTAACCTCGAATTCCAACTCCCTTCTCCTAACTTGGCATTGGATTTCTGGCGACTCTAAGCTTTCTTAAGTTATTCTCTAATGATATTCACCTTCTCGATTGCCTGATAAACAAGGTCATTCCCGAACAACCGAGTTTCACCCACTTTATACCACCTAATGGGGGATCTACATCTCCTCCCATAAAGTTCTTCAAAAGGAGCTATCTGAATACTGGCATGGTAGTTATTGTTGTACGCGAATTCTATCAATGGGAAATGATCCACCCAACTACCTTTGAAGTCAATTATGAAGTCCCTCAACATATCCTCAAGGGTCTGAATGGTGCGTTCATCTTGCCCATCAGTCTGAGAGTGGAAGGCAGTACTCAGGTTCACTTGGGTACCTAAACCCCTCTGAAAAGACCGCCAAAACTGCGAAGAGAATTGCATACATCGATCGAATATAATGGATATTGGTGCCCTATGAAAACTTTCTATTTCCTCAATGTACATCTTGGCATAATCATCTCCCGAATAATTAGTCCTCACAGGCAGAAAGTGAGTTGACTTGGTCATCCAGTCGACAATCACCCAAATGGAGTCATATTGGTTCCGGGACTTCGGAAGCCCCATGATGAAATACATAATGATTATCTCCCGTTTACACATAGTCAAGGCTATCTCTTGGGAAGTACCACCTGGTCTCAAATGTTCCACTTTGACTTGTTGGCAATTCAAACACTTAGACACAAAGTTAGCAACATCTCTTTCCATATTATACCACTTGTAAATAGCCTTAAGGTCATGATACATTTTAGTGGAGACTGGGTGAACAACATACCTCAAAGTGTGAGATTTATCGATAATTCTTTATCGCAACCCATCTACATCTGGCACACAAAGCCTACCTTGATACCTCAAAATCCATCACCACCGATTTCAAATGCCATCACTTTCTATTGACCCATATCATTCTTAATCTACACCAAGGTAGGGTCTTCAGCCTGCTTTAGCGCAAAGGGAAAATTTAGCTATCTAATGAATAGTTAATCCACAATCTTCAAAATCCATAAGTCGAACCCCTAGATTTACAAGTCGGTGAATATCCTTCACCATCTCTTTTTTTCCTTTCTCAACATGAGAAAGACTGCCTATTGACAATTTGCTGGGGGTATCGACCACCAAATTTGCCTTGATCAGATGGTAGTGAAGGCTCATGTCATAATTTTTCAATAATTCTACTAATGTTGTTGCCTGGGATTCAGTTCTTTCTGCGAGAAAACATATTGCAAACTTTTTTGGTCAGTGAAAATATCAACGTGTATCCCATACAGATAATGTCGCTAGATCTTAAGTGCAAACGCCACAACTGCTAACTCCAAGTCATGGGTGGAGTAATTTTTCTCGTGCACCTTCAACAGCCTAGATACATAAGCTACCACTTTACCATGCTGCATAAGTACATACCCAAGTCCCACCTGAGATACATCACAGTACACCACAAAACCCCCTGTACCCTCGGGAAGGGTCAAAACATGCATGGTAGTCAATTTTTCTTTCAATTTCTCAAAGCTATTCTCACAGGAGCCAGACCACACAAATTTTACCTTTTTCTGTGTCAACTTTGTAAGTGGAGTAGCTACGGAGGAAAAACTTTCTACGAACCTTCTGTAATACACTGCCAAACCCAAGAAGCACTGGATATTGGTTGGAGTCATGGGTCTGGGTCATTTTCTCACCGCCTCCACCTTTTGGGGGTCAACCTTAATCCCTTCACTAGAAATAATATGTCCAAGGAACGCAACAGCACTAAGACAAAATTAACACTTGGAAAATTTTGCATACAACTTATGATCTTTGAGGGTCTAAAGGACAATTTGGAGGTGACTGGCATGATCCTCCTCATTCTTAAAGTAAACCAAAATGTCTTCAATAAAGACTATGATGAACAAATCAAGAAACTGATGAAACACCCTATTAATTAGGTCCATGAAAGTTGCAGGCATATTAGTTAGTCCAAAGGACATGACTAAGAATTCATAATGGCCATATTGGGTTTGGAAATGTCATCCTCCCTATCCTTCAACTGATGATACGCCGAATTAAGGTCTATCTATGAGAAACACTTAGCGCCCTGAAGTTGGTCAAAGACATCATCAATTCTCAGAAGAGGGTATTTGTTTTTAATAGTGACCTTATTCAACTGATGGTAGTCTATACAAATACGGAGGGAACCATCTTTCTTATGCACAAAGAGTACAAATGAACCCCAGGGAGAAACACTAGGACGGGTAAAGCCTTTGTCAAGAAGGTCTTTTAGTTGTTCTTTCAACTATTTCAATTCTACAGGAGCCATTCTGTATGGAAGGATAGAAATAGGATGAGTGTCCAAAAATAAATTAATGCCAAAATCTATCTCCTTATCTGGTGGTATCCCTGGGAGTTAATCGGGAAAGACTTTTGGGAATTCATTAACTACAAGGACAGACTGGAGGGAAGGACTTTCAGTACTAGAATCTTTAACCAAAATAAGATAATACAAAAAACCCTTGGAGATAAGTTTGCAGGCCCTGAGATAAAAGATAAACTTCCCCTAGGTGCTAAAGAATACCCCTCATACTCTATCATTGGTTCATTTGGAAAAGAGAAAGTGACTTTTTGGGTTCTACAATCTAGTGTGGCACAGCACGAATGGAGCCAATCCATCCAAAAAATAGCAT
Organism: Capsicum pubescens; assembly: GCA_030864215.1. NCBI lineage: Eukaryota > Viridiplantae > Streptophyta > Magnoliopsida > Solanales > Solanaceae > Capsicum > Capsicum pubescens. The sequence continues at coordinate 381,808,993 of CM061548.1, read as the reverse complement.
CAAAATTAACTATATCAAGCTCTACAAGGTCTGAACAGTATCACGATTGAAAATAGACACAACATGATTTCTATACGCCCTCCTAGCCATAATAGAGTCACCAACAGAAGTAGAAATGGAGAAAGGTTCTAGAATAATTTTAGACTCAAACCCAAAATTGACTGCCATATACAAGGTCACCTATGACAAGGTAGAACCTGGGTCAAGCAACACATACACATTATGGGAGAAAATTATTAACATACCTATCACAATGTCTGGCGAAGCCTCTGAATCTTAGCAGTTAGACAAAGCATACAACCGGTTACGACCACCCCCGGTAGCTAAAGTAGTACCCTTAAGAGGTGGTGGTGGAACTGAGGAATTATCTTGAGACTTAGCACCCCCAACATTACCTCTCATTGTTAGGAAATCACTTTGGATATGTCCTGGCTGGCCACAAGCATAGAACACCATTGTACCAAACTGACATCTTCCTAGGTGGTTTTTCTTGCATGAGTTACACGAAAGGTATTTCCTGAATGGCTGGGCCACTCTCTCTTGGGACTGAGTACCCTTTACTCCCAATCCTTGATTAGGCTGAAAATTCTGAAACAGCTGATCAACTGGAGGTCTGGGCATAGGGGCGCTGGATGAAGACTGAAAATGACTCCAAAACTTCTTCTTCGACCACCTTTTACCCCAATTATTACCACCTTGGTGCTTACTGTTATTCTGGTATGTAGATTTAGCCCTCTTGGCCTGCTTGTCTTTCTCCCTTGCCTCTGCCAGCCTTTTCTTCTTCTCTTCAACCTGTTGCATATGAATGGACAACCTGGAGAAATCCATGTCTCTATTTAGTATTGCTTCTTTGCATTCCAATTCCTGATCATCCGAGAGACCGAATGCAAACTTCCTCATGCGAGATATAATGTTACCGCCAATTCTGGAGCATAACAGGATAATTGGTTGAACTTTAGTGTGTACTCCTTGACACTCATTTTCCCTTGTTTCAAATTCATAAATTCTTCAGCCTTCGATTTCCTCAACTCCTTAGGAAAGAAACTATCCAGAAAAGCTTCCAAAAACTCACTCCACACACAAGGCACAACATATCTACCCTTAGAATCTTCCTTTTCATTATAACACTGATTTGCCACATCATTCAGCTGATAGGCCGCCAATTCAAAACCTTCAATCTCATTCGCATGCATAACCCAGAAAATTATCTCTAGTTCATCACTGAACCCTTGGGGGTCCTCCTCATCCTATGTACCAGTAAACATAAGTGAGTTTAGCCTCATGAATTAGCCAACCCGGGTAATCTCTGATGAACCATACACAAACCCCACATCTTCAGACCGTCGGGCCTGAGAAGCCACCAACTGAGCTATCATATGCATAGACTATCGAAACTCAGCATTAGATACTTCTCTCTGTGAAGGTTGAGTATGATTAGCTCCAGAACGAGGAGCCCTGGGTGCCCTAGATGCACTAATCTGAATAGGAGAAACTCCAGGAGTAGAAATAAACTCTAGAGTGTAAGAGCTATTATGGGTCCGCATCCCATGGGTAGGGCGGACCTCTTCAACTTGGGCATTCTATTTGTTGGATAGATGGGGAGGCATGATAACTTTCTAAAATACAGGAATCATTGATTATAGGACATTCAGACTCTAAAGCATGGGCGAACTCACAAAAAGAAAGGAGACATTCCTAAATGCCTTGTAGATTTCTGCTTATAAGTGTGGCGCGCTATACACCCATAATCAGGACTCTACCTGGCGTAAGTTTGCAAACACCCTGGGACCATGAACCGTGCACTAATACCAAGTTTTTCATGACCTTAGCTGAGGCCGTGGCTGCGACAGGCATCCCAAACTATGAAGGCCCGAGCACCCCTATCTATCTGGCAATCATGCACAATGTTCATACAATAAGAAAAAATGTGGAAAAATCATAATACAGAATCATGGTTGACATTATAATCCAACTAACCAATTAAAAATGAAATTCATAACCCTCTAACAACATCTAACATCAGTCTACGAAATATCTAATACATCAAAACCAACATCTTGTCTAAACTAGGACAAGGCCCCCAGTCGGACCAAAATCCATAATGTAATAACAATGTTATAAAAATAGTCCTTCCGAAATAAAGGAGGCTCACCAATTGTACACTTATGTCTGAAAAATATACGGCTTAGCGGGACCCCTAGACTGAGCCACAGACCCTGAAATATAGGGGGTCAATACAGATGTATAGGTACGCAGAGCAATCCAAATTAAAGTTCTTTAATACAATATAAGTGAGAGCAATTCATAAAATATTTTACATATGATATATGAAAACACATGGGCATACTTAAAGACCTTGAAACACTTCTTTGAAAATCACGACACACTTTTTATCTTACTTTTGAGCTAGGTGGTACACCCTATAACTCTATAATCCCATGGGCTATATGGAATCCACCCTTAACTCAGCAGCCAAGCCTGCAACCCAAGTTTTCCGCAAGGGTTGGAGTCTCTATCTCTAATACTCCAAGGGGCACTAGTATCGGCAAAACACGATTCTCGGCAATGATCCCTTACACTTAAATGTATTCTTCGGGTAACCACCTAACTCTCTTTAAGCCCATTTTAACTCTTTAAGACATGCATTCTCAAAAATCAAAATCTAAAAATCCTACTCTGTTATGGCATTTATCTGATTGGTATCGTTATACCAAGACTTGCAAGTCATATATCTAAGCCATAAAATATCAAGCTACATCTTTCAAAACATAAAGTTTGGACCACCATATCATTCAAACAGTTCTAGAATATTTATAGTCCAAAACATATGCCAAATTATGCAAAGACTCTCTCTTCTTAATATTTCAATAAATGGTGGTCAATTTCCCAAAACATTAATGCAATTCATTTGATTATTATGTTTTAGCATTCAAAATAAGAAAATGTCCCTCTCTTTAATTCACAACCATCATGAAGTTCATATAAGATAGTAAAGCTCTTGACTCATACTTTAAGACAAGCAGTTTAATAACCCTTACTTTGTAAATCAAGAAGTAACGCAACAAGAGAGGGAAATTCGTGCTTCATGCTCTCAATTCATATTTCAAAGTTGAATATACGAATATACATATACACGAATGAAATCAAATTCAAGAGAACGCCAAAACCTTATATCATTGAAAAGGATTCACAATGCATGCTTTTTAATATAATTTAAAACCCTTCATGAATATATGATTTCTCAATATTCAACTTTATAAAAAAATTGATTTCACCATGCCCATGTAGTTTAGGAAAACCCCAAGTACCTTATGTCATTTATTTTTAAGATTGGAACTTTAATATTGACCCCTTTCTTGAAATCTTGAACTTAGAGAAAACCCTAGTTTGATCTTGTTCTTGAGAGTGGAGAGAATTTGATATGTTGTAAAACTGATAAAGCTTATGTAATAATTTTTAGAATATAATTTAATTCTTATGAGTGGTTTCTATGAAGGAAAAGTACCAAAATACCCCGTTAAAATGTACTTTTTGCGAGATTCGGCCTCGATTGATGGTTTGGTTGATGGACCGTCAGTCTGGTGATGGAACGTCACTCTAACTGTCATTTCTTCTTTAAATAATGATCTCACTGCCTGAGGTGTGATGGGAAACTTGGAGGTCCGCCACTAGCTTGACGAACCGTCAGTCTAACCATCGCACCTCGGCAGACTGACACCTCTCTGGAAAACGGCAATAATATTTTACCCTGATTTCGAATTAAGGCAAAACCAGTGGCGTTAGAAAGAATACTCAAAGAATTTTTATTTGATATATAGTAAACCCTATAAATAATTATATACAAGAACTTATAGTCGATGGAATTTGACCCAAGTCTAGGCGCTCACTAAAACTCAATCGATAGGAAAGTTTTCAACTCGTCTTTGAATTAAGGGAGATCTATGATCTCAATTCATGCTCAAATAGATTAACGCACTACCTAATTGATTATCATACTTATATTTACATAGGATTCATTGGATTTTGAGACCTTTACGCGTAGGAATGACGGATTAAGTTCTAGCCCGAAAATATGGGTTGTTACATTATACCCCCCCCCGGGATCATTCGTCCCCGAATGATGACTCGGTACTCAACAAGTATGATTTCAAGAACTAAATGGAAAGAAAAGATTAGTATGGGATTTGTACCTTTTAAATCATCATCCATGGTTCGAAGAGAGTCGGGTACCTCACATGCATATCATCTTCTGACTCCCAAGTAGCTTCCTCGGCTTTTTGATTCCTCCACCTTACCTTAACCAAAGATATTTCCTTACTCCTCAGATTTTGAACTTGGAGATCCAAAATTACAATGGGTTCTTTTTCATATGATAAGGAGTCTTTCACATTGATCTCCTCTATAGGCAATACTAGGGAATGATCTCCAATGCACTTCTTCAATATGGAAACATGGAATATTGGATTAACAGAAGCAAGGCTTGTGGGAAAATCTAACTCATAGGTGACTCCACTGATCCTCTTCACAATCTGATACGGTCCTATGTAAAAGGGACTAAGGGTAAAAAGGATCCTCTTCACCAATCCGAACGAAGGTCTATCTTTGAGAAACACTTAGCGCCCTGAAGTTGGTCAAAGAGATCATCAATTCTAGGAAGAGGGTATTTGTTTTTAACAGTGACCTTATTCAGCTGAAGGTATTCCATAAACATACAAAACTGTCTTTCTTACGCACAAAGAGTATAGCTACACCCCAGGGAGAAACACTAGGATGGATAAAGCCTTTATTTAGAAGGTATTTTAGTTGTTCTTTCTACTCTTTCAATTCTGTAGGAGCCATTTTGTATGGAGGGATAGAAAGAGGAAGAGTGTCCAGTAACAAATCAATCCCAAAATCTATCTCCCTATCAGGTGGTATCCCTGGGAAGTCATCAGGAAAGACTTTCGTGAATTCATTAACTACAGGGATAGACTGGAGGGAAGGACTTTCAGTAGTAAGATCTTTGACCCGAATAAGATGATACCAATATCCCTTGGAAATAAGTTTACGGGCCCTGATATAAGAGATGAACTTCCCCCTAGGTGCTAAAGAATACCCCTCCCACTCTATAATTTGTTCTTTTGGAAAGGAGAAAGTGACTTTTCGAGTTCTACAATCTAGTGTAGCATAACACGAATGGAGATAATACATCCCTAAAATAGCATCAAAATTAACCATATCAAGGTCTACAAGGTATACCATAGTATCAAAATTGCAAATAGACACAACACAGTTTTTATACGCCCTTCTAGCCACAATAGAGTCACCAACAAGAGTGGAAATAGAGAAAGGTTCCAGAATAATTTCAAGCTCAAACCCAAAACTGACTGCCACATACGGGGTCATATATGAAAAGGTAGACCCTGGTTCAAGTAACACATACACATTACGGGAGAAAATTTGTAACATACTCGTCACCATGCCTGACGAAACCTCTGCATCCTGGTGATTGGACAAAGCATAAAATCGATTTCTACCGACCCCGATAGCTGAAGTAGTACCCTTGGAAGGTATTGGAAGCGCTGAGGAATTAGATTGAAACTTAGCAAACCTAACATTACCTCTCACCGTCGGGCAATCTTTTTGAATATGGCTTGGCTGACCACAAGCATAGTACACCATTGTGCCAAATTGATATCTTCCTGGGTAGTTCTCCCTGCATGAGTTACACGGAGGGTTTTACCAGAATAGCCGAGGCACACTCACTTGGGACTGAGTACCCTGTACTTCTGATCCCTGATTAGGCTAAAAACTCTTAAACCGCCGATCAACTGGAGGTCTGGACTCTGGGGTGTTGGCTGAAGACTGAGCATTACTCCAAAACTTCTTCTTCAACCACCTGTTACCCCAATTATTACCACCTTGGTGTTGACTGTTATTCTGGTCTATAGATCTGGCACTCTTGGTCTGCTTGTCATTCTCTCTTGCCTCTGTCCGCCTTTTCTTCTGCTCTTCATCCTATTGCATATGAATGAACAACCTTGAGAAATCTATGTCTCTATTAAGAATTTCTCCTTTGCATTCCAATGCCAGATCATCCAAAAGACTGGATAAAAAATTTCTCATGCGAGCTCTTATGTTTCCCGCCAATCTTGGAGCATAACAGGATAACTGGTTTAACTTCAGTGTGTACTCCTTGACACTCATTTTACCTTGTTTCAAATTCATAAAATCTTCAGCCTTCTGTTCCCTTAATTCCTGAGGAAAGAAACAATCCAAAAAAGCTTCCACAAACCCACCCCACATAGAAGTCTCAACAACTCTACCCTTAGAATTCTCCCATTCATTATACCACTGATTTTCCATATCCTTCATCTGATAGGCTGCTAGTTCAACCCCTTCAACATTATTCGCATTCATAAACCAGAAAATTTTCTCCAGTTCATCAATGAACCTTTGGAGGTCCTCCTCAACCTCCATACCAATAAACATAAGCAGGTTTATCCTCATGAATTGACCAACCCAAGTAATCTCAGGCGAACTTGACACAGACTCCACATCTTCAGACCGTTGGGCCTGAGAAGCCACCAACTGAGCTATCATATGTATAGACTGTCGGAACTCAACATTTGATACTTCTCTCAGAAAAGGTTGAGTATGATTAGATCCAGACCGAGGAACCCTGGGTGCCCTACGTGGACTAGTCTGAACAGGAGAAACTCCAGGAGTAGCAACAAACTTTGAAGTGTGAGCTCTATAATGGGTCCGCATCCCATGGGTAGGGCGGACCTCCTTAGCTTGGGAATTATATTTTTTGGATCGATGGGGAGGCACGATAACTTTCTGAAATACAGGAAATCATTGATTAGAGGACATTCAAACTCTAAAGCATGAGCTAAATCACAAAAACAAAAAGTAGACATTCCTAAATGCCTTGTAGCTTCCTGCTTATAATTATGGTGTGCTACACACCAATAATCAGGACTCTACCTAGCGCAATTTTGCCACCACCCTGGGACCATGAACCGTGCTCTGATACCAAGTTTGTCACGACCCAAGCCGAGGCCCTGGGCATGACGGGCATCCTGAACTATGAAAGCCCGGGCGCCCCTGGCTATTGATGATAGGCGTATTTACACGCCTAAAGTACTATAATTTACCCATATTTTAGCTAAGTTTTGAGGACAAAATATATAATTCATGCATTTTTAGTCCTTTTTCCTGTAAGTGAGCTAACAAACGTGATTAGCAAGTTTTCAGGTATAAATGATGCAGATTTCAGCATATTATGGATAACTTGATGCCCAAGGAAGCTTCACGGAAGAAGGAAGGGAAAGCTTGGACGCCAAGGACCAAAAGTGACGCATGGAATATCTGTCCCAGGCAAAAACAGCATTTCCAAAGACTTTGGGGATCAGCAGTAACTTATTAGGATTAGGATAATGATGCATTGACCTAGTAGGATTAGGTTAAGTAATGCAGTAGCCTAGTATGAATAGGATATGGGTGTTATAAATACCCTATTTTGCTAGAGATTTTCATTCATTCGGGAGTTCCGAAAACAATTCTCTTTCAGTTAATTACTTTCTCTTCATCTATTCAATTCTTAATTTCCACAACAAGAGAACCGCTATTCTAAAAGGGAATTCACGCCTAACGCCATAGAAAACCCTACTACACGTGAGATCTTTATTTTGGTATAATGATAAAGTCTATTGTGATTTCCGATGCACTCATGAATAGCTAAACTTCTCTGTTGGGGTTATGGAAGCCTTATGAGATACTATCTATTTCTATGAGTTTGTGAGTTCGTGACTCGTATGATGCTTATATCATTATTCTCTTCATCTTAATGCAAATTCTTGTGGTTGCAAACGCATAGAATACGCCAGTATAGCATTAACTTGTTCGAAAGAAAAGTTATATGTCTGGAAAAGAGATAATGTCAAGGTAATAGGGCATCAACCCCTGTTAAAAAGTTAGTGTCGTAACTGGATTAACCTCTTGGAGAGTTCGTACCGTTAGACACACTTTAAGCTCGAAAGAGTTAAAGTGAAATAATCCTTGATGGTCAAAAGACGCCTGGATTTACCATAGAATACAACTCTCTATAAGCACATGCATGTCTGAATTCCACATAACTCATAGCCAATAGAGACGTATAACTCATAAGGTGGACATAACCCCAACTCTCAATTCTCATTGGTTAAACATCTTACTAAACATTCTTTCTTTTTACTTTTCTATTTTCTATTTTTACTCTATTATTTTGTTTACATTATTGCACGCTGCAAAATCCCCCCTTTTACGAGACTTGCACCAAAAGTCTAATAATCTTTGCTTACTTAGTGACCAAGTATTCTCTGTGGGATCGATACCCAACCCAGTTGGGTTATATATTTGACAACGACTGCTTACACTCTTACGAGAGCTGTAGTTTGAGCGTTATCAGCTATCTGGCGATCATGCAAAATGCTCATACAATAAGAAGAAATACGAAAAAATCATAAAACGGAATCATGGTCAACATTATAATCCAACTAACCAATTCAAAATGAAATTCATAACCCACTAACAGCATCTAACATTAGTCTGTGAAATCTCTAAAACATCAAAACCAACATCTTGTCTAAACTGGGACAAGGCTCCCAGTCGGACCAAAAACCATAATGAAATAACAATGTTATAAAAATAGGCCATCTGAAATAAGAGAGGCTCACCAACTGCACACTTCTGTCTGACAAATCTACAGTTTAGCTGAACCCTTGGACTGAGTCTCAGACCCTGAAATATAGGGGAGCAATACAGATGTGTTGGTACGCAGAGCAATCCAATATAAAGTACTTTGATATAACATAAATAATATCAATTCATAAAACATTTTACATATGATATATGAAAACACATAGGTATACTTAAAGACTTTGAAACACTTCTTTGAAAATCATGACTCACTTTTTATCTTACTTCTGAGCCAGATGGTACACCTTATAACTCTAAAATCCCACGAGCTATATGGAATTTGTCGTTAACTCGGAGGCCAAGCCCCCAACCCTAGTTTGCCGCAAGGGTTGGAGTCTCTATCTCTAATATGCCAAGGGCTACTAGGACAGTGTATGGTCCCTTTTGGGCACACAATAAACTCGTATTAGCAAAACACGATTCCTGGTAATGAGCCTTTTTACCCAAATTCCTTCTTCGGGTAACCTCCTAACTCTCTTTAAGCCCATTTTTAACTCTTTAAGACCTGCATTCTCAAAAATCAAAATTTGAAGATCTTACTCTGTTATGGCATTCATCAGATTGGTATCGTCATACCAAGACTTACAAGTCATTTCTCTAAGCCATAAAATATCAAGTTACAGTCTCTTCATTCAAAACATAAAGTTTGGACCACCATATCATTCAAACCGTTCTAGAGAATTCATATTTCAAAATATATGTCAAATTATGAAAAGACTCTCTCTTTTCAACATTTCAACAAACGATGGTCAATTCCCCAAAACAATCATTCAATGCATTCGATTATCATATTTTAGCACCCAATACAACAAAATATCCCTCTCCTCAATTCACAACCAACATGAAGTTCATATATGATAGTAAAGCTCTTGACTCATACTTTACGACAAGCAGTTTAATAACCCTTACTTTGTAAATCAAGAAGTAACGCAACAAGAGAGGGAAATTCTTGCTTCATGCTCTCAATTCATATTTCAAAGATGAATATATGTATATACATATACACGAATGAAATAAAATTCAAGAGAAGGCCTCAAGGCCAAAATCTTATATCATTGAAAAGGATTCACAATGCATGCTTTTAATATAATTTAAAACCCTTCATGAATACATGATTTCTCAACATTCAACTTTATAAAAAAAATTGATTTCACCATGCCCATGTAGTTTAGGAAAACCCCACGTACCTTTTGTCGTTTAGTTTGAAGATTGGAACTATAATCTTTACCTTTTTCTTGAAATCTTGAACTTAGAGGAAACCCTAGTTTGATCGTGTTCTTGATGTCATACCCGATTTTTACCTAAGGTCAAAACGAGCACGAAGTTATGGACTCTAAAAGAATAAATTTTTATATAGAGTCGCCACCTAATTTTTAAGGAAAATAAGAAAACCTATTTATTTATTAACAAGTATGACTTTATTCTAATCTACGAAACCAATTTATATCCTAGGTAAGGGTTCAAATTATTCTGAAAGAAAGGGATTAGGCACCCTTTTGAATCCACAAATATGGTTCCCGGCCAGACTTAGGTTTATTTAAAGAAAAAGGGAAAAATAAATGTTTATAAATACAAATATAAAATGTGTAATAATATAAATAATCTACATGTAAAGTGTGTATAAATAGCATATGTTATAATAAAAATATGAAAAAAAATCATAAAATAAAGTATTTTAAATTTTATTTGATTAAATATCTAAATTAATTTAACTCTTTTTTGTGTAAATACTGATAGCCTAAATTTGCCTAAACGCGTGGTGAAGTTTGTATAAATAAAGAGCATCCCTCCCAACAACCCAAAAATAAAGATTTCACTATAATTAATATTTGTACAATGATAAGAATAAAAGAAAATACAAATATAAAATTCAAGCTCCTCTTTGAATGCCATTCACGACAGATATTCCCGAGAACGTGTACAAACAGTCATAATAAAAATGTTAGTAACAAATAAATAATTATCAGAATAAATTGAAAAGATATGTATGCATATATATTTAAAAATATTCTTTTTGTTATAAAGTGTGGGCTCAGATTAGATTTTAAATACGGCATGGCTACGAAGTGATTGCTCATTTATTAGTCGTCCTAAATCGTCTTGCCAAGATATGAATTATAAAATTTTTTGTGTTTTTATAAAAGTTTCATCGACGCCCAAATTTATTTATTTTATTACGTATTTATATACGTAATATCCTTCTTTTATTTGTGCAGGCCTAAAAAAGTGACAGATAATTTCTTCATCGACCAAGTGTCGGCCTTTAATATAAATAATAAGTTTGATAAAATAAAGTTCATCTTTTTTAATAGGGTTCCCTCAAATATCCAGATGGAGAGATAATTTCATTGGCCAAGTTAACATTGCTCATTATCAGTATAGATGTAAGTGACCAAAATTATCTGAAATGAGTCTCTCATGTGAAATAACAGCAAACCAACCTAGTGGCAAAAGATAATCAAGAAACAGAGCAAAAACTATAGCAACAGTGAAAGTAAGCAACAATATACACAAATATATGAACAAATGCAGTCTAAAAATAGCAGAATCCCACCAAAAAATGAAGTTCGTCAGAAAATGTATAACTTTGACCAGATTTGTGCAAAAACCAATTTATTGTACATAAAATAAACGATACTCAGTCCACCCAACAGTGAAAATTCAAAGCAAAGGTAGTTGTCGGCGTTGCTTCAACGGTGTTCGCCAGAGCAACGCCTCAAACGTTGAGAATACAGCAAGATCTGGCCCATTTTTTATGTGACAGTAGCGGCGGTTTAGTGGTCGGGAGAAGGGAGATCGCTCGCTGGAGACCAAATCCGGTGAGGCACGACAACAATGGAAAAAGGGGAAGGGAAAGAGGAGGAAAGGAACAGCGACCACGGCGGAGTGTTGGTTTCACCGGAATCTACACCATCCAGTAATGGAGGTGGTGGTGTTTGGGCGTTTGGTGGTGGATAGCGGCTGGCTGTTGGTTGATATACCCCGGCAGGGTTCGTCGGAGAAGGAGCAGTGAGAATTTGGAAGAGAGAGAAAGTGAGAGAAAGAGGGAGAAACGGTTGATTTAGGAGAGATATGTGCGTGTATGTGTGTATTATGTGTGTACATGTGGTATTAAGCAAAGACTTATTTGGGAATGAGAATGTGCACATATTCCCAATGTTGCTTTCAAAATTGCCCAAGCATCGAACTTTAAGATGCTAGGGGATGCAAGATTGTGTACTTGCTGGGGAGAAAAAATGATTGTGGGGTTGTGGTAACTGAACTTTGCATAGAGGTTCCTACATATCTTGAGTGTTACGAGAATCAGGTCAATGTAGTTCAAAATGAGAAAATAGATTAAATTTTGAGACGGCTCTCAAAATTTGCTCCAGTGTATGATTTAAGCTAACACTGACTTCTTCTAAGGAAACTAAAAAAATATTTAAAATATTGCAGATTGAAAAGATGCATGAAGTCTCTGATTGTCTACAAAGACTGAGGCCCTCAACTAGTGCGGTGACTGAAATCTAACATCTCTCTCGACTGGCAGGACTATAAAAATATATAAAAAAAATTACTCAAAGATGGACACCTGAGTAAAAAAAATGCTGATAGTTAAAGATATGTGCTTGAAATTAAAAGCCAAATATTGTATTTTAAAACTAGGTACCTTGAATGAAAAGTAAAAAAGGCATGTATGTGAAAGTGGACACCTTGAAAGAAAGATAAAATAAATGCCCGTATTTGAAAGTGGGCATCTTGAAAGAAGAAAGAAAGAATTTTTTATTTTCTTGATAAAAAGTGCTGAAATATGAAGAGGACTCGATCATGTCTTGGCTTCAGTTGATACCAATAATTATTAGTGTGCATAAGAATTCCCCCAACCTTTTTTCAGCTAACCGAGATCAACTTCAGGGTAACTCCTATAGTTTTAAGTGGTACCTTAGACACACCTAAGTATCGACAAGATTTTTTTTCTTGTTTTAAACAAATGTTTCGAATTATTCATATTCTCATGCTTCAGGTGCCCTCTCTAGAAAGAAAGTCCCACGTCGCACATATTTGAGTAATTTTCTTTTGAATCTAGGGACGTATCAAGAAATATACTCGCACTCAGAAAGGAATTCAATGCACGAAATTGTGATATCATAGGCTTGACCTTCATGTAAGTAGCCACTAATATGAGAACACTTGAAATAGAATCTCGTAGGACTTGCTATTGGCTTGTAATGTAAGCTTGGGGACGGGTAAGATAATATTTGGGATAAAAGTGACTAATTCCTCAATGAGCATTGCACTGTATTTGTGCGTTTGTTATTTGTTGCACTTTGATGCGTGATCTTCTTTGTTACGCTTCGTTGTACCTTGTTTTGTATTCTTTTTGACTCTTTTTGAATTTTGTGTTGGAGTTTTTACCCCTTTTTTTCAACAAACTATATATTCTTTTGTTTTTTTTCCTTCTCTTTTTTTTGTGGAGGGTTTTGCTTCTTTTGAAGTCATTTTTTTATTTTTGTTCATCGGGACAACATATTCTTTGCATTTTGCGTCTTTGATCTTGAATCTTCGTCCGACATATGTACGTATTTAGTGCTCTCAAGGAGGTAGGGCCAAGAGAGGGATAGTGTATGAGCACTCAAAAAGGTATAGGCTTAGATGCGGTTGTCCAAAGAAAAGGTTTTAAGCCCAAAAAAGGTAATACTAGGGATTAATGTCGTTTGGTGGGCCATGAAAGGCTCAATCGGGTCAAAGAAGGCCTACGGTCCTTTCCTAAATCAAGTGCAACTCGGAATTTTGCCTCAACAGACATTAAAGTCAAGTTCTAGATCAACAATGCAGTGCAATGAATTAAACTAAAGCTAACCACACAATGCACATGAAACGATGAGGTTGGTTTTGTTCTTGTTTTAGATATATGCAAGAGAATTTCTAAACGTTACTCAAGTGTGATAAAAGGAACCAAAAGAATCTATGGTTTACCATGAAATCGGTCCTTTACATCATACCGGTTTGTTCTTTCTCATGCACACTCCTAACTATTTTGGTACCAACCAAGTAAAAAATTTATTATTTTTCTAAAAAAATGGGACAGAACCCAAATGAGGGTTGCCTACGTATCTTGTGAAAACAAGAATAACGTCTGCGTAGTTCAGGCAAATTTGCAAATTTGTATGTGCAATGTATGATTGTAAAAAAATTGATGGTCATTCATAAAAATAATGTGAAAGACGATCAAGAAAGAACTATTTTTACCATCAAAATTGTTCTTATCAAATGATCGAAATAATGGATATAAAGAATGGGGAGAGCTTTGATACAACTTCAATATGCTGACAAGATTAAAAAAAGTCAGTCATTGAAGGAATTATGACATTATTTCGCCGTAGTTGGCAGGATTATTATAACTGAAAAAATACTGAATTCTTGCTTTTGAAATTAAGGATCGATACACCATAAATTTAATAGTTTACGACATTCGAAAGAAGAAGTTAGGTATTATTGCACAAAAAAAAGGTAAAATGTTGGAGGTAGGCCGACTAGACACTAATGTCCTTGAGATTTGAATTTTGAGGAGCTATTAGTTTGTGCTCTTGAAAGCCACTATAGGGCGTCTTTGAACTGTTCCAACAAATTTTCCCCAGTTTTACTTACCGGAGAAATTATTTGGAAACAGTAAAGAGACTGAAACCTAATGCAGGGTTGCCTACGTATCTTGTTAGGACAAGAATCAGGTCAAAACATTGTTCAAACCTATACGCAGCTATCAACGATGTTGCTAAGGTGCATTTTTAACTGGTCCGCTATACTAAACAAAATGTTTCACTACACCTCACTAAAGTATAATCAATTTAGAGCAAATTAAGATATACAAACACAATAATCTTTCAAATATGTACAAAGACTATAATACTGTGTCACTCGGGTCGTAAGCCCTTCAGACATTTGAGTAAAATTGACTAATATGCATGTACCTAAAATGCATTATTTTAGCTCTATACTATGCTGACTAAGAGTGGGTAGGCATAGAATTGAATTTCCTATATGAGAAGACACGTAGTCCCACGGTAGTAAAACTCCCTCTCACCCCACGTATGTGTCAACTCTCTAAAGTAAGGTGATTTGAAAGAATTTTAGAAAAGTACAATGTACAATCCGCGTGTACAATGTGTGTGAGTGATAGTATTTCGAAGAGGAGAAAATATGAACAGAATGTCAATCTATATAAAGCAATAAACAAATAAATAATTTATACAAAATAATAACAAATAAATAATATATGCCATATAAACAAGATAAATCAAGACAATTGAGAAAAAATAAGTAACAGTGTATAAAAAAAATAGTTACCTAAGTCTGTAATGGTTAGAATCTTGTATTCCCAAGCAGAGTCGCCAAACTGTCATACCCGATTTTTACCAAAGATCAAAACGAGCACGACGTTATGGACTCTAAAAGAATAAATTTTTATGTAGAGTCGCCACCTAATTTTTAAGGAAAATAAGGAAACCTATTTATTTATTAACAAGTATGACTTTATTCTAATCTACGAAACCAATTTAGATTCTAGGTAAGGGTTCAAATTATTCCGAAAGAAAGGAATTAAGCACCCTTCAGAATCCACAAATGTGGTTCCCGACTAGACTTAGGTTATTTAAAAGAAAAGGGAAAAATAAATGTTTATAAATACAAATATAAAATATGTAATAATATAAATAATCTAAATTTAAAGTTTGTATAAATTACATAAGTTATAATAAAAATATAAAAATATGAACGTAAAAATATGTAAAGACATGTAACGAAAAGTACCTAAAAATGAAAAGAAATTCATAAAATAAAGTATTTTTAATTTAATTTGATTAAATATCTAAATTAATTTAACTCTTTTTTGTGTAAATATTGATAGCCTAAATTTGCCTAAACCTGTGGTGAAGTTTGTATGAATAAAGAACATCCTGTCCAACACCCCAAAAATAAAGATTTCACTATAATTAATATTTGTACAATGATAAGAATAAAAGAAAATACAAATACAAATACAAAATTCAAGCTCCTCTTTGAATGTCATTCACGACAGATATTCCGGAGAACCTGTACAGACACTCGTAATAAAAATGTTAGTAACAAATAAATAATTATCAAAATAAATTGAAAAGATATGTATGCATATATATTTAAAAATATAATTTTTGTTAAAAAGCGTGGGCTCAGATTAGATTTTAAATACGGCATGGCTACGAAGTGGTTACTGATTTATTAGTCGTCTTAAATCTTCTTGCTAAGATACGAATTATAAAACTTTTTGAGTTGTTATAAAAATTTCTTCATCACCCAAATTTATTTATTTTATTACGTATTCATATACGTAATATTGATGTTGGGTGTATTTACACGCCTAAAACGCCATAATTTACCCATGTTATAGCTAAGTTTTGAGGATAAAATATATAATTCCTGCACTTTTAGTCCATTTTCCTGTAAGTGAGCTAACCTACGTGATTAGCATGTTTTCAGGTATTAATGATTAAGATTTCAGCACTTTGTGGACCTTTGGGCAGCAAAGGAAAACTTCACAGAAGAGGGAAGGCAGCTTTTGGAAGCTTATGGACTGAATGTGACGCATAGAGAAATTGTCCCGGGCAAAAGCAGTATTTTTAAATACTTAGGGGTGCAGCAGTAACTTAATAGGACTAGGACAAGGATGTTATAAAAACCCTATTTTGCTGAATTTTTCAGCATTCATGCATTCATTCAGTGAGGAATTAATTCAGTCGATACTTTTAGTATTATTCAGTTTACAGATTCTGTAAGTTTAGACAGAGAGAAAAAATGCTACATATTTGTGGAAGACTGCTAAGAGGAAAACGTCATCCCTCTTTGACGTTAAAAGCATCCTCTCGCGAAGATTGTTCTAGTTTTGGTATGATGATGATGATGTCTTTGTTGTTTTCCTTTACAATCATGAGTAGCTAAACTTCTCTGTTAGGGTTATGGATGCCTTTTGATATACTATCTATTACTATGAGTTTGTGAATTCTTGATGCGTATGCTACTTATATCATTACTCTCTTTGTTTTAATTAAATTCTTGTGGTTGCAAACATATAGAATACGCCATTATAGCATTAACTTGTTCGAGAGAAAAGTTACATGTTTGGAAAAGAGAGTGTGACAAGGAAATAGGGCTACCAACCCCTATTTACACGTTAGTGCCGTAACTGGGTTAACTTCTTGGAGAATTTGTACCGTTAGTTATACACTTTAAGCTCGAGAGAGTTAAAGTGAAATAATCCTTGATGGTTGAGAAACACTAGGATTTACCATTAGAATACGAATCTCTATAAGTGCATGCATGTCTAAATTCCGCATTACTCATCGTTAATAGATACGTAGAACTCATAAGGTGGACATAACCCTAACTTATTTTTTTCTGTGATTAAATCTTACTAAACAAAGCATTTTGTTGTTACTTTGATAGCATTAATTCACGCCACAATCCAATCCCCCCTTTTCCGTGGAATTTTCGATCAACAGTCTACTAATAATTGCAACACTTAGTGACCAAGTATTCCCTGTGGGATTCGACACCCAACCCAGTTGGGTTCTATATTTTACAGCGACCGCTTACACTCTTACGAGAGCTGTAGTTTGGGCGTTATCAAATTTTGGCGCCGTTGCCGGGGAATACAGTTGTCAACTAAGTTTGCGATAGTTACTAGACCCTTTGGTCAAAGATTCTCGAATTTTACTTTTAGTTGTTGTTTTTATTTTATTCAGGTTCTGTTGAGTGCATGCCAAATACTCGTAGTTCTGGTCAGCCATTATTACCCATAAATCCTGAACCTCAACTTATTGGCAGAATGGATGCACAGCGTGACATTGACAGAAGGGCGGCTCAACAGGAGCAGGCTAGATTAGCTGCACTGGCAGCTGCTCAAGTACATCAACAGAATATTGATAACCCAGGGCGAGCAACAAATCCTGATGATGAGGACCTGGTGATGATGAGTTACTGAATCCTAGGCGTACTGATGAGGTGGCGGCACCTATGCACAGGAGAGATCGTCAAGCTAGAATGAGACCTGACCGCCGAGCTGTGCAGGCTCTTTTTGATGATGATGATGATGATCTGGATGGAGCTGGTGCCACAGAGGCTATTATTCCTCCACCCTTGGCACCCGGAGCTAAGTTCAATATCACTAGCACAATGATTCAGTTATTGCAGCTCAAGGGGTTATTTGGTGGACTTGCAGGAGATAATTCGAATATGCATCTGGTCAATTTTATTTCAACATGCAAGTCGTTTGACAATCCAAGAGTTGGGCAGAATGCAATTCGGCTGCGCTTATTTCCATTGTCTCTATCTGGGGAGGCAACTCTATGGATGAACGGGCTAACTCCTGATTCTATTACTAATTGGAGGCAACTGAAAGACGTTTTCCTAGAAAGATTCTTTCCGCGATCCAAGAGAGCCCAACTACGGGATGAGATCAGCAATTTTTGACAGCTTCCAACTGAAGCTCTCCACGAAACATGGGAGAGGTTTAAGAAAAAGCTTATGTGGTGCCCAAACCATCAGATGACGAATATCCACTTGATGGAAATATTATATAGGGCTTTGAACTCGGTGACAAAGCCAGTGGTTGATAATGCTGCAGGTGGGTCATTCATGGACCTTACTTTTCTTGAGGCAAGTGATATGCTAGATCGTATGATAAAGCAGAGTAGAGCTTGGCATACCAGGGATTTTAAGGTAGCAAGCTCTACCGTATCTATTGGATTGACTGCAGAGCAGAGGCGTAGACAAGAGGAATGTGACCAAGATATGGCTCACATGAAAACGCAGATGGATCTTCTTACCAAGCACTTATTATCAGGGAAGACTGAAAAGGTTAAGGCTGTTGTATCACAGGGAAGAGATGAATCCGACTCTGAGGAAGAAGCGAACTACTTGAATAATCAGGGGGGTTTCCGAGGCAATGCCCAAGGAAACCAAGGTCGGAACTATTATGATAAATCTGGATACAAGGACCGCGATCAAGGTGGTTGGAAGAATAAGACTGACAGGAGTGGTTTGTATGTTCCTCCTGGAAACCGTGAGGCTGTGGCGTCTGGCTCTGGAAAGATGTCCATGGATGATATGATGGCTAAGTTATTGAAAGGGGTGGAGGCAACCAATATGGGCATTACTGAAGTAAAGAATGATTTGTCATCAATAAATCAATTGATTGATTCGCATTCTACCGCGATAAAACAGCTGAAGCAATAATTGAGTCAACTATCAGCGGCATTAAATCAAAGAAAGGCTGGCACCTTACCTAGCGACACTGTACAAAACCCAAGGAATGATGGATCATGTATGGCTATTACTACCAGGAGTGGTAAAGCATTGGAAAATCCATCCAAAGGCAAGCAGGTGATTGATGATATAGCAGATAATGTTATTGATGCAGAATGTGAAGATGCCTCAGAAGCTGAAGATAGTGTTCCTGACGTTACCCCTAGACGTCTGCATCCTGAAAAGATCGACAATCGAAAGAAAGATAAAAAGGAAGTGGCGGAGAAAACTATTCCCCTTCCACCACCACCTTTTCCTCAGAGACTGAAGAAGAAAGCCGATGACACCAGGTTCAGTAAATTTATGACTATGTTGAAGCAGCTGACTATTAATGTTCCTTTGGTGGAGGCGCTAGAGAAGATGCTCGGATACGCTAAATTCATGAAGGACATTTTGACAAAGAAGCGGGCAGCAAGCTATGAGCTGGCAGATAATGTTCATCATTGCAGTGCAATCGCTACAAGATCGCTAGTTCAGAAGAAGGTAGATCCTGGTGCTTTCACTATTCCTTGCACGGTTGGATCTTTGGATTTTGCTAAGGCATTATGCGATTTGGGAGCTAGCATCAATTTGATGCCGCTATCTATTTACAGAAAGTTGGGGTTGGGTGATCCTACACCAACCAATATGCGGCTCGTGATGGCAGATAGGTCGGTAAAATGACCTGTTGGTATCTTATATGATGTATTGTTGAAGGTTTCCACCTTCATCTTTCCTACAGACTTTGTTATTTTGGATTGCGAGGTGGATTCTGAAGTCCCCATAATCTTGGGGTGTCCTTTCCTTGCAACAGGAAGTGTGCTTATTGATCTAAGAGCTAATGAGCTTTTATTTCGGATGAATAACGAAGTGGTCCATTTTGATGTATGCAAATCAATGAAGAAGCCCAAAGATATGAATGTGTTCTCTGTAGCTGATGTTTATTATGACGATGAGAAAGAATTATCTGTAGAGAAGCAGCTTATTGTTGATCCATTGGCTGTTGTGCTTATGAATTGTGAGCGTGAGGATGTTGAAGAGTATGAAGAAACTATTTGTGCTCTAACAGGAATTGGCTCCTATTCTCATGCTCCTAAGAAGATGGATCTGGATCTTAAAAATCGCCCTTCACCACCAGCAAAGCCATCCATTGAAGAACCACCAGTGCTAGAATTGAAGGAGCTGCCCAGTCACCTGAAATATGCATTTTTGGGAAGTGGTGATACACTTCCGATTATTGTTGCGGTTGATTTTGGTGAGCAGCAGGTTGCGGCTCTTATTTCTGTTCTGAGGAGATACAAGAGAGCCATCGGTTGGACTATTGCTGATATTATTGGTATCCCTCCTGGGATATGTATGCACGAGATTCAGCTCGAGGAAAATTGTGTGCCTACCATTGAGCATCAACGACGTTTGAATCCACCCATGCAGGAGGTGGTGAAGAAAGAAATTATTAAGTGGTTAGATGCTGGGATAGTATATCCAATATCCGACAGTAAGTGGGTAAGTCCGGTACAGTGTGTGCCCAAGAAAGGGGGCATGACGGTAGTTGCGAATGAAAAGAATAAGCTGATTCCACTCAGACCTATCACAGGGTGAAGAGTGTGTATGGACTACCGGAAGCTGAATTCGTGGACGCTTAAGGATCACTTCCCAATGCCATTCATGGACCAAATGCTTGATCGATTGGCAGGGAAGGGATGGTTTTGTTTCTTAGATGGTTATTCCGGTTATAATCAGATTTGTATTGCTCCTGAGGATCAAGAGAAGACCACTTTTACATGCCCATATGGTACGTTTGCCTTCAAACGTATGCCATTTGGGTTATGTAACGCACCTGCCACTTTTCAGCGTTGTATGATGTCTATTTTTTCTAATATGGTTGAAGACACCTTGGAGGTGTTCATGGACGATTTTTTAGTTGTGGGTGAATCGTTTGAATCGTGCTTGGAGAATATGAGTATGGCGTTACAGAGATGTGTTGAGTTCAACTTGGTGCTAAACTGGGAGAAGTGCCATTTTATGGTTAAAGAAGGCATTGTTCTTGGGCACAAAGTCTCCGAAAGAGGAATTGAGGTTGATCGAGCCAAAATTGAAGTTATCGAGAAACTACCACCTCTAATTTCTATAAAGGGAGTTCGTAGTTTCCTCGGTCATGCAGGTTTTTATCGAAGGTTTATCAAAGACTTCTCCAAGATTGCTAGTCCATTATGCAAACTCTTGGAGAAGGATGCAAAGTTCAACTTCGGTAAATATTTCTTGAAGGCATTTGAATGCCTCAAAGGGAAGCTAGTTGAAGCTCCTATTATTGTAGCACCCGATTGGTCTCTACCGTTTGAAGTGACGTGTGATGCAAGTGGGGTAGCTTTGGGTGCTGTACTTGGTCAGAAAAGAGAAGGGCTATTTCATCCAATATACTATGCGAGCAAGTCCTTGAATGGAGCCCAGAAGAACTATACCGTCATGGAACAAGAGCTTCTAGCAGTTGTTTATGCTTTTGAAAAGTTTCGTGCTTACTTGTTGGGAACCAAAGTGGTGGTTCATACAGATCATGCGGCTCTAAGATATTTAATGGCAAAGAAGGATGCTAAGCCAAGGCTAATTCGGTGGGTGTTATTGCTTCAAGAATTTGATTTCGAGGTAAAGGATATAAAAGGTTGTGAAAACCAAGTAGCTGATCATCTATCTAGACTTGAGAGTGCGCACATAGCGCAACCCGACCTTGAGATTGATGATGCATTTCCCGACGAAGAGATTCTAGCCGCTATGGTGGAAGACTTACCGTGGTATGCAGACTTTGTGAACTATGTGGTAAGTAAAGTGATGCCTGAGAATCTCTCCTTTCATCAAAAGAGAAAGTTCATGCATGATGTGAAACACTACTTCTGGGATGAACCGTATCTTTTTCGATGATGTACTGATGGTGTTATTAGGCGATGCATCTCTGATGTGGAGGTGACTAGCATCTTGGAAGCAAGTCATGCTTCCCAAGTTGGGGGTCACCATGCAGGTGATTGGACAGCCAGGAAGGTATTGCAAAGTGGCTATTATTGGCCTTCATTATTCAAGGATGCTTACGATTTTGTGAGAAGATGTGATTAGTGTCAGAGGAAAGGCTCTATCTCAAAGCACCATGAGATACCCATGTCTAAAATTCTTGAAGTGGAGCTATTTGATGTATGGGGTATTGATTTCATGGGCCCATTTGTGAGTTCGTTTGGGATGAAATATATCCTAGTTGCTATGGATTATGTATCCAAATGGGTCGAAGCAGTAGCGCTGGCTGATAATGAAGGTAAGCGTGTTGTAGCATTCTTAAAAAGAAATATCTTCTCTCGTTTTGGGGTACCACGTACCATCATAAGCGATGGAGGATCACACTTTTGTAACAAGCTGTTCAGAGCTATATTGGTGAAATATGGGGTCAAGCAACATAAGGTAGCTACACCTTACCACCCACAAACTAGTGGGCAGGTAGAGGTTTCTAATCGGGAGATCAAGCTGATCCTTGCTAAGACTGTAAATGCTAGTAGAAAGGATTGGTCCCGAAAGCTGGATGATGCCTTATGGGCTTATAGGACTGCATTCAAGACACCAGTTGGCATGTCCCCATACCAACTAGTTTATGGGAAGGCTTGTCACTTGCCGATTGAGCTCGAACATAAAGCATTGTGGGCGTTGAAGAGGCTTAACCTGAATTGGGATGATGCTATTAATCTGAGATTGGAACAGCTGAATGAGATGGATGAATTCCGTATACATGCGTATGAAAGGGCAGACCTCTACAAGGAACAGATGAAAAAGTACCATGATCGGCGGATTATCCAAAGAAACTTTCAGAAGGGTGATATGGTACTTCTTTTCAACTCCAAACTGAAGCTATTTCCAGGTAAGTTGAAGTCTAAATGGTCTGGTCCGTTCAGAATTAGCCAAATCTACTCGTCTGGAGTAGTAGAGTTAGAAGACGAAAATGGTGGTGTCTTCAAGGTGAATGGCCAACGTGTGAAGCCATATATCGGTCCTCTTGACTCGATAAAATGCATAGCCACCATCTATCTCGACGAAGTCTAAGTAATCGAGGTAAATATGTCGTGCCGCGATAATAAATCAAGCGCTACATGGGAGGCAACCCATCGTTTTTAGTCGTTTTGTTTTCCTAGGAGTTTGTTTTGTTAAATTAAAATCCAAAAAGAAGAGTCGAGCCACGACCAAAACTAAGGCGCTTGGTGGGAGGCAACCCATCTTTCTAATCGTTTTTGTTGTTTTTGATTAAGTGTAGGGGAAGACGTACAAAGGAGGAGCTTGGTCTCAAATTTTGATTTGAAAGTGAGCAATGTTAAAGGTGGTAAGTGAGTAATGAAGGAGCAAAATGCTTTCGGTTAGGCATTGCCTATACAAATCTAGGCAATGGACAAGGCAAGGCCTATGTAAATCTAGGCAACGGACAAGGCAAGGCCTATGCTATTTCCTTTTCTCTCTGAATCGACAATGCTATAGCATAGGCGCCGCCTATGCTCAACTAGGCAAAGCTAAAGGCGCCGCCTATGCCATTGCCTTTGCTCTCTGAATCTACAATGCCATAGCATAGGCGCCGCCTATGCTGAACTAGGCCATAGCATAGGCGCCGCCTATGCTCAACTAGGCAAAGATAAAGGCGCCGCCTATGCCATTGCCTATGCTCACTGTTTCAACTAGGCCATAGCATAGGCGCCGCCTATGCCCAACTAGGCTTTCCTAAAGGTGCCGCCTATGCTAAGCATAGTCAAAGAATTAGGCGCCGCCTACTTATACTTTTTGGTCTCCTAACCCAATTTTTCATGGGTCAAACCCGACCCAAGCCTTGGTCTATAAATAGAACTTCAACCTTGAGACAAAATCACATTGTTTGCTCAACCTAGGCGCCGCCTAACCTTCCCAAATCTCTCAAAACTTTTCTTTTTGCTCATCTAACCTTGCAAAATCATCTTCCAAGTTCATCACCAAGTAAGTTCTTCTTTTATATTCCGTAGTTATTACAATACTACGCCTATAATGATTTGTTAAAGCTTGAAGTGGTGTTGGTGATTTGAATAAGGTTGGTTTGCTATGATACATCTAGTTGAGTGAAAGAATACGTATGGGTGTTCTTGACTTTGTTTCGATTTGTATTTGATTGTTATACACTGTCATCTTTTTGCGGAATCGAAATGGTAAAGTTAATTACATAATCTTGTAAGTTGAAAGTTGGAATGTTTGAATGACTCGTTCATCAAGATAAAGATCATGACTGAATACAAGCATGAGATGTTGTGATTATTTCTATGCCATATCTTGATTCGATCTCTACGTAGTAGTCTTGTTCAAAAAGTGCATTAATCCAAACCATAAAGTATGGTCAAGATTACATGACATAGATCTGAAAAGGATAGTTAAGGTTCCATGAAAGTATGATTGTGCTGAACATATTGTTGGAACATATCGCCTACATGTATGTCGATGAAGTCTGAGTAATCGATATCATCCACTTAATTAGTTGGTTCCAACAAACTAAGTGTGGGGTGGTGCCATTATTGTTTGTTTGTCGATCAAATCTTCCGAGATAAGCTAACATGACTTTATTTTAATCTCAGGTAAAATGGCACCAAAAGATCGACCAGGAAAAGAAAAAGCGTCCACCTCACAGAAAGATCAGAAAAGGGGAAGAAAAGAGCAAGCTGAATCCTCCTCGCTGCAAATACCTCGCCGCATATTCGGGATAAAATGGGTCCTAGAGGAGGAAGGAAAGGAGTGGTACAAGAACAACAAAGTGAAAAAATATGTTCACATGGAGTTGATACAAAAGGAGAGTCTAGCTAAGAGAGAACCTCGCATTTTGGCTAAAATCATGGTGCTACATCTTGATTTCATTTTCCAAGATATGGGAGAATGAAATCTTGATCTAACAAGAGAATTCTATGCCAATTGGTCCCCAAAGACTACCGGAAGTGAAGTAAAGATTCGGGGCCAAGTCTTGCAACTGAATGCGGAGTTCTTCAACTCTTTTCTGGGTCTTCCATATGGAGATCCATCACCGCTCAAGGAGCTTTATCACTGACCTCCATACAGGTCAATCAGACACACACTGTGCGGAACAAGATCAATGGCACGTTGGAGTCGTCACAAGGATACCGGTCGGTACAATACCTTCCCGTATGCTTCCTTGAACAGAGAAGCTCGGATATGGTTGCGGATAGTCAACTCTTGCCTGATTCCAGGGACACAGTACACAAAGATCATACGTGATAGAGTATGCTTGGTGTACGCTCTGATGACTAATATTCCCATCCACATTGGTGCGGATATACGGTCGTCAATGCGTAAGGCTAGGCTGCACAAGAGGTCCCATTTCAGCTTTGGCAATTTGTTGACCGCAATGTTGAGGAAGGAGGATATTGAAGAGGAACCTGCAGATCATAAGCTTCCACACAACCCGAAGAAGGTTGATCTTACGAAGGTTAAAGATCCTAAAACTATGCATGGCGTCAACCTGACCACTGCAGAAAGACATGCTCGCGACGAAAGCTTCTTTCGCCATTTATATGGCATGACGAGGTGTACCATGATGAGTGGGGGACGTGTTCCAACTGATGCAGAGCTCCAGGAGTTGGATTATGACTACCCGATGAATGAGCATGCGCGGGCTATGTGTGGAGTAGGTGTACATTTTGAGGAACCTCTCGATGATGACGTACCGACTGACGATGACAACCGACAGCCAGACTCAGACATGGAGGATAACTCTGATGACGGCGACTCTGATGATGATTCCGATGCAGGGGGTATGACCCCAGACATAGAGGAAGAGTTCGACTAATCAGGTTTTCCTTATTTATTTTCCACTGAGGACAGTGTGTCCCGTCTAAGTGTGGGGTGCTGGTATTTGTATGTTGTATTGTACTTCTTTGCCTGCATTTATTCTCGTTTGTAGTTAAATCTTTAGATTTTTAAAATTTTTGCATGAAATTGTTCTGATAGGCGGCATGGTATTATGACAAGAGTTTGTGCCAAAATCATTACTATTGAGACATTTAGGCTCTAAGTGTGACTCACTGTGTGATAATTGCGTGGTTTAATTCATTCACCTGTTGGGTCAAGAGTCTATACTGCTCCCAATTAAGTTGACCATGTGCCTTGTGTGTGTGAGGTTATAGTATATTCTGTGTTGTGACTGATGCTAGAACTTTCTTGGTGAGTGTGTAAAGCGAAATAAAGAGTGTGAGTTTAGGAGATGATTTAGGCATTTCTTTGGCAGCCTGTGATTGTTTACCTTCTTTTTATCTACCCGTGGACATTATCCTAGTTAACCCTCTTTGAGCCTTTAGCTATTTTCTTTGACAGCCTCATATGTAGCCTAATCCAATTTTTTTCAACACCATAATTTGATCCAAATTCCTAAGCGCTTTAAATTGTAGAGTCATGTGACAAAATAAGAGGAAAGTGGGTGAGAGTGATGTCTCAGAGTGTATTGGTACTTGAAATTGTTGTGAATAAGAGTGGCTATCATAGAGGGTGTTTTATAAAAAAAAAAAGAAAAAAAAAGAAATAGAAAAATAAAAAAAAATAAGTTGTATATTCTCATCTTTGTGTTTATAATTGAATAACAAAATAGGTGAAAAGGGGTGTTAGATGAAAAGAAAGGTAGAAGGGTTGTTTAAAAGAGAGCGTTAATGGCATAATGTGATGTATTAAAGCGCTTAGGGAACATAGTCACTATTTCTGGCCAAAATAGTCCTACCTGTCCCTTAGCCTATATTACAACCTGTAAAGACCTATTTGATCTTAAGTTTCGCATTCTGATATTAGTGGAGCATTACACTAAGGGCAAGCCTATGGTCATCAGTTGCAACATATGAATTCTTTGTGAGAGTGAGAGCAAGGAGAATCTTATACCCATGTTTCGAAAAATGCAAAACTTGTGAGTGATTATGGGTGATATCTTGTGTGAGACACACATGGTTGATGATTGTTGGGTAGTTTTGTATGATTCTTGGTGCCTTAACTTGTGGATACAAATTAGCCATCATCACGAGTCTATGTTGGAGGTTGAATGGTTTCTAGTAGTGATCCAGAAAACTACTCTTTGTTAATAATTGTCGTGCATGTCTTGATGAATATTTTGTGTTACTGCTGTGAAATCCTAGTTAGATGTTTGCATGGACGTAATATTTTGTTCGAGGACGAACAAAGCTTTAAGTGTGGGGTGTTGATGTTGGGTGTATTTACACGCCTAAAACGCCATAATTTACCCATGTTATAGCTAAGTTTTGAGGATAAAATATATAATTCCTGCACTTTTAGTCCATTTTCCTGTAAGTGAGCTAACCTACGTGATTAGCATGTTTTCAGGTATTAATGATGAAGATTTCAGCACTTTGTGGACCTTTGGGCAGCAAAGGAAAACTTCACAAAAGAGGAAAGGCAGCTTTTGGAAGCTTATGGACTGAATGTGACGCATGGAGAAATTGTCCCGGGCAAAAGCAGTATTTTTAAATACTTAGGGGTGCAGCAGTAACTTAATAGGACTAGGACAAGGATGTTATAAAAACCCTATTTTTCTGAATTTTTCAGCATTCATGCATTCATTCAGTGAGGAATTAATTCAGTCGATACTTTTAGTATTATTCAGTTTACAGATTCTGTAAGTTTAGACAGAGAGAAAAAATGCTACATATTTGTGGAAGACTGCTAAGAGGAAAACGTCATCCCTCTTTGACGTTAAAAGCATCCTCTCGCGAAGATTGTTCTAGTTTTGGTATGATGATGATGATGTCTTCGTTGTTTTCCTTTACAATCATGAGTAGCTAAACTTCTCTGTTAGGGTTATGGAAGCCTTTTGATATACTATCTATTACTATGAGTTTGTGAATTCTTGATGCGTATGCTACTTATATCATTACTCTCTTTGTTTTAATTAAATTCTTGTGGTTACAAACATATAGAATACGCCATTATAGCATTAACTTGTTCGAGAGAAAAGTTACATGTTTGGAAAAGAGAGTGTGACAAGGAAATAGGGCTACCAACCCCTATTTACACGTTAGTGCCGTAACTGGGTTAACTTTTTGGAGAATTTGTACCGTTAGTTATACACTTTAAGCTCGAGAGAGTTAAAGTGAAATAATCCTTGATGGTTGAGAAACACTAGGATTTACCATTAGAATACGAATCTCTATAAGTGCATGCATGTCTGAATTCCGCATTACTCATAGTTAATAGATACGTAGAACTCATAAGGTGGACATAACCCTAACTTATTTTTCTCTGTGATTAAATCTTACTAAACAAAGCATTCTGTTGTTACTTTGATAGCATTAATTCACGCCACAACCCAATCCCTCCTTTTCCGTGGAATTTTTTATCAACAGTCTACTAATAATTGCAACACTTAGTGACCAAGTATTCCCTGTGGGATTCGACACCCAACCCAGTTGGGTTCTATATTTGACAGCGACCGCTTACACTCTTACGAGAGCTGTAGTTTGGGCGTTATCTTTTATTTGTGCAGGACTCAAAAATTAACGGATAACTTCTTCATTGGTCAAGTGTCGGCCTTTAATATAAAATAATAACTTTGATAAAATAAAGTTTGTCTTTTCTAATAGGGTGGCCGCAAATATCCAGACGGAGAGATAATTTCATTGGCCAAGTTAGCATTGCTCATTATCAGGGCCCGTTTGGCCATGGATATTTTTCTCTTTTTTTCGGAGTTGGAAATTTTGGTGTTTGGCCATGAAACTTTGAAAAACAATTCCGGAATAAAATTCCGAAAATGGAAAACAACTTTTTGTTGTTTTCCCTTTTTTCCACTTCCAATTTCAACTTCCATTATTATTACATATAACCCCAATCTTTAAATTTTACACAAATTCTTCTTATTAACTAAATTCCGTAATTTTTTTAAAAAGACCAAATTCAATATAATAATTAATTCAAGTGAAAATAATTAAGAATTTTTATCAACAAATTTAAGAATATATAAAATATATTTATATCTATCAATCATATTTATCAAAATATATTTTTCTCTATTTAATCAATTATGGTTAGATAAACTTATTTAGCTCGTGCTTGTGATATTTTTAATCAAATTTTAGAAGAATAACAATCATAATAATTAGTTTGTTGTTAATTATTTTATCAATTTAAGACATATAAATTAGGTCAAATTCATCGATAGGCACTCAAACTTGTTGCCAAAATTCACTTAGACACCTAAACTAAGGCTTGTTCCTATCAGTCCCCTAAACCCCCAAATTTGGTTTCAATTAGGCATTTTTTGCCTAATCAGCAACAGGCATAGAGTGTGTGTGATACACTCGCCTGACGTGGAAAAAATGGCCAATAATAAAAAAACACGTGGCAATGAATTTTTTTAAAAAAATTGTATTTTATAAATCTAATTAAATAATGACACTTGTCATGTGGGTCCAAAAATTATGAAAAACAAAATTATTTTAGAATAAAAAAAATAACCCTCCCCACCCCCCACGTCCCCACCCCCACCCCCACCCCTAGAAGACTGGAAAAAAACTAGAAAAAAAGAGCAGGCTCCCCGACACCCCCACCCCCCATGCCATCCCCCGCCCCCACCCCCAGAAGACTATCGTCTTCTTCATCTCCACCCCAAGTTAAAAACTAGTTCCCCCACCCCGCTCCCCTCCTCCACTCTTTACTCTATTTTTAATAGCAAAGCTATTAAATACTCAAGTTACAATCAAATTAGGAATTACAACCATCTCAAATTTATAAATCAACAATCAAATTACAACTATCCCAAATTTGGAATTCAACAATCAAATTACAACCAAATTTGGAATCACAATCATCTCAAATTTGTAATTCAAAAATCAAATTACAACCATCTCAAGCTTGTATTGACATGATTTTAGTGGTAGATGAACAAATTTAAATTAAGACAAAAATGAAGAAGATTAGGAGAAAGATGAGGCCAGGGGTATCGGGGTGAGGGGAGGTAGTGGAGAGGCTTTTGCTTTTAATTCTGTTTTATTAAAAAAAAAATTGGGGCCTTTAGTGATTTAAAAAAAAATGTTTTATTAAAAAAAAAATTAGGGCCCTCAGTTCCACTTGGCATCTTTCTATTCGTGAATTAATAAAAAAATAAAAACAATCTCGCGTGCCCTCTGCGTTTGCACTGTACGACAGTGCCACGTAGGCAAAAAATGCCAAATTGAAACAAAATTCGGAGGGTTTAGGGGCCTGATAGGAACAAGCCTTAGTTTAGGTGTCTAAGTGAATTTTGGCAACAAGTTTGAGTGTCTATCGATGACTTTGGCCTATAAATTATTTTCTCAACATTTGGTTGTATGTTAGTAGGTAAATTAATAGTTGGGTGATTTTGATAATTTTTAAAAGTTGAGGGCATAAAATCATATTTTAAAAAAAAAAAAAAGTCTAAAAAAAAAATTCAAAAAGACATGGCCAACTCCAACTCCAACCTCCAACCTCCAAGCTCTAAACTCCAACCTCCAACCTCCAACCTTCAAACTTCAACCTCCAACCTCCAACCTCCAACCTCCAATCTCCAACCTCCAACCTCCAAACTTCAAACTCCAAACTCCAAACTCCAACTCCAACTCCAATTTCAGCTCCAGAAAAAAGTAATTTTCATGGCCAAACGGCTACTCAATATAGATGTAAGTGGCCAAAATTATCCGAAATCAATCTCTCATGTGAAACAACAACAAACCAACCAAGTGTCAAAAGATAATCAAGAAACGGAATAAAAACGATAGCAACAGTGAAAGTAAGCAACAATATTCACAAATATATGAACAAATGCAGTCTAAAAATAGCAGAATCCCACCAAAAAATGAAGTTCGTCGAAAAATGAACAACTCCGATCAGATTTGTGCAAAAACCAACATATTGTACATAAAATTAGTGATACTCAGTCCACCCAATGGTGAAAATTCAAAGCAAAGGAAGTTGTCGGCGTTGCTTCAACGGCGTTCGCAGGAGCAATGCCTCAAACGTTGAGAATCCGTCTAGATCTGGCCCATTTTTTATCTGACAGTGGCAGAGGTTTGTTGGTCGTGAGAAGGCATCTCATCCACTGGTGACAAAATCGGGCGAGGCACGGCAGCAATGGAAAAAGGGGAAGGGAAAGAGGGGGGAAAGAGGGGGGAAAGGGGTCGCGACCACGGCGGTGGGTTGGTTTCATTGAAATCTACACCGGACAGTGATAGTGGTGGCAGTGTTTGGGTGTTTGAGCATTTGGTAGTGGTTCACGGCTAGTGAGAATTTAGGAGAGAGAGAGTGACAGAAAGAGGGGGAAGCGACTGATTTAGAAGAGATATATGCATGTATGTGTCTATTGTGTGTGTATATGTGGTATTTAAAAAATTACATAATGATAATTATAATTCATCAAATCTATTTTTTCTTCCAACAAATCCCTTAAATTTTGGGTAGAAAGTAAAATAAAGTCAAAAGTGATTAAAAAAATAATGAGATTTTGATTTGACCAATTTATTGCTTTGTGTATTAAAATAATTAAATCTATTCACTTTTACAAGTCGTATTAAATAACATAAAAAATAATGAATGTCGATGTATAATTACAGAAAAATATAAACAACTAACAAAAAATATAATTATCCTGAAAAAATATATTATGCTATAAATAATTAAAATTATACTGTGCAGAAATAAATTGCAGTGCTATGTCATGTACGTATGCAAATGATTCTGCAAAAATATTAAAATAATAATAAACTAATAAAAGTTCTAAAATTTATGAAATTAATGATGATTATCAATAATTATGTAAAATTAAAAATATGATAATAAATGAGTAAAAATCCTAAAATAATGATGATTATCAATAATTTATTAACAATTACAAAAAAAATATGTGAAAAATTGCATATTGTGTCATTTAACGATCAGGAAGCCTAAATGCATTAATTTTATGTTTAGAGAGACAAAATTGGGTGTCAACGGTTTGGCCCTTTTCATTTGAAGACAATGTAGAAGTCTTCAAATGAAAATATTGACGTGTAGCCAATTTTGCTCGATAAAATAATATTTTTAACAAAAAATTCGAGTGAACTCCAATTTAGAGTTGCTATCTCAAAATTTCCTATTTTAGGGTGGACGAACCCAATTTATCCACAAATTATATGTTTACAAACGTATCAAAATAATGGTACCGCTCAATAAAACACGAACGAAAAATTAAGTTTGATTTTTTTCTTTCTTTTCTTTTTTGAGAAATTAAAGATAGCATGTAGTGCTTAGCTAATTAAGAAAAAAATGGTACAAGCAAAGATAGAATCTAGTGTTTAAATGGTAAACTAAGTGCATTGCAATACGTGAAGGTAAAGAAAAAGTATACAGTGCTTAACTAACAAATAAATGTATTGTGATATGCAAATAAATGCAAAGATGACATGTGATGCTTAAATTATAAAACAAATACATTGCGATATGTGCAAGAAAAAGCCAAGATGGCATGCAGTGCTTAAATGATAAAATAAATGCATTGCGATATTGCGAGGCATGCTGGGCCTAAGTGATAAAATAAATACATTACTATATGTGTCAATAAAGGCAAAGATGATATGCAGTGCTTAAACAATAACATAAATGCATTGCGATATTTGCGAGGCATGCAGTGCTTAAACGATAAAATAAATGCATTGCAATTTTTGTGAGGCGTGCAGTGCTTAAATAACAAAATGCATTGTGATATGAGCCAGTAAAGGCAAAGATGACATGCAGTGCTTAAATAATAAAATAAATGCATTGTGATATGTGCATGCAGTGCTTAAACAAAGAAAATAAATGAATTGTGATGTTTGTGAGGCGTGCAATGCTTAAAGGATAAAATAAATGCACTGTGATATGTGCATGTAGTGCTTTAAATGCATAGCAATATGCACCGATGAAGGCAAAAATGGCATGCGCTGCTTAAATGATAAAATAAATACATTGTGATGTGTCAAGAAAGGCCAAGATGGCATGCAGTGCTTAGATGATAAAACAAATACGTTGTAATATTTGCTAGGTGTGCAGTGCCTAAATGATAAAATGAATTCATTGCGATATACGCGTACAGTGCTTAAATGCATAGCAATATGCGCCGATAAAGGCAAAGATGACATGCGGTTCTTAAATAGATAACATGCGGTGCTTAAATGCACTGCGATGTGTGCAGATAAAGATAAAGATAGCATGTGGTGCTTAAATGATAAAATAAATAAATTCATTGCGGTGCGTGCAAGTAAAGGCAAGAATAAAATGTAGTGCTTAAATGATAAAATAAATGCATTGCGATGCGTGCAAGTAAAGGCAAAAATAGAATGTGGTGCTTAAACGATAAAATAAATGTATTGTGATACGTGCAAATAAAGGCAAAGATAAAATGCAATTCTTAAATGATAAAATAAATGCATTGCGATATGTGCCAGCAAACGTAAAAATAACATGCAGTGTTAAATAATAAAATAAATGCATTGTTAGATGTGCAAATAAAGACAAGAAAAACATACAGTTCTTATATAGCAAATGATAAATAAATACATTGTGATGCATGCAAGTAAAGGCAAAAATAGCATGCAATGTAAAAAAATGCAGTGCGATATGTGTAAGTGAAGGCAAGGAAACATAAATATTTAATTGGAAAAAGAAAAAAAACATACATAACTGTCTTTTGAAGGGCAGACTGGCTCAATTTTCCTATTTTAGGGTAGACAAACCAATGTAAAACAACAATTATTGAGGAAAGAATTATTTGAGAATGAAAATGTTCACATATTTCCGATGCTGCTTTCAAAATTGCCCAAGTATCGAACTTTGAGATGCTGGGACATGCGAGATTGTGTAGTTGCTGGGGAGAAAGAATGATTGTGGAGTTGTGGTGACCGAACTCTGCATAGAGCTTCCTACATATCTCGAGTATTACGAGAATCAGGTCAATGTAGTTTGAAATGAGAAAATAAAGTAAATTTTGATGCGGCTATCAAAATTTGCCCCAGTGTATGATTTATGCTAACACTGACTTCTTCTAACGAAACTAAAAAAATATTTTGCTATTGCGGATTGAAAAGATACATGACGTCTCCAATTGTCTACGAAGACTGAGGTCCTCAACTAGTGCAGTGACTAAAATCTAATAGCTCTCTCGACTGGTAGGACTATAAAAAATATATAAAAAACTACTCAAAGATGGATACCTGAGTAAAAAAAAATGCTGATATTTAAAGATATGTGCTTGAAAGGGAAAAATAAATGTCGTATTTTAAAACTAGGTACCTTGAATGAAAAGTAAAAAATGCATGTATGTGAAAGTCGACACCTTGAATGAAAGATAAAATAAATGTCCGTATTTGAAAGTGGGCATCTTGAAAAAAAATAAAGAATTTTTTATTTTCTTGATAAAAAGTGCAGAAAGATGAAAAGGACACGATCATGTCTTGGCTTCAGTTGATACCAATAATTAGTAGTGTGCATAAGAATTCCCCCAACCTTTTTTCAGCTAACCGAGATCAACTTCAGGGTAACTCCTATAGTTTTAAGTGGTACCTTAGACACACCTAAGTATCGACTAGATTTTTTGTCTTGCTTTAAACAAATGTTTTGAATTATTCATATCCTCATGCTTCAGGTGCCTTCTCTAGAAAGAAAGTCTCATTTCGCACATATTTGAGTGAACGAAAGTCTCATTTCGCACATATTTGAGTAATTTTCTTTTGAATCTAGGGACGATCAAGAAATACACTCGGACTCAGAAAGGAATTCAATGCACGAAATTGTGATACCATAGGCTTGACCTTCATGTAAGTATCCACTAATATGAGAACACTTGAAATAGAATCTCGTAGGACTTGCTATTGGCTTGTAATGTAGGCTTGGGGACGGGTAAGATAATATTTGGGATAAAAGTGATCAATTCCTCAATGAGCATTGCACTGTATTTGTGCTTTTGACATTTATTACGCTTTGACGCGTGATCTTCTTTGTTGCGCTTCGTTGTACCTTGTTTTGTATTCTTTTCGACTTTTTTTTAATTTTGTGTTGGAGTTTTTACCCCCTTTTTCCAACAAACTATATATTTTTTTAGTTCTTTTTCTTCTTCTCATTTTTTGTGGGGGGGTTTGCATCTTTTGAAGTCATTTTTTCATTTTTGTTTATCGGGACAACATATTTTTTGCATTTTGCGTCTTTGATCTTGAATCGTCATCAAAAATTTGCACGTATTTAGTGCGCTCAAGGATGTAGGGCCAAGAGAGGGATAGTGTATGAGCACTCAAAAAGGTATAGGCTTAGATGCGGTTGTCCAAAGAAAAGGTTTTAAGACCAAAAAAGGTAATACTAGGGATTAATGTCGTTTGGTGGGCCATGAAAGGCTCAATCGGGTCAAAGAAGGCCTATGGTCCTTTCCTAAATGAGGTGCAACTCGAAATTTTGCCTCAATAGACATTAAGGTCAAGTTCTAGATCAACAATGCAATCCAATGAATTAAACTAAAGCTAACCACACAATGCACATGAAACGATGAGGTTGGTTTTGTTCTTGTTTTAGATATATGCAAGAGAAATTTTTAAGCGTTACTCAAGTGTAATAAAAGGTACCAAAAAAATCTATGGTTTTCCATGAAATCGGTCCTTTACATCATACCAGTTTGTTCTTTCTCATGCACACTCCTAACTGTATTGGTACCAACCAAGTCAAAAATTTATTATTTATCTAAAAAAATGGGACCGAACCCAAATGAGGGTTGTCTACGTATCTTGTGAAAACAAGAATCACGCCTGCGTAGTTCAGGCAAATTTGTAAATTTATATGTGCAATGTATGATTGTAAAAAAATTGATGGTCATTCATAAAAATAATGTGAAAGACGATCATGAAAGAACTGTTTTTACCATCAAAATTGTTATGATCAAATGATCGAAAGAATGGATGTAAAGCATGGGGAGAGCTTGGACACAACTTCAGTATGCTGACAAGATTAAAAAAAGTCAGACATTGAAGGAATTATGAAATTATTTTACCGCAGTTGGCAGGATTATTATAACTGAAAAAAATACTGAATTCTTGCTTTTGAAATTAAGGATCGATACACCATAAATTTAATAGATTACGACATTCGAATGAAGAAGTTAGGTATTATTGCACAAAAAAAGGTGAAATTTGGAGGTAGGCCGGCTAGACACTAATGTCGTTGAGATTTGAATTTTGAGGAGTTATTAGTTTGTGCTCTTGAAAGCCACTACAGACCGCCTTTGAACTGTTCCAACAAATTTTCCCCAGTTTTGCATCCCGGAGAAATCATTTTGAAACAGTAAAGAGACCGAACCCTAATGCAGGGTTGCCTACGTATCTTGTCAGAACAAGAATCAGGTCAAAACGTAGTTCAAACCTATACGCAGCTATCAACGATGTTGCTAAGGTGCATTTTTAACTGGTTCGCTATACAAAACAAAATGTTTCACTACACCTTACTAAAGTATAATCAATTTAGAGCAAATAAAGATGTACAAACACAATAATCTTTCAAATATGTACAAAGACTATAATACTGTGTCACTCGGGTCGTAAGCCCTTCAGACATTTGGGTAAAATTGACTAATATGCATGTACCTAAAATGCATTATTTTAGGTCTATACTATGTTGACTAAGAGTGGGTAGACACAGACTTGAATTTCCTATATGAGAAGGCACGTAGTCCCACGGTAGTAAAACTCCCGCTCACCCCCACGTATGTGCCAACTCTCTAAAGTAAGGTGATTTGAAAGAATTTTGGGAAAGTACAACGTACAATTCGCGTGTACAATGTGTGTGAGTGACAGTATTTTGAAGTGGAGGAAATATGAACAGAATGTCAATCTATATAAAGCGATAAACAAATAAATAATTTATACAAAATAATAACAAATAAATAATTTATGCCATATAAACAAGATAAATCAATAAAATTGAGAAAAAATAAATAACAGCGTATAAAAAAACATAAATAGTTACTTGAGTCTGTAATAGTTAGAATCTTGTATTCCCCAGCAAAGTTACCATACTGTCATACCCAATTTTTACCTAAGGTCAAAACGAGCACGACGTTATGGACTCTAAAAGAATTATTTTTTATATAGAGTCGCCACCTAATTTTTAAGGAAAATAAGGAAACCTATTTATTTATTAACAAGTATGACTTAATTCTAATCTACAAAACCAATTTAGATTCTAGGTAAGGGTTCAAATTATTCCGAAAGAAAGGGATTAGGCACCCTTCAGAATCCACAAATGTGATTTTCGGCCAGACTTAGATTTATTAAAAGAAAAGGAAAAAATAAATGTTTATAAATACTAAATTAAAATATGTAATAATATAAATAATCTACATTTAAAGTGTCTAAATTACATATGTTATAATAAAAATATAAAAATATGAACGTAAAATTATGTAAAGACATGTAACCAAAAGAACCTTAAAATGAAAATAAATTCATAAAATAAAGTATTTTTAATTTTATTTGATTAAATATCTAAATTAATTTAACTCTTTTTTGTGTAAATATTGAAGGCCTAAATTTGCCTAAACGCGTGCTGATGTTTGTATAAATAAAGAACATCCCGCCCAACACCCCAAAAATAAATATTTTATTATAATTAATATTTGTATAAGGATAAGGATAAAAGAAAATACAAATACAAAATTCCTCTTTGAATTCCATTCACGAAAGATAATCCCGAGAACCTGTACAAACACTCGTAATAAAAATGTTAGTAACAAATAAATAATTATCAAAATAAATTGAAAAGATATGTATGCATATGTATTTAAAAATATATTTTTTGTTAAAAAGCGTGGGCTCAGATTAGATTTTAAATACGTCATGGCTACGAAGTGGTTGCTGATTTATTAGTCGTCCTAAATTGTCTTGCCAAGATATGAATTGTAAAACTTTTTGCGTTGTTATAAAAATTTCATCATCGCCCAAATTTATTTATTTTATTACGTATTTATATACATAATATCCATCTTTTATTTGTGTAGGCCTCGAAATAATTTCTTTATCGGCCACCTTAATATAAAATTAATGATACTCAGTCCACCCAACGGTAAAAATTCAAAGCAAAGGTAGTTGCCGGCGTTGCTTCAACGACATTCGCCGGAGCAATGCCTCAATCGTTGAGAATCTGGCTAGATCTAGCCCATTTTTTATGTGATAGTGGCGGTGATTTATTGGTCGGGAGAAGGGAGATCGCCCGCCGGTGATAAAATCTGGTGAGGTACGGCAGCAATGGAAAAGGGGGAAGGGAAAGAGGGGGGAAAGGGGAGGCGGCCACGGCGGTGTGTTGGTTTCGCCAGAATCTACACCGACCAGTGATGGTGGTGGTGGTGTTTGGGCGTTTGGTGGTGGTTCAAGGCTGGTTGTTGGTTGATATACTCCGGCAGGGTTCGCCGGAGGAGCAGTGAGAATTTGGGAGAGAAAGAAATTGAGAAAGAGGGGGAAACGGCTGATTTGGGTGAGATATGTGCGTGTATGTGTCTATTGTGTATGTATATGTGGTATTTAAAAAGGTTAAAAATAATAATAATAATAATAATAGTAGTAATAATAATAATAATAATAATAATAATAATAATAATTCATCAAATCTATTTTTTCTTCCAACAAATCCCTTAAATTTTGGGAAGAAAGTAAAATAAATCAAAAGTGATTAAAAAAATAATGAGATTTTGATTTGACCAATTTATGGCTTTGTGTATTAAAATAATTAAATTGACTCACTTTTACAGGTCGTATTAAATAATGTGGAAAATAATGAATTCCGATTTATAATTACAGAAAAATATAAACAACAAATAAAAAATATAATTGTCCTGAAAAAATAAATTATGCTATAAATAATTAAAATTATACTATGCAGTAATAAATTGCAGTGCTATGCTATATATGCATACAAATGATTGTGCAATAATATTAAAATAATAACAAACTAATAAAAGTTCTAAAATTTACGAAATAAAGATGATTATCAATAATTATGTAAAATTAAAAATATGATAATAAATGAATAAAAATTCTAAAATAATGAGGATTATCAACAATTTATTAACAATTGCAAAAAAAATATGTGAAAATTGCATATTGTGTCATTTAACGATCAGGAAGCCTAAATGCGTTAATTTTATATTTGGAGAGTCAAAATTGGGTGTCAGCACTTGAGAGTGGAGAGGATTTGATATGTTGTAAAACTGATAAAGGTTGATTAATATCATTTAGAAAATAATTTAATTCGTGTGAGTGGTTTCTGGGAAGGAAAAGTACCAAAATACCCCGTTAAAAATGTACTTTTTGTGCGATTCAGTCTCGATTGACGGTTTGGTTGACGGACCGTCAGTCTGGTGATGGACCGTCACTCTAACAGTCAGTTCTAGGACAGAGAATGAGCTCACTGCCTGAGGTTTGATGGGAAACTTGACAGGTCGTCACTGGCTTGACAGTCCGTCAGTCTGGCCGTCGCACCTCGACAGACTTACACCTCTATGGAAAATAGGCATAACTTTTTACCCAGATTTTGGACTAAGTCAAAACCGGTGGAGTTAGAAAAAAGACTCAAAGAACTTTCATTTGATATATATCAGGCTCTCCAACTCATTATATTCAAGAAGTTATGGTCGATGTAAGTTGACCCAAGTTTAGACGCTCACAAAAACTTAATCAATAGGAAAGTTTTCAACTCGTCTTTGAATTAAGGGACCTCTATGATCTCAATTCATGCTCAACTAGATTCCCACACTACCTAATTGATTATCATACTTATATTTACATAGGAGTCATTGGCTTTTGAGACCTTGATGCGTACGAATGACGGTTTATATTCTAGCCCAAAAATATGGGTTGTTACAACAACTCTCCTCAACGTGGGTAAGACGTTGGACTCCATGATAGATCACATGGTTTATGTCAGTTATAATAATCTCCTATCAAAGTAATGATTATAGAAACTAAGTGTAATGACTCACTAATCTTATCAAATTATGCTTTATTATTCATGTTTTATGATATTTCAGCTTTCAGTTTTATTCAGGATTAATGTGAGTCCTTTTACACTTAGCATGATTTGAAAGTATATTCAAGTTCAGTTTTACTTATTGCACTCACCCCACATACTCAGTAAATTCCAAAAGTACTGATCACATATACGTCTGTGTGGCTACATTATTTCTTAATGTAAGTACCAGTGGTAGCCCACACATCATAATCAGACAGTTCGCAGCTTCTAGCCAGCAGGTGTCGAGTTTTTTTTATTTGGGAACTCGAGTAAACTATAGTTCCAGTATCATTTTTATTTAGTAATATTGATTAAGGATAACTGGGGGCTATGTCCCAGCTACCTATAGTCAGTATTAGTAGAGGCTTCATAGACAGTCAGTTAGAGTTGATGTATTTAATTTCAGTTTTGTTTTGTATAACCAAAGTGTAAATGTTTTAAACAATTTGGTATTGAAAATGTTCAGCTAAAGACATCTATTCCGCTTATTACTTCCAGTTTTATGTATTTTATTTAGTTTCTCACAGGTTATGCCAGTATCATGGGTTAGCTTAGTATCTCTTGTAGTTCTAAGCACCGTGTGACGTCCAGGGGTAATCTCGAGGCATTACAAAGGGGTAGGAACTTATTAAAGCTATAGAAGTATGAAATAAAGAATGTAACTTCACATTAGGAATTCTCCCTCAACAACACATACATAGGCATCAAACAACACATACATAGGCAATAAAAGAAAAAAGACTTTGTTCCTTTTTGACTTTTTGTCCATGTCATTAACTTTTAGAACTTCCTTGGCTTCTTGTATATTTTCGCTCCCCCTTTCTCAAGATTTCCCTCTTGGGAACTAACCTTCTCGAACTCTTTTCGCTCTCACCCTTAAGTGCCACGTGTATTCACTTATGTTATATAGTCCATCCATCCTTCGTCTTTATTATAAAACTAGGTTTACTTCACGTGCGTTGCACGTGTACATCAAATCATGTAAAATACACTATTAAAAAATAATATCAAAACTTTTATTATTTTAAGTAAATAATTATATACGAGAGATAAAATATACAACTCTGTGAATATTTAATACAATTTTTAGGAATACTGCATTTTTTTACAAATTCCTAATGATAAAAAAAATAGTTCGACAACCAACAATTGTTCTCTCAAATAAATGAGTGTTATATGCCTATTCCCATAAAAAATTCTTTTCTAAAAAAAATGATTTATGACGATCAATTCAAGCACATGATCGATTCGATTACTTCTTTCAATAAAGTCAATTTCGAGATAAATGGAGTTAGATCCTTGTAATTTTTAAGGAACAGGAAATTAATAGCACTGCCGCATGGGATTAGGATCGACCAAAACTTCTATATAATTGCTCGTGAAAGATCGATCAAACTTTATTTATCGAAATAACTTGAACCAAAAAATGTTAGAAATAAATATCAAATTAATTTTTGAGTAAAGCATTCATTTCTTAGCTACTCAAGATAAAGCTGCTTAACAATAGTCTTGAAGTTGAGATATTCAAGTTTGAAGAACCTAATAAAAAAAATATTGTAATTGTTGACTCTGTCTTGTTTCTTGATGGTTAACATATATAAAAGTAGTTGCTCATGACTGACGATGTAACGACCTAAAAAAAATAATTGATGAAATATGTGAAATTTGTGATTTTGTGTGATTTGACTGTTTTACCCCTCCCCGTAATTGCATTATGGTATTTATGGGGTGTGGAAGTGGTTGACATGATTTTTGATGCATTTTGGTATCATTTATGCAATATTGTGGTTTTTGATGGCTTCGAGAGCCTTATTTTGGACTTATGTGGTTATATTTTGATCCGTGCGATGGATGACCGAACGGACTGCGTCAGCAGCTCCGTAATATCGATTTTAGACTAGGTAGACCTTTGGTTCGGGTCCTGGTTCACTCGAACTCATTTCGACCTATTGGTCGGAAAGTTGAAAAATTGAAAAGTTGGGTGTGGGATCCACTTTTGGTTGAAACGCCCTCGTATGGAAAATCCGACTTAGCCAACAGATCCAGAATTTTGATTTTAGTGTGGTAGCATGTTTGGTATGATTTTACGGTTTCTAAACCTCATTTCGACCCTCGATTTGGAAAATTATGATTTCGGGTCTCGGGGATCAATTTTGTGAAAATGAATTTTTCTGGAAAATCTGGTATCTCCATCGTGTCCGGAACATCGAATTTAGTGTGGTTGCATAGTTTATTTGCATAAATCGGACTCCGAACGAATCCCGAGCACCCCATCGAAGTCCATTTCGAGTTAGAATAAAAACTGCACATTTTTCATCTTGTCTCTGAGAGTTAAACCCTAAATATTTTGGGAGCTTAAAAGTGAAGTTTGTGAGAGATTGGAAAGCTAGATTAACACCTATTTCTTGATTTTAATTACGGATTTAAGGTAAGAATTCACCCTTTTCTTAAAAATTTCTTGATAAATTTCTCAAAATCCCAAAAATCTTAAGGCATGATTTTAAATCCAAATTTCATCCTCTTTCACTTGAAAAATATTTTTATCTTATAATTACTAGTTTTTCATCAATTTAACCTTCAAAACAACTTTGATTCTTGATTTTAACCCAGATTTCAAGGATTTTACCCGGAAAAGCTCAAAAATGGTTTTTCTTCGATTTGAACCCCGTTTTTCACTCGATTTAACTTGGGTTTTCAGCTGTAGGTTCCTAAAAATATGGGGAACATATTTTTGAAGTAAATTTTCAATTTTTCCCTTCTTTTTCGGAAACCTATTTTGGGGGTCCGTTTGGACCCCGAACCAAAAGTAGTCAATATGGGTGTCGTTGGTTTTGTTTTGACGCTTAGATTTCATATTTGATGTTTTGAGTAGAGTTTGGGATTGTTCGTGAAAAGTAAGGTCGCGGGTTCAAGTATAGCGGACCGGTTTCGGCTTTCGAGGTAGGGTATGGCTTAACTCTTCAGACTGGGCTGGGTAGTAAATGATGGTACAAAATGCATGTTAAGGGTGGAAACTAATCCTGGAAAATGACTATCTACGTGTTGTGCCCGTATGGGGCCTATATGTGATGTAATTGTCGAAATTGAAATATTATATGATATGTTTGACCGTGTGGGGTCCTATGTGACATTGATAGCCT
Organism: Capsicum pubescens; assembly: GCA_030864215.1. NCBI lineage: Eukaryota > Viridiplantae > Streptophyta > Magnoliopsida > Solanales > Solanaceae > Capsicum > Capsicum pubescens. Next base: position 381,765,797 of record CM061548.1, on the reverse strand, counting down.
TGAATACATGTGAGTAATTATATGTATTGATTAATGTGGTACCATGGGTGTATTGTGATTATATTCATACTTTACTAGCATATGAGACATGTGGAAATTCATGGATGAAATGAAAATAACGAGTGAATATTGGCTCATGTGGTTGTGAAAATGTATCATTGTGGTTCGTTGTGAAAATATATCATGTGATTGGTTGTGAGCATTACATCTTCATATCATACTCATTCATAAAATATTGGTACCACCGTGGCAACATCTGAGAAATATTGGCAACACCTTTTTAAAAATATTGTAACACCTTATAAAATCCTTTTCGAGGGATGTGCTGAAAAGGAGATATGAGATATGTGGATTGTATATGGGTTGATGAACCCCCCATGGGTCCTACGTAGGGAAGCTTTGGCTCTGTAGGTGTATACGGGGATTGTGCGACGATCCCGAAGGTTGTGCGACAACCTCGTGCATCATCATCATCATTATCATTATCATATACATTGCACTTACTTTATTGTGTTTATGTTGTGTTGTATTGCCTTATTGACTTGTCATCTATGTATTTGTCTTACCTTTCTATACTTGTATTTGATGATCTTGTATCTACATGTTCTCTCTTGCTCTATTTTATATGTGACATAATCTATACTTGTGTTCTATATCTTGATGTGTTTTTGTAATATATGTGAGATATATTAGAACTGTTAGCGCAAGGCGGGGTGTCAAACGGGTCGGGCCGACCCGGCCCGATTATCTAACCCGACCCGGTTTGACCCGGACCGGTAAGCCCTAGGGCTTTAGGGTTCTGGGTCTCGGGCCGGTTATTTTGTTAAAATGGGTCCGGTTAACCCGGCCCGGACTAGGCCCGATCCAGGCCCGCCGGTTAACCGGCCCGGCCCGAAAAATAAAAAAAATTGGATTTTGGGCCAAACTAGCTGTTGGCCCAACGGCTATATAGCCGTTTTTGGGTCCAAACAGCTAGTTTGGGCCCATTTAGTAAAAAAAGAAAAAAAAAACTTTAAAAAATATTTTTTAATCCCCAAAAAAAATCTATAAATACCCTACAACTTCAAATCATTTTTCACACAATTTTTCACTCTCTCAAATCTCATTCTCTCTCAAATCTCAATTCTCAATTCTCAAATATTCAATATATTTAATTTCTTAAAGTGTTCACTTTAATTTTTTAATTTTTCGTTTACAAAGTACGAGCGGAAGTTTCTAAAGTCGCAATCTTCGGATACTTCCAAAATTTGGTATTGTCGTTCCATCTCTTACGTTTAATTTTTATTTATTGTATTAATTATTTAATATTTAATTTTATTATATTTGTGTATTTTAAATATTTTTAGTTTAATTTAATTTATATTATGGATAAATTAAAAAACCTCGCTACTAAAGGTGTTAAAATTTTTTGTCCCGGAAGCGGTAGTGGTAGTAAAAAGCGAATTACTAGCGGTAGAGGTAGTTCAAGTAGTAGATATACCCGTGTGCCTTCACCTCCGGTACTGCTTGGTATACCTTTTGAGGAAGAAATAGATGTAGGTGCTCACGATATGGATTATGTAGAAGCTCAGGAAAATTACGGTATAAAAGAAGAAAATGAAGTAGATGCGGTTAATTTAGACGAAGATAATGAAAATATTGTTGAAACACCTGCAGTAGGAGATGCTAACGTTAGATCTGAATCAGTTAATCTCCCTTCCCGTCCTCCCAGTGCTCCAAAACCTCGTAAAAGAACTAGTATTGCATGGCAATTTTTTGAACGTATATCAGATATTGAGGTGCAGTGCAATATTTGTCAACAAATATATAAGCATAGAAGTGGAGGCAAGTAAGGGGGTACGGGTACGTTAATGAGACATATAGCTGAAGATCACAAAAGAGAGTTAAATATTGCAAAAGGTGGTGGGGATGTTGGTAGGTCAACGCAAACTAGAATGGACCCAGCAACCGGTCAAGTAGCGAAAAAGTATAATAAATTAAGGGACAGGGAAGAAATAGCTAAAATGGTAGTTGTGGGTTGTTTGCCTTTTAGTTTTCCTTCTTCTGATGCCTTTATTCGTTATATACAAGCAATTTATAATCCTATGTTTAATGGTATTCCTAGAACTACTTGTCGGTCTGATATTTTTAGACTCCATTCACAATATTGTTTTTATTTATCAACATTGTTAAAAAATATTCAATGTAGATTGTCCCTAACTTCTGATCTTGATCGTGCTGTAAATAAAAATGATTATTTAACCGTTACTTGTCATTGGATGGATAGTAATTTCGTGATGCAAAAACGTATTCTTGCTTTTTTATATGATGAAGATCGTAAACATACTGGACAATTTATTGCTGATTCTATTCTTAAAATTGCCGGATATTATGGTATAGAAAATAAAATTTTATGTATTGTTTTTGATAATGCTTCTAACAACAAGACTGCTATAACAAAAATAAAATCTACGCTATCTCCGCCCTTGCCTGAAATTTTTCATATTAAGTGTGCATGTCATATATATAATTTAATTGTAAAAGATGGTCTTGAGTTTTTTGAGCTTTATATTGAAAAAATTCGTCTTGCCGTTGGTTTTATTCAAGGAAATAATCGTAGATCGAGAATTAGAGAATTTAAAGTTAAATGTCAAGAAAATGGACTTACACCGATGTTGATGCCTGAGGAAATTGATACTAGATGGAATTCTACGTATGAATTTTTAAAAACTTGTTATAAATATAGAATTCCTATTACACTAGCTTTTAACCAACATTGCGGTTCATTTGTTGATTCTGCTGATTGCATGCTACATAATTCTGATTGGGTTGTAATTAATGATCTTGTTAAGTTTTTAGAAAATTTTTATGTAGCTACGGTTGAATTTTCCGGTGCTTACTATCCTACTGTTTGTAATATTTTGGCATATATAGCCGATATTTCTGGTTTGCTCCAACAATATAAAATAAAGAAGGTTATAAAGAAGCTGTTGACGCCATGTTTATGAAATTTAAAAAATATTTTTTTTCGATTCCCCCTATTTACTTGATTGGTGCTATGCTAAATCCGTGCATGAAATATAATCATATGTGTCACTTTAGTACTCTTATTTATACTAACTTAGAAATAAATACTAACCATGATTCTGAACAAGTACAACCTGATTTGTGGACGGCTACGGCTGATGCAAAGGATTACATAGAAAAATTATATAATCACTATGCTGATTTATTTGATTCAGCCGTACCTACAAATATCACTCCAACTGTCGCTCCTCATCCTCCCGAGGAGCCATCATCTTCTAAAAGGCCTGCACATAGTGGTTTTTCTGATTCGTTTTATGATTTAAATTGTTGGAACAGTGTTGATGAGAGAACTTACACATCAACTTATCGGGAAGAGCTGAAATATTATCTTCGGACGGCACCAGAGGATCGCAGACGACGGATCAACACGTTGGATTGGTGGAGGAATAATGAATCACAATATCCTGTGCTTTCAAGATTAGCTAGAGATATCTTGAATGTTCCAATGTCAACCGTTGCATCAGAGAGCGCCTTCAGTCAGGGACGACAGCATCTTGGAGACAACCGACACTCATTGGGAAGCAATGCAATGAATGTTCTAGTTTGCCTCAGAGATTGGATTAGAGCGGAAAGAAGAAACCAAGGAATGGAACCGGAGTCGAGCGACGAGCTGAAACTTGAAGAAATTATGACTTCACGGGAGAACTCAGCAAAATCAAGTCCAATGCACGGTTTTGCCCCCGTTGACTTCGACTATCCTATGCAAGTTCCCATTAATATTAACATGAATGAGTTGGAAAAAATGATGCATAATTTATAGATTTTTCATTCATGTAAATTATAAATTTTGGATCATTTTGCAATCAATAAAATTCCCCAAATTCATTCAGTCCTTAGTCGTTGTTTTTTATTTTTTTTTATTTAACGATTTAAAATTTTAAATTGAATTTCTAGTTTTCTACTTTAAATTTAAAACTTACTTCTAATATATTATTAATTTACTACCAAATATTATTAATTTATTATATTAAGTAGCATATGTTTTGTATATTTGTGCATTTATCTTCTATAGAATTGTATATTTAACGTATACATGTGTATATGTTTTATAAATTAGTATATAAGTATATCTATACATATTGTAATGTATATATAATGTAGTATATTTTATAAGTAGTAGTATATATACATTGAATGGTGCGTATACACGTGTATATATCTTCTATAGAAGTGTATATTTAATGTATACATGTGTATATGTTTTATAAATTAGTATATAACTATACAAATATATATTGTAATGTATATACATTATAGTATATTTCATTTAAAGTATTACATATACATAGAATAGAGTGAATGGATCTTCTATAAACGTGTATATTTAACGTATACATGTGTATATATTTTATAAATTAGTATATAACTATACAAATATATATTGTAATGTATATATATTGTATATATCTCATTTAAAGTATTACATATACATAGAATAGAGTGTATATATGTGAATAGATCTTCTATAGACGTGTATATTTAACGTATACATTACTTTATGTTTTATAAATTAGTATATATATTGTAGTATATACTTTTTTTAAAGTAGTACATATATATTGAATGGTGTGTATATATCTTCTATAGACGTATATCTTTAAAGTATACAAGTGTATATGTTTTATAAATTAGTATGTAACTATATATATATACATATTGTTGTATATATATATATGTATATCACTATATTGTAGTATATATTTTATTTAAAGTAGTACATATATATTGAATGGTGCATATATATGTGTATATATCTTCTAAAGTAGTATATATTTAACGTATACATGTGTATATGTTTTATAAATTAGTATATATATATATATTGTAGTGTATATATATATATATATATATTATACGATTATAGCATATGTTTTATTTAAAGTAGTACGTATAGTCATATATAATTATATATTGAATGGTACGTATATATGTGTAATTGTTTATACTTTATATATTTTTTTAAAAATATATATTGTATATTGGAGTGTATATAGTGTATATTGGAGTGTATATAGTGTATATTGGATTTTTTATTTATTTTTTAAACGGGTTTGACCGGTTTTTAACCGGGTTTGATCGGGTTTTGGTGGGTTTGACCGGATTGGGTTAAGTGGGCCGGGTTCGGGTGGGTTTTAATTTTTTTACTGTTTGACCCGGCCCGGCCCAGCCCGCTAACGCCAAACCCGTTCCGTAACCGGCCCGGAACCCGGGTAAAATGGGAGGGCCGGTTCCGTGTTGGCCCGGCCCGGCCCGTTTGACACTCTTAGCGCAAGCGGTGTGGGCTACCGTTGTGGGACATTTTCTGATTGCAGGTGACGTGCCCTTAGTGTATATTGTGCATGCCTTATTGACTACTTTGCTTAGTTGGCCTATGATACCTACTGAGTACAAGTGGACCGTACTCATGCCTACTGCGCCCTTTCGGTGCAAGTCCTAGCTCGAGTGCACCTCAGCTTACTTGATTCGGGCGGTTGTTGGAGCTTCCAAGGTAGTGGTTGGACATTCATGCGTCCGAAGTTCACCTCTATCTTTCTATACTAGTTATGTCTTTATTAGTGTTCGGAGACAGTTATTATTCCTTTGTGATTATTTTTTCGATGGATTTGATTCTTGGATTGTATTAGTAATTCTTACACTATTGACACCTGGTTTTGGGCATGATTGGTGTTTTGGATAAGTTCTTTCCGCATTGTTATGATTATTTATATGGTTCGGCTTCATTCTAGAAGCCTTACCTTGGGTATTTCTGTCCTTTTTCTCTATTCGTATCAGTTTGGGTGATAGGCTTACTTGTAAAGATACGCCGCGACAAGTGTCATCATGACCCTCGTTTTTGGATCGTGACAGACGATTTGGCACAAATCTTTGCAACATAAATAATGATCTAATGACCCATCAATAGTGATCGCAGTTCAAACACCATAAGCTCTGTTTGCAGTCATAAAAAGAGGAAGAGGAAGAGAAAAATAAAAACAAATGAGTTCAATAAGTTGCGTTTCTAAAATCGAAAATCTATAAACTGAATATTCTAACTCCCCCTTGTTTGGGACGTACATTTAACTCTATTTTTACTAATTTTCATATGGTATATTCAAGGTTCAAGTCAAAAAAAAAGATTAACTGCAGAAACGTTCTATGTCCGCCACTGTGAGTGATCACGAAAGGCTCAATATACATATTATTAATACATGTCCAACAATACTTGTCCATTTTAGAAAATGATAACTTGGCTACATCCGCCCCCTCGCCTACTTACATTCCATTTTTACATTATTTAAATTAGAAAACAAAAGATTCAAGTTCGAATATTTCTCTTCTTTCTTATTTGAATGATATTATTATTTCAAAGATAAGAATATGAATCAAAGATCAGAATCTGAAGTAAAAATTAATTTTTTTTTGAAATGAAATAAAAAAGATATAGTAACATTAGCAAGAAGAGGAACAAGTTATATTTCTAGAATTTTAAATAAATACATACAAAATTAAAAATCAATAGATAATTATCATTTTCTATCCATTTTTCTCTCGCTATTAAATACTATTCGTCACTCAATGTATTTTCAATGGTATTAAATTTATTATATTTAAACGGTGATATAATAAAATTATCTTAATTATTTATTATTTTTCAATATGTGTGTCAGGTCAATAATTGACATGTGTTGTTAAACGGAGAGAGTTAATAAATGCATAAAATTCAATATATAGAACAAAAAAATTTCCACAGCTAAGAAATTTACTTCCAAACTTGTTCAAACTGCCATAATGGATCAACGACAAAATTTATAGCTATGTCTGATACTATATCATTTAACATTAGAGTTTGGTAAGTGGGATCCCTGCTTACCAAGAATTTTTGGGTGTTTGGATATTGCCTTACAAACTTGACATTAAAAGGGGAAAAAACCTGTACTTTGTTCACCCTTCTCTCGAAGGGGAACTATCATTACGTTTCAAATTTAAGAAGAATCCATAAAGTTCTTGTAATATTAATATTGGAAAAAAATTAAGAGAATATTATAACTCCTGAATATGAATATAATTTACTCTTAAAATATTTTTTTTTTTCAAAGAACATAAATATATAATTTTATACAAGCTGCACAGCATATAATATTAATCCATATTCATGATTCTTCCTAGTTTTTGTGTTGTTGTATACATCTGCTTCTTAAGTTTGAGAAAAGAGAGCATGTTTGAAGCAAAAAAGATATAAATTGAAGCCGAATACTATAGAACAAAATTTCAATTAATTAAAAAATTACAAGAAATTTTTCACACTTAAAAATACTGTGGAATGTGTGTTGGGTTTTCCAAAACTACTTCTTTGAGGATTTGATGCTGGTGTGACATCATTTATAGAAATTACTAACCTATATCATCGATTGGTGCAGCATCATCCACCCTTTTCGACCCATCTATGTTCAGCAAAACTTGTCAAAGGAAACACAAAATCTATGTCCATGCAAAAGTACTTGATTTTTTCCAAAACCTTAATATACGTGCTTTCATATAGGTTAGTCAATAAAAAATGTATTGTTCTCTTTACTAAAATATTATTATAAATTTAATCAAATTAAAAAATTATACATGATATAATTATAATTTTGATAAAAAACTAGTGCGAAAATGAATTAATTACCTTTAAAAGGTAAACTGTGTGTAGCAATATTTTTAAACCTATAATTGAAGAATTTATAAGGTGTGTAAAACTATGTAGAGTTGGTATAATTTATACTTTCAAGAATTGTTCAAAAGCAAAAACCTTTCGGATATTCAACTGACAATGAGCTGCAAGATCATCACACAAAACTACTACATATTCCAGCACCCAGGGAAAAAAAAAAGATTTCGATTGATGAATACATACATATTAACCCTAAAAAATAATTTCTTATTTTCCAAATTTTCAAGTTTATATTCTCAAAAATCATGAAATAAATAAAAATATATATAAACTACCATGAATTGTTCTAAAAAAAAAATCATAAAAGTCACAATAAAATCCAAAACAATACATAATCAATTTTGAGCTAGTATAATCTAGACAAATCTTAAGGTTTTCTTGTTTGTCAGTTCCTGATAACCATCAATAAAAAATAAATTTAATAATATTAACTCATATATAATTTTAAAGTGTTAATAAATGAAACAAAGAAAGACAAAAAGGAGGATGATGATGAATTGGAACAAAATATTAAGGTTGACAAAGAATTAAAAAAATGTATATTTTCCGTAAAGTATGATTCGAAATATTACTTACACATTATTATAGAATTTTTTATTTGTATAAGGTAAAATTTTAATTAATTTAGAAGTGTTAAATATTATAATTTATTATGTAGATCAAATAATAATAATTAAATGAGAAAAATAATCCTGAAATCCAAATGTACTGCATAACTCAAACACATTTATTTAAGGTATAAATTAAAAATCAAAGCTTACCAAAGGTTAGAAACAGAAAATACAACTTTCAGGTGAAGAAAATATGGGTACTGACTTTATTCCTAGTATCATACAATGCTCTCTTTCAATAACTATTATTTTTTATAAATAATAATCAAGTTTATAAAAAATTTAAAAATAAATTAAAAAAATAGTCACAAATAGTTATATGCATTGAAAAATTAAACGCTACCGTCTCACTTTTTGGCCGACTCACCATTGACTTTTGCAGTGAAATTGAGAATTTTTTGTCGGTCTTCTTCATAGTTGAGAAGCTCCTCCTCATAAGAAATATTCTCTTTGTTTTCTCTCCTATTTAGCTATATTGTTACTATTATAAATAAAATGCGTATATGTCAGATCCAATAACTAAAATATCAATACTCTAAAGTCTAAATAAATAAATATGCAAAAAGTGTTAAGTTCGTGTATAAGGAGAGTAATGTTTTCCCAATAAATGTCATGTAATATGAAACGAAGGGAATAATTCTTTTAGAACAAATAACCTTAAATATACATCCATCCCTCGCTTAATATTTTTGGTAAAAACAAATTTTATTTTTACAAAATCGATACATCAAGAACTTCAAGACAATAATAACATACCTAGTGAAATCTCACAAGTGAGGCTTGAGGAGGGTAGAGTGTACAAAACTTATCACTACCTCTGAAGGTAAAGAGGTGTTTAACCACATACATGAAGAACCAAGTGTAGACTATATCAAAATAACATAATTTAACAATTGAGAATAAAAAATCTACCAATACGATATCTTGAATATCAGCAACCTATTAGAATCATGTGCATCTTCCGTTTGCGCTTCATATACCATGCAACTTATCAGAAACATGTGCATCTTCCGATTGCCTCAAATACCAAGCAACTTATCAGAAACAAGTGAATCTTCCGATTGCTTCAAATACCAAGCAACTTTCATGTAAGTTTGTGTATAAAATAATTCATGTCGCAATTTTTATGGTTTCATATTGTTGTTGCCAAGGAATATCAAAGTGCGGCTAGGAATCTCATATCTCCAATAACTAACACACCCATATATACAATGTAAGAAAAATAAATTATAAAAAAAGGAAACCCAGGCATTGCAAACAGGGATGCAAAATTTTCAACACGTGTTCGTAACTTGGTAACATTGTTATTGTTCTCAACGCCTTTCAGAAAAGTCTTTGCAAGCTTTCCATGTTCTCTCTGTATATTTGTAATCTGTGTTGCCTTAAGGAAAAATCTGTCGTCGGCTCAAACATGCTCTATACAGCCTTCTGATGTCATACCAGGGGTTCTTGCAGTAAGAACAAGAAGAATAAATTGCGCAAAAAGTGTTTCAACTCCAAAAAATTAATATTGTGCTGCTTATCGTCACAATTCAAGGGGCCATGCTTCCACTTCATCAAAAACCATTACTTTGTTGAGAGAGATGTGACACAACTCGTAGAAAGAGAAAAATCAACGGTGAATAACTTCATTATAGATCCAGAAATTGTACCACTTGGGAATATACTAATAGTCATGGCATGAAACACCAAATGACCGGTTTGGAGCTATTACGAAGAGTAGCGTTTTTTAGGATATGAACTGCTTAGCGTAGACTTTTTTCTCCATTTATAATTTTTAAAAGTAGGGGAGTTTAAGTTATAGGGACATTTTAGTAATTTTATTTTAAGATTAGAGGGTTGGTGCTTTTTGAAAGAGCTCTTCATTCGATGTTAACATACGTACATCAACCATCAATATACACAACAACCAAACGCATAGAATCCTACAGGAACTAGGCGTCAAAGGTTGAGGAGAATTAGTCTCCTAATACATCACTACTTACACATTCTTTACATCGTTTAGATCTAATAGGAATCTAATCTATCTAAGAAGTCTATCCGTTACACTCCTCTGCAAGTTGAACGGGGAAGCAAACACTATCAACTTGTCCCTCAAATGCTGAAATCGTACTTTTGGGAGACCTTTCATGAGGACATATGCAACTTGATCGTGAGTGCCGAGATAGCGAACAACCAAAGACTTATCCTTCACCTTTTCACGGACGAAATGAAAGTCAATCTCCATATGTTTGGTGCGAGAATGGAAAATAGGATAAGCCGTTAAATAAGTTGCACTTAAGTTATCACACCAAAGTATAGAAGTTGTAGTGTCAAAGCACCCAATCTCACGAAGTAAGAATTCCAACCAAGTTAGCTCCGATGCAGCAGTAGCAAGTGCACGATACTCTGCCTCAGTACTAGAACGTGCAACGGCTCGCTGCTTTTTGGAAGCCCAAGATATTAAATAAGAACTAAGAAAGATTGCAAAACCAGTAGTTGACTTACAATCATCCATTGAACCACCCCAGTCTGCATCACTATAACCATGTAAGTTTGGTTTTTTGGCGAGCAAAGAACAAACCATAGGAGGAAGTGGACTGTATATATCGCAAAATGCGTTTTACAGCAACCCAATGGGACTCTTTTGGACTATGCATAAATTGGGAAACCTTATTCACCGCAAATGCTATATCAGGACGAGTGAAGGTTAAATATTGGAGGGCTCCTACAGTGCTGCGATACAAAGTTTCATCATGGAATGGAGATCCTTCAAAACTTGAAAGTTTAGAGGAAGATGCTGCAGGTGTAAAAATATGACTGCAGACATCCATTTGTGCTTTCCGCAACAAATCAGTAGCATATCAATATTGCGACAGATGCAAACCAGTAGGAGTCCATGATGCTTCAATCCCTAAAAAATAAGAGAGGCGACCAAGGTCTCTCACTGAGAATTGTGATTTTAAGCTAGTAATAAGAGAACCAACAAGAGACGAACTAGATCCCAAAATAAGAAGGTCATCGACATACACCAGGCAAAATAATTTATCACTGTTGGAGGACAAATAAAATAACAAACAATCAGTTTTTGAGCCAGTAAAGCCATAAGAAATCAAGGCATCCGTTAGGCATTTATTCCACATACACGAAGCTTGTTTAAGCCCATAAAAAGATCGCTTGAGCAGGCAAACATGTTTCGGACTATCGGGATCAACAAACCCAGGAGGTTGAGACATGTACACGACTTCATCAAGAGTACCGTGAAGAAAGGCATTAGAGATATCCAATTGAGTAATATACCAGTTGTTTGAGACAGCCAAGGAAAGAAGAAGGTGAATGGTGGCAGGTTTCACTACAGGACTAAAAGTATCAACATAGTCCACACCTGATCTTTGATGATACCCTTTAGCGACGAGCTGAGCCTTGTAACGATCAATGGACCCATCAGGCTTAACCTTTGTTTTAAAGACCCATTTGCTCCCAATAATATTTTGAGACGGAGAAGGTGGAATTAACTGCCAAGTTCTATTTTGAATGAGAGCATTGTACTCCTCTTGCATTGCCCTACGCCAATGTTCATACTTTGTCGCTTGAGAGTAACAAGAAGGCTCAATAACATGAGAGGAAATAGCTAAGTAAGACGTGGGATGCTTTGGTTTCAGTGAACCTGTTTTTGATCTAGTAGTCATTGGATGAGACTTAGAAGAGCATGACAATTCATTAGGATGACGCACATCGCTTGAAGGACCAGATTGTTCAAAATCAGCCACTTGGTTTCCACCTTCAGTAGGCAATGTATTTGAGGGGATCTCCAAAGATAGAGAAGATGTATTCGTAGGCATAGCAATCAGTTGTACAGGGAACTGATCAGATGTTGCTGCTAGACACTGTTTAGAGCATTGCATTGCAGAGGTGGAAGATGAATTATCCCGTAGGGCGGTACTGGTTATTGCAGGAGATGGACCAGATGAGTTTAATAAGGAAGAAATAGGCACAACTGGCTGCGAAAGTTACGAAGGTAGCTGGACAGTAAGCGGGGCAGCATTGGTGGATGTAGCAGGCACCATAGCATCATCTTGAGCAGCAAAAGGGAAAACTGTTTCATCAAAAATAACATGACGTGAGATAAAAAATTTAGAGGAAATAGGATCAAAGCACTTATAACCTTTGTGAATTTTGCTATACCCCAGAAACACACCCCTCTTAGAACGAGGAGATAATTTATTTTTCGTATAAGGGCGAAGCCACGGAAAGCAAAGACAACCAAATACACGCAACAAGGAGTAATCAGGATCAAAATTAAATAGGACACGAAAGAGGGACTGATTATTCAGACGGGGAGTCGGTAATCTATTAATGATATAAACAGTTGTATCAAAAAAAATTGTCCAAAATTTTGAAGGGATACTAGCATGTGTTAATAAGGCACGACTCCTCTCAACAATATGCCGATGTTTGCGTTCAACACAACCATTTTGTTCCGGAGTATAAGGACAAGAAGAAAGTTGTGTGATACCATTGTCTCGTAGATATGAGATTAATGCCTGATACTCACCCCCCAATCTACTTGAAAGCTCTTAATTGTACGTCCAAATTATTTTTCCACAATTTTTTGAAATTGAATAAAAACAGAAAGAACTTCAAACTTGAATTTAAGAAACTAAATCCAGGCATATTTGCTATAATGATCAAAGAAAATGACATAATATTTATATCCATCATTTGAAATAACAGGTGTTGGACCCCAGACATCTTGAACAAATTAAATCTAAAGGGCCTGTGGCCTGAAAACTAGACTCAACAAAAGGAATTTTATGACTCTTGCTAACGGCACAAGTTGGACACAAACTAGAAGAACCATAACTAGACAAAATAAAAGTACTAGAAGGCAAAGTCCGACGAACTGTACGATAGGATGCGTGCGCCAAACGCTCATGCCAAACACCAAGTGAAGTAGCATATGAAGCTGGTGAAGGAACTGACTTCATTACTGGAAGGGATTATAAACCTCCATCATTCGGTCCTTTGTGAAGAACTTCCCTCGCTGCAAGTCCTTAATCAAAAAGTAGTTAGGAAAAAATTCAATTAAAACTTGGTTAGAATTAGTAAAAGAACTGATAGATAATAAATTTTGGGTAGCAGTGGGAACATGAAGAAGATTGTCAAGGGAATACGACTTATCGGAAATAGAGAGAGATCCTTTACCAATATGTGAGATGGGAATTTAGAGCCATTACCTGGGGTAACTTCTTCAGGACCATGATATTTCGAGTGAATTGCAAGGTTGTCAAGATCAGATGTTAGATGATGCGTGGTGCCACTATCCATCAACCAATGCGGTGCCGATTAGGAAGTCGTACTTGCTAGATTTGAAGAGGGGCGTCCAGATACTCGATTTCCATTCATAGGTCTAGGTGACGGACAAACATGTGCAATGTGACCTTTTCCTTCACAATTATGACAGACAATTACACAGAAATCAATGGAAGGTGGTGGAGTCCCAGAATGATTCATAATGGCATAATTACAACTGTGAGGTTGCTAAAAATTTCCCTGGCCAGCAGAGCATCCGTGACCTTGATTAGTACGCCCTCTACCGCGCCCACAAGGTGTAGAGTTTGAACTTTGTCTGTACTGTGCTGTTGGGGCAGTAAAAGTAGTAGCATCCTCACATTTTAATTTTCTTTCTTCATTCAATAACATACCATAAAGTGCATCAAAAGTGACGTCCTCAAGACTTGATTCAAGCGACCTTGTGAAGGGGCGATAGGCAGGGACTAATCCGGCAAGAACAAACTCCACCAAGTCATCGTCAGTAACTGGGTGTTGCAAGGCAGCCAACTTATCAGCAATTGCTTTCGCTCCTTGGACATAACTTTCAATAGTAGCATTATCACGACGCAAGTTGTGTAATTGCACCTTAAGTTCTTGAATCAATGGTTTGGACCCAGTAGCATAGGCTGCCACAAGTTTATTCCAAGCAGCACGAGCCGTTTCTGCTCCAACCAATTGAGGGAGAATAGTTTCTGAAACTGAAGCGACTATCCAACTCAACACGAGTTGATCTTGACGAACCCAAACCTGATATGTAGGATTTGGTGCATCACCATCCAAAACGCGCGGTGATACAGGTTCGCTACCATCAATATAATGGCTAAGACCACAACCGTAGATCATCGGAAGAAATTGTGTCTTCCAAAGCAAAAAATTTGTTGATGTGAGTTTCGCAGGAAACTGGTGAGCAAGATTAGGCGTAGGATAATAATTTCCCATGGAATTAGTTGAAACAACTGAAGTTTGGTAAGGAAGAAGAGCTCTCAGGTTTATCTCCCATTTAGTTTCGATTTCTCAAAGTTTTTTTTTGTTTCTTTTAAATGGAAAGGAAGAAGGTTGTTAAACCACAAAAGGCTTTGATACCATGAAAGAGCTCTTCATTCGCTGTTAACATACGTACATCAACTATCAATATATACAACGACCAAACACGTAGAATCCTATAGGATCTAGGCTTCAAAGGTTGAGGAGAACTAGTCTCCTAATACATCACTACTTACACAATCTTTACATAGTTTAGATCTAATAGGAATCTAATCTATCTAAGAAGCCTATCCGTTACACTTTTAAGGTAGTATATATATAGATATAGATATGGTCGTGAGACATAAAGAGATGAAAAACCCACGACACCCTACCGCCTATCTACCTGAGAACAATAAAAGTTGTTGGTGCTGCTTCCTTAACCCTCTTCAGGACGTGTCTGATTTACCTATTGTGTGCTTCTCTAAGACGTTTCCAGAATCATTTCCTATAAAACTGGGATCTCATATCCTCTGGTTTCATCATGCTTCCTCCATAACTCCTTTTGAAACTATCACTTTTATTCTGGTTCCAAGTCTTCTTCATCCTCAAGCTTGCTTGTTATTCATTTTTCTTGTGACTGGATGGCTCCTTCTACATTATTATTTAGAAATAAGAGAAGTTGACCACAAAGATTTGTTAGTTCTAAAAAACTACCAAAGTTTATCATTGAAAGAATTGGCCACATCACTGAGATTCCTTCTTCTATTAGATATTAAAGAAGAGATTATTACATTAAGCCCAACGAGAATTTTTGACAATACAGCCAAAAGATCGAGAAAATGATTTGGTATTAAATGGCTGAGACAGTCCAAAAAATGTCCAGAGTTACTTGGGGCTTTGGGCTCGTGCCAATAGAGTTTTAAAATGAGGTGGGGTGACACAAGTTTTAATAATTGAGTAGACGTGACAATTACAGGATTAAGAAAGTAAGAAAAGTTTGAAAATAACCCACAATTTTTTTAATTTATACTTTGATCCAATGTAAAACCTAATATAACTAGAAATTGAGGGGGGGAAAAGGCATGTTTCTCTCTCTTCTCATTTATTGGAGTTTTCTCTCTCTTAGTGATTTTTGTTGTTCATTGTTGTTGCTTTATTCATCATCTTCTTCTTTATTATCATCATCTTGTTCTTCATTATCATCTATTCTTGTTCATCATTATCTTCTTGTTGTTGAACATTGTTGTTACCGCTACTATTGTTACTTGATCAAATTTTTTTAGGTCAAATTTTATTCGTATATCACTTGGGAATTACTTATAGATGATTTTAGTAAGTAAAATTATAATTTTTAGTTGAATTTCTCATTTGGGTGTATCTGCTACTGCTGTTTTTTCAATAATAGCTAAAATATGTAACTTGAATCCAATAGATGAGTAATTTATTGCACAAATGAGCAATCTGTTGCAATATATATGACTAATCTGTTGCACAGATGAGTAATATGTTGCAACATATTGACTAATCTGTGGATGAGCAATCTGTTGCAATATATATGACTAATCTGTTGCATAGATAAGTAATCTGTTGCAACAAATTACTCATCTGTTGGATTTGTATTATAGTATTGTAACATGAATCCAACATATGGGTCATCTGTTGCAACAGATTAGTCATATGTTGCAACATATTACTCACTTGTTGCAACAAATAACTCATATGTTAGATTCATGTTGCAGGTTCTATCCATTGTAGCAGTAGCAGATATACCAAATAAAAAATTCAACAAAAATCATAATTATACTTACAAAATCACCTATGAAGTAATGTCCAAGTGATATACGAACAAAATTTGACCTAAAAAATTCAAAAAATTTCAACAAGGGCACAACGAATAAGAGAAACATGTGAAAAATTTCATGAAACAGGTAAAGAAGACAAAAATAGTGTATCATACATCAAATGCAAAAGGATCAAGGGGACAAACGTTTGAGTTCTCCTAAAAACATTTAAGTTCACTAGTATTTTAATTGCTTTCTAATGGATGACCCATCTATTATAACAGATTTTCTGTCTGTTTGATAATTTCCAAGAGATGAATCATCTATTGCAACATGTTAGTCATCTGTTGATTCAAATTAAGCAATTATTAGTAATAACTAAATTGATTTAGCTAAAATTAAAGACAAGTCTTTAAGCCAATGGGACAAACATTTGAGTTCTCCTAAAAATGTTTGAGTTCCCTAGTATTTTAATTATTTTCCAACAGATCACCTATTTATTGCAACAAGTTAGTCATCTATTGCAATAAATGCTTATAACAGGTTAGTCATTTGTTGATTCAAATTAAGCAATTATTAATAATAACTAAATTGATTTAACTAAAATTGAAGACAAGACTTTAGACAAGGGGGAAAACGTTTGAGTTCTCCTAAAAAACATTTGATCTTTAGTATTTTAAATTATTTTTCAACACATATTTTTTCTATTTAGTAATTTTCAACAGATGAGTCATATGTTGCAGCAACTTAGTTATCTGTTGTAATAGATGTCTATATTTGTTTGATAATTTTTAATAGATGAATTAGTTATTGCAACAATTGAGTCATTTGTTGCAACAGATGTCTATATCTATTTGGTTATTTTCAACAGATGATTTTATTTGTTTGGTCATTTCCAACAGATTACTCATTTGTTGTAACATGTTAGTCATCTATTGATTCACATTAAGTCATTATTAGTAATAACTAAATTGATTACTAAAATAAAATATGAATTAATAAGTTCAATTACAATTTCAATTAATCTCATGGTAATTACACGATCAACTAAGTAAGTTCGTCCTGAGTAGAGTGATCAATTGACCAATTTTATTTGAAATGGTTCAAATTAAGTCATCATTAGAAATAATTATATTGATTTAACTAAAATTAAAGATGAATTAGTAAGTTCAATTACGATTTCAATTAATCTCATAGTAATTACGTGATCAATTAAGTGTTTCGTACTGAGTAAAATGATTAATTGACCAATTTTATGTGAAATAATTCAAATTAAACCATTATTAGAAATAACTATATTGATTTAACTAAAATTAAAGATGAATTAGTAAGTTCAATTACGATTTCAATTAATAAGTTCAATTACGATTTCAATTAATCTCAGTAATTATATGATCAATTAAGTGTTTCATCCTTAGTAGAATAATTAATTGACCAATTTTATTTTAAATGATTCAAATTAATCCATTATTAGGAATAACTATGTTGATTTAACTAAAATTAAACATGAATTAATGAGTTCACTTACAATTTCAATTAATCTCATCGTAATTACATTATTAACTAAGTGTATTCGTCCTGAGTAGAGTGATCAATCGACCTATTTTATTTGAAATAATTCAAATTAAGTCATTATTAGTAATAACTAAATTGATTTAACTAAAATTAAAGATAAACTTACAATTTCAATTAATCTCATAGTAATTAAATGATCAACTAAGTGTATTCTTCATGAGTAGAGTAATGAATTGACCAATTTTATTTGAAATGAATCAAATTAAGCCATTATTCATAATAACTAAATTGATATAACTAAAATTAAAGATGAATTGATAAATTCACTTACAATTTCAATTAATCTCATAGTAATTACATGATCAACTATGTGTATTCGTCTCGAGCAGAGTGATCAATCGATCGATTTTATTTGAAATGATTCAAATTAAGTCATTATTAGTAATAACTAAATTGATTTTGACTAAATTAAAGATGAATTGATAAGTCCACTTACAATTTCAATTAATGTATTTGTCCTTAATAGAATAATCAATTGATAAATTTTATTTAAAATATTCAAATTAAGCAATTAGCAGTAATAACTAAATTAATTTAACTAAAATTAAAGACAAGACCTTAGACAAGGGGACAAACATTTAAGTTCTCTTAAAAATATTTGAGCTTTAGTATTTTAAATTATTTTCCAACATATATCCTATATGTTTGATAATTTTCAACAGATGAGTCATCTGTTGCAACAACTTAGTCATCTGTTGCAACAGATGTCTATATTTGTTTGATAATTTTTAATAGATGAGTCATTTATTGCAACAGGTTAGTCATCTGTTGCAACATATGTCTATATTTGTTTGGTTATTTCCAACAGATGTCTTTATCTGTTTGGTTATTTCCAATAGATGTCTTTATTTGTTAAGTCATTTTCAACAGATTACTCATTTTTTGCAACATGTTAGTCATCTATTGATTCATATTAAGCCATTATATTAGTAATAACTAAATTTATTTAACTAGAATTAAACATGAATTAATAAGTTCAATTACAGTTTCAGTTAATCTCATGGTAATTACACTATCAACTAGGTGTGCTCGTCCTGAGTAGAGTTATCAATTGACCAATTTTATTTGAAATGATTAAAACCAAATCATAATTAGAAATAACTATATTGATTTAACTAAAATTAAAGATGAATTAGTAAGTTGACTTACAATTTCAATTAATTTATAGTAATTACATGATCAACTAAGTGTTTCGTCTTAAGTAGAATGATCAATTGATCAATTTTATTTGAAATAATTAAAATCAAGAAATTATTAGTAATAATTAAATTAATTTAACTAAAATTAAAGATGAATTGATAATTTTAATTACAATTTCAATTAATCTCATAGTAATTACATGGTCATCGAAGTATATTCGTCTTGAGTAAAGTGTTAATTAATCAATTTTATTTAAAATGATCTAAATTAAGATATTATTAGTAATAACTACATTGATTTAACTAAAATTAAAGATGAATTGATAAGCTCAATTACGATTTCAATTATTCTCATGTTAATTGCACGATCATCTTAGTGTGTTCGTTCTGAGTAGAGTGATCAATTGACTAATTTTATTTGAAATGATTCAAATTAAGCCATTATTAGTAATAGCTAAATTAATTTAATAATTACAACTTCAATTAATCTCATAGTAATTACATGATCATTTAAGTGTATAACCTATTGCAACAGATTTAATCTGTTGTAACATATGAGTCATCTGTTGAAAATTGTCAAACAGATATACACATATGTTGCAATAGACTAGTCATCTGTTGTAACAAATGTCTTTATCTATTGGTCCTTTCCAACAGATGACCAATCTGTTGCAACATATGATTTATCTGTTTGTTCTTTCCAACAGATTACTAATCTGTTGTAATAGATGACTAATCTGTTGCAACGGATGTCTTTATCTGTTTGGTCATTTTCAACAGATTACTCATCTTTTGCAACATCTTAGTCATCTATTGATTTATATTAAGCCATTATTTTAGTAATAACTAAATTGATTTAACTAGTATTAATAAGTTCAATTACTATTTCAATTAATCTCATGGTAATTACATGATCAACTAAGTGTGTTCGTCCTGAGTAGAGTGATCAATTGACCAATTTTATTTGAAATGATTCAAACCAAGCCATAATTAGAAATAACTATATTGATTTAACTAAAATTAAAGATGAATTAGTAAGTTCACTTACAATTTCAATTAATTTTATAGTAATTACGTGATCAACTAAGTGTTTCGTCTTAAGTAGAATGATCAATTGACCAATTTGATTTGAAATAATTAAAATTAAGCAATTATTAATAATAACTAAATTGATTTAACTAAAATTATAGATGCATTGATAATTTAATTACGATTTCAATTAATCTCATAGTAATTACATGATCATGTAAGTGTATTCGTCTTGAGTAAAGTGTTAATTGACCAATTTTATTTTATATGATTCAAATTAAGACATTATTAGTAATAACAACATTGATTTAACTAAAATTAAAGATGAATTGATAAGTTTAATTACGATTTCAATTATTCTCATATTAATTACACGATCATCTTCGTGTGTTCGTTTTGAGTAGAGTGATCAATTGACTAATTTTATTTGAAATGGTTCAAATTATGCCATTATTAGTAATAGCTAAATTGATTTAATAATTATAATTTTAATTAATCTCATAGTAATTACATGATCATTTAAGTGTATAACCTATTGCAACAGATTTAACCTATTGCAACAAATGAGTCATCTGTTGAAAATTATCAAATAGATATGCACATATGTTGCAATAGATTGGTTATCTGTTGTAACAAATCTCTTTATCTGTTGGTTATTTCCAACAGATGATCAATCTGTTGCAACATATGACTTTATTTGTTTGTCATTTCCAATAGATTACCAACTTATTGCAATAGATGACTAATCTATTGCAATAGATGTCTTTATCTGTCTGGTCATTTTCAATATATTACTAATTTGTTGCGACAGACGATCAATCTGTTACAATAGATGTCTTTATCTACTTGGTCATTTTAAATAGATTATCCATCTGTTGCAATAGATGGGTCATCTGTTATCAATCTATCTTTAATTTTGTTGTAATAGTAAATAATCTTGTGTTGTTATTTAATTTTAGTCTATGACCTTGCTCTCAGCCAAACACTTTCTTTCTTATAATTGACTTTTTCCACTCCCGAATGCTCAAAAACCTACACCTCTCAACATCTTACAAAAATAGGCAGAATGAAAAATAAATAAAAATAAACCCAATCAATCAAATAAAGATTTTCTCATTCATTACATAAAAAATATTTACAACATTAGGTAGATCCGATAAAATAAATTACAAATGATAAAAAAAATATATTACCTAATTATTATTATTATTATTATTATTATTATTATTATTATTATTATTATTATTATTATTATTATTATTATTATTATTGTCAATCAAAAATCCATTGGGCAGCAGACCCCTCAGCCTTCGAATCCCACGAAGCACTCTTGCTGTCGTGGCGCCCAACTCTCACTCGAGTTCATGAACCAGCCTTTCAAGTTCCTACACGGTGTCAAGCAGAATCGCCATGTACTAAGTCAGATCAGTCATATCTAGAACATGCATGAACAAATAACGTAAAACACTAAACCACATATAGTACCAACTAGTAGTTTAACAAAAAAAATGTGAAACTTAACTAGAAAATAGATGCATGCTAATAATTTTCATATTAGAACAAGAAAATAAAAAATACCTCAACGGACGAACAAGAAATTTATTTTTGAAAGAGAAGTGATTGAAGATATAATGGCGGTTTTATGCAAGACAAGATGCAAGAGATAGAGCTGAGGAGACCTATTTATAAAAGATTAAATAAGTGAGTAGCGTAGTGTGTTAGGCAAACAATCACGACCGTTCAACTCTTTTTTAATAACTACATCTCTTAATTAGTTCGAACTTGGTGACTTTTCGATTATTTAAATTAAAAAATAGATTTAAATACAAAAAAGGTGAAAAGTCATAACTTTTCATCTTTTTGGTATTTTAGTTATTTAAATTAAATAGCTACAAATTTGTGTTTATCATATTTTTTTTATATTATTTATTTACGAATTATTTTTTTAATTAAATGATCGAAAAGTCATGACCCTTGAGTTCTTCCAACAGATGATCTGTTTGTTGCAACATATGGTTTATCTGTTACAACAGATGACCTTCTGTTGCAACATATGACTCATCTGTTGGAGTAATTGATTCATTTTTGCAACATATGGTTCATCTGTTGTAACAGATTGTTCATTTGTTGCAACAGATTATTTATTTATCGAAAAAACAAATCAATAGCAAGATTTATTCAATAGAAATAATAACAAATCATCATTTATCAATACACCATTTTTACCATGAGATTAATTGAAATTGTAATTGAACTTACTAATTCATCTTTAATTTTAGTTAAATCAATATAGTTATTTCTAATGATGGATTAGTTTGAATCATTTCAAATAAAACTGGTCAATTGATCACTCTACTCGGGACGAACATATTTAGCTGATCGTGTAATTACCATGAGATTAATTGAAACTGTAATTGAACTTATTAATTCATATTTTATTTTAGTTAAATCTATTAGATATTACTAATAATGGCTATAGATGAATAACATGTTGCAATAGATGAGTAATCGATTGGAAAAGACCAAACAGTTAAAGACATTTATTGAAAATGACCAAACAGATATAGCCATCTATTGCAACAGATGATTAACATGTTGCAATACCTAACTCATCTATTGAAAATTATCAAAAAAATATAGACATCTGTTGCAACAGATGATTAAATTGTTGCAACATATGACTCATCTATTAAAAATTATTAAATAGACAAGATATATGTTGAAAAACAATTTAAAATACTAAATATCAAATGTTTTTAGGAGAACTCAAACATTTGTCCCCTTTTCTAAGGTCTTGTATTAAAGACTTGTCTTCAATTTTAATTAAATTAATTTAGTTATTATTAATAATTGCTTAATTTGAATAAACAAAGGACTAACCTGTTATAAACATCTGTTGTAATAGATGACTAACTTATTGCAACAAATAGATAATCTGTTGAAAAATAATTAAAATACTAGGGAACTCAAATATTTTTAGGAGAACACAAATGTTTGTCCCATTATCGTAGAGACGTCTTTAATTTTACCTAAATCAATTTAGTTATTACTAATAATTGCTTAATTTGAATCAACAGATGACTAACATGTTGCATCAGATGATTCATCAGTTG
Source organism: Capsicum pubescens (assembly GCA_030864215.1). Taxonomy (NCBI): domain Eukaryota; kingdom Viridiplantae; phylum Streptophyta; class Magnoliopsida; order Solanales; family Solanaceae; genus Capsicum; species Capsicum pubescens. Next base: position 381,742,514 of record CM061548.1, on the reverse strand, counting down.
AAAATTATCAAACAGATAGAAAATCTGTTGTAACAGATGGGTCAACTAATAGAAAGCAATTAAAATACTAGGGAACTTAAATGTTTTTAGGAGAACTCAAACGTTTGTCCCCTTGACCCTTTTGCATTTGATGTATGGTATACTATTTTTGTCTTCTTTACCTGTTTCATGAAATTTTTCATGTGTTTTACTTATTCGTTGTGCCCCTGTTGAAATTTTTTAAAAAAAATTTAGGTCAAATTTTGTTTATATATCACTTGGACATTACTTCATAGCTTATTTTGAAAGTAAAATTATGATTTTTGTTGAATTTTCTATTTGGTGTATCTGCTACTGCTACAATATATAAAACCTGCAACATGAATCCAGCATATGAGTTATCTATTACAATAGGTGAGTAATCTGTTGCAATATATGACTAATCTGTTGCAACAGATGACCCATATGTTGAATTCATGTTACAACACTATTAAATGAATCCAACAGATGAGTAATCTGTTGCAACAAATTAATCATATATGTTGTAACAAATTACTCATTTATTGTAACAAATTAGTCAAATATGTGGCAACAGATTACTCATCTATTGCAATAAATTAGTCATATATATTGCAACAAATTAGTCATAGATGTTGCAACAGATTACTCATTTGTTGTAACAAATTAGTCATATATGTTGCAACAGATTAGTCATATATGTTGCAACATATTACTAATCTGCGCAACAGATTGTCATATATATTGCAACAGATTACTAATCTGCACAACATATTAGTCATATATGTTGCAACAGATTACTAATCTGTGCAACAGATTAGTCATATATGTTGCAACAGATTACTCATCTATTGGATTCACATTACATGTTTTATCCATTGTTAAAAAACAGCAGTAGCAGATACATCCAGATGAGAAATTCAACTAAAAAATAACAAACATTAACAAAAATAACAAAAAACATAAAAAATAACAAACACCAACAAATCAAGTTCCTCGTTTTCGTCATAACTTAAAAGTCCTAATTTTTTACCTATGAAAATAAAAAAGAAACGATGAAGACTCAAAGTTGTTATCGTCGGAGAATGTTGTCACGTCAACTAACCGTTGAAAGTAAAAAAGGAACGGGCAAGAACTCAAAACTATTTGTTGCCAGAGGTTGAAGTTGCACAAGATTGAAGGGAGAAATTTGGAAAGTTATTGGTTGGGAGAAGTTAGAGAGAGAAACTATTGAGAGAAAGAGAGAAATTATCGAGAGAAAGAGCGAAGAGAGATTGATTTGCAGAGAGAGGAAAGTTTTGTGGGTGTGGGTTAATTTGTACTTTTGAAAAGATTAAAAAGTTTGAAAAATATTAATCAAGTCCACAATTAACCTAATCAAGTTTTTTAATTATGTTTGACCCTTTAAGTTGGTCAGTGTCATCAATCCTTTATTCAAGACTTAAAAACACCTTTCCTTCAATTTTCTCGAGTTACTTGTTATTAATTTTTACTTTTACTTCTCATTTTTGACATATCAAGAAAGACAATTTCTTTTTCCTTTTATACTCTTAGCATTAATTATTTATTTTTTAAACTAATTTTAAAACACAATAGTAACCATCAATAACTAGAGGTACCATGATAAAATAGACATGTTAATAATTATTTTCGTAATAGGTGTTTCAAGTAAAAGTGAATGGATGGGTATGTTCACAGTCAGAGCCGGCTCTACCCTTTAAAAAGAAAGGGAACCGTCTAAGGCCTCCAAATTTGAGGGGCCTCAATTTTTTACTTTTTTTAAGCAATAATAAATTATAGATTTTTATTAAAAAATTAAATATTATTTGTAAAAAAATAAATTCTTTTTATAAAAGTAAAGAATTATAGAAGAATTTGATGTATTTAAAGTGTGTCTCAAAAAAGATTAAAAACATTGACTATATTAATGCCAATTTTTTTTTAGAAAAAATCAACTATAATATTTATAACTTTGCATCTCATAATTTAAAATATATATTGTATAAATTTTTTTTTTTTTTTGAAAATTTAAGATTTCCATTTGATTTTCGCCTTAGGCCACCAATTTACTCGAGCCGGCCCTGTTCACAGTAGTCTCTTTCTCAAGTAATCCTTATAATTTATTGAAAGTAATTACTTGTGGTCAGATATTTATCAAAGTTTAATTGCTATGGTATTGAAAACTGAAAATGTAAACATTTTAATAAGAACTCGCATATAGTGGTATAATTTTTGCAGTGTAAATATTTCTTAGTAAAATTTTTAATTACACACTTAAATAGGCAAAAATCCTAAAATTTAGAGTGGGCACGTCTCTACACCCTGAAGTAGTCCCTACTTTCACTTTTTACTCATGCAAGTTTGGAAAATAAGTAATTAATACTATGTATAAAACATGGGAAAAAATATTTGCTATGTTTCTTAGGGAAGATTCTGCACATATTTAGAAGATTACCAAGATAATTTACATTTATTAAAATATATAATAATTGATTGTATTACCATACATGTATCCTTGTACTTATTACATTTCCTTTCTCTCTGTATTGTAATGTTACCATAAATAATATAGTACCCACTATATTGGGTCACTTGAGAAACATCCTTCGGATTCACCGTGGTTACTTTTCTTACTTTAGTTACAGCTCCAACCACTGATCATTCCATAATCCCAAATGATATAATAACTGATATCCTCTTAAGGCTTCCTCCAAAGCCATTGTTGAGATTCATATGTGTTTCAAAATCATGGCATAAACTAATCTCTAGCCCTGATTTCGTCAAGACTCATCTGAGGTTAACTGCTAACCAAAAAGAATATCGTCATCATGGAGTTCTATTTACAAGCTTCGGAAGAAATTTCAACTTTTGTTCTCTCCCTGCCCTTTTTAACAAACAACAACGTGCTCAGCTATGTAATACGGATTCTCCCTTCGAAAACCCAACTTTATCAATGTAATAATCCAGATTTTAATGAGGGGTAAGTGGGTAATTAGCCATTATTATTATTGTTAATTAATATAATTAAAGTAGGCAAACCAAAAGACAAAAACCCTCTCCTCTTATATTTGTGCCTGCACATTCTAATAAGGGAGTAAAAGGTAGGGTAAACAGTTTCTTAAGTTTTCAAAAGCAGCAACTTCCTCAAAGGAGTAGAAAAGAAAAAAATTAGGGCAATTGATCAATTTACTCATGGAAGAGAGCGAGCCAACGACGTAGAATGACATTACCCAGTAACACCCACCTACGAAACTTCATATTTATAAGGTAGACATCTTGTTTCTAATTCTTTAGCGTGAAAACTGTGCACACAAAGAGTATTTCGGAAGATTGGTCCTAATGGAGTTAACGAGATAGAGTGTAAGCTATTGATTAGTTAATGATTATTTTTGATAATGTAATGATTGAGCAATGAGTAGAGAGAGAAAAGGGGTCATATTCATGTTGTGGGACTCCTGATTTTGTATTGATATTAATTGATTTTAGATATGTTAACTTCCTGAATGTGAAAACAAAACTACTTGTTGTACAACTTTGCAAATTCTTTGCATTAGTAGAGTTTTGAATACGCATTTAAGAGTTTCTTATAATTTTTGTGGCTAATGAGATCAAATGGTTAGGTAACTAATTAGTATGAGATTATTATTGAGAAATTAGGTTGGATAGAGATAATTTTTAATTCATCGCTTAAGGTATAATATACTAAGGTTTTGCTTTAAACTAGAAGGTTGGGAGTATTGAGACTTGACATCGGCTAGCACAATTGACATCGTTAAATAATATTTTTATTAGATTAAATTCATCAGAGGTAGTTTGGTTGGTGTACTACGCATTGCAAGTTTGAGGAACTTGTCATTCACCAGGTAATTGAGACTTTAAACTTTGGGTGCTTGCTTTTCAAATTTATTTTAAGATATATTTATATCTTCTCTGTCCATGTGTTGGGACGAGCGTGTTCTTGGAAGAATCGATGGTCTTTAAGGCTAGACACATATACTTTATGCTTAAGAATACTAATACTCCTTTTATAAATTATTTCGTGATGTGATATGATTGTGTACTGTGAGATTGGGGCATTGTGTATGCTTTCTAATTTCATTAGGGCATTGGGTATGCTTCCTTTGAGCATTGTGTATGTCTTCCCTTGAGCATTGTATATGCCTTTGATTTGATATAGGACATTGTGTATGTTTCCCGAGTATTGTGTATACTCTTAATATTTGGCACATTGTGTATGTGGCTCGGAACATCTGGTGTTGGATAATTACTTTGATTTCAAATGGTGATAAGTACGTGGTATAAATTACATTGAGATATATAGTTTCCGAGGAATGATTATTGGTCTCGTTGGAAATCTTATTATGATATACTTCCTATGTGTAATAACTATATGTTCTTGGTGTTGTATTTTCTAATACTTGTCCCAGGAGTACTTAAAGTAGCAAGCCGAGGATCTTACTAGGTTATATTTATATAGCTCACTCCTTACTTGCATACCTGCAGATACGGTTGCGGAGAGAGAGACTTATGGTCGACGATCTTTAAGTGTGAATTTTGTTGCTAAGGTGAACCTTCGCATTATTCGTGGAGGCTATCATCCAGTTTTAGTTATTTTTAGCTTATATTTCTTTTTGTTGGGTTACATGCCCGAAAACTGAACTTATGTAACGTTGTTTAGATGCTCCATAGTCTAGTGTGGGGTTTGATTAGAGATTTGTTACCTAAACTACTGTTGTTTTCGTAAATCATTATGCGATATCTTGCTGGATCATTACTTTGAGTTTAATGATTATTTTGTGCATTTGAAGTTGTACACATTTTTATCTCAGTGTTGTATACATTGTGAATGTGTGGAAAGTTGGTTCTCCCGATAAGTGTTGTTAGCGGGAGCCAGTCACGCCCATGAGGTTTTTGGGACGTGACAAAGTTGGTATCAGAGCCTAGGCTGTAGGTCCCAGGTCATGGAGCAGTGTTTAGTAGGTTCTTGTTCATTGGTATGCAGACACCTATACTTATGAACTTGGGGCTATGAAACATCTAGAAAGTTTTTCTTTTTTATTCATTATTTGTGCCTTAAGTTGAATTTAGTCTAACCTTTAAACATTATTCGCAGATGGTTAAGAGACGTGGTTCTTCCTCTTCTAGTCGATTTAATGCACCTACTGGACGTGGTGCTGGACATGGTTCTACCCGTGGTGGTGGTTAAGTTGGGTCTTATCCAACCAGGCCTCGAACTAGGGCATAGACTAATCCTCAGCATAGAGTTAGGAGTGGGGACCAGCCCCAAGTTGTGGCTCCTGAGCAAGTACAGGACCAGATTGATCATGATACTTCAGCTGCAGCACCTATTGTTGTACCTACTGTTACATTGCCTGCCGACGTTGTGGTAAGAATGCTAAATGTACTAGAGGCATTGGTGCCTAATCAGGGTCGAACTCCAACTTCTCAGGATACTTTGCAGACGAAAACACAAGTTCAGTTGAATTTTGGAACTTCTCAAGCATCTCAACCAGTTGATCATTCGATTGCAACTATAGGGCAACCCAAAGATCTTAAGAATTTCATGGATCTTAAGCCACTGGAGTTTGATGCTACACCATCTTCTGTTGAGCCTCAAAAGTTTTAGATCGATGTGAGAAAATACTTACTACCTTGGGATTAAAGGAGACTTGTGGTGTAGAATTTACAACTTTTCTATTCTCAGGGTCTCCCAAGGCATAGTGGACTTCCGTTTTGAGGGGCAGACAAACAGGTCTACCACCAATCACTTGGTCACAGTTTTCAGCAATGTTCTTGGATAGATTTATTCCCTTGAACAAACAAGATGACATGAGACACCATCTCAATGAGTTACGATAGGGATCCATGACAGTCACTGAGTATGAAGCTAAGTTTACTGAGTTGTCCAGGTATGTTCCATCTTTAGTTGCAGATCAGAGGTAGAAAGTAAGATGATTTTTGGATGGACTTGAGGCTCGTTATCGTGTTCCAGTAATACACGATGTGCGTAATGGGCCCTATTCAGAGGTGTTTGACACTGCTCTCTGTTCTGAGTCCTATTATGAGATAGAAAGGATTAATTGAGAAAACAAAAAGACACGTAATTCAGGTGTATTTATTAGTGCTCAATCTGGGGGTAATAGTAGTTTTTATTATGGGCAGTCCAGGCCTACGTAGTCAAAGTCCGTGGGACAGTTTTTGAGGAACAATTATTCAGCTAAACAGGGCGAACAACACATGCAGAGGAAGGGTAATAGTTCTTATCAGTCAAGTCAGCATCTGTGGTGTTCCAATTGTGGTAGAAATCACAGTGGTCGTTGTTACGGAAAAAATAGGGCTTGTTATACTTGTGGTGAGCAGGGACATATTGCTAAGTTTTTTCCTAAGGGAGATTCTGGGACTAGTCAAGCTACTACTTAGGTGCAAAGGAATATTGCAGGAGCCCAAGCCCAAGCTCAGCAGGTTAGAGCTGCTCCATAGGGTGCTTATGGACAAAATTGACAGGTTGCGCAGGTTGCTCAAACAGGGGGTGGACCACCGAGATTCTTTTCTATGGATAGACAGGATAGCGAGGCACCTGATGTGGTAGTCACAGGTATTATATTGTTATTTCTCATGAGGGAAATATTCTCTTATTGATCTTTGTTCTACGTATTTGTTTGTATCCCCATCTATTATTTTTTTCTTAGAAAGAAGAGTTGAGACTCTTATTGTGATATTTATGGTTATGACCCAAGTGGGGAATACTTTATTAGTGGATAGATTTTATGGATGTTGTGTGATATTTGTTTAGCACAGCGACACCATATAGTTGATTTGCTTGTCTAGGTTTGACTTTGATATGATTATGGATATGAACTAATTGATATTTTTTTATGCTTTGATTGATTATACTAAGCTTATACCCAACTTTAGTGTGGATAAGTATGACTTTGTGACTGAAGAAAAGATAATAGTTTATGTAAGGGTACGTCGAATGGTTGATCATGGATGTTTGAATTTTATTACTACTGTTCATGATGCACGAGCTGAAAATATTATTATTGATAGTGTTCTTATTGTTCGAGAAATTATTGGTGTGTTTTAAGATTATTTGCCCGAGCTACCTAGGTTATTCATAGATCATCTTATTTTTCACTTATCCATGCGAGTTAGATTTTTCCACTCATTTGACATTTCTTGTATGACTCCTGTCATGTTCGAGGAAGAACATTATTTTAAGTGGGGGAAAATGTAATAATCCAGATTTTAATGAGGGGTAAGTTGTAATTAGACATTATTATTGTTAATTAATATAATTAAAGTGGGCAAGCCAAAAGACAAGGACCCTCTCCTCTTATATTTGTGGCTGCACATTCTAATGAGGGAGTAAAAGGTAGGGTAAACAGTTTCTTAAGTTTTAAAAAGCAGACTTCTCCAAAGGAGTAGAAAAGAAAAGAATTAGAGCAATTGATCTCTTTACTCTTGGATGAGAGAGAGCCAACGACGTAGAATAACATTAGCCAGTAAGACTCACCTGCGAAACTTCATATTTAGAAGGTACGCATCTTGCTCCTAATTCTTTAGCATAAAAACTGTGCACACAAAGAGTATTTCGAAAGATTGGTCCTAATGGAGTTAGCGAGATAGAGTGGAAGCTATTGATTAGTTAATTATTATTTTTGATGATGTAATGATTGAGCAATGAGTAGAGAGAGAAAAGGTATCATATTCATGTTGTGGGACTCCTGAGTTTGTATTGATATTAATTGATTTTAGATATGTTAACTTTCTGAACGTGAAAACAAAAGTACTTGTTGTACAACTTTGCAAATTCTTTGCATTAGTGGAGTTTTGAATACGCATTTAAGAGTTTCTTATAATGTTTTTGGCTAATAAGATCAAATGGTTAGGTAACTAATTTGTATGAGATTATTATTGAGAAATTAGGTTGGATAGAGATAATTTTTAATTCATCACTTAAGGTATGAGATACTAAGGTTTAGCTTTAAACTAGAAGGTTGGGAGTATTGAGACTTGACATCGGCTAGCACAATTGACATCGTTAAATAATATTTTTATTAGATTAAAATCATTAGAGGTTTTTTGGTTGGTGTACTACGCATTGCAAGTTTGAGGAACTTGTCATTCACCAGGTAATTGAGACTTTAAACTTTGGGTGCTTGCTTTTCAAATTTATTTTAAGATATATTTATATCTGCCCGGTCCATGTGTTGGGACGAGCGTGTGCTTGGAAGAATCGATGGTCTTCAAGGCTAGACACATATACTTTATGCTTAAGAATACTAATACTCCTTTTATAAATTATTTCGTGATGTTATATGATTGTGTACTGTGAGATTGGGGCATTGTGTATGCTTTCTAATTTCATTAGGGCATTGGGTATGCTTCCTTTGAGCATTGTGTATGTCTTCCCTTGAGCATTGTATATGCATTTTGATTTGATATGGGATATTGTGTATGTTTCCCGAGTATTGTGTAACTCTTGATATTTGGCACATTGTGTATGTGTCCCAAAACTTCTGGTGTTGGATAATTACTTTGATTTCAAATGGTGATAAGTACTTGGTATAAATTATGTTGAGATATATAGTTTCTGAGGAATGATTGTTTGTCTCATTGGACATCTTATTATGATATACTTCCTATGTGTAATAACTATATGTTCTTGTTGTTGTTGTATTTTATAATACTTGTCCCAGGAGTACTTAAAGTAACGAGCCGAGGATCTTACTGGGTTATATTTATATAGCTCACTCCTTACTTACATACTTGTAGATACGATTGTAGATAGAAAGACTTATGGTTGACGATCTTTACGTGTGGATTCTGTTGCTAAGGTGAACCTTCGCATTGTTCGTGGAGGCTGTCATCCAGCTTTAGTTATTTTTAGCTTATATTTCTTTTTGTTGGATTGCATGCCCGAAAGCTGAACTCGTGTAACTTTATTTAGATGCTCCATGGTCTAGTGTGGGGTTTGGGTTAGAGATTTCTTACCTAAACTACTGTTGTTTTTGTAAATCGTTATGCGATATCTTGCTGGATCATTACTTTGCATTTAATGATTATTTTGTGCATTTGAAATGGTACACATTTTTATCTCAGTGTTGTATACATTGTGAATGTGTGGAAAGTTGGTTCTCCCGACAAGTGTTGTTAGCGGGATCCAGTCATGCCCATGAGGTTTTTGGGACGTGACAATCAACTTCCATTGTGGGGTCTGTCAATGGATTGATTTGTCTATTCAATCAGTTGAGGGAGATATATATATGGAACCCCCTATATAAAAGTTAAACGAATTACCTAATTCGACGTGGCATTCCGCTCGCTTTACTGGATATGGTTTTGGATATGATGAGTCACATGACAATTATAAAGCTTTATTTATCGTTTATTCTTGTAATTCTTATTTTGATGGTGTGTACACTCTCCACATTTATGGTTTGAGGACGGATTCTTGGAGGACACTCCATGACCAGCTTCAGGGCATTGTTCTATTGAAATCTTCTGGTGTCTTTGTCAATGGAAGCTTTATTGGGATTCATCTACTGTTATTGGTAATTAAAATGTGGCTAACATCATTTCTTTGGATATAGATGATGAAACATGGGAAAGGTTGGGGCTTCCCATTTCTGGAGAACACAATTCTCATTTCAGACTGTTGTTTTTCAATGTTTCTGGGTACACATAATCTGTAATTTGATAGAATAACTTCAACACTAGTTCAAGTATAAAACAAGAACAATATGAAGTACAACAACACCCTCAACACACGATCAAAAGTGATCTTTCTAAGAAGTATGTTTTTTTCCAGAAAATAATTTTTTTTCCAGAAAATAAGATGAAACAAAAATAGCCAAGTCCTCTGAATTCACGGAGTGTCCTTAAGGAAATAATTTTCCTCAAGTACCCATGATTGCGGAATTTTTCTCCCAGGATAAACTGGCTAAACAAACCAACTTTAGCGGTACCTCAAACAATTGAAACCTCTTCGAACTCACTTAACGATTTGATTGATCACACGGAATATATATTTTTGAAGATAAAAAAAGTTTGTAACTTTTCGTATCTAAACCTGTGGATGAATGCAGGTTTATATAGTCATCAGGTGCCCCTTCTGAAAGGTGGCAATGGTTCACTCAAAGGTTGTATCCCTTCTGGAAAAGTAATGTTTGTTCGTCCAAAAAGTGTGTCTTTTTTTAACAGTCACAACCATCCAAACGAGCATATCATTTCACGAATCAGTGTGTCATTTCGTCGAAGGGTTGCATCCCTTCTGACACAGCATGTTGAAAGTATTTCTGCACTTCATGCATGCATATTAATGGAGGATCAAAATTTTGTCAAAAAAGATATATCTCATCCATCGATCATTAGACAAATTCAAATCCGAAGTCGAAGCCAAGCGAGCGACGATGACGCGAGGTAACTCTTATTTCTTGCCTCACTTAGCAAGTGGAATAAGTGTTTCTTATTAAAAACACTTAAAAATCACATTCTCACACCAATGTTGGAGAATTAGTAGACTTTTCATTTTTGAGTACACTTTTCATAATAATGTTTTCTCAATTTTTCCCTCCACTTAGTTCCCTCCATTTTTCATTCACACTTTTCATACATATTGAACCCAACACAGACTAGGCGTCGCGGGAAATGATCTTTCTCTGCTTTATACTTATGGTCTAGATAACACTACTTCTGATGTATGGATTATGAAGGAATGTGGAATCAATGTGTCATGGAAAAAATTGTTCACTATCAAACATCCTCAAAATATTGTGCGATAAATGTGTTCTTCACGTATTTACACATTCTCTATACATTTTTGCAAGTCAAATAAAGGTTATATTTTATTTTTGCTTCCCCATTTTGTCATGATATATGATGGTTCAACCAGACAACTAGAGCATTTTGATGATGTTGAGGGATGCAGTCCTGCAGAAATCTACGTTGAAAGCATTGTTGATCCCCTATTGATATCTGACGGGGACATCATATCCATGAAACCCTAGAATCATGACGTAGCTGATTACTTGTAAGATCTTTGCTTAGTTTAACTTGTTATACTCTTTTTGCACTTTTTCTTTCTCGTCAAATATAGGACAAGACAATATTCAATATACATGGAGCCATACATCATATTCAATAAGCATTTCTACTTTTTATTCTGTCATAATTGATGAAAGCTATTAAGTGGTCATAGATTGGCTTTCAATGTGCTCGCCTTGGCCAGTGTTCAAGGACAATGTTAAACTCTAATTATAATTTCGAACAAGATGCAAATCTACTTCTCCACATTATTTCATACTTTTTAAATAGACCTGCACTTGATGCAAATTTTTGTAATGAGACTTGTGAAATTGATAATATAAGGATCGAAGGATAAAAAGGCCAAATTACTTAATTGTACATGTGATGCTATAATGGACATAATAAATAAGAAGAGAGTATCTTTCAAAGCATTAGTTTGCTTAAATAAGTGTATTTGGGACGCTTTTTCGATGGAAGAGGCAGTAAAGGTGAGAGGCATATTCAATCGAATCCTTTGAGGTATGTGTTTTTATTAGACGAAATAAACATTTGGGCCAAGATAAACATTTGGACAGCAGCAAACAAGACCATGGCCCAACTTAGAATAGAAGATTTCTTACTTTTAGATTAGAAGAGAAGTTTCTTTTATTTTAGTATATTTAGTCTTTGTTTAGCTTAGAAGTGAAGATTCTTTAACTTGTATAAATAAAGATAATTGGAAAGGAATATGAAAGGTAGAAAATTCCCAAATACTGTCATTCTTTACATGGTATCAGAGAGGTAGCTCATTGCGTTCAAATCATCTTCTCGATTATCAATTTCATTCATCTAACTTATCTCTATAATGCAGTTGAAGCCACTACTTCTTCAGCATCTTCTGGTTCTACCACCAGAACTCCACCAGCTGTGGATCCCATTAATACTTATTATATTCACTCTTCAGATTCACCTGTATGGCCTTGGTTAACACTCCATTTGATGGAAAAGGTTATCAAGGATGGAAGAGATCGGTGTTTATAGCACTGTCAGCCAAGAACAAACTTGGTTTTATCACTGGTACTGATACTTCACCATATGCTCAATCTCCAGATCTGCAATCTTAGAGAAAATGCAATGACATGGTAATATTTTTGCTCTTTAACTCTATTTTCAAGGATATCGCTGATAGTGTTATATACTCAAGGACTGCTAATGATTTATGGATGAGTCTAGAGCATAGATTTGGACAATCTAATGGAGCCAAATTGTTTCACCTGCAAAAAGAACTAAATAGGTTAGTTCAAGGAAATAATGACATTGCAGGATATTTCACTAAACTTAAGAGACATTGGGATGAGCTGGAGTCTCTCAAGTATGATAAGTGCACCTGTGTGTGTAACTGTGAAGGTAAAGTAAAGCTAGAAAAATGTCTTGAAAATGAGAAACTTATACAATTTTTGATGGGTCTGAATGATGTGTATGATCAGGCAAGAGGAAACATCTAAATGATGAATCCACTGCCCAACATAAATGTTGCTTACTCTCTGATTCTACAAGATGAAAATCAGAGAGAGGCCTATATAAGTGGGTTGATCCCGAATGATTCTTCTTCTTTTATGGTAAGCAATGTGAATCAAAGCAAATTTGGAAAGAAAGTACAGAAACCCCCTAGTGTTATGCCTAACTTTGGAACTAGATCATTCAATTATCTAATGATGAACAATCATCAGCAATTATCCAAATACACAAGGACAAACCAACCACAACAAAAATTTAGGGTTAAGAAGAAGTATAATCCTAATGTATCCTGTGAATTTTTTGGTAAGATTGGACATGTTGATGATGATTTCTTCAGGTTACATGGTTTTTCAGAAGATTTTCAGTTCACAAACAACAGAGATAGACAGGTTCAGATCAGAGGGAATGCTATTATGTCTGGAGAAGAAGGTGACAATGAGCATAAGATTGACATGGATTTAATCAATCAACATTTCACCAAAGAACAATTAAAGCATTTCATTCAAATGGTAAAACATAAATCAACAGAGGGATCATCCATGAACAAGGGATCTGAGATAAATTCTAATACAGTTGTTGGTACTGTGCTTAAATATATTGAAACTTGTCTTTCAGTCTTTAATTTTGGAACATGGATAATAGAATCAGGTGCTTCTGAGCACATGTGTTACAACTCTAATTCTCTCCTTTCCATGATAGCTCTTAAAGTTCCTGTTAACATTAATTTGCTCAACTCAGTCCATCCTTATGACTCATATAGGAAGGGTTCTAATTCCTGATAACCTCACACTGTATAATATTATTTATGTTCCAAGTTTCAGATACAATTTGCTATCAGTTCATAGATTTAATATCCAATAAAATTATACTCTATCTTTCACTTTTAATAGTTGTGTCTTACAGGGCCCTTTAATGAAGAGGCCTCAAGATTTTGGTGAAGTGAAGGAAGGTATATACTTGCTTCAAATTATTCCTAAGGAGTCTAGAGGGAACCAAGAGATTTACAAGGATTCTAAAGCCCTTTCTAACTTTAACAGTACTGTTTCTAGTCCCAGTTCAGTTTCACGTAGTTTTCCAGTCTGTTCCAATGTTAATTCTGATATATGGTTATGGTATGTAAGGCTTGGGTATTTTCCTTATTCATTAATGAAAAAAGTCCATTTCCTTACAATTCTCTCTAATTATGATTTCATTGTGAAATCTGTCCTTTAGCTAGGCAAGCTAGATTATCTTTTCTTATCAGTCAAGTTACTTCTCAATCTATTTATGATCTTATTCATATAGACACTTGGGTTCCCTACAAGTCACCTACTCATAACAATTATAGGTATTTCTTGACTATAGTAGATGACTACAGTAAAGGAACCTGGACATACCTGCTAGCAACTAAGAGCAATGCATTTTTTGTTATTCAATGTTTCTTGAAAATGACTAAAAGACAGTTTCACAAAAGGGTAAAGATTATTAGAAATGATAATGCAATGGAGTTGGGTAAGAGTGCAGAGGCATCAAATTTTTTAACATCTTAAGAGATCATACATCAGACATCTTGTGTTGCTACTTCACAAAAAAATGGGGTAGCTGAGAGGAAGCATAGACACTTGCTTGAAATTGCTAGGGCTTTGATGTTTCAATTTAGAGTTCCTATTATTTATTAGGGTGAGTGTATCCTTACTTCCACCTACTTGATCAACAGATTACCCTGTTAGGTTCTTCAAGGTAAAACACTTTATGAAGTTTTGTTTGGAAAACCGCCATCTTATCAGTAAATAAAATATTTTAGTTGTTTGTGCTTTGTAAACACCTTGTCATATGGGAGAGGAAAATTTAATCCTAGAGCCACTAGGTGTGTATTCTTAGGGTATTCCAATGATCAAAAGGGATACAAACTCTTTGACCTATTTTCTAAGAAATTTTTTGTGTCCAGAGTTATCCATTTCTTTGAAGATGTTTTTCCTTTTGCTGCAGATTGTTCCCATATCCCCTCTTCTGTTTTTCCTATTCCAACAGGATAAGATCATTCTTTCATTCCCTCTACTTCTATTGATTCAAATTCACCACCTTATAGTTCTCAAGACAGATCCAATTTTCCTCTTGATTCATCATCTGATTCATCCACACCAACATCTTCTGAATCTGCTGATTTACAACCCTCTCTACTTCTTAGGAGATCTCAGAGGACAAACATTAGGAATTTACCTTATCACTTAAAAGATTACATTTACAACACTATATATCTGAGTGATGCTACTAACTCATGTTTTATTATTCCTGCTACCCTTGTTTGTTTGTCTATCTCTACCCTATAAACTCCCAATTAGGTTGTTCTTAATTCTATTCCCTTTTATTACTAAACCTAGCAGCTATTCACAAACTTGTACCTATTCTGGTTGGGTACAAGCAATGAAGGATGAGATTGATGCCCAACTACTCAATCAAACCTGGGAAGTTGTCCATTTACCATAAGGCAGAAAGGCATTACCTTGCAAATAGGTGCAAGTGGGTGTATAAAGTTAAACAATATGCAGATGGTACTCTTGAGAGATTAAAGGCTAGATTGGTGATTCGAGGTGACATTCAAAAGAAAGGGGTTGATTTATTATTTCAATGAAACCTTCTCCCCAATGGTATAAATGACCACTATCAGATGCCTTTTAGCAATTGCAGCCAAGAAAAAGTGGGGTATTTCCCAATTTGATGTGAACAATGCCTTCTTGCAAGGAAATTTGCAAGAAGACGTCTATATGAAGTTTCCAGCTGGTCTATATCCACCTCAACCTAGCATGGTTTGTCGACTTAAGAAGTCTCTCTATGGGTTGAAGCAAGCTTCCAGGCAATGGTATGCCCGACTTGCAGGGGCTTTAAATTTCAAAGGTTATACAGCTTCACTTAATGACTATTCCTTATTCTTTAAACACTCAAGGGATTCTATTTCAATTATTGTAGTATACATTGATGATATCTTAATTACGGGAGATACTACTGATGAAATAAAAGAACTCAAAGCTTTCCTTTAAGTTGATTTCAAGATTAAAAATCTAGGTCCTTCGCATTATTTTTTGGGAATGGAAGTTTTAAGAGAGGACCAAGGAATTATTATGAGCCAACGAAAGTATACCTTAGACTTGCTTAATGAGTTTGATGTTTCCCATCTTTCTCCAGCTTCCTCTCTGATGAATCCTGCAGTAAAATTCCCTACAAAATCCACCAATCTCATGTTAAATCCCAGTCTTTATAGACATCTCATTGGAAAGCTCAATTATTTAACTCATACAAGACCAGATCTATGCTTTGTTATATTGACTCTTAGTCAGTATATGCAACAACCTAGTCTTGACCATTACAAAGTAGGCCTGAGAGTGCTCAGTTACTTGAGAACTTACCCAAATCAAGGGATATTCCTTAATGCTTTTTCATCCTTTTCTCCTCATGCCTACTGTAATGCCGACTGGGCTTCTTACCAGACTACATTCCGGTCGGTTAGTGGGTTTTTCATCAGCTTGGGTGGTTCACCAATTTCTTGAAGTAGAAGAAGAAATCCTCCATCTCTCTTTCATCTACAAAAGCAGAATATCACTCAATGCGATGATTGGTTTATGAATTGACCTGGGTAACAATATTACTCACTGATCTAGCAATCCCTCCATCAATTCCTATTCCAATTCACTCCGACAGTCAAGCAGCCTTACATATAGCTTGAAATCCGATTTTTCATGAGTGAACAAAGCATGTCGAACTTGACTGCCACTTTATTCATCAACAATACCTCTCCAACTTTATATCTCTTTCTTTTGTTGCATCTAAAGATCAACTCGCTGGCATCTTCACCAAATTCCTTTCTGAACCTCATCACCATCAAAATTTATGCAAGTTGGGTGTCACTTCTTTTCCCTCCAACTTGAGGGGGGATGTTAGATGAAATAAACATTTGGGCCAAGATAAACATTTGGGCAGCAGCAAACAAGACCATGGACCAACTTAGAGTAGAAGGTTTCTTATTTTAGCTTAGAAGAGAACTTTCTTTAATTTTAGTATATTTAGTCTTTGTTTAGCTTAGAAGAGAAGATTCTTTAACTTGTATAAATAAAGATAATTGGTAAGGAATATGAAAGATAGAAAATTCCTAAATACTGTCTTTGTTTACAATTTTATTGTTAAGTTATGTTTAACTTTGTCCCTAGACTTTTCAAGAAAGGTGAGAGTAATAACATTTATTTTGAATATAATATATTTCTTACAAAATATTATTACATAATATTTGAGTATATATGTTGTTATAGAGAGATAATTTACAAAGAGTATACTGCTATAATAAATATCATTGTTGTTATAAGTAGAATGATGTTATAGAGAAGTAAAATATAACATGCAAAATAGGTTTCAGAGAAAATCAGGCCACTATAGTAAAATGTCATTATAATGAGACGATATTATAGAGAGGTACTCTACTTCAGTAGAGGACTTCTGCTGACTGTTTTTGTTCACTTTTGGTTCTAATCGATAAATTTACTCACTCTTTTTTCTCATGTCTATGCTATATTTTTTCTTAAACTATGTGGCTATTTTGTAGTGCAATACACTGATTTACTAAGTCTTGCAAAAATTTTGTGTAACACTCTGAAAACGGGTCCCGAGATGTCACACGGTGCTTAGGACCACAAGTGATTCCAAGATAACCCATGATCTGGCATACTGATAAGCAACTGATTAAACATGTATAAAATGATAGAGTTTACTATGCGAAAACATAACCATGAAGGAATCTGAGAAAAATACAGTACTGATACACTTTTACAGTCTGATAAAATCTGAAAAGAGGGACTAAATTACATAACTGACTCTAACTGGCATCTATGAAGCCTCTACTATACTGACTATAGATAGCTGGGACATGACCCCTAACTATCCCAAATTAATACAAATAAATAAATAAAATAAAATACTGCTCAAACTATATGACTGACTCGAGCCCTTGAATCAAAAGGGCTCATCACCTGCTGACTGAAAGCTGCAATCTTTCTGAATATGGTATGTGTGCTACAACTGAACTGATATCTACATTATGAGACAATGTAGCACATAGACATAAATGTGGATTAGTACTTTGAGGATGTACTGAGTATATGGGGGTAAATGCATAAGTAAAAAATCATCTTATCATCATAATTTATAAATCAATGCATGCTAAATGTAAATGACTCACATAAGCTGGAATATCTGAAATACTAAAATATATAGCAATAAGGAGTAAAACACACTTTGTAAATCTCATGATCCATAATATTTAGTTCTGAAAGTTGTACTTGTATTCTCTCTTTAAATCATATTATCTAATTGTAGAAAGGACTCACTCTTAAATCTGAAATCTTAAGCTAATATCTTTCTGTAAAGCATAATCTGAGTAAAATTTATGAGCTTTTACACTTAGTTTTTCTAAAAGCTTTTCTGTAAAAAAAATTCTTTAGTTAGCAGGGAAAATACTTTAAAAAGTTTTTTGTAAGGGAAAACACTTATCTTAAGGCTTTAAACCAATAGACTGTTTTAAGAGTAGGGGATATCTTTTGGGAGGTTCTTCTAACCGACATACACCATGTGAGCATCCATGGAGTCCCACGTCTAGCCCCCATTAGGTAGGGTTGTTCTACCTTTACCATCGGAATAGAAATTCTATCTTAAGTGATCACAATCTGAGTCATCCACGTAGAAGTGAGAATAATCTTAATCCTACGGTAGCACGTAGTTCTAGGATATGAAATCATAGTAACTTACCCGTCTCGGTGCAAAATACTACTCTCATTCCTATGCTTAAAATCTTAAGAAATCCACTTCAAAAATAGCAAATCATATGAACAAAGTGGATTCTTTATCTTAGCTCAGGACCAAAAGGTCAAATCTTTATCAAAATCTGAGAATAATCTTATTTGAGGGTGCTCATAGAATAAATAATCTCGAAATAGCAATCTTAATTAGGGCATGATGACCCATGCATAAATCTCATGTTAAAACATCTTAAAATTCATGCTTGATAGTATAAGCATTTATAATTCATCATAAAATCTGAAAATTTCAGCAATATGCATGAAAATATGAACAAAATCATGGAATGCAACTTCTAAATCATTGGGAATATCATAAATTTGTAAATAACAATAATGGGTGTAAATCCTAATTTGAATTTCATGTAGAATCACATAAACTTCGTAAAAGTTGAATTTAAAACAAGCTTTGGGCACAAGGATGAAGGGATTATCCTTGTTCATACCCCACATACCTCAATGGATGATCTTAGATGCTAAAACTTAAATCTTGAATCTCTATTGGTTCTTTGAAAATGACTTCTTAGAGTTCTTGTATTGGGAATCCTTAATCTTGAATTTCTTTGGAGAATTAATGGAGTAATTTGGATTTCTTGGCGAAGGAGCTTTGATGATCTAGGGTTTTCTTTTGAGAGAAAAGTAATAAATGAGCATAAAGTGCTTTGGTATAAGCTTAATGATGTGTTTTGATGGATTGGGGGCTGGGTAATTCACCAAACTACCCTTTTTAAACTCCTAAAACAAATTTGGAAAAATGACCTAAAAATCCCGATTTTTTGGGCTACCGCGACGCGCCACTACCGCGGTGGCTCACTGGAAAAGGACCAACGGAAACTGGGCGCTCACCGCGATGCGCAACAATCGCGGTGCCCCTTGGATTGCCATTTTGGGCCTTGGCACGACGCGCCAGCATCGTGGAGTCTCACTGGAATGAGACAATTGAGAAAATGGGCTTCTCCATGACGCGGGGCTATCACGGAGGGCCACTGAAATTTGATAATTGCGGATCTTTCCTTCTCCGAAATGCGCCAAGTTCCCAGGTGGCACACTGTCAACTTAAAAATGCTCTAATTTCTCAATCGAGTGTCGAATTTAGGCGAATTTGGTATCGATGGAAAGCTTATTCAATTTTTCACACAATAAAGAGTTGAAATCTTGAAAATACTGCATGAAATAAATGGTATTCATCTTTGAAGTAAATTCTTGACATTCTAGGGACGAATTTAAGATAGAAAAAGTATGGGGTATTACATTTTGTCTAATACAACCTTAACTTGTTATGCACTATTGAATTTCAGGAAGTGGAAGCTTATGTTGGACACGAACTAGTACGTGCTGACTGCATGGATCGGAATGATGAGCCATTGTAATGATCTATTTGTCTTCTCCATCACGACTATTGTATTTATTATTAGACTAGTAGTACTTCTTGTTACCAGATTTGCAATTATCTGCTATATACCAGAATCTTGATAACAATTGTGTTAAGAAATTGGTTTGGTATAAACCTTTTTTTCCATATGATTAGATATTTGAATTGTTCTAGAATGTAAAGAGAATGATCTAATTAAGTATTATAATGAAAGAAGTGCAAATGAAGCAAAATGGATATCGTGATTCATGATATAGCTGATTCGGACTTGTGCAAAAAGGATGTTAGAAGAAACTTTGTGGATTGTCCCCTTTTTTAAGGGTAAAAGTGTATTATCAGCTCACTAAGCAATTAGGCATTGAAAATTGCTCACAACCCATACAAGCTCAACAGGAATTTAGCCTAAATACAATCACGACTCATTCATATGTTCAGAAACTACGAACAAGATAATGAAGATGAATGAGAATTGTTAATTGGTTTTGTTAAGAGAATTATGATGCTTGGTTTTTTCAAGAGTGTAGACACATAATTTTGTCCCTCTTGAGAGTATATTTTTATTCATTTTTATCCCGTCTTACCACGTACCTTCACCCATGTGATAATTTTCACTCAATAACAAACCCAACAAACTCTTAACCATTTTTTGACACCTCACCTTAACAAATTTTATCTCATCCTAACAGCCTATCCACCCCATACCCTATATCCCCTACCACTACCCTATACCCATACCCCTATATACCCCCCTCCTCACGTTTTCTTTTGGGGGACAAAACAAAAATTCACCACTCAGTGAATAAGCACACAACACACTATATACATATTCACTCACATCTCACAGATTTCTATACATACACATTTACAATTACTCACACAATCACATACACTCACACAGAATCACTAAACAGAATAACACACACAACCATATCTGCACACACCACACCTTATGAAAAAATAAATTTTTTTCTTCTCCACAAAACGACGACACACTGCACACGCACAAAAAAAATCTCATGAATACACACACCAATTGGGGTTCACCAAGACACAGACAAAAAAAAACACTCCACACACAGAGAGAAAAATCAGGCGAGGGAAAATTAGTGAATGTAAGTGAGGAGAGAAGGGAGAATCGACAGAGAGAAATAGTTAAGAAAGGTTCATTCTGATTACCAGAGTTCTCTGAAGTCCGTCGAAGCGGAGAGTAGGAACCTAGCTCCACATCGTTGCCTAGTAATCAGTAACTAGGCAAATCCCACCGGAATATCTAAAAATACGAACAAACACCATCGGAAAACCATTCTAAACAACACAGTTTCGTCCACGATCGAACCCATATAGGAAATTATGAACGGGTTATTTTGGTCCTCGGGATCTTGTTGTGATTTTGGTGGAAAACAGTGAAGCCATACTGAGGTTGGGATTGTTCTTGTTGGGGTTTCGAATCGAGGTTCTTCGGCACTGATTTTGTCTCTTCATTTGAGTAATATTGAGTTTGAAAGCTTCAAAATGAGGTCCAATTCTACTCTTTCACCTCTTTTTATTTTATTGTTGATGATACTCGGTGCATTGGATTGAATATCATTTTTTGATTGATGTTGGTTGGTGGTGAATTGATGTTTGTTTAATTTGTTGTTTGATTCCTTTGGATTATAAATTGTGTGATGAAATGATGTCTTATTAAGAATTAAAATCAGTTATTTGGGGCGGCGATTGAAAATTGATGAAAAGTGACCATTAGTTGTTTTGATTCATTGATGTCATTGAATGTGATTATACCATGATAGGTCGAGCTAGGAAAGCAGAAGGTAGACTCGGGTAGGCAAATTTAGAACTTATGAATTGTGAAATGTTTGGAATATTTGTTAAATAATTTTGTTTACCTCATTTGGATCAATTGTATTCATTTAGCCGGAGAATGCCCCGAGGCCATTTATATTTATTCACCGAGAATGTCCTAACGTATTGTGTTGGCAGAAGATGATCGTGATCAAGGCCCGAGGCATCGGGTAAAGCATAGTTAAGATAGTTTAGGTTTCATTTCAGTATTTTTATTTTTGGTCTGTAATAAATTAGACTAGACATTATTTTTTGAATTTTTGATTGTTTGGTTATTTGTTCTTCTCGTTGCGTGTTTTGTGTGGTTTATGAATTTCATAGTGTTTCACTAGCCGATATACTCCACGAAACGACCATGGTCGAACCACGGAATCGAGAGGTGCCTGACACCTTCCCCTCGGTCAACAGAATTCCTTAACCAAAATCTCTGTTCGTGGATTAGTTTTAAAGAGTCAAAATTATTTTGAAAAAGAATATCCAAGGGTGACTTGGCACACCCAATTTATGCCAAGTTGAGACTCTGAGGTTTGAATATAAACAATCCTTTTTGAAATAAATTTTCACCTTTTGTCACTTAATAATAAAAACCCTTTCAAACTTAAAATGAATATCTTTTAGTTAAAAGAGGGGTGTGACAAAGAGAATTATGATGCATCATTCAAGTTGCTTGTATAATTTCCCAGGATTCATATAACTAATTAAACGTTCCCCGACCATGACTCTTGACCCCAATCCAGAACCGAGTCCTAGCTCCCAACACAACCTCTATCTGACTTTCAACTTGGACTTGGACCAGGGTCGGATCCCTCATTAGCATCGAGGTCAATATTTGGGATTGTGAGTGGGGTCTATAGTTGGGGTTGGAAGTCAAGAGTCTATTCGGGTTGGGATCATGAGTTGGGTCCCATGTTGAGGTAGGGGTTGGGGGTTGGGTATCGAGAGTCGAGGTCAAGGTTGGAGATATATGAGGTTAGGTCCTAGGTAATGATCGAGAGTCGGGCTTAAGAGTTAGTCTTAGCTCAGGGTCAGTAGTCGAGACCTGGGTTAAGGTCAAAAGTCAATGTCGGATTGGGAATTGGGTCCTGTGTCGAGTTGAGAATTGGGGTCTCAGGTCAGGATTGGCTCTCTCGTCAAAGTATTTGCCTATATTTTACCTAATTCTCTAGGGACAATATTTGTTTTACTAAGCAAACATCTTAAAATAAGTAAGAAAATCACTTATTTTTCATAAAATTATTTTGTAGGAAAACATTTTCTTGGAAGTCATTTTCCTTCATATCAAACCATCCATGGCTTCATCGTTCTCTCCCTAACCTTTGGTTGTAGGACAAAACCCTAATTCTAATCTTCAGTATTCTTATGCACTCTTTAAATGATGTGTAGTTTCTATGGTACTATGCTTTATTTTGATGATTTGACAACCTGTTGATGGACTAGATGAAAACCAAGTACCCATACTAGGCCAACATCAGAAGGAATAAGGAAATCAGGTTCTACAGAGGAACAAGTTGTAACTATTCGTAATATGGGTCTTATTTTATAGTATTAGGTCCATCGGTCGTTGAACTTTCCAGAAGTCAATAGTACAGCTTCAGATGTACTTTTTGTAGAAAAGTTAGTGTACGGTAGCAGAGAAGTGACAACATTTATCTCGTATAATGATAAACCTACTAAGTTTTTCCTCATAAAGAATAGATGAGACACCAGGTGCTTTAATTGCTTAACTTATGAAGTCAACTTTGTACAGCTGTAAAGTTGTACTTTTCTACAGGTGGTTGGTGGCATTGCAGCAGAGGCGCAACAGGGCTATCCAACCTCAACCAATGGGATGAGGCCTAGGCTTTTATCTCTCTTATATAAGCTAAAGTTACAAGAGCAAAACCTAGTTTTTACAAAGATCAGAAAATCTTATCTCTCAAAAGCAAAAGCATCTTCATAAAAACACCATTGCTCATTTTCAACAAAGGGACCTGATCAAGTTGTTTCTTTAGTCTTTGTTGTATTTTTGAGTTTGTATCTTTCATTCTTAAATTATAAATCTACTCCTATATTATAAAGGATAAAAGATATTTTACTTATCTAAGTATTTAGGTTGAGTTGTATTAACTAGAGTTAGTTAGTCGAATCATCTATTATTTTAGTCAAGTTTGTTTTCAGCATTCTTGATGTTTCTCTCTGGTAGAGTTACCTAGGAGTGTGAGCTAGATTTAATTGGCATGAAATATGTAGTAGAGTTGCTGCACAAGTCTTAGGTAGAGTTAACTAGGAGTGTTGACTAGAGTTAGTATGTGTGGTAAGTTACTACATCAGTCTTGTAGTAGAGTTATTACAAGGAGCTAGGATTAAGAGTTTAATCCTTGTGATTACTGAAGTTTGTAATCACATTTGGCTTTAAAAATAGTGGAGTTGCTAGAAATCTTGTGAGACAGGTCGTGATCACCCCCCCCCTTCTTGAGCAAGGAGGTTTTCACATAATATTGTGTTCCATTTACTATTCTTGCATCTAACTTTATTCTTCTTTGAAGTGTTGCAACTGTATGTCAAGGAACCTGGTCTCTTGACGCTTGGTGTTGTTTATCTTTTTACACCTAACTCCATCTTTTATTAATATATTAGGAAATCTATTAAGGACCTAGTATTGTGGTGGACTCATACAAGCCAACGACTTCTGAATTCAAAACAACAAAATAAAATCTTCACTAAAACAATACTAAAACATGTTGAGTATAATCATGGGAATTTTAGTTAAATTCACAATGGAGGAGATAAGATGATATGTATAGAGGAAGGCCTACACCAAGTGTTTCTAATAAAGTTTTCACATGAAAAAATTGATATGCAAGAATTGAGAAAGTTGTTTCCTACAAAACTAGGAAGTCAAGGTTGTTGCCTTATCGGATGGCTCGTGCATCGACATATATTGCTTAGATTTGATAAGTATGATGATTATGTTTTAGGTGTGGCTAAATCTATCAACTACCTACTACACAATGGTACACAACACCAATTAAGAGTCTTTCCATGGATAATTAGTTTCAATCCTGAGAAGAAACTTCAAAAACTTTTGTTTGGACATCTTTTTCTAATTTACTTCTTGAGTTGTTTGCAAAACAACCTTACTGTCCATTGTATCAATAGTGGGTATGCCAATTTCTGTTGTTAAATCCATCCAAGAGAATTCGAGACCTAGCACATCTAGGGTCAAAGTCAAATTGGATTTACAAGTGAAGCTGTCGCAATGAATGAAACTTCAATATGTCAATGAGAAATCTAGAAAATTTGTGGATCACTTTTATAAATTTTTTTATGATAATTTGTAAATTTATTGTACCTTTTGTAAGTATCAATTCCATGATGAAAGTAAATTTCGATTGCTTTTGATAAAGAATTTAACAAAAATCCAACAAGAAGCATCATAAGATGGAACCTATATTCAAAAATACCTGTTAAGTCCTTAGTTTTGATGATTGACAAATGCATAGCTTTGGACCTATTCCCTGAAGTTTTTATTATGATGACAAAGTCTTCTACGCATTAGGGAATAGGTTGGGATCACCAGTCGCTGCCATAGTCAACAGTTCAGCTGACACATAGTACTAAAGTTGGTGAAAAATTGCTGCCACCTTTTTGCCTCAACCAATGAGATGCTCTAGGTTTTTTTGTGTCTTAACATATAATGCTCATCTTTCTCAACAAGAAAACTAACACTTCCATATTCTCATAATTATTTTTTTCTTCGAAGTGCAAATCAAAAGTTGCAGCTACCACTAGGAACTGATTGCTCATAGAGTTATTTTTTTATTTCTTTGTTGTATTTGAGTAGTTGTAATATTGTTCTCAAAAGTCTGCCAACATTAGATTATTATTGTAGTAGGGTTGAGGTGCAAACCTTCTTGTTGTAATCATACAGAGTTAGGTGATTGTTGAACCTAGAGTTAGCTTGTGGAGTCTAGTTAGAGTTAACTGGAGGTGGAAACAATAGAGTTGCTACAGGAAGATTCCTTGTAATAGAGTTATTTCTAGGAAAGAGGGGATTAAGAGTTTGATCCTTAAGAGTGGAGTTTGTATTCAAGATTTTGCTTGAATATAGTGGAGCTTTAGAAATACAAGAGGCAGGTCATGATTTTTCTCCCTTGAGCAAGGAGTTTCCACGTAAAACTCGTGTCTTTCCAAAAGTATATATACACTTCTTATATATATATACATAAGAAGTGTATATATACTTTTTTTATCTTCCCACATATTTTTACTGTGTGTACTCTAGTTTTCTGCTGCTTATGTTTATTTGGGAAGAGTTCCCTGAGTCCAAGAGCAACCCACCCCAACCCTTCATTTGGTATTTGAGTAGGTCTTCCTTAAAAAAGTTGATACCTTTGGAAGGATCTTGAGCAGAGAAATGGTAGCTCCCCCAAATCTAGAAGAAGGTCAGTCAACCACCAGACACCAAGATTCAATGGAGAATATTATGGATGGTGGAAGACAAGAATTCATGACTTCACCATGGCTGAAGATTCTGAGCTATGGGATATCATAAAAGATGGCCCTTTTGAACCTAATGTCAACATGCTAGACTTACACTTAACATGCTAAAATATTAAACATTATTAAACATGCTGAGTTTTGTTGAATATGCCCAAAAATTAATCAAACATTATAACCATAAATTAAACATGCTAAAAATTGATTAGTCATGCTAAGACATTAATTAGACATGCTGGAAATATCATTAAACATACTGAAAATGTCGTTAGACGGGCTGAAAATTAATTAAACGTGCTGAACGTAATTTAAATATGCTAAAAAGGTGAATTAAGCATATAGAAAAGTTAATTAAACATGCTGAAAATTGTTTTAGGCGGGCTGAAATTATGTTAGACATGCTGAAATTTATTTTATGGTTGCAGATTTTAATGTCTTAATGCTCATAACATGCTAAATTGTGTAAATATTCAATAAACATGATTAAAACGTGCTGGAATTTATTTAAAAATGCTGGAAATTGTATTAAACATGCTGAAAGTTGTATTAAACATGCTGAAAATTGTATCAAACATGTCGAAAATGTATTAACATATCGAAAACTATATTAGATACGTCGAAAATTGTATCAACATGCTGAAAATATTGTTAACATGCAAGTCATGAAGTCAAACAATCTATGTATTCTTATGTGGGGATACTGCCATATCTTGGAGATCTACAAAGCAGCCTATTATAGCCACTTCATGAAATCATGTGGAGATAATAGCTATTCATGAAGCAAGTCATGAATGTGTGTGGTTGAGATCCATTATACATCTCATTCAAGAAAAATGTGGCCTAAAATGCAACAAAGTACCCACGATTTTATTCAAGATAATGCAGCATGCATAGCACAGTTAACGGGTGGATTCATAAAGGGAGATAGAACGAAGTACATTTCGCGAAAACTTTTCTACACACATGAACTCCAAAAGAATGGTGATATCGACATATGATAGGTTCGTTCAAGTGATAATTTAGCAGAATTGTTCACCAAAGGATTGCTGTAAGACCCCACAAAACTTCTGAGCTTAATTCAGTCCTTTAAGTTTGTCAAGGGGACCCAGACTTAGAAAATTCTAACCAAGTTCTCAAACATAGCCTATTTTGGCCTTCACAAGTTGGCAATCTCATCTGTCCATCTTAATGTCCTTTAATGACCCATATTTTCATTAATTCATGATCAGGAAGGTCAATAGGTATTCTCAGACAAGTTTCAAATTTTTCGAAACACATTTAGATCATGTTTGGAGTCCCAAAATAGTGGACCAACGTGATCTTGGCGCGTCGCGTCGCCAATCGCGTTGGTCAACATTTGTGCAGGCTGCCAGAGCCAAAATTTTTGAGGCTCGATGCGATCATGGCGCGATGCGTTGAGTATCGTATCGCAGCCATCAACGCGCCGCGTCGCTTGTAGCGTCGGCACCCAATTTTTAGTCATTAAATGACCGCATCCTTAAGGGTAAAAGGGTCAATTTTCCCACCCCTATATAGGTCACAAACACGTAATTCCGCCCTATTTCACCTAAATTATAGTGGTTTCTCTCTCAAATTCATCAAGAACAAGATTAGGGTTTCCAATTGAGGATCCAATTTCAAGAATTTCACCATTTGTTTTCAAGAATCTTCCATCTAAGGTATGCATAGTGTTGATTTATAGATTTCTTTCATCTATAAAGCTCAAGAACCCTATTTCAAATTATAAATCATGATGTTTATGTCGTGGGTTATTTTGTAACCATATTTATCTTGTTGTACGATTCCCAAGTTGGAATCTTTACATGTTTTTCATGAAACTACGTTAGCATGCAAGTTGAAATTCATGAATAGAGTTGTTCATTTTGTGTAATTTGATGATTACACCTATCCCCTAAGTTGTGCATGTAAGGTGTTTGATAAAATGCCTAAGAGGATAGAAATTGTGTATTATGGCTCAATTGTAACCCATACGATAAATGAATGTCTTACCCTTATGTTCAAATAACTCCCATGCTATTAATGTGCAATGTAGATATTCGTTGGAATGCTCATGATATTAGAGTATGAAATTATGATACTTATTATTTGTATTTCTACCATGTACAAGTTTATGATAACCATGTGCTTCATGAAATCTCCAACTTATTATATTGTGGATTGTTGATATTAGTCATGAATTCAAGAACATCATGCCTTGTCAGTTTTCTTCTATCAAGTCCTGGGGGTACTTGTACCTGACAACTTAGATGTGTGCCTAGAGCCAGTGTCATGTTTTCACGATAGTCTCAGTCAAGCCATGGTTAGTAGAACTCAGTCAGTTATGTGACTCAGGAAAGCTCAGTAATTCAGTAATCTCAGTAGTATTTCGTCAGTCAACGGAATTCAGTTAACTCAGTATAGTTCAGCTCAGTTAATCATGTTTAGTGTCTATTCAGATAAGAGTAGGATTTAGCACCGAGTGAACCCAAATATGGGAACTCACCTGCCAGTAGAGAGTGTGATTCTTAAAAGCAATCTTTGTATCCCAGAACTACGTAGACAAAGTAGGTTGAGACATCTAACCTGCCATTTGAGGGTTGATGAGATGGCTTACCTGCCAGTTGAGTGTTCCCACCATTCTTATTTGAGTACCTGCTAGTTGAGAGTCACTCACAACTTGTCCTTACCGGTGGCACTGTATTGATCCCCTTCCAATTGGGGTTACAGATTGGACCCCAACTGAGCTATATTGATTTATTTGGGGCATATCGATTAGATGACTACTTCCCACAGTTACAGTTTCAGTCTCAGTCTCAGTAATAGAACTCAGACAGTTCTACAGAATTCAGGACCGTCAGATACAGTCAACTCAAAATAGTACGGAACTCAACTAGTTCCATCATAACCTAGACTATCAAATACAGTCGCTCAGTATCAGTTATATGTAACTCATGTTATCAGTATTCAGACTCAGTAGTCAGTATCATCACGAATTCAATTACAGCTATTTATTCATGCATGTATTCTTACGTTCATGTTATATAGTCAGTTAGCATTGTTCATGCATTTTAACCCTCTGCATTTAGCCTACCTCACATGCATACCAGTACATTTAATAGTACTGACACATTTGCGCTATGGTGTTTTATACCATAGGTTCAGAAGAACGAACTCCAGAGCATTAGTAGCATTCTGGTCTCAGCTGTCAGAGTTAGCAGTGAGTCCTCATCCTTCGAGGACATGATCATTACTTTATTATTTCATTACTTAGTTTATCTCAGTAGTTGGAGTTAGTTGGGGACATGTCCCATCAACTTTTTATTTAGACAGTTCAGTTAGTTAGAGGCTTTTCAGACATCAGTATGTTCAGACAATTTATTTCAGTTCATGTTTTGGTATTGATATAATGTACTCTCAGATATTATGTTTTATCCGTTTTGAACCTTTCAGCATGTTTCAGTCTATTATTTCCGTATTTTTACATAATGTTATACAGTATATAGGTACAAATATCATCCATGGGTTAGCTTGTGGTCCTTCAGGGTCATGCGCACCGTGTAGCATTCTAGGTACCAGATTCGGGGCGTTACAAACTTGGTATCAGAGCCTAAGGTTCAGTAGTGTCCTAGGAAGTCTGAAAGCCGCATCTAATAGAGTCTTGTACATGGGTGTGTTGCGCGCCACACTTATGTACATGAGGCTATAGGATGTTTAGGAACAGTTTCCCATTTTTTAGTATTCATGTCGTGCCAGTGAGTATAATCTTAAGTTAATCTCTCAGTTTAATCCCTTTCTCTTTCGTTTGCAGAATATGCCTCCCAAGAAGAGAGCTGGGAATCAGTCAGCCCCTCAGCCTGAAGATCCTTTAGGCGAGCATGTCTCTTATGCAGAGTTCAGAGCTGCATTCACTACTTCTTCTCAGTTAATTGCTGCTCAGAATGAACTACCAGTTGTCATTCCGGCCAACCCATTGGCCAATTCAGCTGCAGCCAGGATTCGGGACTTCACCCGAATAAATTCTCCATTATTTTTTGGGTCTAAGTCAGAAGAGGATCCTCAGAAATTCCTTGACCAGGATCAGAATGTTATAGATATCATGGGGGTGTCAGCTGTTGAGAGTGCTGATCTAGCTGCATATCAGTTGCAGGATGTTGCTCACACTTATTTTAAGCAATGAAAGTCAGAGAGGTCAGTTGATGTAGGATCCATCGAATGGTAGGAGTTTTTCACCACATTCTTAGATAGATTCTCCCCCTAGAGTTGAGAATAGCTAAGGTGTTAGAATTTATCAACCTCAGGTAGGGCAACATGACATTTAAAGAGTATTCTCTTAAGTTTACTCAATTAGACAGGTATGCTCCTCATGTGGTGGCAGATAGCAGGGCCAAGATGAGTAAGTTTATTTCTGGGGTGAACGATAGTGTGTTCAATGAGTGAAGGTCCGTGATGTTGAATAGTGACATAAATATAAACATGCTTATAACTCATACTCAGTAGATAAAAGAGAAAAAGAATAAGATGAGGGAGAACCAGAATAAAAGAGCAAGGACAGGTAGTTTCAACTTTGCTCAGCCTAAGTCTGGGGGAGGAAATCATTCTTAGTTTCGTTATAAGTCATCAGTTCCAGCTCCTTCTTCAGCTAGTGCTCCAGCTTCTAAGTTCGGGGATGGTAATAGAGATAAGGTACCAGGCTCTAAGTCTTAGGGCAGCATTAGCAATGCCCGAACTATTCCTCTTTGTCAGACTTATGGCAAACACCATCAGGGTATTTGCAGAGCTGGTAACGATATTTTTTTTGGATGTGGCAAGCCACACCACAGAGTCAGAGATTGTCCTCATATAGGTTCCCAGAGTCAGCAGAACTGTTCCTCAGCTCAGTTTGATCGCCCAAATCAGTAGGGTGCTACTTCCAGTGCTACTAGTGGGCAACGCCCAAATAAACTTTATGTTCTCCAGTCCCATCTAGATCAGGAAAATTATCCTGACGTGGTTAATGGTACGTTACAGATTTTTCACTTGCATGTTTACGCTTTGCTAGATCCAGGAGCTTCCTTGTCTTTTGTTACTCCTTATATAGCAGTTGATTTCAGAGTCAGTCTCGAGATTCTAGCAAAGACCTTCTCATTCTCTACCCAAGTGGGTAAAACTATCATAACCTGATGGGTATACAAAAACTGTTCGATTATGATATTTCAGAAAGTCACCTCAGCAGATTTAGTCAAATTAGAGATGATTGATTTTGATGTCATTCTCAGCATGGATTGGCTTCATTCCTGCTATGCCACAATGGACTACAGAAATAGAATTGTCCAGTTTTCCTTTTCGAATGAACCCGTCTTGGAGTGGAGGGGTAATACTTCAGCTTTCAGAGGTCACCTTATTTACTACCTTCAGGCACGAAAAATGATATCTAAGGGATGTGTCTATCACCTTGTTCATGTTAAGGACTATAGTTCTGAAACTCCTAGCCTTGAATCAGTCCCAGTTGTGAATGAATATTCAAATGTATTTTCTGAAGATCTTCTAGGAATTTCTCCCGAAAGGGAAATAAACTTTGACATTGATCTTCTTCCAGATACTCAGCCTATATCTATTCCGCCATACAGAATGGCACCAACAAAACTCACAGAATTGAAAGAATAGTTGAAGGACCTCTTAGATAAGGGATTCATCAGACCCAGTATTTCCCCGTGGGGTGCACCAGTCTTATTCATGCGAAATAAAGATAGTTCTTTCAGAATGTGCATTGATTACCCTCAGCTCAATAAAGTCACAGTCTAGAACAAGTATCCATTTCCCAGAATCGATGACTTGTTTGACCAACTTCAAGGTGCTAGCTATTTCTTTAATATAGACCTCATATCAGGCTATCATCAGCTCAGAGTCAAAGAATGTGACATTCCAAAAATAGCCTTCTGTACTCGGTATGGTCACTTTAAATTCCTAGTCATATCCTTTCATCTTACAACACCCCAATAATTTTTTGGACTTAATGAACCGTGTGTTCAAGCAGTACTTGGACATGTTCATCATAGTCTTCATAGATGATATCTTTGTCTATTCCCGCAGTGAGCGTGATCATGCAGCACATCTCAGAATCATTCTTCAGACTCTCAGAGATCATCAGTTGTTTGCCAAATTCAGTAAGTGCAGATTTTGGCTAAGGTCAGTAGCATTCCTTGGTCATATCATTTTCGGTGATGGCATTAGGGTTGATCCTTAAAAGACCAAAGCAGTAAGAAACTGTCCCAGACCTGTCTCACCATTAGATATCAGGAGTTTCTTGGGTTTGGCTGGCTATTACTGGTGATTTGTTGAGGGATTCTCTTATATTGCATCCCCTATATCCAGATCAACTCAGAATAAAGTTAAGTTTCAGTGGTCATATCCTTCCAAGAAGAGTTTTCAGGAGTTGAAGACTCAACTCACCTTAGCTCCAGTCTTAGCTCTTCCAGATGGTTCAGATGGTTTTGTGGTATACTGTGATGCCTCCAGAGAAGGTTTGGGTTGTGTCCTCATGCATCATAGTAAGTTCATAGACTACGCCACCAGATAGCTTAAACTCCATGAGAAGAATTATTCGACTTATGATCTTGAGTTAGCAGCAATAGTATTTACCTTAAAGATTTGGAGGCATTACTTGTATGGGGTGCATGTAGATGTGTTCATAGATCATAAGAGCCTTTAGTATGTCTTTTCTCAGAAAGATCTCAATCTTCATCAAAGAAGGTGGTTAGAGCTCTTGAAAGATTACGACATGAGTGTCCTTTATCATCCGGGCAAGGCCAATGTAGTGGACTATGCTCTCAGTAGACTGTCTATGGGTAGTGTTGCTCATGTTGAGAGCAGTAAGAAGAAGTTAGCTCAGGAAGTTCATCATATTTCTCGACTAGGTGTCCGCCTAGTTGATTCAGCAGAGGGTAATATATAGGTTCATAGTAGTTCAAAATCATCTCTAGTTTTCGAGGTGACATAAAATTAGGATAGAGATCCCAGTCTGGTCAAGTTGAAAGAGTCAGTCAAGGATCAAAAAGTAGAGGTTTTCTCCCAAGGGGGAGATGATGTTTTGCGTTATCAGGGTCGTCTCTGTGTGCCAGGTGTAGATGACTTGAGGCAAAAAATTCTTGCAGAAGCGCATAGTGTGCGCTACTCTATTTATCCAGGGGACACTAAGATTTACCGCGACTTGTGGAAGATCTATTGGTAGAGTGGGATGAAGAGAGATATTTCAGAGTTTGTGGCTAAGTGCTCTACATGTCAGCAGGTTAAGATAGAGCATTAGAAACCTAGTGGGTCCATACACGAGTTCAATATTCCTACTTGGAAAAAGTGAACATGGACTTCATGATGGGTTTGCCTTGTACTCATTATCAGCATGATTCAGTTTGGGTCATTGTAGACAGGATGACCAAATCAGCTAATTTTTTCCAGTCCATACCTCTTATTCAGCCGAAGATTATGCCAAACTCTACATCAGAGAGTTGGTCAGATTGCACGGTGTTCTATTATCTATTATCTCAAACAGAGGTACCCAGTTCACCTCTCATTTCTGGAAAGCATTCCAAAAGGGTCTTGGTACCAAGTTTATCTTAGTACAGCCTTCCATCCTTAGACAGATGGCCAAGCAGAAAGGACCATTCAGACTTTAGAAAATATTCTAAGGGCGTGTGCAATTGATTTCAAGGATAGTTGGGATGACCACTTGCCTTTGATTGATTTTGCTTACAACATCAACTATCATTCCAGTATTCGGATGGATCCATTCAAAGCTCTCTATGGTAAGAGATGTAGATCTTTAATCGGTTGGTTTGAAGTTAGTAAGGTCGCAGTCCTAGGGCCTGACTTAGTATTTGATGCCTTAGAAAAAGTCCAGTTGATCAGAGAAAGACTCCGAACTGCTCAGAGTCGATAGAAGTCTTATGCAGATGTACGCAAAAAGGATCTCGAGTTTGAGATTGGTGATTATGCCTATCTAAAGATCTCTCCCATGAAGGGAGTGAAGTGGTTCGGCAAGAAGGGAAAGCTTAGTCCCCGATATGTCAGTCCCTTCAAAATTCTCAGTCGCTTCGGTAAGGTAGATTATGAGCTCAAATTGCCTTTAGATCTAGCCTCAGTTCATCCAGTATTCTATGTCCCTTTGCTCAAGAAGTAAATTGGTGATCTAGTAGTTGTAGTCCATATTCAGAGCATAGATGTTCAGAACGACCTCTCTTATGAAGAGATTCCTGTCAAAATTCTTGACTATCAGACTCGTAGACTAAGGAACAAAGAATTCTCTCTAGTCAAAGTTCTTTAGAGGAACCAGTCCATTTAGGGAGATACTTGGGAAGTAGAAGCAGATATACGAACAGAGTACCCTCACCTTATCTCCGCTAACTCAGATCTAGCTCAAGGTAACAGTTCTCCTTAAACTTTTAAGTTTCATGTTCAGATTTCAGTTATAACTTGGTATCCAGTTCATGTTCAAAATTCCATCATAAACTTGGTATTAAATACTATTGCATATTCAGTTATGCATTCATGTATCAGTTCAGTCATAAAATCATGCATCAGATATGCATTCTCATTATGAGAAACTCAGTTCATCATAACACTTAGTCATGCATTCATGAATCAGTTATACATGCATCAGATATGCACGCTCAGTATGGTGTATTCATTTATTAGTCATGTCAGTCATAGAATCATGTTTCAGTTGCTCATGTTGAGTATGTACGTCAGTTTATCTCTTTTACCTTCTCAGTCGGTCTCATTCGAGGACGAATGTTTTCAAGGGGGATATATTATAAGACCCCACAAAACTGTTGATCTTAATTCAGTCCTTTAAGCTCGTCAAGGGGTCCCAGACTTAGAATATTCTAACCAAGTTCCCGGAGTTAGCCTATTTTGGCCTTCAAAAGTTGGCAATCTCATTGCTATCTTAATGTCCTTTAATGGCCCGTATTTTTATTAATTCATGATCAGGAAGGTCAATAGGTGTTCCCGGACAAGTTTTGGATTTTTCAAAACACGTTTAGATCATGTTCGGAGTCCCAAAACAGTGGACCAACGCGATCTTGGCGCACCGCGTCGCCAATCGCGTTGGTCAACATTTGTGTAGGCTGCCAGAGCCAAAAATTTTAAGGCTCGATGTGATCATAGTACGACGCATCGAGTATCGCATCACAGCCATCAACGTGTCGCGTCGCTTATAGCATCGGCACCTAGTTTTTAGTCATTAAATGACCGCATCCTCAAGGCCAAAAAAGTCAATTTTCCCACCCGTACATAAGTCACAAACATGTAATTCAACTCTATTTCACCTAAATTATAGTAGTTTCTCTCTCAAATCCATCAATAACAAGCTTAGGGTTTCCAATCAAGGATCCAATTTCAAGAATTTCACCATTTGTTTTCAAGAATCTTCCATCCAAGGTATGCATAGTATTGATTTATGGATTCCTTTCATCCATAAAGCTCAAGAATCCTATTTCAAATTATAAATCATGATGTTTATGTTGTGGGTTATTTTGTAACCATGTTTATCTTGTTGTATGATTCCTAAATTGGAATATTTACGTGTTTTTCAT
Source organism: Capsicum pubescens (assembly GCA_030864215.1). Lineage (NCBI taxonomy): Eukaryota > Viridiplantae > Streptophyta > Magnoliopsida > Solanales > Solanaceae > Capsicum > Capsicum pubescens. The sequence goes on along the minus strand of CM061548.1, from coordinate 381,706,911 downwards.
AAAACTATGTTAGCATGTAAGTTGAAATCCATGAATGAAGTTGTTCATTATGTGTAATTTGATGATTACACCTATGCCCTAAGTTGTGCATGTAAGGTATTTGATAAAATGCCTAAAAGGATAGAAATTGTGTATTATGGCTCAATTGTAACCCATATGATAAATTCATGTCTTACCCTTATGTTCAAATGACTCCCATTCTATTAATGTGCAATGTAGATATTTGTTGGAATACTCATGATGTTAGAGTATGAAATTATGATACTTATTATATGCATTCCTACCATGTACAAGTTTATGATAACCATGTGCTTCATGAAATCCCCAACTTATTATATTGTGGATTGTTGATGTTGGTCATGTATTCGAGAATGTCATGCCTTGTCAGTTTTCTTCTATTGAGTCTTGATGGTACTTGTACCCGACAACTTAGCTGTGTGCCTAGAGCCAGTGTCATGTTTTCATGATTGTCTCAGTCAAGCCATGGTCAATAGAACTCAGTCAGCCATGTGACTCAGGAAAGCTTAGTAATTCAGTAATCTCAGTAGTATTCCGTCAGTCAACGGAACTCAGTTAACTCAGTCCAGTTCAGCTTAGTTAATCATGTTCAGTGTCTATTCAGATGTGAGTAGGATTTAACACCGAGTGAACCCAAGGATGGGAACTCACCTGCCAGTAGAGGGTGTGATTCTTAGAAGCAATCTTTGCATTCCACAACTACGTAGACAACGTAGGTTGAGATATCTAACCTGACAGTTGAGGGTTGATGAGGTGGATTACTTGCCAGTTGAGGGTTCCCACTATTCTCATTTGAGTATCTGCCAGTTGAGGGTCACTCACAGCTTGTCTTTATCGGTGGCGCGGTATTGATACCCTTCTAATTGGGGTTACAAATTGAACCCCAACTCAGCTATATTGCTTTATTTAGGGCATGTTGGTTATATGAATACTTCCCACAGTTATAGTTTTAGTCTCAGTCTCAGTAATAGAACTCAGATCGTTCTACAAAATTCAAGACCGTCAGATACAACCAACTCAGAATAGTATGGAACTCAGCTAGTTCCATCAGAACTTAGACTGTCAGATACAGTCGCTTAGTATCAGTTATCAGTAACTCATGTTATCAGTATTCAGACTCAGTAGTCAGTATCATCACAAATTCAGTTACAGCTATTTATTCATGCATGTATTCTTACGTTCATGCTATATAGTCAGTTAGCATTATTCATGCATTTTAACCCTCTGCATTTAGCCTACCTCACATGTATACCAGTACATTTAATAGTACTGACACATTTGCGCTATGGTGTTTTATACCATAGGTTCAGAAGCACGAACTCCAGAGCATTAGTAGCATTCTGGTCTCAGCTGTCAGAGTTAGCAGTGAGTCCTCATCCTTCGAGGACATGATCATTACTTTATTATTTCATTACTTAGTTTATCTCAGTAGTTGGAGTTAGTTGGGGACATGTCCCATCAACTCTTTATTTAGACAGTTCAGTTAGAGGCTTTTCAGACTACAGTATGTTCAGACAGTTAATTTCAGTTCATATTTTAGTATTGATATACCGTACTCTCAGATATTATGTTTTATCTATTTTGAACCTTATGACATGTTTCAGTCTATTATTTCCATATTTTTACATGATGTTATACAGTATACAGGTACAGATATCAGTCATGGGTTAGCTTGTGGTCCTTTGGGGTCATGAGCACCGTGTAGCGTTCTGGGTACCAGATTTGGGGCGTTACAATTGCCAACCTCAACATTTGAGAAGATGATATACAATATTGGGATGCGACATCTCGGAGATGTTAAGTGATGTTTCAATCTGGGGGAGTAAATACACACTACACTCTTTTTTCCTTAGTCATGGTTTTGTCCCATTGGGTTTTTCTTGATAAGATTTTTAATGAGGCAGTTGAAAAATAAAATGTATATTACAAGATATGGATTATTAAGGTTTCTTTTTATTTTGTGTTAGACATCCAAGGAGGAGTGTTAAGAAATATTAGTAGTGTGGATGTCTTCCCTCTTTTTCAATATTGTCTTCTGAAGACTTTTATGCATGAACCTAATTGGTTGTAGTGTAGGCAGAATAGCCATATAAGCCATGCATTTACTTTCATTTGGTGCACAAAAAATACATAATAAAAGGTCTAGCAATCTGTTTCTTAGTTTCTTTCGTTATTTTATTTTATAACATATATAAAGTTGTAAACATTAATTAATTTAAAATCAATGTTGTGGGGTTTCCACATATTTTAAGGTACATCAATTATTTTCCATTTGGATGGCCTTTTTCAGTTCATCATTAAAGAGACAATACTTTAGGAAAAAGTCGTTTCCTCAATTTCAATTTGTTTGCTTGATTTGACTTAATGATACAGACTGAAGGAGAGGTTAACACATTGTCTGCTGAGTAGTGCAGAGATTAAGTGTTAGAATTTGTCCTGAATTTTCTACTTTATCTGGTTTTCTAAAATAATCAGATTTATCTTTCTTGGTGGAGAATGTTTTCTTGTTGAAAAAGATCACTTCCATATTAGGTTTATTCTTGTTTGGAGAAAAAGTTTGGATTTCTATAAATTGGAGACCTCTCTCTTCCACAATAAGACAATAGCATCCACAATGTAGTCATCAAAGAGTATTGTTTATGAGAGATATTCTCCTAATAATTTTTATGATTTTTGATATTAGTTTTCAATATGTAAATCGCTTGACCAAATCATATCAATAATACCCTTTTTAGTATTATTTTATTTGTCATCTTACTTATCGCTACAATGGTTTGCAACTACTAGATTTTGCATAATGTCCTGATGATTTTGAACCAACAAGTGGTATTAGAGCGAATGATCTAATGGTTCAGTTATTCAATGATTGAAAGAGGTTGAAAACACGTTCAAGACGGTTTCAAATAAAATTGCAATCAATTTAATGATAATGAAAGTTTTTAGTTTAAAAAAAAGCAAGAAGAGTCGAGATACTATATGTGAAGAAGAAGTTTCAAACAAAAAATTTCAACTATCATACTACTCCATCTTTAAAGAAAAATCAATTTTCAACTCATGCTTACTTAAATACATGAGCTCCAACTTTCAACTCTTGCTAAGTAGTAATGTTTAGGCCTCTTTTAACTCATGCATATATACTTTTAACTTATGGGCTCCATTTTAAATAAATGTTCACTTTCAATACACATGACTTCACTTTCAACCTTATTTACTTATAACTCAGGGTTCCAATAATATTAACCCATGCTTTTATTTTTAGCGCATAGAACTTTAATTCTTAACCCATATCAATTTTTGATCATGGTAAGCAACAGTGGTATATGAAGATTATGTGAAGAAGGAAGATAAAGATTACTTTGTCAGAAAATTTAGTCCAATTGGAGATTTGCCCTGAATTTTTTATTTTACCCGATTATCAACCATAATTAGAATTACCTTTTTTGGTGGAAATTTTTTTCTATTGGAAAATATCTCTTTCAAATTAGGTTCATTCTTTCTTGGAGGAAAAATTTGGACTTCTATAAATTGGAGATCATTACTTTTCCTCAACAAGACAATAGCATTTATAATATAGTCATCGAAAAGTATTGTTTTCAAGGAGATTTTCTCCTAATAATTTTTATTTTTTTGATATTAGTCTTCATGTAGGTCACTTGACCAAATTATATCAATGATACGCTTTATACCAAAACAACATAAGCTGTCTTATCCCCCAAAATAGTTTCATTCTCTTCACAAGCACCATTATGCACCAACTTACATGCCCAATGTTATGAGTTGAAGTTGGAAATTTTACAATCCATTTGATTTCCATGGTTTGAGATCTATTTTTGCACTTATTTAGTGAATGTTTTGATGCATATACAAAATTTGAGCTAAAGCTACGGGATTCGAATGACCTATAACTCATATGCTAAATTTGTTCGTGACCAAAGGGTCTGTCTTAGTGATACTATGTCCATCATAATCAGTAACAAAGTAAAAAATTCAATAACTCGATCGACCCTACAACCTAAAGAAATTTGTCACAATCGCATCCTATTTCGAACCAATCGAAACAACACACAATATGTGGTGGCTTGTTGAGACTCAGATTTTTGAAAATTATTTTTTTAGAGTCGCCACCTAACTTTTTGGGAAAATTAGGAAAAATTACTTTTTATGTAAAACTCTGTTGTGGTCTATCAAAAATATTTTGAGATTCTGAGTTAGGGTCTTGGTTACTCGAGGGGAAGGTGTTAGGCATCCCTCAGAGCCTACCCGAATAATACCTTAAACCTAGTTTAGGAAAAAATTATTGCTTCGTTATTTGCTAAAATGGTGATAAGAAATACTTTATTATATTTATTTATTTATTTATTTTATATAAAAAAAGAAATAAAACTTAAGGTACAATAAACATGACACTACTGTGTACAAGGAAGTAGTATAATTATTACAGAAATACACATGTATTTTAAATGTGAAAAAAGGTGGTAATATAATGTACACATATATTAGAAAGTGCAAAGTCTTATAATTCTATAAAAAAAATTTAAAGATATTTGAAGTTAAGTATATAACTAAAATTACCATAGAGCATATAAGAGTATTTTTATGGCGTGAGAATTTATTTACGAAATGTAAATTTAAGAGTATATGAAAGATTATGAATAGGTTGGAATTATAAAATAATAATAATAAATAAGTGTAATAGCATGTGAAGGGGTTGTTTAAACCATAATAATAATAATAATAATAATAATAATAATAATAATAATAATAATAATTGTGGTATAAATAATAGTGATAATAATAGTAACGTTGGTAATAATAATGAACTATAATAATGATGAAAACAATTATCATAGTACTATCGAAAATAGTATACCTTGTATGTAGTAGCGGATGAAATAATAATAATAATAATAATTGTGGTATAAATAATAGTGATAATAATAGTAACGTTGGTAATAATAATGAACTATAATAATGATGAAAACAATTATCATAGTACTATCGAAAATAGTATACCTTGTATGTAGTAGCGGATGAACATAATACCTCGCATTTCTAACCCTTTAAAATTTAAAAACTCAAATGAGCGTTGAAATATATATAGGACATCGGGATTATTTGGTTTATTAAAGCAAATTTAAATTAGTTGATAAACTCCTATAAAATAGCGACTTACTTTCCAGCTAAATGAATATCAAAAATTTAATTTGTTTTAAGCAAATGTGGAAATTACTACGTCTATTTTTATTAAAAAATCATTCTTTTAGGTAAGATAATCAACTAAATACCTGGCCAGTTTTTTTAATGTTTGCTAGTCTTTTAAAGAAAATTCACCTTTACGGATTGATTAATCAAGTGTTAATCGCAAAAATATGATAACACTATCCTATTTTAAAAAGATTGGTTCATAACAAAGCAATTATAAAACAATAAACAAATAAAGTTATCTTAAACAAAGTTAATAACAAAAATAGAGTTAGTTATCATTCTAAAGAAAAGCGTAACTTAATATGAATAAATTAAAGGAAAAAGCGGCTAAGGAATACTAGACTCCGTTTTGGAGTTTGAATTTCTAAATTTGCGACTCCGAAGCTCTGCAATCATCCTATAGCTGACACGATAATTGGGTCGAAATGAAGTTTCAATTGAAACTCCGACTCCTGACTTCACATGTAAAAAAAAGAAAATGATAAGGAATTAGAAAATAATTCAAGTTCTACTAAATAAATGAAACATGAAATAAACAAACATAACAAAGACATAAATTTAAAATATAATACGTATAGACAATCATTATCCAAAAAAACAAACACATTGCTATACACAGAACAATGCACACACCCACAAATGTATGCTTCTGATCTAGTTTTTAGGCTACCATAAGGGATTGCTATAGGCATGGACATAAAAAAAAAATCAACTAAATCTATAGAGTCATTACGATTTTAACCATATTCCTTATATTTGCAAAGAAAAACCATGGCATTGAAGTTTTGGTCACTAAACTCACAAGTGGAATACAGCATGCGCAAGAGCTTTGCGAATACATTATCGAAACCAAGTTAAAGCAAACAACATTTCCAGTGACGAGGAGGCATCCAAAGAAATTAACCGAGAAGAAAAGAAGAGGGAAAGGATTTTCCATGCTCAAACTCCAGATTATCTTCACTTGAACTCAACTTGAAATTAGTTACAAATGTTGGTCATTCTAAATTCACCCAAGTACTCTTAAAGAGCAAAATTCCAAACCCAATTTTAAAGCATTGAATTTCAAAGCATGGTACTCAATAGGGACACATGATGCTTTGCATAACTCAAACACAAACAATAGAGACGGATAATAAAATATATAGTGGGATAGAACACTTAATGATTACTTAATTCTACGACAAAACATAGAAAGTAATTTCAAAAATAAGAAAAGCTAGAAAATCATCTAACATTCTTAATGCATTTTTCACTTTTGAAATGACGACACCAAAACTAATTTACTTTAGTTACTGGTTGATATCAAATTCTAAAAATGATTGGTGTAAGAAACAGAGAAAGTTCACAAATATATTTTTATCACTTTTTGCCAATTGTGGAACTCAGCATGATTTTCTCATGTCTCCTGCACCTCGGCTCATCTATATCTCTTTGTTGTGCAAAAACTCCAAAATGAAGAATCGGCCAGTGGCCTTTTCCAGGACAGCAAACTCGGGGCTTTTCCGTCAAAATTTTGACTATGAACTCAACTCTGAAACACTGAATTTAAACCAAATCGAAAAAAGAAGCTAACAGTTTTTTAGACCCCCTTTTCTTTTTTCTGTTTTCCCCCTTGTTCTTCACTGATTTTTCATTCTTTTTTTTTGACCTCAAACTATGTTTCCTCCCCTTTTCCACTGCCTTTTTTTTCCTTTTCGACATCTGTCTCTTCTCTTTTGATCTGTTTTCTCTCCCTTTTCACTTCTTTTTCACCTTTCACTATGTTTCTATCACGATCCGAACCAGGGCCCTGGCCGTGACGGACATCCCGAACCATGAAGGCCCGAGATCCCTTCTAACTTGTAATCATATACACCATTCATATATAAATAGGAAATGCAGAAATAAAATCTGCTACGGAAATATGGTCATAATCTAAATTTAGTTTATCAATGAGGAATAAAATCCAATATCAACTAAACACCGTCTGAAAACCATCTGCGAAATCTCTATTACATGATCAAATAACAACTGTCTGAAAGAAACTAGGCCTTTTGAAATATAGAAGGCTCACCAACTGGTACTCTTCACTCCTGTTTGATGAAATCTATTGCTTATCAGAGCCCCTAGACTGTGCCTCAGAACCTAGAGGGAGGAGGGGTCAATATAGATGTACTGGTACGCAAGGCAATCCAAAATAAAGCTTGTATATATACAAAATAATTGGATAGCAATTGATCAAAATATCATACATGAAATAGTTCTAAACACATGGGCACTTTCTAAAATCATAAATCATTCTAGTCAATGCTATGCCCGATCTTTGTATTACTTCTGAGTTAGGTGGTACACCCCTACAATTCTAAAATCCCACGGGCTGTATGGAATCCGCCATTGACTCGGCGGGGAAGACTCCAACCCAAGTGTGTCGCAAGGGTTGGAGTTTCTAATTCTAGTACGCCACACGACATTAGGCCAGCGTAATATAATGTACCCGGATTGGCAAATCACGATTTCGGGAAATGAGTTGTCTGAACTCATGCCTTCTTCGGAGAACCACCTAAACTCTCTTTATGCCCAATTTTATCCTGTTCTGAATCTAGCATTTTTCTAGTTTCAACATCTGAAAAGTCTGATTTCAAACATGGGTTCTATTCTGTTCTGAATTATCATGGCGTAATCTGGATTGATGTCGTTACACCAAGACTTGCAAGTCCTATTTCTGAGACATAATGCATCATGCATGATTCTTTCATTAAAACATATTCAGACCACCCAAACATGCAATTTAACAAAGGGAATTCATATTCCAAAAACATAAGTCAAAACTATGCAAAATTCCCATCCTTTCAATAAACAAGTGGTGATCATGTAATCTTTAACAAACCATGCAACCCTTCTCATTATATAATTATGTTCAAAATTCATTAACATAAACAACCCTCTCTCTTTTGAAATCAAAATCATAATCCAAATATAACATTATTCAAGACATTTCCTAACATGCTTTTCAAGATACATTCAAATGATTTCATAGTATATCATAAGTAAATAAAAATCATCACAAGAGAGGGATTTTTCATGAATCATTCTCTCAATTCAATCATCAACCTTAAAACACATGTTTATAATATATATATAATTTCAAATCAATTTGGGGGAAAGCGTAAAGGCCAAAAAAATATCATCAATTCTTCTAAAGCATGAATATATTCATAAATCTGAAAAACCCTTTCTTAAAATCAAGATTTCCATACCCATGAGATTTTAGGAAAACCCCACATACCTCGATTATAAAGAATAATGGCTGATCCTTGAAGCCTACAGTTTGAGGATTCCAAATCTCCGATAAATTTTGAAAATCCATGGTTGAATCTTGAGTTTCTTGGAGGAGAAGTATATGAACTAGGGTTTTTGTTTTGAGGAAAATCTTGAGAATGTCGAATATTATGCTTGTAGAGGTCTTAATCTCCTGTTTGGGCGTTTTAAGAGACTTGTAAAAAGTCCAAACTACCCTTGTAAATTTTTGAACGAAACTAAAAAAATTTAAACTGGGAACCCAATCTTACGGGCCACTTCGACGCGCCACTATTGCGGTGGCTCACTGGAAATTAACGAATGAGAATTTGTCCCACTCCGCGATGCGCCACCATCGCGGAGTCTCATTGAAAATTGACCATCGTCATTTACACCCTCTCCGTGATGTGCTAAGGACAGGAATGACGGTGTTTTATGATTAGGACTTAAATAAACCATAACTCCTTCACCGAGTGTCCATTTTTGGACGAATCTACAAAAATTTAGCTAGGAAAAACTTTGGGGCGTTACAATATCCCTTCCTTGGGAACATTTGTCCCCAAATGTTGACGCGAGACATAGACAAGTATAATTTCAAACATACTAAGGCATAGAAAGAATAAGGCAAGGATTGAACCTTCCATTTCGTCATCCATTGGGTAAAAAAAGTTTGGGTATCTAGCTCTCATGTCAACTTCTGATTCCCAAGTTACTTCTTCAATTTTCTGATTTCTCCACAACACTTTAACTAAGGCTGTCTCTTTGTTCCTCAATCTTCTAACTTGGTGATCCAAAATTTCTACAGGATCTTCTTTATAGGATAAAGAGTCTGTCACTTTGATTTCTTCGACAGGCAACACTAAAGAATGGTCTCCAATGCACTTCTTCAACATAGATATATGAAATATCGGATGAACAAAACCCAAAATGGCAGGCAATTCTAACTCATACGCAACACCACCTATCCTTCTCACAATCTGGTATGGCCTTACATAGTGAGGACTCAACTTACCTTTCTTCCCGAATCGCATAACTCCCTTCATGGGATAAACCTTGAGAAACACCCAATCTTCAACCTCAAACTCTAGATCTCTTCTCCTAACATCGGCATAGGATTTTTGATGACTCTGAGCTGTCTTTAGTAATTCTCTAATGACTTTCACATCCTCCATTGCCTAATGAACAAGATTAGGCCCAAACATCTGTGTCTCACCCATTTCATACCACCTTATTGGTGACCTATCTCTTCTCCCATACAATGCCTCAAATGGTGCCATCTTAATACTGGAATGGAAACTGTTGTTATACGCGAACTCTATCAGGGGCAGGTGTTCCACCCAACTACCTTTAAAATCAATTACACAGGCCCTCAATATGTCTTCAAGGGTCTGAATGGTACGATCAGCCTGCCCATCAGTCTGAGGGTGAAAAACAGTACTTTGGTTCACTTGGGTACCTAAACCTCTCTGCAAAGATCTCTAAAATTGAGAAGAAAATTGTGTACCTCGGTTGGATATGATGGACACAGGTGCCCCATGCAAATGAACTATTTCTGCAATGAAAAGCTTAGCATAATCCTCTCCCGAATAGTTAGTCCTGACAGGCAGAAAGTGGACTGACTTGGTCAACCTATCTATAATTACCCATATAGAATCATACTGGTTTCGGGACTTCGGGATTCCTGTAATGAAGTCCATATTAATTATCTCCCACTTCCACAAGGGCAAGGCTATCTCTTGGGAAGAACCACCCGGCCTCATATGCTCTACTTTAACTTGTTGGCAATTTAAACACTTGGAAACAAAGTTAGCCACATCACCTTCATATTATTCCACCAATACATAGATTTCAAATCATGGTACATCTTAGTGGAGCCTGGGTGAACAACATACCTCGAAGTGTGAGCTTTTTCAAGGATTCTCTTCCGCAAATCATCAATATCTGGTACACATAATCTACCCTGATACCTCAAGATACCATCACCACCAATTTCGAAGGGTATCACCTTCTGTTGACCCACATCTTTCTTGATCTGCATCAAGATGGGATCTTCAACCTGCTTCTCTTTAACTTCTGCACAAAGGGATGATTTAGCTATCTCATGAACAACCATTCCCCCATCTTCGAAATTGAAGAATCGCACTCCTAGATTTTCAAGTTGTTGAATATCCTTCACCATCTCCCTCTTCTCTCCCTTAACATGAGAAAAACTGCCCATAGATAACCTGCTGGGGGCGTCTTCTACCACATTCGCCTTGCTCGTATGATAGTGCAGGCTAATGTCATAGTTCTTTAAAAGTTCCAACCATTGCCTCTGCCTGAGATTCGATTTTTTCTGCGATAAAACATACTGTAAACTCTTGTGATCAGTAAATATATCAACATGTACCCCATACAAATAGTGCCGCCAGATCTTAAGTGCAAAAACCACAGCTGCTAACTCCAAGTCATGAGTGGGGTAGTTTTTCTCATGCACCTTCAACTGCCTAGATGCATAAGCCACTACCTTACCGTGCTGCATAAGAACTCACCCAAGTCCAACTCAGGACGCATCACAGTATACAACAAAACCTTCTGTACCCTCCAAAAGAGTTAAAATAGGAGCAGTAGTCAACTTGTATTTCAACTTCTCAAAACTATTCTCACAAGAGGCAGACCACAAAAACTTCACCTTTTTTTGAGTCAACTTAGAAAGTGGTGCAACTATGGAAGAAAAACTCTCTACGAACCTTCTGTAATAACCCGCCAAACCCAAGAAGCTTTGAATGTCGGTTGGAGTTGTGGGTCTAGGCCATTTTCTCACTGCCTCAACTTTTTGGCAATCAACCTTAATCCCCTCACTAGACACAATATTCCCCAAGAAAGCAATAACTCTTAACCAGAATTCACACTAGGAGAACTTTGCATACAACCTATGATCTTTGATAGTCTGGAGGATAATTCAGAGGTGATTGGCATGGTCCTCCTCACTTTTGGAATAGACCAAGATATCATCAATGAAATCTATGACAAACAAGTCTAGAAACTGTCGAAAAACCATATTCATTAGGTCCATTAAGGCTGCAGGGGCGTTAGTCAACCCGAAGGACATGACTAGGAATTCATAATGACCATATCTGGTTCGGAAAGCTATTTTGGGAATGTCTGACTCCCTAACTTTCAATTGATGATATTCTGAATGAAGGTCTATTTAAGAAAAACACTTAGCACCCTAAAGTTGGTCAAACAGATCATCAATCCTAGGAAGTGGATACTTATTTTTGATAGTGACCTTGTTTAACTAGCGTTAATCTATGCACATACGCAGGGAACCATCTTTATTTCGCACGAAAAGTACAGGTGCACCCCAGGAGGAAACACTAGGATGGATAAAACCTTTATCTAGGAGGTATAATAGCTACTCTTTCAACTCTTTCAACTCTACTGAAGCCATTTTATATGGAAGAATAGAGATGGGACGGGTGTCTGGCAACATATCTATGCCAAAATCTATCTCCCTATCAGGTGGGATTCCTGAGAGATCATCTAGAAAGACTTCTGAGAATTTATTTACTATAGGGACGACTGAAGAGGAAGACTTTCGGCAATAGAATCTTTAACCCAAATAAGATGATACAAGCAACCCTTGGAAATAAATTTACGGTCTCTGAGATAAGATATGAAGTGCCCTCTAGGTTCTAAAGAGTGCCCTTCCAACTCTATTTCTAGCTTATTCGAAAAAGAAAAGGTAACCTTTCGGGTTCTACAGTCTAGTGTGGCATAACACCGATGGAGCCAGTCCATCCCTAGGATAGCATCAAAAGAAACCATATCAAGTTCTATGAGGTATGATACCATATCCCTAATAAGGAATAGACACAACACAATTTTTATACACCCTCCTAGCCACAATAGAATCACCCACCGGAGTGGATATAGAGAAAGGTTTAGCAATCACATCAGGCTCAAACCCAAAACCAACAACCACATATGGGGTCACATAATATAAGGTAGACCCAGGATCAAGCAACGCATATACATCACGGGAAAAGATTTGTAACGTACCGGTGAAAATATCTGGTAAGGCTTCCGCCTCCTGGCGGTTGATCAAAGCATATAACCGGTTGCGACCGCTCCCGGCAGCTGATGTGGCACCTATCTGAGGTGGTGGTGGTGCGGAGGAATTTCCCTAAGATTTTTCACCACCAATATTCCTTCTAGCAGATGGAAAATCCCTCTGAAAGTGACTCGGCTGACCACATGAATAACATATGAATACGCCTAACTGATACCTCCATAGATGATGCTTACCACAAGTCTCACACTGCAGATAAGGACGGTATTGCTGAGACACACTACCCTGTGATTGGGTATCCTAAGCTCTAGGTCCATGAATAGTCTGAAAACTCTGAGATTGTCTATCAACTGGGGGTCTGGGCACTGGGGTACTAGCTGCAGACTGCACGTTACTCCAAAACTTCTTTTTTTGCCATTTACTACCCCAGTTACCGCTCTATGGCTGACTGTGGTTCTGATCCGCTGTTCCGGATCTCTTTGCCTGCCTGTCCTTTTCTCTAGATTCGGTAATTTTCTTTTTGTTCTCTTCTACCTGCTGTATGTGGACTGACATCCTAGCAAAGTCCATATCCCTATTTAGGATCGTCCCTTGGAATTCGAGTGCTAGATCATCAGAAAGGCCAGATACAAATTTCCTCATTCAGGCCCTCATGTTACCCATTATTTCTGGTGCATAACGAGCCAGTTAGTTAAACTTCAGAGTGTACTCCGGGACACTCATCTTCCCCTGCTTAAGATTCATAAATTTCTTTGCTTTGGCTTTCCTCAACTCTAGAAGAAAGAATCAGTCAAGAAAAGCTTCCACAAACTCGACCCAAACTGTGGGCTCAACACTCTCACCCTTTGCCTATTCCCACTCATTATACCATTGGTTCGCTACATATTTAAGCTGGTATGCTACTAACTCAACCCCTTCCACCTGGTCCATATGCATCACTCTAAAAATCTTCTCTATTTCATCCACGATTTCCTGTGGGTCCTCTTCCACCTTAGTGCCAGAAAATTTAGGCAGGTTCATTCTTATGAACTGGACCACCCTATTAGCCTCCAAAGTAATAGATGAAGACCTAGTATCCTCCGATCTCTAAGTCTGTGGGGCTATCAGCTGTGCAAGCATGTGAATAAACTGTTTGAATTCTGCATTCGATATGTGCCTAAGAGAGGATTGGGGATGATTAACATTTGGTCTTGGAGCTCGAGGAGGACTGGTCGGGACTGGACGTACTCCCGGAGTAGGAACAGGTTCTGGGGTGAGAGCTCTGTTATGGGTCTGTATCCCGTGAGTGGGACAGACCTCATCTGTCTGTGCATTTTGATCGATAGTGCGACGAGAAGGCATGATCAATTTTTTTGAAAAGAAAAAGAGCATTAATTAGAGGCAGATTAGACTCCAAAGCACGAACTAGATCACAAAGAGAGGAAACATTCCTAAACTCCTAGTAGCCCCCTGCTTATAAGTGTGGCATGCTACACACCCATAAATAAGACTCTACCCGACGAGATTTCGCAGACACCCTAGGACCATGAACCGGGATCTGATACCAAGTTTAACACGACCCGAACCAGGGCCTTGTCCGTGACGGACATCTCGAACCATGAAGGCCCAAGAGCCCTTCTAACCTGTAATCATATACACCATTCATATATAAATAGGAAATGCAGAAATAAAATCTACTATAGAAATATGGTCATAATCTAAATTTAGTTTAACAATGAGGAATAAAATCCAATATCAACTAAACACCGTCTGAAAACTGTCTGTGAAATCTCTACTACATGATCAAATAACAATTGTCTGAAAGAAACTAGGCCTTTTGAAATATAGAAGGCTCACCAACTGGTACTCTTTACTCCTGTTTGATGAAATGTACTGCTTATCAGGACCATCATCATTTACACCCTCTCCGCGACGCGCCAAGGACAAGAATGACAGTGTTATTTTTTTACGACTAGGACTTAAATTAACCATAACTCCTTCACCAAGTGTCCGTTTTTGGACGAATCTACAAAAATTTAGCTAGGAAAAACTTCGGGGCATTACAATTTCTTCCCTTTCTCACAGATTTTTAAAATTGTTCTCATGGAGGTAGAGAGGACCCCATTTGTAGGTGCAAATCCAGACATAAAAGTTTGGATTTGAATTCTAAAATAAAAATGAGAAGAAAAAAAGGTAAAAATTCAAACTTTGAATCATAAATCTCCTTCATATATGAATTTAAGAGACATTAAGGCGGATTCAAAATTAAAAATAAGTTGTAGTACCATTTTGGGACTGTTTTTTGCTATTTTCTTTGGCTTCACAAGATGGACTTGGCTTAAAAGGGATGAATCATGGAAGACTGGCGACAGGGTTGCGGCAACTCTGGCCGTTATGGTTTCTACCTTAGGAAGTGGAGGAGTGGGGAGGAAGGAAAGAGGAAAGATGGTATCTGATTTTTTCTTTGTATTAGGCAATGGGTGATGGCGATGTAACGAAGGTATGAGAAATGAAAAAGCACACTTATTTGATTTTTTGGGAGTGAGGAATAGATACACATTTTTTTTTGGAATTTGGTTCAAAATTTGAACTATCCGATCATTTGATCGGACAGTTTAAATTTGATTTAAAATAACAAATATTTAAATATATGTATATATGTGTGTGTATATGTGTATATATTCAAAATATATCATCTAAAAAAATAGAATTAGAAAAATGTGTATGCGATTATCCAAAAAAATATTTTGTGATTTTGATGTTAAAATAATTAATTACATTTGGTTAAAATATTTTGAAATATGATGGAGGAAAATGAATCTTCGCTCTTTCATTTTTCTCAAAATTGAAAAGATTAAAATACGAATTTATTTTGAAAAATTATTTTGGGCCAAAAAATATCGAAATTTTTTTTTAAGAAAAAGAGCGAGTCAAAATTGGGTGTCAACAGTTTCCCGTGATTGACCGAAGATTAGTATGAAAATCTTTGGGTAATCACGTTGGCGTAATCAAATTTATCTCGGGCGAAAGAAAAATCTTAAAAGATTATGACCGGACTTTGGTTTTTGAGCTTCCTATGTATCTTGGTTTCACAAGAAATCAAGCCATTTGTAGTTTGAATCATAGAAAATTTTGATCAAATTCAAAATTTATCCCAGTGTAGAATTATATGACACTGGATTCCTTCAAGGGTGATTACGAAGATTTTATCACGAAAGAAATTGATGGGTTGTGCTTATCTCTGTGTTGGTTGTTTGGCATAGTTGGGAATGAGGAGACCCTGGATAGCAATATCTGTTGAGGATTATGAGAGAAAAGAGAATTGCAAATTTTCAAAAACGGCCACAATATCGAATTAATACGGCACTAGGCGATGACACTAAGAGTTATGAAAATAAAAAATTGAGTCGAGTTGAGTTGATTTTCTTCGTCAGAACCCTTGACATAGCTAGGGATGCTTGACATTCCGCTAGCTTGTCCCAATTTGTTGTTAAGAGAGTAGTTCGACGTTGTAGTGCGCTATCCTGTAAAACAGGTAAAAAGCATAAAAAGTACCCGTTGTTCAAAAATTATAAATTGAAATTGTAACATAAGGAGTAGAGTTCAGATATTTAAACTAGTATTGTGATCTCCATTTGTGGAGGCCTCCAACTGGCGGGGCAATGACTGAAATATAAAGATCCTCCGTCGGCTGAGCAATTGTTGAAACATAAAAGCCATCCAACTGGCGGGCAATTAAAGTCTAAGCCATCCGACTGGTGGGTAGTTTAAGATTAAGCCATCTGACTGGCCAGCAGTTGTTGAAGAGTAAAGCCTCCGACTGGAGGGGCGATTTCTTAAAAATAAATGCCTCCAACTAGTGGGGCAGTTGCTTAAAAGTTAAGCCGCATTCTGGCAAGGTGATCTTTGACCCAAACTTAATGATGATATTTCTATTAGGATTTGATACTACTATGATTGTGTCTTCTTTCTACCGCGATAGTGGATTTAGATAATTTTTCTGTGATAGCAGGCTTTCTGACGTGCTTGCTATAGTGCGACTCTCTGATTGATAGACTGTGCTCTATTTGCTGAAATGCAATTCTCCGATATGATGGAGCATTGCTTTACTGAAGTAAATTCTTTGATTTTCGGTGGGATGTTCCCTTTGCTGGTGTACAACTCTCGATATAGCAAAGAGTCGTATTGGTCATTCACATCCCCCGATATGGCAGAGGGCCATTTTGCTTGCTTATATATAATATTCCGAAGGTGGAATTTAACTTTATTTTCTTATGTACAGTCCTTGAAATACGGAAGCTTGACTTTGTTTGCTTATGTATAGTCCTCAAATGTGGAAGCTCAACTTATGTACAGTTTTCAAAATATGGAAGCTCAACTTTGTTTTCTTATATATAGTCCTCAAAATATGTGAGTTTATTTTGTTAAAGTTAGACGGTACTCTTTGATTGGAGGAGTTATTCGACATAATTAGATGGTGATCCTTCGATTGATGAAGTTATTCAATGCAATCAGGTGGCTAGCTCCGATCGGTGGAGTTTATTGGAAGAAGTGAAAGAGTCTAATTCCCTATAATGCCTCTGACCCGGGAGTTCAAAGTACCTGCAAAAGAATTCAAATAAAATTCTTAGAGTTTGTGAGGATTAGTGCAAACGTATGTAAAGAAAATAAGGCCGAGGAAGAATATTTTGGCTCATGTTGTAGTGATAAGCCGCATTCAGTGCTGATCCTGTGTAAAAGCTAGACTTAATCGTCCTTTCCGATTTCTGTTTTCCTGTGCTCAAAGAAAAATTCTTAGTTGGGAGAGGGTGTTGATTTGCGTCGACTTTGGGAACCTCGCTTTGTCTATGGAATCCTCTAACACTTCCTCGGCTGCTTGTCATTCCCAAATTTGGAGTCTTAATAGGTGGGAGAGTAGGAAAGTGTTTTGAAGTGTGTGTATATATATATATATACATACATAAATATATTGCATATATCTTAAGTTTATATAGTAATCCTCTATCATCTTTAGATTATGACATGTTCTGAAATCCATTAGGCTTCTATTTATCGATCACAACCTGCGTAGCTTTAGCCTTGGCTCCTCTAACTTTTATCAATGCTATGACGATCCAGGTGGCGAGATCGCTTATATTCTAGGGCTATATTATGAGCGAGAGAGGATTTTTCTAAAGGAAAGACCAAACCTTTCAGGTTGCTGATGTATCCTTGAATAAAAATTAGGTTTGTACGTAGTTCGAGGGTAGAGAAAGAAATATGAAATGCAATGATCGAGTTTGACTCAGACTACCCACGTATCCAAGTGGAATCCGGTTATGAAGTATTTCAAATACAATGGGAGAAATGAAAATATGGAATGCAATGACCGAGCCTGACTCAGGCTGCCTACGTATCCTCAAAATAGGAATTAGGTCATAACATAGTAAAGTAAAATAATGCAATGACCGGACCTGACTCAGGTTTCCTACGTATCCAAATGGAATTAGGTCATGTTGTATTTTAGTACAATAACAGATAAAATATGAAGAGACCGAACCCGATGAGAATTGCCTACGTATCCCGCCGAGGAAAGTCGGGTCGAGTGTAGTTCTGAATATATGAAAGGATGAAGTTTTTGGGTTTCTCTAAGGGAAATCGGACTTTATCTGGGCTGCCTACATATACCGTCGTGGAAAGTCAGGCTAATATGTAGTTTTGTTACATTAGAGAAAAATGAAAAAGTACAAGGAAATAACAACTAGCGCTAATGTCTTCAAATGTATTACTTCTTGATGGTGTCTAAATTGATCGGCTTTGTGATTACTGTACCATCCATCTCTGCAAGGATTACTGCTCCTCCTGAGAGTACTCGGTGAACTATGTAGGGACCTTGTCAATTTGGCGCAAATTTCCTTTTGGCTTCATCTTGGTGAGGGAATATCTTCTTCAATACCAATTGTCCTGGTGTGAACCGACGAGGCTTGACTTTATTGTTGAACACCTTGATCATTCAATTTGATAGAGATGACCATGATAGACTGTGTTCAACCTCTTCTCATCAATGAGCCTCAATTGTTCGATCTTTCTATGAATCCATTCAGCACCATCTAGACCAAACACCTGGATGATTCTCAATGAAGGTATCTCCACTTCTGCAGGTATCACTACTTCCGAACCATAAACCAGCATGTAGGGAGTTACCTCAGTGGATGTTTTGATCATGGTGAGATAGACAAGTAAATAATATGGTACCTTCTCATGCCATTCCCTATTACCGTCCACTATCTTCTTCAGGATCCTCTTAATATTCTTATTTTCAGCCTCAACTATTCCATTCATTTGTGGTCAATATGTCGTAGAATTTTGATGAGAGATCTTAAACCTTTCACCAATATCTCTCATGAGGTCACTATTAAGACTGTCCCCATTATCTATTTTGAATGTGTCATGACCTGATTTACGATTAATGATGACACCTACAAATTCCCACCAGTAGGTAAGCCAATACCATAACCTGATGATAATGCAATGGGTTAATCCGGTAAGAAAGGCCAAACATAGGCAAAATTTAAAGAACATCAATTGCTAACGTAAGGATCTTAGATAGAATAAAAAATCATACAAGATGCCAATCCCAAAACCTGGTAGATCTAGTACAAGAGCAACTAGTAGTATTAATTCTAGAATAGTTAATACATCTATCTCGAATACTAAAGACTGAATACAAAAGATGGAAGGAAAATGGGTGAATCGAACTCCAAGAGCTCACCCTATTTTAGAGAATCAATCACTGCACAAACCATGATCAACGGCGATAGTCAATACCCATCTGCACCAAAAAGGTATAAAAGTGTAGTATGAGTACCAGAAAATGGGTACTCAGTAGGCATCACCGACCGATTGAGCTAAATCATGATATAAGAATGATAAAATGCAAGATAATTATAACTAATTCAAGGTACATAATCGAACCTGAATCATCTCCATCATCACTGTATATAATAAGTAAGCAGTTCAAAATAATAATATAACATAAGGCATCAACACATGCCAGTATCGCCATACATAACAAGCATGAAATATTAGAGATAACAATATAATATAAGGTATTAATGCATGCCAGTATCGTCTAGCATAAGGAATAAATGATTCAAAATCATAAAGCAACACAAGTGCAATCACAAGCAAACACAAGTAAAAAGTTGGCGCCCATACACCAGCTAGTGCATAAAGAAAAGAATCCATCACGGTGTTGTTCCATACCACCGGAGAGTACTCCCAAGAGAGAATACAATAAAAAATCAAATCGCCAATTTATATGTATATATATATATATATCCAATTTTGTCATTATCCATAGTTTTCCATAATTTCCGAAAAAGGGTCATTTGCCAATATTCATAATCATCACTAATAATCATAATTGAATAACATATACCAATATACTCAGAACTGTAACCATACCACCATATAGGTACCTATCTTATCATTACACCATATTCACTCATTATTAGTTGGCCAATGCGTATTACTAAACCAATTACTTCTAGTCATCATATAACCTCTAATTATTATCCATCCACTATTCATTACTTAGTCACTATTCATGGATCAATGACTAACCATTATTTACTCACTAGACAAAAGTAGCATCTAGTCAAGATTCACCACTAGACCACATTCTCCAATTAACCAATATTCATTTCTAGCCAATATAATCTCAGTAGTCACCATTTAACAAAAGACCAATAATCACCATGAGTACACTTATTCATATCTCAACTAACATCTCTTATTAACTAGCATCATTAATCCACAAATCCTCGTTAAATAATTAATCAACATCATAAACTTAGTCATCAATAGCAACTAATTATCACTATCACTAAGCCCATCATCATTAACCACCATTATGAAATAATCATTCCTATTAATAGACATTAATACCACTAGTCCTCTTTATCACTAAGGTTCACCAATCAGCTAGTCACTATTAGCCACTTAAGTAATATCCACCACCAAGCATCTTTCATCCTTAAATAATAAACTATACCACTTTATACCTCAACCCATTATAAGACTATAAACGATACCTCTAATATCAATATTATAGCCAACCACATAAAAACATAAATAAACATATAATTGCATACATAGGGCTAGTCAGATTCAACCGGTAGGTGCATACATAGTTACATCAATAATCATATCCTCTGAACATGTTGAGTATTATCATGTTATCATAATATCATTTGGACTCTAACTACATATCAATATATCATCATAATATCTTACGGCCTTGTTGGGTATCAATATATCGTCATAATATCCTCCGTCTTTATCGGGAATCAATATATCATCATAATATCCTCCAACCTTGTCGAGCATCAATATATCATCATAATCCTCCAGCCTTTTTGGGTTTTAATATATCATCATAATATCCTCCAGACTCAAATCGGGTATCAATATCATGAGAATATCCTCCGTAATCGAACTGGGTATTAATATCATCGACATACACTTCAAACTTGAACCAAGTATCAATATCATCAATATATCCTTCGGAATCAAACCGAATATCAATATCATCAACATATCCTCTAGACTCGAATCGGGTATCAATACCATCAACATATCCTCTAAACTTGAATCGAATATCAGTATCATCAGCATATCCTCCGGACTCAAATCTGGTATTAATATTATTAACATATCCTCCAGAATCAAATCAGGTATCAATATTATCATAATAGACAATTAATATCAATAATAAAGAACAAGCCCTACAAGGGCTAAAGTAAATGACAAGTTCCATAAGGGCTAAAGTAAAGTGCAAGTCCCCCAAGGGCTAAAGTAAAGTGCAAGTACCCCAAGGGCTAAAGTAAAAGAGAAGTAATGAGGAGCATACCTTTATATCTCATCATTCGTCGTTGAGGACAATTTATCCATAACAATGTGAATATATATATAGCATGATTATTACAAAACATTAACAGTTTCAACATGGTTAGTAGCATATCTTCCCATGTAATCAATAAATATACCTTTTAGAACCCTTAGTATCATGACTCATAATATTAGCAACAAGAAGGCTTTCTAACATAATCACTAGTTGGGTTACTAGACAAAGCATAACATGAGTCCAACATAATCTATAAAGCATCTTTATGCATAGTCAATAAGCATGCCTTCTAACACCATTAACATCATCATTTACAATATTGACAACAAGAAAAATTTTCAATATAATTTATTAGCATAATAATTAAGCATGATCATAACTTGAGCACATACTTAATAGCTTGACATAATCTTTAGACAACAGGGCACACAAAGTCATAATTACTTGGGAATCATTATCAATGTCATTCCACATAACCAACAAGTACCAAGAATCATCAATTTTGCCTCAAAAGGGCACTCTTTAGTCAATTACTAGGCGCAAGGGTTCAAGGGAACTAATTACGAGTCTTGTTTTAAGGTGGATCAACAATCTCACATCTAAATACCCAAAATGCATTCTAAGTCAATTTACACCCCATACTAGGCTACGATATCAAAATCAACTCTTAGATGTATAGCAAGCCACTATATGTCCTAAGGTAGATATTCTACTCAAGCACCTTTACTAAGTCTAATGGAACCAAGGCAACCTTCCCTAGTATAAGCAACTAAGGCCAATTTACTCTAAGTATGAGAAACTAGAGCATTATAGCTAAGGTTGAGTACTCTAAGGTATTTTCATGCTAAATAAGAGTAGTGAAGTCTATTCCACCTAATATAATGGGAAACAAGTCAAGCTTTCCAACATCTAAAATTTATGTAGCTTAATTGGTCCAACTAACCCAAGTCTTGCATTTCATCATTCCAATACTTAAAACCCATCCCAAACCAACAAGTTATCACAATTATATCAAAACATAGTTTAATCTTATAAGGAGTAAGCCTAACCCACCTCAAATCCAAAAAAAGCCCACGAACCGCTAAATCTTTGCTTTTCCTTTCTGATAAGCTTCTTCAAGGTACCAAGCTATCAAAAATACAATCTACACATCATTATGACAATTTGATACCCATATTGCATCATTGTGCTTTAGATCCAAAAACGACACCAAAAATCCCAAGTGGTTTCCATGTACGGAAAACACATTTCCGAGACCAACCCATAGTTAATACACCACTAGGAAATCATAACCCTCATGAATTAGGTGAAAACCAAGAATATTTGGGCTAAAATCAATCCATCAATCCATTTGGAATTTTGGTCAAAATTCAAGAAATTAAAGCTTAAAAAAGGAAGGATTCAAACTTTAATCCGTTGTTAATCATGAAATTATATGTTAATCAAGCTTCTAATTCACCCCCAAGAATCAATTTGAAGTTAATCTATCATTCTAGGATTATAGGGCTCAAAGGGTTGTGAAAATGGTCAATTTCGCGACCAAGGGGGCTATTTATATTACCTTGGTGCAGTTAAATGGGGTCCGTGAGGTGAAAATTTGTTTTTGACCCCCCGAACTCATTTGAACTCCATTTTTTGCAAACAAACTATGTAACCCTACCAAATTAAATATTTCAAATGCATTGGTGAAGTAGGATTTTCCTTCTAAGGCTGTTAGATTAATTGTGGTCCCCACACCTATGTCTATTTATTTTCTCATTTCCGACCAATTAGTCAAATGTACTCGGGTGTCTTGGGACCCAAACCAAGGGTCTTTATAGACTAAATACGATATTACAAATCTGTTAAAGCATTTAAATTTTCATTTGATGTTGTTTGACTAAAGTTTTTGCTTGACGACCATTTAGAATCAACAAAGTCTTCTAAACGAGGAAATGGTCCTAAAACCAAACAAACTGCCTGATAACCGAACTATCAGCTCTAGCAAGTCATAAATGACTTAGGGTAGCTCTGGAAAAGCTTTAATAGAAAAAATAAGTGGACATTATAGAAAATGACCTAAAGTGTCATTATAGATTGACTCTGGAATGCCAAATCAACAGACCAAATTACTGCGGATAAAATCCGTTATGACTTTCTTAGTCACTACCTTATTTGTTGAAGCTTCAAACCATTTTGTTAAATATTCGATGGATACCAAGATAAAATGGTTTCCATTGGACGCAGGAGGCTCTATGGGCCTAATAACATCCATTCCCCAACCAACAAACGACCAAGAGGAACCCATCACATTGAGCTCGTTTGGCGGAACGCGTATATGAACTTGAAATTGGTGACATTTCTATATGTACCAGAAGCTATCTCTCTCCATGATCATCCAAAAATATCCAGCTCTCATAATCTTCCATGCAAGCATGAAACTATTCATGTGGGGCCTATAAATTCCTGCATGTATTCCCTCCAGTAATCTTATGGCTTTCATGGCATCGACACATCGTAATAATCCCAAGTCCAGCATCCTCCTATACAGGATTTTCTATTGAGAAAGAAGTGATTATCCATCCTTCTTAAATTCCTTCTGCTTGCTAGTAGCTTTTTCTGGATATTCCCCTAATTTGAGTAACCTTTTGATATCATAGTACCATAACTTTCCATCTGTTTCTTCATCTACATGTTGATTGTGTATCTCCACTTTGATAGGATCAATGTAATTATTATCTAGATGCTGAATCATTGAAGATAATGTTGCCAGGGTATCGACAAACTCATTTTGAATTCGGGGAACATGTTTGAACTCAATCTTTGTGAATATTTTACTTAGCTCCTTAACACATTGCACATAAGGAAGGATTTTGACATTCTTGGTGGTCCATTCTCCTTGTACCTGATGGATCAGCAAATCTAAATCTCCTATCACCAAAAGTGATGTTCATGTCTATTGCCATCCTAATTCCGAGAATGCAAGCCTCATATTCTTCCATGTTATTCATGCAAGAAAACCTAATCTTTGCCAAGATCGAATAATGTTGACCTGTTTTTGAAACTAGAACTGCTCCAATTTTGAATCCCTTGAAATTTGATGCTCCATCAAGAACATTCTCCATCTATCATATGGCTCTGAGATGTCTTCTCCTACAAATAAAACCTCTTCATCGGGAAAGTAGGTCTTGCGTGGCTTATAATATTAATCCACTAGATTTTTTGTGAGGTGGTCATCTAAAGCTTGTCCATTAATGGCTTTTTGTGTCACGTACATGATATCAAACTCACTCAACAAAATTTACCATTTCGCTAATTTTCCAGTAGGCATGGGTTTCTGAAAGATGGACTTAAGAGGATCCATTCTTGAAATCAAGTACGTGGTATATGCAAAAATGTAGTGCCTCAAAATTTGGGTAACCCAAGTCAATGCACAACAAGTTCACTCCAATAATGTATACCTTGATTCATACAGTGTAAAATTTTTTATCATGTGGTAAATGGCTTTCTCCTTCCTTCTTGTTTCATTATGCTACCCTAACACACATCCAAATGCATTATCCATAACAGATAGATACAATAGCAATGGCTTCTCGAGCTTTAGTGGGACCAATATTGGTGGGTTGGAAAAGTTCCCCTTGATTTTATCAAAAGCCTTCTGGAATTCTTCAATCCATTTGCTGGAGACATCTTTCTTCAATAGCTTGAATATGGGTTCACAAATTATAATAGATTGGGATATGAACCGACCGATGTAATTGAGCCTTCCCAAGAAACTCATTAAATCCATTTTAGTCTTAGGGGGTGGTATGTCTTAGATTTCCTTTATCTTGGATGGATCCAACTCTATACCTCGCTTACTGATAATAAATCCCAATAACTTTCCTGTGGGAACTCCAAAGAAGAATTTGGCTAGATTCAACTTTAGGTCATATCTTTGCAGCCTTTCGAAGAATTTTCATAAATTATCCAGGTGGTATGAACTCTATTTAGACTTAATAACGATATCATCCACATACATCTCGATCTCTTTTGAATCATATTGTGAAAAGGGTAGTCATGTCCCTCATGTAAGTTGCACCGGTATTCTTGAGTCCAAATGGCATTACCTTGTAGCAGTATACTCCCCACAAAGTGATAATGGCTATCTTCTGTACATCATCTTCATTCATCAAGATTTGATGATATCTCACAAAATAATCAACAAATGATAGCAACTCATGTTTTGTGTAATTATTAATGAGAATGTGAATATTTGGGAGAGGAAAATCATCTTTTGGACTAGCATTGTTGAGATTCCAATAATCCATACATATTTTTATCTTCTCTTCCTTCTTTGATACTAGAATGATGTTGGACATCCTTGTGGAGTAATTTTTTACCCACATGACAGTAGCTTATATCTGCTTGGTCACCTTCTCCTTGATTCTTAAACTCAAATCGGATTTGAATTTTCTTGTCTTCTGATTTACTGGCGGACACATAGAGTTGATTGATAGTCTATGTGAGATGATATCAGTGCTCAAACTTGGAAAATTGTCATAAGACCAAGCAAACACATCGATGTATTTCTTGAGTAATTTTATCAGCTCTTGCTTTTTTTCAACCTCCAAGTTTATGTTGACTCATGTTTCCTTCCCCGTTTCTTTATCACCCAAATTGATAACTTCAGCTTCATCGATAGTAGAATTCTTTTGACTTTCAAGTTGCTCTATCTTATGTGGTAGGTTCTTAGGCTTCATACTTTCATCGTACTCCTCACAATCTTTTTCATCGCTTGCATTTTGCTCAATGAATTTGTTACATGACATAATCTTGGAATGATGATTTTTACTAATAGTTGCGCTGAAAAGTATAAAAAGCTAGTAAAGTAAATAAATATTAAAAATAGGAAAATAAGTTTTTAAAATAAGGACTTTTATTAATAGGAAAACACTGGGCTTTGGCAAGTGGCGAATAGCAAGAAGATCTTCGGCATGATTAAAACCTCAATTTAGTATGCAAAAAAATATATTTTAAAATCAACTACAATTCCACAACCAAGACTCCAGTCCAAATAGGGACGGGCTAATGGTCCAATTCTGCAAGATTTATCCAGGTTCAGCATCACAGATATTGAGCTGCTCTAAATCTATCTCTGATTCTCCTTTGATCATAACCACAAACAGGTTCCCTATCCTATCTATGATATCCTTATCAACTGCTAGTTCTGAAACTGGGACTTGGGCTGGTAAAAACACCATCACTCCCGATCTTTCACTACGGACTTCTCCAAAGGTGGGCTTATATCCAAGCCTAGTGGTACCACTTTGATGTTTTAGCTAGATTGACTCAATTATGCCATCTACTTTTGGTCCTAATCCAGTCTTGGGCTTATATCCATATTTCAACATCTTCGATGCAGCCATCTTTATAGCACTCAACATTTTTACTTCATCTGGCTCTATATTTTCATCGATCTTTGTGGATTGCATTATCTCTATGGTATGAAAAATGGCTCTATCTAACTCCTCAGTGACTGGAACTAAATTTAAAAAATATATGGGATGACTGAGCTCCCCACAGACAGTAACTTCTGTGCAACCCTACTCAAAATTTACACACTAATAGAGAGTGAAAGGAACGACTCATGCCATGTGGACCCATGGCCTTCTGAGCAATAGGTTGTAACTAGAATATACATCCATCACTTGAAAGAAGATGGGAAATTCAGCTGGTCCTATCTGTAATGTTAGGTAGATTTCTCCGATGACACTCCTTTATGATCTATCAAAGGCTATGACTCTCACCCTACTCTTCCTTATATCTTCTATGTTTACACCTAAATCCCTTAGAGTGGACAATGGACAAATGTTACAACCCAAACCACCATTGATCAAAACCATATTCACAATCTTGTCATGATATTTGACTGTGATGTGAAGTGCTCTGTTATGCGTAACCCCTTCTGATAGTAGCCCATCATCATGCAAAAACCTTATTTTATTCTACCATTCATCCAATTGACACAACCAAAGTCTCGCTTGTGGTCTTTTTAGGTATGATAACTCTATATAACACTTCCATCAAATTATTTCTATAGGCTTCAGAGATCAGAAGCAAGGAAAAAATGGACATGTGGGCCAGTGTCTTCTTTAGATTTTCTTTGACTAAATAGTCCTTGGGTTGTATCTTCTTCCAAATTCTGTGGCTTCAACATTAATAATATTCCTCTTTAGGTTCTTCTCTTTCTCGAGAACTCCTCGATTTAGATCTTTTGGACCTTAACACCTTGTTGACCTGGTCATCCCCTGATCCACAACATCATCTACCTTTTGACCTTGACTTAGGCTTGGTAATCCTATGGGACTGCTTTAGTATCATAATTGGGCCTTCCAGTGGGTATAGTGGTCACCACGACTCTTGGCAGGTAAGTTTGAATAGTCAAAGGCTCCCTCAACTGAACTGTGATTAAAGGTTATATGGGGGATGTAGTGGCCACTTATTCTGTGTTCCATGCGAGCATAATAGTTTTCTCCAAGTCATACTGTTCCTCAAAAGTAATCATGCTGACTTCTCAATTTCCATGATTTGGCAAGGGATCACATTTGGAACCGCGGTGAAGCATATGATTATGAGGAATTTAACATAGTGTTTTAGTTTTTTAAGGATAATAACTGAGTATGAGGAATAACTTGGATAAACTAGACAAAACAAAGGAAAAATAATCAGCGATGGCTTAGGCGATGGGCCATCGGTCTTGCGATGAATCATCGGTCGGTACCGTCGCCCCAAAATAGAAGACAGATACACTAGACATCTTACAATGGTCCAGCGATGGGCCGTCGGCTCTACAATGAACCATCGACCTAAACCATCGCCTGGAAATAGAATGCAGTACCACTGGAAGTCATGCGATGGTCCAGGTTATGGATCGTCGGTATTGCAATGAACCGTCAGCCTACCTGTCGCTCAAATAGAGTAGGCCTCAGAGATGCTTGATCGGATGACCAAACAGAGTAGATCTTGGTATACCAAGGATTCTGTGGTAGCAAGCCCTACTGTGTCTTATAGTATGACTGCAAAGAAACTCAAGGAGGAGGAAGAACGAGACCAGAATATGTCACATTTAAAGACACAGATAGATTTGTTGACTAAGCATCTATTGTCTGGAAAAACATAGAAGGTGAAAGATGTTGCATCCCAAGGAAGAGTTGATTCTGATTCGGAAGAAACGGAGAACTATCTAAATAATCAGGAGGGTTTCTGAGGTAGTTGCCAAGGAAATCAAGGTCGAAACTATTATGATAAAGATGGTTACAAGGATAGGGATCAAGGGAACTGGAAGAGAAAAAATGATAGGAGTGGACTGTATGTACCACCTAGAAGTAAAGATAATGCTGCAACTAGCTCTGGCAAGATGTTCATCAAGGACATGATGGAGAAATTATTAAAGGGAGTTGAGGCTACCAACTCTAGGGTGACTACTTTGAAGAGTGATTTGTCTTCCATGAGTCAGTTGGTAAACTCATACTCTACTTCTATCAAGTAGTTGGAGCAGCAGATGAGCCAACTCTCAGCAGCATTAAATCAGAGGAAGAGTAAAACTTTGACAAGTGATATAGTTCAGAATCCTGAAAATGATGGCTCCTGCATGACAATTACCACACAGAGTGGTAAGGTTTTACCAGGCCTATCTGTGGGCAATGCCATGATTACAGAGGATATTGAGAATGAAGAAACTTATCTAGTGGAGTCTGAGAAACTGGATGAAGTTATTAATAATACACCATCCAACCATCAGCAGGTTGATGAGTTGGAGAAGAGCAAGGGAAAGAAGACCGAAGTGGTGGTTACTAAAAATCCCAAATCCACTTCCTCTATTTCCCCACCGGTTGAAAAAGAAAGCCGCCGACACAAAGTTTGGTAAGTTTATGGCCATGCTTAAGCAGTTGACCATCAACTTGCCTTTGGTGGAGGTATTGGAACAAATTGCTGGGTACGCAAAGTTCATGAAAGACATTATTATGAAGAAGTAGACAGTTAGTTATGAGACGGTGGACAATCTCCATCATTATGGTGCTATTTCCATAAGGGCATTGGTGCAGAAGAAAGCAGACCCGGGAGCATTTACTATCCCGTACACTATTGGGCCTCTTGATTTTGCAAAAGCTCTATGTGATTTGGGGGCCAGTATAAACTTGATGCTGCTTGATGTGTATAAAAAACTGGGTTTGGGGGATCCTACTCCCATAAACATGAGATTAGTTATGGAAGACAGGTCTGTGAAGCGGCCCGGGGGATTTTATATGACGTATTAGTGAAGGTGACCATTTTCATATTTCCAGCTAATTTTGTCATTCTCGATTGCGAGGTGGACTATAAGGTGCCCATAATCTTGGGTAGACCTTTCCTCGCAACCAAAAGTGTACTTATTGATGTAAAGGCAAATGAGCTACTATTCAGGCTGAATAATGAAGTAGTTCTATTTGATGTATGCCAGTCCATGAAATTTCATATAGATATGAGCGTATTTTCTATTATGGATATTTATTATGAGGAGGAGCAGGAAGTACCTATAGAAGAAAAATTTATTGTGGAGACTTTAGCTGCTGCATTAATGAATTTTGATCAAGACGGTATTGAAGATTATGAGGAGACTGTGTGTGCCTTGACATGCTTGAGGTCTTATTTATATGCACTAAAGAAGCTGGATTTGGACTTGAAAAATCGTCCAAGTCCACCAGCCAAGTCTGGTCATTTGAGGTATGTGTTCTTGGGCAGCGGGAATATGCAACCTATTATTATTGCGGCTGACTTAGGTAAACAAAAGGTGGAAGCCCTTATTTCTGTTCTTAAGAGATATAAGGGGGCTATTGGTTGGACGATTACAGACATTATCGGCATTCCTCCTGGTATATGTACACATAAAATCCAGCTAGAGAAGGATTGCGTCCCGACTATTGAGCATCAGCGTCTTCTAAACCCACCTATATAAGAGGTGGTGAATAAAGAAATCCTCAAGTGGCTAGATGCATGAGTTGTATAAATCCATCTCAGATAGTATGTGGGTAAGTCATATTCAGTGCGTGCCCAAGAAAGGGGGCTTGACAGTTGTGGCTAATGAAAAGAATGAGTTGATCCCACTCAAGCCTGTTTCTGGGTGGAGGGTGTGTATGGATTATAGAAAACACAATTCGTGGACACTGAAGGATCATTCCCTATTCCTTTCATGGATCAGACACTTTATCGGTTAGCGGGAAGAGGTTGGTACTGCTTCTTAGATAGGTATTCGGGTTACAACCATATTTATATTTCTCTTAAAGATTAGGAGAAAATGACATTCACGTGCCCATATGGCATATTTTCTTTCAATAGGATGCCTTTCGGGTGGTGTAATGCACCTGCCACTTTTCAGCGGTGCATGATGTCGATATTCTCTGATATGGTTAAAGACACCTTAGAGGTGTTTATGGATGATTTCTCTGTTGTCGATGATTCTTTTAAACTTTGCTTGCTGAATCATAGTAGGTCCTTGCAGTGGTATGAGTAGTTCAATCTTGTGCTTAATTGGGAGAAATGATACTTCATGGTGAAGGAGGGCATTGTTCTCGGACACAAAATTTCAGCAAAGGGCATTGAAGTTGATTGATCTAAAGTTGAGGTTATAGAGAAGCTTCCACCTCCTATTTTAGTTAATGGGGTGTTAAGTTTCCTTGGTCATGCTTGATTCTATAGGAGGTTCATAAAGGACTTCTCAAAGATTGCAAACCCCCTTTGCAAACTTTTGGAGAAGGAAGTCAAATTCTTATTTGATGATGATTGCTTGACAGCATTTGAATGCCTTAAAGGGAAGCTGGTTGATGCTCCTATTATTTTTGTACTGGATTGGTCAAAACCGTTTGAGATCATGTGTGATGCAAGCGATGTTTCCCTTGGAGCTGTGCTGGGACAAAAGAAAGTCAAATTGTTTCATCCAATTTATTATGCCAGCAAAGCGCTGAATGGAGATCAAAAGAACTACACCATCATAGAACAGGAACTTCTTGAAATTGTCTATGCTTCTGAGAAATTCCAGGCTTATTTGCTAGGAACCAAGGTAGTGGTCCACAATGACCATGCAACATTGAGATATTTGATGGCAAAAAAGGATGAAAAACCAAGGTTGATCAGATGGGTACTGCTACTTCAAGAATTTGACTTTGAAATCAAAGATAGAAAGGGTTGCGAAAATCATGTTGCGGATCATCTGTCCAGGTTGGAAAGTGAACAAGAAGTTAGAGATGAATTTGAGATCAACGATGTATTTCGCGATGAGAAAATCGTGGCTGCTGTTATGGGCAAAATACCTTGGTATGCTGATTTCGCAAATTATGTGGCGAGCGAGGTGATACCAGAGAATCTTTCCTTTCATTAAAGGAAAAAGTTTCTCCATGATGTGACCCATTACTTCTGGGATGAGCCATATCTTTTTCGGCGATGTGCGGATGGTATTATTAGATGGTGCATCCCAAAAGTAGATGTGTTGAGTATAATGGAAGCGAGCCATGCTTCCCCAGTTAGAGGTCACCATGCAGATGATCGTACTACAAGAAAAGTGCTTTAGAGTGGCTACTATTGGCCTTCTTTGTTCAAAGATGCCTACGAGTTCGTGAAGAGGTGTGACCAATGTCAAGGGCAAGGGTCCATTTCAAAGCACCATGAGATGCCAATATCTAAAATGCTGGAGGTAGAATTATTTGATGTCTGGGGCATTGATTTCATGGGGCTGTTCGTGACCTCATTTGGGATGAATTACATATTAGTGGCCGTTGACTACGTGTCAAAATGGGTTGAGGCGTGGCTCTGGTGAATAACGAAGGAAAACGGGTTATTGCATTCTTAAACAAAAATATCTTCTCTCGATTTGGGGTACTAGGTACCATCATAAGCGATAGAGGATCACACTTTTGCAATAATATATTCAGAGTCGCCTTGGAAAAATATAGAGTCAAACAGGAGAAGGTGGATACCCCATACCACCCACAGACCAATGGGCAGGTGGAAATCTCTAATCGGTAAATCAAAGCTATCCTCATCAAGACTGTAAATGATAGAAGTAAAGATTGGTCTAGGAAGCTGGATGATGCCTTATGGGCGTATTGAATGACTTTCAAGACACCAATTGGCATGTCACCATACCAACTGGTTTATGGCAAGGCGTGTCATTTGTCGATTGAATTGGAGTATAAAATAATGTGGGCACTGACACGGCTTAATCTGAACTGGAATGAGGAGCGGATATAAGGTTGGGGTAGCTGAATGAGATGGATGAGTTCCATCTTGGATCTTATGAAAGAGCTTACTTGTACAAAGAAAGAATGAAGAAATACCATGACTACAAAAGTAAAAAGTGGGATTTTCAGAAAGGTGACTTAGTGCTTCTCTTCAACTCCCGGTTCAAGATTTTTCTAGGTAAGCTCAAATCCAAATGGTCTGGCCTATTTAGAGTTAACCAAGTCTACTCATCTGGAGTAGTGGAACTCGAAAATGAAGATGGAAGTGTATTTAAGGTCAACGGGCAACGAGTCAAACTATACATCGGTCCAATGTACTCGATAAGAAGTATTGATACTATCTATCTCCATGAAGTCTGAGTAATTAAGATAACTGAGTCATGCCACGATAATAAATCAGGCGCTAGTGGGAGGCAACCCACGGTGTGTTGTTGTAAATCATTAGTTTAAGTTATTTCATTATTTTGTGTAAGATGAAGGGTTTATGTAAGTGTGCAGGTTTGAAACTATAGGAAAATAGAAGCTGATAAAGTTTGGGGATGACCAACGGGTTACATGATGGACCGTCGATGACTCGATGGACCATCGTGGTAGCCGTCGCAGCAAAGTCCAGAAATAAGGTTAGTGGAAGAGTGGGGACGGTTTGACCGACAGACCATCACATACTCGACGGATCATCGACTCAACCATCACCAGTATGTCTCCAGGTATATTCACTGGAAAGGGATGACGGTTTAACCGATGGATCATCGCACATGCGTCGAACCGTCGCATGAACCCTATTTCAGCGGGTCAAGTCAAATTAGTTTAAATAGTCAGATTTTTCATTCTTATCTGACCCAAATGGTTTTAAATTGATAATTTAAGGCAATTGAATAATGCTCCAACTTTTCAAGTACTTGATGCTATTTAGTGTCCCTACATTCAAAGAATCTGAGACATTTCATTACCTCCTTAAACTTCTCATGTTCCTTCTCCCTATCTATTTAAACTTTATCTCCTCTTTAGTCTTTCAAACATAAGTAACAAGAAATCTTCTCAAAAGAAAAAGTGAGAACTTGTGTCCAGTGTTCAGAGTGTAAAGGAGGATATTGTTCATGTATTGGAATACTTAGGTATGATCATTTTGTTGTCTACATTTTATTCATCTCTAAGAACAAAAAACCATGTGAAGTCTGTGAATATTGAAATACTTCTTTTAATTTTGATTTGGTTCTGTGAGTGGCCTGAGCTAAGCTGACACCTAGAAAACATTATCCTGGGTGAAGTCTGAGTAACCTATGTACCAAAGATCGCAAAATATGCTGATATACTAGTGATAAAAATGCCATAAAAATCGTCCTTAATGGAAGTGTATGCAAGGTGTTTGATAAAATGCTGAAATGAGGCCTAAAAGTAAAAATGGCAAGCGACGGTCAGAGCGACGGACCGTCGGATACCCGATGAACTGTCATCTCAAACCATCGCCACTTTCTCATAGTCAGTGTTACTGGAATGACCCCGACGGTTGGGGTCAACGGACCATCGCAGGCCCGACGTACCGTCGCCCTAGCCATCGCTGGTTAATAATTTCTCCTATTTTCTGGTTTAAGTCTGTGAACTGATAAACGTTTTGCTTGCAGGTATCATGGAAAACAAATTATGACCCACCTGAGGTAGAGGCCAAGAGGCCAGACAAGGGACATTACATGATGTGGACGCACCGGCACGCAACACCCGGCGACATCGCCAGGTGATTTCTTCATCCTCCCAATCTGAAGAAGAGGGTGAAAGCAATAGCAGCAGTAGCTCAAGTTCAATTCTGGTTGAGGAAGGGGTTGATGTATCTAACTCCGTCCAAGAGGAGAGTCCAGAATAAGAAGACCCGAATTTGGTTTGACGGAAGGATCCACAAGTGCGGAAAGCTATAAAATGGTAGGTTGAGAGTGCTTGAGAGCATTTCTACAAAGGGTTGACACCAACAGATAGGGTAGCCATAAAGAGGCTATTTTAGAAGAACATCATATTGTGAAAACAAACTTTCACGAGTACCCAGAACTTGAAAGCCGACTCAATGAATATGAGTTGGCATGGATGAGCAGACCACTTGGATCATATCAACCAAACTTGGTACGTGAGTTTTTAGCCAACTACTTGGCGTTGCTAGAGAATAATTATCCCCCAGGAAAGTCAGCTGCTGACATGAACAAGCTGGTTACAGTTCCTGTTCGTGGAGTTGACATAAACATCTCAGAGCGTACGTTGAACAAATTCTTATTCAGGGCTGAATATCAGATACCAGGTGCAATACTGGACTTGGAGCATCAGTTGTTCATGCAAACTCAAAAGAATCCGTGTTTATCCAGAATATTGACAGAGAGAGAAGAGCCTGCCTAGCTACACAATCCCCGCAAAAAAATATCTAAGTTGTCCCTAAGCTTTAGGGCCAAGTTCTGGTGGGAAATTATGAGGCTGAGGTTGATTCCAACAGGCGGTGATGACAACTCAGTAGAGTTGTGATTGTTACTGCTTTGATTGAGAGGTTAATAGTGGATTTTGGCCACATTATTTATGATGAGTTGCTCTACCGTACTCACAAGACTCAGACTGCACTGCCATTTCTATGCCTTATCACACAATTATACAGGTAGGTGAAGGTACCTTTGATCAACAGAATAGATAATAAGATATAGGCAATACACAAGAAGAATATTAAAAAGAGTAGGGATGACTCGAAGTTTGACATGCGAGTCAACAGACCCCCAACTCAGCAAACTCAGTCGGCGCTAATTCTTGAGTCATCAGAAGTCCCTTCAGGTATGCCACTACCTCTTGCTACGTACGTGCATCCGACCGTATCTGCAGGTTCAGCTTCGATGCCTATGGGTGGAACCACATACTCTACGTCAGTTCCACCCCAATATTCTGAGTATAGGTCGAACCAAGAGAACTTAGCAAAGACATTCCGAGCACAAAAGAGGTTTGAAAAATAGTTGGCTATATAGGGGGGAAATTTCAAACCCTTTATTGAAAAAATTATGGAGGAAGCAGTAAGGCCTTTCAGGAACATGCAGCTAAGAATGGACAACATGGAGGAGCGAATCAACAAGAAGTTGGATGCCATGTCCATTTCGGATTTTGCAAAATAGATTGAGAAAGTTAGACAAATTTGAGCTGATGTAGACAAGATGAATCAGCAGCCACATCAGCCTATATTTGATCCAGTCTAGATCGAAAGTGATGAAGACGAAGGTCTTGTTGACTTAATGGGGTGACCGATCAAAGATAAGGGTAAGAAAGTAGTGAAGACTGATGAAAAAGCTGCATGAAAAGATGCTAAAAGAAAGAGACTTAAACCCATGTTTCTAGAGGAGCGAGAGCAACATGAAATAAACAAAGCAAGAAGAAAATCAAGGAAAGATGAAGAAATAAGAAGGAAGACAGCAGAGAATGAAACAACTGGAGTGTCTACCAGTTCTGCCCCAGCTAGGAGGCAAACTATAGATCCTGCTAGAGATGTTGTACCTCCGATTCTGGAGGAAGAGATTGTGAGAACCCCTATCACCATGGGGGTCAACATTGCACTGGGTGAGGACACAGTAGCCTCACCACACTTCACAGATACCTCGGATGAATAAGAGGCACCACAAGTATTTCCCCTCCTTTGTACTTAACTTATATGTATTGAGGACAAGGCATGAATTTTTTGTGAGGGTGTCGGTGATGATAGGCGAATTTACACGCCTATATCAATATATTTTGCCCATATTTTAGCCTAGTTTTGAGAACAAAGTATATATTTCATGCACTTTTAGTCTTTTTTCCTGTAAATGAGCTAACGAACATGATTAGTAAAGTTTCAGGTATAAATGATGCAGAATTCAGCATTTTATGGCTTACTTGACGCAAAAGAAAGCTCACGAAGGAAGGGAAGGGAGTTTACACGCCTAAGGACCAAAATTGCTGCATGGAAAATCTGTCCCGGGCTAAAACAGCATTTCTGAAGACTTTGGGGATTTGCAGTAACTTAGTTGGATTTGGACAATGATACATTAACCTAGTACAATTGGGTTATGTATTTCATTAGTTTAATTGGATTATGATAATGTTACATTAACCTAGTATAATTGGGTTAAGTATTACATTAGCCTAGTAGAATTTGGTTAGATATTTTATTTATCTAGTAGGATTAGGATATGGGTATTATAAATACCCTATCATGCTAGAGATTTGCAAGGAATTTGGGTGGGGAGACCACAATACTTTCTTCCATCCCTCTCATCTTCCACTACAAACAATTCTACAACTCTTCTAATCTTTCCATTAATTCTATTTTTCTTCTTCTACTCTTCTATTCTTAAATTCCACAACAAGAGAATCGTTACTTTTCCTAGGAATTCACGCCTCACGCCTACCACCTAAGCTACACGAAATTACTCAATCTTGTGGTATAACAACAATGTCAATCGTGATCTCCTTCGCATTCATGGGTAACTAAACTTCTCTGTTGGGGTTATGGAAGCCGTATGAGATACTATCTATTGCTGTGAGTTTGTGAGTTCGCGACACGTATACTGCTTATATCATTATTCTCTTCATCTTAGTCTACATTCTTTGTGGTTGCAAATGCAAGAATATGCCAGTATAACATTTAACTTGTTCGAAAGAAAGGTTATCTATCTGGAAAAGAGATAAGGTCAAGGTAGTAGGGTCACCCCCTAAAATTCCCTACTAAAAAGCTAGTGTCGTAACTGGACTAACCTCTTGGAGAATTCGTACCGTTAGACACGCTTTAAGCTCGAAAGAGTTAAAGTGAAATAATCCTCGAATAGGTCAAAAGACGCCTGGATTTACCATCGAATACAATTCTCTATACGCAGTTGCATGTCAGAATTCTATACACTCATAGCCAATAGAGACGTATACCTCAGAAGGTGGACATAACCCCAACGCCTCAAATCTCATTGTTTACAACTTACGTAACAATCTTTCTCTTTTACTTTGCTATTTTCAGCTTTTATTTAATTATTTTGGTGACACATTACAAATCCCCCCTTTTTACGAGACTTGCACCAAAAGTTTAGTAATTTTGCTTACTTGTTGGCCAAGCTATTCCCTGTGGGATCGACACCCAACCCTGTTGGGTTCTATATTTGCTAACGACCGCTTTACACTCCTACGAGAGCTGTAGATTGAGCGTTATCAAAAATTGGCGCCGTTGCCGGGGAATACAAGTGTCAATTAAGTTCGTAATAATTACTAGACCCTTTGGTCAAAGATTCTCGTACTTTTACTTTTAGTTTTTGTTTTTTTTACTACAGGTTCTTATTTTAGTGCATGCCCCATACTCGAAGTTCTGGTCAACCGTTATTACCAATCAATCCTGAACCACAACGCATTGGTAGAATGGAAGCACAAGCTGAAATCGCAAAGATGGCTGCTCAACAGGAACAAGCAAGATTGGCTGCCCTTGCCGCAGCCCAGGTTCACCAGCAGAACATTGATAACCCTGCACGATCAACAAATCCTGACGATGAGGATTTAGGTGATGACGAATTACTAAACCCAAGGCATGATGCTGAAATCACAACACCTGCCAACAGAAGAGGTCGACAAGCTCGGTATAGACATGATCGCCAACCTATGCAGCCAGGTTTCGACGATGATGATGATGATCTTGATGGTGTCGGAGCCACTGGAGCTATAATTCCACCACCATTAGCGCCCGGAGCCAAGTTCAACATCACAAGCACCATGATTCAGTTATTGCAACTCAAGGGATTGTTTGGTGGACTAGCAGGCGATGATCCGAATATGCATCTCATCAACTTTATTTCTACATGCAAGTCTTTTGACAATCCTGGTGTTAGTCAGAATGCAATTCGATTACGTCTATTTCCATTGTCTCTGTCTGGGGAGGAAACACTATGGTTGAATGGGCTGACTCCTGATTCAATTACAAATTGGAGGCAATTCAGAGACGCTTTCCTAGAAAGATTCTTTCCGCCTTCCAAAAGGGCACAATTGAGAGATGAAATCAGCAACTTTCGTCAGCTTCCCACTGAAGCTCTTCATGAAACATGGGAGAGGTTCAAGACAAAGCTAGCGAGATACCCAAACCATCACATGACTAATGTTCACCTCATGGAGATATTGTATAGAGCCTTGAATTCAATAACTAAGCTAGTGGTGGATAACGCAGCTGGAGGATCTTTTATGGACCTCACCTTTGGTCAAGCAAGCAATATGCTAGATCACATGATGAAACAAAGTAGAGTTTGGCAAACCAGGGATTCCGAGGTAGCAAGCCCCACTTTATCTATTGGCATGACTGCAGACCAAAGAAGAAGACAAGAAGAACGTGATCAAGATTTAGCGCACATGAAAACGCAAGTGGATCTTCTGACAAAGCATTTATTATCAGGGAAGCCCGAAAAAGTGAAAGCTGTGGCGCTAAAAGGAAGAGACGAATCTGATTCGGAAGAGGAGGCCAACTACTTGAACAATCAGGGGGGTTTCCGTGGGAATACCCAAGGAAACCAAGGTCGGAACTATTATGATAAATCTGGAAGCAAAGACCAAGGTAGTTGGAAGAAAAACAAAGAAAAGAGTGGTTTGTACGTTTCCCCTGGTAGACGTGATACCACCACATCTAATTCTGGAAGTATGGAAGACATGATGGATAAATTATTGAAAGGAGTGGAAGCAACGAGCGTGGGAGTTACTGAGGTAATTAATGATTTGTCCTTCATGAAACAACTAGTTGATTCTCATTCCACTTCAATCAAGCAAATAGAGCAGCAATTGAGCCAAC
This sequence comes from Capsicum pubescens, assembly GCA_030864215.1. Lineage (NCBI taxonomy): Eukaryota > Viridiplantae > Streptophyta > Magnoliopsida > Solanales > Solanaceae > Capsicum > Capsicum pubescens. Next base: position 381,667,465 of record CM061548.1, on the reverse strand, counting down.
TTTCAGCAGCACTCAATCAAAGAAAGGCTGGCACTTTACCTAGCGATACTGTGCAAAACCCAAGGAATGATGGGTCATGCATGGCCATCACTACCAGAAGTGGTAAGGTGCTGGAACCTTCAGCAAAAGGCAAGCAAGTGGTTGACGAAGTTGCGGACATGGATGATAACGCAAAAGGAGAAGATGCCGCAACAACCAGTCCTGACGTCAAGGACGTCACGCCCAGTGACGTGCAGCCTGAAAAAATGGAAAAACGGAAGCAAGAGGAGAAGAAAACCATGGAGAGAACACTTCTATACCCACCACCACCTTTTCCCCAAAGACTGAAGAAGGTGGCGGATGACACTAAGTTCAGCAAATTCATGACTATGTTAAAGCAGTTGACCATTAATGTTCCATTGGTGGAGGCACTTGAACAAATGCCTGGGTATGCGAAGTTTATGAAGGATCTTTTGACAAAGAAGAGGGCAGCAAGTTATGAGCTGAAAGACGATGTGCATCATTGTAGTGCAATTGCTACCCGATCGATAGTTCAGAAGAAGGCCGACCCCGGAGCTTTCACTATTCCTTGCACCGTCGGATCTTTGAACTTTGCCAAAGCATTATGTGACTTAGGAGCCAGCATCAATTTGATGCCATTATCGATCTACAAGAAGTTGGGGTTAGGAGATCCTACTCCAACCAATATGAGGCTCGTCATGACAGATAGGTCGGTAAAACGACCTGTTGGTATTCTATGCGATGTCTTGGTAAAAGTTTCTTTATTTATCATTCCAACAGACTTTGTCATCTTGGATTGTGAAGCAGATTCTAAGGTTCCCATAATCTTGGGGCGCCCTTTCCTTGCTACAGGAAGTGTGCTCATTGATTTGAGAGCTAATGAACTTTCATTCCGAATAAATGACGAAGTGGTTTGTTTTGATGTTTGCAAAACAATGAAGCAACCCAAAGATCTTAGTGTATTCTCGGTGGCTGATGTTTTCCTTGATGATCCAAAAGAACTACTTGAAGAAGAGCAAATTATTGATGATCCCTTGGAGGTTGTGCTCATGAATGGAGAGAGTGAAGATGCTGAAAATTCTGAAGAAGCCATTTGTGCTCTATCGGGATTAGGAACATATCACTATACTCCCAAGAAGCTGGATCTTGATCTCAAGAATCGGCCTACACCACCAGCTAAGCCATCTATTGAAGAGCCACCCACGTTAGAATTGAAGGAGCTGCCAAGTCATTTGAAGTACGCATTCTTAGGAAGCGGAAACACTCTTCCAGTCATTATGGCAGCCGATTTGGGTGAGCGACAAGTTGCAGCTCTTATTGCTATTCTACGCAAGTATATTAGTGCTATTGGATAGACCATTGCGGATATTATTGGTATTCCACCTGGGATTTGTACACATAAAATTCAGCTTCAAGAAAATTGCACACCCACCATTGAGCATCAAAGGCGTCTAAACCTACCTATGCAAGAAGTGGTGAAGAAAGAGATCATTAAGTGGTTAGACGCAGGAGTTGTGTATCCTGTTTCTGATAGTACATGGGTAAGCCTTGTACAATGTGTTCCCAAGAAAGGAGGTATGACGGTGGTCGCGAATGCAAAGAATGAACTTATTCCACTCAGGCCCGTCACTGGATGGAGAGTATGCATGGACTACCGCAAGCTAAATTCTTGGACACTCAAGGATCACTTCCCAATGCCATTTATGGACCAAATGCTAGATCGATTAGCGGGGAAAAGATGGTTTTACTTCTTGGATGGTTATTCAGGCTATAATCAGATTTGTATTGCACCCGAAGACCAACAGAAGACAACGTTTACATGCCCATATGGGACGTTTGCCTTCAAACGTATGCCATTCGGGTTATGTAACGCACCAGCCACCTTTCAACGTTATATGATGTCTATTTTCCCTGATATGGTTGAAGACACTTTGGAGGTATTTATGGATGACTTTTTAGTTGTTGGTGAGTCTTTTGAAGCATGCCTGGCAAACTTGAGCATGGCATTACAAAGATGTGTAGAGTTCAACCTTGTGCTGAATTGGGAGAAGTGCCACTTCATGGTAAAAAAAGGAATCGTTCTTGGGCACAAAATCTTTGAAAGAGGAATAGAGGTTGACCGAGCAAAAATTGAGGTTATTGAGAAGCTACCGCCTCTAATTTCGGTGAAGGGAGTTCGTAGTTTTCTTGGCCATGCTGGTTTCTATCGTAGGTTCATCAAAGACTTCTCCAAAATTACGAGTCCATTGTGCAAACTATTGGAGAAAGATGCAAAGTTTGAATTCAATGACGATTGCTTAAAGGCAATCGAATGCCTTAAAGTAAAACTCATTGAAGCCCCTATTATGGTAGCACCAGATTGGACTCTCCCGTTTGAAGTCATGTGTGATGCTAGTGGTGTAGCCGTTGGTGCTGTTCTTGGTCAGAGAAAGGAGAAATTATTTCATCCTATCTACTATGCGAGTAAGGTCCTAAATGAAGCCCAAAGGAACTATACTGTTACTGAACAAGAGCTCCTAGCGGTTGTGTATGCATTTGAGAAGTTTCGTGCCTATCTATTGGGTACTAAGGTGATCGTTCATATAGACCATGAAGCTCTTAGGTATCTAATGACAAAGAAGGATGCAAAACCAAGGTTGATTAGATGGGTATTGCTGCTGCAAGAGTTTGATTTCGAAGTCAAAGATAGACGAGGTTGCGAGAACCAAGTGGCTGATCACCTATCTCGATTTGAGAATGAGCATGTGGCACAACCTAAAATTTAGATTGATGATGCATTCCCGGACGAAAAGATATTAGCGATAACAATGGAGAAATTACCATGGTATGCCGACTTTGCAAATTTCGTGGTGAGTAATGTGATACCTGCCAATTTATCTTACCACCAAAGGAAGAAGTTTATGCATGACGTACAACACTACTATTGGGATGAGCCTTATTTGTTTCGATAATGTGCGGATGGTATCATTCGACGATGTATATCCCATGAAGAGGTGCCTACTATCTTGGAAGCATGCCACACTTCGCAAGTTAGAGGACATCACGCAGGCAATCGGATGGCCAGAAAAGTATTACAAAGTGGTTATTATTGGCCTTCGATATTCAGAGATGCCTACGACTATGTTAGAAGGTGTGACCAATGCCAGCGTCAAGGTGCGATTTCAAAACACCATGAAATGCCCATGACCAAAATTCTTGAGGTAGAACTCTTTGATGTGTGGGGTATTGATTTCATGGGTCCATTCGTGAATTCGTTTGGAATGAAGTACATCTTGGTTGCTGTGGATTATGTTTCGAAATGGGTAGAAGCTGTAGCATTGGTCGACAATGAAGGAAAGCGTGTTGTAGCGTTCTTAAAGAAGAATATCTTCTCTCGCTTTGGAGTACCACGTACTATCATAAGTGATGAAGGATCTCACTTCTGCAACAAGCTATTCAAATCAGTTTTGGCCAAGTATGGTGTCAAGCAACAAAGGTAGCTACGCCTTATCATCCCCAAACTAGTGGACAAGTAGAAGTTTCCAATCGCGAGATCAAGCAAATCCTTGCAAAGACGGTTAATGCGAATAGAAAGGATTGGTCTCGAAAGCTAGATGAGGCACTATGGGCGTATAGGACTGCATTCAAGACACCCATTGGCATGTCTCCTTATCAACTAGTCTATGGGAAGGCTTGTCATCTACCCATCGAGCTCGAACACAAGGCATTATGGGCGCTAAAGCGATTGAATTTGAATTGGGATGATGCAATGAAGCTGAGGATGGAGCAACTGAATGAGATAGATGAATTCCGTCTCCATGCATATGAAAGGTCAGACCTATACAAGGAGCGGATGAAAAAGTATCATGATCAGCGGATTGTTCGACGAAACTTCCAAAGGGGTGATATGGTACTTCTCTTCAACTCCAGATTGAAGCTCTTCCCAGGTAAGTTAAAGTCTAAGTGGTCTGGTCCATACAAAGTTATCCAAGTCTACTCGTCTGGAGTAGTCGAATTGGAAGACAATAATGGTGTTGTCTTCAAGGTGAATGGACAACATGTTAAGCCTTATATCGGTCCTCTTGACTCGATGAATTCTATGGCCATCATTTATCTCGACGAAGTCTAAGTACTCGAGGTAACTATGTCGAGCCAAGACAATAAAAAAGGCGCTAGATGGGAGGCAACCCATCATTTTATCGTTTTATCGTTTTTTTTTTTACTTGTTTTGCTTTTGATAATGAAAATCCAAAAATAAGAGTCGTTCCACGACCAAAACTAAGGCGCTTGGTGGGAAGCAACCCATCATACTAATCGTTTTCATTAGGTTTTAAGCAAAAATAGGTGCAAGAGGTATTCAATGAGGAGATTGATTTCAATTGACGATTTGGACGCATTGTATGGTAAAGTTGGTAAGTTAGGAATAGTGATGCATAAGGCTATGGATTTAGCATTGCTCATGCCAAACTAGGCATCGAGGAAGGCTAGGCCTAGGTAAAACTAGGCCACGAACGATGCACAACCTATCCTATAGCCTAAGGTCTCGGAATCTAGTGTGCTATACACTATGCGTCGCCCAGTCCTAAGTGTGCTTTTGACTATGCACCGCCTATGCTATAGCATTAGGTCTTAGTATCTCATATTCCATAGACTATGCGGCACATATGTCCCTAAATGCCATAGACTATGCGCCGCATATACCATGACTATGCCAAGCATTATGCGCCGCATATGTAGCATTTTTGTCTCCAAAACCGATTGTAAATGGGTCAAAACCCGACCCATTCTCTTCCTATATAAAGGGGACTTAGTCTTGAAACATAACCACACTAGAAATTAACCTAAAGGCGCCGCATTCCCTCTCCAAACCATCCCAAAATTTTTCTTTTTGCTCTTCCAATTCACAAAACCATCTCCAAAAGCTTCAAGCAAGTAAGTACTCTCTTATTCTTCATTTATTTCTCGTAAGTACTACGTTGCTAGGTCTATTATAAATTGCTACATCATAAAAGATTGATTGGTGATGTTCATGTGTTTTGATCGTTGATACAAAATCATGTGAGTAAACATATACGTAGGAAAATCTTGACTTGTTTCCGACTTGAACTTGGTTTTAATAGCATTGTTATACGATTTGCGGAATTGCTATGGTGATGAACATTGACTATCATGTTATGATCTTGTTACTTGGATACTTACATGCTAGAATATCCCGTTCATCGGGATAAGCCTTATAGTTGCCTACCGACTTAGGAGGTTGCGATTATAGAAAACATCCATACCATGTTACAACCCCTATGTAGTAGTGTTGTTATATCTAACATGAAAGTAGTGCAATGACTGCAAGTAGTAATACATTACTTATTTTCTTGTCGGAATATAATCCTTAAACGTATGTCGACGAAATCTGAGTAATCGACCACTTTCACTTCACTGATTTGTGCCAACAAAACTAAGTGTGGGGTGGTACCCCTACTGCTTGTTTATAGATTGTATCAACTGAGATTGTGCTGCCATTAACACTATTTCTAGTCTCAGGTACAATGGTACCTAAAGCGAGGCAAGGCAAGGAGAAGGCTACCACTTCCCAAAAGGGCAAGAAGAGAGGAAGAAAAGACCAAAGAGAATCATCCTCAACACAACTACCCCACAGAATGTTTGGAATAAAATGGGTTCTTGAGGAGGAAGCCAAAGAATGGTACAGGAACAACAAAGAAAGAAGATATGTTCACGTCGACCTGATCAACAAGGACACCTTAGCGAAGAAGGAGCCGCGTATGTTGGCGAAAATCATGGCATTGAAGCTGGATTTCATCTTCCGCGATATGGGAGAATGTAATCTTGATTTGACAAGAGAGTTTTACGCCAACTGGTCGCCGAAAACAACAGGCAACGAAGTCAAAATTCGGGGCCAAGTGTTACAGCTCAACGCGGACTGGATCAACTCTTTTCTTGGCTTACCTTCGGTCGACCCAGCACCATTCAAAGAGCTGTACAGCAGGACTCCTTATAGAGCAATTAGACACACACTTTGTGGAAGTAGATCGATGGCAAGGTGGGGAAGACATAAAGACACAGGGCGACACAACACCTTCCCCTATGCTTCACTGAATAGGGAAGCAAGAATCTGGATGCGTATTGTCAACTCATGCCTTATTCCTGGGACTCAATACACCAAGATATCAAGAGATAGAGTGTGTTTGGTCTATGCTTTGATGACGAATGTCCCTATCAACTTTGGGGCAATCATTCGCTCTACCATGAGGAAGGCCAGACTCCACAAAAGGTCCCACTTCACGTTTGGAAATCTGTTGACAACAATCTTGTGGAAGGAGGATATCGAAGAGGAACCAGCTGATCATAAACTCCCACACAATCCGAAGAAGGTTGACCTCACAAAGGTCAAAGATGTTGAATCAACACATGGAATCAACCTTACTACGGTAGAGAGACATGCTCGGGATGAGAGTTTCTCCCGCCATATGTACGGCATGATGAGGTTTACAATGATGAGCGGAGGTCGTGTTCCCACTGCTGCAGAGCTCCAAGAGCTGGACCATGACTATCCAATGAATATTCATGCAAGGGAGATGTGTGGAGTAGGTACATACTTTGAGGAACCTCTAGATGATGATGTGTCGACTGATGACGATCGACGCTTGCCAGACTCTGACGAGGAGGAGAACTCTGACGACGACTCTTATGATGATTCCGACGAAGGGGGTATGACCCCCGACATTGAAGAAGAGTCCGACTAACCAGGTTCCTCGTATTTATTTTCCACTGAGGGCAGTGTCCCATTTAAGTGTGGGGTGGCGGTATCGTATGCTATACTTCTCTATCGCATCTATGTTTTTTTTTCGTGTTTCAGTTTTTTTGTTTTTGTTGTTTTTTCTAGCTTCGCATGAAATTATTTTGATAGGCAGCATGAGATTATAACAAGAGTATGTGCTACAATTGTGAATATTGAGACGTTTAGTCTCTAGTTGTGACTCATTATGTGATATTGTGTGGTTCAATTCCTTCACTTGTTGGGTCGAGCGTCTATATTACTTCCAAGCAAGTCGACCATGTGCCTTGTATGTGTGAAATAATCGTATATTCTATGTGTGTGGCTGATACTAGAACTTGCCTGGTATGTATGCAAAGCGAAAATAAGGAGTGTAAGTTTAGGATATGATTTAGGCATTTCTTTGGCAACCTATGATTATTTACCTTCTTTTTACCTACCCATGGACATTATCCTAGTTAACCCTTTTGAGCCTTTAGCCTATTTTCTTTGACAACCTCATATGTAAGCCTAATCCATTTTTTTCAAGACCATAATTTGATCCAAATTCCTAAGTGCTTTAAAGTGTAAAGTCATGTGACAAAATAAGAGGAAATTGGGTGAGTATGATTCTTTAGAATGTATTGGTGCTTGAAATTGCTATGAAAAAAAAGTGCTATCATAAGAGGTATGTTATGAAAAGAAAAAAGAAGAAAAAACTGAAAAGTTAGTCATGTTTAAAATCGAAAAACAAAAGAGGAGAAAAAGGGTGGTAGAATAAATGAAAGAAAGGTTGTTAGAAAGAAAAGTGTTAATGATACAAAGTGATGAATTAAAGCGCTTAGGAACTTAGTCACTATTCCTGGCCAAAATAGTCCTACCCGTCCCTTAGCCTACATTACAACCATCAAAAGACCTATTTGATCCTAAGCTTAGCATTCTGACATTTAGTAGAGTATTACATTAAGGGCAAGCCTATGGTCATCAGTTGCTACATATGAATTCTTTGTGAGAGTGAGAGCAAGGATATTTTGATACCCATGTTTGAAAAATATGCTATACTTGTGAGTGATTATGGGTAATATATTGTGAGAAAGACATGGTTGATGAGTTTTGGGTAGTTTTGTATGATTCTTTGTGCCTTAACTTTTGAATATGAGTTGACCACCATCACGAGTCTATGCTAGAAGTTAAACTGTTTCTACTAATGATCGAAAAACTACTCTTTGTTGATAATTGTTGTGCTTGTCTTGACGAATATTTTGTGTTGTTGCTGTGAAACCCTAAGTTGATGTTTAGAGGGACATGATATTTTGTTCGAGGATGAACAAAGCTTTAAGTGTGGGTTGTTGATGATAGGCGAATTTACACGCCTATATCAATATATTTTGCCCATATTTTAGCCTAGTTTTGAGAACAAAGTATATATTTCATGCACTTTTAGTCCTTTTTCCTGTAAATGAGCTAACGAACATGATTAGTAAAGTTTCAGGTATAAATGATGCAGAATTCAGCATTTTATGGCTTACTTGACGCAAAAGAAAGCTCACGAAGGAAGGGAAGGGAGTTTACACGCCTAAGGACCAAAACTGCTGCATGGAAAATTTGTCCCGGGCTAAAACAGCATTTCTGAAGACTTTGGGAATTTGCAGTAACTTAGTTGGATTTGGACAATGATACATTAACCTAGTACAATTGGGTTATGTATTTCATTAGTTTATTTGGATTATGATAATGTTATATTAACCTAGTATAATTGGGTTAAGTATTACATTAGCCTAGTAGAATTTGGTTAGATATTTTATTTATCTAGTAGGATTAGGATATGGGTATTATAAATACCCTATCATGCTAGATATTTGCAAGGAATTTGGGTGGGGAGACCACAATACTTTCTTCCATCCCTCTCATCTTCCACTACAAATAATTCTACAACTCTTCTAATCTTTCCATTAATTCTATTTTTCTTCTTCTACTCTTCTATTCTTAAATTCCACAACAAGAGAATCGTTACTTTGCCTAGGAATTCATGCCTCACGCCTACCACCTAAGCTACACGAAATTACTCAATCTTGTGGTATAACAACAATGTCAATCGTGATCTCCTTCGCATTCATGGGTAACTAAACTTCTCTGTTGGGGTTATGGAAGCCGTATGAGATACTATCTATTGCTGTGAGTTTGTGAGTTCGCGACACGTATACTTCTTATATCATTATTCTCTTCATCTTAGTCTACAGTCTTTGTGGTTGCAAACGCAAGAATACGCCAGTATAACATTTAACTTGTTCGAAAGAAAGGTTATCTGTCTGGAAAAGAGATAAGGTCAAGGTAGTAGGGTCACCCCCTAAAATTCCCTACTAAAAATCTAGTGTCGTAACTGGACTAACCTCTTGGAGAATTCGTACCGTTAGACACGCTTTAAGCTCGAAAGAGTTAAAGTGAAATAATCCTCGAATAGGTCAAAAGACGCCTGGATTTACCATCGAATACAATTCTCTATACGCAGTTGCATGTCAGAATTCTACACACTCATAGCCAATAGAGACGTATACCTCAGAAGGTGGACATAACCCCAACGCCTCAATTCTCATTGTTTACAACTTACGTAACAATCTTTCTCTTTTACTTTGCTATTTTTAGCTTTTATTTAATTATTTTGGTGACACATTACAAATCCCCCCTTTTTACGAGACTTGCACCAAAAGTTTAGTAATTTTGCTTACTTGTTGGCCAAGCTATTCCCTGTGGGATCGACACCCAACCCTGTTGGGTTCTATATTTGCTAACGACCGCTTTACACTCCTACGAGAGCTGTAGATTGAGCGTTATCAGTCGGGATGTTCTTGTACCATGGGGGGTTGTGTTGCCGAGATTCTTAACCCTACCATGTGTTATCTAGGAGAATCAACATGTCTAGGTTTAATTTGCATTTTTATTATTTTCAAGTCCTGTTATGTTGCTGATGTTGGTCCATGAAATAAAAGTGTTGTTTGTGTTAGTACCTTGTTGTAAATATGAATGATGGATGATGTTGGCATCAATCTATGACTATTTCCATTTGATTGTTTACTTTTGTCTCCTAAGATATGTGATTAACTGTTAGTAGGGTCTATAGTCGGCATTAATGTGTAAATTAGCATGACATGTGATGCACATCTTAAGAATAGTAGAATGAGTGAGTTTGACTCAGTTGCCACTGTGCATGTGAGTACTTTGTGTAAGTTCTGACATAGTATAGAACCTAGAACTTGCCTGGTTCATTTGATGTTGTTCTGTAGTTGATGGGATGAGATGTGATAGTAGGCCACCTTGTGCTGTTGGTCCTCTTAGCCAACAATTAACCCCACCTAAAATAATTATCCATGTTTGAACCCTTCTTTGAGCCTTTATAGATTTTTGTTCATCACCTAGTATTCTAGTTAACTCTCTTTCAGCTGTTGACTGCTAGCTCTTTCCCTGGACTAGAAATGGGCAATGTGTATTGAAACTTAGGCAAAACACCCAAGTTGAGGGTACATATTATGGGGTTGTTAACTGCCTAATGAATGGTTGGTCTAGAATTTGAATTAGAGCATTTGGCCCTGGTCTAGTTAAGACAATGTGCACCTTGACTTATGGCATCAACCTAAATTGAGGGTGGCTGATGCCTATTTGTTTATATATATATATATAAAAACAAAAAGAAGGGTGTTTACTATGGTGAAGCATAAATGAATGAGAAAAGGGCAAGTGCGCTAGCAAAGTAATGGACTTGATAAGAAGAATTTAAAGACAAAGAGAGTTAAAGTTTAGTTTTTAGTCACTTTTTCCCAAAACTCCTTCCTGACCTAGCCGGATACCTTATTACTAACCTAGAAAAGACCTGCTTGATCTTGGAACTCAGCTATAAGGGGGGTGTTGGATGATAAAGGCAAGCCTATGGGTACATGTTCTATGTTAGTAACTTTTTTGATGAGTGAGAGGGTTTTGATTTGTATCCACAAAATATTTTGAGAGGTGGATTTCCTTGTCTGTGAGGGAAACGTGAGTTACGCTTAGTTTGGCAAATTTCAATAGATACTTGTATCCATGTTTGTGTAGATGAATTGAATTCAAAATAATTCCTGTTATGGACTCTGACACGTTAAACCATATGATTTGGATGACAAGTGAATGGTTGTGTTAAAACTTGTTCATAGCAAATGCCTGTCATTATGTTGTTCATATTTGTGATTTGGTGCTGAGTTGCTTGAGGACAAGCAATTTCCTTAAGTTGAGAGTGTTGATGTTACGGATTTTGATGTAATATTTTGGAACTTTTTCTTAGGATAATTGTGTGTTTTCAAGCAACTACTGTTGTATTTAACATGGTGTTTTAGTGTTTTCAGGATAAGAACTGAGTATGAGAAATAACATGGATAAATTGGACAAAACAAAGGAAAAATGATCAGCGACGGCTTAGGCAATAAGCCATCGTTCTTGCGACAAACCATCGATTGGAAACGTCGCCCAAAGATAGAAGACAGATACACTGGACATCTTGCGATGGTCCAGGCGATGGGCCATCAGCTCTGCGATGAGCCGTTGGCCTAAACCATCGCTAGAAAATAGAATGCAGTACCACTAGAAGTTATGCGACGGTCCTGGCGATGGACCGTCGTTATTGCGATGAACCGTCGGCCTACCTATCGCCCAAAAATAGAACATAGACTCACTGGAGCTCCAGCGATGGTCTATACGATGGACCGTCGCCTCAGTGATGAACCATCGCTCGACCCGTTGAGCATGAAACGGAAACTCCGAGTTTAAATTTTAAAATCCCTGTTCTGGAAACATATAAATACCAAGTATTAGGGTTTATTCCGCATCTTTGGTCGTTAGTTTCATACTTTCTCCTCTATTGAGAGTTGTGTAACACTTTTTATTGAGATTGTAATCTAGAGATTGAGATCTGATTATTAGTTTTTATATTGTCCATTGAAGATTGAGAAGAATAATATTATGACTTTTGTAAGTAATCTTTTGAAGCTCTTTATGAACATCAATAGATCTTTGATTTCTTTTATGGAGATGAGTAGCTAAACTCCCATAACTAGGATTGTGAGAGCCTTGATGTAGAGAACTGTTTGGGGTTGTGAATCGGTTTGATTTCTAACATCTATCAAAATTTCATGAATCTTTCTTCATTATAATGACATCTCTTGGTTGCAAACTTGAGAAATGAGCCCATGAACACCACTTGTCTGACAAGAAAGTGGATGTTGGGAAAAGAAGTGATTCACATAAATCCATAGGTTTACCCTTTGGGTTAATGGGTTGATGCCTTTACAGGATTAACCCTCATGAGAGTGTTATTGAATAATGCATGAATCCTTTAAGTTTGAGAAAAGTCAAGGGTGAAACACCCATTAGATTAAGAAACATGTGGGTAATTCTTAAAATTCAATAATTCTTGCAATTGAGTACATAAGTTAGAACTCGAGCACAAATTCACAATCCTAACTGTTTGAACATCTTTGTGAGCATAACTCTAGTTAATTCATTCTCATTGAAATTTCATCTACATTAATTCTCATTAGCTGGACCTTTGTGTGATACAAATATGAAAGAATATTGTTAACATATATAAACCCCCTTTATTCCAGAACCTTCGATCAATAGTCTAATAACGACCACATGACTTAGTGAACACATTATTCCCTATGGTATTCGACACCCAACCCAGTTGGGTTCTATATTTGACAGCGACCGCTTACACTTTCGTAAGAAAGTTGTAATTTGGGTGTATTAATGTGGAAAATACAACAAGAAATTAAATCTAAGGCTATGTGGGGCCTTTATAATCACCATCACCTAGTCTTAGAAATAAGGCCAAGTGGTAATTTATGAAATCTTTCCCACTTATCAGCCAATCTGGGTGGTCCGAATCATCTTTATTTTGCTCGGATTGGTCTCCGAGTTCCTCTTTTGTGCCTTCTGTTACGTCATCATCATTTTCTGGAGGCATCATGTCATGAAATTATCCTGGAACTACCTGTCGATATATGGAGGTGGTGAGATACATGTGAGGTAGTATTTTACTCGCCACCTGACATACCGTGTCATCTTCCACCAGCCTAGGGATCTTTTCCTAGCATGGTCGCATTATGGGGCCTCCTAATAGATTCCATGCATAATACCCCAAGGTGCACCAATTTGTTTGGCTAATTTTGGCTAAAAGTATATTCATCCATATTTCGTGCAGTCTTTTAATTCTGGCCCAAGTACTTGTCTTTCATAAGTAACTTCTGCTGGAGCCTTGTGTGACCATAAAGGGTTGTGTTGTTCTATGCCGAACTGACGTAGAACTCTAAGTGGAGCATACAGTTAGATTTCTTCCAGTCTAATCAACTTAATAAAATAAATATTATAACTTCTTAGCAATTCTCTTCGTATGATCCAAGGAAGCTTTCATTGGATGGCATCTCTTGTGAGGTACATCGGATAAGCCCACCATTCTTCTAGTCATAGTGGTGCCTCCTAAAATTTCAACCTCTGTTCATAGCTTTTATCATATCGTGGATGTTCTCTGAGTAGTATTTGATTTGCGCCCTTTGATAGAAATGTTCCACGGCCCAATCTTGAAGTAACAAGTTACATCCATCAAAGAAATCATCCCCTTTCGAGCAAGGAGACAAAGCTCAAAATTCTGTCAGCAACACTGGTACTATCGTCAATCTCTAAAAACTGGTAAACATAGTAAATACCAAAGGAATCAAGTTGATATTGATGTGGCCCCTTATTCTAGGGAAGACCATAATCCCCAGAAAGGCAAGTACAAAATCCATGGTGCAAACACTCCCCCACCTTGCTTTGCTATAGACAAAGCCCTTTCGGTGATGGTCATAGCTCATTTGAACCCGAATCTTTGAAATAGGTAACCCAAGTTAACCCAACCATCTCTGATGATACTTGGCACATGGTCTGCCCTTAAACCCAAAGCATACAAAAAACCATTGCCGGTTATGGCCGATGGGGCCAACGGTATTATCCCTTCAAGAGGTAAATCCATGAGAATATTGATGTGTTCTAAAGTTGGGGTGATTTTGAAGTCTACAAAATAAAATATTACGGTGATCGAATCCCAAAACCAATATCTCCATGAGCACTTAGTTGGCTTGAATATCCATGAGTCACACCAAAGAGCCTAAGTGCTCTCTGACTTTATCTCTATGAATGTCCTGAATATTTTGCCACGAGTTTAGTAGGCTTTGGGGGGCTAAGACAATCATTTAGATGTTTGGTATGATTTGGTTGGTTTCCATCTGAAAGAAAGGTTAAAGGATATGATAAGTCATTTATCTCAAATCCATTATGTGTTTTAATTTTGACCGTTCACACCAATCTTCACACAAAAATATGTCGACAGGTTTGTAACCATTGACAAAAGGGTAGCTTCCTAATTGTGATGACGATGCCTTAGACCGTCTCACCTAAGGTGTATGCAATATGACCTATTTCTAGAGTGACATTTTTTTTCTAAATATTTGAGATTAGGACTGAATGTCTGTGAGAAGACGCACTAACCAAATTGCACTAAATCTAAAACTAAAGAATCCAAAAAAGGTTTGGAGGAGTGTAAGACACTTTACGCGTGAACCACAGTGTGTGAATTGTGTACGACCAAAGACTCGATAGGATCATGAAAGTGATAAATTAGTAACAAGTAGTATTTTCAAATAAATAAGGAACACAAATTTGGATTTGGCTTACGTCCTTTCATACAAAGTAAGATATAAATACATGTAAAGCATATAACAAAATAAAAGCATGATAATCCTAACTAAGTCTACTTAGGTAATAACCTGTTTTGAACCGTTTGAAATAACACACAACACGTGGTGGCTTGTTGTGACTCAGGTTTTTGAAAATCATTCTTTTAGAGTCTCCACCTAATTTTTTAGGAAAATTAGGAAAAACTATGTTTTTTATATAAAACTCTGTTGTGGTCTATCGAAAATATTTTGAGATTCTGAGTAACAATTTTGGTTACTCGAGGGGAAGGTGTTAGGCACCCCTTAGAGCCTATCCGAAGATAGTCCTTAAAACTCAGTTTAGAAAAAAAATTATTGTTTCGTTATTTCCTAAATGGTGATAAGAAATACTTTATTATATATATTTTTTATTTATTATTTTTATAAAAAAATAAAAGAAAACTTAAGTACAGTAAACGTGATGCTACCGTGTACAAGAAAGTAATATAATTATTGCAGAAATATACATGTATTTTAAATATGAAAAAGGGTGGTAATATAATTTACACATATATTAGAAAGTGTAAAGTCTTATAATTCTATAGGGAAATCTAAAGATATATGAAGTTAAGTATATAGCTAAAATTACTATTGAGTAAATAAAAGTATTTTTCTGGTGTGAGAATTTATTTACGAAGTGTATACTTAAGAGTATGTGAAAAATATGTAAAAGATTATGAATATCTTGGAATTACAAAAAAAATATTAAATAAATGTAGTAGTAGTAGTAGTAGTAGTAGTAGTAGTAGTAGTAGTAATAATAATAATAATAATAATAATAATAAAATAGTAGTAATAATTGTGGTATAAATAATAGTGATAATAATAGTAATGTTGGTAATAATAATGAACAATAATAATGATGAAATAATTATCATAGTACTATCGAAAATAATATACCTTGTACGTAGTAATGGATGAACATATATACCTCGCATTTCTAACCCTTTGAAACCTGAAAACTCGAATGAGCGTTGAAATATACGACATCAAAATTATTTGGTTTATAAAAGCAAATTGAAATTAGTTGATAAACTCCTAAAAAATAGTGATTTACTTTCCTACTAAATGAATACCGAAAATTTAATTTGTTTTAAGCAAATGTGGGAATTACTACGTCTATTTTTATTAACAAATTATTCTTTTAGTCAAGATAATCAACTAAATACTTGGCCAAAATTTTAAGGTTTGCTAGTTTTTTAAAGAAAATTTACCTTTACGGATTGATTAATCAAGTGTTAATCGCAAAAATATGATAACACTACCCTATTTTAAAAAGATCGGCACATAACAAAGAAATTACAAAGCTTTTTTTAAAATCAAATTTTGGGTCTTTATTTCAAAATGAGAAAATTTAGATTACAAAATCGGACCAAGTGGCCCAAATTTAAAAACACCTTGAAAATAAATCCTACAACTACTAGGCGACCCAATGCCTAAGCCTAAGCCCACGTAATCCTTGTTATTACATATAAAAGGAAAGTAGGATTCCTTGTCCCATTTTTCATCTTGTCTCCTAAAGCTTCCGACTCCTGAGCTATGTTGCCTCCTCATTTGAACTCCATTCTTCTTCTCTTCTTGTAGATTATCAATGTTGTCCTCTTGTTTCTATCAACATGTTTTTCTTAAGCTTTCAAGAGTAAGTAAAGCCTCCATCTCTTTAACTTTTATTTCGGTATGCATTTTAAGATTTCTCTGTTTTATCCCTTTTTCAGCTGTGTTCTCTGGTAGATGGTCATACCTGTGTTGTTTTGCTGAGGGAGCTCTTCTTTGATTGTTGAATCTCATCACTGGGTAATTTTTCTCTTGCTTCCTTTGCGACTTCTCCAAACACATCAGACTCAATCATTTATACAGGTAAAATCGTGGTGAAGTGCAAGGGAAGCTTCACGCTTTTTCCCTATAGTGGTGTATTCATTAATTAGGTTTCCATATTCTAAACCAACCCTAGCTCTTCCCATTTTGCCAAGTCCTTTTTGAAGGCTGAAATAGCCTAGACTAGATAGGATTTCACTCTTTTGTTGCCAAAGAGGCATTTGTAATTAATTTGCTGCGAAAAACTGTATCCTTTAGCCTTGTTCATCCTATTATCCTTTGATGGATGAAACTCTTAAGTAAGGGCTCTGTAATTTATCACTGTTGACTATTTTCCTTCCTGCAGATTCCATCATGTGAAAATATTTATAGTTGCAGTTATTTGTATCCAAAACATGATTAGGTAGATAATCTGCTAATTTATTTCCTTCCCTGAAAAATGTGTTGTATTACTACTTGTTTGTCCTGAATGTTCTCCTTAATTTCTTCTACAATGTCTGTAATGCACCATGGACAATCCCATTCCCTGTTCAATACTTTCTTAATAAGCATGAAATCTGTCTGTATAAGTACCTGATTATAACCTGCTTGCTTGCAATGTTGTGTTGCCTTCAATACTGTCATAACTTCTGTTATTGTGTTGGTTGTATCATCTACTTAGCTACTTCTGAATAAATTAGCTCCCCTTGCTCATCCCTCTAACAAAAAGTAAAGAACTTAGTCCAGGATTCCCTCTTGACGCCCAATTAGTATTGTACTTGACCCATCCTCTTAGTGGAAATTCCTTCATCACTTTAGTATATTTCACCCTAAGCTTGATGCTTCCCACTTTCCTAAGAATTTTTGACCAATTGCCTGAGAAAGTTCTTTTAGGCTTTCTAACTTTCAACAACATATGCACTGTTTTTACCACATTATGAACTAATCGTGAAGTTGCCTTCTTCCCTTCATACTACTAGTGTTCCTCCTCTTCCATAATTACCATACTATAATACTTGGTAGTACTTTATAATATGGTTTCAAACTCTTCTTGACTTCAGCTCCCCACCACTAAGATTATAGCCTCCCTTAAAAAGAGGTCATGAATTTTTATACCTACAAAAGAAGAAAAATAGGACCAAGCAATTTCTGACCTCAGAAACACATGTGGCATGGTTTCTTATGGTGGTGTATCATAGCACCAACATTTGGATGGACCATGAGTTTCCCATCTTCTCACTCTATCATCCACTGTTACCTTTAATTTCCAGATCCTCCACATGAAAAAGGCAATTTTAAAAGGTAAACCCTTTACCCATATTCATTTATAGATTTTATTTTCTTCTTTGTATCGAAGGTACTGCTATGCTGATTTGACTGTGAAGTTCCCTTTGGCATTTAAAATCCTATATGGCTTATCCATTGCTTGATCTTATTTTGGTACCTTAATATTATTGATTATATGTTCTACCAATTCTTCTGGAATTATATTCTTCAATAATTCCACATTCCACTCCTCATCATTTATAACATCCTTCACATTCATGTAGGAATCATTCCATTCTGATTCTTCTCCTGTAGTAGTGTATAGATCCCCCAAATCTGTCCAATTGTCTTGCCAAAAGGAAACTGTACCTTGTCTCACACTCCATCCAATCTGAACCGTATTCTTGTTCGGATGCTTGAATGTCTGATGCTCAATAAGATCTCTTGCTTGTAGCATTTTTTCGACACCTGAGATCCTCCTTTCACTTTCACATCACCAGATTAGTATGCATCCTTTTACAGTATTTATTATTCCTGTAACAACTCCACACTAAATTCTTTGTCCTAAAATACCACCATAATTTACAGAACAAGGATTTTAGGACATCCTGAAGCAGTCTAAATCCCATACCTTATTTTTTCGAAAGATATAAATCCTTCCATTTTGACCAATGTCTTCCCTTTCTCCCTATACAGCTACTCCAAATAAATTGGGTCATCATTCTCTGAATTTGATTCAGAACATTTAATGGAGGATTAATAAAAGATAAATAGAGGATAGGAATACTCTATAGAACATGCTTTATTAAAATTGCTCTTCCTCCATATGATAATAACTTCCCTTTCCATGCTTGCAATTTGGAGTTGATTCTATGAATCATTTGCTGGTAATAATTTTTTTGCTTCCTTCTAAAAAATAAATAAAGTTATCTTAAACAAAGTTAATAACAAAAATAGAGTTAGTTATCATTCTTAAAAAACGTAACATAATATGAATAAATTAAAGGAAAAAGCGGCTAAGGAATACTAGACTCCATTTCGGAGTTTGAATTTCTAATTTTGCGACTTCAAAGCTCTGCAATCATCCTATAGCTGACACGATAATTGGATCAAAATGGAGTTTCAATTGAAACTCTGACTCCCGACTTCACATTAAAAAAATAAAATGTTAAGGAATTAAAAAATAATTTAAGTTCTACTAAATAAATGAAACATGAAATAAAGAAACATAACAAAGACATAAATGTAAAATATAATATGTATAGAAAATCATTATCCAAAAAAAGAAAAAAGAAAAACACATTGCTATAAACAGAACAACGCATACACCCACAAATGTATGCTTCTGATCTAATTTTTAGGCTACCATAAGGGATTGCCATAGGCATGTACATAAAAAAAACGCAACTAAATCTATAGAGTCATTACGACTTTAACCATATTCCTTATGTTTTGCAAAAAAAAATAATTATGGAATTGAAGTTTTGGTCACTAAACTCACAAGTGGAATACTACATGAGCAAGAGCTTTGCGAATACATTATTAAAACCATGTTAAAGCAAACAACATTTCCAGTGACGTGGACGCATCCAACGAAATTAACCGAGAAGAAAAGAAGAGGGAAAGGATTTTGTATACTCAAACTCCATATTATCTTCATTGAACAAAGAAATTCTAGCGGCGGCAACCGAAGATGTTCACATTTCTCACCAGCAAAAAAGGTAAAAATGGGTAAAAAGTACCTATTGTCCAAAAATTTTAAATTCAAATTGTAACATAAGGAGTAGAGTTTAGATATTTAAACTAGTATTGTGATCTCCGTTTATGGAGGCCTTTGACTGGCGGGGCAATGACTGAAATGTAAAGAGCCCCCGTCGGTAAAGTAGTTGTTGAAACATAAAAGCCATCCGATTAGCGGTCAGTTGAAGAATAAGCCATCCGACTTGAGGTTAGTTTAAGAATAAGCCATCCGATTGGCGAACAGTTGTTGAAGAGTAAAACTTCCGACTAGTGGGGCGATTTCTTAAAATAAATGCCTTCGATTGGTGGTACAGTTGCTTAAAAGTAAAGCCGCATTCTGGCAATCTTCGACCCGAACTTGATGATGATATTGCTATTACAATTTGATGCTAGTGTGATTGGGGCTTCTTGCTGCCACATTAGTGGATTTAGATGCATTTGCAGTGATAACAGGCTTTCTGGCGTGCTTGCTATGGTGCGAGTATCTGATTGGTAGACAGTGCTCTGTTTGCTGAAATGAGATTCTCCGATATGACTGAGTGTTTCTTTGCTTATGTATATTCTTTGATTTTTGGTGGGGTGTTCTGTTTGCTGGTGCACAACTCCCGATATAGCGAAGAGTCATATTTCTCATTCGCATCCTCCGATATGGCAGAAAGTCATTTTTCTTGCTTATGTACAATATTCCGAAGGTGGAATTCGACTTCGTTTGCTTATGTACAGTCCTCAAAACGCGGAAGCTTCACTTTGTTTTCTTATGTACAGTCCTCAAAATGTAGAAGCTCAATTTTGTTTGCTTATGTACAGTCTTCAAAATGTGGAAGCTCTACTTTATTTGCATATGTACAGTCCTCGAAATGTGTGAGCTTATTTTGTTAAAGTTACGGTACTATCCGATTGGCGGAGTTATTCGACGCAATTAAATGGTGTTCCTTCGATTGGCGAAGTTATTCAACCAAGTCAGGTAGCTAGCTTCGATCGGTGGAGTTTATTGGAAGAAGTGAAATAACCTAATTTCCTATGAGGATCCTCATTTTGGTCGCCTCTGACTCGGGACTTCAACGTACCTGCAAAATAATTCAAATAAAATTCTTAGAGCTTGTGAGGATTAGTGTAAACGTATTTAAAGAAAATAAGGTAGGGAAAAAATATTTTGGCTCATGTTGTAGTGATAAGCCGCATTGATCCTGTCTAAAAGCTAGACTTGATCGTCCTTTTTGATTCCTTCTTTCCTGTACTCAAAGAAAAATTATTAGTTGGGAGGGGGTGTTGATTTGCGTCAACTTAAGGATCCTGGCTTTGTCTACGGAATCCTCTAACACTTCCACGGCTGCTTGATCATTCCTAAATTCGGAGTCTTAGTAGGTGGGAGAGTAGAAAAGTATTTGAAAGTATATATATATATATATATATATATATATATATATATATATATATATATATAAGTTGATCGGATGGTTTAAATTTGATCTAAAATAACAAATATTTAAATATATGAATATAAAAATATAATTTTTTTATAAAGCTGAAATTTTTGGACCCTTGGATTAGAAATAAACTTACGGACTAGATCAATTTGTGTTTGTTGGATGAGAATAGTGTTTCTTTGCTGACATGATAGCACATGATTGGTGAATATTATGTGAGGTGAATTAATGAAGTGGATGTGAGAATTGGACTGAGTTTGAGCCAATTTTTGGGTCTTTTGATCCGAATTTTATAAAGACAAAATTGGATTTGAATAAATAATTGTGATACTGAATTATTGTCGCCCCAAATACTCTTTTTCTTCCGAAATTAATTTTATCAATGCTTCTTATTATCCTAAAATTATTTTTCGTACATATGTATATAAACTATAGACATAATGTATATGCATCCGATTTAATAATTTAAAAGAAATAATTTTTATAATATTAAAAATACATATATATGTTATGTTAATAATTATACATAAGATTATAATTGTAACACCCCGTATCATTCTTGACTTGATTCCACTCATAGTTGCATGTATATAACATTTGAAGCCTGAATTTTTTCTAAGTGTTGAAAGACTTAGTCATATTTTAAGCCCTTAACTTCAATAATTTCTAAATTGATCTTTCCGATCCCGAGACGTAGATTTATGAGTTATTTCATGTACGGGGGTGTAAAGAAAATGTCTCGGGAAAGTTTTGAATTTTTTGGATGAGGTTTGAGCTGTGTTTGGATCACTAAAACTGTAGGTCACCGCGATTGTACCGCGTCGCGATGCCTATGACGATGAGCACTTTGGCGCGCCGCGATGGACTCCAAAATGGGGATTCAGTTATGAAGTTAATTTCCAAAGGGCAGTCTCATTTTTCCCCATAGCCCCAAGTTGTAATAGCACGAAATTAAGTCGTCACTAGGGCATTATATGCCAAAGATTACACAATTTCTCTCCCAACTAAATCCTAACTCCTCCCTCAAAGATCAAAAGTTCAAACTCTAAGTTCAAGATTCTCAAGAAAGTATCAAGATTAGGGTTTCATTCTTCAAACTAAGTGACCTAAGGTATGTTGGGCTATCCTAAATCTAATGGGCATAGGTTTTACGATTTCTACAAACTTTATATATATATATATATATATATATATATATATATATATATATTTCTCTCTCTCTCTTTCCACCCACCCACCCACCTACCCACCCACCCATCCATCCATCCATCCATCCATCCATACCCACCCACCCACCCACCCACCCATCCATCCATATATATATTTCATGACCCGATTTTTCAAGTCGCGATGACGCATACCTTATCCCCCAAGTAGGCAAGTCAAGCCATAGGCCGAACTAATAGGTAACGGGCTAATAGGAAGAAAAGGCAGAAATCAGAAAAGATCGCATATAAAGATAACAATAGTAATAACAAGTAACAAACATAAAGTAAACATATCTTATATACTAAAACAAGGGATGAAAAGGGACCAAATACACAAAAAAATCCCTCAACAAGAACTGATAAAGTCGATACTAGAGTCACTACTAAAATATACCCAGAGTACTAATTAGAATCTAAAATACACCCTATATATACAAGAAGTCTCGAGTACAAAAGATTAAACTAGAGTAGATAGAAGAGGATCAGCCTCGGACTACAGTAAGCTCAACCTGCTTCGAATCAGTACTGGATGGTAGGAATCACGTCAATGTCGGCTGCTACTTTTCGGATCTGCATCAGGAAAAACATGCAGAAGTGTAGTATGAGTAACAAAGCAACGAGTACTCAATAGGCATCATCGGCCGACTGAGCTCAATACAGAAAAGGTATAACTACAATATGAGGGTCTAATCTAAATCAATAGTAAAAAGGGACAGAAAGGTAAATAACCGCGAAGCTACGCCAATGAGATAAAGGAATAAATGTAAGCGATACAGAAAATAAATAACGCAGTAATTTCAAACAAATCAAACATAACCTAACTAGGCCCCCATAAGCCTGCTAGACACATAAACATAACCTAGTTGGGCCCCCATAAGCCGCTAAGCACACTGAAGAAGATAATTAACCCAACCGTACCCCATAAGTCGATGGGACACACAAATAGCAATTAAAGAAATAAACATAAATAATCTGTAATTGAGCAAATCCCAAGAAATCATGATAGTCATCCAGATGTACACCGGACTTGAACCGACACCAATGGGTAGTAACATGAGGCCAGATACTGAACTCAAACCGGTAGTGATAGATAATAACAAGTGGACACATGCCGGAATTCGAACCAGACATAGTGGGTAATAACAATAGACCACATATATAATACACCAGAACTTATAATAAGTTGCCGGACTCAAACCTGATAACGCTCAATCTACAGCTCTCGTAGGAGTGTAAAGCGGTCGTTAGCAAATATAGAACCCAACTGGGTTGGGTATCGATCCCACAGGGAATAGCTTGGTCAACAAGTAAGTAAAGATTACTAGACTTTTAGTGCAAGTCTCGTAAAAAGGGGGGGAGTCTTGTCGTGCAAGTAATGTAACCAAAATAAGATCTAAAAATGGCAATAGCAAAGTAAAAAGAGAAAGAATGTTTTAGTGAGATGTAAACAATGAGAATTGAGAAGTTGGGGTTATGTCCACCTTCTGAGGTATACGTCTCTATTGGCTATGAGCGTGTAGAATTCTGACATGCAACTGCTTATAGAGAATTGTATTCGATGGTAAATCCAAGCGTCTTTCGACCTAAACAAGGACTATTTCACTTTAACTCTCTCGAGCTTAAAGCGTATCTAACGGTACGAATTCTCCAAGAGGTTAGTCCAGTTACGGCACTAGCTTTTTAATAGGAAAGGGTGTCCTACTACCTTGACATTATCTCTTTTCCAGCCAAATAACTTTTCTCTCGAACAAGTTAAATGTTAGACTGGCGTATTCTTGCGTTTGCAACCGCAAAGAATGTAGATTAAGATGAAGAGAATAATGATATAAGCAATATACGTGCCTCGAACTCACAAACTCACAGCAATAGATAGTATCTCATACGGCTTCCATAACCCCAACAGAGAGGTTTAGTTACCCATGAATGCGAAGAAAACCACAATTGACATTGTTATTATACCACAATAATGATCAATTTCGTGTAGCACAAGAGTGGTAGGCGTTAGGTGTGATTTCTTGTAGAGTAACGTTTCTCTTGTTGCAGAATTTAAGAATATAAGAATAGACGAAAATAGAATTGATGGAAAGATTAGAAGAGTTGTAGAATTGTTTGTAGTGTAGAATAATAGAGGAGTAGAAGATGAGAGAAGATGTGAGGGATGAAAGGAAGTATTGTGTTCTCCCTCCTTCCTCCCTCCTTGTTCTCTAAAATCTCTAGCATGATAGGGTATTTATAATACCCATATCCTAATCCTACTAAGCTAATGAAATAAATAACCAAATCCTACTAGACTAATGAAATCCTTAACCCAAATGTACTAGGTTAAGGTAACATTATCATAATCCTCATAAAATAATGAAATACATAACCTAATTGTACTAGGTTAATGTATCATTGTCAAAATCCAGCTTTGTGTCTGTAAGTCCCCAAAGTCTTCAGAATTGCTGTTTTAGCCCGGGACAGATTTTCCATGCAGCAGTTTTGGTCCCCCAAAGTCTTCAGAAATGCTGTTTTAGCCCGGGACAGATTTTCCATGCAGCAGTTTTGGTCCTTAGGCGTGTAAACTCCCTTCCCTTCCTTCGTGAGCTTTCTTTAGCGTCAAGTAAGCCATAAAATGCTGAATTATGCATCATTTATACCTGAAACTTTACTAATCATGTTCGTTAGCTCATTTACAGGAAAAAGGACTAAAAGTGCATGAAATATATAATTTGTTCTCAAAACTAGGCTAAAATATGGGCAAAATATATTGATATAGGCGCGTAAATTCGCCTATCATCAACACCCCACACTTAGAGCTTTGTTCGTCCTCGAACAACATATCATGTCCTTCTAAGCATCAACTTAAGGTTTTTACAGAAACAACACAAAACATTCTTCAAGACAAGCACAACAATTATCAACAAAGAGTAGCTTTCCGATTATAAGTAGAAACAGTTTAACCTCTAGCGTAGACTCGTGATGGTGATCGACTCGCATGCAAACGTTAAGGTGCATAGAATCATATACAACTATCCAAAACTCATCAACCATGTGTGTCTCACCATATAGTACCCATAATCACTCACAAATATAGCATATTTTTCAAACATGGGTATCAAAATGTCCTTGCTCTTACTCTCACAAAGAATTCATATGTAGCAACTGATGACCATAGGCTTGCCCTTAATGTAATACTCTACTAAATGTTGGAATGTTAAGATTAGGATCAAGTAGGTCTTTTGATGGTTGTAATGTAGGCTAAGGGACGGGTAGGACTATTTTGGCCAGGAATAGTGACTAAGTTCCTAAGCGCTTTAATACATCACTTTGTATCATTGACACTTTTTTCTTTCAACCTTTCTTCTTTATTTTTTTTTTCTACCACCCTTGTTCTCCTCTTTTTTCAATTTTAAGCACAACTCACTTTTCAGCTTTCTTTTCCTTTTTCTTTTCACAACATACCTCTTATGATAGCATTTTTTTTCTTTTTCATAACACATTCAAGAACCATTCCAATTTATAGCATTATACTCACCCGATTTCCTTTTATGTTGTCACATGACTTTTTCACTTTAAAGCACTTAGGGATTTTGGGATCAAATTACGGTCTTGAAAGAAATGGATTAGGCTTACATACAAGGTTGTCAAAGAAATAGGCTAAAGGCTCAAAAGGGTTAACTAGGATGATGTCCATGGGTAGGTAAAACTGAAGGTAAACATGTATAGGTTGCCAAAGAAATGCCTAAATCATATCCTTAACTTACACTTCTTATTTTCGCTTTGCATACATACCAGGCAAGTTCTAGCATCAGCCACAATCATAGAATATACGATTATCTCACACACACAAGGCACATGGTCGACTTGATTGGGAGTAGTATAGACTCTCGACCCAACAAGTGAAGGAATTGAATCACAATATCACATAACGAGTCACAACTAGAGCCTAAACGTCTCAATAGTCACAATTGTAGCACATACTCTTGTTATAATCTCATGCTGCCTATCAAAATAATTTCATGCGAAGCTAGAAAAAACAACAAAAACAAAAAAAACAACAAAATAAACAAACATAGATGCGATAGAGAAGTATAGCATACGATACCACCACCCCACACTTAGTTGGTACACTGTCCTCAGTGGAAAATAAATAAGAAGAACCTGGTTAGTCGGACATATCCTATATGTCTGGGGTCATACCCCTTGCATTGGAATCATCATCAGAGTCATCATCCTTAGAAGTTCCTCATAAGTATCCCACTTAATTCCAAGCGTGAGTCGAGGTATTTGCAGCGAGGAGGGTTCTCCTTGCTCCTTGCGGCCTCTTTTCTTGCTCTTTTGGGAAGTGGTAGCCTTTTCTTTGCCTTGTCTTGCTTTGGGTGCCATTGTACCTGAGACTTGAAATAGTGTTAGTGGTAGCACAATATCAATGGATACAATCTATGCACAAGCAGTAGGGGTACCACCCCACACTTAGTTTGTTGCTACAAATTAGTGAAGTGAAAGTGGTCGATTACTTAGACTTCATCGACATGCGTTTTAGGAGCTATATTCCAACGAGAAAATCAGAGATATATCACTTCTTGCAACCTTTGCAATACTTTCATGTTAGGTATAACAAGACTACTACATAGGGATTACATCATGGTATCGTTTTTATCAATAAATTCAACCTCCTATGTCGGTAGGCAGTTATAAGTCTTATTCCGATGAACGGGATATTCTAACATGTAAGTATTCAAGTGACAAGATTATTCAATGTTCATTACTATAGCAATTCTGCAAGTAGTATAACAATGCATCAAAATCAAATTCAAGTCGGACATAAGTTAAGAGCATCCTAACGTACATGTTCACTCACTTGGTTTTGTATCAACAATTCAAACACGTTCACATCACCAATACTTTTTCAAGATTTAGCAATTCATAATAGGTGTAGTAAAGTAGTACTTACAAAATATAAATGAAGAACAAAGTAGTACTTACTTGGTTGAAGCCTTTGGATGATGTTCTTGTGATGAAAAAGAGCAAAAGGAAACTTTTTGATAGGTTTTGGAGACTATAGGTGGTGCCTAAGCTAGGTTTCCAATGTGTTTTTGGTTCAAGACTAAGTCTCATATTTATAAGAAAAGGTTGGGTCGAGTTTTGGCCCATTAAAATCAGATTTGGAGACCAAAAGTGACCATAGGTGGTGCCTAATGCTTTGCCTAGTTGAGCAGAATGCCATAGCATATGCCAAGCATTTATTTAAGAATGCCATAGCATATGCCATGCATTTATTTAAGAATGCCATACACTATGCGGCGCATTGTCTATGGCATAATGGGACATATGCACCGCATAGTCTATGGCATATGAGATACTGAGACCAAATGCCATAGCATAGGCGGCGCATAGTCAAAAGCATACCTAGGAATAGGCGGCGCATAGTGTATAGCACACTAGATTCCGAGACCTTAGGCTATAGGATAGGTTGTGCATCGTTCTTGGCCTAGTTTTACCAAGGCCTAGCCTTCCTCGAAGCCTATTTTGGTGTGAGAAAGGCTCAATCCATAGCCTTATGCATCACCCTTCCTAACTTACCAACTTTACCATACAATGCGTCCAAATCGTCAATTGAAATCAATCTCCTCGTTGACTACTTCTTGCACCTATATTCACTCAAACAAATGAAAACGATTAGTACGATGGGTTGCCTCCCACCAAGCGCCTTAGTTTTGGTCGTGGCACGACTCTTATTTTTGGATTTTCATTAATTAAAAACAAATCAAGTACTAGAATGAAAGAAAACGATAAACGATAAATGAAAAACGATAAACGATGGGTTGCCTCCCATCTAGCGCCTTATTTATTGTAGTGGCACGACATGGTTACCTCGAGTACTCAGACTTCGTCGAGGTAAATGGAGGATCGTTTTCTAAAAGGATTTAGACGACAATTAGGCTTATCTGTGGGCATGCGATCTTCTTAGAGATGGCTCATACATTTCCCCGGAGAGTCACCAATTATATCATCAATAGTCCAACCCATAGCTCTCTTGTATCTCTTCAGAGCAGAGATGAGAGCTTCTACGTGCTGTTCACTTAAATCATCTGCACTCTCCGGAAGTATATTTCTACTTTCCAAGAACACATACCTTAGATAATCGGGGAGCTCTTGCGATTCTAGTGTTGGTGTCTCGTCAATGGGAGTCTTCGCTGTTGGTTGATTCTTGGGATCACAATCCGGTTGCTTAGGAGTATAAGACTCTATTTCTGTTAGAGCACCCATAAGTTCTTCATAATCTTCATTATCCTCATGCTCAACTTTCAGTGGCGCAGCAGACAATGGCTCAACAGTAGGCTGTTTCTCTATAGATAATGCTTTCATATCCTCATGATGAACATCAGCTACAGATAACTCATTCATATCGCTGTGCTGCTTCATGGCTTTGCATATATCAAAGCGGACCACTTCGTCATTAATTCGAAACAAAAGCTCATTATCTTTCATGTCAATAAGCACACTTCCAGTTGCGAGGAAGGGGCGTCCCAAGATTATGGGAATGTCAGAATCCACCTCACAATCCAGAATAATGAAGTCTGCAGGAAAGATAAATGAAGATACCTTCACCAACACATCATTCAAGATACCCACAGGTCGTTTTACCGTCTTATCAGCCATCACGAGCCTCATATTGGTTGGTGTTGGATCTCCTAGCCCCAACTTCTTGTAGACAGATAGTGGCATCAAATTGATGCTAGCACCCAGATCGCACAATGCCTTAGCAAAATTCATAGATCCAACCGTGCAAGGAATAGTGAAAGCACCAGGGTCTGCCTTCTTCTGTACTAAGGACCTTGTGGCAATTGCACTGCAATGATGAATATTATCTGCCGGCTCATAGCTTACTGCCCTCTTCTTTGTCAACAGGTCCTTCATGAATTTAGCGTACCCAGGCATTTTTTCTAGCGCCTCTACCAACGGAACATTAATGGTCAGCTGCTTCAACATGGTCATGAATTTGCTGAACTTTGTATCATCCGCCACCTTCTTCAATCTTTGAGGAAAAGATGGTGGTGGGTATGGAATTGTTCTTTCCACGGCTTTCTTCTCCTCTTGCTTCCGTTTTTCAGCTTTTTCAGGTTGCAAATCGTGAGGGGTGATGTTATGGACGTCAGGATCAGCTGCTGCGGCATCTTCCCCTTTCGCCGTATCATCAATGTCCACTACTTCGTCAACCACTTGCTTGCCCTTAGATGAGGTTTCCAGCACCTTACCACTTCGGGTAGTAATAGCCATGCATGACCCATCATTCCTTGGGTTTTGCACGGTGTTGCTAGGTAAAGTGCCAGCCTTTCTTTGATTGAGTGCTGCTGAGAGTTGGCTCAATTGCTGCTCTATTTGCTTGATTGAAGTGGAATGAGAATCAACTAGTTGTTTCATGGAGGACAAATCATTAATTACCTCAGTAACTCCCGCGCTTGTTGCTTCCACTCCTTTCAATAATTTAGCCATCATGTCTTCCATACTTCCAGAATTAGATGTGGTGGTATCACGTCTACCAGGGGGAACATATACACCACTTTTTTCATTGTTTTTTCTCCAACTACCTTGGTCCTTGTTTCCAAAATTATCATAATAGTTCCGACCTTGGTTTCCTTGGGTATTACCTCGGAAACCCCCCTGATTGTTCAAGTAGTTGGCCTCCTCTTCCGAATCAGATTCGTCTCTTCCTTTTAGCGCCACAGCTTTCACTTTTTCGGTCTTCCCTGATAATAAATGCTTTGTCAGAAGATCCACTTGCGTTTTCATGTGCGCTAAATCTTGATCACGTTCTTCTTGTCTTCTTCTTTGGTCTGCAGTCATGCCTATAGATAAAGTGGGGCTTGCTACCTCGGAATCCCTGGTATGCCAAGCTCTACTTTGTTTCGTCATGTGATCTAGCATATTGCTTGCTTGACCAAAGGTGAGGTCCATAAAAGATCCTCCAGCTGCGTTATCCACCACTGGCTTAGTTATTGAATTCAAGGCTCTATACAATATCTCCATGAGGTGAACATTAGTCATGTGATGGTTTGGGCATCTCTCTAGCTTTGTCTTGAACCTCTCCCATGTTTCATGAAGAGCTTCAGTGGGAAGCTGACGAAAGTTGCTGATTTCATCTCTCAATTGTGCCCTTTTGGAAGGCGGAAAGAATCTTTCTAGGAAAGCGTCTCTCAATTGCCTCCAATTTGTAATTGAATCAGGAGTCAGCCCATTCAACCATAGAGTTGCCTCCCCAGATAGAGACAATGGAAATAAGCGTAATCGAATTGCATTCTGACCAACACCAGGATTGTCAAAAGACTTGCATGTAGAAATAAAGTTGATGAGATGCATATTCGGATCATCGCCTGCTAGTCCACCAAACAATCCCTTGAGTTGCAATAACTGAATCATGGTGCTTGTGATGTTGAACTTGGCTCCGGGCGCTAATGGTGGAAGAATAATGGCTCCTGTGGCTCCGGCTTCATCAAGATCATCATCATCATCATCGAACGGTATCTCACGTTGTGCATCCATTAATGTACTGAACAAAAAACCTGCAGTAAACAAAAATGAAAACTAAAAGTAAAAGTACGAGAGTCTTTGACCAAAGGGTCTAGTAATTATTACGAACTTAATTGACACTTGTATTCCCCGGCAGCGGCGCCAATTTTTGATAACGCTCAATCTACAGCTCTCGTAGGAGTGTAAAGCGGTCGTTAGCAAATATAGAACCCAACTGGGTTGGGTATCGATCCCACAGGGAATAGCTTGGTCAACAAGTAAGTAAAGATTACTAGACTTTTAGTGCAAGTCTCGTAAAAGGGGGGGAGTCTTGTCGTGCAAGTAATGTAACCAAAATAAGATCTAAAAATGGCAATAGCAAAGTAAAAAGAGAAAGAATGTTTTAGTGAGATGTAAACAATGAGAATTGAGAAGTTGGGGTTATGTCCACCTTCTGAGGTATACGTCTCTATTGGCTATGAGCGTGTAGAATTCTGACATGCAACTGCTTATAGAGAATTGTATTCGATGGTAAATCCAAGCGTCTTTCGACCTAAACAAGGACTATTTCACTTTAACTCTCTCGAGCTTAAAGCGTATCTAACGGTACGAATTCTCCAAGAGGTTAGTCCAGTTACGGCACTAGCTTTTTAATAGGAAAGGGTGTCCTACTACCTTGACATTATCTCTTTTCCAGCCAAATAACTTTTCTCTCGAACAAGTTAAATGTTAGACTGGCGTATTCTTGCGTTTGCAACCGCAAAGAATGTAGATTAAGATGAAGAGAATAATGATATAAGCAATATACGTGCCTCGAACTCACAAACTCACAGCAATAGATAGTATCTCATACGGCTTCCATAACCCCAACAGAGAGGTTTAGTTACCCATGAATGCGAAGAAAACCACAATTGACATTGTTATTATACCACAATAATGATCAATTTCGTGTAGCACAAGAGTGGTAGGCGTTAGGTGTGATTTCTTGTAGAGTAACGTTTCTCTTGTTGCAGAATTTAAGAATATAAGAATAGACGAAAATAGAATTGATGGAAAGATTAGAAGAGTTGTAGAATTGTTTGTAGTGTAGAATAATAGAGGAGTAGAAGATGAGAGAAGATGTGAGGGATGGAAGGAAGTATTGTGTTCTCCCTCCTTCCTCCCTCCTTGTTCTCTAAAATCTCTAGCATGATAGGGTATTTATAATACCCATATCCTAATCCTACTAAGCTAATGAAATAAATAACCAAATCCTACTAGACTAATGAAATCCTTAACCCAAATGTACTAGGTTAAGGTAACATTATCATAATCCTCATAAAATAATGAAATACATAACCTAATTGTACTAGGTTAATGTATCATTGTCAAAATCCAGCTTTGTGTCTGTAAGTCCCCAAAGTCTTCAGAATTGCTGTTTTAGCCCGGGACAGATTTTCCATGCAGCAGTTTTGGTCCTTAGGCGTGTAAACTCCCTTCCCTTCCTTCGTGAGCTTTCTTTAGCGTCAAGTAAGCCATAAAATGCTGAATTATGCATCATTTATACCTGAAACTTTACTAATCATGTTCGTTAGCTCATTTACAGGAAAAAGGACTAAAAGTGCATGAAATATATAATTTGTTCTCAAAACTAGGCTAAAATATGGGCAAAATATATTGATATAGGCGCGTAAATTCGCCTATCATCAAAACCGGAACTCAAAGAAAACATAAAGATGCCGGACTCGAACCGAAACTCAAAGGAACCATATCAATTGTAATATTAAAGTCCATATCATACCATGTCAATGTCAACGTGGTACCGAAATTCACAATCAATGACAGAAATAAAGTATATATTGAACCTGAACAAAATCTAAAATACCTCTAATTACTGTACACATTGTCTTAATTTGAAAGGGAAAAATTTAAGGCTTGCAGTTTAATTCCACGTCCTAAAGTGATAGACGCTATATTATACTGAAAGACAAAATACCAAAATTTACTAGAACGTGGTCCTAATCTGAATAAATGAGGCATGTTATATATATATATATATATATATATATATATATATATATATATGTATATATATATATATTTGTATATCAAATGGTACGCAACTACAAGTACTTATCTAAAACAAGCATAATAGTACACAATTTCAGTAAATAAGCTCAATCTAAAGGTATGATAAACTTAGTCTACCTGAACGCCAAAACTAAAATCTTTCCACAAAGCCTCTGAATAATATCACTAGACCCAAGCTTGGATACGCATATCTAGCAATCCAAAATATTTACTATATGATTTGAAATGTTGATAGAATTGTATAATATAGAAGGGAGAATATTGCACTTTAAAATGGCAAATGCCAAACATTTCTATAAAATGTAAAAATGTGGCAGAAGATGTTTGAAAATGTTCTCATAACTTATAAATTTTAGTAAAGACTATAAAGATATATACATCAAAGTTACACAATTGCTGTACACTTTCCTTAACCCCACGTGGACATGGACTTGTACACCTAATGTGACATATGTCACATGTGCATATCAATTAATAAATTTAATCTCGTTATATATATTCGGGTATTACATAAGTTCGTGAAAAAATAAATATAATATTTTAAATATACCATAATTAATAGAAAATTATTTCTAATAATACGTCTATTATATAGTAATAATATCATAACATTTCTAAATTAATTATCTCTGCTTAAAATATTAATAGACTATAAAAAATCTATTATAAAGTAATATAAATATATCGCCACTTAAAGAATTTTACCTGTATCGCTATATTCTAGAAGGGTACTAAATTATATTTTTAGCAAATGACAATTTAAATCAAATATTCCACAATATATTAGATATTATTAAAATTCTGAAATGAACAGCCTGGGAACCGAACTATCAGTCCCAAAAATCAATAATAACTTAGGACGGTTATAGAAAAGCTCTTCCTATAAAAAATGTATGAAAACATCAAAAATGACCGTGAGAGTCATTACAACAACCATTACTGAAAGGACTTTCGTCCGCGAAATTAACGGATAAGAAAATACCTGAGGGCTAAAACAGGTAGGAATACTGGGCGCGCATATCGCTCTCGGGAGGAAGGCCAGGTAAGTCGATCGAAAATACATCAGAAAACTCGCGAACCACTGGGATGGAGTTACGCGATAGACTCTCAACACCGACATCCTAAACATAAGCATGAAATGACTCACAACTCCTCAATATCAGTCTCCTAGACGAAATGTAAAAATAATCCCCATCATTATGCGACTAATAGAACCCTGCCACATAGTTGGGGTACGCCAGGCAAGACTAAAATAATGTCTTAGCAAAACAATCCAAGACTGCATGACAAGGAGATAACCAATCCATGCCTGTAACCACATCGAAATCTATCATATCTAAGACAATGAGATCAACCTGAGTACCACACTCCCAAACAATCACCAAACACGATCTATATATCCTATCCACTACTAAAAAATCACCTAGAGGGATAGCTATATGCAATTGAACAAGTAAATACTCTGAACATGAACCCAATCGCGATACAATATTATCAAAAGTATATGAAAATATAGAATCGGTACCAATCAAAGCAGAAGCTTGATGATGACATACAAAAATCATACCTGTGATCACAGGATCCGAAGCCTCACCCATAGATCTATCTGGTGCAACATACAAATAACCCTATCGACTACTGGACTGGGTGCCTATACGACCACCTCTAGAACCTTAGGGACCATCCCCATGACTTTGTGCATCACCCTTACCTAACAGCGGTACTAACCTGATCGACTGTGCAGTCAAAACTGAAGGCTCAATCATCCCATGCTGAGGACACGCACGAGCGAAGTGAACAACAACTCTACTGTTATAACATACCCCGGGCACCCTACTCTGTCTAGAAGATTCGGCGGGTCTGGAATGATCACCCTAACTCAACGATGCTGACATAGTACCCCTCTACGGCTGACTGTTGTTCTAACCACTAGAATCAAAATAACTGGGCTGACCCCTGACCTCTGGGTCGACCTCGACCCCTAATAGGAACTCTACTAGTGAATCCGGGGTCCCAATCCCAAACTCCCAATCCTAGCGTCCTTGCTATCTTCATAAAGAGTGAACCAATAAAAACTTAAAAACCAACTCAGACACCACACACATAAAATGGATCAAGAAAATGAGATTTTTCTTAAATATGGTCCTTAGTCTCCCGATGATAGGATACAGACGTCTCATTACTGATCCGCAGGACTCTACTAAACATCGACTCTAGTACCAACAATACCAACAAAAGCTAAGCTCTGATACCAAGCTGTCACAATCCTATTTCTCAAGTCGAGATAGAACCTACCTTATCCCCCAAGTAGGCAAGCCAAACCTGGAATAATAGGCAATAGGCTAATAGGCAAAAAACAAAAAAGATCGCGTATAATGATAGCAATAGTAATAATAAGTAACAAACAGAAAGTAAACATACCTTATATACTAAAACAAGGGATGAAAAATGACCAAATACGCAAAAGAATACCTCCCAAGACCTGGTAAGGTCGATACTAGAGCCACTACTAAAATATACCGAGAGTACTAAATAGAATAAAAAATACACCCAATATATACAAGCAGTCTCGAGTACAAAAGACTAAACTAGAGTAGATAGAGCAGGATCAGCCTCAGACTACAGTAAGCTCACCCTGCTTCGAATCAGTACTGGAAGGTAGGAATCACGTCAATGTCGGCCGCTACTATTCGAATCTGCATAAAGAAAAAGATGCAGAAGTGTAGTATAAGTACCAAAGCAATGGATACTCAATAGGCATCATCGGCCGACTGAGCTCAATACAGGACAGGTATAACTATAATGCGAGGGTCTAATCTAAATCAATAGTAAAAAGGGACAGAAAGGTAAATAACTGCGAAGCTACGCCAATGAGATAAAGGAATAAATGTAAGCGATACAAAAAATAAATAACACAGTAATTACAGACAAATCAAACATAACCTAACTAGGCCCCCATAAGCCTACTAGGCACACAAACATAACCTAGCTGGGCTTCCATAAGCCCACTAGGCACACTGAAGAAGACAATTAACCCAACCGTACCCTCATAAGTCGGTGGGACACACAAATAGCAATTAAAAAAATAAACATAAATAATTTGTAATGGAGCCAATACCAAGAAATCATAATTGTCATCCAGATATACACCGGACATGAACCAACACCAATGGGTAGTAACGATAGGCCATATACCGAACTCAAACCGGTAGTGATGGATAATAATAAGAGGACACATGCCGAATTCAAATCGGACGTAGTATGTAATAACGATAGGCCACATATATAATACACCAGAACTTATAATCAGATGCCAGATTCAAATCAGAACTCTAAGGAATCACAACCATAATCAGATGCAAGACTCAAATCGAAACTCCAAGGAACCACAACCATAATCTGATGCCGGACTCGAACCGGAAGTCAAAGGAATCATACCAATTGTAATATTAAAGTCCATACCATACCATAACTATGTTAACGTGGTACCAAAATTCACAATCAAGAACAGAAATAAAGTATATATTGAACCTGAACAAAAGCTAAAATACGTCTATTTACCGTACTCATTGTCTTAATTAAAAAGGGGAAAATTTAAGTCTTTCAATTTAATCCCACATCCTAAAGTGATAGACGCTATATTATACTGAAAGACAAAATACCAAAATTTACTAGAATGGGGCCCTAATCGGGATAAATGAGGCATGTTATATATATATATATATATACACACACACACACTATAAGAAAAAGCTTTATTTATGACCAACAATTAGGGATGACATAATAATCTCGTCTCTAAAAGTACATGTATTAAGACGAGACTATGTTCTGGTCCTTAATACTGTATTTTATTGCGAATGTACAAAATATGATCCCTAAAAAAATTTATAACCGGTCTCAAATAGTAATAGAGCTTTGAGCAGGAGAAAGAACTGCCAAAATCTAATATTAAAATTTTAATAGTATTTTTTATTTCACTAAAAATATAATTAGGCGCCTAGTTAAACCTTTTTTATATTAATTTTCTGAACGTAACTCTCTGTTTTCCTTAAACAGTCCTGGTTGCTAATTTTAACCCTATAGCATCAATACGGCATAGAATTATACGCAATTTGCAGATGCACAATGAGCTTGTGAGGGATCGAATGCCCAGCTTTGCCAATTATACGCAAACTTTGCCAATTGTAGGAAGGTTTTATTTTTCACTATTGTGTCTTCTTCCTGGGTTATTGCAGATCAATTTCCCCTAATCTCTGTTCATCTCTCTCAAACGCGAATTCGAGGTATGCTTTCTATTCTATCTAGTTGCTTTTTTTCTTCCAAAATTGTTCAAAATTTGTTTTATTGGTTGATGGTTCGAGCTACTCTTATTCTTCCTATTCTCTGTTCAGAATCTGTCTTTTTTTAATTTGTACAACTAGGTAATTTACAATGAAATTTATCAATTTGTGGATGGTCAATTATCATCTCTCTACCTTCACAAAGTAGGGGTAAGGTCATAAGTTGTGTGCATACTATTAGGAGGAACGATAATGGGGTGGGGTGGGTATGGAGTGGGACGGGTTTACTTCTATGCAGGGTGGGGTGGGCAGTCTCTACATGGGGTGGGGTGAGGAATTATCTGAAGATTATCTACCTTTGAATAGTTATTTTACTTATGTCCATTCTTGTTACCTTCACAGCTGATGAGGATTCTCAATGGACTTCAAATGGGTTTTTGAAAATGTGTAGTGAGTCAGTTGATGAGCTTTTTATTGCCACCTTTGACTGCATCCTTGATATTGCTGCTGATGTTATCAAGAGAACTTATGAGTTAGTGGGTAAGGGAACTACCCTGGTTTGATTTAGTGGTAGTTAAATTACACTTAGTATACAGTGTGGAACAATATATTTACATCTCTTGATAAATATGACGATGTAATTCCTAGCTTGCTAGATAGACGTTCTTGGTATCCTCTAAAGCTCTTTAATGTCTTTTCCCCATTTTCTTTTATCGTATTAATAAGTGTTGTGTGCCTTTTTACCAATTATTCAATGTTAGATTTTATCAGTGTGTATAATTTGTTTTCTGAGTTTTGAAGGCAAATAATGCTTCTTTTAGATCTTTTACAAAGTTTTATGCTAAATTATTCTTGTGTGATTTCTAGGAGCTAGAGTTGTGTTTTGGGACATGAGAGAACCATTCATATTTAATTTATATCATGGTGTTGTTGAAGGTGCACGACTGGAAACTATACTTCCACAATTTGATAGGGTAACACATTCACTCCACAGTCTACTCCCTAGTCCCTTCTCCTCCTCTGTATCCTGAATATAGGAAGGAAATGATAAAGGGATTGCATATTCTCTTTCAATGCCTGGTCTAAATGTTGGACCTTTCTGGGATTACTTTATTCACTACATTTTTATGTTTTAGGTCGTTAATAATTTTTGTGTGCTGATTGATGACACCCTTAGAGACGTTGTAGTGAAAAGTATTTTAAGGCATCTCTGGTAAAATCTCACAATCTCATTCTCATGAAGTTTTCTATTATGATTCCAATAGTCCAGTACTGACTCTCTGATTTCACTTGATAGGAAGGTTATGCTTGGGTGTTACTAGATGGAGGTCCTTCACGCGCATTTTCTGATTTTGATGTTGTCATGATGGAAGATGCCTCAATATATTAAAAGTAAGTCCTCTCCTAACTTTTTTATTACTCGAGTATCCTCCTAATTTTTTATTATTAGCGGTCATTGTGCTTATTAAAGCAACAGTTGAATTTGGTGTTCTCAAGCAGAAGTTATTTTAACCCAACCTGGCCAACACGATTTCCCTTCAAAGTCCTAGTAAATTCTATTGCATAGAACACTTTCCTTGGTGTAATTTTCCAATTATATCTTTTTCCTATTCAAAATGTTGCTGGGCATTAAAATTGAAGTTACAAGCAGGAAAACAAAGTTGATAACTTTCTTTGCCTCTCGATACCTTCATTAGAGAATGAAGTCTCATAAGTTCTGTAATCTTCTGAAGTCAAGGAGTTGCCCGGAGATTCCTGGAGTAGCGGTGTTAGTATGAACAAGAGAAACTCTGTTATAGCCATTTCTGTACATTAAATGTGCATTGTGGATAGAGGAATACATAGAATTGATGGCATCTTCAGTTTTG
Organism: Capsicum pubescens; assembly: GCA_030864215.1. Taxonomy (NCBI): domain Eukaryota; kingdom Viridiplantae; phylum Streptophyta; class Magnoliopsida; order Solanales; family Solanaceae; genus Capsicum; species Capsicum pubescens. The sequence goes on along the minus strand of CM061548.1, from coordinate 381,628,793 downwards.
ATTGTTGCCAGCAAAGTATAGATCTTCAACTATTAGAAAAGTTGTATATTTCTATTTTCTAGGTTGTGTCTTCTTTCAAATTGTAGATTATTTAAGGTGTGTAATCTTCTGAAGATTTCAAGTTGACCTTATCTTTTCCAAGTTCGTCATTTTAATAGTTAGCACCCCCTAGAAAATATAGAACCTGAACTGTTTTAGCATGTTGCATCTTCTTGAAGGACATTTCCTTGTTTGGTTTTCACAAAAGATGCAATAACGTGTATTTACTTGTTTGGTTCTAACAAAAGATGCAATAGCATGTTATGCACCTAGGTGAAACTTCCCTTTTTGGTAGTAATTTCATCATCTGTTTGAGTTTGTTTTTAAGTTATTTTTTTTTTTGTTATACTTTTATCTTTTCTGAGCTGGGGGTCTATCGAAGACAGCCTCTCTACTTCATATGGGGTAGTGGTATGGACTGTGTGCACTTTACCCCACCCCACCCCCACCCCCACCCCCTTGTGGGAATACTATACTGGGTATGTTATTGTTGTTGTTGCATTAGTCTGATCATTGAAATTTACTATTCTAGACAATTCCCTTCATGTAAGCTGGCTTAATTTGCGTTGGCATTTTACTTTCGTCTCCTAATTATTTTAATTCCATGGCTTCCGACACCAAATAATTTATCATTTAAATTAAGGCTTCTCAAAACAGGAGTTTTCTGCATTTCACACTTCCCCAAAACTATACTAATTTATAACCAGATCTTAAGGCTTCTCAAAATAGGAGTTTTCTGCATTTAACACTTCCCCAAAACTATACTAATTTATAACCAGATCTTAAAGTGATGTACTTCAACTCAGCTAGTTGATATTGCCCAATATGGATGCTTTGCTTCCATTATGTTTCAGTTTTTAGCCATCACAGATGTTCGTAACTATTTGAGAAGAAAATATTATGTTTCTTTCACTTTCTAGGACTTGTTTGTTGCAAATGAGAAGGGCTTCCCCGATTGCTATACAAATATATATATATATATATATATATATATATATATATATATATTTGTATATTTGTATATTTGTATATTTGTATATCAAACGATATGCAACTACAAGTACTTATCTCGAACTAGCATAATAGTATATAATTTCAGTAAATAAGCTCAATATCTCAATATAAAGATAGGATAAGTCTAGCCTACCTAGACGCCAATACTAAAATATCTTTCCGTGAATCTTCCGAATAATATCACTAAACCCAAGCTTGGATACACATATCTAGCAATCCAAACTATTTACTATGTGATTTGAAATGTTGATAGAATTGTATAATATAGAAGGAAGAATATTGCACTTTAAAATGGCAAATGCCAAACATTTCTATAAAATGTAAAAATGTGGCAGAAGATGTTTGAAAATGTTCTCATATCTTTTAAATTTTAGTAAAGACTATAAAGATATATACATCAAAGTTACACAATTGCTGTACACTTTCCTTAACCCCACGTGGACATGGACTTGTATACCTAATGTGACATATGTCACATGTACATATCTATTTATAAATTTAATCTCGTTATATATATATATTCGGGTATTGCATAGGTTCGTGAAAAACTAATTACAATATTTTAAATATACCATAATTAATAGAAAATTATTTCTGATAAAATTTATATTATATAGTAATAATATTTTAACATTTCAAGATTAACTATCTCTGCTTAAAGACTATAAAAATCTATTATAAAGTAATATAAATATATAGTCACTTCAAGAATTTTATCAGTATCGAAATATTTTAGAAGGATACTAAATTATATTTTTACCAAATGACAATTTAAATCAAATATTCCACAATATATTAGATATTACTAAAATTCTGAAATGAACCGCCTGGAAACCAAACTATCAGTAATAAAGTGGGGCGGTTATAGAAAAGCTCTTTCTATCGAAAATGTATGAAAACATGAAAAATGACCGTGAGGGTCATTACAACATCCACTACTAAAAGGACTTTCGCCCGCAAAAGTAAAGGATAAGAAAATACCTGAGGGCTCAAACAGGTAGGGATACTGGGCGCTCATATCGCGCTCGAGAGGAAGGCCAGGTAAGTCGGTCGAAAATACATCGGGAAACTCGCAAACCACTGGGACAGAGTTACGCGATAGACTCTCAACACTGACATCCCAAACATAAGCATGAAATGACTCACAACCCCTCAATATCAGTTTCCTAGACGAAATGTAAAAATAATCCCCATCGAGATGTGACTAACAGAACCCTGCCACACAATTGGGGTACGCCGGAAAGACTAAAATAACATCTTAGCAAAAAAATTCAAGACCGCATGACAAGTAGATAACCAATCCATGTCTGTAATCACATCAAAATCTACCATATCTAAGACAATGAGATCAATCTGAGTACCAAACTCCCGAACAATCACCAAACACGATCTATATACCTAATCCACTACTAAAAAATCACCTAGAGGGATAGCTATATGCAATGGAACAAGTAAGAACTCTGAACATGGACCCAATCACGATGCAAAATTATCAAAAATATATGAAAATGTGGAATCGGTACTAATCAAAGCATAAACTGGATGATGGCATACAAAAACCATACTTGTGATCACAACATTCGAAGCCTCATCCTCAAATCTATCTGTTATAATATACAAATGACCCTATCTACTACTGGACTGGGTGCCTATCCGACTACCTCTAGAACCTTGGGGACCATCCCCATGACTCTGCGCATCACCCTTACCTAACGGCGGTACTAACCTGATCAGCTGTGCAGTCAAAACTGAAGGCTCAATCATCCCATACTGAGGACACGCACGAGCGAAGTGAACAACAAATCCGGAGTCATTACATACCCCGAGCACCCTACTCTGTCTTGATGCTCATAAGAATATGCCCATGTTCTTTTCACGTACTGTTTGCTAATTATTTTATGAAACGCTCTCACTTATGTAGTATAAACACTACATTATTTTTGATTGCTCTTCCTACCAGTACATTTGTATTAACCCCCTATATTTCAGGATCTGTGGCACAGTCCTGGGGTCCCGCTAAGAAGTAGATTATTGTCAGATGTTTGGAGTTAGTGAGCCTCCCTTATTTCAGAAGGCCTTGTCCATGTGATGATTTTATTTGGTTTTAGTTCATGATCCGATGGGGGGCCTTGTCCCAATCTTTCAAAACAGATGTTGTTTCCAATATTGATAGAGATTTCATAGACTGGTGTTAGATGTTTTTGAATCTTTATGAACTCATTTCAGTATTGCTTTGTTTGAAATACGAAGATGACCATGTATCCATTTTGTTTTCTGCATTTATATATTATATGAATTATGTTTGTGATTGCTAGTTAAAAAGAGGTTTCTCGGTCCTCCATGGTCGGAAAGCCCATTGCGTCCAGGGTCCCGACTTGGGTCGTGACAAACTTGGTATCATAGCTCGATTCATGGTCCCAGGGTATTTGCAAAATTGCGTCGGGCAGAATTTTTTTTATGGGTGTGTAGCGCGCCACACTTATAAGAGGGAAGTTACTAAACGTTTAGGAATGTCTTTCTTTTGTTCATGTCTTAGTTCGTACTGTAGAGTCTGAATGTCCCCTAACTCACAATTTCCTATATTTTAGAGATTCATCATGCCTTCGCGTAGATCAACTAAGCAGAACCCCCATGTTGATGATGTCCGCCCTACTTATGGGATGTGTTCTCGTAATAATGCTCGTACTCTAGAATTTGTTGCTACTCTGAGAGTTCCTCCAGTTCTGACTAGTCCACCTCAAGCTCCACAAACCAGTGTTAATCGTCCCCAACCTCCTCAGAGAGAAGTTTCGAAAGCTGAGTTCCAACAGTCTATCCAGATGATTGCCCAAATTGATTTTTCCCAGTCCTGGCAGTCGAAATATGTGAATTCGGTGCCTGGTTTATCTGAATCTACTTGGGTTGGTCAGTTCAAGAAGATGAACCCACCCACCTTAACTGGCACAAAGGTAAGGGAAGACCACTAAGGGTTCATTGATGAAATGGAGAAATTTTTTAGAGTTATGCATAATAATGAAGTTGAAGGGGTTGAGTTGGTAACCTATTAGTTGAAGGACGTATCTAAACAGTGGTACAACGAGTGGGAAGAATTAAGGGGTGGAGATGCTGAACTTTCTGTGTGAGGTGAGTTTGTAGAAGCTTTCCTGGACCATTTCTTTCCCCAAGAACCGAGGGAGGCAAAGGCTGAATAATTTGTGAATCCAAAATAAGGAAAGATGAGTGTTAAAGAGTATACATTAAAGTTCACCCAACTGTCTCATTATGCTCCAGAGTTAGTAGGCAATATGAGGGCCCGAATGAGGAAATTTGCATCTGATCTGTCGGATGATCTGGTATTGCAATGTAAAGGATCAATGCTGAATAGGGACATGGATTTCTCCAGGTTATCGGTGCATATGCAGCAAATAGAAGAGGAGAAGAAGAGGCTGGCTGAGGTAATGGAGAAGGAAAGACAAGCTAAGAGAGCTAGTTTTGTGGATCAAAACGTCAGTTAGCACCAAGGTTGCAATTGGGGTAACAAGTGGTCTAAGAAGAAGTTTTAGAGCAATGCTCAATCTTCAGCTAGCGCCCCTGCACGAAGACCTCCAGTTGATCAGTGGTTTTATATCTCCCAGCTTAATAGTGGGTTAAAGATGTAGGGAACTCAGTCCCAGGGGAGTGTGACTTACCTTGATAGGTCACACCCTCTCTGTCGTATTTATGGGAGGAACCACCCAGGGAAGTGTTATTCTGAGAATCGAACGTGCTACTCTTGCGGCCAAGTGGGCCATATTAACATAAACTACCCCTCAGCTAGGGGAAGTGTTGGGGGGTGCTAAGTCCCAAACTAACTCTACAACTCCACCACCAAAGAGTACTACTTCAGCTACTGGAAGTGGTCGCAATAGGTTGTATGCCTTATCTGCCCTCCAAGATTTAGAGGCTTCACCAGATGTTTTTACGGGTAATTTACAAATACTTTCACGTGATGCGTACGTGTTACTTGATCCCGAGTCTACTTTGTCTTATGTGACCCCTTATGTGGCAGTTAGTTTTGATTTTGAACCTGAAAATATTCTGAAACCCTTTTCAGTTTCCACTCTTATTGGTGATTCTATTATCGCTAGGAGAGTTTATAGAAATTGTGTGGTGTTTATTTTTCATCATGATACCGTGTCTGATCTGGTAGAGCTATACATGATTGATTGTGGTGCTATACTGGGGATGGATTGGCTCTATTCATGTTATGCTACCCTAGATTGTCGAACACGAAGGGTCACTTTTTCTTTTCCTAATGAGCTAGTGTTCGAGTGGGAGGGATGTTCTCTAGTACCCAAAGGGAAATTCATATCCTATCTTAGTGCCCGTAAGCATATGCCGAAGGGTTGTCTGTATCATCTTGTTCGGGTCAAAGATTCATGTGATGAAAGTCCTTCCTTCCAGTCTGACCCTGTAGTTAATGAATTCCCAGAAGTCTTTCCTGATGACCTCCCCGAGGTACCACCAAATTGGGAGATAGATTTTGGTATCGATTTAATGCCAACCACCTATTCTATTTCTATTCCTCCATATAGAATGACTCCTGCAGAATTGAAAGAGTTGAAAAAATAGTTGAAATACCTTCTTGATAAAGGCTTTATTCGTCCTAGTATCTCTCCCTGGGGTGCTCTGGTGCTCTTCGTGCGTAAGAAAGACGGCTTCCTCCGTATGTGTATAGATTACCGTCAACTAAACAAAGTTACAGTAAAGAATAAGTACCCTCTTCCCAGAATCGATGACCTTTTTTACCAACTTTAAGGTGCCAAATAGTTTTTCCAAAATAGACCTTCGTTTGGGGTATCATCAGTTGAAGGTTAGGGAGGCCGATATTCCTAAACCAACTTTTTGAACCCGCTACGGTTACTATGAATTCCTAGTTATGTCCTTTAGACTGACTATGCCCCTGCAGTTTATGGACTTAATGAATAGGGTGTTGCGTCAATTTCTAGATCTGTTCATCATAGTCTTTATCAACGACATCCTGATTTGCTCTAAGATTATGGAGGATCATGCCAATCACCTCCGAAGAATCTTTCAGACCCTTTGAGATCATGAGTTGTATGCAAAGTTTTCCAAGTGTGAATTATGGCTTAGTGGTATTGCTTTACTGGGGCACATTGTTTCAAGTGAGGGGATCAAGGTTGACCCTTAAAAGGATGAGGCAGTGAAAAAATGGTCCAGACCCATGATTCTAATCGATATTCGGAGCTTCTTGGGTTTGGCAGAGTATTACAGGAGATTTGTAGAAAATTTTTCTTCCATAGTTACTCTTCTTACGATATTGACTCAGAAAAAGGTGAAATTCTTGTGCTCCGACACTTGTGAGAATATTTTTGAGAAACTGAAGGACAAATTGACTACCACACCAGTTTTGACCCTTCCTGACGGTACAAAAGGCTTTGTTGTGTACTGTGATGCATCCCAGGTGGGAATTGGGTGTGTACTTATGCAGTATGATAGGGTGGTGGCCTATGCGTCTAGACAGTTTAAGGTACACGAAAGGATCTATCCTACCCACAACTTGGAATTAGAGGAAGTAGTGTTCGCCCTAAAGATTTGGCATCATTATCTTTATGGGGTGTATGCTGATTTATTTTTCTAACCTCAAAAGTTTGCAATATGTTTTCATGCAAAAATAACTGAATCTCAGGCAGAGGTGGTGGTTGGAATTACTGAAGGATTATGATATGAGCTTACATTACGGGCAAGGCCAATATGGTGGTCGACGCCCTTAACAGGTTGTCTATGGGCAGTCTTTCTCATGTGGAGGAAGGAAAGAGAAATATGGTGAGAGAAATTCATCAGCTTGCAAATTTGGGAGTTTGATCTTGAATTCCGCAGATAGAGGAGTGTTCGTGCACGAGGTTGCTAAGTCCTCCCTATGTGTAGAAGTTAAGAAGAAGTAGGGTGAGGACCCCATTTTGATGCAGATTAAGAAAAATATTGATCAACAAAAGGTAATGGCTTTTGAAATTGGTGGTGATGTGATTTTGAGGTGTCAAGGTAGGTTATGTGTGCCGAATGTGGATGGGCTGCGAGAAAGAATTCTTGATGAAGCTCACACTTCCAAGTATGTGGTTCACCCCGGTTCTACTAAAATGTATCATGACCTTAAGGCTATTTACTGGTGGAATAATATGAAAAGAGATGTTGCTAACTTTGTGGCTAAGTGTTTGAATTGTCAACAAGTTAAGGTTGAACATTTTAGGCTAGGTGACACTTCCCAAGAGATAGCTCTGCCTATGTAGAAGTGGGAGATGATCAACATGGACTTTATAACTGGACTTCCGAAATCCTGAAACCAGTATGACTCTATTTGAGTGATTGAAGATAAGATGACTAAGTCTGCCCATTTTCTTCCTGTACGGACCAACTACTCGGGGGACGACTATGCTAAGCTATACATTTGAGAGATAGTTCATTTGCAGGGGGCACCAGTGTCTATTATTTGTTATCGAGATACACAATTTTCTTCTTAGTTTTAGCGATCCTTTCAAAGGGGTTTTGGTACCCAAGTAAACCTTAGTACTTTCTTTTATCCTCAAATTGATGGGCAAGCAGAGCGCACCATTCAGACCTTAGAAGATATGTTGAGGTCTTGTATAACTGACTTGAAGGGTAGTTTGGTGGATCACTTGTCGTTGATAGAATTCGCCTATAATAATAGCTACCATTCTAGTATCCAGATGTTTTCTTTTGAAGCTCTTTATGAGAGGAGATGTAGATCCCCGATTGGGTGGTATAAAGTGGGTGAAACTCATTTGTTTGGGCCTGACATTGTTCATCAAGCGATGAAGAAAGTGAAGGTCATTAAAGAGCAACTTAAGACAGCTCAGAGTCGCCAAAAGTCCTATGCCGATGTTAGAAGAAGGAAATTGGAATTTGAGGTTGATGATTGGGTACTTCTAAAAGTCTCCCCTATGAAGGGAGTTATGCAATTTGGAAAGAAATAAAAGTTTAGTCCTCGTTATATAGGCCCATATCAGATTAAAAGAAGGATTGGTAGAGTTGCTTATGAGTTAGATTTGTCCTATCCATGCTAAAGAAGTGTATTAGAGATCATTCTCTTGTGTTTCCTGTGGAAGAAATCAATCTAAAGGACTCATTTTCATACGAAGAAGAACCGATTGCAATTTTAGATCGTCAAGTTTTCAAGTTGAGAAGTAAGGAGATACACTTGGTTAAGATATAGTGGAGGAATTAAAGAGCTGAGGAAGCTACTTGGGAGTCGGAGGATGACATGCGTACGAGATACCCAAATCTCTTTGGGACCACGGATGATGATATGAGAGGTACGACGAATCTTACACTTTCTCTCTTTTCACTTAGTGCTTGAAATTGTGCTTGTTTATGTCCCAAGTCATCATTCGGGGATGAATGATCCCGGGGTGGGGTGGGGGGAGGGAGGGGGGATAGTGTAACACCCCGTATCATTCTTGACTTGATTCCACTCATATTTGCATGTATTGGAAATTTGAAGCCTGAAATTTTTCTAAGTATTAATAGACTTAGTCATATTTTAAGATCTTAACTTCAATGATTTCTAAATGGGTCTTCCCGATTTTGAGACATAGATTTATGAGTTATTTCATGTTCGGGGGTGTAAACGGCATGTCTTGGAAAATTTTCAGATTTTTCAGACCAGGTTTGAGTCGTGTTTGGATCATGGAAATAGTAGGTCACCGAAATTGCACCGCATCATGGTGCCTATAGCGATGAGCCCTCTGGTGTGATACGATGGACTCCAAAACCGGGATTAAGTTAGGAAGTTAATTTCCAAAGGGCAGTCTTATTTTTTTCCCATAGCCCAAGTCGTAATAACACGAAATTAAGTCGTCACTAGGGCATTATATACCATAGATTACTCAATTTCTGTCCCAACTAAACCCTAACTCCCCCAAAGATCAAGAGTTCAACCTCTAAGTTCAAGATACTCAAGAAAGTGTCAATATTAGAGTTTCATTCTTCAAACTAAGTGACCTAAGGTACGTGGGGCTATCCTAAATCTCATGGACACAAGTTTTACGATTTCTACAAACTTTAAAATAAAATAATATATATATATATATATATATATATATGTACGTATATGATATTGTCTTTGGTAAATTGTTTCAGGAACATGTATTGTGAAACCAATTTGATGAAATTACATTATTGTCATGGGATTTTTCCATGAGTTTGATTTACAATCCCTTGCATATATGATTTGATTTCGAAAGATGAATTACGAATGTAAATTGTGAAATCTTCACTCTCCATGATGACATTTACGTACTTTGCATGATATCTATTATAAATATTCTTAGAGCATGATTTAAGAGCCCTTGTTGATCATGAGTTTTTTCTTTAACTATGTATGGGCTGGTTTATGAATGAGGACAACTTATTGAGTCTTAAAAGATTACCTAATCATTGTGAATGTGTTGAATAAATAGAATGGCCACTTCATTCTAATGTCTTGTAAAGAAAGTGGGTTTCATGAGTTTAGAATCAACGTGTGATATGATAAAATCTTTGGTGGTCATTTACATATTTTGAATGAGAATGGTTGTGGAATTAATATAATTTGAATGACTTGCAAGTCTGGGTATGACGATACCCTGTTGTGATGCACCCTTAATAATAATGAGAAAGATTTGTTAGTAAGCATGAGTTACGTTTTTAGAGGCTAAAAATTGGGCTTAAAGAGAGCTAGACGGTTACCCGAAGAAAGCACGAGTTGAAAGACTCCATGCTGGAAATTGTGGTTTGCCGACTCAGGATTATGGTACCATGCTTTGTGGTCTTGTGTACCTTGATTCATGTCATCCCAACTTGGAACTATGGTTAGGATCCATGCTTTGTGGTCTTGTGCACTACCATGACATGTTGATTTGATTGGGAATTTTGGCACCCTGCTTTGTGATCTTGTGTGTCCCCCTTACTGATACTCCAATCCTTGCGGCAAACTTGGATTGGGGGCATGGCCGCCAAGTCAATGGCGGATCTCATATAGCCTGTGGGATTACAGACTTGTAGGGTGTATTGTCTAGCTCAAAAGTAAAATAAAGAGTGGAGTCATGGTTTTTAAGGAATTGTTTTGATGCTCATAAGAATATGCCCATGTGCTTTTCAAGTACTGTTTGCTAAATTGATTTATGAAACACTATCACTTATGTTATATAAACACTATATTATTTTGGATTGCTCTTCATATCAGTACATTTGTATTGACCCCCAATATTTTAGGATTCGAGGCACAGTCCCGGGGTCCCTCTAACAGTAGATCATTGTCAGAGCCTCCTTTATTTCAGAAGGCCTTATCCATTTGATATTTTTCATTTAGTTTTGGTTCATGGTCCGATAGGGGGCCTTGTCTCATTTTTTCAGACAGATGTTGTTTCCAGTATTGATAGAGATTTCGCAGACTGACGTTAGATGTTTTCGAATCTTTATGAACTCATTTTAGTATTGCTTAGTTTGAAATACGAAGATGACCATGTTTTCATTTTGTTTTCTGCATTTAAATATTATATGGATTCTGTTTTTGATTACCAGTTAAAAGGAGTTTCGCGGGCTTCTATGGTTCGGGATGCCCGTCACGGTCAGGGTCCCGGATTGGGTCGTGACAATAATAAAATATACACATGTATATAATAAGGACATATATATTATGAGAATATATAGTCGTAATATATCGTCTGAGAAAATAGAGTTAGAAAAATGAATGCGATTATCCAAAAAATTATTTTGTGATTTTGATGTTAAAATTATTAATTATATTTATTTAAAATATTTTGAAATATGATAGAGAAAAATAAATCCTCGTTCTTTCATATTTTCAAAATTCATAAAGATAAAAATATGAATTTATTTTGAAAAATTATTTAGGGCCAAGAAACATTAGAAAATATAATTGAAGGAAAAGAGCGAGCCAAAATTGGATGTCAACAGTCACTACACTAAAATATTCCTTGATATCAAATAAGAATTTTATGTAAGTATCAAAAAGATTTTTATACACAATAGGATAACCAATCTTCAATTACTTCTTTGGGATATGGAAAGTTCTATAAACTAGCACCGCAAAATATTTATCAATCAACTTACTAATAAGATAATTTACGGATAGCGAGTTTCTACTATACTATCAATATACGAAACTTAAATCCTATGCGATTATATCTATTGGGACTTTGAAGTTTTGATGATTGACATGTAAATGAAACATGCTACTCAAGCTAGTCCAAACACATGAAGACAAAGGTCGGATCGGATCTCACTAGAAGACATGGATAAGTTTGCTTAAAGCTAGGAATGGATAAGCTCTCTTGATGAAATCATAATCACATGTGAAAGAAGAAGTGATGATGAGTAAGAAGTAGTAATTGAGTAAAACACTAGAAGATAAACTAAAGGAAGAGTTTCACTCAAATAAAGAGAGGAAGGTGCAGAAGGAGTTTTACTTGATGATGGACTTTGACTTAACAACAAACTTTGTTGAGTTGAAGAGTCCAAAGCAAGGTAGAAGGCTAATGACTTGGAAGGAATCTTTTGAGAGTTGTTATACATCGAGGATTAACTCATTGAGTCACTTATGCACTTAGAAAGACAACAACATATTGAAAAATCACCCGTGAAGTTCCAAAGGTTGAAGCAGCCGAAGTTGGACCTGTTTCTATTACTTAGAGTTAGGTGTCTTAAACTTTATGTATTAGGTTGGTTCTCAAGTTGTAATGTTGTCTTGTGTCAGTGAAGTATAAACTGAGTTAGGAGCTTTGCCTTCACGTTGGGAACTTGAAGACTTGGGAACACTAACCTTGGAAAGGTACGTGTATTGAAGAAATAAAAGTTAGAGTTTAATTCCTAGATTACAAGAGTCTTATAATTTATTGATTATTGAGGCTCAATTATTTTAGTGGAGTTGGGGTTAAATCATGTAGAGGTACAGATCGTGTTTTTTTAATCCCTCTTTGAGCCAGGTGTTTTCCACGTAAATATCACTGTGCAATTACTTACTGTTTTAGCTAGATACGAACACGTTAGTTAACCTGTTCCATTGATAGGAAACTGTTAGGCTAAAATAAGTAATCAATAGGGGGCGTACTCTAACAAGTGGTATCAGAGAAAGCTTGTCTTACGTAAGGCTAGCACCTAAGAAAAGATCACTATGATGAATTCCGCACCCCCTACTGGGCACAATTAAGGCCAATCCACTACTAGGCCACCATTTTTTGATGGATCTTATTTCACCTGGTGGAAAGCTAGGATAGAAATGTTTATTCAAGGAGAAAACTATGAATTATTGGATAGTATTACTGTTGGTCCAACTATTCAAATGAAGCTGGAAGATGGAGAACAATTCAAGAAAGTAAGAAGTGAATTTACTGCTGATGATTTGGTTGTATTAAGGAAAAATGCAAGTGCAATGAACATCCTAGTGTGTGGACTAGGTGTAGTTGAGTACAACAGAGTTTCTACTTGCATCACTGCTAAAAAATTTTGGTATGCCTTGGTGAATGCACATGAGAGCACCACTCAAGTGAGAAAATTCATAATTGCTCTCCTCTTTACCAAATATAAAGATTTAATGATGAAGGAAAATGAATCCCTTCATCAGATGATGTCAAGACTCACTGCCTTAACAAATGAATTGACTTGTCTGGGAAAAGTCATCCCTACTACGGAACAAGTTAAGAGAGTGTTAAGGGTTTTGCCTAAGCCTAAATGGGATGTCAAGGTTACTGCGATTAGGGAGGCAAAGGATCTAGGTAGTACGACTCTAAATGAGTTAGTAGGTAACCTGAAGACTTATGAGATGCAGATTGATAAAGACAAAAAGGATAGGGTAGCTCTAGAGAAAACGTTGGCCCTAAAGGCTTTAGATAGTGATGGAGAAATGGAACTGACCGAAGAACAAGTAGCCTTCATAACAAAGAATTTCAGCAAAGTATTCAAAAAGAAGAATGGAACAGGTAGCAAGAGACGTTCCAATAACAATCCCACTGGGTGATATAAGTGTGGTAAGACTAATCATCAAGTTAGAGATTGTCCTGTCTGGAAAATTGAATGGAGAAAAGAAAGAGCTGAGAACGAATACAAAGAAAAGGCATGAAAAGGGATAAGAAAGAATTTGCTACGATGGTTGCTTGGGGATCTGACTCTGAAGAATCAAATGAGAAAGAAGTAGATGAAACTGTTCTCATGGATATTGAAGATTCAGACATGGAAGATGAACATAACATAGTTGAGGTAAGTGTTCCTAAACTTAAAAAAAAATTTACATTTGTTTTCCAAAGAAAAGGTTGTTTCTCTAATGAAAGATTTAATAGATGATTTCCAAGAATTAACTTCTGATTGGGATGAACTATTCAAATTCTTGTTGTTGACACCTAATTTTTGCCCTTCACAATCAAGTTCAATCTCGAGTTTCTTAGTTTTTAAATAAAATTACAATATTTATTTTATCTGAATAAAAGCTTCTCAAAATATTTATTAAGATGAATTTGTCATTTTAAGTAGCGATTATATATTGTCGTATTCAATTATACGAGATATTATAATTTTGTTACTTAAATATTTATTTTACAAAATATCAAATTTTGATCAAGGCTTATCTTGAAAATAAATTATAATGATTAAAATCTTGATTTAAATATAATTTATCCTCAAAGATAATTTATTTGGATAAATATGTGTTTGATTTTGTCAAATCAAGAAGCTCGGGGTTAAATGAGGAATTAATTTATATCGAACATCAATTTAATTTAACTAATCTATTAAATTCGATCATAATTGAAACTAAATTACAATTACAATGCAATTGGCCGATTGACTTTCAATTTGGTCAAAATTTAAATAGAATAGGCTAAATTAGAATTGAAGATATTTTCTAAATAACAACAACAACAAACGCAGTGTATTCCCACCTCGTGGGGTCTGGGGGGGTAAGATGTACGCAGTCCATACCTCTACCTCTAAAGATATTTTCTAAATAAACATCCAAAAATTTCCTAAATCCCTAATCTACCCCAAATAAAACATATAACCCATTCCTAAGCCAACAAACCATCAAAAACCGGCCCAATCAGTTGCTACAACAACACCAGCGCACTCCAAAAACACCAAGACTCGGCCCAGATAAACATTCAATTGACAAACAACATCTTCAACAAAAATAGACGACAACACCACAGCGGGTTTACACGTACAACTCCAAACGAACCAGCATACAACTCCGATACCAGCGGCCATATCCGATCCAACACTGACCCAACATCAATTCGATCCAAACCTATCTCGAACCCGACTCCAAAACCGAACAACAAATCGAAACATTAACAGCAGCCGCCCAAAGGCAATCTCAACGAAAAAATTCGAATTTCAAAATTCGAATTTGTACTAATTCCGTACAAATTCAAACAAATCCAGCTCACCCCTGATTCCTTAATTGAAAATTCAAAATTCCCATTTTGGAAGTGCCAAAATTACCCTCGTTTCCCTTTTATCCCACTGGGAGCACAAAGCAGGACCTTCCCCTCATCCTATAAAAGAATCACTGTGGATCATCAAAAGCCAAGTTTGGAGGGGGAAAAACTTCCAAGAAAAAAATAGTCTCACATTTTTTTGGTAGAATTTTTTTTATTTTCGTGAAATTCGTCGGCCAAACAAAGATTTCGAGTTGACGACGAAGTTTTTTCGGTGGCGATTAATCCCGACCAATCTCATGATCCCATTTTTCTGCTCCAAAACATGTAATATTCCTTTTTATTTATTTTCGGTTTTATGTCTTCTTCGTATCATCTTCATCGTTTTATCGTAGTAGTATTGTATGCTGGGAGTTCGCTGTAGATAATAGCCTCGATGGCTGTAGGATTTGAATGTGATGGTTGTTGTATGGTTCGCTGAATCGATGATTATTATTTCATGTTTTGGTTACTCTGAACATATTGTTAATGTGGTCAATTAGCCGAAGTATCGTATAACATGGAATTATTGCCTCACTGTCTTGATTTTTCGACTCCCGTTGCGAGATATTATATCATCTTCTAACCTGAACTTTGTTAAATGAAAGTCGAACATGTAGTTTCTTTGATTTATTCTGAATTTGAGTAGAATGCGTCTCGCTTTTGAGACTACTGTGATAGTAAGTTTCAGTCACCTCTGCCATGCATTTTTTATTTCTTTTGAGTATTATGATTGAATTTGCTGTCGCTATGCTTGAATATCTCTATTTTAGTCTAGCTACATCTTCTCAAGTGTATTTTTGCTTCGATTTATCCCGGTTTTCTTCATGTACTTTTTCTTCAATCTTTGAAAGTTCATTTCGAGTTGGTCGAAGAGAGGGTGAGGATGACTTTGCATATATGCTTCTGAGAAATGCAAATTGGGTGTCTTGTTGTGTGTTATTTACGCAAAAAGCTGCTTTGTTCCTTCATTGCAAACAAATTTTCTTCGATGTTTCAATTTTGCCTAATTGCATTTTCACTTTAGAAAATGTCCAGCTTTTTCTAGATCATTTTTTTTCTCCTTGTTTTAATCTTTAGATACTTGGTAGGCTCATGTCTTATCTACTTTCGGGACGATGTTCCTCTGATTAGGTTGATTGGTTGTTTATTCAAATTTTTTCTTTACTTTTGATCCAATTTGACTCTCTTTGAAACAATCTGACTAGAACCTAATCTTTTGGTGCAAAAACTGTTCAATAATCCAATATGAGTGTATAAGGTGGTGTAGTGGTGTACCCCATTTGGTGTACATTTTATTTTTTCAAATTGCAATAAATTAATTTACCATCATATAGTATGTTTGAAGTCTTTAAGGAGCTTGATTACTTGAATGTCCATTATCTTTTCCTTAGCTTATTTTATTACTTATTTCATTGTTGCTTGTCTTTGGTCTATTCCTTCATTGTTGAAATTTGGATGCCTTAAAATAGTCACTAGTAGAAGTATGTCGTGAGATATCATTTTGGTGTTCTTTCGCTTAAAATTGGTTTTGAATAGGATAGTATTTGATTATCAACCTTCCAATGTGTTGGTTTACTTTTCCTTTTGTAGTTCGAATGTGTTTTGATTTCTTTCTTTTTTCTTTCGCATGTGAACCCACCTTGGAGTCCAAATGGGCTCTTTTTTTTTCCTTGCTTCTCATAATGGGCCAACATTGCCCATCTTTCTTAGTCAAGCCGAAGGAAAGTCCAAAGCCAGTTAAATAGCGTATGAATACAAGGAATCGAAAGAAGAAGAATGGACTAAAGTCCCATCCTTGAAGTGGCTAGGAGGCTTGGAAGTCTCATTTATTTATTCATTTATTGTTGTCTTTTTATTATTATTTACTTTTTTTTCTTCATTTTATTATTCATTCATTTGGGCCTCGAAGCCAAAGTTGTAAATTTAATGCAGGTGGAGCAGATTTTGGGCCAACGGGCCTGAAAAAAATAGTTTAGGACAGGTTATGGGCCGAACGCCCAATTAGATTCGGACATGGTTTATCGATTTGGGCCCAATGGCCCTTCTTTTACTTCCTCCTCTCTTTTCCATTTTATGTGTTTATTTGCTTATTAGTTTGTTTAGACTTAGTTAAAATCCCTACTAACTCGCCCAAATCTATTTTTCATAAGTTTTTTCTAAAAAGTCAATCACTTTTCAAAATATTAATCTTTTCAGAAGTTAATCAAAAGATGTTCTCAAACATTTCGGATAACCGCAAGTTAGCGGACGTTTTAGGTGCCTAATACCTTCCTAAGATTTTAATAGGGACCGCTTACTCAGAATCTTCAAAACTTAAGCGATTTTTCTGTTTTGGATAGTTTAAATTATTTTATTAGGGTTTCTGAATTCCTTTTCAAAATTTAGTGGCGACTTTTTAAGAAGTCAAAATTTCGTCAAAACAGAAATGACGACTCTGTTGAGGAACATTTAAGTAGGTTCTAACCAAATTTTTGATTTCGTTTTTTGATTAACTATTTACATGTTTATATGTTTCGATTTCAAGGTATTTAATTATTGCATCTCATAACATATTCCTGCATTTATTTATAAACTGCTTTGGGGTTTCGTGGATGTTCCGGCCCCTGTTGTTCAATTCTAAATAATGTGTTGAAAATACACTGGTTTGTTAGCACGTGAGTCGTCTGGTGGCCGTTCGTATTTTCAAACCCAAGTTGCCCACTTGGGAACCTGTGTTCAAGCCCACTCTAGACACTTAGGATAGAGAGAAACCAAAATTCTATTTTAGGCATGAGCCTAGGATGACTCAATACCCGAGCGGGGTATTGCGCCTATTAGAAAACCCACCTTGCGTCTATTGACCCCGAGTCAATTACAGACGAACCATACTTATGTGTTGAAGAAAACATATGTTAGTTTAATCCAATCCATTATCCTTTGGGGGTTCGGGAGAAGACTTGTCTTACTTACTTTCGTATAAGGATGCCTCAATCATACACCGATTGACGAAGGAATTGAAACAAGCCAAGCAAGAAGTTGATCAATTTGGACAGTTGCATGGCATTTATGGCATAGTTATACGACAATCGCTTGATCATTAATGGATGTCACCAATAACGAGGAATGAACAAGGCTAAGAGGGTGAAGGCCCATAGAGAAAGCATTCAGGAATTAGTATTTTCTATCCCCTCCGTGGGACATCATTCCTTTTCACATGTTATTTCCCTTTTCCTAAAGGTTGTATCCCTTTTGTCCGACTTTTGTAGGAATTTATGTCGTTTGTGTATATCTATGGAATTGGGGGATAATGGATTGGCTTTAAAAAGGGCATATATTTTCTTAAAAGATCATTAAGCCTAAACCTTTGGCTCAAAAGGGTCACCCCAGTTAGGATACGCGCTATTATAATGTTTAGGTGATATAACTGCCTTATGTGTTATGTTTGTGTGTTTGAATCAAAGACAAGTTTATTCACTAGGCTCATGTGGATTAATTTGGCTATGACACAAACAACTCTACGTGGTTATTTCTTGTCAATTTTTTTGCATTACTAATCACATATGGAAACTAAAATATCTGCCTTTGAGTTATTTTGTTTTACAGATAATAGAAAACTACTCTGTGTTGAAATAAGCTGGTAGAACATTCTTACTTCACCAGGTCAAAAGCGCATAAAATTCCATCCTCTAACCATCATTCAAAAATGACTAAAAGCGATGAAGAAAATGTATTGACCATCAGGGACAGTGTAATAGCGGAACAAAGCGAGATGATTGCTGAACTCGCGAGAAAATTGGAAATGCTTCAGGAAGAGATGAATCGTACTCGAGACTTGGCTAACCTAGCCATCACTTTCAATGCTCCCGCTATAGGAGGGCATGGGACTCCACTCCAGATCCCTCCTCTTAGTATGCCTATTCTCGGGGACCATCTAAGTAGCATATTATCCATCTCTGCTCCTCCACTTGTCTAAAACACCAATTCCGAAAATAACCCTGATGCTTACCATCCACAAAATCCATCCCTAACTCTACAAAACCCGTCTCCGAATCCACAAAATTTTCTCCCAAATCCATAGAATCTATCCCAAATCTACCAAATCCACCAAATCTATCTCCGAACCCACAAAATTCATTTCCAAATCCACAAAATCCTTCTCAGATACCACCAAACTACTCCCAAATTCCACAAAATTTTCCCAATTTCCAAAATGTCCTCCCCACCTACCAACCAACCTCCTCTCATCCTCAAAATCAAGCTATCCTTCCAAATCCTCCTCATGTCATCGTATCTCCTGACATCTACAATTCATTTCCTAATTCCGAGATAGACCATTACGAGGAGAAGGAAAAAGAGTGGAGGAACGAGCATGAAATGAAGTTGTTGGCTATGAATGAAGAGATTATGAGGATCAAAGAATCTCATGGTGTGGGGGGAAATGATGGCCTAGGTTACGATGATCTATGTGTTCACCCTGGAGTAGTTCTACCAGAAGAATACAATGTTCCTAAATTTGAAGTGGTCGATGGTACTAGAAATCCAATGGCCCATTTGAGAAGGGATTGTGATGAAATGGTAGGGGCAGGAAAAAATGAGGCATTATTGATGCGCTTATTCAGCCGAAACTTAAGCGGCGAAGCCTTAGATTGGTGCATATCTCAAGAACTGAAAAAATGAACTAGTTGGAGGGCATTAGCGAAAAGTTTCCTTGATAGGTTTGCGTTCAATAATGAAATAGTCCCTGACCGATATTCATTAGACCGAATCAAGAAAAATAATGACGAGTGTTTTCGAGAAAAGAAGCTGCTAAAGTATAACCTCCCATGTCTGAGGAAGAGATGGTGTCTATGTTCTCTTTCGCTAAGGAGAGAGAATATTATACTAGGATGGTATCCATTGTCAGGGCAACTTTCGCAGATTTGGTAAAAATTAGGGAATCGCTAGAAGAAGGCATTCGAACAGGAAAGATTGTCAAAACCCCAACATCGTATGGGACTTCTATGTTCTCAAAGAAGTCAAAGGAGGATGTAGGTGCGGTCTCTGCTGATTCTGTTGCTAAATTAAACAAGAAATTCAAGCCTAGGAATATTCTTTCCTCTCCGCCGTCACCAAGTTTTCAGCCTATATTCTACGCCCAACTACAATATCAAGCTCCATTTACAAATATTTTACCCTAGTATCAAGTTCCGCAATCAAATTATCAGTCTCACATTCAATCTACTCTTCTAAAAAATCAAAGAAACGTCCAAGATCCTCCAAACTATCATCAAGTACCTCCCCCTGCTAATCAAAATCAGTATAACCCCCCATGTATAAACCTCGAAAAGAAGCCTCCTAGAAAATTCACTCCATTGGCTGAAAGTCGTACCCAGATCTTTGGAAGATTGATGAAAGCTAGTTATTTATAGCTTATTCCATCTAAGCCTACCAATCTCAATTCCCGATTCTTTCAGACCGATCAATTTTGTGCTTATCATTCAGGATCGTCCGGTCATAATGCTGAAGATTGCATCAATCTGAAACACAAGATCCAAGACTTGATCAAACAGAAGATCATCACACTTCAGGCACTGACTCCAAATGTAACCAATAATCCATTGCCTAATCACGAGGAATCTATGGTTAGCATGAATGAAATAAAAGGCGAATGGGTATCTGGCAAGACTATTACTAAGGTGGATCCACAAAATTTTAAAAAGACAAAAAGAGTGGAAAATAATTTGGAAGGAATTATTGAGCCCATTATGGTCCCAGAAAAAGCATTTAAGCGTGGAATAGGGTACCAACCAAGAAAAGAAGATGAGATTGAAGATAATTCAAAGATGAGTCCGTCCAAACCGTCGCCACTCTTGCACCAATCATTTCCTGTGCGTGAGATGTCAAATAATGATGGTCTTGGGGATGAGATAGGAAATCTGTTCAAGAAATGCAATATTGTACCAGAAGATTTCCCGAAGTCCAGTGGGGTGAAGAAGGTTGCACCAGGAGAGGCTTTGCAAAATTAGAATTTCACCCCGCTCCTAATTTATCGCCCATCGGAGTATATGAAATGACAATTACTAATGGTTTTAAAAATCTGTGATGATCCGGAGGTGGCTCTGTGATCCACCCTTTTATGTCTCAAATTTTTGTTTCGTGTTTTACTGCTTTCAAAAAGGCATGGGCTCGCATTTGAGCGGGTCAGGAGCCATAGTTTTTATTTATTTTTCAAAAGACCTCCTTTTATTTAAGAAGTTATTTTTAAATATGATTATATTATCATCTTTTATTATCTTGTTATAATCTAACATGTTTTGTTTTGGTAGCAATAATTTAAAAACCTGCCAATATCATGTCATGAAAATGGTTAGACGAACGAAGCAAAGAGAATAATGATGAATGGAAAGAAGGTGGTGAGGAGAAGTTAATGAAAGATATAGAGGAATTTGAAAAGAGAAAGAAGCCCATCCTAGAGAACCCCTAATCCTACCTGAGATGAATGGTCAAGAGTGGACCAAACCAGTTAATTCTGATGCGGTAAAAAGATAATATGTTTGTAAGATGTTTTAGCTTTTGTTTTCTTTGTTTGTAATCGCCTTTATGATAGAATTTGTTTTATGATGTGTAATTGGCTAGAATCCTTTCCTTTCATGTACGAACTACGTTTGACCTGAATTCCCAAGAAAGGGATACGTAGGCGGCCTATATCGACTTCGGTCAACCCCTTAGGATAATTTATCCTTTTCTTTCATGTATGAACTACGTGATGACCTGAATTCTCAAGAATGAGATACGTAGGTGGCCTATGTCAAATTTGGTCAACCCACCAAAATTTTATATATATCCCTAGCGTAGTCCTTAACTACGTTTGACCTGATTCCTGCTTCAACGGGATACGTAGTCACCCCAATGACTCGGTCATATAACTCCAGGAAAGGAAATCGGGGCATAATTTTCGAGAAGGAATCTAAAAAATTCACAAGAGAAAGATCATCGTCCAATAAAGAGATCGAAAACCAACAAAGACTTTGGATCCTCTCAAGCTCGGATCATCTCAAACAACACTAAACTGGGGCATCCTCAAAATTTCCACTAAGCAATGGAATATATTTCAAATTCCCCATCACCAGAGGGCAAAGTCAAACTTTCAAAGTCACTAGCTGCGACAAAGTCTAAAAAGACTTAATCTCAGGCTATGACAGAACAGTTTGAAGAACCCTCCACAATGATGATGAGTTTTGGAAATCCTCCGTCGGATATAGTCAAAACCAAGAAGGAGAAGTTTGTTGAGCTAGTACATGACATGACTGGCAGAGATTTTCTAAAGCCCTTTTTTAAAAAAAAAACTTTCGAAACTATTTTCTAAAAGTTAAGACTACTTTCAAAAATCTATAAAAATCTTTTACTTAGTGATTGCCTAGACATCTATGGGAGCAAGGAGACGGGATTGAGGTACCAACATGACAGAGTACCTGGAAGATGGCGAGGAGCAAACCAAGGATAGAAGAAGGTCAACACAGAGTAGTTTCACTCAAACTAATAATTTTTCTGTGGATGCAGGGATCAACACAAAAAAATGAGAGTCTTTTTCAAAAAATCCCCAAGCAAGTTGGGAGCCATACCAGAACATATAATGTGTAAGAATGGTATTTTGGGTAGCCCTAAAAATAGGTTTAATACCCATTCATCGAGGACCTTTTGAATTGTCTATCTCATTTCTTGAGACTATGAAGGACAAACAAAGGTGTCTCATCTACTTTATGAATATTGTATTTAGAATTTTTCTAAAAAATAGTCTCTAGCAAAAGCGACTTTGTGTCTGCTAAACATTTACCTTGAGCACAGGTACATTTAAGGGAGTTGGCACAATAAATACAACAATCAAAGGATCACTCAAATAGGAGGAAGAGCAGAAAGTCATCCTTAAAATTTGCCTTAAGCGAAACAACGGTATTTGAGAAATCCCCAAACAAGGGTTTTTCCCCATTTACTTGCATCTGGTGGATCTGTTATTTAATCATTTCTTTAAAAGAGAAGATTGATAGCTGAATAAGCCCTTCAAATTATGATACTCTGTATTTGTAATTAAACTATCATAAAGCTGGACTTTGGTCGCCTGTGAGAGCGACGTTGTGTCTACTAATTGTCTACCTTCAGTACAGGTACATGTAGAAAGCAAGACACAGACAAACGAACTCAGGTGAAACTTTTTTCAAATTACCGGAAAAACTATTGCATATCATTGCCAAGATGGCCATCTCATATCATTGCCAAGAGGGATATTTCATATCATTGCCAAGATGGTCATTCATATCATTTCCAAGAGGTCCATTTCATATCATTTCCAAGAGGTCCATTCATATCATCGCCGAGAGGGACATTTCATATCATTGCCAAGAGGGCCATTTCATATCATCGCCGAGAGGGCCATTTTATGGCATTGCCAAGAGGGCCATTCATGCCATTGTCGAGAGGGATATTCATAGTATTTCCAAGGGGGGAATTCATGTCATTGCCGAGAGGGCCATTCAATATCTGTTGACATGTGAGACACAAACCTGGCATCGAGGATATCATCACCATTCAATATTTGTTGACACGCGAGACACAAATGCTGGTGTCGAGGATATCATTAACATTTAATATATGTTGACATGCGAGATATCATACACTGGCGTTGAGGATATCTCATCATTTTATGAATCAGTATCTGAATGCATCAAGAGCACATGATTTGAAAAAACGCCTTTAAGTCGCTATCCAAAGATGGGTGATATATGAGATTTCCTAGAAATTGACAATTTGAGGGTCATGTATAATTCATATTATTTGAAATAGGATAGTGTGTAAGATTACCTATGAATTGACAGCTCATAGGTTATCCGTAAGCTGCAATGACATCCTAACCGGATAGTGTGCAAGGTCACCCAAAAATCGATATTTTGAAAGTTATCCATAAGTCGCACCTAAATCCTTACCGGAGAATATTCAAGATTATCAAATTAACAATGTCCAAGGGTTCTCTATAAGCCATGTCATATCCAAGATCGATTATCTGCAAGATTACCCAAAGAATAGCAATTTGAGACATATCTATAAGTCATATTGTATCCAAGGTCGGATGATGTGCAAGAATATCGGAGAGCTAACGATTGGAGGGATATTTGTAAGTCATCTCTTATCCAAGGTCGGATAATGTGCAGGATCACCTAAAAGCTAGCAATTCAAAGGATATCTGTAAGTCGCCTCATATCCGACATCAAATAATGTGCAAGATTATCCAAAGATTGACAATTCAAGGGAAATCTATAAGTCGTATCGGTACAAAAGATGCTCAAGACTTACCTGAGATCATATGCAAAAAATTATTATCAATAACCGGAGCTGTTATCATGCCACATGCATCTAGCATTATAGGTGACTAAAAGGGTTACCGCATTAGCATAAGATTACACGATTGCAGGGACCGTTCTGCATAGTGTTATCGGTGTCCAAGAGAGACAATACATATTCACTTGACAAATAAGATAATTATGCAAAAACTGAGAGAGTTGTTGTGTCTATTATTGCAAGTTATTTCCTTACAAACAGGTACATGAAAGAAATAACTTCACTTTTCGGGCAACAAATCACGTGGAGATATAGTAAACACTATATACCTCTATCATAAATTATGTTTAGCACTAACAATTTTTGTTTGAGACATTGTTAGGAGCATTCGAGAGGATAAAAATCTCAAAATCAAAACCACAGGTGCGGATGACTCCAAAAAGGACGCAGCACAACGTGGAACTCTTTCTTAGCAGCAAAACGGGTCATAGTCTAGAGAGGAACGTCAAACTCTTTGAACGCGAGCTAAAGGATGATCTCCATCACCAATTAAACCACACCCCTGTTCGAAGGCATGTGGGTGTTTCAAGATATTTTGGTTTTAGCTTCACCTTTGGGATATTTCTAAATTCATGCCGAGGGTAACCTTCTCTTTCTTTCAAATTCGGGTGACAACATACTTAGAGTTTTGGAAATTATGTCATGGTAAGTTCTTGTATATGGGTGTGAAGGATCCTACATTCATGGTTAAGAGGTTACAAGCCACTTTTCTACAACTTAATCAACTTGTTACTCATCCCGAACCAAAGGTTGTATGAAATAAAAGACCACCTTTTCTATCGATTGAGTCAAACTACAAGCAGTTTGATTCCCTGAGTCTTGGGGATATGTAGGCTGGGCTCATGGGTTGAAAACTCTTCTGCATTCCAACCTCTCCCAAATCCCTTTATTCCCCAGCTTTTTGATTTTATCAAAAACTTTAAAACCGAGATAACTTGTAAATTTTCTTGAAAATCATGCTTACAATCAAACTTTATGAACTACAAGTGGCCTGAATTCTCATATAACCTGAGATATGTAGGAAACTTGATACCGAGGTCCGGCCATAACTCTATGAAAACTCGTGTGAAAACTAACCTCTTTCAGATTCGAATATGTGGTTGGACAAAAATTAGGAACGTCAACCTCCCTTTGCCTAGGGTTACTTGCATTCACCCTACCCAAAGGGAGGGGGCAGTTGATGACACCTAATTTTTGCCCTCCGCAACCAAGTTCAATCTCGAGTTTCTTTGATTTTTAATAAAATTATAATATTTATTTTATCTGAATAAAAGCTTCTCAAAATATTTATTTAGGTGAATTTTTCATTTTAAGTAGCGATTATATATTGTAATATTCAATTTTACAAGATATTATAATTTTGTTACTTAAATATTTATTTTACAAAATATCAAATTTTAATCAAGGCTTATCTTGAAAATAAATTATAATGATTAAAATCTTGATTTAAATATAATTTATCCTCAGTGATAATTTATTTGGATAAATATGTGTTTGATTTTGTCAAATCAAGAAGCTGGGATTAAATGAGGAATTAATTTGTATCGAACTTTAATTTAATTTAACAAATCTATTAAATTCGATCATAATTGAAACTAAATTACAATTGCAATTGGCCGATTGACTTTCAATTTGGTCAAAATTTAAATAGAATAGGCTAAATTAGAATTGAAGTTATTTTCTAAATAAACACCCAAAAATTTCCTAAATCACTAATCTACCCAAAATAAAATATATAACCCATTCCTAACCCAACAAACCATCAAAAACCGGCCCAATTAGTTGCTACAATGACACCAGCCCACTCCAAGAACACCAAGACCCGACCCAGATAAGATTTCCCCCTTTTAATTCAACCACAACATTCAATTGACAAACAACAACTTCAAAAATGGGTATACGCGTACAACTCCAAATGAACAAGCGTACAACTCCGATACCAGTGTCCATATCCGATACAACACCGAACCAACATCAATTTGATCCGACCCCAGCCCGAACCCGAATCCAAAACCCAACAACAAATCGCAACATTAACAGCAGCCCCCAAAAAGAAATCTCAACAGAAAAGTTTGAATTTCAAAATTCAAATTTGTACTAATTCCGTACAAATTCAAACAAATCCTGATCACCCCCTGATTCTTTAATCGAAAATTCAAAATTCCTATTTTGGAAGTGCCAAAATTACCCTCGTTTCCCTTTTATCCCACATCGATGGGAGCACAAAGCAGAACCCTCCCCTCGTCCTATAAAAGGATCACTGTGGAGCATCAAAAGCCAAGTCTTGGATGGAGGAAAACTTTCGAGCAAAAAATAGTCTCACATTTTTTTAGTAGAATTTTTTTTATTTTCGTGAAATTCGTCGGCCAAACAAAGATTTCAAGTTGAAAAAGACGTTTTTCAATGGCGATTGTTGGTTTTATGTCTTCTTCGTGTCATCGTCATCGTTTTATCGCAGTAGTATTGTATGCTGGGAGTTCGCTGTAGATGATAGACTCGATGGATGTAGGATTTGAATGTGTTGGTTGTTGTATGGTTCGCTGAATCGATGATTATTATTTCATGTTTTGGTTACTTTGAACACATTGTTAATGTGGTCAATTAGCCGAAGTATCGTATAACATGGAGTTGTTGCCTCACTGTCTTGATTTTTCTACTTCTGTTGTGAGATATTATATCATCGTCTAACCTAAACTTTGTTAAATGAAAGTCGAACGTGTAGTTTCTTTGATTTATTCTGAATTCGAGTTGAATGCGTCTCGCTTTTAAGACTACTGTGATACTAAGTTTCAGTCACCCATGCCATGCCTTTTTTTTATATTTCTTTTGAGTATTATGATTGAATTTGCTGTCGCTATGCTTGAATATCTCTATTTTAGTCTAGTTACGTCTTCTCAAGTGTATTTTCGCTTCGATTCATCCTGGTTTTCTTCAAGTACTTTTTCTTCGACCTTTGAAAGTTCATTTCGAGTTGGTCGAAGAGAGGGTGAGGATGACTTTGCATATATTCTTCTGAGAAATACAAATTGGGTTTCTTGTTGTATGTTAATTACGCAAAGGGCTGCTTCGTTCCTTCATTGCCAACAAATTTGCTTCGATGTTTCAATTTTGCCTAATTGCATTTTCACTTTAGAAAATGTCCAGCTTTTTCTATATCATTTTTTTTCTCCTTGTTTTAATATTTAGATACTTGGTAGGCTCATGTCTTATCTACTTTTGGGACAATGTTCCTCTTCTTAGGTTATTTGGTTGTTTATTTAAATTTTTTCTTTACTTTTGATCCAATTTGACTCTCTTTGAAAAAATCTGACTAGAACCTAATCTTTTGGAGGAAAAATTGTTCAATAATCCAATATGAGTGCACAAGGTGGTGTACCTCATTTGGTGTACATTTTATTTTTTCAAATTACAATAAATTAATTTACCATCATACAGTATGTTTGAAGTCTTTAAGGAGCTTGATTACTTGAATATCCATTATTTTTTCCTTAGCTTATTTTATTACTCATTTCATTGTTGCTTGTCTTTGGTCTATTCCTTCATTGTTGAAATTTGGATGACTTAAAATAGTCACTAGTAGAAGTAAGTCGTGAGATATCATTTTGGTGTTCTTACCTTAAAATTGGTTTTGAATACGATAGTATTCAAGTATCAGCCTTCCAATGTGTTGGTTTACTTTTCCCTTTTCATTTCTAATGTGTTTTGATTTTTTTTCTTTCTTCTTTCACATTTGAACCCACCTTGGAGTCCAAATGGGTTCTTTTTTTCCCTTTGCATCTCATAATGGGCCAACATGGCCCATCTTTCCTAGTCAAGCCGAAGGAAATCCCAAAGCCAGTTAAATAGCGTATGAATACAAGAAATCAAAAGAAGAAGAATGGACTAAAGTCCCATCCTTGAAGCGGCTAGGAGGATTGGAAGTCTCATTTATTTATTTATTCATTTATTATTGTCTTTTTATTATTATTTACTTTTTTTTCTTCATTTCATTATTCATTTATTTGGGCCTCAAAGCGAAAGTTGTAAATTTAATGCAAGTGGAGCAGATTTTGGGACAACGGGCTTGAAAAAAAAAGTTTAGGATAGGTTATGGGCTGAAAGCCCAACTAGATTAGGACATGGTTTATCGATTTGGGCCCAATGACCCGTCTTTTACTTCCTCCTCCCTTTTCCCTTTTATGTGTTTATTTTCTTATTAGTTTGTTTAGACTTAGTGAAAATCCCTACTAAGTTGCCCAAATCTATTTTAGATAAGTCTTTTCTAAAAAGTCAATCACTTTTCTATAAATCAATCTTTTTAGAAGTTAATCAAAAGATGTTTTTTAACAGTCCGGATAACCGCAAGTTAGCGTACGTTTTAGGTACCTAATACCTTCTTAAAATGTTAATAGGAATCGCTTACTCAGAATCTTCAAAACATAAGCGTCTTTTCTATTTTGGATTGTTTAAAGTATTTTTAAGGGTTTCTTAATTCCTTTTCAAAATTAAGTGGCGACTCTTCAAGAAGTCAAAATTTTGTCAAAACACTTGCAAGTTTCCAGTTAGACCTTATTGATCTAGAAACTTACAAACATACTGTTGAAAAGAAAAATAACACTCTCAAGGAACAAGTTAGTCAACTTGATTATTCAAATTTGAATCTTCAACCTGGGATCTTGAAATTGACTCTTTCTGGAAAAGGTAATAATGTGGAAAGTGATGAACAAAAAAAATTTGAGCTTGAGTTGATCAAAGTCAAACAAGAATGTAATAATGAAAAGGAAAAAGTAGATAGGTTAATCCAAGAAAACTCTAGACTGAAACTTGATCTTGAAAGGGCCAATAGATGGACAAACTCCGCAAGAATTGTTCATTAATTGGGTGAAAGGACACATGGTGAAAAGGCTGGATCAAAATATTTCAAAAGTCACATTGTCACTAGTGATTTATGCTATATTTGTGGCAATCTTGGACATCCCACTACTGAGTGTCCAATTGCTGATAAATCTAGATCCAAAAGTAAAAATTTAGCAAGCAAATCAGATTTCATAAGATCTTAGAGAAATAAAATAAATAATAAAATCATTCAAAGAAATAGCTCATCTAACCTGTTGCCTCTTTGGGATAAAAGAAACTCGGTTCATCCCTTTTCACATAAGAAAAGACCCAAGCTTGTATGGGTTCTTAAAGTTAGCCCCCAATTTGTTTTGCAGGTAAGAGTGAATGGAGGCAAGAAAAATTGGTACATGGTTAGAGCTTGCTCAAGGAATAAGACTGGGAGAAAATAAAATTTCTTTCACTCACCATATTTAAAGAGGGAATGTTTTTAAGATTGAGAGAACCAGAACAAATTTTTCTATGGTTTTTAGTGTTTGTGTAAGGGGGAAGTAAGAAAGATCCTCCTTCAAAACAAAATGATCAGATAAGTTCTTGGATATGGTTCGTATAAATCTTTGTGGACTAATGAAAGATGCAGAATAGGCAAACGTATGATAGTGAAACTTATGAGCTTGCACAGGAACAAGTTGTACTACTAGATCCAACTGATGAAGTCATATTGATAGGGAGAACAACAAAGCATAAAATTAATTCATAAATAACACCGAGCAACCTGTAGGTAATTTTGTTGTTTAAATTGGTGTTATCAAAAGAATCTTGAAATACATCATGAAAATAAATGGCTCGAGGCTGGTGGTACCCTAGAGAGAGTATTTTTCAACTTGGTAGGTTCTTTGATGCTAATTATGAAAGTATTTCAGTGGATAGAAAAGCTCTACAAGTATGACACATTATATTGATTCATGTCCAACCACGTGGAAGAAAATCACTGTATCTTTATCAATTGTTGAAGTTAAGTATGCTGCAACTAGGTCTTGTTATGCCAAAATTAAAGGATTATGGTTTGACTTAGGATATGCTTCAGCTTACTGTGATAATACCTAGGCAATTAACATTGCTAAGAAGCCATTTAAACATAAAAGAACCAAACATATGGATATCAGATATCACTTTCTTAGAAATAATTTTGGAGAAGGTCTTATGTGTGTTATGTTTTTATTTTGACTATCAAATTACTAATATTATCAAAAGCCTTGAGTAGGGAACACTTTTAAAAGAACCGACAAGAATTGGGGATGATAAAAATTGTATAAATCCCCTCCACGGATTGACTAGATTTGTCGTTCATGCTTAAACTACACTTTAATGTTGATTAATTTAGTTTCCATATTTAATTATGTATCCTAGGCTCTGAACTTGTATTAACTTAAATAAACCTTGTTTAATTTCTACAGTAAAATTAGATTGCTTAAACATATGAGTCCATGACTTCTTGCATCAGGTATGAATTTACAAGTACCTCCTTAAGTTGGTGATAAGAGAAGATCCAGAAGTACAAATCTAGCAAAGAAATCAGATTTCATTAAATCTTAGAGAAATGAAATAAATAACAGAACCAACCAGAGAAATAGGTCATCTAACTTGTTGCCTCATTGGGCTAAAAGAAACATGGTTCATCCTTATTCTCATAAGAAAAGACCCAAGCTTGTCTGGGTTCTTAACGTTAACCCCTAATTTGTTTTGCAGGTAAGAGTGAATGGAGGCAAGAAAAATTGGTACATGGTTAGAGCTTGCTCAAGGCATAAGACTGGGAGAAAATAAAATTTCTTTCACTCACCATATTTAAAGAGAGGATTTTTTAAGATTGAGAGAACCAGAATTTTTTTTTCTGATTTGTAGTGTTTGTGTAAGGGGGAAGTAAGAAAGCTCCTCCTTCAAAACAAAATGATCAGATAAGTGCTTGGATCTGGTTTGTATGAATCTTTGTGGACTAATGAAAGAAGCAAAAAAGGCAAAAAGATGATAGTGAAACTTATGAGCTTGCACAGGAACAGGTTGTACTACCTGATCCAATTTATAAAGTCATATTGATAGGGGGAATAACAAAGAATGAAATTTATTCATAAATAACACCGAGCAAGCTACTGGTAATTTTGTTGGTAAAATTGGTGTTATCAAAAGAATCTTGAAATACTCAATGAGAATAAATGGCTCGAGACTGGTGGTACCCTAGAGGGAGTATTCGTCTACTTGGTAGGTTATCTGATGCTAATTATGCAACTCTTTCAGTGGATAGAAAAGCTCTAAAGGTATGAAACATTATCTTGATTCATGTCCGACCATCTAGAAGAAAATCACTGTAGTTTTATCAACTGTTGAAGTTGTGTATGCTGCAGCTAGGTCTTGTTATTCCAAAATTAAA
Organism: Capsicum pubescens; assembly: GCA_030864215.1. NCBI lineage: Eukaryota > Viridiplantae > Streptophyta > Magnoliopsida > Solanales > Solanaceae > Capsicum > Capsicum pubescens. Next base: position 381,597,683 of record CM061548.1, on the reverse strand, counting down.
GGATTATGGTATTGACTTAGGATATGCTTAAATTTACTGTGATAACACATGGGCAATTAACATTGCTAAGAAGCCAGTTAAAAATAAAAGAACCAAACATATGGATATCAGACATCACTTTCTTAGAAATAATTCTGGAGAAGGTCTTATGTCTGTTATGTTTTATTTGAATATCAAATTATTGATGTTTTCAAAAGCCTTGAGTAGGGAAACTTTGGAAAGAATCGCCTAGAATTGGGGACGATTAAAATTGTATAAATCCCCTCGAAGGATTGACTAGATATGCCGTTCATGCTTAAACTACATTGTAATGTTGATTAATTCAGTTTGAACATTTTATTGCGTATACTAAACACTGAACTTGCATTAACTCGAATAAACCTTGTTTAATTCCTGCAGTGAAGCTGGATTGCTTAAGCATATAAGTCCATGACTTCTTACATCAGGTATGAATTTACAAGTACCTCCTTAAATTGCTTAAGTTGAAACACATGAGTTTGTGTGGTCCAAGTATTACTAGTCCTCATACTGATATGTAACCGCCAAAATTTCAAGAGTCCACTATTTTTCAAAAAGCTGCCACCGCCTTCACTTCACTACAACAGCCTTTCACATCATCTTCTTTCTGAACACAATTATTACATCTTCCTTATGTTTCAACTTCTAATTTGTTTTCCTTTTTAAATACATTTCATCCTTGATTCTCTTCCCACACCAAATATCCATAACTCTTTCAAATATTTTTGTAGTGAATTCTAGTCTGACAATGGCTTCCCCTTCTTCATCTGAATCACCAAAATCAAATCTTTAAAATAAATCTACATCTACTGAACTCATAGTTCATGCAAATGCTAACACTTCAATTCCCATTCCCCCAGCATCTCCATGAAATTATCCATTTTTCTAGTTTGTACAACCTTAAAAATTAATTTTCTCAGTTCTCAGCAAACCCTTTCTTCACTCAAAATCCAAACCCATCAGTTCTAGATATCCCACCCCTTCAAATCTTAGATTCAGCGGATACTAATGACATTCCCATTGTAAATCTAATCCCTCGACGATCCAGATCTCAGTCCACAAAGAAACGTTCCCCAGTTCCTATTGTTGTTAAAGAATTGTACCTACCTGATGAACCACATTCACTTTTTATTTCACCTAGAAATCCTCACACTTGCAACAAAGAACACCAAGAGGAGGCTTCTATGCCTGAGGCACTTCGAGCCAGCAAAAGGACACGCTCGATTCTACCTGTTCCTAAATCTCCTTTATTTCTCCAAGATGTGTTACTCTGCTTTGTGAGGAAGGGAAAGACAAAACATTGTATTCCTAAACCCTCTTTCTTTCAACCTCCTCATTTCTCTCCCAAGTCTAAAGAAAAGACAACACCATCACCCCCATCCAAACCCTCCAAGTCAGAACCTTTATCTAGCTCTAGGAAATGTATTCCCACACTTGTTTCATCAGATACATCTGAGTCTGATACCACTCTTGCTGTTTTCCCTAAGTTTGATGAGGATTTTGACATTAAAGAGATTCCTGATCCTCTTAATTCCAAGGAGGATCATGTCCTCCACTTTCAGAAGAGAAAACTTGCTAGGAGTAGGGTAGTGACTGGATTCAGAGGTCCCGATATGGCAGTATTGTTGACCAAAATGGCTTCTCAGGGGTGGACAAGCTTGTTTCTACAAGGTTATTTTTAAAGGAAGTTCGAAAAATCTAAGGTGTATGAATTTTATACAAATGGGGTTGAACGTGGTGATCTGTTCTCTTCTTCTGTGAGAGGGGAACCTATAAATTTGGTTATCGGTGATCTGGCTAGGATCTTAGATATTCCTTTGGGGGTTGGGATCATTATTTTATGTTTGAATAGCCCCCTTTGGACAATCTTGCATCTATTATAGATATTTCTAGAAAATTCTCTGGCAATCCTAATCTTCTTCATCGTCATCGAGTGGTTATGCGGGAAATTTCACCTCTCTATCAAATTTATTTTGATTTTATACACAAGATGATTATTCCTAGGAAAGAAAGATGCACTAAGGGAAACTTTCTTGACTTGACTCTCATGGAACTCTTGGATACTGAATTTAAAATTAAATTTCCCAGACTCATGATCAAGCATATGCAGAGGGTCCTCATTAGGATGTCAAAGAACATACTCTACCTTATGAGTTCTGGTTGGCACCAATTTTGGAAGATTACTTTATTCCTATTCAAGTGTGGTCCTTACAGACTACCAACGACATTATTGGAACACTGAATCACTTAGCTTTACCCATTTCTATGAGGAGTGCTGATACTCCTCTTTAACGTGCCAAAAATGCTCTCGCTGACAAAAATGTTGCAATGATCGCAGCTCAGGCTAAACATGAGGATGAAAAGGCGATGCTTCAGGATCAAATTAATTTTCTTCAGGTTGAACTTGCTTGTGAACGAGCTGAAAATGCTAAAACTGTTTGAAGGCTGACCCAACTTATCCCATCACCTCCTTCCTCCCCCCCTTAGTGCCTTAGGTTGTTTTTATCTATTTCATCTTTTGCTCCTAAGTTTTGATTTATTGTAATTAATAAATGATCTTAAATGAAATGGTTTGTTTGCTATTATCAATCTTGTTCCTATTTTTGTATGCCTTGTTTATTCACTTTATTACAAGTTTTGCTGTGTCCTTAGTGATGGTACCTGTTGCTATGAATTATCTGACATTTGATCCTAGTCTAGCTTTCCCTTGAACCAGCTTTTCAATGATCTTAAAAGGGGAAAGAAGTGATTATACAATATTTATAACTCTATGATTAACCTATTTTATTCAATGGTTGTTCTTGCTCAAGTGTTTTAGGCAATATAGTGGATGCATGAAAGATTGTGGTTTGTCATCATAAAAAAGGGAGAACATGTTGGGACTTTGAAGTTTTGATGATTGAAATGTAATGAAACATGCTACTCAAGATGGTCCAAACACATGAATACAAAGGTCGGATTGGATCTCACTAGAAGACACAAATAAGTTTGCTTGAAGTCAGGAATGGATAAGGTCTCTTAATGAAATCATAATCACATGTGAAAGAAGAAGTGATGATTGAGTATGAAGTGGTGATTGAGTAAAACACTAGAAGATAAACTGACGGAAGAGTTTCACTCAAATAAAATGATCAAGTTGAAAAGGAGTTTTACTTGAACGACTTTGACTTAACAACAAAATCTGTTGAGTTGAAGAGTCCAAAACAAGGTAGAAGACTAATGACTTGGAAGGACTCTTTGGAGAGATGTTATATATAGAGGGAGTAACTAATTGAGTAACTCATGCACTTACAAAGACAAAAACATATAGACAAATCACCTGTGAAGTTCCAAAGCTTGAAGCAGTCGAAGTTGAACTGTTCCTATTATTTAGAGTTAAGGTGTCTTAGACTTTATGTATTAGGTTGGTTCTCGAGTTGTAATGTCGTCTAGTCTCAGTGAAGTATAAATTGAGTTAGGAGTTTTATCTTCAAGTTGGGAACTTAATGACTTGGGAACACTAACCTTGGGAAGGTTTGTGTATTAAAGAAATAGGAGTTAGAGTTTAATTCCTAGATTACAAGAGTCTTGTAATTTGTCGATTGTTGAGGCTCAATTATTTTAGTGGAGTTGGGGTTAAATCATATAGAGGTACATGTTGTGGTTTTGAGTTCGAAGCCTAAAGGACAAGTTTTTTCAGTTAAAATTCCAAAAGGGGACATCGTAATGGTAAAGTTCCAAAAGGGACAAGGCAAACACCTGTGTTTACCTTGTCCATTAAAAAGTTAACGATATTAGTTACATGATAAAGTGTAAGGTAAAATGGTGATTTTACCTTATAAGTTAAATGGAGTCACTTACCTTATTTATTATCTATTTGACCAACTCAAAAAAGGTTCAAGGTATTACAAGGTAAATGGAGTCATTTACCTTGTAAGGTAGGATCTCATGTTCATCTTGTAAGATAGGATCCTATGTTTACCTTGTAACAACTTCAATATTCTCCATGCTATATAAAATGTATGAGTGTAGGTTTATGATAGAAAACGGTATCTACAAGAGCACAAAACAGCCCACAAACTCACAAAAACAGTCCACACGTACAAGACATCAAACGAGAACAACAAACACACTAACTTGAAAAATAAGGAGATAGATAACTTGACACAAAGAGAACTTATTAGGTAGCAACTAAAGAGTGTATCAAACTTTAAAACCTATACAAAAAAAGTTAACAAGAACCAAGTTCTTACGGGAACACAAGAGGAACGCGGTTCTCTCAAGCACTCTCGTTTCTAGCCGTTTCACAACACAAGTGGAACCTTTCACTTGTGATCTTCAAATGTTTGGTGGTATACTCTCTTATTGAGAGGAAATATGATGTTAAATATTACAAGTGTTTTCAAGAATGAACTAACTAAAGAACAAGGCTAAGGAAAATGTTTAAATAGTCTATTACAAAAGGTGTTGGAAAAGGACTCATTTGCCCTTAATGAGGGTGACGGGTGTGAAGTGTATTTGGGGAATCCTTGGGTGTATTTTTGAGCACCTAAGGACAACCCTTATATTTCAAGGCTTACACTCCCCTGGGAACATTCACAATAAGCTCAAACGCGTTTATTTTCATAAACGCGCCTTGTAGTCTTTGTAGTTCCTGAGCTTGGACAAGGCTTTGAAAAAGGTCTTCCATTCACTTTGCAAATATGAAACTTGGACCTTCAACAAAAACTTGTAATCCTTGTGATCCTCATGCTTGTAGCATCCTCTCCATCTTGAAAGGAATTTGTCCTCAAATTCGCACCTTGCAAAACCAAAGAGAGGGAAAACAAGCACACAATCCTCAAGATAGGAGGGTTAACATTAGTACCACAAATTATATAGACATGCCAAGGGAGTACACTTTTGGAATACAAGAAACAATCCTTTGTTATGATCATGAAACATGTACCACAAGCATTACAAAGAACATGGGTAAGATAAACATCAAGGAAAGAGGAGTGCAATCCAAAACTATCATATATGTCATCAAGCCAAGGTTGTTCACATTTGGAATATACCCACGGGTCCTTTGTGTGTGAAATGAAAAGCTTAGCATGAATGGCACAAAGGAAGTGAATTTGGCAAATATCAAGAGATAAGAAAACTACAATGGTCTTAATGGATTTACAATACCCAAAAGGTAAGACTACCTTTATCTTAGGAACCATAAGATACATTTGTTTCATTACCTCTACAAAGGACCTCATCAAATATAGTGCCACTATTGATATTAAGATCCACCTCAACCACATATCACCATCATGCAAACAAAAAAACCACCCACCAAACTTCCTACCACTACACAATACAAATTCGAAATTAACATGGTTATCATCATAGTTAAAGAGGTAGTATAGAAAGGAATCAAGTGTGAAGATACACTTTTAAAATTCGGCCAATAATCCTTTATTTTTACCATGAAACACGTAGTTTGAAAATTACAAAGGATAGGGATACGATAATCATCAATGAAAGATAAGTATAAGCCGAGGAAACCCCTTTTCCAACCCACTAGTATTCCAGGAGAAAAAAGATGGTGTAACCAAGGGTATAACTCGAGATTAACCAATCCTTTTACTAGGATATCATCCAAGACTAAATATTTGTGTCCTAGAATTCTTCTCTTAAGAGAAAGCACACCTTTATTCAAAAGTTTTCCAAGCATATGATTACCTTGATCAAAACTAGTAACACGATTTGCATCACACAAACTCAAAGGAATATGTCCAATATCATGGTCAATATTACAAGAATGAATACTAACTTGAGGATTTTGAATCACATCACTCACATGATCAAGTAGTGAACTATCCTTAAGAGAAAATTGACCAACATATGCAACAAGAGAACTACCAAGGAAAGATTTATGCCTTTCTACACTATGTAAAACCGAAGCTACTTCACATTGGATACTAATATCCTTATCACAACATTTCAAGCCTAAGGAAGTGTAGAGTATAGAAATTATACCTCAGTGTATTCCAAAATAGTCCACTTGTTTGGAGATCTCGGCCAAGGGTGTCACTAGCTCATTCGGCCAAACAACAACAACACTTCGGCCAAGACACCCAACCCGTAGAATAACTTCTTTTTGTAAGATTTTCGACCTTGGACACCTCTTCTAAGATTAGGAAACAAAGATCTAACACTATAACACACAAAAACCAAAAAATTCACAATAAAACTAGACATAAATCTCGGCCAAAACAATAACAAGACACAATTTTGGCCAAGACAACAAGAATAGACAGATTTGCTTCTTTTTGGAATTTTCAGCTTTTCAACACCTCTTTTTTTTTCGACTTAGAGAGACCAAGATTGGTAGTGTAGGAACACAACCATACTTAGATTTCATACCAAATTGTATCTACAATATCAAAAAACAGTCCAAAAACTCACAAAAATAGTCCACACGTACAAGACATCAAACGAGAACAACAAACACACTAACTTGAGAAATAAGGAGATAGATAACTTTACACAAAGAGAAGTTATTAGGTAGAAACTAAAGAGTGTATAAAACTCTAAAGCCTCTAAAAAAAAAAGTTAACAAGCACCAAGTTCTTACGGGAACACAAGAGGAACACGGTTCTCTCAAGCACTCTCGTTTCTAGCCGTTTCACAACACAAGTGGAACCTTTCACTTGTGATCTTCAAATGTTTGGTGGTCTACTCTCTTCTTGAGAGGAAATATGATGTTCAATATTATAAGTGTTTTCAAGAATGAACTAACTAAGGAACAAGACTAAGGAAAATATTTAAATAGTCTATTACAAAAGGTGTTGCAAAAGGACTACTTTGCCCTTAATGAAGGTGGCGGGTGTGGAGTGTATTTGGGGAAGCCTTGGGTGTATTTTTAAGCACCTAAGGCCAACCCTCACATGTCAAGACGTACACTCCCTTGGGCGCGTTCACAACAAGATGCGCCTTGTAGTCTTTGTAGTTCCCGAGCTTGGACAAGGCTTTGAAAAAGGTCTTCAATTCACTTTGCAAATTCGAAAGTTGGACCTTCAATAAAAACTTGTAATCCTTGTACTCCTTATGCTTGTGTCAGTTTATTTCTTGCATCAACTCAAAAAAAATAAAATCTTGAAGTTTATAACTCAAAATATTTGTTGAACCTTATTCATTTCTTACTTTAAGATGGATAAGGTAAGAGTAAATTTATATTGGGATGATGAAGTTTTGAATGATAGGGATTCAGTACGATATAGTCGGCGTCCTAAAGTGGTTCAATTATTTTTTTTATCTCTCAAATATGATCATTTGAAAAGGTTGTTTAGGAATAAAATGGGTATTACTAATTCCAAAGATGATGTGGTTCCAAACAACGCCTGGATGAAGAATGGGAGTTCCATTTACAACCATTCCAAACATGAGTTCCATGTCTTGTAAGGTTATAGTCGCTTCACTTGTTCTCAAGTGAAAGGTATGTGTTTCTGGTCGCCACCTTTCAACTAGTGTAGTAATAAGGAATAATCGTAGGGAACGAATTCAACATCTATAATGCCCCTAAAACCATAAATGTTAAAATAATTAAGAAGACTGGGATGAAACAAATGATTTTAACACGTTGCCAAAAGCCATTAGCATTACGCCGCATTGCCAAACATGACTTTTCTCCTTTTAATGCGCCTTTTCAAATAGTCTTGAACCGATGCTTACTTTTCGTGGCATATGCGTCATAGTGTGATGGTTCTGGATGCACAAAGTGTTGATATTCCATATCTATACAGAAAGAAAACTAAAATTAATTTTGATATGTTTTTCATACAAAGTGTTAATTTACACATGCATGCAACTAAAGGGAATCTGGAACCTAAAGGGCAAGCTTTTTACACATGCATGACCAAATTTAACATTTCTGTTGTGCAAACAACAAACTCAAAAAGAATTAGATAGACAATACTGACTTAACGTAGGTTTAGACTTAACAAGTTGATATGATAACCACAACATTTGACAAATTAGTAAGTTACAAAAATGATTAATAATATTATACTACGTACTTGTTTGTTCGGTATTGAAAAAAGTTATATAAAAATGTGATTAAAGTGTATCTTAAAGTGAATTTCTTTTTTATGAAATAGACTTTGAACAAAAACAAACACCAAAATAATATAGACGAAAAGAGTGAAACAGATAATGTGAAAAAATTGAATGAAATGAATGGGTGGTATACAAAAGAAAATTAATAAGGTAAGACACATTTTACCTTATAAGGTAAAATCACCATTTTACGTTGCACTTCATATATCATGTGACTAACACCATTAACTTTTTAATGGATAATTTATCTTGTCCGTTTTGAAATTTTTCCATTGTGATGTGTCCTTTTGAAATTTTGACTGAAAAAACTTGCCCTTTAGGCTCCGAACCGGGTGTTTTTCACGTAAACATTACTGTGCAATTACTTACTGTTTTAACTAGATAGGAACATGTTAGTCAACCTGTTTCATTGATAGGCAACTGTTAGACTAAAATAAATTATCAGTAGGAAACGTACTCTACCAATATCGATTTAAGTTAGTGTACGAATTGTGTAGATAATATTTGTGCAATCGAACCACTTAAAAGATTGAGCAGAAATATATCTCATGACACTGACAGCATGTGTATATGTCATCTCTAGGAGGAAAGAAACCTTCGAATTTTTCAAAATATATTAAAATGTAAGAGATATTCTTTTTTAAATGAACAAAAAAGAGAATGTAAAAATATAATTTAAAACAGATGGAGTACTAAAACTTTTGGATGGGTATGAAATTAAAGAATTGGATGCAAAGGTTCACCTTCAGCATCTCCTATTATTAACCCTCTAGGGCATTATCCACGTATTCAACCTTGCCTTGTTGTCAGCCTCTAAAGTAATCATCCTATGTTGGCTCACTTTATTTTAAGACAACCAATTACTTGAAAAAGACATGAATAATTGTTTGAGTTACATTAATACACTTTCAAGATCTTTCATTGTTGAGAATAGGGGGCCGTGTTCTATCCTGTGACGTCTTTCGGTGAACTATTGAAGGTATCAAGAGAATATCAAATATTAACGGTGACGAAGGTTATCGAATTTATGTGCACACTGTGATTTTGTAAAGTCAGAAACATATGGCCGCGTTGAAATAGCTGCTTTCAAAATAATGAAAGCCAGTTTCTAAATTTGACAAATGTTAGCTACAAAAAAGACTAACAATAAATATTGGCATTTGCTATTAGCCAGCTACTAGCACTTGCTTGCTTATAGCCAGGTTCTAAATTGGAAAAATATATGACATTTCACATTTACATCCAATAATTCCCCAGCCAGTTATTAGAACTTGCTTGCTTATAAACAATAAAAATATTTCACGAAAATGATGTATCAAAGACTAATTGATGACATTAACGTCCTTAATGGTGCTCAAAAAGGTTGCAATAATACAGTTACAAGCCACAACCATATATTCTTGGTAACATATATTCAAATGAATGATCCCTCAGTAACATATTAATTTATCTATCTTACTAAAAATAAATATCCTAAATTAGTTGATCTCTTACTAAATCATGATAGAATTAATTAAATTTTTTTCATTTTGGCCCTACAATTAATATACTCTTTGGAAGTTTAGACAAATTATTTTTATGTCAATTAATATGGATAAAGAGTATAGTAGTTAAGGAAAAAAAAAAAAAAAGGCAGCCCGGTGCACTAAAACTACTGCTTTGCACGGTGTCCGGGGAGGGCCCCACCACAAGGGTGTATTGTACGCAACCTTACCTTTCAATTCTGTCAGGGGCTGTTTCCAAGGCTTAAACCCGTGACCTCCTAGTCACATGGAGGCAACATTACCAATTACTCCAAGACTCCCCTTCAATAAAGAGTATAGTAATAAATTGATTATTCCATTAATGATTTCTTAAGCACCGTACAAAATGAAAAGTGCTCAACTAATATCGGACGGAGAAGAACTATATATAAAATTGTATTAATTGAAGTTTCACATGTTATAATATGTCAATTATCATTTTATAACTTAAAAGATTATTAGTTAACAATAAAAATAAAAAATTATCTCGAGTTTATCTTACAAGAATATGAATGTCTAAGAGAGATATGCGGTGGTTAAATATATGACTGCGTTTTTTCTTAAAGAGAAAATTATTATTTGTATCACGGTTTATACCAAACCACTAGTGAGTACGTACAACAACAATAACATATACTTGTAACCCCACAGAGTGGGTTTGGGGAGGGTAGAGCCGGCCTTATCACTTCATAAAGGTAGAAAGGTTGTTTCCAATAGACATAACCTGCCGTGGGCAAGTATTTACTGTCTAGATACCTTGGTTAATTCAAGTTCTGTTTACATTCCAAACTCCAATTATAAAATTATAAAATAAAAAGAAAAAGAGGGGAAGGTCCATGAATACTTCACACTGTATTTTTTTCAAAAAAAGAATATAAACATTAACATCTTAGCCAAAAAGATGTGGTGAATGGGAAGCATGCTTCTAAGATATATCGTATCAGAGCCAGGTTTCGATCCTGGGACCTGTGGGTTATGGGCCCACCACGCTTCCGCTGCGCCACTCTGATGCTCTGGTTCATTTCGCACGCCAGATTATTTATAACTACATACAAAAGATAAATAAGGCAAATGAACCCTTGAACTTCCATAAATTGTTTACTTGCCTCCATATCTTCCAGGATTTTTATTTGCTACCCTCTTTTTCTTTTTAAAATTTTTTGCAGGTGTTTTGGCTTTCTCGGGAAAGAAATGAAAAGGAGAATAAAAACACATATAGAATGAACTAATTGAATAATTATCAGAAAGCAAATAGTTTTACGGTGGCATACGAACACTTAATGCATGTGAAGAGACTTTCTCAATAAGAATACTAGTTGTTGTTGATCATTATGAAATGAATATACCACATCAATTAATATATATGGATGGTGAGATTCTATTGTACAAAACTAATTTCAATAGATTTATCAGAGAGTTTCATTGGTGCGCATCCAAAAGGATGACGGCTTTTATTGGGAATATAGCATAGAAAAGGGTTCTTTTGCATTGAAGTAAAGGATCTAGACGATCATTCTTCTACCGATTATCCAAGTTCGTTATTCTGAAAGTTCCTAGATCACATGAAAGGAAGGTAACTTTTCCTAAATGGTTATGTGGCGTGCAACACATTCAAAAGTAGGATATTACTAGGAACGACGACTTCATGGAACACTTGAACCTAGTGTTTTGATAAAAAAATATTGAAATGGCCCAATTGAGACTAAGATTTGTTCATGTAAGTGGTATAGTCACCACCTGTAACGCAAAACTGTTATAAACCAAATGGGAGAGTCAACCCAAAAGACTAGTCTAACAGGTAGGAAAACTCATTTGACTTATAATCCCCTTAGCATTTCTCTTTTTTTCCAATGTGGGACAATTGGTTCATAATAATCGCCTCCGCTTGAGAACCAACAACCTCGTTGGTCATGGCTGAGCCCAGTTGGTCACGGCTAGCACCCTTCTTAGGTACAGGCCACAACACTTTGGAGTCCTAAATGGTTATGTGGCGTGCAACACATTCATAAGTAGGATATTACTAGGAACGACGACTTCATGGAACACTTGAACCTAGTGTTTTGATAAAAAAGTATTGAAATGGCCCAATTGAGACTTGAGAGTAAGATTTGTTCATGTAAGTGGTATAGTCACCACCTGTAACACAATACTATTATAAACCAAATGAGAGAGTCAACCCAAAAGACTAGTCTAACAGGTAGGAAAACTCATTTGACTTATAATCCCCTTAGCATTTCTCTTTTTTTCCAATGTGGGACAATTGGTTCATAATAATCGCCTCCGCTTGAGAACCAACAACCTCGTTGGTCATGGCTGAGCCCAGTTGGTCACGGCTAGCACCCTTCTTAGGTACAGGCCACAACACTTTGGAGTCACGTCCCAAAGCGCAGCTCCCCACACGTGGATCGATCCTCATTGGTCACGGCTACGCCTAATTGGTCGCGGCTGGCACCCCTCTCGGGTCCAGGCCACCACTCCTAGTCATGGCCCAATGCGTGGGACTCTTAACGAGAGAACCAATGTTATAAATCAAACGGGAGAGCCCAACTCATAAGACTAGTCTAATAGGTGGGAGAACCCATTTTACTTATAATCCCCTTAGCATTTCTCTTTTTTTCCAATGTGGGACAATTGGTTCATAACAAAACCCATAAATACCTTCCTACTTTCTAAGCCGTCTCTCTTGTCTTGCCAATCTAGTATTGGCATATAAGAGAACTGTCTTGGAGAAGGCCAGCAATATGACAAAAAGCCAACTTTCTCTAAGCATACCACCGGTTTCGAGGCCTGAGTATGAAAAAAATCTTGGTTGAGGGCGCTACCCCCGAATGTACCCTACCCAACACAAATTCGAACTAGTCGGACTTCAATGCTGACACCAGACACTGGATAAGAACCCCAAATAAATTTCTCTAAGCATCAATATATCACTAGAAACATGTATAATCAACTGAAAGATCATTTCATTTCACAACACTCCGTAATCAGTAATACAAGTTGGGGTTTGACTATATGAAACGTAATATAGCTTCTCTATATTGTGGAAACCGCTAATTTCATCAGTGTTAGCTGGAAATGAGAAGATACATATTCAATGTCCTGTATGTACAATACAAGTGTTTCCTCTGGTGGAAGATCCTCTACAGTTGAATACATTTGCTTACAAACTTCTTTGTGAAACTCGTTCAGCTCCGAACCCAGAAGAAGTCTTGGAAAATATCCAACAGTTATCATAATTTAAGCTGCAGTGACATCTCACGAGCTTCCGACGCCGTCCTCAATCACTTGAAGAGGGTGCTCAAAGATATTCCAGGAAAGTCCAATCACCTACTTCGTAGACTTCGTAGACTTCAATCAATTCCGCGCCCCAAAATATATAATCTGTCGTTAAAGAATGCATCAGTTCATATTCAAAACTGAAAGTTAGTTCAAATGGGTTGAGCAAGAAGTCGAGTTTACCAAGTCCTTGTGAAGAATGAATAATATCAACTTATTTTTGGAGGAGGTGGAGCAGATGGCTCTTTGTGATGAAATAACTTGACCAGTGACCTACGCTCGCAGTCTTTCAGAAGCATATATTCAAACATATGATGAAGGTTCGCAGACTTGCTTTAGCACAAGGACGCCAAGTTTTGGGTGCAGTGTTGTTGCAATATCGAAACTTCACAACTCAACAGAACAATTGAGCAATTAGTGGAACACTTATGTTTCAAGCAAAATGTGTTCTGTTACAAGCATACAAAACATCTCAATTGAATGTCCCTTCAGGGTCATCCGATAAAAACTATATAGAGAAGATCAGCACGTCCCTTTGCACAATTAAGGATGACATGCACAAAGCGAGTTGGTGTGCACATACAATATTCCAATAAAATAATGACACTGAGAGCATTGTGTTTACATGTTCAGTTCACAGGTTCAGTCGAAAGGTCAGCACAGGTGACAAGTCCTCAAACCTCAATAACATGTCAATCATTGATTTTGAAAAACCGGTGTTAATGTTTCAAATTGATACAAACACAGTTGTAAAGTCAATTACAAATAGCTTCTCTTTGTTAGCAGATATGTTGAAGCATGGTATAATGCTACAGAAACAAATCTGGTAATACAGTTATATTGAGTAGTGGAAAAATCAAGAGCAAATTCCATTGTTATACAGTAAGAAGAGAGGGAAAATCAAGCCAAATAGAATAGAGAGAAAATATCTGAAACTGAATTTTTTTCCTTTCCCCAAAACTAGAACTTATACAATTCAAGACCACATATATATAATTACATGAGTGGGCCGGGTATACATAATCTTTAACTAAAACTAATAAGCCCAATTATAATGTTTTGGACCAAACTAACCACAAACCACACTTTATACTTAGAACCAATACCCCCCCTGTGCGCACAAGCTAGAAGGGCCAACCATTCTAAGCTTGGGAAGAAAACTCTGCTGATGCACACCAAGGAGAGACTTGGTAAAGATATCAGCAAACTGGTTGCCTATGGTGACAAAATGCAAAGAGATCGAACCAGCAGACAAAACATCCCGAACAAAATGGCAATCCAATTCAATATGTTTAGTATGCTCATGAAAAATAGGGTTCTTTGCATTATGTACAGCTGCTTGATTATCACAAAAAATAGAAAGAGGTTGAGGAGGAGGAACATTGAAGTCATCCAAAAGCCTAACCAACCAAGTAATTTCAGCCACCAATAAATGCAAGGCTCGATACTCAGCTTCAGCAGAAAAAGGGCAATGGTGGGCTGCTTTTTAGATTTCCGAGAAATGGGACATCCATCAAGAAATAAGACAAAACCAAAAACAAATTTTTGTGTATTAGCACAACTTCCCCAGTCAGAATCAGAATACCCTTTAAGCGAAAAATCAGAACTATTATTCAAATGTAAACCCAGGTGAAAGGTCCCAGCAAGATACCTTAAGACACGAAGACCAGCCTCTAAATGAGGAACCTTGGCAGAAGCCATGAATTGGCTTAAGTACTGAACAGGGAAAGACAAATCAGGTCTAGTATGTTGGAGAAAATTTAATTTTCCAACCAATTTTCTGTAAATGGAAGAATCATCCAACAAAGCGCCACAATCCGTGAACAATTTAACATGAGGATCCAAGGGAGAAACCACAGGAGTAACTAAGGAGTAGTGGAACTCATGTAATAGATCATGAGTAAATTTTTGTTGACTAACCAGAAATCCCTAAGAATCCTTGACAATTTCAAGACCAAGGAAGTAATGAATTTCTCCTAAATCCTTAATCTTAAATCGATCATCCAAAAACTATTTAAGATCAACAATTTCTGAGGCATTATCCCAGCCAAAAGGATATCATCCACATAAAAATCCACCACAGTAAGTTTAGGACCAGTGAACTTTCTAAATACAGAATAGTCATTAAGACTAGGGCTGAAACCTTTAGACTCTAAGGCAGAGAGAAGTTTAGCATACCACTGTCTAGATGCTTGTCTAAGACCATAAAGAGACTTATTGAGTTTATAGGCTAGAGGGAAAGCAGATGAAGAAGAAGAAGCACTCACTGTGAGACCTTGAGGTATTTTCATATAAACTTCTTCATCTAAGTCACCATGCAAAAATGCATTATTGACATCAAGTTGAAAAACTACTCAATTTCTCTTAACAACCACAGATAAGAGACCTTTAATAGTAGTCAGTTTCACTAAAGGTGAAAAAGTCTCAGTAAAGTCAATACCTTCTTCTTGAGTATCCCCCCTAATGACTAAGCGAGCCTTAAATATTTCAACAGACCCATAAGCTCTTTGCTTGATCTTGTAAACCCACTTACAAGGGATGGCTTTCTTACCAGCAGGAAGAGGTAAGATGTCCCAAGTATTATTGGCATCTAAAGACTGAAACTCTTTCATCATAGCTTCCTACCAAGCCGACTAAGAAGCAACCTGATGATAGAACTGTGGATCTTTCAAGAAATCTGTAGAAGAAATAACCTTGGAAGTGAAAATAAAATTACACACAAAATCACTGAGATAGGCAGGAGGGTGAGAAAATCTGGTGGACTTTTGGAGAACAAGAATAGAAGGAGGAGAGGGATTGGAGGAATTACAGAGATTAGAAGATATAGAAGGAGATATTGAAGATGGAATAGGATCAGGAAAAGAAACAAGAGGGAAAAGAGAAAAAGGAGTAGAAGAAGAATAAGGAAACACATGTTCATGAATAATAACATCCCTAGAGTGAAAAATACAATGATAAAAAAGGCTTAACAATTTATAGCTTTTCTTACCCGAGCTGTAACCAATAAAAACAACAGGTATAGTTCGAGATTTGAACTTGTCTCTGTGTGGTTTTGGTACAGCAGCAAAGCAAAGACAACCAAAAGTCTTTAAGTGAGCAAAAGAAGGAGAAGTGCCATGTAGTAGTTCAAAAGGGCATTTATTATGAAGTAAAGAGAATGGAAATCTATTAATCAAGTAGGTGGCAGTTAAAATACAGTCCCCCCAATACTTAACAGGAAATTTAGATTGAAATAAAAGTGCCCTAGCAGTTTCAAGAAAGTGTTTATGTTTTCGCTCCACAACACCATTTTACTGTGGGGTATGTGGGACATAAGTCTGGTGCAAAATCCTATGGCTAGAAAAGAAAGACATGGCTTCTAGGGAGAACCCTAACTCAAAAGCATAGTAAAATCTCACTACCTTGACAGAGATACTGAATTGAGTTTTGACCATAAGTATAAAAGACTGCATGACAGAAAAAGCATTGCTATTAGTAGACAACAAATGGGTCCAAGTTGCCCTATAAAAATCATATACTATGGTTAAAAAATACCTTGAACCATTGTATGTTTGAGTATTATATGGTCCCCAAAGATCTAAATGAATTAGCTGAAAGGGGGAAGTAGAGTGTATTGTACTATCAGGAAAAGGGAACCTTTGTTGCCTAACCACAGGGCATATAAAACATAGAAAAGAGTGTTGCTTAGGCAACTTGCCAGTCAAGTAAGGAATTGTTTTCATTTTATTGAAGGGCATATGTCCCAATCTTAAATTCCAAGAATAATTAGTAGAAAACAAAGAGGATGGAGCAGGTAATGGGCAAGCATCATTCAGGGAAAAAATACAAGCAGGATCCCTAATATTAGTTATAGGAAAAATAGAAGTAGTAGAAATAGAACAACTGCTCTTATTCATATCACACAAAGGACTGGCAGTACTGGTATTTATAGAAGAATTTGTGCAAACAGTAAACGGGTTGCTGGAAGTGATCGATGTAGAATTGAGCATGTACAGCCTATCCTAGAGACGAACAAGTGCCACTGGCCTCTTCAGAGAAGGGCCCTGCAACACACAAGCATTTGAAGAAAAATAAGCATCACATTGCTGCTGGAGAAATAAGATTGTATTAAAATGAAGGGACAAGTAACATATTAGAAAGAGAAATTTCAGGAGATAAGGTAAGGGATCCAGTACAAGTTACCTTAACTTTATACCCAGTAGGCAATGTAACAATGTAAGGTATAGTGAGAGGAGTAATATGGGATAAAAAGGAAAGATGAGGGGTCATGTGATTCGTGGCACCTGAATCTATAATCCAAGAACTATCTTCTACTCTAGAAAAATTGCATGCAAGTAAACTACAAGTTCTAGGATCTGAGTTGCTAATCAAACCTGCAAAATTTGCAGAACCAACAGATATCTCTTGAGATGCAGCAGAAACTTTATATTGGTGAAGTAGGCTCAAAAGTTGATCAAATTGTTCCTTGGTAATGCTGGGCGTGCCACTGTTTCCCTGAACTGGTGTGTTACTAGTTGAATCATAAGGAGAAGGAGACTGAGAGTCTAAGACTTGGGCAAAAGCAGTAGTTTTCTTGAACTTAGAATGCGCATCAAAGGAACCAGAATCCGGGTACCCATGCATTTTGTAGCACCTGTCAATCTGATAATCAGGTTTCTTACAATACCTACAGACCACAGTATTCTTCTAAGAAGTGTTAGGATCAAAATTAATTCTTTGGGTGTAAGGTTGCTGATTCCCAGTAGAGAAGGCAACAGAGTCTGAATTCAAATGTGGTGAAATAGAAATTTGTATCTCAAACTGACTCTCGTCATTTATCAACATGGAATACACACTATCGATATCATGTAAAGGTTTCAACATCAAAATGTTTCTCCTAATTGTAGAATATGAGTCATTTTGTCCCATAAAAAACTGATGAACCTTTTGTTCCTCCTCTAGTTTCTGAAAACCCTCCTTACAACCACACATACAATCAAGATATGTTAAGGAAAAAGAAAGCTCATCCCATAATTTCTTAATCCTGTTGAAATAGGAGGCAATATTGGAGGAACCTTGAGAAATCGACGATAGTTCTTTCCTCCTTGTCTAAGCTATTCAGTATCCAAGCTACAACCATATCATTACACCTAACCCATGCTTAGAAAAGAGGATCAGTAGAGAGAGGTTTAGGTACCATACCATTGACCATTCCTAATTTGTTCTTACAAGAAATACCTAGTAACATTTCTCTGCGCCAGCTACCATACCCGGTGCCATTAAAGGTCGTAGTGACCAAAATTATGTCGGGAGAATCAGATAGAAGAAGATATAAGGGAGAAGAAGGAGTAACAACAGAATCAACAGTCTGAGTAGTTGAACTAGAAGAACTCTGAGAATTCGTAGTCATATTTCGGACTAGATAATTCCAAATACAAGTTGATGAAAAGTAAAGCAAAATAGGAAATTTACCGAATGTCTTCGAAACTTCAAAGATATAGAGATGTCAGTAGAAAAACCTCGATGTGAATAACCGAATTCCTTCATCGTACCAGATGCGAAACCGCAAAACCACAACCAGCAAAAAGAAACAAAATCCTAGCTAAACAACTTCACACCGCCACAACACCGCCACATGAGAACACCAGAACAATAGAGGAATGTGAGAAATGAACAGCTCCGCTGTCAAAATATGAATTTATTCGGACCGAGAACACGAACGCCGACCAAATCTCCGACGAAGCAAACAAAAATTCGACGAATGTCAAAATCTTAACAAATATGAACCGGATTAACACTACTCGTACGAAAATCCCACAGGAAAGTAAACCTAGCTCTGACACCATATTGAGTAGGGGAAAAATCAAGAGAAAATTCCATTGTTATACAGTAAGAAGAGAGGGAAAATGAAGACCAAATAGAATAGAGAGAGAAAATATCTGAAATTGAATTCTTTTTCTTTCACCAAACCTAGAACTTACACTGTTCAAGACCACATATATACAATTACATGAGTGGGACAGGTATACATAATCTTTAACTACAACTAATAGTCCCAATTATAATGTTTCGGCCCAAACTAACCATAAATCACACTTTATACTTAGCACCAACAAGTTATTCTTCTAGAGCAAGCAGATGATTCAGCAATAAACCATACGTTTGTTAGTTTCACAAGAGTTGTAAATAAAAAGAACTTAAAGTGACCCGAAGACACCTTACCTTACACATATTTAAATGGAATGATTTATCTATATTCATTCTTCAGTTTTAGGAATGTAAATGCGAAGCTTAGTAGTCACGTGAAGTAAATCAGTCAACTTCATTAAACCAGAGACAAGAGAATAGATTTGACATTGATGTATGTGCTGTGACAATAAAAGAACCTTCAAGCACATCTGCAATACACAGAAAAACATAATTTGTTCAACAAACTGCATATGAAGAAAGAAGGCAACACGAAAAGGATAAATACAGCTTGGCATAGAAAGATTCAGATCTAAAGGGTAAAATTTGGTAAGGCCATCTCAGATTGGTTAATTGAAAAATGTGCTACAAAGAAGAAGGTTATTGAAGGCATACTTATCCTCATATCAACCTAATTTTATTTTCATGGAACCTTTTCTAAAAGAAACCTTTGTTTCTTTATAATATGTTTTTGAGGAATACGAAACTTATTTTTCTTTAATATTATGTGGTATCACTACAATGCAATAGACATTTTGTTTTGTTACTTGCCAGTTTTCTCCAAACGAAGCCATTACACAGAAGGAAGATGGAAAAGGAAGGTTCTTCGTACTAAAATTAACCTACAATAAGCTTTCTCAACCTTGTGTAGAGTTACCAATGAATTGTGGCATAGTTGATTAGTTGATATAGAGTTATGAGGAAAACTAAAAGTACATGTAATGGCTTCGCTTATTTCAACATGGACGATTTTTTTATTTGTGGAATAGCTTGACACTTACAGCTTATGTGGAAAGCCATAGAAGTTTGAAGTGCATCTTCTTCTTCTTCTCTTTTTGGAGCATGAAGTTGATTCCATGTTGTCTTTTCTGTTACTTGGAAATACTATTTTGTTCGAAAGATTGTTTGTTTCTTCCCTCATATAAGGTTGTTGTAGAACTACTTCAAATATTGCAAATTGAATAAATATAGGGAGATCAGAGACTGCTCATTAGCCAACGTGGTGTGATTTTGAAAATCTAATAACCAAAATCTCATTCATAGCGGAAGTTTTAGCTATAGTTCTTTTTGTTATCTTTTGATAGCCATTAAAGTAACTAACGACATAGTTTATAAAGGATGAACTTCAGGATTTACAGTGACAACTCAGAGATCTGCACTAACACTCTCACATTGCCGCACGCAACCATGAAACAAGTAGGAAAAAAAGAATTCTCAACTATAGTTCTACACATGTATCTCTCTTTATTAACAACAACAGAATTGCTTAAAACTGAGAACAAAGCTCTATGATATAGGCTGCACTAATTCTTGTTACAATGTCATTGATAGTAATTGTCTATTTTGACCAGGACAAGTATAACTTATCTTCCCATTTTCTACTTGCTGGAAACTCTCTTCTTAATAAGCTCAAACAAACGTTACACATGGAAAGTAAAATCAAGCCTTATACTGCCTACGGGGTTTCTTTGATGGGCGGTGAGGGACATCACATGCAATAAAATCTTCTCGCGTTTCTCTCCAAGGCAACATGCCATGTTCCAGTTTAACTGCAATGAACAATGGGAAAACATTTCTTTGAATACCATGTAACTTAGAATGACTACTGAGACCCTGGATTCAACTATTATCTAGCGACCCTTACATTCAAGTCATTACTAGGTTCAAGACCTACTCCATTAACCAATCATTCAACTCTGTTCAACTAATAGTCATATAACTTTGTACCTTTTACTTCCTAACCCTTATCTAACTTGACTTTAGGTTGTTTTATTATGTCACTGCCTCGCCGTACCAGAATTAGTTATCATCACTAACTTTAAGCACGATTATCTGATATTCCAACATACATAAAACTAAGTTTATTCTTTATGGTAATTAGGCTAATTTACTAGATTATAAGATCACACAATCTCCTTATCGCCTATATTCACCTAAATCACATTACAATCCACCATGGAGTCACACAAACAGAAACACCCATTAAAGATTCATACATTAGCATAATAACACAAAATTTGGTCTTTGTTACATTAAATTCATGTTTTATCCATCCAAACTCCATGCTCGGAGGACGAAGCATGATTTCTCCCGTTAATCTACATTATGGATACAATTACCAACCACAATTTACTACTCATAAACAATAACCTACCTGGGCGTCAAGCTGCTGCAATAAATAAGTTATACCATGGATGATATTCCTTCTTCTTCACGTTTTCGAAGGCTCAATCATCTAATAAACAATAATTACAAGAATAATTACTAAACTTCTCTTCACATAAATATCTTGAGAATTCAAACCCACTAATTTTAATTCACAACCTACCAATTTATCCAAGGATTAATTAATTATCAACTTAGTTATATCAAGTTCAACCGAAGTCCGTTAATGGAGATTTAAAATTAAAGGTCTCACCTTTATGGAATTCAAGGCCCCCAACTATCAACTTTCATATTTTTGAACCATAATTTAACACTAGGTAGAGTTAATTCACAAACTAAAATCAATTCTTGGTGAAAATACATATACCCATAGGGTTTTTCCACAATTTCATGAATCTAGGGTTCTAAAGCACATGAATTTTACCATATATTCCCCATTCTAGTGATTCTAGAAGATAAATGGATCAATGAATGTTAAAAAGAAGTAAAAATCTTACCTCAATGAAGGATTTTCACCCAAATCAAGAAAAAATCGCCCCTCTAGGGATGAGAATGAAATTGTGGAGATTAGGGCTGAAACCTATCAAGATAAGGTTATAAAATGATGTTACATCGCTATAGAGACCTGAACCTGCCATGGCAGCCTTTAGCTTTTCAGCACGGACAATCTTCAATAAAACTGTCATAACTTCTTATTCAGGAACCGTATTAACGAACGGTTAGTTGCATTGAAAAAAAGACTTAGAGATATTTATTGTGGTGGGTATTGGGTGCCCTAAATATTCATATTCCAGGAGAAATGCTCATTTGAAGTTAACTCTATTCAAATTTAGTCCAAAAATTAAATTGATAAGGACACTTTCAACTTAACTTTGTGTTAGGGTATTGTATTACCTTAGAACATATCAAATGTATTCTCATACTAATGAATTTATCCTAACACATATGATGAATAATATTTGTGTACCTATACCACATATATTTTCAGTAATGACGGATCGGTCATTATTCAACAACTCCTGTCCTTTTATTCTTATATGGATGCTTTGTCTTGGATTTTGTCCTTCATTTCTTAGTGTTCTTGTACTGGTTTAAATTAGGATATAAAAAATCACTACTAATTCTTTTCCGTATTGTTTTTACCTATTAAATATATTGCATAAGAGTTCTATTTGTGATTAAAGAATTTTGCTTCTTTTAAAGATCATTTTATCTAACTTCTACATTCATTAAATGGTTGGATAGTAAGAGCTATCTTAATTAGGGTTGAGCCTGATAGGTGTCCGCATGATCAATGAGTTGGGTCGTGACAGGATTTCAAAGATCATTAAATTTCAAAATTCATTTCTTAGTACGCTTATACCGATTTAGATTAGGTTATAGGGAATCACTAGTAATTTTTTTCTGTGTTGTTTTTATCTATTAAATATGCTTAATAAGAGTTCTATTTGTGATTAAAGGATTTTGCTTCTTTTAAATTAAAAATCATTTTATTTAACTTTTGCATTCATTGAATGGTTGGGTAGCTAGGATTCTCCTAATTAAGGTTGAGTTCGGTAGGTGCCCGTACGATCCATGAGACAGGTCATGACAGAATTTCAAAGATCATTAAATTTTACAATTCATGCATAAAATAATGTGTTTAATTGGGGGTTCTATCATGGAATAACTTTGTGATAATAATCCGTTGAATTTCATAGAATTTCTTCATTTTCATTGTTGCAATATAAAGGGAATGATTTGTTTTAATTTTATATTTCACGTGTTTAAAATTTTTTTTTGCAATTATATTCATTTAAAATTATTTAATGGGATAAACAACTTTTCGGCTTCTAAAAATATATTATTATCTTTTGTATTGTAGAAAATAAATTGAACCTTCTGTTAATTCTATGAGATTATGCATTTATTATAAAATAGTATTATTTAGTCTGTATCATACATAAGTTCATTTACAACATAATTTATGACAATAACAATTTAAATATCTATATTCATATTCATGAGAATATATATAAAAAATACATAATTTTAAAGTGTACATTTCTGTTACACGTGGAATTCATTAAAGTAAATGTTTGATAAATTGTTCCATAAACATATGTAAATGAAAAAAAAATACTAATGAAAAATTGTAGAAACTAAAATAAATTAATTCTACATTATGTACTATGGTATATACTGGACCTAAAAATGAAAAAACTTAAGTGATAAATACAGGGATGAATTTCACTAAAATGCTTCACAGTCTCAAAGTTAGATATATGATGTTACGAGAATGTGATGCATGGATTCTCTGCAATGTAAAAATCAAAGAAAAATAATTGAGTGCATATATATCCACAATTTAAGAATTAAGAACATATATTTGTAAGGAATATATTTCTGCTCATATATTTTATTGACAGAACTTATTATGGCACAAATTTTTACATTAACTAACTGTGAATACCAGGTGCTCAAACAAAGACGAGACAGAAAATTGTTATTATCATTGGAGAGATTTAAATTATATTACATTCAATGTACAAAACTATTTTTACGAAATTTATATATGTTTAATTATGTTAGAGATTAAGGTTTTATGTTACGACTTTCTTTCACTTGTCATAAGTTATAATTAGGTTTTACTAGTTTAAAGATGATCTTGAATATGCATTAATTTTTTTATAAAATTTATAATTGAGGTACATAAAATTTTTTATACGTTAAAGGTCTTAAACAAAAAATATATCCATACTATTAAAGTTTGTAGTAGAAGATCTTTTGCAAATCATGACTACAATAATCCTACTCAGTACTCCCTCTCTCTCTCTCTATTAATCTTGTCATAATTCGCCTATAGTTGTCAAGTTTAGTTCATAGCCACCCCACCCCCCCTTCTTTTTTTAAGTTACCCTGTTCATCTCTCTCTTATCCTGTGTTCTTAATAACTCCTTTTACCCGATACGAATATGGAAACTAATATATATGTCCTTTGAATATGTTGGACATCAAAGCCTTAGCATCCTAGGAATTTAGGGATTAATCCATCGCTATTATTAAGAGAATAAGAGATTAACCATATACTAAAAGTAGTACTATTATATACGTATAATAACATTTTATTTCACAAACATAATGTACATCATAGCATATTTTTGGGGAGGAAATATAGAAAATATAACAACATAAACACTTACATGATTAAGATTGAGAGAGGTTTTCCTTTCTAAAACCCCGACTGATTCTTACACTCTGGACATAGGCTTAATATGCAAACTTAGTATTGTACAGGACTGGTTTATTGAGTAATATTGTAGTTTAGGCAGGGATATGTAAAAACATACAGGTTGGTAGTGAAAGGAAGGGAAAAATATTGAGTGATTTTTTCTTGCACCTTGCTCTCTTTTCTTTGTCTTCAAGTAATGTCTGAAGGGGTATTTATAGGAAGATCAGGACTTCAACTTCAGATGTCAAAATAATTTACTTTCGGACGTCAAATTTGAATTCCAAGCTAAGCTTTATCTCTTCTGACAATGGTTATTTACTTTTCTTGTCTTTAATTTTTATCCGTCCATGTATGTACTTTTTCCTTATCTTGCACAATATTTTTTGTCTACCAATTATTTTCTACTCCTTCACATATCTTCTACAGTTTCTTGTCTGCTGACTATTCTTGTTTTATCTTGACCTTCGAAGACCGTTCATGTGTCAAGATTGTGAAGAGAGATTGAATCGAAACTCATCCCTGAATCATCATCTTCTCCATGAATCTCCTCATCTCATTCATACTGAGTGTCTTCATCTTTTATGTCTTAATTTTTGATCTTATCTTCATTCCTGTCTTGAAGTTCATGTTTTGTTATCGCGGTTTGTCTTTCTTGCAAATATTTTTCAGTGTCTGTTGTTGACACCTAATTTTTGCCCTCCACAACTACGTTTAATTTCGAGTTTCTTCGATTTTCAAATAAAATCACAACAATTTTTTTTCTTCAAATAAACACATTTTAAAATATGCATTTAGGCTAAATTTGTCATTTAAATGATAATTATATATATTTGTATTTACATATACGGAATTGTATAAACGATGTCATTTAAATGAACATTTTTATCAAAATTGGACTTTAAATTAAGGATTATTTGGAAAATAAATTTAATAATTAAAGTCTTGATATAAAATAATTTATCTGAATAAATATTTACTCAATTTTATGAAATCAAGAAAACTCGGGATTAGATAAAGTATTAATTCGTATCTAATCTGAAATTTTAATTTGGCCAATCTATTCGATTTGGTCACGATTGAAATCAATTGATATTCAATTTGGCCAAAAATTTAAAGGGATGGCCAAGTCCCCAATTCCAAACCCTAGACCAACCTAACCATTTAATCTATAACAACCCATGTCAAATAATAGTGGCCCAAAAATATTGACCGGGCCCAATCTTCTTTCATTAATTCCCTTGACCCATTTAACAATATCCCCAACATTCCAGCCTAACACCATCCCTGGCCCGTCCCACCATAAATAAATTCCCCTTTCTCCTTTAATCAACAAAGAACGGGTCTCCCATGCCAAGAAGCAGCCAAAAATGGCGTACATCACCAACAAATGCCAACCTATTTTACACCCAATTTTAAACCCTAAATTGATTCCAAACGACTTGGTTTTTCCTCTCTCACGCGTTCTACGCTGATGTGTATGAAAGGACGCCAAGAAATCTTCTAGAACAAGCTAGGTGTTACCCCCCAACGATCCAATCCCGCAAATTTTAGGATAACCCGTACGGAGTCGTACATATTTGGGAAATTTTCATTGGTTCTTGGGTACATGTTTCTCCTCCCGCATTTGATTGGTCTAGGGGGTTTCAAATTTGCGGAAAAATCCAAATCAGGGACGATTCGGGGGATCCCATAGGTTTTGAATTTCAAATTCCCTCTGAAAAATCCCTAATATACCCTTGAGTTTCCATCTTCTATATAAGAAGAGATCAGGTCGCAGTTTTACAGAGGTTTTTTTTCCAGATTTTTTCTCTTCTTTGAAGGGTTTGAAAGTTTGGCTAAAATTCTAGGGGTTCGATTCCTTGGCAGTCTAAAAAAGTTAGAGATTTTGGGGGTTCTTTTTTTTTTTTTATTTTCTTTGGAGATTCGAGGGTCGAAGTTCTAAGGTGAAAGGTTAGAGACGAGGGTTCGAAAGAGTTTAAAGGAGAAAATTTCAAGCTAGTTCAAAAATTTGAGCTAGTCGATTGATTGAGAGTTCCCAAGTCGACAACATAATCTCCTACTAGGGATGATTCTACTGATAGATCGAGTCCCGTTTTGTTGCTCCGAAGAAGGTAAACACCTTTTTCTACCTTTATTCCTGTCATCGATTGTTGTTTCTCCGTTTCATCTCCTTCTGATGTAATTTTGGTGCCCTTTGCCAGAAATATCTTTAAAGGCCTTGTTGGCTGTAGGATGTGTTTGAATACGTTGTTGTTTGTTGATAATCGCTTTCTGTAGGAGCTCCGAAAAGCAGTAATTTCTTTTTTAGGTGTTGGATACGTTGAATCATTGTCTGTGATAAAATCTGTGTTCCATTACTAGCTTCGTGTTTATGTTCACTTGCCCTGAGTTCACTGTTTCGCATAAGTATTGTTGAGTAGTGATTGACCTATATAATAAGATGTCAACATATGTTGTAGAATTAGTTCATTGTTTTTTTTTTTTTGATGAAATCCAGTAGTTTCATTCAATTTGCTATTGATTATCTCAGTTTTGGTCTCAATACATTAACCTTATAATTTCATTTTAATTCTGTCTTCAAAATCACTGTAGCATTTCGATTATTTTTCCAGAATATTTGGGTTCTATTTGCTATTCATTTTGCCGACTGTTGTCTGTTTTAGTCTTGATTCGTTGCCTTAGTTCAATAATATGGGTAGTTTGCCTCGGTTTTTCTCTATCCATCTGTTTCGAATCTTTTGAAATCAAGAGAAAATATTCCCAAAATATCCATAGACAGCTAATGTCAAGAAGGGATAAGGGAGATGTTATATTAGTTTAAAATCATTCGGTGGTCCACGCAAGAATGCATTTTGTATTCGGGTTGTGTTCTTTATCTCGGATTACCTTTTTGAAACTATGTGGAGACTTAGTAATGAATTTTGTCTTGTTAGTAATGCATGATAGATTGTATGTCCTCGATGTAGTAAATTTGGTTACTCTATTGTTGATCTGCTGCTTTATACATTGCTTTAGATTCTACAATATAAATTTGGAGACCTTGTACCAGGTTTATACTATCATTAATTATAAATCTCTCTTTAGCTGATTTGTTCGTCAACGAACTTCTAATAGTCACCCATTTTCCTATTAGCTGCGATTGGCCTATCTTATAGTGAAGATGTGTTATTTGAATATGCATATATTTTCCGCCAAGATCTGGTAACAGACCTACATGCTATTGGCATCTTATGTAAGAATTAACTTACGCTCCAATAAAGTATAATTTATCATATATCATCTGAGCCTTTAAAAATTGTTCCCTTTTGGTTTCACTTCATATTTTGGTTGCTCATGCATTAATTTCCATTATTCTTGCTTCTTTGCATGTGAATCCGCCTTGGAGTCCAAACGAGCTCTTTTCCCTCACATTTCCTTAATGGGCCAATAAGGCTCGTCTCATTAAGTCAAGTCCGAAGATCTAAGTTTCAAAAGAAATCCTGTCGTGCATCGAATGCAAGGAATTGAGAGAAGAAGATTGGATCGGAATCCATCTTTGAAGCGGCTACGAGACTCAAAAGTCTCATTTCTTATTTTATGCATTTACTTGTTGTTGTCTTTATTTATTTTATTTATTTCTTCATTTCATTATTCATGTATTTTGGGACCCGAAGCCAAAGTTGTACTTAATACAGGTGAAGCAAGCTCGAGCCAAAAGGGCTCGAAAACATAGAATTAGGACAGGTGAAAATGGGTCGAAAGACCAATTAGACTAGGACAGGTCTTATTGATTTGGGCCTAATGGCCTAAATCCCTTACTTTCTCCCCTTCCCCTTTTTCTTTACGCTTGTTTGTCTTATGTGTTTTGTGAACCTAGTTAAATCCCTAACTAAGTCTCTAAAAAACTGATTTCGCGAAATCCTTTTCCTTAATCAAATTCTTTTTCAACAAATCGATTTTCCAAAGTTAATCTAAAGATGATTTTCAAACAGTCTGGATAACCGTAAGTTAGCGGACGTTTTAGGTGCCTAACACCTTCCTAAAACGTTAATAGGAACCGCTTACTCAGAATCTCTTAACTTAAACGATTTTTCTATTTTAGATCGTTTAAAGTATTTTATAAAGGTTTCTTAATTCCTTTTCAAAATTAAGTGGCGACTCTCTCAAAAGTCAAAATTTCCGCAAAACAGAAATGGAGACTCTGCTGGGGATCTAACTAGGTTCTAACCAAATATTTTATTTCGTCTTTGATTAATTGTTTATGTGTTTATGTGTTTCGAATATGTAAACTTTAATTATCGCATCTCATGGCATTTCCTGCATCTTATAAACTGTTTTGGGGTTTCGTGGATGTCCTGGCCCTTGTTGTTCAATTCCAAAATGTGTTGGAAATACGAACAGCTTATCAGCACGTGATTCATCTGACGCTGTTCATATTTTCAAACTCAAGTTGTCCGCTTGAGAACCAGTGTCCAAGCCTACTCTAGACACCGAGGATAGAACGAAACCAAAACCCTATTTTAGGCATGTGCCTAGGACGACCCAATATCCGAGCGGGGTATTGGGCCCATTAGAAAATCTGCCCTATGTCTATTTGACCCCGAGTCATTCACAGACGAACCATGCTTATGTGTTGAAGAAATATATTCTTGTCTAAATTCAATCCATTATCCTTTGGGGTCGGGGAAAGACTTATTTTGTCTTCTTTTATGTAGATATGGCTCAATTGCATTCTCGTGAAAAGTTCAAGATGGTCACCAAACCCGACGATTACCTGAAACTGTGGTGGGATTACATAGGTACAGAAGAGAGAAAGATTGTTAGAACACACATTGGGCATCTTCCTTCTTTGATCGAGATGGACGCTTGGCCCGAAATGATCCATGTACTAACAACCTTTTGGGATGATCAGAACATGGTATTTCGGTTCGGGGATGCTGAATTGACCCCACCATTGAAGAGGTATTGATTTGCTATGAGAATACGGAAATGTGTTTTAAGAGAAAGGGGACACCAGATAAGAATATTTTAGTCTCGGATATGTGGGATCGTCAAAGGATCAAGGAAGCATTTTTAACTGATGATGACACCTGGCTAGGAGAACGGGATGGAGCAAATATCACTTTTCGTGAGTTGTACCATCGGTTCGGAAGATTCAACTTTTTTCACAAATTTGGGCATAAATTGGAGTCGGAAGCAAAATGGAAGGGAACGAGAGCTTTTGCATTCGCAGTGGGCCTACTTGGAACCATGGTATTCCCGTAGGGGAAAAATGGCACAATTCATCCGAGGGTTGTCACAGTGACCCATGCACTCTTCTTTGGAATGGAATACAATTCTAAAAAAGTATTCCACAACTTAGCCCCCATGATTGTCGCCGACATATATCGCGCTTTGGGAAGATGTCAAGTCGAGAATCATTTCTTTCAAGGCTGCAACCTTATATTACAATGGTGGATGATGATGAATTTGGTGAAGAATCCTAGAACGGCACAACCTGATCATAAAACAAGGAGAAATCTGCTAGAATCGCACGACATGTGGTTATTTTTTACACAAGTTCAAAAGGGAAGAATCCCATAAATTTTGGTTTAAGACTCTTGGAGAATTAAGAGATGGCGATGTCCAATGATCCCTTAACTATCTTCGTTCAGGGAAATACATCATTCGAGGGGGCGAATGGCCTTTTTTAGTGCTCCCGGGTCTCAGGGGAACCCGCCCCTACAATCCTAGCAGAGTTCTTAGGCAATTTGAGATCAAGCAGGAGACGCCTCAAATCGATTCTATGCTCAGATTCTTCACCGAGTATAATGAAAGTAAGCCCTCACTCAAAGAATACATGCTAAATGGATGGAGAAGGAAAAAGTGGGTAGAAGTCTCTTTCTGTATAGGGTATGAACCTGAAGTCAGCGACACTTACAAGGAGTGGTTGAAAAAGAGCCTCGCCGGAGCATTGAATCCGGGACCAAATGTGCCCACTCGGGTTGTGGATGTAGAATTCGAGCATCAAATTCGGCTTCACAGGCTGCAAGATGAGTTCCATAAAAGTGAAATTGCGCACCGGAAGTTGCACATGGAAGACGCTTTGACCATACATACATTGAGGAAAGAGTTGAAAAGAGCTAGGAAAGATGCTGATGATGCCAGGCAATGCCTAATCGATTTGGACGATAGTATGGCCTCCCAACTCGACAGCATAGGAGAAATGACTTACGACTGCAAGGAAAAATTATGCGGGAGTCACCTTATCATCAATAGGTATCAAATAGCACATGAGGTAAACAAGGCAAAGAAGGCGAAAGAAGACGAAGAAGCCTCCAGTAGCTAGCTTTTCTATCCTCCCCTGCGCGGGAACTTATCTTCTTTTATGTTATTTCCCCCTTTCCCTAAAATTGTATCCCTGTTTCGTTATCTTTTGTAGGCATTTATGCCCTTTTTGTGTCTATTGAGTTGGGGGTTAATGGATTGACTTTGAGGAAGCATATATTTTCTTCAAAAAAATCGTTAGGCCTGAACCCTTGGCTTAAAAAGGGTCACCTCAATTAGGATACACGTTATTTTAATGTCTTGTGTGATATAACTGTTTTATGTGCTTATATGTGTTGGTTGAGATCAAAGTCAAGTTTATCCACTATGACCTACGGATGAATTTGGCTATGACTCGAACAACTCTGCGTGATTATTTCCTGTCAAATATTTTGCATTACTTATCACATACGGAAACTAACACATTTGCCTTTGAGTTGTTTTACTTCGCAGATAACAGAAATTACTCCGTGTTGATAAACTGGAAGAACATCCCTACTTAACCCGATCGAATGCACATAAAATCCCATCCTCGGACCATCATTCAAAAATGACAGGAAATGAAGAAGAAAGCGCACTGGCTATCCGGGATAATGTGATAGCGGAGTAGAATGAGATGATTGCGGAACTTGCAAGAAAATTAAAATTGCTTCAGGAGGAAACAAATCGCACTCGAGAATTGGCTAACTTGGCCATCACCTTCAATTTCCCTGCTCCGGGGGGATGCGGGACTCCACTCCAAATCCCTCCCCTCAGTACCCCTATTTTTGGGGACCAACCAACTAACGTATCATTCGGCTCCGCTCCTCCATTTGTCCAAAACACTAATCGTGAAAATAATCCAGACGCCTACCATCCACAAAATCCATCGGCAACCCCACAGAACCCGTCTTCGAATCCATTCCCAAATCCTCAAAACACATTCTCAAATCAACAAAACGCATTCCCAAATCCGCAAGATTTACTCCCAAATCCATAAAATATGGAAAACCTACCTTCGAATCCACCAAATTCATTTCTAAATCTGCAAAATCCCTCTCATATTCTGCCAAACTACTTACAAGGCCCACATAACCTTCCCAATTTCCAAAACGTTCTCCCTACTTACCAACTAAATTCCCTCCATCTGCAAAATCAAGCCTTCCTTTCAAATCCCCCTCAAGCCATCATATCCCCTGATATTTATGAACCCCTTCCTAACCCAGAGATGGACCATTACGAGGAGAAGGAGAAGGAATGGAGGGCCCAACATGAAAGGAATTTACTAGCCATGCAAGAAGAGATCATGAGGATCAAAGAGTCTCACGGGGCCATGGACCATGACGGTTTGGGGTATGACGATTTATGTGTTCACCTAGGAGTAGACCTACCAGAAGGATACAAGGTCCCTAAGTTTGAGATGTTTGACGGTACCAAAAATCCAATGGCCCATCTAAGAAGGTACTGCTAGCAACTGGTAGGGATAGGGAAAAATGAGGCGTTATTAATGTGCCTATTCAGTCGAAGTTTGAATGGTGAAGCCTTGAAGTGGTTCATGTATCAAGAGCCGAAAAGGTGGACTGGTTGGAAGACATTGGCCAAGAGTTTCCTTGACCGGTTCGCATTCAACATTGAAATAGTCCCTGATCGGTATTCACTAGATTGGATTAAACAAAAGAGCGTTGAGAGTTTTCGAGATTATGCTTTTCGTTGGAGGAAAGAAGCTGCCAAAGTGCAGCCCCCCATGTCCGAGGAGGAAATGGTATCTGTGTTATCTCGCGCTCAAGAAGGAGAATATTATACCAGGATGGTGTCCGCTGTCAGAGCGACCTTTGCAGATTTGGTAAAAATAGGAGAATCATTAGAGGAAGGTATTCGGACAGGAAAAATTGCCAAAACCCCGACATCATCTGGAACTGCCATGTTTTCTAAGAAGAAGAAGGAAGAGGTAGGTGGGGTTTCTTCCAATTCTGTTACAAAATTGAAACAACGGTTTAACTTTAGAAATGTTTTATCTTCCCCGCCATCACCTAACCTTCCGCACGCATTCTATGTCCACCCCCAATACCAAACTCCACTCCCAAACATCCCACCATCATACCAAGCTCCACAGCCAAATATCTTTCCCCAATACCCAGTTCTACCTCTAAATTATCAGTCTCATTTCCAAACTACTCCCCCAAATAGCCAAACAAATTTCCAAACACCTCCAAATTACCACCAAGTACCCCCTTCTACAAACCTAAGCCTGTATAACCCCCAGCGTCCAAACTACGAAAAGAAACCTCCCCAAAACTTCACCACACTAGATGAAAGTCGCACCCAATTGTTTGAAAGATTGAAGAATGCTGGTCATTTGAAACCAGTACAGCCAAAGCCTGTCAATCCTATCTCCCAGTTTTATCACCCTGATCAAAATTGTGCCTATCATTAAGGGACAACAGGGCATAGTACCGAGGACTATCTTATCTTGAAACACAAAATCCAAGATCTGATTGATCAAAAGGTCATCATGCTCCAGGCACCTACTCCAAATATTAGCAGTAATCTACTGCCCAACCATGGGGGATCTACTATTAACATGATTGAAATAGAAGAAGAATGTGCATCTGGCAAGACCATTACCCAGGTGAACTCCGAAAAGCGCAAAAGGGCGGAAGAGGTAGGAAAGATAGAGAAAGTTGTGGCTGCCTTAAGTATTAGCGAGAAAGCCCCATTTATAGTGATGACTGCACCGACTCAAGTGTACGCTCCCCATCCAAAGAAGGAATTTATTGTGCAAACGACCGTTGCCCAGGGGATGACATAATCAGGACGATGTTACATCCCTGAGGAATTGACCAACAAGAAAGATTCACAGAAAAGTCCAATCACTGAAGGAGAGGCTGAGGAATTTTGGAGGCGTATCCAACCAAAGGATTACTTAATTGTGAAACACTTGAAGAAAATGCTAGCCCAAATCTCTGTCTTGGCACTATTATTGAGCTCGAAATGCCATCGACAGGATCTGTCGAAGGTCTTGGAGGAAGCGTATGTTTCCGCAGGAACGAGCGTTGAGAATTTGGTTGCAATGATGGGGAACGTTGTGGGGAACCATCACATATCATTCAGTGATGAAGAGTTGCCATTTGAAGGTGCAATGCACAACAAAGCCATGCATGTCACCGTCATTTGTTGAGATTATACAATTAATCAAGTATTAATAGACGACGGATCTGGTGTGAATATTTGTCCCCTTTCCATATTGGTCCAAATGGGCTATGATCTGGGGATAATTAATCAAATCCTTATAAATGTGAGAGTATTCGATAGAGGGCAGAGAGATACCATAGGAGAGATTGATTTGCATATCCAAATGGGGCCTGCTGAGTTTAAGACTAAGTTTTATGTTATGGATATCCATCCTAGCTACAACCTTCTTTTGAAAAGACCATGGATACATGGGGAAAAGGCAATTTCATCTCCCCTTCATCAATTATTGAAGCTCATTTGGAAAGATAATGAAGTAGTCATCCAAGGAGAAGGAAGTCGAGCAGACCGTCCCAATGGTTATGTGCTGGTGATTGAAGATGTTCCAAAAGGTAGCCGTTTCTCTACAGTGGAAATTCTAAATGCTGTGGAAAGAAATTCGACACCCAAAATATCAATGCCTTCTGTCTACAAAATGATTGCAACTGTGATGTTAAGAAATGGGTTCGAACCTGGTCGAGTCTTGGGCAAGAATTTATAAGGAATTATCAAGCCTATTGTGATCCCATTGAGAAGATCTAAGCACGGGTTAGGTTATCAGCCTACCAGAAAAGATAGGGTTGAGGATGAGCCAGAAAAGAGTCTGTTTAGGCCATTGTCACACCTGTTCCAGTCATTTCCCGTACGAGAAATATCAGATGATGATGGTCTTGGGGATGGGATAGGAGATTTGTTTGAAGGATGCAATGCTGTACCAGAAGATCTCCCAGAGTCCAGAGGGGTGAAGCAGATTACACCAGGGGACGCTTTGCAAAATTGGACCTCCACTCCACTCATAACCCATCGCCCGTCATGTAACAGTAGCTTAAAACCTTCCGATGTTGTGTCATATCAAATCCTGAATGATCAAAATGAAGGGGACGATGATGGTTGGAAGGACGATGATGAGGAATGGTTAGTTGAAGATATGGAGGAATTTAAGAATCACAAAAAACCCAATCTGGAAAAAATTGAAACAGTCAACTTGGGAGATCACAATGAAATAAAAGAGACCATTATCAGTGTCCACCTCGCGGCGCCACAAAGGGAAGAGCTCATCCACCTATTGTGGGAGTATATAGACGTGTTTGCTTGGTCCTATGATGATATGCCAGGGTTGAGCACCAGCATTGTGTCACATAAATTGCCGATAAATTCTGAGTTTGATCCATTCAAGCAAAAACTGAGAAAATTTAAGCCATATTTAATTCTAAAGTTTAAGGAAGAAGTGAAAAAAAAATCTAGTCTAAGGTTGTCGAGGTCACAAAATATCCGACATAGTTGGCCAACATCATCGTTGTGACAAAGAAGGACGATAAGATTCGAATTTGTGTTGACTATAGAGACTTGAATAGAGCCAGTCCTAAAGATAATTTTCCGTTGCCCAACATCCAAATTCTTATCGATAATTGTGCGAAATATGAAATGCAGTCAATCGTTGATGTTTCATCGGCTATCATCAGATACTGATGGATGAGGAAAATGTAGAAAAAATGGCTTTTATTACGCCCTGGGGTGTTTATCATTATAGAGTAATGCCTTTTGGTCTCAAGAACACAGGTGCGACATATATGAGGGCCATGACGACGATTTCCCATGATATGATCCATAAGGAGATTGAGTTGTACGTGGATGATGTAATTATCAAATCCCGCGAGAGTTCAGATCATCTAACTTATTTGGAGAAATTCTTCAACAGATTAAGAAGGTACAGTTTGAAGTTAAATCCTGCTAAGTGTGCTTTTGGTGTGCCATCAGGGAAGTTGCTGGGGTTCATAGTCAGCAGAAGCGGGATCGAGCTAGACCCATCCAAAATCAAGACAATTTAAGACTTGCCACCGCTGAGGACTAAGAAAGAAGTTATGAGTTTCCTGGGTCGTCTGAATTACATTGGCAGATTCATCGCTCAATCAACAGTCATATGCGATCCAATTCTCAAGATGTTGAAGAAAAATACACTGAATGAGTGGACAGAAGAATGTCAGAGAGCTTTTGATCGCATCAAGGAATACTTGTCTGCACCACCGGTTTTGGTCCCATCGAGAGAAGGAATTCCATTATTGCTTTACCTGTCAGTCTCATAAAACGATTTCGGATGCATCCTCGGGAAACATGATGAGACCTGTAGGAAAGAGAAAGCCATTTACTACTTGAGTAAAAAGTTCACACCATATGAAGCCCGTTACACTCTTATAGAAAGAACATGTTGTTCTTTGACTTGGACGACACAAAAGTTGAGGCATTATCTATCGTCCTACACAACTTACCTCATCTCAAGAATGGATCCATTGAAGTATATATTCCATAAGGCCATGCCTACAGGAAAGCTAGCCAAGTGACAAATGTTGCTGAGTGAGTTTGACATTGTGTATGTAACCCAAAAAGCAATCAAGGGGCAAGCCTTAGTAGATCATTTGGCTGAAAACCCAGTTGATGAGGAATATGAGCCACTTTGGACATACTTTCCAGACGAGGAAGTTTTGTTTGTAGGAGAAGATATCACGAAAATCTACCCCGGATGGAGGCTATTTTTTTATGGGGAGGTCAACTTCAAAGGTTCAGGAATTGGAGCAGTTTTGGTGTCAGAAATGGGCCAGCATTATCCGGTAATTGCTAAGTTATGTTTTCCATGCACCAACAACATGGATGAATATGAAGCTTGTATCCTGGGGCTCAAATTGGCACTTGATATGGGTGTTCATAAATTGCTAGCCATCGGAGATTCAGATTTGCTGATTCACCAGGTACGGGGAGAATAGGCGGTAAAAAACTCCAAGATTACTCCTTATGTGGAGCTGGTGCAAGAATTATGCGGAAGATTCAAGTATGTTGATTTCAGACATATCCCACGAACACAAAATGAGTTTGCTGATGCTTTGGATACGATATCTTCCATGATTCAGCACCCGGATCAGAGTTACATCGATCCTTTGGAAATAAGCTTGAAGAAGCAACCCGCGCATTGCATAGACGTGGAAGAGGATCCTGATGGAAGGCCTTGGTACTATGACATTAAGAGGTATTTAGAATCTGGAATATATCCTGAAGAGGCTAGTAACAACCAAAAGAAGACAATCCAGCATTAGGCAAGGAATTACTTTCCAAGTGGAGAAATTCTTTTTAGAAAGACTCCTGATTTGGGATTCCTAAGATGCGTCGATGCAGCGGAAGACAATAAGTTGATGAACGAGGTACACGCTAGAGTTTGTGGGACCTACATGAATGGGTTTGTCCTTGCCAGAAAGATCCTGAGAACCGGTTACTTCTGGATGACTATGGAAAATGATTGTAGTAAGTTTGTGCAGAGATGTCCAAAATGTCAAATACAAGGAGATCTGATTCGAATGCCTCCACACGAGCTTCACACAATGAATTCTCCTTGGCCTTTCATAACTTGTGGCATGGATTCCAATAGAGCCATCGACATCTAATGGACATAGATTTATTTTAGTCGCCATCGATTATTTCACTAAGTGGGTTGAAACTTCTTCATACAGAGCCGTCACTAAGAAAGTGGTTGCAGATTTTGTAAGGAATAACTTGATTTGCCAATTCGGAGTGCCGGAATCGATTATTACTGATAATGGGGCAAACCTGAACAGTCACTTGATGAGAGAAATTAGTGATCAGTTCAAGATTGTGCATCGTAACTCAACAACGTACCGTCCCCAAATGAATAAAGCCGTAGAACCTGCTAATAAGAATATCAAGAAGATCTTGAGAAGGATGGTCGAAAATGATAGATCATGGCACGAGATGTTACCTTACGCCTTGATAGGGTATCGAAAAACAGTTCAAACCTCCACAAGAGCAACTCCCTATTTACTAGTTTACGGGAATGAAGCTGTGATACCCGCTGAGGTCGAAATACCTTCCCTAAGGATTATTCAGAAAGCTGGACTGTGTAACGAAGAATGGGTCCATGATCGCTATGAAAAATTCATGTTAATTGATGAAAAGAGAATGACCGCTGTATGCCATGGTCAGCTGTATCAACACAAGATGGTTCGTGCCTTTAACAAGAAGGTAAGAACTCAAACATTTGAAGTGGAGCAACTGGTTCTCAAATGAATATTCCCTCACCAAGAGGAGTACAAGGGCAAGTTCACTCCAAACTGGCAAGGGCCATACATAGTTCGCAAGGTACTATCTGGAGGAGCTCTGATTTTGTCTGAGATGTATGGCACAGAGTGGACCAAACCAATCAATTCTGATGCGGTAAAGAGATATTATGTTTGAATGACGTTCTAGTTTTTGTGTTTTCTTAGTTTGTTTGTATCACCTTTGTAATAATGTTGTTTGCTAGTGTGTAGCTTCCTAGAATCCTTTCTCTTTATGCACGAACTACGTTTGACCTGAATTCCCAAGAAAGGGATACGTAGGCGGCCTATGTTGGCTTCGGTCAACCCCGTAGAAAAATTTATCCTTTCCCCTATGTATGAACTACGTGATGACCTGAATTCCCAATAAAAGGGATATGTAGGCGGCCTATGTCGGCTTCGGTCAACCCATTAATTTCTTTTGTATATCCCTAGCGTAGCCTGAACTACATTTGACCTGATTCCTACTTCAACGGGATACGTGGGCGCCCCAACGGCTCGGTCATATAACATTAGGAAATGGAAATTGGGGAAGAATTTTCAAGAAGAAATCTCAAAAATTCACAAGAGAATATCGACATCCAACAAAGAGAATGAATATCAGCAAAGACTTCAGATCCACTCAGATTGGTATTATCTCAAACAAGTTTAAACTGGGGCAGAAATTTTGAGGAAGACCTCAAAATTTCCACCAAATGCCGAAACATATTCCAAATTCCCCAGCACCAGAGGTTAAAGCTTTGGAAACCACAAACTGTAACAAAGTCTGGGTAGACTCAATTTTTGGCTATGATAGAACTACTTGAAGAAACCCTCCAACAATAATCATGAGTTTTGGAAACCATCCATCGGATATAGTCAGAACCGCGAGGAAGACGTTTATTGAGCTAGTACATGACATGACTGGCAGAAGTTTTCTAAAATTTTACAGAAGTTTGCAAAATTATTTTCAAAATTTAAGACTATTTTCAAAAATCTTGCGACTCACTTACTTAGAACTTGCCTAGACATCATTTGGGATAGAGTGTCAGGGTGGAGGTCTCAATATGGTGGAATGACCAAGAGATGGCAAGGAGCAAATCAAGGATCGAATAAGGTCAACATGGAGTAATTTAATTCAACTAATCATTTTTCTGTGGATGCAGGGATCAATACGCAAAATGAGAGTCTCTTTCAAAAATCCCCGAGCAAATTGGGAGCCACAACAGATCATTAATGCCCAAGAACGGTATTTTAGGGAAACCCCAAAAATAGGTTTAATGCCCATTTATTGAGGACCTTTTGATTTGTCCATCTCATTTCTTGAGATCGTAAGCGACAAACAAAAGCACTTTGTCTTCTTTACACGTATCGTATTTAGAAGTTTCCTAAAAATAGTCTCTAGTAAAAGCGACTTTGTGTCTACTAATCGTCTACCTTGAGTACAGGTACATGTAGAAAGCAGGACACTGACAAATGAAGCCAGGTAAAATTACTTTATCATTGCCACGATGGCCATTGCATATCATTGCCGCAAAGGCCATCACATATCATTACCGCAGAGGCCATTACATATCTGTTGACACGCTAGACACAACGCTGGCGTAGAGTATATCATCAGCATTCAATATCTGTCGACACGCTAGAAACAACGATGGCGTAGAGGATAACATCAACATTCAATATCTGTCGACACGCTAGACACAACGCTGGCGTAGAGGATATCATCAACATTCAATATTTGTCGACAAGCTAGACACAACGCTGGTGTAGAGGATATCATCAGCATCCAATATATCTGTCGATACGCTAGACATAACGCTGGCGTCGAGGATATCATCAGCATTCAATATATCTGTCGACACGCTAAACACAACGCTGGCGTCGAGGATATCATCAACATCCAATCTATCTGTTGACATGCTAGACACAACACTGGCATCGAGGATATCATCAGCATTTAATATATCTATTGACACGTAAGACACAATGCTGGCATCGAGGATATCATCATATTTTCATGAATCAACATCTGTATATATTAAGAGCACACGATTTGGAGGGACGCCTTCAGGTCGCTATCTAAGGATGAATGATATATAAGATTTCCTAGCAATTGACAATTTGAAGGTCATCTATAAGTCATATTATTTAAAATAGGATAGTGTGCAAGATCACCTATGAGTTGATAGCCTGTAGGTCATCCATAATCCACAATAACATCCTAACCGGATAGTGTGCAAGATCGCCCAAAAGTTGATAGTTCAAAGGTTATCCATAAGTCGCAACTAAATCCTTACCGGAGGATATGCAAGATTGTCAAATTGATACGTCAAAGGTTTCTCTATAAGCCGCGTCATATCCAAGATCGATTATGTGCAGGATTACTCAAAGACGATCAATTTGAGGGATTATCTATAAGTCATATTGTATCCAAGGTCGGGTGATGTGTAGGAACACCTGAAAGCTAGCGATTGGAGGGATATCTATAAGTCATCTCTTATCCAAAGTTGGATGATGTGCAGAATTACCTAAAAGCTAGAAATTCAAAGGATATCTGTAAGTCTCCTTATATCCAACATCAAATAATGTGCAAGATCATCTAAAGATTGACAATTTAGGGAAAATTTATAAATCGATCATGGGCTAAAACCGGAGAGGTTATCATTCCACATACAACAAGTGATATAGGTACAATAAAAAATGATTCGCTTTTCAGGCCACAACTTACGTGGAGATATGGTAAAAGATTGCTTACCTCTTTCGTGAATTATGATTAACACTAACACTTTTTTCCTGAAGTATTGTTGAGAGTATCCGAGAGGATGCAAATCTCAAATCAAAACCACAGGTGCGGATGACTCCAAAAAGGACGCAGCACAACGTGAAACTCTTTCTCAGCAGCAAAACGGGACATAGTCTGGAGAGGGATGTCAAACTCTCTAGACGCGAGCTAAATGATGATTACCACCACCATCTAACCACTCCTCTATTAGAAGGCATGTGGATATTTTGGGATATTCTGGTCTCACCTTTACCTCGGGGATGTTTGTTAACTCATACTGAGGGGAACTTTTTTTTTCTTTTTCTTTGAAATTCGGGTGGAAACACACTTAGAGTTTTGGAAATTATGTCCAGGTAAGTTCTTACCTATGGATTTGAAGAACTCCACGTTCATGGTTAAGAGGTTACAAGCCTCTTTTCCGCAACTCGATCGACTTGTCACCCATCTTGAGCTAAAGATCGTCTGAAATAAAAGACTATCTTTTCTACCGATTGAGTCAAACTATAAGATATCTGATTCCCTGAGTCTCAGGGATATGTAGGCTGGGCTCTGTATAGAAAATTCGACCGCATTCCGACCTCCCCAAATACCTTTATTCCCCAGCTTCTCGGTTTAACCAAAATTCTTAAATTGTGATAGTTGGTGAATTGTTTTCGAATATCGTGCTTTGAATCTAGCTTTATGAACTACAAGTGGCCTGAATTCTCATATAACCTGAGATATGTAGGAAACCTGATACCGAGGTTCGGCCATAGATCCTCGAAACTTGTGCGGAAAACAACCTCTCTTAGATATAAATTTATGGTCGGACAAAAATTAGGAACGTCAACCTCCCTTTGCCCAGGATTACTTGCATCCATCCTACCCAAAGGGAGGGGGAAGTTGTTGACACCTAATTTTTGCCCTCCACAACTACGTTTAATTTCGAGTTTCTTCAATTTTCAAATAAAATCACAACAATTATTTTTTACAAATAAACGCATTTTAAAATATGCATTTGGGCTAAATTTGTCATTTAAGTGATAATTATATATATTCGTATTTACATATACGGGATTGTATAAACGATGTCATTTAAATGAATATTTTTATCAAAATTGGACTTTAAATTAAGGATTATTTGGAAAATAAATTTAATAATTGAAGTCTTGATATAAAATAATTTATCTAAATAAATATTTACTCAATTTTATGAAATCAAGAAAACTCGGGATTAGACAAAGTATCAATTTGTATCTAATCTGAAATTTTAATTTGGCCAATCTATTCGATTTGGTCACGATTGAAATCAATTGACCAAAATTGCAATGTAATTGATCAATTGATATTCAATTTGGCCAAAAATTTAAAGGGATGGCCAAGTCCCCAATTCCAAACCCTAGACCAACCTAACCATTTAATCTATAACAGCCCATGTCAAATAACAGTGGCCCAAAAATATTAACCGGGCCCAATCTCCTTTCATTAATTCCCTTGACCCATTTAACAATATCCCCAACATTCCAGCCTAACACTATCTCTGACCCGACCCACCATCAATAAATTCGCCTTTCTCCTTTAATCAACAAAGAACGGGTCTCCCATGCCAAGAAGCAGCCAAAAATGGCGTACATCACCAACAAATGCCAACCTAGTCTAGACCCAATTTTAAACCCTAAATTTATTCCAAACGACTTTCTTTTTCCTCTCTCACGCGTTCTATGCTAATGTATATGAAAGGACGCCAAGAAACCTTCTAGAACAAGCTAGGTATTACCCCCCAACGATCCAATCCCGCAAATTTTGGGATAACCCGTACGGATTCGTACATATTTGGGAAATTTTCATTCGTTCTGGGTACATTTTTCTCCTCCCGCATTTGATTGGTCCAGGGGGGCTTCAAATTTGTGGAAAAATCCAAATCAGGGACAATTCGGGGGATCCCATGGGTTTTGAATTTCAAATTCCCTTTGAAAAATCCCTAATATACCCTTGAGTTTCCATCTTCTATATAAGAAGAGATCAGGTCTCAGTTTTACAGATTTTTTTTTTCCAGATTTTTTCTCTTCGTTGAAGGGTTTGAAAGTTTGGCTAAAATTCTAGGGGTTCGATTCCTTGGCAGTCTACAAAAGTTAGAGATTTTGGGGTTTTTTTTTTTCATTTTCTTTGTAGATTCGAGGGTCGAAGTTCTAAGGTGAAAGGTTAGAGACGAGGGTTCGAAAGAGTTTAAAGGAGAAAATTTCAAGCTAGTTCAAAAATTTGAGCTAGTCGATTGATTGAGAGTTCCCAAGTCGACAACATAATCTCCTACTAGGGATGATTCTGCTGATAGCTCGAGTCCCGTTTTGTTGCTCCGAAGAAGGTAAACACCTTTTTCTACCTTTATTCCTGTTATCGATTGTTGTTTCTCCGTTTCATCTCCTTCTGATGTAATTTTGGTGCCCTTTGCCGGAAATATCTTTAGAGGCCTTGTTGGCTGTAGGATGTGTTTAAATACGTTGTTGTTTGTTGATAATCGCTTTCTGTAGGAGCTCCGGAAAGCAGTAGTTTCTTTTTTAGGTGTTTGATATGTTGAATCATTATTTGTGATAAAATCTGTGTTCCATTACTAGCTTCGTGTTTATGTTCACTTGCCCTGAGTTCACTGTTTCGCATAAGTATTGTTGAGTAGTGATTGACCTATATAATAAGATGTCAACATATGTTGTAGAATTAGTTCATTGTTTGTTTTTTTGATGAAATCCAGTAGTTTCATTCAATTTGCTATTGATTATCTCATTTTTGGTCTCAATACATTAACCTTATAATTTCATTTTAATTCTGTCTTCAAAATCACTGTAGCGTTTCGATTATTTTTCCAGAATATTTTAGTTCAATTTTCTATTCATTTAGCCGACTGTTGTCTATTTTAGTTTTGATTCGTTGCCTTAGTTCAATAATATGGGTAGTTTGCCTCGGTTTTGCTCTATCCATCTATTTCGAATCTTTTGAAATCAAGAGAAAATATTCCCAAAATCCCCATAGACAGCTAATGTCAAGAAGGGATAAAAGAGATGTTATATTAGTTTAAAATCATTCGGTGGCCCATGCAAGAATGCATTTTGTATTCAGGTTGTGTTCTTTATCTCGGATTACCTTTTCAAAACTATGTGGAGACTTAGTAATGAATTTTGTCTTGTTAGTAATGCATGATAGATTGTATGTCCTCGATGTAGTAAATTTGGTTACTCTATTGTTGATCTG
The DNA here is from genome assembly GCA_030864215.1 of Capsicum pubescens. Lineage (NCBI taxonomy): Eukaryota > Viridiplantae > Streptophyta > Magnoliopsida > Solanales > Solanaceae > Capsicum > Capsicum pubescens. The sequence goes on along the minus strand of CM061548.1, from coordinate 381,553,679 downwards.
CTTCTTTATACGTTGCTTTAGATTCTACGATATAAATTTGGAGACCTTGTACCAGGTTTATACTATCATTAATTATAAATCTCTCTTTAGCTGATTTGTTCGTCAACGAACTTCTAAGAGTCATCCATTTTCCTATTACCTGCGATTGGCCTATCTTATAGTGAGGATGCGTTATTTGAATATGCATATATTTTCCGCCAAGATCTGGTAACAGACCTACATGCTATTTGCATCTTATGTAAGAATTGACTTACGCTCCAATAAAGTATAATTTATCTGATCCTTTAAAAATTGTTCCCTTTTGGTTTCACTTCCAATTTTGGTTGTTCATGCATTAATTTCCATTATTCTTCTTTCTTTGCATGTGAATCCGCCTTGGAGTCCAAACGGGCTCTTTTCCCTCACATTTCCTTAATGGGCCAATAAGGCCCATCTCATTAAGTCAAGTTTGAAGATCTAAGTTCAAAAGAAATCCTGTCGTGCATCGAATGCAAGGAATTGAGAGAAGAAGATTGGATCGGAATCCATCTTTGAAGCGTCTAAGAGACTCAAAAGTCTCATTTGTTATTTTATTCATTTACTTGTTGTTGTCTTTATTTATTTTATTTATTTCTTTATTTTATTATTCATGTATTTTGGGACTCGAAGCCAAAGTTGTACTTAATACAGGTGAAGCAAGCTCGAGCCAAAAGGGCTCGAAAACATAGAATTAGGACAGGTGAAAATGGGTCGAAAGACCAATTAGACTAGGACAGGTCTTATTGATTTGGGCCTAATGGCCTAAATCCCTTACTTTCTCCCCTTCCCCTTTTTCTTTACGCTTGTTTGTCTTATGTGTTTTGTGAACCTAGTTAAATCCCTAACTAAGTCTCTAAAAAACTGATTTCGTGAAATCCTTTTCCTTAATCAAATTCTTTTTCAACAAATTGATTTTCCAAAGTTAATCAAAAGACGATTTTCAAACAGTCCGGATAACCGCAAGTTAGAGGACGTTTTAGGTGCCTAACACCTTCCTAAAATGCTAATAGGAACCGCTTACTCAGAATCTCTTAACTTAAATGATTTTTCTGTTTTAGATCGTTTAAAGTGTTTTATAAAGATTTCTTAATTCCTTTTCAAAATTAAGTGGCGACTCTCTCAAAAGTCAAAATTTCCGCAAAACATCTGTTTGATTAATTTTTCTATTTTATCTCTCTTTTTCTTTTCTAATTTTGTCACTTTTTTAGATGATTCTCCCATTATTGATTCAGGGAGTATCTTGAATTTTTTATTAGTATTTAAACTTTTTGGCAAAGTGTCAGCCATCAATGAATTTGATGAGTCTTTTTCGGTTACCGTTTGAGCCGAACTAGTTGCGCCTCTATTCGACACAGTGGATCTTGTTGCATTCATTGGGGAATGCACACCCTTCTCATCCATTTTCTTTGGAGATGGAGAACTCTGTTGTTTAGAACTATAGTCTTTTATGTTTGTCTGGGTTTGATATAATTCAATCTTCAACGTTTGCAATCTATCTTTCATTACTCTTGTTTTTTCTAGGAGTTTGGTATTTTCTTGTATCAGGGCTTCATTTTATGGTTTAGTCTTTTGAATGCTTCAATCATGGATAAACAATGGTCACAAAAAATGATTTTATCCATGTCTTTCTGAATATTATACTGAAGAGTACGCTCTAGGTTTTATCTGAGAGATGAAGAGATATAGTAATTTGGTTCCAGTATTCCTCTTGCATAGTCTAATGCTTCATTGAAATCGTTAAAACCTTTGAAAAGTGATTTTTGCATACACTTTAATGAATGTATAATCTAAAACTATTTAATCCATATACTACTGCTAATATTTCTGAATCTGTACTACTCATATATTTTTTTTTATATTGTCCACTTTGGTATGCACAAATTTTTTCTTTACTTTTGTTGCTATATTTATGTAGTTTAACTTTTAATACCGCTCCCCATCCTGTGAAGCTTCCATCTATTTCTATAATTAGATAATTAGTTTTTAGAGATATATTTAAATCAGGGATATTTTTAATTTTTTCTTTAATGTTTTGTACCAATCTAATATCTTTCATATTAAAATGTTTTTGTCCTTTACTTTCGATCTTATTGAATAATGACCCTGTTATTTTTTCTAGGTCTTCAACAAAATTTCTCACGTAATTTATTAATTTTAAGAATTTTTGTAGTTCTTTAGTATTTTTGTAGTACCCCTTCTTATTTAAATAAACATAAGTTGAGAAAAAATTAAAAACAAAAGGAGGTGGGCCAAGCTCATCCACTTAACCCACTAAGAAATATAAAAGGAAAATCAAATGGATTTGTGCCCTTATTTCGTAGGAAAAAAATATTAGAATGAGAAGGCTGGCAAGGGAAGCCACCAGCCCTTCGTGCAAGCCAAAAAAAAAATAAAAAAAAATAGAGAAGACTTCAACCCGTGATTTTCTAAACAACAAAGCAACGAGGGTCTGAATTTTGGCGTTCTTTTGGAGAAACAAAGAGGATTCAATCATCGATAAGATAACTAAGAGAAGTAGGAAAAGGAGGTGAATTTCTTTACTTGGTTGATAAATTTTACTCGTATAATTTATGGCTTCGGACTTGAGATAGATAGTTTAAGAATAAGGGATTGATAGTGATGAAGATATCTTTAAATTCTCATGAATAAAGCGAGAATATTAGCCGATTGGATTATAATTTTTATAGTTTTGACTTAACCAAAGAATATTTTATAGACAATAAGGTTATTGGGGTTTAAGATATAGAGAAAAATCAACTATAAGTATGTTCTTATGGATTGAAGCAAATTTAGTACAAGTTGTCAAGTTGAGAGCCAATCATGAAATTCCTATTGTTGGGTAGTTAAGTAGTTACACTTTAGCCTAAATTAAGAAATTAACACGATATTGATATGATGTGATTATAGATTTGATTCAAGAAAGTTATATGAATCGTTCGAGGTGACAAGTTTCGTATTCCGACAAGTGCACTGTGAGTAGTAACCTTTCCTAATTTGTGTTTTTTAACTTGCATATTTTATACATGATTTTGATGAAACAAGAATTACTGAATGCTTTGAAAATTGCATATGGGGCAAGTCTTTCACTTGATATGATACTGAAATTGGGTATTTGAGATGTTCATAAGACATATTTATTGTTACTTGTGATATGATCACTGATATTACGAAAGTTCTTCACTTACATGAGAAATAAGTATTTCTGACATGTGTTTTATTCAAGTTTACATGTAATATGATTTGATATGAACTTGAAAGCTATGTATTATTCTGAAAAATGCTTTTATATGAATATCTATTGTTTACAAAGTATAAATGGGAGTAGACCTTGATTTGAATCCCGTAGCTAACGGTGGAATCGTTTGACCTGGTGCACCTTGTATTTACTGATGACTGTTACAGCCCTCGCTAGTGGGAAGGTAGAACTAGCATACTGATACTGATATGATATTTGACTCCTTTATAAGGGTCCACTATTATGGGCTATTCTTGATGAAGAAGAATGCCACACTGATTACTTGATTCATTCTTGGAAACCTCCCAAATATGTAATATTTTATATGTTACGATGCTGTTGAGTTTACCGAACTATTTTCTTTATTTTGCTTACTTAAAACAAAAAATACTGTTTATTGTTACTGTTTTCTAAAAGAGCATTTATTTCATGATGTTTTATGACTTGTCTCCATTAAAACGGTTGTGGTAAGGGTTATTACTCACTGAGCTAGCATCTCACTCCTCGCTATTATTTTTCAGAGAACGCAGGTGACGGCAAAGATTATGTTAGCTAAAGAGCTCGATGTAGCATTTTCCTGGTGAGCCCCGCATTTGTTCGTGTGGGCAGGAGTTTATTTATTTGTTATGTTTTGTTTCTTGCAAACTCTTAGAGTCGCTCCATAGTCATGTCATTAGAGTTTTGAGTATTCTTTTATTATTTTGGACTTGTGGAGTATTGTACTCCCTCTCATGTTTTGGAGATGGATTTTATGTTGTTATTGGGTGGTGTTGGTGACTTGTTGATTGTTTGTGGTGGATTATGTTGGTGTGATTGATGTGTTGGTTGTGGTGCTGTTGATTTGAGACAGGAAATTTTCTTGTTAGGCCTAAAAACAGGGGAAATTCTTCCCGATTTTCTGTAGAATTCTAATGAGGCTTGCTTTGGAGTCCTAAACTCCTTAGCGGGTCATGATCCTATTTTGGGTCGTGACAAAGTTGGTATCAAAGCCAGGTTAATTCTGTGACTATGGAGCCCATGGTAGTAGTAGAATCTCAATTATGGTTATGTTGCGGGTCATTCCTATAATCGTGATTCTACGAGGGCGTGATAGGATGTGTCTTGTCCTTTTTCCCCCCTTATTCCTCCCTACGTGTGTGTCGACTAGGATGTAGTAGCCAAATGTAACTTGTTTATCTTATTACCGTATGATACGGGTGTCACTAGCTCGAGACCATTTACTAGAAGTCAAGCTCGTGAACTACAAAGACTTCAAGGCGTGTTTATGAAAATGGACGCGGTTGAGCTTGTTGCGAACTCGCCCAAGGGAGTGTACGTCTTGACATGTGGGGACTGACCTTAGGTTCTCAAAAATACACCCCAAGGCTGCCCCAAACAGCCCACACCTGCCACCCCTTCATTAAGGGAAAAAGGTTCCTTTTGCCATCCTTTTTGTACAGACTATTTAAGGTGTTTCTTTAGATTGGTTCCTTAGTTAGTTCATTCTTGAAAACACTTGTAATATTGAACATCATATTTCCTCTCAAGAAGAGAGTAGACCACCTAACATTTGAAGATCACAAGTGAAAGGTTCCACTTGTGTTGTGAAACGGCTAGAAACGAGAGTGCTTGAGAGAACCGCGTTCCTCTTGCGTTCCCGTAAGAACTTGATGCTTTTTAACTTGTTTTATAGAGGTTTTAGAGTTTTATACACTCTTTAGTTGCTACCTAATAAGTTCTCTTTGTGTCAAGTTATCTATCTCCTTATTTTTCAAGTTAGTGTGTTTGTTGTTCTCGTTTGATGTCTTGTACGTGTGGACTGTTTTTGTGAGTTTGTGGACTGTTTTGTGGTCTTGTAGATACCATTTGGTATCATCGTATGATTTGAACTCGATAATGTGATAGCCAGAATAGGCCAAATTTTCAAGGGGCTCGACAAATATCGCCTTGGGCAAGTAATCATCTCTTTCAACTAAGGGAAACTACTAGGTGACAGGCAGGGCCATGGAAAGGATCGTTGTTCTACTACAAGGAATTTGTACCCCAAAAAGACTTGCAAAACAACCCATTAGTGGAAGTAGTGTTGGTCAAAGTGACAAGCGTGTTTTTGTTGAGATGTTTATCTCCATAAAGAGCTATAGAGCTTGATGGACAGATTGGATAGAATCAGACAATATGATATGGCCCAAGACCATCCCAAGGCACCTATATGAATTAGACGGTCTAGGACAAAGATTTGTCTTGAAAGGTCCTAAGTTTGAAACCACCAAAATTCATATATGACAGTTTCAAATGATTGTTAAAATATTCTTGCGGCGAATATTCTTAAAGCTTTATAAGCTATGGGATATTCCACTGTGAGCTTTGTAGAGCTAGAAATTTACAGTTGAGTTGCATATCCAGTACATGTGTATGATGCTATATTAGTAAGAATGTTGACAGGAGCAACATTATTGCCTTGAGGCTATTCACCAAGTTATTATGGAGTGTTTCTTTCTTCGCCGTCCAAAGCGTGTAACTTGATAGGAGTTTCAAGAAATTTGTTCAGATGATAGATTGTATCGATGTAGAACCTTACATGTTTTCAACAACCTAGATGTGCTCCTTACTTATTTCCAACAAAAGCATTTTAGGTCTAAAAGTTTTTGAAGGGTTGGTTAGCTTCTTAAACAACTCATTTACCTTGCACACAGACACTTTACCTACTTTGAGGTTGTGGATATTACTAAAGACATTAATAATATATGGAGTCATAAAAGAGGTGCCAGTTTTTTTTATAAAATATATATGAAGTCATGAAAGAGCAACCATGCATCAATGCGAGATTGAGACCAGGAAAAGAAATCTTTCTGTGAGGATTTTAACATTGTCAAAGAGTTGAAAACAATGACAATATGAAATATTGAGTGATTTTTTTTATTGTCACTCCGACTGGAGAATCTCTGTTAGTTGAAATATGTATCAATCTTATCAGGTTTAAGCTGAGCAAGGGATACCCTAGTTGAGATGATTATACCTGATACGATCTACTTTACCTTTCTAATGAGTACAATTGATTTTCCTCTTGTCGTGCTAAATTTTGGTTATTCTGCAAAAGAAAAGAAAAGGTTTGGGATACTCAATGAGGCTAGTTTTGCCTCAGAAACAGGGAACTAGGTTCCAAAATAGGCAAAGTTATATCATTTGTGACTCAACAGATACGGAAGAAGAGTTCGTGTAGATTTAGAAACAATAAAAGATAGGGATTTGACCTTAACTTTAGAAACGGTGCCAATGGTAAGAGAATTTCCCGAGGATTTACATGACTATTCCTGGGACAATAAATAAGTCTTGGTTTTGACTTGAAAGGTATCACTCTTCTTATAATGATACCTCACTATCCTATGGAGTCACTGAAGTTGATGGATTTAAACATCAGTTGCAGGATCAAATTGTAAGTGTTTTTCTGACTAAGCACATAGCTACATCGTGCATGAGGCTATTTAAAAAAAAAATGAGGGGAAGGAAAGATGGCACGCCATGAATGTGCATGGACTATAACAGTTGAACCAGATAGTGATAGTTTGTACCCATCATCTTTGTAACTATGACGTGTTTGATCGGTTATAGGATTTTTTTTCCGAAGATGATCTCCACTTTAGTTATTGTCAACTTACTAAGAGGAAAATATTCCTCATCAGTCTTCAGCATTTTCTAAAGACATGATAACTTTTGTGTGATTCCTTTCGGACTAACTAATGCTCCAGGCATTCGTGGATCTATTAAATGGAATGTTTATGTTGTTCTGAAAAAAAAAAATATGTACATTCTAATGATGATATGTAGATTCTGATAGCGAAGAATAACATGAGGATCCTGGTGGACTATGTTGCACACATTGTGGGAATATCAACTTTATGTCAAGTTTGCTAAATGAGGATTATGGCTAGACCGATGACATTCCCCCTACACATTGTATATAGGGATAAGATTTACATGGATACTAAGAAGGTGGGAGCAATTCAAAATGGTAAGTGCCACTAACCTAGTTAACATAGAAAGTTGAAGTTTAAGTAGAGGGAAAAATGTGATCAAATCTCAGGACTGGAGACATTTTTAACCACTGCACAATATGCACCTTACAGCTAAGATCCATATGATTCACTTTAGTCTGCGATGTTTTGAGGTTGGTATTGGGAATTCTTTTACTTGTGCAAAATAATGATATAATAGTGACTCTATCCCACTCATAATCTGGAAATGATTACAGTGAGATTTGTTATGAAGATCTGGAGAAATTGCTCATATGAGAAAATTTGTGATAGTAAAACCAACCACAAGAATTTCATGTACATTTTTCCAGCAAAGATATTTGAATCCTTGGCCTTCTCGATGTATGTAACCACTCTACGACTATGATTGTAATATTTTATATTATATGAAAAGGGCCAATACTGCGACTGATGAAATTTATGGTAGTTTGGTACATATAAATCTTGTAGAGGGGTTTTCAGCTTAAGACATGTGCAGACTAGAGGTGGAGACATTCAATTTAGCCTGGAAAATTTGAAAACACTGTTGACTTCCGTTCAAATTAAATCTTTGTGGGAAGAATGCATAAGGATATCAATATGAGAATGTGAGGTTATGCAAACAATGATATGAGGTCCTAACTAGCAAGAGTAATATTATGATTGTTGGCAGGTGTCACACCCTCTTTTTTTTTTTTTTTTTTACAACAAAACAAGATTCGTTTTAAAGTTTGAAAGGGTTTTTATTATTAAAAGTGACAAAATGGAGGTTTTTGTTTCAAAAAGGACTATTTACAATTTTTATTCAGAGTCGCCACTTGACATAAAATCGGTGTGCCAAGTCACCTTTGAAAATCCTTTTCAAAACTGTTTTGAATCTAAAAGACTGATCCGCGAACAGAGATTCCGACTAAGGAATTCTGTTGACCGAGGGGAAGGTGTTAGGCACCCCTCGGTCCCGTGGTTCGACCACGATCGCTTGGTGGAGCATATCGGCTAATTTGATATTATGAATGTATAAACCACACAAAAACACACAAAACAATCAATCAATCAAACAAACAAAACAAATTCAAAATTATAGTGTCTAGTTCGATTCTTACAACCTGAAAAAAATTTAAAAAGGGTACTGAAAAGTAAACCTATCCTAATCCAAAACTACGCTCCAATGCTTTACCCGATGCCCCGGGCCTTCATCGCGAACATCTTCTGAGTACAAGGTACCTCGGGGCATTCCCCAGTGAATAAGTACATAAGATCTCGAGGCATTCCTCGGTAAAATGAATACATCCTCAATTTTGTGAGTTAAAATAGAAAGAACCATTCAAAAAATATTCACACATTCAACAAGTCACCATCTTCCGTTTCTACAATTTGCCTACCCAAACTTAGTATTTGCCTACCTATTCATCGATCTAAAGCATGATACTATCAATTTCAACAATATCCAACAATGAATCAAAACTAATCAACGTTCAACTTATTCGATTATCAATTCCCCCAAATTTTATTCAAGGTTGCAATATAACAGTTCACGATTACCATTTTCAAAAATCCACAACCAAATAATTCCAGATTAATCATTCACATCACACCCAAAATAAGAGAAAATTGAGACGATATCCATTAATCACACGTATATAATGAAGTCAAAATGAGAATGAGATAGAATTGGACCTCAATGCCGCTTTCAATTGATTTAAAGAAGAGAATAAGGAGCTGTCCCGAGAACCTCAACGAATACCGAATCGACTATCAACCAAACTCCAAACACGGAATATTCACGAATCCAATCCAAACAAAAATCCACGGGCATGAATCAAGTAACCTGAGAATCACAATATTGAAAATGAATCGCGAAGACGGATAAACCCAAACCCCGACCCGATTTCAGGAAGAACCGAACACAATCACGATTCCGGTGGACATTGCCGGAATTCGATCGCACCACCCTCCTTCCCAGTCGGTTCCCCTTTGTGCTTTACTCTCAATCTTTCGATCTCTCTCTCTGTTTTGATCTCTCTCTCACTCAAATCTCACTTTCTCGATTACTCCGATCACACTCTCAGCTCTTCGTTTTCAGTGTGTGGCATGTTTATACACCGCGTGTATGCGTGTGGTGAGCTATTCGTGAGTGAGTGAACTTTTTCGGTGATGTTTCAATTTGTAGTGTTTTATTCAGGTTTTCTTTTCTCTATTTTTGTAGGTATTCTCTCCATGGTGTTTTCGTGCGTTGTTAAAAAAATGGAAAAATGGGGACCCCTTCAATCAGTGAGAGTGCGTACGTATTCCATCTCCATATGAGTGGTGTAATGGTGTATATCTGGTTGCGTGTTCTCGGTGGAGAAGAAAAAGAAAAATGGAGTGTGTGTGTGATGTGTGTGAGGGTCAGTGTGATCTCTCTCTGTGAGTATTTCAGTGTGAGAATTGTGTGGTAGTGGGGTAGGGTAGGTGGGGTAGTGAGGAAGGGGTAGGGTGTGATGTAGTTTTTTTTGATTGGGTAGGTTGTTAGGATAAGATAAAATTAGCTAGGGGTTGTTATTTTTGTCATTTTGTGGATGTATAATCACGTGTGTTAGAGTGTATGACAACGCGAGGTAAAAATGGGTGAATTGGGTTTTGGGGAGGGACAAAATTACGTGTATACATCATTCCCCACTTTGCATGTAAACACAAAGTGTTTTCCTACAAAGAATAACACAACGAGACAAAATTTTGACCCGACTTTTATTCAAAGGAAGAAGGACAACCGAGTCTTGACTTAGGACATCCTACCTACCCAAGTTATGAGGGAGTCAAGTCGCAGGTATCTCAAAGGGTTGGAAGAGAAGTGGACTATACCAAGTTGGAGAGTCGAGTGAGGTTCCATCGAGGTTCCGGTCTGCGACTCTGTTATTACATAAAAAAATGAAAATTACAAGTTAAAAACATAAATAAAATTACAAAATCCTATCTATGCAGCATTCTTTTGGACTCTTGACTTGTGTTTCATCACCCTATTCTTCAGGCGGGCTCCTAGTTTGCAATTTCTTCACTTGTTGCTTGATTTTCAATTTCATCACCCTATTCTCCAGGGGGGCTCCTGACTTGCTATTTTCGATCTGTTGACTTTCATTTTCTTCACTTTGTTACTTGACTTTCAACTTCTTCACCTTGTTGATTGACTTTCAATTTCTTCTCCTTTCTGCTTGACTTTCCATTTATTCACCCTATGCTTCGGCCGGGCTCCTGAAATCACATCAAAACTAGAAAAAAAATTATCCCAAACAAAGATTATTATAAAGAGATTTCATATGCCAGGAAAGTGAAGTTCCAACACAAGAATTAAATTTTGTCCCAGTTTATCATCAAAGGACTTTTGCGAAAGTCACATCATTATAGGAATCAAGGAGAATGACTCGATTATAAGGTGCGTCTTATAGGAATCAAAGGAATTGACTCGACTAAAAGGTACGTCTTCTAGAGGTCAAGGAGAAAGACTCGACTAAAAGGTACGTCTTATAGGAATCAAGGGAGATGACTCGACTAAAAGGTACGTCTTACTAGGAATCAAGAGAGATGACTCGACTAAAAGGTACGTCTTCTAGGGGCCAAAGGGAATGACTCGACTAAAAGGTACGTCTTATAGGAATCAAAGGGAATGCCTCGACTAAAAGGTACGTCTTATAGGAATCAAAGGAGATGATTCGACTAAAGGTACGCCTTATATGAATCAAAGGGAATGACTCGAATAAAAGGTACGTCTTTAGGAATCAAAGGAGATGACTTGACTAAAAGGTACGTCTTCTAGGGGCCAAAGGGAATGACTCAACTAAAAGGTACGTCTTATAGGAATCAAAGGGAATGACTCGACTAAAAGGTATGTCTTATAGGAATCAAAGAAGATGACTCAAATAAAAGGTACGTCTTATAGGAATCAAGAGATGATTCGACTAAAAGGTACGCCTAATAAGAATTAAGGGTGATGACTCGACTAAAAGGTACGTCTTATAGGAATCAAGGGGGATGACTCAACTAAAAGGTATGTCTTATAGGAATCAAAGGGAATGACTCGACTAAAAGGTACGTCTTCTAGGGGCCAAAGGAAATGACTCGACTAAAAGGTACGTCTTATAGGAATCAAGGGATGATTCGACTAAAAGGTACGTCTTTTAGGGGTCAAAGGGAATGACTCGACTAAAAGGTACGTCTTATAGGAATCAAAGGGAATGAATCGACTATAAGGTACGTCGTATAGGAATCAAGGGGGATGAATCGACTAAAAGGTACGTCTTTTAGGGGTCAAGGGGGATGACTCGACTAAAAGGTACGTCTTATAGGAATCAAGGGGGATGACTCGAATAAAAGGTACATATTATTGGAATCAAGGGGGATGACTTGACTAAAAGGTACATCTTATAGGAATCAAGGAGGATGACTCAACTAAAAGGTACATCTTATAGGAATCAAAGGGAGATGACTCGACTAAAAGGTACGTCTTATAGGAATACAGGGAAATGACTTGACTAAAAGGTATACCTTGTAGGAATCAAGGAGGATGACTCAACTAAAAGGTACGTCTTCTAGGGGTCAAGGGGGATGACTCGACTAAAAGGTACGCCTTATAGGAATCAAGGGGGATGAATCGACTAAAAGGTATGTCTTCTAGGAATCAAGAGGGAGGACTCGACTAAAAGGTATGCCTTATAGGAGTGAAGGTTCAATTTAAGTAGTGTATCACCCAGCAAATGAAAACTAAAATCCCTGGACAGGAAAGTCTGTATCTGAGGGATATAAGATGATGAATTTTTACCATTATTTAATTATCAAAACTGTGCAGCAACATTGCTTCCTGCATTTGTAAAAGTAAGAAATTAGGGTCCTTGATGTTTAGGATTTGAAATCCTTGATTTGAAGGTGACATGTGTTCCTGTTTCATGCAAAGAAAAGTTGTGAGTTTAAAAACATCGAGGCAGGTTTGTGGCTTTAGCTTTCGTGGCAAACGCTCTTTCCGTCATCACATTTAACCTTGCTTCCAACTATTACATATATCATTGACTTGATGCATCATTGACCCAAACTCAGATTATTAAGAGTAACTTTGAAAAAAATACAGTATCTTTTCTTTGCCATGCTCCTCAGATAAACCCTTTGAACTTTGGTATTTCCATGAGGTCCCTGACTTGTCTGTTGACAGAACTTTATGCATGCCTTATTTCGGCTCACAATCATATATCTTTCATGTTTGGCCTTTTGTCTCGCTTTTTGCAATTGAAGAAGCTGGTAGCCAGTTTTGAAATCTTTTCTCACTTGTTTTGACACGGACTTGACTCAAAGACAAGAAACGAAAAAAAAGAATGACAATTTTTCTTAGATAACTAACTCAAGAAAGATAAAATAAAAATAAAGAGAAGAAGGAAAAGACAATGAATGTCCTCTTTTGAAATAAAGAAATGAAAAATTCATCTAAAAATGACAGTCAACACTAATGATTATGCCATGCATTTTGGATTAAGCATCTTGATCTTTTCACCCAAACTTTCTACCCATTGTTGTTGAGTTAATGTCCTTGAAACTTAGTTGTTTCCTTAGGTCAATTGTATTTAAGACCCCATTCGGCTAGAGGTTCCTTGAAGGGTTTTCGCCAACAAGCTTCTCTTATTTTCTTTTCCTCAACTCACCATTGCCTTATGGTGTCTGTAAGGGTTTTTCACTAATGAGACTCTCTTATCTTCGTTTCCCTTAAATCACAGTCGTCTTATGGTGCCCGTGAGAGTTTTCACCAATAAAACTCTTATTTTTATCTCTCTCAACTTACCATTATCTTACGGTGCCCGTGATGGTTTTCACCAATAAGACTCTCTCATTTTTATTTCTCTCCTAATTTCTTATGTTGAGGAAGACAAGTAGTTCCCAAATGCATCATCATATCCCTCGCATGCTTAGACTTAACATTCTCAAAGATTGATCTGAAGGTCTTTCTTTGGTTGTAACTTGTCTTTTGGATAGGGTTAGAAAGAAAGGATAGCATGGGGCCCAAACGACACTTGAAGTGGGGTAGGACTTATAATTTTTTGAATCGACTCAAACAATGAGGATTAACTCATGCCCCAGTTTCTTTTGACTGGGTGACTCTAAATTGTTTATTTGGTTGGACTGAGCCCGGAGTAGGGCAGCCTACATATCTCACCCTCGAGAGAGGAGAATCAGGTCATGTGTAGTTCTGGCAGCTTGTTCTTTCACTTGATTCTATTTTTTTCTTTTGTTGACTCTTTTTCTATTTGGGACTCTTCTGAATTTATTTTTCTTAACTCATCTTTTCTTTCTTTTTCAACACATTTTTTTTAAATTTTGTTGACTCTATCTTGATTCCAAAAGAGGGGTATGAAAGAAAATAACACTAAGGCTCAAATGGGGTAAACAAAGGATTACACAATGTTTGGATAGCAGAATGAAATGCCTTCGTCATATCAATTGTTGAAAATGCTAGTACATAGCATGCAATGCGAAAGTGCATGATCAAGATCACTTATGAAATATTTTACAACACTAACTTTCCCTGAGCATGTGTGCCACCTCTTTTTCTTTACTTGCCCAGCATACAACTCTACTTTGTTTTACATTCCTCATGCTGAAGGACTCATGACTTCATGGAGCTAATTTTCTTCCTGTTCCTTTTGACATAGGATCACACATTCACTACTTGACCTAATTGAGATATGTATTTCAATTGATGACCAAGTTATTCTCACGATTCTTAAAATAATAGCCGTAATTTTCAAAGAAGGCTTCAACTTGATCACCAAATGCCCCAGCACTATATCTATTTTCTCAGATGCTCTTTTTATCTAACTTTAACCCTCTGATTCAATGTTCATTCTTAAACTGGATTTTAAGATCTGGCTATAAATTTCACTAGCATGTCATGTCACTAGAGTCAACATAAAATGTACTATGTAAAGAAAACAAAAAACAACACATATTTAAAACACAAAGAAAAATGGGACACTTCATTTAATAAAAATGAAAGATAGAAGGGTTTGAACATAACGACAAAGGGACAAAACAAGATAGATCCCGAACTACAACCCTAAAATTTGGATAACAGAACATAAAACAAAAAACTACCAGACCTATTCCTAGTAGGGAGGGTTAACTTCTCAATTGCTCAGCCTGACATCTTAGCCACTGGTTTGCATATCAGCATGACTAGAGCTTTCCTCACTGTCAATGTTCTACACCATAATTTATTTATCTTGAATCATGTTTTCAATTTCTCTTTTCAAAGAACGACAATCTTCAATACTGTGACCCTGAACATCAGAATGATATACACATCGTACATTAGGATCAAAACTTTTTGAATGTAGGTCAGGAGTATACCCAAGGAGAGGAGTGATCATGCCCTGCTATACCAATCTCTGGAATAAACTGGCATAGGATTCCCCAATAGGAGTGAAATTATCTTTTTCCTTCCTCTTCTTTGTGAACTTTGGCCTCGTATGAAACTTGAATTTAAAGGTTCCTTGGTAAATTTGTGGGGGTCGAGGATGATGTTTAGGGACAGGTGCATGGTATTGTGGATAAGAAAATAGATGAGCATACAATTGTGCATTATTCAAAGGATATTGAGGAAGTGGAATGGGATTTCTTGGATTTTGGGGAAAGAAACCTTGTTGCAAGTGGTTATGTGGATCAAATATGTAAGATCGGGATTGAGGATGACAATATTGGTAGGTTGGACCTCTCAAACTCTGCTTTGGACCTGGCATGACAATAGGTGTGTTTTTCTTCTTCTTTCCTTCAGTTTCCCTTGGTTGATTGCAATGTCGTCCCAAATGTTTCACAGAATCCTTCTGTCCATCAGGCTCCCAAAATTTTGATGTCTCAAAGCTGGGAGGAAGGTTATCACTTGAAGACATGCCCCAATTTTTATATGAAACATCTTCATTGCCTACAAGTCTCAAGGAACTTTTCATATTATTTTCTACACTCTTAAATTTCCCAACCACTTTCTATAGCTCTTCTAGCATGCTAGGCTTCTTAGTAAGAAATTTTGGCGGTCCACTTAATTTAACGGTAGGCTCAAGAGTATAACAATGATCATCAAGAGTATTGAACATGGATTCACTAGTGGACTGGGGAAGCACAATCGTTGGACTGATAGCCAAAGTGAAAGTCTTAGTAGAAGGTTGATCAACAAAAGTACAGACAGTATGTGGTGTTGTGAATATGGTTGACTTATACTGAGGAGATAAAGAAAGAGTGGTGGAAGTATTGAGGTGCATTTGACGTGGAATGAATTCTGAGGCATGCTGTGGTGCATCAACAACAACAGTAGGAAACTGAATTTGTAATTTTGGTGGAAGACTCAAGGTATTTGCAGGGTCAAAAGTGGGGAACGGAGGTGGAGGCAACCCACTGGCCCAAGATCGGTACATTTCCATCATTTATTGTCTCAGCCTCAAATTCTCATCCTTTAAACTCTCAATTTCCTGACTCTTTGTTTCATCTATGGTGCCACTCTCTATATCCTTGTTGGACACAACTAAACCTTCCTTATATTTGGTGTGATATGGAGAACCATCCAGGAAGCCACAAACCAACCACCTTAAACTAACTGAACAAGAGGCAACAAATATGTTAGAGTTCAACATTTTCCAAAACCTTTTTTTTTCTTGAAAAGATCACCGAGCCCAAGAAGGGCGACTATGTATCTCACTCCCGAGTGAGGAGAATCAAGTGTGCATAGTTCGTGAAGTCTTGCCAAAATGGCCAATTAAACTCTTTTTCTTTTTATTTTTCTTGAAATTTTAAGAAGAAAAGAAAAATGACAAATTGTCAAAAGATTAGACGAAAATCTTTTTGAATTTTTCGGCTTTAATAACCTATACAAAATGAAACCTAGGATTACCAAAGAAACTTTTTTTGGGTTTTCAATTTTGCGTTTCATACGAAAATGAAACTTGAACCTATTAAAGTAAAATCTTTTGTAGTTTTCTTTTAAAGATGTATATGAAACACCTACTTTAAATGAAGAGTTAAGAAAATCTTTTTGAATTTTTGAATAAGATCAACCAAAAATGAAACCTACGACTATTGAGGAAAATCTTTTTTTTTTTGTATTTTTATTTTCAAGTCATGTATGAAACACCTACTCTAAATGAAGAGTGAAGAAAATCTTTTTGAATTTTTTTTTAATAAGATCCCCAAACCAACTATAGGCTGCCTACGTATCTCACATCTCGAAACAGGAGAATCAGGGGTGCGTAGTTCGTCCAGATTGGACAAATAAGGATTAAAACGACTAAGACTTGACTTGAGAGACGCGGTTACAGACGGATGATGAAAATAAAATCTTTTGGATTTTCAATTAGACAATTCACACAAAATTGACACCAATAACTATGAAAGAGAAAAAATCTTTTTGGTATTATCACTATATGGAATGTACAAAACTTCTTTCATTTTTTTTCCTTTTATAGAAAGCTCCTATAAAAAAAATCTTTTGAAAATTTTGAATTATGAATGCATGGTAAAGAAACAAAAGGAAACTCTTTTTGATGTTTTTTGAGAAAATGAGTGCAAAAGGTCAAAAATCTTTTTGAATTTTTGGATTGTGAAAAAAATCAAAAGCCATAAAGAACTCTAAAAATTTACGAAACTCTTTTTTTTTTGTTTTCTACTCACCTTTTTTCTATTTTTTTTCAACATTTCATGCCTACGCACTTTACTTGTAACACATGCTTTCCCCAAATCAGTCCGTCAAATGACCACGTTACCCTCGAAGATGCAACATTTAGTATGTAGGGATGCTTTAGAAGTGAGTCACCTATGAAGGACCAAGTGGGTCCCGCTAGGTCTCAAAATGATGCAGATAAGTATGACCTGAAGGCTGAGTCACCTACTCCATACAACCCAACGGCTCCCCT
Organism: Capsicum pubescens; assembly: GCA_030864215.1. Classification (NCBI taxonomy): domain Eukaryota; kingdom Viridiplantae; phylum Streptophyta; class Magnoliopsida; order Solanales; family Solanaceae; genus Capsicum; species Capsicum pubescens. Next base: position 381,536,526 of record CM061548.1, on the reverse strand, counting down.
TTCTAAAATAAGGGTGAATCAACTATAGGTCGTGTACACACGTGCTGAATGAAAGACTCAGGTTATGCACATGATGCCAGATATAAAGCGGTAACACATAAAGTAAAAACTGTGAACAAAGAGCATGCAGGCACTCAACAATGATAAACAATAACACAAAACAACACAAAAAAAATATCTATACACCTATAGTGCCAAACTAAGTCGATACAACTCCAAAATAAGCTCGAATTCTGAAAAATCTCCAGCAGAGTCGCAAGATCTGTCATACCCCTTTTTTTTACAATAAAAAAAAATTCATTTTAAAGTTTGAAAGGGGTTTTATTATTAAAAGTGAAAAAATGGAGATTTTTGTTTTAAAAAGGACTATTTACAATTTTTATTCAGAGTTGCCACTGATAACGCTCAAACTACAGCTCTCGTAAGAGTGTAAGCGGTCGTCGTCAAATATAGAACCCAACTGGGTTGGGTATCGATCCCACGAGAATAGCCGGTCACTAAGTAAGCAAAGATTATTAGACTTTTGGTGCAAGTCTCGTAAAAGGGGGGATTTTGTAGCGTGCAATAATGTAACAAAATAGTAGAGTAAAAATGGAAAATAGCAAAGTAAAAAGGAAAGAATGTTCAGTAAGATGTTTAACCAATGAGAATTGAGAGTTGGGGTTATGTCCACCATATGAGTTATACGTCTCTATTGGCTATGAGTTATGCGGAATTCAGACATGCATGTGCTTATAGAGAATTGTATTCTATGGTAAATCCAGGCGTCTTTCGACCGTCAAGGATTATTTCACTTTAACTCTTTCGAGCTTAAAGCGTGTCTAACGGTACAAATTCTCCAAGAGGTTAATCCAGTTACGGCACTAACTTTTTAACAGGGGTTGGTGCCCTATTACCTTGACATTATCTCTTTTCCAGACATATAACTTTTCTTTCGAACAAGTTAATGCTATACTGGTGTATTCTATGCGTTTGCAACCACAAGAATTTGCATTAAGATGAAGAGAATAATGATATAAGCAGCATACGTGTCACGAATTCACAAACTCATAGCAATAGATAGTATCTCATAAGGCTTCCATAACCCCAACAGAGAAGTTTAGCTATTCATGAGTGCAATGGAAATCACAATAGACTTTATCATTATACCAAAATAAATATCTCACGTGTAGTAGGGTTTGGTATGGCGTTAGGCGTGAATTCCCTTTTAGAATAGCGGTTCTCTTGTTGTGGAAATTAAGAATTGAATAGATGAAGAGAAAGTAATTAATTGAAAGAGAATTGTTTTCGGAACTCCAGAACGAATAAAAATCTCTAGCAAAATAGGGTATTTATAACACCCATATCCTATTCCTACTAGGCTACTGCATTACTTATCCTAGTCCTACTAGGTTACTGCATCATTATCCTAATCCTAATAAGTTACTGCTGATCCCCAAAGTCTTTGGAAATGTAGTTTTTGCCCGGGACAAATATTCCATGCGTCACTTTTGGTCCTTGGCGTCCAAGCTTTCCCTTCCTTCTTTCGTGAAGCTTCCTTGGGCGTCAATTTATCCATAATATGCTGAAATCTGCATCATTTATACCTGAAAACTTGCTAATCACGTTTGTTAGCTCACTTACAGGAAAAAGGACTAAAAGTGCATGAATTATATATTTTGTCCTCAAAACTTAGCTAAAATATGGGTAAATTATAGTACTTTAGGCGTGTAAATACGCCTATCATCAACACCCCACACTTAAAGCTTTGTTCGTCCTCGAACAAAATATCATGTCCATCTAAACATCTACTTAGGGTTTCACAATAACAACACAAAATTTTCATCAAGACAGGCACGATAATTATAAACAAAGAGTAGTTTTCTAATCACTTCTAGAAACAATTCAACCTCTAATATAGACTCGTGATGATGGTTAATTCGTATCCACAAGTTAAGCCACAACGAATCATACAAGACTACCCAAAACTCATCAACCATATGTGTCTCACATAAGATATTACCCATAATCACTCTCAAATATTGCATTTTTCAGAACATGGGTATAAGATTATCCTTGCTCTCACTCTCACAAAGAATTCATATGTTGCAACTGATGACCATAGGCTTGCCCTTAGTGTAATGCTCTACTAATATCAGAATGTTAAGCTTAGGATCAATTAGGTCTTTTACAGGTTGTAATGTAGGCTAAGGGACGGGTAGGACTATTTTGGCCAGAAATAGTGACTATGTTCCTAAGCGCTTTAATACATCACATTATGCCATTAACACTCTCTTTTAATCAACCCTGCTACCTTTCTTTCATCTATCACCCCTTTTCACCTATTTTGCCATTCAAGCATAACTATCTTTTTATTTAATCATAAACACAATTTATCATTTTTTTTTTCTATTTCTTTTTTTTCTTTTTATAACACACCTCTATGATAGCCACTCTTTTTCATAACAAATTCAAGTACCAATACACTCTAAGGCATCAATCTCACCCAATTTCCTCTTATTTTGTCACATGACTTCACAACTTAAAGCACTTAGGAATTTGGATCAAATTATGGTCTTGAAAAAAATGGATTAGGCTTACATATGAGGCTGTCAAAGAAAATGGCTTAAAGGCTCAAAGGGGTTGACTAGGATAATGTCCACGGGTAGGTAAAACGAAGGTAACAAGTATCGGTTGCCAAAGAAATGCCTAAATCATCTCCTAAACTCACACTCTTTATTTCTCTTTACACACACACCAGGCAAGTTCCAGCATCAGTCACAAACACAGAATATACTATCAGCTCACACACACAAGGCACATGGTCAACTTTATTGGGAGTATTATAGACTCTTGACCCTAATAGATGAATGAATTAAACCACACAATTATCACACAGTGAGTCACACTTAGAGCCTAAATGTCTCAATAATAATGATTCTAGCACAAACTCTTGTCATAACACCATGCCGCCTATCAGAACAATTTCATGCATCAAAATCTAAAAAAATACGAATAATTAAAACAAAAAAAAATATGACAATAAATGTAGGCAATGAAGTACAGCATACGAATACCAGCACCCCACACTTAGATGGGACACACTGCCTTCAGTGGAAAATAAATACAAAAAACCTGATTAGTCGGACTCCTCTTCTATGTCTGGGGTCATACCCCCTGTGTCGGAATCATCATCAGAGTCGTCATCCTCAGAGTTTCCTCAAATTGTACCCCCACTTGATCCAAAAGTGCGTTGAGGTATTTGTAGCGAGGAGGATTCATCTTTCTCTTTTCTTCCCCTTTTCTGGCCTTTTTGTGAAGTGGTTGCTTTATCTTTGCCTTGTCTTGCTTTGGGTGCCATTGTACCTGAGATTAAAACAATAGTCATGTTAGCATCATATCGGTGGATACAATCAATAAACAAGAAGTAGTGGTACCACCCCACACTTATTTTATTGGCACAAACTAGTGGAGTGAAAGTTGTCGATTACTCAGACTTCATCGATATATGTTTTAGGCGTTAAATTCCAACAATATAATCAGTGCAGTCATACTTCTTGAAATCTTGGCAATACTTTCATGTTTGATATATCAAGACTACTACATAGAGATTGAATCAAGGTATAGCATCTAGAAATAATCACAACCTCACAAGTTGGTAGTTTAACCATGATTCTCATCTCGATGAACAAGTCATTCCAATATGTAAGATTTCTATTTACAAGATTATGCAATTTTCGTGACCATGTCAATTCCGCAAAAGTATGACAGTGCATCAAAATCAAATACAAGTTGGAAACAAGTTAAGATCATCCTTACGTATTCGTTCACTCACTTAGTTGTATCGCAACAAATCAACCACATTCAAATCACTACTACTACTTCAAGATCTAACAATTTATTGTAGGCGTAGTAGTGTAGTACTTACGGAATATGAATGAAGAACAAAGAAGTACTTACTTGGTTGATGGCCTCGGAAGATGTTCTTGCAAAGTAAAAGAGCAAAAGGAAATTTTTTGAGAGGATTTGGAGAGGTAGGCGGCGCTTTTGTTAGGTTTGCAATGTATTTTTGGTCAAAGACTAAGTTTCTTATTTATAGGGAAAGCTTTGGGTCGGGTTTTGACCCATTTAAAATCAGATTTGGAGACCAAAAGTGACCATAGGCGGCGCCTTTTGCTTTGCCTATGCTTGGCATAGGTGGCGCCTTTTGCAAAGCATTGTTGATCATAGGTGGCGCCTATGCCATTGCATTGTTAGGCATAGGCGGCGCCTATGCCATGGCACATGAGATTCAGAGACAAAATGCTTTTTCATAGGCGGCGCCTATGCTATGGCACACTTAGGCATGGGCGGCGCCTATGCTATGGCACACTAGATTCCGAGAGCTTAGGCCATAGTATAGGCCTTGTCTTGTTAGTGGCCTAGATTTACATAGGCCTTGCCTTGTTCTTTGCCAATATTTTCATAGGCAATGCCCAACCCATAGCCTTTTGCTTCTTCAATCCTAATTTACCACCTTGAACATGCAATACTTCCAAATCAAAATTTGAAACCAATCTCCTCCTTTATACCTTTTGCACCTACACTTACTCAAAAACAACAAAAAAGATTAGAACAATGAGTTGCCTCCCACCAAGCGCCTTAGTTTTGGTCGTGGCTCGACAAAATCTTAAGAAAACAAAACAATTAAAAATGATGGGTTGCCTCCCACCAAGCGCTTGATTTATTGTCGCGGCACGACATAGCTATCTCGATTACTTAGGCTTCATCGAGATAGATGGGGCATCGTTTTCTGAATGGATTCAGACGACGCTGATGCTTACTTGTAGACATGCAATCTTCTTCGATATAACTCTTGTGCATACATATCCCAGGAGGGATACCAATTATATCATCAATAGTCCAACCCATAGCTCTCTTGTATCTCTTCAGAGCAGAGATGAGAGCCTCTACGTGCTGTTCACTTAAATCATCCACCACACTCACCGGAAGTGTATTTCCACTTCCCAAGAACACATACCTTAGATAATTGGGGAGCTCTTTCGATTCTAGCACTGGGGGCTCTTCAATGGATGTCTTCGCTGTTGGTGATGATTGATTCTTAAGATCAAGGTACGGCTGCTTAGGAGTATGAGAATAGGACCCTATTTCTGTTAGAGCACACATAGTTTCTTTATAATCTTCATCATCCTCATGCTCAACATTCAGCAACGCAGCAAACAATGGCTCAACAGTAAGATGTTTCTCTACAGATAATGCTTTCTTATCCTCATAATGAACATCAGCTATGGAGAACACATTCATATCACTGGGCTGTTTCATTGCTTTGCATATATCAAAGCGGACCACTTCGTTATTCAACCGAAATAAAATCTCATTAGCTCTCATGTCAATAAGCACACTTCCTGTTGCAAGGAAAGGACGTCCCAAGATTATGGGAACTTCAGAATCCACCTCGCAATCCAAAATCACAAAGTCTACAGGAAAGATGAAGGTAGACACCTTCACCAACACATCATTCAAGATACCCACAGGTCGTTTTACCGACCTATCTGCCATCACGAGCCGCATATTAGTTGGTGTAGGGTCTCCCAACCCCAACTTTCTGTAGACGGATAGTGGCATCAAATTGATGCTAGCTCCCAAATCGCACAATGCCTTTGCAAAATTCATAGATCCAACCGTGCAAGGAATAGTGAAAGCACCAGGGTCTGCCTTCTTCTGTACTAAGGACCTTGTGGCAATTGCATTGCAATGATGAATATTATCTGCCGGCTCATAGCTTACTGCCCGCTTCTTTGTTAAAAGGTCCTTCATGAATTTAGCGTATCCGGGCATCTACTCTAGAGCTTCCACCAAAGGAACATTAATAGTCAGCTACTTCAACATAGTCATGAATTTACTGAACCTGGTATCATCAGCTTTCTTCTTCAGTCTCTGCGGAAAAGATGGTGGTGGAAGGGGAATTATTTTCTCCACCACTTCCTTTTTATCTTGCTTCCAACTATCAATCTTTTCAGGATGCAGACGTCTAGGGGTGACGTCATGAACACACTCTTCAGCTTCTTCGGCCTCTTCACATTCTGCATCAATAACATTATCCACTATATCATCAACTACCTGCTTGCCTTTAGATGGATTTTCCAACACTTTACCACTTCGGGTAGTAATAGCCATACATAATCCATCATTCCTCAGATTTTTCACTGTGTCGCTAGGTAGCGTGCCAGCCTTTCTTTGGTTGAATGCCATTGATAATTGACTCAATTGTTTCTCCAGCTGTTTTATTGCAGTAGAATGCGAGTCAACCAATTGATTTATTGAGGACAAATCATTCTTTACCTCAGTAACTCCCGTGTTGGTTGCCTCCAGTCCTTTCAACAGCTTATCCATCATATCTTCCATGGACATCATTCCAGAGCCAGACGCCACAGCCTCACGGTTTCCAGGAGAAATATACAAACCACTCCTGTCAGTCTTATTCTTCCAACCACCTTGATCGCGGCCCTTGTATCCAGATTTATCATAATAGTTCCGACCTTGGTTTCCTTGGGCATTGCCTCGAAAACCCTCCTAATTATTCAAGTAGTTCGCTTCTTCCTCATAGTCGGATTCATCTCTTCCCTGTGATACAACGGCCTTAACCTTTTCGGTCTTCCCTGATAATAAGTGCTTGGTAAGAAGATCCATCTGCGTTTTCATGTGAGCCATATCTTGGTCACGTTCCTCTTGTCTACGCCTCTGCTCTGCAGTCAAGACAATAGATACGGTAGAGCTTGCTACCTCAGAATCCCTGGTATGCCAAGCTCTACTCTGCTTTGTCATACGATCTAGCATATCACTTGCCTCAAGAAAAGTAACGTCCATGAATGACCCACCTGCAGCGTTATCAACCACTGGTTTAGTCACCGAGTTGAAAGATCTGTATAATATCTCCATCAAGTGTACATTGGTCATATGATGGTTTGGGCATCTCATAAGCTTCTTCTTGAATCTCTCCCATGTTTCGTGGAGAGCTTCAGTTGGAAGCTGTCAAAAATTACTGATCTCATCTCTCAACTGTGCTCTCTTGGATGGCGGAAAGAATCTTTCTAGGAAAGCGTCTTTCAATTGCCTCCAATTGGTGATAGGATCAGAAGTCAGCCCATTCAACCATAGAGTTGCCTCCCCAGATAGAGACAATGGAAATAAGCGCAGCCGAATTGCATTCTGTCTAATGCCTGGATTGTCGAATCACTTGCATATATAGATGAAGTTGATCAAATGCATATTCGGATCATCGCCTGCAAGTCCACCAAATAATCCCTTGAGCTGCAATAGTTGAATCATGGTGCTGGTGATATTGAACTTTTCTCCAGGTGCCAAGGGCGGAGGAATAATATCCCCTGTGGCACCAGCTCCATCCAGATCATCATCATCATTATCAAAAGGAGCCTGCACAGCTCGGTGGTCAGGTCTCATTCTAGCTTGACGATCTCTCTTGTGCATAGGTGCTGCCACCTCATCTGCACGCCGTGGATTAAGTATCTCCTCATCACCCAGGTCCTCATCATCAGGATTTGTTGCCCGACCTGGGTTATACATATTCTGTTGATGCACTTGAGCAGCTGCCAGTGCAGCTAGTCTAGCCTGCTCCTGTTGAGCCGCCCTTCTGTCAATGTCACGTTGTGCATCCATCCTGCCAATAGAACCTGAATAGAACAAAAACAACAGCTAAAAGTAAAATCTGAGAACTTTTGACCAAAGGGTCTAGTAACTATCACAAACTTAATTGACAACCGTATTCCCCGGCAACGGCGCCAAAATTTGATAACGCTCAAACTACAGCTCTCATAAGAGTGTAAGCGGTCGTCATCAAATATAGAACCCAACTAGGTTGGGTATTGATCCCACAGAGAATAGCCGGTCACTAAGTAAGCAAAGATTATTAGACTTTTGGTGCAAGTCTCGTAAAAGGGGGGATTTTGTAGCGTGCAATAATGTAACAAAATAGTAGAGTAAAAACGGAAAATAGCAAAGTAAAAAGGAAAGAATGTTCAGTAAGATGTTTAACCAATGAGAATTGAGAGTTGGGGTTATGTCCACCGTATGAGTTATACGTCTCTATTGGCTATGAGTTATGCGGAATTCAGACATGCATGTGCTTATAGAGAATTGTATTCTATGGTAAATCCAGGCGTCTTTCGGCCATCAAGGATTATTTCACTTTAACTCTTTCGAGCTTAAAGCGTGTCTAACGGTACAAATTCTCCAAGAGGTTAATCCAGTTACGACACTAACTTTTTAACAGGGGTTGGTGCCCTATTACCTTGACATTATCTCTTTTCCATACATATAACTTTTCTTTCGAACAAGTTAATGTTATACTGGCGTATTCTATGCGTTTGCAACCACAAGAATTTGCATTAAGATGAAGAGAATAATGATATAAGCAGCATACGTGTCACGAATTCACAAACTCATAGCAATAGATAGTATCTCATAAGGCTTCCATAACCCCAACAGAGAAGTTTAGCTATTCATGAGTGCAATGGAAATCACAATAGACTTTATCATTATACCAAAATAAAGATCTCACGTGTAGTAGGGTTTGGTATGGCGTTAGGCGTGAATTCCCTTTTAGAATAGCAGTTCTCTTGTTGTGGAAATTAAGAATTGAATAGATGAAGAGAAAGTAATTAATTGAAAGAGAATTGTTTTCGGAACTCCAGAACGAATAAAAATCTCTAGCAAAATAGGGTATTTATAACACCCATATCCTATTCCTACTAGGCTACTGCATTACTTATCCTAGTCCTACTAGGCTACTGCATTACTTATCCTAGTCCTACTAGGTTACTGCATCATTATCCTAATCCTAATAAGTTACTGTTGATCCCCAAAGTCTTTGGAAATGCTGTTTTTGCCCGGGATAGATATTCCATGCGTCACTATTGGTCCTTGGCGTCCAAGATTTCCCTTCCTTCTTTCGTGAAGCTTCCTTGGGCATCAAGTTATCCATAATATGCTGAAATCTTCATCATTTATACATGAAAACTTGCTAATCACGTTTGTTAGCTCCCTTACAGGAAAAAGGACTAAAAGTGCATGAATTATATATTTTGTCCTCAAAACTTAGCTAAAATATGGGTAAATTATAGTACTTTAGGCGTGTAAATACGCCTATCATCAGCCACTTGACATAAAATCGGTGTGCCAAGTCACCTTTGTAAATCTTTTTCAAAACTGTTTTGACTCTAAAAGATTGATCCGCGAACAGAGATTCCGACTATGGAATTCTGTTGACCGATGGGAAGGTGTTAGGCACCCCTTGGTCCCGTGGTTCGACCACGATCGGTTGGTGGAGCATATCGTATAATTTTATATTATGAATGTATAAACCACACAAAAACACACAAAGCAATCAATCAATCAAACAAACAAAACAAATTCAAAATTATAGTGTCCATTCCGATTATTACAACCCCAAAAAAATAAAAAAGGGTACTAAAAAGTAAACCTATCCTAATACTAAACTACGCTCCAATGCTTTACCCGATGCCCCGGGCCTTCACCGCAAACATCTTCCGAGTACAAGGTACCTTGGGACATTCTCCGGTGAATAAGTACATAAGATCTCGAGGCATTCCTCGGTAAAATGAATACATCCTTAATTTTGTGCGTTAAAATAGAAAGAATCATTCAACAAATATTCACACATTCAATAAGTCACAATTTTCCATTTCTACAATTTGCCTACCCAAACTTAGTATTTGCCTACCCATTCATCGATCTAAAACATGATACTATCAATTTCAATAATATCCAACAATGAATCAAAACTAATCAATGTTCAACTTATTCGATTATCAATTCCCCTAAATTTTATTCAAGGTTGCAATATAACTGTTCATGATTACCATTTCCAAAAATCCACAACCAAATAATTCCATATTAATTATTCACATCACACCCAAAATAAGAGAAAATTGAGACGATATCCATCAATCACCCGTATATAATAAAGTCAAATTGAGAATAAGATAGAATTGGACATTAATGCCACTTTCAATTGATTTAAAGAAGAGAATAAAAAGTTGTCCCGAGAACCTCAACGAATACCGACTCGACTATCAATCGAACTCCAAAAACGAAATATTCATGAAATCCAATCCGAACAGAAATCCAAGCGCATGAATCAAGTAACCCGAGAATCACAATATTGAAAATGAATCACGAAGACGGATAAACCCAAAGACCAACCCCAATTTCAGGAAGAACCGAACACAACCAATATTTCGGTGGACGTTGCCGAAATTCGATCGCACCACCCTCCCTCCCAGTCGGTTCCCCTTTGTGCTTTACTCTTAATCTTTCGATACCTCTCTCTATTTTGATCTCTCTCTCACTCGAATCTCACTTTCTCGATTACTCCGATCACACCCTCGGCTCTTCATTTTCAGTGTGTGGCGTGTTTTACACCGCGTGTGTGCGTATGGTGAGCTGTTCGTGAGTGAGTGAACTTTTCCGGTGAGGTTTCAATTTGTAGTGTGTTTTATTCGGGTTTTTTTTTCTCTATTTTTGTGGGTATTCTCTCCATGGTGTTTTCGTGTGTTGTTAAAGAAAAATGAAAAAATGGGGACCCCTTCAATCAGTGAGAGTGTGTATGTATTCCATCTTCGTGTGAGTGGTGTAATGGTGTATATCTGGGTGTGTGTTCTCGGTGGAGAAGAAAAAGAAAAATAGAGTGTGTGTGTGTGTGATGTGCGTGAGGGTCAGTGTGCTCTCCTTCTGTGAGTATTTTAGTGAGTGAGAATTGTGTGGTAGTAGGGTATGTTGGTGGGGTAGTGAGGTGGGGGTAGGGGTAGGGTGTGATGTGGTTTCTTTTAATTGGGTAGGTTGTTAGGATAACATAAAATTAGCTAGGGGTTGTTATTTTTGTCATTTTGTGGAGGGATAATCATATGTGTTAGAGTGTATGACAACACGAGGTAAAAATGGGTGAATTGGGTTTTGGGGAGGGACAAAATTACCTGTCTAAAGCAGGGATACTGTTCTCCAGCTAAATAGCCAACTACGTGCAATAGATGAAGATGAACTAAAATGGGTTATTCTTTGAGGAAGCCACACTCCAAATATACTATACATTTTGGATTCACTAAATATATTGTGACCTGAAGCAAATTATATAAGCTGGAAGGTATGAAGGAAAATTATTTTATTTCTAGTTAGTTAGTGAAGTAATTCTGAGTACAGATCTGCAAGCCTACTAAAATAACTCAAGATTCTATAGTGGAAAAGGCTAGGATTACTATGGACTTTGTGATGGAGCTACCCCAAACAGTCAGATACATAGAATGGCTTTCAACCTTTACACCCACCTCTTGCTAGTCCTATATGTAATAGGAGAGACATTAACAAATATATGTGAACAAACTTTATTTGATTTCACATATTTACAGCGACCCTCACCTTTGATAGAGAATCTCGTTTTAGTTTACTTTTTTTTTGAAATCTTTCCAAGAAGCATTATGAACACGGGTTGAACTTAGTATCGAATTTCATCTGCAGACTAATAGAGAGTTTGAACGTACTATATGGAACTTGAAGGACATGAGAGTTTTCATTCTTGAATTTGGGGGTACTTATAATGTGTACTTACCTCTCGCTAAGCTTTCTTACAGCAACAACTTCCAAAAGAAAAAAAAAGTTCAGATGAATCGATATGAAGCCTTGTATAGTAGGCAATGTCGTTCTCATGTCAGGTGGTTTAAAGTTAGAGAGTCTAAGGTATTAGGGACAGACTTGGTATAGGAAGCTATGGACAAGGCCTAATTCATTAGGGAGAGGTTGCTCACAGCCCAGATGATGCCCAAATCCCTTAAGTATGGGAGAAGTATTTAGCACCGAGTTGGGCTTTATTCCAAGGTTTCATGCCCCAGAACTACGAGCCACCGTAGGATGATAATTTACCCCAAGTGGGTTAAGATAGTGATCACTAAAGTTAAGGTTCTATTCCTATAATGCCCCGATTTGCTAAAACGGAATGCTACACGGTGCTCATGACACCGAGGGACCACAATCTAACCCATGACTGATATCTATACTTGTATACTTCACATGATGACATAATAATGCGGAATACGTAAAACTGTAAGGCATAGGTGGATTTCATGTACACTTTGCATGTACTTTTTAAGGCATAGGTGGATTTCATACTTGCATATTATAAATCCATCTAAAGATCATGCTTTTCAACTAACAACATAACTTTCATGAGATATACAGTCACGATACTATTATATAGCAAAACAAACAAGTATCAACATGGGTATGATCATATCACCACAACCAACCAAGCTTTTGTATTTTAAAGATTGATTCTTGAACTCCACGGATGAAAGAAATCCGTGGATGAACACTACACATACCTTGGAAGGGAGGTTCTTGATGATTGACGGAGTAATTTCCTTGAAATTTGATCTTCAAGCTTGATTGTGCAACCTTAGTTGTTTTTCTCCTATGGTGCTCTTGGATAATGAACTTTGAGATTTTAATAGGGTTGTAATGTTTTTATAAGCTATAAATTTTGTGAGGTTAAGTTTAGGGACATGTAAGGAGTGTTAAAAGACTTAACTACCCACAAAATAACTCAAAAACTAAGTGTTTTCGTGGCTGAAATCATCGATGTGCGCCACATATGATATCTCCTATATTTACATAGGCACCGCATAGGATATCACCTATATTTACATAGGCTCTGCATATGATATTGCCTATATTTACATAGACACCACATATTCTATCGCATATGCTTTCCAGTGGCCGTGTGCGATTGGTTAGGTGACGCATTCTACTTTGAAACGCCATAACTCCTTGCTCGGGTGTAGGATTAGATGAAATTGGTATTTTTGAAAAGCTAATTCGATTCTCTAAAATTTGGTGGGTCTAAATATGCCAAAATGTCACATATAAATCACGTTATTCTTGTTCAAATATGACCCTTGCAAAATCGAACACTAAGACTTGATGGATTCAAAGACTCTTAGCTTGCATCACTCTAAGCGACTAATATGAGCATGCTTAAGACATATCAAGCTATCCTATCGCTAGGATATTCATTGTAAGTCATGCACTAAAATGTACTCACAGGATAGAAGGTTTCATACGTCGGAAAACTGATTCACTTCCTAGCTTAGAAACATGCGGGGTATTACAATATCTCCCCCTTGGGAACATTCGTCCTCGAATGAGAATTTACTGAGAGGGGATACAAGACAACAGAACCTGAACTGAACATGAGGAATTGAAACTTGATCTCATGACTGACATGCTAAACATACTGAACTCGTGCATATCTGATGCACGGACAACTGATACATGAATGCATGACTGAGTATGCAACGGTTAATAGGTACAAAGTTTATACTGGAAACATGAACATGAAACTGAATAAGCTTAAGGAGAACTGTTACCTTGAGCTTGATCTGCTTTGGCAGGGAAGAGGTGAGGATACTTGGTACGCATATCTTCTTCTACTTCCCAAGTAGCTCCCTCATAAGACTGATTTCTCCAAATAACCTTGACTAGAGGGACTTTTTTGTTCCTCAATCTACGAGTCTGATAATCTAAGATTTCGACTGGAATCTCCTTATAAGAGAGGTTGTTCTGAATTTCGATGCTCTGAATAGGGACAACAACTGCTGGGTCACCTATGCACTTCTTGACCAAAGAGACATGGACGACTGGATGGACTGAGGCTAGATCTGAAGGCAACTCAAGCTCATAAGCTACCTTGTCGAAGCAACAGAGAATTCTGAAGGGACCGATATATCGGGGACTGAGTTTCCCTTTCTTGCCGAACCTCTTCACTCCCTTCATGGGAGATATCTTAAGATAGACATAGTCATTGAGCTCTAACTCAAGATCCTTTCTATGAATATCTTCATAGGACTTCTGTCGGCTCTGAGCAGCCCGAAGTCTCTCTCTGATCAACTAAAATTTCTCTAAGGCATCGAATACTAAGTCAGGACCTATGACTGAGGCCTCACTAACTTCGAACCAACCAATTGGAGATCTACATCTCCTACCATAGAGAGCTTTGAATGGAGCCATCTGAATACTAGAATGATAGCTATTATTGTATGCAAACTCAATCAAAGGAAAGTGGTCATCCCGACTTCCCTTAAAGTCAATTGCACACGCCCTTAGCATATCTTCAAGAGTCTGAATGGTCCTCTCTTCTTGAACATATGTATGAGGATGAAATGCTGTGCTGAGATGGACTTGGGTACCGAGACCCTTTTGGAACTCTTTCCAAAAGTGAAAGGTGAACTGGGTATCTCTATCTGAGATGATAGATAGTGGAACACCATGTAACCTGACTAACTTCCTGATATAGATTTTGGCATAATCCTCGGCGGAATAAGAAGTACGAACAGGAAGAAAATGAGCTGACTTGGTCATTCTATCGATAATGACCTAGACTGAATCATGCTGATGACGAGTTCTAGGCAAACCCGTCATGAAGTCCATGTTCACTTCTTCCCACTTCCAAGTAGGAATGGTGAACTCTTGCATGGAACCACTAGGTTTTTTATGCTCTATCTTAACCTACTGACATGTTGAGCACTTAGCCACAAACTCTGCAATATCTCTCTTCATCCCACTCCACCAATAGATCTCCAGTATGTCGCGGTACATCTTAGTGGCCCCTGGATGAATAGAGTATCACGCACCATGCGCTTCTGCAAGAATTCGCTGCCTTAATTCATCTACACCTAGAACACATAGACGACCCTGACAACGAAGAACACCATCTCCCCCTTAGGAGAAAACCTCAACTTTCTGATTCTAAAATGACTCTTTGAGATTGACAAGGATAGGATCCCTGTCTTGCTTCTCTTTCACCTAGAAAATTAGAGATGACTCTGAACTATTGTGAACACATACACCACCCTCTGAAGAATCGACTAAGCGAACATCTAGTCTGGCAAGCTGATGGATCTACTGAGCCATCTTTTTTTTGCTACCCTCAACGTGAGAAATACGACCCATGGAGAGTCTACTGAGAGCGTTGTCCACAACATTGGCCTTGCCTGGATGATAAAGAACACTCATATCATAATCCTTCAAGATCTTTAACCACCTTCTCTGAAGAATATGGAGATATTTCTGGGAAAAGACATACTGGAGGATTTTATGGTATGTGAAGACATCTACATGAACTCCATAGAGATAATGCCTCCAAATATTTAAGGCAAAAACTACCGCTTCTAACTCAAGATCATGTGGACTGTGTTGCCACAACCAAAACAGACATCACTACCGGCTCTGCAAATGCCCTTGTGGTTCTTACCACAAGTCTGACAAAGGGAATTCGTTCAGGCACTGTTAACACTTTCCTGAGATTTAGAGCCTGGCGCTTTGTCTTTGTTGCCGTCTCTGAACTTAGGCACTGGAGTGCTGGCAGAGAAAGGGGCTGGAACGGCTGACTTAGAGCGAAACTGTGAACGGTTTTCTCCATCTGATTTGGGGTTTGCAAAGTTGAAGTTACCTGACCTTGATCTCTTATTTTGCCTCTCCCTAGTCTTAACCTTCTGCTTTTCTACTTGCTGGGCATGGGTCATGAGTCAAGCTAAGGTCATATTACCAATCAGCATCGCAGACCTACACTCATTTACCACGCTATCGTTGACCCCTGACACGAACTTGCTCATCTTAGCCCTATTGTATGCAACCACATGAGGAGCTTACCTGTCTAGCTGAGTAAATCTGAGAGAATACTCCCTAACCGTCATATTCCCCTGCCTGAGGTTGATGAACTCAAGAACTTTTTCTTCCCTCAGCTCTTAGGGAAAGAATCTATATAAGAAAGCCGTGACAAATTCCTCCCACTCAATAGGTCCTGCATCCTCTACCCTCTCATACTTCCACTGTTTGTACCAAGCATGAACCACATCTTGCAACTGATATGCGGATAACTCAGCACTCTCAATAAAAGTAACAACCATGATGTCAATGAACTTCTGGACTTCATCAATGAATTCCTGAGGGTTCTCATCAGACTTAGACCCATGGAAAGATGGAGGGTTCATCCGGGTGAAGTCCCGAACCCTAGCTGCTATGGGATTGGCCACTGGATTGGTCGGAATGACTGGTGGCCGTTCATTCTGTGCAGCCACAGACTGTGAAAGTGTGGTAAATGCGGCTCTAAACTCCGCATGGGAAACATGTTCTCCCAAAGGATCTTCAGGTTGAGGAGCTAGCTGGTTTCTTCTCTTGGGGATATGGTTTGAAGTAAGAGAAGAATGGATTAGACTGAGAGTTTAACTTGTGATTATGCTCACTAGAATGACATGAATACTTTAGAAAGGGGAATGTTCCTAAAACATCTTATAGACTCCTGTACATAAATGTGGCGCGCAACACACCCATGTACAAGACTCTACTAGATGCGGCTTTCAGACTTCCTAGGACTCTATTGGACCTTAGGCTCTGATACCAAGTTTGTAACGCCCTGATTTGCTGAACCGAAATGCTACATGGTGCTCATGACCCCGAGGGACCACAATCTAACCCATGACTGATATCTGTACCTGTGTACTGCAAATCATGACATAATAATACGGAATACGTAAAACTGTAAGGCCATAAGGTTCAACTGAATAAAACCATGTCTGAAAATCATAACCTTCATGTGGGTAAAGATACCCAAAATAACTCAATCTGAAAGCTAAGTCTGAACGTAAATCTGAACATAAATCTGAAAGCCTCTAAACTATCTGAATAAGGAGTTGAAGGAACATGTCTCCAACTAACTCTTTAAAACTGAACTGAAGAAATAAATACATGTATCAAATCATATTATCCTTAAATCAATGAGGACTCACTGTGTCTCTGTGACTGGAATGCTACCGCTACTACTGGGCTGGAGCTCGTGTCTCGGAACCTATGGTGTAACATAAAAAGAAAGCACCATAGCACAAATATGTCAGTACAATTGGAGTACTGAGTATACGAGGAAGGTAGGCTGAACATAAAGGGTTTCATGCATGAACAACACTGACTGACTAATATGAACGTGGGAGTGCAAACATACATATATAGAAACTGGGACCGTGAATGCATGATAGCAAGACCTGTAAGCTAATACATAGTTTACTGATAACTGTCATGACTGATACTACAAGATGATGACATGGACGACTGTATCTGACAGTCCTATATATACTAAAATCTAAAGAACACCCTGAGTTCTTTTACTGAGACTGGTACTGAAAATGTGGGAGGCAGTGTTTAACCGACATGCCCTATGTATGCCGTTATGGCTAAGCTGGGTCCAATCTCTACACCAACTGGAGGGGTGTCAATACCGTGCCATGGGTAAGGAAATCTTGTGAGTGACCCTTATCTGGCAGGTACTCAATGAGAATGGTGGGAACCCTAAACTGACTAACAGGTTAAACCACCTCATCAATCCTAATCTGACAGGTTAAGATGTCTCAACCTACGCTGACTACATAGTTCTAGAACACAAGGATGACTACTAAGAATCACACCCTAAACTGGAAGGTGAGTTCCCATCCTTATGTTCACTCGGTGCTAACCTCTACTCCTATCTGGAGAGACTGGACATGAATAACTGACTATACATGACATAATATTTCTTAATTCCATTGACTGGCGAAATATTACTGATATCTGACAACTGACTGAGATCATGAGGTTTTCCTGAGTCACATGACTGACTGAAGTCTATGGAATCATAGCTTGAGTTCGAATATCGTGAAACATGACATGGCTCTAGGCACACAGCTATAGTTTTTAGGTACGAATACCCCCAGGACTCGATAGGAGGAAACTGACACACATGACATGACTTGATCACAAGATTTGAGTCCACAATTCACAATATCATAAGCAGGGGATAGTATACTTCATGTATTTATTCAACATTTCAAACATGATAGGAAAAGCATGGATATATTTTTTGTATATAATTTAGATCTCCATTATCATTCATGCTTTATACCACAATAATAACAACACATAATTTGCATGGAAATTCATATTGGAGTGTATGGCTAACATGAACTTGTTATTTAGATATCATGAAATCATGTAATTATGAATTTCTAACATACTAGGCATTTTATCAAACACCTTGCATGCATTCTTTAAGGCATAGGTGTATTTCATACTTGCATTCTATCAATCCATCTAAAGATCATGTTTTTCAACTAACAACATAACTTTCATGAGATATACAGTCACGATACTATTATATAGCAAAACAAACAAGCATCAACATGGGTATGATCATATCACCATAACCAACCAAGCTTTTGTATTTTAAAGAATGATTCTTGAACTCCACGGATAAAAGGAATCTGTGGATGAACACTACGCATACCTTGAAAGGGAGGTTCTTGATGATTGATGGAGGAATTTCCTTGAAATTTGATCTTCAAGCTTGATTGTGCAACCCTAGTTGTTTTTCTCCTATGGTGCTCTTGGATAATGAACTTTGAGATGTTAATAGGGTTTTAATATGTTTAGAATCTATAAATTTCATGAGGTTAATTTTAGGGACATGTAAGGAGTGTTAAAAGACTTAACTACCCTCAAAATAACTCAAAAACTAAGTGTTTTCGTGGCTGAAATCATCAATGTGCGCCGTATATGATATCGCCTATATTTACATAGGCGCCACATATGATATTTCCTATATTTACATAGGCTCTGCATATGATATCTCCTATATTTACATAGGCTCCACATATTCTATCGCATATGCTTTCCAGTGGCCATGTGCGATTGGTTAGGCGACGTATTCTACTTTGAAAGGCCATAACTCCTTGCTCGTTAGAAAGATAATTCATTTCTATACAATTTGGTGAGTCTAAATCTGCAAAAATTTCACATATAAATCAGGTTATTCTTTTTCAAAGATGACCCTTGCAAAATCAAACACTAAGACTTGATGGATTCAAAAACTCTTAGCTTGAATCACTCTATGCGACTCTTATGAGCTATGCTATCGCTAGTATATTCATTGTAAGTCATTCACTAAAATGCTACTCATAGGATAGGAGGTTTCATACGTAGGAAAACTTATTCACTTCCTAGCTTAGAAACATGCGGGGTATTACAATTCCGATGGAAAGGATAGAACAACTCTCCCCAACATGGGCAAGATGTTGGACTCCATGTTTATCACATGGTTTTTGTCGGTTAGAAGAAACTCCTAAGTTCTACAGTCTCCCAAAGTTCTAAAATCCCTAAGATTCAAAAGAAGTCCTTTATTCTCCTTAAGATAAAAGTATATGTTTTGAAAGCTAGTGTTTAAAGATTTCCCAAGTTCCTAAAGTTTTTCCTGAAGTTCCAAAAATGTCCCCCACTCTTGAAACAAGCCTATTGAGTCAAAATTTTGAGAGAAAGTATTTTCTATGCAGAATGAATTTTTGATTTCATTTAGTTTACAAGATTTGAAAACAAGAAGAGAACACAAAATTTAGAACTAAGTGTAATGACTCACAGAATTTATATTACATTCTTTATTATTTCATGATTTACGACATTTAGATTTCCAATTTACTCATGCAATGTGAGTCATTTACATTAGCATGGATGATTTTATAAAGATTGATGATATTGTTTACTTAATGCACACACCCCTATATACCCAATACATCCTCAAAGTACTGATCCACATATATGTCTGTGTCCTACATTGTCTCATAATGTGGTTCCGGTACTCAGTCTCAGCAGCGACTGTGATTTCCGAGTACCTCTATCTACATCTTTGCTGTTGGTGAGTCCTCATGGTTTGAGAACCTATTTTCTTGATTTCAGTCTTTGTAGTAGTTGGTTTATTCCTTTCTAGTTCAGTACGAGTCTGTTGGGGGTTTGTCCCAATGACTCTCTAGTTCTTTGTAAGTAGAGACTTGTTGGACTGTCAGTTAAAGTTTTGAGATTTTTCAGTGTTTTGCTATCCAATTATTGTTTTTTCAGTTATTTCAGTTCAGAGTGATATAATATAACATTTTTTCTTGGTTTATTCATCCTAAAGTAAGTGTTAGAAGTAGTAGTAGGCTCAAAGGGTTAGCTTAGGGTTATTTGTATCCTTAAGCACCGTGTGACACTTCGGGATAAGATTTCGAGGTGTTACAAACTTGTTATCAGAGCCTAAGGTTTGAAAAGTCCTAGGGAGCCTGACAAGCCGCATTACGTAGAGTCTTAATCATCGGTGTGTAGTGTGCCACACCTATGAGCAAGAGGCTACAAGACGTTTTAGGAAAAGTTATCTCTTTCTTCCATAATTCGTCATGCTTATAGTTGTCTCTCTCTACTATTAATTCGTGCTCTGTTATGAAAGAAAATGCCTCCCTAAAGAGCTAATGCCCATAGGAATGATAACCAGGAACCTCAACCTGTTGATCCCCTGAATGAGAATGTGTCTCATGCTGAGTTTCGGGTAGCTTTTCAGGCGTTAGCCCAGGTGGTCACCGTGAATGTTCAGGGTAATAACCAGGATTTAGTTATGCATCAGCAAGGAGGTGATTTAGTAGCAACCAGGATTCGAGATTTTATGAGGATGAATCTTCCAGAGTTCTATGGGTCGAAGGCAGGTGAGGACCCATTTGTATCTTGATGAGGTGAAGAAGATCACCCAAGTTGTGCATATTTCTGAGAAAAAGAGTGTATAATTGGCATCTTATAGGCTGAACGATGTTGTATATGATTGGGTTGTGATGTAGAGGAAGAATAGAGGGGAAAATGCAACTCTTATGACTTGAAAGGTGTTTTAGGATGCATTCCTGGATAAGTTCTTCCCACTTGAGATGAGGGAGGTAAAGATAAAGGAATTCATGAACCTGAGGTAAGGATCTATGACAGTAAAGAAGTATTGCCTCAAGTTCAACCAGTTATCCAAGTATGCTCCTGATTTGACGACTGACCCCAAAACCAGTATGAGTAAGTTTGTGACCGGTGTGTCTGGATTAGTTGTTAAGGAGTGTAGGACTGCTATTCTCAATAGAGATATGGATCTTTCCAGACCGATGATGCATGCTCAATAGATTGAGGCAGATAAGATAAAAGAGAGAGATAGAGTAAGAGAAAACAAGAGGGCTAGATTAGAGCAGCATGAGTATGGTCAGACAAGACCCCATAGAGGAAACTGTCCGCAGTTTTAGAGTCGTTAGTCTATGCTGCCCCTTCATCAGCTAGTGCTCCTACACCCAGAAACAGGCAGGAGAAGGGGAATAAGACTTCCATGTCTAGATCCCAGAACACTATGAATAATAGGACCAATTATCCCCCATGTGCTAAGTGTGGCAGAATACACCTCGGCGAGTGTTTGGACGAGCAGAGGGGTTGTTTTGGTTATGGTAAGTTAGGCCACAAACTCAGAGAGTGTCCACATACTAGGCAGGGGAATAGAGTTGTTCGACCCCAGACTCAAGATACCAGTGCACCAGCTCTTTTAGCCCGTCCAACCCTTCCTCAGAGTGCTTCATCCAACACAGTTGGTGGTCAATGCCAGAATCAATTCTATGCCTTACCATCCCATCAGGAACAGGAGGATACTCCAGATGTTGTTACTGGTATGCTCCGTGTCTTTCACTTTGATGTTTATGTGTTGTTGTACCTTGGGTCAAGTTTCTCTTATATGACCCCATTAGTTGTTATGAATTTTGAGATAAATCCAGAAAAGATCCCTGAGTCTATCCTGGTTTCTACCCCAGTAGGTGAGCCATTTGTTGCTAAGCAAGTTTATAAACAGTGTCCTATTAGTGTTCTTCATAAGGTCATGTTCTCTGATTTGATAGAGTTAGATATGGTCAATTTTAATCTTATTCTGGGTATGGATTGGCTTCATTCTTGTTATGCATCTATAGACTGTCATACTCGTATGGTTAAGTTTCAATTCCTAGATGAGCCAGTCTTTAAGTGGTCCAGAAATTTTGTATCTCCCAAGAGTTATTTTGTATCCTATCTTAAATCCAGAAGGTTGATATCCAAAGGTTGCCTCTATCATCTAGTTCAAGTAAAATACACTAAGTTTGAGACTCCAACTATTCAGTCAGTTAACATAGTTAATGAGTTTCCTGATGTTTTTCCAGAAAATCTCCTAGGGGTACCTCCCGATAGAGATATAAAGTTTGGGATTGACCTTCTTCCTAATACACAGCCTATTTTTATCCCTCCATACCGTATGGCACCCGTAGAACTTAAGGAGTTGAAACAACAACTCAAAGATCTTCTAGACAAAAGTTTCATAAGGCCCAATATTTTTCCTTGGGGCACACTCGTCTTGATCGTGCAAAAGAAAGATGGTTCTTTGCATATGTATATTGACTATCGTCAGCTTAATAAAGTCACAATCAAGAATAAGTACCCTCTTCCTAGAATAGATGACCTGTTTGATCAATTGGAAGGTGAAACTTATTTCTCAAAGATAAACCTTAGATCCGTCTATCATCAGCTTAAAGTAAGAGAGTGTGATATTCCAAAGACAATTTTTCGAACCAGCTATGGTCATTTTGAGTTTCTAGTCATGTCTTTTGGGCTAACCAATGCTCCAGCAGCTTTCATAGACCTCATGAATCGAGTGTTCAAATAGTATCTTGATATGTTTGTCATAGTATTCATAGATGATATTGTTGTATACTTCCGTAGTGAGGATGACCATACAGACCATCTTAGAATTGTCCTGCATACTCTTAGAGATCATCAATTGTTCGCCAAATTCAGCAAGTATGAGTTTTGGCTAAGTTCAGTAGCTTTTCTAGGTCATTATTTCAGCCGAAGACAGTTGATCCCTAAAAGACAGAAGCTGTAAGAAATTGGCCTAGACCTATCTCTCTTTCAGACATTAGGAGTTTCTTGGTCTAGATGGCTATTATTGTCGTTTTGTCGAAGGTTTCTCTTTTATTGCGTCTCCTATGACCAAATTGACCCAAAAGAAAGTTAAGTTCCTTTGGTCAGATTCCTGTGAGAAGAGTTTTCAGGAGTTGAAGACTCGACTCACTTCAGCCCCTGTATTAACTTTGCTCGATGGTACGGATAGTTCTGTGGTGTATTGTGATGCCTCTAGAGTTGGCCTGGGTTGTGTGTTGATGCAGAAAGGTAAGGTTATAGACTATGCCTCTAGGTAGTTGAAACCGCTTGAAAATAATTACCTAACCCATGATCTTGAATTAGTTGTTGTGGTTTTTTCTTTGAAAATCTGGAGACACTATCTTTATAGTGTTCATATTGATGTGTTTACTGATCACAAAAGCCTACAGTATGTGTTTACTCAGAGGGATTTGAATCTTAGATAGAGAAGATGATTAGAGTTGATAAAAGATTATGATATGAGTGTGTTATATCATTCGAGAAAGGCCAATGTTGTGGCAGATGCCCTTAGTAGGTTGTCTACAGGCAGTGTGGCTCATGTGGAGAAGGATAAGAAATAATTAGCTTGTGAAGTTTTTTTTTGGCTAGATTAGGTGTTAGGTTGTTTGATTCAGCTGAAGGTAATGTGTGGGTTTAGAGTAGTTTCAAATCCTCCTTAGTTTCAGAAGTAATGGAGAAGCAATACATGGATCCTAGTTTGGTCAAACTGAAAGAGTCAGTTAAGGACCAAAAGGTAGAGGTTTTCTCCCAAGGGGGAGATGGTGTGTTGAGGTTTCAGGGTAGATTGTGTGTTCCTTGTGTTGGTGATTTGAGGCAGAGAATTATGGATAAAGAACATGGAGAGAGATATTCTATTCATCCCGGTGTTACCAAGATGTACCGCGACTTGCGGGAAATCTATTGTTGGAGTGGCATGAAGAAGGATATAGTAGAGTTTGTGGCGAAGTGTACAACTTTTCAACAAGTTAAGGTATAACACCAAAGACCTAGTGGTGAAATAAAAGAGTTTGGTATACCCACTTAGAAGTGGGAAGAGGTGAATATGAATTTCGTGACTGGTTTACCCCTTTCGCATCATCATTATGATTCTATTTGGGTTGTTGTAGACAGGTTGACTAAGCACATTTCTTGCCAGTGCATACATCTTATACAACTGAGGATTATGCTAAGTTGTATATTCGAGAGTTAGTCAGATTACATAGAGTTCCCTTGTCTATCATCTCAGATAGAGGTACTCAGCTTACTTTCCAGTTTTGGAGATCTTTTCAGAAGGGTCTCTGTACCCAAGTGCATCTTAGTCTACCTTTCATCCGCAGACAGATGGTCAGGCTGAGAGGACCATCCAGACTCTGGAAGATATGTTAAGGGCATGTGCCCTTGATTTTAAAGAAAGTTAGGATGAGCAGTTTTCATTGATTGAATTTGCGTAAAACAATAGTTATCATTCTAGTACTCAGATGGCCCCATTTGAGGCTCTTTATGAGAGGAGATGTAGATCACCCATAGGTTGGTTTGAAGTGGGTGAGGCTGATTTGATTGGACCTGATACAGTGTTTGAGGCTATGGAGAAAGTCAAACTGACTAGAGAGAGATTAAAAATAGCTCAGAGTCATCAGAAGACATATGCAGACGTGAGGAGAGGGACCTTGAGTTTGAGGTAGTTGATTTGGTGTATTTGAAGATTTCACCCATGAAAGGGGTGAAGATATTTGGCAAGAATGGGAAGCTTAGTCCCCGTTATGTTGGACCCTATAGAATTCTAATCCATGTTAGGAAAGTAGCTTATGATGTAGAGTTACCCATAAATTTGTCAGCTATTCATGTTGTCTTTCACGTCTCCATGATTAAGAAGCACATTGGTGATTTCGTTGTAGTAGATCCTTCAAAGAGCTCAAACATTCAAAATAGTCTTTCATATGAAGAGATTCCAGTTGAGATCCTAGACCATCAGATTCGTAGACTAAGGAACAAAAAAGTTCCTTTGGTCAAAGTTTTGTGGTGAAACCAGTCGGTTAAGGGTGCTACTTGGGAAGCAGAAGCAGATATGCAAGTCAAGTACCCCCATCTCTTCTCCACAAGTTCAGATCAATCTGAAGGTACTATTTCTCCTTAATTCAGCACCTCTTTAACCAAAAATTCCGCTATATAGATATTCTCATTATGAGTCCATGCATTCTCTAAAGTACTCAAAGATTATGACGATGTATAGTCAGTTTAGTAAATTATTTCAGCTCTACATCTTCAGTTTCTCTGTATTCTTAGCCTAACTAGTGATATTCAAGGACGAATGGTCTCAAGGGGGAGATAATGTAAGACCCCACAGTATTTTCATCATCTAAATCCCTTAAACGATGCCCAAAGAGTTCCTAGACTTATAAAATCTAGCTACGTGTTGGGACTTAGTCATTTATAGAGCCTCAAAACTTTGAGGATTTTATTACCAACCTTTACGGCCTTCAATAGATGATATTTTAGCTAATTCATGATTAGGGAAGTCAATAGGTGTTCCTGGAAAAGTTTTAGAATTTTGCACCACGTTTAGACCACGTTTGGTGTCCCAAAATAGTAGTCCAACTCTATCTTGGCACGCCGCATCGCCCATTGCGTTGGTCAATTTTGTTGCAGGAACTGCCGGTCAAAAGTACTAAGGCTTGGCACGATTATGGCACGATGCGTCGGTATCGTGTCGATGCCATCGACGCACCGCATCGCCAATCACGTCGATGCCCAATTTTTTAGCTCTTAAAATCCGCATCCAAGGGGGCAATTTAGTCTTTTTACCCTACCCTCTATCAGTCATAACACAGGATTAAGGTCCTCAAATACCAAAATATGGACTTCTTCTCTAAGATTCACCAAGAACACTTTCTAGGGTTTTCAACCCAAAGTTCAAGAGAACTCAAGATTTAACCGACACTTTTCAAAATTTCTTCAAGAATTGGAATCCCCAAACCAAGGGAATCAAGAATATCCATTCAAAGTCGCGAATAGAGTCACAAAAGCAAGAGTTCATTCAAAGTTCATAATCTAAGGTATGTGGGATTTAACAAGAACACTTCTTCCGTTCTTGTGCCCAAAGTTTTGATTTTTATTAAGGAATTTCATGTTTTTGCAAGTGGGTTTGCCCAATTTACTTTACTTTGAGGTTATGAATTTATAAATTGTTCAAGTCTTGAAATTGCATGTTATTTCACTTATTTATGTTTGAATTTGAGAAATTATGCTATGAATTGAACATCCCTACCATGAATTGATGTTTTTTAGTGTTCCCAAGGTTGAAGTCAAGATTTAAGCTTCATTATGAAATTATGATTATTTGAGTGTGTATATATGTTCTAAGTCAAGTATGAATTGTGATGTTTCTTGAAAATAATGTATTAGCATGATTTAAAAAAGCAAGTACTTTGATTATAAAGAAGGTTGATCTTTGATCCTAAGCTAAGATAGGAATCCACTTTTATCTATGATTTAAAGCAAAGAAAAACATAGTTAGCTTCCATTACATATTCTAGTATTATTTAAAGTGGATTTTCCTAAAAAGTTCAGAGCCTATGTATGGGAGTAGTATTTAGCACCGAGTTGGGATTTATTCCAAGGTTTTATGCCCTAGAACTACAAGCCACCGTAGGGTGATAATTTACCCCAAGTGGGTTAAGATAGTGATCACTAAAGTTAAGGTTCTATTCCGATGGAAAGGATAGAACAACTCTCCCCAACGTGGGCAAGATGTTGGACACCATGTTGCTCACGTGGTTTATGTCGGTTAGAAGAAACTCCTAAGTTCCACAGTCTCCCAAAGTTCTAAAATCCCTAAGATTCAAAAGAAGTTCTCTATTCTCCTTAAGATAAAAGTATATGTTTTGAAAGCTAGTGTTTTAAGATTTCCCAAGTTCCCAAAGTTTTCCCCGAAGTTCCAAAAATGTCCCCTACACTTGAAACAAGCCTATTGAATTAAAGTTCTGAGATGAAGTATTTTCTATGTAGAATGAATTTTAGATTTCATTTAGTTTACAAGATTTGAGAACAAAAAGATAATACAGAATTTAGAACAAATTGTAATGACTCACGGAATTTATATTACATGTTTTATTATTTCTTGATTTACGAGATTCAGATTTCCAATTTACTCAAGCTATGTGAGTCATTTATATTAGCATGCATGATTTTTTAAAGATTGATGATATTGTTTACTTAATGCATACACTCCCATATACTCAGTACATCCTCAAAGTACTAATCCACATATATATCTGCGTGCTACATTGTCTCATAATGTAGGTTCAGGTGCTCAGTCTCAGCAACAATAGAGATTTTCGAGTACCTCTATCTACATCTTCGCTGTTGGTGAGTCCTCATAGTTCGAGGACCTATTTTCTTGATTTCAGTCCTTGTAGTAGTTGGTTTATTCCGTTCCAGTTCAGTACGAGTCAGTTGGAGGTCTATCCCAATAACTCTCTAGTTTTTAGTAAGTATAGGCTTGTCGTACTGTCAATTGAAGTTTCCAGGTTTTTTAGTGTTTTGCTATCCAGATATTGTTTTTCAGTTATTTCAGTTCAGAGTGACATAATATGATATTATTGTTTGGTTTATTCATCCTAAAGTAAGTGCTTGAAGTAGTAGCAGGCTCAAAGGGTTAGCTTAGGGTTACTTGTAGCCTTAAGCACCGTGTGATGCTTCGGGATGAGATTTTGAGGCGTTACACCAAGATATGTAAGACCGTATGAGATACTTGAGAGTATAGGAGGAGTGGCATATTTTTTGGTATTCCCTCCTGAGATGTCTTTCATTTATCCAATGTTTTATGTTTCTATTTTAAGAAAATGTATTCCAGATTCTTCTCACTTGCTCGAAGAACCGATCTTGCAGTTGGAAGAAAACTTAACCTATGAAGAGGAACTAGTGGTTATCATTGATCAACAGGTAAGGAAGTTCAAGTCGAATGAATTTTGTCCGTAAAAGTGTTATGAAAGAACCATTCCATTGAAGAGGCTACATGGGAGTTGGAAAAGGATATGAGACTCAAGTACTCTCACTTTTTCAGTCTATAGGTATGCTCTTACCATAAATTCGGGGACCAAATTTCATAAGGTGGGGAGAATGTTGTACCCCTTTTTAAAAACAAAAGGAGGTGGGCCAAGCTCATCCACTTAACCCACTAAGAAATGTAAAAGGAAAATCAAATGGATTTGTGACTTTATTTCGTAGGAAAGAAAATTAGAATATGAAGGCTGGCAAGGGAAGCCACCATCCCTTCGTGCAAGCCAAAAAAAATAAGAAGAAAGAAAATAGAGAAGACTTCAACCCATGATTTTCTAGACAAGAAAACAACGAGGGTCTGAATTTTGGCATTCTTTTGGAGGAACACAAAGAGGATTCAACCATCGATAAGATAACTAAGAGAAGTAGGAAAAGGAGGTAAATTTCTTTACTTGGCCCATAAATTTAACTCGTATAATTCATGGCGTCGAACTTGAGATTGATAGTTTAAGAATAAGGGATTGATAGTGATGGAGATATCTTTAAATTCTCATGAACGGAGTGAGAATATTAGCCGATTGGATTGTAATTTTTATAGTTTTGACTTAACAAAAGAATATTTTATAGAGAATAAGGTTATTGGGGTTTAAGATATAGAGAAAAATCAACTATAAGTATTTTTTTATGGATTGAAGCAAATTTAGTACAAGTTGTCAAGTTGAGATCCAATCAGGAAATTCCTATTGTTGGGTTGTAAAGTAGTTACACTTTAGCCTAGATTAAGAAATTAAAATGATATTGATAAGATGTGATTATAGATTTGATTCAAGAAAGTGATATGAGTCATTTGAGGTGATAAGTTTCATTTTCCGACAAGTGTACTGTGAGTAGTAGCCTTTCCTAATTTGTGTTTCTTAACTTACATATTTTATACATGATTTTGATGAAACAAGAATTACTAAATGCTTTGAAAATTGCATATAGGGCAAGTCTTTTACTTGATATGACACTGAAATTGGGTATTTGAGATGTTCACAAGACATATTTATTGTTACTTGTGATATCATCACTGATGTTACGAAAGTTCTTCACTTACATGAGAAATAAGTATTTCTGACATGTGTTTTATTCAAGTTTACATGTAATATGATTTGATATGAACTTTAAAGCTATGTATTATTCTGACAAATGCTTTCATATGAATATCTATTGTTTACAAAGTATAAATGGGAGTAGACCTTGATTTGAATCCCGTAGCTAACGGCAGGATCGTTAGACCTGGTACACCTTGTATTTATTGATGACTGTTACAACCCTCACTAGTGAGAAGGTAGAACTTGCATACTGATACTGATATGATATTTGACTCCTTTATGAGGAGTCCACTGTTATATCTATTCTTGATGAAGAAGAATGCCACACTGATTACATGATTCATTCTTGGAAACCTCCCAAATATGTAATATTTTATATGTTACGATGCTATTGAGTTTACCGAACTATTTGCTTTATTTTTCTTACTTAAAACAAATAATATTGTTTATTGTTACTATTTTTTGAAAGAGCATTTATTTCATGATGTTTTATGACTTGTCCCAATTAAAACGATTGTGGTTAAGTGTTATTACTCACTGAGCTAGCGTCTCAATCCTCGCTATTATTTTTCATAGAACGCAGGTGACATCGAGGATTATGTTAGCTAGAGAGCTCGATGTAGCATTTTCCTTGTGAGCCCCGCATTTATTCGCTTGGGCAGGAGTTTATTTATTTATTATGTTTTGTTTCTTGCAAACTCTTAGAGTCGCTCCATAGTCATGTCATTAGAGTTTTAAGTATTCTTTTATTATTTTGGACTTGTGGAGTATTGTACTCCATCTCATATTTTGGAGATAGGTTTTATGTTGTTATTGGGTGGTGTTGGTAACTTGTTGATTGTTTGTGGTGGATTGTGTTGGTGTGATTGATGTGTTGGTTGTGGTGCTGTTGATTTGAGACAAGAAATTTTCTTGTTAGGCCCAAAAACAAGAGAAATTCTGCTCGATTTTTTGTAGAATTCTGACAAGGCTTGCTTTGGAGTCCTAAACTCCTTAGCGCCGGTCATGATCCTATTTTGGGTCGTGACAACTTTCTAATTTGCCCGGCATATCTAAAATCATTTTAGCTATGTGATGTTGTAATTTTATTTTTCCGTTCCCTAATATTATTCCTAAAAAGTTTATATGTGTTTTACATAATTTCATCTTCTTTTTATTTATTATTATTCCATTTTTCACAAATAGTCTAAACACTGTTTGAAGATGCCCTAAGTGCTCTCTAATGTCTTTGCTGAATACTAGAATATCATCTACATATAATAACACAATTTTTTTATACTCTCTAAACATAGTATTCATTTTTCTTTGAAAAATTGGTTGTACCATTTTTAACTCAAACTGCATTTCTAACCATTCAAAATGTCCTTCTGAACAAGTAAATGGCATCCATTCTATGCTTTCATCATTCAATTTTATCTGTCAATAGCCTGACTTACAGTCAAATTTACTAAACAACTTTTTTTCTTATGTTCTATTTATTATTTCATTTTTATTTGGTAATTTGTATGTATCTGTTCTAGTATTATCATTAAGTCTTTTATAGTTTGTTATCATTCTTGTTTTTCCTCTTACTATTTTACTATAGTTTTTTACCATGAAAGCTATCGATCTATGTTTTGATGTAGATCTTCTTATTACTCCTAAGTTTAAAAGTTCTTTAATTTGAACATTAAAATCTTTCATATCTTGATTGGTAGCTTCTATTGGGGATGTTTTTATTATGTATTTTGGATTTATAATATCTAACTTACATACTACTTTATTTGTCTCCCAGTATTTTAATGGTTGTTCTATTATTTTCATTTCACTGAGTATTCTTACTATATCTTCTAAGTCTATAGGGCTTTTTATAACTCCTATCCTATCAATTCCTGTCTTAAAGTTATAAAACTTAGTCTCTATATCTATCAGAATATAGTCTATATCTCGTAGATCCTTATCATAGTCTTCTTCTTCATACATATCCTCTTGCTTTTTACAACATGCTTCATTATTCTTAGAATATTTATAACATGTTTGCAGGTTTTTGTGGTCTCATGTGCTGGAAGATATAATCTCTGTTTTATTATTAGTGTATCTTCTTTTTGTTTCTATGTTTGTTGCTTGTACTGAGTGTAAATAGCGTTTTTGAAGAATACCACTCCATCACTTGTAATCAAACAACTCTCATTATTATGTAATATTAATTGTAATCCTCTAACTAGGTCTACATTTATATTCAAATCTCTTACCCATATTCTATCTATATTATAGGTTGGTTTGTAAAATTCATTACATGTATTTATAAAGCTAATTTGAATTTTATCTATATAATACTGGTATATATTATGAGTTCTATCCATTTGCATTGCTGCAATTGGTCTGTCTAGAATTTTTATTATATTTGATGGTATTATTTTTTATTTATTATGCATCTTGTATATTCTGTTTCTACCAATGATAAAGTTTCTATCTCTATATATTTTATTTTAATCCTGGCAAATATATTTGTTGTAGTGAATTTTTTTATCTTCATTACATATTAGATTTTCGTAGTTTTTTATATTGACTAGTTCTGCCTCTTGTGTGGCAGTTTCATTGAACCTCCAATTTTCTAGGTTTATTGGTTCTGTCTTCTATATAGATTCTGCCATTTCTTCTTCCTCTAATTTTTCTTTTCCCTTTTCTAGTTCCCTTATTTTTTGTTCTAATTCATTCATTCTGGTTTCTAATGCCATTATTCTTAGATTATTAGTCTGATTGCTTACTTCTTTGCATTCTTGTTCTTTTTCTATTTTATTTTTAATACACTTTTTATACATGTAATGCATCCTTCTACATAACACAATTTACATTTCCCCCCTTTTTCTATGCTGGGATACCATTTACATATAGCACATTGATTACTTTCTATTCCTTTATTTCTTTCAAATTCATGACTACATTCTTGTGATATATTCATTATTGTGCTCGCTTGTATTTCTTCTAAATCTAAATTTATTAATTCTTCTTTTTCTAGGTTTGATGACTCTGATTGTGATTTTTCTATTGTTTCTATACTTACTATTGAATATATACTATCATTGTCTGACATATATTCATCTACATTAATTAGTGTTTCTTGAAAATCTTCTATTAACTGTGAGTTTCTGGTTCTACTATTATTCCTTTTAGGGCTTACATTTGCCAAGTGTTTTATACTTCCGTAAGTAAAACATTCTAATTTATTCTTGTAATTTCTATTAGTTCTATATTTTTTGACATGCTTGTTTTTATTTGAAGTATTCTAATTGTTAAATATGTCTTTATATTTTTTAAAGGTCTTATATGGTCTAAACTTGACAACTAAAAAATACAAAGGCATATTTAACAAGTAAACAAGAATTACATAGTTTATACTTAGAATATACTAAACTAAATAACTCGAAGAAGATAATAAAAGACTAGATAATCTAATTACTATAATATCTAAATTAGAATATAAATTAATAGTACATCTTAAATCTAGAAACAATTTATAAAAGATATTTATGAGAGCACAACGATTTGCTATAATAATAAAATTAAAGCATTTATTCTTATACAGAGAAATAAAACAAAAGAAAGAATTGTTAAAAATAGAAAAGGCTTTGAGCAATTAATTAGAAATATTAGAAACTACTGAATTATCAACAAGACTACATAACTTAAGATTAGGAAGATCTATTAATATAGACCAATAAATGCACTAAGGTGGGAGTAACTATCGAGATTAACGAATTAAAAAAGATAAAGGAAAAGTTGGAAGAAATCTCTCTTTCATGAACGATTTAGACCGGCCTTAACTTTTACATCAAAGTTTCAACCTGATCCGCAGGAATTATCAGACCACTTGCCCCAAAGTAAGTCAGACCAGGTTATTATTAAATACTAGTTTAGGTGTACGCGTCTCGCGCGTGTACCTCACTTTATTGGGTTCAAACATTACACTAAATAGGATATTTATTTAAATAATAAAGATGAATACAATAATTAAATTCAACATTTTTGGAGAAATTATTTAATTAAACCTAACCTTTACCAAAATAATTTCTCAAAGCCAATTGACATTCATCTATCACGATGATAGAGACATCAAAACACTATAAAAATAGACATATAAAAATAATACAATTAAACCTAATCTTTAACCTAAAAAATTTCTCAAAGCCATCCGATATTCATCTATCACCTGTAAATTCATCTACAACCTATAAACTACAACAAAATAATACAATAGTGATAAAAAAAGCTTCAGTTTTGATGAAAATAATTCTGGTCTGAGAGAAAATTTTGACCTTAATGAATGACTTGAATGAAAATAAAAAAGATATATATACACACGCACGTTAAATTCTATTATGTTGATAAAAACAGTAAAGAAGTTGGGGATTAGAAAATTAAGGATCCACCAATCTAGACATGAAATCGAATCAAGTTAGATTAGCATCAGTCATGTTTTCACAATAAGTAAATCGATTTCTTCTCTAGTTTAACATGAATCTCAATATTTATAGAAGTATTTCCTTAATAGAGTCCTATTTTAGGAATATTTTTCTATCCTATTTTAGGAGTATTTTTCTAATTAATCAATACAAAGAAAAATATTAATTGATTTTTCTTCCATATATTTTAGGAGTCCCTTATATTTTAGGAGTCTAGTTAATATAATATAAATAATTAAATAATAAATTAAAGAAAATAGTGAAAAGATAATTTTGTCTAAAGGAAGGTCTTTTGACAAAATGTTCAAATCACTTTTCTAAGGATCTTCACACTTTTAATATATTATAGATTATAGATGGTAAGGAAATTATAATAAGATAACATATAACTGACAAGGAAATAATAATATATAGAAAATCCTACTCAGTACTCTCTCTCTCTCTAGTAATCATATCATAATTCGCGTATATTTATCAAGTCTAGCCCATATTTCCCCCTTTTGTTTTAAATTACCATGTTCATCTCTCTCTCTTATCCCATGTTCATCTCTCTCTCTTATCCCATGTTCTTAATAACTCCTCCTTTAACTCAATCCCTTATATGATAACCAATATGTCCTTTGAATATGTTGGACATCAAAATCTTAGTATACTAAGAATTTATGGGTTAATCCATCATTATTATTAAGAGAATAAGAGATTAACAATATACTAAGAGTAGTACTAACATCATATACATATAATAACATTTTATTTCACAAACATAATGTACATTATAGCATATTTTTGGGGAGGAAATATAACAACAAAAACACTTACATGACTAAGACTGAGAGAGATTTTCCTTTCAGAAACCCCGACTGATTGTTACACTCTAGACACAAGCTTAATATACAAATTTAGTATTATACAAGACTGGTTTATTGAATAATATTGTATTTTAGGTAGGGATATGTAAAAAACATAAAGGTAGGTAGTGAAAGGAAGGGAAATATGTTGAGTGGTTTTTTCTTATTCCTTGCTCTCTTTTCTCTGTCTTCAAGTAATGTTTGAAGGGAAATTTATAGGAAAATCCAGACTTCAACTTCGAATACAAAACAATTTTCTTTCGGACTTCAGATTTGGATTTCAAGCTAAGCTTTATCTCTTCTAACAATGGTTGTTTACTTTTCTTGTCTTTATTTTTTATCCATCCACATATGTACTTTTCCCTTATTTTGTACAATGTTTTTTTTCTGCCAAATATTTTCTACTCCTTCACGTGTCTTCTACAGTTCCTTGTCTGCTGACTATTCTTGTTTTGTCTTGACCTTCAGAGACTGTTTATGTGTCAATATTGTGTAGAGCGATTGAATCAAAACTCATCCCTGAATCTCCTCATCTAATTCATATCGAGTGTCTTCATCCATTATGTCTTCATTTTTGACCTTATTTTTATACTTGTCTTGAGGTTCATGTTTTGTTATCGCGGTTTGTTTGTCTTGCATACATTTTTTCAGTATCTGTTTGATTAATTTTTCTATTTTATCTTTTTTTTTTAATGTAGATGAATATTTGTCCCACGCTGTGGGAATATACTAGGTTTATTATTGTTGTTGTTGTAGATAAATATATGTCAGACAATGAAAGTATATATGCAATAGTAAGTATAGAAGTAGTAGAAAAATCACAATCAGAGTCATCAGACTCAGAAAAAGAAGAATTAATTTACCCTATTGATCTCTCTCTCTTATCCTATTTTCTTAATAACTCCTTCTTTAACCCCACCCCGGATATGGTAACCAATATGTTCTTTGAATATATTGGACATCAAAGCCTTAGCATACTAGGAATTTATGGGTTAATCCATCGTTATTATTAAGAGAATAAGATATTAACCATATACTAAGAGTAGTACTAACATCATATACATATAATAACATTTTAATTTATTTGACAAACATAATGTACATCATAGCATATTTTTGGGGAGGAAAATATAGGAAATATAACAGTGCAACATAACTATTCCATTAGGATAAAGCGAATCACAATATATATATATATATATATATATATATATTAAAAGTATGATGACCCTTAGAAAAGTGATTTAAACTTTTTGCCCTTTATTAAAAGACTCTGCTTTAAACAAAATCATCTTTTTACTTTTTGATTATTTTTATAATATTGAGTATAAAAATTAAAGAGTCCAACTCTACGTGTATGGGGTAGGTTTTTAGTTTTAGGTAACTTTTCCAAAAATAAAACATTAAAAGTTCTGTTAAATAGCGCTCGTGCACTATACAGACGAATTTTTGGCGGTAGGGTTGGGGCTTGAGGCAGATTAAAAAAAAGTGGTTGATTACAAGGATTGGTTTTCGCATCCCTGTGCCCAAAACAATGGGCGAGTCATCTTCTAGAATCAATCCTTCTGAAAGCGTGATGCGATGCAAAAGACGACTTTCGAGAGTCACTTAGCCCCTTGACCTCTTTTCTAAAAAAAGACCAGTCAAGTCTTTGTTGTTTTATTATAAAATATGGGTGCTAACCAGATTTCCTATTTTATATGTGAGGTCAATCCATTTTTGCTTGCCTCTCACCAAAGTTCATACTAAACTAAATGTTTTGATTATGGAGATGTGTGTGTAGAAGAAACAATATATTGATAAAGAAAGTTTTTTCTTAAGTCAAAAGAGCGATTAGGTTGAAAAAATAAAGGATTTCTAACCATCTACTTCCTCGACCACTTTAAGACAGATCGATCTTAAGAAGGTTGCCCCTGTCGGCGGGTTGCTTAGGTCCATGTAGTCCAAATATCTTCTTAGGAAATAAAGGATTCTGTTCCATTGGCAAGGGAAGGAGCGTAAGGGCGATAAGGCGAAAGACAGGGGTAGGACCCCGAGTTTTTAATAAAAAATATTTTTACCTTTTAATTATTTTTATAATATTGAGTAGAAAAATTAAAGAGTCCTAACTCTACGCGTATGGGTTAGTTTTTTAGTTTGGTAGGTAACTTTTTCAAAAACAAAAAAATAAAAGTTCCCTTAAATAAGGTTTAACAAAAAAGTGTTGGCTAAATAAATTTGGTTGCTGCTTTTCTCAAAAACAAAGGTCAGCTAGGCTGTGTTTTTGGGAAGTTTTATGGAAAAAAATCAATTCAAATATTTTGTCATAACATTTAAAAATAAATATTTAATTATAACTCTAATGTTTAGGGCTTATCAAGTGTACTATACCTTTTATGTCATTATTTATGGAAGGTAAATAGTTACAACTTTTCATGTAAATTTGAAGTCATGTATTTGAATAAGGATCCTTACTACCTAATCTCATGTTAAAATAGGTAAACTTCTGGCGGTGTTGGTACTCCACATCTATTAGGAGAGGTAATGTCAAAGGCACAATTCTACCTTATATCTTTATAAATAAATACATCAATTTTTAATCCATGTTAACTTATTCCGTGTCCCTGGTGATATTCTTGAAGATGGTCCATGTGTATACTCAGTGGCGGACCCAGAAATTTTCACAAGTGGGTTCAACCAAAATCGACTATAACCAATAATATAACTAATATTCGACATGATAAGCTTGATTTGGCATTTTTTTTAACTCTTTTTGTTACTCCTAAAGCAGGGACGGATCTATATTCAAAAATGTAGTGCTCCTGCACTTGTTTATTAACCTGATATAGAATAGGTATAATTATATAAGAAACGTATAAAAATTGGTATAAGATAGAAAAAAAGCACCC
This sequence comes from Capsicum pubescens, assembly GCA_030864215.1. NCBI lineage: Eukaryota > Viridiplantae > Streptophyta > Magnoliopsida > Solanales > Solanaceae > Capsicum > Capsicum pubescens. The sequence goes on along the minus strand of CM061548.1, from coordinate 381,499,411 downwards.
ATGAAATCAAGAAGATAGCTGAGTGCTTTGATTTTTAGGTGAAACCTTAAAGCTTTGGATGTTAATATGTGTGTTTGGACCTCCTAAACGTCCATGATCCTTAAATTCCGAGTCCGCCACTGTCCTAAGAGTTGTTATTTTCAAATAAAAGACAACCAAAAAGAGTTACATAGCTCAACTAAATTAAAATATATAATTAAGAAAAATGGAGTTATTTACTAATCTAGAAGTTTCAATATAAAACAAATAATACTTTTTTAACATAATATAAATTAAACTAAAAATAATAAGAAAGGCAGAACCCATCGATAAACACTTAAAATTTCAGCGATTTTTCACTTTGACACCTAAAGTAGATGGTGTTCATTTTTGGCACCTCAACTAGCATTTCAATGTGTCACTTCGACACTTTTTGCACAATCAGCAAACATATATGTTGCGCGTGTACTACACGCGCTATGTCATGTAAATGGACCAATTATAAGTGGACATTTGTCATTTTTATCAAAATAATTTTTATATAATTAATTAAATAAAATAAATGTAATAACCCCACCCCCACTCTATATATCTTCTTCAACCACCCCACCCTACCCCATATCATCTTCTTCAACCACCCCACCCCCAAATCATCTTTCACTACCCATACCTCCAAATTATTTTCTCCCGTCCCCCCCCCCCCCTCCTCTCACACACACTCCTCCTTAACACCCCCAACCCCAACCCGATCCCTCTCTCTTTGGGTGATCTTTTGGTTGAGCTTCCATGAAATTATATTCGAAATCAATATTTTTCAATACATACACTTTGTTTCATTATGAAATTTGGTGTACCTGATTGTTAAATTGGAAAAGAGGGTTCATTAATGGTTTAAATTTACTGGCGGTGACGGATATTTTTTAATGGGATTTGACCAAAAATTGAAGCGAAAGAAAGTGACGATTTATGAGTGGTGTTTGACGAAAATGGTTGATTTTCATGGTTTGAGCTTTTAACTGGTTGAAAGATTTATAGTGGTGGTGTTACTATGGAGGTGTCAGAGTTGATGGATATTATTGGTCGGAGAAGAGACTGTGAGAGTGTAATTGGTGAGAAATTATGTAAGTTCCTCCAATTGTGAAATCTCAACAAACTTTAACAAATTTTGTTAAAAAATGAATTCTAAAAATTCCAGTGAAGTTCATAGTTGGAAAATTGAAGCTTATAAAATGGAACTTTTCGGTTAAGTATAGGCTGGATGTGGATAGCTTATCTTCAAATAATGCTATCAGGATAAGGAATAGTGATTGCATGTTTGGATTTAGGATTTAATTCATATTCCATTATAATTTTGAATTTCTTGTTTTGTTGTTTGATTCTTTTTATTTTTTGCTAAAATGACACCTAAAGCTAGAAATTTCAATAAAAAATTTAACAGAAAGGAACTTTTTATTGTTGGATTTCTTTTTAATATAATGTGTATCTAATTTTTAAATTTCTTCCAATAGTTTTTATCATTAAATAAGTTTAAGATTGATAAAAATGGTGGATAAAAATGAAGAAGAAGCTTTAAATTAATGGGGGTGATTGGGATTTCTTTTTAACATAATATATATCTAATTTTTAAATATCTCCCACTTGTTTTTCTGGCCTATCTTCTTTCTATAGTTTTTACCAATAAATAAGTTAAAGATTGATAAAAATGGTGGATAAAAATGAAGAAGAAAGTATAAAGTAATGAGGGTGGGTTAATATATTACTTGTGGGATAACTTGGATGACACATCAGCCAAAAAATATCCTTCACGCTCCTTCAGGCGAGTGTAATACACGCACCATGCCAGCTGTGCAAAAGGTGACAAAATGACACAGTTGGATGTTAGTTGAGTTATAAAAATTGAACACCATCTACTTTAGGTGCCAAAGTGAAAGATCACTGAAACTTTAGGTGTCTGTCGATGGGTTCCGCCTATAAGAAATTTAGACCAGTATGATTGCATGTTTTAGAATTCTATGAAGGAGAAATTAAAATTCAACTTTGAGAATTTTAATTGTGAAATTGGTAAAAAAGTGTGTTTATTTTTAAAGCGAAAAATAATATTTAAAAATAAAAGTTGTGTTTGACCATGAATACAAATTAAAGTTGTTTTTAAAAGTATTTTTATTTTCAAAGTGAAAAGTGATATTTTAAAAGAGGAGTTGTGTTTGGTCATATACAAACTAGAGTTACTTTTAATTTTTTATGAATGATATGAAGTGAAAAAAGTTAAGACAACTTTTTAGTATTTCCAAATCTCGATATTCAAATTCTCTAAAACTTTATTACACATGATTTCCTAAATTAAACTCCAAAAAAAAAGTAAACTTATTCATGGTGAAATGACCACTTAATGTTTTAAACTACGACAAACTTGAAAAGAAGAAAAACATTAATTATTTTAAGCGAAAAATAAAAGTGATACTGCGGTAAATTTAGAAGGCACGTGTTGGGGTCAAAACACATAATTTTACTTTGCCAATCATTAAAATGAACAAAAAATAGAAGTGGTGAAGAGGATTCGAACATGTGACATGCGCAAAAGGAAATGAGATAATACATAAATATAACCCTAAACTTGACACCAAATTATAACTTTGACCTTAAACTTTGATAGTGCACAAATAAGACCTTTAACTATTCAAAACCTGAACAAATATGACCTCCGATTTTGCTACCCCATGCGTGAGTTTCACTCGCGCCTACGTGGAAAGGTAATCCAATCATACGGTTCCACATCGTTAAAAGGGCTGACTTGGAGGGAGGTCATATTTGTGCAGTTTTGAATAGTTAAAGGTCATATTTGTGCACTGTCAATGTTTTACTTTTTGTGTTAAAACGACGTCGCTTTTATTATTATTATTTATTTATTTATTTATTTCTATAGCAGCAACACCTAACTTTTTTTTTATTAAAAAAAGTATTATTATTATTATTATTATTATTTATTTATTTCTATAGCAGCAATACCTAGCTTTTTTTTTTATTAAAAAAAAAGAACAACCACTAGCAGGGATCGAACCCGCGCAGTAGGATGAAGGAACCGCCTAAGAAGATCAATTAACACCACTGGGCTGTCTAAGTGCCTTATTTCATGTGGTTCAACATTAATATACGTACATAAATATAAATTTTTTACCTTATATATACAACGTAATGTTTTTACCGAGGGGGTTCGGGTGAACCCCATGGCAACCACGTAGGTCCGCCCCTGCGTCAATGTAATAACGTTTTAATAACGTTAATTTAATAACATTTTAATAACGTTAATTTGATAACGTTAGTTTAATATACTACTACTATTACTATCCTTAGTAACGTTAATTTAATAACATTTTATTAAAACTATAATTTTTTTCATTATTAGTATAGTTTCATATTTAATTTAATATTTAAATAAATTATATTTAGACATATTATATAACTTAAATTCACCCTCTGCTTTATAATATATATATATATATTCGCGCGATTTTTTCGTATGAGGCTGACCCACCTAATTAATAAATCTTTAATATTTCTCTTTTTCCGCAATGATAAAAGAAATTAGATGCCATTTTCATCTTTGAGCCGAAAATAATGAAAAAATAATAGTGAAAGGTCATTTAAAGGTCATATTTGTACAGTTTTGAATATTTAAAGGTCATATTTGTACAGTTTTGAATATTTAAAGGTCATATTTGTGCACTGTCAAAGTTCAAGGTCAAAGTTATAATTTGGTGTCAAGTTTAGGGTCATATTTATGTATTATGCCTTTAGATTTTAAGCTGGACGCGCCCAATTTTGCGTGTTGAACATGCGTTTTTCTACATAGGATCGGAAGTCATATTTGTGCAGTTTTGAATAGTTAAAGGTCATATTTGTGCACTGTCAAAGTTTAAGGTCAAAGTTATAATTTGGTGTCAAGTTTAGGGTCATATTTATGTATTATCTCGAAGGAAATGAACATATTGACCGCCTAAGATAAGAACATAACTATGTTAAATGGATTCAAATTGGCTATTTAGTTCATTTTACTGTCATAAAAATTGATTTACTCTTCCTACACAATGTAATTTTTCGACGAAGTGAGTTCAACTTAATCCACTTGAACCAACGTGGGTCCGCCATGGTGTATACTTATACTTAGACCGTGCATGTTCTATGTTGTTTGATTTGGATTATTCTTTTTTTTGCGTCAGAAAATTGTATTGATAACATTTGATTTGTTTTACAGTAATGTTGTACGTTTCTTGAAGTCGGATTAACAATTATAATAAAACATAGTTGATGAAAGATATCCTTGAATGCAAATAAATTTTAGAGGTCTTCTTTTGTTTAATTGGTTCCTACATATCAAGTAAGAAACTGATGAATCTAAGTTGAAGAATCAACATTGGATTATGATTAACTGAGTTTTTTGTTGCCACTGAATGTGGTTGTAGCCTTATTCTTCCATCTAAACCTCCTTTGTTCACGAGGTTTAGCATTCTTCTTCTTTCCATCATCTGCATATCTTTCTGTGCATATGCTTGCATTACATGTTATATATGTACATACAATATTTGGGGACAACAAGGAAGAATGGATTGGATAGTTGGTTATATTTAATTGTGTGAAGAAATTCTGAATTTAATTGGTTTACGTATAATCTATAATCGATATCTATAATCTATAATTTATATTTATATTTTTAATATATTAAAAGTGTGAAGGCCTTAGAAATATCGTTTGAACTTTTTGCTCTTCATTGAAAGTCTTTGTTTTAGACAAAATCATCTTTTCACTATTTTTTCTAATATTTAAAATTTGAAAATTAATTAAATATATTTATACTAAAACCTTTCTTTATTAGAAATCATTAGAATTAGTGACGACTAAAACTTTTTTCATTAGTTTAAGAATTCTAAATCAACTAAATTTGCTTTTAAGAAGAATTGAAAAATATAGAAATAAATATAAAAACTTTAGAATGAGTAAAATTTAAAGTTTTAATTACTTAATAAGGATGTAATTCATGATTTGTAAATATTTAACTTTGAAACAAGAAAATCACTACAACATTTTTGGCCTAAGGCCACACTAAATCTGAGCCACATTTTATAAGTGTGGCCTATACCATTAAAGACCACGCTTTTAAAGCGTAACCTTAGTTTTGAAGTTTTGGCGACATTACCTTTGGAAACGCTTGTAAAGCGTGGTCTTTAATTGTATAGGCCACACTTGTAAAATGTTGCCAAATCATGATATAATTTTTAACACTTATTCATATATATGACTACATTTTTAAGTGTAACATTATTATAATTTAAAAGACAACATTTTAAAAATGTAGTCTAAATTATCATTAAAATTTTCTCTCCCCCCTTCAAAATATTTTCATTTCCCTCCAAATTATTATTAACCAAAATAGTAGAGGAGAGGATATTAAAAATAAAAAAAAAACCTAAACTATCAGAAACTACTCGAATAGTGAACCAGGATCTCTCCGCCATTGAATAACACCGACACACCATCGAGGGCGACCACCGGTGAGGGGTAACCACCAGCGAGGGGGAGGAAGGGCAACCACCGGTGGGTCAATCTCTCCTTTTGGTTTGTTTTTCTCAATCAGTGAAATTGAACGCCCTTTTCTTTGTTTTGTCAATTTTTTAGATAGGTTTTGGGAATTTGTTGGTTCTTTTGAGTTTCTTGGATTTTAGGAATGCTAATTTGGGGTGTGTTATGATTCCACTTTATACGATTGAGAATGTGACGAGTTTGGTTATAACTTTCGGTGATTATTTTAGATGTTCTAGTATGTAGTAAATTCAAAAACCCTTTCTGTTGATTTATGATTCTTGAATTTGGGTTTTTATCATTCATGAATTTGTGTTTCTGTGATCACTGTAGATGTGCTGAATTCAGACATCCTTTTCGTTGTTTTTCGATTTTTGATTGTTTTTGGGAATTTATTGGTTCTTTTGAGTTTTGTCATTTTGGGGGTTTATGGGGTTTATGTGTAGAAGGAATGTCAATTTGGTGTTCATTTTTGATTCATAAGAAGAAATATGTTGTAGTTCCTAAACGATTGAAGAGAATGTGAAGATCTCTGTTAGAACTTTCTGTGATCACTACAGATGTGCTGTTATGTGTTGAATTTGAACACCTGATGTTGGTGTATTAATGTTATTTCCATCGGTACAACTAGTACTATGATTTATATTAGTAACACTTCTTTTTCTATTTTTGTGCAGTAAGATCGAGAGTATCCAAAAGGATTGAGAGTTGTAGAGCAAGGTACTGAAGTAGTAGTATCCGCGATTGTTGTCACATAGAGACGACTGCCAGTGGAGGTATGGTCAGTACTTGCACCTACTTCTGGTTTTGATGTATCTGTGTGATTATGTTCTCTTTCATATGCTGCCACCACAATAGACTAATCTTATGTGCTTCTCCGAACCTGTCAAAAGCCAAATACACAACTTATTATTAGAACGTGCATGCAAACTGAATCGAATCGAACAAATTCATTCTTCACAGTCATTGAATAGGGGTTTAATTATAGTTTTTATCTTCCTATTGCCATATCAGGTAGGTGAGAATTCTAATAATTTAAGCATGTTATAATCAGTAGATACTTATGTAAAGCTCTCTGAACTGAGTATAAAAAGAATTATGTGTAAGTTATTCTAGTAATATGAACTGAGTATAGAAAGCTTTTATTAAACTCAATATCCTTTTTTTCTTCTTAAAATCTGTAACAATTTTGAAAACAAACTCTTGAATTACATGGCTTGGAGAAATATGCTACCCATTTGTGTACTTATGCAACTTCATTGGTTTCGGCTGTAAGACTTGTGTTATCGTTTCTGCTACAATTTTCAGTAACTGGTCTGATGTCACTAGAAGTAATCTCCAATTTGGGGACATTTTTAGTTACTTTAGATGTTTCAACTCCCTTTTCTTCTAGTGTAACTAATTCCTAATTAACAACACTTTTCTCCTTCTTCTAATGAAATTGGTGCTTCATTTTTGGCAACAACCTCAGTAGCTTCGTGCTCATTTTATTCCAGTAACTTCAGTTAGCTTTTCCTGTACAATGGGCACTGGTTTTGAAACTTCTTTCTTAGGTTCTGCTATAGTGCATGGATGGTGTCTAGTTGGTTTTATGCATGTATTTGTAATGAAGGAAAAATTGCAATTGTGTACTATTAAGAGTTATTTAAAAGGTCTGTATCATGCATAACGTTTTAAAAAGTTTCTTTATGATTAAATATGTGGAACTTATAGTTTCCTTCAGCTGCTCTGATTTTTTTGTATGTTACAAGATATAATTTAAATATTGTCCTTCTTTAGGAATGTTCTCGACTTATTTGGTAATACCTGCATTTTTTAAAGACAACTTTCCTAAATGGTTTGCAGGCTCACACTCGTAAGCCACTTTCAGAATATAGTTACCAATTACTCCAACTTTGATATTTCAATCTAAGCACCCAATCATATCCGTTTCAACTGATAGGAATCAAATAAATGTTGTTTGCCAATTACAATGTAGCAGCTTGATGGAAATTCTACATTAGTTGGTGTTATACATATAATTTTTGTTCATATTTCTCCAGTGTGGTTAACTGGTATCGTCACTATTCTAGATCTACTAAAATTGTACTTTTCATCTGTCCTCTTGTTGTTTGAGATTTAAAAATACTTTGTAGTACTTTTATTTTAATGCACATGTGTAGTTCTGTTTGTATAGACTATGGAGGATTGGGTGTCTTTTTGAGTGAACCTTAGAAACACCCTTTATAGCTCCATGGATCAATACTCTTTGGTTTGAAGTATGCTTAAACTTCTTCATAGAATCAATCTTTACATATATACAGATGAATGTTGACGGTGCTAGGGCTTAAATTATTTTTTTCCCTGCTGTTCTGAAAGATGTTATCAATTATCACCCTAAGTATCAGCTACAAGTAAATCAATTATCACCTCATTTACTCATGCAACAATTAACTTACAAGTTAGACAATGCCTATCTTCTTTCTTTCCTGAGGTTTAAAACATCATGGTACTGAATGATGTTAGCTTGTTCAGCCTGGATAGCTGCGTTGCTGATTCAGTAAGATACTGCTCCCTAGTTTTCATATGGATTTCCTCTTGTCCTATTCAACTTGCTTGATGGAAAGTGCAACGGTGCCATCAGTGGTCTTGGGATGCGTGTCTTCTTTTTAAAACCCCTTACACAAACAAACCCTGCAGTACTTGATCAGAAAAAAAACAAACCCTGCAGTACTTGATCAGAAAACATATATATAGTACTTGATCAGAAAACAAATAAAAGATTTTGCAGCAAGGGATAACACTTCTTTCCCTTGTCTACACGAAGTATTACTACTTCCCATAATTTTGTTTTAATGATTTTTTCTGGAGAGTGTGGAAGGCAAAACGGGAACTCGCTAGACATACTTGTTCTGATGCTTGATGTTTATGCCAGCTTAATTTGATATTCGTAATTGCATAGTGATGTAATATGCACACTTTTCACTGATTTATTTGATAGTGAAGTAACATACCTCTCCAAAAGCAATGTTGGATACTTTCTGTGGTTAAGCCTGAAAAACAGAGAACACACTTAATGTTATTTTACTTCCAAAGCTTTTGTAAAAATAAATGAGATTTCATTGTTTAGTTTGTTTACCTTTGAATATTGTTGGTATAGAGGTTCCAAAGTAAACTATCCTTCTCGGCAGATTCCATAGACAACTTCTTGGGACATCAATTGGATTGAGGCATGGAGTCATGGAGTCATGGTCCGCAAACACCTGAGAAATAGCAAAAGTGTTTCTATTCAAACGTTATCAAATGCAAAAAATACTTATGTAGGGCATGCTTTTGTTGAGAAAATATTGATTGTATTTACCTCGTTAACCTGAAATTATTGCCTTGTTTTACAACTATGAAACTGTCTCTTGCTGGGATCATTTGTAAATAGTTGTTTATGTTGCTTCTGTGAATGACTGCTGGAACATTCTTGGTGTTATTCACAGGTTGTGAAACAACAGCTGGCTTTGGGGAAGGCTCATTACTTAGAGCCTTTTCCACATTGCGAGTAGTCTGAGAATTGTTAGCAGGCTCTCCACTTCCAAACAGGTATCCCAATATAATGTTGGTTAGAAATGTTATTTATTCATCACCATAATATTAGAAATGTTGGGTTTTTTTTGTAGAATAACCACCATCATTTGAATTTTGGTCAGTAGAACAAACGGTTTAACTTCTCTCTTCCACAATGAATCTTAACTGCTATTCTGAAAGCTGTTACTGGTCTTCAAGACTCGACTCTTGGAAAACAGTTACATGGGGCTGTTGTTAAATTTTGGTCTTCATCTTAAATTGAGTTAAGATATTAAATTGCTGAACCGATCAAACTGCTCTTTCTTTCCTATGCTGGATGCTATTTCATGTTTCCTAGTGTCACTCTCTAAGAAAAAATGTAGAACAAAAACCTGGTCAAGACTAAATGATTCTATGGAACTATGGATGTTTTGTTTGGTATCAGTGTTTCTTGTTTTGTACCTTGGTAGGTATAATGTCTTCAGCTTACCCTGTGAAATGCTGAAACCTTTTACAGAACCTGCCCTTCTGCAAGTCATCCATTTTCTTGTATTCACTTGTTTATCAGGGCTTTCCCGTGACTCTAATAAAATCATTGTCTTGTTTTAAAATTGTGAAACTGCCTCTCGCTGGGATAATTTGTAAATAGTTGTTTATGTTGATACATCCTTAAAACTTGTTGTGGGCCTTCACTCGTTATTATGTGTACTTATGTTGGTAAGGCTAAGTTTATTTCATTTGTGTAGAACTAATATTGTTTTCCTCTATTTACAGTTAGTAAGAATGAAGCAGATCCTAACTCTGTCATGCCTAGTTTTGTATCGACGCAACTATGTCATGCCGAGTTTGCTGCAACCTGCTAATAACCACATAATTCATGAGTAACAGATAAGTAGTCTTTCACTGCTGCAGTTTTCCATCTTCTTTCATTAGCTTCATCTATTCTATTTGTTGGTGTTGGGAAATCTTACTTTTTAAGGGAACTTCAGTATTTGTTTGAAGCACGAAGAACCTTCTATGGTGCCTTCTAAAAGCTAATATGTCTCCACCCTTTCATTTTATGCTAATATGTTGTGCTAAATTATGTTTGCTCCTCTGAAAATCAGTAGGCTTGTCTGATTACATGTCAAATGTTAAGTAACCATTTGTTTTTTGGACCAGTTTATCTCGATTGGTTATAGCATTAATTGTTTTTTCTGATAAGGGGCTCAGTTGTCTTATCCGGGAACATTAGCAGTGGCTACTTAAATCAGTTATAAGCTAATAACTTAGAAGGTTCTGAGGGGTGCCATAGGACATCTTGGGGTATGGATTGCTGAGATGATGTACTTTCATTATTAGTATGCACACTGACTCTTTTAACAAATGAAAAACTATGTATGATTTAATGATACACCAAGATTTAGATATATCTATATGATTATTGTGATCAATCTCCGTCGAGTGCTTAAATTATTTTACCTCTCCTGGTATCTAGTGCTAAAATAGGTACAAGACTGCATTATTTGTGTCCTCATCTTTTTCCAGCTCCTGGTCTTCCTCCTTCTGTTGGGGTACTTTGTGATTATTGTCATTTGAGGCTATGTTGCTCGGACTCCTAAAAAATTTCATTGGTGCGTGCCGAATCCTTCAAAATTAGTGTATTTCGGGAGGATCCGACAAGGTGTGATCATTTATTCAATATTTCTTGCAAGAAATAAATATTTTAGTGGTTCCATCGTTACTTCTCTTCTACTATTTTGACTAGCTCTTTTTTTCTTTTCAAACTATCCTTCTGCATTGATTCAATTTGGATGGAGTGTAATGAGAGCTTCTCCAACAGGGGAAAAAGGCATTGAAGTTGATCTGAGATATTAATCATTCAAAAATGTGTATAGAGCATGTTTTCCTCCCAGATTACCTAATAGAGTAGAAGAGCTTAACTCTGTATCTTTAGCCTTAGCTTCTTGATGTATGAGTAGTTTTTTTGTTTGATCACTAAACTTGGAATTATGTCTAGGTTTCAGTTTTAGTTTTAAGTCTTGTGTATGTAACCTATTGATAAATAATACATGTTTAGTTACAAAAAAAATCTATTACAAATCTACATGTTTGAATTTTTATTAAGTTATTTATTAGATGGTTCAATGCTTTTTTGAAAAAGATAATAATATACAAAATAAATGCAAAATAAAATTATAATTTTCTATAATATAACTATGGCTACATTTAACAAATGTTGTTTTGGAGGGAGTAACAACAACCACACTTTTTAAGTGTTGTAGAAAAGGTATGAAAGGCTGCATTTTTAAAGTGTAGCCAATAATAAATCTACGATCACATTTTTTAAGTGTAGCTTTATCAAATTAAAGTGTTTCCAATGACAAGCTACAAAGCGTGGCCTTTATACCTTATGGCCACGCTTTTTAAATGTAGCCGATCTGGCAACACTTGAAAAGCGTGGCCTTTGAGCAAAGGTTATGCCTCTTTTGTCCACGCCCCCAAAAGTGTTACCTAAAGTCCAAAAGTGTAGCCTTTGATCAAAGGCCACACTTTTTGCTATTTTAGGCCACGTTTTACAAGAGTGGTCTTAGGCCAAAAATGTTGTAGTGAATATTTTATATATAGAAACAAAAAAGAAAATAATTGTACCATAAATATGGTTCAAATTGACGTACCATAAATTGATGGTTCAAATTGACGTACCATAAATATGGTTCAAATTGACGATGATGTAAAATATATGTGTGTTTATACTAGAAAATATGTTTATAGTTGAAAAGTGTTTTAAACTTTTACAATTCATTAAAATTATTTAATTTTAAATAATCAAATGTTACACGTGCGAGGTATGCATATATATATATATATATATATATATATATATATATATATATATATATATATATATATATATATATATATATATATAGTGTGTGTGTGTGTGAAGATCGTTAAAAATGATTGAACTTTTTGCCTTCATTAAAATACTCTGTAATAGATAAAATCCTCTTTTCACTTTTTTCTTTTTAATATTTAGTAAGTTAAAATTTAAAAAATATAGAAAATTAATGGTGGTAGGGTTTCTTTTCCTTGTGTATATGAAAAAGATGTCCTAAAAATATAATTAGAAAAAAGAGAAGGAAAACTGAATCCTTATTGAAGTCAGTTATTTTAAACAATAGTACTTAGTTAATACTACAAATTTGGTAGCTTTTTTTTTTCTTTAGTAAAGTGATAATTTCTTTTTAAAAATTTAAAATTTGCTATATATAGCTTTTGGTTAACTACTGTTAATTTTGGAAAATTAAAGTTGCTAGTAAAAAATAAAAGTTGATAAGAAATTATAGTATTTAATACTTTCAAATCAAATAAAATTTTATCTTATTTTAAAAAAGAATTTGTACAATTTTATTTAAGTAATATTTTGATCAAACTATAAGAAAACATGTAGCTTCTTCTACCAATATAGACATACCGACCACTTCTTCTACTTCTACACTTTGTGCATATTTTGATTTTGATTTTGATTCAAGTGTCTTTTTGCATAATTATAATCATCTATTCTATCTTTCTTTGTTTGTTTCAGTTATTAAATTTAAAGATCATATACAAATTATATATAATCAACAATTAACAATAGATTCTCTCCTTTTGATAATTTCTCTTGTTTTTTTTTTTTTCAGCAGAAAATTTCTGATTGAAAAATTGGATGAAACAACTATGTTAGCACCGAATGAAATAGTCGAAAAAATCAAAAGTTTCTCTCTTTTCTTTTATTTTCCCCCAATAGCATTGAACGGCTTTAATACTTTTTGCAACGTATTTTTTTCTTAACCAAATAATTACATGTTGGATAAGAGTTGATTTCAAATAAAATATAGTAGAATCCTAACATTGAGTTTTTCATGCATTATTGTCTTCTTATATATATATATGTGTGTGTGTGTTTTCCTATTTAATTTTAATTTGTTTCATAATTATGTGACAAAATATACGAATATTTGAGCATCTATAACTTATTTAAGTCATCAAATTTATTTTCATTATTTATTTATTAATCAAAACATATTTTCTTTCACGATATTGAAGTAGTTTTATAAACGCGCGAGGCGCGAACCCTAAACTAGTACTATATTAAAAGCATGAAGGGCCTTAGAAATATTGTTTAAACTTTTTGTTCTTCATTAAAACTCTCTGTTTTCGACAAAATCGTATTTTCACTATTTTTCTAATATTTAAGAGTTGAAAATTAATCAAATTTTTATAGTAAAACCTTCCTTATTAGAAATCATCAAAACTAATGACAACTAGTATTTTTTTTCATTAGTTTAACAATTCTAAATCAACTAAATTGATTTTAAAAAGGTTTGAAAAATCTAGAAATAAATATGAAAGCCTTAGAATAAGAAAAAAAATTAATTTTCTAATATTTAACTTTAAAAATAAGAAATTTTTTAAATATAAAAAAAATAATCCTAATACAAATATGGCTCAAATCGATGCGTCTCTCTTAGCCTCTAGAAAGGTACTACATCCATTAACCACTTGAAACTTCTAGTGGTAAAATATATATGTTTTTACTATAAAATACATGTTATGTTTATGTTACTATATTAAAGTGTGAAGAATCTTTGAGAAGTGACTTGAACTTTTTACACTTCATTAAAAATCTTCTCCATAGACAAAATCTTCTAATTTTAAATAATTAAAGGTTACACATGCGAGGCACGTGCAAATAAACTAGTGTCTATAATCTATAATCTATTAAAAGTGTGAAGGGCCTTAAAAATGTTATTTGAAATTTTTTCCTTAATTAAAAGTCTTTGCTTTAGACAAAATCGTCTTTTCACTATTTTTTCTTAATATTTAAAAGTTGAAAAAGAATTAAATATCTTTATGGTATAACCTTTTCTTATATAAGTCATCAGAATTAATGACAACTAATACTTTTTTCATTAGTTTAAGAATTGTAAAGAAGATCTGAAAAATCTAAAAATAAATATAAAAGTGTTAGACTAAAAAATATTTAATAAGTTCCAAATTTTTAAAAATTTTAAGTATGTAATCAATGATATAGTAAAAATTTGACTTTAAAAACAAGGAAAGATTTTAAATATAGAAAAAATAAAAAATAATTGTACCACAAATATGGTTGAAATTGATGCGGCTTCTGAAAATAAGGAAAGAGGCACTGCATGACAAACGAAAAATTAATGATTCACTAATTACTTGTAGTTTATGGTGGTAGTATATATATATATATATATATATATATATATATACTTACACTAAAATATATGTTTATGTTTACATTATTATATTAAAGTGTAAAGGATCTTTGAAAAGTGATTTGAACTTTTTATACTTCATTAAAAACTTTCGTAATATATAAAATCATTTAATTTTAAATAATCAAACATTATATGTGTGAGGCACGTGCGGTTAAACTAGTGTAATGCCCCAAATTTTTCAAGCTCTATATCCCTTAAAAGATAGGCCACGAAGTTATCTTTCCAACGCTTGAAGCCTCGTCTTAATCCTAGGTCATGGCAAAAAGGTTATGGAATATTTCCCTTAACGGCCTGATAAACTGCCATAGCTATGATTCAAGGTAACAAGTCGTAACCACTCGTGATGAGTCATCACAAGTAAGTCGTAACCACTCCAGTGAATCCCTCTACTCAAGTCCAGTGACTACGATTACTCTCTAGGACTCGTAATTAAAGATACGAGTCATATGGTGGGATTCATAGTCACAATAATATGTAATCCAAAATAATTCAACCAAGTGATTACGAGTCCAGCATACAACTCGTATCCAGACATTACGAGTCCTTCTGTAGACTTATAGCCTAACCAGTAAAGGATTCAAGCATCAAGTCTCATGTTTTGGTAGTTTTACAAGTGACTTGTACATATAGTAAGACCCCAAATATCTCCTAACCTATAGATAAGTTAAAACATCCCATAGCGATTAAATTCTTGTGAAGAATATAGTTATGGTCAGATTCAAATGAGCATAACTTTGGGCATACTAGGAATTTCTAAGCTCAAGAACCACCAACAGATATATAATTGAATTAGATTTCAAACTATACCAATTTTTCCTTAATCCGCTATCGGGATGAAAAGTTGTGGCCAAATAACTGAAGCACTGTCAAAGTTGCCAGTGGTTACGACTCCTGATGACTACTCGTAAACAGACCCTATGAGTTGTCACCATGATAGTAGAGGTCGAAATCTAGGTTCTTCATGATGACTCAAGACACAACTCATACCCAAAACTTACAAGTCATGGCCAAACTCGTCGGGACAGCTTCCAGATGTTTTCCAGATGATTTCTAACGTGTTTTTTTTTCTTTTCCAACTTTTTTAACCCCAAAACTAAGTTGTTTCACCCTCCAAACAACAAATAACAAGCATAAATACTACCCTAACCTATCATAACTCAAAACGCATCCATCATCGAGCAAAATGGGTGATTTATTTGTCCCCAAAACGAACTAGGGTTCATCAAATTTAAGTTCAATACCAAGAAATTTATCCAAGGCTTCAATATTCAGGTATGTAGGGGATTCATCAATGGGTTCCTTCCACCCATTGAGTCCCAAAAATCCCATTTTTGTTCAAGTATGAATTTTTAATCTTCTTTTATGAAATTATATATGTAACTCATGAATTTAATCTATGTCATCTTAGAAATTTGAATTCAAGCCATGTCAACATGTTTTCCCCATGAAAATTAGATTACTTCATGCTTTGAATTTCAACTACTCATGTCATATTCAATTGCTCCCATGTTAAATTATCAAATTATGAATTAAAACATGTGAAATTGTTATCCTCCCAAGTTTAATACACTCATATATTCAAATTCATGGACTTTATCAGTTTGTCGACACATATTATGTTTTGGGTCTTTGAATTAGGACTTTATGTCACTGTTTCAAGTGTTGTTATCAAAATTTATAATCATTCAGTACTGGCAGGTTATGAACACCCAATACTTATATGTTTACTTATGTTTTAGACTTTTCAAGTAATGAGTCTGTCTATTCATGATTTTATTGTCATACTCAGTTTGTTATAATCATGTTGAGCACTATCACTTGAGACATTTAGTTGACCTTAGTCAGAAACAGTGTCAGTTTAGTTAGGATTAGGATTAAGCACCGTTTTACGACAAGGGGTAGCCCTGTGTCGTGACAAACTTGGTATAAGAGCCTAACATTTTAACGTATCCTAAGGTGTCTGAAAGACGTGTTGAGTAGATTCTTTTGCATTGGTGTGAAGTGAACCACACTTATGGACAAGAGGCTACGAGACATTTTTGGGAAAGTTTTCCTTTTTTTAGTATTCATGCCGTGCGAATGAGCATGAGTTCTATTGAATTAATTTTTCTAACTCGTTCTTCATTTTATTTAGTGACAATGCCTCCCAGAATAAACAATGAAAGAAGTAATAGGAGTTAACCTACACCACCACCTATTCAGGAAGATCCCCTGAATGACCATGTATCTCACGCTGAGTTTAGAGCTACTTTCACATCCTTGGCCCATTGTGTAGCTGCTCACAACAATTATCAATCTATTGCCCCATCCAATTCGGTGATGAATATGGCTGCAGCTAGGATACGAGACTTTACCTAGATGAATCCCCCTTTGTTTTCTGATCCAAGTCTGAGGAGGATCCACAAGAGTTTTTAGATGGAGTGCAAAAAGTGACAGACATCATGGGTGTTACTTTGAGTGAGAGTGTGAACTTAGCTGCTTACTAATTATAGCGAGTGAATCACACTTGGTTCAAGCAGTAGAGGGAGAACAGAGGTGTTGAGGTAGGGCATATAGAGTGAGAAAAGTTTGCCACGACTTTCTTAGACAGGTTCTTTCCACTGGAGTTGAGGGAAGCTAAGGTTAAGAAGTTTATAAATTTAAATAAGGGTAGCATGAGTGTGAAGGATTACTCGCTCAAGTTCACTAAGTTGGCGAGGTATGCTTCAACTATGGTGGCTGACTCTAGGTTAAGGATGAGTAAGTTTATGTCTAGTATATCTGAAAGTGTAGTCAAAGAGTGTAGTAATGCCATCCTAATTAAGAAGATGTACCTTTCTTGACTGATGGTTCATGCTCAAAGAAAAGAAAAGAGAAAATAAGAAGGCCGGGATAGGTAGTTTCAACTTTTCTTAGCCCAGGTTGGAAGACGACAATCTTTCTCAGTTCTTCCAGAAATTTGTAGCCCCAACTTCATATTCAGCCAGTACGCCAGTGCTAAAGTTTAGGAAGAATAGTCGGGATAGAGCGCCAAGATCTAAGTCCCAGGGTAGTATGAGTAGTGGTCGTACCAATCCAATTCACAGGAAGTATGGTAAGAATCATCAGGGTGAATGTTGAGCAGATAGTGATGTGTGTTTTGGATGTGGGAAACCAGACCACAGTATTAGAGACTGACCGAAGGTCGGGCAGACGGGTAAGGACGTTCATTAGCAGGGTCAGTCTAACTATTCATCAGCTCCCACAGGTTGCCAAACTCAACAAGGTGCAACTTCTAGTGACACCAATAGGTAGAGCCGAAACATATTTTATGCTCTCCATACTTAGAATGATCAGGAAAGTTCTCCTGATGTGGTTACAGGTAAGTTATAAGTCTTCCATCTTCATGTTTATGTATTGTTAGACCCTGGAGCATTACTTTTCTTTGTGACTCCTTATATCACTGTAGACTTTGGTGTCAGTCCCGAAAAGTTAGAAGATCCTTTCTCAGTATATACCCCAGTGGGTAAGTCTATTGTAGCTAGATAGGTATACAAAAATTGCCCAGTCACAATGTTTTAGAAAGTTACTTCAGTTGACCTTGTGGAGATAGAGATGACTAATTTTGATATCATTCTGAGCATGGACTGTATCCAATCGTGATATACCTCAGTTGTTTGCAAGAATAGAATTGTCTAGTTTTAGTTTTCTATTGAACCAGTTACTGAATAGATGGATAGTAATTTAGTGCTTACGGGTCGGGTTGTTTCATATCTTAAGACAAGAAAGATGATATCTAAGGGGTGTATTTACCATCTCGTCCAAGTCAATGAATTAAATTCTAAAACTTCGAGTCTTGAGTCAGTTCTTGTAGTAAATAAATTTCCAGATGTGTTTCCTGAAGATCTTCTCGGGGTTTCTCCCAAAAGGAAAATTGACTTTGGAATAGATCTTTTTCCACATAACCAACCCATCTCTATTACATCTTATAATATGGCTTCAGATGATCTTAAGAATTGAAGGAGCAGTTGAAGGATCTCTTAGATAAGAGTTTTATAACTCCTAGTATTTTCCCATGGGGTGCTCCAGTTCTATTCGTGCGCAAGAAAGACGGTTCTCTCAAAATGTGCATCGACTACCGTTATGTGAAAAAAGTCACAATCAATAATAAATATCCTATCCCTAGGATTAATGACTTATTCAACCAGCTTCAGGGTGTAAGTTATTTCCTTAATTAGATCCAGCTATAATCATCTTAGAGTCAGAGAATGTGACATTCTGAAGACAACCTTCAAAACTTGATATGGTCACATCAAATTCCTAGTTATTTCTTTTGGGCTAATGAATGCCCTTGAAACTTTTATGGACTTGATGTATAAGGTGTTCAAGCAGTACTAGGACATGTTTTTCATAGTCTTCATTGATGACATCCTTGTCTATTCCCGTTGTGAGAATGAACATGCAGACCATCTAAGGGTTATGTTGAGAACCTTTAGAGATCATCGATTATTTGCTAAGTTCAGTAAGTGAAAATTTTGGTTTAGATCAGTCGATTTCCTTGGTCACATAGTTTTCAGTGATGGAATTCGAGTTAATCCTCAAATGACCAAAGTAGTGAGAAAATATCCTAGAGCTATCTCTCCATCAAACATCAGGAGTTTCTTAGGTTTAGATAGATATTACAGACGGTTTGTCAAAGTGTTTTATTCTATTGCTTCTCCCATGTCTAGACTAACCCAAAAGAAAATCAAATTTTAGTAGTTAGATTCCTTCAAGAAGAGCTTTCAAGAGTTAAAGACTCGGCTCACTTCTGCTCCAGTCTTGACTATGCTAGATGTCATAGATGGGTTCATAGTGTATTACAATTCCTCTAGAGTTGGTCTTTGTTGTGTATTAATGCAGAGAGGTAAGGTCATATACTATGCCTCTAGATAGCTTAAGCAAATGAAAATAATTATCCGACCTATGATCTTGAGTTGGCAGCTATTGTCTTTTCCTTAAATTTTTGGAGGCATTACCTTTATGGGGTCATGTTGATTTGTTTATGGATCACAAGAGTTTACAGTATGTTCACGTAGAAATACCTGAATCTTTGTCAGATAAGGTGGCTTAAATTATTAAAATACTATGATATAGGTGTGTTGTATCATCTAGGCAAGGCCAATGTAGAAGTGGATGTCCTTAGTATATTGTATATGGGTAGTTTTGCTCATGTTGAGGATTATTAGAAGGAGTTAGTTCGTGAGGTTCACCAACTTTCTAGGTTAGGAGTTTGGTTGGTTGATTCAGCCGAAGGTAGTATATGGGTTCAAAATCTTCATTGGTTGCCAAAGTAAAAGAAAAACAAGATAGGGATCCTAGTTTGGTCAAGTTAAAGGAGGCAATTAGATATTAGAAGGTAGAGGTTTTCTCCCAAAGGGGAGATAGTGTGCTACGTTATCAAGGCAGACTATGTGTTCCGTATGTTGATGATCTAAGATAATGAATTTTAGATAAGGAACATAGTGCACGATACTCTATCAACACAAGAGCCACCAAAATGTACTGTGATTTGCGGGAAATCTATTTGTGGAATGGTATAAAGAAAGATATTGCAGATTTTGTGGCTAAGTATTCAAACTGCTAGCAGGTTAAGGTTAAGAACCAAAGGCCTAGTGGTATACTTCAGGAGTTTAGCATCCTCACTTGGAAGTGAGAGGTAGTGAATATATATTTTGTGACAGGATTGCCTAGTACGCGCCACCAACATGACTCGATACGGGTCATTGTAGAGAGAATAGCAAAGTCAGCTCATTTCTTACCAGTTCATACTTCATTTTTAATTGAGGATTATGCTAGAATCTATATTAGGGAGTTGGTAAAGTTGCATAGGGTTCCATTAACCATTATTTCAGATAGAGGTACTCAGTTTTCCTAGGCATTTCAAAAGGGCCTTGGTACCCAAGTACATCTCAGTACAACTTTTCATCCTTATACAGATGGTCATGCACAACAGACTATTTAGAATTTAGAGGACAGGTTGAGGGCCTGCGTTATTGACTTTAAGGTTAGTTGGGATTACCAACAATAACTATCACTCTAGTATTCAGATGGCTCTATTTGAGTCTCTTATTGGAGGAGATGTAGATATCCTATTGGTTGGTTTGAAGTAGGTGGGTTGCTTTAATAAGGCTAGATTCAATTTTTGAGGTGATGGAGAAATTTTAGTTAATTCGAGAGAGGATGAAGACAACCCAAATTCATCAGAAATCTTATACAAATATGAGGAGAAGAAATCTCGAGTTCGATGTTAGTGACTTGGTTTATTTGAAAATTTCTCTTGTGAAAGGAGTTAAGAGATTTGGAAAGAAGGAAAAACTCAGTCTCCGCTATATTGGCCCATATAGAATTTTAAGCCATTTTGGAAAGGTAGATTTTGAGTTAGATTTCCTACAAATTTAGCATCAGTGCATCCGATGTTTCATGTCTATTTGTTAAAGAAATATATTGGTGACCCAGCTTCAGTCATTCCCTTAGAGAGTGTGGAGGTACAAGAAAATCTCTCCTACGAAGAAGTCCCAGTTGAGATCCTTGACCATCAGATTTGTAGGTTGAGGAATAAAAAATTCCCCTTGGTTAAGGTTCTATGGGGAAATCAGTCCATTGAGGGAGCTACTTGGGAAGCAGAAGCAGAATGCGATCCAAGTATCCCTATCTTTTCTCTACAAATTCTGATTCAGTTTGATGTAATAGTTTTCCTTAATCAATTTTCACGTTTTCTATCTCAACTATGTAACTATCCTCATGTCATAGCATGAATTTATGAATTCAGTGGAGTCAATAATGTTTTAGATTCATTTATTTAATCACGATTTAGCTCATGGTTATTTAGTGCACGATCTCAGCTTTTCTAGTACCTCAACTCAAATAGTTTCATTCGAGGATGAATGACCCCAAGGGGAAAATATTGTAATACCCCAAATTTTTCAATCTCTAGACCCCTTAAAATATATGCCATGAAGTTAGATTTCAAATGCTTCAAGTCTCGTCTTAATCCAAGGTCATGGCAAAAGGTTATGGAAGATTTCCCTTAATGGCCTGATAAACTGCCAGGGCTATTACTCAAGGTAACATGTTCTAACTACTCGTGATGAGTCATTACGACTGAGTCGTAACCACTTCAGTGAATCCCTTCACTCAAGTCCAGTGACTACGACTACTCACTACGACTCATAATCATAGGCTACGAGTTGTATGGAGGTATTCGTAGTCACAACAGTATTTAATCCAAAATAATTCAACCCTGTGGTTAAGATTCAAGCATACGACTCATATCCAGACATTACGAGTCATTATGTAGAATTGTAGCCTGATCACTAAAGTATTCAAGCATCAAACCTCTTGTTTTCATAGTTTTACAAGTGAATTGTATATATACTAAGACCTCAAATGTCTCCTAACTTATAGACATGTCGAAACATCCCATAGCAATTAAATTCTTGTGAAGAATATAGATATGGTGAGATTAAAATGAGCATAACTTTGGTCATACAAGTAATTTTTGAGCTTAAGACCCACCAAAAGATATATAATTAAATTATCTTTCCAAAGATACCAATTTTACCTTAATCCGATATCTGGGTGAAAATTATGGCCGAATTACAGAAGCACTGTCAAAGCTGTCAGTGGTGTAACTCCTGATGACGATTCGTAAGCAGAACCTACGAGTTGTCAGGAAGAGTCGTCACCACGATAGTAGAGGTCAAAATCTGGGTTCCTGATGACGATTCAAGATATGACTCGTGCCACGAAATTATGAGTCGTGGCCAAACTCATCGAGACGGATTCCAGGCGATTTCTAAGGTTTTTTGGTCTTTTCCCACTCTTTTAACCCCAAAACTACGTCTTTTCACCCTCCTAACAATATTTATCAAGCGTAAATACTACCTTACCCTATCGTAACTCAGAAATCATCCATTACAGAGCAAAAGGGGCGATTTATTTCTCCCCAAAACCAACAAGGGTTCATAAAATTCAAGTAAATACCAAGAAATTTATCCAAGGCTTCAACATTAAGGTATGTGGGGTATTTACCAATGGGTTCCTTTAACCCATTGTGTCCCAAAACCCCCCTTTTTTTCAAGTATGAATTTTTAATCTTTTTTTTTATGAAATTATCCACGTAAATTATGAATTTAATCAATTTCATCTTAGAAATTAGAATTCAAGCTATGTAACCATGTTTTCTCCATGAATATTAGATTACTTCATGCTTTGAATTTCAACTACTCATGTAATATTCAATTGCTCTCATGTCAAATTATAAAGTTATGAATTAAACCATGTGAAATTGTTATCCTCCCAAGTTTAATATACTCATTTATTCAAATTCATGGACTTTGTCAGTTTGGTGATACATATTATGTTTTGGGTCTTTGAATTGGGACTTTATGTCACTATTTCAAGTTTGTTCTCGAATTTTGTAATCATTTAGTTCTGGAGGGTTATGAACACCTGATACCTATGTGTTTACTTATGTTTTAGACTTTTCAAGTAATGAGTCAGTTCATTCTTGATTTTATAGTCACACTTTATTTTTTATGATCATGTTGAGCACTATCAATTGAGATGTTCAGTTGACCTTAGTCAGAAATAGTGTCAGTTCAGTTGGGAGTTGGTTTAAGCATCGTGTAATGACTAGGGGGTAACCCCGGACCATGACAACTAGTATATACAAATATTTGAACAAAGAAAAATTAGAAAAAAGTGAATACAATCGAGAAAATATTTTACCTCATACATTAGAATATTTTTACATACGATGACTACAATATATACCATAAGGAATGGCACTTTAAAAAGATTCAAAAATTTAGTAAGTCATAATTCTAATTAGGAAAAATATGTAATACAATGATATGTACATTTTGACAGTGATACAGAGATACAGACAAGGAAATCAAATTAATATTACGAATTTGTTAAAATGCTTCTAAAAAGGAATAAACATGATTTTGTTACTTTATTGCATGTCATTTAAGTGTACTTCCATCTAAAAATATGATGATTTTATCACTTTAAATACACTCTATGAGTTGGGACCCAATATTACATTTTCATACTTTCTCAAATCAAAGGATTAACCATGAGAAAACCTACTAGCCACAAAAGAGTTAAAATATAGAGGATGAAGAATAAAAGAACATACCTGTGACATTTTCTAAATGGCGTAATGGCCTTTTTAAGAAGGCGAGTGAGCTCTCTACCCTTTGTGGTGGTGAAACTACCACTGTAATTTTTTCCCAATCTGAAAAAGTGTTTACTCTATTGGACACCCTTGTGTCCTTTTGGTGACAGATAAGCTTATGAATCCTCAACCAGAAAAAAATAGTCTAAAACCTCTTGCCAAGCATGTTAGAGTTTGTAAACCAAATTTTGTTAATCCGGCCCTAAAAAGTTTGCGGTGCGACCCTTATTTGTGATTTTTCATAGGGTCTGTGGTGGTAGCGGAGGGATCCAACATAGGATTTATTTGTACACACGTGTTATATAATTGTGTTTAGTGGGTTATTTTATATGTTTTAAATACGTCATTCTCCTCATTGTATTCTCCATCCATTATAGTGAAATTTTTCTGCCTCTGCCCGTGTTTTTTTCCGTCAAGATTTCCACATAAATCTGTGTGTTCGTCTTATTTTTCCTTTTTCTTATCATATCACTTATTATTGTCTGTTAATAACAAGTTAGTATCAGAGCCATGTCATTTTCTCGGGAATGCCAACCATGATTATGATATTCCACTGTTAGACTGCAACACCAGATTTTCCTTATGGCAGGTTAAGATACAGGTTGTGCTCGCTTAAATGGATTTGGAAGATTCTCTATTAGGTTTTGACAAGTTGCCCTCATCGTGTACAGAAGAGGACAAATAGCATAAGGATTGAAAGACTTTATCTCAGATCCACCTTCATTTATCCAATCAGATTCGTTGCCTGCATCATACTCAAACTTTATGGATACAATTTTATAAAGTCATTATACCCTAACCCTAGATAAAGTCTATGATGTGTTATTCTCTAAGGAGAAGATAAAGCATTTTGTGAATGGGTCGGTGACTCAAGAAGATGGTATCATTATTCAAGGAAGGAATCATGGGAGAAATTCTAGAGGTGATGATAGGAATAGGTCAAAATATAAAAACAGAAACAAAACCTGTAATTACTGTAAGAAGAAGGGCCAAATCAAATCTTAGTGATATAAGTTGTAGAATAGAAATAAAAGGAAAACTGAAAACCAAAAAGGAAAACAACCAGAAAAGTCCGGTAATGCCAGTTTTATTGAAGATGGTGGTAGTTATGGAGAACTCTTGGTAGTTTCTGATGGTAACTTCAAACCCTATGAGGATTGGATTCTTGATTTAACTTGCATGTTTCATATGTGTCATAATCGGGATTGGCTTACAACATAAGAAACGATCTCTAATGGTGCTGTGTTGATGGGAAATAACACACCCTGTAAGATAAATTATATTGGAACAATCAGGATCAAGATGTTTGATGGGGTTTTTAGGACACTTGGTGATGTGCGGTATGTCCCCGACCTGAAGAGAAATCTTATTCACTTGATTACCCTTGATTTGAACGGATTTAAGCACACTGGAGAAGGTGGAGTCCTGAAGGTTAGTAAAGGTTATCTTGTTATGATGAAGGGACAGAGAAATACTGCTAATTTGTACGTCTTGCAAGGCTCTATGGTTACAGGTGATACAACTATTTCTACTTCCTCTCTATCAGATAATGATGTTGCTAAACATTGGCATATGCATTGGGACATATGAGAGAAAATGGGATGGCTAAAATAAGAAAGAGAAGCCTTTTTGATGGACAGAGTATTACCAAATTAGAGTTTTGTAAGCACTACATTTTTGGGAAGCATAAGAGAGTCAGATTCACCTAGGGCATCCACTCAACTAAAGGCACACTTGCTTAAATTCATTTTGATCTCTGGGTTCCTTCTAGAGTTCATTTTGGAGGAGGTGCTAATTACATGTTGACTATTATTGATGACTATTCCAAAAATGTTTGGGTGTTTTTCCTGAAGAAAAAGAATGATGTGTTGCCTATTTTCAAGGAGTGGAAGACTATGATTTAAAAAAAAATAGGGAAGAATGTAAAACGCCTTCAGATTGATAATGGTTTAGAGTTTTGTTCTAATGAATTTAATGTTCTGCTCAAGTTAGAAGGAAATGTAAGGCACTTAACAGTTCGTCATACTCCGCAGCAGAATGGTATGGCCAAATGAATAAATAGGACTATAATGGAGAAGGTGCATTATATTCTCTCTAATGCTGGTTTACCCAATTCTTTTTGGGCCAAAGCTGCTTTCACAAATTGTCTTCTTATTAACCGCTCTTCTTCAATTGCGATTGATAGAAATACCCCACAAGAGGTATGTTCCGATACTCCTGCTAGTTACTCTAATTTGAAGAAAATTGGATGTTCTGCTTATGCTCATGTTGGTAATGAAAAGTTGGAACCTAGATATGTCAAGTGCTTATTTATTGGTTATAAGTCTGGTGTTAAAGGATATAAGCTTTGGTGTCTAGAAAATAGAAAGGTTATAATTAGCAGGGATGTTGTGTTTGATGAAATTGCCATACTTCGGAATTCACCCCAGATGAGCCTAGTGACATGAATCAGCAAAATTCAAGAACCCACGTTGAGTTGCAGATTGGAGTAGAGTCCATACCAATGCCTACTTTTAAGTCTAGCCCAGAGATATAGAGTGATACTATTTCTTCTTCACTACCAGTTGTGCCATAATATTTTATTGCTAAAGACTGGCCTAGGAGAGATATTAGGCCTCCCTAAAAGTATTGTGAAGCATAATTAGTTGCTTATTCATTTAATATAGCAGAAGGTATTAATTCTGGTAAAAAACCTTTTTCTTACTCAGAGGTAGTTAGTTGTGATGATTCTGACAGATGGATGATTGCTATGCAGGAGAAGATGGAATCACTTCATAAAAATGGCACATGGGATCCGGTGAGATTGCCTAAAGATAAGAAAGTTATCCGTTGCAAGTGGGCATTTAAAAAGAAAGAAGGAACATCGGGAGTTGAAGATTCTAGGTATAAAGTAATACTATTTGCTAAAGGTTACAGTCAAGTTCTTGGTGTTGACTTCATAGATGTGTTTTCTCAAGTTGTAAAGCATAGTTTGATTCGATCTTTGCTTGGTATTTTGTCTATGAACGATCTTGATCTTGAGAAGTTGGATGTCAACACTGTATTCTTACATGGATAACTTGAGGAGGATATCTATATGCAATAACCAGAGGGTTTTGTAGCCTCAGTAAAGGAGGACTATGTATGCTTGCTGAAAAAGTCCCTTTATGGCTTAAAGCAGTTGCCCAGATAGTGGTATAAGAGGTTTGACTCTTTTATGACTTCTCATATGTTTAGGAGTAGTAGTTATGATAGTTGTGTCTATTTCTAGGAGGTAAGTGATAGTTCATTCATGTATCTTCTCTTGTATGCTGATGATATATTGATAGAAACAAAGGATATGAGAGAGATAGTACAAGTCAAATCCCAACTCAGTAAGGAGTTTGATAAGAAGGATCTACGAGCAGCAAAGGAGATTCTTGGCATGGAAATTCTGAGGGATCGAGAGAAGTGTAAGTTATACTTGATGTAGAAAAGGTATATTGAGAAATTGCTTCACAGGTTCAATACGCAAAATGTCAAACCTATTAGTAATCCATTGCCAGCTCATTTCAAACTCTCGACCACATTATCTCCAAAGAAAGATGATAAGTATGACTATATGTCTTGAGTTCCATATTCTAGTGCAGTTGGGTCTCTTATGAATGCGATGGTGTGTTGCTGACCAGATTTATCATATGTAGTCAGTGCAGTTAGCAGATACATGGCAAACCCTGGTAAAGAACATTGGAAAGCAGTTTAGTGGATTTTCAGATACTTGCATGGATCGCTGATGTTTGTTTGCGGTTTTGGAAAAATAAAGATGGAGTGGTTGGGTATGTTGATTCTTATTTCATAGGAGACTTTGATAAAAGTAGGTCCCTTACAGGCTATGTCTTCACTATTGGTGATTGTTCTATCAGTTGGAAAGCTACTTTACAGACCACGGTTGCTTTGTCAACTACTGAGACAGAGTACATAGCTATTACAAAGGCTTGCAAGGAAGCTATTTGGTTGAAGGGTCTTTTTGGTGAACTTAGCAAATACTTATAGATTACTACAATCTTTTGTGACAGTCAGAGTGCTATCTTTCTTATAAAAGATCAGATGTTTCACGAGAGGACAAAGCACATTGATATTCGATATCATTTTATGCATGAAATTATTTCTCGTGGTGATATTGTGGTAAGCAAGATTAGTACCCATGATAATCCTACTGATATGATGACCAAGACATTACCAAGTGCCAAGTTTGAGCATTGCTTGGACTTGGTTAGTGTCAGGAGTTAAGATGTGCCCATAGGGGCTTTTGTGGAAGAGCCGGAGAATTTTCTCAAAATGAATTTGAGTTTTGAATTAGAATTCGTGTCAAGGTGGATATTTCTAGAGTTTGTGACCTTAATTTTGTTGATCCGACCCTAAAAAGCTCCCGATGCGACCCATGTTTGTGATTTTTCATGGGGTTTGTGGTGGTAGCAGAGAGATCGGGCCAATAGGTGTTATATAAGTGCATTTAGAGGACCATTTTGGACGTTTTAAATACGTCATACTCCTTATTGTATCATCCTCTTCATTGTATTATCCATCCATTATAGTGAAATTTCTCTGTCTCTGCCCGTAATTTTTTCCGTAAAGAATTTCTACGTAAATCTGTGTGTTCATCTTGTTTTTTCTTTTGCTTATCATATCGCTTATTACTTTCCGTTAATAACAAAGACTTATCAAAATTAGGATCTAATCAAAATGGAGATGTCGATTGAAGTGGAGAAAAAGCATGCAGCAAGGCTTCAATCAGTAAATACAAAAGGCTCATATGAAGGACTAAATTATTTTCAACTTCAAGAACTGAGTGAAATGCTACAATTTTATTTAACTTGTCATAAGTTATAATTAGATTTTACTAGTTTAAAAATGATCTTGAATATGCATTTTTTTTTTAAAAAAAATGAATTGAGGTAAATTAAATTTTTGATACATTAACATGTATTAAGAAAAAAATATTTTCATATTGTTAAAGTTTACAGTAGAAGATCTTAAACAAATCATGACTAGAAAAGAATATATAAATATTTGAACAAGGACAAATTTAGAAAAAAGTGAATACAATTGACAAAATATTTTATCTCATAAATTGGAATTATTTTACACATGAAGGCTACAATATATACCTTAAGGAATGACACATAAAAAAGATTTGAAAATTAAGTAAGTACAAGTATGTAATGCAATGGTATGTACATATTGACAGTGATATAAAGATACAAAGAAGGAAATTCAATTAATATTATGAGTTTGTTCAAATGCATCTAAAAAGGAATAAACATCATTTTCTTACTTTCTTGTCATTCAAGTGTATTTAATCACTATAAATATATGTAACGCCCCGCATTTTTGAGCTAAAAATTGAATCGTCGTTCTACATGTGTGTCACGCCCCAAATCCCATTGGAGCGGACTGGCACCCGTAGCCGAGGAGGCCCGGGAGAACCCGTTCATAACCTATACTTTCACATTTACATTACTTATGAAAATTAGAAATTTGGGCAGCACTTCGTTGTAAATAGAAGAAAACAGTACCTGTATCAGCCCAGTAGACATGCATATATATATATATAAACAGTAATTGGCCGTCAGAGCCATCACGTCTATCAACCAAACACTCCTATGGCTGTACACTATGTCTACAAAAGCCTCTACATAGATACACAACTGAGTTAGGGTCGGGACAAGATCCCGCCCACAAAAGACTTTTATACAAATACTAAAAATACATATAGAAACGACTTGGGATGCCCCAAAACAACTGGAGCTCACCCTTATCAACAGAATGTCCTGTCTCTTACTGCGGAGGTGTACGACCTGAAGTACCTGTTCCTGCAGGCATGAATACAGGTCCCCCGTGAGGGACGTCAATACGGAAATATGTACTGAGTATGTAAGGCAGTGAGTATCAAGATGAGATACAAAAGATCAACAGAACCCAGATACCAGTGAATAAACAGTATGAGTAGACCACACTTAAAAGATCTAATGGGATACCTGCACATTACTTTCATATCATTAATTCCCGTATTCCTTATCAATACATAACATGTGTCATACAATGTCCAACTGATCAGTGGTACTAATACAATACATCAGGGACCACCTCTGGAATAGCATATATACATAATCTTTATAATACAATGACCAACTGATCAGTGGTACTAATACAATACATCATATCAACAATTTAAAATAAAGACATTCCATTTCTTACTTCAATTAATCTTTGAGATTGGTTACTTTGTGGTCACACCTTATGGAACTTGAAACCATGATACCTCAATAGGAAAAATATGTAAATAGGTAATCAATAACATGAAAATGAAGTAGAGAATCATGGATACCTCATTAAACCATTTCGGAGTCAACAATAGTATATGGACATTTTTTTGACTAGCCGGACATCTTAAAAGTGAAAACAAGTTCAATTGGTAGTGTCGTAGATCATATGATGTTATTATGTGTCATGTGTCGTAGGAAAAATGTTGGAAGATTACTTGAGAGTGCCATGGGTCATTATTCATGCCAAAAATTAGATAGAGTATGTCTTACATACCTTGATATAACCACTTCAATACAAGTCCAACTTGACTTCCCGTACTCTTCGAACACTTATCTACAATAAGTCATTTGTGGCAAACTAGTATTAGCAACTAAACCTTACCATTTAGGTATTAACTTCACCAAATAATTTCTAGGAATTAATCCTTTAACTCATCAATAAGAGTGCTACATACATCCTCTTATACTCTTATTACATTCACATATCATGCATTTTCATGCAATATCCCTCAACATCACTCTTTGCCTTTATTTCCCCTCTTAATCACCATCCAATACCAACATGATCACTAGGCATACATAACCACTAATATAATGATATATCACCACAATTCATCCTCCATAATCCAATACAACAACTTCCATAATTTACTACTAACAATTTATACAAAACAATTCATAACTATCTTTCTAGTTATCTTCCAACATCAAGACCATACTCATAATCCCTTATCAATACTTTTTCATGGATAA
The DNA here is from genome assembly GCA_030864215.1 of Capsicum pubescens. NCBI lineage: Eukaryota > Viridiplantae > Streptophyta > Magnoliopsida > Solanales > Solanaceae > Capsicum > Capsicum pubescens. The sequence continues at coordinate 381,468,830 of CM061548.1, read as the reverse complement.
GAATCAAGAATAAACAATATTCATACCTTAACAATGAACTCTTGTATTTAGAATCCTCCTTACATAACCATGGGGTGCTTCTCGAAGCTTTCGAGATGGTGAACACAACTACGGAACCAATTCGAATTTTCTACGGTTGAATCACAAAATATTTGAAGTTGAAATTAGGCTAGGGTTTCACCTTATCTTAATAATTGGATGATATATGATATATATGAGGCTAATTTTATGTTTATAAAGGCCAATTTTCGTCCAAGAGGTAATAGAAAATGACCATTTTGCCCTAAAAATTTAAATAAACCCGAATCTGTCCCCAGTGGACAGTTTTGATAGGCTGAAGTAAATCGATCATAACTCTTTGCTCCGGTATCGGATTTGGGTGAAACCAATTGCATTGGAAATATAATTCAAAGGGATTTCATTTTCATATAAATTATACCACCCAGTTCTCCCTGTAAAAGTAGTTATGGTCGTTTAAAGTTGACCCAAAAATCTGTCCCAAAATTCTGTTTTTTTTTTGATAGGCTGTAGTAAAACGGGTATATCTCCTTACTAAGACATTGGATTTGGATGAAACCAATTTCATCGGAAAGAAGACTCTCGTAGATTTTCTTTGATATATAGAAGCTCACACAGTTCTTTTTGTACAAGGATTTATGATCGTCTAAAGTTGATTCAAAAAAAATTGTCTAGCTGCAGTAATTTTCCTGCAGATTTACTGTTTACAGGCTTCCCGGCCACCGTTTTGAAATTTCGAATGTGCTCGCTTATATGAAATACTCCTCTGTTTTGGGCAAAATTTATATCGTTGGAAAGATTATTCCAATACCTACACATACAACAATTGACGGGATACTTCCGAACACCATAAACTTAATTTAACCCATACGCAAACCTTTTGGACTCCATATAATCGCGATAAGTGTACGAAAAAATTTATGGGGTGTTACATTATCCCACCCCTTAAGAACATTCGTCCTCTAATGTTAGCATAGTTACTCAATTAAGACATGTCCAAGCTTACAATTAACATATTCATCATAATAACATACTTGCATAAAAATAAACACTTACCTGTTATTGTTCTTCTTCCGTCTCATGAACTTCCTCCTCATCGTTGAATAGGTAAGGGTACTTAATCTTCATCGCTTACTCGGCTTTCCATGTGATCTCCTCAACTTGTTGATTCCTCCAAAGTACTTATACCGATGCTATCTCTTTATTCCTTATCTTTTTAATTTGGCGATCAAGAATAGCAATAGGCATTTCTTCAAAAGTGAGATCTTCTGTAACTTGTACATCTTCTGTAGTAGTGATGTGCGATGGATCTCCGATGTACTTGCGAAGCATCGAAACATGAAATATGGGATGAACTGCTGAGAGCTCTTGAGGTAGCTCTAACTCATAAGCAACTTGTCCAAATCTTGAATGATCTTGTACGGACCTATGTATCGTGGACTTAAATTTCCTTTCTTGCCAAACCTCATCACTCCTTTCATTGGTGATACTTTCAAGAATACCCAATCATCGATAGAAAACTCAAGTCCTCTTCTTCTAACATCTGCATAAGATTTGTGTCGACTTTGAGCTGTTTCAAGCCGTTGTTGGATCACTTTAACCTTCTCCATTGCTTGATAAACAAGATCCGGTCCAAACAAGACCGCATCACCTGCTTCAAACCATTCTATTGGCGATCTACACTTTCTTCCATACAATGCTTCATATGGTGCCATTTGATACTTGAATGATAGCTATTATTGTAGACAAACACGATAAGAGGTAGGTGATCATCCCAGTTGCCTTTGAAATCTAATACACATGCTCGTAACATATCTTCAAGTGTCTGGATGGTACGTTCCTCTTGTCCGTCCGTTTGAGGATGAAAAGCCGTACTTAGATTTACTTGTGTCACCAAACTCCTTTGAAAAGACTTCCAGAAATTCGCGGTAAATTGGGCTCCTCGATCGAATATAATGAAAATTGGAACTCCATGTAACCGAACGATCTCCTTAATATACAACTTCGCATACTCTTCCGCCGTATAAGTTGTCTTAACTGGTAAGAAGTGCGCGGATTTGGTAAGCCTATCAATGATCACCCATATGGAATCAAACTTTCGAAATGTACAAGGCAAACCCGTGATGAAATCCATATTGATCTTGTCCCACTTCCAGACTGGAAGATCTATACATTGCATGTAACCACCGGGTTTCTGGTGTTCTACTTTGACTCTTTGACAATTCGGACATTCAGCTAAAAATTCGGCAATATTCTTCTTCATGTCATTCCACCAATATATTGCTTTCAAATCTTGATACATCTTAGTCGACCCTGGATGGATGGAATACCTTGAACAGTGTGCTTCTGTCATAATTCTCTTTCTTAGCTCAACTACATCAGGTACACATAAACGATTCTGACACTGAAGCACTCCTTCTCGCGTAAGCTCAAATGCCTTTGTCATGCCACTCTGCACATCCTCCTTAAGCTGCAATAAAATTGGATCTGCATACTGCTTCTCTTTCACTTCAGCTATCAATAAAGATTCCTCTGCATTACGTACAATAACCTTTTCATCTGGAGCTTCGAGAAGTCGAACTCCCAAATTAGCTAGTTGGTGAAGATCCTTAATCATCCCCTACTTTTCTATAGATTCCATTTTAGACTTACGACTCAGTGCATCCGCTACCACATTCGCTTTTCCTGGATGGTACAAGATATCAACATCGTAATCTTTCAACAATTCAAGCCATCTCCGCTGCCTCAAGTTTAGATCTTTCTAACGGAAGATATATTGCAGGCTCTTATGATCGGTATATATGTCAACATGAACCCCATATAAGTAGTGGCACCATATCTTCAAAGCAAATACAACTGCAGCTAGCTCAAGATCATACGTGGGATAATTCCTCTCATGTGGTCGCAACTGTCTAGAGCCATAGGCTATTACTCTACCATGTTGCATTAATACGCATCCTAAGCCAATTCTCGAAGCATCACAGTACACTGCATACCCTTCTGTGCCTTCAGGAAGTACTAATACCGGTGTAGAAGTCAACTTGCTCTTTAGATCTTGGAAACTCTTTTCACAGGCATCATTCCATTGAAACTTGGAGGCTTTATGCGTCAACTTAGTCAAGGGTGCAGAAATAGAAGAAAAACCTTCAACAAACCTTCTATAATAACCTGCCAACCCGAGGAAACTACGAATCTCCGTAGGCGTCGTGGGTCTTGGCCAATTCTTCACAGCCTCAATCTTCTGAGTGTCAACTTTTATGCCTTCACTGGATACAATATGGCCCAAAAATGCAACTGAATTGAGCCAAAACTCACATTTAGAAAACTTCGCATACAACTTACGATCACGAAGAATCTGCAACGCCTGCCTTAAGTGATTAACATGATCCTCTTCTGATCTAGAGTAGAACAGAATATCATCTATGAAAACTATCACGAACACATATAGAAACAGCTTAAACATCCTATTCATCAGATCCATAAAAACTACGGGTGCATTTGTCAGCCCGAATGACATAACCAGGAATTCATAATGACCATACCATGATCGGAAAGCTGTCTTGGGTATATTTTTATCCTTGACTCTCACTTGATGATATCCTGATCTCAAGTCAATCTTGGAAAAACACTGGGCACCCTGCAACTGTAACCACATCTGGAGAAGCCTCTAAATTCTGCCGATCTGCTAGGGCATACACACGGTTCTGAGCTCCGCTAGAACTAGATGCTCCTCTATCACCTCTACCGTGACCCATAGGTTGTGTACCCCTACTCAAAGGAGGCACCGATGATGACGCAACAGCTGATCCGGTAGGTCATGTTATACCACCTGTGGTCCTGTGTGGGCAATCTCTAGCCATATGCCCCGACTTACCGCACCAAAAGCAATTGTTTGTTCCAAGCCGACATTCGCCAAAGTAAAATCTTCTACATATGGGGCACGGGTGTCGTGGAGGTCTCAATTGACTCATACACCCTTGACCTTGATACCCCACTGTTCGCGAACTCTGATTTTCACTGCTTTGCCCGAACTGATTACCTCTGAACCTTTGAAATTGCGGTGGAGCACTAATTGCAGGATAAGAAGATAACGGGCTAGGCAATCTATGAGAGAAAGAAGGCCTAAAACCTCCCTGAGATGCCATAAACTACCCTATAGCTCTGGCCCACTTAGAATATCCTTTTTCTGATTCCTGGGTTCTTCTTCTTTGCCTCTGATCTTCCATTTTCTGAGCGAAAGCTTGTATCCTCGCTATATCCATGTCCTTGTTCAAAGCAGCAATGGTACAATCTCTAACCAAGTATGGTTCCAATCTATCCATATAGTGATGAACTCTGTCATCCATAGTAGCTACCTCATTAGAAGCATATCGAGACAAGGAGTTAAATCGAAGACTATACTCTCTTACACTCATATTACCCTGATGAAGATTTAATAATTGATCTGCACGGGCCTGACGAGTCTCAAATGGAAGATAATGATCAATAAATGCATCTTTGAACTCTCCCCACGTAGTTGGAGGTGCATCAATACCCCTAGATCGTTTCTAATCCTCGTACCACAATATAGCCTCTCCTTTCAGTCTATATGTTGCTAGCTCAACCATCTCTTTACCGGATATGTGCATAACATCTAGAGCCCTTTGGGTTTGATCGATAAAGTCCTGCGGGTCTTTGTTAATAACTGATCCGGTAAAAGTAGGAGGATCCAGTTTCAAAAAATCCTGTGTCCGAAGGCTAGCTGCTCTATCCGTACCACTAGAACCCGTGGTACGAATAGCTTGCCCTTGAACTTGACCGGCAACTATACGCGTCAGAAGTTGTACTGCATCCCTCAAATCTCGATCAACAGTATTAATAGATGGCCCTTCCGGAGGAGAAGAAGCTCCTGATATATGCTCAGCTTGAGACTCACTTTGTTCAGCTTGTGCCGGTGGTGACTTACTAGTACCTTCTTCGGACACTACATCTACTCGCTTCCACTTATTCTTTCTCCTTGTAACCGGCATCGTTACTATAATAAATAAATAAAAAAAACAATTGGATTAAGCGATCGATTATGACTTTATCTCTAATATGGGCTCTATTGCACGATCTAAGAAATGGAGAATGGAAACAATCCCTAAATGTCCAATAGCCTCCTGTTTATAGATGTGGTGCACAACACACCGATAAACGAGATTCTACGTAGACACGGCTTTGTAGACTCACTAGGACGAACTTCTCTAATACCACTTCTGTCACGCCCCAAATCCCATTGGAGCGGACTGGCACCCGTAGCCGAGGAGGCCCGGGAGAACCCGTTCATAACCTATACTTTCACATTTACATTACTTATGAAAATTAGAAATTTGGGCAGCACTGCGTTGTAAATAGAAGAAAACAGTACTTGTATCAGCTCAGCAGACACGCATATATATATATATAAATAGTAATTGGCCGTCAGAGCCATCACGTCTATCAACCAAACACACCTATGGCTATACAATATGTCTACAAAAGCCTCTACATAGATACACAACTGAGTTAGGGTCGGGACAAGATCCCTCCCACAAAAGACTTTTATACAAATACTAAAAATACATATAAAAACGACTTGGGATGCCCCGAAACAACTGGAGCTCACCCCTATCAACAGAATATCCTGGCTCTTACTGCGGAGGTGTGCGACCTGAAGTACCTGTTCCTGCAGGAATGAATATAGGTCCCCCATGAGGGACGTCAATACGGAAATATGTACTGAATATGTAAGGCAGTGAGTATCAAGATGAGATACAAAAGATCAACAGAACCCAGATACCAGTGAATAAACAGTATGAGTAGACCACACTTAAAAGAGCTGATGGGATACCTTCACATTACTTTCATATCATTACTTCCCGTATTCCTTATCAATACATAACATGTGTCATACAATGTCCAACTGATCAGTGGTACTAATACAATACATCAGGGACCACCTCTGGAATAGCATATATACATAATCTTTATAATACAATGGCCAACTGATCAGTGGTACTAATACAATACATCATATCAACAATTTAAAATAAAGACATTCCATTTCTTACTTCAATTAATCTTTGAGATTGGTTACTTTGTCGTCACACCTTATGGAACTTGAAACCATGATACCTCAATAGGAAAAACATGTAAATAGGTGATCAATATCATGAAAATGAAGTAGAGAATCATGGATACCTCATTAAACCATTTCGGAGTCAACAATAGTATATGGACATTTTTTTGACTAGCCGGACATCTTAAAAGTGAAAACAAGTTCAATTGGTAGTGTCGAAGATCATATGATGTTATTATGTGTCATGTGTCGTAGGAAAAATGTTGGAAGATTACTTGAGAGTGCCATGGGTCATTATTCATGCCAAAAATTAGATAGAGTATGTCTTACATACCTTGATATAACCACTTCAATACAAGTCCAACTTGACTTCCCGTACTCTTCGAACACTTATCTACAATAAGTCATTTGTGGCAAACTAGTATTAGCAACCAAACCTTACCATTTAGGTATTAACTTCACCAAATAATGTCTAGGAATTAATCCTTTAACTCATCAATAAGAGTGCTACATACATCCTCTTATACTCTTATTACATTCACATATCATGCATTTTCATGCAATATCCCTCAACATCACTCTTAGCCTTTATTTCCCCTCTTAATCACCATCCAATACCAACATGATCACTAGGCATACATAACCACTAATATAATGATATATCACCACAATTCATCCTCCATAATCCAATACAACAACTTCCATAATTTACTACTAACAATTTATACAAAACAATTCATAACTATCTTTCTAGTTATCTTCCAACATCAAGACAATACTCATAATCCATTATCAATACTTATTCATGGATAATAATCAAGAATAAACAATATTCATACCTTAAAAATGAACTCTTGTATTTAGAATCCTCCTTACATAACCATGGGGTGCTTCTCGAAGCTTTCGAGATGGTGAACACAACTACGGAACCAATTCGAATTTTCTACGGTTGAATCACAAAATATTTAAAGTTGAAATTAGGCTAGGGTTTCACCTTCTCTTAATAATTGGATGATATATGATATATATGAGGCTAATTTTATGTTTATAAAGACCAATTTTCGTCCAAGAGGTAATAGAAAATGACCATTTTGCCCTAAAAATTTAAATAAACCCGAATCTGTCCCCAGTGGACAGTTTTGACAGGCTGAAGTAAATCGATCATAACTCTTTGCTCCGGTATCGGATTTGGGTGAAACCAATTGCATTGGAAATATAATTCAAAGGGATTTCATTTTCATATAAAGTATACCATCCAGTTCTTCCTGTAAAAGTAGTTATGGTCGTTTAAAGTCGACCCAAAAATCTGTCCCAAAATTCTGTTTTTTTTTTGATAGGCTGTAGTAAAACGGGTATAGCTCCTTACTAAGACATTGGATTTGGATGAAAACAATTTCATCGGAAAGAAGACTCTCGGATATTTTCGTTCGTATATAGCATCTCACACAGTTCTTTTTGTACAAGGATTTATGATCGTCTAAAGTTGATCCAAAAACAATTGTCTAGCTGCAGTAATTTTCCTGCAGATTTACTGTTCACAGGTTTCCCGGCCACCGTTTTGAAATTTCGAATGTGCTCGCTTATATGAAATACTCCTCTGTTTTGGGAAAACTTTATATCGTTGGAAAGCTTATTCCAATACCTACACATACAACTATTGACGGGATACTTCTGAACACCATAAACTTAATTTAACCCATACGCAAGCCTTTAGGACTCCATATAATCGCGATAAGTGTACGAAAAAATTTACGGGGTGTTACAATGTGTAAGCTCTAATTCCATGGTTTATGTTTAGATTCATGTTTCATGATATCTCACCTAGTATATGAAGTAATTATGAGGTGAAAAACGTTCATAGAAATGACCTAAAGCAAAGTTGAGCTAAGAAACTTTCATTCATCAAAAATTGGATATTCAATTCTATAAGGGTCTACTTTGAATGTGGATAACTCTTGATAAACATATAAATTTTTAGCTCAAGACCCACTAAATTGTAGATAATTGAATTAGCTTACCAACGATACCAATTTTGCCAAAATTCGATAACCGACTGAAAAGTTATGACTTTTTTCGTGTGAGGCAGTAAGTCGATGCGATCATGATGCGTCACATCGACACAAAACTAGACGCGTATCTAAGGCTGTTTTATGAATTATTTCAGTTTCTAATGGGTCTAGGGGCATCGTGGTCATTTCCCTCACTCAAAATACATCTATAACATTGAATTTCAACCCCAAGAAGCCAAAATATCTTATTTGTCACTTTTCCTCTCAAAATTAAAACTGTAACTCCTCCCCCAAAGATTCAAGAACTCATTCATAAGGTCAAGAATTCCAAGAAATCGACCAAGATCCGGGTTCCGCTCTTTCTCCTAAATAATCTAAGGTGCGTGGTAGTTTTCCTAAAACTACTTGGTCATAATGAAATTGTTCAACAACTTTTAACATTGTGAAATCAATGAATTATCGAAAGGATTTTAGAATTTATATTACAATGTTGCTTTATGAATGTTTTAATGGCACTATTGTTTTAGCCTTGAGGCCTTTCCTCCAAATTCAATGTTGCTTTATGAATGTTTTAATAGAACTATTGTTTTGGGTTTTAATATTTAATTGAGAGCATGAATGATATAGAATCCCTATCTTGTTATGATTTTTTCCATTTTTCATATGATATGAATTTTTTTGAATGCATCTTAAAAAGCATGATACGAATGTCTTGATTAATGTTACGACTTGAATATGATTTGAATTCAAAAGAGAGGGTTGTCCATGTTGATAAATTTTGAATATATATATATAATGAAAGAGTTGCATGATTTGTCAAAAAAAATACATGACCACCACATGTTTGATGAAAGAATGAGAATCTTTGCATAGTTTTGACTTGCGTTTTGAAATATGAAATCTGTTATACTATTTGCATGTTTGGATTGTCTGAATTGTGTTCTAATGAAACAATCATGCATGATATATTATGGCTCAGAAATATGACTTGCAAGTCTTGGTGTGACGACACCAACTCAGATAATGCCATGGTAATTCAAAACAGAATAGAATGCATGTTTGCAATCAGATTTTCAGATTTTCAAACATAGAATGATACATGTTTGAAATGGTTAAAAATGTGCATAAAGATATGTTAGGTGGTTCCCCAAAGAAGGCATGAGTTCAGACTACTCATTGCCCGAAACCGTGTTGGGCCGATACGGGTTATTTAATCCCTTAAAGGGATTTTATGCTGGCCTAGAGTCCTGCGGCATATCAAACTCAGACACTCCAACCCTTACGAAAAACTTGGGTTGGGGGCTTCACGCCGAGTAAATGACGGATTCCATATACCCCGTGGAATATCAGACTTGTAGGGGAGTGCCACCTAGCTCAAAAGTAATACTAAGATCAGAACTGCATTGAGAAAACTTGTTTTAAGGTTATTTTGAATTTCCCAAGTACTTTAAATTCTGTCATGCATACTATTTTACAAATTGTTCTCACTTATGTTTTATAAAAATCATTATTTTGGATTGCACTGTGCACCAGTACTTTGTACTGACCCTTATATTTCAGGGTCTGAGGCTCAAGCCAGAGTTCCTGCTAAGCCGTAGAATCTATCAGATAGAACTGACCAGTTGGTGAACTTTCGTTATTTCAAAAGGCCTTGTCTTTAGAACATTATTATGTTATTTTGGTATTGGGTCTGACTGGGGCCTTGTCCCAGTTTTGTTCTAGACTTATGATTGATCTTGTAATGTTAGAGATTTCGCGGACGAGTATCAGATATTGTTAGATGCTTATGGGTTTCATTCTGTACTATTTAGTTGAATCTAAAAATGACCATGATTTGGTTTGTATTATTTTATATATTTTCCTTATTGTATATGAATATTGTCCATGATTATCAGGTATAGAAGGGCGCCCGGGCCTTCATGGTTCAGGATGCTCACCACGGTTAGGGCCTCGGTTCGGATCGTGACAAACTTGGTATCAAAGCACGATTCATGGTACAAGGGTGTCTGCTATATCGTGTCTATTTGAGTCTTGCTATTGGGTGTGTTGTGCACCACACTTATAATCAGAAGGCTACCGGGTATTTAGGAGTTGTTTCCCATTCTTTCAAACTCTAGTTCATGCTATTGAGGGATCCATAAAAAAGTTATCCAAGTTCATTCCTCGTTCCAATTTTATGGGTTATGCCTTATTGTCGAGGCGATACAATTCTAAGAGTCTAGCTCCTCCAGCGATGTGGTTCTCTCTAATTGAGTCGTCCATAAAGTTATGGATTTTTCACAAGGACTTGAGAGAAGTCCATGAGTGCTTTAAAGTGTGTTTATTTAAGAATATACCCTATTTGCATCGGTCGTGTGGTTGAACCTGAGGTACGAAGTGTATCCAGTCTTCTTTAATAAAATTCTTGTTGGGGATGTGATGTATAAGAGTAATGATGTTTAGTAGAATGATGGAATTGTATTTCCACCCGAGTAGTAGTGTATGTTAAGATGTCATGGCCTATTGGTAGTGAGATGGTCCAGAAGTTGGAGACATGTAGTCACGAAGTTAGTAGTTAGTAAGGGTGACATTTGCGTAAATAAATAGTTTTAGTTGTGTAATCGTGGATTGAGGAGTGGGTTGCCATTGTATAATAATATACTAATGTTCGACAATAATTGTAGATTGTATGGTAGTTTGTGAAGGAAGATACAGGATATGATTATTATTTATTTAAAATAGGGAAGGATCACAGAATGAATGGTCATTGTGGTCGTAAAATCATCTATAGGCTATGGATGGAAAGGGGTATATTAGTTTATAAGCTGTAAGTAGAGACTCATTAGTGTTTATTGAATTTTGAAGATCATTGTGATGTATGATTAGGTAAGTAAGTATGATGTGAGAAATTGGAATATGTTGATAAGATTGAAATGGGTTATATTGCAAGATTAAGATCGACTAATTCAATAATGTGATTTTACCCCCTTTGATGGTCTTTTTCTTTAAGTAGTAGTAAACTAGTACTATGTGAGAATGTAGGAAGTGGAATTTGAGGTGTAGTAGTAATTTCATGGAAGGGATGTGATGGTAGGTAGTAGCAAGGCGAAATGTAGTATTTTGGGTTGGCTTCCCAATTTGATGGACTAGTATAGCATATGGCATGCTTCGTTAGTGGTACATGATTGATGCAAGACTATAGACTTGAACTTGAGATGTGAAGTGTGGTGGCAAGAATAATAGCTTAAGATTAATGATGTATGTTTTGTGGAGTAATTAACAGTCTTGATGTGATGAGCGAAATGACCTAGATTGATGATTTATAAAAGTTTAAATTGTAATCGTGAGGTATATGTGTACATGAGAACTAGTGTTAAAACAATAAATTGTTGTTGAATTGTTAAGTGGATAAGAACTCGATTATATATGAATAAGTTGACCTCAGGTAGCAGGTTGTTAGAAAAAGTTTTATGTGTATAAGTGTTTTGTGTACCTAGATTTAGTTCTTGAATTTTATAGTATGGAGAAATATAGGAAGTTGTTGTATGGTGATCTTTAGAGTTGAATTGAGGAAAATTAGGTAGGCAATGTGATCCTTAAGTATAGTTTTACAAATTTTTGCTAAGTTGCAAGTTATATGATTTTAGGGGTAACACAAGTATTCTAAGGAATTGTAGATGGAGCGTTAAGTATTTAGAAGCGTGGGTGTCTATTCCCATGAAAATGTTAGTCATAAGTTGATGACTTTGGGGGTTAGGAGAAATTATGATTAGTGTCCCTCGAGGGGGTGTCTTAGAAAGGATTTTGTATCTTTATATTTTTTTATTAAGGGGAGTTTGTGTTCATATGTATATTGATACCCCACTTTGTGAGAGGGAGTGTGGATGTGTATGCTCATGAGAGTGGAAATTATAGAGTGATGGATATAGAGGCTAGCGAAAGTTAAGAGTAGCATTTTTCAGAAAGCAAGGCCTTTCGAGTATAGTTCATCAGGGAGAGTTTAGAGTTGAAGTTTATGGTGATGTCTCGTTTGCGTTGAGGTTGTGGTTACAGATTTTTGATGTGAGGTTATGTCAGCAAGTATGATAATGCTTAAACTACACTCTTGAATGGGTGTAAGCGATCATTGTCAATATAAAAACCAACTAGGTTGGGGTCGAATCCCACAGAGAATATGGTGTGAACTCAAGTCGTTTGCGATTTAATTCACTGATAGTTTAACGTTTCCTGAAATAGGGGTTGAAGTTTCACAAATAATTGTTTGTCACTTTAATTTTGATGTTTCTAATCAAGATTTAATGAAATATCCAGAATTATGTTCACTAGGGTTTACGGTACATGACAGATGCTAAAGGTGACTCAAGATTCTCACGGTGGTTAGGATAACAAGCTATCTTTATCGATGATATGCTCAAATGTCTCTCAACCTATTTAAGCGTTTAATTTCCTAATCCTCTCAGACTTAGGAAATCGCTATTCACTGCTCAGATTTTACCTCAAGTTAATCAACCTTGTTACAGCGCTGATTATTAAACTAAGTATTTCCGAGTCCCTGTTGATAATTCACTTCCTACTATATTTGATTTCTTTCTCAAGCAAATCAAAGTAGGTGTGTACACTGTTTGCAACCAACAGATGTTAATTAAAACTTCAGAATTATCAATAAATCCTAACATCTATTGAATCTTGAGTATTTAGCACCTCATCACGACCTAACCCTAGATCCCATAATTCAGGTTAACGGAGTTTAGCCACTCATGATGCAAAGAACGAAACACATAATTGAATTCATAATTGAGAATATTAACGTACAGATATGAATAATAATTATTAAATCGTAGATTAGATCACAAAGAAAAATCCCCAAAATAGTTGTATTGTTCGAATCCAAAAAGATAGAGAATGAAATATCGGAAAATATTCTCCAAGACTCAAAGTATCGAACTCTCTTCAGAATAATGATGATGATGAATGAATGCATCAAGAAAACCCTAAAACAAAGCTTTAAATAGTTCAACCTAAATAAGGGAATAAAATTAAAGTTACAGCTTTTTCTTGGAATAGACGACGACATCCGTGACAACTTATCAGGAGTCTGACGGCTTATCTCGGAAGTCATTTTCTGCTCTGCACTTTTGGCATCTGTTGTCTAAGGATGACGACGACGTTGACGCCTTATTACCAACCTGACGGCTTATCACGAACGTCGTCACAAAAATGTCTTTAACTCCCATTCTCTGTTTAAGTCTGACGATATCCTTGACAGCTTATCACCAGGCTGACGACTTATCATGAACGTCGTCAGCCACACTTGTCCTTTATTTTGCTTTACTTTTCAGCCTTTTTGCTTCCATTATTTTTCGTTCTCTTACATCTCAACATTTACTGCAAAAATCAAAGTAAACTAATAAAAAACAACTAAAGTTGCTCAAGACCTTACAATTATTTAGAGTTAAAAGCCTCAAATGTGTTAGCGTAGGATCACACATCAACACCCTCAACTTAAACAATTGCTTGTCCTCAAGAAACGATAACATAAGTAAGAGAATACAAAGTATAATTAGGCATCTAACTACTCATGCTAGTTCAAAATACATTCACCATCTCCAAGGTCAGTCAATTTTAAAGATCACTGTTGATGTTTTGAAAAACACATGCAACTCACAAGAATCAAGATACGACAAAAATTCAGCAATAACAACTATCCTTACCAAGATCACAATTATCTGAAAAAGTCAGTGACTAGCAACATACACAGTGTGCCCTCACAACAAAGAAATCTTTTTTTCTCTCATATCAGAATTCAAATACATAAATAGAGGGATAAAACAAGATTCACTCTCAGAATGAAGTTCCAAACTCTACATGTCAAATGCCATAGGCTTGCCCTTATAGTCAGTACCCAAGTTTTGAGACAGGTTAGTTAGGATCACTATAGGCCTTTTCTTAAACTTGTAACGAAGGCCAGGGGCTTGTATGATATTCATGGATATTTTAGTGTTACTATGCCTCCTTGAAACTACACTAAACTCTCGGGGTTTCAACTCTCAACCTTATTTTCTTCCTCTTTTTTATTGATCACACATGCTCAAGATGGATGCGGTCTTTTCAATTATCACATTATCTTTTTATCATCTTTTACACAGTTTTCTCATTTCTTATTCCTTTTTCACCGCACCCAACTTTTTATTCTTTTCTTTTATTCTTCCTCTCTTCATACTTATTTTTTATCACGCACCCCTATGATAGCCACCCTCAACTTAGGTTGTTTGCCTATGTCAAGGTGCACAGTGTCCAAGGAAGACCAGGGCCAAAATAGGTTCATTGTGATGTAAATGGGAGGTGAAAGGTGTCGTAGAAAGAAATAGGCTAATTAGGCTCTAACAGGGATCAATGGATATTATTCACATTGGGAAGGTCATTTAGGCTAAAAGTGGACTAATCATAAAAAATGGCCTATGATCCTTTCCTAACTTCTATACTATGACCATGACAAGACTAACCGAGAAAGTTCTAGATTCAACACACAACAGGAACTGAGTAAGACCTTACACACACATGGCACACAAGTATCTTGCATATCACTACTTATCCAGTTTATGTACTTGTCTAACAAAGGTTATTCAGTTTCCAGACTAATGCCACAAAAAGATGCACAGTGGTCACAAATGGATGCAATTCACACAGTAGACAATATATCAGACCAATGGAGAGGTACTCAAAAATCACAAAACAATCTAACTGCCTCAAGTACTTTTATTACTCCTAATTATCTACAAAATATTATACAACAACAACCTACCCTACACCCTTAACTTAAAATAAAAAATAAACTGCTCTAAGGGTTAGGGTATACCTGAAGGAAATCAAGTACATGGATCCTAGGTATCTGACCCTGCTACTTCATCATCTGTTGTCTTCTCTCCATCGGGAACATCTGGCTTTGCAGTAGCTGGAGCCCTACTAGATGATGCACCTGCAGACCTAGCTCGGATAGCTACCTCCCATTTCTCGTTATCAACTAAGGACTCAATTCCTGCCCTTTTCAGCTCCTCCTTCTCCTTCTTCTTTCTTGCCCTCTTCTCTGTTTTTCTCTCTTCATCACTATTGGGCCTCTCTGTTTTTCCCTTACCTTCCTTCTCACTTTTCATTTTCTTTTTCTTTGGTGATTCTCTAGTGAGATCAAGCATTAGAATTTCTTTCTTAGATTCATGCATGGCCTGACCTGTTGGCATTATAAATTGGTGTTGCTGTGACACTCCAACATCTGCCTTTAACTTGTCTAATGTCGATCTGAATCTAGCAGGATCAACCCTTGACATTTCTTTTTCCCGTGCATTGAATCGATTCTCCAAATCTGCAACTCGCTCAGGAAAAGTCACAAAAGGCTCAAGGGAAACCTTGATTCCCTTATCCACTGCAACAACAAACTGTTTGGCAAAAGCATGTAGTTGTTCCTCACACCACTTGGCTTGTTTAGCCACTTTTCGAATATCGACAGGATGAAATGTAAACCCTGCTGCTGCTGTAGGAACTGAAGGGCTGGCTTCAGCCTCAGGCACTAATCCTGCCTGTGCTGAAGAAGTTGGCTGCACAGCCTTAGAATATTGTACTTCCACATGAGGTGCTGCACCGGCATCTGTAACTGGAGGGTCTGTTGCTACCTCTGCACCTCTATAAAGTCTCAAGCCTGGCTGATTTTCATCATACCGTATGGGTTTGTGAGTCTTTTAGGTAGGAATGTCATCATCAACCCCTACAATCTTTGGCACATTAACAACTCAGCACAACTCTGTGATAAGATAAGGGAAAGGGTAAGCAGTGTCGGTTCTCAACATTTTAATCTTCATCTCATCAGCAATGATTTCCCCGATATTTAGGAGAAGGTTCTGCACCATGCTCTCCACTAGAATAGCTCAGTCATCACCCAAAATATTATCTCTATCAGTGGGCATCAACTAGATACGCACTATACCCCATCAAAATATTACCTCTTAAGTCAAAGAGGACTTACAGATTCTTTCATTTGGGTTTGTTACCCATGTTGGTTCTTCTTCATCTATGATGTTGTCCAACCACGGATGTTGTTTCTCCCGGTTCTTAATTCGATCATACATTGATGGTGTAGTGTCCTAAGGAGTGAAGTGGGACCATACAAGAACCTGTTGATGGTTCTGATTGAGACATCAACACTTACACCCCTCACCTGCACTCTATCCAACAGGGGTCAGTCTGCTACTCTTTCACCTTGCCTGCATATGTTTTCCAACTAAGACTGGTAGTTCGCGTAGAACTCCTGAACCAGTGCAGGGTAAAATGAACATCCTCTTTTTATGGTCCGTCCCAAGCCATACTCTTGGATCTTTTGTTTTACTCCAGGGTACTTGCTCAACCCTCTGGTGATAATCATCTATTCTTCCTAAATTGGCCTCTTAGCACTCCTTTCATCA
The DNA here is from genome assembly GCA_030864215.1 of Capsicum pubescens. Taxonomy (NCBI): domain Eukaryota; kingdom Viridiplantae; phylum Streptophyta; class Magnoliopsida; order Solanales; family Solanaceae; genus Capsicum; species Capsicum pubescens. Next base: position 381,452,295 of record CM061548.1, on the reverse strand, counting down.
GTTCTGCGGAGCCCAGCGGTGAAGATGCTCTCTGCCCTGGGAATTTGACACCTAGCATTATCTTGAACTTCAAGGTTCTTACATTTTATAAGTGTTCCCCGAGCTGGAGACTCTTTATCATATTTTTGTTCAGTGGACGGGGATCCAGATGTTGTTCCCTTAGACTCAAATTCCTCATACCCTTCCTGTTCCTCTTTTTCAGATTCATCATGGTAAGACTCATACTATTCAGAACCCTCTTGCTCAGAGGCAGTATGTTTAGAAGCTGCACTTTCTAATGGTGTTGTAGTCTCAATATCATCACTATCCTCTACTTTAATGGGTGGAGGTGGTGAAGGTTTCTTCGGACTTTGCTTCTTTTTTTGCTTCCTGAGCAAGGGTTCCTCCTCCTCGTCATCAGATTCCTCATCGATGAGCTTACGACATACACTTTCTTTGGTTGCTTTCTTTGGTGCTTTGGGGATCTTTCTTTTTGGTGCCATTTTAAGGTTCCTGTAGTTGTAGAAAAACCATTGGTTAGTCTACAAAAGCACAAACACAAACACATTAATCATTTTGGCTTATTCATGCTTCAAGTTCCAGGTGTGACGATAATTCTTGATAAGCTGTCACGACTGTGATAGCTTATCACAATTGTCGTCAACCTTAGACAACACCTTCATAATTTTAACAACTTTTGATGACATTCCTGATAAGCCGTCACAATTGTGATAGCCTATCACGAATGTCGTCAGCTCTAAATAGAAACCACTTCATTCTTATCAGCCTTTGACGACATTCCTAATAAGCTGTCACAATTATGATAGCCTATCATGAATGTTGTCAGCTCTTATCAGAACCCACTTTTGATTTTAAATCAATTTTTGGTCCCCATATTTTCTCAGAATCCAGTTAAATTCCGAGTGTGAGTTATCTTTTTAAACCTTGGGCCTGCACAGCAGATCCTAGGCTCAATTTTTATCTCCTTTCCAAGTTGAACTTGGTTCAAGCATCTTGGGTACTTGGGTTGTCATCTATCAATCACTTACCACAAGAAAAGAAGAGCTAAAGTTAGAGTATACCTGATGGGGGCCCTTAATCTGATTACACGCATAAGAGGAAGTAGGAAGTAGGAAGTAGGAAGAATCTCTTGATTGTGAATTGCAAACCCACAAGGGAACGTATTTTCTTGAAGTGTTTTGAAAAGAGTAGGAAATAAACTAAGGAAAGAAATAAACTAAAGAAAAAGAATTAAAACTATCAGAAATTTGAAAAAGGTTCTTGTGCTGGGCCGGGTCGAATTTGATTTAAAATGGGCCCAGAATTTAGCTTTTAAGGATTTGGGCTGACGATGACTTATGACGGATTATCACAAGTGTGATATCCTATCACAAATGTTTCCATCCCTAAGTAGAGGTTGCCTCAAGTTTGGCATATCTGATGATATTTCTAATAGCTTATCACAGTTGTGATGGCTTATCAGAGATATCGTCATGGCCTTTCAGCTGACCTCCTTATTTTTGACTTCTCTGTACTAAATCCTAATTATAAAAGTAAAAACACTTGCTTAAACATAAAAAATTTGGGTTGCCTCCCAATAGCGCCTGATTTACAGTCGCGGCACGACTTGGTTGTCTTGACTACTCAGACTTCGCCAAGAGAACCTGTTGATACCCCTTTACCATCATTAGAGAAGACATCAACGATTAAGAAAACACTTATTTCATGTTGCTTAGTCATGGATGAGTGTATTTTGAAGCGTGCTTCTTTTTCATTGAACTTGATCTTTAGCTCGTTCAACTCCATGTCTACTAGCACTCTCCCAGATTCAAGTAATGTCCTACCCAAGATGATGGGCACTTCAAAAACCACTTCGCAATCTAGGACAACAAAAGTAGCAGGCAGAACAAAATCGGCTACCTTTACCAAATCATCTTGCAGTATGCCCACAAGCATTTTCACAAATCTATCTGCCATTACCGACCGCATATTTTTTGGGGTAGGATCCCCCAAACCCAATTTCTTGTACACATCCAGTGGCATAAAATTTATACTGGCTCCCAGATTGTATAGTGCTTTTGTGAACTTCAGGGTTCCAATAGTACATGGGATGGTAAATGCTCCCGGATCTGCCTTTTTCTGCACTAAAGACCTTGTAGAGATAGCGTCACAATGGAGAAGATTGTCCTTCGGCTCATGGCTAACCTTTCGTTTCTTGGTTACAAGTTCTTTCATGAACTTCGCATAGCCTGGAATTTTCTCAAGTGCCTCAACCGAAGGCACATTAATTGTCAATTGATTGAGCATGGCCATGAATTTGCTGAATTTTGCATCATCAACCTTTTTCTTCAATCGTTGAGGAAATGGAGGTGGTGGTCTTAGGTTATATTTCAACACCACTTCCTCTTTCTTCTCTTTTTCTTTCTCCAAAGCATCAACAAAACTATCTAGCTTCTCAGACTTCACTGGTTTGCTTTCTTTGGATTCATCAACAACCACCTCACCATCTACAGATTTTCCCACAGAAGGGCCAGGTAAGATCTTACCACTCCTAGTGGTAATCTCCATATATGAGCCATCATTCTGCAGATTTTGAATCGTATCACTAGCTAAAGTACCACTTTTTCTTTGGTTTAGTGCTACAAAAAGTTGGCTAATCTACTGTTCCAACTGCTTGATAGAAGTAGAGTTTGAACTAACCAACTGACTCAGGGTAGAGAATTCACTTTTCATAGTGGTTACCCGCAAGTTGGTAGCCTCAACTCCCTTCAACAATTTTTCCATTATGTCCTCCATGAACATCTTGCCAGATCTAGTTGGAGCAACATCCTGACTTCCAGGAGGAACATACAAACCACTCCTATCATTATTGCTTCTCCAGTTTTCTTGCTACCTATCTTTATAATCAGGCTTGTCATAAAAGTTACGACCTTAATTCCCTTGGCCATTGCCTCGGAAACTCCCCTGATTATTAACATAATTTGCCTCCTCATCTTCATCAATAGAGACAGTGCACTGAGATTCCACAGCCTTAACCTTTTTAGTCTTGCCTGACAGCAAGTGCTTGGTCAGCAAGTCCATCTGAGTCTTTAAGTGGGCCATGTCTTGGTCTCTCTCCTTATCCCTTCTGTACTGCTCCACAGCCATACGACCAGAAAAAGTCAAGCTAGTTACCACAGAATCCCTAGTATGCCAAGCCCAAATCTGTTTCGTCATTCTATTCAGCATGTCTGAAGCATCTTGAAAAGAAAGGTCAATGAACAGACCACCTGCAACATTATCTATAATTGGATTTGTCACAGGGTTAAAATACCTGTACAAAATCTCCATCAAGTACAAGTCTGTCATGTTGTGGTTCAGACATTGTGCCATCTTCTTCTTGAATCTCTCCCAAGTTTCATGCAATGCTTCAGTCAGAAGCTGCCTAAATTTACTGATTTCGTCCCTCAACTATACCCTCTTGGAGGGTGGAAAGAACCATTCTATGAATGCCTCTTTCAACTGTCTCCAGTTGGTTATAGAAGCAAGCTCCATCTCATTTAACCATATTGTTGCCTTCCCAGACAGAGACAATGGAAACAATCTCAATCGGATCACATTCTGGCTCACTCCCGGATTATCAAAAGATTTGAAAATGGTGATAAAGTTCACCAAGTTCATGTTTGGATCATCACCAAGAAAGCCTCCAAATAACCCCTTTAGATTCAGGAGTTGAATCATAGTACTTGTTATGCTGAATTTTTCACCAGCTGCCAATGGTGGAGGAATGATAGAACCCATTACACCTTCTATGTCCATTCCTTCTTCATCGTCATCAACCTTTTAATGGATAGGTTGTTGACCATACCTTCCTCTGACTGGAAGGTTTATGTTGAAATTTTATTACACTGGTTCAACAATTTGCTCAGCTCGCCTTGGGTTTTAAGGATTCAACAAGTCCTCATCACCCAAGTCTTCATCATCAGGGTTCGAATGACGTACTTGTTGACCCTGGTTCTGTACGTTCACCTGAGCCCTGGCTAATGCTGCTAGTCTGTCAGCCTCTTGCTGTTTTTCCATTCTCCCAATCAACTGAGGTTCCAGATTAATTGGTAATAACGATTCTTCGAAACTTCTTATTTTTGGCATAAATAACAAGGAACCTGCAATAAACAAAAACAACAAATAAACGTAAATCTAGGAAACCTAACTAACAGTTAATTAGCGCACACAACTTTTAGTTTACAACCGTATTCCCCGGCAATGATGCCATTTTTGATAAATCTCAAACTACAGTCTTGAATGGGTGTAAGCGATCATTGTCAATATAAAATCCAACTAGGTTGGGGTTGAATCCCACAGGGAATATGGTATGAACTCAAGTCATTTGCGATTTAATTCATTGATAGTTTAACATTTCTTGAAATGGGTGTTGAAGTTTCACAAATAATTGTTTGTCACATTAATTTTGATGTTTGTAATCAAGATTTTATGAAATAACCAGAATTATGTTCACTAGGGCTTACGGTACATGACAGATGCTAAAGGTGACTCAAAATTCTCACGGTGGTTAGGATAAAAAGATATCTTTATCGGTGATATGCTCAAATGTCTCTCGACCTATTTAAGAGTCTAATTTCATAATCCTCTTGGACTTAGGAAATCGCTATTCACTGCCCAGATTTTATCGTAGGTTAATCAACCTTATTCCAGCACTGATTATTAAATGAAGTATTTTCGAGTCCCTGTTGATAATTCACTTCCAACTATATTTGATTTCTTTTTCAAGCAAATCAAAGCTGGTGTGTCTACTGTTAGCAACCAACAGACGTTAATTAAAACTTCAAAATTGTCAAGAAATCCTAACACCTGTTGAATCTTGAGTATTTAGCACTTCATCACGACCTAACCCTAGATCCTATAATTCAGGTTAACGGAGTTTATCCACTCATGATACAAAGAACGAAACACATAATTGAATTCATAATTAAGAAGATTAACTTACAGAGATGAATAATAATTAGTGAATCGTAGATTAGATCACAAAGGAAAATCCCCAAAATAGTTGTATTGTTCGAATCCAAAAAGATAGAGAAAGAAATATCGAAAAATATTCTCCAAGACTCAAAGTATCGAACTCTCTTCAGAATAATGATGATGATGAATGAATGCATCCAAAAAACCCTAAAACAAAGATTTAAATAGTTCAACCTAAATAAGGAAATAAAATTAAATTTACATCTTTTTCTTGGTATAGATGATGGCATCTGTGACAGCTTATCAAGAGTCTGACGGCTTATCACGGAAGTCGTCATCTCCTCTGCACTTTTCGCTTCTGCTGTCTAAGGTTGACGATTGTGTTGACACCTTATCACCAACCTAATGGCTTATTATGAACGTCGTCACAAAAATGTCTTCAACTCCCATTATCTGTTTAAGGCTGACGGCATCCTTAACAGCTTATCACCAGGCTGACGACTTATCATGAACATCGTCAGCCATACTTGTCCTTTATTTTTCTTCACTTTTCAGCCTTTTTGCTTCCATTATTTTTTGTTCTCCTACATCTCAACATTTATTGCAAAAATCAAAGTAAACTAATAAAAAATAACTAAAGTTGCTCAAGACCTTACAATTATTTAAAAGCCTCAAATGTGTTAGCGTAGGGTCACACATCAAACTATAGGGGTGTGACTTTGATCTAAGGGGGAGATGGGTAATTAAGTGAGTTCCTAAATATTCTCAGTGTGGCAAGTTACAGGAAGGAACTATGATGAACCTAATTTTACTCAAGCATAATCCTCCTACTTCAATTAAGGAGAGTATCCTACTAATGTCTTACGTCATCTATTCAATTCATACCTATGGTTCGAGTTTCGTATAGACTTAGGTTTATGATCTGACCTCTAAACTAGAAGAAATTATGTCTCCCAGTAATCCAGTCTTTCATGTATTCAGGCCATATGTTATGTTGTTTGTGATCTATGAATATTTATGTCTCTCTGCATACTTGGTCCTAAGAAAATATGTTTTTGTATTTCACCGATTCATCCTATGTCGGGTTTATCCAGAGTGTTAAAGTTTATGCAAACTTATGGAAAAATCCCAGTTCTTTAAATGAGGAGCAATCGCTTAAAGCGGAAATCTTTATCTTAGTTCTAATGTAACACCCCGTAGTATTCTCTACTCAATACAACACTTGGTTGCATGTATGGAGAGATGATATTTTTTCTAAGTATTAGAAGACTTAGCCATATTTTGAGATCTTAACTTTCATGATTTTCAAATTGATCTTTTCGACCCCGAGACGTAGATTTTTGAGTTGATTCATATTTAGGAGTGTAAAGGGGTTATTCCAGGAAAATTTTGGACTCTTCGGACCACGTTTGAGATGTGTTGAGTGAGCAAACTAGTGGCTCTACGCGATATCAATACGCCGCATCAGTAATCGCCTTGGCCAAACCAATGTCTCGACGTGATCTCGACGCGTCGGGTGCCCAGTTTTTCTTACTGATTTTTGAGTCCAGGAGGGTAATTTAGTATATTTCCCTCGTCTTATCTTGATATGTGTACCAATGTTTCTCATTGTTCTCTATCCTAAGAATTCATGCAGTATTGTGTCTTCCAAAAGACTGTTTACTTATGATCCAAAGACTTGTTATATGGAGCACTTCATGTTTATTCTATTGTATCTTCATTTCATGTCCCTCCTTGAGTAGTGTAATAAGTATAAGTTATGGTCTAACGGTGTTACTTCTATTCATGAAATTTATGCCCGAGTCCCTTAATGACCCTCCGTATGATAGTATGATGGTGGATGTGGAAGCGTGGTGATGTGTTAGATAGGGGAGTAGATGTTCTTGAAGGTTAAAAAAATAATTGATGTGAATTCTCGAGCTAAGGTTATAAGTGAAACGGAAAGGAAGGAGATGAACTTTTGTTGTGTGAAATAGCTAAGAAGGAGATGGACTTTTATTATGAGAAATAGTTAGGAATGACATATATGGCAAAAATCTTTGTGAATGTAATTGAATTTACTGGTCTTAGAGGGGGAAATCCATGAAGTGGGTGTAGTAATGATAGGCTTGAATGTTGTGATTGATGAAAACTCAACCCATGTACTATGTGGTTAGTATTCGTTGAATTAAAACCCGAGAGTGTTTGACGATAGTGATAAGGTGAGGCAATGTTTTTAATGGGGTGTAAAGTATAGGGTCCTATAGTTTAAGTTATCACCTTTTTACTCCGAGTTAGGCTTCAACATAGTAGTACTAAGTAGTAGGACTCAAATTTTTGTGGCTAGATGGGTGATTGGAGAATTGTAAGTTAGCGAGTGTGAAGTATGCTATTTATTGTTTGGGGTGTAGGCGATTAGTGCCTCTAAGTTTAAGTCTATTCGGCGGTACTTTGTAAGGTAGAGAATGCTTCTAATCCTATCTTCGACAAAATCTTATTTCATTATTAGTACCAATATCAATCAATTTATGATCATCAAATAAACCCTTGCCTTGTGTTGTGATGCTTATGATTCATATATCTCATGTGCAAGATCATCCCTATATAAAGTCCCATGTTTCGTGCTTTCACGTTTCACTCAGGCTTACCATGAAACTCGTTTGATGCCTTTGTATATTTTGTTGAGGAAAATTATTCAATGCGAGATTATGTTCTTTATTCTATACTTTTAGATCCTTAAAAGTCCCTACCTATCATTTGGGGACGAATGATCTCAAGGGGGAGATAATGTAACGCCCCGCATTTTTAAGCTAGAAATTAAATCGTCGTTCTACGTGTGTAAGCCCTAATTCCATGGTTTATGTTTAGATTCATTTTGATGATATCTCTCATAGTATATGAAGTAATTATGAGGTGAAAAACGTTCATAGAAATGACCTAAAGCAAAGATGAGGTAAGAACTTTTCATTCATCCAAAATTGGATATTCGATTCTACAAGGCTCTACTTTGAATGTGGCAAACTCTTAATACGTATAGAATTTTTAGCGCAAGACCCACCAAATTGTAGATAATTGAATTATCTTTCCAACAATACCAATTTCGTCAAAATTTAATAACCGAGCAAAAAGTTATGGCTTTTTCCGTATGAGGCAGTAAACCAATGCGATCATGACGCATCGCGTCGACAAGAAACCAGATGCGTATCTAAGGCTGTTTTACGTATTATTTCTGTTTCTAATGGATCTAGGGGCACCGTGGTCATTTCCCCTCACGAAAATGCGTCTATAACATTGAATTTCAACCCCAAGAAGCCAAAATATCTTATTTTTCACTTTTCCTCTCAAAATCAAAACCCTAACTCCTTCCCCAAAGGTTCAAGAACTCATTCATATGGTCAAGAATTCCAAGAAACGGATCAAGATTCAGGTTTCGCTCTTTCTCCTAAATAATCTAAGGTGTGTGGGGTTTTCCTAAAACTACTTGGCCATAATGAAATTGTTCAAGAAATTTTAACATTATGAAATCAATGAATTATCGAAGGGGTTTTAGAATTTATATTACAATGTTGCTTTATGAATGTTTTAATGGCACTATTGTTTTGGCCTTGAGTCCTTTCCCCCAAATTCATTTGTACCCGTATATATATGTATGTATGAAAATTGGGTTTGAATATTTAATTGAGAGCATGAATCATATAGAATCCCTCTCTTGTTATGATTTTTCCCATTTTTCATATGATATAGATTGTTTCGAATGCATCTTGAAAAGCATGATATGTATGTCTTGATTCATGTTTTAACTTGAATATGATTTTGAATTCAAAAGAGAGGGTTGTTCATGTTGATAAATGTTGAATATATATATAATGAAAGGGTTGCATGGTTTATCAAAAAAAAATACATGACCACCACATGTTTGATGAAAGAATGAGAATCTTTGCATAGTTTTGACTTGTGTTTCGGAACATGAAATCTCTTATATTATTTGCATGTTTGGGTTGTCTGAATTATGTTTTAATGAAAGAATCATGCATGATACATTATGGCTCAAAAATATGACTTACAAGTCTTTGTGTGACGACACCAACTCAGACAATGCCATGGTAATTCAGAACAGAATGCATGTTTGCAATTAGATTTTTCAGATTTTGAAACTTAGAATGATGCATGTTTAGAAATGGTTAAAAATGGGCATAAAGAGATGTTAGGTTATTCCCCGAAGAAGGCACGAGTTCAGACTACTCATTGCTCGAAACTGTGTTTTGCCGATACGGGTTATTCAATCCTCTAGAGGGATTTTATGCTGGCCTAGAGCCCTGTGGCTTATCATACTCAGACACTCCAACCCTTGCGGCAAACTTGGGTTGGGAGATTTCCTGCCGAGACAATGGAGGATTCTATATAACCCCTGGAATATCAGACTTATAGGGGAGTGACACCTAGCTTAAAAGTAATACAAAGATCAAAACTGCATTGAGAAAACTTGTTTTAAGATTATTTGGAATTGCCTAAGTTCTTTAAATTATGTCATGTATACTGTTTTACAAATTGCTCTCACTTATGTTTTATAAAATTCATTATTTTTTATTGCACTGTGCACCAGTACTTTGTACTGACCCCTATATTTAAGGGTCTGAGGCTCAGTCCAGAGTTCCTGCTAAGCCGTAGAATCAATCAGACAGAAGTGAGCAGTTGGTGAGCCTTCTTTATTTCGAAAGGCCTTGTCTTTAGAACATTATTATGTTATTTTGGTATTGGGTCCGACTGGGGGCCTTGTCCTAGTTTTGTTCTAGACTTATGATTGATCTTGTAATGTTAGAGATTTCGCAGACAAGTGTTAGATATTGTTAGATGCTTATGGATTTCATTCTGTACTGTTCAGTTGAAGCTAGAAATGACCATAATTCCGTTTGTATTATTTTTCGTATTTTCCTTAATGTATATGAATATTGTGCACGATTATCAGGTAGAGAAGGGCGTCCGGGCCTTCATGGTTTGAGATGCTCGTCACAGTTAGGGCCTCGGTTCGGGTCGTGACAATATACTCTTTGAGTTGAGACCCAACATTACATTTGCATACTTTCTCAAATCAAAGGATTAGCCATGATAAAACCTACTGGCCGCAAAAAAATTAAAATAGAGAAGATGAAGAATCAAAACAACATACCTGCGACATTTTCTAAAAGGCGTGATGGCCTTTTTAAGAAGACGAGTGAGATCTCTACCCTCTGTGGTGTTGAAGTTGCGACTGTAGTTTTTCCCCATCTAAAACAAGTGCTTACTCTATCGGACACCTTTGTGTCCTTTCCGTGGTAGATAAGTTTCTGAATCCTCTACCTGATACCGATAGTCCAAAATCTCTTGCCAAGCCTTATCAAAATAAGGATGTAACCAAAATGGAGAAGCTGATTGAAGCAGAGGAAAATCGTGCTTTAAAGCTTCAGTCAATAAATACAAAAGATTCATATGAATAGTTAAATTATTTTCAATTTCAAGAACTGAGTGACACCCTAGAGCAAAATTGAAGATGACTGAAAGAGTAGAGATCCAATTAGAGGAGAGTGGTATTCTATTTCCTTTCAAATCCTATGGATATGCCTTGACTCCTAGAGATAACATTTCGTCCACTTTTGATGCTGGACCATCTAGATCTAGTTAAATTTATTTTATGTATTACTTTAATTTTATATTTTAGTTTGTTTATTATGAATAAAATGAATAATATTTATGTATTTTTTTTAGTGTACGGTACTTTATTGTTTATTACGAATAAAATGAATAATATATATGTATTTTCTTTAGTGTGCGGTAATTTATTATCTATTAACATTAAAGTTGATATGTCAGTGTTGGATGGACAAATAATAAATAAAATTCAAATAATACAATTAAAATCAAGTAAAATAAATTAAAATAAAAAGGATCTCATATTAGAATTGGTACGGTATGCTCTAGCCTCCTCCCCCCGCCCCCTCCGTTTGTACTTCTCCCTCTTGAAAATTAGTATTTCTATTATTAATTTAAAGAGAAACTCTCAATATACATTCTAATGGTGTATATTAATCAAAATAATAGAAATATATTAATAATAATCAATTCAAGCCAGGGTTCCATGATTATTAAATTTTAAAAGTTATGGATCACCTAATGTATGTAGTGAAGACTTCTATCATGGGATAACCTTGTTATTATAAACCTTTGAATTTCATATCTTATATTCATTTTCATTATTGCAAAATAAAAGGAATGATTTGTTTTAACTTTATATTTCATGTGTTCAAAAGTATTTTTAACATCATATTATTTGTTAATTATTTGATAGAATAAACTACTTTCTGCCTTCTACAAAATATATATTATTATCTTTTATAATAATTGAATCTTCTGTTAGTTCTATGAGATTAGGTGTCTGTTAAAGAGTAGCATTTTTTAGCTTGTATCACACATGAATCCATTTACAACTTGAATTATAACAATTCAAATATCAATATTTATTATTCATGTGAATACATAACAAATGCACTAATTTAAAGTGTGCATTTCTTTTACGTGTAGAAGTTATTGATGTAAACGTTCAATAAAGTGTTCATGACATATATGCCACCAGAAAAAAATATATCAATAAAATTGTTAGAAATAAAAATAAATCATTTCTACATGATGTACTAAGATATATACTAAATTACCTCATTTGCTATAGTCACAATCCCACCACATGCAACTTGAGAATTGGATAGAAAAATCAATTAGTGGGGAAGAAACCTTTTTTTCTTTTCTAATTTTATAAACTGTGCACCTGATCGAAATTATCAATTAAACTGTTGATGGACATCACTCCTTCATCCTCCATCTCCTTTGAACACTTTTAAGGACAAACTTCAAGCCAACCAGATCACCACTGATATAGATATGAATGAAGACTTTAATGCTCCTTTATCTCATAACTTGGTGGAGGTTACTGCAATTATGTTGCAAAGATAAAATAACACCTCAATTTGGATGCGAAGAAAGATATTATAAGAAAAGAAAAAGACATAAGAAATATAAGAAATACAAAAAATCAAAATATAAGTATAAGAAACCAAGAAAAAGATATTATGTAAAAAATTATAAACATAAAAGACCATATAGGAAAAAGAAATCTATAAAGGAATGTACTTGTTATAATTGCGGAAAAATAGGACATTTAGCTAGAAATTGTAAATTACCTAAAAACCCAAAAAATAAACAAATATCAGAAATAAAAATAGAAAATACAGAATATATGCAGATAGATTATATAGATTACGAATTAGAAAGCGAAGACAGTATATATGAAATTTCAGAGAATGAAACAGATAATGAAATAGGAGATAATGAAATAGATAGTGAACTAGATGAATTAAATGACTGAAGAAGATATAAAAATAATAACAAAAGAAGAATATTTAAATGACGAAGGAACAGATCAAAAAATAATATTTGATAACAATGTATTTGATGAAATAAAAGGAAAAGAGTTAGACTTAAGTGTAGAAAAAATATTTAAAATACCAACAATAAAAAATATATTTACTAGAAAAAAGGAAGAATATTATGTAGTAAGCCAAAAGGAACATGTAATATACTGTAGATATGCAAAAGGTAAAGCTAGTATACCACTAGTAACAAAAAGAATAATTAATAAAGAGATAAACGATATAAAAAGTAGAGACCCAATAAAATATGTACACCTTGGAGGTACAGAAATATTAATAAAAGCATGTTTTAGAGAAGGAATAGATACACCAATAGAATTATATTTAGCAGATGATAGAATTATAAAACCTATAGAAAAAAGTATAATAACTGCCATAAAAGGAAATTTAATATACCAAAAATTTAAATTTATAATAAGTGTGAATTATTCAGTAGCAGTAACAGATAAAAATATAGACAAATCATTAGTATTATATTGGAAAATATCAGGAATAGAATTAACCCCAAGAAGTAAAATATTTACAGCAAGATGTAAAAATCTATATGTATTAACAACAAAACATAAAATAACGGGAAAAACTAAAATTAACAAAATACAAATAGAAAGCCCTTTTGAACAATTCGTAAAAACAATTGATAATAATGATTATAGTTATAGAAATATAGACATAGAAGAAGATCTAGAAATAATAAATGATAGAATAAGTACAACAAAAAGAATAGCTTATGATAAACCGGAATCATCAAAGCTCATCAAAAAGAACAAGTTATGAAACAAGTTCAATGGATAATTTAAACCAATATTACATAACAGGAAAGGTAAATGAAAAAGAATATTTAATACTCTTAAATACAGGACAAGAAGAAAATTATATAGCAAAATATCTAGTAAAAAATGAGGAAATAAAAACTGACAATAATATATGCCCAGATCTACCAAGAAGTTTAATAAATACTAAAAATATAGCAGAAAAAATAATAATAATAGGAATTAGAAAAATAAAAATAGAATTTGAAGTAAAAGAAGAAATGCAAAAGACAGACATAATATTAGGAATAAAATGGCTAGAACAAGTAAAACCATATAATATAGAACATACACAATTAACCATAACATATAACAGAGAGAAATTATTCTTAAGAAGAGCTTTTACATAAAATGAAAATATATTTATTAATGAAGATAGTAGTGGAAGGATATTACAATAGATATTATACGCCTATGATAGATACAGGAGCAGAAGCTAATTTATGTAGATATAATTGTTTACCAGAAAGTAAATGTGATGAATTAAAAACACCAATAATAGTTAAAGGATTTAATAATGAAGGAAACTTAATTACTTATAAAGCTAAGAATGTAAAAACACAAGTATGGGATAAAATATTAACAATAGAAGAAATCTATAATTATGAGCTAACATCAAAAGATATACTTTTAGGAATGCCATTTTTAGACAAATTATACCCACATATAATAACTAGAACAGATTAGTGGTTTACAACACCATGTAAACAGAAAGTAAGAGCAAAAAGAGTTATTAATAAAATAAGAAAGAAAACTGATTGGATAAAAGGAAGTAAAAAAATTACACAAAAATTGGAAAATATAAAAAATACTGAAGATACAATAGAACTGGTCGTATTTTCAATAAATAAAAAGGAGATAACTATATTTTCAATAAATAAGATAGTAATAATTAAGAAAAAATTAGAACAATTATATAGTGAAGATCCATTAAAAGGATGGAAAAAAACATAAAACCACTATAAAAATTGAATTAATAGATAAAAATAGCATAATAACCCAGAAAACATTAACATATAATTTTGATGATTTAAAAGAATTTAAAATGCATATAGAAGAATTATTAGAAAAATAATATATACAAAAAAATAATAGTAAACATAATAGCCCAACATTTATAGTAAATAAACATAGTGAACAAAAAAGAGGAAAAAGTAGGATGATTATTGATTATAGAAATTTAAATGCAAAAAAAATGACTTATAATTACCCAATACCAAATAAGATATTAAAAATAAGACAAATACAAGGATATAATTATTTTAGTAAATTTGATTGTAAATCAGAATTTTACCATCTAAAGTTAGAAGAAGAATCTAAGGAATTAACCGCATTTACGGTACCACAAGGATTTTATGAATGGAATGTACTACCATTTGGATATAAAAATGCACCAGGTAGATATCAACATTTTATGGATAGTTATTTTAAACAACAACCTAATTGTATAGTATACATAGATGATATACTATTATATACAAAGACCAAAGAAGAACATTTAAAATTATTGGAACAATTTACGGATATAATAAAAAAATCAGAAATAAGTTTAAGTGAAAAAAAAGCTGAAATTATGAAAAATCAAATAGAATTTTTCGGAATACAAATAGATAAAAGTGGAGTAAAAATGCTACAACATATAGTACAAAAAATAATAAATTCAAAAGAAGAATTAGATACAAAAAAAAAGAAATTACAATCATTTTTAGGATTAGTAAACCAAGTAAGAGAATATATACCAACATTAGCAGAGAATCTAAAGACCTTACAAAAAAAATTAAAAAAGGAAGTAGAATATAATTACAACGAAGAAGACAAAAAACAAGTTCAGAAAATAAAAATACTTTGTAAAGAATTACCAAAATTACAATTTTCAGATGAAAATAAAAAAATTATATATATAGTAGAAGCAGATGCTAGTGAATGTAGTTATGGAGGAGTACTTAAATATAAATATGAAGAAGAAAAATTAGAACACCATTGTAGATACTACTCAGGTACGTTTAATGAAACAGAAATAAAATGGGAAATAAATAGAAAAGAATTATGCTCATTATATAAATGTTTATTAGTATTTGAGCCATATATTGTATATAACAAGTTTATTGTACGAACAGATAATACACAGGTACGTTGGTGGCTAACAAAGAAAATACAAAATTCAGTTACAACAAAAGAAATTCGGAGATTAGTCTTGAATATATTAAATTTCACATTTACAATTGAAGTAATTAGTACTAACAAAAATGTTATTGCAGATTACATATCAAGACAAAGCTACACAGACTGATATAATAGAAGACAATGCTTTAGAAAAGATACTCAAAACCCTAACTACGCTTTCAATGAAAGTGGACAGTATGGGTAATGAAATAGAAAAGCTAAAGACTAATGAAGGTAAACTGAAGTCTAAAGCTACAAATCAGCTAACTCAGCAGTGTGCAGAGCTATGTCCATCGGAGGACATTACAATTCCAGATCTAGAAGGAGACGTTGGGACACTCCATAAAACCCATAATATTTATCAATCTACAATTGCAGGTACAAGAAGAGGAGTTAGTAGATAAAGATATCAGAATATGAATATGAATATGAATAAGATATTTGAGAAACCATTTATACCAAAAATACAAAAAGACCCCTTGTTCATACCCCCACAAATTACCAGATATCGAGATAGTCTGAACCAAGATAAAAAAGTTTATAACTATACAGCCCAAAAATACATAGAAAATATTTACAGAGTACAAGCTTTCCTAAACCTTAACCCCATAGCCACAGATATCAAAGAACCAAACACAAACTATATAATCCAAAAATTACAAGGTTACAACAAGCTAATTGCACTACCCAAAATCAACCCAAGCTTAATAAAAACTTGTTTTGGCTATGGATTATTAAATACCATATATACCCAAGACGGAGAACAACTAGCAGCTATGGAAGAATTACATAAAATATTCACCACCTATAAAAGAATAACCAAAGGAAATCTATTTTATATAAAATGTTATACTGCACCAGCAGAGATATTATACGACGAAATAAAACCAGTTATACAAGTTGTAAAAATAGGATTAACCAGAGATATGATTATACCAGAAGATATTGTGCAGCAGCCAGAGATATCCAAAAATGAAATACCTGATTTCTACGCAAATAAACGACTTATTGGACTAGCTACAATTATTCAAGAATTAGCAAATAATTATACCAATGGAAACCCAATATGAAGCTATTATTCAAGAGATCATCTGATGATTTATTCAAATTCAAAAGAACTACGACAAGCAGATATGGAAGATGTTAGACAATGGATAATGACATTACTTAACCCAGAAAAATAATCTACTGCAAGAGCAATTAAGAGAGAATTTATTTCAGACGGATTATTGACAAGATATTGCAAGCTAATTGGAAATCAATGAAAAACAAGAAGTAATTAATGAAGAAAACTTAGAAAATATCAACACAGAAATAAATACTCTTGATAAAAAAGGAGATCAAAATATAATACCTAGTACATCAGAAATAAAGAAACCTACATATTATAAGAATAAGTTTAAAAGATATAATCTAAAGAATGAATATGACAAATGGACACCAAAACAAATAGTTAATAAAAATTATAACTTTTTAAACTTAGATTGTGTAATAGATACAGAAAAAACGACACAATTATGGATAGGATATATGAAAAAACAATTATTAGATAATAATATAAGTGTAACAGATGCACCAGAATATATAGAAAGAACACTAATAGGAACAGTGAAATTATGGTTTTTAAATCTAACTGAAAATAGTAAAAGAATATTAAGAACTGACAAATCTACAGAAGGAAAAATATTAACACCTATAGAATTATTAAAAAAATATGAAACAGCTATAAAAGACGAATTTAGTAGCATGACAACAACAGAAGAAGAACAAAATGAAGAGAAAGATATAAATAAGAATTTAATGTTAAAATTAGCAATATGTAATATGTGTTACATAGATGAATATACTTGCGCATTTAAAGAATATTATTATAAAGGAGCATATAATATAGAAGAAAGTAAAGAAATAAGAAAATTATATTTTAATAAATTACCTGAACCATTTAGTTCAAAAATAATAAAAAAATTGGGATGAAACAAAAATAGTAGATACTCTAGGAGCAAGAATAAAATTTTTACAACAATGGTATAGAAACCTATGTGAAAAATATAGAGAAGAAATAAAAATGGAAAAAACATTAATAAGAAATTTAGCATGTTGCAAAGATAAGATAGCACCTCAATTTGGATGCGAAGATAGATATTATAAGAAAAGAAAAAGACATAAGAAATATAAGAAATACAAAAAATCAAAATATAAGTATAAGAAACCAAGAAAAAGATATTATGTAAAAAACTATAAACATAAAAGACCATATAGGAAAAAGAAATCTATAAAAGAATGTACTTGTTATAATTGCGGAAAAATAGGACATTTAGCTAGAGATTGTAAATTACCTAAAAACCCAAAAAATAAACAAATATCAGAAATAAAAATAGAAAATACAGAATATATGCAGATAGATTACATAGATTACGAATTAGAAAGTGAAGACAATATATATGAAATTTCAGAGAATGAAACAGATAACGAAATATATAGTGAATTAGACGAATTAAATGACTGAAGAAGATATAAAAATATTAACAAAAGAAGAATATTTAAATGACGAAGGAACAAATCAAAAAATAATATTTGATAACAATGTATTTGATGAAATAAAAGGAAATTTAATATACCAAAAATTTAAATTTATAATAAGTGCAAATTATTCAGTAGCAGTAACAGATAGAAATATAGATAAATCACTAGTATTATATTGGAAGATATCAGGAATAGAATTAACCCCAAGAAGTAAAATATTTACAGCAAGATGCAAAAATTTATATGTATTAACGACAAAACATAAAATAACAGGAAAAAATAAGATTAACAAGATACAAATAGATAGCCCATTCGAACAATTTGTAAAAACAATAGATTATAATGATTATAGTTATAGAGACATAGATGTAGAAGAAAATCAAGAAATAATAAATGATAGAATAAGTACAACAAAAAGAACAACTTATGATAAATCGGAATCATCAAGCTCATAAAAAAGAATAAGTTATGAAATAAGTTCAATGGATAATTCAAACCAATATTACATAACAGGAAAGGTAAATGAAAAAGAATATTTAATACTCTTAAATACAAGACAAGAAGAAAATTATATAGCAAAATATCTAGAAAAAAATGAGGAAATAAAAACCGACAATAATATATGCCCAGATCTACCAAAAAGTTTAATAAACACTAAAAATATAGCAGAAAAAGAAATAATAATAGGAATAAGAAAAATAAAAATAGAATTTGAAGTAAAAGAAGAAATGCAAAAAACAGACATAATATTAGGAATAAAATGGTTAGAATAAGTAAAACCATATAATATAGAACATACACAATTAACTATAACATATAACAGAGAGAAATTATTCTTAAGAAGAACATTAACATAAAATGAAAATATATGTATTAATGAAGATAGTAGTAGAAGGATATTACAGTAGATATTATACGCCTATGATAGATACAGGAGCAGAAGCTAATTTATGTAGATATAATTGCTTACCAGAAAGTAAATGGGATAAATTAAAAACACCAATAATAGTTAAAGGATTTAATAACGAAGGAAGCTTAATTACTTACAAAGCTAAGAATGTAAAAACACAAGCATGGGATAAAATATTAACAATAGAAGAAATTTATAATTATGAACTAACATCAAAAGATATACTTTTAGGAATGCCGTTTCTAGATAAATTATACCCACATATAATAACTAGAACAAACTGGTGGTTTACAACACCATGTAAACAGAAAGTAAGAGCAAAAAGAGTTAATAATAAAATAAGAAAGAAAACTGATTGGATAAAAGGAAATGAAAAAATTACACAAAAGTTAGAAAATATAAAAAATACTGAAGATACAATAGAACTAGTCGTATTTTCGATAAATAAAACAGAAATAACTATATTTTCAATAAATAAGATAGAAATAGTTAACAGAAAATTAGAACAATTATATAGTGAAGATCCATTAAAAGGATGGGAAAAACATAAAACTACTATAAAAATTGAATTAATAGATAAAAATAGCATAATAACCCAGAAACCATTAACATATAATTTTGATGATTTAAAAGAATTTAAAATTCATATAGAAGAATTATTAGAAAAACAATATACACAAAAAAGTAATAGTAAACATAATAGTCCATCATTTATAGTAAATAAACATAGTGAACAAAAAAGAGGAAAAAGTAGAATGGTTATTGATTATAGAAATTTAAATGCAAAAACAATAACTTATAATTACCCAATACCAAATAAGATATTAAAAATAAGACAAATACAAGGCTATAATTATTTTAGTAAATTTGATTGCAAATTAGGATTTTACCATCTAAAGTTAGAAGAAGAATCTAAGGAATTAACCGCATTTACGGTACCACAAGGATTTTATGAATGGAATGTACTACCATTTGGATATAAAAATGCACCAGGTAGATATCAACATTTTATGGATAGTTATTTTAAACAACTACCTAATTGTATAGTATATATTGACGATATACTATTATATACAAAGACCAAAGAAGAACATTTAAAATTATTGGAACAATTTACGGATATAATAGAAAAATCGGGAATAAGTTTAAGTAAAAAGAAAGATAAAATTATGAAAAATCAAATAGAATTTTTAGGAATACAAATAGATAAAAGTGGCGTAAAAATGCAACTACATATAGTACAAAAAATAATAAATTCGAAAGAAGAATTAGATACGAAAAAGAAATTACAATCATTTTTAGGATTAGTAAACCAAGTTAGAGAATATATACCAAAATTAGCAGAAAATCTAAAGCCCTTACAGAAAAAATTTAAAAAGGATGTAGAATATAATTATAATGAAGAAGATAAAAAATAAGTTCAAAAAATAAAAATACTTTGTAAAGAATTACCAAAATTACAATTTCCAGATGAAAATAGAAAATTTATATATATAGTAGAAGCAGATGCTAGTGATTATAGTTACGGAGCAGTACTTAAATATAAATATTAAATAGAAAAAATAGAACACCATTGTAGATATTACTCAGGTACATTCAACGAGACAGAAATAAAATGGGAAATAAATAGGAAAGAATTATGTTCATTATATAAATGTTTGTTAGCGTTTGAGCCATATATTGTATATAATAAATTTATTGTGCGAACAGATAATACACAAGTACGCTGGTGGCTAACAAAGAAAATACAAAATTCAGTTACAACAAAAGAAATTCGGAGACTAGTATTGAATATATTAAATTTTACATTTACAATTGAAGTAATTGGTACTAACAAAAATGTTATTGCAGATTACATATCAAGACAAAGCTACACAGACTGATATCATAGAAGAAGATACTCTAGAAAAAATACTCAACACCCTAACTACACTTTCAATAAAAGTGGACAGTATGAGTAATGAGATAGAAAAGCTAAAGACTAATGAAGATAAACTGAAGTCTATAGATACAAATCAGATAACTTAGCAGTGTGCAGAACTATGTCGATCGGAAGACATTAAAATTCCAGAGCTAGAAG
This sequence comes from Capsicum pubescens, assembly GCA_030864215.1. Classification (NCBI taxonomy): domain Eukaryota; kingdom Viridiplantae; phylum Streptophyta; class Magnoliopsida; order Solanales; family Solanaceae; genus Capsicum; species Capsicum pubescens. The sequence continues at coordinate 381,431,439 of CM061548.1, read as the reverse complement.
GAGACGTTGGGATACTCCATAAAACCCATAACATTTATCAATCTACTTCTGCAGGTACAAACAAAGGAGTTAGTCGACCAAGATACAAGAACATGAATATGAATAAAATATTTGAGAAACCATTTATACCGAAAACACAAAAAGACCCCTTGTTCATACCCCCACAAATTACCACATACCGAGATAGTCTGAACCAAGATAAAAAAGTTTATAACTACACATCCCAAAAATACATAGAAAATATTTATAAAGTACAAGCTTTCCTAAACCTTAACCCCAGAGCCACAGATATCAAAGAACCAAACACAAATTACATAACCTAAAAATTACAAGGTTACAACAAGCTAATTGCACTACCCAAAACCAATCCAGGCTTAATAAAGACTTGTTTCGGCTATGGATTATTAAATACCATATATACCCAAGACGGAGAAGAACTAACAGCTATGGACTAATTACATAAAATATTCACCACCTATAAAAGAATAACCAAAGGAAATCTATTTTATATAAAATGTTATACTGCACCGGCAGAGATATTATACGACGAAATAAAACCAGTTATACAAGTCGTAAAAATAGGATTAACCAGAGATATGATCATACCAGAAGATATTGTGCAGCAGCCAGAGATATCCAGAAATGAAATACCTGATTTCTACGCAAATAAACGACTTATTGGACTAGCTACAATTATTCAAGAATTAACAAATAATTATACCAATGGGAACCCAATATGGAGCTATTATTCAAGAGATCATCAGATGATTTATTCAAATTCAAAAGAACTACGACAAGAAGATATGGAAGATGTTAGGCAATGGATAATGACATTACTTAACCCAGAAAAACAATCTACTGCAAGAGCAATTAAGAGAGCATTTATTTCAGACGGATTATTGACAAGATATTGCAAGCTAATTGGACACAAATATCCAGACCATCAATGTTCGAGATGTAATGGAGAAGATAATATTATCCCAGAAGTCCACCTAGAATAAAAGAACCAGGAAGATAAGATAAGGAGCAATAATGGAGATATGGCAGATACGGCAAAATCAACGGAGACAAGATATTTATTGTACAGATTTTATTTACGTAAAAGTCTTCAAAATTATTGTAAACTACTATTCTTGTAAAGACTACTTTTTAGACTTAGACTTTTAGGTAGTCTAGGAAATAGACTTTAGGACTTTTTGAGTCTTTTTTTTGTTTTTTAGCTTTTTTAGAAAACATGTAAAAAACATGTAAAGTACTTTGTAAAGTTCGTTCACTCTATAAATAAAGAAGCAAGAAGGCATTCCAAAGCAAGCCTTCATGTTTTGAAGCAAATACTCTCTCAAATCCACAAAAAATATTTTGCTCAGTTAATTAAAAACAAGTATATTTCAATGGAAAAATCTATGGAGGAACAAAGCTCAGAAATATCAAACCTACCCGAACAGGTATATTTATTTATGATTATGAATAGCTAAATTCATAATTCCCAACAATCATGATATGATAAAATAAATTCATGTTAGTTACTTTATAGTAGAATTATTCGAAGAATAATATGTTAAGAAGTTTATTAGCAAAGCGGAAAAGGAGAAAAATCCCTAAGAACTATGCCATCCTAAAGGTGAAACCAATAAGGCAAGAAGCCGTGGTGGGGAGTAACCAGAGTAGAGGCGCTGTTTAAGGGAAAATATCCAGATTACCATGCTAATAGTGACCAAAGAACATGTTATTTAAGAATAATCTAGTATATAGTAATCTAAGATGACCATATTTTGTTATGAACATGGTTGAAGGGAATATTTTGAAAAAAGCAATTTTATGAAAATGAATAATTATTTATCTGATGTGATGGTAGATAAATTTAAAATACTTATTTTGTATGCACTTAAAGATATAAAAGTAGTAGATATAAGAAAAGTCATATTAGAAAAAACATTTGGTAAATATTACATGACTAGAGTAAATTATATACCATACCTACCTAACTACTCTTTTAAATACTTAGCATGATAAATTACATAGAATTTTTAGAAAAAGATATGAGAAATATACAGTTACTAGAAAAACAGATGAAAATAAATATAGACAAATACATGGAAAATAAAAAAAAAATCTTATATAAAATCTCTTAATAAAAATATGCAAGAACTACTAAGGCTAAAACAAACAATTATAAAATATCAATTTTAGAAAATAGATCATTTAGACTACTTTAAAGTTTTAATCTTATATATACTTAAAGACATAGAAATTATAGATATTAAGAAAATAATATTAGAAGAAGTAATAAACTACGAAATTGAAACAATAAATGCGTTAGAACAGATATACAAAGACATTTACCCAGAAGGATATTATTCAGATCAAGACTGTGGATGTTAGAATATATTAGAAAAACTAGGGAAAACCAAGATAGTCTAAATAATGAAATTAATTACAGAAACCGAATTAAAAAAATAATGGAAGATCTAAAAGAAAAGTTAATATGGATAGAAAAAACCTTAGAAAATTTAGAAAAAAATACATGTGATAGTTTACATAATTTAAAAAACTCACTACGAGAAGAACAACACAAGATAATAAATGACATAGAAAATCTAGAATTAGATATATACTACAGTACAGATAGGGTAAATTATTATACAGAAATTTGTAACTCTGCAGTTACTACAGGATAAAATAATAAACCAAATAAATTAATGAATACATCTCACGAAAAGAATAAATCATTAAAAGAAATAGAAACTCAACTATATAGTTTATACCTAGAATACAAAAGATTACATATTACTAACGAGGATCCTAAAACACTAGATAATCTAATCACGATAATATCTAATTTAGAATATGAATTAATAAAACATCTTAAGTCAAGAAGATAAAAATGAAAATTATTCCAATCAATAATATTCATTATAAAAATAAATACATACGTATTTATTATCTAGTTGAATCTACGCACCTAATCCGCACCCCCCTCCAAATGGTATCAGAGCCCAGTTATTTAAAAAATACAGAAGTAGTATATATGTTATGTTTGAGTATATATGTTATGTTTGAGTATATATGTTTGAGTTTATGTGTTTATGAATGTGAGTTTAATGTGACATTATGCATTTATTATAAAACAGTATTATTTAGTCTGTATCATACATAAGTTAATTTACAACATGAATTATGACATTAAAAATTTAAATATCTATATTCATATTAATGAGAATATATAAAAAAAAATACACAATTTTAAAGAGTACGTTTCTACTACGGGTAGAATTCATTAAAGTAAATGTTTGATAAATTGTTTAATAAACATATGTAAATGGAAACAAAAAATACTAATGAATAGTTTTAGGAACTAAAATAAATTAATTCTACATTATGTTCTATGGTATATACTGGAACCAAAAACGAAAAACTTAAGCAATAAATATAGGGATGAGTTTCACCAAAATGCTGCTCAGTCTCAAAGCAGTGGCGGACCCAGGATATAAGGATAGTGGGTGCTTAAAAATTTTTAAAAAGAAAATCACCTCAATGAGGTTCGAGAACCCAGGACCTCCTTCCAATGAAGCACCTTAAGATCGACCCAAATGTCAATGCACACAACCAACTTTTTGTTATAATGGGTGCTTTTATATATTTTATACCTATTTTTATATATTTTCTATGTAATTATACCTACTCCGCGTCGAGTTTAGTGGGTGCCGAAGCACCCCAAAATAGAACGTAGGTCCGCCCTGTCTCAAAGTTAGATATATGATGTTACGAGAATGTGATGCATGGATTCTCTTCAATGTAGAAATCAAAAATAAAAATAAAAATTGAATGCATATATCTCCATAATTTAAGAGCTACGAAATCCCTTAGCATGTGATCATAAGTATAACTCATATGGTATAAAAGTGCGGAAGATAAACTGAAAACATGATAGTCCCGAAATCAAACTTGAAACTTCATAACATCGTATAAAAAGGAAAATCCAAACTCAATCTAAAACAATCTACGAAGTCTCTACTGAATTGAAAACAATAGTCTATCTAAACCGGGACAAGTCCCCAATCGGACCATAAAACAACTGAAACTAAAACATACAAAGGATGCCTTTTGATGTAAGGGAGGCTCACCAACTCTAGTCTCTTGGAACAATCTACTGCTGCTGAACCGGACCGCGGGACTGAGCCTCAGATCTTACATTATGAGATATTGTAGACGCCAAGAAGGAAGGTCAATACATGAAATGTATCGGTGTGCAGAACAGTTCAAAAATGGCATAATCCATATAATATGGTCAAAAGCATAATGAAAACAGGTTAACATCATAGAAATCAAACATATGGGCACACTTAAAATAGAGCATTCAAATCATTCCTACAAAAGGAATGACTTAAGTCTTATATTTAGTTCTGAGCTAGATGGTACACCCTACAATTCAGAAATCCCACGGGCTATATGGGATACACCCTTAACTCATCGACCAATCCCCCAATTCGAGTTTGCCACAAGAATTTGAGTACGTGATTGAGAACAAAGTGTGCCTCCTTGCCGACACACCATATTATGAGAAAGCATGCCTCCTTGCTGACATACAATCCACTACAACCCATACCGGTAAAGTATGGTTTTGGCGATGAAATGTCTAAACTCGTGCCTTATTCGGATAATCATCTAACTCTCTTTACACCAATATTTAGCCACTTAAGACCATAATTCATTTTCAAAACACTTGTTCCGTTCAGATTAAGGGCATCTCGTGTTAGGTATCGTCATACCTAGACTTGCAAGTCATATCATGTCATGTCATAACCTTATCCTCTTTTATTTGAAATCATGTTAATGACCACCAACAAGATTTCAACATCATAAGAGGATTCTTATTTAAAATTATCCATGAAACGTACACAAAACATTCTCTTCACAATACCTTAGCATGTGGTGGTCAATCCTTACCCAAAAACACATGAAATTATTCATTAGGAGACAAGATCATGCTCTCAAACACATTTCACATTCATAACTTATTAGGACCATAAATTTTATTATTTAAGAGGGAGTTCCATAAAACATACCCATAAATCACTATTTCGAATATCATCACATATACACACATGATTACAACACGATTCAATGGAAAAATCCCATAATAAATGCATAATGTTATTAAATTAGTTCTATGATAGATGCTCTTCAATGTTTTTCAAAACTCAATTATGAATACATTAAAAAATTATGCTTTGAAAATCATAAAGAAGACACAATTTAGCCCATGATATTTAGAATAGTTCTACACACCTTGAATTTAAGAAGACGTAGCGTAAAATCCGACCTTGAAGCTAAATACCTTTAAACCCTAGGTAGTCTCTCTTCTTTCGCTGGTTTGGAGATTTCAAAGAGGCAATAATACGTTTTAGGGATATTTTAACTTGTGGGGATTGGTTTAAAGGGGAAAATACTAAAAAGTCCCTCTAAGATATTTGAAAGTATCCCCAGAAAACATAGCCTTTGCGATGCGGTGGCTATCGTGGGGACTAGCCTCCGCGGCGCGGCACCTATCGCATGATCCAGCCTCTGCGATGTGGTGCCTATCGTGCGATCCAACTTCCAAGATGCGGGGGTATCACAGAGACTTACAACCTTTGTGTCCCATAAATGGCCCGAACAACATCTAAAAATTTTAGAATTCCTTCGAGATACCCTTTTAACACCCCTAATCATGAGTTGAGTTAAAAATTGATATTTAAAGTACGGAAAGATGAAAAATAAAATGGCCAAAATTTAAGGGTGTTACATTATCCTTCCCTTGGGATCATTCGTCTTTGAATGAAGACTAGGACCGCGTTAAGCACGATTTAAGGCGCTACATGGAATAAAAGAGAAAGATAAGATCAATGCCTTCGAAATAATCATCCGTAGATTCAAAGAGTGATGGATGCCTTGCATGCATATCATTCTCTGACTCCCAAGTAGCTTCCTCAACTTTCTTATTCCTCCACTACACTTTAACCGAAGCTATCCCTTTACTCCTCAACTTTTGAACTTGCCGATCTATTATACATGTGGGTTCTTCCTCATACGATAATGAATCCCTCACACCAATTGCCTCGACAGTCAATGAAAGCGAATGATATCCAATAATTTCTTTATAATTGACACGTGAAATATATGATGGACTAAACCTAAACTTGCGGGCAAATGCAACTCATAAGAAACTCCACTAACCCTTCTCGCAATCTGTTAAGAACCTATGTAAAGACGACTAAGCTATCATTTCTTTTTGAATCTCATGGATCTCTTTAAGGGGGAGACCTTTAGATATACCCAATCATCAACCTTAAATACTAACTCCCTACTTCTAATGTCAACATAGGACTTCTGGCGAGTTTGGGCATTCTTTAGCCGCTCTCTAATGACTTTACTTTGTCAATCGCTTGATGGAAAAGGTCAGGTCCAATGAAATAGGTTTCAACTACTTCATATCAATGAATCAGTGGCCTACGTCTTCTCCTATAAATAGCCTCAAAAGAAGCCATCTGGATGCTAGAGCGGTATCTATTATTATAGGCAAATTCTATCAATGGTATGTGATCCACCCAACCACCCTTAAAGTCAATTATGAAAGCCTTAAACATATTTTCCAAGGTTTGGATGGTGCGCTCTTCTTGCCTATCCGTTTGAGGGTGCAAGGAAGTGCTAAGGTTGACTTGGATACCTAAACCCCTTTGGAAAGACCACTAAAATTGAGAAGAGAATCATGTACCTCTATCGGATATGATAGATACTGGAGGCCCATGCAAACGAACTATCTCCTGAATGTACAAATTCGCATAATCATCACCCAAATAATTAGTCCTCATATGCAAAAAGTGAGCTGACCTGTCTACAATCACTCAAATAGAGTCATCGGTTTTGAGATCTCGGAAGTCTTGTAATGAAGTCCATGTTGATCATCTCTCATCTCTATAAAGGAAAATCTATATCCTACGAAGTGCCACCTGGACTCAAATGCTCCACCTTAACTTATTGACAGTTCAAACACTTAGACACAGAGAAACATCTCTTTTAATGTCATTCCATCAGTAAACCCTCTTAAGATTCTGATACATTTTAGTGGAGCTAGGGTGAACAACATACCTGGAAGTATGAGCTTCGTCAAGAATCCTTTCTCGCAATCCATCCACATCCAACACATATAACCTACCTTGATACCTTCAAATCCCATCACCTCTAATTTCAAATGCCATAACCTTTTATTGACTAGCATCTTTCTTAATATGCATTAAAGTAGGATCAATAAGCTGCTTTTACTTAACCTCAACACATAGGGATGATTTAGATACCTCTTGTACGAACACCCCTATATTCTCAAAGTCTAAGAGTTGAACACTCAAATTAGTAAGCCAATGAATATTCTTTACCATATTTATATTTCCTTTTTCAACATGAGAAAGAATGCCCATAGACAACTTGCTAAGGGCGTCAGCCACCATATTGGCCTTACCCGGATGATAGTGTAGGCTTATGTCATAATTTTTTAAATATTCCAACCACCGCCTTTGCCTGATATACAGTTCTTTTTGAGTGAACACATACTGCAAACTTTTATGATCAGAAAAGATATCAACATGGACTCTATAAAGATAGTGACGCCAGATTTTGAGTGCATACACCACAACCGCTATCTCTAAATCATGGGTGGGATAGTTCTTCTCATGCACCTTTAACTATCAAGATGCATAAGACACTACCTTACCATGCTGTATAAGTACACACCCAAGTCCTACCCGGGATACATTTAAACAATAAAACCCTCTGTACCCTCTGGGAGGGTCAAAATAGGTATAGTAGTCAACTTATTCTTAAGATTTTTAAAACTACTCTCACAAGAGTTAGACCTAAAAAAAATTCACCTTCCACTCATTCAATCTGGTAAGTGGAGCAGCTATGGATGAAAAAATCTCTACAAATCTCCTGTAATACCCAGCCAAACCCATAAAGCTCTAGATATCGATTGGAGTTATGGGTTTGGGCTATTTTTTCAATGCCTCAACCTTTTGGGGATCAACCTTAATTCCCTTACTATAAAAAATATGCCCTAAGAAAGCAATAGCACTAAGACAGAATTCACACTTGGAAAACTTTTCATATAGCTCATGGTCCTTAAGAGTATGAAGAAGGATTCGAAGGTGGTTGCGTGCTCCTCCTCACTCTTAGAATAAATCAAGATGTCATAAATAAATACTATGACGAACAAGTCTAGAAACTGGCAAAACATGAAGAGGGTACATAAGTTTATCTGTGACTTTGTTAAACAGAGAGTAATATATGCACATACAAAGGGAGCCGTCTTTCTTACACACGAGAATGGTTGATACGGTCTCCAAATCCATCATGTTTCCATTCAATTTCTCGAGTTATGATGGCACCTACTCTAACCCATCAAAATATGTAAAGAAGAAGTAAAAGACTCACAATGCTAAGACAATTGTAGCTCCAACCAGCGGTGTGATAAATTCTAAAGACTAGTGTTTTGATAGAAGAATGTCAGGTCATTGGAACATATTTTGTCTAGTTTTCCTAACCAAGAAGAAAAACAAGCTAGTTTCACTTTCAGTTGTCATTAAAACGTGTTTAGCGATTTTTTATACCACATCCTGGTGTGTATTTTTAGGAGTCACTAATCACATATGCACTACTTTGCAGGGGCTTAAAGAAATGCACAAGCTAAATGAGGTAAAGTTAATGTTTTACAAAATGATGGTTGAGCAGCACCAGCTTTAGCATAAGAAAATATCAGTATTTCGTTTGTTAATGATACAGTTTTAATTTTAAAAAATACATTAGATGCACCTTCTATTAGAATAAATTTGATTTCAGATTTTAGAGTTTTGAGATATGGTTATGATGTTAATTTTTTGATAACAATCGTGTTATTAGCTATAGTAAATATTTCATCTCTATTGGTACATTAATTGATGGTCTTTTTATTATTAATGCCTCTCTTGAGTTGCAACAAACTATTGAACTTAATAATGTTAACCTTTCAATTAAAAGAAAACATTCGTCTAAATTTAATGAGACTTAGTTATGGCATTTGCGCTTATGTCACATAAATCTAGATTGGATTTTGATGTTGATTCGAGACATCCCTTTAGTTTTTTTTTAAAAGTGGAGGAACTACCAACATATGAATCCTATTTAGATGGAAAAATAACTAAGAAACATTTTCCCTCAAAATAAAATAGAGAAAATGATAAATTAGAGTTAATTCATTCTGATTTATGTGGCCGAATGAATGTTCAAGTAAGAGGTGGTTATGAGTATTTTGTGACTTTCATTGATGATTACTCAAAACATAAATAGATTTATTTGTTGCATAGTAAGTCTAAGTGCTATGAGAAACTTAAAGAGTGTAAGACAGAAAGAGAGAAACCACAAGAGAAATATATCAAATCATTGTAATATGATCATGATGGTGAGTACCTCTCTAAAGATTTTAATAGTTAGTTATCGGAATAAGAAATTGCATCTCAAATGAATAAACCTAGAACTCCTCAACAGAATGGTGGAGAAAAAAAGAAGAAACATGAGTCTTTTAGAAATGGTTAGATCTATGATGAGTTACTTTGATTTGCCTTCTTCTTTTTAGAGTTGCTCTAAAAACAATAGACTATATTATGAACTTAGTTCATCTAAATTGGTTCCTGTTACACCTATAGAACTTAAACTGGGCATAAACCTAGTCTGAAACATGTTTCCAGCACATGTGATGGAAGGAAAGTCATAAAAGGTAAAATCTAGATTAGGAGTATGTGTTTTATTAGTACCCTAAAGGAGCAAAAGGTGATCGATTTTACAATCCTAAAGAAAAAAGTCATTGTGAGTACAAAAATCAAATTTCTGGAAAAGGATTTTATTATAAATCATGATCCCAGAAGTAAACTAGTTTCAATAATATTAAGCAAAGAGGTAACAAGTTGTCACGACCAACACCGAGGCCCTGGTCGCGACGGGCATCTGAGCCAGGATGACCCGAGAGACCCCCTAAGCATGTAATCATAATCATATACCATGAGATATAAATTCCTAAATACATATAAATCCCTTTATTAAACCTTAATAAATTCTGAATACGACCCATACGGGAAATCATATCTATTCTAAACAAGTCTACGAAGTCTTTACTGAATGAAAAATGACAATTTTTCTAAACCTAGACAAGGACACCATCTGGACAAATAAAACCATAAAGCTAAAAGAGAATTAACACGTATAAAAATTTTCCTTCCTAAGCAAGGGAGGCTCATCAACTATGGATATCTGGATAGAATCTACTGTTTAGTGAAATCATGGGGCTGAGCCTCAGAACCTGAAATATAGGGGTAAATACATGAAGGAACTGGTATGTAGAACAACACAAGAACAAATTATAGTTTGTGTAACATAGGAGAGTGAATTTCATAAAACAATTCAACATAAGGTAAGTGAAAACACCTGTGCATAATTTGATGAGCTTTCACATATTTTATTGTAACCGAGATTCAACTCTATATTTTACTTTTAAGAATGATGGTACAACCTACACATCTAGTACCCATGGTCTATGGTTCTACTATTAACTCGTTGGCCAAGCCTCCAAATAAAACTTTGCCGCAAGGACGGGGTCCTACATAATAGGTTAGTATACCAGTGCTTCAGTGGCAAGTATACATTGGCCATAGCAAATCATGTCACCTAAATCGGAAATACTTTGTTTCTTGCAATGAGACCTTACACTCAAATGACTTCTTTGGGTAACCATCTAACTCTCTTTAAGCCTACTTTTAGTCCTTTAAAACATGCATTTTTCTCAAAACATGGTCTGAATTCTGAAAAGTTTATAAATTGTTCTTATCTGAGTGTGTAATGGCATTTGACTAATTTGGTATTTTCATACCAACACTTGCAAGTCGTATAAACCATATAATATCATGTTGTAGTATTTCCATTCAAACTAAGCTATTGGACCACCAAAATATTTAAACAATGCAAGAGACTTCTTATTTCAAAATATGTAAAAACTTATGCAAAAACTCTCTCTGTTCAATACTTTAACATATGGTGGTCAATTCCTTCATAAAAACCTATGCAATTCTTTCAATTATAACATTTAACATTTATAAATAAGAAAACACCCTCTCTTCAATTCATAACTAACATCAAGTCCATAAATGATAGTAAAACATTTGGCTCGTGCTTTAAGACATGCAATTGAATAACCCATAACATGTTAAATCAAGATGTATCATGATGAGAGAGGGAGTATTATATTCACACTCTCAATTGAAATTTCAAAACTAAAAACACATGTATATGCGAACATAACTCAATTTCATTAAAAGGCCTCAAGACCCAAATACTATATTATCAAAATGGGTTCATGGTTCGTCTATTCAAAATGATCTTTGAAACCCTTTTTATAAACATAATAATATATCTTCAAGGCTTAGTAAAATAATGAACTTATGGCCATGGAGTTTAGGATAGTTCTACATACCTAAAGAATGACGAACACGTGGACAAATTGACCTTTAAAGCTTAAGAGATCAAACCCTAGGTTGTTTTCTCTTCTTATGCATAAGGAAGATGATCTAGGGATATTTTTGGATCATAATACATGATTTGGGACTTTAATTCATCTATAAGTGTTTAGGGATGGTTATGGGACGTGAAAGGACCTTATTTCCTTTAAAATAACATAAAAATAGAGTATTGACGCTACTATTCCTTAGCCATGTGGGGACCCAAACCTCATCGCCTAGAATTAATGTGGGTAACCCATGGTCTATCGTCTAGGAATTCCAGTGGTTGTTTGCGGTGGTCATGCAATGCCCGGCCACCGCATGGACCCTATTTTGTGATGCGCACTTGATTTTGAGGTCCTAAAATACCTCCAGCACCTCCAAGAATGTCTATGCATGGCCTACAATATTATATGAATTATACAACTATAGGGCATCAAATTATCCCCCCTTGGGATAATTATTACCCGAATGATGACTAGGAATATAACAAGCATGATTTTAAATGTTAATTGGAAATAAAAGAGTAGCACAAGATTAGTACCTTCCATATCATCATCCACAGTTTCAAAGAGGGTCGGATATCTCATACGCATGTCATTCTCCTACTCCCAAGTAGCTTTCTCATCTTTATGATTCTTCCATAACACCTTAACTAAAGCTATCTCCTTACTTCTCAACTTTCAAAATTGGCAATCTAAAATAGCAATGGATTCTTCTTCATATGACAATGAGGTCTTTACATTAATCTCTTTCATAGTCTACACAAGAGAATGACATCTATAACATTTCTTCAACATTGATACATTAAATAAAGGATGAACGATAGCCAAATTTGTGGGTAAATCTAATTCATAAGCAACCCCACCAATCATTCTCGTAATCTGATAAGGTCCTATATATCAAGAAAAAAGTTTTCCTTTATTACCGAATTGCATGACTCCCCTCATAGGGGAAACCTTTAGGAACACCAAATCATCAACCTCTAACTCTATAACTCCCTGAGTCTGTACCCCAGATGCCACACGGTTCTTACAACCTCGAAGGACCATAAGCTAACCCATGACTAGTACCTGCTGTGAGTACTGAATAATTATACTGATATAATGTTGAAATAGGCTAAAATTCCATAAGGTTCATAATCTGAATACTGATAATAATATTTGACAATAATATCTGAAAACTGAATACTGTCTGAACTAATCTAGTTTGAAAAGCCTCTAACTGAACTGTTTGAAAGTAGAGTTGATAGGACAAGCCCCCGACTAACTTCGACTACTGAAATACTGAAGCTACTATAATGCCGAAATAAAAGCATATACTCGATATATGAGGACTCACTACTGAATCTGCGACTGCTGACTGAATCTGTCTAAGCACGATCAGGAACCTGAGCATCCGAACCTATGATATGAGACATCATAGCGTAAAAATAAAGTATATGTTAGTACGTGGAATGTACTGGTATACTAGATGAGGTAAGGTTGAATGCAAGGGTTCATATGCATGAACAATAACTGACTAAATGATATGGAATAACTGAGTAAGTGTTCATGGATAAATGAAACAACTGTAAATACTTAGTATGCTATACTGCGCATATACATGTATACAATATCTGAGCTTTTATTGAAGCTGAGAACTAATTTCTGATAACTGAGTAACTGATACTGATTGACTATGTCTGACAATCCTAGTTTTATAGAAATAAACTAACTTCTATACCGAGACTGTAAATAAAACTGTGGGAAGTAATCATCTAAACGACATTCCTCAAATAAGGTAATTGGGGTCCAACCTGTAACCCCAATTAGAAGAGTGCCAGTACCGTGCCATGGGTAAATATAAGCTGAAGAGTTACCCTCTTCTGGTAGATACTCTAATGTGAATGGTGGTACCCTCAACTGGCAGGTTAAAACACCTCATCAACCCTCAACTGGCAGGTTGATACCTTAACGTACGTTGGCTACATAGTTTTGGAATGCAAGGATTACTTCTAAGGATCACACCCCATACTGGCAGGTGAGCCCCCATCGTTGGATTTACTCGGTGTTGAATCCTACTTCCAACTCAATAGACCGTGGACTAATTTTTAGCCTGTACTGGATTTGACTTAACTGTTACTGATTGTGTTAACTGACTGAACTGGACTGAGTTTACTGAGTTCTATAACTGACTGAGTACTACTTTTCTGTGACATGATTGAGACTATTCTGTAAATATTGTAGCTCTAGGTAAACATCTAGATTTTTGGGTAGTGAACACCCTCGGGACCCGATAGCATGGCAAGTAAAGCATAGCATGATCTTGAAAAGCATAAGAAGGTCCACTTGTTCATAATTCATTCATAGAGATATTTTATCAAATACTTGTAAAGCATAAGCTTGTACATATGCTAGCATGACATGATTTCACCATTTAATTCACATGGACATTCTATCAAACACATGGGGAGCACAACTTAATGCATATAATCATGGACAACATGTAAACATTGTAACTACAATAACCAAACTTTCTAATTGAAGGATTATAACGTGGGAATTACACAATTCAATATACATGCTATTTCAGTTTCATGGAATCTATAATTAATCATGGGTTGAAACTCAATTAATGTGAAGAACATGAATATAATCCAATTTCAAGCATGTAAATCATGAATCAATAATCTTGTAGTTTTAAATATGGATTCTTCGAATCTATGGGTGAAAGGAACCCATAGATGTATACCTAACATACCTAAGAAGAAAAGTTCTTGAAGGTTCTTGGAGTAATTCTTGAGCTTTACTCTTGTTTTCTTAAAAACTACGGTTTGCTAACTAAGAGAGAATATTTTTAATCTTGAGAAAAGTGAGTAAATAATGCTATATTGGGTTATTAAGGGGCTTAATTTCGTGCTTAGACTGCTTAGGGGTTTTGAGAATTGACCAAACAGCCCCTAAAATAAAATCACGGAAACTAAAAATCCTGATTTTGCATGCTCGCGCAACGCGGTGAAATTGCGCCAGCTCACTGGAAACTTGAAAACTGGGATATGAAAGCTTGGAATGACGTGGTACAATCACAGTACCCCACTGTATGCGAATTTAACCCTTGGCGCGACACACCATGATCGCGGAGTCACACTGGAAAGTGACACTTGGGAAATTGTCTAGTGGAACGATACAGTGGGATCGCAATGGCTCACAGTATTTTGACAATTACCATTTGCACCCTCTCCGCGATGTGGTGGAGTACCAGGTGGTACACTATTTTACTAAAAATGCTATAACTCTTCACCCGGGTATCGGATTTGGGCAAATTTTATATCGTTTGGAAACTGACTGAATTTCCTACGCAATGATAAGCTCTAAACTGAAAAATACTATGTATTTTAAGAATTTTATATATAAATACTTATGTACTTAGAAATAAATTAAGCTAGGGAAATATGGAGTATTAAAATATCTCCTCCTTAGGAATATTTATCCTCGAATAAGACTGATTAAGCTGAGAAACACTGATAGACTAAGTCTAACACTGAATATGCACAACTGAAATATGATTACATTATTGAAATCACTAATAAGATGAGTTTTCATACTGAACATTCATATCTGATGCATGAATATATGACTAAACTGATTCATTAATGCATGACTGAATATGCAACGGTAATCGATACCAAATTTGTAACTGTGACTAAACCTAGAACTGAGTAAATCTAAGAAAGATTGTTACCTTAAGCTAAATCTCAGTTTGCAAAGAAGAGGTAAGGTAATTTGGTCCGTATAGCTTCTTCTTCTCCCCATGCATCTACCTCAATAGAATGATTTCACCAAAGAACTTTGACCAAGGGAACTTCTTTGTTCCTCAGTAGGCGAATCAGGCGATTGAGAATTTGGACTAGAACCTCTTCGAAAGAGATATCATTCTAAATATCTACACCCTCAAAGGGAACTATGACTGCTGGGTCTCTGAGCTGTATTAAGTTACTCTTTAATGAATTTTATTTTCTCCATCACCTGATGAACAAGGTCATGCCAAAAAAATGGGTTTCACCCACTTTTTACCACCCAATCGGTGTCCTATATCACTTCTCATATAGAGCTTCAAAAGGAGACATCTGGATGCTAGAGTGGTAGCTATTATTGTAGGAAAATTCTACAAATGGTAAGTGATCCACCCAACTACCTTTAAGTTCTATTACACAAGATCTCAAGATATCTTCTAGGGTCTCAATGGTGTGCTCTTTCTGTCCATCCATTTGAGGATGAAAATTAGTGCTAAGATTTATTTGGGTAGCTAAACCCCTATGAAAAGTTCACCAAAATTGAGAAGAGAATTGTGTATCTAGATCAAATATAATAGACACTGGAGCTCCATGCAAAGAAACTGTCCTAAATTCACAACTTAGCATAATCATTTCCTGAATAATTAGTCCTCACCAGAATAAAGTGGGTTGATTTGGTCATCCTGTCTACAATCATCCAAATACAGTCATATTGGTTTTGGGATCTCAGAAGTCCTGTAATAAAGTCCATGTTATTCATCTCCCAATTCTACATGGGCAAGGCTATCTCTTGGGAAGTGCCACCTGGACTCAAATGTCCCCTCTTAACTTGTTGATAATTCAAACACTTAGCCACAAAGTTAGCAACATCTCTTCTTATGTTATTCCACAAGTAAATCATCTTAATATCGTGATACATTTTAGTAGATCTAGGGTGACCAACATACCTGGAAGTGTGAGCTTCATCAAGAATCCATTATCGCAACCCACCCACATTCGACACATATAGCCTACCTTGATACCTCAAAACTCCATCACTTTTAATTTTGAATGCCAATACTGTCTGTTGACAAACATATCCCTTAATCCATATTAAAATGGGGTCCCTGGTTTTCTTTTCCTTAACCTCATCACATAGGGGTCATTTAGCCACCTCGTGTATGAACAATCCTCGATCTTCAGAATCCAGGAGTCAAACCCCCAAATTAGAAAGTGGATAAATATCTTTTACCTTATTATTATTTCCTTCCTCCATATAAGAAATATTGCCCATGGACAACCTGCTATGGGCATCAACAACCACATTAGCCTTTCCCGAGTGATAGTGTAGGCTAATGTCATAATACTATAATAATTCCAACCACCGCCTCTTCTTAAGGTTTAACTCTTTCTATGAGAAGACATACTGCAAACTTTTGTGATCAGTAAAAATATCTACATGCACCCCATACGGATAATAACGCCAAAGTTTTAGTGAAAATACCACAACAACCAACTCTAAGTCATGGGTGAGATAGTTCCTCTCATTCACCTTTAACTGTCTAGATAAATAGGCCACAACCTTACCATGCTACATAAGTACAAACCCAAGTCCAACCCAGGATGCATCACAGTACACAACAAAAACCTTTACACCCTTAGCAAGAGTCAAAACTGGTGCAACAGTCAACTTACCTTTCAGTTTCTCAAAACTATTCTCACAAGAGTCATACCATAAGAATTTCACCTTTTTCTGAGTCAATCTAGTAAGTGGAGTATCTATGGATTAAAAACTCTCTAAAAATCTTTTGTAATACCCTACCAAACTCAAAAGGCTCCAAATTTTGATTGGATTCGTGGGTATAGGCCATTTTATCACTGTCTCAACCTTTTGGGAGTCAACCTGCTATTTGGTAGTATCCTGGGGAGGTCATCAGGAAAGACTTCTAGGAATTCATTAACTATAGGAATCGACTAAAGGTAAGGACTTTCAATTCTAGAATATTTGACCCGAACAATATGACACAAACAACCCTTTGATATGAGCTTACGGGCCCTAAGTTAAAATATGAATTTCCCCTTAGGTACTAGAGTATATCCCTCCCACTCTATCACTGGCTCATTAGGTAAAGAGAAAGTGACTTTCGGGTTCTATAGTCTTATGTAGCATAACATGAATGGAGTCAATCCATTCCCAGTATAGCATCAAAATCAATCATGTCAAGTTTTTCAAGATCAACCATAGTATCACGACAAAATTTAGACATCACATAATTTTTATAAATTCTGCTAGTTATAATGGAGTTGCCAATAAGAGTACAGACAAAAAAGGGTTTAGGAATATTTTTAGGCTCAAAACCAAAGTTAAGTCCCACATAAGTGGTCACATAAGACAATGTAGAAACGGGGTCAAGTAACACATACACATCACGAGAGAAATTATGTAACATACCCGTGACCACATCCGGTAAATCCTCTAAGTCCTGACAAGTAAATAAGGCATACAAATGGTTACAACCATCACCGGTTCTAGATGCAACACCCTTAGCTGGATGGAATGGAGTAGTAGATTAGGCTCTAACTGCCCCATAAGCCCCCACGGCGGAGGGACAATCCTTCTTAAAGTGACTGATCTTCCTACAACTATAACACATAAGAGTCTTATACTGACATCTTCTTGGTTGATTCTCCCCACAAGTATTACAGGAAGGGTATTGTCTTAATGGATGACTCACACTTCCTTGAGACTGAGTACCCTACATCTTTGACGTACTACTCGTCTAGGAATTTTAGAAGCAATGATTTGGTGAAGGCCTAGGAACTGGGGAATCGGATGAGGACTGGGCATTTCTCTAGAATTTTAGTTTAGACAAATTCTTATCCCACTTGCCACTCTGTTGCTGACTGACATCTGATCTGCACACCTAGATCTCTTAGCCTACATTTTTTTTCCCCTTACCTATGTCTGCCTCTTCTACCTAGAACATATGCACTGATAACCTGGAGAAATATATGTTCTTTTTTAGCATTGCCCCCTTACATTCTAGAATCAAATCATTCGACAGACTAGAGGAAAACTTCCTCATATGAGCTCTTATGATGGCCACTAACACTAGAGCATAACGGGAAAGCTGCATGAACTTTAATGCATATTCTTTGACACTAATCTTTCCTTGTTCCATATTTATGAATTCTTCAAATTTTTCTTCCCACAATTCTAGGGGAAATAAATGATCCAAGAAGGCCTCTATACTCACCGAACATAGAAGGTTTATCATCCTACCCCATTAATCTTCCAACTCATTGTACCATTGGTTAGCTATGTCCTTCAACTAATAGTCTGCCAACTAAACCCGTTCAACCTCTCTATAATACATGTATCTAAAAATTCTCCATTTCATTAATAAATCCTTAGGGGTCCTCCTCAACCTTTATACTAGTAAATACAGGTGGGTTCAGCCTCATGAATTGTAACACCCTATTTTCTGGCTAAGGTTGAATCATCCTTCCTACATTTATAGACCCAAACACAATGGTTTATAATTAGATATGTGTAAATGAAACTTTCTAAGTGTGGAAATACCCTTGGAGATAAACATACACCATAAAAATCTCCTATCTCAAAAGTTTATTTGAGCATTTTCCTATCAATCAATTTTTAGTTGATGATTTAGCTTGGGTCAAATTCTAGAGACTATTTCTCCTAGGATATGAAAATTCATGTGGGCTACTATATTTCAAATTGAATCCCTTCGAGTCTTTTTTCTAATGCCACCTACCGTTTGTTAATTCGAGTCTAGAGTAAAATATTATGACTGTTTGAATGAGGCACTGTCCAGGCTGTGCGATGGGGCATGAGTCACCCACTTAAGGCCTATGCTATAAGCTTTCCATATCACACCTTGGTCTATGCCATGGTCTGTGCATCATATGGCTAAGGCAAAGTGGCGTAAATGCTCTATTTTTGTGTTATTTTAAGGTCAATAAGGTCCTTTCAAGTCCCATAACCATCTCTAAACACTAATAGATGAAATTAAAGTCCATATACATTTTTTACCACTCACCAAAATACCTAGTTCATCTTTCATAAGCACAAGAAGATAAAACCACCTAGGGTGTAAACACTTAAGCTTCAAAGGTCAATTTCTCCATGTTTTCGTCATTGCTAAGGTACATGGGGCTATTCCAATTCTCATGGGCATAGATTTTAAGATTTTTACAAGAATTTAAGTTATATATGTGTGTACGTGTAATGATTTTTGGGAAATTATTTTAAGAGCATGCCTGATGGACCTAATTTGATGAAAATTTGTATTTGACATGGGGTTTTTTCATAAGCTTGATTTATACTCTCGTGCATATGTGATTTGAGTTTGAAAAGTTATTTGTGAAATTCCTTTTCCCATGATGAATTTTATGGTCCTTTCATGTCATAAATTGTGAATTATTATAAGGGCATGAATTAAAAGCCCTTTTAGCTCTTGAGATTTATGTAAAACCAATGATGTGACTTATTTATGAATGATGAAAACTCTTGAGTTTAAATACCTCTTTAATAACTATGCATTGTTGTTTGTATACTTTCAAAACGGGTATGTCATATGCTAAAGGTGTTTGTGTCATAATTGAAAAAAATGTATGCGTTGAATAAATGAATTGGCCACCATATGTTAAAGATTTGTAAAGAGAGTCTGTTGCATGAGTTTACATATGCTTTTGAAAATAAGAACTCTCGTGTGATTTGATAAAATCTTTTAGGTGGTCATATGCATATTTTCTAATGAGAAGTGCGGATACAATGTGGTATGATATGAATAACTTGCAATTCTAGGTATGACGATACCCTGTGATGATATGCCCTTAATAGAATAAGCACTAAATGTTTTCGAGCATGCAACATTCTTTTTAAAGGTCTAAAATTGGGCTAAAAGAGAGCTATGTGGTTACTCAAAAAAGGCATTTGAGAGAAAAGGGTTCATTACTGGAAACTGTGTTTTGACAATGTGGAACTTATGATATGTTATCCTACATGGGAGGATAATTAAGACATCTCACTTGGGGGAATCCTATGGTATGCTCACATGGGGGTATTACCAATTTTATAAACTCTAATACTTGTAGAAAACTTGGAATAGGTGCTTGGCCGCCGAGTCAAGGGCGGATTCCATACAGCCCATAGGATTGTAGCAATTTAGAGTGTACCATCTTTCTCAGAAGTAAACCAAAAAGTTGAGTCATTATTACAAGAATTTTTTTTAAAGCATATCAAATTATGCCCATGTGTTTAATGTATATACTATGCTAAATTATTTTATAAATGCTCTAGATTATTTTATATGGAATATATGTTATTTTTGGTTAGTTCTGCATACCAATACATTTCAGGTATTGACCTTCCATTGTGGTAGCTATAATGTCTTATAATGTAGGTACTGCGGTAGATTTCCATGGTTTTACTCAGCAGTATATTACTTCCTAAACTCCAGAGATTGTTCACCTTCCATTCTTCGAAAGGCATTCTATTCTTATGTTAGTTCAGTTGTCATATGGTCCTGTCGGGGGCCTTATTTCGGTCTAGATTAACTAGTAATTCAGTAAAGGTTTCATAGAAGGATGTTGGGTATTGAATTATCATATTTTGTTGACACAGATTGTATTATAAATTCCTTTGAATTTCATTGTCTTCCATATTTTGATTTATGTATGGATTTTGCTTATGATAGTATGCTAAGGGGTTTCTCGAGCCTTTGTGGTTCGGGATGTCCATCACATCCAATATCCTAACTTAGGTCATGACAAACTTGGTATCAGAGTATGGTTCCTGGTCCTAGGATGTCTATAAAGTTGTGTTTAGTAGAGTATTGGTTATGCATGTGTTGTGCACCACACTTATAATCAGGAGGCTGCCGAGCATTTAGGAGTTATTTTCTATTCTTTCATACTCTAGTTCATGCTGTAGAATCATCCATCGGAAAGTTATCCTAATTCCTTACTTGCTCTAATTTTATTGGCCATGTCTCATTGTCGAGATAATACAAGTGCAAAAGCTTAGAGTCTAAAGGATATGTCCATTCAAAATTGGGTCATACAAAATATTATTAAATAGCACAAGGAAATGAGAGGAGTCCATTAGTTCTTCAAAGTGTATTAATTCGAGTGTATACCTTTATCTTGATGAAATCGTGCTTTTCAGCCTAAGGTATAAAGTGTATTCAGTTTCTTTCAAAAATCTTGTTGTAGATGCCATGCTTAAGGGTAGAGTTATGTAGTAGAATGTTGGAATTGTATTTCCACCCGTGTAGTTGTATATAATAGGGTGTCATGATCTATTGGTAGTAAAATAGTTCAAAATTTAGTGATATGGATTCTAAATTTTGGAGGTTAGAGTAAGGATGACTTTTGCATTAATAAGCTAGTTTTAGTTGTACAACCGTTGATTTAGGGATGGTTTGCCATTTTGTAGTAATAGACTAATGTGGTAGAAATATCTGTAGATTGTATGGTAGTCTGTGAAGGAAGTTTATGGCTATGATTATTATTTATTCAAAATAGGGAAGGATCGCAGAATGGTTAGTTATGGTGGTTAGAGAAATTATTTATATGTGAATGAAAAGGGGTAGATTAGATAATAAGTTATGCCTAGAGACTCATTGGTGTAAATGGAATTTGAAGGTAGTCTAACTGTAAGCATGGGTAAGTAAATATGACGTTATAAAGTAGAATATGTTGATAAGTTCGTAATGGGTTATAACATAAGATTAAGATCAACTATCACTATTAGGTAACTTTACCCTCTTGATTGTCTTTTCTCTAGTCGTTGAAAGCTAGTAATACATGTGAGAAGGTATTTAGTAGATTTTGAGGTATTGTAGTAATGTCGTGGAGAGGATGAACTTATGGTTCATAGTTAAGTGAAATAAGACGCTTAGGCTGTATTTCTATTAGATTGATTAGTATAGTATGCGGCATGATTCATATGATTGGTGTTTTTATACAATAGGCTTGAACTTTTAAAGGGGAGTGTAGTGGTAAGATTAGTAGCTCAAGATAGATAATGCATGTTCTATGGGAATGAATTAGTTGGCTTGGTGTAATTTTTGAAATAGCCTAGGTTGGTAACTTCCAGAATAAGGAGTGGATAATTGTGATATATATATCTATAGTCATGAGGACTAGTGTTAAAAATGATGAATTGTGGTTGAGTCAGTAAGTGGATAAGGGCGTAAGAATATAAGAATAATTAAAAACCCCATGTAGTATGTTGTTAGGTAAGGTTTTATGGGTATAAGTGACATGTTTACCTAGTTTACGTTTTTTAATTTTATAGTATGGAAAATTTTGTGGAGTTGTTGTATGGTGTTGTTTAGAGTTGAATTGTGGAAATATAGGTAGGATGTATGTGCCTTTGGTATAGTTTTACAAATTTTAAGTTGTAAGTTATGTAATTAGAGATTTAATGCGAGTATGTTAAGTGATGTAGAGTAAACTGTTATGTGATAGGGGATGTGGATATGTACACTCATGAGAGTGTGAGTTGTAGAGTGATGGATATTGAGGCTAGTCAAAGTTCAGAGTAGCATTTCTAGAAAGGAAGGCCTTCAGAGTATAGTTTATCAGAGAGAGAGTTTAGCGTTTATGTATATGGTGATATCTATTTTGTGTTGAGAGTTGTTGCTATAGATTTGATGTGAGGTTATATCCTCAAGTCCAAGATTGTGACTTTGATCTAATGGGGAGATAATGAACTAAGGTTGTTCTTGAATTTTTTTATGGTGGCAAGTTTCAGGGAAGTGTCATGATAAAACTATTCATATTTAAGCAATCTTATCCTACATCAATTTAATGAGGACATTCTGCCAATTTCTTATGTATTGAAGTCATGCCTATGCCTAAGATCCAAGTTATCTATATGACTTATGTCATGTTTCGACCTCCAAACTAGAAGCAATGATGTCTCAGTAGTACAATTTCTTTTCAAAGTATTCAACCTCTATGTTATAATGTTTATGCCCCATATCATGCTTAGTTCTACAGGTTTATGCTTTCTATATTATCGATTTATTTAGTGTCGGGTTTAGCAAAAGTGATAAGGTTTATGCAAACTCATGGCCATTTGCAGTTTTTTAAATGAGGAGCAATAAATCCAAGTGGAAATCCTTGTGTCCATCGTTGACTACATGACTTCCAGCTCTATGTTATACATCTCATGATATATGCTCACATGTTTCTCATTGTTCCTGGTCCTAAGAACTCATGTTTTGTATGGATACGTCCAAACAACTCTTGATCAATGATCTAGGCATTTGATATATGAAGCCCTTCATACCTATTGCATCGTATTTGGCAACTCATGTCCCACCTTGAGTAGTGCTACAAGTAGGACTTATAAGTTAATAGTATTAATACAATTCATGATGCTTACACTTGGGTCCCTCAATGAACCTCCGTATGATAGTATGATAGTAGTTATGTAAGAGTAGTATTGTTTTAGGTAGGGGAGTAGATGTTCTTGAATGTGAATATTTGATGTGATTTCTTGGTATAAGGTTATAGGAAAAGAGGGATGAAGGATATGAGCTTTTGTTATATGAAATAGTTAGGAAGGAGATATGTGGTGAAAATCTTTACGAGGGTGATTGAATTTGCTGGTCTTAGTGGGGAGATACATGAAGTTGTTATAGTAATGGTAGACTTGAATGTGGTGATTAATGAAAACACAAACCCATGTACAATGTGGTTAAGTACTCCCTGAATTAAAATCCAAGGGTGTTTGATGGTAGTGATAAGGTGAAGTAATATTCTTAAACGGATGTAGAGTATGGGGTCCCATAACTTAAGCTAGCACCTTTTACTCCGAGTTAGGCTTCAACATAGAATTACTATGAAGTGGGACTCAAAATCTTATGGTTTGATGTGTGATGGGAGAATTGTAAGTTGGAATTGATGAAGTATGTTATTTTTTATGTGGGGCATAGATGAGAAGTGTCTTAAAGTTTAAGGCTATTCGTTGCATTATGTAAGGTAGAGAATGCTTATATTCCTGTCTCCCATGAAATCTAATTTCATAATTAGTACCGATGTAAATCAGGCGTATGATCGCCAAATAAAATCATGGCTTATGATGTGATGATTACGATCCCAAGAACTCGTGTACAAGGTTATCTCTATGTCAATTCTTATTATCTCAGGCTTCTTGCTTATACTTTTCACTAGGGGTTATCATGAAGCTCTTTGATTTCTTTGCAAATTTTTTTGAGAAAAAATGTTCAATGTGAGGTTACGTTCCTTATTCCATACTTTTAGAGCTCTAAAAAGTTCCTACCATTCATTAGGGGACGAATGATCCCTAGAGGGAGATATGTAACACCCTGCTATTTCTGGCTATGGTCGTACCGTCCTTCCTACATTTGTAGACCAGAACCCATTGGTTTCTACTCATATATTTATGTGAATTACACTTTCTTATTATGGAAATATCCTTCAAGATGAATATACACCATAAAATCTCCTAGCTCAAAGTTGAGTTGAGCATATTCCTATCGATTATCCTAGGATATGAAGATATATGTGGGCTATTATATATCAAATTGACTCACTTTGAGTCTTCTTACCAATGTCACTGACTGTTCATCAATCCGAGTCCGAAGTAAAAAGTTATGAGTGTTTGAATGAGTTACTATCCAGGCTATACGATGATGCATGCATATTTCACTTAAGGCCTATGACATAGGTTGTACGTTGCACACCTTGGCCTATTCCATGGGTTCTGCACTATATGACTAAGGTAAAGCAGCATAAATGCTCCATTTTTGTGTTATTTTAAGGTCAATAAGGTCCTTTCACATCCCTTAACCATACCTAAACACTTACAGACAAAATTTAAGTTCATATACATGCTTTATCACTCACCAAAATCCGTAGTTAATCTTCCTTAAGAACAAGAAGAGAAAACAACCTACGGTTTGAACTCTTAAACTTCAAAGGTCAATTTCTCTAGGTTTTCTCATTGCTAAGGTACGTGGGGCTATCCCAAATCTCATGGGCATGGGTTTTATGATTTTTACAAGTGTTAAAAGTATATACATATGTACATGTAATGAGTTTTGGGAAATTATTTCAAAAGCATGCATCATGGACCAAAATCAATGAAAATAAGTATTTGACATGGGACTTTTCCATAAGCTTGATTTATAATCTTGAGCATATGTGATTTGAGCTCTATAAGTGATTTGTGAATATGAATTGTGAAATTCCTTTCCCCATGATAAAATTTATGGTCCTTGTATGTCATAAATTATGAATTATTTTGAGAGCATGAATTAAAATCCCCTTTTGATCATGAGATTTATAGATAACCAATGTTGGGGCAGGTTTATGAATGATTAAAACTCTTGAGGTTAAATGCCTTTTTAACCACTATGTATTGTTGCTTGTACGCTTTCAAAAAGGGTATGTCTTATGCTAAAGGATTTTGTATCTTAATTGTAAGAAATGCGCATGATGAATAAATTAACTGGCCACTTATGTTAAACATTTGTAAAGAGAGTATGTTGCATGAGTTTACATATGCTTTTAAAAATAAGAACTCTCATGTGATTTGATAAAATCTTTTGGGTGGCCATAGACATGTTTTCAAATGTGAAGGGCGGATGTGATGTGGTATGATATGAATAACTTTCAAGTCTTGGTATGATTATAACCTGTGATGATATTCCCTAAACAAAATAAGCACTAAATATGTTCGAGCACGGAGCATAATTTTTAAAGGACTAAAATTAAGCTAAAAGAGAGCTAGATGGTACTCGGAAACTGCATTTAAGTGAAAGGGCTCATTGATGGAAACCTTGTTTTTCCAATGTAGGACTTATGATATGATATCCTACATGGGAGGATAATTAGGACATCTCACATGGGGAGATTCCTACGGTATTGTCACATGGGGGGTATTACAAATATTATGAACTCAAATCCATGCAGAAAACTTGCATGGAGGCTTGGACGCCTAGTCAAGGGTAGATTCCATATAGCCCGTGGGATTGTAGAAATGTCACGTGTACCATCTAGCTTAGAAGTAAAGCAAAGAGTTGAGTCATGATTACAAGAAAATATTTTGAAGCTTATATAATTATGACCATGTGTTTTATGTATATACTATGCTAAATTGTTTTCTAAATGCTCTCGATTATTGTATATGTAATACATGTTATTTTTTATTAGTTCTGTATACCAATACATTTAAGGTGTTGACCTTCCTTTATGGTAGCTAAAATTTCTTATAATGTAGGTACTGAGGTAGATTTCCATGGTCCCGCTCAGCAGTCGATTACTTCCTGAACTCAAGAGGTTGTGCGCCTCCCATTCTTTAGAAGGTATTCTATTGTTATGTTAGTTCAGTTGTCTTATGGTCCTGTTGGGTGCCTTATTTCAGTCTAGATTGACTAGTAATTCAATAAAGGCTTCATAGATGGATGTTGGGTATTGAATTATCATATTTTAGTGACACAGATTGTATTATAAATTCCTTTGAATTTCATTATATCTTTCGCACTTTGATTTATGTTTGTATTTTGCATAAGATAGTATGCTAAGGGTTCTCTTAGGCCTTTGTTGTATGGGATGCCCATTGCATCAGGGGTCCTAGCTTAGGTCATGAGAAACTTGGTAACAGAGTATGGTTCATGGTCCCAGGGTATCTACGATGTCATGTTTAGTAGAGTCTTGGTTATGCATGTGTTGTGCACCACAATTATAATCTGGAGACTACCGGGCATTAAGGAGTTATTTTCTATAATTTCATACTCTAGTTCATGCTGTAGAATCTTCCATAGGAAAGTTATCCTAATTCCTTACTTTCTCTAATTTTATTAGCCATGTCTTATTGTCGAGATGATACAAGTGCAAAGGCTTAGAGTCTAAAGGACATGGCCCTTCAGAATTGGATCATCGAAAAGATTATTAAATAGCACAAGGACATCAGAGGAGTCCATTAGTGCTTCAAGGTGTATTGATTCGAGTGTATACCTTTATCCTGATGAATCGTGCTTTTTAGCCTGTGGAATAAAGTGTATTCAGTTTCTTTCAAAAATCTTGATGCAGATTCCATGGTTAATGGTTGATACAAGTCTAATGGACACCTTAATTTTTAAAGACAAGATTGGAGGTCATCATTTAAAGGCTCAAGACTTGGTCACCCCGAGGGCACAAGAATATGCAAGGAAGACCCGTTTTGAGCACAAGCAAGACCGTGTGTGGAAAATTGCTTGGAGCATCGAAGACTTGAGGACTCACGGTTTTGGACAACACTTAATGGGTCATGATTTGTTCATCTTCATTAAGGGTATTTTTTTCACTTCATTGGGTCCAAATGCACTCCATGGCCACCCCACCCTTAAAGGGCATTATTGTTATTTTGCCTTGTCTTGTGATAGAAAATAAATAGAACATTTTAGGTATTTTTCTCATTAGTTGTTCATTGATGTAAGATTTGAAACATGAAACACCTTTAGTTTTAGGGCTTGGAATAGACACCATACTGAAATGAGGGAAACAAGTGTGGATATCACTTGTATGGCAATGTTGGCTTGAGACGTTGGTGTTTAGAGGAGGTAAAGTTCCTCTTTTGTCAATGTAGGAGTTAGGTTAACCGTTTTGTGTAGTTTTAAGGGTCCAATATTACCATATTCTTGGATTCTTAAGATTATACCAACCAAGGTCTAACTATCTATCCATTTTATTTATGTTGTAATTGTTTGTTTGTGTTCTTGTAATTCAAATCCGTGACTTGTTGTTTTTGTTCCATTGTTGTTGTTCTTCATCTTTCTGTTGTTAACATAGATTGTTGTTAGCTTTTTTTAGGTGATAAACACATCAATACATTGTGTTCTTGTTGTTGTTTGTTGAATCTGAGTGTGGTCTTCAAAAGGGTCCTCGAATTTGAAGTGTGTTTTGTGTTGTCCTTGTAATTCTTGTATCATTTGGTATCAGAGCCATCTTTGATTTTGTTCTACAATTCTGAAATCCCACGGGCTATATGGGATACACCCTTCACTCATCGGCCAATCCCCCAATTCGAGTTTGCCACAAGAATTTGAGTACGTGATTGAGAACAAAGTGTGCCTCCTTGCTGACACACCATATTATGAGAAAGCATGCCTCCTTGCTGACATACAATCCACTACAACCCATACCGGTAAAGTATGGTTTTGGCTATGAAATGTCTAAACTCGTGCCTTATTCGGATAATCATCTAACTCTCTTTACACCAATATTTAGCCACTTAAGACCATAATTCATTTTCAAAACACTTGTTCCGTTCAGATTAAGGGCATCTCGTGTTAGGTATCATCATACCTAGACTTGCAAGTCATATCATGTAATGTCATAACCTTAGCCTCTTTTATTTGAAATCATGTTAATGACCACCAACAAGATTTCCACATCATAAGAGGATTCTTATTTAAAATTATCCATGAAACGTACATAAAACATTCTCTTCACAATACCTTAGCATGTGGTGGTCAATCCTTACAGAAAAACACATGAAATTATTCATTAGGAGACAAGATCAGGCTCTCAAACACATTTCACATTCATAACTTATTAGGACCATAAATTTCATTATTTAAGAGGGAGTTCCATAAAACATACCCATAAATCACTATTTCGAATATCATCACAAATACACACATGATTACAACACGATTCAATGGAAAAATCCCATAATAAATGCATAATGTTATTAAATTAGTTCTATGACAGATGCTCTTCAATGTTTTTCAAAACTCAATTACGAATACATTAAAAAATTATGCTTTGAAAATCATAAAGAAGACACAATTTAGCCCATGATATTTAGAATAGTTCTACACACCTTGAATTTAAGAAGACGTAGCGTAAAATCCGACCTTGAAGCTAAAGACATTTAAACCCTAGGTAGTCTCTCTTCTTTCACTGGTTTGGAGATTTCAAAGAGGCAATAATACGTTTTAGGGATATTTTAACTTGTGGGGATTGGTTTAAAGGGGAAAAGACTAAAAAGTCCCTCTAAGATATTTGAAAGTATCCCCAGAAAACATAGCCTTTTCGATGCGGTGGCTATCGTGGGGACTAGCCTCCGCGGCGCGGCACCTATCGCATGATCCAGCCTCTACGATGTGGTGCCTATCGTGCGATCCAACTTCCAAGATGCGGGGGTATCACAGAGACTTACAACCTTTGTGTCCCATAAATGGCCCGAACAACATCTAAAAATTTTAAAATTCCTTCGAGATACCCTTTTAACACCCCTAATCATGAGTTGAGTTAAAAATTGATATTTTAAGTACGAAAAGATGAAAAATAAAATAGCCAAAATTTAAGGGTGTTACATTATCCTTCCCTTGGGATCATTCGTCTTTGAATGAAGACTAGGACCGCGTTAAGCACGATTTAAGGCGCTACATGGAATAAAAGAGAAAGATAAGATCAATACCTTCGAAATAATCATCCGTAGATTCAAAGAGTGATGGATGCCTTGCATGCATATCATTCTCTGACGCCCAAGTAGCTTCCTCAACTTTCTTATTCCTCCACTACACTTTAACTGAAGCTATCCCTTTACTCCTCAACTTTTGAACTTGCCGATCTATTATACCCGTGGGTTCTTCCTCATACGATAATGAATCCCTCACACCAATTGCCTCGACAGTCAACGAAAGCAAATGATCTCCAATAATTTCTTTATAATTGACACGTGAAATATAGGATGGACTAAACCTAAACTTGCGGGCAAATACAACTCATAAGAAACTCCACTAACCCTTCTCGTAATATGTTAAGAACCTATGTAAAGACGACTAAGATATCATTTCTTTTTGAATCTCATGGATCTCTTTAAGGGGGAGACCTTTAGATATACCCAATCATCAACCTTAAATACTAACTCCCTACTTCTAATGTCAACATAGGACTTCTGGGGAGTTTGGGCATTCTTTAGCCGCTCTCTAATGACTTTACTTTGTCAATCGCTTGATGGAAAAGGTCAGGTCCAAACAAATAGGTTTCAACTACTTCATATCAATGAATCAGTGGCCTACGTCTTCTCCCATAAATAGCCTCAAAAGAAGCCATCTGGATGCTAGAGCGGTATCTATTATTATAGGCAAATTCTATCAATGGCATGTGATCCACCCAACCACCCTTAAGGTCAATTATGAAAGCCTTAAACATATTTTCCAAGGTTTGAATGGTGCGCTCTTCTTTCCTATCCGTTTGAGGGTGCAAGGCAGTGCTAAGGTTGACTTGGATACCTAAACCCCTTTGGAAAGACCACCAAAATTGAGAAGAGAATCGTGTACCTCTATCGGATATGATAGATACTGGAGGCCCATGCAAATGAACTATCTCCTGAATGTACAAATTCACATAATCATCACCCAAATAATTAGTCCTCATATGCAGAAAGTGAGCTGACCTGTCTACAATCACTCAAATAGAGTCATCGGTTTTAAGATCTCGGAAGTCTTGTAATGAAGTCCATGTTGATCATCTCTCATCTCTATAAAGGAAAATCTATATCCTACGAAGTGCCACCTGGCCTCGAATGCTCCACCTTAACTTATTGACAGTTCAAACACTTAGACACAGAGAAACATCTCTTTTCATGTCATTCCATCAGTAAACCCTCTTAAGATTATGATACATTTTAGTGGAGCTAGGGTGAACAACATACCTGGAAGTATGAGCTTCGTCAAGAATCCTTTCTCGCAATCCATCCACATCCAACACATATAACCTACCTTGATACCTTCAAATCCCATCACCTCTAATTTCAAATGCCATAACCTTTTATTGACTAACATCTTTCTTAATATACATTAAAATAGGATCAATAGGCTGCTTTTACTTAACCTCAACACATAGGGATGATTTAGCTACCTCTTGTACGAACACCCCTATATTCTCAAAGTCTAAGAGTTGAACACTCAAATTAGTAAGCCAGTGAATATTCTTTACCATATTTATATTTCCTTTTTCAACATGAGAAAGACTTCCCATAGACAACTTGCTAAGGGCGTAAGCCACCATATTGGCCTTACTCGGATGATAGTGTAGGCTCATGTCATAATTTTTTAACTATTCTAACCACCACCTTTGCCTGAGATTCAGTTCTTTTTGAGTGAACACATACTGCAAACTTTTATGATCAGTAAAGATGTCAACATGGACTCTATAAAGATAGTGACGCCAGATTTTGAGTGCATACACCACAACCTCTAACTCTAAATCATGGGTGGGATAGTTCTTCTCATGCACCTTTAACTATCAAGATGCATAAGACACTACCTTACCATGCTGTATAAGTACACACCCAAGTCCTACCCGGGATACATTTAAACAATAAAACCCTCTGTACCCTCTGGGAGGGTCAAAATAGGTATAGTAGTCGACTTATTCTTAAGATTTTTAAAACTACTCTCACAAGAGTTAGACCTAAAAAAAATTCACCTTCCACTCATTCAATCTGGTAAGTGGAGCAGCTATGGATGAAAAAATCTCTACAAATCTCCTGTAATACCCAGCCAAATCCATGAAGCTCTAGATATCGATTGGAGTTGTGGGTTTGGGCTATTTTTTCACTGCCTCAACCTTTTAGGGATCAACCTTAATTCCCTTACTATAAAAAATATGCCCTAAGAAAGCAATAGCACTAAGACAGAATTCACACTTGGAAAACTTTTCATATAGCTCATGGTCCTTAAGAGTATGAAGAAGGATTTGAAGGTGGTTGTGTGCTCCTCCTCACTCTTAGAATAAATCAAAATGTCATAAATAAATACTATGACGAACAAGTCTAGAAACTGGCAAAACATGAAGGGGATACATAAGTTTATCTGTGACTTTGTTAAACAGAGAGTAATATATGCACATACAAAGGGAGCCGTCTTTCTTACACAAAAGAATGGTTGATACGGTCTCCAAATCCATCATGTTTCCATTCAATTTCTCGAGTTATGATGGCACCTACTCTAACCCATCGAAAGATGTAAAGAAGAAGTAAAAGACTCACAATGCTAAGACAATTGTAGCTCCAACCAGCGGTGTGATAAATTCTAAAGACTAGTGTTTTGATAGAAGAATGTCAGGTCATTGGAACATATTTTGTCTAGTTTTCCTAACCAAGAAGAAAAACAAGCTAGTTTCACTTTCAGTTGTCATTAAAACGTGTTTAGCGATTTTTTATACCACATCCTGGTGTGTATTTTTAGGAGTCACTAATCACATATGCACTACTTTGCAGGGGCTTAAAGAAACGCACAAGCTAAATGAGGTAAAGTTAACGTTTTACAAGATGATGGTTGAGCAGCACCAACTTTAGCATAAGAAAATATCAGTATTTCGTTTGTTAATGATACAGTTTTAATTTTAAAAAATACATTATATGCAACTTCTATTAGAATAAATTTGATTTCAGATTTTAGAGTTTTGAGATATGGTTATGTTGTTAATTTTTTGATAACAATCGTGTTATTAGCTATAGTAAATATTTCATCTCTATTGGTACATTAATTGATGGTCTTTTTATTATTAATGCCTCTCTTGAGTTGCAACAAACTATTGAACTTAATAATGTTAACCTTTCAATTAAAAGAAAACATTCGTCTAAATTTAATGAGACTTAGTTATGGCATTTGCGCCTATGTCACATAAATCTAGATTGGATTTTGATGTTGATTCGAGACGTCCCTTTAGTTTTTTTTAAAAGTGGAGGAACTACCAACATATGAATCCTATTTAGATGGAAAAATAACTAAGAAACATTTTCCCTCAAAATAAAATAGAGAAAATGATAAATTAGAGTTAATTCATTCTGATTTATGTGGCCGAATGAATGTTCAAGCAAGAGGTGGTTATGAGTATTTTGTGACTTTCATTGATGATTACCCAAAACATAAATAGATTTATTTGTTGCATAGTAAGTCTAAGTGCTATGAGAAACTTAAAGAGTGTAAGACAGAAAGAGAGAAACCACAAGAGAAATATATCAAATCATTGTAATATGATCATGATGGTGAGTACCTCTCTAAAGATTTTAATAGTTAGTTATCGGAATAAGAAATTGCATCTCAAATGAATGAACCTAGAACTCCTCAAGAGAATGGTGGAGAAAAAAGAAGAAACATGAGTCTTTTAGAAATGGTTAGATCTATGATGAGTTACTTTGATTTGCCTTCTTCTTTTTAGAGTTGCTCTAAAAACAACAAACTATATTATGAACTTAGTTCATCTAAATTGGTTCCTGTTACACCTATAGAACTTAAACTGGGCATAAACCTAGTCTGAAACATGTTTCCAGCACATGTGATGGAAGGAAAGTCATAAAAGGTAAAATCTAGATTAGAAGTATGTGTTTTATTAGTACCCTAAAGGAGCAAAAGGTGATCGATTTTACAATCCTAAAGAAAAAAGTCATTGTGAGTACAAAAATCAAATATCTGGAAAAGGATTTAATTATAAATCATGATCCCAGAAGTAAACTAGTTTCAAGAATATTAAGCAAAGAGGTAACAAGTTGTCACGACCAGCACCGAGGCCCTGGTCGCGACGGGCATCCGAGCCAGGATGACCCGAGAGACCCCCTTAGCATGTAATCATAATCATATACCATGAGAGATAAATTCCTAAATACATATAAATCCCTTTATTAAACCTTAACAAATTCTGAATACGACCCATACGGCAAATCATATCTATTCTAAACAAGTCTACGAAGTCTTTACTGAATGAAAAATGACAATTTTTCTAAACCTAGACAAGGACACCATCTGGACAAATAAAACCATAAAGATAAAAGAGAATCAACACGTATAAAAATTTTCCTTCCTAAGCAAGGGAGGCTCATCAACTATGGATATCTAGATAGAATCTACTGTTTAGTGGAATCATGGGGCTGAGCCTCAGAACCTGAAATATAGGGGTAAATACATGAAGGAACTGGTATGTAGAACAACACAAGAACAAATTATAGTTTGTGTAACATATGAGAGTGAATTTCATAAAACAATTCAACATAAGGTAAGTGAAAACACCTGTGCATAATTTGATGAGCTTTCACATATTTTATTGTAACCGAGATTCAACTCTATATTTTACTTTTAAGAATGATGGTACAACCTACACATCTAGTACCCATGGTCTATGGGTCTACTATTAACTCGTTGGCCAAGCCTCCAAATAAAACTTTGCCGCAAGGACAGGGTCCTACATAATAGGTTAGTATACCAGTGCTTCAGTGGCAAGTATACATTGGCCATAGCAGATCATGTCACCTAAATCGGAAATACTTTGTTTCTATCAATGAGACCTTACACTCAAACAACTTCTTTGGGTAACCATCTAACTCTCTTTAAGCCTACTTTTAGTCCTATAAAACATGCATTTTTCTCAAAACATGGTCTGAATTCTGAAAAGTTTATAAATTGTTCTTATCTGAGTGTGTAATGGCGTTTGACAAATTTGGTATTTTCATACCAACACTTGCAAGTCGTATAAACCATATAATATCATGTTGTAGTATTTTCATTCAAACTAAGCTATTGGACCACCAAAATATTTAAACAACGCAAGAGACTTCTTATTTCAAAATATGTAAAAACTTATGCAAAAACTCTCTCTTTTCAATACTTTAACATATGGTGGTCAATTCCTTCATAAAAACCTATGCAATTCTTTCAATTATAACATTTAACATTTATAAATAAGAAAACACCCTCTCTTCAATTCATAACTAACATCAAGTCCATAAATGATAGTAGAACATTTGGCTCGTGCTTTAAGACATGCAATTGAATAACCCATAACATGTTAAATCAAGATGTATCATGATGAGAGAGGGAGTATTGTATTCACACTCTCAATTGAAATTTCAAAACTAAAAACACATGTATATGCGAACATAACTCAATTTCATTAAAAGGCCTCAAGACCCAAATACTATATTATCAAAATGGGTTCATGGTTCGTCTATTCAAAATGATCTTTGAAACCCTTTTTATAAACATAATAATATATCTTCAAGGCTTAGTAAAATAATGAACTTATGCCCATGGAGTTTAGGATAGTTCCACATACCTATAGAATGACGAACACGTGGACAAATTGACCTTTAAAGCTTAAGAGATCAAACCCTAGGTTGTTTTCTCTTCTTATGCATAAGGAAGATGATCTAGGGATATTTTTGGATCATAATACATGATTTGGGACTTTAATTCATCTATAAGTGTTTAGGGATGGTTATGGGACGTGAAAGGACCTTATTTCCCTTAAAATAACATAAAAATAGAGTATTGACGCTGCTATTCCTTAGCCATGTGGTGACCCAAACCTCATCGCCTAGAATTAATGTGGGTAACCCATGGTCTATCGCCTAGGAATTCTAGTGGTTGTTTGCAGTGGTCATGCAATGCCCGGCCACCGCATGGACCCTATTTTGTGATGTGCACTTGATTTTGAGGTCCTAAAATACCTCCAGCACCTCCAAGAATGTCTATGCATGGCCTACAATATTATATGAATTATACAACTATAGGGCATCACATTATCCCCCCTTGGGATAATTATTACCCGAATGATGACTAGGAATATAACAAGCATGATTTTAAATGTTAATTGGAAATAAAAGAGTAGCATAAGATTAGTACCTTCCATATCATCATCCACATTTTCAAAGAGGGTCGGATATCTCATACGCATGTCATTCTCCTACTCCCAAGTAGCTTTCTCATCTTTATGATTCTTCCATAACACCTTAACTAAAGCTATCTCCTTACTTCTCAACTTTCAAAATTGGCAATCTAAAATAGCAATGGATTCTTCTTCATACGACAATGAGGTCTTTACATTAATCTCTTTCATAGTCTACACAAGAGAATGACATCTATAACATTTCTTCAACATTGATACATTAAATAAAGGATGAACGATAGCCAAATTTGTGGGTAAATCTAATTCATAAGCAACCCCACCATTCATTCTCGTAATCTGATAAGGTCCTATATATCAAGAAAAAAGTTTTCCTTTCTTACCAAATTGCATGACTCCCCTCATAGGGGAAATCTTTAGGAACACGAAATCATCAACCTCTAACTCTATAACACCCTGAGTCTGTACCCCAGATGCTACACGGTGCTTATAACCTCGAAGGACCATAAGCTAACCCATGACTAGTACCTGCTGTGAGTACTGAATAATTATACTGATATAATGTGGAAATAGGCTAAAATTCCATAAGGTTCATAATCTGAATACTGATAATAATATTTGACAATAATATCTGAAAACTGAATACTGTCTGAACTAGTCTAGTCTGAAAAGCCTCTAACTGAACTGTTTGAAAGTGGAGTTGATAGGACAAGCCCCCAACTAACTTCGACCACTGAAATACTGAAGCTACTATAATGCTGAAATAAAAGCATATACTCGATATATGAGGACTCACTACTGAATCTGCGACTGCTGGCTAAATCTGTCTAAGCACGATCAGGAACCTGAGCATCCGAACCTATGATATGAGATATCATAGCGTAAAAATAAAGTATATGTCAGTACGTGGAATGTACTGGTATACTAGATGAGGTAAGGTTGAATGCAAGGGTTCATATGCATGAATAATAACTGACTAAATGATATGGAATAACTGAGTAAGTGTTCATGGATAAATGAAACAACTATAAATACTGAGTATGCTATACTGCGCATATACATGTATACAATATCTGAGCTTTTATTGAAGCTGAGAACTAATTTCTGATAACTGAGTAACTGATACTGATTGACTATGTCTGACAATCCTAGTTTTATAGAACTAAACTAAGTTCTATACTGAGACTGAAAATAAAATTGTGGGAAGTAATCATCTAAACGACATTTCTCAAATAAGGTAATTGGGGTCCAACCTGTAACCCCAGTTAGAAGGGTGCCAGTACCGTGCCACGGGTAAATATAAGCTAAAGAGTTACCCTCTTCTGGTAGATACTCTAATGAGAATGGTGGTACCCTCAACTGGTAGGTTAAAACACCTCATCAACCCTCAACTGGCAGGTTGATACCTTAACGTACGCAGGCTACATAGTTTTGGAATACAAGGATTACTTCTAAGGATCACACCCCATACTGGTAGGTGAGCCCCCATCCTTGGATTTACTCGGTGTTGAATCCTACTTCCAACTCAATAGACCGTGGACTAATTTTTAGCCTGTACTGGATTTGACTTAACTGTTACTAATTGTGTTAACTGACTGAACTGGACTGAGTTTACTGAGTTCTATAACTGACTGAGTACTACTTTTCTGTGACATGATTGAGACTATTCTGTAAATATTGTAGCTCTAGGTAAACATCTAGATTTTTGGGTAGTGAACACCCTCGGGACCCGATAGCATGGAAAGTAAAGCATAGCATGATCTTGAAAAGCATAAGAAGGTCCACTTGTTCATAATTCATTCATAGAGATATTTTATCAAATACTTGTAAAGCATAAGCTTGTACATATGCTAGCATGACATGATTTCACCATTTAATTCACATGGACATTCTATCAAACACACGGGGAGCACAACTTAATGCATATAATCATGGACAACAAGTAAACATTGTAACTACAATAACCAAACTTTCTAATTGATTGATTATAACGTGGGAATTACACAATTCAATATACATGCAATTTCAGTTTCATGGAATCTATAATTAATCATGGGTTGAAACTCAATTAATGTGAAGAACATGAATATAATCCAATTTCAAGCATGTAAATCATGAATCAATAATCTTGTAGTTTTAAATATGGATTCTTGGAATCTAGGGGTGAAAGGAACCCATAGATGTATACCTAACATACCTAAGAAGAAAAGTTCTTGAAGGTTCTTGGAGTAATTCTTGAGCTTTATTCTTGTTTTCTTAAAAACTATGGTTTGCTAATTAAGAGAGAATATTTTTAATCTTGAGAAAAGTGAGTAAATAATGCTATATTGGGTTATTAAGGGGCTTAATTTCGTGCTTAGGCTGCTTAGGGGTTTTGAGAATTGACCAAACAGCCCCTAAAATAAAATCACGGAAACTAAAAATCCTGATTTTGCATGCTCGTGCAACGCGGTGAAATTACGCCAGCTCACTGGAAACTTGAAAAATAGGATATGAAAGCTTGGAATGACGTGGTACAATCACAGTACCCCAATGTATGAGAATTTAACCCTTGGCGCGACACACCATGATCGCGGAGTCACACTGGAAAGTGACACTTGGGAAATTGTCTAGTGGAATGATACAGTGGGATCACAATGGCTCACTGTATTTTGACAATTACCATTTGCACCCTCTCCGCGATGTGGTGGAGTACCAGGTGGTACACTATTTTACTAAAAATGCTATAACTCTTCACCCGGGTATCGGATTTGGGAAAATTTTATATCGTTTGAAAACTGACTGAATTTCCTACGCAATGATAAGCTCTAAACTGAAAAATACTGAGTATTTTAAGAATTTTATATATAAATACTTATGTACTTAGAATTAAATTAAGCTAGGGAAATATGGAGTATTACAATATCTCCTCCTTAGGAATATTTATCCTCGAATAAGACTGATTAAGCTGAGAAACACTGATAGACTAAGTTTAACACTGAATATGCACAACTGAAATATGATTACATTATTGAAATCACTAATAAGATGAGTTTTCATACTGAACATTCATATCTGATGCATGAATATATGACTAAACTGATTCATTAATGCATGACTGAATATGCAACGGTAATTGATACCAAATTTGTAACTGTGACTAAACCTAGAACTGAGTAAATCTAAGAAAGATTGTTACCTTAAGCTAAATCTCAGTTTGCAAAGAAGAGGTAAGGTAATTTGGTCCGTATAGCTTCTTATTCTCCCCATGCATCTACCTCAATAGAATGATTTCACCAAAGAACTTTGACCAAGGAAACTTTTTTGTTCCTCAGTAGGCGAATCAGGCGATTGAGAATTTGGACTAGAACCTCTTCGAAAGAGATATCATTCTAAATATCTACACCCTCAAAGGGAACTATGACTGCTGGGTCTCTGAGCTGTCTTAAGTCACTCTCTAATGAATTTCACTTTCTCCATCACCTGATGAACAAGGTCATGCCAAAAAAATGGGTTTCACCCACTTTATACCACACAATCGGTGACCTATATCTCTTCTCATATAGAGCCTCAAAAGGAGACATCTGGATGCTAGAGTGGTAGCTATTATTGTAGGAAAATTCTACAAATGGTAAGTGATCCACCCAACTACCTTTAAGTTCTATTACACAAGATCTCAAGATATCTTCTAGGGTCTCAATGGTGTGCTCTTCTTGTCCATCCGTTTGAGGATGAAAATTAGTGCTAAGATTTATTTGGGTAGCTAAACCCCTATGAAAAGTTCGCCAAAATTGAGAAGAGAATTGTGTATCTAGATCAAATATAATAGACACTGGAGCTCCATGCAAAGAAACTGTCCTAAATTCACAGCTTAGCATAATCATTTCCTGAATAATTAGTCCTCACCAGAATAAAGTGGGTTGATTTGGTCATCCTGTCTACAATCATCCAAATACAGTCATATTGGTTTTGGGATCTCAGAAGTCCTGTAATAAAGTCCATGTTATTCATCTCCCAATTCTACATGGGCAAGGCTATCTCTTGGGAAGTGCCACCTGGACTCAAATGTCCCCTCTTAACTTGTTGACAATTCAAACACTTAGCCACAAAGTTAGCAACATCTCTTTTTATGTTATTCCACAAGTAAATCATCTTAATATCGTGATACATTTTAGTAGATCTAGGGTGACCAACATACCTGGAAGTTTGAGCTTCATCAAGAATCCATTATCGCAACCCACCCACATTCGACACATATAGCCTACCTTGATACCACAAAACTCCATCACTTTTAATTTTGAATGCCAATACTGTCTGTTGACAAACATATCCCTTAATCCATATTAAAATGGGGTCCCTGGTTTTCTTTTCCTTAACCTCAGCACATAGGGGTCATTTAGCCACCTCGTGTATGCACAATCCTCGATCTTCAGAATCTAGGAGTCAAACCCCCAAATTAGAAAGTCGATAAATATCTTTTACCTTATTATTATTTCCTTCCTCCATATAAGAAATATTGCCCATGGACAACCTGCTATGGGCATCAACAACCACATTAGTCATTCCCGAGTGATAGTGTAGGCTAATGTCATAATACTACAATAATTCCAACCACCACCTCTTCTTAAGGTTTAACTTTTTCTATGAGAAGACATACTGCAAACTGTTGTGATCAGTAAAAATATTTACATGCACCCCATACAGATAATAACGCCAAAGTTTTAGTGAAAATACCACAACAACCAACTCTAAGTCATGGGTGAGATAGTTCCTCTCATTCACCTTTAACTGTCTAGATAAATAGGCCACAACCTTACCATGCTACATAAGTACAAACCCAAGTCCAACCCAGGATGCATCACAATACACAACAAAAACCTCTATACCCTTAGCAAGAGTAAAAACTGGTGCAGCAGTCAACTTATCTTTCAGTTTCTCAAAACTATTCTCACAAGAGTCATACCATAAGAATTTCACCTTTTTCTGAGTCAATCTAGTAAGTGGAGTATCTATGGATTAAAAACTCTCTAAAAATCATTTGTAATACCCTACCAAACTTAAAAGGCTCCAAATTTTGATTGGATTCGTGGGTCTAGGCCATTTTATCACTGTCTCAACCTTTTGGGGGTCAACCTGCTATTTGGTAGTATCCTGGGGAGGTCATCAGGAAAGACTTCTAGGAATTCATTAACTATAGGAATCGACTAAAGGGAAGGACTTTCAATTCTAGAATCTTTGACCCGAACAATATGACACAAACAACCCTTTGATATGAGCTTACGGGCCCTAAGTTAAAATATGAATTTCCCCTTAGGTACTAGAGTATATCCCTCCCACTCTATCACTGGCTCATTAGGTAAAGAGAAAGTGACTTTCGGGTTCTATAGTCTTATGTAGAATAACATGAATGGAGTCAATCCATTCCCAGTATAGCATCAAAATCAATCATGTCAAGTTTTACAAGATCAACCACAGTATCACGACAAAATTTAGACATCACATAATTTTTATAAACTCTCCTGATTATAATGGAGTCACCAATAAGAGTAGAGACAAAAAAGGGTTTAGGAATATTTTTAGGCTCAAAACCAAAGTTAAGTCCCACATAAGTGGTCACATAAGACAATGTAGAAACGGGGTCAAGTAACACATACACATCACGAGAGAAATTATGTAACATACCCGTGACCACATCCGGTAAATCCTCTAAGTCCTGACAAGTAAGTAAGGCATACAAATGGTTACGACCATCACCGGTTCTAGATGCAACACCCTTAGCTGGATGGAATGGAGTAGTAGATTAGGCTCTAACTGCCCCATAAGCCCCCATGGCGGAGGGACAATCCTTCTTAAAGTGACTGATCTTCCTACAACTATAACACATAAGAGTACTATACTGACATCTTCTTGGTTGATTCTCCCCACAAGTATTACAGGAAGGGTATTGTCTTAATGGATGACTCACACTTCCTTGAGACTGAGTACCCTACATCTTTGACCTACTACTCGTCTAGGAATTTTAGAAGCAATGATCTGGTGAAGGCCTAGGAACTGGGGAATCGGATGAGGACTGGGCATTTCTCTAGAATTTTAGTTTAGACAAATTCTTATCCCACTTGCCACTCTGTTGCTGACTGACATCTGATCTGCACACCTAGATCTCTTAGCCTACCTTTTTTTTCCCTTACCTATGTCTTCCTCTTCTACCTAGAACATATGCACTGATAACCTGGAGAAATATATGTTCTTTTTTAGCATTGACCCCTGACATTCTAGAATCAAATCATTCGAGAGACTAGAGGAAAACCTCCTCATATGAGCTCTTATGATGGCCACTAACACTAGAGCATAACGGGAAAGCTACATGAACTTTAATGCATATTCTTTGACACTAATCTTTCCTTGTTCCATATTTATGAATTCTTCAACTTTTTCTTCCCACAACTCTAGGGGAAATAAATGATCCAAGAAGGCCTCTATACTCACCGAACATAGAAGGTTTATCATCCTACCCCATTAATCTTCCAACTCATTGTACCATTGGTTAGCTATGTCCTTCAACTAATAGTCTGCCAACTAAACCCGTTCAACCTCACTATAATACATGTATCTAAAAATTCTCCATTTCATTAATAAATGCTTAGGGGTCCTCCTCAACCTTTATACTAGTAAATACAGGTGGGTTCAGCCTCATGAATTGTAACACCCTATTTTCTGGCTAAGGTTGAATCATCCTTCCTACGTTTATAGACCCAAACCCAATGGTTTATAATTAGATATGTGTAAATGAAACTTGCTAAGTGTGGAAATATCCTTGGAGATAAACATACACCATAAAAATCTCCTATCTCAAAAGTTGATTTGAGCATTTTCCTATCGATCAATTTTTAGTTGATGATTTAGCTTGGGTCAAATTCTAGAGACTATTTCTCCTAGGATATGAAAATTTATGTGGGCCTCTATATTTCAAATTGAATCCCTTCGAGTCTTTTTTCTAATGCCACCTACCGTTTTTTCTAATGCCACCTACCATTTGCAGTTTTTTAAATGAGGAGCAATAACTCCAAGTGGAAATCCTTGTGTCCATCGTTGACTACATGACTTCCAGCTCTATGTTGTACATCTCATGATATATGCTCACATGTTTCTCATTGTTCCTGGTCCTAAGAACTCATTTTGTGTATGCATACGTCCAAACAACTCTTGATCAATGATCTAGGCATTTGATATATGAAGCCCTTCATGCCTATTGCATCGTATTTTGCAAATTATGTCCCACCTTGAGTAGTGCAACAAGTAGGACTTATAAGTTAATAGTATTAATACAATTCATGATGCTTACACTTGGGTCCCTCAATGAACCTCCATATGATAGTATGATAGTAGTTATGTAAGAGTAGTATTGTTTTAGGTAGGGGAGTAGATGTTCTTGAATGTGAATATTTGATGTGATTTCTTGGTCTAAGGTTATAGGAAAAGAGGGATGAAGGATATGAGCTTTTGTTATATGAAATAGTTAGGAAGGAGATATGTGGTGAAAATTTTTACGAGGGTGATTGAATTTGCTGGTCTTAGTGGGGAGATACATGAAGTTGTTATAGTAATGGTAGACTTGAATGTGGTGATTAATGAAAACACAAACCCATGTACAATGTGGTTAAGTACTCCCTGAATTAAAATCCAATGGTGTTTGATAGTAGTGATAAGGTGAAGTAATATTCTTAAATGGATGTAGAGTATGGGGTCCCATAGCTTAAGCTAGCACCTTTTACTCCGAGTTAGGCTTCAACATAGAATTACTACGAAGTGGGACTCAAACTCTTATGGTTTGATGTGTGATGGGAGAATTGTAAGTTGGAATTGATGAAGTATGTTATTTTTTATGTGGGGCATAGATGAGAAGTGTCTTAAAATTTAAGGCTATTCGTTGCATTATGTAAGGTAGAGAATGCTTAAATTCCTGTCTCCCATGAAATCTAATTTCATAATTAGTACCGATGTAAATCAGGCGTATGATCGCCAAATAAAATCATGGCTTATGATATGATGATTACGATCCCAAGAACTCATGTACAAGGTTATCTCTATGTCAATTCATATTATATCAGGCTTCTTGCTTATACTTTTCACTAGGGGTTATCATGAAGCTCTTTGATTTCTTTGCAATTTTTTTTGAGAAAAAATGTTCAATGTGAGGTTACGTTCCTTATTCCATACTTTTAGAGCTCTAAAAAGTTCCTACCATTCATTAGGGGACGAATGATCCCTAGAGGGAGATATGTAACACCCTGCTATTTCTGGCTATGGTCGTACCGTCCTTCCTATATTTGTAAACCTGAACCCATTGGTTTCTACTCATATATTTGTGTGAATTACACTTTCTTATTATGGAAATATCCTTGAAGATGAATATACACCATAAAATCTCCTAGCTCAAA
This sequence comes from Capsicum pubescens, assembly GCA_030864215.1. Classification (NCBI taxonomy): domain Eukaryota; kingdom Viridiplantae; phylum Streptophyta; class Magnoliopsida; order Solanales; family Solanaceae; genus Capsicum; species Capsicum pubescens. Next base: position 381,387,034 of record CM061548.1, on the reverse strand, counting down.
GTTGAGTTGAGCACATTCCTATCGATTATCCTAGGATATGAAGATATATGTGGGCTATTATATATCAAATTGACTCACTTTGAGTCTTCTTACCAATGTCACTGACTGTTCATCAATCCGAGTTCGAAGTAAAAAGTTATGAGTGTTTGAATGAGTTACTATCCAGGCTATACGATGATGCATGCATATTTCACTTAAGGCCTATGACATAGGTTGTACGTTGCACACCTTGGCCTATTCCATGGGTTCTGCACTATATGACTAAGGTAAAGCATCATAAATGCTCCATTTTTGTGTTATTTTAAGGTCAATAAGGTCCTTTCACATCCCTTAACCATACCTAAACACTTACAGACAAAATTTAAGTTCATATACATGCTTTATCACTCACCAAAATCCCTAGTTAATCTTCCTTAAGAACAAGAAGAGAAAACAACCTACGGTTTGAACTCTTAAACTTCAAAGGTCAATTTCTCTAGGTTTTCTCATTGCTAAGGTACGTGGGGCTATCCCAAATCTCATGGGCATGGGTTTTATGATTTTTACAAGTGCTAAAAGTATATACATATGTACATGTAATGAGTTTTGGGAAATTATTTCAGAAGCATGCATCATGGACCAAAATCAATGAAAATAAGTATTTGACATGGGACTTTTCCATAAGCTTGATTTATAATCTTGAGCATATGTGATTTGAGCTCTATAAGTGATTTGTGAATATGACTTGTGAAATTCCTTTCCCCATGATGAAATTTATGGTCCTTGTATGTCATAAATTATGAATTATTTTGAGAGCATGAATTAAAATCCCCTTTTGATCATGAGATTTATAGATAACCAATGTTGGGGTAGGTTTATGAATGATTAAAACTCTTGAGGTTAAATGCCTTTTTAACAACTATGTATTGTTACTTGTACGCTTTCAAAAAGGGTATGTATTATGCTAAAGGATTTTGTATCTTAATTGTAAGAAATGCGCATGATGAATAAATTAACTGGCCACTTATGTTAAACATTTGTAAAGAGAGTATGTTGCATGAGTTTACATATGCTTTTAAAAATAAGAACTCTCATGTGATTTGATAAAATCTTTTGGGTGGTCATAGACATGTTTTCGAATGTGAAGGGAGGATGTGATGTGGTATGATATGAATAACTTTCAAGTCTTGGTATGATTATAACCTGTGATGATATTCCCTAAACAAAATAAGCACTAAATATGTTCGAGCACGGAGCATAATTTTTAAAGGACTAAAATTAAGCTAAAAGAGAGCTAGATGGTACTCGGAAACTGCATTTGAGTGAAAGGGCTCATTGATGGAAACCTTGTTTTTCCAATGTAGGACTTATGATATGATATCCTACATGGGAGGATAATTAGGACATCTCACATGGGGAGATTCCTATGGTATTGTCACATGGGGGTATTACAAATATTATGAACTCAAATCCATGCAGCAAACTTGCATGGAGGTTTGGACGCCTAGTCAAGGGTAGATTCCATATAGCCCGTGGGATTGTAGATATGTCAGGTGTACCATCTAGCTTAGAAGTAAAGCAAAGAGTTGAGTCATGATTACAAGAAAATATTTTGAAGCTTATATAATTATGACCATGTGTTTTATGTATATACTATGCTAAATTGTTTTCTAAATGCTCTCGATTATTGTATATGGAATACATGTTATTTTTTATTAGTTCTATATACCAATACATTTCAGGTGTTGACCTTCCTTTATGGTAGCTAAAATTTCTTATAATGTAGGTACTGAGGTAGATTTCCATGGTCCCGCTCAGCAGTCGATTACTTCCTGAACTCAAGAGGTTGTGCGTCTCCCATTCTTTAGAAGGTATTCTATTCTTATGTTAGTTCAGTTGTCTTATGGTCCTGTTGGGTGCCTTATTTCAGTCTAGATTGACTAGTAATTCAATAAAGGCTTCATAGATGGATGTTGGGTATTGAATTATCATATTTTAGTGACACAGATTGTATTATAAATTCCTTTGAATTTCATTATATCTTTCGCACTTTGATTTATGTTTGTATTTTGCATAAGATAGTATGCTAAGGGTTCTCTTAGGCCTTTGTTGTACGGGATGCCCATCGCATCAGGGGTCCTAGCTTAGGTCATGAGAAACTTGGTATCAGAGTATGGTTCATGGTCCCAGGGTATCTACGAAGTCGTGTTTAGTAGAGTCTTGGTTATGCATGTGTTGTGCACCACAATTATAATCCGGAGACTACCGGGCATTTAGGAGTTATTTTCTATTCTTTCATACTCTAGTTCATGCTGTAGCATCTTCCATAGGAAAGTTATCCTAATTCCTTACTTTCTCTAATTTTATTAGCCATGTCTTATTGTCGAGATGATACAAGTGCAAAGGCTTAGAGTCTAAAGGACATGGCCCTTCAGAATTGGATCATCGAAAAGATTATTAAATAGCACAAGGACATTAGAGGAGTCCATTAGTGCTTCAAGGTGTATTGATTCGAGTGTATACCTTTATCCTGATGAATCGTGCTTTTTAGCCTGTGGAATAAAGTGTATTCAGTTTCTTTCAAAAATCTTGATGCAGATTCCATGGTTAATGGTTGATACAAGTCAAATGGACACCTTAATTTTTAAAGGCAAGATTGGAGGTCATCATTTAAAGGATCAATACTTGGTCACCCCGAGGGTACGAGAATATGCAAGGAAGACCCGTTTTGAGCACAAGCAAGACCGTGTGTGGAAAATTCGTTGGATCATCGAAGACTTGAGGACTCACGGTTTTGGATAACACTTAATGGGTCATGATTTGTTCATCTTCATTAAGGGTATTTTTTTCACTTCATTGGGTCCAAATGCACTCCATGGCCACCCCACCCTTAAAGGGCATTATTGTTATTTTTCCTTGTCTTGTGATAGAAAATAAATAGAACATTTTATGTATTTTTCTCATTAGTTGTTCATTGATGTAAGACTTGAAACATGAAACACCTTTAGTTGTAGGTCTAGGAATAGACACCACACTGAAATGAGGGCAACAAGTGTGGATATCACTTGTATGGCAATGTTGGCTTGAGACGTTGGTGTTTAGAGGAGGTAAAGTTCCTCTTTTGTCAATGTAGGAGTTAGGTTAACCGTTTTGTGTAGTTTTAAGGGTCCAAGATTACCATATTCTTGGATTCTTAAGATTATACCAACCGAGGTCTAACTATCTATCCATTTTATTTAAGTTGTAATTGTTTGTTTGTGTTCTTGTAATTCAAATCCGTGACTTGTTGTTTTTGTTCCATTGTTGTTGTTCTTTATCTTTCTGTTGTTAACATAGATTGTTGTTAGCTTTTTTTAGGTGATAAACACATCAATACATTGTGTTCTTGTTGTTGTTTGTTGAATCTGAGTGTGGTCTTTAAAAGGGTCCTCGAATTTGAAGTGTGTTTTGTGTTGTCCTTGTAATCCTTGTATCATTTGGTATCAGAGCCATCTTTGATTTTGTTCTAACAAGATCAATCTTGGGCTTTAAAGTTGAAAAAAGTATAAAAAAAATAAGAGTTGAAAAACTAGAAAAAAATTCCAGAGAAGGAGTAATCTGCCCGTTCTTGTTGTTCTTCGCCGAGAAAGTTGTTGTTCTTGTTGTTTTCTTGGCTGAGACATGTTTTTTTGTGACTAGATATTGTAGTATTTTGTTGTTTAGAGTTTTTCTAGTGTTGGTTTCTTTCTCACCAACACTAAAAAGTGTCCAAATCTAAGCTTGAACTTGAACTTGTTGATGTTGTTAATGTGAACAAAGTGTGGATGATTTGATGTTGTTGTCATTCTATGACTTGACCGTGTTGAAGTACTTGTTGTTGTGGAGTTGGGCATTGGAATTTGTTGTTGTCCTTGGTGAATATTGTTGTTGTTCTTTGTATTGTTATTGTGTTCTTGTTGTTCTTCACCCTTTTCATCTTTTGTTAAAACAAAAAGTGAACATTAGATCCACAAAAGGTGAAAGACCAAGTTGTAGTACTTGTTGGTGAAAGACTTGATCGCATCACTCAAAAGACTTGACAACCACTTTTCACCTACTTTCCTTGATTTAAGGACCTTGTTTCAAGGAGAAAGTACCAAGAAGGTCAAGTATTGTTTTGAACGTGAAAATGAAGCTCCAAGAACAAATTTCCCTCCATTAACCAAATCCATCATTTCCAAATTGTAGATTGGTCAAGACTTGAAATTGGAGAATAAATTTTGACAAAACCGAGGACAATAGTGGACTACCACATCACTAAATTACTGTTCACGCAACATTTTGAGTTCAACTTTTAGATTTCTTAGTTTTATTTTATTGTTTCTTAGTTTCATTTGTTGGTTAAACACTAATTGACGACCTAGTAATCTCCTACTAGCTTGTTAGTTAGTTTTTGTGCCCGTTTGTTCGGGTTAGCATTATTTTGTGCTTTTCTTGTTTTTGAATTGTAGAATTTCTTGGTTCTAGTTAGAACATTATTTCCTCGAGTCTTCAAACAAAGAATCCATTCAAACTAAGGAGTAGACTCACCCCTCAACTCATCACGAACAACAAGCCGACTTGGAACACTTGTGAATCCAAGTGTGAAACGATCAAGTGTGTGAGAGTATGGTGAGGTTTTTTTGAAATAACTTGTGTTTTATTTGGTAGACTTGTTCTTTTTTTTTTAGGTGCAATTACGATGGAACCCACATCTGCAAATGTTATTTTGTCTAAACTTGAAGCCATTACCTGTCAATGGGAAGTGATAAATGAAATGTTCGATCATATGGTAGTTCCAAGGGAGCAACTGGGATACCCAAACATACGTCAAGACGAAGATCGTAGCTCAAGTGATCTACAACGTAAAAATGTCATCCCCTACACTCATATGAACGTAGTTGAGGTTTTACCTAGTGTAGGAGTGCATGAGTCTTCATTTTATGATACTCTTGATATTTTTAGGTCACATGAGGATCAAACTCTTGTTATAGGTACACAAACACTAGTTGATCTTTTAGATGATGAAATTGATTCTCCTCGTGAGAATGATTTCTGTCCATCTGGTGCTAGCACTTACAACTTGACTAAGGTTACATTACCAAGTGATGAGAGTATTCACACACTAGTTGACCCTTGTGAAAAACAAGGTGAGCTACGTTGGTATGTAAATTTCCAACAACTAGTGAGGGTTAGATAAATGATCAACTGGGCGTAGATGATCTTGATTTGCTTGAATATTTAGAAAACCCGAGTTGAGATTGTCTTTGTGAAGATGATTTTGATTTTGGTCCTTTGGCTTCCCGTGATGGTTTGTATGTATGTGAGGACAACTCTTGTGAAAGAGATGGTGATATGTGCTTAGAAATGCCATCTACTTCGTCTTTATGTGTTTCTTATGTTGGGCATATTCCTAGTGGAAATTTTGAAACTAGTAGTAAGTGCATGCATGGGAACCCTTTATTTGAAGTTGACTTATGGAACACCTTTCTCAACCCTCATTTAGTTCATGATGTTTTCAATAGTAATAAAGAGGGCTTGCTTAATTTTGAGGATGACTCCCTAGGGAAAAGTGAGAGTGGCCAAGACCTAAGCCCTTGGTTACATCTCCATTCGATCCCGGTAACTTCTTAGCGTGTGAAGGATGGACAGTTTTTGGTCAGTCCACTTGTTTGAGTGATATTGTTATATGTGTTAGGTAGACTTTACTTTCAATTAGGACACCGCCCCTTGATGGTGATTCCTTTCGCCATCTCCTTTGTAATTTTTTTTCTAAGTCCCTAGAGATTATAACAAAGTACCTGTGGTTATATCTTAAGTATGTACCTCCTTGGCATGTTGATGTTGTTTATTGTACTAACTCTAACCCTCATGTCATGAGGATGTGGTGCTTTTTTGTCTTATCTTTGTTCTTGCAAGGTTTGGAATCGAGGTCGAATCCTTTTCAAGAAGGGAAGGATGATACAAGTCAAATGTCCACCTTAATTTTTGAAGACATGATTGGAAGTCATCATTTAAAGGCTCAAGACTTGGTCACCCGGAGGTCACAAGAATATGCAAGAAAGACCAGTTTTGAGCACAAGCAAGGCCGTGTTTGGAAGATTTCTTGGAGCATCAAAGACTTGAGGACTCTTGGTTTTGGGCAACACTTAATGGGTCATGATTTGGACATCTTCATTAAGGGTATTTTGGTCACTTTATTGGGTTCAAATGCACTCCATGGCCACCTCACTCTTTAAGGGAATTGTTGTCATTTTGCCTTGTCTTGTAATAGAATATAAATAGAACATTTTAGGTATTTTTCTCATTAGTTGTTCATTGATGTAAGACTTGAAACATGAAACACCTTTAGTTGTAGGGCTTGGAATAGCCACCACACCGAAATGAGGGCAAAAAGTGTGGATATCACTTGTGTTGCAATATTGGCTTGATACGTTGGTGTTTAGAGGTGGTAAAGTTCATCTTGTGTCAATGTAGGAGTTAGGTTAACCGTTGTGTGTAGTGTTAAGGATCCAAGATTACCATATTCTTAGATTCTTAAGATTATACCAACCAAGGTCTAACTATCTATCCATTTTGTTTATGTTGTAATTGTTTGTTTGTGTTCTTGTAATTAAAATCCTTGACTTGTTGTTCTTGTTGTATTGTTGTTGTTCTTCATCTTGTTGTTGTTAACATAGTTTGTTGTTAGCTGTTTTTAGGTGAAAAACACATCAATACATTGTGTTCTTGTTGTTGTTTGTTGAATCCGAGTGTGGTCTTCAAAAGGGTCCTCGAATTTGAAGTGTGTTTTGTGTTGTCCTTGTAATTCTTGTATCAATGGTTGAGTAATGTAGCAGAATGTTGGAACTGTATTTCCACCTGAGTAGTAGTATATAATATGGTGTCATGATCTATTGGTAGTAAAATGGTACAAAAGTTAGTGATACAGATTCTCAATTTTAGAGGTCAAAGTAAGGATGACTTTTGCATTAATAAGCTAGTTTTAGTTGTATAACCATTGATTGAGGGATGGTTTTCCATTTTGTAGTAATAGACTATTGTGGTAGAAATATCTGTAGATTGTTTGGTAGTTTGTGAAAGAAGTAACTAGCTATGATTATTATTTATTCAAAATAGGGAAAGATCTCAAAATCGATAGTTATGGCGGTTATAGAAATTATTTATATGTGAATGAAAAGGGGTAGATTAGACAATAAGGTATGGGTAGAGACTCATTGGTGTAAATGGAATTTGAATGTAGAATAAATGTACGCAAGGGTAAGTAAATATGATGTGATAAAGTGGAATATGTTGATAAGTTCGTAATGGGTTATAACATAAGATTAAGATCGACTATCCCTTTTATGTAACTTTACCCTCTTGATTGTATTTTATCTAGTCGTTGTAAGCTATTACTATATGTGATAAGGTATTTAGTAGATTTTGAGGTTTAGCAGTAATGTCATGGAGAGGATGAACTTATGGTTCATAGTTAAGTGAAATAAGAGGCTTAGATGATATTTCTATTAGATTGATTAGTATAGTATACGTCATGATTCATATCATTGGTGTTTTTAGACAATAGGCTTGAACTTTTAAAGGGGAGTGTAGTGGTAAGATTAGTAGCTCAAGATAGATAATGCATATTCTATGGCAATGAATTAGTTAGCTTGATGTAGTTTTTGAAATAGCCTAGGTTGGAAACTTACAGAATAAGTAGTGGATAATTGTGATATATATATGTATAGTCATTAGGACTAGTGTTAAAAATGATGAATTGTGGTTGAGTTAGTAAGTGGATAAGGGCGTAAGTATATAAGAATAAGTTGCAACCCCAGGTAGTATGTTGTTAGGTAAGGTTTTATCGGTATAAGTGTCATGTTTACCTAGTTCACGTTTTTTAATTTTATAGTATGGAAAAGTATGTGGAGTTGTTGTATGGTGTTGTTTAGAGTTGAATTGAGGAAATATAGGTAGGATGTATGTGCTTTTTGTGTAGTTTTACAATTTTATTTAAGTTGTAAGTTATGTAATTAGATGTTTAATGTGAGTATGTTAAGTGATGTAGTGTAAATTGTTATGTGATAAGGGATATGGATATGTATGCTCATAAGAGTGTGAGTTGTTGGGTGATGACTATTGAGGCTAGTGAAAGTTATGAGTAGCATTTCCATAAAGGAAGGCCTTCAGAGTGTAGTTTATCAGAGAGAGTTTAGAGTTTATGTATATGGTGATATCTGTTTTGTGTTGAGAATTGGGGCTATATTTTTTATGTGAGGTTATGTCCGAAATTCCAAGATTGTGACTTTGATCTAAGGGGGAGATAGCTAACTAAGGTGGTTCTAGAATTTTTTCATGGTTGCAAGTTTAGGGAAAAGTCATGATAAAACTATTCCTATTCAAGCAATCTTCTCCTACTTCAATTTAATGAGAACATTCTACCAATGTCTTATGTATTGAAGTCATGCCTATCCCTAAGGTACAAGTTATCTATGTGACTTATGTCCTTATCCGACCACCAAACTAGAATCAATGATGTCTCAGTACTTCAATTTCTTTTCAATGTACTCAAGCTCTATGTTATAATGTTCATGATCCATAAATCCATGTCCCATATCATGCTTAGTTCTACGGGATTATGTTTTCTATAATATCGATTTATTTAGTGTCGGGTTTAGCCAAAGCGATAAGGTTATTGGAAACTCATCTCCATTTGCAGTTCTTTTAATGAGGAACAATAGCTCCAAGTGTCAATCCTTGTCTCCATCGTTGACTACAAGAATTCCATCTCTATGTTATAAACCTCATGATATATGCTCATATGTTTTTTTATTGTTCCTGGTCCTAAGAACTCATGTGTGTATGTTTATGTCCAAACAACTATCGGTCTACGATCTAGGTATTTGATATATGAAGCCTTTTGTACCTAATGCATCATATCTGGCAACACATTTCCCACCTTGAGTAGTGAAACAACTAGGACTTATAATTAAATAGTATTACTCCCATTCTTGAAGCTTACGCTTGGGTCCCTCAATGACCCTCCGTATGATAGTATGATAGTATTTATGTAAGTTTAGTAATGTTTTAGGTCAAGAGTAGATGTTCTTGAATGTGAATATTTGATGTGATTTCTTGGGCTAAGGTTATACGAGAAGGGGGATGAAAGAGATGGACTTTTCTTATGTGAAATAGTTAGGATAGAGATATTTGGTGAAAATCTTTGTAAGGGAGATTGAATTTGCTGATCTTAGTGGGGAGATCCATGAAGTTGGTATAGTAATGATAGACTTGAATGTGGTGATTAATGAAAACACAAACCCATGTACAATGTGGTTAAGTACTCCCTGAATTAAAACCCGAGGGTGTTTGATGGTAGTGATAAGGTGAAGTAATATACTTAAAGGTGTGTAGAGTATGGGGTCCTAAATCTTAAGCTAGCACCTTTTACTTCGAGTTAGGCTTCAACATAGAAGTACTATGCAGTGGGACTCAAACTCTTGTGGTTAGATGTGTGATGGTAGAATTGTAAGTTGAAAATAATGATGTATTTTATTTAATATGGGGGGGCATAGATGCGTAGTATCTCTAAGTGTAAGGATATTTATTGTATCATGAAAGGTAGAGAACGCTTCTATTCAAGTCTCCCGTGAAATCTCATTTCATAATAAGTACCTATTTAAATTAGGCCTATGATCGCCAAATAAACTCATGCCTTATGTTGTGATGATTACTATCCCAAGAACTGGTGTACAAGGTTATTTCTATGTCAATTCTTATTATCTCACACTTCGTGCTTATTCTTTTGACTAGGGTTTATCATGAAGCTCTTTGATGCCTAGTTGAGGAAAAATGTTCAATCTGAGGTTACGTTCCTTATTCCATACTTTTAGATCTCTAAAAAGTTCCTACCCATCATTAGAGGACGAATAATTCCTAGAGGGGGATAATGTAACACCCTGCCTTTTCTTGCTAAGGTTAAACCGTCCTTCCTACATTTGTAGACCCAAACCCATTGGTTTCTACTTATATATATGTGTGAATTACAGTTTCTTAGTATGGAAATATCCTTGGACATGAACATACACCAAAAAATCTCCTAGTTCAAAGTTGAGTTGAACACTTTCCTATAGATTGCTTTTTTGTTGACGATTTTGATTAGGTCAACTTAAAGAGACTATTTCTCCTAGGATATGAAGATTCATGTGGACTATTATATATCAAATTGAATCCGTTCGAGTCTTCTTACCACTACCACTGACCGTTCATCAATCCGAGTCCGAAGTAAAAGTTATGAGTGTTTGAATTAGGCACTGTCCAGGCTGTGCGATGGAGCATGCATCTCCCACTTAAGACCTATGTCATAGGTTGTGTGTTGCATACCTTGGCCTATGCCATGGGTTGTGCGCCTCATGGCTAAGGCAAAGAGGCATAAATGATCTATTTTTGTGTTATTTTAAGGTAAATAAGGGCCTTTCCCGTCCCATAACTATCCCTAAACACTTATAGATGTAACTAAAGTCCATATACATGATTTATCACTCACAAAAATTTCTAGTTAATCTTCCTTAAGCACAAGAAGGGAAAACAACCTACGGTTTGAACTCTTAATCTTCAAAGGTCAATTTCTCCATGTTTTCGTCATTGCTAAGGTACGTGGGGGTATCCAAAATCTCATGGGCTTGGGTTTTATGATTTTTACAAGAATTAAAGTTATATATGTATGTACTTGTAATGAGGTTTGGGAAATTGTTTTAAAAGCATGCATCATGGACCAAATTTGATGAAAATATGTATTTGACATGGGATTTTTCCAGAAGCTTGATTTATAATCTTGTGCATATGTGATTTGAGTTCTAAAAGTGATTTGTGAATATGACTCGTAAAATTACTTTCCCCGGGATGAAATTTATGGTCCTTGCATTTCATAAATTGTGAATTATTTTAAGAGCATGAATTAAAATCCCTTTTTGATCATGAGATTTATGTATAACCAATGTTCAGGATGGTTTATGAATGATTAAAACTCTTGAGCTGAAATGACTCTTTAACCACTATGCATTGTTGTTTGTACGCTTTCAAAAGGGGTATCTCTTATGCTAAGGGATTTTGTGTCTTAACTGAAAGAAATGCACGCATTGAATAAATTAACTGGCCACCTTATGTTAATGATTTGTAAAGAGAGTATGTTTCATGAGTTTACATATGCTTTTGAAAATAAGAACTCTCGTGTGATTTGATAAAATCTTTTGGGTGGTCATATGCATGTTTTTGAATGCGAAGGGAGGGTGTGATGTGGTATAATATGAATGACTTGCAAGTCTGGGTATGAAGATATCCTGTGATGATATTCCCTTAACATAATAAGAAATAAATATTTTCGAGCAAGAAGCATAATTTTTAAAGTACTAAAATTGGGCTAAAAGAGAGCTAGATAGTTACTCGAGGAAAGCATAGATGGTTACTCGAGGAAAGCATTTGAGTGAAAGGGCTCATTGATGGAAACCGTGTTTTTCCAATGCTGGACTTATTATATGTTATCCTATATGGGAGGATAATTAGGACATCTCACATGGGGGATTTCCTACGGTATTCTCACATAAGGGGTATTACAAATATTATGAACTCCAATCCTTGCGGAAAACTTGGATTGGGGGCTTGACCGCCATGTCAATGGTAGATTCCATATAGCCCGTGGGATTTTAGAAATGCCGGGTGTACCATCTAGCTCAGAAGTAAAGAAAAGAGTTAAATCATGATTACAAGAAAGCATTTTGAAGATTATTTTGAAGAAATTAAGCTTATAGGAGTTATTTCCTATTCTTTCATACTCTAGTTCAAGTTGTAGCATCATCCATAGGAAATTTATCCTAATTCCTTAGTTGCTCTAATTTTATTGGCCATGTCTCATTGTAGAGATGATACAAGTGCAAAATGTTAGAGTCTAAAGAAAATGGCCCTTCAAAATTGGGTCATCTAAAAGATTATTAAATAGCACAAGGACATGAGAGGATTCCATTAGTGCTTCAAGGTGTATTTATTCGAGTGTATACCTTTATCCTGATGAAATTATGCTTTTCAGACTGAGGTATGAAGTGTATTCAGTTTCTTTCAAAAGTCTTGTTGCAGATGCGATGTTTATGGTTAAAGTTATGTAGCACAATGTTGGAATTGTATTTCCACCCGAGTAGTAGTATTTAATAGGGTGTCATGATCTATTTATAGTAAAATGGTTCAAAAGTTAGTGATACTGATTCTCAATTTTAGAGGTCAGAGTAAGGATGACTTTTGCATTAAAAATCTAGTTTTAGTTGTATAATCGTTGATTGAGGGATGGTTTGCCATTTTATTGTAATAGAGTGATGTGGTAGCAATATTTGTAGATTGTATGATAGTCTGTGAAGAAAGTGACTGGCTATGATTATTATTTATTCAAAATAGGGGAGGATCACAGAATGGATAGTTATGGTGGTTATAGATATTATTTATATGTGAATGAATAGGGGCAGATTAGATGATAAGTTATGGGTAGAGACTCTGTCGTGACCCGAACCTGGACCCTGGCTGTGACGAGCATCCTGGACCATAAAGGCCCAGATGCCCTTCTTTATCTGGTAATCAAGCACAATATTCTTAAATTATAATAAAAGATGCGTAATTGTAAATCATTACGGAAACATGGTCATACTCTGAGTTCAATTAAACTATGAAAAATGAAATCCAATATCAACTACACAGCATCTGAACCAGTCTACAAAATCTTTATTACATCTAAAAATGGCAACTGTCTGAAACTGGGACAAGGTCCCAAGTGGACCTAAACCAAAATAAATAACATAATCTGAAAGACATAGGCCTTCATGAATAAAGAAGGCTCACCAACTGCACACACTGTTGTCTGAAAACTCTACGGCCTAGCAGGACCTCTGAACTGAGCTTTAGACCCTGAGAGGAAGTGGGTAAATACAAATGTACTGGTATGCAAAGAAATTTAAAATAAAGCTTGTATATAAATAAAATAGTTTAGATATTGTCATAATCATCATGAAATATATCATTTCAAAACACATGGGCATTTTTTATAATCATAAAACTTTTCTGTCAATGCAATTTCTGATCTTTGTATTACTTCTATGTTAGGTGGAACTCCGCTTCATGTCTGATATTCCACGGGCAACATGGAGTCCGCCATTGACTCGATAGGGAAGCCCCCAACCCAAGTGTGCCACAAGGGTTGGAGTGTTTGATTCCGATACACAACAGGACACTAGGGAAGTGTCTAATAATATACTCGGATCGACAAATAACGGTTTTGGTAAATGAGTTTTCTAAACTCGTGCCTTTTTCGGGGAACCATCTAAGCTCTCTTTCTTCCCAATTTTAGTCTATTCTGAAACATGCACCATTCTAGTTTCAAAATCTGAAAATCTAATTTCAAACATGCATTCTACTCTATGTTGAATTAACATGGTATTATCTGAGTTGGTGCCATCAAACCAAGACTTTCAATTCCTATTTTTGAGCCATAATGCATCATGCATGATTCTTTCATCAAAAACTCAATTCAGACCACCCAAACATGCAAATAGTATAAGAGATTTCATGTTCCGAAAGCACAAGTCAAAACTATGCATGGATTATCATTCTTTCAATAACAATGTGGTGGTCCTTAAATCTTTGTCAAACCTTGAAACTCTTTCCATTAGATATTTATATTCAATATTTATCAATACAAAAAACCTTCTCTTTTGATTCAAAAATCATATTCATGTCATAGTATAAGTCAATACATTTCGTATCATGCTTTTCAAGATGCATTTCAAAACAATCCATATCATATGAAAACTAGGATAAATTATATCAAAAGAGGAATTTCTTGTGAGTCTTGCTCTCAATTAAAACATCACATTAAAACACATACATACATATACATAGGATTTCAAATCACTTTGGGGGAAGGCCTAACGACTAAAACAATATTATAAGGCTTCTAAAAACATGATTAAAATCGTAAATCCAAAACCCTTTTCTTAAAAATCATGATTTCTAAACCCTTTGCATAATTTAAAAAAGATTTCTATGTCCATGAAATTTTTGGAAAACCCCACGTACCATAAATTATAATATCTGAAAGATGGAACCTTGATCTTGATAGATGAAACTCAGATATTGATTTGTTTCTTGGAGATCTTGAACTTAAGGCTTGATAATCTTGAATTTCTTGTTCTTGGAGAAAACCCTAATTGATCTTATTTTTAGAGTGAAGAGGATGTTTTTGATGTTGTTAAACTGATAATGATTGATTAATAACACTTAAAGGGTTATTTAATTCGTGTGAAAGGTTTTTAGAGTGAGGGAAAGACCAAAATACCCCTAAGGAACCCAAAAAAATTGCATAATTGCATCAGTTGGTGACCAGGGTTGACGGGTCATCAGTCTGGTTATAATTCATCACCTAAGTCATCAATTTTGGGTTGGTTTTCACCATTCACTTCCTTAGACAGGCGACCAGGTTTGGCGGGCCGTCACACAGCTGATAAGTCATCAGTCTCTTCATCACGTTTTGGCAGATAGACACTTCGAAGTAAAATGAGCATAACTTTCTACTCAGATATCAGATTAAAGAAAAAACAGTGGAACTGGAGAGAGGACTCAAAGAACTTTCATTTGATATATAGTAGCCTCCTAATTCATTATATACAAATAGCTATAGTCGATTGACATTGACCAAAGTTTCGACGTTCACTCAAACTCAAATGATAGGAAAGCTTTCAATCCGTCCTTGAGTTAGGGTACCGCTATGATCTCAATTAATTCTCAAATAGGTTACCACACTACATAATTGGTTAATATACCAAATTTTCATAGGATTAATGGCTTTTGGATCATCTACGGATAGAAATGACGGTTTTCGTTCTAGCCCGAAATGCGGGATATTACATTATCTCCCCCTTGGGATCATTCGTCCCCAAATAATGGGTTGGAATGTTGAAGTCTTAAAGGTATGGAATAACGTGGACATGATATATCTTCTAAGAAGGAACATAGTCGAGTTGAATATCTAAACTTCTATTATAAAACTGAATTTTGAGCTGACTTGACTTTATTTGCTTTAAGGAGCTGATTCATGCTGAAAGTTAAGGATTCCCTTGAAGTGTTCATGATCCAATCATATATATTTAATTGAGAAGTGATAACTTAGGCGGTATGAATCATGAGGTAATAATGAGCGGCGAAACTCTGTTAACCTGAATTATGGGATCTAGGGTTAGGTCGTGATGAGGTGCTAAATACTCAAGATTTAATAGGTGTTAGGATTTCTTGATAATTCAGTGATTTTAATTAACGTCTGTTGGTTGCAAATAGTAGACACCCCTACTATGATGTGCATGAGAAATAAATCATATACATTAGGAAGTGAATTATCAACAGGGACTTGGAAATACTTCGTTTAATAACTAGCGCTGTAACAAGGTTGGTTAACCTGAGGTAAAATCTGGACAATGAACAGAAATTCCCTAAGTCCGAGAGGATTAGGAAATTAGACGCTTAAATAGGTCGAGAGACATTGGAGTATATCATCGATAAAGATAACTTGTTATCCTAACAACCGTGAGAATCTTGAGTCATCTCTAGCATCTGCCATGTATCGTAAGCCCTAGTGAACATAATTCTGGTTATTTCATAAAATCTTGGTCACAAACATCGAAATTAAAGTGACGAATAATCATTTATGAATCTTAATCCCCCATTTTAGGAAACATTAAACTATCAGTGAATTAAATTGCAAACGAATTGAATTCACACCATATTCCCAGTGGGATTCGACCCCAACCTATTTGGGTTTTATATTGACAATGCTCGCTTACACCCATTCAAGAGTGTAGTTTTAGTGTTATAAAAAATGGCACCGTTGTTGGGGAATACAGTTGTAAACTGAAAGTTGTGTGCGCTAATTGACTGTTAGTTAGGTTTCCTAGATTTATGTTTATTTTTTGTTTTTGTTTATTTCAGGTTCCTTGTTTTTTATGCCAAAAACAAGAAGTTCCATAGAGCCGTTATTACCAATTAATTTAAAACCTCATCTGATCGGGAGAATGGCAGAACAACAAGAGGCTGACAGACTGGCAGCCTTGGCCAGGGCTCAGGTGAACATACAGAACCAGGGTCAACAAGTATGTCACCCAAACCATTATGATGAAGACTTGGGTGATGAGGATTTTTTGAATCCTCAAAACCCAAGGCGACCTGAGCAAATTGCTGCACCAGTGCAACAAAATTGTGATAGAAACCGTCCAGTCAGAGGAAGGTATCGTCAATAGCCTATACATTATAAGGTTGATGATGATGATCAATGAATGAACGGAGTAGGTATAACGGGTGGTATCATTCCTCCACCGCTGGCACCTAGTGCAAAATTCAGCATAATAAGTACTATGATTCAACTCTTGAATTTGAAGGGGTTGTTTGGAGGCTTGCCTGGGGATGATCCGAACAGAAACTTAGTGAACTTTATCATCTTTTAAAAATCTTTTGATAATTTTGGAGTGAGCCAGAATACGATACGGTTGAGATTGATTCCATTGTCTCTGTCTGGGGAGTCAACAATGTGGTTAAATGAGCTGGAGCCTGATTCTATAACCAACTGGAGACAGTTGAAAAAGGTATTCCTATAACGGTTCTTTCCTCCCTCTAGGAGGGTATAGTTAAGGGATGAAATCAGTAACTTCAAGTAGATCCCGACTGAAGCATTGCATAAAACTTGGGACAGATTCAAGAAAAAGATGGCATAATGTCTGAACCACAACATGATGTACTTTAACTTGATGGAGACTTTGTACAAAGCTTTTAACTCTGTGACAAAGCCAATTGTAGATAATGCTACAGGTAGTTCGTTTATTGACCTTTCTTTTTAAGATGCTTTAGACATGCTGAATAGAATGACTAAACAGAGTCGGGCTTAGCATACCGGGGATTCTGTGATAGCTAACCCGACTATTTCTAGTGGTATGACTGCGGAGTAGCGCAGAAGGGATGAGGAGTGAGACCAAGACATGGACTACTTAAAGACTCAGATGGACTTGCTGACCAAGCATTTGCTATTTGGAAAGACTAAAAAGGTTAAGGCTATAGAATCTCAGTGCACTATTGTTAGTGATGCAGATAAGGAGGCAAATTATGTTGCTAATCAGGAGGATTTCCAAGGAAATAGCCAAGTGAATCAAGGTTGGAACTTTTATGACAAGCCTGATTATAAAGATAGGGCGTAAGGAAACTGGAGAAGCAATAATGATAGAAGTGGTTTTTATGTTCCTCTTGGAAGTCGAGATATTGCACCAACTAGATCTGGCAAGATGTCCATGGAGGACATGATGGAAAAATTATTGAAGGGAGTTGAGGGTACCAACTCGGGGGTAACGACTATGAAGAGTGAATTATCTACCTTGATCCAGTTGGTTAGTTCACACTCCAATTCTATCAAGCAGTTAGAACAACAAATGAGCCAACTTTCCGTAACCCAAAACCAAAGAAAAAATGGTACTTTACTTAGTGATACGGTTTAGAATATGCAAATTGATGGCTTATGTATGGAGATTACCATGAGGAGTGGTAAGATCTTACCTGGACCTTCTGTGGGAAAATTTGTAGATGGTGAGGTGGTTGTTGATGAATTAAGAGAAAGCAAACCAGTAGAGTCTAAGAAGCTGGATAGTTTTGTTGATTCTTCGAAAAAGGAAAAGGAGAAGGAAGAGGAAGTGGTGTTGAAATCTATCCCTAGACCTCCGCCTTCCTTTCCTTAATGATTGAAAAAGAAGGCTGATGATGCCAAATTCAACAAATTCATGGCAATGCTCAAGCAATTGAAAATAAATGTGCCTTTGTTTGAGGAACTTGAGCAAATGCCAGGATATGCGAAATTTGTGAAGGACTTTGTGACTAAGAAACGAGAGGTGACCTGCGAATTGGAGGCAGATCTCCACCTTGGTAGCACTATTTATACAAGGACCTTAGTACAAAAGAAGCCAAACCCAGATGCAGTTAATATTCCCTGAAAAATTAGGACTATGAAATTCACCAAAGCACTATGTGATCTGGAAGAAAGAGTTAATTTGATGCCACTGACTATTTATAGAAAGTTGGGTCTGTAAAATCCCACACCCACCAACATGAGACTCGTGATGGCGGATAGGTAAGTAAAGTAACCTGTTGGCATTCTGTATGATGTGTTGGTGAGGGTGTCAAACTTTATATTCCCTGTAGACTTCGTCATTCTAGATTGCGAGGTGGACTTGAACGTGCCCATAATCTTGGGTCGACCTTTCCTCGCAACCAAAAGTGTGGTGATTGATTTGAGAGCGAATGAGCTCTTATTCAGGATGAACGTTGAAGTGGTACAGTTTGATGTAAACAAATCAATGAAGCAGCATGAAGAAATGAGTGTGTTCTCAGTAGTTGATGTGTATTATGAGGACGAACAAGAGGTGCCCATAGTTGAGAAGCTTGTTATCGAACCTTTTACTACGGTCATGATGAATTATGATAGTGAAGTCATTAGGGAGTATGAAGAGACCGTTTTTCCCTTGACAGGCATGGATTTATACCCTTATGCTCCTAAAAGGCTAGACCTTGACTTGGATAATTGACCAATGCCACCAGCCAAGCCAACTATTGAGGAGCCTCCGATGTTGGAATTGAAGAAATTTCCTGGGCACTTACGGTATGTGTTTCTGGGCAATGGGAACATGCTACATGTTATTATTGCAACTGATTTGGGTGAACAATAGGTGAATGCACTTATGTCAGTACTTTAGAGGAATAAGAGAGCTATAGGGTAGACCATCGCAGATATTATTAGCATTCCCCCGGTCATCTGGACGCATAAAATTCATCTTGAGGAGGATTCTATCCCCACCATAGAGTATCAACGCCATCTTAATCCACCAATGCAAGAGGTGGTTAAGAAAGAGATTATTAAGTGGTTGGATGCAGGAGTGGTTTACCCTATTTCTTATAGAAAATAGGTGAGCCCAGTTCAATGCGTACCCAAAAAAGGGGTATGATGGTGGTTGCTAATGAAATGAATAAGTTGATTCCACTCAGGTTTGTAATTGGGTGGAGAGTTTGCATGGACTACCGCAAGCTAAATTTTGACTCTGATAGACCACTTTTTGATGCCCTTTATGGAACAAATGCTTGATCGATTGGCTGGCAGGGGATGGTATTGCTTATTAGATGGTTATTCTGGATACAACCAACTATGTATTGCTTCTGAAGATCAGGAGAAGACGACGTTCACATTCCCATATGGCACCTTTGCATTTAAAAGGATGCCATTTGGGCTAAGTAATCCACCCACCACTTTTCAATGGTGTATGATGTCTATCTTCTCTGACACGGTGGAGGACACCATAGAGGTATTCATGGATGATTTCACTGTGGTGAGTGATTCATTTGAGATGTGTTTGGAAAATCTGAATGTAGCCTTGCAAAGATGTGTTGAATTTAATTTGGTGCTTAACTGGTAAAAATGCCATTTTACGGTCAAGAAGGGCATCGTTCTCGGCCACAAAATTTCTAAAACGGGGATAGAAGTTGATTGAGCAAAGGTGGAAGTTATTGAGAAACTATCACCTCCTATTTTAGTGAAAGGAGTGCATAGGTTTCTTGGACATGCTGGCTTTTATCGGAGATCTATAAAAGACTTCTCAAAGATTGCAAATCCACTTTGAAAACTTTTGGATAAGGACATGAAATTTTCCTTCGATAACGAGTGCTTGAAGTCATTTGAATGCCTTAAAAAAAAGCTGATTGAGGCCCCTATTGTTATTTCACCTGAATGGGCAAAACCATTTGAGATCATATGTGATACAAGTAGTGTTGCCCTTGCAGCTGTATCGGGGCAAAAAAGGGACAAACTGTTTTATCTGATATATTACGCCTGTAAAGAACTGAATGGAGCGCAAAAGAATTACACAATCATTGAATAGGAACTTCTGGCTGTAGTGTATTCTTTCCAGAAGTTCAGAGCTTATCTTCTTGGGACCAAATTAGTGGTCCACAACAACCATGCTGCCTTGAGGTATTCATGGCTAAGAAGGATGCTAAACCAAGGCAGATTAGATAGGTATTGCTGTTGCAAGAATTTCACTTTGAGGTCAAGGATAGGAAATATTGTGAAAACCAGGTTGCAGATCATCTGTCTAGAATGGAAGGTGAACAAGAAAGTAGTGATGAAGTGAAGATAAATGATGCATTCCCTGATAAGGAGATCCTGGCTGCCGCTATGGAAATATTGCCTAGGTATGTGGATTATGCAAATTATGTTGTGAGTAAGGTTATCCTAGAAAACCTTTATTTCTATCAAAGGAATAAGTTCTTGCATGATGTCACGCATTACTTCTGGGATGAGCCGTATCTTTTTCGGTGATGTGCAGACAACATTATAAAGAGATGCGTGCCAGAAGTGGATGTATTGTGCATATTGGAATCATGTCATGCTTCCCTAGTTGGGGGTCACCACGTAGGTGAACGAACGGCTAGAAAGGTGTTGCAG
Source organism: Capsicum pubescens (assembly GCA_030864215.1). Lineage (NCBI taxonomy): Eukaryota > Viridiplantae > Streptophyta > Magnoliopsida > Solanales > Solanaceae > Capsicum > Capsicum pubescens. The sequence continues at coordinate 381,366,522 of CM061548.1, read as the reverse complement.
AGTGGATATTATTGGCCAACATTGTTCAAGGATGCCCACGAGTTTGTGCTGAAATGTGACCAATGCCAGAGGCAGGGTTCAATCTTTAAAAGACATGAGATGCCCTTGACTAAGATGCTTAAAGTGGAATTATTTAATGTTTGGGGCATTGATTTTATGGGTCCTTTTGTGAGCTCATACGGGATGAAGTATATTTTAGTTGCTATTGACTACGTCTCAAAATAGGTCAAAGCTATGGACTTGTCTGATAATGAAGGGAAGAGGGCGGTTTCTTACCTCAAGAAGAACATCTACTCTAACTTTGGAGTACAATGTACTATCATAAGTGATGGAGGATCTCATTTTTGCAAAAAAATATTTCGAGAAGCTTTGGCAAAATATGGGGTGAAACAACACAGAGTGGCTACTCTATACCACCCACAAACCAGTGGGCAAGTGAAGGTATCAAATCGTGAGATTAAAGCCATCCTAGCCAAAACGGTGAATGCTTGCCGGAAAGATTGGTCTTGAAAGCTCGATGATGCCTTGTGGGCATATCGAACTACTTTCAAGACACCCATTGGCATGTCACCATTTTAGCTGGTCTATGGAAAAGCTTGCCATCTACCAATAAAGCTGGAGAATAAGGCCTTATGGGCACTCATAAGGTTGAATCTAAATTGGAAGGAAGCAGCAGAGCTGAGACTGGGGCAATTGAATAAGATAGATGTATTCCATCTCAGGGCCTACAAACGAGCAAATCTGTACAAAGAAAAGATAAAAAAGTACCATGATTGGAGAATAGGGAAACGAGAATTCTAAAAGTGTGACTTGGTGTTTCTATTCAATTCCAGACTCAAATTGTTCCCAGGTAAGATGAAATCTAAGTGGTCAGGCCCTTTTAAAGTTAGTCAAGTCCACTCATCTAGAGTATTCAAAATTGAAAATAAATACGACAGTATCTTCAAGGTAAATGGGCAACGTTTCAAGCTTTATATTGGCCCAAAAGAATCAGTGAAAAGTATCACCATTATCTGTTTTGATGAACTCTAAAGTAACTAAGATACCTGAATCATGCCGTGACGTTAAATCAGGCGCTGCATGGGAGAAAACCCATTACCCCTGAGATTGATCCATTCTAGGTATACTCTAACCGTTAGTTTAGTTTTGCTTTAATTTTGAGTTGAGGGTGTAGGGTAGTCTGTTGTTGTAACATATTTTATGGTAACTAGGAGAAATACAAGTACAGAAAGCAGTTGACATGTTTTTGATTAATTTTTAAACGCCTCTACAATGTTTTGTTTCCAAAGACTATGTGGATTACATTTACTTGTGACCATTGTGAATCTTTTTGTGGCATTAGTTCTAGTTGCTTGATGATCATTGCTGAAAAATTACATGAAATAGATAAGTGGTGGTCTTCGATATATTTTTTTTTCATGTGTGTGTGAGAAACTACTTCATTCCCTCTGTATGTTAAAGCCAGAACTTGCCTGGTTAGTCTTACCATGGTTAAAGGATAGGGGTTAGGAAAAGATCATAGGCCGTTTTGTTGATTAACCCACTTTTAGCCTAAATAGCCTTCCCTATGTGCATCATATCCCTTGATCCATATTTTGAGCCAAATTAGCCTATTTCTATCTTATGACACCTTTCACCTTCCCATTTATACCATAATGAACCTATTTTGGCCCTGGTCCTCCGTGGACACTGTGCACCTTGACCTAGGCAAATAGCCTAAGTTGAGGGTGGCTATCATAGGGGTACACGGTGTAAGAGGAGTATGAAGAAGGGTAGAATAAAGAAAAAAGAATAAAATTTTGGTGATATTCAAAAAAAAAAGAAAGGCACCCAACTTGAATATGTGCGATCAATACAAAAAATAATGAAAAAGAGGTTAATAAGTAAGCCCCAAGAGAGTAGTGTAGTGTCAAGGAGTCATAGTCACTCTAAATGTCCTTGAATATCATACCAGCCCCAGCCTACATTATAAGCCTAAAAGAAGTCCTATCGTGATCCTAGCTGGCCTATCTGAAGGGCTTGGTATTGAAAATAAGGTCAAGCCTATGGTACTTAGCATACAATAATTAGAACTTTGTTTTGAGAGTGAGAGTCTTTTGATGATCCCCACGTTTACATTTTTTGTTTATCATATGTCAGGAGGGGGATTTCTTTGTTGTCAGGGCACAATGGTATTGTTGTTAGCTACTTGCTTGTTTAGATAGTGCAGCAATGGTATATTAATGGTTGTTGTGGATAAGATTGATTCCATTGCTTGAGTCATTTGTGTTACATTATTGTTCTTCAATGACATACACAGTTGGTTTTAATTGGATTAACCTTGGAGGTGATAACTATGTTTTGATCTTAAAAGAGAAAAATGGCTGCTAAATGTGCTATGTATTCTCTTAATTAGGATGAGTTGCTTGAGGACAAGAAATTGTTTTAAGTTGAGGGTGTTGATGTGTTAGCAATTGCTAACACATTTAAGACCTTTAACCAAGAATAATTGCGAAGTCTTAAGCAACTTTTGTCGTTTTTGATTTGTTTATGTCTGATTTTATAGTTTAAGCTGATGGGATGGAGAACTAACAAGAATGGATGAAAAGAAGTTAAAATCTGGATGAATCTAAACAGAAGTGTGGCTGACGACATTTGTGATAAGTCGTCAGCCCTGTGATAGGCTATCACAGTTGTCGTCAGACTTAAGCATGAGTTGAAGCCTGTGACGATATCTGGTGATATGATGTCAGAAGTGTGATACGCCGTCATTAATGTAGTCATCCTTAACCAAAGAATGGGGGTTGAAGATAAGTTGTGATGAAATTTTGTTTATAAGGCGTCAAGAAGGTGATAAGACGTCAGGAGCACCGTCAGACTTAGGCAGAACTAGGAAGCTGAGATGAAGTTTTGACGAAATTGGTGACAAGCCGTCAAAATCTTGATACGTCTTCATCGTCGTCGTCAGCCGCCGTCAGGTTGGTGATAAGGCATCAACGTCATTGTTAGCATTAGACAGCAAAAGTCAAAACTCCAGAGAAGTTGACGATATCTGTGATAAGCCCTCAGACTCCTGATAAGCTGTCATGGATGTCGTCGTCTATTCCGAGAAAAAGCTGCAACTTTAATTTTATTTCCTTATTTAGGTTGAACTATTTAAAGCTTTGTTTTAGGGTTTTTGAAAAAAATCATTATCATCATTATTCAGAAAAAGAGTTCGATACTTTGAGTCTTGGAGAATATTTTTTGATATTTCTTTCTCTATCTTTTTGAGTTCGAACAATACAACTATTTTGGGGATATTCCTTTGTGATCTAATCTATGATTCACTAATTATTATTCATCTCTGCAAGTTAATCTTCTTAATTATGAATTCAATTATGTGTTTCATTCTTTGCATCATGAGTGGCTAAACTCTATTAACTTGAATAATGGGATCTATGGTTAGGTCGTGATGCGGTGCTAAATACTCAAGATTTATAGGTGTTAGGATTTCTTGATAATTCTAAGATTTTAATTAACGTCTGTTGGTTACAAGCAGAAGACACCCCTACTTTGATTTGCTTGAGAAAGAAATCATATATTGTAGGAAGTGAATTATCAACAGGGACTCAGAAATAATTCGTTTACTAATCAGTGATGTAACAAGGTTGGTTAACCTGAGGTAAAATCTGGATAGTGAACATAAATTCCCTAAGTATGAGAGGATTAGGAAATTAGATTCTTAAATAGGTCAAGAGATATTTGAGCATATCAGCGATAAAGATATCTTGTTATCCTAACCACCGTGAGAATCTTGAGTCATCTCTAGCATCTGTCATGTACCGTAAGCCCTAGTGAACATAATTTTGGTTATTTTATTAAATCTTGGTTACAAACATCGAAATTAAAGTGACAAACAATCATTTGTGAAACATAAACCCCCATTTAGGAAACATTAAACTATCAGTGAATTAAATCGCAAACGACTTGATTTCACACCATATTTCCTGTGGGATTCAACCCCAACCTAGTTGGGTTTTATATTGACAATGATCACTTTCACCCATTCAAGAGTGTAGTTTGAGCGTTATCAAGGTGTAGCAGTAATGCCGTGGAGAGGATGAACTTATGGTTCATAATTAGGTGAAATAAAAGACTTAGGTTTATATTTCTATTAGATTTATTAGTATACTATATGGCATGATTCATATGATTGGTGCTTTTAGAGAATAGGCTTGAACTTTTGAAGGGGAGTGTAGTGGTAAGATTAGTAGATCAAGATAGATAATGCATATTCTATGGGAATGAATTAGTTGGCTTGATGTAATTTTTGAAATAGCCTAGGTTGGCAACTTGCAGAATATGGAGTGGATAATTGTCATATATATATAGAGTCATGAGGCCTAGTGTTAAAAATGATGAATTGTGGTTGAGAATGTAAGTGGATAAGGGCGTAAGTATATAAGAATAAGTTGCAACCCCAGGTAGTATGTTGTTAGGTAAGGTTTTATGTGTATAATTGTCATGTTTACCTAGTTCACGTTTTTGAATTTTATAGTATGGAAAAGTATGTAAATTTGTTGTATGGTATTATTTAGAGTTTAATTGAGGAAATATAGGTAGGATATATGTGCCTTTGGTATAGTTTTATAAATATTTTTAAGTTGTAAGTTATGTAATTAGAGGTTTATTCCGAGTATGTTAAATGATGAAGAATAAATTGTTATGTGATAAGGGATGTGATATGCATACTCATGAGAGTGTGAGTTGTAGGGTGATGTCTATTGAGGCTAGTGAAAGTTAAGAGTAGCATTTCCAGAAAAGAAGGCCTTCAGAGTATAATTTATCAGGGAGTGTTTAGATTTTATGTAGATTGTGATATCTATTTTGTGTTGAGAGTTGTGGCTATAGATTTATTGTGAAGTTATGTTTGTAATTCCAGGATTGCTTCTTTTATCTAAGGGGGAGATAATGAACTAATGTAGTGTCACGACCCGAAGTAGGGCCTGGCCGTGACGAACATCCCGAACCATAAAGTCCCGAATGTTCTACTCTATCTGGTAGTCATGTACAACATTCATATAAATAAATAAAATGCGGGATTACGATCTAATACGGAAACATGGTCATACTCTGTATTAAGTTTAACAATAAGGAATGAAATCCGAAAATCACTAACAACATCTGGAACAATCTACGAAATCTCTACTATATGAAAATCTGACAACTATTTGAAAACTGTAACAAGGTCCCAAGTAGACCAAAACTGTAACATATGACATTATCTGAAAGGTTAGGCTTTCTGGAATAGAGAAGGCTTACCACTGCACAGTCTGATCTGTTGTTTGAATTATCTACTGCTTATCTGGACCCCTAGACTGAGCCTCAGAACCTGAGAGGTAGGGGAGGGGGTCAATACAGATGTACTGGTACACAGATCGTATCCAAAATAATCATTTATATTCAACATATATGAGAGAAATTTAAAGAAGTTCATAAACATATCATATAGTAAGAAATCACATGGGAATTTTAAAAGACTCTGTGAAAACATTTGTGACACTCTTTGTCTAACTTCAGCGCTAGGTGGTGAACCCCACAACCTATAATCCCACGGGCTATATGGGTTCTACTATTAACTTGGCAGCCAAGCCCCCAACCTAAGTGTGCTGCAAGGGTCGGAGTCTCTGAATCTACGAAGCCACACGTCCATCACCAATGTACAATAATAATCTACCTTTATCGGAAAATACAATTTCACGGTAAGAGTTACTTTAACTCATGCCTTCTTCGGGTAACCACCTAACCCTCTTTATGCCCATTTTTAGTTCTTTAAACATGCATGCTCTAAAATCATACTCTGAAATCTTTAACTCCGTCTTGGCATATTCACATATATGGTATCATCATACCATAGACTTGCAAGTCACATTCTCTGAGCCATTTATAGCAATTCATATCTCTGTTTTGAAATCATGAAATTCAGGACCACCAAATCAACAATTCTTTCAAGAAACTCATGTAAAATCATGGAGTTAATTCTCTTTATCAATGATTCGATAAACAAAGGTGGTCATGTTAAAAGTCTCAATCTCATGCAATTCTTTCTCTTTAACATCACATAGTTATATGAAGAAACACCTTCTGAACAATTTGAAATCATATTCAAGTACAAGGACATTGATAAAACATCTTTCAAATAATAAAACATGCATTTCAACTCTTTTCCAATAAAACCATAAGCTTTAATCCAATACAAGAGAGGGAGTTCATAATTTATGCTCTCAAACAAACTTAAATCTCAAATCCCATACATATATGTATACATGTAAATCAATTTAGGGGATAGGACCACAACGTCAAAACAATAGTAACATTAGAACATTCGGAGTACGTAATTTAGAACATAGATTCCAAAACCCCTTTGAAATTCATGCATAAAATTTTTAAAATCATGCTTTAATAGTTTTAAGACCATGTAGTTTTTAGGATAAACCCCACGTACCTTAAATTATAAGATCTGAAAGATGGAACCTATATCTTAATAGATGAAACCCGGATCTTGATTTGTTTCTTGGAGATATTAAACTTAATGCTTGATTTTCTAGAATTTCTTGTTCTTGGAGAAAACCCTAATTTGATCTTATTTTGAGAGTGAAGAGAAAGTTTTTTGATGTTTTAAAACTGATAATGATTGATTAATAACATTTAAGGGCTGATTTAATTCGTGTGAAAGGTTTTTGGATCGAGTGAAAGACCAAAATACCCCTACAAAATCACTTTAAAATTGCTAAAATTCTCAGCTGACGACCAAGGCTAACAAGTCATCAGATCTGGACAAGCCGTCAGCTTTTGTCATTACTTGGGAGCTGAAATTGATGGGTTTCTTCCTAAGGATGACGACATATTCTGACATGTCATCTGATTTGTGACAAGCCGTCAGAATTGTCGTCACTAAGTTGCCAGTCTGATATGCTGGAGTAAAATAGGCATAACTTTTTGCTCCGGTATCAGATTTTGAAAAAATTGATTGATTTGAAAAGAGGACTCAAAGAAATTTCATTTCATTTATAGTAGGACCCCCATTCATCATATACAAGGAGTTATGGTCGATTGAAGTTGATCCAAATTTTGACGCTCACTAAAACTTGAACGATAGGAAAACTTTTAACTAGTCCTTGAGTTAAGGGACCTCTATGATCTCAACACATGCTCAAATATGTTCCCACACTGTATAATTGATTAACATGCCAAATTTGCATATGATTTATGGATTTTGGAACATCTACGCATTGGAAAGATGGTTTTTGTTCTAGCCCAAAATGTGGGGTGTTACATTATCTCCCCCTTGGGATCATTCGTCCCCAAATGATGGGTAGGAATGTTGAAGCTTAAAGGTATGAAATAATGCAAACATGATGTGTGTTCTAAGAAAGGATATAACTAATCTGAAACATTTAAACTTCTATCATGAAATTGAATTCTGTGTTGATTTGACTTTACTTGCTTCAAGGAGCCGATTCATGCTGAGAATTTAGGATTCCCTTGAAGTGTTCATCATCCAATCATATATATTGAATTTTAAAAGTGATAACTTAGGCAAGTATGAATCATGAGGTAACAAGACTTGGACTGTACCAGGGTATTACACTGTCTGAGCTAAAATACTTGGAAAAATTTGAGATTATGCGTTGAACTCTTATGAACTGAGTCATGACTCAATAGTTGAATCTGAAACTTGACGCTTGGACTGAATTGGATTTGCAATTTACATGTATGGAATAGATTGTCTCTTGGGGATGGTCATATGCATGAGACTTCGGATAGTAGGGCTGGGCAAAAAGGTGGAAAACTGCAGTAACTTATCTGCCTGACTATTAAACTGAATTGCTGTCTATACAGACTGAATTATACTTAGAAACTTATGCTTCACTGGAGTATCTCTTCAACACTCTTTCTAATGAAGTTCTAGTAACATTAGGGAGCAAAAGAATCTTGGGCATATTCTATACCAGACATCTGACTAAGGAATCACAACATTGACACTACTCTATTACATGGAATATAGACATATAACTCATAAACTAGGGTAGAATTATCAGGCCTTAGGCAATGCAATTTCTTACTTTACAGCTAAGCACACTTCCCGAATACTTCCTTAACTATACTATTCCCCTAAAATACCATGCTCAATTGATTCAACTTAAAATTCTCATATGGGCATTGATAAATCTTTCTACTAATGTCTGAAGTGACTTAAATCCTCTCACCGCGATCAAGCCTAACTCCAAACCACAAAATACAACATGCCGCACAACGATACTAGTCTAAACCATATGATTCAGTCTTCTATATCTTTTTAGAGATCACACCCTAAACATAACTTGCCTTACCACTTAATTGATTACTAACTCTGAAATCTTACTATGAATTTACTAGAACATATTACGTTCCTCTACTTAAATCCTAACATGTCATTCAAGCCTATGTTTATAACGACATATGAACTTCAAGGCAAACACCCATAAATTTATTCTTCACATAGTCTCTAAACCATTGTCAATATAACTCCCACTCTCTATCCCAAGAACATACACACATAAATTTCCACTAACCATCACATGTATCAAAGACTTGGCCCCAAATCTTACTTCACACTTATTGTCTTATCTAAGACAAGCATACAATGATCTTTCATCAACAAGAAACATGTACTCATCGGCACTATCATTACATAAGTAGAAGTCACTAAAAGGTTAGAACATAAGACCTTGAAACATAGAAGGATATCATATGAGACTTGACACTTAACTGAAACCTGAGGAACAATGAATCAACAACATGGATTCTTCAAAGTAATCTGAGTTGAGGGAATACTGGCTATAATTTGAATCTAGCCAATCGTTTGGCATGAAGCATGAGTTATGGACACCTAGCACACTATAAAGAATGAGTACATGAGTCATGAGCTGTATGACCTCAACATGGAGTTCATAACTTAAGGAATGTGATTCCGACTACTGAAATGAACTAGAATTCCTCATTTAGGAACTGGAAGAGCACATGATTATCTATAATATGCATGAACATGAACCAAGATCATGGAACTGAAATGTAAGGCATGAGTAGGTATTGGGATAACTGAAAATACTGAGATAAGAATGGGTTGAGTCTCACTCTCACTTTCTGATGTTCTATATCATACTGACATCACTATTAGAATCTGAGAGTCTGCCTTGGTCTCTTGTTTTTTGATCTCCACCTTAGCATTAAGCCATTATCTTAAGTATGAGAGATCCCTTACTATACTCCAAACTGAACTACACTCACTGAACTCTAGGGTCTGGAAAAATGACCATACACGCATATCATAGAACTTAACCCGAATGACTACATTTGAAAGTGGAAAACCCACTGTTAATACTACCTTCTGAGACACACTTTATCTTTCTATAGCCCCAATAATCAATCCCATAATACTTAAACACTTACTAAGTTAAAATCCTCGTGAGTATCCCCATAGTCGGAGTGCACACCCTATAGCACTTCAACTCTTATTTCTGTCGGTTCAACCTTCAAAAATTCAAACTTAAATTCTAAAACTTAACATGGATATCACCAAGCCTTTGATGAATCATACTACTAGTCTTTCTCCACCTAGAAACTCAACGATACTACTATGTCTACTAGCCAAACACAATATGTAATAGCCTTAGAAAAATACCACAACCTCATATCACCTTAGGCATACTTCTACCTCATACATACAAAATCATACTTCATTACAAATCAAATAAACTTAGTCTATTACATACACCATTCAAGCTTATTAGATCACTTCCATATAACTAGTACCATAAACCAAACAATCATCACATCCACCTTCATGGACATCAACTGTTCAAACTTAATGTCTAGTGTTAAACATGACTTACAACCCAACCTTACACACAATTCTCACAAAACATTCATCATTAATCTTAAGCGACTATTCTTACATCTACGTTCTACATTAAATTCAAGCCTATAGTCTAATATCAATCATATACCACCAATGAAGAACGCAACATAATATACTAGTCCATCAAATTGGGACATTTTGTCCAAATACCTCAAAAATCTACTACATACCTTCTCACAAGTAGTACTAGTTTACAACTACCAACGAAAAAAAGGTCAGGGGGGTAAAGTCACATAATAAAAATGGTCAACCTTAAACTTATATTATAACCCTATATAATCTTATCTACTTGTACGGATTTCTAACATCACACTTACTTTCCCAAGAGTATATTTAGACTACCTTCAAATTCCACAACAACCATGAGTCTATAATTATAACCTCCTGGCTAATCTAGCCTTTTTCATACTTCAAGCAAACAATATTTCACCTTGACTAATAACTCCTTCTCTACTTTCTACTAAACTAACACACAAGAATGTATCACCTCATTACCAACTCATTCTCATGCAAAAAGATTAGGCTATACCTATATTCAACCAACACAAGAACGACAAGTTGCTAGTGAATTGAAATAGGCCTCACACGACTTCACTAGACTTTGAGTTTCAACAACACAATGATAACAAGATTACAAGAGATAGAAACATGACACGCAATATTCAATGATCTAAGAATACGCATCTTACTCTATATAAATAAAAATCTGATTCAAACACTTCCCCACCCCCCACAGACTATCATACAATCCACACATACTACTAGCTACCACATAAGTCTATCACTATAAAAGGGTAAATCATCCTCAAATATCGGTTATTCAAATAAAATATTTAGTTACACAAAAGTCACCCTCACTCTAACTTCTAACTTTGTGACTTCATATCAATAAATGTTTGGTCCAACATCACTACCAATAGGTCATGACACTGACACTTTAAATCATACTACTATTTGGGTGGAAATACTATTCCAACATTCTGCTACACATCATTCCCCTTTTTAGGCATGGCATCTGCGACATAAATTTTTTAAAAGGACTGAATACACTTAATACCGCAGTCTTAAAAGTATGATTTCATCAGAACCAAAGTTCACACTAGAATAAATACACTCTGAGGAACTAACAGACTCTTCACAAGTCCTTGAAAAATTTTAAAATCTAATATGGCTCAATCAAAAAGGACCATATCTTTTAGATTCTAGACTTCTGCACCTGAATCACATCAATAATGAGACATATCTGAAAACATCAAGGTAAAGAAACAATTGGGATGACTGTTACCTTCGTATGAGTGACACCATATCATGAATTAGAGTATGAAAGAGAAATATTTTGACTACATAACACGAAATAGAACATGAATAAAGGAAAACATTCATAAACTCATAGTAGCTTTCGGCTTATAAGTATGGCATGCTACACACCCATAAACAAGACTCTACCCGACGTGATTTTGCAGACACCCTGGGACCAAGAACCGTTCTCTAATATCAAGTTTTTCATAACCCGAACTAGGGCCTAACCATGACGGACATCCCAAACCATGAAGGCCCAGACGTCATACTCTATTTGGTAGTCATGCATAACATTCATATAAATAAAGAAAATATGGAATTATGATCTAATACGAAAACATGGTCATACTCTGGATTAAGTTTAACAATAAGGAATGAAATCCGAAAATCACTAAAAACACCTGGAACAGTTAGGAAAATCTCTACTATATGAAAATATGAAAACTATCTGAAAACTGGAACAAGGACCCAGTAGGCCAAAACTATAATAGATGACATAATCTGAAAGGACATGCCTTCTGGAATATAGAAGGCTCACCACTGCAGAATCTGATCTACTGGCATAATTATCTACTGCTTATCTGGACCCCTAGACTGAGCCTCAGAACATGAGAGATAGGGGAGGGGGTCAATATAGATGTACTGATATGCAGATTAAATCCAAAATATTCATTTATATTCAACATATATGAGAGAAATATAAAGTAGTTCATAAACATATCATATAGAAAGAAATCACATGGGCATTTTAAAAGACTCTGTGAAAATATCTAAAATCTGTTACACTCTTTGTCTTACTTCTGTGCTAGGTGGTGTACACAATAATCTGTAATCCCATGGGCTATATGGGATCAGTCATTAACTCAACACGCAAACCCCCAATCCAAGTTTTCCACAAGGGTCGAAGTCTCTGAACTACTACGCCACACGGCCATAGCCAGCATACAATAATAATCTACCTGTATTGAGCAATACAGTTTCATCGTAAGAGTTACTTGAACTTATGCCTTCTTTGGGTAACCACCTAACCCTCTTTATGACTATTTTTAGTTCTTTAAGCATGCATGATCTGAAATCTTTAACTCTGTCATGACATATGCACATATATGGTATCGTCATACCATTGACTTTCAAGTCACATTCTCTGAGCCATTTATAGTAATTTATATCTCTATTTTCAAATCATGAAATTTAGGACCACAATATCAACAATTCTTTTAAGAAACTCATGTAAAACCATGCAGTTAATTCTCTTTATCAATGATTCGGTAAACAAAGGTGGTCATGTTAAAAGTCTCAATCTCATGCAATTCTTTCTCTTTAATATCACATAGTTATATGAAGAAACACCCTCTGAATAATTTGAAATCATATTCAAGTACAAGGACATTGATAAAACATCTTTCAAATCATAAAGCATGCATTTCAACTCTTTTCCAATAAAACCATAAGCTTTAATCTAATACAAGAGAGGGAGTTCATAATTTATGCTCTCAAACAAACTTAAATCTCAAATCCCATACATATACGTATACATGTAAATCAATTTAGGGGATAGGACCACAATGTCAAAACAATAGTAACATTAGAACATTCGAAGTACGTAATTTAGAACATAGATTCCAAAACCCCTTTGAAATTCATGCATAAAAATCTTAAAATCATGCTTTAATGGTTTTAAGCCCATGTAGTTTTTAGGATAAACCCCACGTACCTTAAATTATATGATCTGAAAGATGGAACCTAGATCTTAAAAGATGAAACCCGGATCTTGATTTGTTTCTTGGAGATATTAAACTTAAGGCTTGATTTTCTAGAATTTCTTATTCTTGGAGAAAACCCTAATTTGATCTTATTTTGAGAGTGAAGAGGAAGTTTTTTGATGTTGTAAAACTAATAATGATTGATTAATAACATTTAAGGGGTGATTTAATTCATGTGAAAGGTTTTTGGAGTGAGTGAAAGACAAAAATACCCCTATGAAATCACTTCCCAATTACTAAAATTCTTAGCTGACGACCAAGGCTAACAAGCCGTCAGATCTGTGACAAGCTGTCAACTTTTGTCGTCACCTGGGATCTGAAATTGATGGGTTTCTGCCTAAGGCTGATGACATATTCTGACAAGTTGTTAGATTTTTGACAAGCTTTCAGAATTGTCGACACTCAGTTGTCAGGCTGAAATACTGGAGTAAAATGGACATAACTTTTTAATCCAGTATCGAATTTTGGAAAAATTGGCGGCATTATAAAGAGGACTCAAAGAAATTTCATTTGATATATTGTGGTCCACATAGTTATTCATATACAATGAGTTATATTTGATTGAATTTGATCCCAAGTTTTGACGCTCACTAAAACTTGAACGATACGAAAGCTTTTAACTAGTCCTTGAGTTAAGGGACCTCTATGATCTCGACTCATGCTCAAATAGGTTCCCACACTACATAATTGATTAATATACCAAATTTTCATAGGATTTTTGGCTTTAGGAACATCTACGCATCAGAAAGACGATTTTTATTCTGGCCCAAAATGTGGGGTGTTACAGGTAGTTCTTGAATTTTTTCATGGTAGCAAGTTTCAGGGAAGAGTCATGATAAAACTATAAATAATCAAGCTATCTCCTTCTACTTCAATTTAATGATGACATTCTACCAATGTCTTATGTATTGAAGTCATACCTATGCATAAGGTCCAAGTTATCTATGTGACTTATGTCATGTTCCGACCTCTAAACTAGAAGCAATGATTTCTCAGTAGTACAATTTCTTTTCTAAGTATTCAAGCTCTATGTTATAATGTTCATGATCCATAAATCCATGTCCCATATCATGCTTAGTTCTACGGGATTATGCTTTCTATATTATCAATTTATTTAGAGTTTGGTTTAGCAAAAGCAACAAGGTTTATGCAAACTCATGGCCATTTGTAGTTGTTTAAATGAGGATAAATAGCTCTAAGTGGCAATCCTTGTCTCCATCATTGACTACATGAATTCCATCTCTATGTTATACATCTCATGATACATGCTCACATGTTTCACATTGTTCCTGGTTCTTAGAACTTATGTTATGTATGTTTACGTCCAACTCTTGGTCTATGATATAGGCATTTGATATATAAAGCCCTTCGTGCCTATTGCATCATATCTAGTAACTCATGACCCACCTTGTGTAGTGCAACAAGTAGTACTTATAATTAAATAGTATTACTCCCATTCACGATGCTTATGCTTGGGTCGCTCAATGACCCTCTGTATGATAGTATGATAGTAGTTATGTAAGAGTAGTAATGTTTTAAGTCGGGGAGAAGATTTTATTGAATGTGAATATTTGATGTGATTTCTTGGGTGAACGTTATAGGAAAAGGGGGATGAAGTAGATGAGCTTTTATTATATGAAATAGTTAGGAAGGAGATATGTGGTGAAAATCATTGTGAGTATGATTGAATTTATTGGTCTTAGTGGGGAGATCCATGAAGTGTGTAGGGTAATTGTCACGACCCGAGCCTAGGACGAGCATCCCGAACCTTGAAGGCCCGGAACACCCATTCTCTATCTGGTTATCATGCACAACATTCGTAATCATAATAAAATGCGGAATTGAAACTGAGTACGGAAAACATGGTCAAGTTCTGCAACATTTCTGAATAATACTATCTGACATCAGTCTGCAAAATCTCTACTAAGAACATAAACATCTGTCTGAAAAGAAAATGGGACAAGCCCCCAGTAAACCAAAAACATAATAAATAAGATAATGTATGACATAATTAGGCCTTCCGAATAATAGAAGGCTCACCACTGTGAGATCAAGTCTGCAAATCCGAGAAATTCTACTGAGTAGCTAAACCCCTAGACTGTGCCTCAGAACCTGGAAGGAGGGGGGGTCAGCACAAAAGTACTGGTACGCGAAGCAATCCAAAAAAAATAGTATAATGGAACATACACATATATATATATACATATTAAGTGAAAACAATTTTTCATCAATACATTATGTATAAAACTGTTTCTGAAAAATACATGGGCACTTTCTGAAAACATGTAACCTGTCTGTTCATTTCAAATCATGATCTGTGTTTTACTTCTGAGTTAGGTGGTATTCCCCTACAAGTATGATATTCCACGGGCTGTATGGAATCCACCATTGACTCGGCGGGGAAGCCCCCAACCCAAGTGTGCTGCAAGGGTTGGAGTGTCTGAGTCTGATATGCCACAGGACATTTAAGTCTGCGCATAATAGTATACCCGGGTCGGCAAACCACGGTTTTAGGAAATGAGTCGCTTGAACTCAAGCCCACTTCGGGGAACCACCTAACATCTCTGTATGCCCATTTTTAACCTTTTCTGTACATGCAACATTCTGAATGTCTAAAATCATGAAAGTCTGAAATGTCTGTTAGTCTGAGTCTGATATGGCATTAGTCTTAGTTGGTATCGTCATACCAAGAATTGCAAGTCATGATTTTTCTTAGCCATAATGTATTAAGCAAGAGCATTCATTCAAAACATAGTTTAGACCACCAAAACATGTAACTGATGTAAAGGATTTCATATTCCGAAACTTAAAGTTCAATTCATGCAGAAATTTCATCAAACACCTGGTGGTCAAATGTCTTTAGCAAGTTCATGTATTCAAAATTGAAACACATTCATTCATATATGTATATAAACTGTCAAATCGCTTTGGAGATGGTCAAAAGACTAAAACAATGATGTTAAAACATCTTATACATAAATATATATACATAATTTAAAACCCCATTCTAAAACATGATTTTTCTATGCCCATGAGAATTTAGGAAAACCCCGCGTACCTTGTTCTCCACGAATTTTGGGTGTTTATCGAAGCCTACGTCGAGAGGATTCCAAATCTGTAATTTGTTTCACGAACCCGCGGTTGAATCTTGAGTTGCTTGGGTTTTAATGTTGAAACCCTAGGGAGAGTTCTTGAGCAATTTTGGGAAAAGTATGTGTATTATGGTGTTTGAGGGATTAAATCCCGTGTTGGTGGTATATATAGGGGTGGAGGATTACAAAAATACCCCTAAGGAACAACTAAGGTCAAATCTGTCCCTCAGTTGACAGTTTGGTAGACTGGAGTAAATCGATTATAACTTTTTACTCATATACTCAAATTTGATGAAACCAACTGCAATTGAAAGAGGACTCGAAGAGCTTTTGTTTGATATATTATAGATCACACATTTAATTATATAGAGGGAGTTATGATCGTTTGAAATTGACCCTGAAATGCTGAAAACTGGGCAATAGTCTATGCGTTTTGCTACTGTTTTTAAATCCAAACGCAACCTTATGCGTTCCGAAAAATTCCGAAACTTATCCGAGATGTACTATGAGATTTACCGATCATAACACAACTCGAAAATCTAAAAGCGGATGTCGGGAAGGTTTAAAAGTTGTATCCCGAAGATTGCCAGCTAAAATGACTATAAGTCCTCATTACACTTAGAAAATTTTTCAAGTTTTTAAGTCTAAGGGCACTCTATTAAAGGCTAATCCATGCACGACTTTTACAGGGTGTTACATTATCTCCCCCTTGGGATCATTCGTCCTCGAATTATGGGTAGGAACTTGTTGAAGCCTTAAATATATGGAATAACGCGGACATGACATGTCCTCTAATAAAAATACACTGATCTGAACATTTGGAATCTGAATTTAATGCATGATGCATGAACTGGGATATACTCGTAACTACTGGTATACTCTATCTTCGACTAGTAGCATGTCTGAGATTTCGAGTAGCATGAATAAGTGCAAAGAGAAGAAAACAAGTCATGCGAATCTGACTGCTAAACTGACTTATTGGCCATACAGACTGAATTATACTACCCCCTCATACTTAACTGGAGTATTCTCTTCAACACTCTCTCTAAGGAAGCTCTAGCAGTAATAGGGAACCATGAATCTTGGGTATGGATTACACAAAACATCCCACTGAGCAAATCACAACATTGACACTACTCTGCAGTCTGGAATATAAACATATAACTCCTAAATTAGGATAAAATTTTCAGACCTTTGGCAATACAACTTCTTACTTTAAGGCTTAGAGCACTTCCTGAATATCCCTTAACTATACTATTCCCTATAAATATCATATTCATTCAACTCAGCTTAAAATTCTCATATGAGCATTGATAATGTTTTTTTTTTCTACTAATGTCTAAAATATCTTAATCCTTACCCCGCGATCAAGCCTAACTCTAAATCACAAAAATACAACATGCTACACCACGCTATTATTCTAAACCATATGATGCCACCTTCTATACCTCTTTTAAAAATCACATCCTAAGCATAACATGCCTTACCACTTCAATGACTACACTGAACTCTTAATATGAAGTTGCTAATGCATATGGCGACCTTCCACTACAATCCCAAAACGTCGTTCAAGCCTAATTTATAACCACATGTTAACTTCAAGGAAAACACCCATAAGTAGATACTTCACATAGATTCTAAACTACAATCAATATAACTCCCACGCGCTATCCTAAAAACATACACACACAAACTTTTCCACTAACCATCACATGTATCAAAGACTTGGCCCCAAATCTTACTTCATACTTATGGCCTTATCTAAACAAGCATACTATGATCTTCCATCAACAAGAACATTTACATCAACACCACTATCATTTCATAGGAAGGGTCACTAAAAGGTTAAAACATAAGACCGTCAAGCGTGAAAAAGATCTTTATATGGGACTGAGCACACTATAAAGAGTGAGTACATGCGTCATGAGTTGCATGACCTCAACTAGAGTTCATAACATAAGGAATGTGATTACGACTACTTGAATGAACTAGAACTCATTATCTTGGAATTGGAAGAGTACGTGACTCTCTATCATATACCGGAATCATGAACTATTATCACGGAACTGCATCGTAAGGCATGAGTAAGCATCCGGATAACAAAAAAAAAATATTGAGGTAGGAATGGGTTGAGATTCACCCTTACTTTCTGATGTTCTAAATCACATTGCATCACTACTAGAATCTGAGAGCCTTACTTGGTTATTCGTTCTATCATCTCCCACTTAGCTTCAAGTCATCATCTAGCGTTTGGGAGATCCCTTACCAGATTCTAACTGAACTACACTTACTCCACTCTAGGGTCTGAAAAATTGACAATACATGCATATCATAGAACTCAACCCGAATGACTACCTTCTGGGATACACTCTATCTTTCCATAGCCACCAATAGTCAAAGTATAATGCTTGCACAGTTATTTCTATCCGTTCAACCTTCAAAACTCAAACTTAGAATCTAACACTTAACATGGATATCACCAAGCCTTTGATGAACCATACCACTTCCGTCCTAGCATACCAATATTGCTACTCCAAACTTATATCTCTCTACCATGAGAATCGAGATCACATCAAAAGGCTCAACACTATCAATCAAGGCTCCTTAACTTGGCTATCTAGAACACCATATATCATCTAACTAGTCTTTTTCCAACTATCAACTCCATGGTACCACTAGTCACACACAACATGTAATAGTCTTAGAGAAATGCCACAACTCCATATCGCTTTGGGCATACTTACACACCATACCCACAACATTATACTTCATTACGAATCAATTTAAACTTAAGCCATTTCACACACCGTTCAAGCCTATTAGATCACTTTCATATAACTAACATCATTGATCAAGAAATCATCACATCCACCTTTATGAACTTCAACTATTCAAACTTAATATCTAGTGCTATGCATGACTTACAACCCAACCTTACACAAAATTTTTACTTGGAAACTATAAGTAAACATCACGAAACACTAGTTCACTAGAACTTCATAACCACAATAATCGATCATGACCTAACGGTTTACCTTATCATCATTCCATTAGCATGTACTATTTTAGCACCTCAAGCCTACTAAATTAATCCCACAAAATATGCATCAACAAACTCTTGCCACTATTTACCACCACACCATTTAAATTCAAGCCTATAGTTTAGTATCAATCATCTACCACCAATGAAGAATGCAACATAATATAAATACACTAATCCATCAAATTGGGATATTCTATCCAAATATCTCAAAAATCTACTACATACCTTCTCACAAGTAGCACTTGACCAATGAAAAGAGGGTCAAGGGGGTTAAAGCCTCATAATAGACATGGTCAACCTTAATCTTATATTATAACCCCGTACAATTGTATCTACTTATACGGATTTCTCACCTCATACTTACTCACTCATTCATACATTTAGACTGCCTTCAAATTCCTCAAACAACCATGAGTCTATAATCATAACTTACTCGCTAATATAGCCATTTCCACATTCAAGCAATCAACAAATGACCCTGACCAACAACTGCTTCTCTACCTTCAACTAATAACACACAAGGATGAATCACTTCATTACCAACTCTATCTGATGCAAACAGATTCAACCATACATATATTAAACCAATGAAAGAAGAACAAGTTGGACAACAAGTTGCTAGTGAATCGAAACAGGACTCACATGGCTTCACTAGACTTTGGTTTTGTATTTTGAACAAGAAAATGAGATGGATGACAAGGCAACTATACTAGTGAATCGAAAGAGCCCCACACGGCTTCACTAGACTTTAATTTTTTTTTTTTTCAAAAACATCATGATAACAAGATTACATATTACAAGGGATAGAAAATTGACACCTAATATTTAATGGTCTAAGAATATACATATTATTCTGTATAAATAAAAATCTGAGTAAAACACTTCCTCCATCGACTACCATACAATCCACACATGCTGCTAGCTACCACATTAGTTTATCACTATAAAGGGGTAAATCATCCTCAAACATCGATTATTCAACTGAAATATTCATTTACACAAAATCACCCTCACTCTGACTTCTAACTTTGTGACTTTACATCACCAACTTCTTGGTCCAATATCACTACCAATAGGTCATGACAACAACACTTTAACTTATGCTACTATTTGGGTAGAAATATAGTTCCAACATTCTGCTATACATTGTCCACAACTGTAACAAGATTTTGAGAGGGACAATATACACTTAATACCTTAAGCTGGAATGCACGATTCCATCAGGATCAATATTTACATCAGAATCAGCATATATTGATGCACTAACAGACTCCTATCGAGTTTTTCCATAATTTTTAAAATCTTATAGAACGTAATCGAAAAGGACTATATCATGTATACTCTAAACTTTTTGCACTTGAATCAACCCAATAATGGGACAGTTTAGACTCTGAAGCACGAACTAAATCACAAAGAAGGGAAACATTCCTAGACGCCTAGTAGCCTCCTGTTTATAAGTGTGGCGCGCTACACACCCATAAACAGAACTCTACTCAACGCGATTTCGCAGACACCCTGGGACCATGAACCGTGCTCTGATACCAAGTTTGTCACGACCCAAGCCTAGGCCTTAGCCGTGACGAGCATCCCAAACCATGAAGGCTCGGAACACCCATTCTCTATCTGGTTATCATGCACAACATTCATAATCATAATAAAATGCGGAATTGAAACTGATTACGGAAAACATGGTCAAGTTTTGCAACATTTCTGAATAATACTATCTGACATCAGTCTGCGAAATCTCTACTAAGAACATAAACATCTGTCTGAAAAGAAACTGGGACAAGGCCCCCAGTAAACCAAAAACATAATAAATAAGATAATGTCTGACATAATTAGGCCTTCCGAATAATAGAAGGCTCACCACTATGAGATCAAGTCTGCAAATCTGCGAATGTCTACTGAGTAGCTGGACCACTAGACTATGCCTCAGAACCTGGAAGGAAGGGGGGTCAGCACAAAAGTACTGGCACGCGAAGCAATCCAAAAAAAATAGTATAATGGAACATACATATATATATATATATACATATTAAGTGAAAGCAATTTTTCATCAAGACATCATGTATAAAACTGTTTCTGAAAAATACATGGGCACTTTCTGAAAACATGTAACCTGTCTGTTCATTTCAAATCATGATCTGTGTTTTACTTCTGAGTTAGGTGGTATTCCCCTACAAGTCTGATATTCCACGGGCTGTATGGAATCCGCCATTGACTCGGCGGGGAAGCCCCCAACCCAAGTGTGCCGTAAGGGTTGGAGTGTCTGAGTCTGATACGCCACAGGACATTTAAGTCAACGCATAATAGTGTACCCGGGTCGGCAAACCACGGATTTAGGCAATGAGCCGCTTGAACTCAATCCCTCTTCGGGGAACCAACTAACATCTCT
Organism: Capsicum pubescens; assembly: GCA_030864215.1. NCBI lineage: Eukaryota > Viridiplantae > Streptophyta > Magnoliopsida > Solanales > Solanaceae > Capsicum > Capsicum pubescens. The sequence goes on along the minus strand of CM061548.1, from coordinate 381,345,008 downwards.
GTATGCCCATTTTTAACCTTTTCTGTACATGCAACATTCTGAATGTCTAAAACCATGAAACTCTGAAATGTCTGTTAGTCTGAGTCTGATATGGCATTAGTCTGAGTTGGTATCGTCATACCAAGACTTGCAAGTCATGATTTATCTGAGCCATAATGTATTAAGAAAGAGCTTTCATTCAAAACATAGTTTAGACCACCAAAACATGTAACTGATGTAAAGGATTTCATATTCCGAAACTTAAAGTTCGATTCATGCAGAAATTTCATCAAACACCTGGTGGTCAAATGTCTTTAGCAAGTTCATGTATTCAAAATTGAAACACATTCATTCATATATGTATATAAACTGTCAAATCGCTTTGGAGATGGTCAAAAGACCAAAACAATGGTGTTAAAACATCTTATACATAAATATATATACATAATTTAAAACCCCATTCTAAAACATGATTTTTCTATGCCCATGAGAATTTAGGAAAACCCCGCGTACCTTGTTCTCCACGAATTTTGGGTGTCTATCGAAGCCTACGTCTAGAGGATTCCAAATCTGTAATTTGTTTCACGAACCCGTGATTGAATCTTGAGTTGCTTGGGTGTTAATGTTGAAACCCTAGGGAGAGTTCTTGAGCAATTTTGGGAAAAGTATGTGTATTATGGTGTTTGAGGGATGAAATCCCGTGTTGGTGGTATATATAGGGGTGGAGGATTACCAAAATACCCCTAAGGAACAATTAAGGTCAAATCTGTCCCTCAGTTGACAGTTTGGTAGACTGGAGTAAATCGATTATAACTTTTTACTCATATACTCAAATTTGATGAAACCAACTGCAATTGAAAGAGGACTCGAAGAGATTTTGTTTGATATATTATAGCTCACACATTTCATTATATACAGGGAGTTATGATCGTTTGAAATTGACCCTGAAATGCTGAAAACTGGGCAATAGTCTATGCGTTTTTCTACTGTTTTTAAATCCAAACGCAGCCTTATGCGTTCCGAAAAATTCCGAAACTTATCCGAGATGTACTATGAGATTTACCGATCATAACGCAACTTGAAAATCTAAAAGCGGATGTCGGGAAGGTTGAAAAGTTGTATCCCTAAGATTGCCAGCTAAAATGACTCTAAGTCCTCATTAAACTTAGAAAATTTTTCAAGTTTTTAAGTCTAAGGGCACTCTATTAAAGGCTAATCCATGCACGACTTTTACAGGGTGTTACAGTAATGATAGACTTGAATATGGCGATTAATGAAAACACAATCCCATGTACAATATGGTTAAGTACTCCTTGAATTAAAACCCGAGGGTGTTTGATGGTAGTGATAAGGTGAAGTAATATTCTTAAAGGGGTGTTGTGTATGAGTCCCCATATCTCAATATAGCACCTATTAATCCGAGTTAGGATTCTACATAGAAGTTCTATGCAGTGGGACTCAAACTCTTGTGGTTAGATGTGTGATGGGAGAATTGTAAGTTGGAAATAATAAAGTATGTTATTTATTATATGGGGCATCGATGAGTAGTGTGTCTAAGTTTAAGGCTATTCGTAGTATCATGTAAGGTATAGAATGCCTCTATTCCTGTCTCCCGTGAAATCTCATTTCATAATTAGTACTGATGTTAATTAGGCCTTTGGTTACCAAATAAACTCTTGCCTTATGTTAGAATGATCATGATCCCAAGAAGTCGTGTACAAGGTTCTCTATGTCAATTCTTATTATCTCATGCTTCGTGCTTATACTTTTCACTAGGGGTTATCATGAAGCTCATTGGTTCCTTTGCAAATTTTGTTGAGGAAAAATGTTCAATGTGAGGTTTTGTTACTTATTCCATAATTTTAGAGCTCTAAAAAGTTCCTCCCCATCATTAAGGGACAAATGATCCCTAGAGGGAGATAATGTAACACCCTTCTTTTTCTGGATAAGGTTGAACCATCCTTCCTACATTTGTAGACACAAACCCATTTTTTATACTTATATATGTGTGAATTACACTTTCTTAGTATGGAAATATCCTTGGAGATGAACATACACCATAAAATCTCCTAGCTCAAAGTTGACTTGAGCACTTTCCTATCGATTGATTTTTAGTTGACGATTTTGATTAGGTCAACTTAAAGCGACTATTTATCCTAGGATATGAAGATTCATGTGGCCTATTATATATCAAATGGGCTCCCTTCGAGTCTTCTTACCAATGCCACTGACCGTTCATCAGTCTGAGTCTGAAGTAAAAAGTTATGAGTGTTTGAATAAAGCACAATCCAAGATGTACGATAGGGCATGCATCTCCCACTTAAGACCTATGCCATAGGTTTTTCGTTGCATACCTTGTCTTGTGAAATGGGTTAAGCACCGCATGGCTAAGGGAAAGCGGCGTAAATGCTCCATTTTTATGTTATTTTAAGGTCAATAAGGTCCTTTCATATCCCATGACCATCCCTAAACACTTAAAAATGAAATTAAAGTCCATATACATGATTTATCACTCACCAAAATCCCTAGTTAATCTTTCTTAAGAACAAGAAGAGAAAACAACATATGATTTGAACTCTTAAGCTTCAAAGTTAAATCTTTCCACATTTTCGTCATTGCTAAGGTACGTGGGGCTATCCCAAATCTCATGTACATGGATTTTATGATTTTTACAAGAGTTAAAGTTATATACTTATGTACATGTAATGAGTTTTGGTGAATTGTTTTAAGAGCATGCATCATGGACCAAATTTGATGAAAATATGTATTTGACATGGGGTTTTTTCATAAGCTTGATTTATAATCATGTTCATATGTGATTTGAGTTCTAAAAGTGATTTTTGAATATGACTTGTGAAATTCATTTCCCCATGATGAAATTTATAGTCCGTGCATGTCATAAATTGTGAATTATTTTGAGAGAATAAATTAAAACCCCTTTTGATCATGAGATTTATGTATAACCAATGTTGGGACTGTTTTATGAGTGATTAAAACTCTTGAGTTTAAATTCCTCTTTAACCACTATGCGTTGTTATTTGTATGCTTTTAAAAGGGATATGTCTTATGCTAAAGGATTTTAAGTCTTAATTGAAAGAAATGCACGCGTTGAATAAATTAACTGGCCACCTTATGTTAAAGATTTATAAAGAGAGTATGTTCCATGAGTTTATATATATTTTTCAAATAAGAACTCTCGTGTTATTTGATAAAATCTTTTGGGTGGTCATATGTATGTTTTGGAATGCAAAGGGTGGATGTGATGTGGTATTATATGAATGACTTGTAAATCTGGGTATGATGATAACCTGTGATGATATTCCCTTAACACAATAAGCACTAAATATTTTCTAGTATGAAGCATGATTTTTTAAGGACTAAAATTAGGCTAAAAGAGCGCTAGATGGTTACTCGAAGAAGGCATTTGAGTGAAAGGTCTCATTGATGGAAATTGTGTTTTGCCAATGTTGGACTTATAATATGTTATCCTACATGGGAGAATAATTAGGACATCTCACATAGGGGGATTCCTTCGGTATTCTTACATGGGGGGTATTACAAATCTTATGAACTCTAATCCTTGTGGAAAACATGGATTGAGGGCATGACCACCAAGTTAAGGGTAGATTCCATATAGCCTATGGGATTGTAGCAATGTTGGGTGTACCATCTAGCTCAGAAGTAAAGAAAAGAGTTGAGTCGTGATTACAAGAAAATATTTTGAAGATTATAAAATTATGACCATGTGTTTTATGTATATGCTATGCTAAATTATTTTCTAAATTCTCTTGATTATTGTATATGGAATACATATTGTTTTTTGTTAGTTCTGCGTACCAATACATTTCAGGTATTGACTTTCATTTTTGGTACCTATAATGTCTTATAATGTAGGTACTGAGGTAGATTTCCATGGTCCTGCTCAGTAGTACATTACTTCCTGAACATCAAAGGTTGAGCGTCTCCTATGCTTCGAAAGGTATTCTATTCTTATGTTAGTTCAGTTGTCTTATGGTCCTATTAGGGGCCTTATTTTGGTGTAGATTGACTAGTAATTCAGTAAAGGCTTCATAGATGAATGTTGGGCATTGAATTATCATATTTTATTGACACAGATTGTATTATAAATTCTTTTGAATTTCATTATAGCTTCTGCACTTTGATTTATGTATGGATTTCGCTTATGATAGTATGCTAAGGGGTCTCTCAGGCCTTTGTGGTTTTGGATGCCCGTCGTATCCATTGTCCTAGCTTAGGTCATGAAAAACTTCGTATAAGAGTATGGTTAATGGTCCTAGGGTTTCTAAAAAGTTGTGTTTAGTAGATTCTTAGTTATGCATGTGTTGTGCACCACACTTATAATTCATAAGCTAACAGGAATTTAATAGTTATTTCCTATTCTTTCATACTCTAGTTCATATTGTAGCATCGTCCATCGGAAATTTATCCTAATTCCTTACCTGCTCTAATTTTATTGGCCATGTCTCCTTGTCGAAATGATACAAGTAAAAAATCTTAGAGTCTAAAGGACATGGCCCTTCAAAATTAGGTCATCAAAAATATTATTAAATAGCACAAGGACATGAGAGAAGTCCATTAGTGCTTTAAGGTTTATGGATTCGAGTGTATACCTTTATCCTGATGAAATCATGCTTTTCAGCCTGAGGTATGAAGTATATCCTGTTTCTTTCAAAAATCTTATTGGAGATGCCATGCTTAAGTGTAGAGTTATGTAGCAGAATATTGGAATCATATTTCCACCTGAGTAGTAGTATATAATAAGGTGTCATGATCTATTGGTAATAAAATTGTTCAAAAGTTAGAGATAAGGATTCTCAATTTTAGAGGACAGAGTAAGGATGACTTTTTCATTAATAAGCTAGTTTTAGTAGTATAACCGTTGATTGAGGGATGGTTTGCCATTTTGTAGTAATAGACTAATATGGTAGCAATATCTGTAGATTATTTGGTAGTCTGTGAAGGAAGTGACTAGCTATGATTATTATTTATTCAAAATAGGGAAGGATCTCAGAATGGATTTCTATGGTGGTTATAGAAATTTTTTATATGTGAATGAAAAGGGGTAGATTAGACAATAAGTTATGGGTAGAGACTCATAGGTGTGAATGGAATTTGAAGGTAGTCTAAATGTATGCTTGGGTAAGTAAAGATGATGTGATAAAGTGGAATATGTTGATAAGTTCGTAATTGGTTATAACATAAGATTAAGATCGACTATCCCTAGTATGCTACTTTACCCTCTTGATTGTCTTTTGTCTAGTTGTTGTAAACTAGTACAATATGTGAGAAGTTATTTAGTAGATTTTGATATATAGCAGTAATGTCGTGGAGAGGATGAACTTATGGTTCTTAGTTAAGTGAAATAAGAGGCTAAGGTTGATATTTATATTAGATTGATTAGTATAGTATACGGCATGCTTCATATGATTGGTGTTTCTAGACAATTGGATTGAGCTTTTTGAAGGGGAGTGTAGTGGTATGATTAGTAGCTGAAGATAGATAATCCATGTTTTGTGGGAATGAATTATTGGCTTGATGTAATTTTTGAAATAGCCTAGGTCTGTAAATTGCAGAATAAGGAGTGGATAATTGTGATATATTTATATAGTCATGTGTACTAGTGTTAAAAATGATAAATTGTGGTTGAGTCGGTAAGTGGATAAGGGTGTAAGTATATAAGAATAAGTTGCAAACCAAGTAGTATGTTGTTAGGTAAGGTTTTATGTGTATAAGTGGTATGTTTTCCTAGTTATGTTTTTGAATTTTATAGTATGGAAAGGTATGTGAAGTTGTTGTATGGTGTTCTTTAGAGTTGAATTAAGGAAATATAGGTAGGATGTATGTGCCTTTGGTATAGTTTTACAAAATTTTTTAAGTTGTAAGTTATGTAATTAGAGGTTTAATGTGAGTATATTAAGTGATGGAGAGTAAATTGTTATGTGATAAGGGATGCGAATATGTATGCCCATGAGAGTGTGAATTGTAGGGTGATGGCTATTGGGGCTAGTGAAAGTTAAGAGAGAGTATCATTTCTAGAAAGGAAGGCCATCTGAGTATAGTTTATTAGAGAGAGTTTAGAATTTATGTATATGGTGATATCGATTTGGTGTTGAGAGTTGTGGCTATAGATTTGATGTGAGGTTATATCTGCAAGTCCAGGATTCTGACTTTGATCTAAGGGGGAGATAACGAACTAAGGTAGTTCTTTAATTTTTTCATGGTGGCATGTTTTAGGGAAGAGTCATAATTAAACTATTCCTATTCAAGTAATCTCCTCCTACTTCAATTTAATAAGGACATTTGCCAATGTCTTATGTTTCGAAGTCATGCCTATGCCTAAGGTACAAGTTATCTATGTGACTTATGTCATGTTCTGTCCTCTAAACTAGAAGAAATGATGTCTCAGTAGTACAATTTCTTTTCAAAGTATTCAGGCTCTATGTTATAATGTTCATGATCCATTAATCTATGTCCCATATAATGCTTAGTTCTATGGGATTATGGTTTCTATATTATTTATTTATTAAGTAAATGTTTTAGCTAAAGCGATAAGGTTTATGCAAACTCATCACCATTTACAATTCTTTAAATGAGGAGCAATAGCTCCAAGTGGCAATCCTTGTCTCTATCACTGACTACATGAATTCCATCTCTATGTTATACATCTCATGATATATGCTCACATGTTTCTCATTGTTCCTGGTCCTAAGAACTCATGTGGTGTATATTTACATCTAAACAACTCTTAGTCTATGATCTAGGGATTTGATATATGAAGCCCTTCATGCCTAATGCATCATATCTAGCAACTCATGTCCCACCTTGAGTAGTGCAACAAGTATGACTTATAATTAAATAGTATTACTCCCATTCATGATGCTTACGCTAGGGTCCCTCAATGACCCTCCGTATGATAGTGGTTATGTAAGAGTAGTAATGTTTTAGGTTGGGGTATAGATGTTCTTGAATGTGAATATTTGATGTTATTTCTTGGGCTAAGGTTATAGGAAAAGGGGGATGAAGGGGATGAGCTATTGTTATATGAAATTGTTAGGAAGGAGATATGTGGTGAAAATCTTTGTGAGGGTGATTGAATTTTCTAGTCTTATTGGGGAGATCCATGAAGTGGGTATAGTAATTATAGACTTGAATGTCGTTATTAATGAAAACACAAACCCATGTACAATGTGGTTAAGTACTCCCTGAATTAAAACGTGAGGGTGTTTTATGGTAGTTTTAAGGTGAAGTAATATTCTTAAAGGGTGCAGAGTATGGGGTCCCATAGCTTAAGCTAGCACCTTTTACTCCGAGTTAGGCTTCAACATAGAAGTACTATGTAGTTGGACTCAAACTCTTGTGGTTAGATGTGTGATGGGAGAATTGTATGTTGGAAATCATGAAGTATGCCATTTATTGTGTGGGGCATAGATGAGTATGTCTCTAAGTTTAAGGCTATTCATTGTATCATGTAAGGTAGAGAATGCTTGTATTCCTATCACCTGTGAAATCTCATTTGATAATTAGTACTGATGTAAATCAGGACTATGAACTCCAAATAAACTCATGCCTTATGTTGTGATGATTACGATCCCAAGAACTCATGTACAAGATTATTTCTATGTCAATTCTTATTATGTCACGCTTCGTGCTTATACTTCCACTAGGGGTTATCATGAAGATATTTGATGCCTTTGCAAATTTTGTTGAGGAAAAATATATTATGTGAGGTTACGTTCCTTATTTCATACTTTTAGAGCTCTAAAACGTTCCTACCCATCATTAGAGGACGAATGATCCCTAGAGGGAGATAATGTAACACCCTGCTTTTTCTGGCTAAGGTTGAACTATTCTTCTTACATTTGTAGACCCAAACCCATTGATTTCTACTTAGATATATGTGTGAATCACACTTTATTAGTATGGAAATATCCTTGGAGATGAACATACACCATAAAATATCCTAGCTCAAAGTTGAGTTGAGAACTTTCCTATCGATTGATTTTTAGTTGATGATTTTGATTAAGTCAACTTGAAGCGACTATTTCTCCTTGGATATAAAGATTCATATGGCCTATTATATATCAAATTGACTCCATTCGAGTCTTCTTACCAATTTCACTGACCGTTCATTAATCCTAGTTCGAAGTAAAAAGTTATGAGTGTTTGAATAAGGCACTGTCTAGGCTGTGAGATGGGGCATTCATCTCCCACTTAAGTCCTATGACATAGGTTATGCGTTTCACACCTTGTCCATTGCCATGGGTTGTGAGCCACATGTCTATGGCAAAGCGGCTTAAATGCACCATTTTTGTGTTATTTTAAGGTCAATAAGGTCCTTTCACATCCCATAACCAACCATAAACACTTATAGAAAAAATTAAAGTCCATATACATGCTTTATCATTCACCAAAATCCCTAGTTAATCTTACTTAAGCACAAGAAGAGAAAAGAACCTACGGTTTGAACTTTTATGCTTCAAAGGTCAATTTCTCCACGTTTTCGTCATTGCTAAGGTACATGGGGCTATCCCAAATCTCATGGGCATGCTTTTTATGATTATTACATGATTTAATGTTATATATGTTTGTACATGTAATGAGTTTTGGAGAATTGTTTTAAGAGCATGCATCATGGACCAAATTCGATGAAAATATGTATTTGACATGGGGTTTTTCCATAAGCTTGATTTATAATCCTTTGCATATGTGATTTGAGTTCTAAAAGTTATTTGTGAATATGACTTGTGAATTTCCTTTCCATATGATGAAATTTATGGTCCTTTCATGTCATAAATTGTGAATTGTTTTGAGAGCATGATTTAAAATCCACTTTTGATCATAAGATTTATGTATAACCAATGTTGGGGCTGGTTTATGAATGATGAAAACTCTTGAGTTTAAATGCCTCTTTAACCACTATGCATTGTTGTTTGTATGCTTTCAAAAGGGGTATGTCCTATGCTAAAGGATTTTGTGTCTTAATTGAAAGAAATGCATGCGTAGAATAAATTAACTGGCCACCTTATATTAAAGATTTGTAAAGAGAGTATGTTTCATAAATTGACATATGCTTTTGAAAATTACAACTCTCGTATAGTTTGATAAAATCTATTGGGTGTTTATATGTATGTTTTCGAATGTGAAGGGCAGATGTGATGTGGTGTGATATGAATGACTTATAAGTCTGGGTATGACGATAACCTGTGATGATATTCCCTTAACACAATAAGCACTAAATATTTTCGAGCATGAAGCATGATTTTTAAAGGCATAAAATTAGGCTAAAAGAGAGCTAGATGGTTACTCGAAGAAGGCATTTGAGTGAAAGGGCTCATTGATGGAAACCGTGTTTTTCCAGTGCTGGACTTATGATATGTTATCCTACATGGGAGGATAATTAAGACATCTCACATGGGGGATTCCTATAGTATTCTCACATGGGGGGCATTACAAATATTATGAACTCCAATCCATGTGGCAAACTTGGATTGGGGGCTTGGCCGCCGAGTCAAGGGCGGATTCCATATAGACCGTTGAATTGTAACAATGTAGGGTGTACCATCTATCTTAGAAGTAAAGCAAAGAGTTGAGTCATGATTACAAAAAAATATTTTGATGCTTATAAAATTGTGACCATGTGTTTTATGTATATAGAATGCTAAATTGTTTTCTAAATGCTCTCGATTATTTTATATGGAATACATGTTGTTTATTGTTAGATCTGCGTACCAATACATTCCAGGCATTGACCATCCTTTGGGAGGCTATATTGTCTCATAATGTAGGTTGTGAGGAAGATTTCAGTGGTCCGGCTCAGCAGTAGATTACTTCCTGAACTCCAGAGTTGGTGAACCTCCCTTACTTCGGAAAGCATTCTATTCTAATGATAGTTTAGTTGTCTTATGGTCATACCGGGGGCCTTGTCCCATTCTAGATTGACTAGTAATTCTGTAAAGACTTCGTAGACGGAAGTTGGGTATTATATTTTCATATTTGGTTGACACAGTTTGTATTATGAATTCCTTTGAATTTTATTATATCTTTCACACTTTGATTTATGTATGGATTCTACTTATGATAGTATTCTAAGGGGTCTCTCGGGTCTTCGTGGTTTGGGATTCCCATGGAGGCTAGGGTCCTTGCTTGGGTTGTGACATAATTGACCAACCCGTGTAGTTTCAGATGAACTAGATATAGGATTCATATCTTCATACCAACGGGACCGAGAATCCACAAGCTGAGTAATTAAGTGAATGGACTAACGCAATTTAGCATTCAATACTTCCCTTTGGAAAGACTGGATATGGTTAACACCAAACCGAGGAGACCGAAGTGGACTAGTTTTGACTGGAGGAACCCCTGGAGTAGAAACAAATTCTTGAGTATGATCTCTTTTATGGGTACACATCCCATGAGTAGGGCGGACATCACCAGCATGGGTATTCTGCTTATTTGACCAATAGGACTAAGAATCCACAATCTGAGCAATTAGGTGGATGGACTGATAGAATTCAGTATTCGAGACTTACCTTTGGGAAGACTGGGTATGGTTAACATCGAACTGACAAGCCTGAGGTGGACTAGTTTTGATCGGATAAACCACTGGAGTAGAAAAATATTTGCGAGTACGAGCTCTATTATGGGTCCGCATCCCATGAGTAGGGAGGACATCACCAGCATGGGTGTTCTGCTCATTTGATCTATGGGGTAGGCATGATCAATCCCTGTAATATAGGAAATCATGAGCTAGGGGACATTCAGACTTTATAGCACGAACTAAGACATGAAGAAAAGTGAATTATTCCTAAGCCCCAAGTAGATTAATCCTTATAAGTGTGGCGCGCTACACACCCACAAAAAAGACTCTACCCGATGCAACTTATTAGACACCCTGGGACCATGAACCATACTCTAATACCAAGCTTGTCACGACCCAAATTGAGGCTCTGGTCGCGATGGGCATCCCAAGCTAGGATGATCCAAGATACCCCATTAGCATGTAATCATAACCATATACCATGAGAAGTAAAGTGAGAAAGATAAATAAAATATATAAATCCCTTTATTCAACCTTAGAAAATTCTGAATATGACCCATACGACAAATCAAATCCATTTAAACATGTCTACAAAGTCTTTACTAAAGTGAAAAATTGATAATCTATCTAAACCGAGACAAGGCCCCTGCTGGACCAATAAAACCATGAATCTAAATGAGAATCAACACATGAAAGAAGTTTTCTTTCAAAGAAAGAAATGATCGCCAACTCTGGATATCTGGATATAAACTAATATTTAGAAAAATCATGAGATTGTGCATCAGAACCTTAAATATAAGGGTCAATACATGAAGGTACTGGTATGTAGAATACCCCAATAAAAATATAGTTTCTATGACATAGGAGAGACTATTTCATAAAATAATTAAGCATAAGGTAAGTGAAACCAAATGGGTATATTTTGATAAACTTTTAGACATTTTTTTGTAACCGAGAATCAACTCTTTGTTTTACTTCGGAGCTAGATGGTACACCCTACATGTCTAGTACCCAAAGGCTATTGGGTCCACTATTAACTCGTCGGCCAAGCCCCCAAATCCAAGTTTGCCGCAAGGACAGGGTTCCTACATACTAGTCTAGTATACCAGTGCCTTAGGGGAAATTATACATTGGCAGTAGCCAATCATGTCTCCTAAATTGGAAAAACTTGATTTCCAACAGTGATACGTTACACTCAAATGCCTTATTCAGATAACCATCTAACTCTTTTTAAGACCATTTTTAGTCCTTTAAAACATGCTTCTTTCTCAAAACATTATCTGAAGTCAGAAAAGTCTGTAACTGTTCATGTCTGAGACTATAATGGAGTTTGTCTTATTTGGATTTGTCATACAAACAATTGTAAGTTGTATAAGCCATAAAATATCATGTTGTAGTCTTTTCAATCAAAATAAGTTATTGGACCACCAAAACATTTAAACAATGCAAGAGAATTCTTATTTCAAAATGTGTGAAAACTTATGACAAGACTCTCTATTTTCAACACTTTAATACATGGTGGACAATTCCTTTCATAACAACCCATGCAATTCTTTCAATTATGACATTTAACATTTATAAAAAAGAAAGCACCATCTCCTCAATTCATAAATAACATCAAGTCCATAAATGATAGTAAAACATTTGGCTCATGCTTTATGACATGCAATTGAATAACCCATAACATGTTGAATCAAGAGGTATCATGATGAGAGAGGGAGTTTAATTATTTATGTTCTTAATTCAAATTTCAAAACTGAAAACACATATAAATATGAGAACATAACTCAATTCCATGAAAATCCCTCAATACCAAAATACTATATTATTGAAATGGGTTCATGGTTCGTCTATTCAAAACGATCTTTCAAACCCTTTTTATAAACATAATTATATATCTTCAAAGCTTAGTAAACCAATGAAATTATGCCCATGCAGTTTAAGATATTCCTACATACCTGAAGAATGACGAACATGTAGAGAAATTAACCTTTGAATCTTAAGAGTTCAAACCCAAGGTTATTTTCTCTTCGTGTGCTTAAGGAAGAAAAACTAGGGGTATTTATGGGTGTTAATATGTTATTTGGGACTTTAATTCATCTATAAGTGATTAGGGATAGTTATGGGAAGTGAAAGGAACTTATTCCCTTAAAATAACACAAAAATTGAGAATTTACGCCTATATGCCTTAGCCATGTGGCGCATAACCCATGGAATAGGTGAAGGTATGTGACGCATAGCTCATTGAATATCCTCCATATGGGTGATGCATGTTCTATCTACTAGCCATTCTAGTGGCTATTGGCAATGGCCATGTGTTTCACGACGATCGCATGAACCCTATTTTTCGACACACACACTTGATTTTAAGGTCCTAAAACACCCCCAACACCTCCCACAATTTCTATGCATGACCTACCCTCTTACGAGGATCCTAAAAGTCATTCTAGGGAGATTTATATGAGTGATACAACTATGGGTCATCACACAAGTCAATCTACTAACAATATTAAAAATGAAATCCAAATTTTAGATGTCAAATTTAGCATACCATGACATTTTAGTAGTGGGAGAGATGTTAATAGACATACAGTTACACAAGTACAAGTTACTGAAAATTCACTGCATTAAAGTTATGAGGGTAGCATTAAGAAAACTACACTAGAGAAAGAATACAATTATGCCCTAATGCCTCAAGATTATGAGGATAACATAGAGACTAAAAATCCAACAAATAATATGGTCCAGCCACAAGATCATAATAATGTAGTTGCCTCCATACCTACCTCTACAATTGAAGTGCTTTGTCATAGTGTGAGAGAGATAAGAAAATCATCTTGTCATTCACTATTGGAAGAGTCTTCTGATAGAATCCATAAAGAGTTGAATATCGAGCCCATGAATCATGATGTAGCACTAAAAGATAAAGATGCATGCAAATAAAGTATTGCTATAAAATAAAAAATAGAGTCCATGTACTCCAATAACTTTTGGATATTGTATAACCACCCGTAGATGGAGTCAAACCCATTGGATGCAAATGGATCTATAATAAAAAGAGAGGAGTAGACGAAAATGTACAAATTTATAAAACTTGGCTTGGTGCCAAGGGGTTTACTAAGGGATCGATTATGAGAAACCTTTTCGCCAGTAGCCATGCTTAAATTTATTAGAATTTTTTTATCCATTGTTGCTCATTATGATTTTAATATTTGTTAAATGAATGTCAAGGCAACTTTCCTCAAAGAAAGTCTTGATGAAAACATTTTTATGTTATAGCCTGATGCTTCATTGAAAAAAGGAAATTAACACATGTTGTTCAAGCTTAAGAGGTCCATTTATGAATTAAAGCAAGAATCTAGGGCATGGACTACTTTTTGTGGCAATGCGGTTAAGACTTTTTTTAGCAATGTATCGAAGAGTCTTGTGTATACAAAAAATGGAATGGGGACAAAGTGGTGTTTCTAGTATTCTATATAGATGGTATCTTGCTCATAGAAAATAATGTGGTCTTGATAAATTCAGTTAAGGAATGATTATCCGGTAATTTTGAAATGAAGGATTTGGAAGAATCTGCTTAAATCTTTTTGGTCAATGTTTTAGGTGATAATAAGAAAAGGACTCCAGGCTTATCTCAGGCTCTTTATATAGATACAATTCTCACTATGTTCAACATGAATGATTCCAGGAAAGGATTTCTTCCTTTAAGACATGGAATTTTCTCAATTTAAGGATCAATGTCCTAAGAAAGATGATGTAATACTCCATATTTCCCTAGATTAATTTAAATCTTAGTACATGAGTAATCCCATATAAATTTTTTGAAATACTCAGTATTTTTTTGTTTAGAGCCAGGCATGGTGTAGGAAATTCAATTAGCTTTTCAACAATATAAAATTCGCCCAAAATTTGATACCCAGGTGAAGAGTTAGAGCCATTTTTGTAAGACAATGTACAACTTGGAACGTGAGCATGTCGAGGAGCCAAGCCAAATAGAAATTGTCACTTTCTAGTGCTCCATCGCGATATTGGCGCATCACGCCATAGGCTTAGTTCACAATTTTCCTTTTCCAGTGTTCCAACGTGGTTCCACCCCATCACGCAAAGTCCGAAATTCAGAATCAAAGAGGGACCGCAATTGCACGACAATGCGCCAGGCCTCCAGTTCCCAGTTGTCATTTTCCAGTGACACGGTGCGATAGAGCTGCGTCACGCCAGTGCCCAAAATTGAGTTTTTTAGTGACAATTTTATCTTTATTCTCAAGTGTAGTTTGGTATTTTTTTTTCACATCCCTAATCAATCTAAACACGAAATTAAACCCCTAAATAACCTATTGCCTTATTATTTCCTCACTTTCCTTCAAGAAGAAAACATTCTCTCTCAAAGAGGCAAAAACCCTAGTTTAAGAAAATTAAGAACAAGCCTAAGATTCCCTCCAAGAACCTTCAAGAAATAATTTTCTAAGGTTTGTTAGGTGTTCATCTATGGGTTCCTTTCACCCATAGAGTCCAAGAATAGCTTTGTAAACATACAAGATCTCAGATTTATGATTTCCATATTTGAATTAGATTGAATTAATATTCATGATATTAGTTGGGGTTTAATCCATGATTTAAGTGCAAGTTTCATGAAATTGAATAGCATGTGTGATGAATATGTTATTATCTTGATAAAACCTTGCATTTACATATTGATTAATGTTTCTATGATTTTAATTTAGTACTATGAATTGCATGTTAAACCCATGAATTGCAAGTTTGGGCATTGTAATTGTCATACTTATATGTTAACAATGATTATGTGCATGAAGTTGTGCTCCCAAAGTGTTTGATAGAAAGTCCATGTGAATAAAGTGATAAAATCATGACATGTTAGTATATGTACAAGCTTATACCCTACAAGTGTTTGATAAAATTTTTGTATAGATGAAATATGATCATGTGTACATTATTATGCTTTGCAAGATCATTTGATGCTTTACTTTTCATGCTATTAAGTCCTGGGGGTATTTCATACCTGACAATTTAGCTGTTTAACTAGTTCCAGTGTCAGTTAGTGAATAGTATCAGTTATGTCATGACTAGTAGTACTCTCAGTCAGTTACAGAACTCAGGAAAACTCAGTAAACTCAGTATCAGTCTAGTCCAGTTCAGTGTTTTTCAGTTGGGAGTAGGATTCAACACCGGGCGAACCCAGGGATGGGGGCATTCCTGTTAGTGTAGGGTTTGACCTCTAGTAGCGATCCCTGAGTAACAGAACTGCATAGCCAGTGTAGGTTGAGATGACTTTCTGCTAGATAAGGGTTGATACGTCTTTTATGAGTTTTCTTGCCAGTTAAGGATTGAAAAAATGCCTTCCTACCAGTTAGGGTTATCTGACAACCATTGTTAGTACTCTTGGCACGGTACTAACACCCTTCCAACTAGGGTCACAGGTTGGACCCCTATCAGCTCAGACTTGGGGCATGTCATTTAGATTATTTCCTCTGACAGTTTTAATTTTAGTCTTCAGTTTAGAACTCAGTTCAGTTCTACAAAATTAGGACTGTTAGACACAGTCAATCAGTATCAGTAATTCAGTTATTAGTAACTTCAGATATTAGTTAATCAGTTATCAGAACTCAGTACTCAGCTTTAGAAAATCTTAGATGCAGTATATATCTATGTATGTTTATAGTATTTTATACTCAGTGTTTTCAATAGTATCAGTTATCCACGTATTCTTACATTCAGTTGCTCTATATCATTCAGTTAGTTACTATTCATGCATATGAACCCTTGAATTTATCCATACCTCATATAGCATACCATTACATTCCACATACTGGCACAAACCCTTTATTTGCGCTATAATGTCTCATATCATAGGTTCGGACGCTCATGTTCCTAATGGCGCATAGACAGATCTAGATTTAGCCAGCAATAGATTTAGCAGTGAGTCCTTATCATTCGAGGATATTCTTCTATTTTATTTTATTAGTAGACCTAATATTTCAGTAGATGGAGTTAGTTTGGGGATTGTCCCATTAGCTCCACCTTTAGACAGTTCAGTTAGAGGTTTTTTAGACTAGATTAGTTTTTAGACAATATCCAATTTTACAGATTATTATTATAGTTTGATATTTTTAGCAATATTTCAGATGTTTGAACCTAATGGAATTTCATTCTAATTTTGTATTTATTTTAGAATTATTATTCAGTGCTCACAGTAGATATCATACATGGGTTAGCTTGTGGTCCTTCAGGGTCGTAAGCATCGTGTAACGTTCGGGGTACAGACTCGGGGCTTTACAAACTTAGTATCAAATCCTATGGTTCAACAGAGTTCTAGGGAGTCTGAAAGTCGAATTGCGTAGAGTCTTGTGAATGTATAGTGCTCCATACTTATGGACAAGAGGCTATGAGATGTTTTAGGAAAAGTTTTCTTTGTTTCAGTATTCATGTCGTGAGAGTGAGCATGAGCTCAAGTTAAAATCTCAGTATAATCCTTTTCTTCCTTCCATTTATAGAACATTCCTCCCAAAAAGACTAACCAAAGAAGGACTGGAAATTAGCCAGCACCTCAGCCCATTCAGGCAGATCCCCTGGATGAGCATGTCCCTCATACAGGATTCAAAGCTGCATTCACTACTCTAGCCAATTCAATAGTAGCTTAAAATAAATGGACAACTATTATTCCAGCCAACCCAGTGGCCAATACTGCTGCATCCAGGTTTCGGGACTTCAACCAAATAAACCCTCCTTTATTCTCAGGATTTAAGTCAGAAGAGGACCCACAAGAGTTCCTCGATCAAGTTCAGAAAGTCACAAACATCATGGGAGTCACTTTCAGTAAGAGTGATAAATTAGCTACCTATCAGCTACAAGATGTAGCTCATACCTAGTTTAGGCAGTGGAAGGTAGACAGGGGTATATATATAGATCCCATATAGTGGGAAGAGTTTGCTACTACCTTCCTAGATAGATTCTTTCCCTTAGAGATGAGAGAAGCCAATGTTTAGAGTTCATCAATCTCAGACAGGGTAGTATGAGCATGAAAGAGTATTCCCTTAAGTTTACTTTGTTAGCTAGGTATGCTCCCCATGTAGTAATAGACAATAGGTTCTCGAATGAGCAAGTTTGTATCTGGGGTATCTGATAGCGTGGTCAAGGAGTGTAGGAATGCGATGTTAATTAAAGAGATAAACATATCTAGGCTTATTGTCCATGCTCAATAGATTGAGGAGAAAAATCTTAAGAAGAAGGAGAGAGAGAATAAGAGAGCCAGAACGGGTATCTTTAGTTTTTGTAAGCCTAAGTCAGAAGATGGTAACCGTTCCCAGTTTTATCCAAAGTATTCAATTCCAGGTCCATCATCAGCTAGTGCACCAGTACCAAATTTCAGGAATGACCATTGGGATGAGTGCCAGGCTCCAAAACCTAGGGTAGTGTGAGCGGTAGTCGTACCTATCCACTTTATGAAGAATGTGGTAGAAATCACCAAGGTATGTGTAAATCTTGAAGTGATGTGTGTTTTAGATATGGCGAGTTAGGTCACATAGTTCGAGAATATCCTAAGGCTGGTTCGTAATGTTAGCACAGTCATTCTTCAGTTTCATCTGATCGCCAGACTCAGCATGGTGTCACTTCCAGTACCACTAATGGTCAATACCAGAACATATTTTATGCACTCTAATCTCACCATGATCAGGGAAGTTCTCCTAATATAGTTATGGGTACGTTATGAGTCTTTCATCTTTATGTTTATGCCTTGCTTATATCTCGAGGCTTTACTTTCTTTGTAACCCCTATATAGCCATCAAATTTGGTGTCAGACTAAAAATATTAGCAGAGCCATCCTCAGTGTCTACCTCAAACTTTAGAGTAAAGTAGTGACAGTCTAGTTTGGAGTTATTGATTAAGTGGTTCGCAACTTTAGAATGATGGCTTTAAGCTAAGGGGGAGATGTTAGAAAAAGTAACCAAATCAGGCTTTTAGATTTTAGTAGTAATGTCTGTACTCATGCCTTATATGTCAGTTCTATTATCCTAGCTTATATTCGGGCACGTTATCGAAAATTAGGTACACTTATATTTCCTAATATAAGGAGTTCCAGTTCACTCAGTATAACGAATTATGTTCCATGAATACAGAAACTCCAACTTAGGTCATGCATCTCATGACTCATGTACTCATACCTCATAGTATGCTCAATTTACATGACTCATGCTACTCTTCTAATGATCAGTTAAATTCAAACTATGTCATTTATATCTTTAGTTTAGACCTCTAGGTAAATCTGTGATGTAAATATTTTATTCCTCATGCCTCAGTAAGTAGGATTATCATTTCCCATATTATTGAATTTTTTTCAATATTGTGGTGTCTTATTCAGATAACTTATTCAGACCATGCCAAGATTTTTTATCCCTTAAAGCTATTATAACCTTATAGGAAGAGTGTCAAAGAAATGCTCTAGTTAAGTATAAGTTTTCAGTTTGAGTTAGTCCATAAATCCAACAATCTAGTTTAGCAGTCAGGTAGAAAAATTTGGATGGTTTCCCATCTTTCCATCTAGTCATCCTATCCCAAAATGGAACATCCTGGTAGTTACAAATTCAGCTCAGTATATGTAGAACGCCTCAATTTTATATCTCAAATATTCAATCATGATTTAGTCTGTAGGTTCCTCGTGCATCATCAAATCTTTTTCTTTATATCTCATCCAAGTCAGTATTCTTCGAGGAACATAATGCCCCAAAGGGGGATGCACTATAATCCCAGAGCTTTCATGTCCTAAACCTTCCAGTTTCTCTTCACGTAACGAATCTAGTTTGGAGTAGTGGGTACTCCCAAGCTAACCCTCAAGTTCCAATCTCAGCCATATGACATGTATCTAAGAAATCAATTCAATTCATAATATTCAATTCATGTATATCATGTTTCAAACTCAGTAATGTTCTAATGTTCCCATTCATACATATCCAGTAAATGATCTCAAGTTCATCAGTATTCTCAGCCTAAGGTAACAACCCTCCTTAGATTTACGCGGTTCCATGTTCAGTTATAGTTATGAATTTGGTATTTTTTACCATTGCATATTTAGTCATTCATTCATGAATCAATTCATTCATGTATTCCATGCATCAGATATGCATGTTCAGTATGGAAAGTCAGTTTGTCAGTAGTTCAGTCATATAGTTAGGTTTTAGTTGTGCATGTTCATCATGTGAAATCAGTCTATCTGTGTTACTCATCTTAATAAGTCTCATTCGAGGAAGAATGTTCCCAAGGGGGAGATATTGTAATACCCCATATTTCCCTAGCTTAATTAAGTCTTAGTAAATGAGTATTCCCATATAAACCTTTTGAAATACTCAGTATTCTTTAGTTTAGAGCCTGTCATTATGTAGGAAATTCAATTAGCTTTCCAATGATATAAAATTTGCCTAAATCCGATACCCGGTTGAAAAGTTAGAGCCATTTTTGTAAGATAGTGTACCACCTAGAACGTCAGCGCGTCGCGGAGGCAAGCCAAATGGTAATTTTCACTTTCCAGTGCTCCATCGTGATATTGGCGCATTTCTCCATAGGCTCAGTTCACAATTTCCTTTTCCAGTGTTCCAATGTGATTCTACCACGTCACGCTGTGTCTAAAATTCAGAATCAAAGTGGCACTGTGATTCCACCGCATCACGCTAGGCCCCCAGTTCCCAATTGTAATTTTCCTGTGATACAGCGCGGTAGCACCGCATCACGCCAGGGCCCAAAATTGGGTTTTTCAGTGATGAATTTTCCTTTGTTCCCAGGGGTAGTTTGGTGTTTTTTTTTCACGGCCCTAATAAGTCTAAACACAAAATTAAACCCCTAAATAACCTATTGCCTCATTATTTTCTCACTTTCTCTCAATAATAAAAATATTCTCTCTCAAAGATGCAAAAACCCTTGTTTAAGAAATCAAGAACAAGCCTAAGAGTTCCTCCAAAGAACCTTTAAGAAAGAATTTTCTAAGGTATGATAGGTGTTCATCTATGGGTTCCTTTAACCCATAGAGTCCAAGAATTCCTTTGTAAACATACAAGATCTCAAATTTATGATTGCCATGTTTGAATTAGATTGAATTCATGTTAATGATATTAGTTGGGTTTCAATCCATAATTTAAGCGTAAGTTTCATGAAATTGAATAGCATGTGTGATGAATATGTGATTTTCTTGATAAACCCTTGCATTTGAAAATTGATTAATGTGTCTATGATGTTAATTTGGTAATATGAATTGCATGTTAAACCCATGGGAGTAGGATTCAGCACCGAGCGAACCCAGGGATAGGGGCATTCTTGTAAATGTAGGGTTTGACCCATAGTATCAATCCCTGAGTTATAGAACTACATAGCCAGTGTTGGTTGAGATGACTTCCTGCTAGATAAGGGTTGACACATCTATTATAAGTTTTCCTGCCAGTTTAGGGCAGACAAAATATCTTCCTGCCAGTTAGGGTTAACTTACTGGCATTGTTAGTACCCGTGGCATGGTACTAACACCCTTTCAATTGGGGTCATAGGTTGTCCCCCTATCTCAAATTTTAGGCTTATCGATTAGATGATTAACTCCCACCATTTCAGTTTTAGTCTTCAGTTTAGAACTCAGTTCATTTCTATAGAATCAGGACTGTTAGACATATTAATCAGTAATAGTTATTCAGTTATTTGTAACTTTAGCTACTAGTTACTCAGTTATTAGAACTCAGTACTCAGATTCAGAAAAGCTTAGATACAGTATATATCTTTGTATGTCCACAGTATTGTATACTCAGTATGTTCACTTGTATCATTTATCCGCATACTCTTACCTTCAGTTACTATATATCATTCAGTCAATTATTGTTCATGCATATGAACCCTTGCATTCATCCATACCTCATCAGGCATAGCAGTATATTCCATGTAATAACGAATACCCTTTCATTGTGCTATGATGTCTCATATCATAGGTTAGGACGCTCAGGCTCCTGACCGTGCATAGAAAGATCCAGATTCAGCCAGCAGTAGATTTAGCAGTGAGTCCTTATCATTTAATGATATTATTTTATTTTATTTTATTAGTAGACCTAGTATTTCAGTAGATGAAGTTAGTTGGGGGATTTTCCCATCATCTCCACTTTCAGACAGTTCAGTTGAAGGCTTTTCAGATAAGATTAGTTTTTAGATAGTATTTTATTTTATAGATTATTATTACAATTTGATATTTACAGTAGTATTTTATATGTTTGAACCTTCTGGTATTTTAGTTTAATTCCGTATTTATTTCATCATTATTATTCAGTTCTCATACAAGATATCAGACATGGGTTATCTTATGGTCCTTTGGGGTCGTAATTACTGTGTAGCGTCCGGGGTACATATTGGGGGCATTACAGATTAGGAGATGGAAAACATGATGGCAGTTCCTTTTGTGTCAACTGTAGAAATCCTCATGTATGTTATGTTGTACATTAGACCTACTACTATTTTTCTTTAGGCATGATTAGAAGAGTTCAATCTAATCCGAAATGAGAAAACTGATCATCAGTTAAGTATATAATCAAGTACCTGAAAAGGACTAGGGATTACATGCCTGTCTACCATTTAAATGACCTGATACCTATAGGGTACACGATCTCATATTTCCAGTTTAACAAGGACTCTAC
Source organism: Capsicum pubescens (assembly GCA_030864215.1). Taxonomy (NCBI): domain Eukaryota; kingdom Viridiplantae; phylum Streptophyta; class Magnoliopsida; order Solanales; family Solanaceae; genus Capsicum; species Capsicum pubescens. Next base: position 381,322,805 of record CM061548.1, on the reverse strand, counting down.
AAAGTCGACCTCTGAAAATGTGTTTACTTTTGAAGGTGCAGTTATTGTTTGGAGTATCATCAAGTAAACTTATGTTGATGATTCCACCATGAAACCCGAGTATATAGTAACCTCTGAGGTAAATAAGGAGGTAGTGTGGCTTGAAAAACTTTCTCAGCAACTTATAGGTTGTTTCTGCGATAGAGGTACCACTTATAATTTATTTTTATAATAGTGGTGTGGATTAAAATTCGATGGAACCATGAATCCATAAGAAGGTAAAACACATTGAGTGTAAATATAATTTTATTCGAGACATAATACAACGAGGAGATGTGGTGCTTGCAAAGATTGCATCAAAAAATGTAAGACCCCATAAGATGCTTGCACAATTCAGCTCACTATTGCATGTCAATGGGTGTCCAAGACATAGAAAAGTTTCACTAAGTATTAGGACTTAGGCATTTTTAAAGACCCTAAACTTTGATGATCTTATTTTTGACCTTCCCGACATCGAAACGTTAATTTTAAAGTAGATTCATGATTGGGGTAGTCAATAGTACATCTCGGGTGAGTTTTGGAATTTTCGGACTAGTGTAACGGTGTGTTTGGATTTCTAGAATAGTGGTATCATGTGTTTATCCCACAGCGGGCGCCCCAATCCACTGGTGGGGGTGCCCTCGTCAGAGCCCACCGGCGGACCCAAGCCCTCGACACATGTTTCAACGCACCCCCTTGTTTTTCAATATTCTGTTTTCATTTTTCCAATGGCATTTGGTTCTTTTCCTTTCTCCCCATTAGGCAATAAAATGGGATTGAGGGTCCCAAAAGGTAAAATTGATCATTCTTTTCACAAATTCTCTAAAAAAAAAGTAATCCTCTCTCAAGAACAAACCCTATCCTCTTAAAAATTCAAGTTCAAGCTTCAAGAAAGCAACCAAGAACTTCTGCTAATTCATCAATTAAGGTATGTGGAGTTATGAACAAGGGAATCCTTTCACCCTTGTGCCTAAATTTCATGATTTTTAGATTTAATTTTCTTTTTTTGAATTAGGGTTCATACCCTAGTATGTATATTCTTAAAGCATGTGATTTCATGTGAGTTAAATCTTTTATAATAACAAGAACTTCTTAAGTTTATGCTTTCAAATTTCATGCTTTATATTATGAATGAGATTGCACTATCTTGACTTTTATTGTTGAAGTATTTCAAAATTATTATTGAGCATGAAGTGTTATTGTGAATTGACATGAGTTTAAAGCATGGGTTTTAAGCCCTATGTTTGAGTATTGAGACTTCAAGATGATTATACTTTTAAGTATTCTTTGATAAGCTTATTTTGAGATTAATGAGTTGATATTATGATTCTCAGCTATGAGTTGGAATCCACATTTACTCATTTTGATTAGTTTAAAGCAAAGAGAAGCATAACTGGTTTTTATTATAAATCCTTATGCTATTTTAAGGTGAATATAATAAATAGCGAGCATATAAGAAATATGGGAGTAGTATTTAGCACCAAGTTGGTGTGAGGCCAATCACATGCCATAGAATAACTTGCCACTGTAGGTTCAAATCCCAATATGGGTTGAGTATAGTGATCACTCTTGTTTAGGTTCTATTCCGATGGCAAGGGTAGAACAACTATACCAATGTGGGTGTGACACATTGGAATCAATAATAACTTAAATGGTGTATGTCAGTTAGAATAACCTCCCAAAAGGAAATATAAAAGTACAACTTTTAGAACTAAGTGTTATGGCTCACAAGATTTATACAGTATGCTTTATTATTCATGATTTATTATTTTCATCATTTAGTTATTCAAGCTCAAGGTGAGTTATTTACACTTGTCATGCATCATTTAAAATTTTATACGAATATTGAGTTATTATTTTACTTATGCATTCACCCTACATACTCAGTACATTCCAGAAGTACCGATCCACATATATTCTATGTTCTACATTGTCTTATAATGTAGGAACTGGTGCTCAATTCCAGCCGCGTGATTGATTTTGTGCATCTCTACCTAAATCCTAGATCTTGGTAAGTCCTCATAGTTGGAGGGCCCATTCTACCATATTTGTTATTGATGAAGTAATCTAGTTATTTTATTTCAGTTTGAGTCGGGTTAGATAAGTCTTGTCCCAGTAACTCTCTAGTAAGACATAGAGGCTTGTTCGTCTGTTTGTTATTTTTGATTTAAAGTGTTGGGTTTAAAGATTTTGAAGTTTATGAATTTCAGTTAAGACATAAAATTCAATTATTTTGAGATTTCATATGTCAAGTTTATCCTTATTATGAGTTCCAAAGTTGCTTGAAGGCTTAAAGGGTTAGCTTTGGATTACTTGTAGTCTTGAGTACCGTGTGTCATCTAGGGTGTATTCCTGGGGCGTTACAAACTTGGTATCAGATCCTAAGGTTTAAAGAGTCCTAGGGAGTCATACAAACAACGTTACGTAGAGTCTTGATCATGGGTGTGAATCGCGCCACATTTATGAGAAAGAGGCTATGAAACGAGTTAGGAATTATACTTTTTCTTTCATGATCGATCGTGTGTACAATTGTCTCTATCTCCTTTAACTCGTGCTTGTACATAAAAGAATATGCTTCCTCTCCAAGCCAATGCATGCAAAAATGGTAACCAACCACCAATAAAGCCAACCCTCTAAATGAGAATGTGGCTTATGCTGAATTTTGGGTTGCCATTCAAGCTGTGACTGCCAATGTTTAGGGAAACCATCAGGATGCATTCCCACTTTATTAGAATGGTGATTTAGTTTCAGCCAAAATTTGTGAGTTCATGATAATGAATCCCCCTGAGTTATTCGATTCCAAAGTTGGTGAGGTCCCACAGCTCTACATTAATGAGCTGAGAAAGATCACTCAAATTATTTAGGTTATTGAGGAGGAGAATGTAGAATTGGAATCAAATAGGTTAAAAGATATTGCTTATGATTGGGTTTTTATATGGAAGGATAGTAGAGGTGAGAATGCAGCTCCTATGAGTTGGCAGGTGTTTAGGATACATTTCTAGACAAGTATTTTCCACGTGAGATGACAGAATCTAAGACTGAGGGTCATGAACCTAAGGTAGGGCTCTGATAATTCTCAAACTACACTCTTGAATGGGAGTAAGCGATCGTTGTCAATATAAAACCCAACTAAGTTGGGGTCAAATCCCACAGAAAATAAGGTGTGAACTCAAGTCGGTTGCAATTTAATTCACTGATAGTTTATGTTTCCTGAAATGGGGGTTTAAGTTTCACAAGTAATTGTTTGACACTTGGATTTCAATGTTTGTTACCAAGATTTTATGAGATAACCAAAATTATGTTCACTAGGGCTTACAGTACATGATAGATGCTAAAGGTGACTCAAAATTCTCACGGTGGTTAGGATAACAAGCTATCTTTATCGATGATATGCTCAAATGTCTCTCGACCAATTTAAGCATCTAATTTCCTAATCCTCTCGGACTTAGGGAATCACTATTCACTGCCCAGATTTAACCTCAGGTTAATCAACCTAGTTACAACACTAATTATTAAACGAAGTATTTCTGAGTCCCTGTGTATAATTCACTTCCTACTGTTTATGATTTCTTTCTCAAGCAAATCAAACTAGGTATGCATGTTGTTTGCAACAAACATACATCAATTAAAATCTCAGAATTATCAAGAAATCCTAACACCTATTAAATCTTGAGTGTTTAGCACATCGTCATGACCTAACCCTAGATCCCATAATTCTGGTTAATAGAGTTTAGCTACTCATGATGCAAGGAACAAGTTCACAAATTGAATTCATAAGTGAGAAGATTAACTTACAACGATGATGAAAATCAAGAAGTATAACTTGAATTGAATCACGATACAAAAATCACAAAATAATTTAACTAGCGAGAGAGAAATATCGTATGTTTTTTGAATAAAGATGAGTTCAAAAATAAAATCCTCCCCTAGAAAACCCTAAAACAAGGCTTTAAATAGTTTAACCTAATTAAGGAAACAAAATCAAAGTTACTATGTTTCCTCAGAATAGATGATGACGTCAGTGATGAATTATCATAAGTATGACAGCTTATCACGGATGTCGTTAGCTCCTCTGCACTTTTGGATTTCGCTGCCTAAGGCTGACGATGATGATGATGCCTTATCACCAGCCTGACGACATGTCATAGATTTCTTCACAAAACTATCTTCAACTTCCATCTTCTGTTTAAGGCTGACGATGCTCCTGACGCCTTATCACCAGCCTGACGATGTGTCATGGATGTCGTCACAAAACTGTCTTCAAATTCCATCTTCTGTTTAAGGCTGACGACAGCCTTGATAGCTTATCACCAGGCTGACGACTTATCATAAATGTCATCAGCCATACTTATCATTTATTTTGCTTCACTTTTCAGCCTTTTTGCTTCCATTATTTTTTGTTCTCCTACATCTCAACATTTACTGCAAAAATCAAAGTAAACTAATCAAAAACAACTAAAGTTGCTCAAGACCTTACAATTATTTAGAGTTAAAAGCCTCAAATGTGTTATCATAGGCTCACACATCAACACCCTCAACTTAAAGAATTGTTTGTCCTCAAGCAACCATAACATAACTAAGAGAATACAAAGTACAATTTGGCACCTAACGACTCATACTAGTTATAAATACATTCAACATCTCCATGGTTAGTCAATTTTAAAGCTCACTGCTGATGTTTTGGAAAACAACCATGCAACTCACAAGAATCAAGATACGACAAAATTTCAGCAATAACAACCATGCCATACCAAGATCACACTTATCTGAACAAGTCAGTGACTAGCAATATATACAGTGTGCCCTCACAACAAAGAAAACATTTTTTTACTCATATCAGAATTTAAATGCATAAACAGAGGGATAAAACAAGACTCACTCTAAGAATGAATTTCCAAACCTTGAATGTCAAATGCCATAGGCTTTCCCTTATAGTCAGTACCCAAGTTTTTAGAAAGGGCAGTTAGGATCACTATAGGGCTTTTCTTAAGCTTGTAATGTAGGCCAGGGGATGGTATGATATTCATAGATATTTTAGAGTGACTATGCTTCCTTGAAACTACACTAAACTCTCGGGGTTTCAACTCTCAAGATTCTTTTCTTCCTCTCTTATATTGATCACACATGCTCAAGATAGATGTGGTCTTTTCAATTATCACATTGTCTTTTTATCATCTTTTACACAACTTTCTCATTTCTTATTCCTTTTTCACCATACCTAACTTTTTATTCTTTTCTTTTATTCTTCCTCTCTTTATACTCATTTTGTATCACCCCTATGATATCCACCCTCAACTTAGGTTGTTTGCCTAAGTCAAGGTACACAATGTCCAAGGAGGACCAGGGCCAAAACAGGTTCATTATGATGTAAACAGGAAGGTGAGAGGTGTCATAGAAAGAAATAAGAAAATTAGGATCTAACAGAGATCAAGGGATATTATTCATATTGGGAAGGTCATTTAGGCTAAAAGTGGACTAATCATCAAAAACGGCCTATGATCCTTTCCTAACTCCTATCCTATGAAAATGGAAAGACTAACCGGGCAAGTTCTATATTCAACACACAACGGGAACTGAGTAACACCTTACAAACATATGGCACACAAGTATCTTAAATATCACTACTTATCCGGTTAATGTACTTGTTTAACAAAGGTTATTCAGTTTCTAGACTAATGCCACAAAAAGATGCACAGTGGTCACAAATAGATGCAATTCACACAGTAGACAATATATCAGACAACTAGAGCGGTACTCAAAAATCACAAAACAATCTAACTTCCTCAAGTACTTGTATTAATCCTAATTATCTACAAAATATGCTACAACAACAACCTACCCTACACCCTCAACTTAAAATTAGAAATAAACTACTCTAAGGGTTAGGGTATACCTGAAAGCAATCAAGCACATGGATCCTGGGTCTCTGAACCTGCTACTGCATCATCTGTTGTTTCCTCTCCATTGGGAGCATCTGGATTTGTAGTAGTTGGAGCCCTTCTAGATGAGGCACCTGCAGCCCTACCTCGGATGGCTGCCTCCCATTTCTTGTTATAAACTAAGGACTCAATTTCTTCCCTTTTTACCTCCTCCTTCTCCTTCTTATTTCTTGCCCTCTTCTCTATTTTTCTCTCTTCATCACTATCGAGCCTCTCTCTCTTTTCGTTACCTTTCTTCTCATTGTTTTGCTTTTTCTTTGGTGAGTCTACAGTGAGGTCAAGCATTGGAATTTCTTCCTCAGATTCATGCATGGCCTTACCTATTGGCATCAAAAATTGGTGTTGCTGCAACACCCCGATATCTGCCTTTACCTTGTACAATGCCGCTCTGAATCTAGCAAGATCAACCACTGACATTTCTTTTTCCCGTGCATTGAATCGATTCTCTAAATCTGCAACCCGCTCAGGCAAAGTCACAAAAGTCTCAAGGGCAGCCTTGATTCTCTTGTCCACTGCAACAACAAATTTTTTGGAAAAAGTATGTAGTTGTGCCTCACACCACTTGGCTTGTTTAGACACTTTTCAAATATCGACTGGATGAAATGCAAAACCTGTTGTTGCGGTAGGAACTGAAGGGATGGCTTCAGTATCAGGCACTGGTCATTCCTGTGCTGAAGAAGTTGGCTACACAGGCTCAGAATCTTGCACTTCCACATGAGGTACTGCACCAGCATCTGTAACTGGAGGGTCTACTGCTACCTCTGCACCTCTATCAAGTCTCAATCCTGGCTGATTTTTATCAAATCGTATGCGGTTGTGAGTCTTTCAGATAGGAATATCATCATCAACCCCTGCAATCTTTAGCATATTGGCAGCTCAGCACAACTCTCTGATAAGACAGGGAAAAGGGTAAGCAGTGTCGGTTCTCGACATTCTAATCTTCATCTCATTAGTAATGATTGACCTAAAATTTAGAGGAAGGTTCTACACCATGCTCGCCACTAGAATAGCTCGATCATCACCCAAAATATTGTCTCCATCAATGGGCATCATCCAGACACACACTATACCCCAACAAAACATTGCCTCTTGAGTCAAAGTGGACTTGCAAATTCTTTCATTTGGGTTTGTTACCAATGCAGGTTCTCCTTCAGCTATGATGTTGGCCAACCACGGACGTTGTTTTTCCCAGTTTCTAATTTGAGCATAGACTAATGGTGTGGTGTCTTGAGGAGTGAAGTTGGGACCATGCAAGAACCTGTTGATGGTTCTGATTGAGACATCAACCCTTACGCCCCTCACCTGCACTCTATCGAATAGGGTCCGGTCTTCTACTCTTTTACCTGGCTTGAACATGTTTTCCAACTGATCTTGGTAGTTTGCGTAGAACTCCCAAACCAGTGCAGGACAAAATTAACCTCCTCCTTTTGTGGTCCGTCCCAAGCCATACTCTTGGAACTTTTGTTCCACTTCAGGGTACTTGCTCAACCCTCTGGTGATAATCATTTTTTCTTCCTAAATTAGCCTCTTATCACTCTTTCTATCATTTTTGTGGAGCCCACAGATGAAGATGCTCGCTTTCCTGGGAATTTTCCACCTAGCGTTATCTCAAACTTTGGGGTTCTTACATTTGGTAAGTGTTCCCTGAGATGGAGACTCTTCATCTTTTTTTTGTTTAGTGGACGGGGATCCAGATGTTGTTCCCTCAGACTCAGACTCCTCATACCCTTCCTGCTTCTCTTCTTTAGATACGACATAGTCAGACTCATGCCGTTCAGAACCCTCTTGCTCAGTGGCAGTATGTTCAAAAGTTGTACTTTCTGGATTTGTTGTAGTCTCAGTATCATCACTATCCTCCACTTCAATGGGTGGAGGTGGCGAAGGTTTCTTTGAACTTTGATTCTCTTTTTGCTTCCTGAACAGGGGTTCTTCTCCTCGTAATCAAATTCCTCATCGATGAGTTTATGACGTACACATTCTTTGGTTGATTTCTTTGGTGTTTTGGGGATCTTTCTTTTTGGTGCCATTTTAAGGTTCCTGTAGTAGTAGAAAAACCATTGGTTAGTCCACAAGAGAACAAACACAAACACATTAATCATTTCGATTTATTCATGCTTCAGGTTCCAGGCGTGACGATTATTCTTGATAAGCCATCACGACTGTGATAGCTTATCACAATGGTCATCAACCTTAGACAGTACTTTCAAAATGTTAACAACTTTTGATGACATTCCTGATAAGCCATCCCAATTGTGATAGCCTATCATGAATGTCTTCATCTCTTATCAGAACTCACTTTTGATATTAACTCAATTTTTGGTCCCCATTATTTCTCAAAATCCACTAGAATTTTGAGTGTGAGCTGTCTTTTTAAACCCTGGGCCTGTACAGCAGACCCTAGGTGCGATTTTAGATCTTTTCCAATTGAACTTGGTTCAAGCATCTCGGGGAGATGGTTTGTCATCTATCAATCACTTACCACAAGAAAAGAAGGGTTAAAGTTAGTGTATACCTGATGGGGGGCCTTAATCTGATTACACGCACAAGAGGAAGTAGGAAATAGGAAGAATCTCTTGATTGTGAATTTCAAACCCACGCACAAGGGAACTTGTTTTCTTGATGTGTTTTGTAGAGAGTAGGAAATAAAATAACTAATGAAATAAATAAACTAAAGGAAAAGAATTAAAACTAGCGGAAATTCTAAAAGGTTCCTGTACTGGGCTGGGTCAAATTTGATTTAAACTGGGCTCGAAATTTTATATTTTAAGGATTTGGGATGACGATGACTTGTGATGGCTTATCACAAGTGTGACAGCCTATCACCAACGACGGCACCCCTAAGAATAGGTTTTCTCAATTTTGGCCTAGCTGACGATATTTCTGATAGCTAATCACAGTTGTGATGTCTTATCAGAGATGTCGTCATGGCCTTTCAGCTGACCTCTTTATTTTTGACCTTCTCTGTACTAAATACTAATTATAAAAGTAAAAAAACTTGCTTAAGTATAAAAACTTTGGGTTGCCTCCCAATAACGCCTGATTTATTGTCCCGGCATGACTTGGTTGTCTTGACTACTCAGACTTCGCCAAGACAAACTGTTGATACCCCTTTACCATCATCATAGAAGACGTCAATAATTGAGAAAACACTCATCTCATGTTGCTGAGTCATGGATGAGTGTATTTTGAAGTGTGCTTCTTTGTCATTGAACCTAAACTTTAGCTCGTTCAACTACATGAATACTAGTAATCTCCCAGTTGCATGTAGTAGACTACCTAAGATGATGGGAACTTCAAAATTCACTTCACAATCTAGGATTATAAAATTAGAAGGCAGAACAAAATTGGTTACCTTTACCAAAACATCATGCAGTATGCCTATAGGCCACTTCACAGATCTATCTTCCATTACCAACCGCATATTTGTTGGGGTAGGATCCCCCAAACCCAATTTCTTATACACAGCCAGTGGAATTAAATTTATACTGGCGCCCAAATCGCATAATGCTTTTGTAAACTTCAGTGGGCCAATAGTACACGGGATGGTAAACGTTCCCGAATCTTTTTTTTCTGCACTAAAGACCTTGTAGAGATAGCGCCACAATGGAGAAGATTGTACTCCGGCTCATGGCTAACCTTTTGTTTCTTGGTTACAAGGTCTGTCATGAACTTTGAATATCCTGGTATTTTCTCAAGTGCCTCAACGAAAGGCACATTAATTGTCAATTGCTTGAGCATTGCCATGAATTTGCTGAATTTGGCATCATCAGCCTTTTTCTTCAATCGTTGAGGAAAGAGAGGTGGTGGTCTAGAGATAGATTTCACCACCACTTTCTCTTCTTTTTCTTTTTCTTTCTCCGAAGCATCAATAAGACTATCCAGCTTTATAGACTCCACTGGTTTTCTTTCTTCGAATTCATCAATAACTACCTCATCATCTGTAGATTTTCCCACAGAAGGGCCAGATAAGATCTTACCACTCCTAGTGATAATTTCCATACATGAGACAATATTCCGCTGATTCTGAATCATATCACTAGGAAAAGTACCACTTTTTATTTGGTTCAGTGTTGTGGAAAGTTGGCTCATCTACTGCTCCAACTGCTTAATAGAAGTGGGGTTCGAACTAACCAACTGACTCAGGGTAGAGAATTCATTCTTGATAGTGGTTACCCCTGAGTTGGTAGCCTCAACTCCTTTCAATAATTTTTCCATCATGTCCTCTATGGACATCTTACCAGAGCTAGTTGGTGTAGCGTCCTGACTTCCAGGAGGAACATACAAGCCACTCCTATCATTATTGTTTCTGTAGTGTCCTTGCTCCCTGTCTTTATAATCAGGCTTGTCATAAAAATTTCGACCTTGATTCCCTTGGCTATTGCCTTGGAAACCTGATTACTCACATAGTTTGCCTTCTCATCTGTATTACTAGAAACACTGTACTGAGACTCCACAGCCTTAACCTTTTCAATCTTTCTTGACAGCAAGTGCTTGGATAGCAAGTCCATTGGAGTCTTTAAGTGGGCCATGTCTTGGTCTCGCTCTTCATCCCTTCTGCACTGCTCCATAGTCATACCAAAAGAAATAGTCGGGATAGCTACCACAGAATCCCTAGTATGCCAGGCCCAACTCTGTTTGGTCATTCTATTCAGCATGTCTGAAGCATCTTAAAAAGAAAGGTCAATGAACGAACCACCCTCAACATTATCAACAATTGGATTTGTCATAGATTTAAAAGATCTATACAAAGTCTCCATCATGTGCAAGTCCATGATGTTGTGGTTTGGACATTGTGACATCTTCTTCTTTAATCTCTCCCAAGTTTAATGCAACTCTTCAGTCGGGAGCTGCCTGAAGATACTGATTTCATCCTTCAACTTTACACTTTTGGAGGATGGAAAAAACCATTCTAAGAGCTCCTCTTTCAACTATCTCCAGCTGGTTATAGAATTAGGCTCTAGCTCATTTAATCACATTGTTGCCTTCCCAGATAAGGATAATGGAAACAATCTCAATCGTATCGCATTCTGGATTACTCTCGGATTATCAAAATATTTTCAAATGGTGATAAAGTTCACTAAGTGCATGTTTGGATCATCACCATGCAAGCCTCCAAATAACCCTTTCAGATTTAGGAGTTGGATCACGGTAATTGTTATGCTGAATTTGTCACCACGTTCTAACGGTGGAGGAATGATAGCACCCATTGCACCTGATCCGTCCATTTCTTCATCATCGTCATCAACCTCATATTAGATAGGCTGTTTACCATACCTTCCTCTAATTGGATGGTTTCTGTTGAAATTTCACTGCACTAGTACAACAAGTTGCTCAGCTCGCCTTGGGCTTTAAGGATTCAAAAATTCCTCATCATCCAAGTGCTCATCATCATGGTTTGGATGATGTACTTGTTGACCTTGGTTCTGTACATTCACCTGAGCCTTGGCCAAGGCTACCAGTCTGTCAGCCTCTTGTTGTTCTGCCATTCTCTCGATCAGCTGAGGTTTCGGATTAATTGGTAATAATGGTTCTCCGGAACATCTTGTTTTTTGCATAAACAACAAGGTACCTACAATAAACAAAAACAATAAATAAATGTAAATCTAGGAAACCTAACTAACATACAATTAGCGCACACAACTTTCAATTTTCAACCATATTCCCCGGCAACGGTGCCATTTTTGATAACACTCAAACTACACTCTTGAATGGGTGTAAGCGACATTATCAATATAAAACCGAACTAGGTTAGGGTCGAATCCCACAGGGAATAAGGTGTGAAATTAAGTCAATTACAATTTAATTCACTGATAGTTTAATCTATCCTTAAATGGGGGTTCAAGTTTCACAAGTAATTGTTTGACACTTTGATTTCGATGTTTGTAACCAAGATTTTATGAGATAACCAGAATTATGTTCACCAGGGCTTACGGTACATGACAGATGCTAAAGGTGACTCAAGATTCTCATAGTGGTTAGGATAACAAGCTATCTTTATTGATGATATCCTCAAATGTCTCTCAACCTATTTAAGCATCTAATTTCCTAATCCTCTCAAACTTAGGGAATCACTATTCACTGCCTAGAATTTACCTCAAGTTAATCAACCTAGTTACAACACTGATTATTAAAAGAAGTATTTCCAATTCCCTATTGATAATTCACTTCCTTTTAAGATTGACTTACAATGATGATGAAAATCAAGAAGTATAACTTGAATTGAACCACGGTACAAAACTCCCAAAATATTTTAACTAGCGAGAGAGAAATATCATATTTTTTTCGAATAAAGATGAGTCCAAAAATAAAATCCTCCCCTAGAAAACCCTAAAACAAGGCTTTAAATAGTTTAACCTAATTAAGGAAATAAAATAAAAGTTACAGCTTTTCCTCAGAATAGATGACGACGTCCGTGACGACTTGTCATGAGTATGAAGGCTTAGCACAGATGTCGTTAGCTCTTATGTACTTTTGGATTTTGCTGGCGAAGGATGATGACGACGATGACGGCTTATCACCAGCCTAACAACATGTCATGGATGTCTTCAAAAAATAATCTTCAACTTCTATCTTCTGTTTAAGGCTGACGACGATCCTGATGATGTGTTATGGATGTCGTCACAAAACTGTCTTCAACTTCCATCTTCTATTTATGGCTGACAACGGCCGTAATAGATTATCACCAGGCTGATGACTTATCATGAATTCGTCAGCCACACTTATCTTTTATTTTTCTTCACTTTTCAGCCTTTTTTCTTTCATTATTTTTGGTTCTCCTACATTTCAATATTTACTACAAAAATCAAAGTAAACTAATCAAAAACAACTAAATTTTCTCAAGAAATTACAATTATTTAATGTTAGAATCCTCAAATATGTTAGCATAGGCTCACACATCAGGCTCGATGACAATGAAGGTGTATTGCCTTAAGTTCACCTATTTGTTTAAGTATGCTCCCGAGTTGATAGCTGACTCTAGATTCTGTATAAGTAAGTTTGTTATTGGAGTGTCTGGTTTGGTAGTTAAGGAATGTAGGACTTCTATGATTATTGGGTATATGGAAATTGCTAGGGTGATGACTCATGACCAACAGATTGAGGCTAAAGCTTGAAGGACAGAAAGGGGAAATAAGAAGTCTAGAACCAGACAATTTGAGTAGGGACAACCAAGGTCTGGAAGAGGAAATCATTTGCAGTTTTAGGGTCACTCATCTATGCCCGCGCCATCTTCAGTAGTGCCCCTACACCTAAAATCAACCAGAAGAAGTGGGGCAGGTCTACTATATTTAGGTCTCAGATTAGTGTGGGTGAAAGACCCAGTTACCTGTCATGTGTGAAGTATGGTAAAAAATAGTTTGGTGAGTGTGGTAAGAAGGGGTTGTTATGGATGCGACAAGTTGGGTCACATAATCAAAGACTGTTTGTATGCAAAGTAAGAAAGTAGAGATGTTCGTCCCCATACTTGGTCTACTAGCACACAAGCTCTTTCATGTCTCCCAGTCCATTCTCTGGGTGCATCATTCAGTACCGATGGTGGTCAGTGCTAGAATCAATTCTATGCTTTACCATCCTAACAGGAGCAAGAAATTTACCATATGTTATTACTGGTATGCTTCGTGCCTTCCATTTTGATGTTTATGTGTTGTTAGACCCCGGATCACCTTTCTCTTATGTGAATCCTTTAATTGTTGCAAATTTTGGGATAGAGCATGAACAACTCTCCAAGCCCTTCTGAGTTTCCACCTTAGTGGGTGAGTCAGTTATTGCCAGATAAGTCTATAAGAAGTTTCCTATCACTGTCCTGTATAAGATTATACTAGAAGACCTAATAGATTACAAATGGTATATTTTAATGTTATTCTAGGCATTGATTGACTCCATTCATGCTATGCATTAATAGATTATGTGAGTCAAAGATACTAAGTCTCAAGCTCCAACAATTCAGTCAGTTTGTATAGTCAATGATTTTTTGGAGGTCTTTTCCGAATATCTATCAGGGGTACCTCCCGATAGAGAAATAGAATTTGGCATTGATCTTAATTCTTGTACTCAACCCATCTCTATACCTCTATATCCTATGTCTCTAGCGATCTTAAAGAGTTAAAAAAGTAGCTTAAAGACCTCTTAGGTAAAGGTTTCATAAGGCCCAATGTTTCTCCATTGGGTACTCCAGCCCTATTTGTGTGTAAGAAAGATGGATCTCTCCGAATGTGAATCAACTAGCTATAGTTAAAAAGTCACAATCAAGAACAAATATCCTTTTCCTAGGATTGACGACTTATTCGACCAGCTTTAGGGTGCAGTTATTTCGCTAAGATAGACCTCAAATCTGTCTATCATAAGCTTAAAGTAAGGGAGTGTGATATTACAAAGACATCCTTCAGAACTTGTTATAGTTTCTTCGAATATCTAGGCACGTCCTTCAAGCTAACGAATGCCCAACAGTCTTTTGATAAACAAAGTGTCCAAGTCATACTTGTACATGTTCATCATAGTATTTATTGATGACATCCTTGTCTATTCCTGTAGTGAGGATGACCATGTAAACCATCTCAGAATTGTGTTGTAAACTCTTAGAGATCATCAGTTATTTGCCAAATTCAATAAGTATGAATTTTGGCTAAGGTCAATAGTTTCCTTATCCATATTATTTTTGGTGATGACATTAGAGTTTGTCATCAAAAGACCGAAGCAGTGAGAAACTAGACTAGACCTATCTCTCCATCAGACAGTAGGAGTTTCCTGGGTTTGGCTGTCTATTACTGATGGTTTATTGAAGGGTTTTTGTGTATTGCATCCACCATGTCTATATTAACTCAAAATAAAGTTAAGTTTCAGTAGTTAGATTCTTGTGAGAAGATTTTTTGAGAATTAAAGACTCGACTCACTATAGCCCCAGTTTTGACATTACCAGATGGTTTTGATGGGTTTGTAGTTTACTGTGATGCTTCTAGAGTTTTTCTGGGTTGTGTTTTGATGTAGAGAGGTAAGGTCATAGCCTATTCCTCTTGACAACTTAAACCTAATAAAAAGAACTATCCTACCAATGATTTTTAATCAGCAGTTGTTGTATTTTCCTTGAAAATTTAGAGGCATTATCTTTATGGGGTGCATGTTGATGTGTCCTGGACCACAAAAGCTTGCAGTATGTGTTTTCTCAAAAAGATTTAAATCTTCATCAGAGAAGGTAGTTAGAGTGGCTCAAAGATTATGATATGAGTGCTTCGTATCATTCAGGCAAGGCCAATGTAGTGGAAGAAGCCCTTAGCAGACTGTCTAGGGGTAGTGTTGCTCATTTTGAGAATAATAAAAAGAAGTTAGTTTAGGAGGTTTATTAGTTGGATAGATTAGGTGTTCGTTTGGTTGATTTAGTTGAACGTAGTATATGGGTTCAGAATAGTTCAGAATCTTGTTTGGTTGCCGAAGCGAAGGGGAAACATATAAGTCCCGAATCTGGTACCCGAAATGCTACACAGTACTCAAGACCCCAAAGGACCATAAGCTAACCCATACTATATTTGTACCTATATACTGCATAATATATTGTATAATGCAGAAAACATGAACTAAAAGGCCATAAGGTTCAAAACTGTACATTAAGATTTACTGAACATGATTAACTGAACTGACTGGACTGAGTTAACTGAGTTTCGTTGACTGACAGAATGTTACTGAGGTCTGATAACTGACTAAGATTTACTAAAGTTACTATGTTTTCCTAAGTCATGAGACTGATTGAATTCTACTGAACATGGCTTAACTGAGAGTATCTTGAAAACATGACATAGGCTCTAGGCATACAGCTAAATTGTTGGGTACAAGTCCCCCCAGGACTCGATGGAAACAAACTGACAAAGTATGACTTTCTTGAATACATGTCCAACATCACAATCCCTAATTCATTTATTAAGGCATTTCATCAAACAATTGATATGCATAAACTTATACATAAATGGGAATTTCATACTATCATACTAGTAGGGTTCTTTTTCTTCACATAGGCATTCAATCAAACACATGGTGAGCATGGTATGTAGACAACATCACACAACAAGTAAACATCATGATTCAACTCTAATTTCACCATTCAAGGGTTTAATCGGGGATTCACATAAAACTACACCTATAATAATCAATTCCACTTACGATTATCACAAAACATGGAATAGAATTCAATTGGACATTATCAACATGATAAAAAACCAACCAAACATGAAATTCCTAAAAATCCATACACTTGAACTTTGAAAAGATATTCTTGGGCTTCATGGACGAATGGAGTCCATGAATAAACACTATGCATACCTGGGTGAGTGGTTTCTTAAAGATTTGTGGAGGAAAACTTGATTTTTTTTCTTCGAATTAAGAACCTAGGGTTTCTTGTTCTTGGGGATTTATCCTTGAGAGAAACCCTATTTTGTAGTTTTAGAAGAATAAAGAACTTATGAGCTATGATAGGGTGTAATTAGAGGTTAAATCGAGTGGAAAAAGACCCAAATACCCTTTTAAAATTGGCTTTAAAATAACTGAATGGGATGTGCGATGGATCATGCGACGGTCCATCGCTATCTCGACGGCCTGTCATTTCAACCATCGTAGGTGGTCCAGGATAGGGACTCACTGCCTAAGTAGCGACGGCTTGGGCAACAGTCCATCGCAAGTTCGACGGTCCGTCAACCTGTCCATCACACCTTATTTAGAAGGTTTCCGTACTACCTTAGTTATGAAGGTCAAGACGACTGACCATGGTGATGGTCCATCACTAGGTCGACAGTCTGTCAACCAGGCCGTCGCACCTAGGCGATTCTGATAGCTTTGAGTAAAACGTCCATAACTTTTTACTCCGATACCAAATTTAGACGAAATTAGTATCGTTGGAAAGCTAATTCAATTTCCCACATGATAAAAAGTGAAATTATTAAAAATTCCACGTGCACAAAATGGGATTTATCTTTCAAAGTAAATTTCTAACATTCTTGATATAATTTCAAGCTAGGAAAAACTATGGGGTATTACAAAACAAGATAAGGACTCCAGTTTGGTTAAGTTGAAGGAGTCAGTCATAGATCACAAAGTAGAAGTTTTCTCCCAAGGGGTAAATGGTGTGTTACTCTACTAGGGTAGATTGTGTTTGTTGTGTGTTAATGGTTTGAGATAGCAGAATGTGGAATGGATTAAAGAGGGATATTATTGAGTTTGTAGACAAGTGTGCTACTTTACAATAGGTTTAGGTTAAGAACAAAAAGCCTGGTGGTAACCTATAGGAGTGT
This sequence comes from Capsicum pubescens, assembly GCA_030864215.1. Taxonomy (NCBI): domain Eukaryota; kingdom Viridiplantae; phylum Streptophyta; class Magnoliopsida; order Solanales; family Solanaceae; genus Capsicum; species Capsicum pubescens. The sequence continues at coordinate 381,305,578 of CM061548.1, read as the reverse complement.
AGTATCCCTACTTGGAAGTGGGAAGAGGTAAACATGGACTTAGTGATTGGGTTACCCTATTTGCGCTTTTAGCATAATTCGATTTGGATTATTATAGATAGAATGAAAAAAATACCCTATTTTTTTCCAGTTCATACTTCCTATTAATCCGAGGATTATGCTAAGCTTTATATCAGAGATTTTTTCAAATTGCATGGTGTTTCTTTGTCCATAATTTCAGATAGGGGTACTCAATTTATCTCTTACTTTTGGAAAGCCTTTCAGAAAGATCTTGGTTCCCAAGTTCATCTTAGTATTGATTTTAATCCTAAGATAGATGGTAAAGCAGAGAGGACCATTCAAATTCGAGAGGACATGTTGAGAGCATGTGTTATTGATTTCAAGGGTAGCTGGTATGATCATTTGTTGTTGATCGAGTTCACCTAGAATAACAATTATCATACTAGTATCCAGATGAATCATTTTGAGGCTCTTCATGGGAGAATATATACGTTACCTATTGGTTGGTTTGAGGTAGGTGAGGCTACATTGATAGGTCTAGATGTGGTGTTTGAAGCTATGGAAAAGTTCAATTGAATTGAGAGAGGCTTAAGGTAGCTCAGAGTAGTCAGAAATCTCATGCAGATGTGAGGAGAAGGGATCTTGAGTTTGAGGTTGGTGACTTAGTGTATTTAAATATTTACCTATGAAGGGGGTGAAGAGATTTGGCAAAAAAGAGAAGCTTAGTCGATGATATGTTGGCCATTACAGAATATTGGGTCGTGTTAGGAAGGTAGCATATGAGCATGAGTTGCCTATCGATTTGTCATCGGTTCATCCAGTGTTCCATGTATCGTTTGTTAAGAAGTGTATTGGTGATCCAGTTGTTATAGTTTCTTTGGAAAACACCAAAATTTAGGATAGCCTTTCTTATGAAGAAATTCCAGTTTAGATTCTTGATCACCAGATTTATAGACTAAGGAACAAAAAATTTCCCTTGGTTAAAGTTCTTTGGCGGAATCAGTTTGTTGAGAGTCCCACTTGGGAAGCAGAAGTGGATATGTGAAACAAGTACCCTCATCTTTTCTTCCCAAGATCATATTTAGTTTAAGGTAACAAGTTTTCCTTAAATTATCTCTTGTCCATTCTCAATTCTAGCCATATAATCATTTTTATGTCATTACATGTATTCACAAATTAGTTTAGTCATGTAATCATGCTTCCAGTTATGAATATTTAGTATGAAGTCTCAGTCCCTCAGTATTCTCAATTTAGTCAGTCTCATTCGAGGACGAATGTTCCCAAGGGGGAGATATTGTAAGACCACGTAAGATACTAGCTCAATTTTGCTCACTATTGCAAGTCAAAGGGGGTCCAAGACTTGAAAAAATTTCACTAATTGTTAGGACTTAGTCATTTCTAAATCCCCTAAACTTTAATGATTTTATTTTTGACCTTCGCGACATCAAAAAGTTAATTTTAAAGTTGATTCATGGTAGGGGTATTCAACAGTACAACTCGGCTGAGTTTCAGAATTTGCTGACGAGCGTAAGGGTGTGTTTGGATTTCCAAAACATTGTCATCACGCAGTTAGCCAATGGAGTGTGCCCCAGTCCAATGGTATGGGTGCCCGCGTCAAAGGCCGCAGTGTGTGGTACAGTTCGGTAGACCAGAGCCCGCGACGCGTGCTCCATCGCGCCCCCTTGTTTTTCCATCTTCTATTTCTATTTTTCCAAGATTATTTGGTTCTTTTACCTTCTCCCACTTAGTCTATAACACAGGATTGAGGGTCCCAAAAGGCAAAATTGATCATTCTTTTCACAAATTGTTTTAAAGAAAGTAATCCTCAGTCAAGAAAAAACTCTAGCCTCTTCAAAATTCAAGTTCAAGCTTAAAGAATGCAACCAAGAACTTTTGCTAATTCATCAATTAAGGTATGGGGGATTATGAACAAGGGTGTCCTTTCACTTGTTTTAAGATTTAATTCACTTGTTTTGAAATAGCGTTCATACCCGAATATATATATTGCTAAAGCATATGATTTGATGAGATTTAAAGATTTTAGAATATCAAGAAGTTCTTGTGTTTATGCTTTTAACTTACATGATTTTTGTTATGAATGAGATTGCACTACCTTGACTTGTTGTTGTTGAAGTATTTCTACATTGTCATTGAGCATGAAGTTGTATTGTGATTTGACATGAGCTTGAAGTATGGGTTTTAAGCCCTAAGTTCGAATATTGAGACTTCAAGAAGATTATGCTTTTAAGTACTCTATGATAAGCAGTACATTCCAGAAGTAATGATCCACATATGTTTCTATGTGCTACATTGTCTTATAATATAGAACTTGGTGCTCAATTCCATCCGCGTGATTGATTTAGTGTATCTCAACCTACATCCCAGCTCTTGGTGAGTCCTCGTAGTTCAAGTAGCCATTCTACCAGATTTTTTATTAATAAAGTACTCGAGTTATTTAATTTCAGTTTAAGGATGGTTAGCTGGGGCTTGTCCTAGTGCATCTCTAGTTAGAAGTAGAGGCTTGTACGACTGTTTTCTATTTTGGATTCAAAGTATTGGTTTTAAAGATTTTGAAGTTTAACTTTCAGTTAAGACATTAGATTCTGTTATTTTGAGATTTCATATGTCAAATTTATCTTTATTATGAGTTCCAAAGTTGTTAGAAGGCTTAAATGGTTAGCTTTGGACTACTTGTAGTCATGAGCACCATGTGACTTCTAGGGTGTATTCCCGGGTCGTTAAAGAAAACAACCTTGCAGACCCTTTTACAGAAGTTCTACTACAAAAACCTTTTGATAGGCATGTAGAAGTATTGGGTGTTAGAGTTGTATGTGCATGTTTATTAGTCTAAGTGGGAGATTATTATGATATCCTATAAACAATACGTTTAGATATAGTATTATTTATTGAACAATTATTTATTTGTTTATTTAATTAAATAAAGGGTTACATTAAATGGGCCATTTTATCATACATGTTTCCTCAACTTATATATTAGATGATTTGGTCTAAAGTGTATGAGCTTATACATAGAAGATCAGATCATCGGTTCTTATATGTTAAAGTTATTGTTCATAATTGTTATAGTTTGTGACCCAAATTCTATTTGATCTGGCCCTAAAAAGTTTGCAGTGTAACCCATATTTGTTGTTATTCATGTATTCTATAGTGGTAGCGTAGGGATCTGGATGAGCCCACCACTGATCAGTTGGGGGAATGGGAGATTTATTTGTTTTTGATCCTAAATATACTGGTACGCACGTATTATATAAGTGCAATTAGTTGTTCATTTTTGGATGTTCAAAAAATATGTCATTCTCTTCATTGTATTCTCTATCCATCATAGTAAAATTTCTCTTCCTCTTGCCGTGGTTTTTTTTGTAAGGGTTTCCATGTAAATCTGTGAGTTCTTCTTATTTTTCTTTTGCTTGTGGTATTACTTATTCTGTTCAATTATAACAAGCTGGTATCAGATAGATCAATTGTTTTCTAGGGGATGTCAACCATGAAGTATGATATTCCATTGTTGGACTGTAACACCAGATTTTCATTACGACAGGTTAAGGCATGGTGTTTCCTCACACAGATAGATTTGGATGGTGCTCTATTTGGGTTTGATAAGATGCCCTCATCATGAGCAGAAGAGGATAAATGATGTAAAGATCGAAAGGCTCTATCTCAGATCCATTTTCATTTATCCAATCAGAGTTTACAGGATGTTCTGAAAGAGCCACTATCGTTGCGTTGTGGTTGAAACTGGAATCGTTATGTATGAAAAAGAGCCTAACTAGTAAGTTACATCTCAAATAATGACTTTACTCCCATCATATGTCTGAGGGTGTGCCCTCAGAGGATCACCTATTTGTCTTTTATGAAATCGTCTCTGATTTAAAGACTCTGGAGGTGAAGTACGATAAGAAAGATCTAGGGTTGATTCTATTGTCTTTGCTGCCTGCATCATACTCAAACTTTAGTGATAGAATTTTATATAGTGGTGATACCCTAACCCTAGATGAAGTCTATGATGCATTTTTCTCTAAGGAAAATATGAAGCGTCTTGTGAATTGGTCGGTGATTCAAGAAGATGGTCTTATTGTTCGAGAAAGGACACATGAGAGGAATTTTGGAGGTGATGATAGAAATTGATTGAAATCCAGAAAAGAAATAAAACCTATAACTACTATAAGAAGAAGGGGTATATCAAATCTAAATGTTATAAGTTATAGAATAGAAAACAAAAGAAAGGTTAAAAATAGAAAGGAAACCAACCAGAGAAGTCTGGTGAAGCAAGTTTTGTTAAATATGGCGGTAGTGATGGAGAAATCTTTGTAGTTTATGATGGTAAACCCAAACCCTATGAGGATTGGATTCTTGATTCATCTTGCACGTTTCATATGTGTCGCAATTGGGATTGGTTAACAACAAATGAAACAGTCTCTAAAGGTGTTGTGTTGATGGGAAATAACTCACTTTATAAGATATCTAGTATTGGAACAATCAAGATCAAGATATTAGATGGGGTTGTGAGGACACTTAGTGATGTGTAATATGTCCCAAACCTGAAGAGAAATCTTATTTTCTTAAGTACCCTTGATTCGAGCCGATACAAGTACGCTGGTGAAAGTGGAGTCCTAAAGGTTTCAAAAGGTGCCATTTTTGTGATGAAGGGACAAAGAAATACTGCTAATTTGTACTTCTTTCAATGCTATACGATTATAGTTGATGATGTTGTTTCTACTTCCTCTCTATCAGATAATGATGTTGCTAAACTTTGGCCTATGCGTTTGGGACATATGAGTGAAAATATGATGGATGAACTAAATAGGAGAGGACTTATTGATGGCCAAAGTATTACCAAATTGGAGTTCTATAAGCACTGTGTTTTGGCAAAAAGGAGAGAGTAAGATCTAGTAAAGGCATCCACTAAACTAAAGGTACACTTGATCACTTTCATTTTGATCTCTGGACATTCATTCTGATCTCTGAGGTCCTTCTAGATTACCTTCTAGAGGAGGTGCTAATTATATGTTGGTTATAATTCATGACTATTCCAGAAAAGTTTGGGTTTTCTTCCTGAAGCAAAACAATAATTTGTTGCCTACTTTCAAGAAGTGAGAGATAATGATTGAAAAATTAAACAGGGAATATTTGGATGTCCTACTTATGCTCATGTTGATAATGGAAAGTTTGAACCTAGATCTATCAAGTGCATATTTGTGGGTTGTAAGTCTGGTGCTAAAGAATATAAGCTTCGTCTCTAGATGATCTTAGTGACATAAATCAGCAAAAGTCAAGCACCCACGTTGAATTATAGATTGGAGAAGAGTCCACACCAGTTACTACTTCTTGTTCTAGCCCGGAGATTCAGAGTGATACTATTTTTTCTTCACTACCAGTGGCACCATAATATTTTATTGCTAAAGACAGTCCTAGGAGAGATATTAGACCTCCTCAAAAGTATGCAGAAGCTGATTTAGTTACTTATTCACTAAATATAGCAGAAGGTATTGATTCCTATGAAGAACCTTCTTCTAAATCAGAGGCAGTTAGTTGTGATAATTCCGATCGATGGATGATTGCTATGCAGGAAGAAATGTAATCACTTCACAAGAATGGCATATTGGATTAGGTGAAATAGCATAAAGATAAGAAAGTTCTCCGTTTTAAGTGAGTATATAAGAAGAAAGAAGGAACATCGAGAGTTGAAAATGTTAGGTACAAATCAAGACTAGTTACTAAAGGTTACAGTCAGGTTCCAGGTGTTGACTTCAGAGATGTGTTTTCTCCAGTTGTAAAGCATAGCTTGATTTGAGCCTTACTTAGTATTGTGGCCATGCACAATCTTGAGTTTGAGAAATTGGATGTCAAGACTGCATTCTTACATAGAGAATATGAGGAGGATATCTATATGCAACAACCAGAGGGTTTTGTAGTCTCAGGAAATGAGGTTTATGTATTCTTACTGAAAAAATATCTTTATGGCTTAAAACAGTCGCCAGACAGTTGTATAAGAGGTTTGACTCTTTTATGACTTCTTATATGTTTAGGAGGAGGAGTTATGATAGTTGTATCTATTTCAAGGAGGTAAGTGGTGGTTCGTTCATGTATCTTCTCTTGTATGTTGATGATATGTTGATTGCCGCGAAAGATATGAGAGAGATAAGATAAGTCAAAACCTGTTAGTGCTCTATTAGCAACATATTTCAAACTCTCGACCACGTTATCTCCAAATACAGATGGAGAGCATGACTATATTCCTCGAGTTCCATACTCTAGTGTTGTTGGGTATCTTATGTACGTTATGGTTGTTCATAACTTGATTTATCATTTGTATTCAGTGCAGTTAGCAGATAAATGGCAAATCCATGTAAAGAACATTGGAAAGTAGTTCAGTGGATTTTTAGATACTTGCATGGATTTAATGATATTGATTGCAGTTTAGGAGAAATAGAGATTGAATAATAGGATATATTGATTAATATTTCACAGGAGACCTTGATAAAAGGATATCCCTTATAGGCTATGTTTTAACCATTGGTTTTTGTGCTATCAGTCGAAAAGCTACTTTTCAAACTACGGTTGCTTTGTCAACTATTGAGGCAGAGTACATAGCTATTACAGAGGCTTGCAAGGAAGATATTTGGTTGAAGGGTCTGTTTGGTGAACTTAGCAAAGACTTACAAATTACTATGGTCTTTTGCTATAGTCAGGGTGTTATCTTCCTTACAAAAGATCAGATGTTTCACGTGAGGACAAAGAACATCAATGTTCGATATAATTTTGTGTGTGAAATTATTGCTTGTGGTGATATTGTGGTATACAAGATTAGTACCCATGATAACCCTGTTGATATGATGATCAAGACACTACCAAGTGCCAAGTTTGAGAATTTCTTGGACTTGGTTGGTGTCAGTAGTTAAGATATGCTCTTAGGGGATTTTGTGGAAGAGATGGAGAGTTTTCTTGTAATGGATTTGAATTCATAAATAGAATTCATATCAAGGTGTAGATTGTTAGAGTTTTTCACCCAAGTTCAGTTTGATCCTGCCCTGAAAAGTTCGCGGTGCAACCCATGTTTGTGTTTATGGGCCTAGGATTTATTTGTATGCACATACTATATAAGTGCAATTAGTGGGTCAATTTTTGATGTTTAGAAAATACGTCATTCTCCTCATTGTATTCTCCATTCATTATAGTGAAATTTCTCTACTTCTTCTCGTAGTTTTCCCCGCAAAGGTTTTCACGTAAATCTGTGTGTTCATCTTATTTTCTTTTTCTTGTGGTATTGCTTATTCTGTCCAATTATAACAATAATCATAGATGAATATTTGGACAACTCACCAGAATGATTATAGTACGAGATTAAAAGTAATTTGTCTTGATTACCAGAATAATATTGTTCTAACTTCTCTATTTAATACATATTCTCTAAGCTATTAAATATACTTATATTCTCAATTTTATAGAACTATTATAATTTGTATATATTATTTATCATATTGATTTATTAAAATGTAAGATTGTGAGATGGGTCAATATTCCTAGTAAATTGGATGATAATAATATATATTGGTGAAATAATAAGGTAGTTGATGAAATTGATGTCTCGATATAGAGATTGATGATACATCTTTTATGAAAAGCTTATAAGTTTTTATGTGTATACCCGGTAGATGAATTGGTGAATCAAACATATGAAATAAGTTAAACAACGCACTAAAATCATTATATTTAATTTATTGATTAGTATCTGTAATATTAAATGGGAAATTAGATAAATGTCTAATGAATAATTTTGAAATAAAAATAGAGGTGTGTAATTATGAACTTTTAGTGGGATGATTTATAATTTATTATGGTAAAAGTAATTCGGGAGGGGGAGGAGAAACATGTTTTTTGTCCAAGAGAAACAGAGGTTCTTCTAACCTAGAAAGACCATTCAGTTTTCTATTCATTCCTTGCCCAGTCAAACGTTGAGAGAGTTCAGCTATGAATTTGGGATCATTGTAGAGGACCATAGAACTGAAGACAGACTTGCTTCAAAATATTTGCTCGCACTTCAAGAGGTATTTCTTGGTTAATTTTTAACACACTTTGTGTGAACTACATGTTTATGTTTGTTGACCATAATTCATGTAAACAGTATGATTCTGGTATGCTTCCGTTGTGTACTATTTTCCAACAATTCATAGTAAAATGAATATACCACTTAAATTCGTTATATATGGATGATGAGATTGCAATACTACAGAGCCAGCTTCATATCACTGATTTCGAGGCCTGAGTATTAAGATATCCTTGATTGAGAGCACTACCCTAAAATGTGCCCTACCTACCGTGAATTTGAATGACTCAGGCTCTAATGCGGTCACCAGACACTGGATACACAAAACCAAAAAAAAAATTTCTCTAAGCATCAATACATAACTAGTAACTTAAATATTCAATTGAGAGATTGTCCTCAATCACTCAACGGTGGATGAGTTATGATACATTAAAGAAATTCCACGAAAGTTCTATCATCCAATTAGTAGACTTAAAATTAGTTCTGCGCCCGAAAATGTATAATCTCTAATCTCCAAAGAATGTATCAGTTCTTCTTCAACGTGAAAGTTAGTTCAAATGGGTTGAAGCAAGAGGTCGAGTTTACCAAGTCCTTGTAAGGAATAAAGAATATCAAATTATTCTTGGAGGAGGTGGAGTAGATGACTCTCTGTGATGAAACTACTTGACCAGTGACCTACGCTCGCAGTCCAAAAGAAGCATACTTTCAAACATATGATGATGGTCCACATACATTCTTTAACAAAAGTAAAAGACACTTTTGCAAAGTCAGCAAAAGCATACTTTTAAACATATGATGATTGTCCACATACTTTCTTTAATGCAAGTAAAAGACACTTTTGCCAAGTCAAATTACAAATAACTTCTCTTTGTTAGAATATATATCGAAGAATGATATAGTGGTACAGAAACATATCTGGCAGTACAGTTATTCTTTAAGAATAAGCAGATAATTCTATGGTTTGTCTGGTTTCACTCCCTTCAGCTTTAGGAATGTAAATGCGAAGCTTAGCTAGTCACGTGAAGTAAATCAGTCAACTTCGTTGAACCAGGGGCAAGAGAATAAATTTGACCTTGGTGTATGTGTATAACAATAAAAGAACCTTCAGGCACATCTGAAATGCACAAAAAAACACAATTCGTTCAACAAACTACATATGAAGAAAGAACGCAACTAGAATAGGACAAAGAGTAAGCAATAACCGACACATACAACTTTGAAGATAAGGATCTGGATCCAAAGGGTCAAATTTGGTAAGACCATCAGATTGGTATAATGAAAACTATTCATCAATAGCAGTGTGATTGTACTTATTTAGGCTCTTATTTTGGTGTACTTCTTCCCAAACACAGTGCCAGGTATAATGATTTGAGAAGGCATACTCAAAACTAGTTTTCCAAAAAAAATGATCAATTATCAACATTGGATCGGTTGAGAGCCGCAATTTGCTATCTAGCCAAATAGAGTACCTAAAAATTGCCGCAAGAGGAGAACAAATTAATCTTCAGTTGGATCCAGATAGACTAAGAATAAAAGTCCATATAGGGATATGAAAAATCACCTAGAAGAAGGAAAGAGGCAATGTGTAAAAAGCTTTGGTACTTTCCCCTTTCTACGCATATCTATGTATGGTAAGTTCTTGATGACAACTAATTTCTACAATCCAACAAATCCACCATCATCAGGTGTGTTTCTTTCTTTTGAGAGCGTCGGAAGAGTTCCGTCCTCAACAAACATAACAAAACACACGTTCTTCTTTGAATACTCACTGATCTGAAAAGGTAATGATTAATCAAAAGTAAGCACATATTGCTATATCCTTACCTACTCTTCGGCTTTCCAAAGATACCATCTGACAAATTAGTAGAATTTTATTAGAGAAAACTGATGTATCCAGGATACATGTTTTGGAAAGTCATTGATCTTCACGGAGTTATTCAACATTTCTGATATAAGATTTTTATGCAACTTCCATTTCGAAGAACATAGAATAACAAATGAGGTTGAAATAGTAAGGTCATTAGAATGGGAATGAAGAGAAAAGGAATCTATCATCCTTCTAGGTGGTTTAATAACTTTGAAAGGAATTTATTTTGCTACAATGTCGTTATTAGTAATTATCTATGATCGAGGCTGCACTAATTCTTGTTACAATGTCGTTATTAGTAATTATCTATGATCGAGGCTGCACTAATTCTTGCTACAATGTCATTATTAGAAATTATCTATTTTGACCAACACAAGTATAACTTATCTTCCCAATATCTACTTGCTGGAAACTCTCTTCTTAATAAGCTCAAACAAATGTTACACGGGTAATATAATAGAAACCATTATTTTGCCTACAGGGTTTCTTTGTCGAGCGTTCAGGGACATCACGCACAGTAAAATCTTCTCGCGTTTCTCTCCAAGGCAACATGCCATGTTTCATTTTAACTGCAAAGAAGAATGGGAAACATGTCTTTTGAATAACATCTAAACTTAGAAATGACTATAGAGACCAAGGATTCTACTATTATCTAGCAACCTTTACATTCAAGTCATTACTATGTTCAAGACCTACTCGATTAGCCGATAATTCAACTTTGATCAACTTATAGTCTCTTGGACTCATAGGATGGTGGTGTATTTATACAAGAGGTGGCGTAGTCATTTATTGGTGCTGAGATTAAGAAAAAAAAGTGTTAAATTATGTCTTGATGAGAATCAAGGATAATATAGCTGGGCAGAAGGTAATGGCCTTCGAGATTAGTGGTGATGGTACCTTGCGGTACCAATAAAAGTTATGTGTTCCTGATGTAAATAGGTTGCGAGAGAGGATTTTGGCTTAGGTGCGTAAGTCGTATTGTGTTGTTCATCTTTGTTTGACAAAAATGCATCATGACCTTAAGAAGATGTATTGGTGGAACAATATAAAACGGGATATGGCTTGTTTTATGACGAAGTGCATGGTGTGCCAATAAGTGAAAGTTGAGCACATGAGGCTTCGAGGATCGTTTCAAGAGATTGAGGTTCCTGTATGGAAGTGATAAGTGATCAATATAGATTGTGTTATCGATCTTCCTCGATCTCGAAATCAATTTAATTCGGTTTGGGTCATCATGGATAGGATGACAAAGTCGACTCACTTTTTCCCAGTGAGGACTAATTTCTCAGCTGAGGATTATGCAAGGTTATATCTCTATGAGATTGTGAAGTTGCATGGGGTGCCATTTTCTATCATCTAATATCGTGATACGCAATTTTCATCTCACTTTTGGTGTTTATTTCAAAAAGGTTTAGGGACCAATATGAATCTTAGTACTACTTTTCACCTGCAGTCAGATGGGAAAACAGAAAAGGCTATTTATACATTGGAGGATATGCTTCGGTCTTGCGTGATTCACTATGGTGGTAGTTGGGTTGAGCATTTACCACATATAGACTTTTCCTGTAATAATAGCTACCACATTAGTATTAGGATGGCTCCGTTTGAAGCTTTATATAGTAAGAGGTGTGGGCCTCCTATTGGGTGGTTCGAGGTTGGTGAGGCAGAGATGTTTGACCTAAATTTGGTTGACCAAGTCAAAGAGAAGGTGAAGGTAATTCAGGATAGACTCAAGGCTGCCCAAAGTCTTCAAAAGTCCAATGCGGGATAGGCATACATGTTTCAATTATACAACATTATACCTTGTACTTCCTAACTCTTAACTAACTTGACTTTACATCATTATGTCATGTCACCGCCTCCTCATACCATAATCAGTTCTTGTCACTAACTTTATGAAACATTATCCCATATTCCAACACACATAAAACCAAATTCTTTCTTTTTATTGTAATTAGGCTAAATCACTAGATTATTAGATCGCACAATCTGTTTGTCACCTTTATTCACATAATTCACATTACAATCCACCATGGAGTCATATAAACACAAACGTTCAGCATTGGTTCATACATCAACATATTAACACACAATTAGATCTTTATTGTATTAAATTCATGTTTTATCCATCCAAATTCCATACTCATATGCCTAAGAATGATTTTTTCTATCAAATCTACATTATGGATGCAATTACTAACCACGGTGAACTACTCATAAACCATAACCTACCTGGCTCCAAGATGATGCAACAAATAAGTTATATCATGGATGATATTCCTTCTTATTCTTCTTCACATTTTTAGAGTCTAAATCATCTAATAAGCAATAATTAGAATAGTAACTAATAAACAACTCTTCAAACAAATACCTTGAGAATTCAAATCCACTAATTTTAATTTACGGCCTACAAATTTATCTAAGGGTCAATTGATTATCAACCTAGTTATATCAAGCATAACCCAACTCCATTAATGGAGTTTTAAAGTTAAAGTTCCCACCCTTATTGAATTTAAGATCTCCAAATATCAACTTTTACATTTTTGAACCTTAATTTCACACTAGAAAGAGTTAATCCACAAACTAAAATCAATTCTAGGTGAAACTACATATGCTCATAGGGTTTTCCCACAATTTCATGAACCTAAGATTCTAAACCCAAGAATTTTACCATATATTCTCCATTATAGTGATTCTAAAACATAAATTGATTAATCAATGTTAAAAAAAAATGCAAAGATCTTACCTTAATGCAGGATTTCAGCCAAACAAAGAGAAAATCGCCCCTCTAGGGATGACATGTGAAATTTTTAAATTTAGGGGAGGAAACCCATCAAGATAATGTTACAAACTGTTGTTGCATCTCTATAGCGATGAGCATGTCTCTATAGAGACATGAACCCGCCATGGCTCCCTCAACTTTTCAGCACGAACAATCTTCAATAAAGCAGTCATAACTTCTTACTCAGGAAGCATATGAACAAACAGTTGATTACATTGGAAAGAAGACTTAGAGAAATTTATTTCGGTGGTTATTGAGCCCCCTAAATCTTTATATTCCAAGACAAATAGACACGTGAAGTTGAACCTAGTTCAAAGTTAGTCCAAAACTAAATCGGTAAAGACATTTCCATATTAACTTTATGCTAGGGGTAAAGAATTTATCCCACCACATAAGACGAATGATATTTGTACACCTGTACCACAAATATTTTTAGTAACGACGGATGAATCAGAACAAAAAGTACAATGGTGGTGGGTCGACAACCGGTCCTATCCCATTATTCTTATATGGATGCTTTCTCTTGGATTTTCTCCTTCATTGCGTAGTATGCATGTACCGGTTTAGATTAGATTATGGGAAATTTCTATTAATTATTTTTTGTATTAGTTTTCTCTATTAAATGTACTTAATAAGAATTCTATTTGTGATTAAAGAATTTTGCTTCTTTTCAAGATCATTTTATTTAACTTCCACTTTCATTAAATTGTTGGGTAGTAAGGGTTCTATTAATTAGAGTTGAGTCTGGTAGGTGAGAGCACAATCCATGAGTTGGATCGTGACAGGATTTCAAAGATCATTAAATTTTAAAATTCATTGCTTAGCGTTGTTGTACCAATTTTGATTAGGTTATGGGAAGTCACTATTAATTCTTTTTCATATTATTTTTATCTTATAAAAGTACTGAATAAGAGTTCTATTTGTGATTAAAGGATTTTTCTTCTTTTAACGATCATTTTATTTAACTTCTGCATTCATTGAATGATTGGATAGTAAGAGCTCTCCAAATTAAGGTTGAGTCTAGTAGATGCTTGTACGATTCGTGAGTTGGCTCATGACAGGATTTTAAATATCATTAAATATTTAAAATTCATGCATAACATAACTATTTAATTAAGGGTTCTATCATGGAATAACCTTGTTATAATAATTCGTTGAATTTCATATAATTCTTCATTTTCATTGTTGTGAAATAAAGAGAACGATTTGTTTTAACTTTATATTTCATGCGTTTAAAGGTATCTTTTGGAATTATATTTATTTAATAATTATTTAAATGGATAAACAACTTTTTGCCTTCTAAAAATATGTTATTATCTTTTTGTACTGTAGAAAATAATTTGAATCTTCTGGTTATTCTTTGAGATTACACATTTGTTATAAAATAATATTATTTAATCTGCATCATACATAAGTTCATAATTTACAACATGAATTACGACAATAACAATTTAAATATATATATTCATATTCATGAGAATATATTAAAAAATACACATTTTTAAACTGTAGATTTCTTTTACGTGTAGAAGTCATTGAAGTAAATGTTTGATAAATTGTTCAATACCCATATGTCAATGGAAAAAAATACAATTGAAAATTTTAGAAACTAAAGTATATTAATTCTACATGATGTCCTAAGGTATATATTGGAAGCAACAAATATAGGGATGAGTTTCACTAAATTGCTTCTCAATTCTCAAAGTTAGATATATGACGTTACAAAAATGTGATGCATACATTCTCTGCAATGTAGGAAGAAAAAAAAATAATTGAATGCATACATCTTCACAATTTAAGAATTAAGCACACTTATTTGTAAGGAATATATTTCTACTCATATATTTTATTGGCGAAAATTATGGCACAGATTTTAACATTAACCAACTTTGAACACTTGGTGCTCAAACAAAGAAGAGACACAAAATTGATTTTATCATTTGAGAGATTTATATTGTATTAAATTTATTGTACAAAATCATTTTTATGGGATTTATATTTGTTTAATTGTGTTAGAGACTAAGGTTTTTCTCTACGACTTTCTTTCACTTGTCATAAGTTATAATTAGGTTTTACTAATTTAAAAATGGTCTTGAACATGCATTATTTTTTTAAAAATTTTGAATTGAGGAACATTAAATTTTTGATACATTAAGATGTATTAAGACAAAAAATATTTTCATATTGTTAAAGTTTACAGTAGAAGATCTTAAACAAATCATGACTACAAAAGAATATGTATATATTTGAAAAAGGACAAATTTAGAAAAAAAAGTGAATACAATCGAAAAAATACTTTATCTCGTAAATCAGAATTATTTTACATACGAAGAGTACAATATATATCATAAGGAATGACAATTCAAAAAGATTTAAAAATTTAGTAAGTACGTAATTCTAATTAGGAAAAGTATGTAATGCAATGTTATGTACATATTGACAATGATACAAAGATATGACAGTGATACAAAGACACAAAGAAGGAAATTCAATTAATATTATGAGTTTGTTCAAATGCATCTAAAAAGGAATAAACATAATTTTCTTACTTTCTTGTCATTCAAGTGTATTTTATCACTATAAATATACTCTTTGAGTTGAGACCCAACATTACATTTGCATACTTTCTCAAATCCAAGGATTAACCATGAGAAAACCTACTGGCCGCAAAAAAATTAAAATAGAGAAGATGAAGAATCAAAACAACATACCAGCGACATTTTCTAAAAGGCGCGATGGCCTTTTTAAGAAAGCGAGTGAGATCTCTACCCTCTGTGGTGTTGAAATTGCAACTATTGTTTTTTCACCATCTAAAACAAGTGTTTACTCTATCGGACACCCTTGTGTCCTTTCGGTGGTACATAAGTTTCTGAATCCTCCACCTGATACCGATAGTCCACAACCTCTCGCCAAGCCTTATCAAAATAAAGATGTAACCAAAATGGAGAAGCTGATTGAAGCGGAGGAAAAACGTGCTTTAAGGCTTCAGTCAACAAATACAACAGGCTCATATGAAGGGCTAAATTATTTTCAACTTCAAGAACTGAGTGACACCCTAGAAGCAAAATTGAAGATGATTGAAAGAGTAGAGATCCAACAAAAGGAGAGTGATATTCCATTTTCTTTCAAATCCTATGGATATGCCTTAGCTCCTAGAGAGAACATTTCATCCACTTCTGATGTTGGACCATCTAGATCTAGTTAAAATTATTTTATGTATTAATTAAATTTTATATTTTAGTTTGTTTATTACGAATAATATGAATAATATATTTATTTTCTTTAGTGTACGGTAATTTATTGTTTATTACGTATAAAATTAATAATATGCATGTATTTTCTTTAGTGAGCGGTAATTTATCATCTCTAAATATTAAAGTTGATATGTGAGTGTTGAATGAAAAAATAATAAATAAAATTCAATTAATACTAATAAAATAAAGTAAAATAAATTGAAATACAAAAGATCTCATATTAGAATTGGTACGGTAAACTCTAGCATCCCCCCCCCCCAAATTGTACTTCTCCCTCTTGAAAATTAGTATTTCTATTATGAATTAAAAAATAAACTCTAAATATACATTCTAATGGTGTATATTAATCAAAATAATAGAAATATATTAATAATATTCAATTCAAGCAAGGATTCCAGGATTATTATATTTTAAAAGTTATGGATCACCTAAGGTATGTAGTGAAGACTTCAATCTTGGAATAACCTTGTTATAATAATTCTTTGAATTTCATATCTTATATTCATTTTCATTATTGCAAAATAAAAGGAATGATTTGTTTTTACTCTATATTTCATGTGTTCAAACGTATTTTTTAACATTATATTATTTATTAATTATTTAATGGAATAAACTACTCTCTGCCTTCTAAAAAATATATATTATTATCTTTGATAATAATTGAACCTTCTGTTAGTTCTATGAGACATTTTTTAGTTTGTATCATACATGAATCCATTGACAACATAAATTATACCAATAACAATTCAAAAATCAATATTTATTATTCATGTGAATATATAACAAATGCACTACTTCAAAGTGAGCATTTCTTTTACGTGTAGAAGTTATTGATGTAAACGTTCGATAAAGTATTCAAGACATATATGCCAACAGAAAAAAATATATCAATAAAATTTTTAGAAATAAAAATAAATTATTTCTACATGATATACTAAGATATATACTAATTTACCTCATTTCCCATAGTCACAATCCCACCACATGCAATTTGAGAATTGGATAGAAAAGTCGATTAGTGGGGAAGAAACTTTTTTTTCTTTTCTAATTTTATAAACTTTGAACTCGGCCGAAATTATTGATTCAACTGATGATGGAAATCACTCCTTCATCCTCCACCCCCCATGAATACCACCTAAACCACCTGATAAGACCATTAAGGATGCCACTTTTAAGGACAAACTTCTAGTCAACCAAATCACCTCTAATATAGATATGAATGAAGACTTTAATGCTCCTATATCTCATAACTTGTTGGAGTTTACAGAAATTGATCATAGCTCCATCATATCTAATGGTATTTGTAAGAAAATTCTGAGTAAAAACAGTGTGTACCTAAATCTGTTACAGCAGAAGTCGTTGAATTTGCTTCTAACACAATTTCTTTAAGTCAATCTTCATCTCTCTAGGAAACAGAGTATTGATTCACAAACTTAAATGCCTTTGATATTTAGTTAATGCTGAAATTGTTCATTGCTTTTGTTTTTCTATTTTTTTAATTTTCGTTTCTCTGTCTCACTTTTTATCAAGAATAATGAATTTTGAAATATAAAGGGAAGTGGAACAGTTTTAGTAACTGTTTCCCCCATAATTCAAATATCCAATTTTCTCCCTTTTATCAGATAATCTAAAAATCAGAAATAGGTCAGTTCGGGTCGGTCCACACGGGTGACCCATGACACGTAATCCAAAATCTTCCATTTCGCACATGGTGGACAAGATGCAAAGCAGTACGACATCAACAGGTCACCGATTCATACGACATATAGTTCGTGTGACCTGTGAGCATCACGAGTTTTACCTATGATATTTTACAAGCTTTATATAGAAATTCAATCACACGTGAAATGAATTCTCAACTAACATGAGGATTCTAATATTCAAAATACCCCAGACATTATTCAAAACTTTAGTAGCTACTTATTTGATCTCTCATCCTCTTTAAAGAGGTGAACTCGAGTTCATGATTAACTTTTATTTACGCAATTACACTTGACTCTTATATGGTTAGTGTAATAGCCGACTTGTGTAAACAAGTTAAAATATTCATTTTAATCATCTTCCCTTTCTACTCGAATCTATATGTTCCAATCAACTTTTATCTTAGTCATGCACCGCATTGCCGAATCTCTCTTGGCTATTAGTAACATGCTAAAGTAGCAACACAGACTGAAACTTTAAGAAACATCTAAAGGTCTAATGGTATTTCAATAAAAAGTTAAAATAACTTTGAGGGTCTCACACAATGAAAAAACGGGGATACATTCTTCCATTAACCCATTGGTCGCCAAGCCCACGTGGTATGAAACACGTGCTATGATGTTATCACCTTATATTGGTGTGTGTGTCTCATTCTTTTAGTCATTCAACATCGTATAGATCTAGTTCTAGACACCTCTAAATGTCTAATATGATGTATGAACTAGCAGGAAATGGGCTGATTTGGTTAACCTATCTATAATAACCAAAGTTTAATCACATTGACGACGCGAATGGGGAAACATTGTTACAAAATCCATGTTCACCTCATCCCACTTCCAGGTGCGAATACTAAACTCCTGCAAGGTGCTGCCAGGCCTTTGGTTCTCCACCTTAACCTATTGATAAATAGAACAATTAGCCACAAACTCCGCAATATCTTTCTTCATACCACTCCACCAATAGACTTCCTGCAAATCTCGGTACATCTTAGTAGCGCCTGGGTGAATGCTGTAACGCGCACCATGTGCTTCAACCATAATTCACTGACTCAAACCATTAACACAAGGCATACATAATCTACTCTAGTATCTCAACACACTATCTCCCCCTTGGGAGAAAACCTCTATCTTCTGATCTCTGACCGACTCCTTCAGCTTAACTAGGTTGGGTTACTTATCTTGTTTCTCCTTCACCTCCAAAACTAAAGAAGATTCTGCATTACTCTAGACCCAAATATTTCCCTTAGCTGAACAACTAATCACACACCTAGTCTAGACAACTAATGAACTTCTCAAACTAATTCATTATTATTACCCCCTACATGAGCCACACTACCCATCAACAGTCTACTACGGGCGTTTTTCACTATATTGGTCTTTCCCGAATGATACACAACACTCATATCATAATCTTTCAACAATTCCAACCACCTTCTCTGGCAGAGATTTAACTATCTCTTCTTAAGCACATACTGTAAAATTTTTTGGTCCGTAAACACATTGACATGCACCCCATACAAATAGTGCCTCCAGATTTTCAAAGCGAACATAACAACAGTTAATTCAAGGTCATGAGTAGGATAGTTCTTTTTGTGAGGATTAAGCTGTCTAGAGGTATAGACTATGACTCTACCTTTTCGCATAAAAAAACAACCTAGATCAACTCTAAAAGTATCACAATAGACAATGAATCTATCTGTACCATCAAGTAACGCTAAGACTGGTGCTTAAGTGAGTCGAGTCATCAACTCCTAAAAACTCTTCTCACAAGAATCTAACCAGTGACACTTAAATTTCTCCTGAGTTAATCTGGACATAGGGGATGCAATGGATAAAACCACTCAACAAACTGTCATTAATAGCCAGGTAAACCCAAGAAACTCCTGATGTCGGATAGAGAAATAGGTCTAGGCTAGTTTCTCACTGCTTCAGTCTTTTGGGGATCAACTTTAATGCGATCACCAGAAATAATGTGATCGAGAAAAGCTACTGACTTAGCTAAAATTCATACTTGCTGAATTTAACAAACAATTGGTGGTCTCTATGAGTTTGTAACACAATTCTAAGATGGTTTACATAGTCATTCTCACTACGAGAATAGACAAGAATATCATCGATAAAGACTATGACAAACGTATCTAGGTACTATTTGAACACTCGGTTCATCAAGTTCATGAAGGCTTCTGGAGCATTTGTTAGCCCGAAGGACATTACTAAGAATTCAAAATGACCATAACGGGTTCTTTGAGTTTTTTTGGTAATATCACATTCCCTTACTCTAAGATGGTGATTGCCGAATCTAAGGTCTATCTTAGAGAAGTAACTTGCACCTTGGAGCTGATCAAATAAGTCATCAATTCTTGGAAGAGGGTATATGTTTTAACTGTGACTTTATTTAGCTGATGATAGTCAATGCAAATTCGTAGAGAACCATCTTTCTTTTGCACGAATAGAACGGGACCACCCCATGGAGAAACACCGGGCCTTATGAAAACTTTATCTAAATGAGTTTTGAGTTGCTTCTTTAACTCTTTAAGCTCAGCTAGAGCCATACGATATAGAGGAATGAAGATGGGTTGAGTATCAGGAAGAAGATCAATACTGAATTCTATTTCTCTATCGGGAGATACCCTTAGTAAACCTTTAGGAAAAACTTTTGAAAAACTCATTGAATACACGAATCGACTGAACTGTTGGAGCCTCAGACTTAGTGTCTTTAACTCAAACTAAATGATAAATGCACCCTTTTGAGATCAACTTTTTGGACTTCATATAGGATATGAATGACTCTTGGGAGATACGAAATTACCTTCCCACTCAAAGACTGGCTCATCTAGAAACTGAAACTTCACCACTCGAGTGCGAAAATCTATAGATTCTTAAAAGGAATGAAGCCAATCCATGCCCAGTATAAGGTCAAAGTCTACGATATCTAACTCTATTAATTTTGCTAATATGATCTTATGAAGGACAGTAATGGGACACTTTCTGTAGATCTGTTTGGAAATAATTGACTTACCCACTGGGGTAGAAACTAAGAAGGGCTTAGAAAGTTCTTCAGGATCTACTCCAAAATTTACCAAAACCAATGGAGTCATGTAAGAGAGATTTGACCCTGGGTCTAGCAACACATAAACATCAAGATGAAAGACACAAAGAATACTATTAACAACATCAACTAAACTCTCTTGCTCCTGGCAGGATGATAAAGCATAGAACCGATTCTGGCGCTGACCGCCACTTGTACTGGATGATGCGCCCTGAGGAGGGGCTGGGCAACCTAGAAGAGCTGGTGCGCTAGTAGCCTGAGTTTAGGGGTGCACGTCTCTGCTTCCTTGCTTAGCATATGGGCACTCTTTGATTTTGTGACCTAACTTACTACACACAAAACAACCTTTTTTTCCCAACACTTACCAAGATGATTCTTACCATATCTAGAACATGCAGGATAACTGGGCCTTCCACCCATACTATTCTGAGAACTAGACATAGAATTCCTACCCCACTGTTACTTCTTGGCTTTGGGTATAGGAGCACTAGCTGAAGATGGCACTAGCATAGACGGGATACCCTGAAACTGTGAACGATTTCCCCTTCAAATCTTGGTTGTCCATACTCAAACTGCCCAGTTCTAGCCTTCTTATTTTGTCTATCTCCCCCTTTCAACTTTTCTTCCTCAATCTGCTAAGCATGAGTCATATGTCTAGCAAGATCTATATCCCCAATAAGCATGGTAGTCCTACACTCCTTGACTACTAAACTAGATACTCCGGCAACAAACTTACTAGACCTTGGGTCAGCCATCAAATCAGAATCATATTTAGATAACTGATTGAACTTAAGCAGTACTCTTTCACTGTCATCGAGCCCTGCCTCAGGTTCATGAACTCCTCAATCTTTGCTTCTCGCAACTCACATAGAAAGAACTTGTCTAGAAATGCATCTTGAAAAACCTGCCAACTCATGGGAGCTATATTTTTACCTCTACCATTCTTCCACATAACCACCCAATCATAAGCAACATCCTTCAGCCGGTAAAAAACCAATTCTACATTCTCCTCTTCAATAACATGCATAATTTAGGTGATCTTTTTTACCTTATCAAGATACAGCTGTGGGTCCTCACCTACCTTTGACCCAAAAAATTCAGGTGGATTCATCCTCATAAATTCATGAAGTCTAGCTGCAGCTAAATTACCCTTTTGCTGACATGGGACTACAACCTGATGGTTTCCCTAAACATTGGCAGTCATAGCTTGGGCCAACACCTGAAAGGAAGTCCAAAATTCAGCATGAGACACATTCTCATTCATAGGATGAACAGGCTGGGGTGGCTGGTTATTATTTCTGCGGGCATTAGCTCTACGAGGAGGCATACTCTGTCACCTAAGAGAATGAGTTAAAAGCAGATAGAGACAGCTGTAAGAATGATGGATCATGGAAGAAAAGAATAATTTTCTAAATGGTTCCATAGCCTCTTGCTCATAAATATGGTGTTCTTCACACCAATGATCAAGACTCTACGTAACGCGACTTATTTGACTCCCTAGGACTCTTTAAAATTATATGCTCTAAAAATAAGTTTGTAACACCCCAAAAATGAGTCCCGAGATGTCACACAGTGCTCGAGACAATGAATAGTCTCAAGCTAACCCTGTAAGCCTTCTACTAAATCTGAAATTCATTATAGAGAAATATGAACATATAATCAATGCTGGAATGCAGAATTATGTCTGATCTAAACTGAAATTACTAAACATAATATCTGAGAATACTTGACTTAAAATTCTGGACAATGAGCACTGGAAATCAAAATTATAATTAGCAGTCTGAACAACATCTACTACTAACAACTAGAGAGCCGCTAGGATAGACCCCCAGCTAACTTAATCTGTCTGGAAATAAATGAACAGGTTATTTTAATACACCAAAAGTCTAAATAATTGGGTCCCCAAAATATGAGGACTCACCAACTATCGGGATATAGATAAAGATGCTCACGGTCGATCACGCTGCTAGAACAAAGCACCTGAACATACATTAATAAATAATGTAGCACATAGACATATATGTGGATCAGTACTTTTTAAATATACTGAGCATGTGGGGGTGAATGCATTAATAAAACAATATCACAATGTCCATAAAAATATATGAAAGAATGCATGCTAAGTGTAATGACTCACATTGGCTTGAATAACTAAAAGTTGAAAATCATAAATCATAAATGATGAAGCTTACCGTGTAAGTCTCGTGAGCCATCACATTTAGTTCTAAAAGATATACTTGTATTCTATCATTAAATCATGTAGTCTAAATATTGAAAGGACTCACTTTTATATCTGTAAACTGAAATCTGAAATATCATGACTAATATCTGATGTAAAATAATATCAGAATAAAACTGTGAGCCTTCACACTTAAATTCTAAAGCTTTTTTGTAAGTCTTTGCTATTAGGGAGGTTCTTCTAACTGACATAAACCATGTGAGCTATCATAGAGTCCAACGTCTTGTTTCCCCAAGGGGAAAGCCTCACAATAGAAAGAGGTGTCATACTCTTTCCAAGGAGTATAACCTGAACTAAGTGACCACAATTTGTATCTATGTACATATACAAATGGAATATAATCTTATTTTGTACCCATGTTAGATCTTAGTTTTGGGGATGTCGGTTGCGCTACACCCTCACTTCCCGCTCGGTGCTAAATACTTCTCCCTTTAATCTGTATACTCATTCTGTAGGAAATCCACTTTAAAACTAGCATAAGGGTTTACTATGAAAACTAGTTATCCATCTGTTTTCTTTAAACTATAATCAAAACTATAATTAAAACTGATAAAGTGGATTCCAATCTCAGCTAAGGATCAAAAGATCAATCTTTTTCAAAAACTAAATATAAACTAATAATAGGATGCTTAAAAGCATAATCTTCTTGGAATATCAATATTCAAACTAGGGCTTAATATCCCATGCTTTAACTCATGTCAAATAATCACAAGGTTCATGCTTGATAATCCAAATCTTGAAATTTCTTTAACAATTCTAGTCAAGACAATGAAATTCAATTCTCAATTTATGTAAAACCAAGGCAAACATATGGATATGTAAAATAGCGATGCAATTCAACATTAAAATGACTTGTAACATAATAAACATCAAATAATGACAATTGGGTATAAAACCTATAATCAAATCATGTAAATTCATGCAAATTAAAGTTTAAAAATTAGTTTTGGGCATAAGGATGAAAGAGTTATCCTTGTTCATAATCTCACATACCTTAATTGACTAAATTGATGATGGCACTTGACTTTGAATTCCTATTAGTGTTCTTAAAGATTATTTCTTTAAGTTCTTAAACCGGGAAACTAGAATTTTAAATTATCTTGGAAAAGGAACGGTGAATTTTTTATTTCTTCAAGTTTAAAATTGATGCTCTATGGTTTATTGGAGAGGAATTTGATGAATAATTAGTATATTTTGCTCAAAAATACACTAAACTTTTTTTTCACGATTTGGTGGCTTGGTAAAAGACAAAACTACTCTTGGGAATTTAAATCCCGCAACTGGAACGCCTATCATGATCTCGCCGCTACGTTCCAAATGGGAAATCGCGATACCCACCGCGAAGTGCTGAAATCGCGGTGACTCACTGGAAATGGGACCATTGTTGATTTGGGGGTCACCGTAATGCGGTGAGTGGACTCTCTAACCGTTAAATTTGAACAAAATGTAATTTTTCACATATGTTTTGCAATTGTTAATAAATTATCAATAATCATCATTATTTTAGGACTTTTTTACTCATTTATTGTCATATTTTAATTTTACATAATTTACTGATAATTATCTTTAATTTCATAAGTTTTAAAATTTTTATCAGTTTATTATTATGTTAATATTTTTACACAGTCATATGCATGCGTACACAACATAGCACTACAATTCTTTATCGCGTAGTATAATCTTAATTATTTATAACATAATATAATTTTTCAAGACAATTATCTTTTTTATTTGTTGTTTATAGTTTTCGTGTAATTATATATTGGCATTCATATTTTTGTATATTATTTAACACGATATACAAATATGAGTCGATTTAATTATTTTAATACAAAGAACAATAAATCAATCTTGTCAAGGTCTTATCACTTAACTTTGTTTCACCTATTTATCCATAATTTAAGGAATTTATTAGAAAAATTAGTAGATTTGATGAATGACCTTTTTTCTTTATTTTTTCCTTTTTTAAATACACAACAACAATACACACAACACACAATTCACCACACTCACACTTCATTAGATTTTTAATTTCCTCTCTATAAAAAAACACACTAAAAAATACACACACATACGCTTTTTTTTCCTCTCCACCTTCATTGCCATCAATGTCGAAACTCCGGTGAACGGGCTTCGGCCACCACAATCACGACACAAACAACCCCCCCACACACGCTACAAACTATCCCTCTCCATCTCGCTTCAAGCTCGCCGGAGGTGTTGACCGGCAAGCATCGAGTTTCCAGCCACCAATCACGGCCCACACTGCTACCGGCGAAACTATTTCACCGACGATGCCTACCAGCCACTGTAAAACCACCAACGCTGCTCCTTTTCCTCTTTTCTCCTGGTGCTCTACTTTTTCTCCATGAATGGAGAGCTTGGTTACATAAAAAGGAATCAGATCCGATCGAGTTTTTTATAGATCCGGCGTTGCTCCGGTGTCACATCGTTGAAGCAACACTGGTGGCCCATCCCCTCTTTTCCTTTATATTTGTCTTATGGTTTGTTGCTTAGTATCATATTTGGCCAAAATTATGGCCGCGTTACTAAAAAACTTAAATTTCAGTAAATTTGCATTAACTCTGGTGACCGGTCAACTCTTTAATATCTTTTTCATATATGTTTGAACATATTTTAGTGCTCTTATGTGTTTTCTAATGATTTGCTAGACTGTTTTGATTTTGAAGATATGGTATAACTTTGTCGGACAATGTTGCTCACTGGTTTGGTGCTTTCTTATGCTGCTTTGGTGTTGTTTTTGCTTTGTTATGTCCTTGGGACAACTAACTTAAGGGGCCGCTTGGTTTGCAATTAATCCCGGGATAAAATAATAATCCCGGGATAAAACTTTTTATCCGTCATTTGTTGTAAATATTTGGAATAACTTATTCCGGGACTAATAATTAGTCCCGGGATAAGTTATCCACCCAAATGGTGGGATAACTATCCCGAGATTATTTTTCTTTGGTATAAAATTATACAAGGAAAAAAAATACCCTCTTGGGATTGTTATATATAATTATATTATACGTTTGGTTGTAATATATATATATATATATATATATTATATTATATTATATATAATCATAAATAATAAATTATGTTTGATTAACTTATAATATATTCATTAATTATGAATGTAATATATTACATAATATATAACGTAATTATGTAATATATAACGTATAATATTATGAATATATTTACGTTAATTATGTTTAATTATATATATATTATGTTAATATATTTAGTTATAATATATTATGTTAAATTATGTTAATTATGTTTAATTATATATAATTTAATTATATATAACATAATATATAACGTAATATATTCTCACACACACATAAATTATGTTTAATTAACGTATAATGTATTCATAAATAAATAAATTTCGAACAGTTTACTGTTCAAAATGGTTGTAAAATATATAAATTATGTTTATTTATATATTTTAATTTCTCAAAAAAAATAATAAAAAAATTTAAGAATGAATATTTAAATCTTAAAAAGAAATATATATATATATATATATATATATATATATATAAGTTAAATAAGATGGAAAGTATTTTGGTAATCAATCAATTTATTTCGAGAAATTATACCATGCATATATCCCAGCATAATTAATCCCAGTATAACTTATCTCATCACAATTTATCCCAGCATAACTAATTTCGGTATAACTTGTTTTCAAACCAAACGTCCTCTAAGTGTTTTTTATTTGCTTAGTTTGCTAATTTTTTAATATTATTGGATGATTATTCTTGTAAAACACCGGCAATGAACAAATACAACATTATCTAGTCAATGACATTATCTCTCCATCGATATTTGAGGATACCCCATTACAAAAGTCGAATTTTATTTTCTCAAGTTTATTTATTCACGTCAAGTATCAATATATGATCGATGAATAAATTCTTCATTGATTTTTTGAGGTCTTCACAAATAAAAGAAGAATATTATGTATATAAATACGTAACAAAATAAATATTTCGGGCGATGACAAAATTTTTATAACAATGCAACATGTTTTATGATTCATATCTTGGCAAGCCGGTTTAGGACTGCCAACAAATTGAGCAACCACTTCGTAGTCATGATGTATCTAAAATTTAATCCGAGCCCACTTTTTAGAAAAGATTATATTTATATGCACACATCACTACTAAAACAATCGGTAAAACCGACCACCAAAAACCGACCACAATTTGTGGTCGAAAAAAACCGACCACACATGGTCGGTGTGTGGTCGGTTTTTCAAAGAAAAAAAAATAATTTATTTTTAAAAAATCCACCACAAGTGGTCGGTTTTATATTTTAAAAAATCAAAATAATTATTACAATAATTTTAATAATTATAATTATTTATTTAACAAACAAAAATTAAAAATAAAATAAAACCGACCACTTGTGGTTTTTAAAAATACTTTTTAAATTTATGTTTAAAAAAACCGACCACAAGTGGTCGGTTTTTTTAAAGGATTTAATTAAAAAATATTTAAATAAACCGACCACTTGTGGTAGGTTTTTAAATATACTTTTTAAATTTATTATTAAAAAAACCGACCACAAGTGATCGTCTCTTTAAAAAATTTAATTAAAAAATATTTTAAAAAAACGACAACTTGTGGTTGGTTTTTAAAAATACTTTTTAAAATTTATTTTTTTAAAAGCCGACCACTTGTGGTCGGTTTTGTTTTAAAATTTAATTAAAATTCATTTTTAATTTATTTTTTAAAAAAATGACCACTTGTGGTTGGTTTTTGAACTAAAAAAAAAGTAAATATTTTTTAGTAACACCTAATTATATATTTGTAATCAAATATATATATTATTGTCATTAAAAATAATTATATATCTAATTTTTTAAAATTACAATGATCACACGTAGTCGATAACCTTCATAATAATAATAAAATTCAATAATTCTTAAATTTTGTGACAAAATTACATCAAAAAAATAATTCAAACAAAATAAATAAATTACGTTAAACAGAATCTTTATCTTTTACTTTTGAAAGTAACCTCGGAAAGCACAGCCTCCGCGATGCCATGGCTATCGCGGGGACTAGCCTCCAATGAGTGACACCCATCGTGTGATCCATCCTTCATGGCGTGGTGCCCATTACATGATCCAGCTTTTGTGATATGGAGCTATCGCGGAGGCTTACTACCCCCTTGTCCCAAAAATGCCTCGAACCTCATTCAAATTTTTTGTGATTCTTTCGAGATTCCCTTTTAACACCCCCGATTATGAATTGAGTCAAAAATTTATATTTAATGTATAAGAAAACCAAAAATAAAATAACCAAAATTTAAGGGTGTTACGTTATCCCCCTTGGTATCATTCATCCTTGAATGAACACTAGAACAAGATTAAGCACGATCTAAGGATCTACATGGAATGAAAAGAGTATGATAAGGTCAATACCTTCCACATCATCATCCACGGATTCAAAGAGTGATGGATGCCTTGCACACATATCATTCTCTAACTCCCAAGTAGCTTTCTCAACTTTTTGATTCGTCTACAACACTTTAACTGAAGCTATCCCTTTACTCCGCAACTTTCGAACTTGCTGATCTATTACAGCTATGGGTTGTTCCTCATACAAAAATAAATCCCTCACACCAATATCCCCGACAGGCAAAACAAACGAATAATCTCTAATACATTTCTTAAGCATTGACACATGTAATATAGGATGGACTGAAGCTAAACTTGCGGGAAAATCCAACTCATAAGCAACTCCACCAACCCTTCTCGTAATCTGGTATGGACCTAGTTAATGAGGAATGAGCTCTCTTTTCTTTCCAAATTTCATGACTCCATTCATTGGGGGGGACCTTTAGAAATATCCAATCATCAACCTCAAATTCTAACTCCCTTCTTCTAACATCAACGTAGGACTTCAGCGACTTTAGGATGTCTTACGTCACTCACTAATGACTTTTAGATTTTCCATCGCCTGGTAGACAAGGTCAATCCCAAACAAGTGGGTTTCACCCACTTCATAATAACTAATCAGTGACCTACATCTTCTTTCATAAAGACCCTCAAAAGGAGCTATTTAGATGTTAGAGTGGTAGCTATTATTATAGGGAAATTCTATCAACGACAGTTGATCCACCCAACTACCCTTAAAGTCATTTATGCAAGACATCAACACATCTTCCTAGGTTTTAAAAGTACGTTCTACTTACCCATCCATTTAAGTGTGAAAGACAGTGATAAAGTTCACTTGGTACCTAAACACCTTTGGAAAAACTTCAAAAATTGAGAAGAGAACCAAATACCTCTATCGTATATAATGGATAATGGATCCCCATGCAAACAAACTATCTCCTGAATGTACAACTTTGCATAATCGTCACCCGAATAACTAGTCCTCACAGTCAAGATGTAACGCCCCGAGAGTACACCCTGGGCGTCACACAGTGCTTACAGTCCCGAGGGACCACAAGCTAATCCATGAGCTGGTACCTGTTGGGAGCACTGAATAACTCAATCATAAATTTAAAAAAACAACTGATATGCCATAAGGTTGTAATAGTTGAAACAAATATTGAATTATGAATTTGAAGAAATAACTATCTGAGTCTGAAAAAATACTGAAATCTCAGAGAAACTAAATAACAAACTGTCATGTTAACTGAAGTTTGAATACTGAATAACTGAGAAATCTTCTAAACTGAATAACTATGAGTTGATGGGACAGGCCCCAACTAACTCCAACTAACTACTAGACTGAAAGCATGAAATAAAATAATCTATCCTCAAAATATGAGGACTAACCACTGCTACTATTGAGAGTCTGAGAAGTCTAAGCGTGATCTAGGAACTGAGCGTCAGAACCTATGATATAATACAACATATCCTAAACTAAAGGTATGCGATCAGTTCTTTAAATGTACTGGTATGCTAAATGAGGTAGGCTGGCATGCATGGTTTTATGAACTGGAATAATAATTGTCTGAATATACATATAAAACATGGAATACTGAATAGAGAGCATGAAATCTATAGATATTGAAAATATGTGAAATCTATAAATACTGGGTATGCATGAAAATCTGTAAATACTGAAGGTACGTGAAATCTGTAGATACTCAGGATGCATGACCAAGCATATAACAGGAACTGAATAGAAGTATGTAAGCTGAAATACTAAAATAACTGATATTTGTATGACATTGTCAAACAACACTGAGACTGAACTACTAATCTGATTATTGGACTAAGACTGTGGGAGCTATCATCGAACCGACATTCCCTAATCTGAGCTGATTGGGTCCAACCTGTAACCCCAGTTTGAACGGTGTCAATACCATGCCACGGGAACTAACACGGGCTCTTTGGATCCAGTATACTGATGTATTATCCCGAAGGACTAAAGGTGTCAAGCCTGAACAGATGGGTGACCCCTGCGAGATAGTCAAGCCTACACTGAAGGGTGACTTCTCATATCCTACACTAGCTACGTAGTTTTGGAGTTTAGGGACTGCTACTAGCGGATCTGTTTATTTGTTGGGGAAGCCGCCATCCCTATACTCCCTCGGTGCTAAGTCCTACTCCCATCTGAATCACACTGAGTTACTGACTATTTTGAGTTTAACTGACTAACCTAGTAATGCTCATAATGTGTATTCTGAAGTTATTCTGAAGATACTGAGACAAGACTAAATAAGCAGCTATGGTTTTCGGGTATTCAATACCCCCAAGACTCAAAAGCACTAATAGTTACATGATACTTAAACTTAGAGGACATAGCATGAAGGCTTTTATCAAACATGTATTTTTGTAGGCATTTTATCAAACACTTGTAATTCATTGTTTGGTCAAATCATAGGAATGTTAGAGAACTTGTAGAAATAGCATGAATTCAACATGAATAGTACTAAATAACGATTAATTCAACAAACGATATCATTAAAATATAGAGAATGAAATAACAATAATAATTTCATCAATACGTGGTGTAAAATCATAGTTCATGGAGATTCATGGGTGAAATCATAATTTAAAATCAAAATAACTTGAAAAGATCACAAGTTTGAAATTTAAATCAGATACTGGGACTCCATGGGTGAAAGGAACCCATGGATGAACATTTAACATACCTGGGTTAATGAATTTGAGAGGATTGATGGTGAGTTCTTGAGATTTGGCCTTGAATTTGAGATCTAGGGTTTTTGTGCTCTTAAAGAGAATGGATCCCCTTTTGAGTAATTTGAGAATAATGGGCATATGATGCCCTATTAGGATTTAATTTCATTTTTAGGACGAGTTTAGGTCTTAGAAAAATGATCAAACAGACCCTTGGAAATTAAAACGCTGAATTGTAAAATTGAAATCCCAATTTGAAGACCTAGCGCAACGCACCAGGATCGTGGAGCCTCACTGGAAATTGAAGACTGGGACCTGGAAGCTTGGCGCGATGCGGAGAATGCGCGGTAAGCCTTTGGAATGCCATTTTGGCCACCTTTCCGATGCGCCATTATCGCGGAGGATCACTGGAAATTGCCAAATGGGAAATAGGACATCACTGCGACCCGGTGGAATTATGGAGTCTCACTGGATTTTGACAATTGTGATTTAGACTGGCTTTACGATGCGCTAGTGACTAAAATGATGGTGTTTAATGACTGGAACTTAAAATTGCTATAACTTCTTATCCGGTTATCGAATTTGGGAGAATTTTATATCGTTGAAAAACTAATTGAATTTCCTACGCTATGGCTGGATTTAAACTGATAAATAATAGGTATTTCAAAAATTTTATATATAAAGGCTCATGTATTGGGACTTAATTCATGATAGAAAAATATGGGGTATTACAATATCTTCCCCTTGGGATTATTCGTCATCGAATGAGACTAGTTAAGCTGAGGAAAATTGATGGACTGAGCTTACACACTGAACATGCATATTTGTTGCATGGAATGCATGACTGAACTGATTTGTAAATACACGACTGACCTAAACATGATGTGCAACTAAAACTGAGTATGATAGAGAGAAATCTTAAGAATATTAGTACCTTAAACTAAATCCAAATTCATAGAGAAAAGATAAGGGTACTTGGTTTGCATATCTACTTTTGCTTACCAAGTGGCTCCCTCAACGGACTGATTTTTCCAAAGAACATTGACTAGTGGAACTTCTTTGTTCCTTAGTCTATGAACTTGATGATAAAAAATTTCGACTGGAACTTCCTAATAGAAAAGACTGTTCTGAACATCTACGCTTTCTAGGGGAACAACTACAGATGGATCACCAATAAACTTCTTCAACAATGAGACATGAAACACTGGGTGTACTGAAGCTAGATCTGAAGGCAACTCAATCTTGTAAGCTACCTTTTAGAAATAACTGAGAATTTTGAAAGGATCGACATAGCGGGGACTTACTTTCCCTTTCTTGCTGAACCTCTTTACCCCCTTCATGGGAGATATTTTCATGTACACAAAATCACCGACCTCAAACTAAAGATCCTTTCTCCTCACATTTTCATACGATTTCTGTCGGCTCTAGGCTTCTCTAAGCTTTTCTCTGATCAATTGAACCTTCTCTAAGGCATCAAACACCAATTCAGGACCTACTACCATGGCCTCACCTTCTTCAAACCAACCAATCAGATATCTATATCTCCGACCATAAAGAGCATCAAACGGAGCCATCTAGATGCTGGAATGATATCTATTATTATATGCAAATTCGATTAAAGGCAAGTGGTCATCCCAACTACCTTTAAAATCAACTAAGCATGCTCTCAGCATATCTTCGAGAGTCTGAATGGTCCTTTTTGCTTGACCATCTGTCTAAGGGTGGAAGGCTGTATTGAGATAGACTTGGGTACCAAGACCTTTTTGAAATTCTTTTCAGAAGTGAGAGGTAAATTGGGTACCTCTATCAGAGATGATAGATAAGGGAACACCGTGCAACCTAACCAACTATCTAAGATAGAGTTTGGCATAGTACTCAACAGAATAAGATGAATGGACTGGCAAAAAATAAGATGATTTGGTAATCTTATCTATGATAACCCAAATAGAATGATTCTGATGACAAATACAAGGCAGACCTATCACATAGTCCATGTTCACTTCTTTCTATTTTTACGTGGGAATTCTGAACTCCTGTATGGACCCACTAGGCTTCTGGTGATCAATCTTAACTTTCTAGCACGTAGAGCACTTAGATACGAACTCTGCAGTGTCCTTCTTTATCCCACTCCACCAATAGATCTCCCGTAAATTATAGTACATCTTAGTGGCCCCTGGATGAATAAAGTAATGCACACCATGCATTTCTTCAAGAATTCATTTCCTCAAGTCATCTACACTTGCCACACATAGCCGACCCTGACAACGAAGCGCGCGATCTCCTCCTTAGGAGAAAACCTCCACCTTCTGATCTCTGACTGATTTTTTCAATGTAACTAGACTGGGATCTTTATCCTACTTTTCCTTCACTTCAGAAACTAGAGAAAATTCTAAGCTACTCTGCCCCCATACACTACCTTTTACTGAATCGACTAAGCGGACACCTAGTCGGGCAAGCTGATGAACTTCTTGAGCTAATTTCTTCTTACCATCCTCAACATGAGAAACACTACCCATAGAAAATCTACTGAGAGAATCTTCCAATACATTGGCCTTGCTCGGATGATACATAACACTTATTTCATAATCTTTCAATAACTCTAACCACCTCCTTTGACGTAAATTCAAGTCTTTTTGAGATAACACATACTGTAAGGTTTTGTGATCTGTGATCAAATCAACATGCACCCCATATAAGTAATACCTCTAAATCTTTAAGGAAAATACTACTGTTGCTAGCTCACGATCATGAGTATGGTAATTCTTCTCATGGGGCTTAAGATGCCTAAGGGCATAGGCTATGAGCTTTCCTCTCTGCATAAGGACACAACCCAAATCTATTCTAGATGTATCACAGTACACAACAAACCTATCTTAACCATCTAGCAAGGTAAGAATTGGGGCTGAGGTGAGTCGAGTATTCAACTCCTGAAAACTCTTCTCACAAGAATCTGACCACTGAAACTTAACTTTTTTCTAAGTCAATCTAGACATAGGGGATGCAATAGATGAAAACCCTTTAACAAAACGATGGTAATAGCCAGCCAAACCCAAAAAAATCCTGATATCTAATGGATAGATGGGTCTAGTACAGTTCCTCACCGCCTCGATCTTTTGAGGATCAACTATAATGCCATCACCAGAAATAATATGGCCAAGGAAAGCTACTGATCTTTGCCAGAATTCACACTTATTGAATTTAGCGAACAACTAGTGAGCTCTAAAACTCTATAACACTATTTTGAGATGTTCTCCATGTTCATTTTTGCTATGGGAGTAAACAAGAATGTCATCAATGAAAACTATAATGAACATATCCAAGTACTGCTTATACACTTGGTTCATTAAGTCCATGAAGGCTGTTGGGGCATTCGTGAGACCAAAGGACATGGCTAGAAATTCAAAGTGATCATACAAATTTTTGAAAGCTATTTTTGGAATGTCAAATTCCCTGACCCTGAGCTGATGATAGCCTGATCTGAGGTCTATCTTGGAAAAGTAACTAGCACCCTGAAGTTGGTCAAAAAAGTTATCATTTCTAGGAAGTGGATATTTATTCTTGATTGTGAGTTTGTTCAACTGACAGTAGTCTATGCACATTCTGAAAGAACTGTCTTTCTTAAGCATGAATAAAACTGGAGCGCCCTACGAGGAGATGCTGGGTCTGATGAATCCCTTACCTAGGAGATCCTTCAACTGGTCTTTCAATTTTTTAAGCTCAGCTGGAGCCATTCTGTTTGGCAGAATAGATATAGGATGAGTATTTGGAAGAAGGTCTATTCCAAAGTCAATTTCCCTTTTCGGAGAAACTTAGGGAAGATTTTCAGGGAACACATCTGGAAATTCCCTGAATACTTAAATTGACTCTAGAGTCGGAGTTTCTGAGCTAGAGTCTTTGAATCGCATAAGATGATAAATAAACCTCTTGGATATCATCTTTCTCCCTCTAAGGTATGAAATCAACTGACCTTTAAGCGTTGTAGTACTACCCCTCCATTCAAGGACCGGTTCATTCGGGAACTAAAAATAAACTATTCTGTTTCAACAATCAACTGAGGCATAGCATGAGTGGAGCCAGTCCATGCCGAGAATGACATCAAAATTTGTCATCTCTAACTCTACAAAATCAACTAAGGTAACTTTATGAGATATTGTGATCGAATAGTTTCTGTATACCTGCCTGGCTACAATGGAAACACCAACTAGGGTAGACACTGAAAAGGGCTCTGCTAGTGTTTCATGACTAACTCAAAAATTCACGGCTATATATAGAGATACAAAAGAAAGAGAAGCTCCAGGGTCTAGTAAATCATAAACATGTAAGTGAAAGACCTGTAACATACCAGTAACTATGTTAGGAGAATTTTCATTATCTTGGCGGGACTGAAGAACATTTAATCTGTTTGGATGCTAACCCTTGGTAGCACTGGAAGTAACACCCTGCTAAGGTGGGCGACCGGATGGAAATGACGACTAATTGGACTGGCCCTATTGGTGCAACTCCCTACCTTTTTGAGAAACTACCCGACACTGCCAAATATGTTGTCCTGGCTTGCCACACTCAAAGAACACATCACTACCCGCTCTACTTTTTTCTGATGGTTTCTGCCATATTTCTGACATAGAAGGTTCGTACGGGCACTGTTAACACTGTCTTGGGACTTAGAGCCTGGTTATCTATCCTTATTATCATTTTTGAATTTGGGTACTGGGGCACTGGCTGAAGAGTGTGCTAGGGCTGAAGACATTTGATGAAACTGAGGACGGTTACCACTTTCTAACCTTAGCTAGATAAAATTAAAACTACCCATCCTAGCTCTCTTGCTTCATATATCCCTCTCCTTAATCCTTTTCTCCTTAATTTGTTGAGCATATACTATCAACCTTGATAAGTCCATCTCCCTAATCAGTATTGCAGTCCTGTACTCCTTGTACACACTATCAGATACGCCAAACACAAACTTACTCACCTTGGACCTATTATCAGCTACCATATGAGGTGCATATCTAGCTAACTGAGTAAAGTTGAGGGAATACTGCTTCATGCTAATACTGCCCTGACTTAAGTTAATAAATTCTAACATTTTGGCCTTCTTCAACTCTAATGGGAAAAATCTATCTAAAAAAGTCATAGCAAACTCTTCCCATTCTACAGGCCTTGCATCAATACCCCTATCTACCTTCCACTGCTTAAACCAAATATGGGCTACATCTTGCAACTGATATGCATCCAACTCAACAAACTCACTGGATGTCACCCCTATAGTATCCATTACTTTTTGAACCATATCTAAGAAGTCATGTGGACTCTCTTCAGACTTAGATCTCGTGAAAGGAGGAGGATTCATTCTAGTGAAGTCACAAATTCTGGTTATAGCAATATTGGTCACTGGGTTAGGCTGAACAACAACTGGTCATTCATTCTGTGATATAGATGTTCTAGAGCGGTGAACGCAACCCTAAATTCTGCATGAGAGACATACTCATCCTGAGGGTCTTCCTGGACTGGCAGAGGTGTTGGCTAGTTTCCTACTCCTTTTCTGTTATTCTTTTTTGGAGGCATGTTTTGTAAATGGAAGGATAAAATGGTTAGAATGAGATTTTAACTTGATCTCACACTCACTCGCACGATATAAATACTGAAATAAGGAAAACTTTTCCTAAATACCTTGTAGCCTCTTGCCCATAAGTGTGGCGTGCTACACACCCATACACAAGACTCTACCAAGAGTAGACCCTGGGTGCCACACAGTGCTTACAGTCTTGAGGGACCACAAGATAACCAATGAGCTGGTACCTGCTGGAAGCACTGAATAAGTGAATCATAAATACGGAAGAACAACTGATATGCCATAAGGTTTTAATAACTTAAACAAATACTGAATTATGAATCTGAAGAAATAACTATCTGAGTCTGAACAAATATGGAAATCTGAGAGAAATTGAATCACTAGTTGTCATGTCAACTGAAGTCAGAATACTGAATAAGTGACTGTATTGTCTAAAAGCCTCTAAACTAAATAACTGTGAGTTCATGGGACAAGCCCCAGCTAAATCCAATTAACTACTTGACTGATAGCATAAAATAAAGTAATCCGTACTTTAAATATGAGGACTCACCACTGCTACTACTGAGAGTCTGAGAAGTTAAGCGCTATCCGGGAACTGGGCGTCAGAACCTATGATATAATATATGATAGCACAAAAGAAAGGTATGTGATTAGTACTTTGAATGTACTGGTATGCTAAATAAGGTAGGATGGCATGCATGGTTTCATGAACAGGAATAGTAATTGTCTTAATATACATGTAAAACATGGAATACTAAATAGAGAGCATGAAATCTGTAGATACTAAAAATATGTGAAATCTGTAAATACTGTGTATGTATAAAAGTTTGAAAATAATGAAGGTACGTGAAATTTGTAGATACTAGAGAGAATGACCAAGCATATAACATGAACTGAATAGAAGTATGTAAACTGAAATACTAAAATAACTGATATCTGTATGCCTTGGTCAAACAACAGTTAGACTGAACTACTGATCTGATTATTGGACTGAGACTGTAGGAGCTATTATCTAACCGACATTTCCTAATCTAAGCTAATTGGTGTCCAACCTATAACCCAAGTTTGAAGGGTGTCAACACCGTGCCACGGGTACTAACACTGGCTGTGTGGATCCACTAAATTTATGTACTATCCCGAAGGACTAAGGGTGTCAAGTCTGAACTTACGGGTGGCCCCTACGAGATAGTCAAGCCTACACTGACAGGTGACTTCTCATATCCTATGCTGGCTACGTAACTGTGGAGTTTTGGGACTTCTACTAGCGACTCTTCCTATCCGCCGGGGAAGCTGCCATCCTTACACTCGCTCGGTGCTAAGTCCTACTCCCAACTAAATGACACTGAGTTACTGACTTTTCTAAGTTTAACTGACTGACCTAGTAATGCTCATAATATGTATTCTGAAGTTATTCTGAAGATACTAAGAAGACACTAAATAAGCAGCTATGGTTTTCGGGTATTCAATACCCCCAGGACTCAAAAGTAAATATAGTGACATGATACTTAAACTTAGAGGACATAACATGAAGGCTTTTATCAAACATGTATTCTTTTAGTCATTTTATCAAACACTTGTAATTCATAGTTTGGTCAAATCATAGGAATGCTAAGGAACTTGTAGTAATAGTATGAATTCAGCATGAATAGTCCTAAATAACAATTAATTCAATGAATGATAACATTAAAATATGGAGAATTGAATAACTACAATAATTTCATCTATACATGGTGTAAAATCATAGTTCATGGAGATTAATGGGGGAAATCATAATTTAAAATCAAAATAACTTGAAAAGATCAAAAGTTTGAAATTTAAATCAGATACTTGGACTCCATGAGTGAAAGAAACCCATGGAAGAATATTTAACATACCTTATTTAATGAATTTGAGAGGATTGATGGTAAGTTCTTTAGATTTGGCCATGAATTTGAGAGCTAGGCATTTTGTGTTCTTGAAGAGAATGGATCCCCTTTTGAGTGTTTTGAAAATAACGGGCATATGATGATGCCCTATTTGGCTTTAATTTCATGTTTAGGATGATTTTAGGGCAAAGCAAAATGACCAAACAACCCCTTGGGTATTAAAACGCAGAAATGGAAAATCAAAAATCCCAATTTATGGCCCAGGCGCGATGCTCCAAGATCGTGGAGCATCACAAGAAATTGACAACAGGGAACTGGAAGCTTGGTACAATATGGAGCTATTACGGTAAGCCTTTGGAATGCCATTTTTACCACCTTCATGATGCGCCATTATCGTGGAGGCTCACTGGAAATTGCCTAATATGAAATGGGACATCACCGGGATGTGGTGAAATCACAGAGTCTCATTTGATTTTGACAATTGTGATTTAGACTGGCTCCATGATGCTCTAGTGACCAAAATTACGGTGTTTAACGAATGAAACTAAAAATCGCCATAACTTCTTACCCGAATTTGGGTGAATTTTATATCATTGGAAAGATAATTAAATTTTATAAACAATTAAAGGCTCTAAACTGATAAATAATAGGTATTTCAAAAATATTATGTATGGATGCTTATGTATTAGGACTTATTACACGCTAGGAAAATATGGGGTATTACAATATCTGTCCCTTGGGATCATTCATCCTTGAATGTGATTGGTTAAGCTGAGGAAAACTGATGGACAGAGCTTACACACTGAATATGCATATCTGATGCATGTAATGCAAGACTGAACTGATTTGTAAATACACGACTGACATCAACATGATGTACAACTGAAACTGAGCATGATAGAGAGAAATCTAAAGAAGATTAGTACTTTAAACTGAATCTGAATTTGTAAAGAAAAGATGAGGGTACTTGGTCAGCATATCTGCTTCTGTTTCCCAAGTGGCTCCGTCAATGGACTAATTCCGCCAAAGATCCGCCAAAGAACTTTGACTAGTGGAGCTTCTTTGTTCCTTAGTCTACAAACTTGATGATCAAGAATTTCAACTGGAACTTCCTAATAGAAAAGACTATTCTGAACATCTATACTTTCTAGGGGAACAACTACAGCTAGATCACCAATACACTTCTTCAACAATGAGACATGGAACACTGGGTGTACTGAAGTTATATCTGAAGGTAACTCAAGCTCGTAAGCTACCTTTTCTAAACGAATGAGAATTCTAAAAGGACCGACATAATGGGGACTTAGTTTCCCTTAATTTCTGAACCTCTTTACCCCCTTCATGGGAGATATTTTCAAGTAAATAAACTTACCGATCTAAAACTCGATATCCTTTCGCCTCATATCTGCAAACAATTTTTGTCAGCTCTGGGTTGCTCTAATCTTTTCTCTGATCAACTGAACCTTCCCTATGGAATCAAACACCAAGTCAGGGACTACTACTGCCGCCTCACCTACTTCAAACCAACTAACTGGAGATCTACATCTTCCACCATAAAGAGCCTCAAACGAAGCCATCTGGATACTGGAATAATAGCTATTATTAGATGCAAATTTTATCAAAGGAAAGTGGTCATCCCAACTACCTTTAAAATAAACTACGTATGATCTCAACATATCTTCAAGAGTCTGAATGGTCCTTTCTACTTGACCATCTATCTGAGGGTGGAAGGCTATACTGAGATGGACTTTGGTACCAAGACCTTTTTGGAATGCTTTCCAGAAGTGAGAGGTAAACTGGGTACCTCTATCAGATATGATAGATAAGGGAACACCGTACAACCTAACTAACTCTCTGAGATAGAGTTTGGCATAGTCCTCGGTTGAATAAGAGGTATGCACTGGCAAAAAATAAGCTGATTTGGTCATCCTATCTATGATAACCCAAATGGAATCATGATGATGACGAGTACGAGGAAGACCCATCACAAAGTGCATGTTCACTTCTTCCTATTTCCATGTGGGAATACTGAGCTCCTGTATGGACCCACTAGGCTTCTGGTGCTCAATCTTAACTTGCTGGCACGTAGAGCACTACCTACAAACTCTGCGATGTCCCTCTTTATCCCACTCCACCTATAGATCTCCCGCAAATAGCAGTATATCTTATTGGCCCCTGGATGAATAGAGTAACGCGCACCATGCGCTTCTGCAAGAATTTGTTGCCTCAAGTCATCTACACCAGTCACACATAGCTGACCATGACAACGCATCACACTATCTACCCCTTGGGAGAAAACCTCCATCTTCTGATCTTTAACTAATTTTTTCAACATAACTAGACTGGGATCTCTTTTCTGCTTTTCTTCACTTAGGAAACTAGAGAATATTCTGAGCTACTCTGCACCCATACATTACCTTATGCTGAATCGACTAAGTGGATACCTAGTCAGGCAAGCTGATGAACTTCCTAATCTAATTTATTCTTACCATCCTCAACATGAGCAACAGTACCCATAGACAATCTACTCACAGAATATTCCACTATATTCGCCTTGCCCAGATGATATAGAACACTCATGTCATAATATTTCAATAACTTTAACCACCTCATCTGATGCAAATTCAAGTCTTTCTAAGAGAACACATACTGCAAGCTTTTATGATCTATGAACACATCAACATACACCCCATACAAGTAATACCTCCAAATCTTTAAGGCAAACACTATAGCTGCTAGCGCAAGATCTTGAGTAGGGTAATTCTTCACTTGGGGCTTAAGATGCCTAGAGGCATAGGCTATGACCTTTCCTCTCTGCATAAAAAAACAACCCAAACCTACTCTAGATGCATCATGGTACATAAAAAACCCATCTGAACCATCTGGCAAGGTAAGAACTGGGGCTGAGGTGAGTCGAGTCTTCAACTCTTGAAAACTCTTCTCAAAGGAATCTTACCACTAAAACTTTACTTCCTTCCGAGTCAATCTAGACATGTGGGATGCATTAGACGAAAAAACTTCAAAAAACCGATGGTAATAGACAATCGAAACCAAGAAACTACTAATATCTGAAGGAGAATGGGTCTAGGCCAGTTCCACACCGCCTCGATTTTTTGAGGATCAACTCTAATGCCATCACTAGAATTAATATGGCTAAGTAAATCTTCTGATCTTAGCCAGATATCTCACTTACAGAATTTAGAAAAAACTGGTGAGCTCTAAGAGTTTGTACCACTATTTTGAGATGGTTTGCATGATCATTTTTGCTATGAGAATAAACAGGAATGTCATCAATGAAGACTATGATAAACATGTCTAATTACTTCTTGAACACTCAGTTCATCAAGTACATGAAGGATGCTGGGGCATTCGTGAGACCAAAGGACATGACTAGACATTCAAAGTGACCATACTGAGTTTAAAAAGCCATTTTTAGAATGCCACATTCCCAGACCCTGAGCTGATGATAGCCTGATCTGAGGTCTATGCTGGAAAATTGACTAGAACCTTAAAGTTGGTCAAACAAGTCATCGATTCTAGGAAGTAGATATTTATTCTTGACTGTCACTTTGTTCAACTGACGGTAGTCTATGCATATTCTTAGAGAACCGTCTTTATTACGCATGAATAGACCTGGTGCGCCCCATGGAGAGACATAGGTTCTGATGAATACCTTATCTAAGAGATCCTTCAACTATTATTTTAATTGTTTAAGCTCAGGTGGATCCATTCTGTATGGCGGAATAGATATTGGCTGAGTATCTAGAAAAAGGTTTCTTTCGAAGTTGATTTTCCTTTCGAGACGAACTCCAGGAAGATCTTCAGGAAACACATCTAGAAATTCCCTAACTACTGAAACTGAATCAAGATTTTGAGTTTCTGAGCTAGAGTTTTTGACTCACATAAGATAATAAATACACTCCTTGTATATCATCTTTCTCGCTCTGAGTTATGAAATCATCCGACCCTTAAGCATTGTAGTACTACCCCTCCATTTAAG
Organism: Capsicum pubescens; assembly: GCA_030864215.1. Taxonomy (NCBI): domain Eukaryota; kingdom Viridiplantae; phylum Streptophyta; class Magnoliopsida; order Solanales; family Solanaceae; genus Capsicum; species Capsicum pubescens. The sequence goes on along the minus strand of CM061548.1, from coordinate 381,263,066 downwards.
GACTGGTTCATTTGGGAACTGAAAATGAATTATTCTATTTCAACAATCAATTAAGGCATAGCATGAGTGGAGCCAATCCATTCCGAGAATGACATCAAAATCCATTATTTATAACTCTACGAGATCAACTGAGGTAACTTTATGAGATATTGTGATAGGATAGTTTCTGTATACCTACTTGGCTATAATAGAAACACCAATTGAGGTACACACTAAAAAGGGCTCTGCTAGAGTTTCAGGGCTTACTCCAAAATTAACGGCTATATATGAAGTTACAAAACAAAAAGAAGCTTCAGGGTCCAGTAAAGCATAAACATGTAAGTGAAAGACCTGTAACATACCAGTAACTGTATCAGGAGAGTTTTCCTGATCTTGGTGGGACTGAAGAACATATAATCTATTTGGACACTGACCACCAGTAGCATTAGACGGCACCCTACAGAGTTGGGTGATCGGATGGAACTGATGACTGATTGGACTGTCCCTGTTGGCGCAACTCCCTACCTTTCTGAGAAAATACCCAAAACTCTCGAATCTGATGGTCTGGATTTCCACACTCAAAGAACACATCACTGCCATCTCTACACTCTCTCTGATGGTTTCTGCTAAATTTCTGACATAGAGGGTTCGTACAGGCACTGTTTACACTGCCTTGGTACTTAGAGCCTGTTGCTTTATCCTTATTATCATTTTTGAATAAAGGTACTGGGGCACTGGATTAAGAGGGTGCTAGGGCTGGATACCTTTGATGAAATTGAGGACGGTTACCACCTTTTAACCTTGGCTGGCTGAAATTAAATCTACTCGTCCGAGCTCTGTTGCTTTCTTTCTCCCTTTCCTTAATCTTCCTTTCCTCAATTTGTTGAGCATAGACCATAAACCTAGACAAGTCCATCTTCCTAATCAGTATTGCAGTCCTACACTCTCTGACCATACTATCAGATATGCCAGACATAAACTTACTCATCTTAGACATGCTGCCTGCTACCACATCAGGAGAATATCTAGCTAACTGAGTAAAATTGAGGGAATACTCCTTCATCCTCATGCTTCCCTCCCTCAAGTTAATAAATTCTAACACTTTGTCCTCCCTCAACTCCAATGGGATGATTTTGTCTAAGAAAGCCGTAGAAAACTCATCCTATTCTACAGTCCCTACATCAACACCCCTATCTACCTTGCACTACTAAAACTAAGTATGGGAAACATCCTGCTACTGATATGTAGCCAACTCAGCACTCTCACTGGATGTCACCCCCATAGAATCCGTTACCTTTTGAATCATAGATAAGAATTCCTATGGACCCTCTTCAGACTTGGGTCCCATGAAGGAAGGAGGATTCATTCGGGTGAAGTCCCGAATTTTGGTTGCAGCAGTATTGGCCACTAGGTTGGCCTGAACAGCCACTGGCCATTCATTCTGTGCTACTACAAAATTTTCTAGAGTGGTGAATGCAACCCTAAATTCTTCATGAGAGAAATGCTCGTCCAGAGGGTCTTCCTGGACAGACGAAGGTGCTGGCTAGTTTCCTTTTCCTCGTCTGTTATTCTGTTTGGGAGGCATGTTCTGTAAACGAATGGATGAAGTGGATTAGACTAAGATTTTTACTTTATCTCACGCTTACTCGCATTACTTGAATATTGAAAGAAGGAAAACTTTTACTAAATGCCTTGTAGCCTTTTACTCATAAGTGTGGCGCACTATACACCCATGCATAAGACTCTACTTGACGTGACTTTTAGACTTCCTAGGATACTTTAAAACCTTAGGATTTGATACCAAGTTTGTAACGCCCCGAGAGTACACCCTAGGCATCACACAGTGCTTATAGTCTCGAAGGATCATAAGATAACCCATGAGATGGTACCTACTGGGAACACTGAATAACTCAATCATAAACATGGAAGAACAACTGATATGACATAAGGTTTTGATAACTGAAACAAATACTAAATTATGAATATGAAGAAATAACTATCTGAGTTTGAACAAATACAGAAATCTAAGAGAAACTGAATAACTAACTGTCATGTCAACTGAAGTCTGAATACTAAATAACTGACTATATTATGTGAAAGCCTCTAAACTGAATAACTGTTAGTTTATGGGACAAGCCTCAACTAACTCCAACTAACTATTAGATTGAAAGCATGAAATAAAATAATCTATCATTAAAATATAAGGACTCACCACTGCTACTGCTGAGATTCTGATAATTCTAAGTGCAATCCAGGAATTGGGCATTAGAACCTATGATATAATACATCATAGCAAAAAAAAGGTTTGTGATACATAATTTGAATATACTGGTATGCTTAATGAGGTAGGATGGCATGCATGGTTTCATGAACAACAATAATAATTATTTGAATATATATGTAAAACATGGAATACTAAATAGAGAGCTTGAAATTTGTAGATACTGAATATATTTGAAACCTATAAATACTATGTATGCATGAAAGTTTGTAAATACTGAAGTTACATAAAATTTGTAGATACTGGAGATGCATGACCAAGCATATAACATGAACTGAATAGAAGTATGTAAACTGAAATACTGAAATAACTGATATCTATTTTCCTTGGTCAAACAATAATGAGACTAAACTATTGATCTGATTATTAGACTAAGACTGTAGGAGCTATCATCTAACCGACAATCCCTAATCTGAGCTAATTGGGGTCCAACCTATAACCCTAGTTGGAAGGGTGTCAATACATTACCACGAGTACTAATGTTGGCTGTGTGGATCCACTACACTGATGTACTATCTCGAAGGAATAAGGGTGTCAAACCGAAATTGATGTGTGATGCCTGAGAGATAGTCAAGCCTACACTGACGGGTGTCTTCTCATATCTTATGATGGAAACATAGTTCTGGAATTTAGGGACTACTTCTAGAGACTCTACCTTTCTATTGGGGAAGCCTCCACCCTACACTCGCTCGGTTCTAAGTCCTACTCCCAACTGAATGACACTGAGTTACTGACTATTCTGAGTTTAATTGACTGACCTAGCAATGCTCATAATATGTATTCTGAAGTTATTCTGAAGATATTGAGACGAGACTAAATAAGAATTTATGGTTTTTGGGTATTCAATACCCCTAGGACTCAAAAGCAACAATAGTAAAATGATACTTAAACTTAAGAGGACATGACATGAAGGCTTTTATCAAACTTGTATTCTTGTAGGGATTTTATCAAACACTTGTAGTTCATAGTTTGGTCAAATAATAGGAATGTTACGGAACTTGTAGTAATAACATGAATTCAACATGAATAGTATTAAATCATATTTAATTCAATGAATGATAACATTAAAACATGAAGAATTGAATAACAACAATAATTTCATCTATACATGGTGTAAAATCATAGTTCATGGATATTCATGGGTGAAAGGAACCCATGGATGAACACTTAACATACCTGGGATAATGAATTTGAGAGGATTGATGGTGAGTTCTTGAGATTTGAACTTGAATTTGAGATCTAGGATTTTGTGTTCTTGAAGAGAATGGATCCCCTTTTGATTAATTTGAGAATAATTGACATATGATGCCCAATTAGTCTTTAATTTCGTGTTAAGGACGAGTTTAGGTCTTAGGAAAGTATCCAAACAGCCCCTTGGAAATTAAAATGCTGAACTGGAAAACTAAAAATCCCAATTTTAGGCCCTGGCGCGATGCGCCAGGATCATGCAGCTACACTAAAAATTGACGACTGGGACCTGGAATCTTGGCGCAATGCGGAGCTATGGCGGAAAGACTTTGGAATGCCATTTTGGCTACCTTCGCGACACGCCATTATCACAGAGGCTCACTGGAAATTGCCAAATATGAAATGGGACATCACTGCAATGCGATTGAATTGTGGAGTCTCACTAGATTTTGAAAATTGTGATTTAGACTGGCTCCGCGATGCGCTAGTGACCAAAATGACAATGTTTAATGAATGAAACTTAAAATTTCCATAACTTCGTACTCGGTTATTGGATTTAGGCGAATTTTATATCGTTGGAAAGTTAATTGAATTTCCTATGCAATGACAGGCTCTAAACTGATAAATAATGGGTATTTCAATTTTTTTTTATATGAATTCTCATGTATTAGGACTTAATTCATTCTAGGGAAATAGGGATATTACACAGCAAGTGAGCTTAATTGGTCATTCTGTCTATAATCACCTAAATATTTTCATATTGGTTTCAGGATCTTGAAAGTCCTATAATGAAGTCCATGTTGATCATCTCCCATTTCCATAAAGTCAAAACTATATCTTATGAAGTTTCACCTGGCCTCAAATGCTCCACCTTAACTTATTAGCGTTTCAAACACTTAGACACAAACTTAGAAACATCTTTTTTCATGTTATTCCACTAGTAAAACTCTTTGAGATCATGATACATTTTAGTGAAGACAGGGTGAACAACATACCTGGAAGTATGAGTTTTTTCAAGAATCCTTTCTCGCAATCCATTCACATCCGGCACACATAACCTACCTTGATAACTCATAATCCCATCACCTTAAATGTCAAATGCCATGACCTTTTGTTGACTAACATTTTCCTTAATATGCATTAAAATGGGGTCTCTGGTCTACTTTTCCTTAACCTCAGCAAATAGGGATAATTTAGCTACCTCTTGTATAAACACCCTTCCATCTTCAAAGTCTAAAAGTCAAACACCCAAATTAGCAAGCCGATGGATATCCTTCACCATATTCCTCTTTCCTTCTTCCACATGAGAAAGACTGTGCATGGAAAACCTACTAAGGTCATCAACCACCACATTGGCCTTACACAGATGATAATGTAGGGTCATGTATTAATACATCAACAATTCTAACCATGGCCTCTACCTGAGATTAATCTCCTTTTAAGTGGACACATACTACAAACTCTTGTGATTAGTAAAGATGTAAACATGCACTCCATAAAGATAGTGATACCAGATTTTGAGTGTAAACACCACTGCCGCTAACTCTAAATCATAGGTGGTATAGTTCTTCTAATTCACCTTTAATTGTCTAGAAACATAAACTAGCACCTTACTATGTTGTATAAGTACACACATAATTCCTACCCGGGATGCATGACAGTACCACAAAAATTTCACCTTCTTCTGAGTCTATAACGCCTCATAGAAATCTCAACTTAATACCACACTTAGAAGCATGCTTAAAAGATAACTACTTGAAATTTTTCTAAGTGTTAAAAAAGACTTAGTCATATTTTAAGTTATTAAACTTTGATGATTTTATTTTCGGCCTTTCCAGCCATAGAAACTGAGTTTGCCAATTCGGGTGATATGATTGGCTAATGCCAATGTATACTTATACTTGAGACATAGGTATAGTAGAATAGTTATTAGGACTCCAATATTTGTGGCACACTTGGATTGGGGGATTGGCCGCTGAGTATAGAGCGGATTCTATATAGCATGTGGGATTGTAGAAATATAGGGAGTACCATCTATCTCAGGTTTAAGATAAAGTGTGAGTCTTGATTTCAAGAAAGCATTCAAAAAATTCTAAATTATGCCCATGCGTTTCACTGATTTTATGTGTAATGTTATATAAAATGCCCTCATCTATGTTATGAAATAAAAATGTTATTTTTAGATTGTTTCACATACCAGTATAATTGTATAGACCCCCTATATTTTAGGATTTGAGCCTCCCTTATTTCAAAAGGCCTAATTATAAGTTATTATTATTTGATTTGATTTATGGTCTGACTGGGGGCCTTGTCCCAGGTTTTAGACATATGTTGGTTCTCATACTGTTAGAGATTTCATAGAAAGGTGTCATATATTTTGAATGTTAAGAATTTCCTTCAAATTGTTCAAGTGATTTATGAGATTAACCATGAACTTGTAAACTGAGGTATTTAACATTAAATAATACCGGTGGCTTCATGATAAAAATGATAATCTGAGTATGGGGATAAAATCATGGTTCTGACTTACTTGTTACTTCAAAATCTGAAATCATATAATTCACATAGGTATCGGGTGTTCATAACCCCCCAACACTGAATGATTCATAAAATATAATATCAAGCTTGAAATACCGTAATATGTAATCATGGTTCAAAGATCCAAAACATATATATTTTATCAAACATATGAAAATCATGAACTCGAACATGAGAATGTCTAAAAGCATGAGGAAACAACATGACTTCATGGGTAAATTCATAGTTTGGGGATTTATCCTGAGACCAATTGAATGTGACATGGAAAATTAAAACTTGAAGCATTGGATAACATAACTTATCCATGAAATCATACTTGGACATGAATTGAGTTCAAATAGCTAAGGAAAAGAAAAAAATAAACTCATGTTGAACATATGCATCTTCATAATAAAAGAAATCTCATCTTTTTAATCAAATAATAGTTGTTGGGGTCCATGGGTGAAAGGGATCCATGAATAAACTCCCACATACTTTAATTAGATGAATTCTTGAAGAAATCTTGAAATTGAAGAATGAATCATGTAGACACGTGACTTTTGACCCTCCCCGAATTTTAACCGATTTTTTGGCATTAAATATTTATATTTTTTCCGATATTTATTTAAATCTTATTTTATTTTTTTAATAAATTTTAGAGGAAAATAAACAAATAAATAAAGTTACATTTTTTGGGATATTTTTATTTTTATTTTATTTTTAGTTTTGTTTTCTATAATACGAAAATTCAAAAAATATATATTTTTCTTTAATTTTAATAAACATGCTAGTGGTCTTATTACTCACTTATAGTATTTTATTTTTTATAAAATTTTATTGTATTTTTTAAATAAAAAATAATTAGTTAATATTTTTTTTTTATTATTATTATTTTATTTTATATATTTTAAATAAATAAATAAAACTTTCTTCTTATCCTAAAGAAAACTACCCCAACCACCCCCACTTTTTCCTCAACTCCCTCAACCTCCCACATCACACACCTATATAATATACACACACTACAACACACGGACAAGAGAGGAAAAAACAAACAAAAAAAAGAACATTGGAGAGAAAACCACAGATAAAAAAAAGGGACAACAATTGTAGACAAAAAAAAACAAGAGACAAAGAAACCGTGAGAAAACAAGAAACAAAAAAAGCGAACACAGTTAAAGGGAAAAAAGGTAAAAAATAAATAAATAGTGACTCAGTGAGAAAAAAATAAAAACAAAAAACAAAAAAGTAAAGTTCGGAGCTTCCATTCGAGTTTTTGTCTTGAAGTAAAAGCTTTTTTCGTTTGGTTTAGTTCGTCATACAAGTTCTTATTCAATCCTTATACTATTATTTTTATGGTGAATCGAAGTATGAATGAACACTTTTATATTATTCAGTACATCTATTTATTTCTTTTATATGATTCGTAATCCATTGCTTTATTTATAATTAGATTGTGGATTAGAAATAATATTGATCAGATTAGATTCGCACTTTGAATGAGATAATTTGAAAGCAATTAACACTTAAAAGTGTAAAGTTATTTGTCTAGTTAGCGTGCAAATTATTCTATAGACCATGCATGCATGCAAAATTAGAAAATAATTAATAAGATTGAAAAAAAAGAAGGAAAAATACACACAAAAAAAGGGAAACAGAATGTTTGAAAATAAGAAAACCGGGCTCGTTTGTTTGTTTTTTTGGGGTACTAATGATTTGAAGAAGTATAGGAGTTGGGAAAATAGTGATGATGAGACTTACGAATAGAAAAATAATAATACTAGTTCTTTTTTTGTTTATTTGCTATCTTCGTTATACTAGTTTTGTTAAATGTAACTTTACTAGTAATTAACTTTGTTACGTGGTCACGTAAATTTGACTTTAAGTAGTCATATTAAGTTATATATTAATTTGTTCGCCAAGTGCAAGATTAATCCTATTTCATTGTTTATTTTTTATTTTTTATTAAAATGTTTATATATATATATTTAGTAATAGTAATAAAAATAGCTATGTATATTCTCCTGGCCTAAACCAATTTTTTTATCTCATTAATAATTAACTAATGTGAGAATGAGCGATATGGGATGCGGATCTATTCTAAACCCCATCGTATAAAAGAAAAGTAAGGAGAGGAAAAAATCATTTGTGAGGGAGTGAGGCATGTGGTGGAATAATCCAAAACTCGTTGTAAATAAAGGGTGAAAAAAGAATAGAAAATAAATAAGAAAAATTATCTCGAGTTTAGAAGAGATGAAACAAATGTCTTTTAACGCTAGATAAGCTTTAGGAACATTTAATATATTTGTCTCGATTAAGAATGTGACGTACGCATCTTTCAGGGACGTTTAAAATAATTCTAGGATGCAATAATGCACCTTGGCTAAGATCGTTCTAAAATTGATTTTCACTAGTTTAATATAAGAGGTATAGACAAATACTAGATATTAAAAATAAGCGAATTGAGGCCAACAAACATAATTTATTCAAAATAGTTAAACCTAAGTATAAGTTGATAAAAACGACAGTGCTTGAACTACGGGACTCGAGGGGTTCCTCACACCTTCCCCTCGGTCAACAGAATTCCTTACCGGGTCTTCTGCTTTTACAGACCAAAATAAAGAGTCATTTACATTTGACTAGGGATTCAATAAGGTGACTTGGAACACCATAACTCAATTCCAAGTGGCGACTTTGTAAATAAAATACTCCCTATTAAAAATCACCACTTTAATAGGAAAAACCCTTCGACTTCGAACCCTTCAGGCGGAAAAAGGGTGTGACATCTCAAGGGTGAAAAAAGAATAAAAATAAATAAGAAAAATTATCTCGAGTTTACAAGAGACGAAACAAATGTCTTTTAATGCAAGATAAGCTTTAGGCACGTTTAATATATTTGTCTTGATTAAGAATGAGACGTACACATCTTTTTGAAACATTTAAAATAATTCTAGAATGAAATAATGCACCTTGGCTAAGATCGTTCAAAAATTGATTTCCACTAGTTTAATACAAGAGGTATAGACTAATACTAGACATTAAAAATAAGCGAACTGAGGCCAGCAAACATAATATATTCAAAATAGTTAAAGCTAATTATAAGTTGATTAAAGAGACCATTCTTGAACAACGGGACTCGAGTGGGCCTCACATCTTTGACACGGTCAACAGAATTTCATGCCCGATCATCTGTTTTCGCAGATCAAAATAAAGAGTCATTTGCTTGTGACTAGGGATTCAATAAGATGACTTGAAACACCATAACTTAATTCCAAGTGGTGACTCTCTAAATAAAATAATCCCTATTCAAAATCGCCGCTTTAATAGAAAAAACCCTTCGACTTCGAACCCTTCGAGCGGAAAAGGGGTGTGACATCTCTGGCAACTCCGCTGGGGATTAACTAGAATTCAAACTTTTATTGTTGACTTATACTTTCTTTAATTATTGTTGCTATTATGTTTGTTGGACTAATGTGCTACTTGTTGCTCATTTATTGTTTTGATAGTGCTGAATTGTATTATAAATTGTCTTCTCTTACGCACCCCCTCTGAGTCTCTAAAATAGGATAGAAGGAATGGAACACATGCATCTTACCTAATTTTTGAGATAGACGGAGTGTCAAGGAACCTAGTTATCCCTAGTAGGTTCTGCTTTATTTGCATCATGTGTATTTGACTTTGCGGGACTCGGTATAGGGGTCGGGTTTGTTTAGGACAGGTGTCTCATTTTATAATGACCAGCATGTGCATACTATGTTCTCTTTGACATTTATTTGGAAGGCCATTTGGTTGTTTACTGGCTTTAGGTAACTTGGTAAAATGAAAGAGAGTATATTGTCCTCAAATTTAACAAATTATTTTTTCAAGGAAATTAAAAATATATATAGTGTTTAAGGTCTTCATGAACTACGAGTGTCTGATTTTCACTATTTAGCGTAATACGTAGGAAGCCATAATCGCGTTCGGTGATATTCTTAAGAAAACTTTTGAAAATATTAAGCCCTGACCCATCCATTATTACCAAAGTAAAAATAGTATTTATGTGGTTGGTTTTTGGCTAAATTGACATTTCGTTGATACAACACCAGGTCCAAAGAACATACAAGATGACCCACAAAAAATAGTATAGGGTTTGAGATGAGTTGGTGTAGACTATTAGAAATGAGGAATAAGAATAAATGGCATGGAAAGTGAGAAATTTGGAGCAAAATATGAGAAACATGCTAGTACTAGGAGAGAAAAAGAGAGTTCTTTACAAGGATTTGTACATGTTTAACAAATACACTTGCCTTTAGAGTGTAAAACACAAAAGTTGGACATGTACGAGGGCCATGATGATCCTTTGGCTCATATGAAAAGGTTTTGTAATCAATTAAGAGGAGTAGGAGGAAAGAAAAACTGTTGACAGCTTACTTTGGAGAGAGTTTGATGGTGATAAATTTAGATTGATGTGGTCACAAATGGATGCAATTCACACAGTAGACAATATATCAGACCACTAGAGAAGTACTCAAAAATCACTAAACAATCTAACTTCCTCAAGTACTTGTATTAATCCTAATTATCTACAAAATATGCTACAACAACAACCTACCCTACACCCTCAACTTAAAATCAGAAATAAACTGCTCTAAGGGTTAGGGTATACCTGAAGGCAATCAAGCAGATGGATCCTGGGTCTTCGACCTTGCTACTGCATCATATATTGTCTTCTCTCCATCGGGAGGATCTGGCTTTATAGTAGCTGGAGCCCTGCTAGATGAGGCACCTGCAGCCCTACCTCGGATGGATGCCTCACAAATTGGTGTTGCTGCAACACCCCGATATCTGGCTTTACCTTGTACAATGCCGCTCTGAATCTAGAAAGATCAACCCCTGACATTTCTTTTTCCCGCGCATCGAATCGGTTCTCTAAATCTGCAACCCGCTCAGGCAAAGTCACAAAAGGATCAAGGGCAGCCTTGATTCTCTTATCCACTGCAGCAACAAACTTTTTGGCAAAAGTATGTAGTTTTGCCTCACACAACATGTCTTGTTTAGATAATTTTCGGATATCGATCGGATGAAATGCAAAACCTGTTGCTGCTGTAGGAACTGAAGGGATGGCTTTAGTATCAGGCACTGGTCCTTCCTGTGCTGAAGAAGTTGGCTACACAGGCTCAAAATCTTGCACTTCCACATGAGGTGCTGCACCGGCATCTGTAATTGGAGGGTCTACTGCTACCTCTGTACGTCTATCAAGTCTCAATCCTGGCTGATTTTTATAAAACCGTATGGGGTTGTGAGTCTTTCGGATAGGAATATCATCATCAACCCCTGCAATCTTTGGCACATTAGCAGCTCAGCACAATCTCTGATAAGACAGGGAAAAGGGTAAGCAGTGTCGGTTCTCGACATTCTAATCTTCATCTCATTAGGAATGATTTACCTAAAATTTAGAGGAAGGTTCTACATCATGCTCGCCACTAGAATAGCTCGGTCATCACCCAAAATATTGTCTCCATCAATGGGTATCATCCAGACATGCACTATACCCCACCAAAACTTTGCCTCTTGAGTCAAAGAGGACTTGCAAATTCTTTCATTTAGGTTTGTTACCCATGCAGGTTCTCCTTCAGCTATGATGTTGGCCAACCACGGACGTTGTTTTTCTCGGTTTCAAATCTGAGCATAGACTGATGGTGTGGTGTCTTGAGGAGTGACGTAAGAACCATGCAAGAACCTGTTGATGGTTCTGATTGAGACATCAACCCTTACGCCAATCACCTGCACTCTATCGAATAGGGGCCGGTCTACTACTCTTTTACCTGGCTTGCACATGTTTTCCATCTAAGCCTGGTAGTTTGCGTAGAACTCCCAAACCAGTGCAGGACAAAATGAACCTCCTCCTTTTGTGGTCCGTCCCAAGCCATACTCTTGGAACTTTTGTTCCACTTCAGGGTACTTGCTCAACCCTCTGGTGATAATCATCTTTTCTTCCTGAATTGGCCTCTTATCACTTTTTCTATCAGTTTTATGGAGCCCAGCAATTAAGATGCTCTCTTTCTTGGGAATTTTCCACCTAGCATTATCTCAAACTTTGGGGTTCTTACATTTGATAAGTGTTCCCTAAGATGGAGACTCTTCATAATTTTTTTGTTTAGTGGACGGGGATCCAGATGTTGTTCCCTCAGACTCAGACTCCTCATACCCTTCTTTTTCCTCTTCTTTATATACGGCATGGTCAAACTCATGCCGTTCAGAACCCTCTTGCTCAGTGGCAGTATGTTCAGAAGTTGCACTTTTTGGTTGTGTTGTAGTCTCAGTATCATCACTATCCTCCACTTCAATGGGTAGAGGTGACGAAGGTTTCTTCGAAATTTGATTCTCTTTTTGCTTCCTGAACAAGGGTTCTTCCTCCTCGTAATCAAATTCCTCATCCTTACGATGTACACTTTCTTTGGTGTTTTGGGGCTCATTCTTTTTGGTGCCATTTTAAGGTTCCAGTAGTAGTAGAAAAACCATTGGTTAGTCCACAAGAGAACAAACACAAACACATTAATCATTTTGATTTATTCATGCTTCAGGTTCCAAGTGTGATGATAATTCTTGATAAGCCATCACGACTGTGATAGTTTATCACAATGGTCGTCAACCTTAGACAGTACTTTCAAAATTTTATCAACTTTTGATGAAATTCCTGATAAGCCGTCCCAATTGTGATAGCCTATCATGAATTTCTTCATCTCTTATCAGAACTCACTTTTGATATTAACTCAATTTTTGGTCCTCATTATTTCTCAAAATCCACTAGAATTTCGAGTGTGAGCTGTCTTTTTAAACCTTGGGCTTGTACAGCAGACCCTAGGTGTGATTTTAGCTCCTTTCAAATTGAACTTAGTTCAAGCATCTTGGGGACTGGTTTTTCATCTATCAATCACTTACCATAAGAAAAGAAGGGTTAAAGTTAGAGTATACCTGATGGGGGCCCTTAATCTGATTACAAGTACAAGAGGAAGTATGAAATAGGAAAAATCTCTTGATTGTGAATTTCAAACGCACGCACAAGGGAACTTGTTTTCTTGATGTGTTTTGTAGAGAGTAGGAAATAAACTAACTAAGGAAATAAATAAACTAAAGGAAAAAAATTAAAACTAGCGGAAATTCTAAAAGGTTCCTGTGCTGGGCCGGGTCAAATTTGATTTAAACTAGGCCCAGAATTTTAGATTTTAAGGCTTTGGGATGAGGATGACTTTTTATGGCTTATCACAAGTGTGACATCCTATCACCAACGTCGGCACCCCTAAGAAGAGGTTTCCTCAAGTTTGGCCTATCTGATGATATTTCTAATAGCTTATCACAGTTGTGATGGCTTATCAGAGATGTCGTCATGGCCTTTCAGCTGACCTCTTAATTTTTGATCTGCTCTGTAAAAAATCCTAGTTATAAAAGTAAAAAAACTTTCTTAAATATAAAAACTTGGGGTTTCCTGGCAATAACGCCTGATTTATTGTCCCGGCATGACTTGGTTGTCTTGACTACTCAGACTTCGCCAAGACAACCTGTTGATACCCCTTTACCATCATCATAGAAGACGTCAATGATTGAGAAAACACTCATCTCATATTGCTGAGTCATGGATGAGTGTTCTTTGAAGTGTGCTTCTTTGTCATTGAACCTAAACTTTAGCTCGTTCAACTACATGTCTACTAGTAATCTCCCAGTTGCAAGTAGTATCCTACCTAAGATGATGGGAACTTCAAAATTCACTTTGCAATCTAGGAATATAAAATTAGCAGGCAGAACAAAATCGGTTACCTTTACCAAAACATCATGCAGTATGCCTATAGGCCTCTTCACAGATCTATCTGCCATTACCAACTACATATTTGTTGGGGTAGGATCCCCCAAACCCAATTTCTTGTACACAGCCAGTGGAATTAAATTTATACTGGCGCCCAAATCGCATAATACTTTTGTAAACTTCAGTGGGCCAATAGTACACGGGATGGTAACCGTTCCCGGATCTTTTTTTTCTGCACTAAAGACCTTGTAGAGATAGCGCCACAATGGAGAAGATTGTGCTCCCGCTCATGGATAACCTTTTGTTTCTTGGTTACAAAGTCTTTCATGAACTTCGCATATCCTTGTATTTTCTCAAGTGCCTCAACCAAAGGCACATTAATTGTCAATTGCTTGAGCATTGCCATGAATTTGTTGAATTTGACATCATCAGCCTTTTTCTTCAATAGTTGAGGAAAGGGAGGTGGTGGTCTCGGGATAATTTCAACACCACATCCTCTTTCTTTTCTTTTTCTTTCTCCGAAGAATCAATAGGACTATCCAGCTTCTTAGACTCCACTGGTTTTCTTTCTTTGAATTCATCAACAACTACCTCATCATCTACAGATTTGCCCACAGAAGGGCCAGATAAGATCTTACCACTCCTAGTGATAATTTCCATACATGAGACAACATTCCACGGATTCTGAATCATATCACTAGGAAAAGTACCACTTTTTCTTTGGTTCAGTGTTGTGGAAAGTTGGCTTATCTACTGCTCCAACTGCTTAATAGAAGTGGAGTTCGAACTAACCAACTGACTCAGGGTAGAGAATTCATTCTTGATAGTGGTTACCCCCGAGTTGGTAGCCTTAACTCCTTTCAATAAATTTTCCATAATGTCCTCTATGGACATCTTACCAGATCTATTCGGTGCATCGTCCTGACTTCCAGGAGGAACATACAAGCCACTCCTGTCAATATTGTTTCTCTAGTGTCCTTGCTTCCTGTCTTTATAATCAGGCTTGTCATAAAAGTTCCGACCTTGATTCTCTTGGCTATTGCCTTGGAAACCTGATTACTCACATAGTTTGCCTTCTCATCTGCATTAGTAGAAACACTGTACTGAGACTCCAAAGACTTAACCTTTTCAATCTTTCCTGACAGCAAGTGCTTGGTCAGCAAGTCCATCTGAGTCTTTAAGTGGGTCATGTCTTGGTCTCGCTCTTCATCCCTCCTGCACTGCTCCGCAGTCATACCAAAAGAAATAGTTGGGATAGATACCACATAATTCCTAGTATGCCAGGCCCAACTCTGTTTGGTCATTCTATTCAGCATGTCTGAAGCATCTTAAAAAGAAAGGTCAATGAATGAACCACCCGCAGCATTATCAACAATTTGATTTGTCATAGATTTAAAAGATCTGTACAAAGTATCCATCAAGTGCAAGTCCATCATGTTATGGTTCGGACATTGTGCCATCTTCTTCTTGAATCTCTCCCAAGTTTAATGCAACTCTTCAGTCGGGAGCTGCCTAAAGTTACTGATTTCATCCCTCAACTTTACACTTCTGGAGGTTGGAAAAAACCATTCCAAGAACTCCTCTTTCAACTGTCTCCAGTTGGTTATAAAGTCAGGCTCTAGCTAATTTAATCACATTGTTGCCTCCTCAGACAGAGAAAATGGAAACAATCTCAATCGTATCGCATTTTGGATTACTCTCGGATTATAAAAATATTTTCAAATGGTGATAAAGTTCACTAAGTGCATGTTTGGATCATCACCATGCAAGCCTCCAAATAACCCCTTCAGATTTAGGAGTTGGATCATGGTACTTATTATGCTGAATTTGTCACCACGTGCTAACAGCGGAGGAATGATAGCACCCGTTGCAACTGCTCCATACATTTCTTTATCATCGTCATAAACCTCGTATTGGATAGGATGTTTACCATACCTTCCTCTGATTAATGGTTTCTGTTGAAATTTTGCTGCACTAGTACAGCAAGTTGCTCTGCTCGCCTTGGGCTTTGAGGATTCAGAAATTCCTCATCATCCAAGTGTTCATCATCATGGTTTTTATGATTTACTTGTTGACCTAAGTTCTGTAAATTCACCTGAGCCCTGGCCAAGGCTACCAGTCTGTCAGCCTTTTTTTGTTCTGCCATTCTCCCGATCAGCTGAGGTTCCAGATTAATTGGTAATAATGGTTCTCTGGAACATCTTGTTTTTGGCATAAACAACAACGTACCTACAATAAACAAAAACAATAAATAAATGTAAATATAGGAAACCTAACTAACATATAATTAGTGAACAAAACTTTCAATTTTCAACCATATTCCCCGGCAATGGTGCCATTTTTGATAACACTCAAACTACACTCTTGAATGGGTGTAAGCGAATATTATCAATATAAAACCAAACTAGGTTAGGGTCGAATCCCACAGGGAATAAGGTGTGAAATCAAGTCAATTACAATTTAATTCACTGATAGTTTAATCTATCCTGAAATGGGGGTTTAAGTTTCACAAGTAATTGTTTGACACTTTGATTTCGATGTTTGTAACCAAGATTTTATGAGATAACCAAAATTATGTTCACCAGGGCTTACGGTACATGACAGATGCTAAAGGTGATTCAAGATTCTCATGTTGGTTAGGATAACAAGCTATCTTTATTGATGGTATGCTCAAATGTATCTCGACCTATTTAGCCACACTTATCTTTTATTTTTCTTCACTTTTCAGCCTTTTTGCTTTCATTATTTTTTGTTCTCCTACATCTCAATATTTACTACAAAAATCAAAGTAAACTTATCAAAAGAAACTAAAGTTTCTCAAGACCTTACAATTATTTAGAGTTAGAAGCCTCAAATATGGTAGCATAGGCTCACACACCAGGATCGATGACAATGAAGGTGTATTTCCTTAAGTTCACCTATTTGTTTAAGTATGCTCCCGAGTTGATAGCTGACTCTAGATTCTGTATAAGTAAGTCTATTATTGGAGTGTCTGGTTTGGTAGTTAAGGAATGTAGGACTTCTATGATTATTGGGTATATGGATATTGCTAGGGTGATGACTCATGACGAACAGATTGAGGCGAAAGCTTGAAGGAGAGAAAGGGGAAATAAGAAGTCTAGAACCAAACAGTTTGAGTATGGACAACCAAGGTCTAGAAGAGGAAATCATTTGCAGTTTTAGGTTCACTCATCTATGCCTGTGCCATCTTCAGTAGTTCCCCTACACCTAAAACCAAGCAGAAGAAGTAGGGCAGGTCTACTATATTTAGGTCTCAAATTAGTGTGGGTGAAAGGCCCAGTTACCTGTCATATGTGAAGTATGGTAAAAAACACTTTGGTGAGTATGGTAAGAAGGGTTTGTTATGGATGCGACAAGTTGGGTCACATAATCAAAGACTATTTGTATGCTAAGAAGGAAAGTAGGGATGTTCGTCCCCATACTTAGGCTACTAGCACACCAGCTCCTTCATGTCTCCCAGTCCATTCTATGGGCGCATCATTCAGTACCGATGGTGGTCAGTGCTAGAATCAATTCTATGCTTTACCATCATGATAGGAGCGAGAAAGTTCACCATATGTTAATACTGGTATGCTTCGTGCCTTCTATTTTGATTTTTATGTGTTTTTAGACCCCGGATCACCTTTCTCTTATGTGAATCCTTTAATTGTGGCAAATTTTGGGATAGATCATGAACAACTCTCCAAACCCTTCTGAGTTTCCACCTTAGGAGGTGAGTCAGTTGTTGCCAGATAAGTCTATAAGAAGTTTCCTATCACTGTCCAGTATAAGATTATACTAGAAGACCTAATAGATTAGAAATGGTATATTTTGATGTTATTCTAGGCATGGATTGACTCCATTCATCCAATGCAATAATAGATTGCAGCACCTGTGCGGTGAAGTTACAGTTTCCTATTGAGGTAGTTATTGAGTGGGAAGGTAGTTCCGAATCTCCCAAGATTAATTTCATATCTTATCTTAAAGCTAGAGAGTTTATATCTCAAGGCTGCATTTATCATTTAGTTTGAGTAAAAGATACTTAGTCTGAAGCTCCAACAGTTCAGTCAGTTTGTATAGTCAATGATTTTTCGGAGGTGTTTCCCGAATATCTATCAGGGGTACCTCCCGATAGAGAAATAGAATTTGGCATTGATCTTCATTCTTGTACTTAACCCATCTTTATACCTCTATATCCTATGGCTCTAGTGATCTTAAAAAGTTAAAAGAGTAGCTTAAAGACCTCTTATGTAAAGGTTTCATAAGGCCCAATGTTTCTCCATTGGGTTCTCTAGCCCTATTTGTGTGTAAGAAAGATGGCTCTCTCCGAATGTGAATCAACTACCTCTAGTTAAACAGTCACAATCAAGAACAAATATCCTCTTCCTAGGATTGATGACTTATTCGACCAGCTTTAGGGTGCAGTTATTTCTCTAAGATAGACCTCAAATTTGTCTATCATAAGCTTAAAGTAAGGGAGTGTGATATTACAAAGACATCCTTCAGAACTTGTTATGGTTTCTTCAAATTTCTAGGCATGTCCTTCAAGCTAACGAATGCCCAGCAGTCTTCATAGACTTGATAAATAGAGTGTCCAAGTCGTACTTGTACATGTTCATCATAGTATTTATTGATGACATCCTTGTCTATTCCTGTAGTGAGAATGACCATGTAAACCATCTCAGAATTGTGTTGTAAACTCTTAGAGATCATTATTTATTTGCCAAACTCAATAAGTGTGAATTTTGGCTAAGTTCAATAGTTTCCTTATCCATATTATTTTCGGTGATGACATTCGAGTTTGTCATCAAAAGACCGAAGCAGTGAGAAACTAGACTAGACCTATCTCTCCATCAGACAGTAGGAGTTTCCTGGGTTTGGCTGGCTATTACTGATGGTTTATTGAAGGGTTTTTGTGTATTGCATCCACCATGTCTATATTAACTCAAAATAAAGTTAACTTTCAGTAGTTAGATTCTTGTGAGAAGTGTTTTTGAGAATTAAAGACTCGACTCACTATAGCCCCAGTTTTGACATTACCAGATGGTTTTGATGGGTTTGTTGTTTACTGTGATGCTTCTAGAGTTGGTCTGGGTTGTGTTTTGATGCATAGAGGTAAGGTCATAGCCAATTCCTCTTGACATCTTAAACCTAATAAAAAGAACTATCCTACCAATGATTTTTAATTAGCAGTTATTGTATTTTCCTTGAAAATTTAAAGGTATTATCTTTATGGGGTGCATGTTGATGTGTCTTGGACCACAAATGCTTGCAGTATGTGTTTTCTCAAAAAGATTTATATCTTCATCAGAGAAGGTAGTTAGAGTGGCTAAAAGATTATGATATGAGTGCTTTGTATTATTAAGGCAAAACCAATGTAGTGGAAGAAGCCCTTAGTAGACTGTCTAGGGGTAGTGTTGCTCATTTTTAGAATAATAAAAAGAAGTTGGTTTAGGATGTTCATCAGTTGGATAGATTAGGTGTTCGTTTGGTTGATTCAGTTGAAGGTAGTAAATGGGTTCAGAATAGTTCAGAATCTTGTTTGGTTGCTGAAGTGAAGGGGAAACATGTAAGTCCCGAATCTGGTACCCGAAATGCTACACGTTACTCAAGACCCCGAAGGACCATAAGCTAACCCATACTGATATTTGTACATGGATATTGGATAATATACTGTATAATGCAGAAAACATGAACCAAAAGGCCATAAGGTTCAAAACTGTACATTAAGATTTACTGAACATGATTAACTGAACTGACTGGACTGAGTTAACTGAGTTTTATTGACTGACAGAATGTTACTGAGGTCTGATAACTGACTAAGATTTACTAAAGTTACTGAGTTTTCCTAAGTCATGAGACTGATTGAATTCTACTGAACACGGCTTGACTGAGAGTATCTTGAAAACATGACATAGGCTCTAGGCATACAACTAAATTGTTGGGTACAAGTACCCCCAGGACTCGATGGAAAGAAACTGAAAAAGTATGACTTTCTTGAATACATGTCCAACATCACAATCCCTAATTCATTTATTAAGGCATTTCGTCAAACAATTGATATGCATAAACTTGTACATAAATGGGAATTTCGTACTATCATACTAGTGGGGTACTTTTTCTTCACATAGGCATTCAATCAAACACATGGTGATCATGGTATGTAGACAACATCTCACAACAAGTAAACATCATGATTCAACTCTAATTTCACCATTCAAGGGTTTAATCATGGATTCACATGAAACTACACCTATAATAATCAATTCCACTTACAATTATCACAAAACATGGAATAGAATTCAATTGGTCATTATCAACATGATAAAAAACAAACCAAACATGAAATCCATAAAAATCCATACACTTGAACTTTGAAAAGATATTCTTGGGCTTCATGGACGAAAGAAGTCCATGAATAAACACTATGCATACCTGGGTGAGTGATTTCTTAAAGATTTGTGGAGGAAAACTTGAATTTTTTTCTTGGAATTAAGCACCTAGGGTTTCTTGTTCTTGGGGATTTATCCTTGAGAGAAACCCTATTTTGTTGTTGTAGTAGAATAAAGAACTTATGAGCTATCATAGGGTGTAATTAGGGGTAAAATCGGGTGGGAAAAGACCCAAATACCTAAAATAACTGAATGGGATGTGCGATGGCTCATGCCATGGTCCGTCTCTAGCTCGATGGCCTGTCATTTCAACCATCGTAGGTAGGCCAGGATAGGGACTCACTGCGTAAGTAGAGACGGCTTGGGCAACAGTCCATCGCAAGTTCGATGGTACGTCAACTTGTCCATCACACCTTATCTAGAAGGTTGCCTCACTACCTTAGTTATGACGGTCAAGACGGTGGGCCATGGTGATGGTCCATCACTAGGTCGAGAGTCTGTCAACCTGGTCGTTGCACCTGGGCGATTCTGACAGCTTTGAGTAAAACGTCCATAACTTTTTACTCCGATATCGAATTTAGACGAAATTGGTATCGTTGGAAAGCTAATTTAATTTTCCACATGATAAAAAGTGAAATTATTAAAAATTCCACGTGCACAAAATGGGATTTATCTTTCAAAGTAAATTTCTAACATTCTTGATATAATTTCAAGCTAGGAAAAACTATGGGGTCTTACAAAACAAGATAAGGACTCCAGTTAATGGTTTGAGATAGAAGAATGTGGAACTGATTAAAGAGGGATATTATTAAGTTTGTAGCCAAGTGTGCTAATTTTCAATAGGTTAAGGTTAAGCACCAAAAGCCTGGTGGTAACCTGTAGGAGTGTAGTATTCCTACTTGGAAGTGGGAAAAGGTAAACATGGACTTAGTGATAGGGTTACCCCATTTGCGATGTTAGCATAATTCGATTTGGATTATTATAGATAGAATGAAAAAATCACCCTATTTCTTTCCAGTTCATACTTCCTATTCTGCCGAGGATTATTCTAAGCTTTATATCAGAGATTTGTTCAAATTGCATGGTGTTTTTTTGTCCATCATTTCAGATAGGGGTACTCAATTTATCTCTCACTTTTGGAAAGCCTTTCAGAAAGATCTTCATTACCAAGTTCATCTTGTTATTGATTTTAATCCTAAGATAGATGGTAAAGCAGAGAGGACAATTCAAACCCTAGAGGACATGTTGAGAGCATGTGTTATTGAATTCAAGAGTAGTTGGTATGATCATTTGTCATTGATCGAGTTCACCTAGAATAACAATTATCATCCTAGTATCCAGATGGCTCATTTTGAGGCTCTTCATGGGAGAATATATACGTTACCTATTGGTTGGTTTGAGGTAGTTGAAGCTACATTGATAGGGCTAGATGTGGTATTTGAAGCTATGGAAAAGTTCAATTGAATTGAGAGAGGCTTAAGGCAGCTCAGAGTTGTCAGAAATCTTATGCAGATGTGAGGAGAAGGGATCTTGAGTTTGAGGTTGGTGGCTTAGTGTATTTAAAGATTTAAACATGAAGGTGGTGAAGAGATTTGGCAAAAAGGAGAAGCTTAGTCAATGATATGTTGGCCATTACAGAATATTGAGTCATGTTAGGAAGGTAGCATATGAGCTTGAGTTGCCCATCGATTTGTCTTCCGTTCATCCAGTGTTTCATGTATCGTTTGTTAAGAAGTGTATTGGTGATCGAGTTGTTATAGTTTCTTTGGAAAACACCAAAATTTAGGATAGCCTTTCTTATAAAGAAGTTCCAGTTGAGATACTTGATCACCAGATTTATAGACTAAGGAACAAAAAAGTTTCCTTGGTTAAAGTTCTTTGGCGGAATCAGTTTGTTGAGGGGACCACTTGGGAAGCAGAAGTGGATATGTGCACCAAGTACCCTCATCTTTTCTTCCCAAGATCATACTTAGTTTAAGGTAACATTAGATTATCTCTTGTCCATTCTCAATTCTAGCCATATAATCATTTTTATGTCATTACTTGCATTCACAAATCAGTTCAGTCATGTAATCATGCTTCCAGTTATGAATATTTAGTATGAAGTCTCAGTCCCTCAGTATTTTCAATTTAGTCAGTCTCATTTGAGGAAGAATGTTCCCAAGGGGGAGATATTGTAAGACCACGCGAGATACTAGCTCAATTTTGCTCACTATTGCAAGTCAAAGGGGGTCCAAGACTTAGAAAAATCTCACTAATTTTTAGGAATTAGTCATTTCTAAAGCCCCTAAACTTTAATGATTTTATTTTTGACCTTCACGACATCAAAAAGTTAATTTTAATGTTGATTCATGGTAGGGGTATTCAACAGTACAACTCGGCTGAGTTACTGAATTTTTGAACAAGCGTAAAGGTGTGTTTGGATTTCCAAAACATTGTCATCACACAGTTAGCCAATGGAGCATGCCCCAATCCAATGGTATGGGTGCCCGCGACAAAGGCCGCAGCGCGTGGTACAGTCCGGCAGACCAGAGCCTGCGACGCGTGCTCACTCGTGCCCCCTTGTTTTTCCATCTTCTATTTCTATTTTTCCAAGAGTATTTGGTTCTTTTACCTTCACCCACTTAGTCTATAACACAAGATTGAGGGTCCCAAAAGGAAAAATTGATCATTCTTTTCACAAATTCTTTTAAACAAAGTAATCCTCAGTCAAGAAAAGACTCTAGCCTCTTAAAAATTCAAGTTCAAGCTTAAAGAATGCAACCAAGAACTTTTACTAATTCATCAATTAAGGTATGAGGGATTATGAACAAGGGTATCCTTTCACCCTTGTGCCCAAATTGCATGATTTTAAGATTTAATTCACTTGTTTTGAAATAGCGTTCATACCCAAATATATATATTGCTAAAGCATATGATTTGATGATATTTAAAGATTTTAGAATATCAAGAAGTTCTTATGTTTATGCTTTTAACTTACATGATTTATGTTATGAATGAGATTGCACTACCTTGACTTGTTATTGTTGAAGTATTTCTAGATTGTCATTGAGCATGAAGTTTTATTGGGATTTGACATGAGCTTGAAGTATGGGTTTTAAGCCCTAAGTTTGAGTATTGAGACATCAAGAATATTATGCTTTTAAGTATTCTATGATAAGCTTATTTCAAGATTTAAGCAAGAATTGATCTTTTGATCCTCATCTAAGAGTTGGAATCCACATTTATTCATTTTGATTAATTTAAATCCAAGAGAAGCATAACTGGTTTTCATTATAAACCTTTATGCTATTTTAAAGTAGTAATATGGGATTAGTATTTAGCACCGAGTTGGGTGTGAGGGAAAGGTCACATACCCCAGAGCTGCATACCATCGTAGGTTCAAATCCCAATATGGGTCGAGTATAGTGACCACTCTAGTTTAGGTTCTATTCCAATGGAAATCATAGAACAACTCTACCAATGTGGGTGCGAGACATTGGACTCCATGATATCTCACATGGTTTATGTCAGTTAGAAGAACCTCCCAAAAGAAAGAGTAAAAGTACAACTTTTAGGACTAAGTGTTATGACTCACAAGATTTATACAGTATGCTTTATTATTCATGATTTATTATTTTCAGCTTTCAGTTATTCAAGCTCAAGGTGAGTCATTTACACTTGGCATGCATAGTTTAAAAGTTTATACTAATATTGAGTTACTGGTTTACTTATGCATTAACCCTCACATACTCAGTACATTCCAGAAGTAATAATCCACATATATTTCTCTGTGCTACATTTTCTTATAATATAGAACTTGGTGCTCAATTCCATCCGCATGATTGATTTAGTGTATCTCAACCTACATCCCAGCTCTTGGTGACTCCTCATAGTTCATGTGCCCATCCTACCATATTTTTTATTAATGAAGTACTCGAGTTATTTGATTTCAGTTTAAGAATGGTTAGATGGGGCTTGTCCTAGTGGATCTCTAGTTAGAAGTAGAGGCTTGTACGACTGTTTTCTATTTTGGATTCAAAGTATTGGTTTTAAAGATTTCGAAGTTTAACTTTCAGTTAAGACATTAAATTCTGTTATTTTGACATTTCATATGTCAAATTTATCTTTATTATGAGTTCCAAAGTTGTTAGAAGGCTTAAACGGTTAGCTTTGGACTACTTGTAGTCTTGAGCACCATGTGACGTCTAGGGTGTATTCCCGGGTCGTTAAAGAAAACAACCATGCAGACCCTTTTATAGAAGTTCTACTACAAAAATCTTTTGATAGGCATGTAGAAGTATTGGGTGTTAGAGTTGTATGTGCATGTTTATTAGTCTAAGTGGGAGATTATTAAGATATCCTATAAACAATACGTTTAGATATAGTATTATTTATTGAACAATTATTTATTTGTTTATTTAATTCAATAAAGGGTTACATTAAATAGGTCATTTTATCATACAGTCCTCAACTTATATATTAAATTATTTGGTCTAAAGTGTATGATCTTATACATAGAATATCCGATCATCGGTTCTTATATGTTAAAGCTATTGTTCATAATTGTTATAGTTTTTGACCTAAATTCTATTTGATATGGCCCTAAAAAGTTTGCAGTGCAACCCATATTTCTTATTATTCATGGATTCTATAGTGGTAGAGTAGGGATCTGGATGAGCCCACCACTGATCAGTTGGGGGTATGGGAGATTTATTTGTTTTTGATCCTAAATACACTGGTACACACATATTATATAAGTGCAATTAGTGGTTCATTTTTGGATGTTCAAAAAATACGTCATTCTCTTCATTGTATTCTCCATCCATCATAGTAAAATTTCTCTGCCTCTAGCCATGGTTTTTTTTGTAAGGGTTTCCACGTAAATCTATGTGTTCATCTTATTTTTCTTTTGCTTGTGGTATTACTTATTCTGTTCGATTATAGCAAAATGGTATCAGATAGATCAATTATTTTCTGGGTGATGTCAACCATGAAGTATGATATTCCATTATTGGATGGTAACACCAGATTTTCATTATGACAGGTTAAGGCATGGTGTTTCCTCACACAGATAGATTTGGATGATGCTCTATTTGGGTTTGATAAGATTCCCTCATCATGAACAGAATATGATAAATGACGTAAAGATCGAAAGGCTCTATCTCAGATCCATTTTCATTTATCCAATCAGAGTTTACAGGATGTTCTGAAAGAGACCACTGTCGTTGCGTTGTGGTGGAAACTGGAATCGTTATGTATGACAAAGAGCCTAACTAGTAAGTTGCATCTCAAAAAATGACTTTACTCCCATCATATGTCTGAGGGTGTGTCCTTGGAGGATCACCTATTTGTTTTTTATGAAATCGTCTCTGATTTAAAGACTCTGGAGGTGAAGTACAATAAGAAAGATCTAGGGTTGATTCTATTGTCTTTGCTACCTGCATCATACTCGAACTTTAGGGATATAATTTTATATAGTGGTGATACCCTAACCCTAGATGAAGTCTATGATGCATTTTTCTCTAAGAAAAAGATGAAGCATCTTGAGAATTGGTCGGTGACTCAAGAAGATGGTCTTATTGTTCGAGGAAGGACACATGAGAGGAATTTTGGAGGTGATGATAGAAATTGATTGAAATCCAGAAAATAAACAAAACCTGTAACTACTATAAGAAGAAGGGGTATATCAAATCTGAATGTTATAAGTTATAGAATAGAAAACAAAAGAAAGGTTAAAAATAGAAAGGAAACCAACCAGAGAAGTCTGGTGAAGCAAGTTTTGTTAAATATGGCGGTAGTTATGGAGAGCTCTTTGTAGTTTCTGATGGTAAACCCAAACCCTATGAGTATTGGATTCTGATTCATCTTGCATGCTTCATATGTGTCGCAATCAGGATTGGTTAACAAAAAATGAAACAGTCTCTAAAGGTGTTGTGTTGATGGGAAATAACTCACTTTATAAGATATCTAGAATCGGAACAATCAAGATCAAGATATTTGATGGGGTTGTGAGGACACTTAGTGATGTGTAATATGTCCCAAACCTGAAGAGAAATCTTATTTCCTTGAGTACCCTTGATTTGAGCGGATACAAGTACGCTGGTGAAAGTGGAGTCCTGAAGGTTTCCAAAGGTGCCCTTGTTGTGATGAAGGGAAAAAGAAATACTGCTAATTTGTATGTCTTTCAAGGCTATACGATTATAGGTGATGATGTTGTTTCTACTTCCTCTCTATCAGATAGTGATGTTGCTAATCTTTGGCCTATGCGTTTGGGACATATGAGTGAAAATGTGATGGCTGAACAAAGTAGGAGAGGACTTCTTGATGGCCAAAGTATTACCAAATTGGAGTTCTATAAGCACTGTGTTTTGGCAAAACGGAGAGAGTAAGATTTATTAAAGGCATCCACTAAACTAAAGGAACACTTGATCACTTTCTTTTTGATCTCTGGACATTCATTCTGATCTCTGAGGTCCTTCTAGATTACCTTCTAGAGGAGGTGCTAATTATATGTTGGTTATAATTGATACCTATTCCAGAAAAGTTTGGGTGTTCTTCTTAAAGCAAAAGAATAATTTGTTGCCTACTTTCAAGAAGTGAAAGATAATGATTGAAAAAAAAGGGAAGAAGGTAAAACGCCTTCAAACTGATAATGGTTTAGAATTTGTTCTAATGAATTTAATGTTTTTTGCAAGTTAGAAGGAATTGTGAGGCACTTTACAGTTTGTCATACTCTGTAGCAGAATGGTGTAGCCAAAAGAATGAATAGGACTATAATAGAGAAGGTGCGTTGTATTCTCTCTAATGCTAGTTCACCAAAGTATTTTTGGGATGAATCTTCTTTCATAGTTTATCTTCTTATTAATCGCTCTCCTTCAGTTGTGATTGATAAAAAGACTCCATAGGAGGCATGGTCCAGTACTCCTGCCAGTTACTCTAATTTGGGGATATTTGGATGTCCTGCTTATGCTCATGTTGATAATGGAAAGTTTGAACCTAGATCTATCAAGTGCATATTTGTGGGTTGTAAGTCTGGTGCTAAAGCATATAAGCTTCGTCCCTAGATGATCTTAGTGACATGAATCAACAAAAGTCAACCACCCACGTTGAGTTAAAGATTGGAGAAGAGTCCACACCAGTGACTACTTCTTGTTCTTGCCTGGAGATTCAGAGTGATACTATTTCTTCTTCACTACCAGTGGCACCACAATATTCTCTTGATAAAGACAGTCCTAGGAGAGATATTAGAACTCCTCAAAAGTATGCAAAAGCTGATTTAGTTACTTATTCATTAAATATAGCAGAAGGTATTGATTCCTATGAAGAACCTTCTTCTAAACAAGAGGCAGTTAGTTGTGATAATTCTGATCGATGGATGATTGCTATGCAGGATGAAATGGAATCACTTCACAAGAATGGCATATTGGATTTTGTGAAATAGCCTAAAGATAAGAAAGTTGTCCATTTAAAGTGAGTATATAAGAAGAAAGAAGGAACATGGAGAGTTGAAAATGTTAGGTTCAAATCAAGACTAGTTACTAAAGGTTACAGTCAGGTTCCAGGTGTTTACTTCAGAGATGTGTTTTCTCCAGTTGTAAAGCATAGCTTGATTTGATCCTTGGTATTGTGGCCATGCACAATCTTGACTATGAGAAATTGGATGTCAAAACTGCATTCTTACATAGAGAATATAAGGAGGATATCTATATGCAACAACCAGAGGGTTTTGTAGTCTCAGGAAAGGAGGTTCATGTATGCTTACTGAAAAAATATCTTTATGTCTTAAAAAAGTCGCCAGACAGTTGTTTAAGAGGTTTAACTCTTTTATGACTTCTCATATGATTAGGAGGAGGAGTTATGATAGTTGTATCTATTTCAAGGAGGTAAGTGATGGTTCGTTCGTGTATCTTCTCTTGTATGTTGATGATATGTTGATTGCCGCAAAGGATATGAGAGAGATAAGACAAGTCAAAACTTGTTAGTACTCTATTAGCAGCATATTTAAAACTCTCGACCACGTTATCTCCAAATACAGATAAAGAGCGTGACTATATTCCTCGAGTTCCATACTCTAGTGTTGCTGGGTATATTATGTACGTTATGGTTGTTCCTAACTTGATTTATTATTTGTAGTCAGTGCAGTTAGCAGATACATGGCAAATCCATGTAAAGAACATTGGAAAGTAGTTTAGTGGATTTTTAGATACTTGCATGGATTTACTGATATTTGTTTGCAGTTTGGGAGAAATAGATATTGAATAATAGGATATATTGATTCATATTTCGCAGGAGACCTTGATAAAAGGATGTCCCTTATAGGCTATGGTTTTACCATTGGTTGTTATGCTATCAGTCGAAAAGCTACTTTACAAACTACGGTTGCTTTGTCAACTATTGAGGTAGAGTACATAGCTATTACACAGGCTTGCAAGAAAGATATTTGGTTGAAGGGTCTGTTTGGCGAACTTAGCAAAGACTTACAAATTACTATGGTCTTTTGCTATAGTCAGGGTGTTATCTTCCTTACAAAAGATCAGATGTTTCACGTGAGGACAAAGCACATCAATGTTCGATCTAATTTTGTGTGTGAAATTATTGCTTGTGGTGATATTGTGGTATGAAAGATTAGTACCCATGATAACCCTATTGATATGATGACTAAGACACTACCAAGTGCCAAGTTTGAGCATTTCTTGGACTTGGTTGGTGTTAGCAGTTAAGATATGCTCTTAGGGGCTTTTGTGGAAGAGATGGATAGTTTTCTTGAAATGGATTTGAATTCATAAATAGAATTCATATCAAGGTGGAGATTGTTAGAGTTTGTCACCCAAGTTCAGTTTGATCCTGCCCTGAAAAGTTCGCGGTGCGACCCATGTTTGTGTTGATGGGACTAGGATTTATATGTATGCACATACTATATAAGTGCAATTAGTGGGTCGATTTTTGATGTTTAGAAAATAAGTCATTCTCCTCATTGTATTCTCCATTCATTATAGTGAAATTTCTCTACTTCTTCCCATGGTTTTTCCCGCAAAGGTTTTCACATAAATCTGTGTGTTCATCTTATTTTCTTTTGCTTGTGGTATTGCTTATTCTGTCCAATTATAACAATAATCATAGATTAAAATTTGGACAACCAACCAGAATGATTGTAGTATGAGATTAAAAGTAATTTGTCTTGATTACCAGAATAATATAGTTCTAACTTCTCTATTTAATACATATTCTCTAAGCTATTAAATATACTTATATTCTCAATTTTGATATAACTATTATAATCTGTATATATTATTTATCATATTGATTTATTAAAATGTAAGATTATGAGATGGGTCAATATACCTAGTAAATTGGATGATAATAATATAAATTGGTGAAATAATAAGGTAGTTGATGAAATTGATGTCTCGATATAGAGATTGATGATACATCTTTTATGAAAAGCTTATAAGTTTTTATGTGTATACCCGGTAGATGAATTGGTGAATCAAACATATGAAATAAGTTAAAAAATGCACTAAAATCATTATATTAAATTCATCAGTAATTTAATTTATTGATTAGTATCTATAATATTAAATGGGAAATTAGATAAGTTTCTAATGAATAATTTTGAAATAAAAATAGAGGAGTGTAATTATGAACTTTTAGTGGGATGATTTGTAATTTATTATGGTAAAAATAATTCGGGAGGGGGAGAAGAAACATGTTTTTTGTCCAAGAGAAACAGAGGTTCTTCTAACCTAGAAAGACCATTCAGTTTTCTATTCATTCCTTGCCCAGTCAAACATTGAGAGAGTTCATCTGTGAATTTGGGATCATTGTAGAGGACCGTAGTACTGAAGACGAACTTGCTTCAAAATATTTGCTCGCACTTCAAGAGGTATTTCTTGGTTAATTTTTATCACACTTTGTGTGAACTACATGTTTATGTTTGTTGTCCATAATTCATGTAAATAGTATGATTCTGGTATGCTTCCGTTGTGCACTATTTTCCAACAATTCATAGTGAAATGAATATACCACATCAATTCGTTATATATGGAGGATGAGATTGCACTACTACAGAGCCATCTTCATATCACTGATTTCGAGGCCTGGGTATTAAGATATCCTTGATTGAGAGAACTACCCTCTAATGTGCCCCACCTACCGTGAATTTGAATGACTCAGGCTCCAATGCAGGCACCAGACACTAGATACACAAAACCAAAAAAATAATTCTCTAAGCATCAATATATAACTAGTAACTTAAATATTCAATTGAGAAATCATCCTCAATCACTCAACGGTGGATGAGTTATGATACACCAAAGAAATTCCACGAAATTTTTATCATCCACTTAGTAGACTTAAAATCAGTTCTGCGCCCGAAAATGTATAATCTCTAATCTCCAAAGAATGTATCAGTTCATCTTCAACGTGAAAGTTAGTTCAAATGGGTTGAAGCAAGAGGCCGAGTTTACCAAGTCATTGTAAGGAATGAAGAATATCAAATTATTCTTGGAGGAGGTAGAGTAGATGGCTCTCTGTGATGAAACTACTTGACCAGTGACCTACGCTCGCAGTCCTATAGAAGCATACTTTCAAACATATGATGATGGTCCACATACTTTCTTGAACACAAGTAAAAGAAAGTTTTGCAAAGTCAGCAGAAGCATACTTTCAAAACATATGATGATTGTCCACATACTTTATTTAACGCAAGTAAAAGACACTTTTGCCAAGTCAAATTACAAATAACTTCTCATTGTTAGAATATATATCGAAGAATGATATAATGGTACATAAACATATCTGGCGGTACAGTTATTCTTTAAGAATAAGCAGATAATTCTATGGTTTGTCTGGCTTCACTCCCTTCAGCTTTAGGAATGTAAATGCCAAGCTTAGCTAGCCACGTGAAGTAAATCAGTCAACTTCATTGAACCAGGGGAAAGAGAATAAATTTGACCTTAGTGTATGTGTATAACAATAAAAGAATCTTCAAGCACATCTGAAATACACAAAAAAACACAATTCGTTCAACAAAGTACATATGAAGGAAGAACGCAACTAGAATAGGACAAAGAGTAAGCAATAACCGGCACATACAACTTGGAAGATAAGGATCTGGATCCAAAGGGTCAAATTTGGTAAGACCAACAGATTGGTATAATGAAAACTGTTCATCAATAGCAGTGTGATTGTACTTATTTAGGAACTTATTTTGGTGTACTTCTTCCCAAACACAGTGCCAGGTATAATGATTTGAGAAGGCATACTCAAAGCTAGTTTGCCAAACAAAATGATCAATTATCAAAATTGGATCGGTTGAGAGCCGCACTTTGCTATCTAGCCAAATAGAGTACCTAAAAATTATTGCAAGAGGAGAACAAATTAATCTTCA
Source organism: Capsicum pubescens (assembly GCA_030864215.1). NCBI lineage: Eukaryota > Viridiplantae > Streptophyta > Magnoliopsida > Solanales > Solanaceae > Capsicum > Capsicum pubescens. Next base: position 381,231,555 of record CM061548.1, on the reverse strand, counting down.
GTTGGATCCAGATAGACTAAGAATAAAAGTCCAGCTAGGGATATGAAAAATCACCTAGAAGAAGGAAAGAGGCGATGTGTCAAAATCTTTGGTACTTTCCCCTTTCTACGCATATCTATGTATGGTAAGTTCTTGATGACAACTAATTTCTACAATCTAACAAATCAACCATCATCAGGTGTGTTTCTTTCTTTTGAGAGCGTCAGAAGAGTTCCCTCCTCAACAAACATAACAAACCACATGTTCTTCTTTGAATACTCACTGATCTGAAAAGGTAATGATTAATCAAAAGTAATAACATGTTGCTATATCCTTACCTACTCTTCGGCTTTCCAAAGATACCATCTGACAAATTAGTAGAATTTTATTAGAGAAAACTGATGTATCCTGGATACATGTTTTAGAAAGTCTTTGATCTTCACGGAGTTATTCAACATTTCTGATATAAGTTTTTTATGCAACTGCCATTTCGAATAATAGAGAACAACAAATGAGGTTAAAACAGCAAGGTTGTTAGAATGGGAATGAAGAGAAAAGGAATCTATCGTCCTTCTAGGTGGTTTAATAACTTTGAAAGGAATCTATTTTTCTACAATGTCGTTATTAGTAATTATCTATGATCGAGGCTGCACTAATTCTTGTTACAATGCCGTTATTAGTAATTATCTATGATCGAGGCTTCACTCATTCTTGTTACAATGTCGTTATTAGCAATTATCTCTTTTGACCAACACAAGTATAACTTATCTTCCCAATATCTACTTGCTGGAAACTCTCTTCTTAATAAGCTTAAACAAAAGTTACATAGCTAATATAATAGAAACCCTTATGCTGCCTACAGGGTTTCTTTGTTGAGCGTTCAGAGACATCACGCACAGTAAAATCTTCTTGCGTTTCTCTCCAAGGCAACATACCATGTTTCATTTTAACTGCAAAGAAGAATGGGAAACATGTTTTTTGAATAACATCTAAACTTAGAAATGACTATCGAGACCAAGGATTCTACTATTATCTAGCAACCTTTACATTCAAGTCATTACTATGTTCAAGACCTACTCGATTAGCCAATAATTCAACTTTGATCAACTTATAGTCTCTTGGACTCATAGGATGGTGGTGTATTTATACAAGAGGTGGCATAGTCATTTCTTGGTGCTGAGATTAAGAAAAAGAAAGTGTTAAATTATGTCTTGATGAGAATCAAGGATAATATAGGTGGGCAAAAGGTAATGGCCTTTGAGATTAGTGGTGATGGTACCTTGTGGTACCAATAGAAGTTATATGTTCCTGATGTAAATAGGTTGCGAGACAGGATTTTAGCTTAGGTGCGTAAGTCGTATTGTGTTGTTCATCTTTGTTTGACGAAAATGCATCATGACCTTAAGAAGATGTATTGGTGGAACAATATAAAGCGGGATATGGCTAGTTTTATGGAGAAGTGCATGGTGTGCCAATACGTGAAAGTTGAGCACATGAGGCTCAGAGGATCATTTCAAGAGATTGAGCTGCCTGTATGGAAGTGATAAGTGATCAATATAGATTGTGTTACCGATCTTCCTCAATCTCAAAATTAATTTAATTTGGTTTGGGTCATCATGGATAGGATGACAAAGTTGACTCACTTTTTTCCAGTGAGGACTAATTTCTCAGCTGAGGATTATGCTAGGTTATATCTCCATGAGATTGTGAAGTTGCATAGGGTACCAGTTTCTATCATCTCATATCGTGATACGCAATTTTCATCTCACTTTTGGTGTTTATTTCAAAAATGTTTAGGGACCAAAATGAGTTTTAGTACTGCTTTTCACCTGCAGTCGGATGGGTAAACAGAAAAGGCTATTTGTACATTGGAGGATATGTTTCGGTCTTGCGTGATTGACTATGATGGTAGTTGGGTTAAGCATTTAACTCATATAGACTTTGCCTGTAATAATAGCTACCACTTTAGTATTAGGATGGCTCCGTTTGAATCTTTATATGGTAAGAGGTGTGGGCCTCCTATTGGGTGGTTCGAGGTTGGTGACGCAGCGATGTTTGACCTAGATTTGGTTCACCAAGCCGTAGACAAGGTGAAGGTAATTCAGGATAGACTCAAGGCTGCTCAAAGTCATCAAAATTCCTATGCGGGACAGACATACATGTTTCAGTTATACAACATTATACCTTGTACTTCCTAACTCTTAACTAACTTGACTTTACATCATTATGTTATGTCACCGCCTCCTCATACCATAATCAGTTCTTGTCACTAACTTTATGAAAAATTATCCCATATTCTAACACACATAAAACCAAATTCTTTCTTTTTATTGTAATTAGGCTAAATCACTAGATTATTAGATTGAGCAATCTCTTTGTCACCTATATTCATATAATTCACATTACAATCCACCATGGAGTCATATAAACACAAACGCTCAGCATTGGTTCATACATCAACATATTAACACACAATTAGATCTTTATTGTATTAAATTCATGTTTTATCCATCCAAATTTCATACTCATATGCCTACGCATGATTTTTTCTGTCAAATCTACATTATGGATACAATTACTAACCACGGTGAACTACTCATAAGCCATAACCTACCTGGATCCAAGATGATGCAACAAATAAGTTATAGCATGGATGATATTCCTTCTTCTTCTTCACATTTTTAGAGTCTAAATCATCTAATAAGAAATAATTAGAATAGTAACTAATAAAAAACTCTTCAAACAAATATCTTGAGAATTCAAATCCACTAATTTTAATTTACGGCCTACAAATTTATCTAAGGGTCAATTGATTATCAACCTAGTTATATCAAGCATAAATGTACCGGTTTAGATTAGATTATGGGAAATTTCTATTAATTATTTTTTGTATTAGTTTTATCTATTAAATGTACTTAATAAGAATTCTATTTGTGATTAAAGGATTTTTTTTCTTTTCAAGATCATTTTATTTAACTTCTACTTTCATTAAATTGTTGGGTAGTAAGGGTTCTATTAATTAGAGTTGAGTCTGGTAGGTGAGAACACGATGGTAGGTGAGAGCACGATCCATGAGTTGGATCGTGACAGGATTTCAAAGATCATTAAATTTTAAAATTCATTGCTTAGCGTTGTTGTACCAATTTTGATTAGGTTATGGGAAATCACTATTAATTCTTTTTCATATTATTTTTATCTTTTAAAAGTACTGAATAAGAGTTCTATTTGTGATTAAAGGATTTTCCTTCTTTTAACGATCATTTTTTTTAACTTCTGTATTCATTGAATGATTGGATAGTAAGAGTTCTCCAAATTAAGGTTGAGTCTAGTAGATGCTTGTACGATTCGTGAGTTGGCTCATGACAGGATTTTAAATATCATTAAATTTTTAAAATTCATGCATAACATAACTATTTAATTAAGGGTTCTATCATGGCATAACCTTGTTATAATAATTTGTTGAATTTCATATAATTTCTTCATTTTCATTGTTGTGAAATAAAGAGAACGATTTTTTTTTAACTTTATATTTCATGCGTTTAAAGGTATCTTTTGGAATTATATTTATTTAATAATTATTTAAATGGATAAACAACTTTTCTCCTTCTAAAAATATGTTATTATCTTTTTGTACTGTAGAAAATAATTTGAATCTTCTGGTTATTCTTTGAGATTACACATTTGTTATAAAATAATATTATTTAATCTGCATCATACATAAGTTCATCATTTACAACATGAATTACGACAATAACAATTTAAATATATATATTCATATTCATGAGAATATATTAAAAAATACATATTTTTAAACTGTAGATTTCTTTTACGTGTAGAAGTCATTGAAGTAAATGTTTGATAAATTGTTCAATACACATATGTCAACGGAAAAAAATACAATTGAAAATTTTAGAAACTAATGTATATTAATTCTACATGATGTCCTAAGGTATATATTGGAAGCAACAAATATAGGGATGAGTTTCACTAAATTGCTTCTCAATTCTCAAAGTTAGATATATGACGTTACAAAAATGTGATGCATACATTCTCTGCAATGTAGGAAGAAAAGAAAAATAATTGAATGCATACATCTTCACAATTTAAGAATTAAGCACACTTATCCGTAAGGAATATATTTCTACTCATATATTTTATTGGCGGAAATTATGGCATAGATTTTAACATTAACCAACTTTGAACACTTGTTGCTCAAACAAAGAAGAGACACAAAATTGATTTTATCATTTGAGAGATTTATATTGTATTAAATTTATTGTACAAAATCATTTTTATGGGATTTATAATTGTTTAATTGTGTTAGAGACTAAGGTTTTTCTCTACAACTTTCTTTCACTTGTCATAAGTTATAATTAGGTTTTACTAATTTAAAAATGATCTTGAATATGCATTAATTTTTTAAAAATTTGTAATTGAGGAACATTAAATTTTTGATACATTATGATGTATTAAGACAAAAAATATTTTCATATTGTAAAGGTTTACAGTAGAAGATCTTAAACAAATCATGACTACAAAAGAATATGTAAATATTTGAAAAAGGACAAATTTAGAAAAAAATGTGAATACAATCGATAAAATACTTTATCTCATAAATTTAGTAAGTACGTAATTCTAATTAGGAAAAGTATGTAATGCAATGTTATGTACAAATTGACAGTGATACAAAGATATGACAGTGATACAAAGATACAAAGAAGGAAATTCAATTAATATTATGAGTTTGTTCAAATGCATCTAAAAAGGAATAAACATAATTTTCTTACTTTCTTATCATTCAAGTGTATTTTATCACTATAAATATACTCTTTGAGTTGAGACCCAACATTACATTTGCATACTTTCTCAAATCCAAGGATTAACCATGAGAAATCCAACTGGCCGCAAAAAATTAAAATAGAGAAGATGAAGAATCAAAACAACATACCAGCGACATTTTCTAAAAGGCCCGATGGCCTTTTTAAGAAGGCGAGTGAGATCTCTACCCTCTGTGGTGTTGAAATTGCAACTATAGTTTTTTCACCATCTAAAACAAGTGTTTACTCTATCGGACACCCTTGTGTCCTTTCGGTGGTAGATAAGTTTCTGAATCCTCCACCTGATACCGATAGTCCACAACCTCTCGCCAAGCCTTATCGAAATAAGGATGTAACCAAAATGGAGAAGCTGATTGAAGCAGAGGAAAAACGTGCTTTAAGGCTTCAGTCAACAAATACAACAGGCTCATATGAAGGGCTAAATTATTTTCAACTTCAAGAACTGAGTGACACCCTAGAAGCAAAATTGAAAATGACTGAAAGAGTAGAGATCCAACAAAAGGAGAGTCGTATTCCATTTTCTTTCAAATCCTATGGATATGCCTTAGCTCCTAGAGAGAACATTTCGTCCACTTCTGATGTTGGACCATCTAGATCTAGTTAAATTTATTTTATGTATTGATTAAATTTTATATTTTAGTTTGTTTATTACGAATAATATGAATAATATATTTCTTTTCTTTAGTGTACGGTAATTTATTGTTTATTACATATAAAATTAATAATATGCATGTATTTTCTTTAGTGAGCGGTTATTTATCATCTCTAAATATTAAAGTTGATATGTGAGTGTTGAATGAAAAAATAATAAATAAAATTCAATTAATACTAATAAAATCAAGTAAAATAAATTGAAATACAAAAGATCTCATATTAGAATTGGTACGATAAACTCTAGCATCACCCCCACCCCCCCCCAATTTGTACTTCTCCCTCTTGAAAATTAGTATTTCTATTATGAATTAAAAAAGAAACTCTCAATATACATTCTAATGGTGTATATTAATCAAAATAATAGAAATATATTAATAATATTCAATTCAAGCAAGGATTCCAGGATTATTATATTTTAAAAGTTATGGATCACCTAAGGTATGTAGTGAAGACTTCAATCTTGGTATAACCTTGTTATAATAATTCTTTGAATTTCATATCTTATATTCATTTTCTTTATTGCAAAATAAATGGAATGATTTGTTTTAACTCTATATTTCATGTGTTCAAACGTATTTTTTAACATTATATTATTTATTAATTATTTAATGGAATAAACTACTTTGTGCCTTCTAAAAAATATATATTATTATCTTTGATAATATTTGAACCTTCTGTTAGTTCTATGAGACATTTTTTAGTTTGTATCATACATGAATCCATTGACAACATAAATTATACCAATAACAATTCAAAAATCAATATTTATTATTCATGTGAATATATAACAAATGCACTACTTCAAAGTGAGCATTTCTTTTACGTGTAGAAGTTATTGATGTAAACGTTCGATAAAGTGTTCAAGACATATATGCCAACAGAAAAAAATATATCAATAAAATTTTTAGAAATAAAAATAAATTATTTATACATGATGTACTAAGATATATACTAATTTACCTCATTTCCCATAGTCACAATCCCACCACATGCAATTTGAGAATTTGATAGAAAAGTCGATTAGTGGGGAAGAAACTTTTTTTTCTTTTCTAATTTTATAAACTTTGAACTCGGCCGAAATTATTGATTCAATTGATGATGGAAATCACTCCTTCATACTCCACCCCCCATGAATACCACCTAAACCACCTGATAAGACCATTAAGGATGCCACTTTTAAGGACAAACTTCTAGCCAACCAAATCACCTCTGATATAGATATGAATGAAGACTTTAATGCTCCTTTATCCCATAACTTGTTGGAGTTTACAGAAATTGATCATAGCTCCATCATATCTAATGGTATTTGTAAGAAAATTCTGATTAAAAACAGTGTGTACCTAAATCTGTTACAGCGGAAGTCGTTGAATTTGCTTCTAACATAATTTCTTTAAGCCAATCTTCATCTCTCTAGGAAACGGAGTATTGATTCACAAACTTAAATGCGTTTGATGTTAAGTTAATGTTGAAATTGTTCATTGCTTTTGTTTTTCTATTTTTTTTAATTTTCATTTCTTTGTCTCACTTTTTAAACAAGAAGAATGAATTTTGAAATATAAAGGGAAGTGGAACAGTTTTAGTAACTGTTCCCCCCATAATTCAAATATCCAATTTTCTCCCTTTTATCAGATAATCTAAAAATCAGAAATAGGTCAGTTCGGGTCGGTCCACACGGGTGACCCATGACAAGTAATCCAACATCTTTTACTTCGCACATGGTGGACAAGATACGAAGCAGTACGACATCAACAAGCCACCGATTCATACGACATATAGTTCGTGCGACCTGTGAGCATCACGAGCTTTACCTATGATATTTTACAAGCTTTATATAGGAATTCAATCACACGTGAAAAGAATTCTCAACTAACATGAGGATTCTAATATTCACAATACCCCAGACATTATTCACAACTTTAGTAGTTACTTATTTGATCTCTCATCCTCTTTAAAGAGGTGAACTCGAGTTCATGATTAACTTTTATTTACGCAATTACACTTGACTCTTATATGTTTAGTGTAATAGCCGACTTGTGTAAGCAAGTTAAAATATTCATTTTAATCGTCTTCCCTTTCTACTCGAATTTATATGTTCCAATCAACTGCTTTCTTAGTCATGCACCGCATTGCCGAATCTCTCTTGGCTATTAGTAACATGCTAAAGTAGCAACACAGACTGAAACTTTAAGAAACAGTTAAAGGTCTAATGGTATTTCAATAAAAATTTAAAATAACTTTGAGGGTCTCACACAATGAAAAAATGGGGATACATTCTTCCATTAACCCATTGGTCGCTAAGCACACGTGGTATGAAACACGTGCTATGATGTTATCACCTTATATTGGTGTGTGTGTCTCATTCTTTTAGTCATTCAACATCATATAGATCTAGGTCTAGACACCTCTAAATGTCTAACATGAGTTTCTTTCTTTAATAATCCTCAAATACATATTTATAGAGAAACTCGCATCTTGGTTTATAAAATAAATCATTATCATATGGTGAAACTTTTCTCTTCACATTCCTCGACGTAAGAGGCGATTGCTCGTGTGAGAGAGCCAATCTCGCGACTTGTTCGACATACTGTATTAATAAAATACATTTTCGTGTGCATATGAGATTGAACATAAATTCAAGAATCTTATTTGATAATATTTACAATCAAGTCAATTACAATACATAAACATAATCATATCCTACGTAATCCCAGAGCCTTAGTAAAGGGATCAACTATCATTTCTCGTGTAGGAATGTATTGTAAATTTATTTCTCCACTTGATACTATGTCTCTTATAAAGTTATACTTAATAATATATATCATGAGACCCTTAAAATTCTTTGCAATGTTCAAATGCTAAAAAAATCTCTTCAACCAAATAGCTTCTTGTACTGTAGATACACAAACCACAAATTTGGATTCATAGTTGACAGGGATATGCAAATTTGTTTCTTGCTTTTTCACAAAATTGTGCCACCATTTTTCAAGTTTATTTTCTATCATACCGTTACCAGCCCAATCAGCTCTTATGGATAAATCGGATCCACTATAGCATAGTGAATAATCAACAGTACCCTTCAAGTATCGAAAAATTCTCTTTATTGCATTCCAATGATTTCTTCCAGCATTGGATTGATACTTCTAACTAGACCTATGACATAACAAATATCTGGACGAGTACACATCATAGCATATATCAAATTCCCAACTGCACAGGAATATGATACTTGAGACATGTCTTGTTTTTTATTTTCAGCCTTTGGAAATATTTCAAGGATTAAAGATTCACCTCATGCTATAGGAGTATCCATGGATTTGCAACTATTCAGTAGAAAACGTTCCAAAATTTTCATTATGTATGTTTCTTGAGATAGACTCAAATTTTTTTTGTAAAGATCTCTTTGGATTTTAACACCTAATATATAGTCTATTTCACCCATATCTTTCATGTCAAATGACTTTGAAATCCATGACTTAACAAATTTTACATACTCCAAATTATTTCTAGCTAATAAAATATCATCTACGTAAAGCGAAAGAATCACAAATATTTCATTGTAATTTTTCACATAAATGCAATGGTCTTCATCGATCATGGTGAAATCAAATGAAATTACTTCCTTATGAAATCTAAGGTACCACTGCCTTGAAGACAACTTAAGGCTATATATTGATCTGTTTAATTTACAAACCTTCTTTTCTTGACCTTTAACAACAAAACCTACACGTTGTTCCATGTAGTTTTCCTCATTTAGTTATCCATTGAGAAAAGTAGTCTTTACGCACATTTGGTGTAATTCTAAGTCTAAACAAGCAACTAAAGCCAAGAGCAAGCTAATTGAGGTAAATTTTACAACTGGTGAAAAAGTTTCCTCGTAATCTATTTCAGTTTTTTAAGTAAAACCTTTTGCCACCAATCGTGCTTTATGACTTTTTATTGACCCATCTGATTTGCGTTTAACTTTGAGAATCCATTTGTTCCCAATAGATTTACGCCCAGAAGAAAGGTCAACTAGATCCCAAACTTTATTAGTTTTCATGGACCCTAATTCTTCGTTCATCACTTTTATTCATTCATCTTTTTCAGGACTCGATAGAGCCTCATTCACAAAATTAGGTTCATCCAATTCTGTGGGAGATAACAGGAAGACATAATTCTCAATCTCATAAGATCGTTTAGGCATACCTTTTCTAGTACTCTTTTGTAATTGAAGTTTATATTCCTCAATAGGATTTTGGGATTCACAACTCCCACTTGGACCAAGAATTATTTCTTGTTCAATTGAATTATCCAGCATGTCTGATGACATTATTTGATCATCTGAATTCAGCAGTTCGTAAAGAGGCTTATTTTTCTTTATTTCATACTTTTTAGAAAAAGTATTTTCCAAGAATGTGACATCTCGTGATTCAATTTCAGTAGTACTTCCATCTTCCAATTCACCAATGAATGCATATCCTTTGGAGTGTTCTGAGTATCTTATAAAGATACATTTCTTTTCTTTTGGACTTAGTTTTCCAAACTTACCAAAACAATCTTTAATATATGCAGTACAACCCCAAGGTCGTAGATCATTAAAGTTTGATTTATTACCAGTCCATAGTTCATAAGGAGTAGAAGATACTGATTTAAAAGTCACTTTGTTTAATATGTAGGCCGCAGTTAATAGTGCATCTCCCTAAAGAGAAATTGGTAAATTTGCCTACGCCATCATGGACCTTATCATATCCAACAATGTTTTATTCCTTCTTTCGTCTACACAATTTTTTTGAGGTGTATAAGGAGTAGTTAATTGTCTGATAATGCCTTTTTTAATACACAGTTCTTCAAACTATTTTGACAAATATTCACGACCTCTATCGATTCTTAATGTCTTTATACTTTTGTCTAATTGATTCTCAACTTCATTCTTATATCTTTTGAAGCATCCAAGTTCTTTGGATTTATGAGATATCAAATAGACATAACCAAAGCATGTGAAATCATCAATAAATGTAATGAAATATGAAGCACCGGTCCTTTCCCTCACATTCATTGGACCACAGATATCATAATGGATTAATTGTAATGGAAATTTGACTCTTTTAGCCTTCCCAAAGAGTTTTCGTGTAATCTTTCCAGTAAGATAATTTTCACAAGTTGGCATTTCAATTTTAGAGAAAGAACCTAAATGTCCTTCCTTTACCAATCTATTCATTTGATCTTTCCCTGTGTGACCTAATCTAGCATTCCATGTAAGTATATCAGCATCATTATTACTAGAATAACATGACATTACACAACAGTCAACTTAATAGATATAAGTTGAAGGATTACAATCTAAAATAATAAAACAATCATAACGATGTCCAAAATCATAAAAAAAAAATTATCTAGAGTAATTCTTACACAATTAAGACTAAAAAAACAAATGAAAACCAACATCTAAAATAACAAAAACAGATACTAAGTTTCATCGAATTTCTGGAGTATATAGGACATCATGCAACATTAAAGACCGGTTTCCATGCAAATCTACTTTTGAAGTGTCAATCGCTTTGAATTCAAGTCTTGCATTATTTCCTACATAGATCTACCTTGATCCAGGTGAAACTCGATGGAACTCCACAAACGCTTCTCGATCTCGACTCATATGGTCGGTGGATCCTAAGTCTTCTATCCACATAGGATAAGATTTAGTTAATAAAACAGTGTTAGAAACATATGTAGCACTTAGAGTTCCATTTAGAAATGCTACCTTTTTCTGCTCAGGACATTCACAAGCAAAATACCCAAGATTTTGGCAATTGTAGCACTTCATCTTGCTCTTTTTTTTCTTGAAAAACCTTTTTCCTTTTTTGGAATTTAGCTTATTTTTTCTTCTCAGAGGGTCTTTTTTCGGTATCTATGCCCTTCCGTTCCACTTCTTCTTATGCTTGAATCCTGAAGATTTCTTACCACTTAATTCTTCCATAAAGGCATTAGAAGCATATTTAGCAGCACTAAGCTACTCATCTTCAAGTTCAACATGACGGGCAACATCAGAAAAAGATTTGATGCCTTCAAGTGTTCCCAATTATTGGGAAGTGATTGTATCACTTCTTAAACCTGCTACTCATGTGAAAGAACGTGACCAACATTTCTAGTTAAGCTATCATATTCGACATCACCCTAAGATGTTGTTTGATGTTCTGATCATGACGCTTCTTGTAAGTGTCAAACTTGATAGTCAGCTGTCTGAGGCGAGTGACAGAAGTACCCCTCATATGTACCTCGCAAGTCTGCCCAGATGGTATTGGCAGTAGGAAATTCCTCGTACTCATGTATAAGGTCATCAACTACAGAACTTACAATGATTCCACATGTAATGGAATCAGTCTTTTTCCAAGCCTTATAAGTTTCAAGGTCTTTTCTGTGTTGTGCAGTGTTGCCCTCTTCTGGCAGACATATGACATGGTTAATACCTTTAAGATAATTTTGCTCTTCAAGAACATACCACATTTTACGATTCCAAATATCGTAGTTGTCTCCATTTAGTTTTTCTCCTTTGTTCGAGTCAACAATTATGCTTTTTGATACCATGTCTGTTATTAAAAGAAAATCATGCAAGTATTTTATCAATTATGCATGCAAGTTACACATTCAAGCAAATTATTTCACATAAAGGTTTCATGTTCAGTGTACAATCGAAAGGACACTTAAGAATTCGATCATCTTCTACGAACTAAATATTTGACCGAAATTAGAAATTAATTTCTTAGTGTGTATTAGAATGATATCTTTCAATTAAGTCATTTTAAACTCAAACAAATGAATGAAATTCATATAAAAGGAGATAAATAACTTCATATTTATATTATATAAAGTTAATAAATAACTTCATGTTATAAGTCAATCTAAAAATAAAAGTCATTCCACAAGTATTCTAGACGACTTATATACACCCAAAAAGGCTTGCTACGCCAAATATCGTGGTAAACATCAATTAATCTCTCGCCCCAAGAATTACGGAGAGAATATGCTAAAATAGCCAATGTTTTTCAATTCGAGATTTATACATAATTTTCTAGTTCTACACGTTTTAATTCAAACAACTGAATAAAACTAGTAACTTTGATATTAGGAGACATCTTAAATGACTTGAACTCTTTCAGCTTGTTCTCTCTTTCCCTTCGTATAGTCTTTTCATTTCGTAACAAATTTTGTGTCGATCTAGGGATACCATTTCATATGATCTCTCGACCTCAAAAACATGCCCTTCGATGATGTGCTCTTCCACTTTGTCTCTTTGCTCGACATCCTGAACTCCTACTTAAAGTGATTCGAGTTTGTCCCCGTTCAGTCATTTCTGAAATAGGAACCAAGACACATTTAGAATGGTTGAACCACTCAATTTAACCTCTTATGTTACATTTTCACCATAGAAGGCAAAATCTATTATAGAAAAAAATCATGGACTAATTAAGACAAGAGTTATATCAAGCCTAATTAAATTCTTAAGAGTCATTATTTTTTTATAACTCCTTAAAAAAACTACATTACTATTCATAAAGTAATGTGAGATACACAATAGTGGGTCTAGTCCTAATATTTCTCCATTTTTAACTAATAGAATCTAATTCAAAAAATAATACATGGTACAAAAACTTTCCCCCCACCTTTTCTTTCTCTGTATGTGGACCATAATAAAATAAAATTAAAGAGGACATATTCCTCCACCTAACCCTATACAAGAGCAGTAAAAACAATGGAGCATATCTTCTCTTTCATTTTTAAGAAATTAAGTAATTGAGCCTTTTTATTCACCAATTTTTTTTTCTTATTCAAAAAAAAAAATCATGGGTGAAAAAAAAATCATAGATCCATATCATATACAAAAAAAAAATCAGAGGTGAATAAAAAAAAATCATAGATCCATATCACATACAAACAATAAAAGAGAAACTTCAGATTTTCAATCTGAATTTGTGGCGCAAAGATGTACGTCTGATTTCCAGTCAGAAAATTACGCATTTGATTCTTGTTGCATTCAAAAAACCCAATCAATATCCGGTAAAAAAAGTGACAGGTGAGTTCTTGCCAGATGTGTTTCACCTTTTTTGTAAAGAAATTATCATGCAAACATGGCAATTAACCTGGCTCTGATGCCATTGTTAACAAATTCTGAGTAAAAACAGTGTGTACCTTAATTTTTTGCAGCAGAAGTCGTTGAACTTTCTTCTAAAACAATTGTCCCAAATCAATCTTCATCTCTCTAGGAAACGGAGTATTGATTCATAAACTTAAATGCCTTTGGTGTTTTGTTGATATTGAAATGATTCACTGTTTTTTATTCTCTATTTTTTTTATTTTCGTTTCTCTGTCTCACTTTTTAAACAAAAAGAATGAATTTTTAAATATAAAGGGAAGTGGAACAGTTTTTGTAACTGTTCCCCCCATAATTCAAATATCCAATTTTATCTCTTTTATCAGATAATCTAAAAATCAGACATGGTTCGAGTCAGGTCAGTCCACATGGGCGACCCATGACCCGTAATCCAACAGTATTAAGTTTGTCGTCCTTTCCCAAGAAGAAAATCAAAGATTTTACGCCCCTTGGAAATTCTCCCTCATCATTAAGCTCATTGTACATGCATAACCCATCAACTTCTATGCTCTAAGTTAAATCAACTATGGAAAAATTATGAATTATGTTCCACTTATTGATTTTGATTGTGATTACTACATATTTAAATTCTCTTCTTCAGACGATATCAATTTAGCTCTCAACAATGGTCCATGATTTATTTATGGACACTAATTGTCCATCCAAAAATGGGTGGCAAATGTCAACCCTAAAAAGACAATATTAACATCATCTGCTATTTGGTTATGCCTATCACAACTCCCAATGAAGTACTATGACAGCCTTCTACTTTAAAAAGTAGGCAACTCTATAGGTAAATTTCTAAAAATTGATGCATGTACCAACACTATTCTTCATGTGAGATAAGGTTATGTGTCCAAATGAATTTAAATAATCCAATTCCAACATGACTACAAATTGGTAACCACATGCAACATGCTCTACGAAGCAGAGGATTTCCTTTGAAAATGTTGTGGATATTTGGGTCATGACCAGGAAAGTTGCTCTACATGCAACATGCTCTACGAAGCAGAGGGAAAGTTGCTCTACATGCAACATGCTCTACAAAGCAAAGGGAAAGTTACCAGAGGAAAATCAGCAGGAGAGTAAATGTGCAGATATTTCTACTCAAGAACCAAGTTCACATGCTCCCACTACACATGATGGAGATTGGCAAACAATTCTTTTTCCCAAGAAAACAAAAGCGACGCCAAGTAAAAAGAAAAAAGTAAAGATAATTGAAAAGTCTCCTCTCATTAATTCTCTGTCTTTTTAAAAAAATGCTACTTTGGCATTTAGCAAGACCTTTAATGAAATTAACTCTTCTACTTCTCAACATTGTACGGACACTAGTCCCTTTACAGTTACTAATAAAAAAACTGATAAGTACTCTCTTGAATCTTTAATGTCCAAAAGTACATTTGATTCTCTCTTCACGTTTGCCGACACTCAATTTTCGCTCTCCATACTTAAAATTAACGTATTTAGACTCTCTGACCGTTAAATGACACAAAATGTAACTTTTAACATAATATTTCCAATAGTTAATAAATTATAGATAATCATCATTTTTTTAGGATTTTTACTCATTTATTGTTATATTTTAATTTTACATAATTTATTGATAATTATCTTTAATTTCATTAATTTTAGAATTTTTATCAGTTTATTATTATTTTAATATTTTTACACAATCATCTGCATGCGTACACAACATAGAAATCGAATCTTTTTACCACAAAGTATAATTTTAATTATTTATAGCATAATATATTTTATCAAGGAAATTATATTTTTTAATTGTTGTTGATATTTTTTTTTGTAATTATACATTGACATTCATATTTTGTATATTATTTAACACGACCACCGTATATGAGTCGGTTTAATTATTTTAATACACAGGGAAACAAATCAGTCAAGTCAAGGTCCTGTCACTTGACTTGGTTTCACCTACTTATCCATAATTTAAGGGATTTAATGAAAAAATTGTAGATTTGATGAATGATCCCTTTTCTTTGTTTTTTCCTTTTTTAAACAGATAGCAACAATACACAATTCACCACACCCACACTTCATCAAATTTTTAATTTCCTCTCTATTAAAAAACCACACTAAAAAATACACACACATATGCCTCTTTCCCTCTCCACCTTCACTGCCATCACTGTCGGAGCTTCGGCGAATGGTCTCCAGCCACCACAATCATGGCACCAAAAACAACACCACCCCTACGCTACAAACTTTCCCTCTCTATCTTGCCACAAGCTCATCGGAGCAGATCACCGTCGAGCATCAAGTTTCCAGCCACCAATCACAACCCACACTTCTATTGATGAAACTATTCCATTGATGACGCCCACCAACCACTAGAAAACCACCAGATCAACTCTTTTTCCTCTTTTCTCCTCACTGCCCTACATTTCCTCCATGAATGAAGAGCTTGGTTCCATAAAAAGGAATCAAATTCGACTGAGTTTTTTATAGATCCGGCGTTGCTTCGGTGTCACACCATTGAAGAAATACCGGTGGCTCGTCCCCTCTTTACCTTTATATTTATGTTCTGTTTTATTGCTTAATTTCAGATTTGGCCAAAATCATGGCCACGTTACTAAAAAACTCAAATTTTGGTGTATCTCCATTAACTCCGGTGACCTCTCGACTCCTTAATATCTTTTTCATATATGTTTGAACATATTTTAGTCCTCCTATGTGTTTTATAACAATTTTCTAGACTGTTTTGATTCTAATGATTTGGTACTCCTTTTCTGTTATTCTTTTTGGGAGGCATGTTTTGTAAATGGAAGGATAAAATGGATTAGAATGAGAGTTTAACTTGAGCTCACACTCACTCTCACGACATAAATACTGAAATAAGGAAAACTTTTCCTAAATACCTTGTAGCCTCGTGCCCATAAGTGTGGCGTGCTACACACCCATGCACAAGACTCTACTTGCTGCATCTTTCAGATTTCCTAGGATGTTATCAAACCTTAGGCTCTGATACTAAGTGTGTAATGCCCCGAGAGTACACCCTGGGTGCCACACAGTGCTTACAGTCTTGAGGGACCACAAGATAACCAATGAGCTGGTACCTGCTGGAAGCACTGAATAAGTGAATCATAAATACGGAAGAACAACTGATATGCCACAAGGTTTTAATAACTTAAACAAATACTGAATTATGAATCTGAAGAAATAGCTATCTGAGTCTGAACAAATACGAAAATCTGAGAGAAACTGAATCACTAGCGGTCATGTCAACTGAAGTCAGAATACTGAATAACTGACTGTATTATCTAAAAGACTCTAAACTGAATAACTGTGAGTTCATGGGACAAGCCCCAGCTAAATCCAACTAACTACTAGACTGATAGCATGAAATAAAATAATCCGTCCTTTAAATATGAGGACTCACCACTGCTACTACTGAGAGTCTGAGAAGTTAAGCGCTATTCGGGAACTGGGCATCAGAACCTATGATATAATACATAATAGCACAAAAGAAAGGTATGTGATTAGTACTTTGAATGTACTGGTATACTAAATAAGGTACGATGGCATGCATGGTTTCATGAACAGGAATAATAATTGTCTTAATATACACGTAAAACATGGAATACTAAATAGAGAGCAAGAAATCTGTAGATACTAAAAATATGTGAAATCTGTAAATATTGTGTATGTATGAAAGTTTGAAAATAATGAAGGTACGTGAAATTTATAGATACTAGAGATGCATGACCACGCATATAACATGAACTGAATAGAAGTTTGTAAACTGAAATACTAAAATAACTGATATCTGTATGCCTTGGTCAAACAACAGTTAGACTGAACTACTGATCTAATTATTGGACTGAGACTATGGGAGCTATTATCTAACCGAAAATTCCTAATCTAAGCTAATAGGTGTCCAACTTATAACCCAAGTTTGAAGGGTGTCAATACCGTGCCACGGGTACTAACATTGGTTGTGTGGATCCACTAAATTAATGTACTATCCCGAAGGACTAAGGGTGTCAAGTATGAACTTATGGGTGACCCCTACGAGATAGTCAAGCCTACACTGACAGGTGACTTCTCATATCCTATGTTGTCTACGTAACTGTGGAGATTTGGGACTTCTACTAGCAACTCTTTCTATACCCCGGGGAAGCTGCGATCCCTACACTCGCTCGGTGCTAAGTCCTACTCCCAACTAAATGACACTGAGTTACTGACTATTCTAAGTTTAACTGACTGACCTAGTAATGCTCATAATATGTATTCTGAAGTTATTCTGAAGATACTAAGAAGACACTAAATAAGCAGCTATGGTTTTCAGGTATTCAATACCCCCAGGACTCAAAAGTAATAATAGTGACATGATACTTAAACTTAGAGGACATAACGTGAAGGCTTTTATCAAACATGTATTCTTTAGGAATTTTATCAAACACTTGTAGTTCATAGTTTGGTCAAATCATAGGAATGTTAAGGAACTTGTAGTAATAGCATGAATTCAGCATTAATAGTCCTAATTAACGATTAATTCAATGAATGATAACATTAAATTATGGAGAATTGAATAACAACAATAATTTCATCTATACATGGTGTAAAATCATAGTTCATGGAGATTAATGGGGGAAATCATATTTTAAAATCAAAATAACTTGAAAAGATCACAAGTTTGAAATTTAAATAAGATACTTGGACTCCATTAGTGAAAGAAACCCATGGAAGAATATTTAACATACCTTAGTTAATGAATTTGAGAGGATTGATGGTGAGTTCTTGAGATTTGGTCTTGAATTATAGAGCTAGGCTTTTTGTGTTCTTGAAAAGAATGGATCCCCTTTTGAGTAATTTGAGAATAACGGGCATATGATGATGCCCTATTTGGCTTTAATTTCATGTTTAGGATGATTTTAGGGCAAAGGAAAATGACCAAATAGCCCCTTGGGTATTAAAACGCAGAACTGGAAAATCAAAAATCCCAATTTATGGCCCTGGCGCGATGCTCCAAGATCGTGGAGAATCACTAGAAATTGACAACTGGGACCTGGAAGCTTGGTACAATACGGATCTATTGTGGTAAGCCTTTGGAATGACATTTTGACCACCATTATGATGCACCATTATCGTGGAGGCTCACTAGAAATTCCCTAATATGAAATGGGACATCACCGGGATGTGGTGAAATCACAGAGTCTCATTGGATTTTGACAATTATGATTTATACTGGCTCCACGATTCACTAGTGACCAAAATGACGGTGTTTAACGAATGAAACTTAAAATCGCCATAACTTCTTACCCTGTTATTGGATTTGGGTGAATTTTATATCGTTGGAAAGATAATTAAATTTTATACACAATTAAAGGCTCTAAACTGATAAATAATGGGTATTTCGACAATATTATATATGAATGCTTATGTATTAGGACTTATTTCATGCTAGGAAAATATGGGGTATTACAATATCTGTCCCTTGGGATCATTCATCCTTGAATGTGATTGGTTAAACTGAGGAAAACTGATGGACTGAGCTTACACACTGAATATGCATATCCGATGCATGTAATGCAAGACTGAACTGATTTGTAAATACACGACTATCATCAACATGATGTACAACTGAAACTGAGCATGATAGAGAGAAATCTAAAGAAGATTAGTACTTTAAACTGAATTTGAATTTGTGAAGAAAAGATGAGGGTACTTGGTCAGCATATCTGCTTCTTCTTCCCAAGTGGATCCGTTAATGGACTGATTCCGCCAATTAACTTTGACTAGTGGAGCTTCTTTGTTCCTTAGTCTACGAACTTGATGATCAAGAATTTCAACTGGAACTTCCTAATAGAAAAGACTATTCTGAACATCTACACTTTCTAGGGGAACAACTACAGCTAGATCACCAATACACTTCTTCAACAATGAGACGTGGAACACTGGGTGTACTGAAGTTAGATCTGAAGGCAACTCAAGCTCGTAAGCTACCTTTTCTAAACGACTGAGAATTCTAAAAGGACCGACATAACGGGGACTTAGTTTCCCTTAATTTCTGAACCTCTTTACCCCCTTCATGGGAGATATTTTCAAGTACACAAACTTGCCGATCTCAAACTCGATATCCTTTCGACTCATATTTGAAAACATTTTTTGTCAGCTCTGGGTTGCTCTGATCTTTTCTCTGATCAATTGAACCTTCCCTATGGAGTCAAACACCAAGTCAGGCCCTACTACTGCGGCCTTACCTACTTCAAACCAACTAACTGGAGATCTACATCTCCCACCATAAAGAGCCTCAAACGGAGCCATCTGGATACTGGAATAATATCTATTATTAAATAAAAATTTTATCAAAGGCAAGTGGTCATCCCAACTACCTTTAAAATAAACTACATATGATCTCAATATATCTTCAAGAGTCTGAATGGTCCTTTCTGCTTGACCATCTATCTGAGGGTGGAAGGCTATACTGAGATGGACTTTGGTACCAAGACCTTTTTGGAATGATTTCCAGAAGTAAGAGGTAAACTGGGTACCTCTATCAGATATGATAGATAAGGGAACACCGTACAACCTAACTACTCTCTGAGATAGAGTTTGACATAGTCCTCGGTTGA
Source organism: Capsicum pubescens (assembly GCA_030864215.1). Lineage (NCBI taxonomy): Eukaryota > Viridiplantae > Streptophyta > Magnoliopsida > Solanales > Solanaceae > Capsicum > Capsicum pubescens. The sequence continues at coordinate 381,211,366 of CM061548.1, read as the reverse complement.
ATAAGAGGTATGCACTGGCAAAAAATAAGATGATTTGGTCATCCTATCTATGATAACCCAAATGGAATCATGATGATGAAGAGTACGAGGAAGACCCATCACAAAGTGCATGTTCACTTCATCCTATTTTGCATGTGGGAATACTGAACTCCTGTATGGACCCACTAGACTTCTGGTGCTAAATCTTAACTTGCTGGCACGTAGAGCACTTACCTATGAACTCTGCGATGTCCCTCTTTATCCCACTCAACCTATAGATCTCCCCCAAATAGCAGTACATCTTATTCGCCCCTTTATGAATAGAGTAATGCGCGCCATGCTCTTCTGCAAGAATTTATTGCCTCAAGTCATCTACACCAGTCACACATAGCTGACCCTGACAACGCATCACACTATCTGCCCCTTGGGAGAAAACCTCCATCTTCTGATCTTTGACTAATTTTTTCAACGTAACTAGACTGGGATCTCTTTTCTGCTTTTCTTCACTTCGAATACTAGAGAATATTCTGAGCTACTCTGCACCCATACATTACCTTATGCTGAATCGACTAAGTGGATATCTAGTCGGGCAAGCTGATGAACTTCCTAATCTAATTTCTTCTTACCATCCTCAACATGAGAAACACTACCCATAGACAATCTACTCACAAAATATTCCACTATATTTTCCTTGCCCAGATGATATAGAACACTCATGTCATAATATTTCAATAACTTTAACCACCTCATCTGATACAAATTCAAGTCTTTCTAAGAGAACACATACTGCAAGCTTTTATGATCTATGAACACATCAACATACACCCCATAAAAGTAATACCTCCAAATCTTTAAGCCAAACACTACAGCTGCTAGCGCAAGATCTTGAGTAGGGTAATTCTTCACATGGGGCTTAAGATGCCTAGAGGCATAGTCTATGACCTTTCCTCTCTTCATAAAGAAATAACCCAAACCTACTCTAGATGCATCATGGTACATAAAAAAACCCATCTGAACCATCTGGCAAGGTAAGAACTGGGGCTGAGGTGAGTCGAGTCTTCAACTCCTGAAAACTCTTCTCACAGGAATCTTACCACTAAAACTTTACTTCCTTCTGAGTCAATCTAGACATGGGGGATGCATTAGACGAAAAAATGTCAACAAACCGATGGTAATAGACAACCAAAATGAAGAAACTCCTAATATCTGATGGAGAATAGGTCTAGGCCAGTTCCTCACCGCCTCGATCTTTTGAGGATAAACTCTAATTCCATCACTAGAATTAATATGGCTAAGAAAATCTACTGATCTTACCCAGATATCACACTTACAGAATTTAGCATAAAACTGGTGAGCTCTAAGAGTCTGTACCACTATTTTTAAATGGTTTGCATGATCATTTTTGCTATGACAATAAAAAGGAATGTCATAAATGAAGACTATGATAAACATGTCTAATTACTTCTTGAACACTCAGTTCATCAAGTACATGAAGGATGCTGGGGCATTCGTGAGACCAAAGGACATGACTAGACATTCATAGTGACCATACTGTGTTTAAAAAGCCATTTTTGGAATGCCACATTCCCAGACCCTGAGATGATGATAGCCTGATCTGAGGTCTTTCCTAGAAAAGTAACTATCACCTTAAAGTTGGTCAAATAAGTCATCAATTCTAGGAAGTGAATATTTATTCTTGACTGTCACTTTGTTCAACTAATGGTAGTCTTTGCATATTCTTAGAGAACCATCTTTATTACGCATGAATAGACCTGGTGCGCCCCATGGAGAGACATAGGTTCTGATGAATCCCTTATCTACAAGATCCTACAACTGTTATTTCAATTGTTTAAGCTCAGGTGGAGCAATTCTATATGGCGGAATAGATATTGGCTGAGTATCTAGAAGTTTCCTTTCAAGACGAACTCTAGGAAGATCTTCAGGAAAAACATCTAGAAATTCCCTAACTACTGAAACTGAATCAAGATTTTGAGTTTCTGAGCTAGAGTCTTTGACTCGCACAAGATAATAAATACACCCCTTGTATATCATCTTTCTCGCTCTAAGGTATGAAATCATCCAACCCTTAAGCGTTGTAGTACTACCCCTCCATTTAAGGACTGGTTCATTTGGGAACTGAAAATGAATTATTCTTTTTCAACAATCAATTGAGGCATAGCATGAGTGGAGCCAATCCATTCTGAGAATGACATCAAAATCCATTATTTATAACTCTACGAGATCAACTGAGGTAACTTTATGAGATATTATGACTGGATAGTTTTTGTATACCTACCTGGCTATAATAGAAACACCAATTGGGGTACACACTGAAAAGGGCTCTGCTAGAGTTTCAGGGCTTACTCCAAAATTAACGGCTATATATGAAGTTACAAAACAAAAAGAAGCTTCAGGGTCCAGTAAAGCATAGACATGTATGTGAAAGACCTGTAACATACCAGTAACTGTATCAGGAGAATTTTCCTGATCTAGGTGGGACTGAAGAGCATATAATCTATTTGGACACTGACCACCAGTAGCATTGGACGGCACCTTACAGAGTTGGGTGATCGGCTGGAACTGATGACTGATTGGATTGGCCCTGTTGGCACAACTCCCTACCTTTCTGAGAAACTACCCAAAACTCTCGAATCTAATGGCCTGGCTTGCCACACTCAAGGAACACATCACTGCCATCTCTACACTCTCTCTGATGGTTTCTACTAAATTTCTGACATAGAGGGTTCGTACGGGCACTGTTTACACTGCCTTGGTACTTAGATCCTGTTGCTTTATCCTTATTATCATTTTTGAATTAAGGTACAGGGGCACTGGATGAAGAGGGTGCTAGGGCTGGATACCTTTGATGAAACTGAGGATGGTTACCACCTTTTAACCTTGGCTGGCTGAAATTAAATCTACTCGTCTAAACTTTCTTGCTTCCTTTCTCCCTCTCCTTAATCTTCTGCTCCTCAATTTGTTGAGCATGGACCATCAACCTAGACAAGTCCATCTTCCTATTCAGTATTGCGGTCCTACACTCTCTGACCATACTATCAGATATGCCAGACATAAACTTACTCATCTTAGACATGCTGTCTGCTACCACGTGAGGAGAATATCTAGATAACTGAGTAAAATTGAGGGAATACTCCTTCATGCTCATGCTTCCCTACCTCAAGTTAATAAATTCGAATATTTTGTCCTCCCTCAACTCCAATGGGATGAATTTGTCTAAGAAAGCCGTAGAAAACTCATCCTATTCTACAGGCCCTACATCAACACCCCTATCTACCTTCCACTACTGAAACCAACTATGGGAAACATCCTTCTACTGATATGTAGCAAACTCGTCACTCTTACTGGATGTCACCCCCATAGAATCCGTTACCTTTTGAATCATATCTATTAATTCCTATGGACCCTCTTCAGACTGGGATCCCATGAAGGAAGGAGGATTCATTCGGGTGAAGTCCCGAATTTTTGTTGCAACAGTATTGGCCACTAGGTGTTCCTGAACAGCCACTGGCCATTCATTCTGTGCTACTAAAAAATTTGCTACAGTGGTGAATGCAACCCTAAATTTTTCGTGAGAGAAATGCTCGTCCAGAGGGTCTTCCTGGACAGGTGGAGGTGCTGGCTAGTTTCGTTTTCCTCGTCTGTTATTCTGTTTGGGAGGCATGTTCTATAAACGAATAGATGAAGTGGATTACACTAAGAGTTTTACTTTATCTCACACTTACTCGCATTACTTGAATATTGAAAGAAGGAAAACTTTTACTAAATGCCTTGTAGCCTTTTACTCATAAGTGTGGCGCGCTATACACCCATGCATAAGACTCTACTTGACGTGACTTTTAGACTTCCTAGGATACTTTAAAACCTTAGGATTTGATACCAAGTTTGTAACGCCCCGAGAGTACACCCTAGGCATCACACGGTGCTTATAGTCCCGAAGGACCATAAGATAACCCATGAGATGGTACCTACTGGGAACACTAAATAACTCAATCATAAACATGAAAGAACAACTGATATGACATAAGGTTTTGATAACTGAAACAAATACTAAATTATGAATATGAAGAAATAACTATCTGAGTTTGAACAAATACAGAAATCTAAGAGAAACTGAATAACTAACTGTCACGTCAACTGAAGTCTGAATACTAAATAACTGACTATATTATGTGAAAGCCTCTAAACTGAATAAATATTAGTTTATGGGATAGGCCTCAACTAACTCCAACTAACTATTAACTGAAAGCATTAAATAAAATAATTTATCATTAAAATATAAGGACTCACCACTGCTACTGCTGAGAGTCTGATAATTCTAAGTGCAATCCAGGAACTGGGCATTAGAACCTATGATATAATACATCATAGCAAAAAAAAGGTTTGTGATACATAATTTGAATATACTGGTATGCTAAATGAAGTAGACTGGCATGCATGGTTTCATGGACAGGAATAATAATTATTTGAATATACATGTAAAACATGGAATACTAAATAGAGAGCTTGAAATTTGTAGATACTAAATATATATGAAATCTATAAATACTATGTATGCATGAAAGTTTGTAAATACTGAAGTTACATAAAATTTGTAGATACTAGAGATGCATGACCAAGCATATAACATGAACTGAATAGAAGTCTGTAAACTGAAATACTGAAATAACTGATATCTTTTTTCCATGGTCAAACAATAATGAGACTAAACTATTGATCTGATTATTAGACTAAGACTGTAAGAGCTATCATGTAACTGACAATCCCCAATCTGAGCTAATTGGGGTCCAACCTATAACCCTAGTTGGAAGGGTGTCAATACCATGCCACGAGTACTAATGTTGGATGTGTGGATCCATTACACTGATGTACTATCTCGAAGGAATAAGGGTGTCAAGCCTAAACTGATGGGTGATGCCTGAGAGATAGTCAAGCCTACACTGACGGGTGTCTTCTCATATCCTATGATGGAAACATAGTTCTGGATTTTAGGGACTGCTTATAGAGACTCTGCCTTTCTATTGGGGAAGCCTCCATCCCTACACTCGCTCGGTTCTAAGTCCTACTCCTAACTGAATGACACTGAGTTACTGACTATTCTGAGTTTAATTGACTGACCTAGCAATGCTCATAATATGTATTCTAAAGTTATTCTGAAGATACTGAGACGAGACTAAATAAGAATCTATGGTTTTTGGGTATTCAATACCCCTAGGACTCAAAAGCAACAATAGTAACATGATACTTAAACTTAAGAGGACATGGCATGAAGGCTTTTATCAAACTTGTATTCTTGTAGGGATTTTATCAAACACTTGTAGTTCATAGTTTGGTCAAATAATAGGAATGTTAGGGAACTTGTGGTAATAACATGAATTCAACATGAATATTATTAAATCATGATTAATTCAATGAATAATAACATTAAAACATGAAGAATTGAATAACAACAATAATTTCATCTATACATGGTGTAAAATCATAGTTCATGGATATTCATGGGTGAAATCATCATTTAAAATTAAATTAAATTGAAAGGATCACAATTTTGAAATTTAAATCGGATACTTGGACTCCATGGGTGAAAGGAACCCATGGATGAACACTTAACATACCTGGGATAATGAATTTGAGAGGATTGATGGTGAGTTCTTGAGATTTGAACTTGAATTTGAGAGCTAGGATTTTGTGTTCTTGAAGAGAATGGATCCCCTTTTGATTAATTTGAGAATAATTGACATATCATGCCCTATTAGTCTTTAATTTCGTGTTAAAGACGAGTTTAGGGCTTAGGAAAGTGTCCAAACAGCCCCTTGGAAATTAAAATGCTGAACTGGAAAACTCAAAATCCCGATTTTAGGCCCTGGCGCGATGCGCCAGGATCGTGCAGCTACACTAAAAATTGACGACAGGGACCTGGAAGCTTGGCGCAATGCGGAGCTATGGCAGCAAGCCTTTGGAATGCCATTTTGGCTACCTTCGCGACGCGCCATTATCACAGAGGCTCACTAGAAATTGCCAAATATGAAATGGGACATCACTGCAATGCGGTTGAATTGTGGAGTCTAACTAGATTTTGAAAGTGTGATTTAGAATGGCTCCGCGATGCTTTAGTGACCAAAATGACAATGTTTAATGAATGAAACTTAAAATTTCCATAACTTCGTACTCAGTTATTGGATTTAGGCGAATTTTATATCGTTGGAAAGTTAATTGAATTTCCTATGAAATGACAGGCTCTAAACTGATAAATAATGGGTATTTCATAAAAAAATTTATATGAATGCTCATGTATTAGGACTTACTTCATTCTAGGGAAATAGGGATATTACACAGCAAGTGAGCTTAATTGGTCATTCTGTCTACAATCACCTAAATATTTTCATATTGGTTTCAGGATCTTGAAAGTCCTATAATGAAGTCCATGTTGATCATCTCCCATTTCCATAAAGTCAAAGCTATATCCTACAAAGTTTCACCTGGCCTCAAATGCTCCACCTTAACTTATTAGCGTTTCAAACACTTAGACACAAAGTTAGAAACATCTTTTTTCATGTTATTCCACCAGTAAAACTCTTTGACATCATGATACATTTTAGTGAAGACAGGGTGAACAACATACCTGGAAGTATGAGTTTTTTCAAGAATCCTTTCTTGCAATCCATTTACATCCGGCACACATAACCTACCTTGATAACTCATAATCCCATCACCTTAAATGTCAAATTCCATGACCTCTTATTGACTAACATTTTCCTTAATATGCATTAAAATGGGGTCTCTGGTCTGCTTTTCCTTAACCTTGGAAAATAGGGATAATTTAGCTACCTCTTGTATAAACACCCTTCAATCTTCAAAGTCTAAAAGTCAAACACCCAAATTAGCAAGCCGTTGGATATCCTTCACCGTATTGCTCTTTCCTTCTTCCAAATGAGAAAGACTGTGCATGGAAAACCTACTAAGGTCATCAACCACCACATTGGCCTTACACAGATGATAATGTAGGCTCATGTATTAATACTTCAACAATTCCAACCACGGCCTCTACCTGAGATTTATCTCCTTTTAAGTGGACACATACTACAAACTCTTGTGATTAGTAAATATGTAAACATGCACTCCATAAAGATAGTGATGCCAGATTTTGAGTGTAAACACCACTGCCACTAACTCTAAATCATAGGTGGGATAGTTCTTCTAATTCACCTTTAATTTTCTAGAAACATAAACTATAACCTTACTATGTTGTATAAGTACACACGTAATTCCTACCCGGGATGCATGACAGTACACAACAAAACCCTCCATACCCTTTAGGAGGGTCAAAACAGGTGCAGTAGTCAACTTGCTCTTCAATTTTTCAAAACTACTCTCACAAGAGTAAGACCACAAAAATTTCACCATCTTCTGAGTCTATAACGCCTCATAGAAATCTCAACTTAATACCACACTTAGTAGCATGCTTAAAATATAACTACTTGAAATTTTTCTAAGTGTTAAAAAAGACTTAGTCATATTTTAAGTTTTTAAACTTTGATGATTTTATTTTAGGACTTTCCACCCATAGAATATCAATTTTTAAGTTGATTCATGATAAGGAGTGTCAAATGTACATCTCGGGTAAGTTTTGAAATTTTTGGATAAGCGTAAGGACACCTTTGGAATTCCAAAACAGTAGCTACCCATATCTTGCGGTGTATGCTCCAGTTCATACTTGAGGGAGTCTGCAATAGATCATGTGTTACATTCTCCAATTCGGTGCTCCAAAGCATGCGACACACGCTCCATAGCACGCTTCCTTATTTTCCAGCTTCTTATTCTTCATATTTGAGGGTAATAAGGTCATTTACCTCACCCAAACACTATCCAAAATACAATATTAAATACCTCAAAGAGAAATTGTTAAATTATTAGTCTCTTTTCATCTTTAAGAAAAAACTAGAGACACAAAGATTAAGAATCAAGCTTTTAAGTCAAGGTTTCCAAAAAAAAAATCAAGATTCGAGTTCTATCATTCAAACTAAGTAATCTAAGGTATGTGGGACTATTCCTAAACTCCATGTGAATGGATTTTATTGTTTTATCAAGTATAATTATTTACAATAATGTTACGAATTGAGGGCTTTTGACCATTATTTTGAAAAGTATGTCATATAGATCATTTTGATGAAAGTGTGTGCATTGTGTTGAATCTTTTAGTGGAAATAGAATTATAACCCTCATGTATATGTATTTATAATTTGGAAGGTTTAATTGAGATTATTAATAATGAATTCCCTATCTTGTTACGAATTATGGGTTCTATTTGCTTTGTGAATGATTTTGAATGCATGAAACTAAAGTTTGAAATTAAGTTTCCTAACATCATGGTATTGACATGTTTTATGAGATGATAAGGGGGGGTTTTCTTACGATAACTATCTTCATTGTATTTAAAACAAAAATTGCATGCTAATGAATAATTGACATGGCCACCACATGTTTGAGTATTGGGAAAATTGAGAATTTGCATAAAGATTCCATGAGGTTTCAAAATGATGACTCTCTTGTGATGTTATAATCCTTTGGTGGTCATTTAAATGTTTTGAATGAGATTGGCTATGAAATTGATAGGATATGAATGTCTTGCAAGTCTGTGTATGATGATACCTGGAGATGATATGCCCCTATGGTTTTTTAAGCATCGAATGATTTTATATATGAAGAATGTGGTTTAAAGAAATAAAAATTAGGCCAAAAGAGAGGTAGATGGTTACCCGAAAAAGGTGTTTGAGTGTAACGGCTCATCGCTGGAAACCGAGTTTTCCGATTCGGGTGATATGATTGGCTAATGCCAATGTATACTTATACTTGAGACATAGGTATAGTAGAAAAGTTATTAGGACTCCAATCTTTGTGGCACACTTGGATTGGGGGATTGGCCGCTGAGTCTAGAGCGGATTCTATATAGCATGTGGGATTGTAGAAATATAGGGAGTACCATCTATCTCAGGTTTAAGATAAAGTGTGAGTCTTGATTTCAAGAAAGCATTCAAAAAATTCTAAATTATGCCCATGCATTTTAATGATTTTATGTGTAGTGTTATATAAAATGCCCTCATCTATGTTATGAAATAAAAATGTTATTTTTGGATTGTTTCACATACTAGTATAATTGTATAGACCCCCTATATTTTAGGATTTGAGCCTCCCTTATTTCAAAAGGCCTAATTATAAGTTATTGTTATTTTATTTGATTTATGGCCTGACTGGGGGCCTTGTCCCAGTTTTTAGACATATGTTGGTTCTCATATTGTTAGAGATTTCGTAGAAAGCTTTCATATGTTTTGAATGTTAAGAATTTCCTTCAAATTGTTCAAGTGATTTATGAGTTTAACCATGAACTTGTAAACTGAGGTATTTAACATTAAATAATACCGGTGGCTTCGTGATAAAAATGATAATCTGAGTATGGCGATAAAATCATGGTTCTGACTGACTTGTTACTTCAAAATCTGAAATCATATAATTCACATAGGTATCGGGTGTTCATAACCCCCCAGCACTGAATGATTCATAAAATATAATATCAAGCTTGAAATACCGTAATATGTAATCATGGTTCAAAGATCCAAAACATATATATTTTATCAAACATATGAAAATCATGAACTCGAACATGAGAATGTCTAAAAGCATGAGGAAACAACATGACTTCATGGGTAAATTCATAGTTTGGGGATTTATCCTGAGACCAATTGAATGTGACATGGAAAATTAAAACTTGAAGCATTGGATAACATAACTTATCCATGAAATCATACTTGGACATGAATTGAGTTCAAATCGCTAAGGAAAAGCATAAAATAAACTCATCTTGAACATATGCATCTTCATAATAAAAGAAATGTTATCTTTTTAATCAAAGAATAGTTTTTGGTTTAGTTAAAGGGAAAAAAGGTAAAAAAATAATAATAGTGACTCAGTGAGAAAAAAATAAAAACAAAAAAGTAAAGAGTGATAATTAAAGTTCGGAGCTTCCATTCGAGTTTTTGTCTTGAAGTAAAAGCTTTTTTCGTTTGATTTAGTCCGTCATACAAGTTCTTATTCAATCCTTATACTATTATTTTTATGGTGAATCGAAGTATGAACGAACACTTTTATATTATTCAGTACATCTATTTATTACTTTTATATGATTCGTAATCCATTGCTTTATTTATAATTAGATTGTGGATTCGAAATAATATTGATCAGATTAGATTCGCACTTTGAATGAGATAATTTTAAAGCAATTAACACTTAAAAGTATAAAATTATTTGTCTAGTTAGCGTGCAAATTATTGTATAGACCATGCATGCATGCAAAATTCAAAAATAATTAATAAGTTTGAAAAAAAGAAGAAGGAAAAATACACACAAAAAAAGGGAAACAAAATGTTTGAAAATAAGAAAAACGGGCTCGTTTGTTTGTTTTTTTGGGGTACTAACGATTTGAAGAAGTATAGGAGTTGGGAAAATAGTGATGATGAGACTTACGAATAGAAAAATAATAATACTAGTTCTTTTTTTGTTTATTTGCTATCTTTGTTATACTAGTTTTGTTAAATGTAACTTTACTAGTAATTAACTTTGTTACGTGGTCACGTAAATTTGACTTTAAGTAGTCATATTATGTTATATATTAATTTTTTCTCCAAGTGTAAGATTAATCCTATTTCATTGTTTATTTTTTATTTTTTATTAAAAAGTTTATATATATATATTTAGTAATAGTAATAAAAAGAGCTATGTATATTCTCCTGGCCTAAACCAATTTTTTTATCTCATTAATAATTAACTAATGTGAGAATGAGCGAGATGGGATGCAGATCTATTCTAAACCCCATCATATAAAATAAAATAAAAGAATGGAAAAAATCATTTGTGAGGGAGTGAGGCATGTGGTGGAATAATCCAAAACTCGTTGTAAATAAAGGGTGAAAAAAGAATAGAAAATAAATAAGAAAAATTATCTCGAGTTTAGAAGAGATGAAACAAATGTCTTTTAACGCTAGATAAGCTTTAGTCACGTTTAATATATTTGTCTCGATTAAGAATGTGACGTACGCATCTTTCAGGGACGTTTAAAATAATTCTAGGATGCAATAATGCACCTTGGCTAAGATCATTCTATAATTAATTTTCACTAGTTTAATTTAAGAGGTATAGACAGATACTAGATATTAAAAATAAGTGAATTGAGGCCAACAAACATAATTTATTCAAAATAGTTAAACCTAAGTATAAGTTGATAAAAACGACAGTGCTTGAACTACGGGACTCGAGGGGTGCCTCACACCTTCCCCTCGGTCAAGAGAATTCCTTACAGGGTCTTCTGTTTTTACAGACCAAAATAAATAGTCATTTTCATTTGACTAGGGATTCAATAAGGTGACTTGGAACACCATAACTCAATTCCAAGTGGCGACTCTTTAAATAAAATACTCCCTATTCAAAATCACCACTTTAATAGAAAAAACCCTTCGACTTCGAACCCTTTGGGCGGAAAAGGGGTGTGACATCTCAAAGGTGAAAAAAGAATAAAAATAAATAAGAAAAATTATCTCGAGTTTACAAGAGACGAAACAAATGTCTTTTAATGCTAGATAAGCTTTAGGCACGTTTAATATATTTTTCTTGATTAATAATGAGACGTACACATCTTTTTGAGACGTTTAAAATAATTCTAGAATGAAATAATGCACCTTGGCTAAGATCGTTCAAAAATTGATTTCCACTAGTTTAATACAAGAGGTATAGACTAATACTAGACATTAAAAATAAGCGAATTGAGGCCAACAAACATAATATATTCAAAATAGTTAAAGCTAAGAATAAGTTGATTAAAGAGACCATTCTTGAACAACGGGACTCGAGTGGGCCTCAAAACTTCCACTCGATCAACAGAATTTCATGCCCGATCTTCTGTTTTTGCAGATCAAAATAAAGAGTCATTTCCTTGTGACTAGGGATTCAATAAGATGACTTGAAACACCCTAACTTAATTCCAAGTGGTGACTCTCTAAATAAAATAATCCCTATTCAAAATCGCCACTTTAACAGAAAAAACCCTTCGACTTCGAACCCTTCGAGCGGAAAAGGGGTGTGACATCTCTGGCAACTCCACTGGGGATTAACTAGAATTCGAACTTTTAATATTTACTTATAATTTCTTTAATTATTGTTGATATTATATTTGTTGGACTAATGTGCTACTTGTTGCTCATTTATTGTTTTGATAGTGCTGAATTGTATTATAAATTGTCTTCTCTTACGCACCCCCTCTGAGTCTCTAAAATAGGATAGATGGAATGCAACACATGTATCCTACCTTATTTTTGAGATAGACGGAGTGTCAAGGAACATGTTGAAGGATTATTAGTCACACATGTTAGGCGGAGTTCGGATTTGCACCGAAGGTAGAGTAGCACTGCTACCGAACAAGTTGTCCCTCCTTGGCTCTAGTGTTCGCTTGGGTAAGCCAGTCTAGACACCTATCCCTATTAGTTCAAACTTAGAAGAACTGAAACTGAGGATCTGGTTATCCCTAGTAGGTTCTTCTTTATTTGCATCATGTGCATTTGACTTAGTGGGACTCGGTATAGGGGTAGGGTTTGTCTAGGACAGGTGTCTCATTTTATAATGACCAACATGTGCATATATGTTCTCTTTGACATTTATTTGGAAGGCTATTTGCTTGTTTACCGGCTTTAGGTAACTTGGTAAAATGAAAGAGAGTATATTGTCCTCAAATTTAACAAATTATTTTTTCTAGGAAATTAAAAATATATATAGTTTTTAAGGTCTTCATGAACTACGAGGGTATGATTTTCACTATTTAGCGTAATACGTAGGAAGCCATAATTGGGTTCGGTGATATTCTTAAGAAAAGTTTTGAAAATATTAAACCCTGACCCATTCATTATTACCAAAGTAAAAATAGTATTTAGGTGGTTGGTTTTTGGCTAAATTGACATTTCATTGATACAACACCAGGTCCAAAGAACATACAAGATGACCCACAAAAAATAGTATAGGGTTTGAGATGAGTTGGTGTAGACTATTAGAAATGAGGAATAAGAATAAATGGCATGGAAAGTGAGAAATTTGGAGAAAAATATGAGAAACATACTAGTACTGGGAGAGAAAAAGAGAGTTCTTTACAAGGATTTGTACATGTTTAACAAATACACTTGCCTTTAGAGTGTAAAACACAAAAGTTGGACATGTATGAGGGCCATGATGATCCTTTGGCTCATCTGAAAAGGTTTTGTAATCAATTAAGAGGAGTAGGAGGAAAGAAAAACTTTTGACAGCTTACTTTGGAGAGAGTTTGATGGTGATAAATTTAGAATGATGTGGTCACAAATGGATGCAATTCACATAGTAGACAATATATCAGACCACTAGAGAGGTACTCAAAAATCACTAAACAATCTAACTTCCTCAAGTACTTGTATTAATCCTAATTATCTACAAAATATGCTACAACAATAACCTACCCTACACCCTGAACTTAAAATTAGAAATAAACTGCTCTAAGGGTTAGGTTATACCTGAAGGCAATCAAGCACATGGATCCTGGGTCTTCGACCCTGCTACTGCATCATCTGTTATCTTCTCTCCATCGGGAGCATCTGGCTTTGTAGTAGCTGGAGCCCTGCTAGGTGAGGCACCTGCATCCCTACCTCGGATGCATGCCTCCCATTTCTCGTTACAAACTAAGGACTCAATTTCTGCCCTTTTCACCTCCTCCTTCTCTTTCTTATTTCTTTCCCTCTTCTCTATTTTTCTCTCCTCATCACTATCGAGCCTCTCTCTCTTTCCGTTACCATTCTTCTCATTTTTTTCTTTTTCTTTGGTGAGTCTCCAGTGAGGTCAAACATTGGAATTTCTTCCTCAGATTCATGCATGGCCTTACATATTGGCATCACAAATTGGTGTTGCTGCAATACCTCGATATCTACCTTTACCTTGTACAATGCCGCTCTGAATCTAGAAAGATCAACCCCTGACATTTCTTTTTCCCGCGCATCGAATCGGTTCTCTAAATCTGCAACCTGCTCAGGTAAAGTCACAAAAGGATCAAGGGCAGCCTTGATTCTCTTTTCCACTGTAGCAACAAACTTTTTGGCAAAAGTATGTAGTTTTGCCTCAAACCACTTGGCTTGTTTAGACACTTTTCAGATATCGATCGGATGAAATGCAAAACCTGTTGCTGCTGTAGGAACTAAAGGGCTGGCTTAAGTATCAGGCACTGGTCCTTCCTGTGCTGAAGAAGTTGGCTACACAGGCTCAAAATCTTGCACTTCCACATGAGGTGCTGCACCGGCATCTGTAATTGGATGGTCTACTGCTACCTCTGCACCTCTATCAAGTCTCAATCCTGGCTGATTTTTATCAAACCGTATGGGGTTGTGAGTCTTTTGGATAGGAATATCATCATCAACCCCTCAATCTTTGGCACATTAGCAGCTCAGCACAATTCTCTGATAAGACGGGGAAAAGGGTAAGCAGTGTCGGTTCTCGACATTCTAATCTTCATATCATTAGGAATGATTTACCTAAAATTTAGAGGAAGGTTCTACACCATGCTCGCCACTAGAATAGCTCGGTCATCACCCAAAATATTGTCTCCATCAATGGGTATCAGCCAGACATGCACTATACCCCACCAAAACTTTGCCTCTTGAGTCAAAGAGGACTTGGAAATTCTTTCATTTGGGTTTGTTACCCATGCAGTTTCTCCTTCAGCTATGATGTTGGCCAACCACGGACGTTGTTTTTCTCGGTTTCTAATCTGAGCATAGAATGATGGTGTGGTGTCTTGAGGAGTGAAGTTGGGACCATGCAAGAACCTGTTGATGGTTCTGATTGAGACATCAACCCTTACGCCACTCACCTGCACTTTATCAAATAGGGGCCGGTCTGCTACTCTTTTACCTGGCTTGCACATGTTTTCCAACTGAGCCTGGTAGTTTGCGTAGAACTCCCAAACCAGTGCAGGACAAAATGAACCTCCTCCTTTTGTGGTCCGTCCCAAGCCATACTCTTGGAACTTTTATTCCACTTCAGGGTACTTGCTCAACCCTCTGGTGATAATCATCTTTTCTTCCTGAATTGGCCTCTTATCACCCTTTCTATCAGTTTTATGGAGCCCAGTGATGAAGATTCTCTCTTTCTTAGGAATTTTCCACCTAGCATTATCTCAAACTTTGGGGTTCTTACATTTGATAAGTTTTCCCCGAGATGGACAATGTTCATTATTTTTTTGTTTAGTCAACTGGGATCCAGATGTTGTTCCCTCAGACTCAGACTCCTCATACCCTTCCTTCTCCTCTTCTTTATATACGACATGGTCAGACTTATGCTATTCAGAACCCTCTTGCTCAGTGGCAGTATGTTCAGAAGTTGCACTTTCTGGTTGTGTTGTAGTCTCATTATCATCACTATCCTCTACTTCAATGGGTAGAGGTGACCAAGGTTTCTTCGAAATTTGATTCTCTTTTTGCTTCCTGAACAGGGGTTCTTCCTCCTCGTAATCAAATTCCTCATCCTTACGACATACACTTTCTTTGGTTGATTTCTTTGGTGTTTTGGGGCTCTTTCTTTTTGGTGCCATTTTAAGGTTCCTCTAGTAGTAGAAAAACCATTGGTTAGTCCACAAGAGCACAAACAAAAAACATTAATCATTTCGATTTATTCATACTTTATGTTCCAGGTTTGACGATAATTCTTGATAAGCCATCACGACTGTGATAGCTTATCACAATGGTCATCAACCTTAGACAGTACATTCAAAATTTTAACAACTTTTGATGACATTCCTGATAAGCCATCCCAATTGTGATAGCCTATCATGAATATCTTCATCTCTTATCAGAACTCACTTTTGATATTAACTCAATTTTTGGTCCCCATTATTTTTCAAAATCCACTAGAATTTTGAGTGTGAGCTGTCTTTTTAAACCCTGGGCCTGTACAGTAGACCCTAGGTGCGATTTTAGCCCCTTTCCAATTGAACTTGGTTCAAGCATCTTGGGGACTTGGTTTGTCATTTATCAATCACTTACCACAAGAAAAGAAGGGTTAAAGTTAGAGTATACCTGATGGGATCCCTTAATCTGATTACACGCACAAGAGGAAGTAGGAAATAGGAAGAATCTTTTGATTGTGTATTTCAAACCCACGCACAAGGGAAATTGTTTTCTTGATGTGTTTTGAAGAGAGTAGGAAATAAACTAACTAAGGAAGTAAATAAACTAAAGGAAAAAAATTAAAACTAGCGGAAATTCTAAAAGGTTCTTGTGCTGGGCCGGGTCGAATTTGATTTAAACTGGGCCCAAAATTTTAGATTTTAAGGCTTTGGGATGAGGATGACTTGTGATGGCTTATCACAAGTGTGACATCCTATCACCAACGTCGGCACCCCTAAGAAGAGGTTTCCTCAAGTTTGGCCTATCTGAAGATATTTCTGATAGCTTATCACAGTTGTGATGGCTTATCAGAGATGTCGTTATGGCCTTTCAGCTGACCTCTTCATTTTTGACCTTCTCTGTACAAAATCCTAGTTATAAAAGTAAAAATACTTTCTTAAATATAAAAACTTTGGGTTGCCTCGCAATAACGCCTGATTTATTGTCCCGACATGACTTGGTTGTCTTGACTACTCAGACTTCGCCAAGACAACCTGTTGATACCCATTTACCATCATCATAGAAGACGTCAATGATTGAGAAAACACTTATCTCATGTTGCTGAGTCATGGATGAGTGTACTTTGAAGTGTGCTTCTTTGTCATTGAACCTAAACTTTAGCTCGTTCAACTACATGTCTACTAGTAATCTCCCAGTTGCAAGTAGTATCCTACCTAAGATGATGGGAACTTCAAAATTCACTTTGCAATCTAGGACTATAAAATTAGCAGGCAGAACAAAATCGGTTACTTTTACCAAAACATCATGCAGTATGCCTATAGGCCGCTTCACAGCTCTATCTGCCATTACCAACTGCATATTTGTTGGGGTAGGATCCCCCAAACCCAATTTCTTGTACACAGCCAGTGGCATTAAATTTATACTGGCGCCCAAATCGCATAATGCTTTTGTAAAATTCAGTGGGCCAATAGTACATGAGATGGTAAACGTTCTTGGATCTTTTTTTTTTAACACTAAAGACCTTGTAGAGATAGCGCCACAATGGATAAGATTGTACTCCCACTCATGGATAACCTTCTATTTCTTGGTTACGAGGTCTTTCATGAAATTCCCATATCCTGGTATTTTCTCAAGTGCCTCAACCAAAGGCACATTAATTGTCAATTTCTTGAGCATTGCGATGAATTTGCTGAATTTGACATCATCAACCTTTTTCTTCAATAGTTGAGGAAAGGGAGGTGGTGGTCTCGGGATAATTTCAACACCACTTCCTCTTTCTTTTCTCTTTCTTTCTCCAAAGAATCAACTGGACTATCCATCTTCTTAGACTCCACTGGTTTTCTTTCTTCGAATTCATCAACAACTACCTCATCATCTACAGATTTGCCCACAGAAGGGCCAGATAAGATCTTACCACTCCTAGTGATAATTTCCATACATGAGACAATGTTCTGCGGATTCTGAATCATATCACTAGGCAAAGTACCACTTTTTTTTTGGTTCAGTGTTATGGAAAGTTGGCTTATCTACTGCTCCAACTGCTTAATAGAAGTGGAGTTTAAACTAACCAACTGACTCAGGGTAGAGAATTCATTCTTGATAGGGGTTACCCCCGAGTTGGTAGCCTCAACTCCTTTCAATAATTTTTGTATCATGTCCTTTATGGACATCTTACCAGAGCTAGTTGGTGCAGCATCCTAACTTCCAGGAGGAACATACAAGCCACTCCTGTCATTATTGTTTCTCTAGTGTCCTTGCTCCCTGTCTTTATAATCATGCTTGTCATAAAAGTTCCGACCTTGATTCTCTTGGCTATTGCCTTGGAAACCTGATTACTCACATAGTTTGCCTTCTCATCTGCATTAGTAGAAACACTGTACTGAGACTCCAAAGCCTTAACCTTTTCAATCTTTACTGACAGCAAGTGCTTGGTCAACAAGTCCATCTGAGTCTTTAAGTGGACCATGTCTTGGTCTCGCTCTTCATCTCTTCTGCACTGCTCCGCATTCATACCAAAAGAAATAGTTGGGATAGCAACCACAAAATCCCTACTATGCCAGGCCCAACTCTGTTTGGTCATTCTATTCAGCATGTCTGAAGCATCTTAAAAAGAAAGGTCAATGAACGAACCACCCACAGCATTATCAACAATTTGATTTGTCATAGATTTAAAAGATCTGTACAAAGTCTCCATCAAGTTCAAGTCCATCATGTTGTGGTTCGGACATTGTGCCATCTTCTTCTTGAATCTCTCCCAAGTTTAATGCAACTCTTGAGTCGGGAGTTGCCTAAAGTTACTGATTTCATCCCTTAACTTTACACTTCTGGAGGGTGGAAAGAACCATTCTAAGAAATCCTCTTTCAACTGTCTCCAGTTGGTTATAGAATCAGGCTTTAGCTCATTTAATCACATTGTTGCCTCCCCAGACAGAGACAATGGAAACAATCTCAACCGTATCAAATTATGGATTACTCTCGAATTATCAAAATATTTTCAAATGGTGATAAAGTTCACTAAGTGCATTTTTGGATCATCACCATGCAAGCCTCCAAATAACCCCTTCAGATTTAAGAGTTGGATCATGGTACTTGTTATGCTGAATTTGTCACCACGTGCTAACGGTGGAGGAATGATAACACCCGTTGCACCTGCTCCGTCCGTTTCTTCATCATCGTTATCAACCTCATATTGGACAGGATGTTTACCATACCTTCCTCTGATTGGATGGTTTCTGTTGAAATTTCACTACACTAGTACAGCAAGTTGCTCAGCTCGCCTTGGGCTTTGAGGATTCAGAAATTCCTCATCATCCAAGTGTTCATCATCATGGTTTGTATGATGTACTTGTTGACCTTGGTTCTGTACATTCACTTGAGCCCTGGCCAAGGCCACCAGTCTGTCAGCCACTTTTTGTTCTGCCATTCTGTCGATCAGCTGAGGTTTCGGATTAATTGGTAATAATGGTTCTCCGGAACATTTTGTTTTTGGCATAAACAACAAGGTACCTACAATAAACAAAAACAATAAATAAGTGTAAATCTAGGAAAGATAACTAACATACAATTAGCGCACAGAACTTTCAATTTTCAACCATATTCCCCAGCAACAGTGCCATTTTTTATAACACTCAAACTACACTCTTGAATGGGTGTAAGCTATCATTATCAATATAAAACCGAACTAGGTTAGGGTCGAATCCCACAGGGAATAAGGTGTGAAATCAAGTCAATTACAATTTAATTCACTGATAGTTTAATCTATCCTGAAATGGGGGTTTAAGTTTCACAAGTAATTGTTTGACACTTTGATTTCGATGTTTGTAACCAAGATTTTATGAGATAACCAGAATTATGTTCACCAGGGCTTACGGTACATGATAGATGCTAAAGGTGACTCAAGATTCTCACGGTGGTTAGGATAACAAGCTATCTTTATTGATGATATACTCAAATGTCTCTCGACCTATTTAAGAATCTAATTTCCTAATCCTCTCAAACTTAGGGAATCGCTATTCACTGCCTAGAATTTACCTTAGGTTAATCAACCTAGTTACAACACTAATTATTAAAAGAAGTATTTCCAATTCCCTGTTGATAATTCACTTCCTGTTAATATTGACTTACAACGATGATGAAAATCAAGAAGTATAACTTGAATTGAACCACGGTACAAATCTCCCAAAATATTTTAACTAGCGAGAGAGAAATATCATATTTTTTTCGAATAAAGATGAGTCCAAAAATAAAATCCTCCCCTAGAAAACCCTAAAACAAGGCTTTAAATAGTTTAACCTAATTAAGGAAATAAAATCAAAGTTACAGCTTTTCCTCAGAATAGATGACTACGTCCGTGACGGCTTGTCATGAGTATGACAGCTTAGCACATATGTCGTTAGCTCCTATGCACTTTTGGAATTTGCTGGATAAGGATGACGACGACGATGATGGCTTATCACCAGCCTAACGACATGTCATGGATGTCTTCAAAAAACTATCTTCAACCTCCATCTTCTGTTTAAGGATGACAACACTCTTGATGATGTGTTATGGATGTCGTCACAAAACTGTCTTCAACTTCCATCTTCTATTTATGGTTGACAACGGCCGTGATATATTATCACCAGGCTGATGACTTATCATGAATTCGTCAGCCGCACTTATCTTTTATTTTTCTTCACTTTTCAGCCTTTTTGCTTTCATTATTTTTGGTTCTCCTACATCTCAATATTTACTACAAAAATCAAAGTAAACTAATCAAAAACAACTAAAGTTTCTCAAGACCTTATAATTATTTAGAGTTAGAAGCCTCAAATATGTTAGCATAGGCTCACACATCAGGATCGATGACAATGAAGGGGTATTGCCTTAAGTTCACCTATTTGTTTAAGTATGCTCCCGAGTTGATAGCTGACTCTAGATTCTGTATAAGTAAGTTTGTTATTGGAGTGTCTGGTTTGGTAGTTAAGCAATGTAGGACTTCTATAATTATTGGGTATATGGATATTTCTAGGGTGATGACTCATGACCAACAGATTGAGGAGAAAGCTTGAAGGAGAGAAAGGGGAAATAAGAAGTCTAGAACCAGACAGTTTGGCTCTGGACAACCAAGGTCTAGAAGAGGAAATCATTTCCAGTTTTAGGTTCACTCATCTATGCCTGCGCCATCTTCAGTAGTGCCTCTACACCTAAAACCAAGCAGAAGAAGTGGGGCAGGTCTACTATATTTAGGTCTCAGATTAGTGTAGGTGAAAGGCCCAGTTACCTGTCATATGTGAAGTATGGTAAAAAACACTTTGGTTAGTGTGGTAGGAAGGGGTTGTTATGGATACGGAAAGTTGGGTCACATAATCAAAGACTGTTTGTATGCTAAGTAGGAAAGTAGGGATGTTCGTCCCCATACTTAGGCTACTAGCACACCAGCTCCTTCATGTCTACCAGTCTATTCTCTGGAAGCATCATTTAGTACCGATGGTGGTCAGTTCTAGAATCAATTCTATGCTTTACCATCCTGACAATAGCAAGAAAGTTCACCATATGTCAATACTGGTATGCTTAGTGCCTTCCATTTTTATGTTTATGTGTTGTTAGACCCCGGATCACCTTTCTGTTATGTGAATCCTTTAATTGTGGCAAATTTTGGGATAGATCATGAACAACTCTCCAAGCCCTTCTGAGTTTCCACCTTAGTGGGTGAGTCAGTTGTTGCCAAATAAGTCTATAAGAAGTTTCCTATCACTGTCCTGTGTAAGATTATACTAGTAGACCTAATAGATTAGAAATGGTATATTTTTATGTTATTCTAGGAATGGATTGACTCCATTCATGCTATGCATTAATAGATTGCCGCACCTGTGCGGTGAAGTTTCAGTTTTCTATTGAGCTAGTTATTGAGTGGGAAGGTAGTTCCGAATCTCCCAAGATTAATTTCATATCTTATCCTAAAGCTAGAAAGTTTATATCTAAAGGGTGCATTTATCATTTAGTTTGAGTCAAAGATACTAAGTCTGAAGCTCCAACAGTTCAGTCAGTTTGTATAGTCAATGAATTTTCGGAGGCCTTTCCCGAATATCTATCAGGGGTACCTCCCGATAGACAAATAGAATTCGGCATTGATCTTCATTCTTGTACTCAACCCATCTCTATACCTTTATACCCTATGGCTCTAGTGATCTTAAAGAGTTAAAAGAGTAGCTTAAAGACCTCTTAGGTAAAGGTTTCATAAGGCCCAATGTTTCTCCATTGGGTGCTCTAGCCCTATTTGTGTGTAATAAAGATGGCTCTCTCCGAATGTGAATCAACTACCTCTAGTTAAACAGTCACAATCAAGAACAAATATCCTCTTCCTAGGATTGATGACTTATTCCACCAGCTTTAGGGTGCAGTTATTTCTCTAAGATAGACCTCAAATTTTTCTATCATAAGCTTAAAGTAAGGGAGTGTGATATTACAAAGAAATTCGTCAGAACTTGTTATGGTTTCTTCAAATTTCTAGGCACGTCCTTCAAGCTAACGAATTCCCAGTATTCTTCATAGACTTGATAAACAGAGTGTCCAAGTCGTACTTGTACATGTTCATCATAGTATTTATTGATGACATCCTTGTCTATTCCTGTAGTGAGAATGACCATGTAAACCATCTCAGACTTGTGTTGTAAACTCTTAGAGATCATTAGTTATTTGCCAAATTCAATAAGTGTGAATTTTTTCTAAGGTAAATAGTTTCCTTATCCATATTATTTTCGGTGATGACATTCGAGTTTGTCATCAAAAGACTGAAGCAGTGAGAAACTAGACTAGACCTATCTCTCCATCAAACAGTAGGAGTTTCCTGGGTTTGGATGGCTATTACTGATGGTTTATTGAAGGGTTTTTGTGTATTTCATCCACCATGTCTATATTAACTCAAAATAAAGTTAACTTTCAGTAGTTAGATTCTTGTGAGAAGAGTTTTTGAGAATTAAAGACTCGACTCACTATAGCCCCAGTTTTGACATTCCCAGATGGTTTTGATGGGTTTGTTATTTACTGTGATGCTTCTAGAGTTGGTCTGGGTTGTGTTTTGATGCAGAGAGGTAAGGTCATAGCCTATTCCTCTCAACATCTTAAACCTCATAAAAAGAACTATCCTACCAATGATTTTTAATTAGCAGTTTTGTATTTTCCTTGAAAATTTAGAGGTATTATCTTTATGGGGTGCATGTTGATGTGTCCTGGACCACAAAAGCTTGCAGTATGTATTTTCTCAAAAAGATTTAAATCTTCATCAGAGAAGGTAGTTAGAGTGGCTAAAAGATTATTATATGAGTGCTTTGTATTATTCAGGCAAGGCCAATGTAGTGGAAGAAGACCTTAGTACACTGTCTAGGGGTAGTGTTGCTCATTTTGAGAATAATAAAAAGAAGTTAGTTTAGGAGGTTCATCAGTTGGATAGATTAGGTGTTCGTTTGGTTGATTCAGTTGAAGGTAGTATATGGGTTCAGAATAGTTCAGAATCTTGTTTGGTTGCCGAAGTGAAGGGGAAACATGTATGTCCCGAATCTGGTACCCGAAATGCTACACGGTACTCAAGACCCCGAAGGACCATAAGCTAACCCATACTGATATTTGTACCTGTATACTGCATAATATACTGTATAATGCCGAAAACATTAACTAAAAGGCCATAAGGTTCAAAACTGTACATTAAGATTTACTGAACATGATTAACTGAACTGACTGGACTGAGTTAACTGAGTTTCGTTGACTGACAGAATGTTACTGAGGTCTGATAACTGACTAAGATTTACTAAAGTTACTATGTTTTCCTAATTAATGAGACTGATTGAATTCTACCGAACACGGCTTGACTGAGAGTATCTTGAAAACATGACATAGGCTCTAGGCATACAACTAAATTGTTGGGTACAAGTACCCCGAGGACTCGATGGAAAGAAACTGACAAAGTATGACTTTCATGAATACATGTCCAACATCACAATCTCTAATTCATTTATTAAGGCATTTCGTCAAACAATTGATATGCATAAACTTGTACATAAATGGGAATTTCGTACTATCATACTAGTGGGGTACTTTTTCTTCACATAGGCATTCAATCAAACAGATGGTGATCATGGAATGTAGACAACATCACACAACAAGTAAACATCATGATTCAACTCTAATTTCACCATTCAAGGGTTTAATCGTGGATTCACATGAAACTAAACCTATAATAATCAATTCCACTTACGATTATCACAAAACATGGAATAGAATTCAATTGGTCATTATCAACATGATAAAAAACAAACCAAACATGAAATTCATAAAAATCCATACACTTGAACTTTGAAAAGATATTCTTGGGCTTCATGGACGAAAGAAGTCCATGAATAAACACTATGCATACCTGGGTGAGTGATTTCTTAAAGATTTGTGAAGGAAAACTTGAATTTTTTGCTTGGAATTAATCACCTAGGGTTTCTTGTTCTTGGGGATTTATCCTTTAGAGAAACCCTATTTTTTGTTGTAGAAGAATAAATAACTTATGAGCTATGATAGGGTGTAATTAGGGGTTAAATTGGGTGGAAAAAGACCCAAATACCCTTTTAAAAATGGCTTTAAAATAACTAAATGGGATGTGCGATGGCTCATGCGATGGTCCGTCGCTAGCTCGATGGCCTGTATTTTCAACCATCGTAGGTAGGCCAGGATAGGGACTCACTGCGTAAGTAGCGACGACTTGGGAAACAGTCCATCGCAAGTTTGACGGTCTATCAACCTATCCATCACACCATATCTAGAAGGTTGCCTCACTACCTTAGTTATGACGGTCAAGACGACGAACCATGGTGATAGTCCATCACTAGGTCGACACTCTGTCAACCTGGCCGTCACACCTGGGCGATTCTGACAGCTTTGACTAAAACGTCCATAACTTTTTACTCCGATACCGAATTTAGACGAAATTGGTATCGTTGGAAATCTAATTCAATTTCCCACATGATAAAATGTGAAATTATTAAAAATACCACGTTCACAAAATGGGATTTATCTTTCAAAGTAAATTTCTAACATTCTTGATATAATTTCAATCTAGGAAAAACTATGGGGATTACAAAACAAGATAAGGACTCCAGTTTGGTTAAATTGAATGAGTCAGTCATAGATCATAAAGTAGAAGTTTTCTCCCAAGGGGTAAATGGTGTGTTACTCTACTAGGGTAGATTGGGTTTGTCGTGTATTAATGGTTTGAGATAGACGAATGTGGAATGGATTAAAGAGGGATATTATTGAGTTTGTAGCCAAGTGTGCTAATTTTAATAGGTTAAGGTTAAGCACCAAAAGCCTGGTGGTAACCTGTAGGAGTGTAGTATTCCTTCTTGGAAGTGGGAAGAGGTAAACATGGACTTAGTGATAGGGTTACCCCTTTTGCGTTGTTAGCATAATTCGATTTGGATTATTATAGATAGAATGAAAAAATCACCCTATTTCTTTCCAGTTCATACTTCCTATTGAGCCGAGGATTATGCTAAGCTTTATATTAAAGATTTGTTCAAATTGCATGGTGTTTTTTTGTCCATCATTTCAGATAGGGGTACTCAATTTATCTCTCACTTTTGGAAAGCCTTTCAAAAAGATCTTGGTTCCCAAGTTAATCTTGGTATTGATTTTAATCCTAAAATAGATGGAAAAGCAGAGAGGACAATTCAAACCCTAGAGGACATGTTGATAGCATGTGTTATTGATTTCAAGGGTAGTTGGTATGATCATTTGTCATTGATCGAATTCACCAAGAATAACAATTATCATCCTAGTATCCAGATGACTCATTTTGAGGCTCTTCATGGGAGAATATATACGTTACCTATTGGTTGGTTTGAGGTAGGTGAGGCTATATTGATAGGGCTAGATGTGGTGTTTGAATCTATGGAAAAGTTCAATTGAATTGAGAGAGGCTTAAGGCAGCTCAGAGTTGTCAGAAATCTTATGCAGATGTGAGGAGAAGGGATCTTGAGTTTGAAGTTGGTGACTTAGTGTATTTAAAGATTTAAACATGAATGGTGTGAAGAGATTTTGCAAAAAAGAGAAGCTTAGTCGATGATATGTTGGCCATTACAGAATATTGAGTCGTGTTAGGAAGGTAGCATATGAGCTTGAGTTGCCCATTGATTTGTCATCCGTTCATCCAGTGTTTCATGTATCGTTTGTTAAGAAGTGTATTGGTGATCCAATTGTTATAGTTTCATTGGAAAACACCAAAATTTAGGATAGCCTTTCTTATAAAGAAATTCCAGTTGAGATTCTTGATCACCAGATTTATAGACTAAGGAACAAAAAAGTTTCCTTGGTTAAAGTTCTTTGGCGGAATCAGTTTGTTGAGGGGCCCACTTTGGAAGCAGTAGTGGATATGTGAACCAATTACCCTCATCTTTTCTTCCCAAGATCATACTTAGTTTAAGGTAACAAGTTTTCCTTAGATTATTTCTTGTCCATTCTCAATTCTAGCCATATAATCATTTTTATGTCATTACATGCATTCACAAATCTGTCCAGTCATGTAATCATGCTTCCAGTTATGAATATTTAGTATAAATTCTCATTCCCTCAGTATTCTCAATTCAGTCAGTCTCATTTGAGGAAGAATGTTCCCAAGGGGGAGATATTGTAAGACCACGTAAGATACTAGCTCAATTTTGCTCACTATTGCAAGTCAAAGGGGGTCCAAGACTTAGAAAAATTTCACTAATTTTTAGGACTTGGTCATTTCTAAAGCCCCTAAACTTTAATGATTTTATTTTTGACCTTCGCGACATCAAAAAGTTAATTTTAAAGTTGATTCATGGTAAGGGTATTCAACAGTACAACTCGGCTGAGTTTCTGAATTTTTGGACGAGCGTAAGGGTGTGTTTGGATTTCCAAAACATTGTCATCACGCAGTTATCCAATGGAGCGTGCCCCAGTCCAATGGTATGGGTGCCCGCGACAAAGGCCGCAGCGCGTGGTACAGTCCGGCAGACCAGAGCCCACGATGCGTGCTCACTCGTGCCTCCTTGTTTTTCCATCTTCTATTTCTATTTTTCCAAGAGTGTTTGGTTCTTTTAACTTCTCCCACTTAGTCTATAACACAGTATTGAGGGTCCCAAAATGCAAAATTGATCATTCTTTTCACAAATTCTTTTAAAGAAAGTAATCCTCAGTCAAGAAAAAACTCTAGCCTCTTCAAAATTCAAGTTCAAGCTTAAAGAATGCAACCAAGAACTTTTTCTAATTCATCAATTAAGGTATGGGGGATTATGAACAAGGGTATCCTTTCACCCTTGTGCCCAAATTGCATGATTTTAAGATTTAATTCACTTGTTTTGAAATAGCGTTCATACCCAAATATATATATTGCTAAAGCATATGATTTGATGAGATTTAAAGATTTTAGAATATCAAGAAGTTCTTGTGTTTATGCTTTTAACTTACATGATTTATGTTATGAATGAGATTGCACTACCTTGACTTGTTGTTGTTGAAGTATTTCTAGATTTTCATTGAGCATGAAGTTTTATTGTGATTTGACATGAGCTTGAAGTATGGGTTTTAAGCCCTAAGTTCGAATATTGAGACTTCAAGAAGATTATGCTTTTAAGTACTCTATGATAAGCTTATTTCAAGATTTATGCAAGAATTGATCTTTTGATCCTCATCTAAGAGTTGGAATCCACATTTATTCATTTTGATTAATTTAAATCCAAGAGAAGAATAACTGGTTTTCATTATAAACCTTTATGCTATTTTAAGGTAGTAATATGGGATTAGTATTTAGCACCGAGTTGGGTGTGAGGGAAAGGTCACATACCCCAGAACTGCGTAACATCATAAGTTAAAATCCCAATATGGGTCGAGTATAGTGACCACTCTAGTTTAGGTTCTATTCCAATGGAAATCATAGAACAACTCTACCAATGTGGGTGCGAGACATTGGACTCTATGATATCTCACATGGTTTATGTCAGTTAGAAGAACCTCCCAAAAGAAAAAGTAAAAGTACAGCTTTTAGGACTAAGTGTTATGACTCACAATATTTATACAGTATGCTTTATTATTCATGATTTATTATTTTCAGCTTTCAGCTATTCAAGCTCAAGGTGAGTCATTTACACTTGGCATGCATAGTTTAAAAGTTTATACGAATATTGAGTTACTGGTTTACTTATGCATTAACCCTTACATACTCATTACATTCCAGAAGTAATGATCCACATATATTTCTATGTGATACATTGTCTTATAATATAGAACTTGGTGCTCAATTCCATCCGCGTGATTGATTTAGTGTATCTCAACCTACATCCCAGCTCTTGGTGACTCCTCGTAGTTCATGTGCCCATTCTACCAGATTTTTTATTAATGAAGTAGTCGAGCTATTTGATTTCAGTTTAAGAATGGTTAGATGGGGCTTGTCCTAGTGGATGTCTAGTTAGAAGTAGAGGCTTGTACGACTGTTTTCTATTTTGGATTCAAAGTATTGGTTTTAAAGATTTTGAAGTTTAACTTTCAGTTAAGATATTAAATTCTGTTATTTTAAGATTTCATATGTCAAATTTATCTTTATTATGAGTTTCAAAGTTGTTAGAAGTCTTAAACTGTTAGCTTTGGACTACTTGTAGTCTTGAGCACCATGTGACGTCTAGGGTGTATTCCCGGGTCGTTAAAGAAAACAACCTTGCAGACCCTTTTACAAAAGTTCTACTACAAAAACCTTTTGATAGGCATGTAGAAGTATTGGGTGTTAGAGTTGTATGTGCATGTTTATTAGTCTAAGTGGGAGATTATTAAGATATCCTATAAACAATACGTTTAGGTAAAGTATTATTTATTGAACAATTATTTATTTGTTTATTTAATTCAATAAAGGGTTACATTAAATGGGTCATTTTATCATACATGTATCCTCAACTTATATATTAAATGATTTGGTCTAAAGTGTATGAGCTTATACACAGAAGATCAGATCATCGGTTCTTATATGTTAAAGTTATTGTTCATAATTGTTATAGTTTGTGACCTAAATTCTATTTGATCTGGCCCTAAAAAGTTTGCAATGCAACCCATATTTGTTATTATTCATGGATTCTATAGTGGTAGCGTAGGGATCTGGATGAGCCCACCACTGATCAGTTGGGGGTACGGGAGATTTATTTGTTTTTGCTCCTAAATACACTGGCACACACGTATTATATAAGTGCAATTAGTGGTTCATTTTTGGATGTTCACAAAATACGTCATTCTCTTCATTGTATTCTCCATCCATCATAGTAAAATTTCTCTGCCTCTAGCCGTGGTTTTTTTTGTAAGGGTTTCCACGTAAATCTGTGTGTTCATCTTATTTTTCTTTTGTTTGTGTTATTACTTATTTTGTTTGATTATAGCAAACTGGTATCAGATAGATCAATTATTTTCTGGGGGATGTCAACCATGAAGTATGATATTCCATTGTTGGACGGTAAAACCAGATTTTCATTATGACAGGTTAAGGCATGGTGTTTCCTCACACAGATAGATTTGGATAATGTTGTATTTGGGTTTGATAAGATGCCCTCATCATGAACAGAAGAGGATAAATGACGTAAAGATCGAAAGGCTCTATCTCAGATCCATTTTCATTTATCCAATTAGAGTTTACAGGATGTTCTGAAAGAGACCGATGTCGTTGCGTTGTGGTTGAAACAGGAATCGTTATGTATGACAAAGAGCCTAACTAGTAAGTTGCATCTCCAACAATGACTTTACTCCCATCATATTTCTGAGGGTGTGTCCTTGGAGGATTACCTATTTGTTTTTTATGAAATCATCTCTGATTTAAAGACTCTGGAGGTGAAGTACGATAAGAAATATCTAGGGTTGATTCTATTATCTTTGATGCCTGCATCATACTCGAACTTTAGGGATATAATTTTATATAGTGGTGATACCCTAACCCTATATGAAGTCTATGATGCATTTTTCTCAAAGGAAAAGATGAAGCATCTTGTGAATTGGTCGGTGACTCAAGAAGATGGTCTTATTGTTCGAGAAAGGACACATGAGAGGAATTTTGGAGGTGATGATAGAAATTGATTGAAATCCAGAAAAGAAACAAAACCTATAACTAATATAAGAAGAAGGGGTATATCAAATCTGAATGTTATAAGTTATAGAATAGAAAACAAAAGAAAGGTTAAAAATAGAAAGGAAACCAACCAGAGAAGTCTGGTGAAGCAAGTTTTGTTAAATATGGCGGTAGTTATGGAGAACTCTTTTTAGTTTCTGATGGTAAACCCAAACCCTATGAGGATTGGATTCTTGATTCATCTTGCTCGTTTCATATGTGTCGCAATTGGGATTGGTTAACAACAAATGAAACAGTCTCTAAAGGTCCTGTGTTGATGGGAAATAACTAACTTTATAAGATATCTAGTATTGGAACAATCAAGATCAAGATATTTGATGGGGTTGTGAGGACACTTAGTGATGTGTAATATGGCCTAAACCTAAAGAGAAATCTTATTTCCTTGAGTACCCTTGATTCGAGCGGATATAAGTACGCTGGTGAAAGTGGAGTCCTAAAGGTTTCCAAAGGTGCCCTTGTTGTGATGAAGGGAAAAAGAAATATTGCTAATTTGTACGTCTTGCAAGGCTATACGATTATAGGTGATGATGTTGTTTCTACTTCCTCTCTATCAGATAGTGATGTTGCTAAACTTTGGCCTGTAAGTTTGGGACATATGAGTGAAAATGTGATGGCTGAACTAAGTAGGAGAGGACTTCTTGATGGCCAAAGTATTACCAAATTGGAGTCTATAAGCACTGTGTTTTGGCAAAACGGAGAGAGTAAGATTTATTAAAGGCATCCACTAAACTAAAGGTACACTTGATCACTTTCATTTTGATCTCTGGACATTCATTCTGATCTCTGAGGTCCTTCTAGATTACCTTCTAGAGGAGGTGCTAATTACATGTTGGTTATAATTGATGACTATTCCAGAAAAGTTTGGGTGTTCTTCCTGAAGCAAAAGAATAATTTGTTGCCTACTTTCAAGAAGTAAAAGATAATGATTGAAAAAAAATAGGGAAGAAGGTAAAACGCCTTTGAACTGATAATGGTTTAGAATTTATTCTAATGAATTTAATGTTTTTTGCAAGTCAGAAGGAATTGTGAGGAACTTAACAGTTTGTCATACTCTATAGCAGAATGGTGTAGCCGAAAGAAAGAATAGGACTATAATAGAGAAGGTGCGTTGTATTCTCTCTAATGCTAGTTCACCAAAGTCTTTTTGGGATGAATCTTCTTTCATAGTTTATCTTCTTTTTAACCGCTCTCCTTCAGTTATGATTGATAAAAAGACTCCATAGGAGGCGTGGTCCAGTACTCCTGCCAATTACTCTAATTTGGGGATATTTGGATGTCCTGCTTATGCTCATGTTGATAATGGAAAGTTTGAACCTAGATCTATCAAGTGCATATTTGTGGGTTGTAAGTCTGGTGCTAAAGCATATAAGCTTCGTCCCTAGATGATCTTAGTGACATGAATCAGCAAAAGTCAAGAACCCATGTTGAGTTGAAGATTGGAGAAGAGTCCACACCAGTGACTACTTCTTGTTCTAGCCCGGAGATTCAGAGTGATACTATTTCTTCTTCACTACCAGTGGCACCAAAATATTCTATTGCTAAAGACAGTCCTAGGAGAGATATTAGACCTCCTCAGAAGTATGCAAAAGCTGATTTAGTTACTTATTCATTAAATATAGTAGAAGGTATTGATTCCTATGAAGAACCTTCTTCTAAACCAGAGGCAGTTAGTTGTGATAATTCCGATCGATGGATGATTTCTATACGGGAAGAAATGGAATCACTTCATAAGAATGGCATATTGGATTTGGTGAAATAGCCTATAGATAAGAAAGTTGTCCGTTTTAAGTGAGTATATAAGAAGAAAGAAGGAACATTGAGAGTTGAAAATGTTAGGTACAAATCAAGACTATTTACTAAAGGTTACAGTCAGGTTCCAGGTGTTTACTTCAGAGATGTGTTTTCTCCAGTTGTAAAGCATAGCTTGATTTGATCCTTACTTAGTATTGTGGCCATGCACAATCTTGAGTTTGAGAAATTGGATGTCAAAACTGCATTCTTACATAGAGAGTATGAGGAGGATATCTATATGAAACAACCAGAGGGTTTTGTAGTCTCAGGGACAGTTGTATAAGAGGTTTAACTCTTTTATAACTTCTCATATATTTAGGAGGAGGAGCTATGATAGCTGTATCTATTTTAAGAAGGTAAGTGATGGTTCGTTCGTGTATCTTCTCTTGTATGTTGATGATATGTTGATTGCCTCAAAGGATATGAGAGAGATAAGACAAGTCAAAACATGTTAGTACTCTATTTGCAGCATATTTAAAACTCTCGACCACGTTATCTCCAAATACAGATGGAGAGCGTAACTATATTCCTCAAGTTCCATACTCTAGTATTGCTGGGTCTCTTATGTACGTTACGGTTGTTCCTAACTTGATTTATTATTTGTAGTGGGTGCAGTTAGAAGATACATGGCAAATCCATGTAAAGAACATTGGAAAGTAGTTTTATGGATTTACTAATATTTGTTTGCAGTTTGGGCAAAATAGAGATTGAATAATAGGATATATTGATTAATATTTTCCAGGAGACCTTGATAAAAGGATGTCCCTTATAGGCTATGTTTTTACCCTTGGTTGTTGTGCTATCAGTCGAAAAGCTACTTTACAAACTACGGTTGCTTTGTCAACTATTGAGGCAGAGTACATAGCTATTAAAGAGGCTTGCAAGAAAGATATTTGGTTGAAGGGTCTGTTTGGTGAACTTAGCAAAGACTTACAAATTACTATGGTCTTTTGCTATAGTCAGGGTGTTATCTTCCTTACAAAAGATCAGATGTTTCACGTGAGGACAAAGCACATCAATGTTCGATATTATTTTGTGTGTGAAATTATAGATTGTGGTGATATTGTTGTAAGAAATATTAGTACCCATGATAACCCTATTGATATGATGACTAAGACACTACCATGTGTCAAGTTTGAGCATTTCTTGGACTTGGTTGGTGTCAGCAGTTAAGATATGCTCTTAGGGGATTTTGTGGAAGAGATGTAGAGTTTTCTTAAAATGGATTTGAATTCATAGATAGAATTCATATCAAGGTGGAGATTGTTAGAGTTTGTCACCCAAGTTCAGTTTGATCCTGCCCTGAAAAGTTCGCGGTGCGACCCATGTTTGTGTTGATGGGCTTAGGATTTATTTGTATGCACATACTATATAAGTGCAATTAGTGGGTCGATTTTTGATGTTTAGAAAATAAGTCATTCTCCTAATTGTATTCTCCATTCATTCTAGTGAAATTTCTCTACTTCTTCCCGTGGTTTTTCCCACAAAGGTTTTCACGTAAAGCTGTGTGTTCATCTTATTTTCTTTTGCTTGTGGTATTGCTTATTCTGTCCAATTATAACAATAATCATAGATTAAAATTTGGACAACCCACTAGAATGATTGTAGTACGAGATTAAAAGTAATTTGTCTTGATTATCAGAATAATATAGTTCTAACTTCTCTATTTAATACATATTCTCTAAGCTATTAAATATACTTATATTCTCAATTTTGATATAATTATTATAATCTGTATTTATTATTTATCATATTGATTTATTAAAATGTAAGATTATGAGATGGGTCAATATTCCTAGTAAATTGGATGATAATAATATATATTGGTGAAATAATAAGGTAGTTGATGAAATTGATGTCTCGATATAGAGATTGATGATACATATTTTATTAAAAGCTTATAAGTTTTTTTGTGTATACCCGGTAGATGAATTGGTGAATCAAACATATGAAATAAGTTAAAAAACGCACTAAAATAATTATATTAAATTCATCAGTAATTTAATTTATTGATTAGTATCTATAATATTAAATGGGAAATTAGATAAGTGTCTAATGAATAATTTTGAAATAAAAATAGAGGAGTGTAATTATGAACTTTTAGTGGGATGATTTGTAATTTATTATGGTAAAAATAATTCGGGAGGGGGAGGAGAAACATGTTTTTTGTCCAAGAGAAACAGGGGTCCTTATAACAGAGGACCGTAGAACTGAAGACGGACTTGCTTCAAAATATTTGCTTGCACTTCAAGAGGTATTTCTTGGTTAATTTTTAACACACTTTGTGTGAACTACATGTTTATGTTTGTTGTCCATAATTCATGTAAACAGTATGATTCTGGTATGCTTCCGTTGTGCAATATTTTCCAACAATTCATAGTGAAATGAATATACCATATCAATTCGTTTTATATGGATGATGAGATTGCACTACTACAGAGCCAGCTTCATATCACTGATTTCGAGGCCTGAGTATTAAGATATCCTTGATTGAGAGCAATACCCTTGAATGTTCCCTACCTACCGTGAATTTGAATGACTCAGGCTCCAATGCAGGCACCAGACTAGAACACAAAACCAAAAAAAAAATTCTCTAAGCATCAATATATAACTAGTAGCTTAAATATTCAATTGAGAGATCATCCTCAATCACTCAACGGTGGATGAGTTATGATACACCAATGAAATTCCACGAATTTTTTATCATCCACTTAGTAGACTTAAAATTAGTTCTGCGCCCGAAAATCTATAATCTCTAATATCTAAAGAATGTATCAGTTCATCTTAAACGTGAAAGTTAGTTCAAATGGGTTGAAGCAAGAGGCTGAGTTTACCAAGTCCTTGTAAGGAATGAAGAATATCAAATTATTCTTGGAGGAGGTAGAGTAGATGGCTCTCTGTTATGAAACTACTTGACCAGTGACCTACGCTCGCAGTCCTACAGAAGCATACTTTCAAACATATGATGATGGTCCACATACTTTCTTTAACACAAGTAAAAGACACTTTTGCAAAGTCAGCAGAAGCATACTTTCAAAACATATGATGATTGTCCACATACTTTCTTTAACGCAAGTAAAAGACACTTTTGCCAAGTCAAATTACAAATAACTTCTCTTTGTTAGAATATATATCGAAGAATGATATAATGGTACAGAAACATATCTAGCAGTATAGTTATGCTTCAAGAATAAGCAGATAATTCTATGGTTTGT
Source organism: Capsicum pubescens (assembly GCA_030864215.1). Taxonomy (NCBI): domain Eukaryota; kingdom Viridiplantae; phylum Streptophyta; class Magnoliopsida; order Solanales; family Solanaceae; genus Capsicum; species Capsicum pubescens. Next base: position 381,176,543 of record CM061548.1, on the reverse strand, counting down.
CTGGCTTCACTCCCTTCAGCTTTAGGAATGTAAATGCGAAGCTTAGCTAGCCACGTGAAGTAAATCAGTCAACTTCGTTGAACCAGGGGAAAGAGAATAAATTTGACCTAGGTGTATGTGTATAACAATAAAAGAACCTTCAGGAACATCTGAAATACACAAAAAAACACAATTCGTTTAACAAACTACATATGAAGAAAGAACGCAACTAGAATAGGACAAAGAGTAAGCAATAAACGGCACATACAACTTGGAAGATAAGGATCTGGATCCAAAGGGTCAAATTTGATAAGACCATCAGATTGGTATAATGAAAACTGTTCATCAATAGCAGTGTGATTGTACTTATTTAGGCACTTATTTTGGTGTACTTCTTCCCAAACACAGTGCCAGGTATAATGATTTGAGAAGGCATACTCAAAGCTAGTATGCCAAACAAAATGATCAATTATCAACATTGGATCGGTTGAGAGACGTACTTTGCTATCTAGCCAAATAGAGTACCTAAAAATTGCCACAAGAGGAGAACAAATTAATCTTCAGTTGGATCTAGATAGACTAAGAATAAAAGTCCAGCTAGGGATATGAAAAATCACCTAGAAGAAGGAAAGAGGCAATGTGTCAAAATCATTGGTACTTTCCCCTTTCTACGCATATCTATGTATGGTAAGTTCTTGATGACAACTAATTTCTACAATCTAACAAATCAACCATCATCAGGTGTGTTTCTTTCTTTTGATAGCGTCGGAAGAGTTCCCTCCTCAACAAACATAACAAAACACACGTTCTTCTTTGAATACTCACTGAAATGAAAAGGTAATGATTAATCAAAAGTAAGAACATGTTGCTATATCCTTACCTACTCTTCGGCTTTCCAAAGATACCATATGACAAATTAGTAGAATTTTATTAGAGAAAACTGATGTATCCAGGATACATGTTTTAGAAAGTCTTTGATCTTCACGGAGTTATTCAACATTTTTTATATAAGTTTTTTATGCAACTGCCATTTCGAAGAACAGAGAACAACAAATGGGGTTGAAACAACAAGGTTGTTAGAATGGGAATGAAGAGAAAAGGAATCTATCGTCCTTCTAGGTGGTTTAATAACTTTAAAAGGAAGCTATTTTTATACAATGTCGTTATTATTAATTATCTATGATCGAGGCTGCACTAATTCTTGTTACAATGTCGTGATTAGTAATTATCTATGATCGAGGTTGCACTAATTCTTGTTACAATGTCGTTATTAGCAATTATCTATTTTGACAAACACAAGTATAACTTATCTTCCCAATATCTACTTGCTGGAAACTCTCTCTCTTAATAAGCTCAAACAAAAGTTACATGGGTAATATAATAGAAACCCTTATGCTGCCTACAGGGTTTCTTTGTTGAGCGTTCAGGGACATCACGCACAGTAAAATCTTCTCGCGTTTCTCTCCAAGGCAACATGCCATGTTTCATTTTAACTGCAAAGAAGAATGGGAAACATGTCTTTTGAATAACATCTAAACTTAGAAATGACTATCGAGACCAAGGATTCTACTATTATCCAGCAACCTTTACATTCAAGTCATTACTATGTTCAAGACCTACTCGATTAGCAAATAATTCAAATTTGATCAACTTATAGTCTCCTGGACTAATAGGATGGTACTGTATTTATACAAGAGGTGGCGTAGTCGTTTCTTGGTGCTGAGATTAAGAAAAAAAAAATGTTAAATTATGTCTTGATGAGAATCAAGGATAATATAGGTGGGCAGAAGGTAATGGACTTCGAGATTAGTGGTGATGATACCTTGTGGTACCAATAGAAGTTAGGTGTTCCTGATGTAAATAGGTTGCGAGAGAGGATTTTGCTTAGGTGCGTAAGTCGTATTGTGTTGTTCATCTTTGTTAGACGAAAATGCATCATGACCTTAAGAAGATGTATTGGTGGAACAATATAAAGAGGGATATGGCTAGTTTTATGGCGAAATGCATGGTGTACCAATAAGTTAAAGTTGAGCACATGAGGCTCGGAGGATCGTTTCAAGAGATTGATTTGCCTGTATGGAAGTGATAAGTGATCAATATAGATTGTGTTACCGATCTTCCTCGATCTCAAAATTAATTTAATTTGGTTTGGGTCATCATGGATAGGATGACAAAGTCGACTCACTTTTTTCCAGTGAGGACTAATTTCTCAGCTGAGGATTATGCAAGGTTATATCTTCATGAGATTGTGAAGTTTCATAGGGTACCAGTTTCTATCATCTCATATCGTGATACGCAATTTTCATCTCACTTTTGGTGTTTATTTCAAAAAGGTTTAGGGACCAAGATGAGTTTTAGTACTACTTTTCACCTGCCGTCGGATGGGCAAATAGAAAAGGCTATTTATACATTGGAGGATATGCTTCGGTCTTGCGTGATTGACTATGGTGGTAATTGGGTTGAGCATTTACCTCATATAGACTTTGCCTGTAATAATAGCTACCACTTTAGTATTAGGATGGCTCCATTTGAAGCTTTATATGGTAAGAGGTGTGGGCCTCCTATTGGGTGGTTCGAGGTTGGTGAGGCAGAGATGTTTGACCTAGATTTGGTTCACCAAGCTGTAGAGAAGGTGAAGGTAATTCAGGATAGACTCAAGGCTGCCCAAAGTTATCAAAATTCCTATGCGGGATAGACATACATGTTTCAGTTATACAGCATTATGCCTTGTACTTCCTAACTCTTAACTAACTTGACTTTACATCATTATGTTATGTCATCGCCTCCTCATACCATAATCAGTTCTTGTCACTAACTTTATGAAAAATTATCCCATATTCTAACACACATAAAACTAAATTCTTTCTTTTTATTGTAATTAGGATAAATCACTAGATTATTAGATCGCACAATCTCTTTGTCACCTATATTCATATAATTCACATTACAATCCACCATGGAGTCATATAAACACAAACGCTCAGCATTGGTTCATACATCAGCATATTAACACACAATTAGATCTTTATTGTATTAAATTCATGCTTTATCAATCCAAATTCCATACTCATATGCCTAAGCATGATTTTTTCTGTCAAATCTACATTATGGATACAATTACTAACCACAGTGAACTACTCATAAACCATAACCTACCTGGCTCCAAGATGATGCAACAAATAAGTTATATCATGCATGATATTCCTTCTTCTTCTTCTTCACATTTTTAGAGGTTAAATCATCTAATAAGCAATAATTAGAATAGTAACTAATAAACAACTCTTCAAACAAATACCTTGAGAATTCAAATCCACTAATTTTAATTTACGGCCTACAAATTTATCTAAGGGTCAATTGATTATCAACCTAGTTATATCAAGCATAACCCAACTCCATTAATGGAGTTTTAAAGTTAAAGTTCCCACCCTTATTGAATTTAAGATCTCCAAATATCAACTTTTACATTTTTGAACCTTAATTTCACACTAGAAAGACTTAATCCACAAACTAAAATCAATTCTAGGTGAAAATACATATGCTCATAGGGTTTTCCCACAATTTCATGAACCTAGGATTCTAAACCAAAGAATTTTACCATATATTCTCCAATCTAGTGATTCTAAAACATAAATTGATTAATCAATGTTAAAAAAAAATGCAAAGATCTTACCTTAATGCAGGATTTCAGCCAAGCAAAGAGAAAATCGCCCCTCTAGGGATGAAGTATGAAATTTTTGAATTTATGGGAGGAAACCCATAAAGATAATGTTACAAACTGTTGTTGCATCGCTATAGAGATGAGCATGTCTCTATAGCGACATGAACCCGCCATGGCTCCCTCAACTTTTCAGCACGAACAATCTTCAATAAAACAGTCATAACTTCTTACTCAGGAAGCATATTAACAAACGGTTGATTGCATTGGAAAGAAGACTTAGAGAAATTTATTTCGGTGGTTATTGATCCCCCTAAATCTTTATATTCCAAGACAAATAGACATGTGAAGTTGAACCTAGTTCAAAGTTAGTCCAAAACTAAATCGGTAATGACATTTCCACCACATAAGACGAATGATATTTGTATACCTGTACCACAGATATTTTCAGTAATGACGGACGAATCGGTACAAAAAGTACATTGGTGGTGGGTTGACAACCGGTCCTATCCCATTATTCTTATATGGATGCTTTCTTTTGGATTTTCTCCTTCATTGTGTAGTATGCATGTACCGGTTTAGATTAGATTATGGGAAATTTCTATTAAATTTTTTTTGTATTAGTTTTATCTATTAAATGTACTTAATAAGAATTCTATTTGTGATTAAAGGATTTTTCTTCTTTTCAAGATCATTTTATTTAACTTCCACTTTCATTAAATTGTTGGGTAGTAAGGGTTCTATTAATTAGAGTTGAGTCTGGTAGGTGAGAGCACGATGGTAGGTGAAAGCCCGATCCATGAGTTGGATCGTGACAGGATTTCAAAGATCATTAAATTTTAAAATTCATTGCTTAGCATTGTTGTACCAATTTTGATTAGGTTATGGGAAATCACTATTAATTCTTTTTCATATTATTTTTATCTTTTAAAAGTACTGAATAAGAGTTCTATTTGTGATTAAAGGATTTTTCTTCTTTTAATGATCATTTTATTTAACTTCTGTATTCATTGAATGATTGGATAGTAAGAGTTCTCCAAATTAAGGTTGAGTCTAGTAGATGCTTGTACGATTCGTGAGTTGGCTCATGACGGGATTTTAAATATCATTAAATTTTTAAAATTCATGCATAACATAACTATTTAATTAAGGGTTCTATCATGGAATAACCTTGTTATAATAATTCATTGAATTTCATATAATTTCTTCATTTTCATTGTTGTGAAATAAAGAGAACGATTTGTTTTAACTTTATATTTCATTCGTTTAAAGGTATCTTTTGGAATTATATTTATTTAATAATTATTTAAATGGATAAACAACTTTTTTCCTTCTAAAAATATGTTATTATCTTTTTGTACTGTAGAAAATAATTTGAATCTTCTGTTTATTCTTTGACATTACACATTTGTTATAAAATAATATTATTTAATCTGCATCATACATAAGTTCATCATTTACAACATGAATTACGACAATAACAATTTAAATATATATATTCATATTCATGAGAATATATTAAAAAGTACACATTTTTAAACTGTAGATTTCTTTTACATGTAGAAGTCATTGAAGTAAATGTTTGATAAATTGTTCAATACACATATGTCAACGAAAAAAAATAGAATTGAAAATTTTAGAAACTAAAGTATATTAATTCTACATGATGTCCTAAGGTATATATTGGAAGCAACAAATATAGGGATGAGTTTCGCTAAATTACTTCTCAATTGTCAAAGTTAGATTTATGACGTTACAAAAACGTGATCCATACATTCTCTGCAATGTAGGAAGAAAAGAAAAATAATTGAATGCATACATCTTCACAATTAAAGAATTAAGCACACTTATCTGTAAGAAATATATTTCTACTCATATATTTTATTGGCAGAAATTATGGCACAGATTTTAACATTAACCAACTTTGAACACTTGGTGCTCAAACAAAGAAGAGACACAAAATTGATTTTATCATTTGAGAGATTTATATTGTATTAAATTTATTGTACAAAATCATTTTTATGGGATTTATATTTGTTTAATTGTGTTAGAGACTAAGGTTTTTCTCTATGACATTCTTTCACTTGTCATAAGTTATAATTAGGTTTTACTAATTTAAAAATGATCTTGAATATGCATTAATTTTTTAAAAATTTTGAATTGAGGAACATTAAATTTTTGATACATTAAGATGTATTAAGACAAAAAATATTTTCATATTGTTAAAGTTTACAGTAGAAGATCTTAAACAAATCATGACTACAAAAGAATATGTAAATATTTGAAAAAGGACAAATTTAGAAAAAAATGTATATACAATCGAAAAAATACTTTATCTCATAAATCAGAATTATTTTACATACGAAGAATACAATATATATCATAAGGAATGACAATTCAAAAAGATTTAAAAATTTAGTAAGTACGTAATTCTAATTAGGAAAAGTATGTAATGCAATGTTATGTACAAATTGACAGTGATACAAAGATATGACAGTGATACAAAGATACAAAGAAGGAAATTCAATTAATATTATGAGTTTGTTCAAATGCATCTAAAAAGGAATAAATAGAATTTTCTTACTTTCTTGTCATTCAAGTGTATTTTATCACTATAAATATACTCTTTGAGTTGAGACCCAACATTACATTTGCATACTGGCCGCAAAAAAATTAAAATAGAGAAGATGAAGAATCAAAACAACATACCAGCGACATTTTCTAAAAGACGCGATGGCCTTTTTAAGAAGGCGAGTGAGATCTCTACCCTCTGTGGTGTTGAAATTACAACTATAGTTTTTTCACCATCTAAAACAAGTGCTTACTCTATCGGACACCCTTGTGTCCTTTCGGTGGTAGATAAGTTTCTGAATCCTCCACCTGATACCGATAGTCCACAACCTCTCGCCAAGCCTTATCAAAATAAGGATGTAACCAAAATGGAGAAACTGATTAAAGCAAAGGAAAAACGTGCTTTAAGGCTTCAGTCAACAAATACAACAGGCTCATATGAAGGGCTAAATTATTTTCAACTTCAAGAACTGAGTGACACCCTAGAAACAAAATTGAAGATGACTGAAAGAGTAGAGATCCAACAAAAGGAGAGTGCTATTCCATTTTCTTTCAAATCCTATGGATATGCCTTAGCTCCTAGAGAGAACATTTCGTCCACTTCTGATATTGGTCCATCTAGATCTAGTTAAATTTATTTTATGTATTAATTAAATTTTATATTTTAGTTTATTTATTACGAATAATATGAATAATATATTTCTTTTCTTTAGTGTACGGTAATTTATTGTTTATTACATATAAAATTAATAATATGCATGTATTTTCTTCAGTGAGCAGTAATTTATCATCTCTAAATATTAAAGTTGATATGTGAGTGTTGAATGAAAAAATAATAAATAAAATTCAATTAATGATACAGATTTAAGAATTAATTGATCTCGTTAATATTGAAGGGGTTACAGCTGTATATATAGAGAACTGAAGAATAACTAATTACAGAATAACCCAGATGTATTTAATAATTATATATGTAGTCTATTATCCCCCCGCAAGCTGATCAGCGGTAACGAGGGGCAGCTTGGAGCAGAGAGACTGAAAAGGCTGTAACGGAAGAGGCTTGGTGAGAATATCAGCAAGCTGGTCAGTAGATGGGACATAGTGCGTGGCCATCGCTCCTGCAAGTACCTCATCGCGAACAAAGTGAAAGTCAGACCCAACATGCTTCATACGATCATGAAGGACTGGATTTTTGGTAACACAAATAGTGGACTGATTGTCACAATAAATCTGTGGTTTCGTCGGGGGAATGCCAAGTGCATCCGTAAGGTATCGTAACCACATGGCTTCAGCAACACCCGCAGCCATGGCACGATATTCTGCTTCTGTGGAGGAACGGGACACTCGCGTTTGCTTCTTGGTGCACCAGGAAATCAGATTCGGTCCCATCATAACAATATATCCAGTAGTGGACTTTCGATCATCTTTGTCGTTAGCCCAATCCGAATCAGAAAAAATAGATATATCAAACGAGCCCTTTTGAAATAAAATTCCACAGTGAAGAGTACCTTGAAGATAGCGCAGAATGCGTTTCAAGGCCTGAAAGTGTTGTTCTGTGGGAGCATGCATTGATTGGGAGACTCGATTGACTGCATATTGGATGTCCGGACGAGTAACAGCAAGATAATGAAGTCCACCGACGAGGCTCCGATATAGTGTAGGATCGGCAAAGGGAGTATTCGGCCCTGGGGATTGGCGGACTGCCATGGGAGTGACCGCGGGTTTGCAGTCTGTCATTCCAGCCCGATTTAGAAGTTCAAGGGTATATTTTGTATGATGCATCAATATGGTTCCCGATTTGCGGATGAGTTCGAGGCCAAGAAAGAACTCCAGAGGACCGAGGTCCTTAAGTTTGAAGTCACGATGCATAGCTTCAGTAATTTCAGTGATGAGTGATGACGAGCTGCCTGTAATAACAATATCATCCACATAGATAAGAATGATGACTGTCCCTCGAGAACAGTGAAGGGTGAAGAGGCTGTTGTCATGATGGTAGGTGCGAAAACCAAGACCCTGCAGAAAAGTAGAGAGACGTGTGTACCAGGCACGAGGGGCCTGTTTCAGGCCATACAGTGATTTGCGAAGCTTGCAAACATAGTGAGGACGGTTGGGATTAACATATCCCGGTGGCTGAACCATATAGATTTCTTCCTCAAGATGACCATGAAGAAAGGCATTGCTGACGTCTAGCTGATGAAGCGGCCAATCATAGTGAAGAGCAAGAGACAAGACCAGACGAATAGTCTGTTGCTTAACAACAGGGCTGAAGGTCTCCTTATAATCCACACCATACTCCTGATGATACCCTTTTGCATCCAGACGTGCTTTATAGCGAGAAAGAGATCCATCTGAATTTCGTTTGATGCGAAACACCCATTTGCACCCAATAGACTTTCGGTTACTAGGCAGAGGTACCAAATCCCATGTACGTTGTTCATTCAGAGCCTGAAATTCCTCATCCATAGCTTGGCACCAGAAACTATTTTTGGAGGCTTGGTTGTAGGTAGTAGGCTCAGTTGTGGGATGTGCATCAAAGGGTATTTGAGTGTGGTAGGCTTTGGGTTTGAAGGTACCGGCCTTGGCTCGGGTTGTCATAGGATGAGTGTTGAGTGGAGGGTGATTAGGAAGGGGTGGTGGAGTTGTATGATGCGTGGGCGGGGGTTGGGTGGGGCTGCCGTGGGAGCTGGGATGTGCAGCGGTGGATGGGGTGGCTGTATGTGTGTTAGGAGTATGATGTAGGGAAGTGGTGGGTTGTGTGGCAGTCGACTGGGTGTTCGGGTGGGAGGTTTGGGGTTTCGGGTGGGTAGTGGTGTAGTGGGGTACCGGGTTAGGTGCCGAGTGAGCCGGAGCATGAGCGTGAGAAAAGGACGGAAATAATGGCACAACGCCAAGTGGATTGGGGGAGTATGGAGTAGAGGAAAGACTTGTGTAAGGAAATTGTTCCTCCACAAAACGAACATGACGGGAAACATATGTTTTCTGAGATACAGGATCGAAACATTTGTAACCTTTGATAGTGGGATGATAGCCTAGAAAGACACAAGGGGTGGACCGAGGTTGAAGTTTATGTTGAGTGTGCGGACGCAACCAGGGATAAACTAGACACCCAAACGGGCGGAGATGGATATAGTCGGGTGGATGATTGTAGAGACGGGCATATGGAGTGGAGTTGGAGAGAGTGTGAGTGGGCATGCGATTTATGAGGTAGTTGGCAGTAGCAAGGGCATCAACCCAAAAGGAAACAGGTAAGGTGGAATCATGGAGGAGCGCAACAACTGTTTCTATTAGGTGACGGTGTTTGCGCTCAGCAACGCCATTTTGTTCAGGGGTATATGGACATGAAGTGTGATGAAGAGCCCCTAGATTTTGAAGAAAAACACCAAATGCATTGTTGACAAATTCTTTGCCATTGTCACTTCGAAAAATTTTGATTTTGGCATTAAATTGATTTTGAACCATTCGGTCAAAGTTTACAAAAATAGTATAAGCTTCGGATTTAAATTTCAGAGGATAAAGCCAAGTGAATTTACTGTAATCATCAACAAAACAGATATAATAACGAAAACCTTGAACAGAAGGAACTGAGGTTGGACCCCAAACATCAGAATGAATTAATTGAAATGGCACAGTGGCCTTGTGTTCAGACAGTGAAAAAGGTAAACGACAAGATTTAGACACTGAACAGGACTCGCAATGTAATTTTTCTGAAAAATTAAAACCTAAGGAAGATAAAATGGATTTGGTGATGGCGGATGATGGGTGCCCAAGCCGGCGATGCCAGGTTGACGAGAGAATGGCTTGACTCACAACAGACGGAGACCTGGATGGAAGAGTGTATAGCCCATGCTCACAGCGGCCCGTGTACCGCACCCGGTTCGTGGTATTGTCCACTATCTGGAAATTGGTGTCATTAAAAATGAGGGTGCAGTTATTTTCTTTAGTAAAGCGATAAACAGATAAAAGATTGGATGTGAGGGAAGGGACGTGGTGAAGGGTTGAGAGATGAAATTTACCATTTGGGGTATAGACATACCCAGAGCCGGTGTTTGTGATGGGAAGGGATTGACCATTGCCTACTGTAATAGTTTCTGAGCCATGATACGGATGAGGAGCTTGAAGTTGTGAATAATCCGACGTCACATGGGTGTTAGCACCTGTGTCTAGATACCAATTGCCAGATTGAGCGTTTGTGGACGCATGCATCGCCCTTGATCCTCCGGACTGGCTATTTACATTCTGCGAGTCATCATAACGATACCAGCAATTAGCCGCAGAATGGCCCCGTTTAGCACAAATTTGGCACGTCGGAAGATCTCGTGTGGGCATCCGCTGGTATCCTCGTCCCTGTCCGCGGCCTGACTGGAAGCCGTCCCTCGGTGGAGGCCCGCCTCTGCCTTGCTGCCCGGTGTTTCGACGGTCACCGCCGCCGCTGCCTCGCCCTTGGTTACGGCGATCGTCACCGCGACCCCTGGCCGAGCCTCCGCTGCCAGCCGAGTAAAGAGCCGTGACGCCAGGGGTGGAACTGGCTTCTCCGAGCAGTAATTTGTGTTCCATGTCTAGATTCAATTCTTCTGCATTAAGCCATCCAGACAGTTGATTCAGAGTGATTTCGACAGGCGAGAGGCGAATATGCTGTTTGAGAGAGGAATAGCCAGCCGGAAGACCACGTATCACGGCATTCACCACGTCTCGTTCAGGAATAATCTCGTTCACAGCATCTAGGTCAGACAGAATAGAGGCCACATCATCAAGGTATTGAGTCATCGTCTTCGTTCCCTTCCGAAGAGTATGCAATTTGTCACGCAACTGAAAAATATGAGCCGTGGACACAGAGTTGTACCTTGTGGCTAGTGCGTCCCAAAGTGAAGCCGATGTGAGAAAACCCCGGGCGTGTTTGTGCACAGAGGGGCTAATAACTGCGAGAAGACAGGCTCGGATCTGAGTGTCTACGATCATCCACGGAAGGTAGTCGGGATTTGGGAGCTTGACGCCGTCCTTCTCGGCTGTCTCGGGCTGCGGCTTCTCCGCACCGTCAATCCATCCGAGCAGCAAGTTGGCTGCGAGGGCGGTGCGGACGTTAAGTGCCCAGGCCGGGTAGTTGTTGTCAGATAATTTTTCGGGGATGAGATTGTGGAGATTCCTGAGCAGTAATTTTACTCCAGACGGTAATTTTGACAGAGGATCAATAACCTTGTCCATGGCGCCGACCTACGGCGGAGGAGGGAGGCCGTGTGGCGTGGTGTAGACGGTGGCGGCGGCGCACACACGTCGGAAAAGAGGAGAGATTAGGGTATGGGCGGAAGAAGAAACCCTAGCTTTGATACCATGATACAGATTTAAGAATTAATTGATCTCGTTAATATTGAAGGGGTTACAGCTGTATATATAGAGAACTGAAGAATAACTAATTACAGAATAACCCAGATGTATTTAATAATTATATATGTAGTCTATTAAATACTAATAAAATCAAGTAAAATAAATTGAAATACAAAAGATCTCATATTAGAATTGGTACGGTAAACTCTAGCATCCCCCCCCCCCCCAATTTGTACTTCTCCCTCTTGAAAATTAGTATTTCTATTATGAATTAAAAAAGAAACTCTCAATATACATTCTAATGGTGTATATTAATCAAAATAATAGAAATATATTAATAATATTCAATTCAAGCAATGATTCCGGGATTATTATATTTTAAAAGTTATGGATCACCTAAGGTATGTAGTGAAGACTTCAATCTTGGAATAACCTTGTTATAATAATTCTTTGAATTTCATATCTTATATTCATTTTCATTATTGCAAAATAAAAGGAATGATTTGTTTTAACTTTATATTTCATGTGTTCAAACGTATTTTTTAACATTATATTATTTATTAATTATTTAATGGAATAAACTACTTTCTGCCTTCTAAAAAATATATATTATTATCTTTGATAATATTTGAACCTTCTGTTAGTTCTATGAGACATTTTTTAGTTTGTATCATACATGAATCCATTGACAACATAAATTATACCAATAACAATTCAAAAATCAATATTTATTATTCATGTGAATATATAACAAATGCACTACTTCAAAGTGAGCATTTCTTTTACGTGTAGAAGTTATTGATGTAAACGTTCGATAAAGTGTTCAAGACATATATGCCAACAGAAAAAAATATATCAATAAAATTTTTAGAAATAAAAATAAATTATTTCTGCATGATGTACTAAGATATATACTAATTTACCTCATTTCCCATAGTCACAATCCCACCACATGCAATTTGAGAATTGGATAGAAAAGTCGATTAGTGGGGAAGAAACTTTTTTTTCTTTTCTAATTTTATAAACTTTGAACTCGGCCGAAATTATTGATTCAACTGATGATGGAAATCACTCCTTCATCTTCCATCCCCCATGAATACCACCTAAACCACCTGATAAGACCATTAAGGATGCCATTTTTAAGGACAAACTTCTAGCCAACCAAATCACCTCTGATATAGATATGAATGAATACTTTAATGCTCCTTTATCTCATAACTTGTTGGAGTTTACAGAAATTGATCATAGCTCCATCATATCTAATGGTATTTGTAAGCAAATTCTGAGTAAAAACTGTGTGTACCTAAATCTGTTACAGCGGAAGTCGTTCAATTTGCTTCTAACATAATTTCTTTAAGTCAATCTTCATCTCTCTAGGAAACGGAGTATTGATTCACAAACTTAAATGCCTTTGATATTTAGTTAATGTTGAAATTGTTCATTTCTTTTATTTTTCTATTTATTTTAATTTTCGTTTCTCTGTCTCACTTTTTAAACAAGAAGAATGAATTTTGAAATAAAAAGGGAAGTGGAACAGTTTTAGTAACTGTTCCCCCCATAATTTAAATATCTAATTTTCTCCCTTTTATCAGATAATCTAAAAATCAGAAATAGGTCAATTCGGGTCGGTCCACACGGGTGACCCGTGACAAGTAATCCAACATCTTCCACTTCGCAAATGGTGGACAAAATGCGAAGCAGTACGACATCAACAAGCCACTGATTCATACGAAATATTGTTCGTGCGACCTGTGAGCATCACGAGCTTTACCTATGATATTTTACAAGCTTTATATAGGAATTCAATCAAACGTGAAAAGAATTCTCAACTAACATGAGGATTCTAATATTCACAATACCCCAGACATTATTCACTACTTAAGTAGTTTCTTATTTGATCTCTCATCCTGTTTAAAGAGGTGAACTCGAGTTCATGATTAACTTTTATTTACGCAATTACACTTGACTCTTATATGGTTAGTGTAATAGCCGACTTGTGTAAACAAGTTAAAATATTCATTTTAATCGTCTTCCCTTTCTACTCGAATCTATATGTTCCAATAAACTGCTTTCTTAGTCATGCACCGTATTGCCGAATCTCTCTTGACTATTAGTAACATGCTAAAAAAGGGGGATACATTCTTCCATTAACCCATTGGTCACTAAGCACACGTGCTATGATGTTATCACCTTATATTGGTGTGTGTGTCTCATTCTTTTAGTCATTCAACATCGTATAGATCTAGGTCTAGACACCTCTAAATGTCTAACATGAGTTTATTTCATTAATAATACTCAAATACATATTCTTAGAGAAACTCGCATCTTGCTTTATAAAATAAATCATTATCGTATGGTGAAACTTTTCTCTTCACGTTCCTCGACGTAAGAGGCGATTGCTCGTGTGAGAGAGCCGATCTCGCAACTTGTTCAACATACTGTATTAATAAAATACATTTTCGTGTGCATATGAGATTGAACATAAATTCAAGAATCTTATTTGATAATAGTTATAATCAAGTCAATTACAATACATAAACATAATCTTATCCTACGTAATCCAGAGCCATAACATATTTCTCAAACAAGTCTCTAGACATCGCCTTAGTAAAGGGATCAACTATCATTTCTCGTGTAGGAATGTAATGTAAATTTATTTCTCCACTTGATACTATGTCTCTTATAAAGATATACATAATAATATATATCATGAGACCCTTATAATTCTTTGCAATGTTCAAATGCTCAAAAAATCTCTTCAACCAAATAGCTTCTTGTATTGTAGATGCACAAACCACAAATTTGGATTCATAGTTGACAGGGCTATGCAAATTTGTTTCTTGCATTTCCACAAAATTGCACCACCATTTTTCAAGTTTATTTTCTATCATACCGTCACCAGCCCAATCAGCTCTTATGGATAAATCGGATCCACTATAGCATAGTGAATAATCAACAGTACACTTCAAGTAGCGAAAAATTCTCTTTATTGCTTTCCAATGATTTCTTCCAGCATTGGATTGATACCTGCTAACCAGAACTATGACATAACAAATATCTGGACGAGTGCACATCATAGCATACATCAAATTCCCAACTGTACAGGAATATGATACTTGAGACATGTCTTGTTTTTTATTTTCAACCTTTGGAAATATTTCAAGGCTTAAAGATTCACCTCATGCTATAGGAGTATCCATGGATTTGAAACTATTCAGTAGAAAACGTTCCAAAATTTTCATTATGTATGTTTCTTGAGATAGACTCAAATTTTTTTGTTAAAGATCTCTTTGGATTTTAACACCTAATATATAGTCTGTTTCACCCATATCTTTCATGTCAAATGACTTTGAAATCCATGACATAACAATTTTTACATACTCCAAATTATTTCTAGCTAATAAAATATCATCCACGTAAAGCGAAAGAATCACAAATATTTCATTGGAATTTTTCACATAAATTCAATGGTCTTCATCGATCATGGTGACATCAAATGAAATTACTTCCTTATGAAATCTAAGGTACCACTGCCTTGAAGACAACTTAAGGCTATATATTGATCTGTTTAATTTACAAACCTTATTTTCTTGGCTTTTATCAACAAAACCTACAGGTTGTTCCATGTAGATTTCCTCATTTAGTTATCCATTGAGAAAATCTGTCTTTACACTCTTTTGGTGTAATTCTAAGTCTAAACAAGCAACTAAATCCAAAATCAAGCTAATTGAGGTAAATTTTACAACTGGTGAAAAAGTTTCCTCGTAATCTATTTCAGCTTTTTGAGTAAAACCTTTTGCCACCAATCGTGCTTTATGCCTTTTTATTGACCCATCTGATTTGCGTTTAACTTTGATAATCCATTTGTTCCCAATAGCTTTACGCCCAGAAGAAAGGTCAACTAGATCCCAAACTTTATTAGTTTTCATGGACCCTAATTCTTCTTTCATCACTTTTATTCATTCATCATTTTCAGGACTAGATAGAGCCTCATTCACAAAATTAGGTTCATCCAATTCTGTGGGAGATAACAGGAAGACATAATCCTCAATCTCATAAGATCGTTTAGGCATACTTTTTCTAGTACGCTTATGTAATTGAAGTTTATATTCCTTAATAGGATTTTGGGATTCACAACTCCCACTTGGAACAAGAATTATTTCTTGTTCAATTGAATTGTCCATCATGCCTGACGACATTATTTGATCATCTAAATTCAACAGTTCGTAAAGAGGCTTATTTTTCTTTATTTAATTCTTTTTTGAAAAAATATTTTCCAAGAATGTGACATCTCGTGATTCAATTTCAGTAGTACTTCCATCTTCCAATTCACCAATGAACTCATATCCTTTGGAGTGTTCTGAGTATCTTATAAAGATACATTTCTTTTCTTTTGGACTTAGATTTCCAAACTTACCAAAACAATCTTTAATATATGCAGTACAACCCCAAGGTCGTAGATCATTAAAGTTTGATTTATTACCAGTCCATAGTTCATAAGGAGTAGAAGATACTGATTTAAAAGTCACTTTGTTTAATATGTAGGCCGCAATTAATAGTGAATCCCCACAAAAAGAAATTGGTAAATTTGCCTACGCCATCATGGACCATGTCATATCCAACAATGTTCTATTCCTTCTTTAGGTTACACAATTTTTTTGAGGTGTATAAGGAGTAGTTAATTGTCTGATAATGCCTTTTTTAATACATAGTTCTTGAAACTATTTTGACAAATATTCACGACCTCTATCGATTCTTAATTCCTTTATACTTTTGTCTGATTGATTCTCAACTTCATTCATATATCTTTTGAAGCATCCAAGTTCATTGGATTTATGAGATATCAAATAGATATAACCAAAGCATGTGAAATCATCAATAAATGTAATGAAATATGAAGCACCGGTCCTTGCCCTCACATTCATTGGACCACAGATATCATAATGGATTAATTGTAATGGAAATTTGACTCTTTTAGCCTTCCCAAAGAGTTTTCGTGTAATCTTTCCAGCAAGATAATTTTCACAAGTTGGCATTTCAATTTTAGAGAAAGAACCTAAATGTCCTTCCTTTGCCAATCTATTCATTTGATCTTTCCCTGTGTGACCTAATCTATCATTCCATGTAAGTATATCAACATCATTATTACTAGAATAACATGACATTACAAAACAGTCAACATAATAGTCATAAGTTGAAGGATTAAAATCTAAAATAATAAAACGATCATAACGATGTCCAAAACCCTAAAAAAAAAACATTATCTAGAGTAATTCTTACACAATTACAACTAAATAAACAAATGAAAACCAACATCTAAAAGAACAAAAATAGATACTAAGTTTCATCGAATTTCTGGAGCATATAGGACATCATGCAACATTAAAGACCGGCTTCCATGCAAATCTACTTTTCAAGTGTCAATCCCTTTGACTTCAAGTCTTGCATTATTTTCTACATAGATCTACCTTGATACAGGTGAAACTCGATGGAACTCCACAAACACTTCTCGATCTCGACTCACATGGTCGGTGGCTCCTGAGTCTTCTATCCACATAGGATAAAATTTAGTTAATAAAACAGTGTTAGAAACATATGTAGAACTTAGAGTTCCATTTAGAAATTCTACCTTTTTCTGCTCAGGACATTCACAAGAAAAATACCCAAGATTTTGGCAATTGTAGCACTTCATCTTGCTCTCTTTTTTCTTGAAAAACCTTTTTCCTTTTTTGGAATTTAGCTTATTTTTTCTTCTCAGAGGGTCTTTTTTCGGTCTCTATACCCTTCCGTTCCACTTCTTCTTATTCTTGAATCCTGAAGATTTCTTACCACTTAATTCTTCCTTAAAGGCATTA
Source organism: Capsicum pubescens (assembly GCA_030864215.1). Classification (NCBI taxonomy): domain Eukaryota; kingdom Viridiplantae; phylum Streptophyta; class Magnoliopsida; order Solanales; family Solanaceae; genus Capsicum; species Capsicum pubescens. Next base: position 381,159,164 of record CM061548.1, on the reverse strand, counting down.
GAAGCATCTTTAGCAGCACTAAGCTACTCATCTTCAAGTTCAACATGACGGGCAACATCATAAAAAGTTTTGATGCCTTCAAGTGTTCCCAATTATTGGGAAGTGATTGGATCACTTCTTAAACCTGTTACTTATGTGAAAGAACGTGACCAACATTTTGAGTTAAGCTATCATATTCAACATCACCCTAAGATGTTGTTTGATGTTCTGATCATGACGCTTCTTGTAAGTGTCAAACTTGATAGTCAGCTGTCTGAGGCGAGTGACAGAAGTACCCCTTATATATACCTCGCAAGTGTGCCCAGATGGTATTGGCAGTCGGAAATTCCTCGTACACATGTATAAGGTCATCAACTAAAGAACTTACAATGATTCCACATGTAATAGAATCAGTCTTTTTCCAAGCCTTATAAGTTTCAAGATCTTTTCTGTGTTGTGCAGTGTTTCCCTCTTCTGGCAGACATATGACATGGTTAATACCTTCAAGAGAATTTTGCTCTTCAAGAACATACCACATTTTATGATTCCAAATATCGTAGTTGTCTCCATTTAGTTTTTCTCCTTTGTTCAAGTCAACAATTATGCTTTTTGATACCATGTCTGTTATTAAAAGACAATCATGCAAGTATTTTATCAATTATGCATGCAAGTTACACATTCAAGCAAATTATTTCACATAAAGGTTTCATGTTCAATGTACAATCGAAAGGACACTTAAGAATTCGATCATCTTCTACGAACTAAATATTTGACCGAAATTAGATATTAATTTCTTAGTGTGTATTAGAATGATATCTTTCAATTATGTCATTTTAAACTCAAACAAATGAATGAAATTGATATACAAGGAGATAAATAACTTAATATTTATATTATATAAAGTTAATAAATAACTTCATGTTATAAGTCAATCTAAAAATAAAAGTCATTCCACAAGTATTCTAGACGACTTATATACACCCAAAAAGTCTTGCTAGGCCAAATATCGTGGTAAACATCAATTAATCTCTCGCCCCAAGAATTACGGAGAGAATATGCTAAAATAGCCAATGCTTTTCAATTCGAGATTTCTACATAATTTTCTAGTTCTACACGTTTTAATTCAAACAACTGAATAAAACTAGCAACTTTGATATTAGGAGACATCTTAAATGACTTGAACTCTTTCGGCTTCTTCTCTCTTTCCCTTCTTATTGGCTTTTCATTTCGTAACAGATTTTGTGTCGATCTAGGGACACCATTTCATATGATCTCTCGACCTCAAAAACATGCCCTTCGATGACGTGCTCTTCCACTTTGTCTCTTTGCTCGACATCCTGAACTCCCACTTGAAGTGATTCGAGTTTTTCCCCGTTCAGTCATTTCTGAAATAGGAACCAAGACACATTTAGAATGGTTGAACCACTCAATTTAACCTCTTATGTTACATTTTCACCATAGAAGGCAAAATCTATTATAGAAAAAAATCATGGACTAATTAAGACAAGAGTTATATCAAGCCTAATTAAATTCTTAAGAGTCATTATTTTTTTATAACTCCTTAAAAAAACTACATTACTATTCATAAAGTAATGTGAGATACACAAAATAGTGGGTCTAGTCCTAATATTTCTCCATTTTTAACTAATAGAATCAAATTCGAAAAATAATAAATGGTACAGGAACTTTCCTCCCACTTTTTCTTTCTCTGTATGTGGACCATAATAAAATAAAATTAAAGAGGACATATTACTCCACCTAACCCTATACAAGAGCAGTAAAAACAATGGAGCATATCTTCTCTTTCATTTTTAATAAATTAAGTAATTGAGCCTTTTTATTCACCAATTTTTTTTTCTTATTAAAAAAAAATAATCATGGGTGAAAAACAAATCATAGATCCATATCATATACAAAAAAAAAATCAGAGGTGAATAAAAAAAATCATAGATCCATATCACATACAAACAAAAAAAGAGAAACTTCAGATTTTCAATCTGAATTTGTGGCGCAAAGATGTACGTCTGATTTCCAGTCAGAAAATTACGCATTTGATTCTTGTTGCATTCAAAAAACCCAATCAATATCCGGTAAAAAGAGTGACCGGTGAGTTCTTGCCAGATGTGTTTCACCTTTTTTGTAAAGAAATTATCATGCAAACATGGCAATTAACCTGGCTCTAATGCCATTGTTAGCAAATTCTGAGTAAAAACAATGTGTACCTTAATTTGTTGCAGCGGAAGTCGTTGAATTTTCTTCTGAAACAATTGTCCCAAGTCAATCTTCGTCTCTCTAGGAAACGAAGTATTGATTCACAAACTTAAATGCCTTTGGTGTTTAGTTGATATTGAAATGATTCACTGTTTTTTATTCTCTATTTTTTTTACTTTCGTTTCTGTGTCTCACTTTTTAAACAAAAAGAATGAATTTTTAAATATAAAGGGAAGTGGAACAGTTTGTGTAACTAATCCCCCCATAATTCAAATATCCAATTTTATCTCTTTTATCAGATAATCTAAAAATCAGAAATGGGTCGGGTCAGGTCAGTCCACATTGGCGACCCATGACCCGTAATCCAACAGTATTAAGTTTGTCGTCCTTTCCCAAGAAGAAAATCAAAGATTTTACGCCCCTTGGAAATTCTCCCTCATCATTAAGCTCATTGTACATGCATAACCCATCAACTTCTATGCTCTATGTTAAATCAACTCTGGAAAAATTATGAATTATGTTCCACTTATTGATTTTGATTGTGATTACTACATATTTAAATTCTCTTCTTCAGACGATATCAATTTAGCTCTCAACAATGGTCCATGATTTATTTATGGACACTACTTGGCCATCCAAAAATGGGTGGAAAATTTCAACCCTAAAAAGACAATATTAACATCATCTGCTATTTGGGTATGCCTATCACTACTCCCAATGAAGTACTATGACAGTCTTCTACTTTAAAAAGTAGGCAACTCTATAGGTAAATTTTTAAAAATTGATGCATGTACCAGCGTTATTCTTCATATGAGATAAGGTTATGTGTCCAAATGAATTTAAATAATCCAATTCCTACATGAATACAAATTGGTAACCACATGCAACATGCTCTACGAAGCAGAGGATTTCCTTTGAAAATGTTGTGGATATTTGGGTCATGACCAGGAAAGTTGCTCTACATGCAACATGCTCTACGAAGCAGAGGGAAAGTTCCTCTACATGCAACATGCTCTACAAAGCAAAGGGAAAGTTACCAGAGGAAAAGCAGCAGGAGAGTAAATATGCAGATATTTCTACTCAAGAACCAAGTTCACATGCTCCCACTACACACGATGGAGATTGTCAAACAATTGTTTTTTCCCAAGAAAACAAAAGCGACGCCAAGTAAAAAGAAAACAGTAAAGATAATTGAAAAGGCTCCTCTCATTAATTCTCTATCTTTTAAAAAAAATGCTACTTTGGCATTTAGCAAGACCTTTAATGAAATTAACTCTTCTACTTCTCAACATAGTACGGACACTAGTCCCTTTACAGTTACTAATAAAAAAACTGATAAGTACTCTCTTGAATCTTTAATGTCCAAATGTACATTTGATTCTCTCTTCACGTTTGCTGACACTCAATTTTGTCTCTCCATACTTAAAATTAACGTATTTAGACTCTCTGACCGTTAAATGACAGAAAATGTAATTTTTAACATAATATTTCCAATAGTTAATAAATTATTGATAATCATCATTGTTTTAGGATTTTTACTCATTTATTGTTATATTTTAATTTTACATAATTTATTGATAATTATATTCTATTTCATTTATTTTAGAATTTTTATCATTTTATTAATATTTTAATATTTTTACACAATCATCTGCATGCGTACACAACATAGAAATGGAATTTTTTACCGCAAAGTATAATTTTAATTATTTATAGCATAATATATTTTATCAAGGAAATTATATTTTTTATTTGTTGTTGATATTTTTTTTTGTAATTATACATTGACATTCATATTTTGTATATTATTTAACACGACCAGCGTATATGAGTCGGTTTAATTATTTTAATACACAGAGCAACAAATCAGTCAAGTCAAGGTCCTGTCACTTGACTTGGTTTTACCTACTTATCCATAATTTAAGGGATTTAATGAAAAAGTTGTAGATTTGATGAATGATCCTTTTTCTTTGTTTTTTCCTTTTTAAAACACATAGCAACAATACACACAAGACACAATTCACCACACCCACACTTCATCAAATTTTTAATTTCCTCTCTATTAAAAAAACACACTAAAAAATACACACACATATGCCTCTTTCCCTCTCCACCTTCACTGCCATCACTGTCGGAGCTTCGGCGAATGGTCTCCAGCCACCACAATCATGGCACCAACAACAACACCACCCCCACGCTACAAACTTTCCCTCTCCATCTTGCCACAAGCTCATCGGATCGGATCACCGGCTAGCATCAAGTTTCCAGCCACCAATCACAGCCCACACTTCTATCGATGAAACTATTCCACTGATGACGCCCACCAGCCGCTGGAAAACCACCAGAGCCACTCTTTTTCCTCTTTTCTCCTCGCTGTCTATATTTTCTCCATGAATAAAGAGCATGGTTCCATAAAAAGGAATCAGATTCGACTGAGTTTTTATAGATCCGGCGTTGCTCCGGTGTCTCACCATTGAAGAAATACCGATGGCTCGTCCCCTTTTTACCTTTAAATTTATGTTCTGTTTTATTGCTTAATTTCTGATTTGGCCTAAATCATGGCCACGTTACTAAAAAACGCAAATTTTGGTGTATCTCCATTAACTCCGGTGACCTCTCGACTCCTTAATATCTTTTTCATATATGTTTGAACATATTTTAGTCCTCCTATGTGTTTTCTAACAACTTTCTAGACTGTTTTGATTCTGATGATTTGGTATAACTTTGCCGGACATTGTTGCTCACTGGTTTGGTGCTTGCTTATGCTGCTTTGTTATTGGTTTTTCTTTGTTATGTCCTTGAGACAACTTTAGTGTATTTTATTTGTTTAGGTTGCTGATTTTTTAATATTATTGGATGATAATTCTTGTAAAACACCGATAATGAACAAATACTATATTATCTAGCCAATGACATTATCTATCCGCCGGATATTCAAGGCCACCTCAATACAAAAGACGGATTATATCTTCTCAAGTTTATTTATTCACATCAAGTATCAACATATGAACGATGAATAAATTCTTCATTGATTTTTGAGGTCTTCACAAAAAAAAGATGAATATGAAGTATATAAATATGTAATAAAATAAATATTTCGGGTGATGATGAAATTTTTATAACAACGCAAAAAGATTTATGATTTTGATTCGTATCTTGGTAAGGTGGTTTAGTACAGCCAATAAATTGAGCAGTCACTTCATAGAAATAACGTACCTAAAATTTAATCCGAGCCCACTTTATAGAAAAAATTATATTTATATGCACACATACCTATTAATTTATTTTGATAATTATTTATTTGTTACTAACATTTTTGTTACAAGTGTTTATACAGGTGTTTGGGAATATTCGTCAGGAAAAATATGAAAGAAGACTTTAAATTGTGTTGTACTTTTATATTTTTTATATTTATTCAAATATTATCATAGTGAAAACCTTATATTTGGGGTTTTGGGCGGGATATACTTTATTTTACGCGATTCTCATCACACATTAGGCAAATTTAGGACGTTAATATTTATATTAAAATTAATTTATATATTTAATATAATAATTCACAATATTTTACATTAACAAATATTACGTAGTCTTTTCCTTAAGAATAATTTTTCTTTATTCAATTTTGTCTTCACATACATATTTATATACTTTGTTTATATATATTTTAAGATAGCATACACATTATATTATTTCAATACATATTGTATATTTGTATTTACAAACATTATTTTTTCCTCTTCCCCTTTTAATTAACCTAAGTCTGGCTGGGAATCAAATTTGTGGATTCTGAAGGGTGCCTAACCCCTTCCCTTTGGAATAATTTGAACCCTTACCTAGAACTCAAATTGGTTTCATAGATTAAATAAAGTCATACTTGTTAAACAAATAAATAGGTTTCCTATTTTTTTCTTGAAAATTAGGTGGCGACTCTTATAAAATTAATTCTTTTTGTGTCCATAATGTCTTACTTGTTTTGACCTTAGGTAAAAATTAGGTATGAAGTTTGGCGACTCTGCAGGGGATGCAAGGTTCTAACCATTATAGATTTAGGTAAATATTTATATTTTTCTGTATTTTTATTTATTTCTTTCTAATTTTCTTGATTTATCTTGTTTGTGTGGTATATATTGTTATTTGTTTTGGATAGCTTTTTTATTTATTTATTGCTTTATATAAACTGTCATCCCGTTTATATTTCTTCCATTTGGGAAAAGTTGACATATTCACACATGCAGGTGAGGTGTGTTTTGCGCACACACAAATTTCTTTTAAAATCCTAAATTTTAGGAGAGTTGGTGTATGCGCGGGGTGTACGAATCTTTTTCTGTGTGCCCGCGTCGCCTTCTCACTCGAGTAATCCTCTCGAGAATGATAAATCTAGCAAACCCACTATTCATAGAATAGAACTAATCCAACATCTTTTTAGGTACATGCATCATTAGTCATCTTTATCAGAATGTCCAAAGGGTTCATGACCCAAATGGCACGTTATCATAGTCTCTGTACATATTTAAAAAATGATTAGGCATATAAATTAATTATTTGCTCTAAATTGATTTTACTTTAGTAGGAAGGTGTAATACAACCTTTGTTTTGCGTGGAGGATCAGTTAAAAGATGCACCTTAGCAATATTGTCGATAAATGTGTATAGGTTTGAACTACGTTTTGACCTGATTCTTGTCCTGATAAGATACGTACGCAACCCTACATTAGGGTTCGGTCTCTTCACTTTTTGGAATAATTTCTCTGGAATTCAACTGGGTAATTTTTTAAAAACATTTCAAAGATGCTCTCCAAAAGTCATCAAGAGTGCAAATTTCCAATAACATTAGTTCCTAGCCAACCTATCTCCAAATCCTCACCCAATTTTAGTTCGAGAACACCTATCTTCTTTTTTCGAATATCGTAAACCATTAAATTTACGACGTATCGATCCCCATTTTCAAAGTAAGGGTTCAATATTCTTTCATTCATAGGAATCCTACCAGCTGTAGCGAAATAATGTCATAATTCATTCAATGTCTGACTTTTTTAATCTTGTCAGAATACCGAAGTTGTGTCAAAGCTCTTCTCATGCTTGACACCCATCCTCTCAATCATCTGATCGAAATTATTTTGATGCTAGAAGTAGTTCTTTCCTGATAATCTTTCACATTATTTTCACGGATGACCATCACATTTTTATAATTATACATTGCACATATAGACTTTCAAATTCGCCTAAGCTACACAGACTTGATTCTTGTTTCCACAAGATACGTAGGCAACCCTCATTTGGGTTCAATCCCATTATTTTTTTCCAAATGAATAAAAATTCAGAATTTTGAATTAGTTGGTACCAACACAGTTAGGAGTGAGTGTGAGAAAGAATAAATTGGTATGATGGAGAGTAACGACTTCGTGGTAAATCATAGATTCCTTTAGTACCTTTTAATCAAACCTGAATAACACTCAAAAATTATCCTGCATACATCTAATACAAGAACAAAGCCAACCTCATTGGTTTAAGTGCATTGTGTAGTGAACTTTAGACTAGTTCATTGCATTGCATTGTTGATCCAGAACATAGCTTGAATGTCTGTTGAGGCAAAATTCTGAGTTACACTTAGTTTGGGAAAGGATTGTAGGCCTTCTTTGACCCGATTGTGCCTTTCATAGTCCATAAAATGACATTAATCCCTAGCATTCCCCCTTGATCTTGAAACCTTTTCTTGAACAACATATCTGTGCCTATACTTTTTTGAGTGCTTACATGCACTATCCCTCTCTTGGGCTTACCTCTTTGGCCGCACTAAATACGTACAAATTGTGGACAATGATTCACGATCAAAGATGAAAAAGATAAATAATATATTATCCCAGATGAACAAAAATGAAAAAAAAAGACTTCAGAAGGACCAACCCCCCCCCCACACACACACACACACAAAAGAAAGAGATAACTCTAATAAAAGCGGAGAATCATCATCATAAAAAAAAAGGAAATATGTTGAAAAAAGGGGGAAAACTCCAACACAAGCCGAAATAAATACAAAACAAGGGTCAAAGAAGCACAACAAAGAAGATCGAGCGTCAAAGCGCAACAAATGTCAAAAGAAAATATACAGTGCAATGCTCATTGAGGAATTAGTCACTTTCAACCCAAATATTTTTCTTCCTGTCTCCAAACCTACATTAAAAGACAATAACAAGTCCTACAAGATCCTACTCAAAGTGTTCTCACAATAGTAGATACTTACATGAAGCCAAGCCCATGGTATCACAATTGCATTCATCGAATTTCTTTCTGAGTGTAAGTGTATATCTCTGGACGTCTCTACATTCAAAAGAAAAATACTCAAATAGGTGTAAGAACAAGAAATTTTTTTTTGGAGAGGACACTTGAATCATGAAAATAGGCGTAGTTCAAAATCATTGTTTGAAGCAAGATGAACAAATCTTGTTGATACTTAGGCATGTCTGAGGTACCACTTAAAACTATAGGTATCCTAAAATCGATATTGGTTAGCTGGGAAAGAGATGGGGAACTCTTACAAACACTACTAATTATAGGTACCAACTCCAGTCAAGACACATTGGACTATCACTCCGTTCAAAGTGATATGTTACATTTAAATTTGGGTCATCCGCCTTTCAATGAGAAGCATTGGACCGTCGCTCCATTTAAAGTGACATATTATATTTTATATAGGTCGTCCGCCTTTCCATGAAACATATTGGACCGTTTATCATGCCCCAAAAATGAGTCCAGAGACATCACACGGTGTTCAAAACTACAAGTAGTCCCAAGCTAACCCTATAAGCCTTCTACTAAATTTGAAACTCATAATAGAGAAATATAAACATATAATCAATATTGAAATGCTAAATTCTATCTGATCTAAACTAGAATTAACTGAACATAAAATCTGAGAATACTTGACTTAAAAGTCTGGATAATCAACACTGGAAATCTGAATTATATCTAGCAGTCTAACAAGCCTCTACTACTAACAACTTGAGAGCCGCTGGGACAGACCCCCAACTGACTCAATCTAACTAAAAATAACTTAACAGGCTACTTTAATAAAATAAAATTCAGAATAACTGGGTTTCCGAATTATGAGGACTCACCAACTATCGAAATGTAGATAAAGAAGCTCACGTTCCATCACGCTGATGGAACTGAGCACCTTAATCGACATTATTAAACAATGTAGCACATGGATATATATGTGGATCAATACTTTTGGAATACACTGAGCATGTGGGGGTGAATCAATTAGTAAAATAATATCTCAATGTCAATAGAAATTTATGAAAGAATGCATGCTAACTTTAATGAATCACATTGGCTTGAATAACTAAAAGATGAAATCATAAATCATAAATGATAAAGAATACTGCATAATTCTCGTGAGCCCTCACATTTAGTTTTAAAAGTTGTACTTGTATTCTATCCTTAAATCATGTAGTCTATGTGTAGAAAGGACTCACTATTATATAGATAAACTAAAATCTAAAATCTCATGACTAATACCTGATGTAAAATAATATCTGAATGAAAATGTGAGCCTTCACACTGAAATTCTAAAGCTTTTCTGTAAGTCTTTGCTATTAGGGAGCTTCTTCTAACCGACATAAACCCTGTGAACTATCATGAAGTCCAACATCTTGTTCTCCTAAGGGGAAAACATCACGTTGGGGAGAGGTGTCATACTCTTGCCAAGGAGTATAACCTGAGCTAAGTGATCACAATCTGTATTTGTATCCATACACAAATGGAATATAATCTGAATCTATACCTATATTGGCTCTTAGTTCTGGGGAAGTAGGATGCGCTAAACCCACACTTCCCGCTCGGTGCTAAATACTACTCCCTTTAATCTGTATGCTCATTCTGTGGGAAATCCACTTTAAAACTAGGATAAGGGTTTACTATGATAACCAGTTATGTATCCGTTTACTTTAAACTATAAATAAAACTATAGTTAAAACTTTTAAAATGGATTCCATATCTCAGTTAAGGATCAAATGATCAATCATGATCAAAAGATGAATATAAACTAACCATAGGATGCTTCCAAGCATAATCTTCTTGGAATATCAATACTCAAACTTGGCCTTAATAACCCATGCTTTAACTCATGTCAAATCATCACAAGCTTCATGCTTGATAATCAAAATCTTGAAATTTCTTTAAGAATTCTAGACAAGACAATGAAATTCAATTCTCATTATATGTAAAATCAATCAAAACGTATGAATACATAAAATAGAGATGCAATTCAATATTAAAATGACTTGTACTATTATAAACATCAAATAATGACAATTGAGTATAAACCCTATACTCAAATCATGTATATTTATGTAAATTCAAGTTTAAAAACTAATTTTGGGAACAAGGATGAAAGAGTTATCCTTGTTCATAACCCCACATACCTTAATTGACTAGATTGATGAAGGCACTTGACATTGAATTCCTATTTTTGTTCTTGAAGATTGTTTCTTGAAGTTCTTGAACCGGGAAACTCAAATTTTTAATTATCTTTGAAAAGGAACGGTGAATTTTGGATTTCTTGAAGTGTAAAATTGAAGCTCTAGGGTTTCTTGGAGAGAAATTTGATGAATTATGAGTATATTTTGAAATACATTAAATCTTCTATTTTTGCGATTTGGCAATTGATAAAAGACAAAACTTCCCTTGGGGATTTAAATCTCGCAACTAGAACGCCGATCACGACCTCGTCGCGATGTGCCAAATGGATCATCGCGATACCCACTGCGATGCGGTGGAATTGCGGTAACTCACAGGAAATGGGACCATTATTGATTTGGGGGTCACCGTGACACGGTGAGTGGGTCATCGCGATACCCACTGAGATGCGGTGGAACCATGGTGACCCTCTTGAAACTGACAAATACCTTTTTACACTTCACCGTGATATGGTGGACCTCTTGAATTTATACTCACTGCGACGCAATGGAATAACGGTGAGCTACTGCCAATCCAAACACCATCCAATCCTAGTGCAAAAATCTAAAACTTGCCCGTGACATGCTACTTACACCCCTGAATATAATTCAACTCAAAAATCATCATCTCGGGGCCCGAAAGGTCAACTTAAAAATCCTCGGAGTTTAAAGGGTGTCAAAAATGACTAAACCCCTCAACACTAAACTTTATTTTCAGGTTCTAAGTGTTATGGGCACATACTAAGGGATGAGCTGAACTAGGAAAGAGTGGGTTATTACAATATCTCCCCCTTGGAAACTTTTGTCCTCTAATGAGACTAATTAAGCTGAGGTTACTGAGGAACTACAATTATACACTGGCATGCATAACTGTAAGCATGACTTCATGGTTGAACTAATTTGAAAAAGCAAGAATTATCAAGAGAGTGACTATATAAAGCTAAAACTTGGAATGAGAAGAGATGATCTGAGGAAACTTGTTACCTTAAACTGAGTTTGAATTTCTAGCGAAAAGATGAGGGTACTTGGTTCGCATATTTGTTTTTGCTTCCCAAGTGGTGCCCTCAATGGAATGATTCCCCCAAAGAACTTTGACCAAGGGAACTTCTTTGTTCCTTAGTCTATGAATCTGGTGATCAAGAATCTCAACTGGAATCTCTTGATAAGAGTGGTTATTGTGAATATTTATGCTTTCTAAGGGTACAACAACAACCGGATCACCAACACACTTCTTTAGTAAGGATACATGGAACACAGGGTAAATGGATAACGAATCTGCAGGTAACTCAAGCTCTTACGCCGCCTTCCCAACATAGCTTAATATTCTATAAGGGCCAAAATATCGGGGACTGAGCTTCCCCCTTTTTCCTAATCTCTTCACCCCAATCATGGATGAAACTTTCAAATAAAATAAGTCATCAACTTCAAACTCAAGTTCCCTTCTCCTCACATCTGCATAAGATTTCTGACGACTCTGAGCTATTTTCAACCTTTCTCAAACCAACTGGAATTTATCCATAGCTTCTAACACCACATCTGTCCCAGTCAAAGTGGGTTCACCCCCTTCGAACCAACTGGTCGGTGACCTATATCTCCTCCTATAAATAGCCTTAAACAGAACCATCTGGATGTTAGAATTGTGACTGTTATTATAGGCGAACTCGACCAACGGCAAGTGATCATCCTAATTACCCTTGAGTCAAAAATACATGCCCTTAACATATGCTCTAGGGTCTGAATGGTCCTCTCTGCCAAACAATCTATTTTACTGTGAAAATATGAACTGAGATGAACTTGGGTACCAACACCCTTCTGAAAGGCTTTCCAAAAGTGAGAGGTAAACCAAGTACCGCTATCTAAAATAATCGACAAAGGAACTCGGTGCAATTTGACCAACTCTCTAATATACAACTTAGCATAATCTTTGGTTTAGTAGGATGTATGAACTAGCAGGAAATGGGCTGATTTGGTTAACCTATCTATAATAACCAAAGTTGAATTACATTGACGACGCGAATGGGGTAACATTGTTACAAAATCCATGTTCACCTCATCCCACTTCCAGGTGGGAATACTAAACTCTTGCAAGGTGCTGCCAGGCCTTTGGTTCTCCACCTTAACCTTTTGATAAATAGAACACTTAGCCACAAACTCCGCAATATCTTTGTTCATACCACTCCACCAATAGACTTCCCGCAAATCTCGATACATCTTAGTAGCGCCTGGGTGAATGGTGTAATGCGCACTATGTGCTTCAACCATAATTCACTGCCTCAAACCATTAACACAAGGGATACATAATCTACTCTAGTATCTCAACACACTATCTCCACTTTGGGAGAAAACCTCTATCTTCTGATCTCTGACCGACTTCTTCAGCTTAACTAGGTTGGGATACTTATCTTGTTTCTCCTTCACCTCCAAAACTAAAGAAGATTCTACATTACTCTAGACCCAAATATTTCCCTTAGCCGAATCAACTAACCACACACCTAGTCTAGACAAATAATGAACTTCTCAAACTAACTCTTTATTATTACCCTCTACATGAGCCACACTACCCATCAACAGTCTACTACGGGCGTTTGTCACTATATTGGTCTTTCCCGAATGATACAAAACATTCATATCATAATATTTCAACAATTCCAACCACCTTCTCTGGCAGAGATTTAACTATCTCTTCTTAAACACATACTGTAAAATTTTGTGGTCCGTAAACACATCGACATGCACCCCATACAGATAGTGCCTCAAGATTTTCAAAGTGAACACAACAACAGTTAATTCAAGGTCATGAGTAGGATAGTTCTTTTTGTGAGGCTTAAGCTGTCTACAGGCATAGACTATGACTCTACCTCTCTGCATCAAAGAACAACCTAGACCAACTCTAAAAGTATCACAATAGACAATGAATCTATCTGTACCATCAAGTAACGCTAAGACTGGTGCTAAAGTGAGTCGAGCCTTCAACTCTTGAAAACTCTTCTCACAAGAACCTAACCAGTGACACTTAAATTTCTTCTAAGTTAATCTGGACATAGGGGATGCAATGGATAAAAACACTCAACAAACTGTATTTAATAGCTAGGTAAACCCAAGAAACTCCTGATGTCTGATGGGGAAATGGGTCTAGGCTAGTTTCTCACTGCTTCAGTCTTTTGGGGATCAACTTTAATACGATCATCAGAATTAATGTGATCGAGGAAATCTACTGACTTAGCTAAAATTCATACTTGCTGAATTTAACAAACAATTGGTGGTCTCTAGAGTTAGTAACAAAATTATAAGATGGTTTACATGGTCATTCTCACTACGAGAATAGACAAGAATATCATCGATAAAGACTATGACAAACGTGTCTAGGTACTGTTTGAACACTCGGTTCATCAAGTTCATGAAGGCTGCTGGAGCATTTGTTATCCTGAAGGACATTAATAGGAATTCAAAATGACCATAACGGGTTCTTAAAGTTGTTTTTGTAATATCACATTCCCTTACTCTAAGATGGTGATTGCCGAATCTAAGATCTATCTTTGAGAAGTAACTTGCACCTTGGAGCTGATCGAATAAGTCATCAATTCTTGGAAGAGGGTATATGTTTTAACTGTGACTTTATTTAGCTGATGATAGTCAATGAACATACGCAGAGAACTATCTTACTTTTGCAAGAACAGGATGGGAGCACCCCATGGAGAAACACTGGGCCTTATGAAAACTTTATCTAAAAGATTTTTGAGTTTCTTCTTTAACTTTTTAAGCTCAGATAGAGCCATACGATATAGAGGAATGAAGATGGGTTGAGTATCAGGAAGAAGATCAATACTGAATTCTATTTCTCTATCGGGGGATAACCCTAGTAAACCTTTAGGAAAAACTTTTGAAAAACTCATTGAATACACGAATTGACTGAACTGTTGGAGCCTCAGACTTAGTGTCTTTGACTCGAACTAAATGATAAATGCACCCTTTTGAGATTAACTTTTTGGCCTTCATATAGGATATGAAATGACTCTTGGGAGATACGAAATTACCTTCCCACTCAAAGGCTGGCTCATCTAGAAACTGAAACTTCACCACTCGAGTGCGACAATCTATAGATACTTAAAAGGAATGAAGCCAATCCATGCCCAGTATAAGGTCAAAGTCAACGATATCTAACTCTAATAATTTTGCTAATATGATCTTATGAAGGACAGTAATAGGACACTTTCTGTAGATCTGTTTGGAAATAATTGACTTACCCACTGGGGTAGAAACTAATAAGGGCTTAGAAAGTTCTTCAGGATCTACTCCAAAATTTATCGAAACCAATGAAGTCATATAAGAAAGATTTGACCCTGGGTATAGAAACACATAAAAATCAAGATAAAAGACACAAAGCATACAATTAACAACATCAACTGAACTCTCTTGCTCCTGGAAGGATGATAAAGCATAGAACCGATTCTGGTGCTGACCGCCACTAGTACTGGATGATGCACCCTGAGGAGGGGCTGGGCAACCTAGAGGAGCTGGTGCGCTAGTAGCCTGAGTTTAAGGATGAACGTCCCTGCTTCCTTGCTTAACATATGGGCACTCTTTGATTTTGTGACCTAACTTACTACACACAACAACCTTTTTTTCCCAACACTTACCAAGATGATTCTTACCATATCTAGAACATGCAGGATAACTGGGCCTTCCACCCACACTATTCTGAGACCTAGACATAGAATTCCTACCCCACTGTTACTTCTTGGCTTTGGGTGTGGGAGCACTGGCTGAAGATGGCACTGGCATAGACGGGATACCCTGAAACTGTGAACGATTTCCCCTTCAAATCTTAGTTGTCCATACTCAAACTGCCCAGTTCTAGCCTTTTTATTTTCTCTATCTCCCCCTTTCAACTTTTCTTCCTCAATCTGCTAAGCATGAGTCATATGTCTAGCAAGATCTATATCCCCAATAAGCATGGCAGTCCTACACTCCTTGACTACCAAACTAGACATTCCGGTAACAAACTTACTAGACCTTAGGTCAGCCATCAAATCAGAAGCATATTAAGATAACTGATTGAACTTAAACAATACTTTTTCACTGTCATCGACCCTTGCCTCAGGTTCATGAACTCCTTAATCTTTGCTTCTCGCAACTCACATAGAAAGAACTTGTCTAGAAATGCATCTTGAAAAACCTCCCAACTCATGAAAGCTATATTTTTACCTCTACCATTCCTCCATATAGCCACCCAATCATAAGCAACATCCTTCAGCCGGTAAAAAACTAATTCTACATTCTCCTCTTCAATAACATGCATAATTTAGGTGATCTTTTTCACCTTATCAAGATACAGTTGTGGGTCCTCACCTACCTTTGACCCAAAAAATTCAGGTGGATTCATCCTCATAAAGTCACAAAGTTTGGCTGCAGGTAAATCACCTTTTTGCTGACATTGGACTACAACCTGATGGTTTCCCTAGACATTGGAAGTCATAACTTGGGCCAACACCTGAAAGGCAGTCCAAAATTCAGAATGAGACACATTCTCATTCATAGGATGAACAGGCTGGGGTGGTTGGTTATTATTTCTGAGGGCATTAGCTCTGTGAGGAGGCATATTCTGTCACCTAAGAGCATGAGTTAAAAGTAGATAGAGACAGCTGTAAGCATGATGGATCATGAAATAAAAGAATAATTTTCTAAATGGTTCCATAGCCTCTTGCTCATAAATATGGTGTTCTTCACACCAATGATCAAGACTCTACGTAACACGACTTATCTGACTTCCTAGGACTCTTTAAAATTGTATACTCTAAAACTAAGTTTGTAACACCCCCAAAATGAGTCCCGAGATATCACACAATGCTTAAGACAATGAATAGTCTCAAGCTAACCCTGTAAGCCTTCTACTAAATTTGAAACTCATAATAGAGAAATATGAACATATAATCAATGTTGGAATGGAGAATTATGTTTGATCTAAACTGAAATTACTAAACATAATATCTGAGAATACTTGACTTAAAATTCTGGACAATCAGCACTGGAAATCAAAATTATAATTAGCAGTCTGACCAGCATCAACTACTAACAACTAGAGAGCCGCTAGGATAGACCCCCACCTAACTTAATCTGACTGGAAATAACGGAACATGTTATTTTAATAAACCAAAAGTCTAAATAATTGGGTCCCCAAATTATGAGGACTCACCAACTATCGGGATATAGATAGAGATTCTCACAGTCGATCACGCTGCTAGAACAAACCACCTGAACGTACATTATTAAATAATGTAGCACATAGACATATATGTGGATCAGTACTTTTTAAATGTACTGAGCATGTGGGGTGAATTCATTAGTAAAACAATATCACAATGTCCATAAAAATATATGAAAGAATGCATGCTAAGTGTAATGACTCACATTGGCTTGAATAACTAAAAGTTGAAAATCATAAATCATAAATAATGAAGCTTACCGTGTAAGTCTCATAAGCCATCACATTTAGTTCTAAAAGATATACTTGTATTCTATCATTAAATCATGTAGTCTAAATATTGAAAGGACTCACTTTTATATCTGTAAACTGAAATCTGAAATCTCATGACTAATATCTGATGTAAAATAATATCAGAATAAAATTGTGATCCTTCACACTTAAATTCTAAAACTTTTTTGTAAGTCTTTGCTATTAGGGAGGTTCTTCTAACTGACATAAACCATGTGAGCTATCATAGAGTCCAATGTCTTGTTTCCCCAAGGGGAAAACCTCACTATAAGAAGAGGTGTCATACTCTTTCCAAGGAGTAACCACGATTTGTATCTATATACATATACAAATGGAATATAATCTTATTTTGTACCCATGTTGGCTCTTAGTTTTGGGGAAGTCGGTTGCGCTACACCCTCACTTCCCGCTCGGTGCTAAATACTTCTCCCTTTAATCTGTATACTCATTCTGTAGGAAATCCACTTTAAAACTAGCATAAGGGTTTACTATGAAAACTAGTTATGCATCTGTTTATTTTAAACTATAATCAAAACTATAATTAAAACTGATAAGTGGATTCCAATCTCAGCTAAGGATCAAAAGATCAATCTTTTTCAAAAACTAAATATAAAGTAATCATAGGATGCTTAAAATCATAATCTTCTTGGAATATAAATATTCAAACTAGGGCTTAATAACCCATGCTTTAACTCATGTCAAATCAACACAAGGTTCATGCTTGATAATCAAAATCTTGAAATTTCTTTAACAATTCTAGTCAAGACAATGAAATTCAATTCTCAATATATATAAAACCAAGCCAAACATATGGATACGTAAAATAGCGATGCAATTCAACATTAAAATGACTTTTAACATTATAAACATCAAATAATGACAATTGGGTATAAAACCTATACTCAAATCATGTATATTCATGCAAATTAAAGTTTAAAAATTAGTTTTGGGCATAAGGATGAAAGAGTTATCCTTGTGCATAATCTGACATACCTTAATTGACTAAATTGATGAAGGCACTTGACTTTGAATTCCTATTAGTGTTCTTAAAGATTATTTCTTGAAGTTCTTAAACCGGGAAACTAGAATTTTGAATTATCTTGGAAAAGGAACGGTGAATTTTTTATTTCTTCAAGTTTAAAATTGAAGATCTATGGTTTATTGGAGATGAATTTGATGAATAATGAGTATATTTTTCTCAAAAATACACTAATTTTTTTTTTCACAATTTGGTGGCTTGGTAAAAGACAAAACTACTCTTGGTAATTTAAATCCCGCAACTGGAACGCCTATCACGACCTCACCGCTACATGCCAAATGGGTCATCGCGATACCTACCGCGGCGTGCTGGAATCGCGGTGACTCACTGGAAATGGGACCATTGTTGATTTGGGGCTCACCGCAATGCGGTAAGTGGGTCATCGCGATGATCCTCTGGAAACTGACAAATGCCTTTTTACACTCCACCGCAATGCGGTGGACCTCTTGATGCCACACTCATTGAGACGCGATGGAATCATGGTGAGCTGCTAGAATTCTAATCCAAACACCATTCAATCCTAGTCCAAAAAATCCAAAAGTTGACCGAGACATGCTACTTACACCCTAGAATATAATTCAATTCAAAAATCATCATCTCGGTGATTGAATGGTTAGAGCCTGTAAGGTCAACTTAAAAATCCTCAGAGTCTAAAGGGCGTCAAAAGTGACTAAACCCCTCAAGAATAAACTTTATGATCAAGTTCTAACTGCTATGGTCACATACTAGGGGCTGAGATGAACTAGGAAAGTGCAAGTTATTACATCGTCACTCCGTTCAAAGTGACATGTTACATTCAAAATTGGATGTCCGCCTTTCAATGAGACACATTGGACCGTCACCCCGTTCAAAGTGACATGTTACATTCAAAATAGGTCATTCGCCTTTCAGTGAAACTCATTGGACTGTCACTCCGTTCAAAGTGACACGTTACATTTAAGATTGGTCATCTGCCTTTCAATAAGACACATTGGACTGTCATTCTATTCAAAGTGACATGTTACATTCAAAATAGGTTATCCCCTTTCAATGAGATACATTGGACTATTATTGCATTAAAAATAGGTCGTCCGTCTTTCAATGAGACACATTGGACAGTCACTCCACACAAAGTGACATGTTACATTTAAAATAGGTCGTCTACCTTTCAATAAGATACATTGGACCATCATTCCGTTCAAAGTGGATTGTTAAATTTAAAATATGACGTCTGTCTCTCAATAAGACACATTGGACCGTCACTACGATCAAAGTGGCATATTACATTCAAAATGGGTCGTCCGTCATATAATGAGACACGTTGGACAATAGACTGTCACTCCAAATATTATTCATGAATCCTACACTGGGGAAAATTTTGAGAAGCACCTAAATTTTTTTCCTATTTTTTACATTTTAAACTACATCCGATATGATCCTCACTCAACTTGAGGTATGTTGGCAACTCTAGGTTAGAGTTTAGTCGAATTTTCATTAAAAAAATCATTTTTTTGTCGAGAAAAATTGGTTACATGTCAACCTTTTTGTTTGAAAACTTCTACATTATCTTCAAACAAAAAGGGGCAAACTGTTGACGCCCAATTTTGGCTGTCTAAACTTAAAATTAATGCATTTAGACTCTCTGACCGTTAAATTTGTACAAAATGTAATTTTTCACATATGTTTTGCAATTGTTAATAAATTATCAATAATCATCATTACTTTTGGATTTTTTTACTCATTTATTGTCATATTTTAATTTTACATAATTTATTGATAATTATCTTTAATTTCATAAATTTTAAAATTTTTATCAGTTTATTATTATTTTAATATTTTTACACAGTCATATGCATACGTACACAACATAGCACTACAATTCTTTATCGCGTAGTATAATCTTAATTATTTATAACATAATATAATTTTTCAAGACAATTATATTTTTTGTTTGTTGTTTATATTTTTTGTGTAATTATATATTGGCATTCATATTTTTGTATATTATTTAACAAGATATGAAAATATGAGTCGATTTAATTATTTTAATACAAATAACAATAAATGAATCTTGTCAAGGTCATATCAATTAACTTTGTTTCACCTACTTATCCATAATTTAAGGAATTTATTTGAAAAATTAGTAGATTTGATGAATGACCTTTTTTCTTTATTTTTTCCTTTTTTAAATACACAGCAACAATACACACAACACACAATTCACCACACCCACACTTCATTAGATTTTTAATTTCCTCTCTATAAAAAAACACACTAAAAAATACACACACATAGCCCTTTTTTCCTCTCCACCTTCATTGCCATCACTGTCGAAACTCCGATGAACGGGCTTTGGCCACCACAATCACGGCACAAACAACACCCCCCACACATGCTAAAAAATTTCCCTCTCCATCTCGCTGTAAGCTCGCCGGAGGTGTTGACCGGCAAGCATCGAGTTTCCAGCCACCAATCACGGCCCACACTGCTACCGGCGAAACTATTTCACCGACGACGCCCACCAGCCACTGTAAAACCACCAACGCTGCTCCTTTTCCTCTCTTCTCCTGGTTCTCTACTTTTTCTCCATGAATGGAGAGATTGGTTACATAAAAAGGAATCAGATCCGATCAAGTTTTTTATAGATCCGGCGTTGCTCCGGTGTCACATTGTTGAAGCAACACTAGTGTCCCATCCCCTTTTTTCCTTTATATTTGTCTTATGGTTTGTAGCTTGGTATCAGATTTGGCCAAAATTATGGCCACGTTACTAAAAAACTCAAATTTCAGTGAATTTCCATTAACTCTGGTGACCGGTCAACTCCTTAATATCTTTTTCATATATGTTTGAACATATTTTAGTGCTCTTATGTGTTTTCTAATGATTTGCTAGACTGTTTTGATTTTGATGATATGGTATAACTTTGCCGGACAATGTTGCTCACTGGTTTGGTGCTTTCTTATGTTACTTTGGTGTTGTTTTTGCTTTGTTATGTCCTTGGGACAACTAACTTAAGGGACCGTTTGGTTTGCAATTAATCTTGGGATAAAATAATAATTCCGGGATAAAACTTTTTATCCGTCATTTGTTTTAAATATTTGGAATAACTTATTCCGGGACTAATAATTAGTCCCGGGATAAGTTATCCACCCAAATGGTGGGATAAAAATCTCGAGATTATTTTTCTTTGGTATAAAATTATACAAGAAAAAAAATACATATATAATGTTATAATATTATGAATATATATATGTTAATTATGTTTAATTATATATATATAATGTTAATATATTTAATTATAATATATTAGGTTAAATTATGTTAATTATGTTTAATTATATATAATTTAATTATATATAACATAATATATAACGTAATATATTCTCACACACACATAAATTATGTTTAATTAACGTATAATGTATTCATAAATAAATAAATTTCGAACAGTTTACTGTTCAAAATTGTTGTAAAATATATAAAATATGTTTATTTATATATTTTAATTTCTCAAAAAAATAATAAAAAAATTTTAGACTGAATATTTAAAGCTTAAAAAGAAATATATATATATATATAAGTTAAATAAGATGGAGAGTATTTTGGTAATCAATCAATTTACTTCGAGAAATTATACCATGCATATTACTTTGAATACAACAAACCAAACACTCAATAAAAAATAATCCCAGTATAACTTATCTCATCACAATTTATCCCAGCATAACTAATTTCGGTATAACTTGTTTTCAAACCAAACGTCCCCTATGTGTTTTTTATTTGTTAAGTTTGCTGATTTTTTAATATTATTGGATGATTATTCTTGTAAAACACCGTCAACGAACAAATACAACATTATCTAGTCAATGACATTATCTCTCCATCGATATTTGAGGACACCCCATTACAAAAGACGAATTTTATTTTCTCAAGTTTATTTATTCACGTCAAGTATCAATATATGATCGATGAATAAATTCTTCGTTGATTTTTTGAGGTCTTCCCAAATAAAAGACGAATATTATGTATATAAATACGTAACAAAATAAATATTTCGGGCGATGACAAAATTTTTATAACAATGCAAAAGGTTTTATGATTTGTATCTTGGCAAGCCGGTTTAGGACGGCCAACAAATTGAGCAACCACTTCGTAGTCATGATGTATCTAAAATTTAATCCGAGCCCACTTTTTAGAAAAAATTATATTTATATGCACACATCACTACTAACACAATCGGTAAAACTGACCACCAAAAACCGACCACAATTTGTGGTCGGAAAAAACCAACCACACGTGGTCGGTTTTTCAAAAAAAAAAAAAAAAAAAAAAAAAAAATTGACCACAAGTGGTCGGTTTTATATTTTAAAAAATCAAAATAATTATTACAATAATTTTAATAATTATAATTATTTATTTAACAAACAAAAATTAAAAAAAAAAGAATAAAACCGACCACTTATGGTCTGTTTTTTTAAAAAAATATAATTAAAAAATATTTATAAAAACCGACCACTTGTGGTCGGTTTTTAAAAATACTTTTTAAATTTATTTTAAAAAAAACCGACCACAAGTGGTCGGGTTTTTTAAAGAATTTAATTAAAAAATATTTAAATAAACCGACCACTTGTGGTAGGTTTTTAAATATACTTTTTAAATTTATTATTAAAAAACCCGACCACAAGTGATCGTCTTTTTAAAAAATTTAATTAAAAAATATTTAAAAAAATCGACCACTTGTGGTTGGTTTTTAAAAATACTTTTTAAATTTTATTTTTAAAAAAACCGACCACTTGTTTTAAAATTTAATTACAAAAATATTTTAAAAACCGACCACCTGTGGTCAGTTTTTAAAAATTCCTTTTTAATTTATTTTTTAAAACAACGACCACTTGTGGTTAGTTTTTGAACTAAAAAAAAAGTAAATATTTTTTAGTAACACCTAATTCTATATTTGTAATCAAATATTTATATTATTGTCATTAAAAATAATTATATATCTAATTTTTTAAAATTACAATGATCACATGTAGTCGATAACCTGCATAATAATAATAAAATTCAATAATTCTTAAATTTTGTGACAAAATTACACTAAAAAAATAATTCAAATAAAATAAACAAATTACGTTAAACATAATCTTTATATTTTACTTTTGAAAGTAACCTCGGAAAGCACAGCCTCCGCGATGCCATGGCTATCACGGGGAATAGCCTCCACTGAGTGACACCCATCGTGTGATCCATCCTTCATGGCGTGGTGCCCATTACATGATCCAGCCTTTGTGATATGGAGCTATCGCGGAGGCTTACTACCCCCGTGTCCCAAAAATGCCTCGAACCTCATTCGAAATTTTTAAGATTCCTCCGAGATTCCCTTTTAACACCCCCGATTATGAATTGAGTCAAAAATTGATATTTAAAGTATGAGAAGACCAAAAATAAAATAACCAAAATTTTAGGGTGTTACGTTATCCCCCTTGGTATCATTCATCCTCGAATGAACACTCGAAGAGGATTAAGCACGATCTAAGGCTCTACATGGAATGACAAGAGTATGATAAGGTCAATACCTTCCACATCATCATCCGCAGATTCAAAGAGTGATGGATGCCTTGCACACATATCATTCTCTGACTCCCAAGTAGCTTTCTCAACTTTTTGATTCGTCTACAACACTTTAACTGAAGCTATCCCTTTACTCCGCATCTTTCGAACTTGCCGATCTATTACAACTATGGGTTGTTCCTCATACAAAAAAAAATCCCTCACACCAATAGCCCCGACAGGAAAAACAAACGAATAATCTCCAATACATTTCTTAAGCATTGACACATGTAATACAGGATGGACTGAAGCTAAACTTGCGGGAAAATCCAACTCATAAGCAACTCCACTAACTCTTCTCGTAATCTGGTATGGACCTATTTAATGAGGAATGAGCTCTCCTTTATTTCCAAATTTCATGACTCTATTCATTGGGGGGACCTTTAAAAATAACCAATCATCAACCTCAAATTCTAACTCCCTTCTTCTAACATCAACGTAGGACTTCGGCGACTTTAGGATGTCTTAAGTCACTCACTAATGACTTTTAGTTTGTCCATCGCCTGGTAGACAAGGTCAATCCAAAACAAGTGGGTTTCACCCACTTCATACTAACTAATCAGTGACCTACATCTTCTTTCATAAAGACCCTCAAAATGAGCTATTTAGATGTTAGAGTGGTATCTATTATTATAGGAAAATTCTATCAACGACAGTTGATCCACACAACTACCCCTAAAGTCATTTATGCAAGACCTCAACACATCTTCCAAGGTTTTAAAAGTACGTTCTACTTATCCATCCATTTAAGTGTGAAAGACAGTGATAAAGTTCACTTGGTACCTAAACACCTTTGGAAAGACCACAAAAATTGAGAAGAGAACCGAATACCTCTATCGTATATGATGGATACTGGATCCCCATGCAAATAAACTATCTCCTGAATGTACAACTTTGCATAATCGTCACCCAAATAATTAGTCCTTACAGTCAAGATGTAATGCCCCGAGAGTACACCCTGGGCGTCACACAGTGCTTACAGTCCCGTGGGACCACAAGCTAATCCATGAGCTGGTACCTGTTGGGAGCACTGAATAACTCAATCATAAATTTGAAAAAACAACCGATATGCCATAAGGTTTTAATAGTTGAAATAAATATTGAATTATGAATTTGTATAAATAACTATCTGAGACTGAAAAAATACTGAAATCTCAGAGAAACTAAATAACTAACTGTCATGTTAACTGAAGTTTGAATACTGAATAACTGACTGTATTGTCAGAAATCTTCTAAACTGAATAACTATGAGTTGATGGGACAGGCCCCAACTAACTCCAACTAACTACTAGACTGAAAGCATGAAATAAAATAATCTATCCTCAAAATATGAGGACTCACCACTGCTACTACTGAGAGTCTGAGATGTCTAAGCATGATCTGGGAACTGAGCGTTAGAACCTATGATATACTACAACATAGCATAAACTAAAGGTATGCAATCAGTACTTTAAATGTACTGGTATGCTAAATAAGGTAGGCTGGCATGCATGGTTTTATGAATAGGAATAATAATTGTCTGAATATACATATTAAACATGGAATACTAAATAGAGAGCATGAAATCTATAGATATTTAAAATATGTGAAATCTGTAAATACTGGGTATGCATGAAAATCTGTAAATACTGAAGTTACGTGAAATCTGTAGATATTGAGGATGCATGACCAAGCATCTAACGGGAACTGAATAGAAGTATGTAAGCTGAAATACTAAAATAACTAACATTTGTATGACTTTGTCAAACAACATTGAGACTGAACTACTGATCTGATTATTGGACTAAGACTGTGGAAGATATCATCTAACTGACATTACCCAATCTGAGCTAATTGGGTCCAACCTGTAACCCCAATTTGACGAGTGTCAATACCATGCCACGGGAACTAACATGGGCTCTGTGGATCCAGTATACTGATGTATTATCCGGAAGGACTAAGGGTGTCAAGACTGAACTGATGGGTGACCCCTGCGAGATAGTCAAGCCTACACTGACGGGTGACTTCTCATATCCTACGCTAGCTACGTAGTTTTGGAGTTTAGGGACTACTACTAGAGGCTCTGTTTATTTGTCAGGGAAACCGCCATACCTACACTCGCTCGGTGCTAAGTCCTACTCTCAACTGAATGACACTGAGTTACTGACTATTCTGAGTTTAACTGACTAACCTAGTAATGCTCATAATATGTATTCTGAAGTTATTCTGAAGATACTGAGACAAGACTAAATAAGCAGCTATGGTTTTCAGGAATTCAATACCCCCAAGACTAAAAAGCACTAATAGTTAAATTTTACTTAAACTTAGAGGACATAACATGAAGGCTTTTATCAAACATGTATTTTTGTAGGTATTTTATCAAACACTTGTAATTCATTGTTTGGTCAAATCATAGGAAGGTTAGAGAACTTGTAGAAATAGCATGAATTTAACATGAATAGTACTAAATCACGATTATTTCAACGAACGATATCATTAAAATATAGATAATGAAATAACAATAATAATTTCATCTATACGTGGTGTAAAATCATAGTTCATAGAGATTCATGGGTGAAATCATAATTTAAAATCAAAATAACTTGTAAAGATCACAAATTTGAAATTTAAATCAGATACTTGGATTCCATGGGTGAAAGGAACCCATGGATGAACATTTAACATACCTGGGTTAATGAATTTGAGAGGATTGATGGTGAGTTCTTGAGATTTGGCCTTGAATTTGAGATCTAGAGTTTTTGTGCTCTTAAAGATAATGGATCCCCTTTTTAGTAATTTGAGAATAATGCGCATATGATGCCATATTAGGCTTTAATTTCATGTTTAGGACGAGTTTAGTAAAATGATCAAACAGCCCCTTGGAAATTAAAACGCTGAATTGGAAAATTGAAATCCCAATTTGAAGACCTAGCGCAACGCACCAGGATCGTGGAGCCTCTCTGGAAATTGACGACTGGGACCTGGAATCTTGGCGCGATGCGGAGAATTCACAGTAAGACTTTGGAATGCCATTTTTTCCACTTTTGCGATACGCCATTATCACGGAGGATCACTGGAAATTGCCAAATATGAAATGGGACATCACTTCAACACGGTGGAATTATGGAGTCTCACTGGATTTTGACAATTGTGATTTAGACTGGCTCCGCGATGCGCTAGTGACTAAAATGATGGTGTTTAATGACTGAAACTTAAAATTACTATAACTTCTTATCCGGTTATCGAATTTGGGAGAATTTTATATCGTTGAAAAACTAATTGAATTCCTATGCAATGGCAGGATTTAAACTGATATATAATAGGTATTTCAAAATTTTTATTTATAAAGGCTCATGTATTGGGACTTAATTCATGATAGAAAAATACGGGGTATTACAATATCTTCCCCTTGGGATTATTCGTCCTCGAATGAGACTAGTTAAGCTGAGGAAAATTGATGGACTGAGCTTACACACTAAACATGCAATGCATGACTAAACTGATTTGTAAATACACGACTGGCATGAACATGATGTGCAACTGAAACTGAGCATGATAGAGAGAAATCTTAAGAATATTAGTACCTTAAACTAAATCCAAATTCACAGAGAAAAGATAAGGGTACTTGGTTTGCATATCTACTTCTGCTTCCAAAGTGGCTCCCTCAATGGACTGATTTGTCCAAAGAACTTTGACTAGTGGAACTTCTTTGTTCCTTAGTCTATGAACTTGATGATCAAAAATTTCGACTGGAACTTCCTAATAGAAAAGACTGTTCTGAACATCTACGCTTTCTAGGGGAACAACTACAGATGGATCACCAATACACTTCTTCAACAATGAGACATGAAACACTGGGTGTACTGAATCTAGATCTGAAGGCAACTCAATCTCGTAAGCTACCTTTTAGAAATAACTGAGAATTTTGAAAGGACCGACATAGCGGGGACTTACTTTCCCTTTCTTGTTGAACCTCTTTACCCCCTTCATGGGAGATATTTTCATGTACACAAAATCATCGACCTCAAACTCAAGATCCTTTCTCCTCACATTTTCATACGATTTTTGTCGGCTCTAGGCTTCTATAAGATTTTCTATGATCAATTGAACCTTCTCTAAGGCATCAAACACCAATTCAGGACCTACTACCGCGGCCTCACCTTCTTCAAACCAACCAATCAGATATCTATATCTCCTACCATAAAAAGCATCAAACGGAGCCATCTAGATACTGGAATGATATCTATTATTATATACAAATTCGATTAAAGGCAAGTGGTCATCCCAACTACCTTTAAAATCAACTAAGCATGCTCTCAACATATCTTCGAGAGTCTGAATGGTCCTTTCTGCTTGACCATCTATCTGAGGGTGGAAGGCTGTATTGAGATAGACTTGGGTACCAAGACCTTTTTGGAATTCTTTTCAGAAGTGAGAGGTAAATTGAATACCTCTATCAGAGATGATAGATAATGGAACACCGTGCAACCTAACCAACTATCTGAGATAGATTTTGGCATAGTACTCAGCAGAATAAGATGAATGGACTTGCAAAAAATAAGCTGATTTGGTAATCTTATCTATGATAACCCAAATGGAATGATTCTGATGACGAATACGAGGCAAACCCATCACAAAGTCCATGTTCACTTCTTCCTATTTTCACATGGAAATACTAAACTCCATCATGGACCCACTATGCTTCTGGTGATTAATCTTAACTTGCTAGCATGTAGAGCACTTAGATACGAACTCTGCAGTGTATCTCTTTATCCCACTCCACCAATAGATCTCCCACAAATTGTAGTACATCTTAGTGGCCCCTGGATGAATAGAGTAATGCACACCATGCATTTCTGCAAGAATTCATTGCGTCAAGTGATATACACCAGCCACGCATAGCCGACCCTGACAACGAAGCGCACCATCTCCTCCTTAGGAGAAAACCTCCACCTTCTGATCTCTAACTTATTTTTTCAATGTAACTAGACTGGGATCTTTATCCTACTTTTCCTTCACTTCAGACACTAGAGAAGATTCTAAGCTACTCTGCCCCCATACACTACCTTTTACTGAATAGACTAAGCAGACACCTAGTCGGGCAAGCTGATGAACTTCCTGAGCAAATTTCTTCTTACCATCCTCAACATGAGCAACACTACCCATAGAAAATCTACTGAGAGCATCTTCCACTGCATTGGCCTTGCTCGGATGATACATAACACTTATGTCATAATCTTTCTATAACTCTAACCACCTCCTTTGATGCAAATTCAAGTCTTTCTTTGTGATCTGTGAACACATCAACATGCAACCCATATAAGTAATACCTCTAAATCTTTAAGGCAAACACTACTGCTGCTAGCTCACGATCATGAGTAGGGTAATTCTTCTCATGGGGCTTAAGATGCCTAGAGGCATAGGCTATGAGCTTTCCTCTCTGCATAAGGACACAACCCAAACCTACTCTATATGCATCACAGTACACAACAAATCTATCTTAACCATTTGGCAAGGTAAGAATTGGGGATGAGGTGAGTCGAGTATTCAACTCTTGAAAACTCTTCTCACAAGAATCTGACCACTGAAACTTAACTTTCTTCTAATTCAATCTAGACATAGGGGATGCAATAGATGAAAACCCATTAACAAAATGATGGTAATAGCCAGCCAAACTAAAAAAACTCCTGATATCTGATGGACAGATGGGTCTAGTCCAGTTCCTCACCGCCTCGATCTATTGAGGATCAACTCTAATGCCATCACCAGAAATAATATGGCCAAGGAAAGCTACTAATCTTTGCCAGAATTCACACTTATTGAATTTAGCGAACAACTAGTGAGCTCTAAATGTCTGTAACACTATTTTGAGATGTTCTGCATGATCATTTTTGCTATGGGAGTAAACAAGAATCCCATCAATGAAGACTATAATGAACATATCCAAGTACTGCTTAAACACTTGGTTCATTAAGTCCATGAAGGCTGTTGGGGCATTCGTGAGACCAAAGGACATGGCTAGAAATTCAAAGTGACCATACCAATTTTGGAAAGATATTTTTGGAATGTCATATTCCCTGACCCTGAGCTGATGATAGCCTGATCTGAGGTATATCTTGGAAAAGTAACTAGCACCCTGAAGTTGGCCAAAAAAGTTATCATTTCTAGGAAGTGGATATTTATTCTTGATTGTGACTTTGTTCAAATGACAGTAGTCTATGCACATTCTGAGAGAACTATCTTTCTTAAGAATGAATAAAACTGCAGCGCCCCACGAGGAGATGTTGGGTTTGATGAATCCCTTACCTAGGAGATCCTTCAACTGTTCTTTCAATTCTTTAAGCTCATCTGGAGCCATTCTGTTTGGCAGAATAGATATAGGATGAGTATCTGGAAGAAGGTCAATTCCAAAGTCGATTTCCCTTTCCGCAGAAACTCGGGGAAGATCTTCAGGGAACATATCTGGAAATTCCCGGACTACTGAAATTGACTCAAGAGTTGGAGTTTCTAAGCTAGAGTCTTTGAATCGCATAAGATGATAAATACACCTCTTGGATATCATCTTTCTCGCTCTAAGGTATGAAATCAACTGACCTTTAAGCGTTGTAGTACTACCCCTCCATTCAAGGACCGGTTCATTCGGGAGCTGAAAATGAACTATTCTATTTCAACAATCAACAGAGGCATAGCATGAGTGGATCCAATCCATGCCGAGAATGACATCAAAATTTGTCATCTCTAACTCTACGAGATCAACTAAGGTAACTTTATGAGATATTATGATCGAACAGTTTCTGTATACCTGCCTGGATATAATGGAAACACCAACTAGGGTATACACTAAAAAGGGCTCTGCTAGAGTTTCATGACTGACTCAAAAATTGATGGCTATATATGGAGATACAAAAGAAAGAGAAGCTCCAGGGTCTAGTAAATCATAAACATGTAAGTGAAAGACCTGTAACATACTAGTAACTATGTCAGGAGAATTTTCGTGATCTTGGTGGGACTGAAAAACATTTAATCTGTTTGGATGCTGACTCGTGGTAGCACTGGAAGCAGCACCCTGCTAAGGTGGGCGATCGGATGGAAATAATGACTAATTGGATTGGCCCTATTGGCGCAACTCCCTACCTTTTTTAGCAACTACCCGGCACTCCCAAATCTGATGTCCTGGCTTTCCACACTCAAAGCACACATCACTATTCGCACTACTTTTTTCTGATGGTTTCTACCATATTTCTGACATAGAAGGTTCTTACGGGCACTGTTAACACTGTCTTGGGACTTAGAGCCTGGTTCTCTATCCTTATTATCATTTTTGAATTTGGGTACTGGGGCACTGGCTGAAGAGTGTGCTAGGGATGAAGACCTTTGATGAAACTGAGGACGGTTACCACTTTCTAACCTTAGCTAGCTAAAATTAAAACTACCCATCCTAGATCTCTTGCTTCATCTCTCCCTCTCCTTAATCTTTTTATCCTTAATTTGTTAAGCATATACCATCAACCTAGATAAGTCCATCTCCCTAATCAGTATTGCAGTCCTGCACTCGTTGTACATACTATCAGATACGCCAAACACAAACTTACTCACCTTGGACCTACTATCAGCTACCATATGAGGTGCATATCTAGCTAACTGAGTAAAGTTGAGGGAATACTGCTTCACGCTAATGCTGCCCTGCCTCAAGTTAATAAATTCTAACATTTTGGCCTTCTTCAACTCTAATAGGAAGAATCAATCTAAAAAAGTCAGAGAAAACTCTTCCCATTCTACAGGCCTTGCATCAACTGATATTTGTATACCTGTACCAAAGATATTTTCAGTGACGATGGAAGAATCGGTACAAAAAGTACAATGGTGGTGGGTTGACAACCGGTCCTATCCCATTATTCTTATATGGATGCTTTCTCTTGGATTTTCTCCTTCATTGCATAGTATGCATGTACCGGTTTAGATTAGATTATGGGAAATTTCTATTAATTATTTTTTGTATTAGTTTTATCTATTAAATGTACTTAATAAGAATTCTATTTGTGATTAAAGGATTTTTCTTCTTTTCAAGATCATTTTATTTAACTTTCACTTTCATTAAATTGTTGTGTAGTAAGGGTTCTATTAATTAGAGTTGTGTCTGGTAGGTGAGAGCACGATGGTAGGTGAGAGCACGATCCATGAGTTGGATCGTGACAGGATTTCAAAGATCATTAAATTTTAAAATTCATTGCTTAGCGTTGTTGTACCAATTTTGATTAGGTTATGGGAAATCACTATTAATTCTTTTTCATATTATTTTTATCTTTTAAAAGTACTGAATAAGAGTTCTATTTGTGATTAAAGGATTTTTCTTCTTTTAACGATAATTTTATTTAACTTCTGTATTCATTGAATGATTGGATAGTAAGAGTTCTCCAAATTAAGGTTGAGTCTAGTAGATGCTTGTACGATTCGTGAGTTGGCTCATGACAGGATTTTAAATATCATTAAATTTTTAAAATTCATGCATAACATAACTATTTAATTAAGGGTTCTATCATGGAATAACCTTGTTATAATAATTCGTTGAATTTCATATAATTTCTTCATTTTCATTGTTGTGAATAAAGAGAATGATTTGTTTTAACTTTATATTTCATGCGTTTGAAGGTATCTTTTGGAATTATATTTATTTAATAATTATTTAAATCGATAAACAACTTTTTTCCTTCTAAAAATATGTTATTATCTTTTTGTACTGTAGAAAATAATTTGAATCTTCTGGTTATTCTTTGAGATTACACATTTGTTATAAAATAATATTATTTAATCTACATCATACATAAGTTCATCATTTACAACATGAATTACGACAATAAAATTTTAAATATATATATTCATATTCATGAGAATATATTAAAAAATACACATTTTTAAACTGTACATTTCTTTTACGTGTAGAAGTCATTGAAGTAAATGTTTGATAAATTGTTCAATACACATATGTCAACGGAAAAAAATACAATTGAACATTTTAGAAACTAAAGTATATTAATTCTACATGATGTCCTAAGGTATATATTGGAAGCAACAAATATAGGGATGAGTTTCACTAAATTGCTTCTCAATTCTAAAAGTTAGATATATGACGTTACAAAAATGTGATGCATACATTCTCTGCAATGTAGGAAGAAAAAAAAATAATTGAATGCATACATCTTCACAATTTAAGAATTAAGCACACTAATCTGTAAGGAATATATTTCTACTCATATATTTTATTGGCGGAAATTATGGTACAGATTTTAACATTAACCAACTTTGAACACTTGGTGCTCAAACAAAGAAGAGACACAAAATTGATTTTATCATTTGAGAGATTTATATTGTATTAAATTTATTGTACAAAATCTTTTTTATGGGATTTATAATTGTTTAATTGTGTTAGAGACTAAGGTTTTTCTCTACGACTTTCTTTCACTTGTCATAAGTTATAATTAGGTTTTACTAATTTAAAAATGATCTTGAATATGCATTAATTTTTTAAAATTTTTGAATTGAGGAACATTAAATTTTTGATACATTAAGATGTATTAAGACAAAAAATATTTTCGTATTGTTAAAGTTTACAGTAGAAGATCTTAAACAAATCATGACTACAAAAGAATATGTAAATATTTTAAAAAGGACAAATTTAGAAAAAAATGTGAATACAATCGAAAAAATACTTTATCTCATAAATCAGAATTATTTTACATATGAAGAATACAATATATATCATAAGGAATGACAATTCAAAAAGATTTAAAAATTTAGTAAGTACGTAATTCTAATTAGGAAAAGTATGTAATGCAATGTTTTGTACAAATTGACAGTGATACAAAGATATGACAGTGATACAAAGAAGGAAATTCAATTAATATTATGACTTTGTTCAAATGCATCTAAAAAGGAATAAACATAATTTTCTTACTTTCTTGTCATTCAAGTGTATTTTATCACTATAAATATACTCTTTGAGTTGAGACCCAACATTACATTTGAATACTTTCTCAAATCCAAGGATTAACCATGAGAAATCCTACTGGCCGCAAAAAAATTAAAATAGAGAAGATGAAGAATCAAAACAACATACCAGCGACATTTTGTAAAAGGCGTGATGGCCTTTTTAAGAAGGCGAGTGAGATCTCCACCCTCTGTGGTGTTGAAATTGCAACTATAGTTTTTTCACCATCTAAAACAAGTGTTTACTCTATCGGACACCCTTGTGTCTTTTCGGTGGTAGATAAGTTTCTGAATCCTCCACTTGATACCGATAGTCCACGACCTCTCGCCAAGCCTTATCAAAATAAGGATGTAACCAAAATGGAGAAGATGATTGAAGCAGAGGAAAAACGTGCTTTAAGGCTTCAGTCAACAAATACAACAGGCTCATATGAAGGGCTAAATTATTTTCAACTTCAAGAACTGAGTGACACCCTAGAAGCAAAATTGAAGATGATTGAAAGAGTAGAGATCCAACAAAAGGAGAGTGGTATTCCATTTTCTTTCAAATCCTATGGATATGCCTTAGCTCCTAGAGAGCATTTCGTCCACTTCTGATGTTGGACCATCTAGATCTAGTTAAATTTATTTTATGTATTAATTAAATTTTATATTTTAGTTTGTTTATTACGAATAATATGAATAATATATTTCTTTTCTTTAGTGTACGGTAATTTATTGTTTATTACATATAAAATTAATAATATGCATGTATTTTCTTTAGTGAGCGGTAATTTATCATCTCTAAATATTAAAGTTCATATGTGAGTGTTGAATGAAAAAATAGTAAATAAAATTCAATTAATACTCATAAAATCAAGTAAAATAAATTGAAATACAAAAGATCTCATATTAGAATTGGTACGGTAAACTCTAGCATCCCCCCCCCCCCAATTTGTACTTCTCCCTCTTGAAAATTAGTATTTCTATTATGAATTAAAAAATAAACTCTCAATATACATTCTAATGGTGTATATTAATCAAAATAATAGAAATATATTAATAATATTCAATTCAAGCAAGGATTCCAGGATTATTATATTTTAAAAGTTATGGATCACCTAAGGTATGTAGTGAAGACTTCAATCTTGGAATAACCTTGTTATAATAATTCTTTGAATTTCATATCTTATATTCATTAACATTATTGCAAAATAAAAGGAATGATTTGTTTTAACTCTATATTTCATGTGTTCAAACGTATCTTTTAACATTATATTATTTATTAATTATTTAATGGATAAACTACTTTCTACCTTCTAAAAAATATATATTATTATCTTTGATAATATTTGAACCTTCTGTTAGTTCTATGAGACATTTTTTAGTTTGTATCATACATGAATCCATTGACAACATAAATTATACCAATAACAATTCAAAAATCAATATTTATTATTCATGTGAATATATAACAAATGCACTACTTCAAAGTGAGCATTTCTTTTACGTGTAGAAGTTATTGATGTAAACGTTCGATAAAGTGTTCAAGACATATATCCCAACAGAAAAAAATATATCAATAAAAATTTTAGAAATAAAAATAAATTATTTCTACATGATGTACTAAGATATATACTAATTTACCTCATTTCCCATAGCCACAATCCCACCACATGCAATTTGAGAATTGGATAGAAAAGTCGATTAGTGGGGAAGAAACTTTTTTTTCTTTTCTAATTTTATAAACTTTGAACTCGGCCGAAATTATTGATTCAACTGATGATGGAAATCACTCCTTCATCCTCCATCGCCGATGAATACCACCTAAACCACCTGATAAGACCATTAAGGATGCCACTTTTAAGGACAAACTTCTAGCCAACCAAATCACCTCTGATATAGATATGAATGAAGACTTTAATTCTCCTTTATCTCATAACTTGTTGGAGTTTACAGAAATTGATCATAGCTCCATCATATCTAACGGTATTTGTAAGCAAATTCTGAGTAAAAACAGTGTGTACCTAAATCTGTTACAGCAGGAGTCGTTGAATTTGCTTCTAACATAATTTCTTTAAGTCAATCTTCATCTCTCTAGGAAACGGAGTATTGATTCACAAACTTAAATGCATTTGATGTTTAGTTAATGTTGAAATTGTTCATTGCTTTTGTTTTTCTATTTTTTTTAATTTTCGTTTCTCTGTCTCACTTTTTAAACAAGAAGAATGAATTTTGAAATATAAAGGGAAGTGGAACAGTTTTAGTAACTGTTCCCCCCATAATTCAAATATCCAATTTTCATAATCTAAAGATCAGAAATAGGTCAGTTCGGGTCAGTCCACACGGGTGACCCATGACAATTAATCCAGCATCTTCCACTTCGCATATGGTGGACAAGATGCGAAGAAGTACAACATCAACAAGCCACCGATTCATACGACATATAGTTCGTGCGACCTGTGAGCATCACGAGCTTTACCTATGATATTTTACAAGCTTTATATAGGAATTCAATCATACGTGAAAAGAATTCTCAACTAACATGAGGATTCTAATATTCACAATACCCCAGACATTATTCACAACTTTAGTAGTTACTTATTTGATCTCTCATCCTCTTTAAAAAGGTGAACTCGAGTTCATGATTAACTTTTATTTACGCAATTACACTTGACTCTTATATGGTTAGTGTAATAGCCGACATGTGTAAACAAGTTAAAATATTCATTTTAATCGTCTTCCCTTTCTACTCGAATCTATATGTTCCAATCAACTTCTTTCTTAGTCATGCACCGCATTGCCGAATCTCTCTTGGCTATTAGTAACATGCTAAAGTAGCAACACAGACTGAAACTTTAAGAAACAGTTAAAGGTCTAATGGTATTTCAATAAAAAGTTAAAATAACTTTGAGGGTCTCACACAATGAAAAAACGGGGATACATTCTTCCATTAACCCATTGGTCGCTAAGAACACGTGCTATGATGTTATCACCTTATATTGGTGTGTGTGTCTCATTCTTTTTGTCATTCAACATCGTATAGATCTAGGTCTAGACACCTCTAAATGTCTAACATGAGTTTATTAATTATTCTTAGAGAAACTCGCATCTTGCTTTATAAAATAAATCATTATCGCATGGTGATACTTTTCTCTTCACGTTCCTCGACATAAGAGGCGATTGCTCGTGTGACAGAGCCAATCTCACGACTTGTTCGACATACTGTATTAATAAAATACATTTTCGTGTGCATATGAGATTGAGGATAAATTCAAGAATCTTATTTGATAATAGTTACAATCAAGTCAATTACAATACATAAACATAATCATATCCTACGTAATCCCAGAGCCATTACATATTTCTCAAACAAGTCTCTAGACATCGCCTTAGTAAAGGGATCAACTATCATTTCTCGTGTAGGAATGTATTGTAAATTTATTTCTCCACTTGATACTATGTCTCTTATAAAGTTATACTTAATAATATATATCATGAGACCCTTATAATTCTTTGCAATGATCAAATGCTCAAAAAATCTCTTCAACCAAATAGCTTCTTGTATTGTAGATGCACAAACCACAAATTTGGATTCATAGTTAACAGGGCTATGCAAATTTGTTTCTTGCTTTTCCACAAAATTGGACCACCATTTTTCAAGTTTATTTTCTATCATACCGTCACCAGCCCAATCAGCTCTTATGGATAAATCGGATCCACTATAGCATAGTGAATAATCAACAGTACCCTTCAAGTATCGAAAAATTCTCTTTATTGCTTTCCAATGATTTCTTCCAGCATTGGATTAATACCTGCTAACCAGAACTATGACATAACAAATATCTGGACGAGTACACATCATAGCATACATCAAATTCCCAACTGCACAGGAATATGATACTTGAGACATGTGTTGTTTTTTATTTTCAGCCTTTGGAAATATTTCAAGGCTTAAAGATTCACCTCATGCTATAGGAGTATCCATGGATTTGCAACTATTCAGTTGAAAACGTTCCAAAATTTTCATTATGTATGTTTCTTGAGATAGACTCAAATTTTTTTTGTAAGATCTCTTTGGATTTTAACACCTAATATATAGTTTCTTTCACCCATATCTTTCATGTCAAATGACTTTGAAATCAATGACTTAACAATTTTTACATACTCCAAATTATTTCTAGCTAATAAAATATCATTCACGTAAAGAGAAAGAATCACAAATATTTCATTGGAATTTTTCACATAAATGCAATGGTCTTCATCGATCATTGTGAAATCAAATGAAATTACTTCCTTATGAAATCTAAGGTACCACTGCCTTGAAGACAACTTAAGGCTATATATTGATCTGTTTAATTTACAAACCTTATTTTCTTGGCCTTTAACAACAAAACCTACAGGTTGTTCCATGTAGATTTCCTCATTTAGTTATCCATTGAGAAAAGTAGTCTTTACGAAAATTTGGTGTAATTCTAAGTCTAAACAAGCAACTAAAGACAAAAGCAAGCTAATTGAGGTAAATTTTACAACTGGTGAAAAAGTTTCCTCGTAATCTATTTCAGCTTTTTGAGTAAAACCTTTTGCCACCAATCGTGCTTTATGTCTTTTTATTGACCCATCTGATTTGCGTTTAACTTTGAGAATCCATTTGTTCCCAATAGCTTTACGCCCAGAAGAAAGGTCAACTAGATCCCAAACTTTATTAGTTTTCATGGACCCTAATTCTTCTTTCATCACTTTTATTCATTCATCTTTTTTCAGGACTCGATAGAGCCTCATTCACAAAATTAGGTTCATCCAATTCTGTGGGAGATAACAGGAAGACATAATCCTCAATCTCATAAGATCGTTTAGGCATACCATTTCTAGTACTCTTATGTAATTGAAGTTTATATTCCTCAATAGAATTTTGGGATTCACAACTCCCACTTGGACCAAGAATTATTTCTTGTTCAATTGAATTATCCAGCATGTCTGACGACATTATTTGATCATCTGAATTCAGCAGTTCGTAAAGAGGCTTATTTTTCTTTATTTCATACATTTTTGAAAAAATATTTTCCAAGAATGTGACATCTCGTGATTCAATTTCAGTAGTACTTCCATCTTCCAATTCACCAATGAACGCATATCCTTTGGAGTGTTCTGAGTATCTTATAAAGATACATTTCTTTTCTATTGGACTTAGTTTTCCAAACTTACCAAAACAATCTTTAATATATGAAGTACAACCCCAAGGTCGTAGTTCATTAAAGTTTGATTTATTACCAGTCCATAGTTCATAAGGAGTAGAAGATACTGATTTAAAAGTCACTTTGTTTAAAATGTAGGACACAGTTAATAGTGCATCTCCCCAAAAAGAAATTGGTAAATTTGCCTACGCCATCATGGACCATGTCATATCCAACAATGTTCTATTCCTTCTTTCGGCTACACATTTTTTGAGGTGTATAAGGAGTAGTTAATTGTCTGATAATGCCTTTTTTAATACATAGTTCTTCAAACTATTTTGACAAATATTCACGACCTCTATCGATTCTTAATGCCTTTATACTTTTGTCTGATTGATTCTCAACTTCATTCATATATCTTTTGAAGCATCCAAGTTCATTGGATTTATGAGATATCAAATAGACATAACCAAAGCATGTGAAATCATCAATAAAAGTAATGAAATATGAAGCACTGGTCCTTGCCCTCACATTCATTGGACCACAGATATCATAATGGATTAATTGTAATGGAAATTTGACTCTTTTAGCCTTCCCAAAGAGTTTTCGTGTAATATTTCCAGTAAGATAATTTTCACAAGTTGGCATTTCAATTTTAGAGAAAGAACCTAAATGTCCTTACTTTGCCAATCTATTCATTTGATCTTTCCCTGTGTGACCTAATCTAGCATTCCATGTAAGTATATCAGCAATCATTATTACTAGAATAACATGACATTACACAACAGTCAACATAATAGTCATAAGTTGAAGGATTACAATCTAAAATAATAAAACGATCATAACGATGTCCAAAACCATAAAAAAAACATTATCTAGTGTAATTCTTACACAATTACGACTAAAAAAACAAATGAAAACCAACATCTAAAAGAACAAAAATAGATACTAAGTTTCGTCGAATTTCTGGAGCATATTGGACATCAAGCAACATTAAAGACCGGCTTCCATGCAAATATACTTTTCAAGTGTCAATCCCTTTGACTTCAAATCCTGCATTATTTCCTACATAGATCTACCTTGAACCAGGTGAAACTTGATGGAACTCCACAAACGCTTCTCAAACTTGACTCACATGGTCGGTGGCTCCTGAGTCTTCTATCCACATAGGATAAGATTTAGTTAATCAAACAGTGTTAGAAACATATGTAGAACTTAGAGTTCCATTTAGAAATGCTACCTTTTTCTGCTCAGGACATTCACAGGAAAAATACCCAAGATTTTGGCAATTGTATCACTTCATCTTGCTCTTTTTTTTTCTTGAAAACCCTTTTTCCTTTATTGGAATTTAGCTTATTTTTTCTTCTCAGAGGGTCTTTTTTCGGTCTCTATACCCTTCCATTCCACTTCTTCTTATTCTTGAATCCTGAAGATTTCTTACCACTTAATTCTGCCATAAAGGCATTAGAAGCATCTTTAGCAGCACTAAGCTACTCATCTTCAAGTTCAACATGACGGGCAATATCAGAAAAAGTTTTGATGCCTTCAAGTGTTCCCAATTATTGGGAAGTGATTGGACCACTTGTTAAACCTGCTACCCATGTTAATGAACGTGACCAATATTTTGAGTTAAGCTATCATATTCGACATCACCCTAAGATGTTGTTTGATGTTCTGATCATGATGCTTCTTGTAAGTGTCAAACTTGATAGTCAGCTGTCTGAGGTGAGTGACAGAAGTACCCCTCATATGTACCTCGCAAGTGTGACCAGATGGTATTGGGAGTAGGAAATTCCTCGTACTCATGTATAAGGTCATCAACTACAGAACTTACAATGATTCCACATGTAATGGAATCAGTCTTTTTCCAAGCCTTATAAGTTTCAAGGTCTTTTCTGTGTTGTACAGTGTTGCCCTCTTCTGGCAGACATATGACATGGTTAATACTTTCAAGAGCATTTTGCTCTTCAAGAACATACCACATTTTACGATTCCAAATATCGTAGTTGTCTCCATTTAGTTTTTCTCCTTTGTTCAAGTCAACAATTATGCTTTTTGATACCATGTCTGTTATTAAAAGACAATCATGCAACTATTTTATCAATTATGCATGCAAGTTACACATTAAAGCAAATTATTTCACATAAAGGTTTCATGTTCAGTGTACAATCGAAAGGACACTTAAGAATTCGATCATCTTCTACGAACTAAATATTTGACCGAAATTAGAAATTAATTTCTTAGTGTGTATTAGAATGATATCTTTCAATTAAGTCATTTTAAACTCAAACAAATGAATGAAATTCATATAAAACGACATAAATAACTTAATACTTAAATTATATAAAGTTAATAAATAACTTCATGTTATAAGTCAATCTAAAAATAAAAGTCATTCCACAAGTATTCTAGACGACTTATATACACCCAAAAAGGTTTGCTAGGCCAAAATATCATGGTAAACATCAAATAATCTCTCTCCCCAAGAATTACGGAGAGAATATGCTAAAATAGCCAATGCTTTTCAATTCGAGATTTCTAAATAATTTTCTAGTTCTACACGTTTTAATTCAAACAACTGAATAAAACTAGCAACTTTGATATTAGGAGACATCTTAAATGACTTGAACTCTTTCGGTTTCTTCTCTCTTTCCCTTCGTATAGGCTTTTCATTTCGTAACAGATTTTGTGTCGATCTAGGGACACCATTTCATATGATCTCTCGACCTCAAAAACATGCCCTTCGATGACGTGCTCTTCCACTTTGTCTCGTTGCTCGACATCCTGAACTCCCACTTGAAGTGATTCGAGTTTGTCCCCGTTCAGTCATTTCTGAAATAGGAACCAAGACATATTTAGAATGGTTGAACCACTCAATTTAACCTCTTATGTTACATTTTCACCATAGAAGGCAAAATCTATTATAGAAAAAATCATGGACTAATTAAGACAAGAGTTATATCAAGCCTAATTAAATTCTTAAGAGTCATTATTTTTTTATAACTCCTTAAAAAAACTACATTACTATTCATAAAGTAATGTGAGATACACAAAATAGTGGGTCTAGTCCTAATATTTCTCCATTTTTAACTAATAGAATCTAATTCAAAAAATAATAAATGGTACAGGAACTTTCCTCCCACTTTTTCTTTCTCTGTATGTGGACCATAATAAAATAAAATTAAAGAGGACATATTACTCCACCTAACCCTATACAAGAGCAGTAAAAACAATGGAGCATATCTTCTCTTTCATTTTTAAGAAATTAAGTAATTGAGCCTTTTTATTCACCAATTTTTTTTTCTTATAAAAATAATCATGGGTGAAAAAAAAATCATAGATCCATATCAGATACAAAAAAAAAATCAGAGGTGAATAAAAAAAAGTCATAGATCCATATCACATACAAACAAAAAAAGAGAAACTTCAGATTTTCAATCTGAATTTGTGGCGCAAAGATGTACGTCTGATTTCCAGTCAGAAAATTACGCATTTGATTCTTGTTGCATTCAAAAAACCCAATCAATATCCGGTAAAAAGAGTGACCGGTGAGTTCTTGCCAGATGTGTTTCACCTTTTTTGTAAAGAAATTATCATGCAAACATGGCAATTAACCTGGCTCTAATGCCATTGTTAGCAAATTCTGAGTAAAAACAGCGTGTACCTTAATTTGTTGCAGCGGAAGTCGTTGAATTTTCTTCTGAAACAATTGTCCCAAGTCAATATTCGTCTCTCTAGGAAACGAAGTATTGATTCACAAACTTAAATGCCTTTGGTGTTTAGTTGATATTGAAATGATTCACTGTTTTTTATTCTCTATTTTTTTTATTTTCGTTTCTCTGTCTCACTTTTTAAACAAAAAGAATGAATTTTTAAATATAAAGGGAAGTGGAACAATTTTTGTAACTGTTCCCCCCATAATTCAAATATCCAATTTTATCTCTTTTATCAGATAATCTAAAAATTAGAAATGGGTCGGGTCAGGTCATTCCACATAGGCGACCCATGACCCGTAATCCAACAGTATTAAGTTTGTCGTCCTTTCCCAAGAAGAAAATCAAAGATTTTACGCCCCTTGGAAATTCTCCTTCATCATTAAGCTCATTGTACATGCATAACCCATCAACTTCTATGCTCTAAGTTAAATTAACTCTTGAAAAATTATGAATTATGTTCCACTTATTGATTTTGATTGTGATTACTACATATTTAAATTCTCTTCTTCAGACGATATCAATTTACCTCTCAACAATGGTCCATGATTAATTTATGGACACTACTTGGCCATCCAAAAATGGGTGGCAAATTTCAACCCTAAAAAGACAATATTAACATCTTCTGCTATTTGGGTATGCCTATCACAACTCCCAATAAAGTACTATGATAGTCTTCTACTTTAAAAAGTACGCAACTCTATAGGTAAATTTCTAAAAATTTATGCATGTACCAGCGCTATTCTTCATGTGAGATAAGGTTATGTGTCCAAATGAATTTAAATAATCCAATTCCAACATGAATACAAATTGGTAACCACATGCAACATGCTCTACGAAGCAGAGGATTTCCTTTGAAAATGTTGTGGATATTTGGGTCATGACCAGGAATGTTTCTCTACATGAAACATGCTCTACGAAGCAGAGGGAAAGTTTCTCTACATGAAACATGCTCTACAAAGCAAAGAGAAAGTTACCAGAGGAAAATCAGCAGGAGAGTAAATGTGCAGATATTTCTACTCAAGAACCAAGTTCACATGCTCCCACTACACATGATGGAGATTGGCAAAC
The DNA here is from genome assembly GCA_030864215.1 of Capsicum pubescens. NCBI lineage: Eukaryota > Viridiplantae > Streptophyta > Magnoliopsida > Solanales > Solanaceae > Capsicum > Capsicum pubescens. Next base: position 381,115,495 of record CM061548.1, on the reverse strand, counting down.
AATTCTTTTTCCCAAGAAAACAAAAGCGACGCCAAGTAAAAATAAAAAAGTAATGATAATTGAAAAGGCTCCTCTCATTAATTCTCTGTCTTTTTAAAAAAATGCTACTTTGGCATTTAGCAAGACCTTTAATGAAATTAACTCTTCTACTTCTCAACATAGTACGGACACTAGTCCCTTTACAGTTACTAACAAAAAAACTGATAAGTACTCTCTTGAATCTTTAATGTCCAAAAGTACAGTTGATTCTCTCTTCACGTTTGCTGACACTCAATTTTGGCTCTCCATACTTAAAATTAACGTATTTAGTCTCTCTGACCGTTAAATGACACAAAATGTAATTTTTAACATAATATTTCCAATAGTTAATAAATTATTGATAATCATCATTTTTTAGGATTTTTACTCATTTATTGTTATATTTTAATTTTACATAATTTATTGATAATTATCTTTAATTTCATTAATTTTAGAATTTTTATCAGTTTATTATTATTTTAATATTTTTACACAATCATCTGCATGCGTACACAACATAGAAATGGAATTTTTTACCGCAAAGTATAATTTTAATTATTTATAGAATAATATATTTTATCAAGGAAATTATATTTTTTATTTGTTGTTGATATTTTTTTCTGTAATTATACATTGACATTCATATTTTGTATATTATTTAACACGACCAGCGTATATGAGTCGGTTTAATTATTTAAATACATAGATCAACAAATCAGTCAAGTCAAGGTCCTGTCACTTGACTTGGTTTCACCTACTTATCCATAATATAAGGGATTTAATGAAAAAGTTGTAGATTTGATGAATGATCCCTTTTCTTTGTTTTTTCCTTTTTTAAACACATAGCAACAATACACACAACAAACAATTCACCACACCCACACTTCATCAAATTTTTAATTTCCTCTCTATTAAAAAAACACACTAAAAAATACACACACATGCGCCTCTTTCCCTCTCCACCTTCACTGCCATCACTGTCGGAGCTTTGGCGAACGAGCTCCAGCCACCACAATCATGGAACCAACAACAACACCACCCCCACGCTACAAACTTTCCCTCTCCATCTTGCCATAAGCTCATTGGAGCAGATCACCGGCGAGCATCAAGTTTCCAGCCACCAATCACAGCCCACACTTCTATCGATGAAACTATTCCACTGATGACGCCCACCAACCACTGGAAAACCACCAGATCCACTCTTTTTCCTCTTTTCTCCTCGCTGATCTACATTTTCTCCATGAATGAAGAGCTTGGTTCCATAAAAAGGAATCAGATTCTACTGAGTTTTTTATAGATCCGGCGTTGCTCCGGTGTCACACCATTGAAGAAATACCGGTGGTTCTTCCCCTCTTTACCTTTATATTTATGTTCTGTTTTATTGCTTAATTTTAGATTTGGCCGAAATCATGGCCACGTTACTAAAAAACTCAAATTTTGGTGTATCTCCATTAACTCCGGTGACCTCTCGACTCCTTAATATCTTTTTCATATATGTTTGAACATAGTTTAGTCCTCTTATGTGTTTTCTAACAATTTTCTAGACTGTTTTAATTCTGATGATTTGGTACTCCTTTTCTGTTAATCTTTTTGGGAGGCATGTTTTGTAAATGGAAGGATAAAATGGATTAGAATGAGAGTTTAACTTGAGCTCACACTCACTCGCATGACATAAATACTTAAATAAGGAAAACTTTTCCTAAATACCTTGTAGCCTCTTGCCCATAAGTGTGGCGTGCTACACACCCATGCACAAGACTCTACTTGCTGCATCTTTCAGATTTCCTAGGATGCTGTCAAACCTTAGGCTCTGATACTAAGTTTGTAATGCCCCGAGAGTACACCCTGGGTGCCACATAGTGCTTACAGTCTTGAGGGACCACAATATAACCAATGAGTTGGTACCTGCTGGAAGCACTGAATAAGTGAATCATAAATACGGAAGAACAATTGATATGCCACAAGGTTTTAATAACTTAAACAAATACTGAATTATGAATCTGAAGAAATAACTATCTGAGTCTGAACAAATACGGAAATCTGAGATAAACTGAATCACTAGCTGTCATGTCAACTGAAGTCAGAATACTGAATAACTGACTGTATTGTCTAAAAGCCTCTAAACTGAATAACTGTGAGTTCATGGGACAAGCCCCAGCTAAATCCAACTAACTACTATACTGATAGCATGAAATAAAATAATTTGTCCTTTAAATATGAGGACACACCACTGCTACTATTGAGAGTCTGAGAAGTTAAGCGCTATTCGGGAACTGGGTGTCAGAACCTATGATATAATACATGATAGCACAAAAGAAAGGTATGTGATTAGTACTTTGAATGTACTAGTATGATAAATAAGGTAGGATGGCATGCATGGTTTCATGAAAAGGAATAATAATTGTCTTAATATACATGTAAAACATGGAATACTAAATAGAGAGCATGAAATCTGTAGACACTAAAAATATGTGAAATCTGTAAATTTTGTGTATGTATGAAAGTTTGAAAATAATGAAGGTACGTGAAATTTGTAGATACTAGAGATGCATGACCAAGCATATAACATGAACTGAATAGAAGTATGTAAACTGAAATACTAAAATAACTGATATCTGTATGCCTTGGTCAAACAACAGTTAGACTGAACTACTGATCTGATTATTGGACTGAGACTGTGGGAGCTATTATCTAACCGACATTTCCTAATCTAAGCTAATTGGTGTCCAACCTATAACCCAAGTTTGAAGGGTGTCAATACCGTGCCACGGGTACTAACACTGGCTGTGTGGATCCACTAAATTAATGTACTATCCCAAAGGACTAAGGGTGTCAAGTTTGAATTTACAGGTGACCCATACGAGATAGTCAAGCCTACACTGACAGGTGACTTCTCATACCCTATGCTGGCTACGTAACTGTGGAGTTTTGGGACTTCTACTAGCGACTCTTCCTATCCACCGGGGAAGCTGCCATCCCTACACTCGCTCGTTGCTAAGTCCTACTCCCAACTAAATGACACTGAGTTACTCACTATTCTAAGTTTAACTGACTACCCTAGTAATGCTCATAATATCTATTCTGACGTTATTCTGAAGATACTAAGAAGACACTAAATAAGCAGCTATGGTTTTGGGGGATTCAATACCCCCAGGACTCAAAAGTAATAATAGTGACATGATACTTAAACTTAGAGGACATAACATAAAGGCTTTTATCAAACATGTATTCTTTTAGGCATTTTATCAAACACTTGTAGTTCATAGTTTGGTCAAATCATAGGAATATTAAGGAACTTGTAGTAATAGCATGAATTCAGCATGAATATTCCTAAATAATGATTAATTCAATGAATGATAACATTAAAATATGGAGAATTGAATAACAACAATAATTTCATCTATACATGGTGTAAAATCATAGTTCATGGAGATTAATGGGGGAAATCATAATATAAAATCAAAATAACTTGAAAAGATCACAAGTTTGAAATTTAAATCAGATACTTGGACTCCATGAGTGAAAGAAACCCATGGAAGAATATTTAACATACCTTAGTTAATGAATTTGAGAGGATTGATGGTGAGTTCTTGAGATTTGGCCTTGAATTTGAGAGCTAGGCTTTTTGTGTTCTTGAAGAGAATGGATCCCCTTTTGAGTAATTTGATAATAACGGGTATATGATGATGCCCTATTTGGTTTTAATTTCATGTTTAGGATGGTTTTAGGGCAAAGGAAAATGACCAAACAGACCCTTGGGTATTAAAACGTAGAACTGGAAAATCAAAAATCCCAATTTATGGCCCTAGCGCGATGCTCCAAGATCATGGAGCATCACTAGAAATTGACAACTGGGACCTAGAATCTTGGTACAATACGGAGCTATTGTGGTAAGCCTTTGGAATGCCATTTTAACCACCTTCATGATGCGCCATTATCGTGGAGGCTCACTGGAAATTACCTAATTGACAATTGTGATTTAGACTGGCTCCACGATGCGCTAGTGACCAAAATGACGGTGTTTAACGAATGAAACTTAAAATCACCATAACTTCTTCCCTGGTTATTGGATTTGGGTGAATTTTATATCGTTGGAAAGATAATTAAATTTTATACACAATTAAAGGCTCTAAACTGATAAATAATGGGTATTTAGAAAATATTATATATGAATGCTTATGTAATAGGACTTATTTCATGCTAGGAAAATATGGGGTATTACAATATCTGTCCCTTGGGATCATTCATCCTTGAATGTGATTGGTTAAGCTGAGGAAAACTGATGGACTGAGCTTACACACTGAATATGCATATCTGATGCATGTAATGCAAGACTGAACTGATTTGTAAATACACGACTGACATCAACATGATGTACAAATGAAACTGAGCATGATAGAGAGAAATCTAAAGAAGATTAGTACTTTAAACTGAATCTGAATTTGTGAAGAAAAGATTAGGGTACTTGGTCAGCATATCTGCTTCTGCTTCCCAAGTGGCTCCGTCAATGGACTGTTTTCGCCAAAGAATTTTGACTAGTGGATCTTCTTTGTTCCTTAGTCTACGAACTTGATGATCAAGAATTTCAACTGGAACTTCCTAATAGAAAAGACTATTCTGAACATCTACACTTTCTAGGGGAACAACTACAGCTACATCACCAATACACTTCTTTAACAATGAGACGTGGAACACTGGGTGTACTGAAGTTAGATATGAAGGCAACTCAAGATCGTAAGCTACCTTTTCTAAACGACTAAGAATTCTAAAAGGACCGACATAACGGGGACTTAGTTTCCCTTAATTTCTGAACCTCTTTACCCCCTTCATGGGAGATATTTTCAAGTACATAAACTTACCGATCTCAAACTCGATATCCATTCGCCTCATATCTGCAAACAATTTTTGTCAGCTCTGGGTTGCTCTAATCTTTTCTCTGATCAACTGAACCTTTCCTATGGAATCAAACACCAAGTCAGGCCCTACTACTGCGGCCTCACCTACTTCAAACCAACTAACTGGAGATCTACATCTCCCACCATAAAGAGCCTCAAACGGAGCCATCTGGATACTAGAATAATAGCTATTATTAAATGCAAATTTTATCAAAGGCAAGTGGTCATCCCAACTACCTTTAAAATAAACTACGTATGATTTCAACATATCTTCAAGAGTCTGAATGGTCCTTTCTGCTTGACCATCTATCTGAGGGTGGAAGGCTATACTAAGATGGACTTTGGTACCAAGACCTTTTTGGAATGCTTTCTAGAAGTGATAGGTAAACTGGGTACCTCTATCAGATATGATAGATAAGGGAACACCGTACAACCTAACTAACTCTCTGAGATAGAGTTTGGCATAGTCCTCGGTTGAATAAGAGGTATGCACTAGCAAAAAATAAGCTGATTTAGTCATCCTATCTAAGATAACCCAAATAGAATCATGATGATGACGAGTACGAGGAAGACCCATCACAAAGTGCATGTTCACTTCTTCCTATTTCCACGTGGGAATACTGAACTCCTGTATGGACCCACTAGGCTTATGGTGCTCAATCTTAACTTGCTGGCACGTAGAGCACTTACGTACGAACTCTGTGATGTCCCTCTTTATCCCACTCCACCTATAGATCTCCCACAAATAGCAGTACATCTTATTGGCCCCTGGATGAATAGAGTAACGCGTACCATGCACTTCTGCAAGAATTTATTGCCTCAAGTCATCTACACCAGTCACACATAGCTGACCCTGACAACGCATCACACTATCTGCCCCTTGGGAGAAAACCTCCATCTTATGATCTTTGACTAATTTTTTCAACGTAACTAGACTGGGATCTCTTTTCTGCTCATCTACACTTCGGAAACTAGGGAATATTCTGAGCTACTCTGCACCCATACATTACCTTATGCTGAATCGACTAAGTGGATACCTAGTAGGGCAAGCTGATGAACTTCCTAATCTAATTTCTTCTTACCATCCTCAACATGAGTAACACTACCCATAGACAATCTACTCACAGAATCTTCCACTATACTCGCCTTGCCCAGATGATATAGAACACTCATGTCATAATATTTCAATAACTTTAACCACCTCATCTGATGCAAATTCAAGTCTTTCCAAGAGAACACATACTGCAAGATTTTATGATCTATGAAAACATCAACATACACCCCATACAAGTAATACCTCCAAATCTTTAAGGCAAACACTACAGCTGCTAGCGCAAGATCTTGAGTAGGTTAATTCTTCACATGGGGCTTAAGATGCCTAGAGGCATAGGCTATGACCTTTCCTCTCTGCATAAAGAAATAACCCAAACCTACTCTAGATGCATCATGTACATTAAAAACCCATCTGAACCATCTGGCAAGGTAAGAACTGAGGATGAGGTGAGTCAAGTCTTCAACTCCTGAAAACTCTTCTCACAGGAATCTTACCACTAAAACTTTACAACTTTACTTCCTTTCGAGTCAATCTATACATGGGGGATACATTAGACGAAAAAACATCAACAAACCGATGGTAATAGACAACCGAAATGAAGAAACTCCTAATATCTGATGGAGAATGGGTCTAGGACAGTTCCTCACCGCCTTGATCTTTTGAGGATCAACTCTAATGCCATCACTAGAATTAATATGGCTAAGTAAATCTACTGATCTTATCCAGATATCACACTTACAGAATTTAGCATAAAACTGGTGAGCTCTAAGAGTCTGTACCACTATTTTGAGATGGTTTGCATGATCATTTTTGCTATGAGAATAAATAGGAATGTCATCAATGAAGACTATGATAAACATGTCTAATTACTTCTTGAACTCTCAGTTCATCAAGTACATGAAGGATGCTGGGGCATTCGTGAGACCAAAGGACATGACTAGACATTCAAAGTGACCATACTGAGTTTAAAAAGCCATTTTTGGAATGCCACATTCCCAGACCCTGAGCTGATGATAGCCTGATCGGAAGTCTATCCTGGAAAAGTAACTAACACCTTAAAGTTGGTCAAACAATTCATCGATTCTAGGAAGTGGATATTTATTCTTGACTGTCACTTTGTTCAACTGACGGTAGTCTATGCATATTCATAGAGAACCGTCTTTATTACGCATGAATAGACCTGGTGCGCCCCATGGAGAGACATAGGTGCTGATCAATCCCTTATCTACGAGATCCTTCAACTGTTATTTCAATTGTCTAAGATCAGGTAGAGCCATTCTGTATGGCGGAATAGATATTGGCTGAGTATCTAGAAGAAGGTTTCTTTCGAAGTTGATTTTCCTTTCGAGACGAACTCTAGGAAGATCTTTAGGATACAAATCTAGAAATTCCCTAACTACTAAAACTGAATCAAGATTTTGAGTTTCTGAGCTAGAGTCTTTGACTCGCACAAGATAATAAATACACCCCTTGTATATCATCTTTCTCGCTCTAAGGTATGAAATCATCCGACCCTTAAGCGTTGTAGTACTACCCCTCCATTTAAGGACTGGTTCATTTGGGAACTGAAAATGAATTATTCTGTTTCAACAATCAATTGAGGCATTGCATGAGTGGAGCCAATCCATTCCGAGAATGACATCAAAATCCATTATTTATAACTCTACGAGATCAACTGAGGTAACTTTATGAGATATTGTGACAGGATAGTTTCTGTATACCTACCTGGCTATAATAGAAACACCAATTGGGGTAAACACTAAAAAGGTCTTTGCTAGAGTTTCAGGGCTTACTCCAAAATTAACGGCTATATATGAAGTTACAAAACAAAAAGAAGCTTCAGGGTCCAGTAAAGCATAAACATGTAAGTGAAAGATCTTTAACATACCAGTAACTGTATCAGGAGAATTTTCCTGATCTTGGTGGGACTGAAGAGCATATAATCTATTCGAACACTGACCACCAGTATCATTGGACAGCACCCTACAAAGTTGGGTGATCAGATGAAACTGATGACTTATTGGACTGGCCCTGTTGGCGCAACTCCCTACCTTTCTGAGAATCTACCCAAAACTCTTGAATCTGATGGCCTGGCTTGCCACACTCAAAGAACACATCACTACCATATCTACACTCTCTCTGATGGTTTCTGCTAAATTTCTGACATAGAGGGTTCGTACGGGCACTGTTTACACTGCCTTGGTACTTAGAGCCTGTTGCTTTATCCTTATTATCATTTTTGAATTAAGGTACTGGGGAACTAGATGAAGAGGGTGCTAGGGCTGGATACCTTTGACGAAACTAAGGATGGTTACCACCTTTTAAACTTGGCTGGCTGAAATTAAATCTACTCGTCCGAGCTCTCTTGCTTCCTTTCTCACTCTCCTTAATCTTCTGCTCCTCAATTTGTTGAGCATGGACCATCAACCTAGACAATTCCATCTTCCTAATCAGTATTGCAGTCCTACACTCTCTGACCATACTATCAGATATGCCAGACATAAACTTACTCATCTTAGACATGCTGTCTGCTACCACATGAGGAGAATATCTAGCTAACTGAGTAAAATTGAGGGAATACTCCTTCATGCTCATGCTTCCCTACCTAAAGTTAATAAATTCTAACACTTTGTCCTCCCTCAACTCCAATGGGATGAATTTGTCTAAGAAAGCCGTAGAAAACTCATCCTATTCTACAGGCCCTACATCAATACCCCTATCTACCTTCCACTACTGAAACCAAGTATGGGAAACATCCTGCTACTGATATGTAGCCAACTCAGCACTCTCACTGGATGTCACCCCCATAGCATTCGTTACCTTTTGAACCATATCTAAGAATTCCTATGGACCCTCTTCAGACTTGGATCCCATGAAGGAAGAAGGATTCATTCGGGTGAAGTCCTGAATTTTAGTTGCAGCAGTATTGGCCACTAGGTTGGCCTAAACATCCACTGGCCGTTCATTCTGTGCTACTACAAAATTTGCTAGAGTGGTGAATGCAACCGTAAATTCTGCGTTAGAGAAATGCTTGTCCGGAGGGTCTTCCTGGACAGGCGGAGGTGTTGGCTAGTTTCCTTTTCCTCGTCTATTATTCTGTTTGGGAGGCATGTTCTGTAAACGAATGGATGAAGTGGATTAGACTAAGAGTTTTACTTTATCTCACGCTTACTTGCATTACGTGAATATTGAAAGAAGGAAAACTTTTACTAAATGCCTTGTAGGCTTTTACTCATAAGTGTGGCGCGCTATACACCCATGCATAAGACTCTACTTGACGTGACTTTTAGACTTCCTAGGATACTTTAAAACCTTAGGATTTGATACCAAGTTTGTAACGCCCCGAGAGTACACCCTAGTCATCACACGGTGCTTATAGTCCCGAAGGACCATAAGATAACCCATGAGATGGTACCTACTGGGAATACTGAATAACTCAATCATAAACATGGAAGAACAACTGATATGACATAAGGTTTTGATAACTGAAACAAATACTAAATTATGAATATGAAGAAATAACTATCTGAGTTTGAACAAATACAGAAATCTAAGAGAATCTGAATAACTAACTGTCATGTCAACTTAAGTCTGAATACTAAATAACTGACTATATTACGTGAAAGCCTCTAAACTGAATAACTATTAGTTTATGGGACAGGACTCAACTAACTCCAACTAACTATTAGACTAAAAGCATGAAATAAAATAATCTATCATTAAAATATAAGGACTCACCACTGCTACTGCTGAGAGTCTGATAATTCTAAGTGCAATCTAGGAACTGGGCATTAGAACCTATGATATAATACGTCATAGCAAAAAAAAGGTTTGTGATCGATAATTTGAATATACTGGTATGCTAAATGAGGTAGGCTAGCATGCATGGTTTCATGAACAGGAATAATAATTATTTGAATATACATGTAAAACATGGAATACTAAATAGAGAGCTTGAAATTTGTAGATACTGAATATATGTGAAATCTATAAATACTATGTATGCCTGGAAGTTTGTAAATACTGAAGTTACATAAAATTGGTAGATACTGGAGATGCATGACCAAGCATATAACATGAACTGAATAGAAGTCTGTAAACTGAAATACTGAAATAACTGATATCTATTTTCCTTGGTCAAACAATAATGAGACTAAACTATTGATCTGATTATTAGACTAAGACTGTAGGAGCTATCATCTAACCGACAATCCCTAATCTGAGATAATTGGGGTCCAACCTATAACCCTAGTTGGAAGGGTGTCAATACCATGCCATGAGTACTAATGCTTGCTGTGTGGATCCACTACACTGATGTACTATCTCGAAGGAATAAGGGTGTCAAGCCTAAACTGATGGGTGATGCTTGAGAGATAGTCAAGCCTACATTGACGGGTGTCTTCTCATATCCTATGATGGAAACATAGTTCTAGAATTTAGGGACTGCTTCTAGAGACTCTGCCTTTCTATTGGGGAATCCTCCATCCCTACACTCCCTCGGTTCTAAGTCCTACTCCTAACTGAATGAAACTGAGTTACTGACTATTCTGAGTTTAATTGACTGACCTAGCAATGCTCATAATATGTATTCTGAAGTTATTCTGAAGATACTGAGACGAGGCTAAATAAGCATCTATGGTTTCTGGGTATTCAATACCCCTAGGACTCACAAGCAACAATAGTAACATGATACTTGAACTTAAGAGGACATGGCATGAAGGCTTTTATCAAACTTGTATTCTTGTAGTGATTTTATCAAACACTTGTAGTTCATAGTTTGGTCAAATAATAGGAATGTTAGGTAACTTGTAGTAATAACATGAATTCAACATGAATAGTATTAAATCATGATTAATTCAATGAATGATAACATTAAAACATGAAGAATTGAATAACAACAATAATTTCATCTATACATGGTGTAAAATCATAGTTCATGGATATTCATGGGTGAAATCATCATTTAAAATTAAATTAATTTGAAAAGATCACAAGTTTGAAATTTAAATCGAATACTTGGACTCCATGGGTGAAAGGAACCCATGGATGAACACTTAACATTCCTGGGTTAATGAATTTGAGAGGATTGATGGTGAGTTCTTGAGATTTGACCTTGAATTTGAGAGCTAGGATTTTTGTGTTCTTGAAAAGAATGGATCCCCTTTTGATTAATTTGAGAATAATTGACATATGATGCCCTATTAGTCTTTAATTTTGTGTTAAGGACGAGTTTAGGGCTTAGGAATGTGTCCAAACAGCCCCATGGAAATTAAAATGTTGAACTGGAAAACTAAAAATCCCGATTTTAGGCCCTGGCGCGATGCGCCAGGATCATGCAGCTACACTAAAAATTGACGGTTGGGACCTGGAAGCTTGGCATAATGCGGAGCTATGGAGAAAAGCCTTTGGAATGCCATTTTGGATACCTTCGCGACGCGCCATTATCACAGAGGCTCACTGGAAATTTCCAAATATGAAATGGGACATCACTGCAATGCAGTTGAATTGTGGAGTCTCACTAGATTTTGAAAATTGTGATTTAGACTGGCTACGCGATGCGCTAGTGACCAAAATGACAATGTTTAATGAATGAAACTTAAAATTTCCATAACTTCGTACTCGGTTATTGGATTTAGGCAAATTTTATATCGTTGGAAAGTTAATTGAATTTCCTATGCAATGACAGGCTCTAAACTGATAAATAATGGGTATTTCAAAAAAAAAATTTATATGAATGCTCATGTATTAGGACTTAATTCATTCTAGGGAAATAGGGATATTACACAGCAAGTGAGCTTAATTGGTCATTCTGTCTACAATCACCTAAATATTTTCATATTAGTTTCAGGATCTTGAAAGTCCTATAATGAAGTCCATGTTGATCATCTCCCATTTCCATAAAGTCAAAGCTATATCCTATGAAGTTTCACCAGGCCTCAAATGCTCCACCTTAACTTATTAGCGTTTCAAACACTTAGACACAAAGTTAGAAACATCTTTTTTCATGTTATTCCACCAGTAAAACTCTTTGAGATCATGATACATTTTAGTGAAGACAGGGTGAACAACATACCTGGAAGTATGAGTTTTTTCAATAATCCTTTCTCTCAATCCATTCACATCCGGCACACATAACCTACCTTGATAACTCATAATACCATCACATTAAATGTCAAATGCCATGACCTTTTGTTGACTAACATTTTCCTTAATATGTATTAAAATGGGGTCTCAGGTCTGCTTTTCCTTAACCTCGGAAAATAGGGATAATTTAGCTACCTCTTGTATAAACACCCTTCCATCTTCAAAGTCTAAAAGTCAAACACCCAAATTAGCAAGCCGATGGATATCCTTCACCGTATTCCTCTTTCCTTCTTCCACATGAGAAAGACTGTGCATGGAAAACCTACTAAGGTCATCAACCACCACATTGGCCTTACACAAATGATAATGTAGGCTCATGTATTAATACTTCAACAATTCCAACCACAGCCTCTACATGAGATTTATATACTTTTAAGTGGACACATACTACAAACTCTTGTGATTAGTAAAGATGTAAACATGCACTCCATAAAGATAGTGATGCCAGATTTTGAGTTTAAACACAACTGCCGCTAACTCTAAATCATAGGTGGGATAGTTCTTCTAATTCACCTTTAATTGTCTAGAAACATAAACTAGCACCTTACTATGTTGTATAAGTACTCACGTAATTCCTTCCCAGGATGCATGACAGTACACAACAAAACCCTCCATACCCTTTGGGAGGGTCAAAAGAGATGCAGTAGTCAACTTGTTCTTCAGTTTTTCAAAACTACTCTCACAAGAGTAAGACCACAAAAATTTCACTTTCTTCTGAGTCTATAACGCCTCATAGAAATCTCAACTTAATACCACACTTAGTAGCATGCTTAAAAGATAACTACTTGAAATTTTTCCAAGTGTTAAAAAAAACTTAGTCATATTTTAAGTTTTTAAACTTTGATGATTTTATTTTCGGCCTTTCCAGCCATAGAATATCAATTTTTAAGTTGATTCATGATCAGGAGTGTCAAATGTACATCTCGGCTAAGTTTTGAAATTTTTGGATAAGCGTAAGGACACCATTGGAAGTCCAAAATAGTAGCTACCCATATCTTGCGGTGTATGCTCCAGTTCATACTTGAGGGAGCCTGCAATAGATCATGTGGTGCATTCTCCAATTCGGTGCTCCAAAGCATGCGACACACGCTTCCTTATTTTCCAGCTTCTTATTCTGCATATTTGAGGGTAATAGGGTCATTTACCTCACCCAAAAACTATCCAAAATACAAGATTAAATCCCTCAAAGAGAAATTGTTACATTATTAGTCTCTTTTCATCTTTAAGAAAAAACTAGAGACACAAAGATTAAGAATCAAGCTTTTAAGTCAAGGTTTCCAAGATAAAAATCAAGATTCGAGTTCTATCCTTCAAACTAAGTAATCTAAGGTATGTGGGACAATTGCTAAACTCCATGTGAATGGATTTTATTGTTTTATAAAGTATAATTATTTACAATAATATTATGAATTTAGGGTTTTTGACCATTATTTCGAAAAGTATGTCATATAGATCATTTTGATGAAAGTGTGTTCATTGTGTTGAATATTTTAGTGTAAATAGAATTATAACCCTCATGTATATGTATTTATAATTTGGAAGGTTTAATTGAGAGTATGAATAATGAATTCCCTATCTTGTTACGAATTATGGGTTCTATTTACTTTGTGAATGGTTTTGAATGCATGAAACTAAAGTTTGAAATTAAGTTTCCTAACATCATGGTATTGACATGTTTTATGAGATGGTAAGGGGGGGTTTTCTTACCATAACTATCTTCATTGTTTTTAAAACAAAAATTGCATGCTAATGAATAATTGACATTGCCACCACATGTTTGAGTATTGGGGAAATTGAGAATTTGCATAAAGAATCCATGAAGTTTCAAAATGATGAATCTCTTGTGATGTTATAATCCTTTGGTGGTCATTTACATGTTTTGAATGAGATGGTCTATGAAATTGATAGGATATGAATGTTTTGCAAGTCTGTATGATGATACCTGGTGATGATATGCCCCTATGGTTTTTTAAGCATCGAATGATTTTATATATGAAGAACATTGTTTAAAGAAATAAAAATTAGGACTAAAGAGAGGTAGATGGTTACCCTAAAAAGGCGTTTGAGTGTAACGGCTCATCGCTGGAAACCGAGTTTGCCGATTCGGGTGATATGATTGGCTAATGCCAATGTATACTTATACTTGAGACATAGGTATAGTAGAATAGTTATTAGGACTCCAATCTTTGTGGCACACTTGGATTGGGGGATTGGCCGCTGAGTCTAGAGCGGATTCTATATAGCATGTGGGATTGTAGAAATATAGAGAGTACCATCTATCTCAGGTTTAAGATAAAGTGTGAGTCTTGATTTCAAGAAAGCATTCAAAAATTTCTAAATTATGCCCATGTGTTTTACTGATTTTATGTGTAATGTTATATAAAATGCCCTCATCTATGTTATGAAATAAAAATGTTATTTTTGGATTGTTTCACATACCAGTATAATTGTATAGACCCCCTATATTTTAGGATTTGAGCTTCCCTTATTTCAAAAGGCCTAATTATAAGTTATTGTTATTTTATTTGATTTATGGTTTGACTGGGGGCCTTGTCTTAGTTTTTAGACATATGTTGGTTCTCATATTGTTAGAGATTTCGTAGAAAGGTGTCATATGTTTTGAATGTTAAGAATTTCCTTCAAATTGTTCAAGTGATTTATGAGACTAACCATGAACTTGTAAACTGAGGTATTTAACATTAAATAATACCGGTGGCTTCGTGATAAAAATGATAATCTGAGTATGGGGATAAAATCATGGTTTTGACTGACTTGTTACTTCAAAATCTGAAATCAGATAATTCACATACGTATCGGGTGTTCATAACCCCTCAGCATTGAATGATTCATAAAATATAATATGAAGCTTGAAATACCGTAATATGTAATCATGGTTCAAAGATCCAAAACCTATATATTTTATCAAACATATAAAAATCATGAACTCGAACATGAGAATGTCTAAAAGCATGAGGAAACAACATGACTTCATGGGTAAATTCATAGTTTGGGGATTTATCCTGAGACCAATTGAATGTGACATGGAAAATTAAAACTTGAAGCATTGGATAACATAACTTATCCATGAAATCATACTTGGACATGAATTGAGTTCATATCGCTAAGGAAAAGCATAAAATAAACTCATCTTGAACATATGCATCTTCATAATAAAAGAAATCTCATCTTTTTAATCAAAGAATAGTTTTTGGGGTCCATGGGTGAAAGGGATCCATGAATAAACTCCCACATACTTTAATTAGATGAATTCTTGAAGAAATCTTGAAATTGAAGAATGAATCCTGTAGACATGTGATTTTTGACCCTCCTCGAATTTTAACCGATTTTTTGGCATTAAATATTTATATTTTTTTCGATATTTATAAAAATATTATTTTATTTTTTTAATAAATTTTAGAGGAAAATAAACAAATAAATAAAGTTACATTTTTTGGGATATTTTTTTTTATTTTATTTTTAGTTTTTTTTTTTCTATAATACGAAAATTCAAAAAATATATATTTTTCTTTAATTTTAATAAACAAGCTAGTGGTCTTATTACTCACTTACTTATAGTATTTTATTTTTTATAAACTTTTATTGTATTTTTTAAATAAGAACTAATTAGTTAATATTTTATTATTATTATTATTATTTTATTTTATATATTTTAAATAAATGAAAAAAACTTTTTTCTTATCCTAAAGAAAACTACCCCAACCACCCCCACCTTTTCCTCAACCCCCTCAACTCCCTCAACCTCCCACATCACACCCCTATATAATATACACACACTACAACACACGAACAAGAGAGGAAAAAATTAAAAAAAAAAGAACATTGGAGAGAAAACCACAGATACAAAAAAGGGATAACAATTGTAGACAAAAAAAAAACAAGAGACAAAGAAACCGTGAGAAAACAAGAAAAAAAAAAGCGAACACAGTTAAAGGGATAAGTAAAGAGTGATAAATAAAGTTCGGAGCTTCCATTCGAGTTTTTGTCTTGAAGTAAAAGCTTTTTTCGTTTGGTTTAGTTCGTCATACAAGTTCTTATTCAATCCTTATACTATTATTTTTATGGTGAATCGAAGTATGAATGAACACTTTTATATTATTCAGTACATCTATTAATTACTTTTATATGATTCATAATCCATTGCTTTATTTATAATTAGATTGTGGATTCAAAATAATATTGATCACATTAGATTCGCACTTTGAATGAGATAATTTTAAAGCAATTAACACTTAAAAGTGTAAAGTTATTTGTCTAGTTAGCGTGCAAATTATTGTATAGACCATGCATGCATGCAAAATTAGAAAATAATTAATAAGTTTGAAAAAAAAGAAGAAGGAAAAATGCACACAAAAAAAGGGAAACTGAATGTTTGAAAATAAGAAAAACGGGCTCGTTTGTTTGTTTTTTTCGGGTACTAACGATTTGTAGAAGTATAGGAGTTGGGAAAATAGTGATGATGAGACTTACGAATAGAAAAATAATAATACTAGTTCTTTTTTTGTTTATTTGCTATCTTTGTTATACTAGTTTTGTTAAATGTAACTTTACCAGTAATTAACTTTGTTACGTGGTCACGTAAATTTGACTTTAAGTAGTCATATTAAGTTATATATTAATTTGTTCGCCAAGTGCAAGATTAATCCTATTTCATTGTTTATTTTTTATTTTTTAATAAAAAGTTTTTTTATATATATTTAGTAATAGTAATAAAAACAACTATGTATATTCTCCTGGCCTAAACCAATTTTTTATCTCATTATTAATTAACTAATGTGAGAATGAGCGAGATCGGATGCGGATCTATTCTAAACCCCATCGTATAAAAGAAAAGAAAAGAGACGAAAAAATCATTTGTGAGGTAGTGAGGCATGTGGTGGAATAATCCAAAACTCGTTGTAAATAAAGGGTGAAAAAAGAATAGAAAATAAATAAGAAAAATTATCTCGAGTTTAGAAGAGATGAAACAAATGTCTTTTAACGCTAGATAAGCTTTAGGCACGTTTAATATATTTGTCTCGATTAAAAATGTGACGTATGCATCTTTCAGAGACGTTTAAAATAATTCTAGGATGCAATAATGCACCTTGGCTAAGATCGTTCTAAAATTGATTTTCACTAGTTTAATATAAGAGGTATAGACAGATACTAGATATTAAAAATAAGCGAATTGAGGCCAACAAACATAATTTATTCAAAATAGTTAAACCTAAGTATAAGTTCATAAAAACAACAGTGATTGAACTACGGGACTCGAGGGGTGCCTCACACCTTCCCCTCGGTCAACAGAATTCCTTACCGGGTCTTCTGTTTTTACAGACCAAAATAAAGAGTCATTTCCATTTGACTAGGGATTCAATAAGGTGACTTGGAACACCATAACTCAATTCCAAGTGGCGACTCTGTAAATAAAATACTCCCTATTCAAAATCACCACTTTAATAGGAAAAACCCTTCGACTTCGAACCCTTGGGCGAAAAAGGGATGTGACATCTCAAGGGTGAAAAAAGAATAAAAATAAATAGGAAAAATTATCTCGAGTTTACAAGAGACGAAACAAATGTCTTTTAATGCTAGATAAGCTTTAGGCACGTTTAATATATTTGTCTTGATTAAGAATGAGACGTACGCATCTTTTTGAGACGTTTAAAATAATTCTAGAATGAAATAATGCACCTTGGCTAAGATCGTTCAAAAATTGATTTCCACTAGTTTAATACAAGAGGTATAGACTAATACTAGACATTAAAAATAAGCGAATTGAGGCCAACAAACATAATATATTCAAAATAGTTAAAGCTAAGTATAAGTTTATTAAAGAGACCATTCTTGAACAACGGGACTCGAGTGGGCCTCACAGCTTCCACTCGGTCAACAAAATTTCATGCCCGATCTTCTGTTTTCGTAGATCAAAATAAAGAGTCATTTCCTTGTGAGTAGGGATTCAATAAGATGACTTGAAACACCATAACTTAATTCCAAGTGGTGACTCTCTAAGTAAAATAATCCCTATTCAAAATCGCCACTTTAATAGAAAAAACCCTTCGACTTTGAACCCTTCGAGCGGAAAAGGGGTGTGACATCTCTGGCTACTCCGCTAGGGATTAACTAGAATTCAAAATTTTAATATTGACTTATACTTTCTTTAATTATTGTTGATATTATGTTTGTTGGACTAATGTACTACTTGTTGCTCATTTATTGTTTTGATAGTTCTGAATTGTATTATAAATTGTCTTCTCTTATGCACCCCCTCTGAGTCTCTAAAATAGGATAGAACGAATGCAACACATGCATCCTACCTTATTTTTTAGATAGACGGAGTGTCAAGGAACCTATTGAAGGATTATTAGTCACACATGTTTGGCGGGGTTCGGATCTGCACCGAAGGTAGAGTAGCACTGCTACCGAACAAGTTGTCCCTCCTCGGCTCTAGTGTTCGCTTGGGAAAGCCAGTCTAGAAACCTATCCCTATTAGTTCAAAGTTAGAAGAACTGAAACTGAGAATCTGGTTATCTCTAGTAGGTTCTGCTTTATTTGCATCATGTGCATTTGACTTAGCGGGACTCGGTATAGGGGTCGGGTTTGTCTAGGACAGGTGTCTCATTTTATAATGACCAACATGTGCATACTATGTTCTCTTTGACATTTATTTGGAAGGCCATTTGGTTGATTACCGGCTTTAGGTAACTTGGTAAAATGAAAGAGAGTATATTGTCCTCAAATTTAACAAATTATTTTTTCAAGGAAATTAAAAATATATATAGTTTTTAAGGTCTTCATGAACTACGAATGTCTGATTTTCACTATTTAGCGTAATACGTAGGAAGCCATAATCGGGTTCGGTGATATTCTTAAGAAAAGTTTTGAAAATATTAAACCCTGACACATTCATTATTACCAAAGTAAAAATAGTATTTTGGTGGTTGGTTTTTGGATAAATTGACATTTCGTTGATACAACACCAGGTCCAAAGAACATACAAGATGACCCACAAAAAATAGTATAGGGTTTGAGATGAGTTGGTGTAGACTATTAGAAATGAGGAATAAGAATAAATGGCATGAAAAGTGAGAAATTTGGAGCAAAATATGAGAAACATGCTAGTACTGGGAGAGAAAAAGAGAGTTCTTTACAAGGATTTGTACATGTTTAACAAATACACTTGCCTTTAGAGTGTAAAACACAAAAGTTGGACATGTACGAGGGCCAGGATGATCCTTTGGCTCATCTGAAAAGGTTTTGTAATCAATTAAGAGGAGTAGGAGGAAAGAAAATCTGTTGACAACATACTTTGGAGAGAGTTTGATGGTGATAAATTTAGAATGATGTGGTCACAAATGGATGCAATTCACACAGTAGACAATATATCAGACCACTAGAGAGGTACTCAAAAACCACTAAACAATCTAACTTCCTCAAGTACTTGTATTAATCCTAATTATCTATAAAATATGGTACAACAACAACCTACCCTACACCCTCAACTTAAAATCAAAAATAAACTGCTCTAAGGGTTAGGGTATATCTGAAGGCAATCAAGCACATGGATCCTGGGTCTTCGACGCTGCTACTGCATCATCTGTTGTCTTCTCTCCATTGGGAACATCTGGCTTTGTAGTAGCCGGAGCCCTGCTAGATGAGGCACCTGCAGCCCTACCTCGGATGGATGCCTCCTATTTCTCTTTATAAACTAAGGACTCAATTTCTGCCCTTTTCACCTCCTTCTCCTTCTTATTTTTTTCCCTCTTCTCTATTTTTCTCGCTTCATCACTATCGAGCCTCTCTGTCTTTCCGTTACCTTTCTTCTCATTTTTTTCTTTTTCTTTGGTGAGTCTCCAGTGATGTCAAGCATTGGAATTTCTTCCTCAGATTCATGCATGGCCTTATATATTGGCATCACAAATTGGTGTTGCTGCAACACCCCGATATCTGGATTTACCTTGTACAATGCCATTTTGAATCTAGAAAGATCAACCGCTGACATTTCTTTTTCCCGCGCATCAAATTGGTTCTCTAAATCTGCAACCCGCTCAGGCAAAGTCACAAAAGGATCAAGGGAAGCCTTGATTCTCTTATCCACTGCAGCAGCAAACTTTTTGGCAAAAGTATGTAGTTTTGCCTCACACCACTTGGCTTGTTTAGACACTTTTCGGATATCGATCGGATGAAATGCAAAACCTGTTGCTGCTGTAGAAACTGAAGGGCTAGCTTCAGTATCAAGCACTGGTCCTTCCTGTGCTAAAGAAGTTGTCTACACAGGCTCAAAATCTTGCACTTCTACATGAGTTGCTGCACCGGCATCTGTAATTGGAGGGTCTACTGCTAGCTCTGCACCTCTATCAAGTCTCAATCCTGGCTGATTTTTATCAAACCGTATGGGGTTGTGAGTGTTTCGGATAGGAATATCATCATCAACCCCTGCAATCTTTGGCACATTAGCAGCTCAGCACAACTCTCTGATAAGATAGGGAAAAAGGTAAGTAGTGTCGGTTCTCGACATTCTAATCTTCATCTCATTAGGAGTGATTTACCTAAAATTTAGAGGAAAGTTCTACACTATGCTCGCCACTAGAATAGCTCGGTCATCACCCAAAATATTGTCTACATCAATGGGCATCAGCCAGAAATGCACTATACCCCACCAAAACATTGCCTGTTGAGTCAAAGAGGACTTGCAAATTCTTTCATGTGGGTTTGTTACCCATGCAGGTTCTCCTTCCGCTATGATGTTGCCCAACCACGGACGTTGTTTTTCTCGATTTCTAATCTGAGCATAGACTGATGGTGTGGTGTCTTGAGGAGTGAAGTTGGGACCATGCAAGAACCTGTTGATGGTTCTGATTGAGACATCAACCCTTACGCCACTCACCTGCACTATATCGAATAGGGGACGGTCTGCTACTCTTTTACCTGGCTTGCACATGTTTTCCAACTGAGCCTGGTATTTTGTGTAGAACTCCCAAACCAGTGCAGGACAAAATAAACCTCCTCCTTTTGTGGTCCGTCCCAAGCCATACTCTTGGAACATTTGTTCTACTTCAGGGTACTTGCTCAACCCTCTGGTGATAATCATTTTTTCTTCCTGAATTGGCCTCTTATCACTCTTTCTATCAGTTTTATGGAGCCCAGCGATGAAGATGCTCTCTTTCTTGGGAATTTTCCACCTAGCATTATCTCAAACTTTGGGGTTCTTACATTTGATAAGTTTTCCCCGAGATGGAGACTCTTCATCATTTTTTTGTTTAGTGGACTGGGATCCAGATGTTGTTCCCTCAGACTCAGACTCCTCATACCCTTCCTTCTCCTCTTCTTTATATATGGCATGGTCAGACTCATTCCGTTCACAACCCTCTTGCTCAGTGGCAGTATGTTCAGAATTTGAACTTTCTGGTTGTGTTGTAGTCTCAATATCATCACTATCCTCCACTTCAATGGGTAGAGGTGGCGAAGGTTTCTTCAAAATTTGATTCTCTTTTTGCTTTCTGAATAGGGGTTCTTCCTCCTCGTAATCAAATTCCTCATCCTTACGACGTACACTTTCTTTGATTGATTTCTTTGGCGTTTTGGGGCTCATTTCTTTTTCGTGCCATTTTAAGGTTCCTGTAGTAGTATAAAAACCATTGGTTAGTCCACAAGAGCACAAACACAAACACATTAATCATTTCGATTTATTCATGCTTCAGGTTCCAGGTGTGACGATAATTCTTGATAAGCCATCACGACTGTGATAGCTTATCACAATGGTCATCAAACTTAGACAGTACTTTCAAAATTTTAACAACTTTTGATGACATTCCTGATAAGCCATCCCAATTTTGATAGCCTATCATAAATGTATTCATCTCTTATCAGAACTCACTTTTGATATTAACTCAATTTTTGGTCCCCATTATTTCTCAAAATCCACTAGAATTTCGAGTGTGAGCTGTCTTTTGAATCCCTGGGCCTGTACAGCAGACCCTAGGTGCGATTTTAGCTCCTTTCCAATTGAACTTGGTTCAAGCATCTTGGGGACTTGGTTTGTCATCTATCAATCACTTACCACAATAAAATAAGGGTTAAAGTTAGAGTATACCTGATGGGGGCCCTTAATCTGATTACACGCACAAGAGGAAGTAGGAAATACGAAGAATCTCTTGATTGTGAATTTCAAACCAACTCACAACGGAACTTGTTTTCTTGATGTGTTTTTCATAGATTAGGAAATAAACTAACTAATGAAATAAATAAACTAAAGGAAAAAAATTAAAACTAGCGGAAATTCTAAAAGGTTCCTGGAGTCATATAAACACAAACGCTCAGCATTGGTTCATACATCAACATATTAACACACAATTAGATCTTTATTGTATTAAATTCATGTTTTATCCATCCAAATTCCATACTCATATGCCTAAGCATGATTTTTTCTGTCAAATCTACATTATGGATACAATTATTAACCACGGTGAACTACTCATAAACCATAACCTACCAGGCTCCAACATGATGCAACAAATAAGTTATATCATGGATGATATTCCTTCTTCTTCTTCACATTTTTAGAGTGTAAATCATCTAATAAGCAATAATTAGAATAGTAACTAATAAACAACTCTTCAAACAAATACCTTGAGAATTCAAATCCACTAATTTTAATTTATCTAAGGGTCAATTGATTATAAACCTAGTTATATCAAGCATAACCCAACTCCATTAATGGAGTTTTAAAATTAAAGTTCCCACCCTTATTGAATTTAAGATCTCCAAATATCAACTTTTACATTTTTGAACCTTAATTTCACACTAGAAAGAGTTAATCCACAAACTAAAATCAATTCTAGGTGAAAATACATATGCTCATAGGGTTTTCCCACAATTTCATGAACCTAGGATTCTAAACCAACGAATTTTACCATATATTCTCCATTCTATTGATTCTAAAACATAAATTGATTAATCAATGTTAAAAAAAAATGCAAAGATCTTACCTTAATGAAGGATTTCAGCCAAACAAAGAAAAAATCGCCCCTCTAGGGATGACGTATGAAATTTTTGAATTTAGGGGAGGAAACCCATCAAGATAATGTTACAAACTGTTGTTGCATCGCTATAGCGATGAGCATGTCTCTATAGCGACATGTACCTGCCATGGCTCCCTCAACTTTTCAGCACGAACAATCTTCAATAAAGCAGTCATAACTTCTTACTCAGGAAACATATTGACAAACGGTTGATTGCATTGGAAAGAAGACTTAGAGAAATTTATTTCGGTGGTTATTGAGCCCCCTAAATCTTTATATTCCAAGACAAATAGACATTTGAAGTTGAACCTAGTTCAAAGTTAGTCCAAAACTAAATTGGTAAAGAAATTTCCACCACATAAGACAAATGATATTTGTATACCTGTACCACAGATATTTTCAGTAACAACAGACGAATCGGTACAAAAAGTACAATGGTGGTGGGTTGACAACCGGTCCTATCCCATTATTCTTATATGGATGCTTTCTCTTGGATTTTCTCCTTCATTGCGTAGTATGCATGTACCGGTTTAGATTAGATTATGGGAAATTTCTATTAATTATTTTTTGTATTAGTTTTATCTATTAAATGTACTTAATAAGAATTCTATTTGTGATTAAAGGATTTTTCTTCTTTTCAAGATCATTTTATTTAACTTCCACTTTCATTAAATTGTTGAGTAGTAAGGGTTCTATTAATTAGAGTTGATTCTGGTAGGTGAGAGCACGATCCATGAGTTGGATCGTGACATGATTTCAAAGATCATTAAATTTTAAAATTCATTGCTTAGCGTTGTTGTACCAATTTTGATTAGGTTATGGGAAATCACTATTAGTTCTTTTTCATATTATTTTTATCTTTTAAAAGTACTGAATAAGAGTTCTATTTGTGATTAAAGGATTTTTCTTCTTTTAACGATCATTTTATTTAACTTCTTTATTCATTGAATGATTGGATAGTAAGAGTTCTCCAAATTAAGGTTGAGTCTAGTAGATGCTTGTACGATTCGTGAGTTGGCTCATGACAGGATTTTAAATATCATTAAATTTTTAAAATTCATGCATAACATAACTATTTAATTAAGGGTTCTATCATGGAATAACCTTGTTATAATAATTCGTTGAATTTCATATAATTTCTTCATTTTCATTGTTGTGAAATAAAGAGAACGAGTTTTTTTAACTTTATATTTCATGCGTTTAAAGGTATCTTTTGGAATTATATTTATTTAATAATTATTTAAATGGATAAATAACTTTTTTCCTTCTAAAAATATGTTATTATCTTTTTGTACTGTCGAAAATAATTTGAATCTTCTGGTTATTCTTTGAGATTACACATTTGTTATAAAATATTATTATTTAATCTGCATCATACATAAGTTCATCATTTACAACATGAATTACGAAAATAACAATTTAAATATATATATTCATATTCATGAGAATGTATTAAAAAATACACATTTTTAAACTGTAGATTTCTTTTACGTGTAGAAGTCATTGAAGTAAATGTTTGATAAATTGTTCAATACACATGTCCACAGAAAAAAATACAATTGAAAATTTTAGAAACTAAAGTATATTAATTCTACATGATGTCCTAAGGTATATATTGGAAGCAACAAATATAGGGATGATTTTCACTAAATTGCTTCTCAATTCTCAAAGTTAGATATATGACGTTACAAAAATGTGATGCATACATTCTCTGCAATGTAGGAAGAAAAGAAAATTAATTGAATGCATACATCTTCACAATTTAAGAATTAAGCACACTTATTTGTACGGAATATATTTCTACTCATATATTTTATTGGCGGAAATTATGGCACAGATTTTAACATTAACCAACTTTGAACACTTGGTGCTCAAACAAAGAAGAGACACAAAATTGATTTTATCATTTGAGAGATTTATATTGTATTAAATTTATTGTACAAAATCATTTTTATGGGATTTATATTTGTTTAATTGTGTTA
Organism: Capsicum pubescens; assembly: GCA_030864215.1. NCBI lineage: Eukaryota > Viridiplantae > Streptophyta > Magnoliopsida > Solanales > Solanaceae > Capsicum > Capsicum pubescens. Next base: position 381,090,378 of record CM061548.1, on the reverse strand, counting down.
GAGTCTAAGGTTTTTCTCTACGACTTTCTTTCACTTGTCATAAGTTATAAGTAGGTTTTACTAATTTAAAAATGATCTTGAATATGCATTAATTTTTTAAAAATTTTGAATTGAGGAACATTAAATTTTTGATACATTAAGATGTATTAAGACAAAAAATATTTTCATATTGTTAAAGTTTACAGTAGAAGATCTTAAACAAATCATGACTACAAAAGAATATGTAAATATTTGAAAAAGGACAAATTTAGAAAAAAATGTGAATACAATCGAAAAATTACTTTATCTCATAAATCAGAATTATTTTACATATGAAGAATACAATATATATCATAAGGAATGACAATTCAAAAAGATTTAAAAATTTAGTAAGTACGTAATTCTAATTAGGAAAAGTATGTAATGCAATGTTATGTACAAATTGACAGTGATACAAAGATATGACAGTGATACAAAGAAGGAAATTCAATTAATATTATGAGTTTGTTCAAATGCATCTAAAAAGGAATAAACATAATTTTCTTACTTTCTTGTCATTCAAGTGTATTTTATCACTATAAATATACTCTTTGAGTTGAGACCCGACATTACATTTTCATACTTTCTCAAATCCAAGGATTAACCATGAGAAATCCTACTGGCCGCAAAAAAATTAAAATAGAGAAGATGAAGAATCAAAACAACATACCAGCAACATTTTCTAAAAGGCGCGATGGCCTTTTTAAGAAGGCGAGTGAGATCTCTACCCTCTGTGGTGTTGAAATTGCAACTATAGTTTTTTCACCATCTAAAACAAGTGTTTACTCTATCGGACACCCTTGTGTCCTTTCGGTGGTAGATAAGTTTCTGAATCCTCCACCTGATACCGATAGTCCACAACCTCTCGCCAAGACTTATCAAAATAAGGATGTAACCAAAATGGAGAAGATGATTGAAGCTGAGGAAAAACGTGCTTTAAGGCTTCAGTCAACAAATACAACAGGCTCATATGAAGGGCTAAATTATTTTCAACTTCAAGAACTGAGTGACACCCTAGAAGCAAAATTGAAGATGACTGAAAGAGTAGAGATCCAACAAAAGGAGAGTGGTATTCCATTTTCTTTCAAATCCTATGGATATGCCATAGCTCCTAGAGAGAACATTTCGTCCACTTCTGATGTTGGACAATCTAGATCTAGTTAAATTTATTTTATGTATTAATTAAATTTTATATTTTAGTTTGTTTATTACGAATAATATGAATAATATATTTCTTTTCTTTAGTGTACGGTAATTTTTTGTTTATTACATATAAAATTAATAATATGCATGTATTTTCATTAGTGAGCGGTAATTTATAATCTCTAAATATTAAAGTTGATATGTGAGTGTTGAATGAAAAAATAATAAATAAAATTCAATTAATACTAATAAAATCAAGTAAAATAAATTGAAATACAAAAGATCTCATATTAGAATTGGTACGGTAAACGCTGGCATCCCCCCCCCCCCCCCATTTGTACTTCTCCCTCTTGAAAATTAGTATTTCTATTATGAATTAAAAAAGAAACTCTCAATATACATTCTAATGGTGTATATTAATCAAAATAATAGAAATATATTAATAATATTCAATTCAAGAAAGGATTCCAGGATTATTATATTTTAAAAGTTATGGATCACCTAAGGTATGTAGTGAAGACTTCAATCTTGGAATAACCTTGTTATAATAATTCTTTGAATTTCATATCTTATATTCATTTTCATTATTGCAAACTAAAAGGAATGATTTGTTTTAACTCTATATTTCATGTGTTCAAACGTATTTTTTAACACTATATTATTTATTAATTATTTAATGGAACAAACTACTTTCTGCCTTCTAAAAAATATATATTATTATCTTTGATAATATTTGAACCTTCTGTTAGTTCTATGAGACATTTTTTAGTTTGTCTCATACATGAATCCATTGACAACATAAATTATACCAATAACAATTCAAAAATCAATATTTATTATTCATGTGAATATATAACAAATGCACTACTTCAAAGTGAGCATTTCTTTTACGTGTAGAAGTTATTGATGTAAACGTTCGATAAAGTGTTCAAGACATATATGCCAACAGAAAAAAATATATCAATAAAATTTCTAGAAATAAAAATAAATTATTTCTACATGATGTTCTAAGATATATACTAATTTACCTCATTTCCCATAGTCACAATCCCACCACATGCAATTTGAGAATTGGATAGAAAAGTCGATTAGTGGGGAAGAAACTTTTTTTTCTTTTCTAATTTTATAAACTTTGAACTCGGCCGAAATTATTGATTCAACTGATGATGGAAATCACTCCTTCATCCTCCATCCCCCATGAATACCACCTAAACCACCTAATAAGACCATTAAGGATGCCACTTTTAAGGACAAACTTCTAGCCAACCAAATCACCTCTGATATAGATATGAATGAAGACTTTAATGATCCTATATCTCATAACTTGTTGGAGTTTACAGAAATTGATCATAGCTCCATCATACCTAATGGTATTTGTAAGCAAATTCTGAGTAAAAACAATGTGAACCTAAATTTGTTACAGCGAAAGTCGTTGAATTTTCTTCTAACATAATTTCTTTAAGTCAATCTTCATCTCTCTAGGAAACGGAGTATTGATTCACAAACGTAAATGCCTTTGATGTTTAGTTAATGTTGAAATTGTTCATTGCTTTTGTTTTTCTATTTTTTTTAATTTTTGTTTCTCTGTCTCACTTTTTAAACAAGAAGAATGAATTTTGATATATAAAGGGAAGTGGAACAGTTTTAGTAACGGTTCCCCCCATAATTCAAATATCCAATTTTCTCCTTCTTATCAGATAATCTAAAAATCAAAAATAGGTCATTTCGGGTCGGTCCACACGGGTGACCCATGACAAGTAATCCAACATCTTCCACTTCGCACATGGTGGACAAGATGCGAAGCAGTACGACATCAACAAGCCACCGATTCATACGACATATAGTTCGTGCGACCTGTGAGCATCACGAGCTTTACCTATGATATTTTACAAGCTTTATATAGGAATTCAATCACACGTGAAAAGAATTCTCAACTAACATGAGGATTCTAATATTCACAATACCCCAGAGATTATTCACAACTTTAGTAGTTACTTATTTGATCTCTCATCCTCTTTAAAGAGGTGAACTCGAGTTCATGATTAACTTTTATTTACGCAATTACACTTGACTCTTATATGGTTAGTGTAATAGCCGACTTGTGTAAAAAGGTTAAAATATTCATTTTAATCGTCTTCCCTTTCTACTCGAATCTATATGTTCCAATCAACTGCTTTCTTAGTCACGCACCGCATTGCCGAATCTCTCTTGGCTATTAGTAACATGCTAAAGTAGAAACACAGACTGAAACTTTAAGAAACAGTTAAAGGTCTAAAGGTATTTCAATAAAAAGTTAAAATAACTTTGAGGGTCTCACACAATGAAAAAACGGGGATACATTCTTCCATTAACCCATTGGTCGCTAAGCACATGTGCTATGATGTTATCACCTTATATTGGTGTGTGTGTCTCATTCTTTTAGTCATTCAACATCGTATAGATCTAGGTCTAGACACCTCTAAATGTCTAACATGAGTTTCTTTCTTTAATAATCCTCAAATTCATATTTTTAGAGAAACTCGCATCTTGCTTTATAAAATAAATCATTATCATATGGTGAAACTTTTCTCTTCACGTTCCTCGACGTAAGAGGCGATTGCTCGTGTGAGAGATCCAATCTCGCGACTTGTTCGACATACTGTATTAATAAAATACATTTTCATGTGCATATGAGATTGAACATAAATTCAAGAATCTTATTTGATAATAGTTACAATCAAGTCAATTATAATACATAAACATAATCATATCCTACGTAATCCTAGATCCATAACATGTTTCTCAAACAAGTCTCTAGACATCGCCTTTGTAAAGGGATCAACTATCATTTCTCGTGTAGGAATGTATTGTAAATTTATTTCTCCACTTGATACTATGTCTCTTATAAAGTTATAATTAATAATATATATCATGAGACCCTTATAATTCTTTACAATGTTCAAATGCTCAAAAAATCTCTTCAACCAAATATCTTCTTGTACTGTAGATGCACAAACCACAAATTTGGATTCATAGTTGATAGGGCTATGCAAATTTGTTTCTTGCTTTTCCACAAAATTGCACCACCATTTTTCAAGTTTATTTTCTATCATACCGTCACCAGCCCAATCAACTCTTATGTATAAATCGAATCCACTATAGCATAGTGAATAATCAACAGTACCCTTCAAGTATCGAAAAATTCTCTTTATTGCTTTCGAATGATTTCTTCCAGCATTGGATTGATACCTTCTAACCAGAATTATGACATAACAAATATCTAGACAAGTACATATCATAGCATACATAAAATTCCCAACTGCACAGGAATATGATACTTGAGACATGTCTTGTTTTTTATTTTCAGCCTTTGGAAATATTGCAAGGCTTAGAGATTCACCTCATGCTATAGGAGTATCCATGGATTTGCAACTATTCAGTAGAAAACGTTCCAAAATTTTCATTATGTATGTTACTTGAGATAGACTCAATTTTTTTTTGTAAAGATCTCTTTGGATTTTAACACCTAATATATAGTCTGTTTCACCCATATCTTTCATGTCAAATGACTTTGAAATCCATGACTTAACAATTTTTACATATCCAAATTATTTCTAGCTAATAAAATATCATCCACGTAGAGCAAAAGAATCACAAATATTTCATTGGAATTTTTCACATAAATGCAATGGTCTTCATCGATCATGGTGAAATCAAATGAAATTACTTCCTTATGAAATCTAAGGTACCACTGCCTTGAAGACAACTTAAGGCTATATATTGATCTGTTTAATTTACAAACCTTCTTTTCTTGGCCTTTAACAACAAAACCTACAGGTTGTTCCATGTAGATTTCCTCATTTAGTTATCCATTGATAAAAGTAGTCTTTACGCACATTTGGTGTAATTCTAAGTCTAAACAAGAAACTAAAGCCAAAAGCAAGCTAATTGAGGTAAATTTTACAACTGGTGAAAAAGTTTCCTCGTAATCTATTTCAGCTTTTTGACTAAAACCATTTGCCACCAATCGTGCTTTATGTCTTTTTATTGACCCATCTGATTTGCGTTTAACTTTGAGAATCCATTTGTTCCCAATAGCTTTACGCCCAGAAGAAAGGTCAACTAGATCCCAAACTTTATTAGTTTTCATGGACCCTAATTCTTCTTTCATCACTTTTATTCATTCATCTTTTTCAGGACTCGATAGAGCCTCATTCACAAAATTAGGTTCATCCAATTCTGTGGGAGATAATAGGAAGACATAATCCTCAATCTCATAAGATCATTTAGGCATACCTTTTCTAGTACTCTTATGTAATTGAAGTTTATATTCCTCAATAGGATTTTGAGATTCACAACTCCCACATGGACCGAGAATTATTTCTTGTTCAATTGAATTATCCAGCATGTCTGACGACATTATTTGATCATCTGAATTCAGCAGTTCGTAAAGAGGCTTATTTTTCTTTATTTCATACTTTTTTGAAAAAATATTTTCCAAGAATGTGACATCTCGTGATTCAATTTAATTAGTACTTCCATCTTCCAATTCACCAATGAACGCATATCCTTTGGAGTGTTCTGAGTATCTTATAAAGATACATTTCTTTTCTTTTGGACTTAGTTTTCCAAACTTACCAAAAAAATCTTTAATATATGTAGTACAACCCCAAGGTCGTATATCATTAAAGTTTGATTTGTTACTATTCCATAGTTCATAAGGAGTAGAAGATACTGATTTAAAAGTCACTTTGTTTAATATGTAGGCCGCAGTTAATAGTACATCTCCCCAAAAAGAAATTGGTAAATTTTCCTACGCCATCATGGACCATGTCATATCCAACAATGTTCTATTCCTTCTTTCGGCTACATAATTTTTTTGAGGTGTATAAGGAGTAGTTAATTGTCTGATAATGCCTTTTTTAATACATAGTTCTTCAAACTATTTTGACAAATATTCACGACCTCTATCGATTCTTAATGCCTTTACACTTTTTTCTGATTGATTCTCAACTTCATTCATATATCTTTAGAAGCATCCAAGTTCATTGGATTTATGAGATATCAAATAGACATAACCAAAGCATGTGAAATCATCAATAAATGTAATGAAATATGAAGCATCGGTCCTTGCCCTCACATTCATTGGACCACAGATATCATAATGGATTAATTGTAATGGAAATTTGACTCTTTTAGCCTTCCCAAAGAGTTTTCGTGTAATCTTTCCAGCAAGATAATTTTCACAAGTTGGCATTTCAATTTTAGAGAAAGAACCTAAATGTCCTTACTTTGCCAATCTATTCATTTGATCTTTCCCTGTGTTACCTAATCTAGCATTCCATGTAAGTATATCAACATCATTATTACTAGAATAACATGACATTACACAACAGTCAACATAATAGTCATAAGTTGAAGGATTACAATCTAAAATAATAAAACGATCATAACGATGTCCAAAACCATAAAAAAAACATTATCTAGAGTAATTCTTACACAATTACGACTAAAAAAACAAATAAAAACCAACATCTAAAAGAACAAAACAGATACTAAGTTTCGTTGAATTTCTGGAGCATATAGGACATCATTTAACATTAAAGACCGGCTTCCATGCAAATCTACTTTTCAAGTGTCAATCCCTTTGACTTCAAGTCTTGCATTATTTCCTACATAGATCTACCTTGATCCAGGTGAAACTCGATGGAACTCCACAAATGCTTCTCGATCTCGACTCACATAGTCAGTGGCTCCTGAGTCTTCTATCCACATAGGATAAGATTTAGTTAATAAAACAGTGTTAGAAACATATGTAGAACTTAGAGTTCCATTTAGAAATGCTACCTTTTTCTGCTCAGGACATTCACAAGAAAAATACCCAAGATTTTGGCAATTGTAGCACTTCATCTTGCTCTTTTTTTTCTTGAAAACCCTTTTTCCTTTTTTGGAATTTAGCTTATTTTTTCTTCTCAGAGGGTCTTTTTTCGGTCTCTATACCATTCTGTTCCACTTCTTATTATGCTTGAATCCTGAAGATTTCTTACCACTTAATTCTGCCATAAAGGCATTAGAAGCATCTTTAGTAGCACTAAGCTACTCATCTTCAAGTTCAACATGACGGGCAACATTAGATAAAGTTTTGATGCCTTCAAGTGTTCCCAATTATTGGGAAGTGATTGGATCACTTCTTAAACCTGCTACTCATGTTAAAGAACGTGAGCAACATTTGGAGTTAAGATATCATATTCGACATCACCCTAAGATGTTGTTTGATGTACTGATCATGACGCTTATTGTAAGTGTCAAACTTGATAGTCAGCTGTCTGAGGCGAGTGACAAAAGTACCCCTCGTATGTACCTCAAAAAGGTGACCAGATGGTATTGGCAGTAGGAAATTCCTCGTACTCATGTATAAGGTCATCAACTACAGAACTTACAATGATTCCACATGTAATGGAATCAGTCTTTTTCTAAGCCTTATAAGTTTCAAGGTCTTTTCTGTGTTGTGCAGTGTTTCCCTCTTCTGGCAGACATATGACATGGTTAATACCTTCAAGAGCATTTTCATCTTCAAGAACATACCACATTTTACGATTCCAAATATCGTAGTTGTCTCCATTTAGTTTTTCTCCTTTGTTCATGTCAACAATTATGCTTTTTGATACCATGACTGTTATTAAAAGACAATCATGCAAGTATTTTATCAATTATGCATGCAAGTTACACATTCAAGCAAATTATTTCACATAAAGGTTTCATGTTTAGTGTACAATCGAAAGGACACTTAAGAATTCGATCATCTTCTACGAACTAAATATTTGACCGAAATTAGAAATTAATTTCTTAGTGTGTATTAGAATGATATCTTTCAATTAAGTCATTTTAAACTCAAACAAATGAATGAAATTCATATAAAACAAGATAAATAACTTAATATTTATATTATATAGAGTTAATAAATAACTTCATGTTATAAGTCAATCTTAAAATAAAAGTCATTCCACAAGTATTCTAGACGACTTATATACACCCAAAAAGGCTTGCTAGGCCAAATATCGTGGTAAACATCAATTAATCTCTCGCCCCAACAATTACGGAGAGAATATGCTAAAATAGCCAATGCTTTTCAATTCGAGATTTCTACATAATTTTCTAGTTCTACACGTTTTAATTCAAACAACTGAATAAAACTAGCAACTTTGATATTAGGAGACATCTTAAATGACTTGAACTTTTTTGGCTTCTTCTCTCTTTCCCTTCGTATAGGCTTTTCATTTTGTAACAAATTTTTTGTCGATCTAGGGACACCATTTCATATGATCTCTCAACGTCAAGAACATACCCTCCGATGACGTGCTCTTCCACTTTGTCTCTTTGCTCGACATCCTGAACTCCCACTTGAAGTTATTCGAGTTTGTCCCCGTTCAGTCATTTCTGAAATAGGAACCAAGACACATTTAGAATGGTTGAACAACTCAATATAACCTCTTATGTTACATTTTCACCATAGAAGGCAAAATCTATTATAGAAAAAAATCATGGACTAATTAAGACAAGACTTATATCAAGCCTAATTAAATTCTTAAGAGTCATTATTTTTTTATAACTCCTTAAAAAAACTACATTACTATTCATAAAGTAATGTGAGATACACAAAATAGTGGGTCTAGTCCTAATATTTCTCCATTTTTAACTAATAGAATCTAATTCAAAAAATAATAAATGGTACAGAACTTTCCTCCCACTTTTTCTTTCTCTGTATGTGGACCATAATAAAATAAAATTAAAGAGGACATATTACTCCACCTAACCCTATACAAGAGCAGTAAAAACAATGGAGCATATCTTCTCTTTCATTTTTAAGAAATTAAGTAATTGAGCCTTTTTATTCACCAAATTTTTTTTCTTATTCAAAAAAAATAATCATGGGTGAAAAAAAAATCATAGATCCATATCATACACAAAAAAAAATCAGAGGTGAATAAAAAAAAATCATAGATCCATATCACATACAAACAAAAAAAGAGAAACTTCAGATTTTCAATATGAATTTGTGGCGCAAAGATGTACGTCTGATTTCCAGTCAGAAAATTACGCATTTGATTCTTGTTGCATACAAAAAACCCAATCAATATCCGGTAAAAAAAGTGACAGGTGAGTTCTTGCCAGATGTGTTTCACCGTTTTTGTAAAGAAATTATCATGCAAACATGGCAATTAACCTGGCTCTGATGCCATTGTTAGCAAATTCTGAGTAAAAACAGCGTGTACCTTAATTTGTTGCAGTGGAAGTGGTTGAATTTTCTTCAGAAACAATTGTCCCAAGTTAATCTTCGCCTCTCTAGGAAATGGAGTATTGATTCACAAACTTAAATGCCTTTGGTGTTTAGTTTATATTGAAATGATTCACTGTTTTTTATTCTCTATTTTTTTATTTTCGTTTCTCTGTCTCACTTTTTAAACAAAAAGAATGAATTTTTAAATATAAAGGGAAGTGGAACAGTTTTTGTAACGGTTCCCCCCATAATTCAAATGTCCAATTTTATCTCTTTTATCAAATAATCTAAAAATCAGAAATGGGTCGGGTCAGGTCGGTCCACATGGGCGGCCCATGACCCGTAATCCAACAGTATTAAGTTTGTCGTCCTTTCCCAAGAAGAAAATCAAAGATTTTACGCCCCTTGGAAATTCTCCTTCATCATTAAGCTCATTGTACATGCATAACCCATCAACTTCTATGCTCTAAGTTAAATCAACTCTGGAAAAATTATGAATTATGTTCCACTTATTGATTTTGATTGTGATTACTACATATTTAAATTCTCTTCTTCAGACGATATCAATTTAGCTCTCAACAATGGTCCATGATTTATTTATGGACACTACTTGGCCATCCAAAAATGGGTGGCAAATTTCAACCCTAAAAGGACAATATTAACATCATCTGCTATTTGGGTATGCCTATCACAACTCCCAATGAAGTACTATGACAGTCTTCTACTTTAAAAAGTAGGCAACTCTACAGGTAAATTTCTAAAAATTGATGCATGTACCAGCGCTATTCTTTATGTGAGATAAGGTTATGTGTCTAAATGAATTTAAATAATCCAATTCCAACATGAATACAAATTGGTAACCACATGCAACATGCTCTATGAAGCATAATATATTTTATCAAGGAAATTATATTTTTTATTTTTTGTTGATATTTTTTTCTGTAATTATACATTGACCTTCATATTTTGTATATTATTTAACACGACCAGCGTATATGAGTCAGTTTAATTATTTTAATACACAGAGCAACAAATCAGTCAAGTCAAGGTCCTGTCACTTGACTTGGTTTCACCTACTTATCCATAATATAAGGGATTTAATGAAAAAGTTGTAGATTTGATGAATGATCCCTTTTCTTTGTTTTTTCCTTTTTTAAACACATAGCAACAATACACACAACACACAATTCACCACACCCACACTTCATCAAATTTTTAATTTCCTCTCTATTAAAAAAACACACTAAAAAATACACACACATACGCCTCTTTCCCTCTCCACTTTCACTTCCATCACTTTCGGAGCTTCGGCGAATGGGATCCAGCCACCATAATCATGGAACCAACAACAACACCACCCCCACGCTACAAACTTTCCCTCTCCATCTTGCCATAAGCTTATCGGAGTAGATCACCGGTGAGCATCAAGATTCCAGCCACCAATCACAGCCCACACTTCTATCGATGAAATTATTCCACTGATGACGCCTACCAGCCACTGGAAAACCACCATATCCACTCTTTTTCCTTTTTTCTACTCGCTGATCTACATTTCCTCCATGAATGAAGAGCTTGGTTCCATAAAAAGGAATCAGATTCGACTGAGTTTTTTATAGATCCGGCGTTGCTCCGGTGTCACACCATTGAAGAAATACCGGTGGTTTGTCCCCTCTTTACCTTTATATTTATGTTCTGTTTTATTGCTTAATTTTAGATTGGGCCGAAATCATGGCCACGTTACTAAAAAACTCAAATTTTGGTGTATCTCCATTAACTCCGGTGACCTCTCGACTCCTTAATATCTTTTTCAGATATGTTTGAACATATTTTGGTCCTCCTATGTGTTTTCTAACAATTTTCTAGACTGTTTTGATTCTGATGATTTGGTACTCCTTTTCTGTTATTCTTTTTGGGAGGCATGTTTCGTAAATGGAAGGATAAAATGGATTAGAATGAGAGTTTAACTTGAGCTCACACTCACTCGCACGACATAAATACTTAAATAAGGAAAACCTTTCCTAAATACCTTGTAGCCTCTTGCCCATAAGTGTGGCGTGCTACACACCCATGCACAAGACTCTACTTGCTGCATCAGTTAGATTTCCTAGGATGCTGTCAAACCTTAGGCTCTGATACTAAGTTTGTAATGCCCCGAGAGTACACCCTGGGTGCCACACAGTGCTTACAGTCTTGAGGGACCACAAGATAACAAATGAGCTGGTACCTGCTGGAAGCACTGAATAAGTGAATCATAAATACAGAAGAACAACTGATATGCCACAAGGTTTTAATAACATAAACAAATACTGAATTATGAATCTGAAGAAATAAATATCAGAGTCAGAACAAATACGGAAATCTGAGAGAAACTGAATCACTAGTTGTCATGTCAACGGAAGTTAGAATACTGAATAACTGACTGTATTGTCTAAAAGCCTCTAAACTGAATAACTGTGAGTTCATGGGACAAGCCCCAGCTAAATCCAACTAACTACTATTCTGATAGCATGAAATAAAATAATTTTTCCTTTAAATAGGAGGACTCACTACTGATACTACTGAGAGTCAGAGAAGTTAAGTGCTATTCGGGAACTGGGCGTCAGAATCTATGATATAATACATGATAGAACAAAAGAAAGGTATGTGATTAGTAATTTGAAAGTACTGGTATGCTAAGTAAGGTAGGATGGCATGCATCGTTTCATGAAAAGGAATAATAATTGTCTTAATATACATGTAAAACATGGAATACTAAATAGAGAGCATGAAATCTGTAGATACTAAAAATATGTGAAATCTGTAAATACTGTGTATGTATGAAAGTTTGAAAATAATGAAGGTACGTGAAATTTGTAGATACTAGAGATGCATGACCAAGCATATAACATGAACTGAATAGAAGTATGTAAACTGAAATACTAAAATAACTGATATCTGTATGCCTTGGTCAAACAACAGTTAGACTGAACTACTAATCTGATTATTGGACTGACACTGTGGGAGCTATTATCTAACCGACATTTCCTAATCTAAGCTAATTGGTGTCCAACCTATAACCCAAGTTTGAAGGGTGTCAATACCGTGCCACGGGTACTAACACTGGCTTTGTGGATCAACTAAATTAATGTACTATCCCAAAGGACTAATGGTGTCAAGTCTGAATTTACGGGTGACCCCTACGAGATTGTCAAGCCTACACTGACAGGTGACTTCTTATAACCTATGCTGGCTACGTAAGTGTGGAGTTTTGGGACTTCTACTAGCGACTCTTCCTATCCACCGAGGAAGCTTCCATCCCTACACTCGCTCGGTGCTAAGTCCTACTCCCAACTAAATGACACTGAGTTACTGACTATTCTAAGTTTAACTGACTGACCTAGTAATGCTCATAATATGTATTCTGAAGTTATTCTGAAGATACTAAGAAGACACTAAATAAGCAGCTATGGTTTTTGGGGATTCAACACCCCCAAGACTCAAAAGTAATAATAGTGACATGATACTTAAACTTAGAGGACATAACATGAAGGCTTTTATCAAACATGTATTCTTTTAGGCATTTTATCAAACACTTGTAGTTCATAGTTTGGTCAAATCATAGGATTATTAAGGAACTTGTAGTAATAGCATGAATTCAGCATGAATATTCCTAAATAACGATTAATTCAAAGAATGATAACATTAAAATATGAAGAATTGAATAACAACAATAATTTCATCTATACATGGTGTAAAATCATAGTTCATGGAGATTAATGGGGGAAATCATAATTTAAAATCAAAATAACTTGAAAAGATCACAAGTTTGAAATTTAAATCAGATACTTTGACTCCATGAGTGAAAGAAACCCATGGAAGAATATTTAACATACCTTAGTTAATGAATTTGAGAGGATTGATGGTGAGTTCTTGAGATTTGGCCTTGAATTTGAGAGCTAGGATTTTTGTGTTCTTGAAGAGAATGGATCCCCTTTTGAGTAACTTGAGAATAACGGGTATATGATGATGCCCTATTTGGCTTTAATTTCATGTTTAGGATGATTTTAGGGCAAAGAAAAATGACCAAACAGCCCCTTGGGTATTAAAATGTAGAACTGGAAAATCAAAAATCCCAATTTATGGCCCTAAAGAGATGCTCCAAGATCATGGAGAATCACTAGAAATTGACAACTGGGACCTGGAATCTTGGTAAAATATGGATCTATTGTGGTAAGCCTTTGGAATGACATTTTGACCACCTTCATGATGCGCCATTATCGTGGTGGCTCACTGGAAATTGCCTAATATGAAATGGGACATCACCGGGATGTGGTGAAATCACAGAGTCTCATTGGATTTTGACAATTATGATTTATACTGGCTCCACGATGCGCTAGTGACCAAAATGACGGTGTTTAACGAATGAAACTTAAAATCGGCATAACTTCTTACCTGGTTATTGGATTTGGGTGAATTTTATATCGTTGGAAAGATAATTAAATTTTATACACAATTAAAGGCTCTAAAATGATAAATAATGGGTATTTCGAAAATATTATATATGAATGCTTATGTATTAGGACTTATTTCATGCTAGGAAAATATGGGGTATTATAATATCTGTCCCTTGGGATCATTCATCCTTGAATGTGATTGGTTAAGATGAGGAAAACTGATGGACTGAGCTTACACACTGAATATGCATATCTGATGCATGTAATGCAAGACTGAACTGATTTGTAAATACACTAATGACATCAACATGATGTACAACTGAAACTGAGCATGATAGAGAGAAATCTAAAGAAGATTAGTACTTTAAACTGAATCTGAATTTGTGAAGAAAAGATGAGGGTACTTGGTCAGCATATCTGCTTCTGCTTCCCAAGTGGATCCGTCAATGTACTGATTCCGCCAAAGAACTTTGACTAGTGGAGCTTGTTTGTTCCTTAGTCTACGAACTTGATGATTAAGAATTTCAACTGGAACTTCCTAATAGAAAATACTATTCTGAATATCTACACTTTCTAGGGGAAAAACTACAGCTAGATCACCAATACACTTCTTCAAGAATGAGACATGGAACGCTGGGTGTACTGAAGTTAGATCTGAAGGCAACTCAAGCTCGTAAGCTACCTTTTCTAAACGACTGAGAATTCTAAAAGGACCGACATAACGGGGACTTAGTTTCCCTTAATTTCTGAACCTCTTTACCCCCTTCATGGGAGATATTTTCAAGTACATAAACTTACCGATCTCAAACTCGATATCCTTTCGCCTCATATCTGCAAACAATTTTTGTCAGCTCTGGGTTGCTCTAATCTTTTCTCTGATCAACTGAACCTTCCCTATGGAATCAAACACCAAGTCAGGCCCTACTACTGCGGCCTCACCTACTTCAAACCAACTAACTAGAGATCTACATCTCCCACCATAAAGAGCCTCAAACGGAGCCATCTGGATACTGGAATAATAGCTATTATTAAATGAAAATTTTATCAAAGGAAAGTGGTCATCCCAACTACCTTTAAAATAAACTACGTATGATTTCAACATACCTTCAAGTATCTGAATGGTCCTTTCTTCGAAACCATCTATCTGAGGGTGAAAGGCTGTACGGAGATGGACTTTGGTACCAAGACCTTTTTGGAATGCTTTCTAGAAGTGAGAGGTAAACTGGGTACCTATATCAGATATGATAGATAAGGGTACACCATACAACCTAACTAACTGTCTGAGATAAAGTTTGGCATAGTCCTCGGTTGAATAAGAGGTATGCACTGGCAAAAAATAAGCTGATTTGGTCATCCTATCTATGATAACCCAAATGGAATCATGATTATGATGAGTACGAGGAAGACCCATCATAAAGTGCATGTTCACTTCTTCCTATTTCCATGTGGGAATACTGAACTCCTATATGGACCCACTAGGCTTCTGGTGCTCAATCTTAACTTGCTGGCATGTAGAGCACTTACCTACGAACTCTGCGATGTCCCTCTTTATCCCACACCACCTATAGATCTCCTGCAAATAAAAGTACATCTTATTGTCCCCTGGATGAATAGAGTAACGCGCACCATGCGCTTCTGCAAGAATTTTTTGCCTCAATTCATCTACACCAGTCACACATAGCTGACCCTGACAATGCATCACACTATCTTCCCCTTGGGAGAAAACCTCCATCTTCTAATCTTTGACTAATTTTTTCAACGTAACTAGACTGGGATCTCTTTTCTGCTTTTCTTCACTTTGGAAACTAGAGAATATTCTGAGCTACTCTGCACCCATACATTACCTTATGTTGAATCTACTAAGTGGATACCTAGTCGGGCAAGCTGATGAACTTCCTAATCTAATTTCTTCTTACCATCCTCAACATGAGTAGCACTACCTATATACAATCTACTCAAAGAATCTTGCACTATATTCGCCTTGCCCAGATGATATAGAACACTCATGTCAAAATATTTCAATAACTTTAACCACCTCATCTGATACAAATTCAAGTCTTTCTAAGAGAACACATACTGCAAGATTTTATGATCTATGAACACATCAATATACACCCCTTACAAGTAATACCTCCAAATCTTTAAGGCAAACACTACAGCTGCTAGCGCAAGAACTTGAGTAGGGTAATTCTTCACATGGGGCTTAAGATGCCTAGAGGAATAGGCTATGACCTTTCCTCTCTGCATAAAGAAACAACCCAAACCTACTCTAGATGCATCATGGTACATAAAAAACCCATTTGAACCATCTAGCAAGGTAAGAACTGGGGCTGAGGTGAGTCGAGTCTTCAACTCCTGAAAACTCTTCTCAAAGGAATCTTACCACTAAAAATTTACTTCCTTCCGAGTAAATCTATACATGGGGGATGCATTAGATGAAAAAACTTCAACAAACCGATGGTAATAAACAACCGAAACCAAGAAACTCCTAATATCTGATGGAGAATGGGTCTAGGCCAGTTCCTTACCGCCTCGATCTTTTGAGGATCAACTCTAATGCCATCACTAGAATTAATATGGCTAAGTAAATCTATTGATCTTATCCAGATATCAAACTTACAGAATTTAGCATAAAACTGGTGAGCTCTAAGAGTCTGTACCACTATTTTGAGATGGCTTGCATGATCATTTTTGCTATGAGAATAAACAGGAATGTTATCAATGAAGACTATGATAAACATGTCTAATTACTTCTTGAACACTCAGTTCATCAAGTACATGAAGGATGTTGGGGCATTCGTGAGACCAAAGGAAATGACTAGACATTCAAAGTGACCATACTGAGTTTAAAAAGCCATTTTTGGAATGCCACATTCCCAGACCCTGAGCTGATGATAGCCTGATCTGAGGTCTATCCTGGAAAAGTAACTAGCACCTTAAAGTTGGTCAAACATGTCATCGATTCTAGGAAGTGGATATTTATTCTTGACTGTCACTTTGTTCAACTGACGATAGTCTATGCATATTCTTAGAGAACCGTCTTTATTACGCATGAATAGACCTTGTGCGCCCCATGGAGAGACATAGGTTCTGATGAATCCCTTATCTACCAGATCCTTCAACTGTTATTTCAATTGTTTAAGCTCAGGTGGAGCCATTCTGTATGGCAGAATAGATATTGGCTGAGTATCTAGAAGAAGGTTTCTTTTGAAGTTGATTGTCCTTTCAAGACGAACTCCAGGAAGACCTTCAGGAAACACATCTAGAAATTCCCTAACTACTAAAACCGAATCAAGATTTTGAGTTTCTGAGCTAGAGTTTTTGACTCGCACAAGATAATAAATACACCCCTTGTATATCATCTTTCTCGCTCTAAGGTATGAAATCATCCGACCCTTAAGCGTTGTAGTACTACCCCTCTATTTAAGGACTCGTTCATTTGGGAACTGAAAACGAATTATTCTATTTCAATAATCAATTGAGGCATAGCATGAGTGGAGCCAATCCATTCTGAGAATGACATCAAAATCCATTATTTATAACTCTACAAGATCAACTGAGGTAACTTTATGAGATATTGTGACAGGATAGTTTCTGTATACCTACCTGGCTATAATAGAAACACCAATTGGGGTAAACACTAAAAAGGGCTCTGCTAGAGTTTCAGGGCTTACTCCAAAATTAACGGCTATATATGAAGTTACAAAACAAAAAGAAGCTTCAGGGTCCAGTAAAGCATAAACATGTAAGTGAAAGACCTGTAACATACCAGTAACTGTATCAGGGGAATTTTCCTGATCTTGGTGGGACTGAAGAACATATAATCTATTCGAACACTGGCCACCAGTAGCATTGAACAGCACCCTACAGAGTTGGGTGATCGGATGGAACTGATGACTTATTGGACTGGCCCTATTGGCGCAACTCCCTACCTTTCTGAGCAACTACCCAAATCTCTCGAATATGGTGGCCTGGCTTGCCACACTCAAAGAAAACATCACTGCCATCTCTACACTCTCTCTGATGGTTTCTGCTAAATTTCTGGCATAGAGGGTTCGTACGGGCACTGTTTACACTGCCTTGGTATTTAGAGCCTGTTGCATATCCTTATTATCATTTTTAAATTAAGGTGCTGGGGCACTAGATGAAGAGGGTGCTAGGGCTGGATACCTTTGATGAAACTAAGAATGGTTACCACCTTTTAACCTTGGCTGGCTGAAATTAAATCTACTCGTCCGAGCTCTCTTGCTTCCTTTCTCACTCTCCTTAATCTTCTGCTCCTCAATTTGTTGAGCATGGACCATCAACCTAGACAATTCCATCTTCCTAATCAGTATTGCAGTCCTACACTCTCTGACCATACTATCAGATATGCCAGACATAAACTTACTCATCTTAGACATGCTGTCTGCTACCACATGAGGAGAATATCTAGCTAACTGAGTAAAATTAAGGGAATACTCCTTCATGCTCATGCTTCCCTACCTCAAGTTAATAAATTCTAACACTTTGTCCTCCCTCAACTCCAATGGGATGAATTTGTCTAAGAAAGCCGTAGAAAACTCATCCTATTCTACAGGACCTACATCAACACCCCTATCTACCTTCCACTACTGAAACCAAGTATGGGAAATATCCTGCTACTGATATGTAGCCAACTCAGCACTCTCACTGGATGTCACCCCCATAGAATCCTTTACCTTTTGAATCTTATCTAAGAATTCCTATGGACCCTCTTTAGACTTGGATTCCATGAAGGAAGGAGGATTCATTTGGGGGAAGTCCCGAATTTTGGTTGCAGCAGTATTGGCCACTAGGTTGGCCTGAACAGCCACTGGCCGTTCATTCTTTGCTACTACAAAATTTGCTAGAGTGGTGAATGCAACCCTAAATTATGCGTTAGAGAAATGCTTGTCCAGAGGGTCTTCCTGGACCGGCGGAGGTGTTGGCTAGTTTCCTTTTCCTCGTCTGTTATTCTGTTTGGGAGGCATGTTCTATAAATGAATGGATGAAGTGGATTAGACTAAGATTTTAACTTTATCTCACGCTTACTCGCATTACTTGAATATTGAAAGAAGGAAAACTTTTACTAAATGCCTTGTAGCCTTTTACTCATAAGTGTGGTGCGCTATACTCCCATGCATAAAACTCGACTGAACGTGACTTTTAGACTTCCTAGGATACTTTAAAACCTTAGGATTTGATACCAAGTTTGTAACTCCCCGAGAGTACACCCTAGTCATCACACGGTGCTTATAGTCCCGAAGGACCATAAGATAACCCATGAGATGGTACCTACTGTGAACACTGAATAACTCAATCATAAACATGGAAGAACAATTGATATGACATAAGGTTTTGATAACTGAAACAAATACTAAATTATGAATATGAAGAAATAACTATCTGAGTTTGAACAAATAAAGAAATCTAAGAGAAACTGAATAACTAACTGTCATGTCAACTGAAGTCTGAATACTAAATAACTGACTATATTATGTGAAAGCCTCTAAACTGAATAACTATTAGTTTATGGGACAGGCCTCAACTAACTCCAACTAACTATTAGACTAAAAGTAAGAAATAAAATAATCTATCATTAAAATATAAGGACTCACCACTGCTACTGCTGAGAGTCTGATAATTCTAAGTGCAATCCAAGAACTGGGCATTAGAACCTATGATATAAAACATCATAGCAAAAAACAGGTTTGTGATCCATACTTTGAATATACTGGTATGCTAAATGAGGTAGGCTGGCATGCATGGTTTCATGAACAGGAATAATAATTATTTGAATATACATGTAAAACATGGAATACTAAATAGAGAGCTTGAAATTTGTAGATACTGAATATATGTGAAATATATAAATACTATGTATGCCTGCAAGTTTGTTAATACTGAAGTTACATAAAAGTGGTAGATACTGGAGATGCATGACCAAGCATATAACATGAACTGAATAGAAGTCTGTAAACTGAAATACTGAAATAGATGATATCTATTTGCCTTGGTCAAACAATAATGAGACTAAACTATTGATCCGATTATTAGACTAAGACTGTAGGAGCTATCATCTAACCGACAATCCCTAATCTGAGCTAATTGGGGTCCAACCTATAACCCTAGTTGGAAGGGTGTCAATACCGTGCCATGAGTACTAATGCTGGCTGTGTGGATCCACTACACTGATGTAATATCTCGAAGGAATAAGGGTGTCAAGCCTAAACTGATGGGTGATGCCTGAGAGATAGTCAAGCCTACACTGATGGGTGTCTTCTCATATCCTATGATGGAAACATAGTTCTGGAATTTAGGGACTGCTTCTAGAGACTCTGCCTTTCTATTGGGGAGGTATCCATCCCTACACTCGCTCGGTTCTAAGTCCTACTCCCAACTGAATGACACTTAGTTACTGACTATTCTGAGTTTAATTGACTGACCTAACAATTCTCATAATATGTATTCTGAAGTTATTCTGAAGATACTGAGACGAGACTAAATAAGAATCTATGGTTTCTGGGTATTCAATACCCCTAGGACTCAAAAGCAACAATAGTAACATGATACTTAAACTTAAGAGGACATGGCATGAAGGATTTTATCAAACTTGAATTCTTGTAGTGATTTTATCAAACACTTGTAGTTTATAGTTTGGTCAAATAATAGGAATGTTAGGGAACTTGTAGTAATAACATGAATTCAACATGAATAGTATTAAATCATGATTAGTTCAATGAATGATAACATTAAAACATGAGGAATTGAATAAAAACAATAATTTCATCTATACATGGTGTAAAATCATAGTTCATGGATATTCATGGGTGAAATCATCATTTAAAATTAAATTAATTTGAAAAGATCACAAGTTTGAAATTTAAATCGGATACTTGGACTCCATGGGTGAAAGGAACCCATGGATGAACACTTAACATACCTGGTTTAATGAATTTAAGAGGACTGATGGTGAGTTCTTGAGATTTGACCTTGAATTGGAGAGCTAGGATTTTTGTGTTCTTGAAGAGAATGGATCCCCTTTTGATTAATTTGAGAATAATTGACATATGATTCCCTATTAGTCTTTAATTTCGTGTTAAGGACGAGTTTAGGGCTTAGGAAAGTGTCCAAACAGCCCCTTGGAAATTAAAATGCTGAACTGGAAAACTAAAAATCCCAATTTTAGGCCCTGGCGCGATGCGCCAGGATCATGCAGCTACACTAAAAATTGACGACTGGGACCTGGAAGCTTGGCGTAATGCGGAGCTATGGCAGCAAACCTTTGGAATGCCGTTTTGGCTACCTCCGCGACACGCCATTATCACAGAGGCTCACTGGAAATTGCCAAATATGAAATGGGACATCACTGCAATGCGGTTGAATTGTGGAGTCTCACTAGATTTTGAAAATTGTGATTTAGACTGGCTCCGCGATGCGCTAGTGACCAAAATGACAGTGTTTAATGAATGAAACTTAAAATTTCCATAACTTCGGACTCGGTTATTGGATTTAGGCGAATTTTATATCGTTGGAAAGTTAATTGAATTTCCTATGCAATGACAGGCTCTAAACTGATAAATAATGGGTATTTCAATTATTTTTTTATATGAATGCTCATGTATTAGGACTTAATTCATTCTAGGGAAATAGGGATATTACACAGCAAGTGAGCTTAATTGGTCATTCTGTCTACAATCACCTAAATATTTTCATATTAGTTTCAGGATCTTGAAAGTCCTATAATGAAGTCCATGTTGATCATCTCCCATTTCCATAAAGTCAAAGCTATATCCTACGAAGTTTCACCAGGCCTCAAATGCTCCACCTTAACTTATTAGAGTTTCAAACACTTAGACACAAAGTTAGAAACATCTTTTTTCATGTTATTCCACCAGTAAAACTCTTGGAGATCATGATACATTTTAGTGAAGACAGGGTGAACAACATACCTGGAAGTATGAGTTTTTTCAAGAATCCATTCTGGCAATCCATTCACATCCGGCACACATAACCTACCTTGATAAATCATAATCCCATCACATTAAACGTCAAATGCCATGACCTTTTGTTGACTAACATTTTCCTTAATATGTATTAAAATGGGGTCTCTGGTCTGCTTTTCCTTAACCACGGAAAATAGGGATAATTTAGATATCTCTTGTATAAACACCCTTCCATCTTCAAAGTCTAAAAGTCAAACACCCAAATTAGCAATCCGATGGATATCCTTCACCGTATTCCTCTTTCCTTTTTCCACATGAGAAAGACTGTGCATGGAAAACCTACTAAGATCATCATCCACCACATTGGCCTTACATAGCTGATAATGTAGGCTCATGTATTAATACTTCAACAATTCCAACCACGGCCTCTACCTGAGATTTATCTCCTTTTAAGTGGACACATACTACAAAATCTTGTGATTAGTAAAGATGTAAACATGCACTCCATAAAGATAGTGATGCCAGATTTTGAGTTTAAACACCACTGCCGCTAACTCTAAATCATAGGTGGGATAGTTCTTCTAATTCACCTTTAATTGTCTAGAAACATAAACTAGCACCTTACTATGTTGTATAAGTACACACGTAATTCCTACCCGGGATGCATGACAGTACACAACAAAACCCTCCATACCCTTTGGGAGGGTCAAAACAGGTGTAGTAGTCAACTTGTTCTTCAGTTTTTCAAAACTACTCTCACCAGATTAAGACCATAAAAATTTCACTTTCTTCTGAGTCTATAACGCCTCATAGAAATCTCAACTTAATACCACACTTAGTAGCATGCTTAAAAGATAACTACTTGAAATTTATCTAAGTGTTAAAAAATACTTAGTCATATTTTAAGTTTTTAAACTTTGATGATTTTATTTTCGGCCTTTCCAGCCATAGAATATAAATTTTTAAGTTGATTCATGATCAGGAGTGTCAAATGTACATCTCGGGTAAGTTTTGAAATTTTTGGATTAGCGTAAGGACACCTTTGGAAGTCCAAAACAGTAGCTACCCGTATCTTGCGGTGTATGCTCCAGTTCATACTTGAGGTAGCCTGCAATAGATCATGTGGTGCATTCTCAAATTCGGTGCTCCAAAGCATGGGATGCACGCTCTATAGCACGCTTCCTTATTTTCCAGCTTCTTATTCTGCATATTTGAGGGTAATAGGGTCATTTACCTCACCAAAAAACTATCCAAAACACAAGATTAAAGCCCTCAAAGAGAAATTGTTACATTATTAGTCTCTTTTCATCTTTAAGAAAAAACTAGAGACACAAAGATTAAGAATCATGCTTTTAAGTCAAGGTTTCCAAGAAAAAAATCAAGATTCAAGTTCTATCCTTCAAACTAAGTAATCTAAGTTATGTGGATCTATTCCTAAACTCCATGTGAATGGATTTTATTGTTTTATCAAGTATAATTATTTACAATAATGTTACGAATTGAGGGTTTTGGACCATTATTTCGAAAAGTATGTCATATAGATCATTTTGATGAAAGTGTGTTCTTTGTGTTGAATCTTTTAGTGTAAATAGAATTATAACCCTCATGTATATGTATTTATAATTTGGAAGGTTTAATTGAGAGTATGAATAATGAATTCCCTATCTTGTTACGAATTATGGGTTCTATTTGCTTTGTGAATGATTTTGAATGCATGAAACTAAAGTTTAAAATTAAATTTCCTAACATTATGGTATTGACATATTTTATGAGATGGTAAGGGGGGGTTTTCTTACCATAACTATCTTCATTGTATTTAAAACAAAGATTGCATGCTAATGAATAATTGACATGGCCACCACATGTTTGAGTATTGGGAAAATTGAGAATTTGCATAAAGATTCCATGAGGTTTCAAAATGATGACTCTCTTGTGATGTTATAATTCTTTGGTAGTAATTTACATGTTTTGAATGAGATGGGCTATGAAATTGATAGGATATGAATGTCTTGCAAGTCTGTGTATGATGATACCATGTGATGATATGCCCCTATGGTTTTTTAAGCATCGAATGATTTTATATATGAAGAATGTTGTTTAAAGAAATAAAAATTAGGCCTAAAGAGAGGTAGATGGTTACCCTAAAAAGGCGTTTGAGTGTAACGGCTCATCGCTGGAAACCGAGTTTTCCGATTCGGATGATATGATTGGCTAATGCCAATGTATACTTATACTTGAGACATAGGTATAGTAGAATAGTTATTAGGACTCCAATCTTTGTGGCACACTTGGATTGGGGAATTGTCCGCTGAGTCTAGAGCGGATTCTATATAGCATGTGGGATTGTAGAAATATAGGGAGTACCATCTATCTCAGGTTTAAGATAAAGTGTGAGTCTTGATTTCAAGAAAGCATTCAAAAATTTCTAAATTATGCCCATGCATTTTACTGATTTTATGTGTAATGTTTTATAAAATGCCCTCATCTATGTTATGAAATGAAAATGTTATTTTTGGATTGTTTCACATACCAGTATAATTGTATAGACCCCCTATATTTTAGGATTTGAGCCTCCCTTATTTTAAAAGGCCTAATTATAAGTTATTTTTATTTTGTTTGATTTATGGTCTGATTGGGGGCCTTGTCCCAGTTTTTAGACATATGTTGGTTCTCATATTGTTAGAGATTTCGTAGAAAGGTGTCATATGTTTTGAATGTTAAGAATTTCCTTCAAATTGTTCAAGTGATTTATGAGATTAACCATGAACTTGTAAACTGAGGTATTTAACATTAAATAATACCGGTGGCTTCGTAATAAAAATGATAATCTGAGTATGGGGATAAAATCATGGTTCTGACTGACTTGTTACTTTAAAATCTGAAATCATATAATTCACATAGGTATCGGATTTTCATAACCCCCCAGCACTGAATGATTCATAAAATATAATATCAAGCTTGAAATACCGTAATATGTAATCATGGTTCAAAGATCCAAAACATATATATTTTATCAAAGATATAAAAATCATGAACTCGAACATGAGAATGTCTAAAACCATGAGGAAACAACATGACTTCATGGGTAAATTCATAGTTTGGGGATTTATCCTGAGACCAATTGAATGTGACATTGAAAATTAAAACTTGAAGCATTGGATAACATAACTTATCCATGAAATCATACTTGGACATGAATTGAGTTCAAATCTCTAAGGAAAAGCATAAAATAAACTCATCTTGAACATATGCATCTTCATAATAAAAGAAATCTCATCTTTTTAATCAAAGAATTGTTTTTGGGATCCATGAATAAACTCCCACATACTTTAATTAGATGAATTCTTGAAGAAATCTTGAAATTGAAGAATAAATCCTGTAGACACGTGATTTTTGACCCTCCCCGAATTTTAACCGATTTTTTGACATTGAATATTTATATTTTTTTTGATATTTATTAAAATATTATTTTATTTTTTTAATAAATTTTAGAGGAAAATAAACAAATAAATAAAGTTACATTTTTTGGGATATTTTTATTTTTATTTTATTTTAAGTTTTTTTTTTCTATAATACGAAAATTCAAAAAATATATATTTTTCCTTAATTTTAATAAACAAGCTAGTGGTC
Organism: Capsicum pubescens; assembly: GCA_030864215.1. Taxonomy (NCBI): domain Eukaryota; kingdom Viridiplantae; phylum Streptophyta; class Magnoliopsida; order Solanales; family Solanaceae; genus Capsicum; species Capsicum pubescens. The sequence goes on along the minus strand of CM061548.1, from coordinate 381,064,951 downwards.
TTATTACTCACTTACTTATAGTATTTTATTTTTTATAAACTTTTATTGTATTTTTTAAATAAAAACTAATTAGTTAATATTATTTTATTATTATTATTATTTTATTTTATATATTTTAAATAAATAAATAAAACTTTCTTCTTATCCTAAAGAAAACCACCCCAACGACACCCCACCTTTTCCTTAACCCCCTCAACTCCCTCAACCTCCCACATCACACCCCTATATAATATACACACACTACAACACACAGACAAGAGAGGAAAAAACAAAAAAAAAAGAACATTGGAGAGAAAACCACAGATAAAAAAAAGGGATAACAATTGTAGAAAAAAAAAACAAGAGACAAAGAAACCGTGAGAAAACAAGAAAAAAAAAAGCGAACACAGTTAAAGGGAAAAAAGGTAAAAAAAAAATTAGTGACTCAGTGAGAAAAAAATAAAAACAAAAAACAAAAAAGTAAAGAGTGATAAGTAAAGTTCGGAGCTTCCATTCGAGTTTTTGTCTTGAAGTAAAAGCTTTTTTCGTTTTGTTTAGTTCGTCATACAAGTTCTTATTCAATCCTTATACTATTATTTTTATGGTGAATCGAAGTATAAATGAACACTTTTATTTTATTCAGTACATCTATTTATTACTTTTATATGATTCGTAATCCATTGCTTTATTTATAATTAGATTGTGGATTCGAAATAATATTGATCATATTAGATTCGCACTTTGAATGAGATAATTTTAAAGCAATTAACACTTAAAAGTGTAAAGTTATTTGTCTAGTTAGCGTGCAAATTATTGTATAGACCATGCAAAATTAGAAAATAATTAATAAGTTTGGGAAAAAAAAAAGGAAAAATACACACAAAAAAAGGGAAACTGAATGTTTGAAAATAAGAAAAACGGGCTCGTTTCTTTGTTTTTTTGGGGTACTAACGATTTGAAGAAGTATAGGAGTTGGAAAAATAGTGATGATGAGACTTACGAATAGAAAAATAATAATACTAGTTCTTTTTTTGTTTATTTGCTATCTTCGTTATACTAGTTTTGTTAAATGTAACTTTTCTAGTAATTAACTTTGTTACGTGGTCACGTAAATTTGACTTTAAGTAGTCATATTAAGTTATATATTAATTTGTTCGCCAAGTGCATGATTAATCCTATTTCATTGTTTATTTTTTATTTTTTAATAAAAAGTTTATATATATATATATTTAGTAATAGTAATAAAAATAGCTATGTATATTCTCCTGGCCTAAACCAATTTTTTTATCTCATTATTAATTAATTAATGTGAGAATGAGCGAGATGGGATGCAGATCTATTCTAAACCCCATCTTATAAAAGAAAAGAAAAGAAAAGAGGGGAAAAAAAATCATTTGTGAGGGAGTGAGGCATGTGTTGGAATAATCCAAAACTCGTTGTAAATAAAGGGTGAAAAAAGAATAGAAAATAAATAAGAAAAATTATCTCGAGTTTAGAAGAGATGAAACAAATGTCTTTTAACGCTAGATAAGCTTTAGGCACGTTTAATATATTTGTCTCGATTAAGAATGTGACGTACGCAACTTTCAGGGACGTTTAAAATAATTCTAGGATGCAATAATGCACCTTGGCTAAGATCGTTCTAAAATTGATTTTCACTAGTTTAATGTAAGAGGTATAGACAGATACTAGATATTAAAAATAAGCGAATTGAGGCCAACAAACATAATTTATTCAAAATAGTTAAACCTAACTATAAGTTGATAAAAACGACAGTGCTTGAACTACGGGACTCGAAGGGTGCCTCACACCTTCCCCTCGATCAACAGAATTCCTTACCGGGTCTTCTGTTTTTACAGACCAAAATAAAGAGTCATTTTCATTTGACTAGGGATTCAATAAGGTGACTTGGAACACCATAACTCAATTCCAAGTGGCGACTCTGTAAATAAAATACTCCCTATTCAAAATCACCACTTTAATAGGAAAAACCCTTCGACTTCGAACCCTTCGGGCGAAAAAGGGGTGTGACATCTCAAGGGTGAAAAAAGAATAAAAATAAATAAGAAAAATTATCTCGAGTTTACAAGAGACTAAACAAATGTCTTTTAATGCTAGATAAGCTTTAGGCACGTTTAATATATTTGTCTTGATTAAGAATGAGACGTACGCATCTTTTTGCGACGTTTAAAATAATTCTAGAATGAAATAATGCACCTTGGCTAAGATCGTTCAAAAATTGATTTCCACTAGTTTAATACAAGAGGTATAGACTAATACTAGACATTAAAAATAAGCGAATTGGAGCAAAATATGTGAAACATGCTAGTACTGGGAGAGAAAAAGAGAGTTCTTTACAAGGATTTGTACATGTTTAACAAATACACTTGCCTTTAGAGTGTAAAACACAAAAGTTGGACATGTAGGAGGGCCATGATGATCCTTTTGCTCATCTGAAAAGGTTTTTTAATCAATTAAGAGGCGTAGGAGGAAATAAAAACTGTTGACAACATACTTTGGAGAGACTTTGATGGTGATAAATTTAGAATGATGTGGTCACAAATGGATGCAATTCACACAGTAGACAATATATCAGACCACTAGAGAGGTACTCAAAAATCACTAAACAATCTAAATTCCTCAAGTACTTGTATTAATCCTAATTATCTACAAAATATGCTACAACAACAACCTACCCTACACCCTCAACTTAAACTCAGAAATAAACTGCTCTAAGGGTTAGGGTATACCTGAAGGCAATCAAGCACATGGATCCTGGGTCTTCGACGCTGCTACTGCATCATCTATTGTCTTCTCTCCATCGGAAGCATCTGGCTTTGTAGTAGCTGGAGCCCTGCTAGATGAGGCACCTGCAGCCCTACCTCGGATGGATGCCTTCCATTTCTCTTTATAAACTAAGGACTCATTTTGTTCCCTTTTCACCTCCTCCTTCTCCTTCTTATTTCTTGCCCTCTTCTCTATTTTTCTCTCTTTATCACTATCGAGCCTCTCTCTCTTTCCATTACCTTTTTTCTCATTTTTTTCTTTTTCTTTGGTGAGTCTCCAGTGATGTCGAGCATTGGAATTTCTTCCTCATATTCATGCATGGCCTTACATATTGGCATCACAAATTGGTGTTGCTACAACACCCCGATATCTTCCTTTACCTTGTACAATGCCTCTTTGAATCTGGCAAGATCAACCTCTGATATTTCTTTTTTCCGCGTATCGAATCGGTTCTCTAAATCTGCAACCCGCTCAGGAAAAGTCACAAAAGGATCGAGGGCAACCTTGATTCTCTTATGCACTACAGCAACAAACTTTTTGGCAAAAGTATGTAGTTTTGCCTCACACCACTTTGCTTGTTTAGACACTTTTCGGATATCGATCGGATGAAATGCAAAACCTGTTGCTGCTGTAAGAACTGAAGGGCTGGCTTCAGTATCAGTCACTGGTCCTTCCAGTGCTAAATAAGTTGGCTACACAGGCTCAAAATCTTGCACTTCCGCATGAGGTGCTGCACCGGCATCTGTAATTGGAGGGTCTACTGCTACCTCTGCACCTCTATCAAGTCTCAATCCTGGCTGATTTTTATCAAACCGTATGGGGTTGTGAGTCTTTCGGATAGGAATATCATCATCAACCCCTGCAATCTTTGGCACATTAGCAGCTCAACATAACTTTCTGATAAGACAAGGAAAAGGGTAAGCAGTGTCGGTTCTCGGCATTCTAATCTTCATCTCATTAGGAATGATTTACTTAAAATTTAGAGGAAGGTTCTACACCATTCTCTCCACTAGAATAGCTCGGTCATCACCCAAAATATTGTCTCCATCAATGGGTATCAGCCAGACATGCACTATACCCCACCAAAACTTTGCCTCTTGAGTCAAAGAGGACTTGCAAATTCTTTCATTTGGGTTTGTTACCCATGCAGGTTCTCCTTCAGCTATGATGTTGGCCAACCACGGACGTTGTTTTTCTCGGTTTCTAATCTGAGCATAGACTGATGGTGTGGTGTCTTGAGAAGTGAAGTTGGGACCATGCAAGAACCTGTTGATGGTTCTGATTGAGACATCAACCCTTACTCCACTCACCTACACTCTATCGAATAGGGGCCGGTCTGTTACTCTTTTACCTGGTTTGCACATATTTTCCAACTGAGCCTGGTAGTTTGCGTAGAACTCCCAAAACAGTGCAGGACAAAATGAACCTCCTCCTTTTGTGGTCCGTCCCAAGCCATACTCTTGAAACTTTTGTTCCACTTCAGGGTACTTGCTCAACCCTCTGGTGATAATCATCTTTTCTTTCTGAATTGGCCTCTTATCACTCTTTCTATCAGTTTTATGGAGCCCAGCGATGAAGATGCTCTCTTTCTTGGGAATTTGCCACCTAGCATTATCTCAAACTTTGGGGTTCTTACATTTGATAAGTGTTCCCCGAGATGGAGACTCTTCATCATTTTTTTATATAGTGTACTGGGATCCAGATGTTGTTCCCTCTGACTCAGACTCCTCATACCCTTCCTTCTCATCTTCTTTATATATGGCATGGTCAGACTCATGTTGTTCAGAACCCTCTTTCTTAGTGGAAGTATGTTCAGAAGTTGCACTTTCTGGTTGTGTTGTAGTCTTTGTATCATCACTGTCCTCCACTTCAATGGGTAGAGGTGGCGAAGGTTTCTTCGAAATTTGATTCTCTTTTTGCTTCCTGAATAGTGGTTCTTCCTCCTCATAATCAAATTCCTCATCCTTACGACGTACACTTTCTTTGGTTGATTTCTTTGGTGTTTTGGGGATCTTTCTTTTTGGTGCCATTTTAAGGTTCCTGTAGTAGTAGAAAAACCATTGGTTAGTCCACAAGAGCACAAACACAAACACATTAATCATTTCGATTTATTCATGCTTCAGGTTGCAGGTTTGACGATAATTCTTGATTAGCCATCACGACTGTGATAGATTATCACAATGGTCATCAACCTTAGACAGTACTTTCAAAATTTTAACAACTTTTGATGACATTCCTGATAAGCCGTCCCAATTGTGATAGCCTATCATGAATGTCTTCATCTCTTATCAAAACTCACTTTTGATATTAACTCAATTTTTGGTCCCCATTATTTCTCAAAATCCACTAGAATTTCGAGTGTGAGCTGTCTTTTTAAACCCAGGGCCTGTACAGCAGACCCTAGGTGCGATTTTAGCTCCATTCCAATTGAACTTGGTTCAAGAAACTTGGGGACTTGGTTTGTCATCTATCAATCACTTACCACAAGAAAAAAAGGGTTAAATTTAGAGTATACCTAATGGGTCCCTTAATCTGATTACACGCACAAGAGGAAGTAGGAAATAAGAAGAATCTCTTGATTGTGAATTTCAAACCCACGCACAAGGGAACTTGTTTTCTTGATGTGTTTTGCAGAGAGTAGGAAATAAACTAACTAAGGAAATAAATAAACTAAAGGAAAAAAATTAAAACTAGCAGAAATTCTAAAAGGTTCCTGTGCTGGGCCGGGTCGAATTTGATTTAAACTAAACCCAAAATTTTAGATTTTAAGGCTTTGGTATAAGGATGACTTGTGATGGATTATCACAAGTGTGACAACCTATCACCAATGTCGGCACCCCTAAGAAGAGGTTTCCTCAAGTTTGGCCTATCTGACGATATTTCTGATAGCTTATCACAGTTGTGATGGCTTATCAGAGATGTCGTCATGGCCTTTCAGCTGACCTCTTCATTTTTGACCTTCTCTGTAAAAAATCCTAGTAAGAAAAGTAAAAAAACTTTCTTATATATAAAAACTTTGGGTTTCCTCGCAATAACGCCTGATTTATTGTCCCGGCATGACTTGGTTGTCTTGACTACTCAGACTTCGCCAAGAAAACCTGTTGATACCCCTTTACCATCATCATAGAAGACGTCAATGATTGAGAAAATACTCATCGCATGTTCCTGAGTCATGGATGAGTGTACTTTGAAGTGTGCTTCTTTGTCATTGAACTTAAACTTTAGCTCGTTCAACTACATGTCTACTAGTAATCTCCCAGTTGCAAGTAGTATCCTACCTAAGATGATGGGAACTTCAAAATTCACTTTGCAATCTAGGACTATAAAATTAGCAGGAAGAACAAAATTGGTTACCTTTACCAAAACATCATGCAGTATGCCTATAGGCCACTTCACAGATCTATCTGCCATTACCAACCGCATATTTTTTGGGGTAGGATCCCCCAAACCCAATTTCTTGTACACAGCCAGTGGAATTAAATTTGTACTGGCGCCCAAATCGCATAATGCTTTTGTAAACTTCAGTGGGCCAATAGTCTACGGGATGGTAAATGTTCCCGGATCTTTTTTTTTTGCACTAAAGACCTTGTAGAGATAGCGCCACAATGGAGAAGATTGTACTCCCCCTCATGGATAACCTTCTGTTTCTTGGTTACAAGGTCTTTCATGAACTTCACATATCCTGGTATTTTCTCAAGTGCCTCAACCAAAGGCACATTAATTGTCAATTGCTTGAGCATTGCCATGAATTTGCTGAATTTGACATCATCAGCCTTTTTCTTCAATAGTTGAGGAAAGGGAGGTGGTGGTCTCGGGATAATTTTAACACCATTTCCTATTTTTTTTCTTTTTCTTTCTCTGAAGCATCAATAGGACTATCCGGCTTCTTAGACTCCACTGGTTTTCTTTCTTCGAATTCATCAACAACTACCTCATCATCTACAGATTTTCCCACAGAAGGGCCAGATAAGATCTTACCACTCCTAGTGATAATTTCCATACATGAGACAACATTCCGCGGATACTGAATCATATCACTAGGCAAAGTTGGCTAGTGTTGTGGAAAGTTGGCTTATCTTTGGTTCAGTGTTGTGAAAAGTTGGCTTATCTACTGCTCCAACTACTTAATAGAAGTGGAGTTCTAACTAAGCAACTGACTCAGGGTAGAGAATTCATTCTTGATAGTGGTTACCCCCGAGTTAGTAGACTCAACTTCTTTCAATATTTTTTCCATCATGTCCTCTATGGACATCTTACCAGAGCTAGTTGGTGCAGCGTCCTGACTTCCAGGAGGAACATACAAGCCACTCCTGTCATTATTGTTTCTCTAGTGTCCTTGCTCCTTTTCTTTATAATCAGGCTTGTCATAAAAGTTCCAACCTTGATTCTCTTGGCTATTTCCTTGGAAACCTGATTACTCACATAGTTTGCCTTCTCATCTACATTAGTAGAAACACTGTACTCAGACTCCAAAGCCTTAACCTTCTCAATCTTTCCTGACAGCAAGTGCTTGGTCAGCAAGTCCATCTGAGTCTTTAAGTGGGCCATGTCTTGGTCTCGCTCTTCATCCCTTCTGCACTGCTCCGCAGTCATACCAAAAGAAATAGTTGGGATAGCTACCATAGAATCCCTAGTATGCCAAGCCCAACTCTGTTTGATCATTCTATTCAGCATTTCTGAAGCATCTTAAAAGAAAGGTCAATGAACGAACCACACGCAGCATTATCAACAATTTGATTTGTCATAGATTTAAAAGATCTGTACAAAGTCTCCATAAAGTGCAAGTCCATCATGTTGTGGTTCGGACATTGTGTCATCTTCTTCTTGAATCTCTCCCAAGTTTAATGCAACTCTTCAGTCGGGAGCTGCCTGAAGTTACTGATTTCATCCCTCAACTTTACACTTCTGGAGGGTGGAAAGAACCATTCTAAGAACTCCTCTTTCAACTGTCTCTAGTTGGTTATAGAATCCGTCTCTAGCTCATTTAATCACATTGTTGCCTCCCCAGACAGAGACAGTGGAAACAATCTCAACCGTATTGCATTCTGGATTACTCTTGGATTATCAAAATATTTTCAAATGGTGATAAATTTCACTAAGTGCATGTTTGGATCATGACCATGCAAGCCTCCAAATAACCCCTTCAGATTTAGGAGTTGGATCATGGTACTTGTTATGCTGAATTTGTCACCACGTGCTAACGGTGGAGGAATGATAGAACCCGTTGCACCTTCTCCGTCCATTTCTTCATCATCTTCATCAACCTCGTATTGGACAGGATGTTTACCATACCTTCCTCTGATTGGACGGTTTCTGTTGAAATTTCGCTACACTAGTACAACAAGTTGCTCAGCTCGCCTTGGGCTTTGAGGATTCAAAAATTTCTCATCATCCAAGTGTTCATCATCATGGTTTGTATGATGTACTTGTTGACCTTGGTTCTGTACATTCACCTGAGCCCTGGCCAAGGATACCAGTCTGTTAGCCTCTTTTTGTTCTTCCATTCTCCCGATCAGCTGAGGTTCCGGATTAATTGGTAATAATGGTTCACTGGAACATCTTGTTTTCGGCATAAACAACAAGGTACCTACAATAAACAAAAACAATAAATAAATGTAAATCTAGGAAACCTAACTAATATACAATTAGCGCAAACAACTTTCATTTTTCAACCATATTCCCCCGGCAATGGTGCCATTTTTGATAACACTCAAACTACACTCTTGAATGGGTGTAAGCGATCATTATCAATATAAAACCGAACTAGTTTAGGGTCAAATCCCACAGGGAATAAGGTGTGAAATCAAGTCAATTACAATTTAATTCACTGATAGTTTAATCTATCCTGAAATGGGGGTTTAATTTTCACAAGTAATTGTTTGACACTTTGATTTCAATGTTTGTAACCAAGATTTTATGAGATAACCAGAATTATATTCACCAGGTCTTACGGTACATAACAGATGCTAAAGGTGACTCAAGATTCTCACGGTGGTTAGGATAACAAGCTATCTTTATTGATGATATGCTCAAATGTCTCTCGACCTATTTAAGAATCTAATTTCCTAATCCTCTCAAACTTAGGGAATCTCTATTCACTGCCTAGAATTTACCTCAAGTTAATCAACCTAGTTACAACACTGATTATTAAAAGAAGTATTTCCAATTCCCTGTTGATAATTCACGTCCTGTTAATATTAACTTACAATGATGATGAAAATCAAGAAGTATAACTTGAATTGAACCACAGTACAAAACTCCCAAAATATATTAATTAGAGAGAGAGAAATATCATATTTTTTTTGAATAAAGAAGAGTCCAAAAATAAAATCCTCCCCTAGAAAACCCTAAAACAAGGCTTTAAATAGTTTAACCTAATTAAGGAAGTAAAATCAAAGTTACAGCTTTTCCTCAGAATAGATGACGACGTCCGTGACGGCTTGTCATGAGTATGAAAGCTTAGCACATATGTCGTTAGCTCCTATGCACTTTTGGATTTTGCTGGCTAAGGCTGAAGACGACGATGACGACTTATCACCAGCCTAACGACATGTCATGGATGTCTTCAAAAAACTATCTTCAACTTCCATCTTCTGTTTAAGGCTGACGACACTCCTGAAGATGTGTTATAGATGTCGTCACAAAACAGTCTTCAACTTCCATCTTCTATTTATGGCTGACAACGGCCGTGATAGATTATCACCAGGCTGATTACTTATCATGAATTCGTCAGCCACACTTATCTTTTATTTTTCTTCACTTTTCAGCCTTTTTGCTTTCATTATTTTTGGTTCTTCTACATCTCAATATTTACTACGAAAATCAAAGTAAACTAATCAAAAACAACTAAAGTTTCTCAAGACCTTACAATTATTTAGAGTTAGAAGCCTCGAATATGTTAGCATAGGCTCACACACCATATGTTAATACTGGTATGCTTCGTGCCTTCCATTTTGATGTTTATGTGTTGTTAGACCCCGGATCACCTTTATCTTATGTGAATAGTTTAATTGTGGCAAATTTTTGTATAGATCATGAACAGCTCTCCAAGCCCTTCTGAGTTTCCACCTTAGTGGGTGAGTCAGTTGTTGCCAGATAAGTCTATAAGAAGTTTCCTATCACTTTCTTGTATAAGATTATACTAGAAGACCTAATAGATTAGAAATGGTATATTTTGATGTTATTCTAGGCATGGATTGACTCCATTCATGCTATGCATTAATAGATTGCCACACCTATGTGGTGAAGTTTCAGTTTCCTATTGAGGTAATTATTGAGTGGGAAGGTAGTTCCGAATCTCCCAAGATTAATTTCATATCTTATCTTAAAGAGAGAAAGTTTATATCTAAAGGGTGAATTTATCATTTAGTTTGGGTCAAAGATACTAAGTCTGAAGCTCCAACAGTTCAGTCAGTTTGTATAGTCAATGATTTTTCGGAGGTCTTTCCCAAATATCTATCAGGGGTACCTCCCGATAGAGAAATAGAATTCGGCATTGATCTTCATTCTTGTACTCAACCCATCTCTATACCTCTATATCCTATGGCTCTAGTGATCTTAAAGAGTTAAAAGAGTTTCTTAAAGACCTCTTAGGTAAAGGTTTCATAAGGCCCAATGTTTCTCTATTGGGTGATCCAGCCCTATTTGTGTGTAAGAAAGATGGCTCTCTCCGAATGTGAATCAACTACCTCTAGTTAAACAGTCACAATCAAGAAGAAATATCCTCTTCCTAGGATTGATGACTTATTCGACCAGTTTTAGGGTGCAGTTATTTCTCTAAGATAGACCTCAAATCTGTCTATCATAAGCTTAAAATAAGGGAGTGTGATATTACAAAGACATCCTTCAGAACTTGTTATGGTTTCTTCAAATTTCTAGGCACGTCCTTCAAGATAAAAAATGCCCAGCAGTCTTCATAGACTTGATAAACAGAGTGTCCAAGTCGTACTTGTACATGTTCATCATAGTATTTATTGATGACATCCTTGTCTATTCTTGTAGTGAGAATGACCATGTAAACCATCTCAGAACTGTGTTGTAAACTCTTAGAGATCATCAGTTATTTGCAAAATTCAATAACTGTGAATTTTGTCTAAGGTCAATAGTTTCCTTATCCATATTATTTTCGGTGATGACATTCGAGTTTTTCATCAAAAGATCGAAGCAGTGAGAGACTAGACTAGACCTATCTCTCCATCAGACAGTAGGAGTTTGCTAGGTTTAGATGGCTATTACTGATGGTTTATTGAAGGGTTTTTGTGTATTGCATCCACCATGTCTATATTAACTCAAAATAAAGTTAACTTTCAGTAGTTAGATTCTTGTGAGAAGAGTTTTTGAGAATTAAAGACTCGACTAACTATAGCCCCAGTTTTGACATTACCAGATGGTTTTGATGGGTTTGTTGTTTACAGTGAAGCTTCTAGAGTTGGTCTGGGTTGTGTTTTGATGCAGAGAGGTAAGGTCATAGCCTATTCCTCTCGACAGCTTAAACATCATAAAAAGAACTATCCTACGAATGATTTTTAATTTGCAGTTGTTGTATTTTCCTTGAAAATTTAGAGGTATTATCTTTATGGGGTGCATGTTGATGTGTCCTGGACCACAAAAGCTTGGAGTATTTAGTTGGATAGATTAGGTGTTGATGCTCATTTTGAGAATAATAAAAAGAAGTTAGTTTAGGAGGTTCATCAGTTGGATAGATTAGGTGTTTGTTTGGTTGATTCAGTTGAAGGTAGTATATGGGTTCAGAATAGTTCAGAATCTTGTTTGGTTGCCGAAGTGAAGGGGAAACATGTAAGTCCCGAATATGGTACCCGAAATGCTACACGGTACTCAAGACCCCGAAGGACCATAAGCTAACTCATACTGATATTTGTACCTGTATACTGGATAATATATTGTATAATGCAGAAAACATGAACTAAAAGGCCATAAGGTTCAAAACTGTACATTAAGATTTACTAAACATGATTAACTGAACTAACTGGACTGAGTTAACTGAGTTTTATTGACTGACAGAATGTTACTGAGGTATGATAACTAGCTAAGATTTACTAAAGTTACTGAGTTTTCCTATGTCATGAGACTGATTGAATTCTACTGAACACAGCTTGACTGAGAGTATCTTGAAAAAATGACATAGGCTCTAGGCATACAGCTAAATTGTTGGGTACAAGTACCCCCAGGACTCGATGGAAAGAAACTGACAAAGTATGACTTTCTTAAATATATGTCCAACATCACAATCCCTAATTCATTTATTAAGGCATTTCGTCAAACAATTGATATGCATAAACTTGTACATAAATGGGAATTTCGTACTATCATACTAGTGGGGTACTTTTTCTTCACATAGGCATTCAATCAAACACATGGTGATCATGGTATGTAGACAACATCACACAACAAGTAAACATCATGATTCAACTCTAATTTCACCATTCAAGGGTTTAATCATGGATTCACATGAAACTACACCTATAATAATAAATTCCATTTACGATTATCACAAAACATGGAATAGAATTCAATTGGTCATTATAAACATGATAAAAAACAAACCAAACATGAAATTCATAAAAATCCATACACTTGAACTTTGAAAAGATATTCTTGGGCTTCATGGACGAAAGAAGTCCATGAATAAACACTATGCATACCTGGGTGAGTGATTTCTTAAAGATTTGTGGAGGAAAACTTGAATTTTTTGCTTGGAATTAAGCACCTAGGGTTTTTTGTTATTGGGGATTTATCCTTGAGATAAACCCTATTTTGTTATTGTAGAAGAATAAAGAACTTATGAGCTATGATAGGGTGTAATTAGGGGTTAAATCGGGTGGAAAAAGACCCAAATATCCTTTTAAAAATGGCTTTAAAATAACTGAATAAGATGTGCGATGGCTCATGCGACGGTCCATCGCTAGCTCGACGGCCTGTCATTTCAACCATCGTAGGTAGGCCAGGATAGGGACTCACTGCGTAAGTAGCGACGGCTTGGGCAACAGTCCATCGCAAGTTCGGTGGTCCGTAAACCTGTCCATCACACCTTATCTAGAAGGTTGCCTTACTACCTTAGTTATGATGGTCAATACGACGGACCATGGTGATGGTCCATCACTAGGTCGACAGTCTGTCAACCTGGCCGTCGCACCTGGGCGATTCTGACAACTTTGAATAAAACGTCCATAACTTTTTACTCTGATATCGAATTTAGACGAAATTGGTATCGTTGGAAAGCTAATTCAATTTCCCACATGATAAAAAGTGAAATTATTAAAAATTCGACGTGCACAAAATGGGATTTATCTTTCAAAGTAAATTTCTAACATTCTTGATATAATTTTAAGCTAGGAAAAACTATGGGGTATTACAAAACAAGATAAGGACTCCAGTTTGGTTAAGTTGAATGAGTCAGTCATAGATCATAAAGTAGAATTTTTCTCCCAAGGGGGAAATGGTGTGTTACTCTACTAGGGTAGATTGTGTTTGTCGTGTGTTAATGGTTTGCGATAGAAAAATGTGGAATGGATTAAAGAGGGATATTATTGAGTTTGTAGCCAAGTATGCTAATTTTCAATAGGTTAAGGTTAAGCACCAAAAGTTTGGTGGTAACCTGTAGGAGTGTACTATTCCTACTTGGAAGTGGGAAGAGGTAAACATGGACATAGTGATAGGGTTACCCCATTTGCGCTGTTAGCATAATTCAATTTGGATTATTATAGATAGAATGAAAAAATCACCCTATTTTTTTCCAGTTCATACTTCCCATTCAACCTAGGATTATGCTAAGCTTTATATCAGAGATTTGTTCAAATTCCATGGTGTTTTTTTGTCCATCATTTTAGATAGGGGTACTCAATTTATCTCTCACTTTTGGAAAGCCTTTCAGAAAGATCTTGGTTCCCAAGTTCATCCTGGTATTGATTTTAATCCTAAGAAAGATGGTAAAGCAGAGAGGACAATTCAAACCCTAGAGGACATGTTGAGAGCATGTGTTATTGATTTCAAGGGTAGTTGGTATTATCATTTGTCATTGATCGAGTTCACCTAGAATAGTAATTATCATCCTAGTATCCAGATGGATCATTTTGAGGCTCTTCATGGGAGAATATATATGTTACCTATTGGTTGGTTTGAGGTAGGTGAGGCTATATTTATAGGGCTAGATGTGGTGTTTGAAGCTATGGAAAAGTTCAATTGAATTGAGAGAGGCTTAAGGCAGCTCAGAGTTGTCAGAAATCTTATACAAATGTGAGGAGAAGGGATCTTGAGTTTGAGGTTGGTGACTTAGTGTATTTAAAGATTTAAACATGAAATGGGTGAAGAGATTTGGAAAAAAAGAGAAGCGTAGTCGATGATATGTTGGCCATTACAGAATATTGAGTCGTGTTAGGAAGGTAGCATATGAGTTTGAGTTGCCTATCGATTTGTCATCTGTTCATCCAGTGTTTCATGTATCATTTGTTAAGAAGTGTATTGGTGATCCAGTTGTTATAGTTTCATTGGAAAACACCAAAATTTTTGGATATCCTTTCTTATAAAGAAATTCCAGTTGAGATTCTTGATCACCAGATGTATAGACTAAGGAACAAAAAAGTTTCCTTGGTTAAAGTTCTTTGGCGGAATCAGTTTGTTGAGGGGCCCACTTGGGAAGAAGAAGTGGATATGTGAACCAAGTACCCTCATCGTTTCTTCCCAAGATCATACTTATTTTAAGGTAACAAGTTTTCCTTAGATTATCTCTTGTCCATTCTCAATTCTAGCCATATAATCATTTTTATTTCATTACATGCATTCACAAATCAGTTCAGTCATTTAATCATGCTTCCAGTTATGAATATTTAGTATGAAGTCTTAGTCCCTCAGTATTCTCAATTTAGTCAGTTTCATTTGAGAAAGAATGTTCCCAAGGGGGAGATATTGTAAGTCCACGTAAGATACTAGATCAATTTTGCTCACTATTGCAAGTCAAAGGGGGTCCAAGACTTAGAAAAATTTCACTAATTTTTAGGACTTAGTCATTTCTAAAGCCCCTAAACTTTAATGATTTTATTTTTGACCTTCACGACATCAAAAAGTTAATTTTAAAGTTGATTCATGGTAAGGGTATTCAACAGTACAACTCGACTGAGTTTCTGAATTTTTGGACGAGCGTAAGGATGTGTTTGGATTTCCAAAACATTGTCATCACGCAGTTAGCCAATGGAGCGTGCCCCAGTCCAATGGTATGGGTGCCCGCGACAAAGGCCGCAGCGCGTGGTACAGTCCGGCAGACCAGAGCCCGCGACGCGTGCTCACTCGTGCCCCCTTGTTTTTCCATCTTCTATTTCTATTTTTCCAAGAGTATATGGTTCTTTTACCTTGTCCCACTTAGTATATAACACAGGATTGAGGGTCCCAAAAGGCAAAATTGATCATTCTTTTCACAAATTCTTTTAAAGAAAGCAATCCTCAGTCAAGAAAAAACTCTAGCCTCTTCAAAATTCAAGTTCAAGCTTAAAGAATGCAACCAAGAACTTTTTCTAATTCATCAATTAAGGTATGGGGGATAATGAACAAGGGTATCCTTTCACCCTTGTGCCCAAATTGCATGATTTTAAGATTTAATTCACTTGTTCTGAAATAGCGTTCATACCCGAATATATATATTGCTAAAGCATATGATTTGATGATATTTAAAGATTTTAGAATATCAAGAAGTTCTTATGTTTATGCTTTTAACTTACGTGATTTATGTTATGAATGAGATTGCACTACCTTGACTTGTTATTGTTGAAGTATTTCTAGATTGTCATTGAGCATGAAGTTTTATTGTGATTTGACATGAGCTTGAAGTATGGGTTTTAAGCCCTAAGTTCGAGTATTGAGACTTCAAAAAGATTATGCTTTTAAGTATTCTATGATAAGCTTATTTCAAGATTTAAGAAAGAATTGATCTTTTGATCCTCATCTAAGAGTTGGAATCCATATTTATTCATTTTGATTAATTTAAATCCAAGAGAAGCATAACTAGTTTTCATTATAAACCTTTATGCTATTTTATGGTAGTAATATGGGATTAGTATTTAGCACCGAGTTGGGTATGAGGGAAAGGTCACATACCCCAGAACTGCGTACCATCATAGGTTCAAATCCCAATATGGGTCGAGTATAGTGACCACTCTAGTTTAGGTTCTATTCCAATGGAAATCATAGAACAAATCTACCAATGTGGGTGCGAGACATTGGACTCCATGATATCTCACATGGTTTATGTCAGTTAGAAGAACCTCCCAAAAGAAAGAGTAAAAGTACAGCTTTTAGGACTAAGTGTTATGACTCACAAGATTTATACAGTATGCTTTATTATTCATGATTTATTATTTTTAGCTTTCAGTTATTCAAGCTCATGGTGAGTCATTTACACTTGGCATGCATAGTTTAAAAGTTTATATTAATATTGAGTTACTGGTTTACTTATGCATTAACCCTCACATACTCAGTACATTCCAGAAGTAATGATCCACATATATTTCTATGTTCTACATTGTCTTATAATATAGAACTTGGTTCTCAATTCCATCCGCATGATTGATTTAGTGTATCTCAACCTACATCCCAGCTCTTGGTGACTCCTCGTAGTTCATGTGCCCATTCTACCAGATTTTTTATTAATGAAGTACTCGAGTTATTTGATTTTAGTTTAAGAATGGTTATCTGGTGCTTGTCCTAGTGGATCTCTAGTTAGAAGTAGAGGCTTGTACGACTGTTTTCTATTTTGAATTCAAAGTATTGGTTTTAAAGATTTCGAAGTTTAACTTTCAGTTAAGACATTAAATTTTGTTATTTTGAGATTTCATATGTCAAATTTATCTTTATTATGAGTTCCAAAGTTGTTAGAAGGCTTAAACGGTTAGCTTTGGACTACTTGTAGTCTTGAGCACCATGTGACGTCTAGGGTGTATTCCAGGGTCGTTAAAGAAAACAACTTTGCAGACCCTTTTACAGAAGTTCTACTACAAAAACCTTTTGATAGGCATGTAGAAGTATTGGGTGTTAGAGTTGTATGTGCATTTTTATTAGTCTAAGTGGGAGATTATTAAGATATCCTATAAACAATACGTTTGGATATAGTATTATTTATTGAACAATTATTTATTTGTTTATATAATTCAATAAAGGGTTACATTAAATGGGTCATTTTATCATACATGTGTCATCAACTTATATATTAAATGATTTGGTCTAAAGTGTATGAGCTTATACAAAGAAGATCAGATCATCGGTTCTTATATGTTAAAGTTATTGTTCATAATTGTTATAGTTTGTGACCTAAATTCTATTTGATTTGGTCCTAAAAAGTTTGCAGTGCAACCCATATTTGTTATTATTCATGGATTCTATTGTGGTAGCGTAGGGATCTGGATGAGCCCACCACTGATCAGTTGGGGCTATTGGAGATTTATTTGTTTTTTCTCCTAAATACACTGGTACACACATATTATATAAGTGCAATTAGTGGTTCATTTTTGGATGTTCAAAAAATATGTCATTCGCTTCATTGTATTCTCCATCCATCATAGTAAAATTTCTCGGCCTCTAGCCGTGTTTCTTTTTGTAAGGGTTTCCACGTAAATCTGTGTGTTCATCTTATTTTTCTTTTGCTTGTGGTATTACTTATTTTGTTCGATTATAGAAAAATGGTATCAGATAGATCAATTATTTTCTGGGGGATGTCAACCATGAAGTATGATATTCCATTGTTGGACGGTAACACCAGATTTTCTATATGCAACAACCAGAGGGTTTTGTAGTCTCAGGAAAGGAGGTTCATGTATGCTTACTGAAAAATATCTTTATGGCTTAAAACAGTCGCCAGATAGTTGTATAAGAGGTTTAACTCTTTTATGACTTCTCATATGTTTTGGAGGAGGAGTTATGATAGTTGTATCTATTTCAAGGAGGTAAGTGATGGTTCGTTCGTGTATCTTCTCTTCTATGTTGATGATATGTTGATTTCCGCAAAGTATATGAGAGAGATAAGACAAGTCAAAACTTGTTAGTACTCTATTAGCAGCATATTTTAAACTCTCGACCATGTTATCTCCAAATACAGATGGAGAGCGTGACTATATTCCTCGAGTTCCATACTCTAGTGTTGCTGGGTCTCTTATGTACGTTATGGTTGTTCCTAACTTGATTTATTATTTGTAGTTAGTGCAGTTAGCAGATACATGGCAAATCCATGTAAAGAACATTGGAAAGTAGTTTAGTGGATTTTTAGATACTTGCATGGATTTACTGATATTTGTTTGCAGTTTAGGCGAAATAGAGATTGAATAATAGGATATATTGATTCATATTTCGTAGGAGACCTTGATAAAAGGATGTCTCTTATAGGCTATGTTTTTACCATTGGTTGTTGTGCTATCAGTCGAAAATCTACTTTACAAACTACGGTTGCTTTGTCAACTATTGAGGCAGAGTACATAGCTATTATAGAGGCTTGCAAGAAAGATATTTGGTTGAAGGGTATGTTTGGTGAACTTAGCAAAGACTTACAAGTTACTATGGTCTTTTGCTATAGTCAGGGTGTTATCTTCCTTACAAAAGATCAGATGTTTCACGTGAGGACAAAGCACATCAATGTTCGATATAATTTTGTGTGTGAAATTATTGCTTGTGGTGATATTGTGGTAAGAAATATTAGTACCCATGATAACCCTATTGATATGATGACTATGACACTACCAAGTGCCAAGTTTGAGCATTTCTTGGACTTGGTTGGTGTCAGCAGTTAAGATATGCTCTTAGGGGCTTTTGTGGAAGAGATGGAGAGTTTTCTTGAAATGGATTTGAATTCATAAATAGAATTCATATAAAGGTGGAGATTGTTAGAGTTTATCACCCAAGTTCAGTTTGATCCTGCCCTGAAAAGTTCGTGGTGCGACCCATGTTTGTGTTGATGGGCCTAGGATTTATTTCTATGCACATACTATATAAGTGCAATTAGTGGGTCGATTTTTTATGTTTAGAAAATAAGTCATTCTCCTCTTTGTATTCTCCATTCATTATAGTGAAATTTCTCTACTTCTTCCCATGGTTTTTCCCGCAAAGGTTTTCACGTAAATTTGTGTGTTCATCTTATTTTCTTTTGCTTGTGGTATTGCTTATTCTGTCCAATTATAACAATAATCATAGATTAAAATTTGGACAACCCACCAGAATGATTGTAGTACGAGATTAAAAGTAATTTGTCTTGATTACCAAAATAATATAGTTCTAACTTCTCTATTTAATACATATTCTCTAAGCTATTAAATATACTTATATTCTCAATTTTGATATAACTATTATAATCTGTATCTATTATTTATCATATTGATTTATTAAATTGTAAGATTATGAGATGGGTCAATATTCGTAGTAAATTGAATGATAATAATATATATTGGTGAAATAATAAGGTAGTTGATGATATTGATGTCTCGATATAAAGATTGATGATACATCTTTTATGAAAAGATTATAAGTTTTTATGTGTATACCCGGTAGATGAATTGGTGAATCAACCATATGAAATAAGTTAAAAAAACGCACTAAAATCATTATATTAAATTCATGAGTAATTTAATTTATTGATTAGTATCTATAATATTAAATGGGAAATTAGATTAGTGTCTAATGAATAATTTTGAAATAAAAATAGAGGAGTGTAATTATGAACTTTTAGTGGGATGATTTGTAATTTATTATGGTAAAAATAATTCGGGAGGGGGAGGAGAAACATGTTTTTTGTCCAAGAGAAACAGAGGTTCTTCTAACCTAGAAAGACCATTCAGTTTTCTATTCATTCCTTGCCCAGTCAAACGTTGAGAGAGTTCAACTGTGAATTTGGGGTCATTGTAGAGGACAGTAGAACTGAATACCAACTTGCTTCAAAATATTTGCTCGCACCTCAAGAGGTATTTCTTGGTTAATTTTTAACACACTTTGTGTGAACTACATGTTTATGTTTGTTGTCCATAATTCATGTAAACAGTATGATTCTGGTATGCTTCCGTTGTGCACTATTTTCCAACAATTCATAGTGAAATGAATATACCACATCAATTCGTTATATATGGATGATGAGATTTCACTACTACAGAGCCAGCTTCATATCACTGATTTCGAGGCCTGAGTATTAAGATATCCTTGATTGAGAGAACTACCCTCGAATGTGCCCTACCTACCGTCAATTTGAATGACTCAGGATCTAATGCAGGCACCAGACAATAGATACACAAAACCAAAAAAAAAATTCTCTAAGCATCAATATATAACTAGTAACTTAAATATTCAATTGAGAGATCATCCTCAATCACTCAACGGTGGATGAGTTATGATACACCAAAGAAATTCCACGAAATTTTTATCATCCACTTAGTAGACTTAAAATTAGTTCTGCGCTCGAAAATGTATAATCTCTAATCTCCAAAGAATGTATCAGTTCATCTTCAACGTGAAAGTTAGTTCAAATGGGTTGAAGCAATAGGCCGAGTTTACCAAGTCCTTGTAAGGAATGAATAATATCAAATTATTCTTGGAGGAGGTAGAGTAGATGGCTCTCTGTGATGAAATTACTTGACCAGTGACCTACGCTCGCAGACCTACAGAAGCATACTTTCTAACATATGATGATGGTCCACATACTTTCTTTAACACAAGTAAAAGACACTTTTGCAAAGTCAGCAGAAGCATACTTTCAAAACATATGATGATTATCCACATGCTTTCTTTAACGCAAGTAAAAGACACTTTTGCCAAGTCAAATTACAAATAACTTCTCTTTGTTAGAATATATATCGAAGAATAATATAATGGTACAGAAACATATCTGGCATTACAGTTATTCTTCAAGAATAAGCAGATAATTCTATGGTTTTTCTGGCTTCACTCCCTTCATCTTTAGGAATGTAAATGCGAAGATTAGCTAGCCACGTGAAGTAAATCAGTCAACTTCGTTGAACCAGGGGCAAAAGAATAAATTTGACCTTGGTGTATGTGTATAACAATAAAAGAACCTTCAGGAACATCTGAAATACACAAAAAAACACAATTCGTTCAACAAACTACATATGAAGAAAGAACCCAACTAAAATAGGACAAAGAGTAAGCAATAACCGGCACATACAACTTGGAAGATAAGGATCTAGATCCAAAGGGTCAAATTTGGTAAGACCATCAGATTGGTATAATGAAAACTGTTCATCAATAGCAGTGTGATTATACTTATTTAGGCACTTATTTTGGTGTACTTCTTCCCAAACACAGTGCCAAGTATAATGATTTGAGAAGGCATACTCAAAGCTAGTTTGCCAAACAAAATGATCAATTATCAACATTGGATCGGTTGAGAGCCGCACTTTCCTATCTAGCCAAATAGAGTACTTAAAAATTGCCGCAAGAGGAGAACAAATTAATCTTCAGTTGCATCAGATAGACTAAGAATAAAAGTCCAGCTAGGGATAAGAAAAATCACCTAGAAGAAGGAAAGAGGCAATGTGTCAAAATCTTTGGTACTTTTCCCTTTCTACGCATATCTATGTATGGTAAGTTCTTGATGACAACTAATTTCTATAATCTAACAAATCAACCATCATCAGGTGTGTTTCTTTCTTTTGAGAGCGTCGGAAGAGTTCCCTCCTCAACAAACATAACAAAACACACGTTCTTCTTTGAATACTCACTGATCTGAAAAGGTAATAATTAATCAAAAGTAAGCACATGTTGCTATATCCTTACCTACTATTCGGCTTTCCAAAGATACAATCTGACAAATTAGTAGAATTTTATTAGAGAAAACTGATGTATCCAGGATACATGTTTTAGAAAGTCATTGATCTTCACGGAGTTATTCAACGTTTCTGATATAAGTTTATTATGCAACTGCCATTTCGAAGAACAGAGAATAACAAATGGTGTTGAAACAGCAAGGTTGTTAGAATGGGAATGAAGAGAAAAGAAATCTATCGTCCTTCTAGGTGGTTTAATAACTTTGAAAGGAATCTATTTTTCTACAATGTCGTTATTAGTAATTATCTATGATCGAGGCTGCACTAATTCTTGTTACAATATCGTTATTAGTAATTATCTATGATCGAGGCTGCACTAATTCTTGTTACAATGTCGTTATTAGCAATTATCTATTTTGACCATCACAAGTATAACTTATCTTCCCAATATCTACTTGCTGGAAACTCTCTTCATAATAAGCTCAAACAAAACTTACATGGGTAATATAATAGAAACCCTTATGCTGCCTACAGGGTTTCTTTGTTGAGCGTTCAGGGACATCACGCACAGTAAAATCTTCTTGCGTTTCTCTCCAAGGCAACATGACATGTTTCATTTTAACTGCAAAGAAGAATGGGAAACATGTCTTTTGAATACCATCTAAACTTAGAAATGACTATCGAGACCAAGGATTCTACTATTATCTTGCAACCTTTACATTCAAGTCATTACTATGTTCAAGACCTACTCGATTAGCCAATAATTCAAGTTTGATCAACTTATAGTCTCTTGGACTCATAGGATGGTGGTGTATTTATAAGAGGTGGCGTAGTCGTTTCTTGGTGCTGAGATTAAGAAAAAGAAAGTGTTAAATAATGTCTTGATGAGAATCAAGGATAATATAGATGGGCAGAAGTTAATGGCCTTCGAGATTAGTGGTGATGGTACCTTGTGGTACCAATAGAAGTTATGTGTTCCTGATGTAAATAGGTTGCGAGAGAGGACTTTGTCTTAGGTGCGTAAGTCATATTGTGTTGTTCATCTTTGTTTGACAAAAATGCATCATGACCTTAAGAAGATGTATTGGTGGAACAATATAAAGCGGGATATGACTAGTTTTATGGCGAAGTGCATGGTGTGCCAATAAGTGAAAGTTGAGCACATGAGGCTCGGAGGATCGTTTCAAGAGATTGAGTTGCCTGTATGGAAGTGATAAGTGATCAATATAGATTTTGTTACCGATCTTCCTCGATCCCGAAATTAATTTAATTTTGTTTGGGTCATCATGGATAGGATGATAAAGTCGACTCACTTTTTTCCAGTGAGGACTAATTTCTCAGCTGAGGATTATGCAAGTTTATATCTCCATGAGATTGTGAAGTTGCATAGGGTACCAGTTTCTATCATCTCATATCGTGATACGCAATTTTCATCTCACTTTTGGTGTTTATTTCAAAAAGGTTTAGGGACCAAGATGAGTCTTAGTACTTCTTTTCACCTGCAGTCGGATGGGCAAACAGAAAAGGCTATTTATACATTAGAGGATATGCTTCGGTCTTGCGTGATTGACTATGGTGGTAGTTGGTTGAGCATTTACCTCATATAAACTTTGCCTGTAATAATAGCTACCACTTTAGTATTAGGATAGCTCTGTTTGAAGCTTTATATGGTAAGAGGTGTAGGCCTCCTATTGGGTGGTTCAAGGTTGGTGAGGCAGAGATGTTTGACCTAGATTTGGTTCACCAAGCCGTAGAGAAGGTGAAGGTAATTCAGGATAGACTCAAGGCTTCCAAACGTCATCAAAAGTCCTATGCGGGATAGAAATACATGTTTCAGTTATATAGCATTATACCTTGTACTTCCTAACTCTTAACTAACTTGACTTTACATCATTATGTTATGTCACCGCCTCCTCATACCATAATCAGTTCTTGTCACTAACTATTTGAAAAATTATCCCATATTCTAACACACATAAAACCAAATTCCTTTTTTTTATTGTAATTAGGCTAAATCACTAGATTATTATATCGCACAATCTCTTTGTCACCTATATTCATTCATATAATTCACATTACAATCCACCATGGAGTCATATAAACACAAACGCTCAGCATTGGTTCATACATCAACATATTAACACACAATTAGATCTTTATTGTATTAAATTCATGTTTTATCCATCCAAATTCCATACTCATATGCCTAAGCATGATTTTTTCTGTCAAATCTACATTATGGATACAATTACTAACCACGGTGAACTACTCATAAACCATAACCTACCTGGCTCCAAGATGATGCAACAAATAATTTATTTCATGGATAATATTCCTTCTTCTTCTTCACATTTTTAGAGTCTAAATCATCTAATAAGCAATAATTAGAATAGTAAATAATAAACAACTCTTCAAACAAATACCTTGAGAATTCAAATCCACTAATTTTAATTTACGGCCTACAAATTTATCTAAGGGTCAATTGATTATCAACCTAGTTATATCAAGCATAACCCAACTCCATTAATGGAGTTTTAAAGTTAAAGTTCCCACCCTTATTGAATTTAAGATCTCCAAATATCAACTTTTACATTTTTGAACCTTAATTTCACACTAGAAAGAGTTAATCCACAAACTAAAATCAATTCTAGGTGAAAATACATATGCTCATAGGGTTTTCCCACAATTTCATGAACCTAGGATTCTAAACCAAAGAATTTTACCATATATTCTCCATTCTATTGATTCTAAAATATAAATTGATTAATCAATGTTAAAAAAAATGCAAAGATCTTACCTTAATGCAGGATTTCAGCCAAACAAAGAGAAAATCGCCCCTCTAGGGATGACGTATGAAATTTTTGAATTTAGGGGAGGAAACCCATCAAGATAATGTTACAAACTGTTGTTGCATCGCTATAGCGATGAGCATGTCTCTATAGCGACATGAACCCGCCATGGCTCCCTCAATTTTTCAGCACGAACAATCTTCAATAAAGCAGTCATAACTTGTTACTCAGGAAGCATATTAACAAACGGTTGATTGCATTGGAAAGAAGACTTAGAGAAATTTATTTCGGTGGTTATTGAGCCCCCTAAATATTTATATTCCAAGACAAATAGACATGTGAAGTTGAACCTAGTTCAAAGTTAGTCCAAAACTAAATCGGTAAAGACATTTCCACCACATAAGACGAATAATATTTGTATACCTGTACCACAGATATTTTCACTAACAACGGACGAATCGGTACAAAAAGTACAATGGTGGTGGGTTGACAACCGGTCCTATCCCATTATTCTTATATGGATGCTTTCTCTTGGATTTTCTCCTTCATTGCGTAGTATGCATGTACCGGTTTAGATTAGATTATGGGAAATTTCTATTAATTATTTTTTGTATTAGTTTTATTTATTAAATGTACCTAATAAGAATTCTATTTGTGATTAAAGGATTTTTCTTCTTTTCAAGATCATTTTATTTAACTTCCACTTTCATTAAATTGTTGGGTAGTAAGGGTTCTATTAATTAGAGTTGAGTCTGGTAGGTGAGAGCACGATCCATGAGTTGGATCGTGACATGATTTCAAAGATCATTAAATTTAAAAATTCATTGCTTAGCGTTGTTGTACCAATTTTGATTAGGTTATGGGAAATCACTATTAATTTTTTTTCATATTATTTTTATCTTTTAAAAGTACTGAATAAGAGTTCTATTTGTGATTAAAGGATTTTTCTTCTTTTAACGATCATTTTATTTAACTTTTGTATTCATTGAATGATTGGATAGTAAGAGTTCTCCAAATTAAGGTTGAGTCTAGTAGATGCTTGTACGATTCGTGAGTTGGCTCATGACAGGATTTTAAATATCATTAAATTTTTAAAATTCATGCATAACATAACTATTTAATTAAGGGTTCTATCATGGAACAACCTTGTTATAATAATTCGTTGAATTTCATATAATTTCTTCATTTTCATTGTTGTGAAATAAAGAGAACGATTTGTTTTAACTTTATATTTCATGCGTTTAAAGGTATCTTTTGGAATTATATTTATTCAGTAATTATTTAAATGGATAAACAACTTTTTTCCTTCTAAAAATATGTTATTATCTTTTTGTACTGTAGAAAATAATTTGAATCTTCTGATTATTCTTTGAGATTACACATTTGTTATAAAATAATATTATTTAATCTGCATCATACATAAGTTCATCATTTACAAAATGAATTACGACAATAACAATTTTAATATATATATTCATATTCATGAGAATATATTAAAAAATAAACATTTTTAAACTGTAGATTTCTTTTACGTGTAGAAGTCAGTGAAGTAAATGTTTGATAAATTGTTCAATACACATATGTCAACGGAAAAAAATACAATTGAAAATTTTAGAAACTAAAGTATATTAATTATACATGATTTCCTAAGGTATATATTGGAAGCAACAAATATAGGGATGAGTTTCACTAAATTGCTTCTCAATTCTCAAAGTTAGATATATGACGTTACAAAAATGTGATGCATACATTCTCTGCAATGTAAGAAGAAAAGAAAAATAATTGAATGCATACATCTTCACAATTTAAGAATTAAGCACACTTATCTGTAAGGAATATATTTCTACTCATATATTTTATTGGCGGAAATTATGGCACAGATTTTAACATTAACCAACTTTGAACATTTGGTGCTCAAACAAAGAAGAGACACAAAATTGATTTTATCATTTGAGAGATTTATATTGTATTAAATTTATTGTACAAAATCATTTTTATGGGATTTATATTTGGTTAATTGTGTTAGAGACTAAGGTTTTTCTCTACGACTTTCTTTCACTTGTCGTAAGTTATAAGTAGGTTTTACTAATTTAAAAATGATCTTGAATATGCATTAATTTTTTAAAAATTTTGAATTGAGGAACATTAAATTTTTGATACATTAAGATGTATTAAGACAAAAAATATTTTCATATTGGTAAAGTTTACAGTAGAAGATCTTAAACAAATCATGACTACAAAAGAATATGTAAATATTTGAAAAAGGACAAATTTAGAAAAAAATGTGAATACAATCGAAAAAATACTTTATCTCATAAATCAGAATTATTTTACATACGAAGAATACAATATATATCATAAGGAATGACAATTCAAAAAGATTTAAAAATTTAGTAAGTACGTAATTCTAATTAGGAAAAGTATGTAATGCAATGTTATGTACAAATTGACAGTGATACAAAGATACAAAGAAGGAAATTCAATTAATATTATGAGTTTGTTCAAATGCATCTAAAAAGGAATAAACATAATTTTCTTACTTTCTTGTCATTCAAGTGTATTTTATCACTATAAATATACTCTTTGAGTTGAGACCCAACATTACATTTGCATACTTTCTCAAATCCAAGGAATAACCATGAGAAATCCTACTGGCCGCAAAAAAATTAAAATAGAGAAGATGAAGAAGCAAAACAACATACCAGCGACATTTTCTAAAAGGCGCGATGGCCTTTTTAAGAAGGCGAGTGAGATCTCTACCCTCTGTGCTGTTGAAATTGCAACTATAGTTTTTTCACCATCTAAAACAAGTGTTTACTCTATTGGACACCCTTGTGTCCTTTCGGTGGTAGATATGTTTTTGAATCCTCCACCTGATACCGATAGTCCACAACCTCTCGCCAAGCCTTATCAAAATAAGGATGTAACCAAAATGGAGAAGCTGATTGAAACAGAGGAAAAACGTGCTTTAAGGCTTCAGTCATCAAATACAACAGGCTCATATGAAGGGCTAAATTATTTTCAACTTCAAGAACTGAGTGACACCCTAGAAGCAAAATTGAAGATGACTGAAAGAGTAGAGATCCAACAAAAGGAGAGTGGTATTCCATTTTATTTCAAATCCTATGGATATGCCTTAGCTCCTAGAGAGAACATTTCATCCACTTCTGATGTTGGACCATCTAGATCTAGTTAAATTTATTTTATGTATTAATTAAATTTTATATTTTAGTTTGTTTATTACGAATAATATGAATAATATATTTCTTTTCTTTAGTGTACGGTAATTTATTGTTTATTACATATAAAATTAATAATATGCATGTATTTTCTTTAGTGAGCGGTAATTTATCATCTCTAAATATTAAAGTTGATATGTGAGTGTTGAATGAAAAAATAATAAATAAAATTCAATTAATACTAATAAAATCAAGTAAAATAAATTGAAATACAAAAGATCTCATATTAGTATTGGTACGGTAAACTCTAGCATCCCCCCCCCCCCCATTTGTATTTCTCCCTCTTGAAAATTAGTATTTCTATTATGAATTAAAAAAGAAACTCTCAATATACATTCTAATGGTGTATATTAATCAAAATAATAGAAATATATTAATAATATTCAATTCAAGCAAGGATTCCAGGATTATTATATTTTAAATGTTATGGATCACCTAAGGTATGTAGTGAAGACTTCAATCTTGGAATAACCTTGTTATAATAATTCTTTGAATTTCATATCTTATATTCATTTTCATTATTGCAAAATAAAAGGAATGATTTGTTTTAACTCTAAATTTCATGTGTTCAAACGTATTTTTTAACACTATATTATTTATTAATTATTTAATGGAATAAACTACTTTCCTCCTTCTAAAAAATATATATTATTATCTTTGATAATATTTGAACCTTCTGTTAGTTCTATGAGACATTTTTTAGTTTGTATCATACATGAATCCATTGACAACATAAATTATACCAATAACAATTCAAAAATCAATATTTATTATTCATGTGAATATATAACAAATGCACTACTTCAAAGTGAGCATTTCTTATACGTGTAGAAGTTATTGATGTAAACGTTCGATAAAGTGTTCAAGACATATATGCCAACAGAAAAAAATATATCAATAAAATTTTTAGAAATAAAAAAAAATTATTTCTACATGATGTACTAAGATATATACTAATTTACCTCATTTCCCATAGTCACAATCCCACCACATGCAATTTGAGAATTGGATAGAAAAGTCGATTAGTGGGGAAGAAACTTTTTTTTCTTTTCTAATTTTATAAACTTTGAACTCGGCCGAAATTATTGATTCAACTGATGATGGAAATCACTCCTTCATCCTCCATCCCCCATGAATACCACCTAAACAACCTGATAAGACCATTAAGGATGCCACTTTTAAGGACAAACTTCTAGCCAACCAAATCACCTCTGATAAAGATATGAATGAAGACTTTAATGCTCCTTTATCTCATAACTTGTTGGAGTTTACAGAAATTGATCATAGATCCATCATATCTAATGGTATTTGTAAGAAAATTCTGAGTAAAAACAATGTGAACCTAAATCTGTTACAGCGGAAGTCGTTGAATTTTCTTCTAACATAATTTCTTTAAGTCAATCTTCATCTCTCAAGGAAACGAAGTATTGAAATTGTTCATTGCTTTTGTTTTTCTATTTTTTTTTTATTTTCGTTTCTCTGTCTCACTTTTTAAACAAGAAGAATGAATTTTTAAATATAACGGGAAGTGGAACAGTTTTAGTAACTGTTCCCCCCATAATTCAAATATCCAATTTTCTCCCTTTTATCAGATAATCTCAAAATCAGAAATAGGTCAGTTCGGGTCAGTCCACATGGGTGACCCATGACAAGTAATCCAACATCTTCCACTTCGCACATGGTTGACAAGATGCGAAGCAGTACGACATCAACAAGCCACCGATTCATACGACATATAGTTCGTGCGACCTGTGAGCATCACGAGCTTTACCTATGATATTTTACAAGCTTTATTTAGGAATTCAATCACACGTGAAAAGAATTCTCAACTAACATGAGGATTCTAATATTCACAATACCCCAGAGATTATTCACAACTTTAGTAGTTACTTATTTGATCTCTCATCCTCTTTAAAGAGGTGAACTCGAGTTCATGATTAACTTTTATTTACGCAATTACACTTGACTCTTATATGGTTAGTGTAATAGCCGACTTGCGTAAAAAAGTTAAAATATTCATTTTAATCGTCTTCCCTTTCTACTCGAATCTATATGTTCCAATCAACTGCTTTCTTAGTCATGCACCGCATTGCCGAATATCTCTTGGCTATTAGTAACATGCTAAAGTAGCAACACAGACTGAAACTTTAAGAAACAGTTAAAGGTCTAATGGTAATTCAATAAAAATTTAAAATAACTTTGAGGGTCTCACACAATGAAAAAACGGGGATACATTCTTCCATTAACCCATTGGTCGCTAAGCACACGTTCTATGATGTTATCACCTTATATTGGTGTGTGTGTCTCATTCCTTTAGTCATTCAACATCGTATAGATCTAGGTCTAGACACCTCTAAATGTCTAACATGAGTTTCTTTCTTTAATAATCCTCAAATACATATTCTTAGAGAAACTCGCATCTTGCTTTATAAAATAAATCATTATCGTATGGTGAAACTTTTCTCTTCACGTTCCTCGACGTAAGAGGCGATTGCTCGTGTGAGAGAGCCAATCTCGCGACTTGCTCGACATACTGTATTAATAAAATACATTTTCGTGTGCATATGAGATTGAACATAAATTCAAGAATCTTATTTGATAATAGTTACAATCAAGTCAATTACAATACATAAACATAATCATATCCTACGTAATCCCAGAGCCATAACATATTTCTCAAACAAGTCTCTAGACATCGCCTTAGTAAAGGGATCAACTATCATTTCTCGTGTAGGAATGTATTGTAAATTTATTTCTCCACTTGATACTATGTCTCTTATAAAGTTATACTTAATAATATATATCATGAGACCCTTATAATTATTTACAATGTTCAAATGCTCAATAAATCTCTTCAACCAAATATCTTCTTGTACTGTAGATGCACAAACCACAAATTTGGATTCATAGTTGACAGGGATATGCAAATTTGTTTCTTGATTTTCCACAAAATTGCACCACCATTTTTCAAGTTTATTTTCTATCATACCGTCACCAGCCCAATCAGCTCTTATGGATAAATCTAATCCACTAGAGCATAGTGAATAATCAACAGTACCCTTCAAGTATCGAAAAATTCTCTTTATTGCTTTCCAATGATTTCTTCCAGCATTGGATTGATACCTGCTAACCAGAACTATGACATAACAAATATCTGGACGAGTACACATCATTGCATACATCAAATTCCCAACTGCACAGGAATATGATACTTGAGACATGTCTTGTTTTTTATTTTCAGCCTTTGGAAATATTTCAAGGCTTAAAGATTCACCTCATGCTATAGGAGTATCCATGGATTTGCAACTATTCAGGAGAAAACGTTCCAAAATTTTCATTATGTATGTTTCTTGAGATAGACTCAATTTTTTTTTGTAAAGATCTCTTTGGATTTTAACACCTAGTATATAGTCTGTTTCACCCATATCTTTCATGTCAAATGACTTTGAAATCCATGACTTAACAATTTTTACATACTCCAAATTATTTCTATCTAATAAAATATCATCCACGTAAAGTGAAAGAATCACAAATATTTCATTGGAATTTTTCACATAAATGCAATGGTCTTCATCGATCATGGTGAAATCAAATGAAATTACTTCCTTATGAAATCTAAGGTACCACTGCTTTGAAGACAACTTAAGGCTATATATTGATCTGTTTAATTTAAAAACCTTCTTTTCTTGGCCTTTAACAACAAAACCTACAGGTTGTTCCATGTAGATTTCCTCATTTAGTTATCCATTGAGAAAAGTAGTCTTTACGCACATTTGGTGTAATTCTAAGTCTAAACAAGCAACTAAAGCCAAAATCAAGATAATTGAGGTAAATTTTACAACTGGTGAAAAAGTTTCCTCGTAATCTATTTCAGCTTTTTGAGTAAAACCTTTTGCCACCAATCGTGCTTTATGCCTTTTTATTGACCCATCTGATTTGCATTTAACTTTGAGAATCCATTTGTTCCCAATAGCTTTATGCCCAGAAGAAAGGTCAACTAGATCCCAAACTTTATTAGTTTTCATGGACCCTAATTCTTCTTTCATCACTTTTATTCATTCATCTTTTTCAAGACTCGATAGAGCCTCATTCATAAAATTAGGTTCCTCCAATTCTGTGGGAGATAACAGGAAGACATAATCCTCAATCTCATAAGATCGTTTAGGCATACCTTTTCTAGTACTCTTATGTAATTGAAGTTTATATTCCTCAATAGGATTTTGGGATTCACAACTCCCACTTGGACCGAGAATTATTTCTTGTTCAATTGAATTATCCAGCATGTCTGACGACATTATTTGATTATCTGAATTCAGCAGTTCGTAAAGAGGATTATTTTTCTTTATTTCATACTTTTTTGAAAAAATATTTTCCAAGAATGTGACATCTCGTGATTCAATTTCATTAGTACTTCCATCTTCCAATTCACCAATGAACGTATTTCCTTTGGAGTGTTCTAAGTATCTTATAAAGATACATTTCTTTTCTTTTGGACTTAGTTTTCCAAACTTACCAAAACAATCTTTAATATATGCAGTACAACCCCAAGGTCGTAGATCATTAAAATTTTATTTATTACCAGTCCATAGTTCATAAGGAGTAGAAGATACTGATTTAAAAGTCACTTTGTTTAATATGTAGGCCGCAGTTAATAGTGCATCTCCCCAAAAAAAATTGGTAAATTTGCCTATGCCATCATGGACCATGTCATATCCAACAATGTTCTATTCCTTCTATCGGCTACACAATTTTTTTGAGGTGTATAAGGAGTAGTTAATTGTCTGATAATGCCTTTTTTAATACATAGTTCTTCAAACTATTTTGACAAATATTCACGACCTCTATCGATTCTTAATGCCTTTATACTTTTGTCTGATTGATTCTCTACTTCATTCATATATCTTTTGAAGCATCCAAGTTCATTGGATTTATGAGATATCAAATAGACATAACCAAAGCATGTGAAATAATCAATAAATGTAATGAAATATGAAGCACCGGTCCTTGCCCTCACATTCATTGGACCACAGATATCATGATGGATTAATTGTAATAGAAATTTGACTCTTTTAGCCTTCCCAAAGAGTTTTCGTGTAATCTTTCCAACAAGATAATTTTCACAAGTTGGCATTTCAATTTTAGAGAAAGAACCTAACTGTCCTTAGTTTGCCAATCTATTCATTTGATCAATCCCTGTGTGACCTAATCTAGCATTCCATGTAAGTATATCAGCATCATTATTACTAGAATAACATGACATTACACAACGATCAACATAATAGTCATAAGTTGAAGGAT
This sequence comes from Capsicum pubescens, assembly GCA_030864215.1. NCBI lineage: Eukaryota > Viridiplantae > Streptophyta > Magnoliopsida > Solanales > Solanaceae > Capsicum > Capsicum pubescens. The sequence goes on along the minus strand of CM061548.1, from coordinate 381,032,101 downwards.
TACAATCTAAAATAATAAAACGATCATAACGATGTCCAAAACCGTAAAAAAAAACATTATCTAGAGTAATTCTTACACAATTACGACTAAAAAAACAAATGAAAACCAATATCTAAAAGAACAAAAACAGATACTATGTTTCGTTGAATTTCTGGAGCATATAGGACATCATGCAACATTAAAGACTGGCTTCCATGCAAATCTACTTTTCAAGTGTCAATCCCTTTGACTTCAAGTCTTGGATTATTTCCTACATAGATCTACCTTGATCCAGGTGAAACTCGATGGAACTCCACAAACACTTCTCGATCACGACTCACATGGTCGGTGGCTCCTGAGTCTTCTATCCACATAGGATAAGATTTAGTTTATAAAACAGTGTTAGAAACATATGTAGAACTTAGAATTCCATTTAGAAATGCTACCTTTTTCTGCTCAGGACATTCACAAGAAAAATACCCAAGATTTTGGAAATTGTAGCACTTCATCTTGGTCTCTTTTTTCTTGAAAACCCTTTTTCCTTTTTTGGAATTTAGTTTATTTTTTCTTCTCAGAGGGTCTTTTTTCGGTCTCTATTATACCCTTCCGTTCCACTTCTTCTTATGCTTGAATCCTGAAGATTTCTTACCACTTAATTCTTCCATAAAGGCATTAGAAGCATCTTTAGCAACACTAAGCTACTCATCTTCAAGTTCAACATGACGGGTAACATCAGAAAAAGTTTTGATGCCTTCAAGTGTTCCCAATTATTGGGAAGTGATTGGATCACTTCTTCAACCTGCTACTCATGTTAAAGAACGTGACCAACATTTTGAGTTAAGCTATCATATTCGACATCACCCTAAGATATTGTTTGATGTTCTGATCATGACACTTCTTGTAAGTGTCAAACTTGATAGTTAGCTGTCTGAGGCGAGTGACAAAAGTACCCCTCATATATACCTCGTAAAGGTGCCCAGATGGTATTGGCAGTAGGAAATTCCTCGTACTCATGTGTAAGGTCATCAACTACAGAACTTACAATGATTCCACATGTAATGGAATCAGTCTTTATCCAATCCTTATAAGTTTCAAGGTCTTTTCTGTGTTGTGCAGTGTTGCCCTCTTCTGGAAGACATATGACATGGTTAATACCTTCAAGAGCATTTTGCTCTTCAAGAACATACCACATTTTACGATTCCAAATATCGTAGTTGTCTCCATTTAGTTTTTCTCCTTTGTTCAAGTCAACAATTATGCTTTTTGATACCATGTCTGTTATTAAAAGACAATCATGCAAGTATTTTATCAATTATGCATTCAAGTTACACATTCAAGCAAATTATTTCACATAAAGGTTTCATGTTCAGTGTACAATCGAAAGGACACTTAAGAATTCGATCATCTTCTACGAACTAAATATTTGATCAAAATTAGAAATTAATTTCTTAGTGTTTATTTGAATGATATCTTTCAATTAAGTCATTTTAAACTCAAACAAATGAATGAAATTCATATAAAACGTGATAAATAACTTAATATTTATATTATATAAAGTTAATAAATAACTTCATGTTATCAGTCAATCTAAAAATAAAAGTCATTCCACAAGTATTTTAGACGACTTATATACACCCAAAAAGGCTTGCAAGGCCAAATATCGTGGTAAACATCAAATAATCTCTCACCCAAAGATTTACGGAGAGAATATGCTAAAATAGCCAATGTTTTTCAATTCGAGATTTCTACATAATTTTCTAGTTCTACACGTTTTAATTCAAACAACTGAATAAAACTAGCAACTTTGATATTAGGAGACATCTTAAATGACTTGAACTCTTTTGGCTTCTTCTCTCTTTCCCTTCGTATAGGCTTTTCATTTCGTAACAGATTTTGTGTCGATCTAGGGACACCATTTCATATGATCTCTCGACCTCAAAAACATGCCCTTCGATGACGTGCTCTTCCACTTTGTCTCTTTGCTCGACATCCTGAACTCCCACTTGAAGTGATTCGAGTTTGTCCCCGTTCAGTCATTTCTGAAATAGGAACCAAGACACATTTAGAATGGTTGAACAACTCAATTTAACCTCTTATGTTACATTTTCACCATAGAAGGCAAAATCTATTATAGAAAAAAATCATGGACTAATTAAGAAAAGAGTTATATCAAGCCTAATTAAATTCTTAAGAGTCATTATTTTTTTATAACTCCTTAAAAAACTACATTACTATTCATAAAGTAATGTGAGATACACAAAATAGTGGGTCTAGTCCTAATATTTCTCCATTTTTAACTAATAGAATCTAATTCAAAAAATAATAAATGGTACAGGAACTTTCCTCCCACTTTTTCGTTCTCTGTATGTGGACCATAATAAAATAAAATTAAAGAGGACATATTACTCCACCTAACCCTATACAAGAGCAGTAAAAACAATGGAGCATATCTTCTCTTTCATTTTTAAGAAATTAAGTAATTAAGCCCTTTTATTCACCAAATTTTTTTTCTTATTCAAAAAAAATAATCATGGGTGAAAGAAAAAATCATAGATCCATATCATATACAAAAAAAAATCATAGGTGAATAAAAAAAAATCATAGATCCATATCACATACAAACAAAAAAAAAGAAACTTCAGATTTTCAATCTGAATTTGTGGCGCAAAGATGTACGTCTGATTTCCAGTCAGAAAATTACGCATTTGATTCTTGTTGCATTCAAAAAACCCAATCAATATCTGGTAAAAAAAGTGACAGGTGAGTTCTTGCCAGATGTGTTTCACCTTTTTTGTAAAGAAATTATCATGCAAACATGGCAATTAACCTAGCTCTGATGCCATTGTTAGCAAATTCTGAGTAAAAACAACGTGTACCTTAATTTGTTGCAGCGGAAGAGGTTGAATTTTCTTCTGAAGCAATTGTCCCAAGTCAATCTTCGTCTCTCCAGGAAATGGAGTATTGATTCACAAACTGAAATACCTTTGGTGTTTAGTTGATATTGAAATGATTCATTTTTTTTTATTCTCTATTTTTTTTTATTTTCGTTTCTCTGTCTCACTTTTTAAACAAAAAGAATGAATTTTTAAATATAAAGGGAAGTGGAACAGTTTTTGTAACTATTCCCCCCATAATTCAAATATCCAATTTTATCTCTTTTATCAGATAATCTAAAAAACAGAAATGGGTCGGGTTAGGTCAGTCCACATGGGCAATCCATGAGCCATAATCCAACAGTATTAAGTTTGTCGTCCTTTCCCAAGAAGAAAATCAAAGATTTTACGCCCCTTGGAAATTCTCCTTCATCATTAAGCTCATTGTACATGCATAACCCATCAACTTCTATGCTCTAAGTTAAATCAACTCTGGAAAAATTATGAATTATGTTCCACTTATTGATTTTGATTGTGATTACTACATATTTAAATTCTCTTCTTCAGACGATATCAATTTAGCTCTCAAAAATGGTCCATGATTTATTCATGGATACTACTTGGCCATCCAAAAATGGGTGGCAAATTTCAACCCTAAAAAGACAATATTAACATCATCTGCTATTTGGGTATGCCTATCACAACTCCCAATGAAGTACTATGACAGTCTTCTACTTTAAAAACTAGGCAACTCTATAGGTAAATTTCTAAAAATTGATGCATGTACTAGCGCTATTCTTCATGTGAGATAAGGTTATGTGTCCAAATGAATTTAAATAATCCAATTACAACATGAATACAAATTGGTAACCACATGCAACATGCTCTACGAAGCAGAGGATTTCCTTTGAAAATGTTGTGGATATTTGGGTCATGACCAGGAAAGTTGCTCTACATGCAACATGCTCTACGAAGCAGAGGGAAAGTTACTCTACATGCAACATGCTCTACAAAGCAAAGGGAAAGTTACCAGAGGAAAATCAGCAGGAGAGTAAATGTGCAGATATTTCTACTCAAGAACCAAGTTCACATTCTCCCACTACACATGATGGAGATTGGCAAACAATTCTTTTTCCCAAGAAAACAAAAGTGACGCCAAGTAAAAAGAAAAAAGTAAAGATAATTGAAAAGGCTCCTCTCATTAATTCTCTGTCTTTTTAAAAAAAATGCTACTTTGGCATTTAGCAAGACCTTTAATGAAATTAACTCTTCTACTTCTCAACATAGTACGGACACTAGTCCCTTTACAGTTACTAATAAAAAAACTGATAAGTACTCTCTTGAATCTTTAATGTCCAAAAGTACATTTGATTCTCTCTTCACGTTTGCTGACAGCCAATTTTGGCTCTCCATACTTAAAATTAACGTATTTAGACTCTCTGACCGTTAAATGACACAAAATGTAATTTTTAACATAATATTTCCAATAGTTAATAAATTATTAATAATCATCATTTTTTTGGATTTTTACTCATTTATTGTTATATTTTAATTTTACATAATTTATTGATAATTATCTTTAATTTCATTAATTTTAGAATTTTTATCAGTTTATTATTATTTTAATATTTTTACACAATCATTTGCATGCGTACACAACATAGAAATGGAATTTTTTACCGCAAAGTATAATTTTAATTATTTATAGCATAATATATTTTATCAAGGAAATTATATTTTTTATTTGTTGTTGATATTTTTTTCTGTAATTATACATTGACATTCATATTTTGTATATTATTTAACACGACCAGCGTATATGAGTCGGTTTAATTATTTAAATATGCAGAGCAACAAATCAGTCAAGTCAAGGTCCTGTCACTTGACTTGGTTTCACCTACTTATCCATAATATAAGGGATTTAATGAAAAAGTTGTAGATTTGATGAATGATCCCTTTTCTTTGTTTTTTCCTTTTTTAAACACATAGCAACAATACACACAACACACAATTCACCACACCCACACTTCATCATATTTTTAATTTCCTCTCTATTAAAAACACACACTAAAAAATACACACACATACGCTTCTTTCCCTCTCCACCTTCACTGCCATCACTGTCGGAGCTTCGGCGAACGGGCTCCAGCCACCACAATCATGGCAGCAATAACAACACCACCCCCACGCTACAATCTTTCCCTCTCCATCTTGCCATAAGCTCATCGGAGCAGATCACCGGCGAGCATCAAGTTTCCAGCCACCAATCACAGCCCACACTTCTATCGATGAAACTATTCCACTGATGACGCCCACCAGCCATTGGAAAACCACCAGATCCACTCTTTTTCCTCTTTTCTCCTCGCTGATCTACATTTCCTCCATGAATGAAGAGCTTGGTTCCATAAAAAGGAATCAGATTCGACTGAGTTTTTTATAGATCCGGCATTGCTCCGGTGTCACACCATTGAAGAAATACCGGTGGTTTGTCACCTCTTTACCTTTATATTTATGTTCTGTTTTATTGCTTAATTTTATATTTGGCCGAAATTATGGCCACGTTACTAAAAAACGCAAATTTTGGTGTATCTTCATTAACTTCGGTGACCTCTCGACTCCTTAATATATTTTTCATATATGTTTGAACATATTTTAGTCCTATGATATGTTTTCTAACAATTTTCTAGACTGTTTTGATTCTGATGATTTGGTACTCCTTTTCTGTTATTCTTTTTGGGAGGCATGTTTTGTAAATGGAAGGATAAAATGGATTAGAATGAGAGTTTAACTTGATCTCACACTCACTCGCACGACATAAATACTTAAATAAGGAAAACTTTTCCTAAATACCTTGTAGCCTCTTGCCCATAAGTGTGGCGTGCTACACACCCATGCACAAGACTCTACTTGCTGCATCTTTCATATTTCGTAGGATGCTGTCAAACCTTAGGCTTTGATACTAAGTTTGTAATTCCCCGAGAGTACACCCTGGGTGACACACAGTGCTTACAGTCTTGAGGGACCACAAGATAACCAATGAGTTGGTACCTGCTGGAAGCACTGAATAAGTGAATCATAAATACGAAAGAACAACTGATATGCCACAAGGTTTTAATAACTTAAACAAATACTGAATTATGAATCTGAAGAAATAACTATCTGAGTTTGAACAAATACGGAAATCTGAGAGAAACTAAATCACTAGCTTTCATGACAACTGAAGTCAGAATACTGAATAACTGACTGTATTGTCTAAAAGCCTCTAAACTGAATAACTGTGAGTTCATGGAACAAGCTACAGCTAAATCCAACTAACTACTATACTGATAGCATGAAATAAAATAATTTTTCCCTTAAATATGAGGACTCACCACTACTACTACTGAGAGTCTGAGAAGTTAAGCGCTATTCTTGAACTGGGCGTCAGAACCTATGCTATAATACATGATAGCACAAAAGAAAGGTATGTGATTAGTACTTTGAATGTACTGGTATGCTAAATAAGGTAGAATGGCATGCATGGTTTCATGAAAAGGAATAATAATTGTCTTAATATATATGTAAAACATGGAATACTAAATAGAGAGCATGAAATCTGTAGATACTAAAAATATGTGAAATTTGCAAATACTGTGTATGTATGAAAGTTTGAAAATAATGAAGGTACGTGAAATTTGTAGATAATCGAGATGCATGAACAAGCATATAACATGAACTGAATAGAAGTATGTAAACTGAAATACTAAAATAACTGATATCTGTATGCCTTGGTCAAACAACAGTTAGACTGAACTACTGATCTGATTATTGGACTGAGATTGTGGGAGCTATTATCTAACTGACATTTCTTAATCCAAGCTAATTGGTGTCCAACCTAAAACCCAAGTTTGAAGGGTGTCAATACCATGCCACGGGTACTAACAATGGTTGTGTGGATCCACTAAATTAATGTACTATCCCAAAGGACTAAGGGTGTCAAGTCTGAATTTACGGGTAACCCCTACGAGATAGTCAAGCCTACACTGACAGGTGACTTCTCATACCCTATGCTGGCTACGTAACTGTGGAGTTTTGGGACTTCTACTAGCGACTCTTCCTATCCACTGGGGAAGCTGCCATCCCTACACTCGCTCGGTGCTAAGTCCTACGCCCAACTAAATGACAGTGAGTTACTGACTATTCTAAGTTTAACTGACTGACCTAGTAATGCTCATAATATGTATTCTGAAGTTATTCTAAAGATACTAAGAAGATACTAACTAAGCAGCTATGGTTTTTGGGGATTCAATACCCCCAGGACTCAAAAGTAATAATAGTGACATGATACTTAAACTTAGAGGACATAATATGAAGGATTTTATCAAACATGTATTCTTTTAGGCATTTTATCAAACACTTGTAGTTCATAGTTTGGTCAAATCATAGGAATATTAAGGAACTTGTAGTAATAGCATGAATTCAGCATGAATATTCCTAAATAACGATTAATTCAATGAATGATAACATTAAAATATGGAGAATTGAATAACAACAATAATTTCTTCTATACATGGTGTAAAATCATAGTTCATGGAGATTAATGGGGGAAATCATAATTTAAAATCAAAATAACTTGAAAAGATCACAAGTTTGAAATTTAAATCAGATACTTGGACTCCATGAGTGAAAGAAACCCATGGAAGAATATTTAACATACCTTAGTTAATGAATTTGAAAGGATTGATGATGAGTTCTTGAGATTTGGCCTTGAATTTGAGAGCTAGGCTTTTTGTGTTCTTGAAGAGAATGGATCCCCTTTTGAGTAATTTGAGAATAACGGGTATATGATGATGCCCTATTTGGATTTAATTTCATGTTTAGGATGATTTTAGGGCGGAGGAAAATGACCAAACAGCCCCTTGGGTATTAAAACGTAGAACTGGAAAATAAAAAATCCCAATTTATGGCCCTAGCGCGATGCTCCAAGATCATGGAGCATCACTAGAAATTGACAACTGGGACCTGGAATCTTGGTACAATACGTAGCTATGGCGGTAAGCCTTTGGAATGCCATTTTGACCACCTTCATGATGCGCCATTATCGTGGAGGATCACTGGAAATTCCCTAATATGAAATGGGACATCACCGGGATGTGGTGAAATCACAGAGTCTCATTGGATTTTGACAATTGTGATTTATACTGGCTCCACGATGCTCTAGTGACCAAAATGACGGTGTTTAACGAATGAAACTTAAAATTGCCATTACTTCTTACCTGGTTATTGGATTTGGGTGAATTTTATATCGTTGGAAAGATAATTAAATTTTATACACAATTTAAGGCTCTAAACTGATAAATAATGGGTATTTCGAAAATATTATATATGAATTCTTATTTATTAGGACTTATTTCATGCTAGGAAAATATGGGGTATTACAATATTTGTCCCTTGGGATCATTCATCCTTGAATGTGATTGGTTAAGCTGAGGAAAACTGATGGACTAAGCTTACACACTGAATATGCATATCTGATGCATGTAATGCAAGACTAAACTGATTTGTAAATACACGACTGACATCAACATGATGTACAACTGAAACTGAGCATGATAGAGAGAAATAGAAAGAAGATTAGTACTTTAAACTGAATCTTAATTTGTGAAGAAATAATGAGGGTACTTGGTCAGGATATCTGCTTCTGCTTCCCAAGTGGCTCCGTCAATAGACTCATTCCGCCAAAGAACTTTGACTAGTGGAGCTTCTTTGTTCCTTAGTCTACGAACTTGATGATCAAGAATTTCAACTGGAACTTGCTAATAGAAAAGACTATTCTGAACATCTACACTTTCTAGGGGAACAACTACAACTAGATCACCAATACACTTCTTCAACAATGAGACATGGAACACTGGGTGTACTGAAGTTAGATCTGAAGGAAACTCAAGCTCGTAAGCTACCTTTTCTAAACGACTGAGAATTCTAAAAGGACCGATATAACGGGGACTTAGTTTCCCTTAATTTATAAACCTTTTTACCCCCTTCATGGGAGATATTTTCAAGTACATAAACTTACCAATCTCAAACTCGATATCTTTTCGCCTCATATCTGCAAACAATTTTTGTCAGCTCTGGGTTGCTCTAATCTTTTCTCTGATCAACTGAACCTTCCCTACGGAATCAAACACCAAGTCAGGACCTACTACTGCGGCCTCACCTACTTCAAACCAACTAACTGGAGATCTACATCTCCCACCATAAAGAGCCTCAAACGGAGCCATCTGGATACTGGAATAATAGCTATTATTAAATGCAAATTTTATCAAAGGCAAGTGGTAATCCCAACTACCTTTAAAATAAACTACGTATGATTTCAACATATCTTCAAGAGTTTGAATGGTCCTTTCTGCTTGACCATCTATCTGAGGGTGGGAGGCTATACTGAGATGGACTTTGGTACCAAGACTTTTTTTGAATGCTTTCTAGAAGTGAAAGGTAAACTGGGTACCTCTATAAGATATGATAGATAAGGGAACACCGTACAACCTAACTAACTCTCTGAGATAGAGTTTGGCATAGTCCTTGGTTGAATAAGAGGTATGCACTGGCAAAAAATAAGCTGATTTGGTCATCCTATCTATGATAACCCAAATGGAATCATGATGATGACGAGTACGAGGAAGACCCATCACAAAGTGCATGTTCACTTCTTCCTATTTCCATGTGGGAATACTGAACTCCTAGGCTTCTGGTACTCAATCTTAACTAGTTGGCACATAGATCACTTACCTACAAACTCTGCAATGTCCCTCTTTATCCCACTCCAACTATAGATCTCCTGCAAATAGCAGTACATCTTATTGGCCCCTGGATGAATAGAGTAACGCGCACCATGCGCTTCTGCAAGAATTTATTGCCTTAAGTCATCTACTCCAGTCACACATAGCTGACCCTGACAACGCATCACACTATCTGCCCCTTGGGAGACAACCTCCATCTTCTGATCTTTGACTAATTTTTTCAACGTAACTAGACTGGGATCTCTTTTCTTCTTTTCTTCACTTCGGAAACTAGAGAATATTCTGAGCTACTCTGCACCCATACATTACCTTATGCTGAATCGACTAAGTGGATACCTAGTCGGGAAAGCTGATGAACTTCCTAATCTAATTTCTTCTTACCATCCTCAACATGAGCAACACTACCCATAGACAATCTACTCACAGAATCTTCCACTATATTCTCCTTGCCCAGATGATATAGAACACTCATGTCATAATATTTCAATAACTTTAACCACCTCATCTGAAGAAAATTCAAGTCTTTCTAAGAGAACACATACTGCAAGATTTTATGATCTATGAACACATCAACATACACCCCATACAAGTAATACCTCTAAATATTTAAGGCAAACACTACACCTGCTAGCGCAAGATCTTGAGTAGGGTAATTCTTTACATGGGGCTTAAGATGCCTAGAGGCATAGACTATGACCTTTTATCTCTGCATAAAGAAACAACCCAAACCTACTCTAGATGCATCATGGTACATAAAAAACCCATATGAACCATCTGGCAAGGTAAGAACTGGGGCTGAGGTGCGTCGAGTCTTCAACTCCTGAAAACTCTTCTCATAGGAATCTTACCACTAAATATTTACTTCCTTCCGAGTCAATCTATACATGGGGGATGCATTAGACGAAAAAACTTCAATAAACTGATGGTAATAAACAACCGAAACCAAGAAACTCCTAATATCTGATGGAGAATGGGTCTAGGCCAGTTCCTCACCGCCTCGATCTTTTGAGGATCAACTCTAATTCCATTACTAGAATTAATATGGCTAAGTAAATCTACTGATCTTATCCAGATATCACACTTACAGAATTTAGCATAAAACTGGTGAGCTCTAAGAGTTTGTACCACTATTTTGAGATGGTTTGCATGATCATTTTTGCTATGAGAATAAACAGGAATGTCATCAATGAAGACTATGATAAACATGTGTAAATACTTCTTGAACACTCAGTTCATCAAGTACATAAATGATGCTGGGGCATTCGTGAGACCAAAGGACATGACTAGACATTCAAAGTGACCATACTGAGTTTAAAAAGCCATTTTTGGAATGCCACATTCCCAGACCCTGAGCTGATGATAGCCTGATCTGAGGTCTATCCTGGAAAAGTAACTAGCACCTTAAAGTTGGTCAAACAAGTCATCGATTCTAGGAAGTGGATATTTATTCTTGACTGTCACTTTGTTTAACTGACGGTAGTCTATGCATATTCTTAGAGAACCGTCTTTATTACGCATGAATAGACCTGGTGCGCCCCATGGAGAGACATAGGTTCTAATGAATCCCTTATCTACGAGATCCTTCAACTGTTATTTCAATTATTTAAGCTCAGGTGGAGCCATTCTGTATGGCGGAATAGATATTGGCTGAGTATCTGGAAGAAGGTTTCTTTCGAAGTTGATTTTCCTTTCGAGACGAACTCCAGGAAGATCTTCAGGAAACACATCTAGAAATTCCCTAACTACTGAAACTGAATCAAGATTTTGAGTTTCTGAGCTAGAGTCTTTGACTCGCACAATATAATAAATACACCCCTTGTACATCATCTTTCTCGCTCTAAGGTATGAAATCATCCGACCATTAAGCGTTGTAGTACTATCCCTCTATTTAAGGACTGGTTCATTTGGAAACTGAAAATGAATTATTCTGTTTCAACAATCAATTGAGGCATAGCATGAGTGAAGACAATCCATTCCGAGAATGACATCAAAATCCATTACTTATAACTCTACGAGATCAACTGAGGTAACTTTATGAGATATTGTGACAGGATAGTTTCTTTATACCTACCTGGCTATAATAGAAACACCAATTGGGTTAAACACTGAAAAGGGCTCTGCTAGAGTTTCAGGGCTTACTCCAAAATTAATGGCTATATATGAAGTTACAAAACAAAAAGAAGCTTCAGGGTCCAGTAAAGCATAAACATGTAAGTGAAAGACTTGTAACATACCAGTAACTGTATCAGGAGAATTTTCCTGATCTTGGTAGGACTAAAGATCATATAATCTATTCGAACACTGACCACTAGTAGCATTGGACAGCACCCCAGAGTTGGGTGATCGGATGGAACTGATGACTTATTAGACTGGCCCTGTTGGCGCAACTCCCTACTTTTCTGAGCAACTACCCAAAACTCTCGAATCTGATGGCCTGGCTTGCCACACTAAAAGAACAGATCACTGCCATCTCTACACTCTCTCTGATGGTTTCTGCTAAGTTTCTGATATAGAGGGTTCGTACGGGCACTGTTTACACTGCCTTGGTACTTTGAGCCTGTTGCTTTATCCTTACTATCATTTTTGAATTAATGTACTGGGGCACTGGATGAAGAGGGTGCTAGGGTTGGATACCCTTGATGAAACTAAGGACGGTTACCACCTTTTAACCTTGGCTGGCAGAAATTAAATCTACTCGTCCGAGCTCTTGGACCATCCACCTAGAAAAGTCCATCTTCCTAATCAGTATTGCGGTCTTACACTCTCTGACCATACTATCAGATATGCCAGACATAAACTTACTCATCTTAGACATGTTGTCTGCTACCACATGAGGAGAATATCTAGCTAACTGAGTAAAATTGAGGGAATACTCCTTCATGCTCATGCTTCCCTACCTCAAGTTAATAAATTCTAACACTTTGTCCTCCCTCAAATCCAATGGGATGAATTTGTCTAAGAAAGCCGTAGAAAACTCATCCTATTCTACAGGCCCGACATCAACACCCCTATCTACCTTCCACTACTGAAACCAAGTATGGGAAACATCCTGCTACTGATATGTAGGCAACTCAGCACTCTCACTGGATGTCACCCCCATAGCATCCGTTACCTTTTGAATCATATCTAAGAATTCCTATGGACCCTCTTCAGACTTGGATCCCATGAAGGAAGAAGGATTCATTCGGGTGAAGTCCCGAATTTTGGTTGCAGCAGTATTGGCCACTAGGTTGGCCTGAAAAGCCACTAGTCGTTCATTCTGTGCTACTACAAAATTTGCTAGAGTGGTGAATGCAACCCTAAATTCTGCGTTAGAGAAATGCACGTCCAGAGGGTCTTCCTGGACAGGCGGAGGTGCTGGCTAGTTTCCTTTTCCTCGTCTGTTATTCTGTTCGGGAGGCATGTTCTATAAACGAATGGATGAAGTGGATTAGACTAAGAGTTTTACTTTATCTCACGCTTACTCGCATTACTTGAATATTGAAAAAGGAAAACTTTTACTAAATGCCTTGTAGCCTTTTACTCATAAGTGTGGCGCGCTATACACCCGTGCATAAGACTCTACTTGACGTGACTTTTAGACTTCCTAGGATACTTTAAAACCTTAGGATTTGATACCAAGTTTGTAACGCCCCAAGAGTACACCCAAGTCATCACACGGTGCTTATAGTCCCGAAGGACCATAAGATAACCCATGAGATGGTACCTACTGGGAACACTGAATAACTCCATTATAAACATGGAAGAACAACTGATATGACATAAGGTTTTGATAACTGAAACAAATACTAAATTATGAATATGAAGAAATAACTATCTGAGTTTGAACAAATACAGAAATCTAAGAGAAACTGAATAACTAACTGTCATGTCAACTGAAGTCTGAATACTAAATAACTGACTATATTATGTGAAAGCCTCTAAACTGAATAACTATTATTTTATGGGACAGGCCTCAACTAACTCCAACTAACTGGTAGACTAAAAGCATGAAATAAAATAATCTATCATTAAAATATAAGGACTCACCACTGCTACTGCTGAGAGTCTGATTATTCTAAGTGCAATCCAGGAACTGGGCATTAGAACCTATGATATAATACATCATAGCAAAAAAAAGGTTTGTGATCCATAATTTGAATATACTGGTATGCTAAATGAGGTAGGCTGGCATGCATGGTTTCATGAACAGGAATAATAATTATTTGAATATACATGTAAAACATGGAATACTAAATAGAGAGCTTGAATTTTGTAGATACTTAATATATGTGAAATCTATAAATACTATGTATGCCTGGAAGTTTGTAAATACTGAAGTTACATAAAATTGGTCGATACTGGAGATGCATGACAATGCATATAACATGAACTGAATAGAAGTCTGTAAACTGAAATACTGAAATAACTGATATCTATTTGCCTTGGTCAAACAATAATGAGACTAAACTATTGATCGGATTATTAGACTAAGACTGTAGGAGTTATCATCTAACCGATAATCCATAATCTGAGCTAATTGGGGTCCAACCTATAACGCTAGTTGGAAGGGTGTCAATACCGTGCCACGAGTACTAATGTTAGCTGTGTGGATCCACTACACTGATGTACTATCTTAAAGGAATAAGGGTGTCAAGCCTAAACTGATGAGTGATGCCTGAGAGATAGTCAAGCCTACACTGACGGGTGTCTTCTCATATCCTATGATGGAAACATAGTTCTGGAATTTAGGGACTGCTTCTAGAGACTCTGCCTTTCTATTGGGGAAGCCTCCATCCCTACACTCGCTCGGTTCTAAGTCCTACTCCCAACTGAATGACACTGAGTTATTTACTATTCTGAGTTTAATTGACTGACCTAGCAATGTTCATAATATGTATTCTGAAGTTATTCTGAAGATACTGAGACGAGGCTAAATAAGCATCTATGGTTTCTGGGTATTCAATACCCCTAGGACTCAAAAGCAACAATAGTAACATGATACTTAAACTTAAGAGGACATGGCATGAAGGATTTTATCAAACTTGTATTCTTGTAGTGATTTTATCAAACACTTGTAGTTTATAGTTTGGTCAAATAATAGGAATGTTAGGGAACTTGTAGTAATAACATGAATTCAACATGAATAGTATTAAATAATGATTAATTCAATGAATGATAACATTAAAACATGAGGAATTGAATAAAAACAATAATTTCATCTATACATGGTGTAAAATCATAGTTCATGGATATTCATGGGTGAAATCATCATTTAAAATTAAATTAATTTGAAAAGATCACAAGTTTGAAATTTAAATCGGATACTTGGACTCCATGGGTGAAAGGAACCCATGGATGAACACTTAACATACCTGGGTTAATGAATTTAAGAGGATTGATGGTGAGTTCTTGAGATTTGACCTTGAATTTGAGAGCTAGGATTTTTGTGTTCTTGAAGAGAATGGATCCCCTTTTGATTAATTTGTGAATAATTGACATATGATGCCCTATTAGTCTTTAATTTCGTGTTAAGGACGAGTTTAGGGCTTAGGAAAGTGTCCAAACAGCCCCTTGGAAATTAAAATGCTGAACTGGAAAACTAAAAATCCCGATTTTAGGCCCTGGTGCGATACGCTAGGATCATGCAGATACACTAAAAATTGACGACTGGGACCTGGAAGCTTGGCGTAATGCGGAGCTATAGCGGCAATCCTTTGGATTTCCATTTTGGCTACCTTTGCGACGCGCCATTATCACAGAGGTTCACTGGAAATTGCCAAATATGAAATGGGACATCACTGCAATGAGGTTGAATTGTGGAGTCTCACTAGATTTTGAAAATTGTGATTTATACTGGCTCCGTGATGCGCTAGTGACCAAAATGACAGTGTTTAATGAATGAAACTTAAAATTTCCATAACTTCGTACTCGGTTATTGGATTTAGGCGAATTTTATATCGTTGGAAAGTTAATTGAATTTCCTATGCAATGACAGGCTCTAAACTGATAAATAATGGGTATTTCAAAAAATATTTATATGAATTCTCATGTATTAGGACTTAATTCATTCTAGGGAAATACGGATATTACACAACAAGTGAGCTTAATTGGTCATTCTGTCTACAATCACCTAAATATTTTCATATTGGTTTCAGGATCTTGAAAGTCCTATAATGAAGTCCATGTTGATCATCTCCCATTTCCATAAAGTCAAAGCTATATCCTACAAAGTTTCACCAGGCCTCAAATGCTCTACCTTAACTTATTAGCATTTCAAACACTTAGACACAAAGTTAGAAACATCTTTTTTCATGTTATTCCACCAGTAAAACTCTTTGAGATCATGATACATTTTAGTGAAGACAGGGTGAACAACATACCTGGAAGTATGAGTTTTTTCAAGAATCCTTTCTCGCAATCCATTCACATCCGACACACATAACCTACCTTGATAACTCATAATCCCATCACATTAAATGTCAAATGCCATGACCTTTTGTTGACTAACATTTTCCTTAATATGCATTAAAATGGGGTCTCAGGTCTGCTTTTCCTTAACCTCGGAAAATAGGGATAATTTAGCTACCTCTTGTATAAACACCCTTCCATCTTCAAAGTCTAAAATTCAAACACCCAAATTAGAAAGCCGATGGATATCCTTCACCGTATTCCTCTTTCCTTCTTCCACATGAGAAAGACTATGCATGGAAAAACTACTAAGGTCATCAACCACCACATACTTCAACAATTCCAACCACGACCTCTACCTGAGATTTATCTCCTTTTAAGTGGACACATACTACAAACTCTTGTGATTAGTAAAGATGTAAACATGCAATCCATAAAGATAGTGATGCCAGATTTTGAGTGTAAATACCACTGCCGCTAACTCTAAATCATAGGTGGGATAGTTCTTCTAATTCACCTTTAATTGTCTAGAAACATAAACTAGAACCTTACTATGTTGTATAAGTACACACGTAATTCCTACCCGGGATGCATGACAATACACAACAAAACCCTCCATACCCTTTGGGAGGGTCAAAACAGGTGTAGTAGTCAACTTGTTCTTCAGTTTTTCAAAACTACTCTCACCAGAGTAAGACCACAAAAATTTCACTTTCTTCTGAGTCTATAACGCCTCATAGAAATCTCAACTTAATACCACACTTAGTAGCATGCTTAAAAGATAACTACTTGAAATTTTTCTCAGTGTTAAAAAAGACTTAGTCATATTTTAAGTTTTTAAACTTTGATGATTTTATTTTCGGCCTTTCCAGCCATAGAATATAAATTTTTAAGTTGATTCATGATCAGGAGTGTCAAATGTACATCTCGGGTAAGTTTTGAAATTTTTGGATAAGCGTAAGGACACCTTTGGAAGTCCAAAACAGTAGCTACCCGTATCTTACGGTGTATGCTCCAGTTCATACTTGAGGTAGCCTGCAATAGATCATGTGGTGCATTCTCCAATTCGGTGCTCCAAAACATGCGACGCACGCTCCATAGCACGCTTCCTTATTTTCCAGGTTCTTATTCTGCATATTTGAGGGTAATAGGGTCATTTACCTCACCCAAAAACTATCCAAAACAAATGATTAAAGCCCTCAAAGAGAAATTGTTACATTATTAGTCTCTTTTCATCTTTAAGAAAAAACTAGAGACACAAAGATTAAGAATCAAGCTTTTAAGTCAAGGTTTCCAAGGAAAAAATCAAGATTCGAGTTCTATCCTTCAAACTAAGTAATCTAAGGTATGTGGGACTATTCCTAAACTCCATGTGAATGGATTTTATTGTTTTATCAAGTATAATTATTTACAATAATGTTACGAATTGAGGATTTTTGACCATTATTTCGAAAAGTATGTCATATAGATCATTTTGATGAAAGTGTGTTCATTGTGTTGAATCTTTTAGTGTAAATAGAATTATAACCCTCATGTATATGTATTTATAATTTGAAAGGTTTAATTGAGAGTATGAATAATGAATTCCCTATCTTGTTACGAATTATGGGTTCTATTTGCTTTGTGAATGATTTTGAATGCATGAAACTTAAGTTTGAAATTAAGTTTCCTAACATCATGGTATTGACATGTTTTATGAGATGGTAAGGGGGGGTTTTCTTAACATAACTATCTTCATTGTATTTAAAAAAAAAATTGCATGCTAATGAATAATTGACATGGCCACCACATGTTTGAGTATTGGGAAAATTGAGAATTTGCATAAAGATTCCATGAGGTTTCAAAATGATGACTCTCTTGTGATGTTATAATACTTTGGTGGTCATTTACATGTTTTGAATGGGATGGGCTATGAAATTGATAGGATATGAATGTCTTGCAAGTCTGTGTATGATGATACCTGGTGATGATATGCCCCTATGATTTTTTAAGCATCTAATGATTTTATATATGAATAATGTTGTTTAAAGAAATAAAAATTAGGCCTAAAGAGAGGTAGATGGTTACCCTAAAAAGGCGTTTGAGTGTAACGGCTCATCGCTGGAAACCGAGTTTGCCGATTCGGGTGATATGATTGGCTAATGCCAATGTATACTTATACTTGAGACATAGGTATAGTAGAATAGTTATTAGGACTCCAATCTTTGTGGCACACTTGGATTGGGGGATTGGCCGCTGAGTCTAGAGCGGATTTTATATAGCATGTGGGATTGTAGAAATATAGGGAGTACCATCTATCTCAGGTTTAAGATAAAGTGTGAGTCTTGATTTCAAGAAAGAATTCAAAAATTTCTAAATTATGCCCATGCGTTTTACTGATTTTGTGTGTAATGTTATATAAAATTCCCTCATCTATGTTATGAAATAAAAATGTTATTTTTGGATTGTTTCACATACCAGTATAATTGTATAGACCCCCTATATTTTAGGATTTGAGCCTCCCTTATTTCAAAAGGCCTAATTATAAGTTATTGTTATTTTTTTTATTTATGGTCTGACTGGGGGCCTTGTCCCAGTTTTTAGACATATGTTGGTTCTCATATTGTTTGAGATTTCGTAGAAAGGTGTCATATGTTTTGAATGTTAAGAATTTTCTTCAAATTGTTCAAGTGATTTATGAGATTAACCATGAACTTGTAAACTGAGGTATTTAACATTAAATAATACCGGTGGCTTCGTGATAAAAATGATAATCTGAGTATGGGGATAAAATCATGGTTCTGACTGACTTGTTACTTCAAAATCTGAAATCATATAATTCACATAGGTATCGGGTGTTCATAACCCCCCAACACTGAATGATTCATAAAATATAATATCAAGCTTGAAATACCGTAATATGTAATCATAGTTCAAAGATCCAAAACATATATATTTTATCAAATATATGAAAATCATGAACTCGAACATGAGAATGTCTAAAAGCATGAGGAAACAACATGACTTCATGGGTAAATTCATAGTTTGGGGATTTATCCTGAGACCAATTGAATGTGACATGGAAAATTAAAACTTGAAGCATTGGATAACATAACTTATCCATGAAATCATACTTGGACATGAATTGAGTTCAAATCGCTAAGGAAAAGCATAAAATAAACTCATCTTGAACATATGCATCTTCATTAATAGACTACATATATAATTATTAAATACATCTGGGTTATTCTGTAATTAGTTATTCTTCAGTTCTCTATATATACAGCTGTAACCCCTTCAATATTAATGAGATCAATTATTATTAAATTTGTATCATGGTATCAAAGCTAGGGTTTCTTCTTCCGCCCAAACCCTAATCTCTCCTCTTTTCCGACGTGTGTGCGCCGCCGCCACCGTCTACACCACGCCGCACGGCCTCCCTCCTCCGCCGTAGGTCGGCGCCATGGACAAGGTTATTGATCCTCTGTCAAAATTACCGTCTGGAGTAAAATTACTGCTCAGGAATCTCCACAATCTCATCCCCGAAAAATTATCTGACAACAACTACCCGGCCTGGGCACTTAACGTCCGCACCGCCCTCGCAGCCAACTTGCTGCTCGGATGGATTGACGGTGCGGAGAAGCCGCAACCCGAGACAGCCGAGAAGGACGGCGTCAAGCTCCCAAATCCCGACTACCTTCCGTGGATGATCGTAGACACTCAGATCCGAGCCTGTCTTCTCGCAGTTATTAGCCCCTCTGTGCACAAACACGCCCGGGGTTTTCTCACATCGGCTTCACTTTGGGATGCACTAGCCACAAGGTACAACTCTGTGTCCACGGCTCATATTTTTCAGTTGCGTGACAAATCGCATACTCTTCGGAAGGGAACGAAGACGATGACTCAATACCTTGATGATGTGGCCTCTATTCTGTCTGACCTAGATGCTGTGAACGAGATTATTCCTGAACGAGACGTGGTGAATGCCGTGATACGTGGTCTTCCGGCTGGCTATTCCTCTCTCAAACAGCATATTCGCCTCTCGCCTGTCGAAATCACTCTGAATCAACTGTCTGGATGGCTTAATGCAGAAGAATTGAATCTAGACATGGAACACAAATTACTGCTCGGAGAAGCCAGTTCCACCCCTGGCGTCACGGCTCTTTACTCGGCTGGCAGCGGAGGCTCGGCCAGGGGTCGCGGTGACGATCGCCGTAACCAAGGGCGAGGCAGCGGCGGCGGTGACCGTCGAAACACCGGGCAGCAAGGCAGAGGCGGGCCTCCACCGAGGGACGACTTCCAGTCAGGCCGCGGACAGGGACGAGGAAACCAGCGGATGCCCACACGAGATCTTCCGACGTGCCAAATTTGTGCTAAACGGGGCCATTCTGCGGCTAATTGCTGGTATCGTTATGATGACTCACAGAATGTAAATAGCCAGTCCGGAGGATCAAGGGCGATGCATGCGTCCACAAACGCTCAATCTGGCGATTGGTATCTAGACACAGGTGCTAACACCCATGTGACGTCGGATTATTCACAACTTCAAGCTCCTCATCCGTATCATGGCTCAGAAACTATTACAGTAGGCAATGGTCAATCCCTTCCCATCACAAACACCGGCTCTGGGTATGTCTATACCCCAAATGGTAAATTTCATCTCTCAACCCTTCACCACGTCCCTTCTCTCACATCCAATCTTTTATCTGTTTATCGCTTTACTAAAGAAAATAACTGCACCCTCATTTTTAATGACACCAATTTCCAGATAGTGGACAATACCACGAACCGGGTGCGGTACACGGGCCGCTGTGAGAATGGGCTATACACTCTTCCATCCAGGTCTCCGTCTGTTGTGAGTCAAGCCATTCTCTCGTCAACCTGGCATCGCCGGCTTGGGCACCCATCATCCGCCATCACCAAATCCATTTTATCTTCCTTAGGTTTTAATTTTTCAGAAAAATTACATTGCGAGTCCTGTTCAGTGTCTAAATCTTGTCGTTTACCTTTTTCACTGTCTGAACACAAGGCCACTGCGCCATTTCAATTAATTCATTCTGATGTTTGGGGTCCAACCTCAGTTCCTTCTGTTCAAGGTTTTCGTTATTATATCTGCTTTGTTGATGATTACAGTAAATTCACTTGGCTTTATCCTCTGAAATTTAAATCCGAAGCTTATACTATTTTTGTAAACTTTGACCGAATGGTTAAAAATCAATTTAATGCCAAAATCAAAATTTTTCGAAGTGACAATGGCAAAGAATTTGTCAACAATGCATTTGGTGTTTTTCTTCAAAATCTAGGGGCTCTTCATCACACTTCATGTCCATATACCCCTGAACAAAATTGCGTTGCTGAGCGCAAACACCGTCACCTAATAGAAACAGTTGTTGCGCTCCTCCATGATTCCACCTTACCTGTTTCCTTTTGGGTTGATGCCCTTGCTACTGCCAACTACCTCATAAATCGCATGCCCACTCACACTCTCTCCAACTCCACTCCATATGCCCGTCTCTACAATCATCCACCCGACTATATCCATCTCCGCCCGTTTGGGTGTCTAGTTTATCCCTGGTTGCGTCCGCACACTCAACATAAACTTCAACCTCGGTCCACCCCTTGTGTCTTTCTAGGCTATCATCCCACTATCAAAGGTTACAAATGTTTCGATCCTGTATCTCAGAAAACATATGTTTCCCGTCATGTTCGTTTTGTGGAGGAACAATTTCCTTACACAAGTCTTTCCTCTACTCCATACTCCCCCAATCCACTTGGCGTTGTGCCATTATTTCCGTCCTTTTCTCACGCTCATGCTCCGGCTCACTCGGCACCTAACCCGGTACCCCACTACACCACTACCCACCCAAAACCCCAAACCTCCCACCCGAACACCCAGCCGACTGCCACACAACCCACCACTTCCCTACATCATACTCCTAACACACATACAGCCACCCCATCCACCGCTGCACATCCCAGCTCCCACGGCAGCCCCACCCAACCCCCGCCCACACATCATACAACTCCACCACCCCTTCCTAATCACCCTCCACTCAACACTCATCCTATGACAACCCGAGCCAAGGCCGGTACCTTCAAACCCAAAGCCTACCACACTCAAATACCCTTTGATGCACATCCCACAACTGAGCCTACTACCTACAACCAAGCCTCCAAAAATAGTTTCTGGTGCCAAGCTATGGATGAGGAATTTCAGGCTCTGAATGAACAACGTACATGGGATTTGGTACCTCTGCCTAGTAACCGAAAGTCTATTGGGTGCAAATGGGTGTTTCGCATCAAACGAAATTCAGATGGATCTCTTTCTCGCTATAAAGCACGTCTGGTTGCAAAAGGGTATCATCAGGAGTATGGTGTGGATTATAAGGAGACCTTCAGCCCTGTTGTTAAGCAACAGACTATTCGTCTGGTCTTGTCTCTTGCTCTTCACTATGATTGGCCGCTTCATCAGCTAGACGTCAGCAATGACTTTCTTCATGGTCATCTTGAGAAAGAAATCTATATGGTTCAGCCACCGGGATATGTTAATCCCAACCGTCCTCACTATGTTTGCAAGCTTCGCAAATCACTGTATGGCCTGAAACAGGCCCCTCATGCCTGGTACACACGTCTCTCTACTTTTCTGCAGGGTCTTGGTTTTCGCACCTACCATCATGACAACAGCCTCTTCACCCTTCACTGTTCTCGAGGGACAGTCATCATTCTTATCTATGTGGATGATATTGTTATTACAGGCAGCTCGTCATCACTCATCACTGAAATTACTGAAGCTATGCATCGTGACTTCAAACTTAAGGACCTCGGTCCTCTGGAGTTCTTTCTTGGCCTCGAACTCATCCGCAAATCGGGAACCATATTGATGCATCAGACAAAATATACCCTTGAACTTCTAAATCGGGCTGGAATGACAGACTGCAAACCCGCGGTCACTCCCATGGCAGTCCGCCAATCCCCAGGGCCGAATACTCCCTTTGCCGATCCTACACTATATCGGAGCCTCGTCGGTGGACTTCATTATCTTGCTGTTACTCGTCCGGACATCCAATATGCAGTCAATCGAGTCTCCCAATCAATGCATGCTCCCACAGAACAACACTTTCAGGCCTTGAAACGCATTCTGCGCTATCTTCAAGGTACTCTTCACTGTGGAATTTTATTTCAAAAGGGCTCGTTTGATATATCTATTTTTTCTGATTCGGATTGGGCTAACGACAAAGATGATCGAAAGTCCACTACTGGATATATTGTTATGATGGGACCGAATCTGATTTCCTGGTGCACCAAGAAGCAAACGCGAGTGTCCCGTTCCTCCACAGAAGTAGAATATCGTGCCATGGCTGCGGGTGTTGCTGAAGCCATGTGGTTACGATACCTTACGGATGCACTTGGCATTCCCCCGACGAAACCACAGATTTATTGTGACAATCAGTCCACTATTTGTGTTACCAAAAATCCAGTCCTTCATGATCGTATGAAGCATGTTGGGTCTGACTGTCACTTTGTTCGCGATGAGGTACTTGCAGGAGCGATGGCCACGCACTATGTCCCATCTACTGACCAGCTTGCTGATATTCTCACCAAGCCTCTTCCGTTACAGCCTTTTCAGTCTCTCTGCTCCAAGTTGCCCCTCGTTACCGCTGATCAGCTTGCGGGGGGATAATAGACTACATATATAATTATTAAATACATCTGGGTTATTCTGTAATTAGTTATTCTTCAGTTCTCTATATATACAGCTGTAACCCCTTCAATATTAATGAGATCAATTATTATTAAATCTGTATCATTCATAATAAAAGAAATCTCATCTTTTTAATCAAAGAATAGTTTTTGGGGTCCATGGGTGAAAGGGATCCATGAATAAACTCCCACATACTTTAATTAGATGAATTCTTGAAGAAATCTTGAAATTGAAGAATGAATCCTGCAGACACGTGATTTTTGACCCTCCCCGAATTTTCATCAATTTTTTGGCATTAAATATTTATATTTTTTTCGATATTTATTAAAATATTATTTTATTTTTTTAATTAATTTTAGAGGAAAATAAACAAATAAATAAAGTTACATTTTTGGGATATTTTTATATTTATTTTATTTTTAGTTTTTTTTTCTATAATACGAAAATTCAAAAAATATATATATTTCTTTAATTTTAATAAACAAGCTAGTGGTCTTATTACTCACTTACTTATAGTATTTTATTTTTTATAAACTTTTATTGTATTTTTTAAATAAAACCTAATTAGTTAATATTATTTTATTATTATTATTATTTTATATATTTTAAATATTTTAAAAAAAGTTTCTTCTTATCCTAAAGAAAACTACCCCAACCACCCCCACCTTTTCCTCAACCCCCTCAACTCCCTCAACCTCCCAAATCACACCCCTATATAATATACACACACTACAACACACGGTCAAGAGAGGAAAAAAGAACATTGGAGAGAAAACCACAGATAAAAAAAAGGGATAACAATTGTAGACAAAAAAAAACATGAGACAAAGAAACCGTGAGAAAACAAGAAAAAAAAAAGCGAACACAGTTAAAGGGAAAAAAAAATAGTGACTCAGTGAGAAAAAAATAAAAACAAAAAACAAAAAAGTAAAGAGTGATAAGTAAAGTTCGGAGCTTCCATTCGAGTTTTTGTCTTGAAGTAAAAGCTTTTCTCGTTTGGTTTAGTTCGTCATACAAGTTCTTATTAAATCCTTATACTATTATTTTTATGGTGAATATAAGTATGAATGAACACTTTTATATTATTCAGTACATCTATTTATTACTTTTATATGATTCGTAATCCATTCCTTTATTTATAATTAGATTGTGGATTCGAAATAATATTGATCAGATTAGATTTGCACTTTGAATAGACCATGCATGCATGCAAAATTAGAAAATAATTAATAAGTTTGAAAAAAAAGAAGGAAAAATACACACAAAAAAAGGGAAACTGAATGTTTGAAAATAAGAAAAACGGGCTTGTTTGTTTGTTTTTTTGGGGTACTAACGATTTGAAGAAGTATAGGAGTTGGGAAAATAGTGATGATGAGACTTACGAATAGAAAAATAATAATACTAGTTCTTTTTTTGTTTATTTGCTATCTTAGTTATACTAGTTTTGTTAAATGTAACTTTACTAGTAATTAACTTTGTTACGTGGTCACGTAAATTTGACTTTAAGTAGTCATATTAAGTTATATATTAATTTGTTCGCCAAGTGCAAGATTAATCTTATTTCATTGTTTATTTTCTATTTTTTAATAAAAATTTTATATATATATATTTAGTAATAGTAATAAAAATAGCTATGTATATTCTCCTGGCCTAAACCCATTTTTTTATCTCATTATTAATTAACTAATGTGAGAATGAGCGAGATGGGATGCGGATCTATTCTAAAACCCATCGTATAAAAGAAAAGAAAAGAGAGGAAAAAATCATTTGTGAGGGAGTGAGGCATGTGGTGGAATAATCCAAAACTCGTTGTAAATAAAGGGTGAAAAAAGAATAGAAAATAAATAAGAAAAATTATCTCGAGTTTAGAAGAGATGAAACAAATGTCTTTTAACGCTAGATAAGCCTTAGGCACATTTAATATATTTGTCTCGATTAAGAATGTGACGTACTCATCTTTCAGGGACGTTTAAAATAATTCTAGGATGCAATAATGCACCTTGGCTAAGATCGTTCTAAAATTGATTTTCACTAGTTTAATATAAGAGGTATAGACAGATACTAGATATTAAAAATAAGCGAATTGAGGCCAACAAACATAATTTATTCAAAATAGTTAAACCTAAGTATAAGTTGATAAAAACGACAGTGCTTGAACTACGGGACTCGAGGGGTGCCTCACACCTTCCCCTCGGTCAACAGAATTCCTTACCGGGTCTTCTGTTTTTACAGACCAAAATAAAGAATCATTTTCATTTGACTAGGGATTCAATAAGGTGACTTGGAACACCATAACTCAATTGCAAGAGACAACTCTATAAATAAAATACTCCCTATTCAAAATCACCACTTTAATAGGAAAAACCCTTCGACTTCGAACCCTTCGGGCGAAAAAGGGGTGTGACATCTAAAGGGTGAAAAAAGAATAAAAATAAATAAGAAAAATTATCTCGAGTTTACAAGAGACGAAACAAATGTCTTTTAATGCTAGATAAGCTTTAGGAACGTTTAATATATTTGTCTTGATTAAGAATGAGACGTACGCATATTTTTGAGACGTTTAAAATAATTCTAGAATGAAATAATGCACCTTGGCTAAGATCGTTCAAAAATTGATTTCCACTAGTTTAATACAAGAGGTACAGACTAATACTAGACATTAAAAATAAGCGAATTGAGGCGAACAAACATAATATATTCAAAATAATTAAAGTTAAGTATAAGTTGATTAAAGAGACCATTCTTGAACAACGGGACTCGAGTGGGCCTCACAACTTCCACTCAGTCAACAGAATTTCATGCCCGATCTTCTGTTTTCGTAGATCAAAATAAAAAGTCATTTCCTTGTGACTAGGGATTCAATAAGATGACTTGAAACACCATAACTTAATCCCAAGTGGTGACTCTCTAAATAAAATAATCCCTATTCAAAATTGCCACTTTAATAGAAAAAACCCTTCGACTTCGAACCCTTTGAGCGGAAAAGGGGTGTGACATCTCTGGCTACTCCGCTGGGGATTAACTAGAATTCGAAATTTTAATATTGACTTATACTTTCTTTAATTATTGTTGATATTATGTTTGTTGGACTAATGTTCTACTTGTTTCTCATTTATTGTTTTGATAGTTCTGAATTGTATTATAAATTGTCTTCTCTTTCGCACCCCCTCTGAGTCTCTAAAATAGGATAGAAAGAATGCAACACATGCATCCTACCTTATTTTTGAGATAGACGGACTGTCAAGGAACCTGTTGAAGGATTATTAGTCACACATGTTAGGCGGGGTTCGGATCTGCACCGAAGGTAGAGTAGCACTGCTACCGAACAAGTTGTCCCTCCTCAGCTCTAGTGTTCTCTTGGGAAAGCCAGTCTAGACACCTATCCCTATTAGTTCAAACTTAGAAGAACTGAAACTGAGAATCTGGTTATCCCTAGTAGGTTCTGCTTTATTTGCATCATGTGCATTTGACTTAGCGGGACTCGGTATAGGGGTCGGGTTTGTCTAGGACAGGTGTCTCATTTTATAATGACCAACATGTGCATACTATGTTCTCTTTGACATTTATTTGGAAGGCCATTTGGTTGTTTACCGGCTTTAGGTAACTTGGTAAAATGAAAGAGAGTATATTGTCCTCAAATTTAACAAATTATTTTTTCAAGGAAATTAAAAATATATATAGTTTTTAAGGTCTTCATGAACTACGAGGGTCTGATTTTCACTGTTTAGCGTAATACATAGGAAGCCATAATCGGGTTCGGTGATATTCTTAAGAAAAGTTTTGAAAATATTAAACCCTGACCCATTCATTATTACCAAAGTAAAAATAGTATTGAGGTGGTTGGTTTTTGGCCAAATTGACATTTCGTTGATACAACACCAGGTCCAAAGAACATACAAGATGACCCACAAAAAATAGTATAGGGTTTGAGATGAGTTAGTGTAGACTATTAGAAATGAGGAATAAGAATAAATGGCATGGAAAGTGAGAAATTTGGAGCAAAATATGAGAAACATGCTAGTACTGGGAGAGAAAAAGAGAGTTCTTTATAAGGATTTGTACATGTTTAACAAATACACTTACCTTTAGAGTGTAAAACACAAAATTTGGACATGTACGATGGCCATGATGATCCTTTGGCTCATCTGAAAAGGTTTTGTAATCAATTAAGAGGAGTAGGAGGAAAGAAAAACTGTTGACAACTTACTTTGGAGAGAGTTTGATGGTGATAAATTTAGAATGATGTGGTCAGAAATGGATGCAATTCACACAGTAGACAATATATCAGACCACTAGAGAGGTACTCAAAAATCACTAAACAATCTAACTTCCTCAAATACTTGTATTAATCCTAATTATCTACAAAATATGCTACAACAACAACCTACCCTACACCCTCAACTTAAAATCAGAAATAAACTACTCTAAGGGTTAGGGTATACCTGAAGGCAATCAAGCACGTGGATCCTGGCTCTTCGACGCTGCTACTGCATCATCTGTTGTCTTCTCTCCATCGGGAGCATCTAGCTTTGTAGTAGATGGAGCCCTACTAGATGAGGCACCTACATCCCTACCTCGGATGGATGCCTCCCATTTCTCTTTATAAACTAAGGACTCAATTTCTGCCCTTTTCACCTCCTCCTTCTCCTTCTTATTTCTTTCCCTCTTCTCTATTTTTCTCTCTTCATCACTATCGAGCCTCTCTCTCTTTCCGTTACCTTTCTTCTCATTTTTTTCTTTTTCTTTGGTTAGTCTCCAGTGATGTCAAGCATTGGAATTTCTTCCTCAGATTCATGCATGGCCTTACATATTGGCATCACAAATTGGTGTTGCTGCAACACCCCAATATCTGCCTTTACCTTGTACAATTCCGCTTTGAATCTAGCAAGATCAACCCCTGACATTTCTTTTTCCCGCGCATTGAATTGGTTCTCTAAATCAACAACCCGCTCAGGCAAAGTCACAAAAGGATCAAGGGCAGCCTTGATTCTCTTATCCACTGCAGCAGCAAACTTTTTGGCAAAAGTATGTAGTTTTGCCTCACACCACATGGCTTGTTTAGACACTTTTCGGATATCGATTGGATGAAATGCAAAACCTGTTGCTGCTGTAGGAACTAAAGGGCTAGCTTCAGTATCAGGCACTGGTCCTTCCTGTGCTGAAGAAGTTGGCTACACAGGCTCATAATCTTGCACTTCCACATGAGGTGCTGCACCGGCATCTGTAATTGGAGGGTCTACTGCTACCTCTGCACCTCTATCAAGTCTCAATCATGGCTGATTTTTATCAAACCGTATGGGGTTGTAAGTCTTTCGGATAGGAATATCATCATCAACCCCTACAATCTTTGGCACATTAGTAGCTCAGCACAACTCTATGATAAGACAGGGAAAAGGGTAAGTAGTGTCGGTTCTCGACATTCTAATCTTCATCTCATTAGGAATGATTTACCTAAAATTTAGAGGAAGGTTCTACACCATGCTCGCCACTAGAATAGCTCGGTCATCACCCAAAATATTGTCTCCATCAATGGGTATCAGCCAGTCATTCACTATACCCCACCAAAACTTTGCCTCTTGAGTCAAAGAGGACTTGCAAATTCTTTCATTTGGGTTTGTTACCCATGCAGGTTCTCCTTCACCTATGATGTTGGCCAACCACGAACGTTGTTTTTCTCAGTTTCTAATTTGAGCATAGACTGATGGTGTGGTGTCTTGAGGAGTGATGTTGGGACCATGCAAGAACCTGTTGATAGTTCTGATTGAGACATCAACCCTTACGCCACTCACCTGCACTCTATCAAATAGGGGCCGATCTGCTACTCTTTTACCTGGCTTGCACATGTTTTCCAACTGAGCCTGGTAGTTTGCGTAAAACTCCCAAACCAGTGCAGGACAAAATGAACCTCCTCATTTTGTGGTCCGTCCCAAGACATACTCTTGGAATGTTTGTTCCACTTCAGGGTACTTGCTCAACCCTCTGGTGATAATCATCTTTTCTTCCTGAATTGGCCTCTTATCACTCTTTCTATCAGTTTTATGGAGCCCAGCGATGAAGATGCTCTCTTTCTTGGGAATTTTCCACCTAGCATTATCTCAAACTTTGGGGCTCTTACATTTGATAAGTGTTCCCCGAGATGGAGACTCTTCATCATTTTTTTGTTTAGTGGACTGGGATCCAGATGTTGTTCCCTCTGACTCAGATTCCTCATACCCTTCCTTATCCTCTTCTTTATATACGGCATGGTCAGACTCATGCCATTCAGAACCCTCTTGCTCAGTAGCAGTATGTTCAGAATTTGTACATTCTAGTTGTGTTGTAGTCTCAGTATCATCTCTATCCTCCACTTCAATGGGTAGAGGTGGCGAAGGTTTCTTCGAAATTTGATTCTCTTTTTGCTTCCTGAACAGGGGTTCTTCCTCCTCGTAATCAAATACCTCATCCTTACGACGTACACTTTCTTTAGTTGATTTCTTTGGTGTTTTGGGGCTCTTTCTTTTTGGTGCCATTTTAAGGTTCCTATAGTAGTAGAAAAACCATTGGTTAGTCCACAAGAGCACAAACACAAACACATTAATCATTTCGATTTATTCATGCTTCAGGTTCCAGGTGTGATGATAATTCTTGATAAGCCATCACTACTGTGATACTTATCACAATGGTCATCAACCTTAGACAGTACTTTCAAAATTTTAACAACTTTTGATGACATTCCTGATAAGCCGTCCCAATTGTGATAGCCTATCATGAATGTCTTCATCTCATATCAGAACTCACTTTTGATATTAACTCATTTTTTGGTCCCCATTATTTCTCAAAATCCACTAGAATTTCGAGTGTGAGCTGTCTTTTTAAACCCTGGGCCTGCACAGCAGACCCTAGGTGCGATTTTAGCTTCTTTCCAATTGAACTTGGTCCAAGCATCTTGTGGACTTGGTTTTTCATCTATCAATCACTTACCACAAGAAAAGAAGGGTTAAAGTTAGAGTATACCTGATGGGGGCCCTTAATCTGATTACACTCACAAGAGGAAGTAGGAAATAGGAAGAATCTCTTGATTGTGAATTTCAAACCAATGCACAACGGAACTTGTATTCTTGATGTGTTTTGCAGAGAGTAGGAAATAAACTAACTAAGGAAATAAATAAACTAAAGGAAAAAAATTAAAACTAGCAGAAATTCTAAAAGGTTCATGTGCTGGGCCGGGTCGAATTTGATTTAAACTGGGCCCAGAATTTTAGATCTTAAGGCTTTGGGATGAGGATGACTTGTGATGTATTATCACAAGTGTGACAACCTATAACCAACGTTGGCACCCCTAAGAAGAGGTTTCCTCAAGTTTGGCTTATCTGACGATATTTCTGATAGCTTATCACAGTTGTGATGGCTTATCAGAGATGTCGTCATGGCCTTTCAGCTGACCTCTTCATTTTTTACCTTCTCTGTACAAAATCCTAGTTATAAAAGTAAAAAAACTTTATTAAATATAAAAACTTTGGGTTGCCTCGCAATAACGCCAGATTTATTATCCCGGCATGACTTGGTTTTCTTGACTACTCAGACTTCGCCAAGACAACCTGTTGATACCCCTTTACCATCATCATAGAAGATGTCAATGATTAAGAAAACACTCATCTCATGTTGCTGAGTCATGGATGAGTGTACTTTGAAGTGTGCTTCTTTGTCATTGAACCTAAACTTTAGCTCGTTCAACTACATGTCTACTAGTAATCTCCCAGTTGCAAGTAGTATCCTACCTAAGATGATGGGAACTTCAAAATTCACTTTGCAATCTCGGACTATAAAATTAGCAGGAAGAATAAAATTGGTTACCTTTACCAAAACATCATGCAGTATGCCTATAGGCCGCTTCACAGATCTATCTGCCATTACCAACCGCATATTTGTTGGGGTAGGATCCCCCAAACCTAATTTCTTGTACACAGCCAGTGGAATTAAATTTATACTGGCTCCCAAATCGCATAATGCTTTTGTAAACTTCAGTGGGACAAATAGTACACGGGATGGTAAATGTTCCCGGATATTTTTTTCTGCACTAAAGACCTTGTAGAGATAACGCCACAATGGAGAAGATTGTACTCTCGCTCATGGATAACCTTCTGTTTCTTGGTTACAAGGTCTTTCATGAACTTTGCATATCCTGGTATTTTCTCAAGTGCCTCAACCAAAGGTACATTAATTGTCAATTGCTTGAGCATTGCCATGAATTTGCTGAATTTGACATCATTAGCCTTTTTCTTCAATAGTTGAGGAAAGGGAGGTGGTGGTCTCGGGATAATTTCAACACAACTTCCTCTTTCTTTTCTTTATCTTTCTCTGAAGCATCAACAGGACTATCCAGCTTCTTAGACTCCACTGGGTTTCTTTCTTCGAATTCATTAACAACTACCTCATCATCTACAGATTTGCCCACAGAAGGGGCAGATAAGATCTTACCACTCCTAGTGATAATTTCCATACATGAGACAACATTCCGCGGATTCTGAATCATATTACTAGGCAAAGTACCACTTTTTCTTTGGTTCAGTGTTGTGGAAAGTTGGCTTATCTACTGTTCCAACTACTTAATAGAAGTGGAGTTCGAACTAACGAACTGACTCAGGGTAGAGAATTCATTCTTGATAGTGGTTACCCCCGAGTTGGTAGCCTCAACTCCTTTCAATAATTTTCCATCATGTCCTCTATGGACATCTTACCAGAGCTAGTTGGTGCAGCGTCCTGACTTCCAGGAGGAACATACAAGCCACTCCTGTCATTATTGTTTCTCTAGTGTACTTGCTCCCTGTCTTTATAATCAGGTTTGTCATAAAAGTTCCAACCTTGATTCTCTTGGATATTGCCTTGGAAACCTGATTACTCACATAGTTTTCCTTCTCATCTTAATTAGTAGAAACACTGTACTGAGACTCCAAAGCCTTAACCTTTTCAATCTTTCCTGACAGCAAGTGCTTGGTCAGTAAGTCCATCTGAGTCTTTAAGTGGGCCATGTCTTGGTCTCGCTCTTCATCCCTTCTGCACTGCTCTACAGTCATACCAAAAGAAATAGTTGGGATAGCTACCACAGAATCCCTAGTATGCCAGGCCTAACTCTGTTTAGTCATTCTATTCAGCATGTCTGAAGCATCTTAAAAGAAAGGTCAATGAACGAACCACCCGCAGCATTATCAACAATTTGATGTGTCATAGATTTAAAAGATCTGTACAAAGTCTCCATAAAGTGTAAGTCCATCATGTTGTGGTTCGTACATTGTTCCATCTTCTTCTTGAATCTCTCCCAAGTTTAATGCAACTCTTCAGTCGGGAGCTGCCTGAAGTTACTGATTTCATCCCTCAACTTTACACTTCTGGAGGGTGGAAAGAACCATTCTAAGAACTCCTCTTTCAACTGTCTCCAGTTGGTTATAGAATCAGGCTCTAGCTCATTTAATCACATTGTTTCCTCCCTAGACAGAGACAGTGGAAACAATCTCAACCGTATCGCCTTCTGGATTACTCTCGGATTATCAAAATTTTTTCAAATGGTGATAAAGTTCACTAAGTGCATGTTTGGATCATCACCATGCAAGCCTCCAAATAACCCCTTCAGATTTAGGAGTTGGATCATGGTACTTGTTATGCTGAATTTGTCACCACGTGCTAACGGTGGAGGAATGATAGCACCCGTTGCACCTGCTCCATCCATTTCTTCATCATAGTCATCAACCTCGTATTGGACAAGATATTTACCATACCTTCCTCTGATTGGACGTTTTTTTTTGAAATTTTGCTACACTAGAACAACAAGTTGCTCAGCTCGCCTTGGGCTTTGAGGATTCAGAAATTTCTCATCATCCAAATGTTCATCATCATGGTTTGTATGATGTACTTGATGACCTTGGTTTTGTACATCCACCTGAGCCCTAGCCAAGGCTACCAGTCTGTCAGCCTCTTTTTGTTCTGCCATTCTCCCGATCAGCTGAGGTTCCGGATTAATTGGTAATAATGGTTCTCCGGAACATCTTGTTTTTGGCATAAACAACAAGGTACCTAAAATAAACAAAAACAATAAATAAATGTAAATCTAGGAAACCTAACTAACATACAATTAGCACACACAACTTTGATTTTTCAACCATATTCCCCGGCAATCGTGCCATTTTTTATAACACTCAAAATACACTCTTGAATGGTTGTAAGCGATCATTATCAATATAAAACCGAACTAGGTTAGGGTTGAATCCCACAGGGAAGAAGGTGTGAAATCAAGTCAATTACAATTTAATTCACTGATAGTTTAATCTATCCTGAAATGGGGGTTTAAGTTTCACAAGTAATTGTTTGACACTTTGATTTCGATGTTTGTAACCAAGATTTTATGAGATAACCAGAATTATATTCACCATGGCTTACGGTACATGACAGATGCTAAAGGTGACTCAAGATTCTCACGGTGGTTAGGATAACAAGCTATCTTTATTGATGATATGCTCAAATGTCTCTCGACCTATTTAAGATTCTAATTTCCTAATCCTCTCAAACTTAGGGAATCGCTATTCACTGCCTAGAATTTACCTCAGGTTAATCAACCTAGTTACAACACTGATTATTAAAAGAAGTATTTCCAATTCCCTGTTGATAATTTACTTCCTGTTAATATTGACTTACAACGATGATGAAAATCAAGAAGTATAACTTGAATTGAACCACGGTACAAAACTCCCAAAATATATTAACTAGCGAGAGAGAAATATCATATTTTTTTCGAATAAAGATGAGTCCAAAAATAAAATCCTCCCCTAGAAAACCCTAAAACAAGGCTTTAAATAGTTTAACCTAATTAAGGAAATAAAATCAAAGTTACAGATTTTCCTCAAAATAGATGACGACGTCTGTGACGGCTTGTCATGAGTATGAAAGCATAGCACATATGTCGTTAGCTCCTATGCACTTTTGTATTTTTCTGGCTAAGGCTGACGACGAAGATGACAGCTTATCACCAGCCTAACGACATGTCATGGATGTCTTCAAAAAACTAACTTCAACTTCCATCTTCTGTTTAAGGATGACGACACTCCTGATGATGTGTTATGGATGTCATCACAAAACTGTCTTCAACTTCCATCTTTTATTTATGGCTGACAACGGCCGTGATAGATTATCACCAGGCTGATCACTTATCATGAATTCGTCATCCACACTTATCTTTTATTTTTCTTCACTTTTCAGCCTTGTTGCTTTCATTATTTTTGGTTCTTCTACATTTCAATATTTACTACAAAAATCAAAGTAAACTAATAAAAAACAACTAATGTTTCTCAAGACCTTACAATTATTTAGAGTTAGAAGCCTCGAATATGTTAGCATAGGCTCACACATCAGGATCGATGACAATAAAAGTGTATTGCCTTAAGTTCACCTATTTATTTAAGTATGCTCCCGAGTTGATAGCTGACTCTAGATTCTGTATAAGTAAGTTTGTTATTGGAGTGTATGGTTTGGTAGTTAAGGAATGTAGGACTTCTATGATTATTGGGAATATGGATATTGCTAGGGTAATGACTCATGACCAACAGATTGAGGCGAAAGCTTGAAGGAGAGAAAGGGGAATAAGAAGTCTAGAACCAGACAGTTTGAGTATGGAAAACCAAGGTCTAGAAGAGGAAATCATTTGCAGTTTTAGGTTCGCTCATCTATGTATGCGCCATCTTCAGTAGTGCCCCTACACCTAAAACCAAGAAGAATAAGTGGGGCAGGTCTACTATATTTAGGTCTCAGATTAGTGTGGGTGAAAGGCCCAGTTACCTGTCATATGTGAAGTATGGTAAGAAACACATTGGTGAGTGTGGTAAGAAGGGGTTGTTATGGATGCGGCAAGTTGGGTCACATAATCAAAGACTGTTTGTATGCTAAGTAGGAAAGTAGGGATGTTCGTCCCAATACTTAGGCTACTAGCACACCAGCTCCTTTATGTCTCCCAGTCCATTTTCTGGGAGCATCATTCAGTACCGATGGTGGTCAGTGCTAGAATCAATTCTATGCTTTACCATTCTGACAGGAGCAAGAAAGTTCACCATATGTTAATACTGGTATGCTTCGTGCCATCCATTTTGATGTTTATGTGTTGTTATACCATGGATCACCTTTCTCTTATGTGAATTCTTTAATTGTGGCAAATTTTGGGATAGATCATGAACAACTCTCCAAGCCCTTCTGAGTTTCCACCTTAGTGGGTAAGTCAGTTGTTGCCAGATAAGTCTATAAGAAGTTTCCTATCACTTTCCTGTATAAGATTATACTAGCAGACCTAATAGATTCGAAATGGTATATTTTGATGTTATTCTAGTCATGGATTGACTCCATTCATGCTATGCATTAATAGATTTCCACACCTGTGCGGTGAAGTTTCAGTTTTCTATTGAGGTAGTTATTGAGTGGGAAGGTAGTTCCGAATCTCCCAAGATTAATTTCATATCTTATCTTAAAGCTAGAAAGTTTATATCTAAAGGGTGCATTTATCATTTAGTTTGAGTCAATGATACTAAGTCTGAAGCTCCAACAGTTCAGTCAGTTTGTATAGTCAATGATTTTTCGTAGGTCTTTCTCGAATATCTATCAGGAGTACCTCCTGATAGAGAAATAGAATTCGGCATTGATCTTCATTCTTGTACTCAACCCATCTCTATACCTCTATATCCTATGGCTCTAGTGATCTTAAAGAGTTAAAGAAGTTGCTTAAAGACCTCTTAGGTAAAGGTTTCATAAGTCCTAATGTTTCTCCATTGGGTGCTCCAGCCCTATTTGTGTGTAAGAAAGATGGCTCTCTCCGAATGTGAATCAACTACCTCTAGTTAAACAGTCACAACCAAGAACAAATATCCTCTTCCTAGGATTGATGACTTATTCGACCAGCTTTAGGGTGCAGTTATTTCTCTAAGATAGACCTCAAATCTGTCTATCATAAGCTTAAAATAAGGGAGTGTGATATTACAAAGACATCCTTCAGAAGTTGTTATGGTTTCTTCAAATTTCTAGGCACGTCCTTCAAGCTAACAAATGCCCAGCACTCTTCATAGACTTGATAAACAGAGTGTCCAAGTCATACTTGTACATGTTCATCATAGTATTTATTGATGACATCCTTGTCTATTCCTGTAGTGAGAATGACCATGTAAACCATCTCAAAACTGTGTTGTAAACTCTTAGAGATCATCAGTTATTTGCCAAATTCAATAAGTGTGAATTTTGGCTAAGTTCAATAGTTTCCTTATCCATATTATTTTCGGTGATGACATTCGAGTTTGTCATCAAAAGACCGAAGCAGTGAGAAACTAGACTAGACCTATCTCTCCATCAGACAGTAGGAGTTTCCTGGGTTTGGCTGGCTATTACTGATGGTTTATTTAAGGGTTTTTGTGTATTGCATCCACCATGTCTATATTAAATCAAAATAAAGTTAACTTTCAGTAGTTAGATTTTTGTGAGAAGAGTTTTTGAGAATTAAAGACTCGACTGACTATAGCCCTAGTTTTGACATTACCAGATGGTTTTGATGGGTTTGTTGTTTACTGTGATGCTTGTAGAGTTGGTCTGGGTTGTGTTTTGATGCAGAGAGGTAAGTTCATAGCCTATTCCTCTCGACAGCTTAAACCTCATAAAAAGAACTATCCTACCAATGATTTTTAATTAGCAGTTGTTGTATTTTCCTTGAAAATTTAGAGGTATTATCTTTATGGGGTGCATGTTGATGTGTCCTGGACCACAAAAGCTTGCAGTATGCATTTTCTAAAAAATATTTAAATCTTCATCAGAGAAGGTAGTTAGAGTGGCTAAAAGATTATGATATGAGTGCTTTGTATTATTCAGGCAAGGCCAATGTAGTGGAACAAGCCCTTAGTAGACTGTTTAGGGGTAGTGTTGCTCATTTTGAGAATAATTAAAAGAAGTTAGTTTAGGAGGTTCATCAGTTGGATAGATTAGGTGTTCGTTTGGTTGATTCAGTTGAAGGTAGTATATGGGTTCAGAATAGTTCAGAATCTTGTTTGGTTGCTGAAGTGAAGGGGAAACATGTAAGTCCCGAATCTGGTACCCAAAATGCTACACGGTACTCAAGACCCCGAAGGACCATAAGCTAACCCATATTGATATTTGTACTTGTATACTAGATAATATACTGTATAATGCAAAAAACATGAACTAAAAGTCCATAAGGTTCAAAACTGTACATTAAGATTTACTGAACATGATTAACTGGATTGACTGGACTGAGTTAACTGAGTTTCATTGACTGACAAAATGTTACTGAGGTCTGATAACTGACTAAGATTTACTAAAGTTACTGAGTTTTCCTAAGTCATGAGACTGATTGAATTCTACTTAACACGGCTTGACTGAGAGTATCGTGAAAACATGACATAGGCTCTAGGCATATAGCTAAATTGTTGGGTACAAGTACCCCCAGGACTCGATGGAAAGAA
The DNA here is from genome assembly GCA_030864215.1 of Capsicum pubescens. Lineage (NCBI taxonomy): Eukaryota > Viridiplantae > Streptophyta > Magnoliopsida > Solanales > Solanaceae > Capsicum > Capsicum pubescens. Next base: position 380,993,925 of record CM061548.1, on the reverse strand, counting down.
ACTAACAAAGTATGACTTTCTTGAATACATGTCCAACATCACAATCCCTAATTCATTTATTAAGGCATTTCGTCAAACAATTGATATGCATAAACTTGTACATAAATGGGAATTTCGTACTATCATACTAGTGGGGTACTTTTTCTTCACATAGGCATTCAATCAAACACAAGGTGATCATCGTATGTAGACAACATCACACAACAAGTAAACATCATGATTCAACTCTAATTTGACCATTCAAGGGTTTAATCGTGGATTCACATGAAACTTACACCTATAATAATCAATTCCACTTACAATCATCACAAAACATGGAATAGAATTCAATTGGTCATTATCAACATGATAAAAAACAAACCAAACATGAAATTCATAAAAATCCATACACTTGAACTTTAAAAATATATTTTTGGGCTTCATGGACGATAGAAGTCCATGAATAAACACTATGCATACCTGGGTGAGTGATTTCTTAAAGATTTGTGGAGGAAAACATGAATTTTTTCTTGGAATTAAGCACCTAGGGTTTATTGCTCTTGGGGATTTATCCTTGAGATAAACCCTATTTTGTTGTTGTAGAAGAATAAAGAACTTATGATCTATGATAAGGTGTAATTAGGGGTTAAATTGGGTGGAAAAAGACCCAAATACCCTTTTAAAAATGGCTTTAAAATAACTGAATGGGATGTGCGATGGCTCATGCGACGGTCCATCACTAGCTCGATGGCCTGTCATTTCAACCATCGTAGGTAGGCCAGGATAGGGACTCACTGCGTAAGTAGAGACGGCTTGGGCAACAGTCCATCGCAAGTTCGACGGTCCATCAACCTGTCCATCACACCTTATCTAGAAGGTTGCCTCACTACCTTAGTTATGACGGTCAAGACGATGGACCATGGTGATGGTCCATCACTAGGTCGACAGTCTGTCAACCTGGCCGTCGCACCTGGGCGATTCTGACAGCTTTGAGTAAAACGTCCATAACTTTTTACTCCGATACCAAATTTAGATGAAATTGGTATCTTTGGAAAGCTAATTCAATTTCCCACATGATAAAAAGTGAAATTATTAAAAATTCCATGTGCACAAAATGGGATTTATCTTTCAAAGTAAATTTCTAACATTCTTGATATAATTTCAAGCTAGGAAAAAATATGGGGTATTACAAAAAAAAATAAGGACTCCATTTTGGTTTAGTTGAATGAGTCAGTCATAGATCATAAAGTAGAAGTTTTCTCCCAAGGGGGAAATGGTGTGTTACTCTACTAGGGTAGATTGTGTTTGTTGTGTGTTAATGGTTTGAGAGAGAAAAATGTGTAATGGATTAAAGAGGGATATTATTGAGTTTGTAGCCAAGTGTGCTAATTTTCAATAGGTTAAGGTTAAGTACCAAAATCCTGGTGGTAACCTGTAAGAGTGTAGCATTCCTACTTGGAAGTGGGAAAAGGTAAACATGGACTTAGTAATAGGGTTACCCCATTTGCGTTGTTAGCATAATTCGATTTGGATTATTACAAATAGAATGAAAAATCACCCTATTTCTTTCCAGTTCATACTTCCTGTTCAGCCGAGGATTATGCTAAGCTTTATATCAGAGATTTGTTCAAATTGCATGGTGTTTTTTTGTCCATCATTTCAGATAGGGGTACTTAATTTATCTTTCACTTTTGGAAAGCCTTTCAGAAAGATCTTGGTTCCCAAGTTCATCTTGGTATTGATTTTAATCCTAAGATAAATGGTAAAGTAGAGAGGAAAATTCAAACCCTAGAGGACATGTTGAGAGCATGTGTTATTGATTTCAAGGGTAGTTGGTATGATCATTTGTCATTGATCGAGTTCACCTAGAATAACAATTATCATCCTAGTATCCAGATGGCTCATTTTTAGGCTCTTTATGGGAGAATATATACGTTACCTATTTATTTGTTTTAGGTAGGTGAAGCTACATTAAAGGGCTACATGTGGTGTTTTAAGCTATGGAAAAGTTCAATTGAATTGAGAGAGGCTTAAGGCAGCTCAGAGTTGTCAGAAATCTTATGCAAATGTGAGGAGAAGGGATCTTAAGTTTGAGGTTGGTGACTTAGTGTATTTAAAGATTTAAACATGAAAGGGGTGAAGAGATTTGGCAATAAAGAGAAACTTAGTCGATGATATGTTGGCCATTACAGAATATTGAGTCGTGTTAGGAAGGTAGCATATGAGCTTGAGTTGCCCATCGATTTGTCATCCGTTCATCCAGTGTTTCATGTATCATTTGTTAAGAAATGTATTGGTGATCAAGTTGTTATAGTTTCATTGGAAAACACCAAAATTTAGGATAGCCTTTCTTATAAAGAAATTCCAGTTGAGATTCTTGATCACCAGATTTATAGACTAAGGAACAAAAAAGTTTCCTTGGTTAAAGTTCTTTGGCGGAATCAGTTTGTTGATGGGCCCACTTGGGAAGCAGAAGTGGATATGTGAACCAAGTATCCTCATCTTTTCTTCCCAAGATCATACTTAGTTTAAGGTAACAAGTTTTCCTTAGATTATCTCTTGTCCATTCTCAATTCTAGCCATATAATCATTTTTATGTCATTACATGCATTCACAAATCAGTTCAGTCATGTAATCATGCTTCCAGTTATGAATATTTAGTATGAAGTCTCAGTCCCTCAGTATTCTCAATTTATTCAGTTTCATTTGAGGAAGAATGTTCCCAAGGGGGAGATATTGTAAGTCCATGTAAGATACTAGCTCAATTTTGCTCACTATTGCAAGTCAAAGGGGGTCCAAGACTTAGAAAAATTTCACTAATTTTTAGGACTTAGTCATTTCTAAAGCCCCTAAACTTTAATGATTTTATTTTTGACCTTCCCGACATCAAAAAGTTAATTTGAAAGTTGATTCATGGAAGGGGTATTCAATAGTACAACTCGGCTGAGTTTCTGAATTTTTGGACGATCGTAAGGGTGTGTTTGGATTTCCAAAACATTGTCATCACGTAGTTAGCCAATGGAGCGTGCCCCAGTCTAATGGTATGGGTGCCCGCGAAAAAGGCCGTAGCGCGTGGTACAGTCCGGCAGACCAGAGCCCGCGACGCGTGCTCACTCGTGCCCCCTTGTTTTTCCTTCTTCTATTTATATTTTTCCAGGGGTATTTGGTTCTTTTACCTTCTCCCACTTAGTCTATAACACAGGATTGAGGGTCCCAAAAGGCAAAATTGATCATTCTTTTCACAAATTCTTTTAAAGAAAGTAATCCTCAGTCAAGAAAAAGCTCTAGCCTCTTTAAAATTCAAGTTCAAGCTTAAAGAATGCAACCAAGAACTTTTTCTAATTCATCAATTATGGTATGGGGGATTAGGAACAAGGGTATCCTTTAACCCTTGTACCCAAATTGCATGATTTTATGATTTAATTCACTTGTTTTGAAATAGCGTTCATACCCAAATATATATATTGCTAAAGCATATGATTTGATGAGATTTAAAGATTTTAGAATATCAAGAAGTTCTTATGTTTATGCTTTTAACTTACATGATTTATGTTATGAATGAGATTGCACTACCTTGACTTGTTATTGTTGAAGTATTTCTAGATTGTCATTGAGCATGAAGTTTTATTGTGATTTGACTTGAGATTGAAGTATGGGTTTTAAGCCCTAAGTTTGAGTATTGAGACTTCAAGAAGATTATGCTTTTAAGTATTCTATGATAAGCTTATTTCAAGATTTAAGCAAGAATTGATCTTTTGATCCTCATCTAAGAGTTGGAATCCACATTTATTCATTTTGATTAATTTAAATCCAAGAGAAGCATAACTGGTTTTCATTATAAACCTTTATGCTATTTTAAGGTAGTAATATGGGATTAGTATTTAGCACCGAGTTGGGTGTGAGGGAAAGGTCACATACCCCAAAACTGCGTACCATCGTAGGTTCAAATCCCAATATGGGTCGAGTATAGTGACCAATCTAGTTTAGGTTCTCTTCCAATGGAAGTCATAGAACAACTCTACCAATGTGGGTGCGAGACATTGGACTCCATGATATCTCACATGGTTTATGTCAGTTAGAAGAACCTCCCAAAAGAAAGAGTAAAAGTACAGCTTTTAGGACTAAGTGTTATGAATCACAAGATTTATACAATATGCTTTATTATTCATGATTTATTATTTTTAGCTTTCAGTTATTCAAGCTCAAGGTGATTCATTTACACTTGGCATGCATAGTTTAAAAGTTTATACGAATATTGAGTTATTGGTTTACTTATGCATTAACCCTCACATACTCAGTACATTCCAGAAGTAATGATCCACATATATTTCTATGTGCTACATTGTCTTATAATATAGAACTTGGTGCTCAATTCCATCCGCATGATTGACTTAGTGTATCTCAACCTACATCCCAGCTCTTGGTGACTCCTCGTAGTTCATGTGCCCATTCTACCAGATTTTTTATTAATGAAGTACTCGAGTTATTTGATTTCAGTTTAAGAATGGTTAGTTGGTGCTTGTCCTAGTGGATCTCTAGTTAGAAGTAGAGGATTGTACGACTATTTTCTATTTTGGATTCAAAGTATTGGTTTTAAAGATTTCGAAGTTTAACTTTAAGTTAAGACATTAAATTCTGTTATTTTGAGATTTCATATGTCAAATTTATCTTTATTATGAGTTCCAAAGTTGTTAGAAGGCTTAAACGGTTAGCTTTGGACTACTTGTAGTCTTGAGCACCATGTGACGTCTAGGGTGTATTCCCGGGTCGTTAAAGAAAACAACCTTGCAGACCCTTTTACAGAAGTTCTACTACAAAAACCTTTTGATAGGCATGTAGAAGTATTGGGTGTTAGAGTTGTATGTGCATGTTTATTAGTATAAGTGGGAGATTATTAATATATCCTATAAACAATACGTTTAGACATAGTATTATTTATTGAACAATTATTTATTTGTTTATTTAATTCAATAAAGGGTTACATTAAATGGGTCATTTTATCATACATGTGTCCTCAACTTATATATTAAATGATTTGTTCTAAAGTGTATGAGCTTATACACAGAAGATCAGATCATCGGTTCTTATATGTTAAAGTTATTGTTCATAATTGTTATAGTTTGTGACCTAAATTCTATTTGATCTGGCCCTAAAAAGTTTGCAGTGCAACACATATTTTTTATTATTCATGGATTCTATAGTGGTAGCGTAGGGATCTGGATGAGCCCACCACTGATCAGTTGGGAGTACGGGAGATTTATTTGTTTTTGCTCCTAAATACACTGGTACACACGTATTATATAAGTTCAATTAGTGGTTCATTTATGGATGTTCAAAAAATACGTCATTCGCTTCATTGTATTCTCCATCCATCATAGTAAAATTTCTCTGCATCTAGCCGTGTTTTTTTTTGTAAGGGTTTCCACGTAAATCTGTGTGTTCATATTATTTTTCTTTTGCTTATGGTATTACTTATTCTGTTCAATTATAGCAAACTGGTATCAGATAGATCAATTATTTTCTGGGGGATGTCAACCATGAAGTATGATATTCCATTGTTGGACGGTAACACCAGATTTTCACTACGACAGGTTAAGGCATGGTGTTTCCTCACACAGATTGATTTGGATGATGCTCTATTTGGGTTTGATAAGATTCCCTCATCATGAAAAGAAGAGGATAAATGACGTAAAGATCTAAAGTCTCTATCTCAGATACATTTTCATTTATCCAATCAGAGTTTACAAGATGTTCTGAAAGAGACCACTGTCGTTGCATTGTGGTTGAAACTGGAATCGTCATGTATGAAAAAGAGCCTAACCAGTAATTTTCATCTCAAACAATGACTTTACTCCCATCATATGTCTGAGGGTGTGTCCTTGGAGGATCACCTATTTGTTTTTTATGACATCGTCTCTGATTTAAAGACTCTGGAGGTGAAGTACGATAAGAAAGATCTAGGGTTGATTCTATTGTCTTTGTTCCCTGCATCATACTCGAACTTTAGGGATATAATTTTATATAGTGGTGATACCCTAACCCTAGATAAAGTCTATGATGCAATTCTCTCTAAGGAAAAGATGAAGCATCTTATGAATTGGTCGGTGACTCAAGAAGATGGTCTTATTGTTCGAGGAAGTACACATGACAGGAATTTTAGAGGTGATGATAGAAATTGATTGAAATCCAGAAAAGAAACAAAACCTGTAACTACTATAAGAGAAAGGGGTATATCAAATCTGAATGTTATAAGATATAGAATAGAAAACAAAAGAAAGGTTAAAAATAGAAAAGAAACCAACTAGAGAAGTCTGGTGAAGAAAGTTTTGTTAAATATGGCGGTATTTATGGAGAAGTCTTTGTAGTTTCTGATGGTAAAACCAAACCCTATGAGGATTGGCTTCTTGATTCATCTTGCACGTTTCATATGTGTCGCAATCGGGATTGGTTAACAACAAATGAAATAGTCTCTAAAGGTGCTGTGTTGATGGGAAATAACTCACTTTATAAGATATCTAGTATTGGAACAATCAAGATCAAGATATTTGATGGGGTTGTGAGGACACTTAGTGATGTGTAATATGTCCCAAACCTGAAGAGAAATCTTATTTCCTTGAGTACCCTTGATTCGAGCGGATACAAGTACGCTGGTGAAAGTGGAGTCCTGAAGGTTTCCAAAGGTGCCCTTGTTGTGATGAAGAGAAAAAAAAATACTGCTAATTTGTACGTCGTGCAAGGCTATATGATTATAGGTGATGATGTTGTTTCTACTTCCTCTCTATCAGATAGTGATGTTGCTAAACTTTGGCCTATGCGTTTGGGACATATGAGTGAAAATATGATGGCTGAACTAAGTAGGAGAGGACTTCTTGATGGCCAAAGTATTACCAAATTTGAGTTCTATAAGCACTGTGTTTTTGCAAAACGGAGAGAGTAAGATTTATTAAAGGCATCCACTAAACTAAAGGTACACTTGATCACTTTAATTTAGATCTCTGGACATTCATTCTGATCTCTGAGGTCCTTCTAGATTACCTTCTAGAGGAGGTTCTAATTACATGTAGGTTATAATTGATGAATATTTCAGAAAAGTTTGGGTGTTCTTCCTGAAGCAAAAGAATAATTTGTTGCTTACTTTCAAGAAGTGAAAGATAATGATTGAAAAAAAACAGGGAAGAAGGTAAAACGCCTTCGAACTGATAATGGTTTAGAATTTGTTCTAATGAATTTAATGTTTTTTGCAAGTCAGAAGGAATTGTGAGGCACTTAATAGTTTGTCATACTCTGCAGCAGAATGGTGTAGCCGAAAGAATGAATAGGACTATAATAGAGAAGGTGCGTTGTATTCTCTCTAATGCTAGTTCACCAAAGTCTTTTTGGGATGAATCTTCTTTCATAGTTTATCTTCTTATTAACCGCTCTCCTTTAGTTGTGATTGATAAAAAGACTCCATAGGAGGCATGGTCCAGTACTCCTGCCAGTTACTCTAATTTGGGGATATTTGGATGTCCTGCTTATGCTCATGTTGATAATGGAAAGTTTGAACCTAGATTTATCTAGTTCATATTTGTGGGTTGTAAGTCTGGTGCTAAAGCATATAAGCTTCGTCCCTAGATGATCTTAGTGACATGAATCAGCAAAAGTCAAGAACCCACAGTGAGTTGAAGATTGGAGAAGAGTCCACACCAGTGATTACTTCTTGTTCTAGCCCGGAGATTCAGAGTGATACTATTTCTTCTTCACTACTAGTGGCACCACAATATTCTATTGCTAAAGACAGTCCCAGGAGAGATATTAGACCTCCTCAGAAGTATGCAAAAGCTGATTTAGTTACATATTCATTAAATATAGCAGAAGGTATTGATTCCTTTGAAGAACCTTCTTCTAAACCAGAGGCAGTTAGTTGTGATAATTTTGATCGATGGATGATTGCTATACAGGAAGAAATGGAATCTCACTTCACAAGAATGGCATATTGGATTCTGTGAAATAGCCTAAAGATAAGAAAGTTGTCCGTTTTAAGTGAGTATATAAGAAGAAAGAAGGAACATCGAGAGTTTAAAATGTTAGGTACAAATCAAGACTAGTTACTAAAGGTTACAGTCAGGTTCCAGGTGTTTACTTCAGAGATATGTTTTCTCCAGTTGTAAAGCATAGCTTGATTGATCCTTACTTGGTATTATGGCCATGCGCAATCTTGAGCTTGAGAAATTGGATGTCAAAACTGCATTCTTACATAGAGAATATGAGGAGGATATCTATATGCAACAACCAGAGGGTTTTGTAGTCTCAGGAAAGGAGGTTCATGTATGCTTACTGAAAAAATATCTTTATGGCTTAAAACAGTCGCCAGATAGTTGTATAACAGGTTTAACTCTTTTATGACTTCTCATATGTTTAGGAGGAGGAGTTATGATAGTTGTATCTATTTCAAGGAGGTACGTGATGGTTCGTTCATGTATCTTCTGTTGTATGTTGATGATATGTTGATTGCCGCAAAGTATATGAGAGAGATAAGACAAGTCAAAACTTGTTAGTACTTTATTAGCAGCATATTTCAAACTCTCGACCACGTTATCTCCAAATACAGATGGAGAGCGTGACTATATTCCTCGAGTTCCATACTCTAGTGTTGCTGGGTCTCTTATGTACGTTATGGTTGTTCCTAACTTGATTTATTATTTGTAGTCAGTGCAGTTAGAAGATACATGGCAAATCCATGTAAAAAACATTGGAAAGTAGTTTGGTGGATTTTTAGATACTTGCATGGATTTACTGATATTTGTTTGCAGTTTGGGATAAATAGAGATTGAATAATAGGATATATTGATTCATATTTCGAAGGAGACCTTGATAAAAGGATGTCCCTTATAGTCTATGTTTTTACCATTAGTTGTTGTGCTATCAGTCGAAAAGCTACTTTACAAACTACGGTTGCTTTGTCAACTATTGAGGCAGAGTACATAGCTATTACAGAGGCTTGCAAGAAAGATATTTGGTTGAAGGGTTTGTTTGGTGAACTTAGCAAAGATGTACAAGTTACTATGGACTTTTGCTATAGTCAGGGTGTTATCTTCCTTACAAAAGATCAGATGTTTCACGTGAGGACAAAGCACATCAATGTTCGATATAATTTTGTGTGTGAAATTATTGCTTGTGGTGATATTGTGGTAAGAAATATTAGTACCCATGATAACCCTATTGATATGATGACTAAGACACTACCAAGTGCCAAGTTTGAGCATTTCTTGGACTTGGTTGGTGTCAGCAGTTAAGATATGCTCTTAGGGACTTTTGTGGAAGAGATGGAGAGTTTTCTTGAAATGGATTTGAATTCATAAATAGAATTCATATCAAGGTAGAGATTGTTAGAGTTTTTCACCCAAGTGCAGTTTGATCCTGCCCTGAAAAGTTCGCGGTGTGACCCATGTTTGTGTTGATGGGCCAAGGATTTATTTCTATGCACATACTATATAAGTGCAATTAGTGGGTCGATTTTTGATGTTTAGAAAATAATTCATTCTCCTCATTGTATTCTCCATTCATTAAAGTGAAATTTCTCTACTTCTTCCCGTGGTTTTTCCCACAAAGGTTTTCACGTAAATCTGTGTGTTCATCTTATTTTCTTTTGCTTGTGGTATTGCTTATTCTGTCCAATTATAACAATAATCATAGATTAAAATTTGGACAACCCACCAGAATGATTGTAGTACGAGATTAAAAGTAATTTGTCTTGATTACCAGAATAATATAGTTATAACTTCTCTATTTAATACATATTCTCTAAGCTATTAAATATACTTATATTCTCAATTTTGATATAACTATTATATGTATATATTATTTATCATATTGATTTATTAAAATGTAAGATTATGAGATGGGTCAATATTCCTAGTAAATTGGTTGATAATAATATATATTGGTGAAATAATAAGGTCGTTGATGAAATTGATGTCTCGATATAGAGATTGATGATACATCTTTTATGAAAAGCTTATAAGTTTTATGTGTATACCCGGTAGATGAATTGGTGAATCAAACATATGAAATAAGTTAAAAAAACGCACTAAAATCATTATATTAAATTCATCAGTAATTTAATTTATTGATTAGTATCTATAATATTAAATGGGAAATTAGATAAGTGTCTAATGAATAATTTTGAAATAAAAATAGAGGAGTGTAATTATGAACTTTTAGTGGGATGATTTGTAATTTATTATGGTAAAAATAATTCAGGAGGGGGAGGAGAAACATGTTTTTTTGTCCAAGAGAAACAGAGGTTCTTCTAACCTAGAAAGACCATTCAGTTTTCTATTCATTACTTGCCCAGTCAAACGTTGAGAGAGTTCAACTGTGAATTTGGGATCATTGTAGAGGACCGTAGAACTGAAGACGGACTTGCTACAAAATATTTGCTCGCACTTCAAGAGGTAATTCTTGGTTAATTTTTAACACACTTTGCGTGAACTACATGTTTATGTTTGTTGTCCATAATTCATGTAAACAGTATGATTCTGGTATGCTTCCGTTGTGCACTATTTTCCAATAATTCATAGTGAAATGAATATACCACATCAATTCGTTATATATGTATGATGAGATTGCACTACTACAGAGCCAGCTTCATATCACTGATTTCGAGGCCTGAGTATTAAGATATCCTTGATTGAGAGAACTACCCTCGAATGTGCCCTACCTACCGTGAATTTTAATGACTCAGGCTCCAATGCAGGCACCAGACATTAGATACACAAAACCAAAAAAAAAAATCTCTAAGCATCAATATATAACTAGTAACTTAAATATTCAATTGAGAGATCATCCTCAATCACTCAACGGTGGATGAGTTATGATACACCAAAGAAATTCCACGAAATTTTTATCATCCACTTAGTAGACTTAAAATTAGTTCTGGGCCCGAAAATGTATAATCTCTAATCTCCAAATAATGTATCAGTTCATCTTTAACGTGAAAGTTAGTTCAAATGGGTTGAAGCAAGAGGCCGAGTTTACCAAGTCCTTGTAAGGAATGAAGAATATCAAATTATTCTTGGAGGAGGTAGAGTAGATGGCTCTCTGTGATGAAACTACTTGACCAATGACCTACGCTCGCAGTCCTACAGAAGCATACTTTCAAACATATGATGATGGTCCACATACTTTCTTTAACACAAGTAAAAGACACTTTTGCAAAGTCAGCAGAAGCATACTTTCAAAACATGTGATGATTGTCCACATGCTTTCTTTAACGCAAGTAAAAGACACTTTTGCCAAGTCAAATTACAAATAACTTCTCTTTGTTAGAATATATATCGAAGAATGATATAATGGTACAGAAACATATCTGGCAGTACATTTATTCTTCAAGAATAAGCAAATAATTCTATGGTTTGTCTGGCTTCACTCCCTTCAGCTTTAGGAATGTAAATGCGAAGCTTAGCTAGCCACGTGAAGTAAATCAGTCAACTTCGTTGAACCAGGGGCAAAAGAATAAATTTGACCTTGGTGTATGTGTATAAAAATAAAAGAACCTTCAGGCACATCTGAAATACACAAAAAACCACAATTCATTCAACAAACTACATATGAAGAAAGAACGCCACTAGAATAGGACAAAGAGTAAGCCATAACCGGCACATACAACTTGGAAGATAAGGATCTGGATCCAAAGGGTCAAATTTTGTAAGACCATCATATTGGTATAATGAAAACTGTTCATCAATAGCAGTGTGATTGTACTTATTTAGGCACTTATTTTGGTGTACTTCTTCCAAAACACAGTGCCAGGTATAATGATTTGAGAAGGCATACTCAAAGCTAGTTTTCCAAACAAAATGATCAATTATCAACATTGGATCGGTTGAGAGCCGCACTTTGATATCTAGCCAAATAGAGTACCTAAAAATTGCCGCAAAAGGAGAACAAATTAATCTTCAGTTGGATCCAGATAGACTAAGAATAAAAGTCCAGCTAGGGATATCAAAAATCACCTAGAAGAAGGAAAGAGGCAATGTGTCAAAATCTTTGGTACTTTCCCCTTTCTACGCATATCTATGTATGGTAAGTTCTTGATGACAACTAATTTCTACAATATAACAAATCAACCATCATCAGGTGTGTTTCTTTCTTTTGAGAGCATCGGAAGAGTTCCCTCCTCAACAAACATAACAAAACACACGTTTTTCTTTGAATACTGACTGATCTGAAAAGGTAATGATTAATCAAAAGTAAGCACATGTTGTTATATCCTTACATACTCTTCGTCTTTCCAAAGATACCATCTGACAAATTAGTAGAATTTTATTAGAGAAAATTGATGTATCCAGGATACATGTTTTAGAAATTCTTTGATCTTCACGGAGTTATTCAACGTTTCTGATATAAGTTTTTTATGCAACTGCCATTTTGAAGAACAGAAAACAACAAATGGGGTTGAAATAGCAAGGTTGTTAGTATGGGAATGAAGAGAAAAGGAATCTATCGTCCTTCTAAGTTATACTATTTTCCTACAATGTCGTTATTAGTAATTATCTATGATTGAGGCTGTACTAATTCTTGTTACAATGTCGTTATTAGTAATTATCTATGATCGAGGCTGCACTAATTCTTGTTACAATGTTGTTATTAGCAATTATCAATTTTGACCAACACAAGTATAACTTATCTTCCCAATATCTACTTGCTGGAAACTCTCTTCTTAATAAGCTCAAACAAAAGTTACATGGGTAATATAATAGAAACCCTTATGCTGCCTACAGGGTTTCTTTGTTGAGCGTTCAGGGACATCACGCACAGTAAAATCTTCTCGCATTTCTCTCTAAGGCAACATGCCATGTTTCATTTTAACTGCAAAGAAGAATGGGAAACATGTCTTTTGAATAACATCTAAACTTAAAAATGACTATCGAGACCAAGGATTCTACTATTATCTAGAAACCTTTACATTCAAGTCATTACTATGTTCAAGACCTACTCGATTAGACAATAATTCAACTTTGATCAACTTATAGTCTCTTGGACTCACAGGATGGTGGTGTATTTATACAGAGGTGGCGTAGTCGTTTCTTGGTGCTGATATTAAGAAAAAGAAAGTGGTAAATTATGTCTTGATGAGAATTAAGGATAATATAGGTGGGAAGAAGGTAATGGACTTCGAGATTAGTGGTGATGGTACCTTGTGGTACCAATAGAAGTTATGTGTTCCTGATGTAAATATGTTGCGAGAGAGGATTTTGTCTTAGGTACGTAAGTCGTATTGTGTTGTTCATCTTTGTTTGACAAAAATGCATCATGACCCTAAGAAGATGTATTGGTGGAACAATATAAAGCGGGATATGGCTAGTTTTATGGAGAAGTGCATGGTGTGCCAATAAGTGAAAGTTGAGCACATGAGGCTCGGAGGATCGTTTCAAGAGATTGAGTTGCCTGTATGGAAGTGATAAGTGATCAATATAGATTGTGTTACCGATCTTCCTCGATCTCGAAATTAATTTAATTTGGTTTGGGTCATCATGGATAGGATGACAAAGTCAACTCACTTTTTTCCAGTGAGGACTAATTTCTCAGCTGAGGATTATGCAAGGTTATATCTCCATGAGATTGTGAATTTGCATAGGGTACCAGTTTCTATGATCTCATATCGTGATACGCAATTTTCATCTCACTTTTGGTGTTTATTTCAAAAAGGTTTAGGGACCAAGATGAGTCTTAGTGCTTCTTTTCACCTGCAGTCGGATGGGAAAACAGAAAAGGCAATTTATACATTGGAGGATTTGCTTCGGTCTTGTGTGATTGACTATGGTGGTAGTTGGGTTGAGCATTTACCTCATATAAACTTTGCCTGTAATAATAGCTACCACTTCAGTATTAGGATGGCTCCATTTGAAGCTTTATATGGTAAGAGGTGTGGGCCTCCTATTGGGTGGTTCAAGGTTGGTGAGGCAGAGATGTTTGACCTAGATTTGGTTCACCAAGCCGTAGAGAAGGTGAAGGTAATTCAGGAAAGACTCAAGGCTGCCAAAAGTCATCAAAATTCCTATGCGGGATAGACATACATGTTTCAGTTATACAACATTATACATTGTACTTCCTAACTCTTAACTATCTTGACTTTACATCATTATGTTATGTCACCGCCTCCTCATACCATAATCAGTTCTTGTCTATAACTTTATGAAAAATCATCCCATATTCTAACACACATAAAACCAAATTCTTTCTTTTTATTGTAATTAGGCTAAATCACTAGATTATTAGATCGCACAGTCTCTTTGTCTCCTATATTCATTCATATAATTCACATTACAATCCACCATGGAGTCATATAAACACAAACACTCAGCATTTGTTCATACATCAACATATTAACACACAATTAGATCTTTATTGTATTAAATTCATGTTTTATCCATCCAAATTCCATACTCATATGCCTAAGCATGATTTTTTCGGTCAAATCTACATTATGGGTAAAATTACTAACCACGGTGAACTACTCATAAACCATAACCTACCTGGCTCTAAGATGATGCAACAAATAAGTTATATCATGGATGATATTCCTTCTTCTTCTTCACATTTTTAGAGTCTAAATCATCTAATAAGCAATAATTAGAATAGTAACTAATAAACAACTCTTCAAACAAATACCTTGAGAATTCAAATCCACTAATTTTAATTTACGACCTACAAATTTATCTAAGGGTCAATTGATTATCAACCTAGTTATATCAAGCATAACCCAACTCCATTAATGGAGTTTTTAAGTTAAAGTTCCCACCCTTATTGAATTTAAGATCTCCAAATATCAACTTTTACATTTTTGAACCTTAATTTCACACTAGAAAGAGTTAATCCACAAACTAAAATCAATTCTAGGTGAAAATACATATGCTCATAGGGTTTTCCCACAATTTCATGAACCTAGGATTCTAAACCAAAGAATTTTACCATATATTCTCCATTCTATTGATTCTAAAACATAAATTGATTAATCAATGTTAAAAAAAATGCAAAAATCTTACCTTAATGCAGGATTTCAGCCAAACAAAGAGAAAATCGCCCCTCTAGGGATGACGTATGAAATTTTTGAATTTAGGGGAGGAAACCCATCAAGATAATGTTACAAAATGTTGTTGAATCGCTATAGCGATGAGCATATCTCTATAGCGACATGAACCCGCCATGGCTCCCTCAACTTTTCAGCACGAACAATCTTCAATAAAGCAATCATAGCTTCTTACTCAGGAAGCATATTAACAAACGGTTGATTGCATTGGAAAGAAGACTTAGAGAAATTTATTTCGGTGGTTATTGAGCCCCCTAAATCTTTATATTCCAAGACAAATAGACATGTGAAGTTGAACCTAGTTCAAAGTTAGTCCAAAACTAAATCGGTAAAGTCATTTCCACCACATAAGATGAATGATATTTCTATACCTGTACCACAAATATTTTCTGTAACAACGGACGAATCGGTACAAAAAGTACAATGGTGGTGGGTTGACAACCGGTCCTATCCCATTATTCATATATGGATGCTTTCTCTTGGATTTTCTCCTTCATTGTGTAGTATGCATGTATCGGTTTAGATTAGATTATGGGAAATTTCTATTAATTATTTTTTGTATTAGTTTTATCTATTAAATGTACTTAATAAGAATTCTATTTGTGATTAAAGGATTTTTCTTCTTTTCAAGATCATTTTATTTAACTTCCACTTTCATTAAATTGTTGGGTAGTAAGGGTTCTATTAATTAGAGTTGAGTCTGGTGGGTGAGAGCACGATCCATGAGTTGGATCGTGACAGGATTTCAAAGATCATTAAATTTTAAAATTTATTGCTTAGCGTTGTTGTACCAATTTTGATTAGGTTTTGGGAAATCACTATTAATTCTTTTTCATATTATTTTTATCTTTTAAAAGTACTGAATAAGAGTTCTATTTGTGATTAAAGGATTTTTCTTTTTTTAACGGTCATTTTATTTAACTTCTGTATTCATTGAATGATTGGATAGTAAGAGTTCTCCAAATTAAGGTTGAGTCTAGTAGATGCTTGTACGATTCGTGAGTTGGCTCATGACAGGATTTTAAATATCATTAAATTTTTAAAATTCATGCATAACATAACTATTTAATTAAGGGTTCTATCATCGAATAACCTTGTTATAATAATTCGTTGAATTTCATATAATTTCTTCATTTTCATTGTTGTGAAATAAAGAGAACGATTTGTTTTAACTTTATATTTCATGCGTTTAAAGGTATCTTTTGGAATTATATTTATTTAATAATTATTTAAATGGATAAACAACTTTTTTCCTTCTAAAAATATGTTATTATCTTTTTGTACTGTAGATAATAATTTGAATCTTCTGGTTATTCTTTGAGATTACACATTTGTTATAAAATAATATTATTTAATCTGCATCATACATAAGTTCATCATTTACAAAATGAATTACGACAATAACAATTTAAATATATATATTCATATTCATGAGAATATATTAAAAAATACACATTTTTAAACTGTAGATTTCTTTTACGTGTAGAAGTCATTGAAGTAAATATTTGATAAATTGTTCAATACACATATGTTAACGGAAAAAAATACAATTGAAAATTTTAGAAACTAAAGTATATTAATTCTACATGATGTCCTAAGGTATATATTGGAAGCAACAAATATAGGGATGAGTTTCACTAAATTGCTTCTCAATTCTCAAAGTTAGATATATGACGTTACAAAAATGTGATGCATACATTCTCTGCAATGTAGGAAGAAAAGAAAAATAATTGAATGCATACATCTTCACAATTTAACAATTAAGAACACTTATCTCTAAGGAATATATTTCTACTCATATATTTTATTGGCGGAAATTATGGCACAGATTTTAACATTAACCAACTTTGAACACTTGGTGCTCAAACAAAGAAGAGACAAAAAATTGATTGTATCATTTGAGAGATTTATATTGTATTAAATTTATTGTACAAAATTATTTTTATGGGATTTATATTTTTATGGGATTTATATTTATATTTTACTAATTTTAAAATGATCTTGAATATGCATTAATTTTTTAAAAATTTTGAATTGAGGAACATTAAATTTTTGATACATTAAGATGTATTAAGACAAAAAATATTTTCATATTGTTAAAGTTTATAGTAGAAGATCTTAAACAAATCATGACTATAAAAGAATATGTAAATATTTGAAAAAGGACAAATTTAGAAAAAAATGTGAATACAATCGAAAAAAAACTTTATCTCATAAATCAGAATTATTTTACATATGAAGAATACAATATATATCATAAGGAATGAAAAATTCAAAAAGATTTAAAAATTTAGTAAGTACGTAATTCTAATTAGGAAAAGTATGTAATGCAATGTTATGTACAAATTGACAATGATACAAAGATATGACAGTGATACAAAGATACAAAGAAGGAAATTCAATTAATATTATGAGTTTGTTCAAATGCATCAAAAAAGGAATAAACATAATTTTCTTACTTTCTTGTCACTCAAGTGTATTTTATCACTATAAATATACTCTTTGAGTTGAGACCCAACATTACATTTGCATACTTTCTCAAATCCAAGATTAACCATGAGAAATCCTACTGGCCGCAAAAAAATTAAAATAGAGAAGATGAAGAATCAAAACAACATACCAGCGACATTTTCTAAAAGGCGCGATGGCCTTTTTAAGAAGGAGAGTGAGATCTCAACCCTCTGTGGTATTGAAATTGCAACTATAGTTTTTTCACCATCTAAAACAAGTGTTTACTCTATCGGACACCCTTGTGTCCTTTCAGTGGTAGATAAGTTTCTGAATCCTCCACCTGATACTGATAGTCCACAACCTCTCACCAAGCCTTATCAAAATAAGGATGTAACCAAAATGGAGAAGCTGATTGAAGCAGAGGAAAAGCGTGCTTTAAGGCTTCAGTCAACAAATACAACAGGCTCATATGAAGGGCTAAATTATTTTCAACTTCAAGAACTGAGTGACACCCTAGAAGAAAAATTGAAGATGAATGAAAGAGTAGAGATCCAACAAAAAGAGAGTGGTATTCCATTTTCTTTCAAATCCTATGGATATGCCTTAGCTCCTAGAGAGAACATTTCGTCCACTTCTGATGTTGGACCATCTAGATCTAGTTAAATTAATTTTATGTATTAATTAAATTTTATATTTTAGTTTGTTTATTACGAATAATATGAATAATATATTTCTTTTCTTTAGTGTACGGTAATTTATTGTTTATTACATATAAAATTAATAATATGCATGTATTTTCTTTAGTGAGCGGTAATTTATCATCTCTAAATATTAAAGTTGATATGTGAGTGTTGAATGAAAAAATAATAAATAAAATTCAATCAATACTAATAAAATAAAGTAAAATAAATTGAAATACAAAAGATCTCATATTAGAATTGGTACGGTAAACTCTAGCATCCCCCCCCCCCCCCCAATTTGTACTTCTCCCTCTTGAAAATTAGTATTTCTATTATGAATTAAAAAAGAAACTCTCAATATACATTCTAATGGTGTATATTAATCAAAATAGTAGAAATATATTAATAATATTCAATTCAAGCAAGGATTCCAGGATTATTATATTTTAAAAGTTATGGATCACATAAGGTATGTAGTGAAGACTTCAATCTTGGAATAACCTTGTTATAATAATTCTTTGAATTTCATATCTTATATTCAATTTCATTATTGCAAAATAAAAGGAATGATTTGTTTTAACTCTATATTTCATGTGTTCAAACGTATTTTTTAACATTATATTATTTATTAATTATTTGATAATATTTGAACCTTCTGTTAGTTCTATGAGACATTTTTTAGTTTGTATCATACATGAATCCATTGACAACATAAATTATACCAATAACAATTCAAAAATCAATATTTATTATTCATGTGAATATATAACAAATGCACTACTTCAAAGTGAGCATTTCTTTTACGTGTAGAAGTTATTGATGTAAACGTTCGATAAAGTGTTCAAGACATATATGCCAACAGAAAAAAATATATCAATAAAATTTTTAGAAATAAAAATAAATTATTTCTACATGATGTACTAGGATATATACTAATTTACCTCATTTCCCATAGTCACAATCCCACCACATGCAATTTGAGAATTGGATAGAAAAGTTGATTAGTGGGGAGGAAACTTTTTTTTCTTTTCTAATTTTATAAACTTTGAACTCGGCCGAAATTATTGATTCAACTGATGATGGAAATCACTCCTTAATCCTCCATCCCCCATGAATACCACCTAAACCACCTGATAAGACCATTAAGGATGCCACTTTTAAGGACAAACTTCTAGCCAACCAAATCACCTCTGATATAGATATGAATGAAGACTTTAATGCTCCTTTATCTCATAACTTGTTGGAGTTTACAGAAATTGATCATAGCTCCATCATATCTAATGGTATTTGTAAGCAAATTCTGAGTAAAAACAATGTGTACCTAAATTTGTTACAGTGGAAGTCGTTGAATTTGCTTCTAACATAATTTCTTTAAGTCAATCTTCATCTCTCTAGGAAACGGAGTATTGATTCACAAACTTAAATGCCTTTGATGTTTAGTTAATGTTGAAATTGTTCATTGCTTTTGTTTTTCTATTTTTTTTTAATTTTCGTTTTTCTGTCTCACTTTTTAAACAAGAAGAATGAATTTTGAAATATAAAGGGAAGTGGAACAATTTTAGTAACTGTTCCCCCCATAATTCAAATATCCAATTTTCTCCCTTTTATTAGATAATCTAAAAATCAGAAATAGGTCAGTTCGGGTCGGTCCACACGGGTGACCCATGACAAGTAATCCAACATCTTCCACTTCGCACATGGTGGACAAGATGCGAAGCAGTACGACATCAACAAGCCACCGATTCATACGACATATAGTTCGTGCGACCTGTGAGCATCACGAGCTTTACCTATGATATTTTACAAGCTTTATATAGGAATTCAATCACACATCAAAAGAATTCTCAACTAACATGAGGATTCTAATATTCACAATACCCCAGACATTATTCACAACTTTAGTAGTTACTTATTTGATCTCTCACCCTCTTTAAAGAGGTGAACTCGAGTTCATGATTAACTTTTATTTACGCAATTACACTTGACTCTTATATGGTTAGTGTAATAGCCGACTTGTGTATAAAAGTTAAAATATTCATTTTAATCATCTTCCCTTTCTACTTGAATCTATATGTTCCAATCAACTGCTTTCTTAGTCATGCACCGCATTGCCGAATCTCTCTTGGCTATTAGTAACATGCTAAAGTAGCAACACAGACTGAAACTTTAAGAAATAGTTAAAGGTCTAATGGTATTTCAATAAAAAGTTAAAATAACTTTGAGGGTCTCACACAATGAAAAAACGGGGATACATTCTTCCATTAACCCATTGGTCGCTAAGCACACGTGCTATGATGTTATCACTTTATATTGGTGTGTGTGTCTTTTTCTTTTAGTCATTCTACATCATATAGATCTAGGTCTAGACACCTCTAAATGTCTAACATGAGTTTCTTTCTTTAATAATCCTCAAATACATATTCTTAGAGAAACTCGCATCTTGCTTTATAAAATAAATCATTATCGTATGGTGAAAATTTTCTCTTCACGTTCCTCGACGTAAGAGGCGATTGCTTGTGTGATAGAGCCAATATCGCGACTTGTTCGACATACTGTATTAATAAAATACATTTTCGTATGCATATGAGATTGAACATAAATTCAAGAATCTTATTTGATAATAGTTACAATCAAGTCAATTACAATACATAAACATAATCATATCCTACGTAATCCCAGAGCCATAACATATTTCTCAAACAAGTCTCTAGACATCGCCTTAGTAAAGGGATCAACTATCATTTCCCATGTAGGAATGTATTGTAAATTTATTTCTCCACTTGATACTATGTCTCTTATAAAGTTATACTTAATAATATATATCATGTGACCCTTATAATTCTTTACAATGTTCAAATGCTCAAAAAATCTCTTCAACCAAATATCTTCTTGTACTGTAGATGCACAAACCACAAATTTGGATTCATAGTTGACAGGGCTATGCAAATTTGTTTCTTGCTTTTCCACAAAATTGCACCACCATTTTTCAAGTTTATTTTCTATTATACCGTCACCAGCCCAATCAGCTCTTATGGATAAATCAAATCCACTAGAGCATAATGAATAATCAACAGTACCCTTTAAGTATCGAAAAATTCTCTTTATTGCTTTCCAATGATTTCTTCCAGCATTGGATTGATACCTTCTAACCAGAACTATGACATAACAAATATCTGGACGAGTACACATCATAGCATACATCAAATTCCCAAATGCGCAGGAATATGATACTTGAGACATGTCTTGTTTTTTATTTTCAGCCTTTGGAAATATTTCAAGGCTTAAAGATTCACCTCATGCTATAGGAGCATCCATGGATTTGCAACTATTCAGTAGAAAACGTTCCAAAATTTTCATTATGTATGTTTCTTGAGATAGACTCAAATTTTTTTTGTAAAGATCTCTTTGGATTTTAACACCTAGTATATAGTCTATTTCACCCATATCTTTCATGTCAAATGACTTTGAAATCCATGACTTAACAATTTTTACATACTCCAAATTATTTCTAGCTAATAAAATATCATCCACGTAAAGCGAAAGAATCACTAATATTTCATTGGAATTTTTCACATAAATGCAATGGTCTTCATCGATCATGGTGAAATCAAATGAAATTACTTCCTTATGAAATCTAAGGTACCACTGCCTTGAAGACAACTTAAGGCTATATATTGATCTGTTTAATTTACAAACCTTCTTTTCTTGGCCTTTAACAACAATACCTACAGGTTGTTCCATGTAGATTTCCTCATTTAGTTATCCATTGAGAAAAGTAGTCTTTACGCACATTTGGTGTAATTCTATGTCTAAACAAGCAACTAAAGCCAAAAGCAAGCTAATTGAGGTAAATTTTACAACTGGTGAAAAAGTTTCCTCGTAATCTATTTCAGCTTTTTGAGTAAAACCTTTTGCCACCAATCGTGCTTTATGCCTTTTTATTGACCCATCTGATTTGCGTTTAACTTTGAGAATCCATTTGTTCCCAATAGCTTTACGCCCAGAAGAAAGGTCAACTAGATCCCAAACTTTATTAGTTTTCATGGACCCTAATTCTTCTTTCATCACTTTTATTCATTCATCTTTTTCAGGACTCGATAGAGCCTCATTCATAAAATTAGGTTCATCCAATCCTGTGGGAGATAACAGGAAGACATAATCCTCAATCTCATATGATCGTTTAGGCATACCTTTTCTAGTACTCCTATGTAATTGAAGTTTATATTCCTCAATAGGATTTTGGGATTCACAACTCCCACTTGGACCGAGAATTATTTCTTATTCAATTGAATTATCCAGCATGTCTGACGACATTATTTGATTATCTGAATTCAGCAGTTCGTAAAGAGGCTTATTTTTCTTTATTTCATACTTTTTTGAAAAAATATTTTCCAAGAATGTGACATCTCGTGATTCAATTTCATTAGTACTTCCATCTTCCAATTCACCAATGAACGCATATCCTTTGGAGTGTTCTGAGTATCTTATAAAGATGCATTTCTTTTCTTTTCGACTTAGTTTTCCAAAATTACCAAAACAATCTTTAATATATGCAGTACCACCCCAAGGTCGTAGATCATTAAAGTTTGATTTATTACCAGTCCATAGTTCATAAGGAGTAGAAGATACTGATTTAAAAGTCACTTTGTTTAATATGTAGGCCGCAATTAATAGTGCATCTCCCCAAAAAGAAATTGGTAAATTTGCCTACGCCATCATGGACCATGTCATATCCAACAATGTTATATTCCTTCTTTCGGCTACACAATTTTTTTGAGGTGTATAAGGAGTAGTTAATTGTCTGATAATGCCTATTTTAATACACAGTTCTTCAAACTATTTTGACAAATATTCACGACCTCGATCGATTCTTAATGCCTTTATACTTTTGTCTAATTGATTCTCAACTTCATTCATATATCTTTTGTAGCATCCAAGTTCTTTGGATTTATGAGATATCAAATAGACATAACCAAAGCATGTGAAATCATCAATAAATATAATGAAATATGAAGCACCGGTCCTTTCCCTCACATTCATTGGACCACAGATATCATAATGGATTAATTGTAATGGAAATTTGACTCTTGTAGCCTTCCCAAAGAGTTTTCGTGTAATCTTTCCAGCAAGATAATTTTCACAAGTTGGCATTTCAATTTTAGAGAAAGAACCTAAATTTCCTTCCTTTGCCAATCTATACATTTGATCTTTCCCTGTGTGACCTAATCTAGCATTCTATGTAAGTATATCAGCATCATTATTACTAGAATAACATGACATTACACAATAGTCAACATAATAGTCATAAGTTGAAGGATTACAATCTAAAATAATAAAATGATCATAATGATGTCCAAAACCATAAAAAAAAACATTATCTAGGGTAATTCTTACACAATTACGACTAAAAAAACAAATGAAAACCAACATCTAAAAGAACAAAAACAAATACTAAGTTTCATCGAATTTCTAGAGCATATAGGACGTCATGCAACATTAAATACCAGCTTCCATGCAAATATACTTTTCAAGTGTCAATCCCTTTGACTTCAAGTCTTGCATTATTTCCTACATAGATCTACCTTGATCCAGGTGAAACTCGATGGAACTCCACAAACGCTTCTCGATCTCGACTCACATGGTCGGTGCCTCCTGAGTCTTCTATCCACATAGGATAAGATTTAGTTAATAAAACAGTGTTATAAACATATGTAGCACTTAGAGTTCCATTTAGTAATGCTACCTTTGTCTGCTCAGGACATTCACAAGCAAAATACCCAAGATTTTGGCAATTGTAGCACTTCATCTTGCTCTCTTTTTTCTTGAAAAACCTTTTTCCTTTTTTGGAATTTAGCTTATTTTTCTTCTCAGAGGGTCTGTTTTCGGTCTCTATACCCTTCCGTTCCACTTCTTCTTATGCTTGAATCCTGAAGATTTCTTACCACTTAATTCTGCCATAAAGGCATTAGAAGCATATTTAGCAACACTAAGCTACTCATCTTCAAGTTCAACATGACGGGCAACATCAGAAAAAGTTTTGATGCCTTCAAGTGTTCCCAATTATTGGGAAGTGATTGGATCACTTCTTAAACCTGCTACTCATGTGAAATAATATGACCAACATTTTGAGTTAAGCTATCATATTCGACATCACCCTAAGATGTTGTTTGATGTTCTGATTATGACGCTTCTTGTAAGTGTCAAACTTGATAGTCAGCTGTCTGAGGCGAGTGACAGAAGTACCCCTCATATGTACCTCGCAAGTGTGCCCAGATAGTATTGGAAGTAGGAAATTCCTCGTACTCATGTATAAGGTCATCAACTACAGAACTTACAATGATTCCACATGCAATGGAATCAGTCTTTTTCCAAGCCTTATAAGTTTCATGGTCTTTTCTGTGTTGTGCAGTGTTTCCCTCTTCTGGAAGACATATGACATGGTTAATACCTTCAAGA
This sequence comes from Capsicum pubescens, assembly GCA_030864215.1. NCBI lineage: Eukaryota > Viridiplantae > Streptophyta > Magnoliopsida > Solanales > Solanaceae > Capsicum > Capsicum pubescens. Next base: position 380,969,286 of record CM061548.1, on the reverse strand, counting down.
TCATTTTTCTCTTCAAGAACATACCACATTTTACGATTCCAAATATCGTAATTGTCTCTATTTATTTTTTCTCCTTTGTTCAAGTCAACAATTATGCTTTTTGATACCATGTTTGTTATTAAAAGACAATCATGCAAGTATTTTATCAATTATGCATGCAAGTTACACATTCAAGCAAATTATTTCACATAAAGGTTTCATGTTCAGTGTACAATCGAAAGGACACTTAAGAATTCGATCATCTTCAACGAACTAAATATTTTACTGAAATTAGATATTAATTTCGTAGTGTGTATTAGAATGATATCTTTCAATTAAGTCATTTTTAACTCAAACAAATGAATGAAATTCATATAAAAGGAGATAAATAACTTAATATTTATATTATATAAAGTTAATAAATAACTTCATGTTATAAGTCAATCTAAAAATAAAAGTCATTCCACAAGTATTCTAGGCGACTTATATACACCCAAAAAGGCTTGCTAGGCCAAATATCGTGGTAAACATCAATTAATATCTCGCCCCAAGAATTACGGAGAGAATATGCTAAAATAGCCAATGCTTTTAAATTCGAGATTTCTACATAATTTTCTAGTTCTACACGTTTTAATTCAAACAACTGAATAAAACTAGCAACTTTGATATTAGGTGACATCTTAAATGACTTGAACTCTTTCGGCTCCTTCTCTCTTTCCCTTCGTATAGGCTTTTCATTTTGTAATAGATTTTGTGTCGATCTAGGGACACCATTTCATATGATCTCTCGACCTCAAAAACATGCCCTTCGATGACGTGCTCTTCCACTTTGTCTCTTTGCTCGACATCCTGAACTCCCACTTGAAGTGATTCAAGTTTGTCCCCGTTCAGTCATTTCTGAAATAGGAACCAAGACACATTTAGAATGGTTGAACCATTCAATTTAACCTCATATGTTACATTTTCACCATAGAAGGCAAAATCTATTATAGAAAAAAATCATGGACTAATTAAGACAAGAGTTATATCAAGCCTAATTAAATTCTTAAGAGTCATTATTTTTTTATAACTCCTTAAAAAAACTACATTACTATTCTTAAAGTAATGTGAGATACACAAAATAGTGGGTCTAGTCCTAATATTGCTCCATTTTTAACTAATAGAATCTAATTCAAAAAATAATAAATGGTACAGGAACTTTCCTCCCACTTTTTCTTTCTCTGTATTTGGACCATAATAAAATAAAATTAAAGAGGACATATTACTCCACCTAACCCTATACAAGAGCAGTAAACACAATGGAGCATATCTTCTCTTTCATTTTTAAGAAATTAAGTAATTGAGCCTTTTTATTCACCAAATTTTTTTTTTATTCAAAAAAAATAATCATGGGTGAAAAAAATAATCATAGATCCATATCATATACAAAAAAAAATCAGAGGTGAATAAAAAAAAATCATAGATCCATATCACATACAAATAAAAAAAGAGAAACTTCAGATTTTCAATCTGAATTTGTAGCGCAAAGATGTACGTCTGATTTCCAGTCAGAAAATTATGCTTTTGATTCTTGTTGCATTCAAAAAACCCAATCAATATCTTGTAAAAAAAGTTACAGATGAGTTCTTGCCAGATGTGTTTGACCTTTTTTGTAAAAAAATTATCATGCAAACATGGCAATTAACCTGGCTCTAATGCCATTGTTACCAAATTCTGAGTAAAAACAGCGTGTACCTTAATTTGTTGCAGCGGATGTCGTTGAATTTTCTTCTGAAACAATTGTCCCAAGTCCATCTTCGTCTCTCTAGGAAACGAAGTATTAATTCACAAACTTAAATACGTTTGGTGTTTAGTTGATATTGAAATGATTCACTGTTTTTTATTCTATATTTTTTTTTATTTTCGTTTCTCTGTCTCACTTTTTAAACAAAAAGAATGAATTTTTAAATATAAAGGGAAGTGGAACAGTTTTTGTATCTGTTCCCCCCATAATTCAAATATCCAATTTTATCTCTTTTATCAGATAATCTAAAAATTAGAAATGGGTCGGGTCAAGTCAGTCCACATGGGCGACCCATGACCTGTAATCCAACAATATTAAGTTTGTCGTCCTTTCCCAAGAAGAAAATCAAATATTTTACACCCCTTGGAAATTCTCCCTCATCATTAAGCTCATTGTACATGCATAACCCATCAACTTCTATGCTCTAAGTTAAATCAACTCTGGAAAAATTATGAATTATGTTCCACTTATTGATTTTTATTGTGATTACTACATATTTAAATTCTCTTCTTCAGACGATATCAATTTAGTTCTCAACAATGGTCCATGATTTATTTATGGACACTACTTGGCCATCCAAAAATGGGTGGCAAATTTCAACCCTAAAAAGACAATATTAACATCATCTGCTATTTGGGTATGCCTATCACAACTCCCAATGAAATACTAAGACAATCTTCTACTTTAAAAACTAGGCAACTCTATAGGTAAATTTCTAAAAATTGATGCATGTACCAGCGCTATTCTTCATGTGAGATAAGGTTATGTGTCCAAATGAATTTAAATAATCCAATTCCAAAATGAATAAAAATTGTTAACCACATGCAACATGCTCTACGAAGCAGAGTATTTCCTTTGAAAATGTTACGAATATTTGGGTCATGACCAGGAAAGTTGCTCTATATGCAACATGCTCTACGAAGCAGAGGGAAAGTTGCTCTGCATGGAACATGCTCTACAAAGCAAAGGGAAAGTTACTAGAGGAAAATCAGCAGGAGAGTAAATGTGCAGATATTTCTACTCAAGAACCAAGTTCACATGCTCCCACTACAAATGATGGAGATTGGCAAACAATTCTTTTTCCCAAGAAAACAAAAGCGACGCCAATTAAAAAGAAAAAAGTAAAGATAATTGAAAAGGCTCCTCTCATTAATTCTCTGACTTTTTTAAAAAATGCTACTTTGGCATTTAGCAAGACCTTTAATGAAATTAACTCTTCTACTTCTCAACATAGTACAGACACTAGTCCCTTTACAGTTACTAATAAAAAAACTGATAAGTACTCTCTTGAATTCTCAATTTTGCTGACACTCAATTTTGGCTCTCCATACTTAAAATTAACGTATTTAGACTCTCTAACTGTTAAATGACACAAAATGTAATTTTTAACATAATATTTCCAATAGTTAATAAATTATTGATAATCATCATTGTTTTAGGATTTTTACTCATTTATTGTTATATTTTAATTTTACATAATTTATTAATAATTATCTTTAATTTCATTAATTTTAGAATTTTTATCATTTTATTAATATTTTAATATTTTTACACAATCATCTGCATGCGTACACAGCATAGAAATAGAATTTTTTACTGCAAAGTATAATTTTAATTATTTATAGCATAATATATTTTATCAAGGAAATTATATTTTTTATTTGTAGTTGGTATTTTTTTCTGTAATTATACATTGACATTCATATTTTGTATATTATTTAACACGACCAGCGTATATGAGTCGGTTTAATTATTTTAATACACAGAGCAACAAATCAGTCAAGTCAAGGTCCTGTCACTTGACTTGGTTTCACCTACTTATCCATAATTTAAGGGATTTAATGAAAAAGTTGTAGATTTGATGAATAATCCCTTTTCTTTGTTTTTTTTCTTTTTTTAAACACATAGCAACAATACACACAACACACAATTCACCACACCCATACTTCATCAAATTTTTAATTTCCTCTCTATTAAAAAAACACACTAAAAAATACACACACATACGCCTCTTTCCCTCTCCACCTTCACTGCCATCACTGTTGGAGTTTCGGCGAACGGGCTCCAGCCACCACAATCATGGCACCAACAACAACACCACCCCTACACTACAAGCTTTCCCTTTCCATCTTGCCACAAGCTCATCGGAGAAGATCACCGGCGAGCATCAAGTTTCTAGCCACCAATCACAGCCCACACTTCTATCGATGAAACTATTCCACTGATGACATCCACCAGCCACTGGAAAACCACCAGAGCCACTCTTTTTCCTCTTTTCTCCTCGCTGCTCTACATTTTCTCCATGAATGAAGAGCTTGGTTCCATAAAAAGGAATCAGATTCGACTGAGTTTTTTATAGATACGGCGTTGCTCCGGTGTCACACCATTGAATAAATATCGATGGCTCGTCCCCTCTTTACCTTTAAATTTATGTTTTGTTTTATTGCTTAATTTCAGATTTGGCCGAAATCATGGCCACGTTACTAAAAAACTCAAATTTTGGTGTATCTCCATTAACTCCGGTGACCTCTCGACTCCTTAATATCTTTTTCATATATGTTTGAACATATTTTAGTCCTTCTATGTGTTTTCTAACAATTTTCTAGACTGTTTTGATTCTGATGATTTGGTATAACTTTGCCGGACATTGTTGCTCACTGGTTTGGTGCTTGCTTAGGCTGCTTTGTTTTGTCCTTGAGACAACTTTAGTGTTTTTTATTTGTTTAGGATGCTGATTTTTTAATATTATTGGATGATTATTCTGGTAAAACACCGATAATGAACAAATACTGTATTATCTAGCCAATGACATTATCTATCCGCCGGATATTAGAGGCCACCCCAATACAAAAGACGAATTATATCTTCTCAAGTTTATTTATTCACATCAAGTATCAACATATGACCGATGAAAAAATTCTTCATTGATTTTTGAGGTCTTCACAAATAAAAGATGAATATGAAGTATATAAATACGTAATAAAATAAATATTTCGGGTGATGATGAAATTTTTATAACAACGCAAAAAGATTTATGATTCGTATCTTGGTAAGGTGGTTTAGGATAGCCAATAAATTGAGCAGTTACTTCGTAGAAATAACGTACCTAAAGTTTAATCCGAGCCCACTTTATAAAAAAAATTATATTTATATGCACACATACCTATTAATTTATTTTGATAATTATTTATTTGTTACTAAAATTTTTGTTACAAGTGTTTATACTGGTGTTTGGGAATATTCGTCAGGAAAAATATTAAAGAAGACTTTAAATTGTGTTGTACTTTTATATTTTTTATATTTATACAAATATTATCATAGTGAAAACCTTATATTTGGGGTTTTGGGCAGGATATTCTTTATTTTACGCGATTCTCATCACACATTAGGAAAATTTAGGAGGTTAATATTTATATTAAAATTAATTTATATATTTAATGTAATAATTCACAATTTTTTACATTAACAATTATTACGTAGTCTTTTCCTTAAGAATAATTTTTCTTTATTCAATTTTGTCTTCACATACATATTTATATACTTTGTTTATATATATTTTAAGATAGCATACACATTATATTATTTCAATACATATTTTATATTTGTATTTACAAACATTATTTTTTCCTCTTCCCCTTTTAATTAACCTAAGTCTGGCTGGGAATCAAATTAGTGGATTCTGAAGGGTGCCTAACCCCTTCCCTTTGGAATAATTTAAACCCTTACCTAGAACTCAAATTGGTTTCATAGATTAAATAAAGTCATACTTGTTAAACAAATAAATAGGTTTCCTATTTTTTTCTTGAAAATTAGGTGGCGACTCTTATAAAATTAATTCTTTTTGTTTCCATAATGTCTTACTTGTTTTGACCTTAGGTAAAAATTAGGTATGAAGTTTGGAGACTCTGCAGGGGATGCAAGGTTCTAAACATTATAGATTTAGGTAAATATTTATATTTTTCTGCATTTTTATTTATTTCTTTCTAATTTTCTTGATTAATCTTGTTTGTGTGGTATATATTGTTATTTGTTTTACATAGATTTTTTATTTATTTATTGCTTTATATAAACTGTCATCCCGTTTATATTTCTTCCATTTGGGAAAAGTTGACATATTCACACATGCAGGTGAGGTGTGTTTTTCACACACACAAATTTCTTTTAAAATCCTAAATTTTAGGATAGTTGGCGTATGCGCGGAGTGTACAAATCTTTTTCTGTGTGCCTGCGTTGCCTTCTCACTCGAGTAATCCTCTCGAGAACCATAAATCTAGAAAACCCACTATTCATAGAATAGAACTAATCCAACATCTTTTTAGGTACATGCATCATTAGTCATCTTTATCCGAATGTCCAAAGGGTTCATGACCCAAATGGCACGTTATCATAGTCTCTGTACATATTTAAAAAATGATTAGGCATATAAATTAATTATTTTCTCTAAATTGATTTTACTTTAGTAGGAAGATGTAATACAACCTTTGTTTTGCATGGAGGATCAGTTAAAAGATGCACCTTAGCAATATTGTCGATAAATGTGTATAGGTTTGAACTACATTTTGACCTGATTCTTGTCCTGATAAGATACGTACACAACCCTACATTAGGGTTCGGTCTCTTCACTTTTTTTGGAATAATTTCTCTGGAATTCAACTGGGTAATTTTTTAAGAACATTTCAAAGATGCTCTCCAAAAGTCATCAAGAGTGCAAATTTCCAATAACATTAGTTCCTAGCCAACCTATCTCCAAATCCTCACCCAATTTTAGTCCGAGAACACCTAGCTTCTTCTTTCGAATATCGTAAACCATTAAATTTACGATGTATCGATCCCCATTTTCAAAGTAAGGGTTCAATATTCTTTCATTCATAGGAATCCTACCATCTGTAGCGAAATAATTTCATAATTCATTCAATGTCTGACTTTTTTAATCTTGTCAGAATACCGAAGTTGTGTCAAAGCTCTCCTCATGCTTGACACCCATCCTCTCAATCATCTGATCAAAATAATTTTGATTATAAAAGTAGTTCTTTCCTGATAATCTTTCACATTATTTTCACGGATGACCATCACATTTTTATAATTATACATTGCACATATAGACTTAAAAATTCGCCTAAGCTACACAGACTTGATTCTTGTTTCCACAAGATACGTAGGCAACCCTCATTTGGGTTCAATCCCATTATTTTTTTCCAAATGAGTAAAAATTCAGAATTTTGACTTGGTTGGTACCAACACAGTTAGGAGTGCGCGTGACAAAGAATAAATTGGTATGATGGAGAGGAACGACTTCGTGGTAAATCATAGATTCCTTTAGTACCTTTTAATCAAACCTGAATAACACTCAAAAATTCTCCTGCATACATCTAATACAAGAACAAAGCCAACCTCATTATTTTAAGTGCATTGTGTAGTGAACTTTAGACTAGTTCATTGCATTGCATTGTTGATCCAGAACTTAGCTTGAATGTCTGTTGAGGCGAAATTCTGAGTTACACTTAGTTTGGGAAAGGATTGTAGGCCTTTTTTGACCCGATTGTGCCTTTCACAGTCCACAAAATGACATTAAACCCTAGCATTCCCCCTTGATCTTGAAACCTTTTCTTGAACAACCTATTTTTGCCTATACTTTTTTGAGTGCTTACATGCACTATCCCTCTCTTGGGCCTACATCCTTGGCCGCACTAAATACGTACAAATTGTGGACAATGATTCACGATCAAAGATGAAAAAGAAAAATAATATATTATCCCAGATGAACAAAAATGAAGAAAAAAAAGACTTCAGAAGGACCCCCCCTCCCCCCCCCCCCCCCCCACACACACAAAAGAAAGAGATAACTCTAATAAAGGCGGAGAATCATCATCTTAAAAAAGAAGAAGGAAATGTTGAAAAAATGGAGAAAACTCCAACACAAGCGAAAATAAATACAAAACAAGGGTCAAAGAAGCACAACAAAGAAGATCGAGCGTCAAAGCGCAACAAATGTCAAAAAAACAGATACAGTGCAATGCTCATTGAGGAATTAGTCACTTTCAATCCAAATATTTTTCTACCTGTCTCCAAACCTACATTACAAACAATAACAAGTCCTACAAGATCCTACTCAAAGTGTTCTCACATTAGTAGATACTTACATGAAGCCAAGCCCATGGTATCACAATTGCATTCATCGAATTTCTTTCTGAGTGTAAGTGTATATCTCTGGACGTCTCTACATTCAAAAGAAAAATACTCAAATAGGTGTGAAAACAAGAAATTTTTTTGGAGAGGACACTTGAATCATGAGAATAGGCGTAGTTCAAAATCTTTGTTTGAAGCAAGATGAACAAATCTTGTCGATACTTAGGCATGTCTGAGGTACCACTTAAAACTATAGGTATTATCCTAAAATCCATATTGGTTAGCTGGGAAAGAGAAAGGGAACTCTTATAAACACTACTAATTATAGGTACCAACTCCAGTCAAGACACATTGGACTATCACTCCGTTCAAAGTGATATATTACATTTAAATTTGGGTCATCCGCCTTTCAATGAGAAACATTGGAACGTCGCTCCATTTAAAGTGACATATTATATTTTATATAGGTCTTCCTCCTTTCCATGAGACATATTGGACCGTTTATCATGCCCCAAAAATGAGTCCAGAGAGATCACACGGTGTTCAAAACTACAAGTAGTCCCAAGCTAACCCTATAAGCCTTCTACTAAATTTGAAACTCATAATAGAGAAATATAAACATATAATCAATATTGAAATGCTAAATTCTATCTGATCTAAACTAGAATTAACTGAACATAAAATCTGAGAATACTTGACTTAAAAGTCTGGATAATCAACACTGGAAATCTGAATTATATCTAGCAGTCTAACAAGCCTCTACTACTAACAACTAGAGAGCCGCTGGGACAGACCCCCAACTGACTCAATCTAACTAAAAATAACTTAACAGGATACTTTTATAACATAAAATTCTGAATAAATGGGCTCCCGAATTATGAGGACTCACCAACTATTGAAATGTAGATAGAGATGCTCACGTTCGATCACGCTGATGAAACTGAGCACCTTAATCGACATTATTAAACAATGTAGCACATGGATATATATGTGGATCAATACTTTTGGAATATACTGAGCATGTGGGGGTGAATCCATTAGTAAAACAATATCTCAATGCCAATAGAAATTTATGAAAGAATACATGCTGAGTTTAATGAATCACATTGGCTTGAATAACTAAAAGCTGAAATCATAAATCATAAATGATAAAGCATACTGCATAATTGTCGTGAGCCCTCACATTTAGTTTTAAAAGTTTTACTTGTATTCTATCCTTAAATCATGTAGTCTATGTGTAGAAAGGAATCACTATTATATAGATAAACTAAAATCTAAAATCTCATGACTAATACCTGATGTAAAATAATATCTGAATGAAACTGTGAGCCTTCACACTGAAATTCTAAAGCTTTTCTGTAAGTCTTTGCTATTAGGGAGCTTCTTCTAACGGACATAAACCATGGGAACTATCATGAAGTCCAACGTCTAGTTCTCCTAAGGGGAAAACATCACGTTGGGGAGAGGTGTCATACTCTTGCCAAGGAGTATCACCTGAGCTAAGTGATCACAATCTGTATTTGTATCCATATACAAATGGAATATAATCTGAATCTATACCTATATTGGCTCTTAGTTCTGGGGAAGTAGGATGCGCTAAACCCACACTTCCCGCTCGGTGCTAAATACTACTCCCTTTAATCTGTATGCTCATTCTGTGAGAAATCCACTTTAAAACTAGGATAAGGGTTTACTATGATAACCAGTTATGTATCCGTTTACTTTAAACTATAAATAAAACTATAGTTAAAACTGATAAAATGGATTCCATATCTCAGTTAAGGATCAAATGATCAATCTTGATCAAAAAATGAATATAAGCTAATCATAGGATGCTTCCAAGCATAATCTTCTTGGAATATCAATACTCAAACTTGGCCTTAATAACCCATGCTTTAACTCATGTCAAATCATCACAAGCTTTATGCTTGATAATCAAAATCTTGAAATTTCTTTAAGAATTCTAGTCAAGACAATGAAATTCAACTCTCATTGTATGTAAAAACAATCCAAATGTATGAATACATAAAATAGAGATGCAATTCAACATTTAAATGACTTGTACTATTATAAACATCAAATAATGACAATTGAGTATAAACCCTATACTCAAATCATGTATATTTATGTAAATTCAAGTTTAAAAACTAATTTTGGGACCAAGGATGAAAGAGTTATCCTTGTTCCTAACCCCACATACCTTAATTGACTATATTGATGAAGGCACTTGACATTGAATTCCTATTTTTGTTCTTGAAGATTGTTTCTTGAAGTTCTTGAACCGGGAAACTTGAATTTTTAATTATCTTTGAAAAGGAACGGTGAATTTTAGATTTCTTAAAGTGTAAAATTGAAGCTCTAGGGTTTCTTGGAGAGAAATTTGATGAATTATGAGTATATTTTGAAATACATTAAATCTTCGATTTTTGCGATTTGGCGATTGGTAAAACACAAAACTGCCCTTGGGGATTTAAATCTCGCAACTAGAACGTCGATCACGACCTCGCCGTGATGCGCCAAATAGATCATCGCGATACCCACTGCGATGCGGTGGAATCGCGGGGACTCACAGGAAATGGGACCATTGCTGATTTGGGGGTCACCGTGACACGGTGAGTGGGTCATTGCGATACCCACCGAGATGTGGTGGAACCATGGTGACCCTCTTGAAACTGACAAATACTTTTTTACACTTCACCGTGATGTGTTGGCCCTTGAATTTATACTCACTGCAACGCAATGGAATAACGGTGAGCTACTGCCAATCCAAACACTATCCAATCCTAGTCCAAAAATCTAAAACTTGCCCGTGACATGCTACTTACACCCCTGAATATAATTCAACTCAAAAATCATCATCTCGGGGCCTGAAAGGTCAACTTAAAAATCCTCGTAGTTTTAAGGGTGTCAAAAATGACTAAAACCCTCAACACTAAACTTTATTTTCAGGTTCTAAGTATTATGGGCACATACTAAGGGATGAGCTGAACTAGGAAAGAGTGAGGTATTACAATATCTCCCCCTTGGAAACTTTCGTCCTCTAATGAGACTAATTAGTCTGAGGTTACTGAGGAACTACAATTATACACTGGCTTGCATAACTGTAAGCATGACTTCATGGTTGAACTAATTTGAAAAAGCAAGAATTATCAAGAGAGTGACTATATAAAGCTAAAACTTGGAATGAAAAGAGATGATCTGAGAAAACTTGTTACCTTAAACTGAGTTTTAATTTCTAGCGAAAAGATGAGGGTACTTGGTTCGCATATTTGCTTTTGCTTCCCAAGTGGTGCCCTCAATGGAATGATTCCCCCAAAGAACATTGACCAAGGGAACTTCTTTGTTCCTTAGTCTATGAATCTGGTGATCAAGAATCTCAACCGGAATCTCTTGATAAGAGAGGTTATCGTGAATATTTATGCTTTCTAAGGGTACAACAACAACCGGATCACCAACACACTTCTTTAGTAAGGATACATGGAACACAGGGTAAATGGATAATGAATCTGCAGGTAACTCAAGCTCGTACGCCGCCTTCCTAACATAGCTTAATATTCTATAAGGGACAAAAACTCGGGGACTGAGCTTCCCCCTTTTTCTAAATCTCTTCACCCCAATCATGGATGAAACTTTCAAATAAAATAAGTCATCAACCTCAAACTCAAGTTCCCTTCTCCTCACATCTGCATAAGATTTCTGACGACTCTGAGCTATTTTCAACCTTTCTCAAACCAACTGGACTTTATCCATAGCTTCTAACACCACATCTGGCCATATTAAAGTGGGTTCACCCCCTTCGAACCAACTGGTCGATGACCTATATCTCCTCCTATAAAGAGCCTTAAAGAGAACCATATGGATGTTAGAATGGTGACTGTTATTAGAGGAGAACTCGACCAATGGCAAGTGATCATCCTAACTACCCTTGAGTCAAAAAATCATGCCCTCAACATATGCTCTAGGGTCTGAATGGTCCTCTCTGCCTGACAATCTATTTTACTATGAAAATATAAACTGAGATGAACTTGGGTACCAACACCCTTCTGAAAGGCTTTCCAAAAGTGAGAGGTAAACCAAGTACCGCTATCTAAAATGATCGACAAAGGAACTCCGTGAAATTTGACCAACTCTCTAATATACAACTTAGCATAATCTTTGGTTTAGTAGGATGTATGAACTAGCAGGAAATGGGCTGATTTGGTTAACCTATCTATAATAACCAAAGTTGGATTACATTGACGACGCGAATGGGGTAACATTGTTACAAAATCCATGTTCACCTCATCCCACTTCCAGGTAGGAATACTAAAATCCTGCAAGGTGCTGTCAGGCCTTTGGTTCTCCACCTTAACCTTTTGATAAATAGAACACTTAGCCACAAACTCCGCAATATCTTTCTTCATACCACTCCACCAATAGACTTCCCGCAAATCTCGGTACATCTTAGTAGCGCCTGGGTGAATGGTGTAACGCACACCATGTGCTTCAACCATAAGTCACTGCCTCAAACCATTAAAACAAGGCATACATAATCTACTCTAGTATCTCAACACACTATCTCCCTTTTGGGAGAAAACCTCTATCTTCTGATCTCTAACCGACTTCTTCAACTTAACTAGGTTGGGATACTTATCTTGTTTCTTCTTTACCTCTAAAACTAAAGAAGATTCTACATTACTCTAGACCAAAATATTTCCCTTAGCTAAATCAACTAACCGCACACCTAGTCTAGACAACTAATGAACTTCTCAAACTAACTCTTTATTATTACCCTCTACATGAGCCACACTACCTATCAACAATCTACTACGGGCGTTTGTCACTATATTGGTCTTTCCCGAATGATACAAAACACTCATATCATAATCTTTCAACAATTCCAACCACCTTCTCTGACAGAGATTTAACTATCTCTTCTTAAACACATACTGTAAAATTTTGTGGTCCGTAAACACATCGATATGCACCCCATACAGATAGTGCCTCAAGATTTTTAAAGTGAACACAACAACAGTTAATTCAAGGTCATGAGTAGGATAGTTCTTTTTGTGAGGCTTAAGTTGTCTTGAGGCATAGACTATGACTCTACCTCTATGCATAAAAAAAAACCTAGACCAACTCTAAAATTATCACAATAGACAATGAATCTATCTGTACCATCAAGTAATACTAAGACTGGTGCTGAAGTGAGTCGAGCCTTCAACTCCTGAAAACTCTTCTCACAAGAATCTAACCAGTGACACTTAAATTTCTTCTGAGTTAATCTGGACATAGGGGATGCAATGGATAAAAACCCTCAACAAACTGTCTTTAATAGCCAGGTAAACCAAAGAAACTCCTGATGTCTGATGGATAAATGGGTCTAGCCTAGTTTCTCACTGCTTCAATCTTTTGGGGATCAACTTTAATGCGATCATCAGAAATAATGTGATCGAGGAAATCTACTGACTTAGATAAAATTCATACTTGCTGAATTTAACAAACAATTGGTGGTATTTAAGAGTTTGTAACACAATTATAAGATGATTTACATGGTCATTCTCTCTACGAGAATAGACAAGAATATCATCGATAAAGACTATGACAAACGTGTCTAGGTACTGTTTGAACACTCGGTTCATCAAGTTCATGAAGGCTACTGGAGCATTTGTTAGCCCGAAGGACATTAATAGGAATTCAAAATGACCATAACGGGTTCTTAAAGTTGTTTTGGTAATATAAAATTCCCTTACTCTAAGATGGTGATTGCCGAATTTAAGATCTATCTTAGAGAAGTAACTTGCACCTTGGAGCTGATCAAATAAGTCATCAATTCTTGGAAGAGGGTATATGTTTTAACTGTGACTTTATTTAGCTGATGATAGTCAATGCACATTCGCAGAGAACCATCTTACTTTTGCACGAAAAGGATGGGAGCACCCCATGGAGAAACACTGGGCCTTATGAAAACATTATCTAAAAGATTTTTGAGTTGCTTCTTTAAATTTTTAAGCTCATCTAGAGCCATACGATATAGAGGAATGAAGATGGGTTGAGTATCAGGAAGAAGATCAATACTGAATTCTATTTCTCTATCGGGAGATACCCCTAGTAAACTTTTAGGAAAAACTTTTGAAAAACTCATTGAATACACGAATTGACTGAACTGTTGGAGCCTCAGACTTAGTGTCTTTGACTCGAACTAAATGATAAATGCACCCTTTTGGGATCAACTTTTTGGCCTTCATATAGGATATGAAATGACTCTTGGGAGATACGAAATTACCTTCCCACTCAAAGACTGGCTCATCTAGAAACTAAAACTTCACCACTCGAGTGCGACAATCTATAGATGCTTAAAAGGAATGAAGCCAATCCATGCCCAGTATAAGGTCAAAGTCTACGATATCTAACTCTAATAATTTTGCTAATGTGGTCTTAAGAAGGACAGTAATAGGACACTTTCTGTAGATCTGTTTGGAAATAATTGACTTACCCACTGGAGTAGAAACTAAGGTGGTCTTAGAAAGTTCTTCAGGATCTACTCCAAAATTTACCGAAACCAATGGAGTCATATAAGAAAGATTTGACCCTGGGTCTAGCAACACATAGAAATCAAGATGAAAGACACAACGCATACTATTAACAACATCAACTGAACTCTCTTGCTCCTGGAAGGATGATAAAGCATAGAACCGATTCTACTGCTGACCGCCACTGGTACTGGATGATGCACCCTAAGGAGGGGCTGGGTAACCTAGAGGAGTTGGTGCGCTAGTAGCCTGAGTTTAGGGATGAACGTCCCTGCTTCCTTGCTTAGCATATGGGCACTCTTTGATTTTGTGACCTAACTTACTACACACAAAACAACCTTTTTTTCCCAACACTTACCAAGATGATTCTTACCATATCTAGAGCATGCAGGATAACTGGACCTTCAACCCACAATATTCTGAGACCTAGACATAGAATTCCTACCCCACTGTTACTTGTTGGCTTTGGGTATGGGAGCACTGGCTGAAGATGGCACTGGCATAGACGGGATACCCTGAAACTGTGAACGATTTCCCCTTTAAAACTTGGTTGTCCATACTCAAACTGCCCAGTTCTAGCCTTCTTATTTTCTCTATCTCCCCCTTTCAACTTTTCTTCCTCAATCTGCTAAGCACGAGTCATATGTCTAGCAAGATCTATTTCCCCAATAAGCATGGCAGTCCTACACTCCTTGACTACCAAACTAGACACTCCGGTAATAAACTTACTAGACCTTGGGTCAGCCATCAAATCAGAAGCATATTTAGATAACTCATTGAACTTAAGCAATACTTTTTCACTGTCATCGAGCCCTGCCTCAGGTTCATGAACTCCTCAATCTTTGCTTTTTGCAACTCACATAGAAAGAGTTTGTCTATAAATGCATCTTGAAAAACCTGCCAACTCATGAAAGCTATATTTTTACCTCTACCATTCTTCCACATAGCCACCCAATCATAAGCAACATCCTTCAGCCGGTAAAAAACCAATTCTACATTCTCCTCTTCAATAACATGCATAATTTAGGTGATCTTTTTCACCTTATCAAGATACAGTTGTGGGTCCTTACCTACCTTTGACCCAAAAAATTCAGGTGGATTCATCCTCATAAAGTCACGAAGTCTGGCTGCAGCTAAATCACCCTTTTGCTGACATGGGACTATAACCTGATGGTTTCCCTAAAAATGGGCAGTCATAGCTTAGGCCAACACCTGAAAGGCAGTCCAAAATTTAGCATGAGACACATTCTCATTCATAGGATAAACAGGCTGGGCTGGCTGGTTATTATTTCTGCAGGCATTAGCTCTGTGAGGAGGCATATTATGTCACCTAAGAGCATGAGTTAAAAGAAGATAGAGACAGCTGTAAGCATGATGGATCATGAAAGAAAAGAATAATTTTCTAAATGTTTCCATAGCCTCTTGCTCATAAATATGGTGTTCTTCACACCAATGATCAAGACTCTACGTAACGCGACTTATCTGACTCCCTAGGACTCTTTAAAATTGTATACTCTAAAACTAAGTTTGTAACACCCCAAAGATGAGTCCCGAGATGTCACACAATGCTCAAGACAATGAATAGTCTCAAGCTAACCCTGTAAGCCTTCTACTAAATCTGAAACTCATAATAGAGAAATATGAACATATAATCAATGTTGGAATGCAGAATTATGTCTGATCTAAACTAACATTACTAAACATAATATCTGAGAATACTTGACTTAAAATTCTGGACAATCAGCACTGGAAATCAATATTATAATTAGCAGTCTGACCAACATCTACTACTAACAACTAGAGAGCCGCTAGGATAGACCCCCAGCTAACTTAATCTGACGGGAAATAACTGAACAAGTTATTTTAATAAACCAAAAGTCTAAATAATTAGGTCCCCAAACTATGAGGACTCACCAACTATCGGGATATAGATAGAGATGCTCACGGTCGATCACGCTGCTAGAATAAAGCACCTGAACATACATTATTAATTATTGTAGAACATAGACATATATGTGGATCAGTACTTTTTAAATGTACTGAGCATGTGGGGGTGAATGCATTAGTAAAACAATATCACAATTTCCATAAAAATATATGAAAAAATTGACTCACATTGGCTTGAATAACTAAAAGTTGAAAATCATAAATCATAAATAATGAAGCTTACCTTGTAAGTCTCATAAGCCATCACATTTAGTTCTAAAAGATATACTTGTATTCTATCATTAAATCATGTAGTCTAAATATTGAAAGGACTCACTTTTATATCTGTAAACTGAAATCTAAAATCTAATGACTAATATCTGATGTAAAATAATATCAGAATAAAACTGTGAGACTTCACACTTAAATTCTAAAGCTTTTTTGTAAGTCTTTGCTATTAGGGAGGTTCTTCTAACTGACATAAACTATGTGAGCTATCATAGAGTCCAACGTCTTGTTTCCCCAAGGGGAAAACCTCACGATAGGAAGAGGTGTCATACTCTTTCCAAGGAGTAACCATAATTTGTATCTATATACATATACAAATGGAATATAATCTTATTTTGTACCCATGTTGGCTCTTAGTTATGGGGAAGTCGGTTGCGCTACACCCTCACTTCTCGCTTGGTGCTAAATACTTCTCCCTTTAATCTGTATACTCATTCTGTAGGAAATCCACTTTAAAACTGGCATAAGGGTTTACTATGAAAACTAGTTATGCATCTGTTTATTTTAAACTATAATCAAAACTATAATTAAAACTGATAAGTGGATTCCAATCTCAGCTAAGGATCAAAAGATCAATCTTTTTCAAAAACTAAATATAAACTAATCATAGGATGCTTAAAATCATAATCTTCTTGGAATATAAATATTCAAACTAGGGCTTAATAACCCATGCTTTAACTCATGTCAAATCATCACAAGGTTCATGCTTGATAATCAAAATCTTGAAATTTCTTTAACAATTCTAGTCAAGACAATGAAATTCAATTCTCAATATATGTAAAACCAAGCCAAACATATGGATACGTAAAATAGCAATGCAATTCAACATTAAAATGACTTGTAACATTATAAAAATCAAATAATGACAATTGGGTATAAAACCTATACTCAAATCATGTATATTCATGCAAATTAAAGTTTAAAAATTAGTTTTGGGCATAAGGATGAAAGAGTTATCCTTGTTCATAATCTCACATACCTTAATTGACTAAATAGATGAAGGCACTTGACTTTGAATTCCTATTAGTGTTCTTAAAGATTATTTCTTGAAGTTCTTAAACCGGGAAACTAGAATTTTGAATTATCTTGGAAAAGGAACGGTGAATTTTTTATTTCTTCAAGTTTAAAATTGAAGCTCTATGGTTTATTGGACAGGAATTTGATGAATAATGAGTATATTTTGCTCAAAAATACACTAAATTTTTTTTTCACGATTTGGTGGCTTGGTAAAAGACAAAACTACTCTTTGGAATTTAAATCCCGCAACTAGAATGCCTATCACGACCTCGCCGCTACATGCCAAATGGGTCATCGTGATACTTACCGCGGCGTGCTGGAATCGCGGTGACTCACTGGAAATGGGACCATTGTTGATTTGGGGGTCACCACAATGCGGTGAGTGGGTCATTGCGATACCCACCGCAACGCGGTGATATCGTGATGAACCTATGGAAACTAACAAATGCCTTTTTACACTCCACCGCAATGCGGTGGACCTCTTGATGCCACACTCATTGAGACGCGATGGAATCGTGGTGAGCTGCTAGAATTCTAATCCAAACACCATTCAATCCTAGTCCAAAAAATCTAAAAGTTGACCGAGACATGCTACTTACACCCTAGAATATAATTCAATTCAAAAATCATCATCTCGGTGATTGAATGGTTAGAGCCTGTAAGGTCAACTTAAAAATCCTCAGAGTCTAAAGGGCGTCAAAAGTGACTAAACCCCTCAAGAATAAACTTTATGTTCATGTTCTAACTGCTATGGGCACATACTAGGGGCTGAGATGAACTGGGAAAGTGCAGGTTATTACATCGTCACTCCGTTCAAAGTGACATTTTACATTCAAAATTGGATGTTCGCCTTTCAATGAGACACATTGGACCGTCACTCCGTTCAAACTGACATGTTACATTCAAAATAGGTCATTCGCCTTTCAGTTAAACTCATTGGACTTTCACTCCATTCAAAGTGACACGTTACATTTAAGATAGGTCATCTTCCTTTCAATAAGATGACCACCAACGCTGTAAAACCATTTCACCGACGACACCCACCAGCCACTGTAAAACCACCAACGCTGCTCCTTTTTCTCCATGAATAGAGAGCTTGGTTACATAAAAAGGAATCAGATCCAGTCAAGTTTTTTATAGATCCGGCGTTGCTCCAGTGTCACACTGTTGAAGCAACACTAGTGGCCCATCCCCTCTTTTCCTTTATATTTGTCTTATGGTTTGTTGCTTGGTATCAGATTTGGCCAAAATTATGGCCACGTTACTAAAAAACTCAAATTTCAGTGAATTTCCATTAACTCTGGTGACCGGTCAACTCCTTAATATCTTTTTCATATATGTTTGAACATATTTTAGTGATCTTATGTGTTTTCTAATGATTTGCTAGTCTGTTTTGATTTTGATGATATGGTATAACATTGCCGGACAATGTTGCTCACTGGTTTGGTGCTTTCTTATGTTGCTTTGGTGTTGTTTTTGCTTTGTTATGTCCTTGGGACAACTAACTTAAAGGGCCGTTTGGTTTGCAATTAATCCTAGGATAAAATAATAATCCCGGGATAAAACTTTTTATCCGTCATTTGTTCTAAATATTTGGAATAACTTATTCCGGGACTAATAATTAGTCCCGGGATACGTTATCCACCCAAATGGTGGGATAACAATCCCGAGATTATTTTTCTTTGGTATAAAATTATACAAGGAAAAAAATACCCTCTTGGGATTGTTATATATAATTATATTATACGTTTGATTGTAATATATATATATATATATATATATATTATATTTTATAGAATCATAAATAATAAATTATGTTTAATTAACTTATAATATATTCATTAATTATAAATATAATATATTACATAATATATAACATAATTATGTAATATATAACGTATAATATTATGAATATATATATGTTAATTATGTTTAATTATATATATATAATGTTAATATATTTAATTATAATATATTGTGTTAAATTATGTTAATTATGTTTAATTATATATAATTTAATTATATACAACATAATATATAACGTAATATATTCTCACACACACATAAACTATGTTTAATTAACGTATAATGTATTCATAAATAAATAAATTTCGAATAGTTTACTGTTCAAAATTGTTGTAAAATATATAAATTATGTTTATTTATATATTTTAATTTCTCAAAAAAATAATAAAAAAATTTAAGAATTAATATTTAAAGCTTAAAAAGATATATATATATATAAGTTAAATAAGATGGAGAGTATTTTGGTAATCAATGAATTTACATCGAGAAATTATACCATGCATATTACTTTGAATACAACAAACCAAACACTCAATAAAAAATAATCCCAGCATAATTAATCCCAGTATAACTTATCTCATCACAATTTATCCCAGCATAACTAATTTCGGTATAACTTGTTTTCAAACCAAACGTCCCCTAAGTGTTTTTTATTTGTTAAGTTTGCTGATTTTTTAATATTATTGGATGATTATTCTTGTAAAACACCGGCAATGAACAAATACATCATTATCTAGTCAATGACATTATCTCTCCATCGATATTTGAGGACACCCCATTACAAAAGACGAATTTTATTTTCTCAAGTTTATTTATTCACGTCAAGTATCAATATATGATCGATGAATAAATTCTTCGTTGATTTTTTGAGGTCTTCAAAAATAAAAGACGAATATTATGTATATATACGTAACAAAATAAATATTTCGGACGATGATAAAATTTTTATAACAATGCAAAAGGTTTTATGATTCGTATCTTGGCAAGTCGGTTTAGGACGGCCAACAAATTGAGCAACCACTTCGTAGTCATGATGTATCTAAAATTTAATCCGAGCCCACTTTTTAGAAAAAATTATATTTATATACACACATCACTACTAAAATAATCGGTAAAACCGACCACCAAAAACCGACCACAATTTGGTCAGTTTTTAAAAATTCATTTTTAATTTATTTTTTAAAAAAACAACCACTTGTAGTTGGTTTTTGAACTAAAAAAAAGTAAATATTTTTTAGTAACACCTAATTCTATATTTGTAATCAAATATTTATATTATTGTCATTAAAAATAATTATATATCTAATTTTTTAAAATTACAATGATCACATGTCGTCGATAACCTGCATAATAATAATAAAATTCAATAATTGTTTAATTTTGTGACAAAATTACACTAAAAAAATAATTCAAATAAAATAAACAAATTACGTTAAACATAATCTTTATCTTTTACTTTTGAAAGTAACCTCGGAAAGTACAGCCTCCGCAATGCCATGGCTATCGCGGGGACTAGCCTCCACTGAGTGACACCCATCGTGTGATCCATCATTCATGGCGTGGTGCCCATTACATGATCTAGCCTTTGTGATATGGAGCTATCGCGGAGGCTTACTACCCCCGTGTCCCAAAAATGCCTCGAACCTCATTCAAAATTTTTAAGATTCCTCCGAGATTCCCTCTTAACACCACCGATTATGAATTGAGTCAAAAATTGATATTTAAAGTATGAGAAGACCAAAAATAAAATAACCAAAATTTGAGGGTGTTACGTTATCCCCTTGGTATCATTCATCCTCCAATGAACACTCGAACAAGATTAAGCACGATCTAAGGCTCTACATGGAATGACAAGAGTATGATAAGGTCAATACCTTCCACATCATCATCCGCAGATTCAAAGAGTGATGGATGCCTTGCACACATATCATTCTCTGACTCCCAAGTAGCTTTCTAAACTTTTTGATTCGTCTACAACACTTTAACTGAAGTTATCCCTTTACTCAGCAACTTTCGAACTTGCCGATCTATTACAGCTATGGGTAGTTCCTCATACAAAAAAGAATCCCTCACACCAATAGCCCCGACAGGAAAAACAAACAAATAATCTCCAATACATTTCTTAAGCATTGACACATGTAATACAGGATGGACTGAAGCTAAACTTGCAAGCAAATCCAACTCATAAGCAACTCCACTAACTCTTCTCGTAATCTGGCATGGACCTATTTAATGAGGAATGAGCTCTCTTTTATTTCCAAATTTCATGACTCTATTCATTGGGGGGACCTTTAGAAATAACCAATCATCAACCTCAAATTCTAACTCCCTTCTTCTAACATCAACGTAGGACTTAGATGACTTTAGGATGTCTTAAGTCACTCACTAATGAGTTTTAGTTTGTCCATCTCCTGGTAGACAAGGTCAATCCCAAACAAGTGGGTTTCACCCACTTCATACTAACTAATCAGTGACCTACATCCTCTTTCATAAATACCCTCAAAAGGAGCTATTTAGATGTGAGAGTGGTAGCTATTATTATAGGAAAATTCTATCAACGACAGTTGATCCACCCAACTACCCTTAAATTCATTTATGCAAGACCTCATCACATCTTCCAAGGTTTTAAAAGTACGTTCTACTTATCCATCCATTTAAGTGTGAAAGACAGTGATAAAGTTCACTTGGTACCTAAACACCTTTGGAAAGACCACAAAAATTGAGAAGAGAATCAAATACCTCTATCGTATATGATGGATACTGGATCCCCATGCAAACAAACTATCTCCTGAATGTACAACTTTGCATCATCGTCACCCAAATAATTAGTCCTCACAATCAAGATGTAATGCCCCGAGAGTACACCCTGGGCATCACACAGTGCTTACAATCCCGAGGGACCACAAGCTAATCCATGAGCTGGTACCTGTTGGGAGCACTGAATAACTCAATCATAAATTTGAAAAAACAACTGATAGGCCATAAGGTTTTAATAGTTGAAACAAATATTGAATTATGAATTTGAATAAATAACTATCTGAGTCTGAAAAAATACTGAAATCTCAGAGAAACTAAATAACTAACTGTCATGTTAACTGAAGTTTGAATACTGAATAACTGACTGTATTGTTAGAAATCTTCTAAACTGAATAAATATGAGTTGATAGGACAGGCCCCAACTAACTCCAACTAAATTCTAGACTGAAAGCATGAAATAAAATAATCTATCCTCAAAATATGAGGACTCACCACTGCTACTATTGAGAGACTGAGAAGTCTAAGCTTGATCTGGGAACTGAGCGTCAAAACCTATGATATAATACAACATAGCATAAACTAAAGGTATGCGATCAGTACTTTAAATGTACTGGTATGCTAAATAAGGTAGGCTGGCATGCATGGTTTTATGAACAGGAATAATAATTGTCTGAATATACATATTAAACATGGAATACTGAATAGAGAGCATGAAATCTATAGATATTGAAAATATGTGAAATCTGTAAATACTGGGTATGCATAAAAATCTGTAAATACTAAAGTTATGTGAAATCTATAGATATTGAGGATGCATGACCAAGAATCTAACAGGAACTGAATAGAATTATTTAAGCTGAAATACTAAGATAACTAACATTTGTATGACTTTGTCAAACAACATTGAGACTGAACTACTGATCTGATTATTGGACTAAGACTGTGGGAGCTATAATCTAACCGACATTACCCAATATGAGCTAATTGGGTCCAACCTATAACCCCAGTTTGAAGGGTCTCAATACCATGCCACGGGAACTAACACGGGCTCTGTGGATCCAGTATACTGATGTATTATCCCGAAGGACTAAGGGTGTCAAGACTGAACTGATGGGTGACTCCTGTGAGATAGTCAAGCCTACACTGACGGGTGACTTCTCATATCCTACGCTAGCTACGTAGTTTTGGAATTTAGGGACTGCTACTAGCGGCTCTGTTTATTTGTCGGGGAAACCGCCATCCCTACACTCGCTCGGTGCTAAGTCCTACTCCCTACTGAATGACACTGATTTACTGACTATTCTAAGTTTAACTGACTAACCTAGTAATGCTCATAATATGTATTCTGAAGTTATTCTGAAGATACTGAGACAAGACTAAATAAGAAGCTATGGTTTTCAGGTATTTAATACCCCCAAGACTCAAAAGCACTAATATTTAAATGATACTTAAACTTAGAGGACATAACATGAAGGCTTTTATCAAACATGTATTTTTGTAGGCATTTTATCAAACACTTGTAATTCATTGTTTGGTCAAATCATAGGAATGTTAGAGAACTTGTAGAAATAGCATGAATTTAACATGAATAGTACTAAATCACGATTAATTCAATGAACGATAACATTAAAATATAGATAATGAAATAACAATAATAATTTCATCTATACGTGGTGTAAAATCATAGTTCATGGAGATTCATGGGTGAAATCATAATTTAAAATCAAAATAACTTGAAAAGATCACAAGTTTGAAATTTAAATCAGATACTTGGACTCCATGGGTGAAAGGAACCCATGGATGAACATTTAACATACCTGGGTTAATGAATTTGAGAGGATTGATGGTGATTTCTTGAGATTTGGCCTTGAATTTGAGATCTAGGGCTTTTGTTCTCTTAAAGAGAATGGATCCCCTTTTGAGTAATTTGAGAATAATGGGAATATGATTCCCTATTAGTCTTTAATTTCATGTTTAGGATGAGTTTAGGTCTTAGAAAAATGATCAAACAGCCCCTTGGAAATTAAAACACTGAAATTGAAAATTGAAATCCCAATTTGAAGACCTAGCGCAATGCACAAGGATCGTGGAGCCTCACTGGAAATTGACGACTGGGACCTGGAATCTTGGCGCGATTTGGAGAATTCGCAGTAAGCCTTTGGAATGCCATTTTTTTCACTTTTGCGATGCTCCATTATCGCAGAGGATCACTGGAAATTGCCAAATGGGAAATGGGACATTACTGCGACACAGTGGAATTATGGAGTCTCACTGGATTTTGACAATTGTGATTTAGACTGGCTCTACGATGCGCTAGTGACTAAAATGATGGTGTTTAATGACTGAAACTTAAAATTACTATAACTTCTTATCCGGTTATCAAATTTTGGAGAATTTTATATTGTTGAAAAACGAATTGAATTTCCTATGCAATGGCAGGATTTAAACTGATAAATAATAGGTATTTCAAAAATTTTTATATATAAAGGCTCATGTATTGGGACTTAATTCATGATAGAAAAATATGGGGTATTACAATATCTTCCCCTTGGGATTATTCGTCCTCGAATGAGACTAGTTAAGCTGAGGAAAATTGATGGACTCAGCTTACACACTAAACATGCATATTTGTTGCATGGAATGCATGACTGAACTGATTTGTAAATGCACGACTGACATGAACATAATGTGCAATTGAAACTGAGCATGATAGAGAGAAATCTTAAGAATATTAGTACCTTAAACTAAATCCAAATTCACAGAGAAAAGATAAGGGTACTTGGTTTGCATATATACTTCTGCTTCCCAAGTGGCTCCCTCAACGGACTGATTTTGCCAAAGAACTTTGACTAGTGGAACTTCTTTGTTCCTTAGTCTATGAACTTGATGATCAAAAATTTCGACTGGAACTTCCTAATAGAAAAGACTGTTCTGAACATCTACGCTTTCTAGGGGAACAACTACAGATGGATCACCAATACACTTCTTTAACAATGAGACATGAAACACTGGGTGTACTGAATCTAGATCTGAAGGCAACTCAATCTCATAAGCTACCTTTTAGAAATAACTGAGATTTTTGAAAGGACCGACATAGCGGGGACTTACTTTCCCTTTCTTGCTGAACCTCTTTACCCCCTTCTTGGGAGATATTTTCATGTACACAAAATCACTGACCTGAAACTCAAGATCCATTCTCCTCACATTTTCATATGATTTTTGTCGGCTCTAGGCTTCTCTATGATTTCCTCTGATCAATTGAACCTTCTCTAAGGAATCAAACACCAATTCAGGACCTACTACCGTGGCCTCACCTTCTTCAAACCAACCAATTAGATATATATATCTCCTACCATAAAGAGCATCAAACGGAGCCATCTAGATACTTGAATGATATATATTATTATATGAAAATTCAATTAAAGGAAAGTGGTCATCCCAACTACCTTTAAAATCAACTACGCATGCTCTCAGCATATCTTCGAGAGTCTGAATGGTCCTTTCTGCTTGACCATCTGTCTGAGGGTGGAAGGCTGTATTGAGATAGACTTCGGTACCAAGACCTTTTTGGAATTCTCTTCAGAAGTGAGAGGTAAATTGGGTACCTCTATCAGAGATGATAGATAATGGAACACCGTGAAACCTAACCAACTATCTGAGATAGATTTTGGCATAGTACTCAGAAGAATAAGATGAATGGACTTGCAAAAAATAAGCTGATTTGGTAATCTTATCTATGATAACCCAAATGGAATGATTCTGATGACGAATACGAGGCAAACCCATCACAAAGTCCATGTTTACTTCTTCCTATTTTCACATGGGAATACTGAACTCCTGCATGGACCCACTAGGCTTCTGGTGATTATTCTTAACTTGCTAGCACGTAGAGCACTTAGATACGAACTCTGCAGTGTCTCTCTTTATCCCACTCCACCAATAGAGAGGATTGATGGTGAGTTCTTGAGATTTGACCTTGAATTTGAGAGCTAGGATTTTTGTGTTCTTGAAGACAATGGATCCCCTTTTGATTAATTTGAGAATAATTGACATATGATGCCCTATTAGTCTTTAATTTCGTGTTAAGGACGAGTTTAGGGCTTAGGAAAGTGTCCAAACAGCCCCTTGGAAATTAAAATGCTGAACTGGAAAACTAAAAATCCCGATTTTAGGCCCTGGTGCGATACGCCAGGATCATGCAGCTACACTAAAAATTGACGACTGGGACCTGGAAGCTTGGCGTAATGCGGAGCTATGGCGGAAAGCCTTTGGAATTCCATTTTGGCTACCTTTGCGCCGCGCCATTATCACAGAGGTTCACTGGAAATTGCCAAATATGAAATGGGACATCACTGCAATGTGGTTGAATTGTGGAGTCTCACTAGATTTTGAAAATTGTGATTTAGACTGGCTCCGTGATGCGCTAGTGACCAAAATGACAGTGTTTAATGAATGAAACTTAAAATTTCCATAACTTCGTACTCGGTTATTAGATTTAGGCGAATTTTATATCGTTGGAAAGTTAATTGAATTTCCTATGCAATGACAGGCTCTAAACTGATAAATAATGGGTATTTCAAAAAAAAAATTTATATGAATTCTCATGTATTAGGACTTAATTCATTCTAGGGAAATAGGGATATTACACAACAAGTGAGCTTAATTTGTCATTCTATCTACAATCACCTAAATATTTTCATATTGGTTTCAGGATCTTGAAAGTCCTATAATGAAGTCCATGTTGATCATCTCCCATTTCCATAAAGTCAAAGCTATATCCTACGAAGTTTCACCAGGCCTCAAATGCTCTACCTTAACTTATTAGCATTTCAAACACTTAGACACAAAGTTAGAAACATCTTTTTTCATGTTATTCCACCAGTAAAACTCTTTGAGATCATGATACATTTTAGTGAAGACAGGGTGAACAACATACCTGGAAGTATGAGTTTTTTCAAGAATCCTTTCTCACAATCCATTCACATCCGACACACATAACCTACCTTGATAACTCATAATCCCATCACATTAAATGTCAAATGCCATGACCTTTTGTTGACTAACATTTTCCTTAATATGCATTAAAATGGGGTCTCAGGTCTGCTTTTCCTTAACCTCGAAAAATAGGGATAATTTAGCTACCTCTTGTATAAACACCCTTCCATCTTCAAAGTCTAAAAGTCAAACACCCAAATTAGCAAGCCGATGGATATCCTTCACCGTATTCCTCTTTCCTTCTTCCACATGAGAAAGACTGTGCATGGAAAACCTACTAAGGTCATCAACCACCACATACTTCAACAATTCCAACCACGGTCTCTACCTGAGATTTATCTCCTTTTAAGTGGATACATACTACAAACTCTTGTGATTAGTAAAGATGTAAACATGCAATCCATAAAGATAGTGATGCCAGATTTTGAGTGTAAACACCACTGCCGCTAACTCTAAATCATAGGTGGGATATTTCTTCTAATTCACCTTTAATTGTCTAGAAACGTAAACTAGAACCTTACTATGTTGTCTAAGTACAAACGTAATTCCTACCCGGGATGCATGACAGTACACAACAAAACCCTCCATACCCTTTGGGAGGGTCAAAACAGGTGTAGTAGTCAACTTGTTCTTCAGTTTTTCAAAACTACTCTCACCAGAGTAAGACCACAAAAATTTCACTTTCTACTGAGTCTATAACTCCTCATAGAAATCTCAACTTAATACCACACTTAGTAGCATGCTTAAAAGATAACTACATGAAATTTTTCTAAGTGTTAAAAAAGACTTAGTCATATTTTAAGTTTTTAAACTTTGATGATTTTATTTTTGGCCTTTCCAGCCATAGAATATAAATTTTTAAGTTGATTCATGATCAGGAGTGTCAAATGTACATCTCGGGTAAGTTTTGAAATTTTTGGATAAGCGTAAGGACACCTTTGGAAGTCCAAAACAGTAGATACCCGTATCTTACGGTGTATGCTCCAGTTCATACTTGAGGTAGCCTGCAATAGATCATGTGGTGCATTCTCCAATTCGGTGCTCCAAAGCATGCGACGCACGCTCCATAGCACACTTCCTTATTTTCCAGCTTCTTATTCTGCATATTTGAGGGTAATAGGGTCATTTACCTCACCCAAAAACTATCCAAAACAAACGATTAAAGCCCTTAAAGAGAAATTGTTACATTATTAGTCTCTTTTCATCTTTAAGAAAAAACTAGAGACACAAAGATTACGAATCAAGCTTTTAAGTCAAGGTTTCCAAGGAAAAAATCAAGATTCGAGTTCTATCCTTCAAACTAAGTAATCTAAGGTATGTGGGACTATTCCTAAACTCCATTTGAATGGATTTTATTGTTTTATCAAGTATAATTATTTACAATAATGTTACGAATTGAGGATTTTTACCATTATTTCGAAAAGTATGTCATATAGATCATTTTGATGAAAGTGTGTTCATTGTGTTGAATCTTTTAGTGTAAATAGAATTATAACCCTCATGTATATGTATTTATAATTTGGAAGGTTTAATTGAGAGTATGAATAATGAATTCCCTATCTTGTTACGAATTATGGGTTCTATTTGCTTTGTGAATGATTTTGAATGCATGAAACTTAAGTTTGAAATTAAGTTTCCTAACATCATGGTATTGACATGTTTTATGAGATGGTAAGGGGGGGTTTTCTTACCATAACTATCTTCATTGTATTTAAAAAATAAATTGCATGCTAATGAATAATTGACATGGCCACCACATGTTTGAGTATTGGGAAAATTGAGAATTTGCATAAAGATTCCATGAGGTTTCAAAATGATGACTCTCTTGTGATGTTATAATACTTTGGTGGTCATTTACATGTTTTGAATGGGATGGGCTATGAAATTGATAGGATATGAATGTCTTGCAAGTCTGTGTATGATGATACCTGGCGATGATATGCCCCTATGGTTTTTTAAGCATCTAATGATTTTATATATGAAGAATGTTGTTTAAAGAAATAAAAATTAGGCCTAAAGAGAGGTAGATGGTTACCCTAAAAAGGCGTTTGAGTGTAACGGCTCATCGCTGGAAACCGAGTTTGCCGATTCGGGTGATATGATTGGCTAATGCCAATGTATACTTATACTTGAGACATAGGTATAGTAGAATAGTTATTAGGACTCCAATCTTTGTGGCACACTTGGATTGGGGGATTGGCCGCTGAGTCTAGAGCGGATTCTATATAGCATGTGGGATTGTAGAAATATAGGGAGTACCATCTATCTCAGGTTTAAGATAAAGTGTGAGTCTTGATTTCAAGAAAGCATTCAAAAATTTCTAAATTATGCCCATGCGTTTTACTGATTTTGTGTGTAATGTTATATAAAATGCCCTCATCTATGTTATGAAATAAAAATGTTATTTTTGGATTGTTTCACATACCAGTATAATTGTATAGACCCCCTATATTTTAGGATTTGAGCCTCCCTTATTTCAAAAGGCCTAATTATAAGTTATTGTTATTTTTTTTATTTATGGTCTGACTGGGGGCCTTGTTCCAGTTTTTAGACATATGTTGGTTCTCATATTGTTAGAGATTTCGTAGAAAGGTGTCATATGTTTTGAATGTTAAGAATTTTCTTCAAATTGTTCAAGTGATTTATGAGATTAACCATGAACTTGTAAACTGAGGTATTTAACATTAAATAATACCGGTGGCTTCGTGATAAAAATGATAATCTGAGTATGGGGATAAAATCATGGTTCTGACTGACTTGTTACTTCAAAATCTGAAATCATATAATTCACATAGGTATCGGGTGTTCATAACCCCCCAGCACAGAATGATTCATAAAATATAATATGAAGCTTGAAATACCGTAATATGTAATCATAGTTCAAAGATCCAAAACATATATATTTTATCAAATATATGAAAATCATGAACTCGAACATGAGAATGTCTAAAAGCATGAGGAAACAACATGACTTCATGGGTAAATTCATAGTTTGGGGATTTATCCTGAGACCAATTGAATGTGACATGGAAAATTAAAACTTGAAGCATTGGATAACATAAGTTATCCATGAAATCATACTTGGACATGAATTGAGTTCAAATCGCTAAGGAAAAGCATAAAATAAATTCATCTTGAACATATGCATCTTCATAATAAAAGAAATCTCATCTTTTTAATCAAAGAATAGTTTTTGGGGTCCATGGGTGAAAGGGATCCATGAATAAACTCCCACATACTTTAATTAGATGAATTCTTAAAGAAATCTTGAAATTGAAGAATGAATCCTGTAGACACGTGATTTTTGACCCTCCCCGAATTTTAATCGATTTTTTGGCATTAAATATTTATATTTTTTTCGATATTTATTAAAATATTATTTTATTTTTTTAATAAATTTTAGATGAAAATAAACAAATAAATAAAGTTACATTTTTTGGGATATTTTTATATTTATTTTATTTTTAGTTTTTTTTTTCTATAATACGAAAATTCAAAAAATATATATATTTCTTTAATTTTAATAAACAAGCTAGTGGTCTTATTACTCACTTACTTATAGTATTTTATTTTTTTAAAACTTTTATTGTATTTTTTAAATAAAACCTAATTAGTTAATATTATTTTATTATTATTATTATTTTATTTTATATATTTTAAATATATAAAAAAAAGTTTCTTCTTATCCTAAAGAAAACTACCCCAACCACCCCCACCTTTTCCTCAACCCCCTCAACTCCCTCAACCTCCCAAATCACACCCCTATATAATATACACACACTACAACACACGGTCAAGAGAAGAAAAAAAAACATTGGAGAGAAAACCACAGATAAAAAAAAGGGATAACAATTGTAGACAAAAAAAAAACAAGAGACAAAGAAACCGTGAGAAAACAAGAAAAAAAAAAACCGAACACAGTTAAAGGGAAAAAAGGTAAAAAAAAAAATAGTGACTCAGTGAGAAAAAAATAAAAACAAAAAACAAAAAAGTAAAGAGTAATAAGTAAAGTTCGGAGCTTCCATTCGAGTTTTTGTCTTGAAGTAAAAGCTTTTTTCGTTTGGTTTAGTTCGTCATACAAGTTCTTATTCAATCCTTATACTATTATTTTTATGGTGAATCGAAGTATGAATGAACACTTTTATATTATTCAGTACATCTATTTATTACTTTTATATGATTCGTAATCCATTCCTTTATTTATAATTAGATTGTGGATTCGAAATAATATTGATCAGATTAGATTTGCACTTTGAATAGACCATGCATGCATGCAAAATTAGAAAATAATTAATAAGTTTGAAAAAAAAGAAGGAAAAATACACACAAAAAAAGGGAAACTGAATGTTTGAAAATAAGGAAAACGGGCTCGTTTTTTTTTTTTTTGGGGTACTAACGATTTGAAGAAGTATAGGAGTTGGGAAAATAGTGATGATGAGACTTACGAATAGAAAAATAATAATACTAGTTCTTTTTTTGTTTATTTGCTATCTTCGTTAAACTAGTTTTGTTAAATGTAACTTTACTAGTAATTAACTTTGTTACGTGGTCACGTAAATTTGACTTTAAGTAGTCATATTAAGTTATATATTAATTTGTTTGCCAAGTGCAAGATTAATCTTATTTCATTGTTTATTTTTTATTTTTTAATAAAAAGTTTATATATATATATTTAGTAATAGTAATAAAAATAGCTATGTATATTCTCCTGGCCTAAACCCATTTTTTTTATCTCATTATTAATTAACTAATGTGAGAATGAACGAGATGGGATGCGGATCTATTCTAAACCCCATCGTGTAAAATAAAAGAAAAGAGAGGAAAAAATCATTTGTGAGGGAGTGAGGCATGTGGTGGAAAAATCCAAAACTCGTTGTAAATAAAGGGTGAAAAAAGAATAGAAAATAAATAAGAAAAATTATCTCGAGTTTAGAAGAGATGAAACAAATGTCTTTTAACGCTAGATAAGCCTTAGGCACATTTAATATATTTGTCTCGATTAAGAATGTGACGTACTCATCTTTCAGGGACGTTTAAAATAATTCTATGATGCAATAATGCACCTTGGCTAAGATCGTTCTAAAATTGATTTTCACTAGTTTAATATAAGAGGTATAGACAGATACTACATATTAAAAATAAGAGAATTGAGGCCAACAAACATAATTTATTCAAAATAGTTAAACCTAAGTATAAGTTGATAAAAACCACAGTGCTTGAACTACGGGACTCGAGGGGTGCCTCACACCTTCCCCTCGGTCAACAGAATTCCTTACCGGGTCTTCTGTTTTTACAGACCAAAATAAAGAGTCATTTTCATTTGACTAGGGATTCAATAAGGTGTCTTGGAACACCTTAACTCAATTGCAAGTGGCAACTCTGTAAATAAAATACTCCCTATTCAAAATCACCACTTTAATAGGAAAAACCCTTCGACTTCGAACCCTTCGGGCGAAAAAGGGGTGTGACATATCAAGGGTGAAAAAAGAATAAAAATAAATAAGAAAAATTATCTCGAGTTTACAAGAGACGAAACAAATGTCTTTTAATGCTAGATAAGCTTTAGGAACGTTTAATATATTTGTCTTGATTAAGAATGAGACGTACGCATCTTTTTGAGACGTTTAAAATAATTCTAGAATGAAATAATGCACCTTGGCTAAGATCGTTCAAAAATTGATTTCCACTAGTTTAATACAAGAGGTACAGACTAATACTAGACATTAAAAATAAGCGAATTGAGGCCAACAAACATAATATATTCAAAATAATTAAAGCTAAGTATAAGTTGATTAAAGAGACCATTCTTGAACAACGGGACTTGAGTGGGCCTCACAACTTCCACTCGATCAACAGAATTTCATGCCCGATCTTCTGTTTTCGTAGATCAAAATAAAAAGTCATTTCCTTGTGACTAGGGATTCAATAAGATGACTTGAAACACCATAACTTAATTCCAAGTGGTGACTCTCTAAATAAAATAATCCCTATTCAAAATTGCCACTTTAATAGAAAAAACCTTCGACTTCGAACCCTTCGAGCGGAAAAGGAGTGTGACATCTCTGGCTACTCCGCTGGGGATTAACTAGAATTCGAAATTTTAATATTGACTTATACTTTCTTTAATTATTATTGATATTATGTTTGTTGGACTAATGTTCTACTTGTTTCTCATTTATTGTTTTGATAGTTCTGAATTGTATTATAAATTGTCTTCTCTTACGCACCCCCTTTGAGTCTCTAAAATAGGATAGAAAGAATGCAACACATGCATCCTACCTTATTTTTGAGATAGACGGACTGTCAAGGAACCTGTTGAAGGATTATTAGTCACACATGTTAGGAGGGGTTCGGATCTGCACCGAAGGTAGAGTAGCACTGCTACCGAACAAGTTGTCCCTCCTCATCTCTAGTGTTCTCTTGGGAAAGACAGTATAGACACCTATCCCTATTAGTTCAAACTTAGAAGAACTGAAACTGAGAATCTGGTTATCCCTAGTAGGTTCTGCTTTATTTTCATCATGTGCATTTGACTTAGCGGGACTTGGTATAGGGGTCGGGTTTGTCTAGGACAGGTGTCTCATTTTATAATGACCAACATGTGCATACTATGTTCTCTTTGACATTTATTTGGAAGGCCATTTGGTTGTTTACCGGCTTTAGGTAACTTGGTAAAATGAAAGAGAGTATATTGTCCTCAAATTTAACAAATTATTTTTTCAAGGAAATTAAAAATATATATAGTTTTTAAGGTCTTCATGAACTACGAGGGTCTGATTTTCACTATTTAGCGTAATACATAGGAAGCCATAATCGGGTTCGGTGATATTCTTAAGAAAAGTTTTGAAAATATTAAACCCTGGCCCATTCATTATTACCAAAGTAAAAATAGTATAAAGGTGGTTGGTTTTTGGCCAAATTGACATTTCGTTGATACAACACCAGGTCCAAAGAACATATAAGATGACCCACAAAAAATAGTATAGGGTTTGAGATGAGTTGGTGTAGACTATTAGAAATGAGGAATAAGAATAAATGGCATGGAAAGTGAGAAATTTGGAGCAAAATATGAGAAACATGCTAGTACTGGGAGAGAAAAAGAGAGTTCTTTATAAGGATTTGTACATGTTTAACAAATACACTTGCCTTTAGAGTGTAAAACACAAAATTTGGACATGTACGAGGGCCATGATGATCCTTTGGCTCATATGAAAAGGTTTTGTAATCAATTAAGAGGAGTAGGAGGAAAGAAAAATTGTTGACAACTTACTTTGGAGAGAGTTTGATGGTGATAAATTTAGAATGATGTGGTCACAAAAGGATGCAATTCACACAGTAGACAATATATCAGACCACTAGAGAGGTACTCAAAAATCACTAAACAATCTAACTTCCTCAAGTACTTGTATTAATCCTAATTATCTACAAAATATGCTACAACAACAACCTACCCTACACCCTCAACTTAAAATCAGAAATAAACTGCTCTAAGGGTTAGGGTATACCTGAAGGCAATCAAGCACATGGATCTTGGCTCTTTGACGCTGCTACTGCATCATCTGTTGTCTTCTCTCTATCGGGAGCATCTGGCTTTGTAGTAGATGGAGTCCTGCTAGATGAGGCACCTGCAGCCCTACCTCGGATGGATGCCTCCCATTTCTCTTTATAAACTAAGGACTCAATTTCTGCCCTTTTCACCTCCTCCTTCTCCTTCTTATTTCTTTCTCTCTTCTCTATTTTTCTCTCTTCATCACTATCGAGCCTCTCTCTCTTTCCGTTACCTTTCTTCTCATTTTTTTCTTTTTCTTTGGTGAGTCTCCAGTGATGTCAAGCATTGGAATTTCTTCCTCAGATTCATGCATGGCCTTACATATTGGCATCACAAATTGGTGTTGCTGCAACACCCCGATATCTGCCTTTACCTTGTACAATTCCGCTTTGAATCTAGCAAGATCAACCCCTGACATTTCTTTTTCCCGCGCATTGAATCGGTTCTCTAAATCAGCAACCCGCTCAGGCAAAGTCACAAAAGGATCAAGGGCAGCCTTGATTCTCTTATCCACTGCAGCAGCAAACTTTTTGGCAAAAGTATGTAGTTTTGCCTCACACCACATGGCTTGTTTAGACACTTTTCGGATATCGATCGGATGAAATGCAAAACCTGTTGCTGCTGTAGGAACTAAAGGGCTGGCTTCAGTATCAGGCACTGGTCCTTCCTGTGCTGAAGAAGTTGGCTACACAGGCTCATAATCTTGCACTTCCACATGAGGTGCTGCACCGGCATCTGTAATTGGAGGGTCTACTGCTACCTCTGCACCTCTATCAAGTCTCAATCATGGCTGATTTTTATCAAACCGTATGGGGTTGTAAGTCTTTCGGATAGGAATATCATCATCAACCCCTACAATCTTTGGCACATTAGCAGCTCAGCACAACTCTATGATAAGACAGGGAAAAGGGTAAGTAGTGTCGGTTCTCGACATTCTAATCTTCATCTCATTAGGAATGATTTACCTAAAATTTAGAGGAAGGTTCTACACCATGCTCGCCACTAGAATAGTTCGGTCATCACCCAAAATATTGTCTCCATCAATGGGTATCAGCCAGACATTCACTATACCCCACCAAAACTTTGCCTCTTGAGTCAAAGAGGACTTGTAAATTCTTTCATTTGGGTTTTTTACCCATGCAGGTTCTCCTTCAGCTATGATGTTGGCCAACCACGAACGTTGTTTTTCTCAGTTTCTAATCTGATTATAGACTGATGGTGTGGTGTCATGAGGAGTGAAGTTGGGACCATGCAAGAACCTGTTGATAGTTCTGATTGAGAAATCAACCCTTACGCCACTCACCTGCACTCTATCAAATAGGGGCCGATCTGCTACTCTTTTACCCGGCTTGCACATGTTTTCCAACTGAGCCTGGTAGTTTGCGTAAAACTCCCAAACCAGTGCAGGACAAAATGAACCTCCTCATTTTGTGGTCCGTCCCAAGACATACTCTTGGAATGTTTGTTCCACTTCAGGGTACTTGCTCAACCCTCTGGTGATAATCATCTTTTCTTCCTGAATTGGCCTCTTATCACTCTTTCTATCAGTTTTATGGAGCCCAGCGATGAAGATGCTCTCTTTCTTGGGAATTTTCCACCTAGCATTATCTCAAACTTTGGGGATCTTACATTTGATAAGTGTTCCCCGAGATGGAGACTCTTCATCATTTTTTTGTTTAGTGGACTGGGATCCAGATGTTGTTCCCTCTGACTCAGACTCCTCATACCCTTCCTTATCCTCTACTTTATATATGGCATGGTCAGACTCATGCCGTTCAGAACCCTCTTTCTCAGTGGCAGTATGTTCAGAAGTTGTACTTTCTAGTTGTGTTGTAGTCTCAGTATCATCACTATCCTCCACTTCAATGGGTAGAGGTGGCGAAGGTTTCTTCGAAATTTGATTCTCTTTTTGCTTCCTGAATAGGGGTTCTTCCTCCTCGTAATCAAATTCCTCATCCTTACGACGTACACTTTCTTTAGTTGATTTCTTTGGTGTTTTGGGGCTCTTTTTTTTTGGTGCCATTTTAAGGTTCCTGTAGTAGTAGAAAAACCATTGGTTAGTCCACAAGAGCACAAACACAAACACATTAATCATTTCGATTTATTCATGCTTCAGGTTCCAGGTGTGATGATAATTCTTGATAAGCCATCACTACTGTGATAGCTTATCACAATGGTCATCAACCTTAGACAGTACTTTCAAATTTTAACAACTTTTGATGACATTCCTGATAAGTCGTCCCAATTGTGATAGCCTATCATGAATGTCTTCATCTCATATCAGAACTCACTTTTGATATTAACTCATTTTTTGGTCCCCATTATTTCTCAAAATCCACTAGAATTTCGAGTGTGAGCTGTCTTTTTAAACCCTGGGCCTGCACAGCAGACTCTTGGTGCGATTTTAGCTCCTTTCCAATTGAACTTGGTCCAAGCATCTTGTGGACTTGGTTTGTCATCTATCAATCACTTACCACAATAAAAGAAGGGTTAAAGTTAGAGTATACCTGATGGGGGCCCTTAATCTGATTACACGCACAAGAGGAAGTAGGAAATAGGAAGAATCTCTTGATTGTGAATTTCAAACCAATGAACAACGGAACTTGTTTTCTTGATGTGTTTTGTAGAGATTAAGAAATAAACTAACTAAGGAAATAAATAAACTAAAGGAAAAAAATTAAAACTAGCGGAAATTCTAAAAGGTTCCTGTGCTGGGCCGGGTCGAATTTGATTTAAACTGGGCCCAAAATTTTAGATCTTAAGGCTTTAGGATGAGGATGACTTGTGATGGATTATCACAGATGTGACAACCTATAACCAACGTCGGCACCCCTAAGAAGAGGTTTCCTCAAGTTTGGCCTATCTGACGATATTTCTGATAGCTTATCACAGTTGTGATGGCTTATCAGAGATGTCGTCATGGCCTTTCAGCTGACCTCTTCATTTTTTACCTTCTCTGTACAAAATCCTAGTTATAAAAGTAAAAAAACTTTCTTAAATATAAAACTTTGGGTTGCCTCGCAATAACGCCTGATTTATTGTCCCGGCATGACTTGGTTCTCTTGACTACTCAGACTTCGCCAAGACAACCTGTTGATACCCCTTTACCATCATCATAGAAGATGTCAATGATTCAGAAAACACTCATCTCATGTTGCTGAGTCATGGATGAGTGTACTTTGAAGTGTGCTTCTTTGTCATTGAACCTAAACTTTAGCTCGTTCAACTACATGTGTACTAGTAATCTCCCAGTTGCAAGTAGTATCCTACCTAAGATGATGGGAACTTCAAAATTCACTTTCCAATCTCGGACTATAAAATTAGCAGGAAGAATAAAATTGGTTACCTTTACCAAAACATCATGCAGTATGCCTATAGGCCGCTTCACAGATCTATCTGCCATTACCAACCGTATATTTGTTGGGGTAGGATCCCCCAAACCTAATTTCTTGTTCACAGCCGGTGGAATTAAATTTATACTGGCTCCCAAATCGCATAATGCTTTTGTAAACTTCAGTGGGACAAATAGTACACGGGATGGTAAATGTTCCCGGATATTTTTTTCTGCACTAAAGACCTTGTAGAGATAACGCCACAATGGAGAAGATTGTACTCTCGCTCATGGATAACCTTCTGTTTCTTGGTTACAAGGTCTTTCATGAACTTTGCATATCCTGGTATTTTCTCAAGTGCCTCAACCAAAGGTACATTAATTGTCAATTGCTTGAGCATTGCCATGAATTTGCTGAATTTGACATCATCAGCCTTTTTCTTCAATAGTTGAGGAAAGGGAGGTGGTGGTCTCGGGATAATTTCAACACAACTTCCTCTTTCTTTTCTTTTTCTTTCTCCGAAGCATCAACAGGACTATCCAGCTTCTTAGACTCCACTGGGTTTCTTTCTTCGAATTCATCAACAACTACCTCATCATCTACAGATTTGCCCACAGAAGGGCTAGATAAGATCTTACCACTCCTAGTGATAATCTCCATACATGAGACAACATTCCGTGGATTCTGAATCATATTACTAGGAAAAGTACCACTTTTTCTTTGGTTCAGTGTTGTGGAAAGTTGGCTTATCTACTGTTCCAACTGCTTAATAGAAGTGGAGTTCGAAATAACGAACTGACTCAGGGTAGAGAATTCATTCTTGATAGTGGTTACCCCCGAGTTGGTAGCCTCAACTTCTTTCAATAATTTTTCCATCATGTACTCTATGGACATCTTACCAGAGCTAGTTGGTGCAGCGTCCTAACTTCCAGGAGGAACATACAAGCCACTCCTATCATTATTGTTTCTCTAGTGTCCTTGCTCCCTGTCTTTATAATCAGGCTTGTCATAAAAGTTCCGACCTTGATTCTCTTGGCTATTGCCTTGGAAACCTGATTACTCACATAGTTTGCCTTCTCATTTTAATTAGTAGAAACGCTGTACTGAGACTCCAAAGCCTTAACCTTTTCAATCTTTCCTGATAGCAAGTGCTTGGTCAGAAAGTCCATCTGAGTCTTTAAGTGGGCCATGTCTTGGTCTCACTCTTCATCCCTTCTGCACTGCTCTGCAGTCATACCAAAAGAAATAGTTGGGATAGCTACCACAGAATCCCTAGTATGCCAGGCCCAACTCTGTTTAGTCATTCTATTAAGCATGTCTGAAGCATCTTAAAAGAAAGGTCAATGAACGAACCACCCGCAGCATTATCAACAATTTGATTTGTCATAGATTTAAAAGATATATACAAAGTCTCCATAAAGTGTAAGTCCATCATGTTGTGGTTCGTACATTGTTCCATCTTCTTCTTGAATCTCTCCCAAGTTTAATGCAACTCTTCAGTCGGGAGCTGCCTGAAGTTACTGATTTCATCCCTCAACTTTACACTTCTGGAGGGTGGAAAGAACCATTCTAAGAACTCCTCTTTCAACTGTCTCCAGTTGGTTATAGAATCAGGCTCTAGCTTATTTAATCACATTGTTTCCTCCCCAGACAGAGACAGTGGAAACAATCTCAACCGTATCGCATTCTGGATTACTCTCGGATTATCAAAATATTTTCAAATGGTGATAAAGTTCACTAAGTGCATGTTTGGATCATCACCATGCAAGCCTCCAAATAACCCCTTCAGATTTAGGAGTTGGATCATGGTACTTGTTATGCTGAATTTGTCACCACGTGCTAACGGTGGAGGAATGATAGAACCCGTTGCACCTGCTCCGTCCATTTCTTCATCATAGTCATCAACCTCGTATTGGACAAGATGTTTACCATACCTTCCTCTGATTGGACGTTTTTTTTTGAAATTTTGTTACACTAGTACAGCAAGTTGCTCAGCTCGCCTTGGGCTTTGAGGATTCAGAAATTTCTCATCATCCAAATGTTCATCATCATGGTTTGTATGATGTACTTGTTGAACTTGGTTTTGTACATTCACCTGAGCCCTGGCCAAGGCTACCAGTCTGTCAGCCTCTTTTTGTTCTGCCATTCTCCCGATCAGCTGAGGTTCCAGATTAATTGGTAATAATGGTTCTCCGGAACATCTTGTTTTTGGCATAAACAACAAGGTACCTACAATAAACAAAAACAATAAATAAATGTAAATCTAGGAAACCTAACTAACATACAATTAGCACACACAACTTTGATTTTTCAACCATATTCCCCGGCAATGGTGCCATTTTTTATAACACTCAAAATACACTCTTGAATGGTTGTAAGCGATCATTATCAATATAAAACCGAACTAGGTTAGGGTTGAATCCCACAGGGAATAAGGTGTGAAATCAAGTCAATTACAATTTAATTCACTGATAGTTTAATCTATCCTGAAATGGGGGTTTAAGTTTCACAAGTAATTGTTTGACACTTTGATTTCGATGTTTGTAACCAAGATTTTATGAGATAACCAGAATTATATTCACCATGGCTTACGGTACATGACAGATGCTAAAGGTGACTCAAGATTCTCACGGTGGTTAGGATAACAAGCTATCTTTATTGATGATATGCTCAAATGTCTCTCGACCTATTTAAGAATCTAATTTCCTAATCCTCTCAAACTTAGGGAATCGCTATTCACTGCCTAGAATTTACCTCAGGTTAATCAACCTAGTTACAACACTGATTATTAAAAGAAGTATTTCCAATTCCCTATTGATAATTTACTTCCTGTTAATATTGACTTACAACGATGATGAGAATCAAGAAGTATAACTTGATTTGAACCACGGTACAAAACTCCCAAAATATATTAACTAGCGAGAGAGAAATATCATATTTTTTTCGAATAAAGATGAGTCCAAAAATAAAATCCTCCCCTAGAAAACCCTAAAACAAGGCTTTAAATAGTTTAACCTAATTAAGGAAATAAAATCAAAGTTACAGATTTTCCTCAAAATAGATGACGACGTCTGTGACGGCTTGTCATGAGTATGACAGCTTAGCACATATGTCGTTAGCTCCTATGCACTTTTGTATTTTTCTGGCTAAGGCTGACGACGATGATGACGGCTTATCACCAGCCTAACGACA
This sequence comes from Capsicum pubescens, assembly GCA_030864215.1. Lineage (NCBI taxonomy): Eukaryota > Viridiplantae > Streptophyta > Magnoliopsida > Solanales > Solanaceae > Capsicum > Capsicum pubescens. The sequence continues at coordinate 380,928,024 of CM061548.1, read as the reverse complement.
TGTCATGGATGTCTTCAAAAAACTAACTTCAACTTCCATCTTCTGTTTAAGGATGACGACACTCCTGATGATGTGTTATGGATGTCATCACAAAACTGTCTTCAACTTCCATCTTCTATTTATGGCTGACAACGGCCGTGATAGATTATCACCAGGCTGATCACTTATCATGAATTCGTCAGCCACACTTATCATGAATTCGTCAGTGTGGTAAGAAGGGGTTGTTATGGATGCAGCAAGTTGGGTCACATAATCAAAGACTGTTTGTATGCTAAGTAGGAAAGTAGGGATGTTCGTCCCAATACTTAGGCTACTAGCACACCAGCTCCTTTATGTCTCCCAGTCCATTTTCTGGGTGCATCATTCAGTACCGATGGTGGTCAGTGCTAGAATCAATTCTATGCTTTACCATCCTGACAGGAGCAAGAAAGCTCACCATATGTTAATACTGGTATGCTTCGTGCCTTCCATTTTGATGTTTATGTGTTGTTAGACCACGGATCACCTTTCTCTTATGTGAATCCTTTAATTGTGGCAAATTTTGGGATAGATCATGAACAACTCTCCAAGCCCTTCTGAGTTTCCACCTTAGTGGGTGAGTCAGTTGTTGCCAGATAAGTCTATAAGAAGTTTCCTATCACTTTCCTGTATAAGATTATACTAGCAGACCTAATAGATTAGAAATGGTATATTTTGATGTTATTCTAGGCATGGATTGACTCCATTCATGCTATGCATTAATACATTGCCACACCTGTGCGGTGAAGTTTCAGTTTCCTATTGAGGTAGTTATTGAGTGGGAAGGTAGTTCCGAATCTCCCAAGATTAATTTCATATCTTATCTTAAAGCTAGAAAGTTTATATCTAAAGGGTTCTTTTATCATTTAGTTTGAGTCAAAGATACTAAGTCTGAAGCTCCAACAGTTCAGTCAGTTTGTATAGTCAATGATTTTTCGTAGGTCTTTCCCGAATATCCATCAGGAGTACCTCCTGATAGAGAAGTAGAATTCGGCATTGATCTTCATTCTTGTACTCAACCCATCTCTATACCTCTATATCCTATGGCTCTAGTGATCTTAAAGAGTTAAAGAAGTTGCTTAAAGACCTCTTAGGTAAAGGTTTCATAAGTCCTAATGTTTCTCCATTGGGTGCTCCAGCCCTATTTGTGTGTAAGAAAGATGGCTCTCTCCGAATGTGAATCAACTACCTCTAGTTAAACAGTCACAATCAAGAACAAATATCCTCTTCCTAGGATTGATGACTTATTCGACCAGCTTTAGGGTGCAGTTATTTCTCTAAGATAGACCTCAAATCTGTCTATCATAAGCTTAAAATAAGGGTGTGTGATAGTCCAAAGACATCCTTCAGAACTTGTTATGGTTTCTTCAAATTTCTAGGCACGTCCTTCAAGCTAACAAATGCCCAGCACTCTTCATAGACTTGATAAACAGAGTGTCCAAGTCATACTTGTACATGTTCATCATAGTATTTATTGATGACATCCTTGTCTATTCCTGTAGTGAGAATGACCATGTAAACCATCTCAAAACTGTGTTGTAAACTCTTAGAGATCATCAGTTATTTGCCACATTCAATAAGTGTGAATTTTGGCTAAGGTCAATAGTTTCCTTATCCATATTATTTTCGGTGATGACATTCGAGTTTGTCATCAAAAGACCGAAGCAGTGAGAAACTAGACTAGACCTATCTCTCCATCAGACAGTAGGAGTTTCCTGGGTTTGGCTGGCTATTACTAATGGTTTATTGAAGGGTTTTTGTGTATTGCATCCACCATGTCTATATTAACTCAAAATAAAGTTTACTTTCAGTAGTTAGATTTTTGTGAGAAGAGTTTTTGAGAATTAAAGACTCGACTGACTATAACCCTAGTTTTGACATTACCAGATGGTTTTGATGGGTTTGTTGTTTACTGTGATGCTTGTAGAGTTGGTCTGGGTTGTGTTTTGATGCAGAGAGGTAAGTTCATAGCCTATTCCTCTCGACAGCTTAAACCTCATAAAAAGAACTATCCTACCAATGATTTTTAATTAGCAGTTGTTGTATTTTCCTTGAAAATTTAGAGGTATTATCTTTATGGGGTGCATGTTGATGTGTCCTGGACCACAAAAGCTTGCAGTATGTGTTTTCTCAAAAATATTTAAATCTTCATCAGAGAAGGTAGTTAGAGTGGCTAAAAGATTATGATATGAGTGCTTTGTATTATTCAGGCAAGGCCAATGTAGTGGAACAAGCCCGTAGTAGACTGTCTAGGGGTAGTGTTGCTCATTTTGAGAATAATTAAAAGATGTTAGTTTAGGAGGTTCATCAGTTGGATAGATTAGGTGTTCGTTTGGTTGATTCAGTTGAAGGTAGTATATGGGTTCAGAATAGTTCAGAATCTTGTTTGGTTGCTGAAGTGAAGGGGAAACATGTAAGTCCCGAATCTGGTACCCAAAATGCTACACGGTACTCAAGACCCCGAAGGACCATAAGCTAACCCATATTGATATTTGTACCTGTATACTAGATAATATACTGTATAATGCAGAAAACATGAACTAAAAGTCCATAAGGTTCAAAACTGTACATTAAGATTTACTGAACATGATTAACTGGATTGACTGGACTGATTTAACTGAGTTTCGTTGACTGACAAAATGTTACTGAGGTCTGATAACTGACTAAGATTTACTAAAGATACTGAGTTTTCCTAAGTCATGAGACTGATTGAATTCTACTGAACACGGCTTGACTAAGAGTATCGTGAAAACATGACATAGGCTCTAGGCATACAGCTAAATTGTTGGGTACAAGTACCCCCAGGACTCGATGGAAAGAAACTGACAAAGTATGACTTTCTTGAATACATGTCCAACATCACAATCCCTAATTCATTTATTAAGGCATTTCGTCAAACAATTGATATGCATAAACTTGTACATAAATGGGAATTTCGTACTATCATACTAGTGGGGTACTTTTTCTTCACATAGGCATTCAATCAAACACATGGTGATCATGGTATGTAGACAACATCACACAACAAGTAAACATCATGATTCAACTCTAATTTCACCATTCAAGGGTTTAATCGTGGATTCACATGAAACTTACACTTATAATAATCAATTCCACTTACGATCATCACAAAACATGGAATAGAATTCAATTGGTCATTATCAACATGATAAAAAACAAACCAAACATGAAATTCATAAAAATCCATACACTTGAACTTTGAAAATATATTTTTGGGCTTCATGGACGAAAGAAGTCCATGAATAAACACTATGCATACCTGGGTGAGTGATTTCTTAAAGATTTGTGGAGGAAAACTTGAATTTTTTTCTTGGAATTAAGCACCTAGGGTTTATAGTTCTTGGGGATTTATCCTTGAGATAAACCCTATTTTGTTGCTGTAGAAGAATAAAGAACTTATGAGCTATGATAGGGTGTAATTAGGGGTTAAATTGGGTGGAAAAAGACCCAAATACCCTTTTAAAAATGGCTTTAAAATAACTGAATGGGATGTGCGATGGCTCATGCGACGGTCCATCGCTAGCTCGATGGCCTGTCATTTCAACCATTGTAGGTAGGCCAGGATAGGGACTCACTGCGTAAGTAGAGACGGCTTGGGCAACAGTCCATCGCAAGTTCGACGGTCCATCAACCTGTCTATCACACCTTATCTAGAAGGTTACCTCACTACCTTAGTTATGACGGTCAAGACAACGGACCATGGTGATGGTCCATCACTAGGTCGACAGTCTGTCAACCTGGCCGTCGCACCTGGGCGATTCTGACAGCTTTGAGTAAAACGTCCATAACTTTTTACTCTGATACCAAATTTAGATGAAATTCATATCGTTGGAAAGCTAATTCAATTTACCACATGATAAAAAGTGAAATTATTAAAAATTCCATGTGCACAAAATGGGATTTATCTTTCAAAGTAAATTTCTAACATTCTTGATATAATTTCAAGCTAGGAAAAACTATGGGGTATTACAAAAAAAGATAAGGACTCCAGTTTGGTTTAGTTGAATGAGTCAGTCATAGATCATAAAGTAGAAGTTTTCTCCCAAGGGGGAAATGGTGTGTTACTCTACTAGGGTAGATTGTGTTTGTTGTGTGTTAATGGTTTGAGAGAGCAAAATGTGGAATGGATTAAGGAGGAATATTATTGAGTTTGTAGCCAAGTGTGCTAATTTGCAATAGGTTAAGGTTAAGCACCAAAAGCCTGGTGGTAACCTGTAGGAGTGTAGTATTCCTACTTGGAAGTGGGAAGAGGTAAACATGGACTTAGTCATAGGGTTACCCCATTTGCGCTGTTAGCATAATTCGATTTGGATTATTACAAATAAAATGAAAAATCACCCTATTTCTTTCCAGTTCATACTTCCTATTCAGCCGAGGATTATGCTAAGCTTTATATCAGAGATTTGTTCAAATTGCATGGTGTTTTTTTGTCCATCATTTCAGATAGGGGTACTTAATTTATCTCTCATTTTTGGAAAGCCTTTCAGAAAGATCTTGGTTCCCAAGTTCATCTTGGTATTGATTTTAATCCTAAGATAGATGGTAAAGTAGAGAGGAAAATTCAAACCCTAGAGGACATGTTGAGAGCATGTGTTATTGATTTCAAGGGTAGTTGGTATGATCATTTGTCATTGATCGAGTTCACCTAGAATAACAATTATCATCCTAGTATCCAGATGGCTCATTTTGAGGCTCTTTATGGGAGAATATATACGTTACCTATTTGTTGGTTTTAGGTAGGTGAAGCTACATTAAAGGGCTAGATGTGGTGTTTGAAGCTATTGAAAAGTTCAATTGAATTGAGAGAGGCTTAAGGCAGCTCAGAGTTGTCAGAAATCTTATATAAATGTGAGGAGAAGGGATCTTAAGTTTGAGGTTGGTGACTTAGTGTATTTAAAGATTTAAACATGAAAGGGGTGAAGAGATTTGGCAAAAAAGAGAAACTTAGTCGATGATATGTTGGCCATTACAGAATATTGAGTCGTGTTAGGAAGGTAGCATATGAGCTTGAGTTGCCCATCTATTTGTCATCCGTTCATCCAGTGTTTCATGTATCGTTTGTTAAGAAATGTATTGGTGATCCAGTTGTTATAGTTTCATTGGAAAACTCCAAAATTTAGGATAGCCTTTCTTATAAAGAAATTCCAATTGAGATTCTTGATCACCAGATTTATAGACTAAGGAACAAAGAAGTTTCCTTGGTTAAAGTTCTTTGGCGGAATCAGTTTGTTGAGGGGCCCACTTGGGAAGCAGATGTGGATATGTGAACCAAGTATCCTCATCTTTTCTTCCCAAGATCATACTTAGTTTAAGGTAACAAGTTTTCCTTAGATTATCTCTTGTCCATTCTCAATTCTAGCCATATAATCATTTTTATGTCATTACATGCATTCACAAATCAGTTAAGTCATGTAATCATGCTTCCAGTTATGAATATTTAGTATGAAGTCTCAGTCCCTCAGTATTCTCAATTTATTCAGTTTCATTTGAGGAAGAATGTTCCCAAGGGGGAGATATTGTAAGTCCACGTAAGATACTAGCTCAATTTTGCTCACTATTGCAAGTCAAAGGGGGTCCAAGACTTAGAAAAATTTCACTAATTTTTAGGACTTAGTCATTTCTAAATCCCCTAAACTTTAATGATTTTATTTTTGACCTTCGCGACATCAAAAAGTTAATTTGAAAGTTGATTCATGGTAGGGGTATTCAACAGTACAACTCGGTTGAGTTTCTGAATTTTTGGACGAGCGTAAGAGTGTTTTTGGATTTCCAAAACATTGTCATCACGTAGTTAGCCAATGGAGCGTGCCCCAGTCTAATGGTATGGGTGCCCGCGACAAAGGCCGCAGCGCGTGGTACAGTCCGGCAGACCAAAGCCCGTGACACATGCTCACTCGTGCCCCCTTGTTTTTCCATCTTCTATTTTTATTTTTCCAAGAGTATTTGGTTCTTTTACCTTCTCCCACTTAGTCTATAACACAGGATTGAGGGTCCCAAAAGGCAAAATTGATCATTCTTTTCACAAATTCTTTTAAAGAAAGTAATCCTCAGTCAAGAAAAAGCTCTAGCCTCTTCAAAATTCAAGTTTAAGCTTAAAGAATGCAACCAAGAACTTTTTCTAATTCATCAATTAAGGTATGGGGGATTATGAACAAGGGTATCCTTTCACCCTTGTACCCAAATTGCATGATTTTAAGATTTAATTAACTTGTTTTGAAATAGCGTTCATACCCGAATATATATATTGCTAAAGCATATAATTTGATGAGATTTAAAGATTTTAGAATATCAAGAAGTTCTTATGTTTATGCTTTTAACTTACATGATTTATGTTATGAATGAGATTGCACTACCTTGACTTGTTATTGTTGAAGTATTTCTAGATTGTCATTGAGCATGAAGTTTTATTGTGATTTGACATGAGATTGAAGTATGGGTTTTAAGCCCTAAGTTTGAGTATTGAGACTTCAAGAAGATTATGCTTTTAAGTATTCTATGATAAGCTTATTTCAAGATTTAAGCAAGAATTGATCTTTTGATCCTCATCTAAGAGTTGGAATCCACATTTATTCATTTTGATTAATTTAAATCCAAGAGAAGCATAACTGGTTTTCATTATAAACCTTTATGCTATTTTAAGGTAGTAATATGGGATTAGTATTTAGCACCGAGTTGGGTGTGAGGGAAAGGTCACATACCCCAAAACTGCGTACCATCGTAGGTTCAAATCCCAATATGGGTCGAGTATAGTGACCACTCTAGTTTAGGTTCTATTCCAATGGAAGTCATAGAACAACTCTACCAATGTGGGTGCGAGACATTGGACTCCATGATATCTCACATGGTTTATGTCAGTTAGAAGAATCTCCCAAAAGAAAGAGTAAAAGTACAGCTTTTAGGACTAAGTGTTATGACTCACAAGATTTATACAATATGCTTTATTATTCATGATTTATTATTTTTAGCTTTCAGTTATTCAAGCTCAAGGTGAGTCATTTACACTTGGCATGCATAGTTTAAAAGTTTATACGAATATTGAGTTATTGGTTTACTTATGCATTAACCCTCACATACTCAGTACATTCCATAAGTAATGATCCACATATATTTCTTTGTGCTACATTGTCTTATAATATAGAACTTGGTGCTCAATTCCATCCGCATGATTGATTTAGTGTATCTCAACCTACATCCCAGCTCTTGGTGACTCCTCGTAGTTCATGTGCCCATTCTACCAGATTTTTTATTAATGAAGTACTCGAGTTATTTGATTTCAGTTTAAGAATGGTTAGCTGGTGCTTGTCCTAGTGGATCTCTAGTTAGAAGTAGAGGCTTGTACGACTATTTTCTATTTTGGATTCAAAGTATTGGTTTTAAAGATTTAGAAGTTTAACTTTAAGTTATGACATTAAATTCTGTTATTTTGAGATTTCATATGTCAAATTTATCTTTATTATGAGTTCCAAAGTTGTTAGAAGGCTTAAACGGTTAGCTTTGGACTACTTGTAGTCTTGAGCACCATGTGACGTCTAGGGTGTATTCCCGGGTCGTTAAAGAAAACAACCTTGCAGACCCTTTTACAAAAGTTCTACTACAAAAACATTTTGATAGGCATGTAGAAGTATTGGGTGTTAGAGTTGTATGTGCATGTTTATTAGTATAAGTGGGAGATTATTAATATATCCTATAAACAATACGTTTAGACATAGTATTATTTATTGAACAATTATTTATTTGTTTATTTAATTCAATAAAGGGTTACATTAAATGGGTCATTTTATCATACATGTGTCCTCAACTTATATATTAAATGATTTGGTCTAAAGTGTATGAGCTTATACACAGAAGATCAGATCATCGGTTCTTATATGTTAAAGTTATTGTTCATAATTGTTATAGTTTGTGACCTAAATTCTATTTGATCTGGCCCTAAAAAGTTTGCAGTTCAACACATATTTTTTATTATTCAAGGATTCTATAGTGGTAGCGTAGGGATCTGGATGAGCCCACCACTGATCAGTTGGGGGTACGGGAGATTTATTTGTTTTTGCTCCTAAATACACTGGTACACACGTATTATATAAGTTCAATTAGTGGTTCATTTTTGGATGTTCAAAAAATACGTCATTCGCTTCATTGTATTCTCCATCCATCATAGTAAAATTTCTCTGCCTCTAGCCGTGTTTTTTTTAAGGGTTTCCACGTAAATCTGTGTGTTCATATTATTTTTCTTTTGCTTGTGGTATTACTTATTCTGTTCAATTATAGCAAACTGGTATCAGATAGATCAATTATTTTCTGGGGATGTCAACCATGAAGTATGATATTCCATTGTTGGACGGTAACACCAGATTTTCATTACGACAGGTTAAGGCATGGTGTTTCCTCACACAAATTGATTTGGATGATGCTCTATTTGGGTTTGATAAGATGCCCTCATCATGAACAGAAGAGGATAAATGACGTAAAGATCTAAAGTATCTATCTCAAATCCATTTTCATTTATCCAATCAGAGTTTACAAGATGTTCTGAAAGAGACCACTGTCGTTGCATTGTGGTTGAAACTGGAATCGTCATGTATGAAAAAGAGCCTAACCAGTAATTTTCATCTCAAACAATGACTTTACTCCCATCATATGTCTGAGGGTGTGTCCTTGGAGGATCACCTATTTGTTTTTTATGAAATCGTCTTTGATTTAAAGACTCTGGAGGTGAAGTACGATAAGAAAGATCTAGGGTTGATTCTATTTTCTTTGTTCCCTGCATCATACTCGAACTTTAGGGATATAATTTTATATAGTGGGGATACCCTAATCCTAGATAAAGTCTATAATGCATTTCTCTCTAAGGAAAAGATGAAGCATCTTATGAATTGGTCGGTGACTCACGAAGATGGTCTTATTGTTCGAGGAAGGACACATGACAGGAATTTTAGAGGTGATGATAGAAATTGATTGAAATCCAGAAAAGAAAATAAACCTGTAACTACTATAAGAGAAAGGGGTATATCAAACCTGAATGTTATAAGTTATAGAATAGAAAACAAAAGAAAGGTTAAATATGGCGGTATTTATGGAGAAGTCTTTGTAGTTTCTGATGGTAAAACCAAACCCTATGAGGATTGGATTCTTGATTCATCCTGCACGTTTCATATGTGTCGCAATCGGGATTGGTTAACAACAAATGAAATAGTCTCTAAAGGTGCTGTGTTGATGGGAAATAACTCACTTTATAAGATATCTAGTATTGGAACAATCAAGATCAAGATATTTGATGGAGTTGTGAGGACACTTAGTGATGTGTAATATGTCCCAAACCTGAAGAGAAATCTTATTTCCTTGAGTACCCTTGATTCGAGCGGATACAAGTACGCTGGTGAAAGTGGAGTCCTGAAGGTTTCCAAAGGTGCCCTTGTTGTGATGAAGGGAAAAAGAAATACTGCTAATTTGTACGTCTTGCAAGGCTATATGATTATAGGTGATGATGTTGTTTCTACTTCTTCTCTATCAGATAGTGATGTTGCTAAACTTTGGCCTATGCGTTTGGGACATATGAGTGAAAATATGATGGCTGAACTAAGTAGGAGTGGACTTCTTGATGGCCAAATTATTACCAAATATGAGTTCTATAAGCACTGTGTTTTGGCAAAACGGAGAGAGTAAGATTTATTAAAGGCATCCACTAAACTAAAGGTACACTTGATCACTTTCATTTAGATCTCTGGACATTCATTCTGATCTCTGAGGTCCTTCTAGATTACCTTCTAGAGGAGGTGCTAATTACATGTTGGTTATAATTGATGAATATTCCAGAAAATTTTGGGTGTTCTTCCTGAAGCAAAAGAATAATTTGTTGCCTACTTTCAAGAAGTGAAAGATAATGATTGAAGAAAAAACAGGGAAGAAGGTAAAACGCCTTCGAACTGATAATGGTTTAGAATTTGTTCTAATGAATTTAATGTTTGTTGCAAGTCAGAAGGAATTGTGAGGCTCCTTATAGTTTTTCATACTCTGCTGCAGAATGGTGTAGCCGAAAGAATGAATAGGACTATAATAGAGAAGGTGCGTTGTATTCTCTCTAATGCTAGTTCACCAAAGTCTTTTTGGGATGAATCTTCTTTCATAGTTTATCTTCTTATTAACCGCTCTCCTTCAGTTGTGATTGATAAAAAGACTCCATAGGAGGCATGGTCCAGTACTCCTGCCAGTTACTCTAATTTGGGGATATTTGGATGTCCTGCTTATGCTCATGTTGATAATGGAAAGTTTGAACCTAGATTTATCAAGTTCATATTTGTGGGTTGTAAGTCTGGTGCTAAAGCAAATAAGCTTCATCCCTAGATGATCTTAGTGACATGAATCAGCAAAAGTCAAGCATCCACAGTGAGTTGAAGATTGGAGAAGAGTCCACACCAGTGATTACTTCTTGTTCTAGCCCGGAGATTCAGAGTGATACTATTTCTTCTTCACTACTAGTGGCACCACAATATTCTATTGCTAAAGACAGTCCCAGGAGAGATATTAGACCTCCTCAGAAGTATGCAAAAGCTGATTTAGTTACATATTCATTAAATATAGCAGAAGGTATTGATTCCTTTGAAGAACCTTCTTCTAAACCAGAGGCAGTTAGCTGTGATAATTTTGATCGATGGATGATTTCTATATAGAAAGAAATGGAATCTCACTTCACAAGAATGGCATATTGGATTCTGTAAAATAGCCTAAATATAAGAAAGTTGTCCGTTTTAAGTGAGTATATAAGAAGAAAGAAGGAACATCGAGAGTTTAAAATGTTAGGTACAAATCAAGACTAGTTACTAAAGGTTACCGTCAGGTTCCAGGTGTTTACTTCAGAGATATGTTTTCTCCAGCTGTAAAGCATAGCTTGATTGATCCTTACTTGGTGTTATGGCCATGCACAATCTTGAGCTTGAGAAATTGGATGTCAAAACAACATTCTTACATAGAGAATATGAGGAGGATATCTATATGCAACAACCAGAGGGTTTTGTAGTCTCAGGAAATGAGGTTCATGTATGCTTACTGAAAAAATATCTTTATGGCTTAAAACAGTCGCCAGACAGTTGTATAACAGGTTTAACTCTTTTATGACTTCTCATATGTTTAGGAGGAGGAGTTATGATAGTTGTATCTATTTCAAGGAGGTAAGTGATGGTTCATTCATGTATCTTCTGTTGTATGTTGATGATATGTTGATTGCCGCAAAGTATATGAGAGACATAAGACAAGTCAAAACTTGTTAGTACTTTATTAGCAGCATATTTCAAACTCTCGACCACATTATCTCCAAATATAGATGGAGAGCGTGACTATATTCCTCGAGTTCCATACTCTAGTGTTGCTGGGTCTCTTATGTACGTTATGGTTGTTCCTAACTTGATTTATTATTTGTAGTCAGTGCAGTTAGAAGATACATGGAAAATCCATGTAAAGAACATTGGAAAGTAGTTTGGTGGATTTTTAGATACTTGCATGGATTTACTGATATTTGTTTGCAGTTTGGGATAAATAGAGATTGCATAATAGGATATATTGATTCATATTTCGTAGGAGACCTTGATAAAAGGATGTCCCTTATAGGCTATGTTTTTACCATTAGTTGTTGTGCTATCAGTCGAAAAGCTACTTTACAAACTACGGTTGCTTTGTCAACTATTGAGGCAGAGTACATAGCTATTACAGAGGCTTGCAAGAAAGATATTTGGTTGAAGGGTTTGTTTGGTGAACTTAGCAAAGACTTACAAGTTACTATGGTCTTTTGCTATAGTCAGGGTGTTATCTTCCTTACAAAAGATCAGATGTTTCACGTGAGGACAAAGCACATCAATGTTCGATATAATTTTGTGTGTGAAATTATTGCTTGTGGTGATATTGTGGTAAGAAATATTAGTACCCATGATAACCCTATTTATATGATGACTAAGACACTACCAAGTGCCAAGTTTGAGCATTTCTTGAACATGGTTGGTGTCAGCAGTTAAGATATGCTCTTAGGGACTTTTGTGGAAGAGATGGAGAGTTTTCTTGAAATGGATTTGAATTCATAAATAGAATTCATATCAAGGTAGAGATTGTTAGAGTTTTTCACCCAAGTTCAGTTTGATCCTGCCCTGAAAAGTTCGCGGTGCGACCCATGTTTGTGTTGATGGGCCAAGGATTTATTTCTATGCACATACTATATAAGTGCAATTAGTGGGTCGATTTTTGATGTTTAGAAAATAAGTCATTCTCCTCATTGTATTCTCCATTCATTAAAGTGAAATTTCTCTACTTCTTCCCGTGGTTTTTCCCACAAAGGTTTTCACGTAAATCTGTGTGTTCATCTTATTTTCTTTTGCTTGTGGTATTGCTTATTCTGTCCAATTATAGCAATAATCATAGATTAAAATTTGGACAACCCACCAGAATGATTGTAGTACGAGATTAAAAGTAATTTGTCTTGATTACCAGGATAATATAGTTATAACTTCTCTATTTAATACATATTCTCTAAGCTATTAAATATACTTATATTCTCAATTTTGATATAACTATTATATGTATATATTATTTATCATATTGATTTATTAAAATGTAAGATTATGAGATGGGTCAATATTCCTAGTAAATTGGTTGATAATAATATATATTGGTGAAATAATAAGGTCGTTGATGAAATTGATGTCTCGATATAGAGATTGATGATACATCTTTTATGAAAAGCTTATAAGTTTTTATGTGTATACCCGTTAGATGAATTGGTGAATCAAACATATGAAATAAGTTAAAAAAATGCACTAAAATCATTATATTAAATTCATCAGTAATTTAATTTATTGATTAGTATCTATAATATTAAATGGGAAATTAGATAAGTGTCTAATGAATAATTTTGAAATAAAAATAGAGGAGTGTAATTATGATCTTTTAGTGGGATGATTTGTAATTTATTATGGTAAAAATAATTCGGGAGGGGGAGGAGAAACATGTTTTTTGTCCAAGAGAAACAGAGGTTCTTCTAACCTAGAAAGACCATTCAGTTTTCTATTCATTACTTGCCCAGTCAAACGTTGAGAGAGTTCAACTGTGAATTTGGGATCATTGTAGAGGACCGTAGAACTGAAGACGGACTTGCTACAAAATATTTGCTCGCACTTCAAGAGGTATTTCTTGGTTAATTTTTAACACACTTTGTGTGAACTACATGTTTATATTTGTTGTCCATAATTCATGTAAACAGTATGATTCTGGTATGCTTCCGTTGTGCACTATTTTCCAACAATTCATAGTGAAATGAATATACCACATCAATTCGTTATATATGGATGATGAGATTGCACTACTACAGAGCCAGCTTCATATCACTGATTTCGAGGCCTGAGTATTAAGATATCCTTGATTGAGAGCACTACCCTCGAATGTGCCCTACCTACCGTGAATTTGAATGACTTAGGCTCCAATGCAGGCACCAGACACTAGATACACAAAACCAAAAAAAAAAATCTCTAAGCATCAATATATAACTAGTAACTTAAATATTCAATAGAGAGATCATCCTCAATCACTCAACGGTGGATGAGTTATGATACACCAAAGAAATTCCACGAAATTTTTATCATCCACTTAGTAGACTTAAAATTAGTTCTGCGCCCGAAAATGTATAATCTCTAATCTCCAAATAATGTATCAGTTCATCTTTAACGTGAAAGTTAGTTCAAATGGGTTGAAGCAAGAGGCCGAGTTTACCAAGTCCTTGTAAGGAATGAAGAATATCAAATTATTCTTGGAGGAGGTAGAGTAGATGGCTCTCTGTGATGAAACTACTTGACCAATGACCTACGCTCGCAGTCCTATAGAAGCATACTTTCAAACATATGATGATGGTCCACATACTTTCTTTAACACAAGTAAAAGACACTTTTGCAAAGTCAGCAGAAGCATACTTTCAAAACATATGATGATTGTCCACATGCTTTCTTTAACGCAAGTAAAAGACACTTTTGCCAAGTCAAATTACAAATAACTTCTCTTTGTTAGAATATATATCAAAGAATGATATAATGGTACAGAAACATATCTGGCAGTACAGTTATTCTTCAAGAATAAGCAAATAATTCTATGGTTTGTCTGGCTTCACTCCCTTCAGCTTTAGGAATGTAAATGCGAAGCTTAGCTAGCCACGTGAAGTAAATCAGTCAACTTCGTTAAACCAGGGGCAAAAGAATAAATTTGACCTTGGTGTATGTGTATAACAATAAAAGAACCTTCAGGCACATCTGAAATACACAAAAAACCATAATTCATTCAACAAACTACATATGAAGAAAGAACGCAACTAGAATAGGACAAAGAGTAAGCAATAACCGGCACATACAACTTGGAAGATAAGGATCTGGATCCAAAGGGTCAAATTTTGTAAGACCATCAGATTGGTATAATGAAAACTGTTCATCAATAGCAGTGTGATTGTACTTATTTAGGCACTTATTTTGGTGTACTTCTTCCCAAACACAGTGCCAGGTATAATGATTTGACAAGGCATACTCAAAGATAGTTTTCCAAACAAAATGATCAATTATCAACATTGGATCGGTTGAGAGCCGCACTTTGATATCTAGCCAAATAGAGTACCTAAAAATTGCCGCAAGAGGAGAACAAATTAATCTTCAGTTGGATCCAGATAGACTAAGAATAAAAGTCCAGCTAGGGATATCAAAAATCACCTAGAAGAAGGAAAGAGGAAATGAGTCAAAATCTTTGGTACTTTCCCCTTTCTACGCATATCTATGTATGGTAAGTTCTTGATGACAACTAATTTCTACAATCTAACAAATCAACCATCATCAGGTATGTTTCTTTCTTTTGAGAGCGTCGGAAGAGTTCCCTCCTCAACAAACATAACAAAACACATGTTTTTCTTTGAATACTGACTGATCTGAAAAGGTAATGATTAATCAAAAGTAAGCACATGTTGTTATATCCTTACATACTCTTCGGCTTTCCAAAGATACCATCTGACAAATTAGTAGAATTTTATTAGAGAAAACTGATGTATCCAGGATACATGTTTTAGAAATTCTTTGATCTTCACGGAGTTATTCAACGTTTCTGATATAAGTTTTTTATGCAACTGCCATTTTGAAGAACAGAGAACAACAAATGGGGTTGAAACAACAAGGTTGTTAGTATGGGAATGAAGAGAAAAGGAATCTATCATCCTTCTAGGTGGTTTAATAACTTTGAAAGGAATCTATTTTCCTACAATGTCGTTATTAGTAATTATCTATGATTGAGTCTGCACTAATTCTTGTTACAATGTCGTTATTAGTAATTATCTATGATCGAGGCTGCACTAATTCTTGTTACAATGTTGTTATTAGCAATTATCAATTTTGACCAACACAAGTATAACTTATCTTCCCAATATCTACTTGCTGGAAACTCTCTTCTTAATAAGCTCAAACAAAAGTTACATGGGTAATATAATAGAAACCCTTATGCTGCCTACAGGGTTTCTTTGTTGAGCGTTCAGGGACATCATGCACAGTAAAATCTTCTCGCGTTTCTCTCCAAGGAAACATGCCATGTTTCATTTTAACTGCAAAGAAGAATGGGAAACATGTCTTTTGAATAACATCTAAACTTAAAAATGACTATCGAGACCAAGGATTCTACTATTATCTAGCAACCTTTACATTCAAGTCATTACTATGTTCAAGACCTACTCGATTAGACAATAATTCAACTTTGATCAACTTATAGTCTCTTGGACTCACAGGATGGTGGTGTATTTATACAGAGGTGGAGTAGTCGTTTCTTGGTGCTGAGATTAAGAAAAAGAAAGTGGTAAATTATGTCTTGATGAGAATTAAGGATAATATAGGTGGGAAGAAGGTAATGGACTTCGAGATTAGTGGTGATGGTACCTTGTGGTACCAATAGAAGTTATGTGTTCCTGATGTAAATATGTTGCGAGAGAGGATTTTGTCTTAGGTACGTAAGTCGTATTGTGTTGTTCATCTTTGTTTGACAAAAATGCATCATGACCCTAGGAAGATGTATTGGTGGAACAATATAAAGCGGGATATGGCTAGTTTTATGGCGAAGTGCATGGTGTGCCAATAAGTGAAAGTTGAGCACATGAGGCTCGGAGGATCGTTTCAAGAGATTGAGTTGCCTGTATGGAAGTGATAAGTGATCAATATAGATTGTGTTACCGATCTTCCTCGATCTCGAAATTAATTTAATTTGGTTTGGGTCATCATGGATAGGATGACAAAGTCAACTCACTTTTTTCCAGTGAGGACTAATTTCTCAGCTGAGGATTATGCAAGGTTATATCTCCATGAGATTGTGAATTTGCATAGGGTACCAGTTTCTATCATCTCATATCGTGATACGCAATTTTCATCTCACTTTTGGTGTTTATTTCAAAAAGGTTTAGGGACCAAGATGAGTCTTAGTGCTTCTTTTCACCTGCAGTCGGATGGGAAAACAGAAAAGGCAATTTATACATTGGAGGATATTCTTCGGTCTTGTGTGATTGACTATGGTGGTAGTTGGGTTGAGCATTTACCTCATATAAACTTTGCCTGTAATAATAGCTACCACTTCAGTATTAGGATGGCTCCATTTGAAGCTTTATATGGTAAGAGGTGTGGGCCTCCTATTGGGTGGTTCAAGGTTGGTGAGGCAGAGATGTTTGACCTAGATTTGGTTCACCAAGCCGTAGAGAAGGTGAAGGTAATTCAGGAAAGACTCAAGGCTGCCAAAAGTCATCAAAATTCCTATGCGGGATAGACATACATGTTTCAGTTATACAACATTATACATTGTACTTCCTAACTCTTAACTAACTTGACTTTACATCATTATGTTATGTCACCGCCTCCTCATACCATAATCAGTTCTTGTCTATAACTTTATGAAAAATCATCCCATATTCTAACACACATAAAACCAAATTCTTTCTTTTTATTGTAATTAGGCTAAATCACTAGATTATTAGATCGCACAATCTCTTTGTCACCTATATTCATTCATATAATTCACATTACAATCCACCATGGAGTCATATAAACACAAACGCTCAGCATTGGTTCGTACATCAACATATTAACACACAATTAGATCTTTATTGTATTAAATTCATGTTTTATCCATCCAAATTCCATACTCATATGCCTAAGCATGATTTTTTCTGTCAAATCTACATTATGGGTAAAATTACTAACCACGGTGAACTACTCATAAACCATAACCTACCTGGCTCTAAGATGATGCAACAAATAAGTTATATCATGGATGATATTCCTTCTTCTTCTTCACATTTTTAGAGTCTAAATCATCTAATAAGCAATAATTAGAATAGTAACTAATAAACAACTCTTCAAACAAATACCTTGAGAATTCAAATCCACTAATTTTAATTTACGACCTACAAATTTATCTAAGGGTCAATTGATTATCAACCTAGTTATATCAAGCATAACCCAACTCCATTAATGGAGTTTTTAAGTTAAAGTTCTCACCCTTATTGAATTTAAGATCTCCAAATATCAACTTTTACATTTTTGAACCTTAATTTCACACTAGAAAGAGTTAATCCACAAACTAAAATCAATTCTAGGTGAAAATACATATGCTCATAGGGTTTTCCCACAATTTCATGAACCTAGGATTCTAAACCAAAGAATTTTACCATATATTCTCCATTATATTGATTCTAAAACATAAATTGATTAATCAATGTTAAAAAAAATGCAAAAATCTTACCTTAATGCAGGATTTCAGCCAAACAAAGAGAAAATCGCCCCTCTAGGGATGACGTATGAAATTTTTGAATTTAGGGGAGGAAACCCATCAAGATAATGTTACAAAATGTTGTTGCATCGCTATAGCGATGAGCATATCTCTATAGCGACATGAACCCGCCATGGCTCCCTCAACTTTTCAGCACGAACAATCTTCAATAAAGCAATCATAACTTCTTACTCAGGAAGCATATTAACAAACGGTTGATTGCATTGGAAAGAAGACTTAGAGAAATTTATTTCGGTGGTTATTGAGCCCCCTAAATCTTTATATTCCAAGACAAATAGACATGTGAAGTTGAACCTAGTTCAAAGTTAGTCCAAAACTAAATCGGTAAAGTCATTTCCACCACATAAGACGAATGATATTTCTATACCTGTACCACAGATATTTTCTGTAACAACGGACGAATCGGTACAAAAAGTACAATGGTGGTGGGTTGACAACCGGTCCTATCCCATTATTCATATATGGATGCTTTCTCTTGGATTTTGTCCTTCATTGCGTAGTATGCATGTATCGGTTTAGATTAGATTATGGGAAATTTCTATTAATTATTTTTTGTATTAGTTTTATCTATTAAATGTATTTAATAAGAATTCTATTTGTGATTAAAGGATTTTTCTTCTTTTCAAGATCATTTTATTTAACTTCCACTTTCATTAAATTGTTGGGTAGTAAGGGTTCTATTAATTAGAGTTGAGTCTGGTGGGTGAGAGCACGATCCATGAGTTGGATCGTGACAGGATTTCAAAGATCATTAAATTTTAAAATTTATTGCTTAGCGTTGTTGTACCAATTTTGATTAGGTTTTGGGAAATCACTATTAATTCTTTTTCATATTATTTTTATCTTTTAAAAGTACTGAATAAGAGTTCTATTTGTGATTAAAGGATTTTTCTTTTTTTAACGGTCATTTTATTTAACTTCTGTATTCATTGAATGATTGGATAGTAAGAGTTCTCCAAATTAAGGTTGAGTCTAGTAGATGCTTGTACGATTCGTGAGTTGGCTCATGACAGGATTTTAAATATCATTAAATTTTTAAAATTCATGCATAACATAACTATTTAATTAAGGGTTCTATCATCGAATAACCTTGTTATAATAATTCGTTGAATTTCATATAATTTCTTCATTTTCATTGTTGTGAAATAAAGAGAACGATTTGTTTTAACTTTATATTTCATGCGTTTAAAGGTATCTTTTGGAATTATATTTATTTAATAATTATTTAAATGGATAAACAACTTTTTTCCTTCTAAAAATATGTTATTATCTTTTTGTACTGTAGATAATAATTTGAATCTTCTGGTTATTCTTTGAGATTACACATTTGTTATAAAATAATATTATTTAATCTGCATCATACATAAGTTCATCATTTACAAAATGAATTACGACAATAACAATTTAAATATATATAATCATATTCATGAGAATATATTAAAAAATACACATTTTTAAACTGTAGATTTCTTTTACGTGTAGAAGTCATTGAAGTAAATGTTTGATAAATTGTTCAATACACATATGTTAACGGAAAAAAATACAATTGAAAATTTTAGAAACTAAAGTATATTAATTCTACATGATGTCCTAAGGTATATATTGGAAGCAACAAATATAGGGATGAGTTTCACTAAATTGCTTCTCAATTCTCAAAGTTAGATATATGACGTTACAAAAATGTGATGCGTACATTCTCTGCAATGTAGGAAGAAAAGAAAAATAATTGAATGCATACATCTTCACAATTTAACAATTAAGAACACTTATCTCTAAGGAATATATTTCTACTCATATATTTTATTGGCGGAAATTATGGCACAGATTTTAACATTAACCAACTTTGAACACTTGGTGCTCAAACAAAGAAGAGACAAAAAATTGATTGTATCATTTGAGAGATTTATATTGTATTAAATTTATTGTACAAAATCATTTTTATGGGATTTATATTTTTATGGGATTTATATTTATATTTTACTAATTTTAAAATGATCTTGAATATGCATTAATTTTTTAAAACTTTTGAATTGAGGAACATTAAATTTTTGATACATTAAGATGTATTAAGACAAAAAATATTTTCATATTGTTAAAGTTTACAGTAGAAGATCTTAAACAAATCATGACTACAAAAGAATATGTAAATATTTGAAAAAGGACAAATTTAGAAAAAAATGTGAATACAATCGAAAAAAAACTTTATCTCATAAATCAGAATTATTTTACATATGAAGAATACAATATATATCATAAGGAATGAAAAATTCAAAAAGATTTAAAAATTTAGTAAGTACGTAATTCTAATTAGGAAAAGTATGTAATGCAATGTTATGTACAAATTGACAGTGATACAAAGATATGACAGTGATACAAAGATACAAAGAAGGAAATTCAATTAATATTATGAGTTTGTTCAAATGCATCTAAAAAGGAATAAACATAATTTTCTTACTTTCTTGTCACTCAAGTGTATTTTATCACTATAAATATACTCTTTGAGTTGAGACCCAACATTACATTTGCATACTTTCTCAAATCCAAGATTAACCATGAGAAATCCTACTGGCCGCAAAAAAATTAAAATAGAGAAGATGAAGAATCAAAACAACATACCAGCGACATTTTCTAAAAGGCGCGATGGCCTTTTTAAGAAGGCGAGTGAGATCTCAACCCTCTGTGGTGTTGAAATTGCAACTATAGTTTTTTCACCATCTAAAACAAGTGTTTACTCTATCGGACACCCTTGTGTCCTTTCAGTGGTAGATAAGTTTCTGAATCCTCCACCTGATACCGATAGTCCACAACCTCTCGCCAAGCCTTATCAAAATAAGGATGTAACCAAAATGGAGAAGCTGATTGAAACAGAGGAAAAACGTGCTTTAAGGCTTCAGTCAACAAATACAACAGGCTCATATGAAGGGCTAAATTATTTTCAACTTCAAGAACTGAGTGACACCCTAGAAGCAAAATTGAAGATGACTGAAAGAGTAGAGATCCAACAAAAGGAGAGTGGTATTCCATTTTATTTCAAATCCTATGGATATGCCTTAGCTCCTAGAGAGAACATTTCATCCACTTCTGATGTTGGACCATCTAGATCTAGTTAAATTTATTTAATGTATTAATTAAATTTTATATTTTAGTTTGTTTATTACGAATAATATGAATAATATATTTCTTTTCTTTAGTGTACGGTAATTTATTGTTTATTACATATAAAATTAATAATATGCATGTATTTTCTTTAGTGAGCGGTAATTTATCATCTCTAAATATTAAAGTTGATATGTGAGTGTTGAATGAAAAAATAATAAATAAAATTCAATCAATACTAATAAAATAAAGTAAAATAAATTGAAATACAAAAGATCTCATATTAGAATTGGTACGGTAAACTCTAGCATCCCCCCCCCCAATTTGTACTTCTCCCTCTTGAAAATTAGTATTTCTATTATGAATTAAAAAAGAAACTCTCAATATACATTCTAATGGTGTATATTAATCAAAATAATAGAAATATATTAATAATATTCAATTCAAGCAAGGATTCCAGGATTATTATATTTTAAAAGTTATGGATCACATAAGGTATGTAGTGAAGACTTCAATCTTGGAATAACCTTGTTATAATAATTCTTTGAATTTCATATCTTATATTCAATTTCATTATTGCAAAATAAAAGGAATGATTTGTTTTAACTCTATATTTCATGTGTTCAAACGTATTTTTTAACATTATATTATTTA
This sequence comes from Capsicum pubescens, assembly GCA_030864215.1. NCBI lineage: Eukaryota > Viridiplantae > Streptophyta > Magnoliopsida > Solanales > Solanaceae > Capsicum > Capsicum pubescens. The sequence goes on along the minus strand of CM061548.1, from coordinate 380,906,412 downwards.
TTAATTATTTGATAATATTTGAACCTTCTGTTAGTTCTATGAGACATTTTTTAGTTTGTATCATACATGAATCCATTGACAACATAAATTATACCAATAACAATTCAAAAATCAATATTTATTATTCATGTGAATATATAACAAATGCACTACTTCAAAGTGAGCATTTCTTTTACGTGTAGAAGTTATTGATGTAAACGTTCGATAAAGTGTTCAAGACATATATGCCAACAGAAAAAAATATATCAATAAAATTTTTAGAAATAAAAATAAATTATTTCTACATGATGTACTAGGATATATACTAATTTACCTCATTTCCCATAGTCACAATCCCACCACATGCAATTTGAGAATTGGATAGAAAAGTTGATTAGTGGGGAGGAAACTTTTTTTTCTTTTCTAATTTTATAAACTTTGAACTCGGCCGAAATTATTGATTCAACTGATGATGGAAATCACTCCTTAATCCTCCATCCCCCATGAATACCACCTAAACCACCTGATAAGACCATTAAGGATGCCACTTTTAAGGACAAACTTCTAGCCAACCAAATCACCTCTGATATAGATATGAATGAAGACTTTAATGCTCCTTTATCTCATAACTTGTTGGAGTTTACAGAAATTGATCATAGCTCCATCATATCTAATAGTATTTGTAAGCAAATTCTGAGTAAAAACAATGTGTACCTAAATTTGTTACAGTGGAAGTCGTTGAATTTGCTTCTAACATAATTTCTTTAAGTCAATCTTCATCTCTCTAGGAAACGGAGTATTGATTCACAAACTTAAATGCCTTTGATGTTTAGTTAATGTTGAAATTGTTCATTGCTTTTGTTTTTCTATTTTTTTTAATTTTCGTTTTTCTGTCTCACTTTTTAAACAAGAAGAATGAATTTTGAAATATAAAGGGAAGTGGAACAATTTTAGTAACTGTTCCCCCCATAATTCAAATATCTAATTTTCTCCCTTTTATCAGATAATCTAAAAATCAGAAATAGGTCAGTTCGGGTCGGTCCACACAGGTGACCCATGACAAGTAATCCAACATCTTCCACTTCGTACATGGTGGACAAGATGCGAAGCAGTACGACATCAACAAGCCACCGATTCATACGACATATAGTTCGTGCGACCTGTGAGCATCACGAGCTTTACCTATGATATTTTACAAGCTTTATATAGGAATTCAATCACACATCAAAAGAATTCTCAACTAACATGAGGATTCTAATATTCACAATACCCCAGACATTATTCACAACTTTAGTAGTTACTTATTTGATCTCTCATCCTCTTTAAAGAGGTGAACTCGAGTTCATGATTAACTTTTATTTACGCAATTACACTTGACTCTTATATGGTTAGTGTAATAGCCGACTTGTGTAAAAAAGTTAAAATATTCATTTTAATCGTCTTCCCTTTCTACTTGAATCTATATGTTCCAATCAACTGCTTTCTTAGTCATGCCCCGCATTGCCGAATCTCTCTTGGCTATTAGTAACATGCTAAAGTAGCAACACAGACTGAAACTTTAAGAAATAGTTAAAGGTCTAATGGTATTTCAATAAAAAGTTAAAATAACTTTGAGGGTCTCACACAATGAAAAAACGGGGATACATTCTTCCATTAACCCATTGGTCGCTAAGCACACGTGCTATGATGTTATCACTTTATATTGGTGTGTGTGTCTTTTTCTTTTAGTCATTCTACATCATATAGATCTAGGTCTAGACACCTCTAAATGTCTAACATGAGCTTCTTTCTTTAATAATCCTCAAATACATATTCTTAGAGAAACTCGTATCTTGCTTTATAAAATAAATCATTATCGTATGGTGAAACTTTTCTCTTCACGTTCCTCGACGTAAGAGGCGATTTCTCGTGTGATAGAGCCAATATCGCGACTTGTTCGACATACTGTATTAATAAAATACATTTTCGTATGCATATGAGATTGAACATAAATTCAAGAATCTTATTTGATAATAGTTACAATCAAGTCAATTACAATACATAAACATAATCATATCCTACGTAATCCCAGAGCCATAACATATTTCTCAAACAAGTCTCTAGACATCGCCTTAGTAAAGGGATCAACTATCATTTCCCATGTAGGAATGTATTGTAAATTTATTTCTCCACTTGATACTATGTCTCTTATAAAGTTATACTTAATAATATATATCATGTGACCCTTATAATTCTTTACAATGTTCAAATGCTCAAAAAATCTCTTCAACCAAATATCTTCTTGTACTGTAGATGCACAAACCACAAATTTGGATTCATAGTTGACAGGGCTATGCAAATTTGTTTCTTGCTTTTCCACAAAATTGCACCACCATTTTTCAAGTTTATTTTCTATTATACCGTCACCATCCCAATCAGCTCTTATGGATAAATCGAATCCACTAGAGCATAGTGAATAATCAACAGTACCCTTTAAGTATCGAAAAATTCTCTTTATTGCTTTCCAATGATTTATTCCAGCATTGGATTGATACCTGCTAACCAGAACTATGACATAACAAATATCTGGACGAGTACACATCATAGCATACATCAAATTCCCAAATGCACAGGAATATGATACTTGAGACATGTCTTGTTTTTTATTTTCAGCCTTTGGAAATATTTCAAGGCTTAAAGATTCACCTCATGCTATAGGAGTATCCATGGATTTGCAACTATTCAGGAGAAAACGTTCCAAAATTTTCATTATGTATGTTTCTTGAGATAGACTCAATTTTTTTTTTGTAAAGATCTCTTTGGATTTTAACACCTAGTATATAGTCTGTTTCACCCATATCTTTCATGTCAAATGACTTTGAAATCCATGACTTAACAATTTTTACATACTCCAAATTATTTCTAGCTAATAAAATATCATCCACGTAAAGCGAAAGAATCACTAATATTTCATTGGAATTTTTCACATAAATGCAATGGTCTTCATCGATCATGGTGAAATCAAACGAAATTACTTCCTTATGAAATCTAAGGTACCACTGCCTTGAAGACAACTTAAGGCTATATATTGATCTGTTTAATTTACAAACCTTCTTTTCTTGGCCTTTAACAACAAAACCTACAGGTTGTTCCATGTAGATTTCCTCATTTAGTTATCCATTGAGAAAAGTAGTCTTTACGCACATTTGGTGTAATTCTAAGTCTAAACAAGCAACTAAAGCCAAAAGCAAGCTAATTGAGGTAAATTTTACAACTGGTGAAAAAGTTTCCTCATAATCTATTTCAGCTTTTTGAGTAAAACCTTTTGCCATCAATCGTGCTTTATGCCTTTTTATTGACCCATCTGATTTGCGTTTAACTTTGAGAATCCATTTGTTCCCAATAGCTTTACGCCCAGAAGAAAGGTCAACTAGATCCCAAACTTTATTAGTTTTCATGGACCCTAATTCTTCTTTCATCACTTTTATTCATTCATCTTTTTCAGGACTCGATAGAGCCTCATTCATAAAATTAGGTTCATCCAATCCTGTGGGAGATAACAGGAAGACATAATCCTCAATCTCATATGATCGTTTAGGCATACCTTTTCTAGTACTCCTATGTAATTGAAGTTTATATTCCTCAATAGGATTTTGGGATTCACAACTCCCACTTGGACCGAGAATTATTTCTTGTTCAATTGAATTATCCAGCATGTCTGACGACATTATTTGATTATCTGAATTCAGCAGTTCGTAAAGAGGCTTATTTTTCTTTATTTCATACTTTTTTGAAAAAATAATTTCCAAGAATGTGACATCTCGTGATTCAATTTCATTAGTACTTCCATCTTCCAATTCACCAATGAACGCATATCCTTTGGAGTGTTCTGAGTATCTTATAAAGATGCATTTCTTTTCTTTTCGACTTAGTTTTCCAAAATTACCAAAACAATCTTTAATATATGCAGTACCACCCCAAGGTCGTAGATCATTAAAGTTTGATTTATTACCAGTCCATAGTTCATAAGGAGTAGAAGATACTGATTTAAAAGTCACTTTGTTTAATATGTAGGCCACAATTAATAGTGCATCTCCCCAAAAAGAAATTGGTAAATTTGCCTACGCCATCATGGACCATGTCATATCCAACAATGTTATATTCCTTCTTTCGGCTACACAATTTTTTTGAGGTGTATAAGGAGTAGTTAATTGTCTGATAATGCCTATTTTAATACACAGTTCTTCAAACTATTTTGACAAATATTCACGACCTCGATCGATTCTTAATGCCTTTATACTTTTGTCTAATTGATTCTCAACTTCATTCATATATCTTTTGTAGCGTCCAAGTTCATTGGATTTATGAGATATCAAATAGACATAACCAAAGCATGTGAAATCATCAATAAATATAATGAAATATGAAGCACCGGTCCTTTCCCTCACATTCATTGGACCACAGATATCATAATGGATTAATTGTAATGGAAATTTGACTCTTTTAGCCTTCCCAAAGAGTTTTCGTGTAATCTTTCCAGCAAGATAATTTTCACAAGTTGGCATTTCAATTTTAGAGAAAGAACCTAAATTTCCTTCCTTTGCCAATCTATACATTTGATCTTTCCCTGTGTGACCTAATCTAGCATTCTATGTAAGTATATCAGCATCATTATTACTAGAATAACATGACATTACACAATAGTCAACATAATAGTCATAAGTTGAAGGATTACAATCTAAAATAATAAAATGATCATAATGATGTCCAAAACCATAAAAAAACATTATCTAGGGTAATTCTTAAACAATTACGACTAAAAAAACAAATGAAAACCAACATCTAAAAGAACAAAAACAGATACTAAGTTTCATCGAATTTCTGGAGCATATAGGACGTCATGCAACATTAAATACCAGCTTCTATGCAAATATACTTTTCAAGTGTCAATCCCTTTGACTTCAAGTCTTGCATTATTTCCTACATAGATCTACCTTGATCCAGGTGAAACTCGATGGAACTCCACAAACGCTTCTCGATCTCGACTCACATGGTCGGTGCCTCCTGAGTCTTCTATCCACATAGGATAAGATTTAGTTAATAAAACAGTGTTATAAACATATGTAGCACTTAGAGTTCCATTTAGTAATGCTACCTTTTTCTGCTCAGGACATTCACAAGCAAAATACCCAAGATTTTGGCAATTGTAGCACTTCATCTTGCTCTCTTTTTTCTTGAAAAACCTTTTTCCTTTTTTGGAATTTAGCTTATTTTTCTTCTCAGAGGGTCTGTTTTCGGTCTCTATACCCTTCCGTTCCACTTCTTCTTATGCTTGAATCCTGAAGATTTCTTACCACTTAATTCTGCCATAAAGGCATTAGAAGCATATTTAGCAACACTAAGCTACTCATCTTCAAGTTCAACATGACGGGCAACATCAGAAAAAGTTTTGATGCCTTCAAGTGTTCCCAATTATTGGGAAGTGATTGGATCACTTCTTAAACCTGCTACTCATGTGAAATAATATGACCAACATTTTGAGTTAAGCTATCATATTCGACATCACCCTAAGATGTTGTTTGATGTTCTGATTATGACGCTTCTTGTAAGTGTCAAACTTGATAGTCAGCTGTCTGAGGCGAGTTACAGAAGTACCCCTCATATGTACCTCGCAAGTGTGCCCAGATGGTATTGGAAGTAGGAAATTCCTCGTACTCATGTATAAGGTCATCAACTACAGAACTTACAATGATTCCACATGCAATGGAATCAGTCTTTTTCCAAGCCTTATAAGTTTCATGGTCTTTTCTGTGTTGTGCAGTGTTTCCCTCTTCTGGAAGACATATGACATGGTTAATACCTTCAAGATCATTTTGCTCTTCAAGAACATACCACATTTTACGATTCCAAATATCGTAGTTGTCTCTATTTATTTTTTCTCCTTTGTTCAAGTCAACAATTATGCTTTTTGATACCATGTTTGTTATTAAAAGACAATCATGCAAGTATTTTATCAATTATGCATGCAAGTTACACATTCAAGCAAATTATTTCACATAAAGGTTTCATGTTCAGTGTACAATCGAAAGGACACTTAAGAATTCGATCATCTTCAACGAACTAAATATTTTACTGAAATTAGATATTAATTTCGTAGTGTGTATTAGAATGATATCTTTCAATTAAGTCATTTTTAACTCAAACAAATGAATGAAATTCATATAAAAGGAGATAAATAACTTAATATTTATATTATATAAAGTTAATAAATAACTTCATGTTATAAGTCAATCTAAAAATAAAAGTCATTCCACAAGTATTCTAGGCGACTTATATACACCCAAAAAGGCTTGCTAGGCCAAATATCATGGTAAACATCAATTAATATCTCGCCCCAAGAATTACGGAGAGAATATGCTAAAATAGCCAATGCTTTTCAATTCGAGATTTCTACATAATTTTCTAGTTCTACACGTTTTAATTCGAACAACTGAATAAAACTAGCAACTTTGATATTAGGTGACATCTTAAATGACTTGAACTCTTTCGGCTCCTTCTCTCTTTCCCTTCGTATAGGCTTTTCATTTTATAACAGATTTTGTATCGATCTAGGGACACCATTTCATATGATCTCTCGACCTCAAAAACATGCCCTTCGATGACGTGCTCTTCCACTTTGTCTCTTTGCTCGACATCCTGAACTCCCACTTGAAGTGATTCAAGTTTGTCCCCGTTCAGTCATTTCTGAAATAGGAACCAAGACACATTTAGAATGGTTGAACCACTCAATTTAACCTCATATGTTACATTTTTCACCATAGAAGGAAAAATCTATTATAGAAAAAAATCATGGACTAATTAAGACAAGAGTTATATCAAGCCTAATTAAATTCTTAAGAGTCATTATTTTTTTATAACTCCTTAAAAAAACTACATTACTATTCTTAATGTAATGTGAGATACACAAAATAGTGGGTCTAGTCCTAATATTGCTCCATTTTTAACTAATAGAATCTAATTCAAAAAATAATAAATGGTACAGGAACTTTCCTCCCACTTTTTCTTTCTCTGTATGTGGACCATAATAAAATAAAATTAAAGAGGACATATTACTCCACCTAACCCTATACAAGAGCAGTAAACACAATGGAGCATATCTTCTCTTTCATTTTTAAGAAATTAAGTAATTGAGCCTTTTTATTCACCAAATTATTTTTTTATTCAAAAAAAATAATCATGGGTGAAAAAAATAATCATAGATCCATATCATATACAAAAAAAAATCAGAGGTGAGTAAAAAAAAATCATAGATCCATATCACATACAAATAAAAAAAGAGAAACTTCAGATTTTCAATCTGAATTTGTAGCGCAAAGATGTACGTCTGATTTCCAGTCAGAAAATTATGCTTTTGATTCTTGTTGCATTCAAAAAACCCAATCAATATCTTGTAAAAAAAGTTACAGGTGAGTTCTTGCCAGATGTGTTTGACCTTTTTTGTAAAGAAATTATCATGCAAACATGGCAATTAACCTGGCTCTAATGCCATTGTTACCAAATTCTGAGTAAAAACAGCGTGTACCTTAATTTGTTGCAGCGGAAGTCGTTGAAATTTCTTCTGAAACAATTGTCCCAAGTCAATCTTCGTCTCTCTAGGAAACGAAGTATTAATTCACAAACTTAAATGCGTTTGGTGTTTAGTTGATATTGAAATGATTCACTTTTTTTTATTCTATATTTTTTTTATTTTCATTTCTCTGTCTCACTTTTTAAACAAAAAGAATGAATTTTTAAATATAAAGGGAAGTGGAACAGTTTTTGTATCTGTTCCCCCCATAATTCAAATATCCAATTTTATCTCTTTTATCAGATAATCTAAAAATTAGAAATGGGTCGGGTCAGGTCAGTCCACATGGGCGACCCATGACCCGTAATCCAACAATATTAAGTTTGTCGTCCTTTCCCAAGAAGAAAATCAAATATTTTACACCCCTTGGAAATTCTCCCTCATCATTAAGCTCATTGTACATGCATAACCCATCAACTTCTATGCTCTAAGTTAAATCAACTCTGGAAAAATTATGAATTATGTTCCACTTATTGATTTTTATTGTGATTACTACATATTTAAATTCTCTTCTTCAGACGATATCAATTTAGTTCTCAACAATGGTCCATGATTTATTTATGGACACTACTTGGCCATCCAAAAATGGGTGGCAAATTTCAACCCTAAAAAGACAATATTAACATCATCTGCTATTTGGGTATGCCTATCACAACTCCCAATGAAATACTATGACAATCTTCTACTTTAAAAACTAGGCAACTCTATAGGTAAATTTCTAAAAATTGATGCATGTACCAGCGCTATTCTTCATGTGAGATAAGGTTATGTGTCCAAATGAATTTAAATAATCCAATTCCAAAATGAATAAAAATTGTTAACCACATGCAACATGCTCTACGAAGCAGAGTATTTCCTTTGAAAATGTTATGAATATTTGGGTCATGACCAGGAAAGTTGCTCTATATGCAACATGCTCTACGAAGCAGAGGGAAAGTTGCTCTGCATGGAACATGCTCTACAAAGCAAAGGGAAAGTTACTAGAGGAAAATCAGCAGGAGAGTAAATGTGCAGATATTTCTACTCAAGAACCAAGTTCACATGCTCCCACTACAAATGATGGAGATTGGCAAACAATTCTTTTTCCCAAGAAAACAAAAGCGACGCCAATTAAAAAGAAGAAAGTAAAGATAATTGAAAAGGCTCCTCTCATTAATTCTCTGACTTTTTAAAAAAATGCTACTTTGGCATTTAGCAAGACCTTTAATGAAATTAACTCTTCTACTTCTCAACATAGTACAGACACTAGTCCCTTTACAGTTACTAATAAAAAAACTGATAAGTACTCTCTTGAATCTTTAATGTCCAAAAGTACATTTGATTCTCTCTTCAATTTTGCTGACACTCAATTTTGGCTCTCCATACTTAAAATTAACGTATTTAGACTCTCTAACTGTTAAATGACACAAAATGTAATTTTTAACATAATATTTCCAATAGTTAATAAATTATTGATAATCATCATTGTTTTAGGATTTTTACTCATTTATTGTTATATTTTAATTTTACATAATTTATTAATAATTATCTTTAATTTCATTAATTTTAGAATTTTTATCATTTTATTAATATTTTAATATTTTTACACAATCATCTGCATGCGTACACAACATAGAAATAGAATTTTTTACTGCAAAGTATAATTTTAATTATTTATAGCATAATATATTTTATCAAGGAAATTATATTTTTTATTTGTAGTTGGTATTTTTTTCTGTAATTATACATTGACATTCATATTTTGTATATTATTTAACATGACCAGCGTATATGAGTCGGTTTAATTATTTTAATACACAGAGCAACAAATCAGTCAAGTCAAGGTCCTGTCACTTGACTTGGTTTCACCTACTTATCCATAATTTAAGGGATTTAATGAAAAAGTTGTATATTTGATGAATAATCCCTTTTCTTTGTTTTTTTCTTTTTTTAAACACATAGCAACAATACACACAACACACAATTCACCACACCCACACTTCATCAAATTTTTAATTTCCTCTCTATTAAAAAAACACACTAAAAAATACACACACATACGCCTCTTTCCCTCTCCACCTTCACTGCCATCACTGTTGGAGTTTCGGCGAACGGGCTCCAGCCACCACAATCATGGCACCAACAACAACACCACCCCTACACTACAAGCTTTCCCTTTCCATCTTGCCACAAGCTCATCGGAGCAGATCACCGGCGAGCATCAAGTTTCTAGCCACCAATCACAGCCCACACTTCTATCGATGAAACTATTCCACTGATGACGTCCACCAGCCACTGGAAAACCACCAGAGCCACTCTTTTTCCTCTTTTCTCCTCGCTGCTCTACATTTTCTCCATGAATGAAGAGCTTGGTTTCATAAAAAGGAATCAGATTCGACTGAGTTTTTTATAGATACGGCGTTGCTCCGGTGTCACACCATTGAATAAATATCGATGGCTCGTCCCCTCTTTACCTTTAAATTTATGTTTTGTTTTATTGCTTAATTTCAGATTTGGCCGAAATCATGGCCACGTTACTAAAAAACTCAAATTTTGGTGTGTCTCCATTAACTCCGGTGACCTCTCGACTCCTTAATATCTTTTTCATATATGTTTGAACATATTTTAGTCCTTCTATGTGTTTTCTAACAATTTTCTAGACTGTTTTGATTCTGATGATTTGGTATAACTTTGCCGGACATTGTTGCTCACTGGTTTGGTGCTTGCTTAGGCTGCTTTGTTTTGTCCTTGAGACAACTTTAGTGTTTTTTATTTGTTTAGGATGCTGATTTTTTAATATTATTGGATGATTATTCTGGTAAAACACCGATAATGAACAAATACTGTATTATCTAGCCAATGACATTATCTATCCGCCGGATATTAGAGGCCACCCCAATACAAAAGACGGATTATATCTTCTCAAGTTTATTTATTCACATCAAGTATCAACATATGACCGATGAATAAATTCTTCATTGATTTTTGAGGTCTTCACAAATAAAAGATGAATATGAAGTATATAAATACGTAATAAAATAAATATTTCGGGTGATGATGAAATTTTTATAACAACGCAAAAAGATTTATGATTCGTATCTTGGTAAGGTGGTTTAGGATAGCCAATAAATTGAGCAGTTACTTCGTAGAAATAACGTACCTAAAATTTAATCCGAGCCCACTTTATAAAAAAAATTATATTTATATGCACACATACCTATTAATTTATTTTGATAATTATTTATTTGTTACTAAAATTTTTGTTACAAGTGTTTATACTGGTGTTTGGGAATATTCGTCAGGAAAAATATTAAAGAAGACTTTAAATTGTGTTGTACTTTTATATTTTTTATATTTATACAAATATTATCATAGTGAAAACCTTATATTTGGGGTTTTGGGCGGGATATTCTTTATTTTACGCGATTCTCATCGCACATTAGGAAAATTTAGGAGGTTCATATTTATATTAAAATTAATTTATATATTTAATGTAATAATTCACAATTTTTTACATTAACAATTATTACGTAGTCTTTTCCTTAAGAATAATTTTTCTTTATTCAATTTTGTCTTCACATACATATTTATATACTTTGTTTATATATATTTTAAGATATTATACACATTATATTATTTCAATACATATTTTATATTTGTATTTACAAACATTATTTTTTCCTCTTCCCCTTTTAATTAACCTAAGTCTGGCTGGGAATCAAATTAGTGGATTCTGAAGGGTGCCTAACCCCTTCCCTTTGGAATAATTTAAACCCTTACCAAGAACTCAAATTGGTTTCATAGATTAAATAAAGTCATACTTGTTAAACAAATAAATAGGTTTCCTATTTTTTTCTTGAAAATTAGGTGGCGACTCTTATAAAATTAATTCTTTTTGTTTCCATAATGTCTTACTTGTTTTGACCTTAGGTAAAAATTAGGTATGAAGTTTGGCGACTCTGCAGGGGATGCAAGGTTCTAAACATTATAGATTTAGGTAAATATTTATATTTTTCTGCATTTTTATTTATTTCTTTCTAATTTTCTTGATTAATCTTGTTTGTGTGGTATATATTGTTATTTGTTTTACATAGATTTTTTATTTATTTATTGCTTTATATAAACTGTCATCCCGTTTATATTTCTTCCATTTGGGAAAAGTTGACATATTCACACATGCAGGTGAGGTGTGTTTTTCACACACACAAATTTCTTTTAAAATCCTAAATTTTAGGATAGTTGGCGTATGCGCGGGGTGTACAAATCTTTTTCTGTGTGCCTGCGTTGCCTTCTCACTCGAGTAATCCTCTCGAGAACCATAAATCTAGAAAACCCACTATTCATAGAATAGAACTAATCCAACATCTTTTTAGGTACATGCATCATTAGTCATCTTTATCCGAATGTCCAAAGGGTTCATGACCCAAATGGCACGTTATCATAGTCTCTGTACATATTTAAAAAATGATTAGGCATATAAATTAATTATTTTCTCTAAATTGATTTTACTTTAGTAGGAAGATGTAATACAACCTTTGTTTTGCATGGAGGATCAGTTAAAAGATGCACCTTAGCAATATTGTCGATAAATGTGTATAGGTTTGAACTACATTTTGACCTGATTCTTGTCCTGATAAGATACGTACACAACCCTACATTAGGGTTCGGTCTCTTCACTTTTTTTGGAATAATTTCTCTGGAATTCAACTGGGTAATTTTTTAAGAACATTTCAAAGATGCTCTCCAAAAGTCATCAAGAGTGCAAATTTCCAATAACATTAGTTCCTAGCCAACCTATCTCCAAATCCTCACCCAATTTTAGTCCGAGAACACCTAGCTTCTTCTTTCGAATATCGTAAACCATTAAATTTACGATGTATCGATCCCCATTTTCAAAGTAAGGGTTCAATATTCTTTCATTCATAGGAATCCTACCATCTGTAGCGAAATAATGTCATAATTCATTCAATGTCTGACTTTTTTAATCTTGTCAGAATACCGAAGTTGTGTCAAAGCTCTCCTCATGCTTGACACCCATCCTCTCAATCATCTGATCAAAATAATTTTGATTATAAAAGTAGTTCTTTCCTGATAATCTTTCACATTATTTTCACGGATGACCATCACATTTTTATAATTATACATTGCACATATAGACTTACAAATTCGCCTAAGCTACACAGACTTGATTCTTGTTTCCACAAGATACGTAGGCAACCCTCATTTGGGTTCAATCCCATTATTTTTTTCCAAATGAGTAAAAATTCAGAATTTTGACTTGGTTGGTACCAACAAAGTTAGGAGTGCGCGTGAGAAAGAATAAATTGGTATGATGGAGAGGAACGACTTCGTGGTAAATCATAGATTCCTTTAGTACCTTTTAATCAAACCTGAATAACACTCAAAAATTCTCCTGCATACATCTAATACAAGAACAAAGCCAACCTCATTATTTTAAGTGCATTGTGTAGTGAACTTTAGACTAGTTCATTGCATTGCATTGTTGATCCAGAACTTAGCTTGAATGTCTGTTGAGGCGAAATTCTGAGTTACACTTAGTTTGGGAAAGGATTGTAGGTCTTTTTTGACCCGATTGTGCCTTTCACAGTCCACAAAATGACATTAAACCCTAGCATTCCCCCTTGATCTTGAAACCTTTTCTTGAACAACCTATTTGTGCCTATACTTTTTTGAGTGCTTACATGCACTATCCCTCTCTTGGGCCTATATCCTTGGCCGCACTAAATACGTACAAATTGTGGACAATGATTCACGATCAAAGATGAAAAAGAAAAATAATATATTATCCCAGATGAACAAAAATGAAGAAAAAAAAGACTTCAGAAGGACCCCCCCTCCCCCCCCACACACACAAAAGAAAGAGATAACTCTAATAAAGGTGGAGAATCATCATCTTAAAAAAGAAGAAGGAAATGTTGAAAAAATGGGGAAAACTCCAACACAAGCGAAAATAAATACAAAACAAGGGTCAAAGAAGCACAACAAAGAAGATCGAGCGTCAAAGCGCAACAAATGTCAAAAAAACAGATACAGTGCAATGCTCATTGAGGAATTAGTCACTTTCAACCCAAATATTTTTCTACCTGTCTCCAAACCTACATTACAAACAATAACAAGTCCTACAAGATCCTACTCAAAGTGTTCTCACATTAGTAGATACTTACATGAAGCCAAGTCCATGGTATCACAATTGCATTCATCGAATTTCTTTCTGAGTGTAAGTGTATATCTCTGGACGTCTCTACATTCAAAAGAAAAATACTCAAATAGGTGTGAAAACAAGAAATTTTTTTGGAGAGGACACTTGAATCATGAGAATAGGCGTAGTTCAAAATCTTTGTTTGAAGCAAGATGAACAAATCTTGTCGATACTTAGGCATGCCTGAGGTACCACTTAAAACTATAGGTATTATCCTAAAATCCATATTGGTTAGCTGGGAAAGAGAAAGGGAACTCTTATAAACACTACTAATTATAGGTACCAACTCCAGTCAAGACACATTGGACTATCACTCCGTTCAAAGTGATATATTACATTTAAATTTGGGTCATCCGCCTTTCAATGAGAAACATTGGAACGTCGCTCCATTTAAAGTGACATATTATATTTTATATAGGTCTTCCGCCTTTCCATGAGACATATTGGACCGTTTATCATGCCCCAAAAATGAGTCCAGAGACATCACACGGTGTTCAAAACTACAAGTAGTCCCAAGCTAACCCTATAAGCCTTCTACTAAATTTGAAACTCATAATAGAGAAATATAAACATATAATCAATATTGAAATGCTAAATTCTATCTGATCTAAACTAGAATTAACTGAACATAAAATCTGAGAATACTTGACTTAAAAGTCTGGATAATCAACACTGGAAATCTGAATTATATCTAGAAGTCTAACAAGCCTCTAATACTAACAACTAGAGAGCCGCTGGGACAAACCCCCAACTGACTCAATCTAACTAAAAATAACTTAACAGGATACTTTAATAACATAAAATTCTGAATAAATGGGCTCCCGAATTATGAGGACTTGCCAACTATTGAAATGTAGATAGAGATGCTCACGTTCGATCACGCTGATGAAACTGAGCACCTTAATCGACATTATTAAACAATGTAGCACATGGATATATATGTGGATCAATACTTTTGGAATATACTGAGCATGTGGGGGTGAATCCATTAGTAAAACAATATCTCAATGCTAATAGAAATTTATGAAAGAATACATGCTAAGTTTAATGAATCACATTGGCTTGAATAACTAAAAGCTGAAATCATAAATCATAAATGATAAAGCATACTGCATAATTCTCGTGAGCCCTCACATTTAGTTTTAAAAGTTTTACTTGTATTCTATCCTTAAATCATGTAGTCTATGTGTAGAAAGGAATCACTATTATATAGATAAACTAAAATCTAAAATCTCATGACTAATACCTGATGTAAAATAATATCTGAATGAAACTGTGAGCCTTCACACTGAAATTCTAAAGCTTTTCTGTAAGTCTTTGCTATTAGGGAGCTTCTTCTAACGGACATAAACCATGGGAACTATCATGAAGTCCAACGTCTAGTTCTCCTAAGGGGAAAACATCACGTTGGGGAGAGGTGTCATACTCTTGCCAAGGAGTATCACCTGAGCTAAGTGATCACAATCTGTATTTGTATCCATATACAAATGGAATATAATCTGAATCTATACCTATATTGGCTCTTAGTTCTGGGGAAGTAGGATGCGCTAAACCCACACTTCCCGCTCGGTGCTAAATACTACTCCCTTTAATCTGTATGCTCATTCTGTGAGAAATCCACTTTAAAACTAGGATAAAGGTTTACTATGATAACCAGTTATGTATCCGTTTACTTTAAACTATAAATAAAACTATAGTTAAAACTGATAAAATGGATTCCATATCTCAGTTAAGGATCAAATGATCAATCTTGATCAAAAAATGAATATAAGCTAATCATAGGATGCTTCCAAGCATAATCTTCTTGGAATATCAATACTCAAACTTGGCCTTAATAACCCATGCTTTAACTCATGTCAAATCATCACAAGCTTTATGCTTGATAATCAAAATCTTGAAATTTGTTTAAGAATTCTAGTCAAGACAATGAAATTCAACTCTCATTGTATGTAAAACCAATCCAAATGTATGAATACATAAAATAGAGATGCAATTCAACATTTAAATGACTTGTACTATTATAAACATCAAATAATGACAATTGAGTATAAACCCTATACTCAAATCATGTATATTTATGTAAATTCAAGTTTAAAAACTAATTTTGGGACCAAGGATGAAAGAGTTATCCTTGTTCCTAACCCCACATACCTTAATTGACTAGATTGATGAAGGCACTTGACATTGAATTCCTATTTTTGTTCTTGAAGATTGTTTCTTGAAGTTCTTGAACCGGGAAACTTGAATTTTTAATTATCTTTGAAAAGGAACGGTGAAATTTAGATTTCTTAAAGTGTAAAATTGAAGCTCTAGGGTTTCTTGGAGAGAAATTTGATGAATTATGAGTATATTTTGAAATACATTAAATCTTCGATTTTTGCGATTTGGCGATTGGTAAAACACAAAACTGCCCTTGGGGATTTAAATCTCGCAACTAGAACGTCGATCACGACCTCACCGTGATGCGCCAAATAGATCATCGCGATACCCACTGCGATGCGGTGGAATCGAGGGGACTCACAGGAAATGGGACCATTGCTGATTTGGGGGTCACCGTGACACGGTGAGTGGGTCATTGCGATACCCACCGAGATGTGGTGGAACCATGGTGACCCTCTTGAAACTGACAAATACTTTTTTACACTTCACCGTGATGTGGTGGACCTCTTGAATTTATACTCACTGCAACGCAATGGAATAACGGTGAGCTACTGCCAATCCAAACACTATCCAATCCTAGTCCAAAAATCTAAAACTTGCCCGTGACATGCTACTTACACCCCTGAATATAATTCAACTCAAAAATATCATCTCGGGGCCTGAAAGGTCAACTTAAAAATCCTCGTAGTTTTAAGGGTGTCAAAAATGACTAAAACCCTCAACACTAAACTTTATTTTCAGGTTCTAAGTATTATGGGCACATACTAAGGGATGAGCTGAACTAGGAAAGAGTGAGGTATTACAATATCTCCCCCTTGGAAACTTTCGTCCTCTAATGAGACTAATTAGTCTGAGGTTACTGAGGAACTACAATTATACACTGGCTTGCATAACTGTAAGCATGACTTCATGGTTGAACTAATTTGAAAAAGCAAGAATTATCAAGAGAGTGACTATATAAAGCTAAAACTTGGAATGAAAAGAGATGATCTGAGAAAACTTGTTACCTTAAACTGAGTTTTAATTTCTAGCGAAAAGATGAGGGTACTTGGTTCGCATATTTGCTTTTGCTTCCCAAGTGGTGCCCTCAATGGTATGATTCCCCCAAAGAACATTGACCAAGGGAACTTCTTTGTTCCTTAGTCTATGAATCTGGTGATCAAGAATCTCAACCGGAATCTCTTGATAAGAGAGGTTATCGTGAATATTTATGCTTTCTAAGGGTACAACAACAACCGGATCACCAACACACTTCTTTAGTAAGGATACATGGAACACAGGGTAAATGGATAATGAATCTGCAGGTAACTCAAGCTCGTACGCCGCCTTCCTAACATAGCTTAATATTCTATAAGGGACAAAAACTCGGGGACTGAGCTTCCCCCTTTTTCTAAATCTCTTCACCCCAATCATGGATGAAACTTTCAAATAAAATAAGTCATCAACCTCAAACTCAAGTTCCCTTCTCCTCACATCTGCATAAGATTTCTGATGACTCTGAGCTATTTTCAACCTTTCTCAAACCAACTGGACTTTATCCATAGCTTCTAACACCACATCTGGCCCTATTAAAGTGGGTTCACCCCCTTCGAACCAACTGGTCGATGACCTATATCTCCTCCTATAAAGATCCTTAAAGAGAACCATATGGATGTTAGAATGGTGACTGTTATTATAGGAGAACTCGACCAATGGCAAGTGATCATCCTAACTACCCTTGAGTCAAAAAAACATGCCCTCAACATATGCTCTAGGGTCTGAATGGTCCTCTCTACCTGACAATCTATTTAACTATGAAAATATAAACTGAGATGAACTTGGGTACCAACACCCTTCTGAAAGGCTTTCCAAAAGTGAGAGGTAAACCAAGTACCGCTATCTAAAATGATCGACAAAGGAACTCCGTGAAATTTGACCAACTCTCTAATATACAACTTAGCATAATCTTTGGTTTAGTAGGATGTATGAACTAGCAGGAAATGGGCTGATTTGGTTAACCTATCTATAATAACCAAAGTTGGATTACATTGACGACGCGAATGGGGTAACATTGTTACAAAATCCATGTTCACCTCATCCCACTTCCAGGTAGGAATACTAAACTCCTGCAAGGTGCTGTCAGGCCTTTGGTTCTCCACCTTAACCTTTTGATAAATAGAACACTTAGCCACAAACTCCGCAATATCTTTCTTCATACCACTCCACCAATAGACTTCCCGCGAATCTCGGTACATCTTAGTAGCGCCTGGGTGAATGGTGTAACGCACACCATGTGCTTCAACCATAAGTCACTGCCTCAAACCATTAAAACAAGGCATACATAATCTACTCTAGTATCTCAACACACTATCTCCCCTTTGGGAGAAAACCTCTATCTTCTGATCTCTAACCGACTTCTTCAACTTAACTAGGTTGGGATACTTATCTTGTGTCTTCTTTACCTCTAAAACTAAAGAAGATTCTACATTACTCTAGACCAAAATATTTCCCTTAGCAAAATCAACTAACCGCACACCTAGTCTAGACAACTAATGAACTTCTCAAACTAACTCTTTATTATTACCCTCTACATGAGCCACACTACCTATCAACAATCTACTACGGGCGTTTATCACTATATTGGTCTTTCTCGAATGATACAAAACACTCATATCATAATCTTTCAACAATTCCAACCACCTTCTCTGGCAGAGATTTAACTATCTCTTCTTAAACATATACTGTAAAATTTTGTGGTCCGTAAACACATCGATATGCACCCCATACAGATAGTGCCTCAAGATTTTTAAAGTGAACACAACAACAGTTAATTCAAGGTCATGAGTAGGATAGTTCTTTTTGTGAGGCTTAAGTTGTCTTGAGGCATAGACTATGACTCTACCTCTCTGCATAAAAAAAAAACCTAGACCAACTCTAAAATTATCACAATAGACAATGAATCTATCTGTACCATCAAGTAATACTAAGACTGGTGCTGAAGTGAGTCGAGCCTTCAACTCCTGAAAACTCTTCTCACAAGAATCTAACCAGTGACACTTAAATTTCTTCTGAGTTAATCTGGACATAGGGGATGCAATGGATAAAAACCCTCAACAAACTGTCTTTAATAGCCAGGTAAACCAAAGAAACTCCTGATGTCTGATGGATAAATGGGTCTAGCCTAGTTTCTCACTACTTCAATCTTTTGGGGATCAACTTTAATGCGATCATCAGAAATAATGTGATCGAGGAAATCTACTGACTTAGATAAAATTCATACTTGCTGAATTTAACAAACAATTGGTGGTATTTAAGAGTTTGTAACACAATTATAAGATGATTTACATGGTCATTCTCACTACGAGAATAGACAAGAATATCATCGATAAAGACTATGACAAACGTGTCTAGGTACTGTTTGAACACTCGGTTCATCAAGTTCATGAAGGCTACTGGAGCATTTGTTAGCCCGAAGGACATTAATAGGAATTCAAAATGACCATAACGGGTTCTTAAAGTTGTTTTGGTAATATAAAATTCCCTTACTCTAAGATGGTGATTGCTGAATCTAAGATCTATCTTAGAGAAGTAACTTGCACCTTGGAGCTGATCAAATAAGTCATCAATTCTTGGAAGAGGGTATATGTTTTAACTGTGACTTTATTTAGCTGATGATAGTCAATGCACATTCGCAGAGAACCATCTTACTTTTGCACGAAAAGGATGGGAGCACCCCATGGAGAAACACTGGGCCTTATGAAAACATTATCTAAAAGATTTTTGAGTTGCTTCTTTAAATTTTTAAGCTCATCTAGAGCCATACGATATAGAGGAATGAATATGGGTTGAGTATCAGGAAGAAGATCAATACTGAATTCTATTTCTCTATCGGGAGATACTCCTAGTAATCTTTTAGGAAAAACTTTTGAAAAACTCATTGAATACACGAATTGACTGAACTGTTGGAGCCTCAGACTTAGTGTCTTTGACTCGAACTAAATGATAAATGCACCCTTTTGGGATCAACTTTTTGGCCTTCATATAGGATATGAAATGACTCTTGGGAGATACGAAATTACCTTCCCACTCAAAGACTGGCTCATCTAGAAACTGAAACTTCACCACTCGAGTGCGACAATCTATAGATGCTTAAAAGGAATGAAGCCAATCCATGCCCAGTATAAGGTCAAAGTCTACGATATCTAACTCTAATAATTTTGCTAATGTGGTCTTAAGAAGGACAGTAATAGGACACTTTCTGTAGATCTGTTTGGAAATAATTGACTTACCCACTGGGGTAGAAACTAAGGTGGTCTTAGAAAGTTCTTCAGGATCTACTCCAAAATTTACCGAAACCAATGGAGTCATATAAGAAAGATTTGACCCTGGGTCTAGCAACACCTAGAAATCAAGATGAAAGACACAACGCATACTATTAACAACATCAACTGAACTCTCTTGCTCCTGGAAGGAGGATAAAGCATAGAACCGATTCTACTGCTGACCGCCACTGGTACTGGATGATGCACCCTAAGGAGGGGCTGGGTAACCTAGAGGAGTTGGTGCGCTAGTAGCCTGAGTTTAGGGATGAACGTCCCTGCTTCCTTGCTTAGCATATGGGCACTCTTTCATTTTGTGACCTAACTTACTACACACAAAACAACCTTTTTTTCCCAACACTTACCAAGATGATTCTTACCATATCTAGAGCATGCAGGATAACTGGGCCTTCCACCCACAATATTCTGAGACCTAGACATAGAATTCCTACCCCACCGTTACTTCTTGGCTTTGGGTATGGGAGCACTGGCTGAAGATGGCACTGGCATAGACGGGATACCCTGAAACTGTGAACGATTTCCCCTTTAAAACTTGGTTGTCCATACTCAAACTGCCCAATTCTAGCCTTCTTATTTTCTCTATCTCCCCCTTTCAACTTTTCTTCCTCAATCTGCTAAGCACGAGTCATATGTCTAGCAAGATCTATTTCCCCAATAAGCATGGCAGTCCTACACTCCTTGACTACCAAACTAGACACTCCGGTAACAAACTTACTAGACCTTGGGTCAGCCATCAAATCAGAAGCATATTTAGATAACTCATTGAACTTAAGCAATACTTTTTCACTGTCATCGAGCCCTGCCTCAGGTTCATGAACTCCTCAATCTTTGCTTCTTGCAACTCACATAGAAAGAGTTTGTCTATAAATGCATCTTGGAAAACCTGCCAACTCATGAAAGCTATATTTTTACCTCTACCATTCTTCCACATAGCCACCCAATCATAAGCAACATCCTTCAGCCGGTAAAAAACCAATTCTACATTCTCCTCTTCAATAACATGCATAATTTAGGTGATCTTTTTCACCTTATCAAGATACAGTTGTGGGTCCTTACCTACCTTTGACCCAAAAAATTCAGGTGGATTCATCCTCATAAAGTCACGAAGTCTGGCTGCAGCTAAATCACCCTTTTGCTGACATGGGACTATAACCTGATGGTTTCCCTAAAAATTGGCAGTCATAGCTTAGGCCAACACCTGAAAGGCAGTCCAAAATTCAGCATGAGACACATTCTCATTCATAGGATAAACAGGCTGGGCTGGCTGGTTATTATTTCTGCAGGCATTAGCTCTGTGAGGAGGCATATTATGTCACCTAAGAGCATGAGTTAAAAGAAGATAGAGACAGCTGTAAGCATGATGGATCATGAAAGAAAAGAATAATTTTCTAAATGTTTCCATAGCCTCTTGCTCATAAATATGGTGTTCTTCACACCAATGATCAAGACTCTACGTAACGCGACTTATCTGACTCCCTAGGACTCTTTAAAATTGGATACTCTAAAACTAAGTTTGTAACACCCCAAAAATGAGTCCCGAGATGTCACACAATGCTCAAGACAATGAATAGTCTCAAGCTAACCCTGTAAGCCTTCTACTAAATCTGAAACTCATAATAGAGAAATATGAACATATAATCAATGTTGGAATGCAGAATTATGTCTGATCTAAACTAACATTACTAAACATAATATCTGAGAATACTTGACTTAAAATTCTGGACAATCAGCACTGGAAATCAATATTATAATTAGCAGTCTGACCAACATCTACTACTAACAACTAGAGAGCCGCTAGGATAGACCCCCAGCTAACTTAATCTGACGGGAAATAACTGAACAGGTTATTTTAATAAACCAAAAGTCTAAATAATTAGGTCCCCAAACTATGAGGACTCACCAACTATCGGGATATAGATAGAGATGCTCACGGTCGATCACGCTGCTAGAACAAAGCACCTGAACGTACATTATTAATTAATGTAGAACATAGACATATATGTGGATCAGTACTTTTTAAATGTACTGAGCATGTGGGGGTGAATGCATTAGTAAAACAATATCACAATTTCCATAAAAATATATGAAAAAATTGACTCACATTGGCTTGAATAACTAAAAGTTGAAAATCATAAATCATAAATAATGAAGCTTACCTTGTAAGTCTCATAAGCCATCACATTTAGTTCTAAAAGATATACTTGTATTCTATCATTAAATCATGTAGTCTAAATATTGAAAGGACTCACTTTTATATCTGTAAACTGAAATCTAAAATCTAATGACTAATATCTGATGTAAAATAATATCAGAATAAAACTGTGAGACTTCACACTTAAATTCTAAAGCTTTTTTGTAAGTCTTTGCTATTAGGGAGGTTCTTCTAACTGACATAAACTATGTGAGCTATCATAGAGTCCAACGTCTTGTTTCCCCAAGGGGAAAACCTCACAATAGGAAGAGGTGTCATACTCTTTCCAAGGAGTAACCATAATTTGTATCTATATACATATACAAATGGAATATAATCTTATTTTGTACCCATGTTGGCTCTTAGTTATGGGGAAGTCGGTTGCGCTACACCCTCACTTCTCGCTTGGTGCTAAATACTTCTCCCTTTAATCTGTATACTCATTCTGTAGGAAATCCACTTTAAAACTAGCATAAGGGTTTACTATGAAAACTAGTTATGCATCTGTTTATTTTAAACTATAATCAAAACTATAATTAAAACTGATAAGTGGATTCCAATCTCAGCTAAGGATCAAAAGATCAATCTTTTTCAAAAACTAATTATAAACTAATCATAGGATGCTTAAAATCATAATCTTCTTGGAATATAAATATTCAAACTAGGGCTTAATAACCCATGCTTTAACTCATGTCAAATCATCACAAGGTTCATGCTTGATAATCAAAATCTTGAAATTTCTTTAACAATTCTAGTCAAGACAATGAAATTCAATTCTCAATATATGTAAAACCAAGCCAAACATATGGATACGTAAAATAGCAATGCAATTAAACATTAAAATGACTTGTAACATTATAAAAATCAAATAATGACAATTGGGTATAAAACCTATACTCAAATCATGTATATTCATGCAAATTAAAGTTTAAAAATTAGTTTTGGGCATAAGGATGAAAGAGTTATCCTTGTTCATAATCTCACATACCTTAATTGACTAAATAGATGAAGGCACTTGACTTTGAATTCCTATTAGTGTTCTTAAAGATTATTTCTTGAAGTTCTTAAACCGGGAAACTAGAATTTTGAATTATCTTGGAAAAGGAACGGTGAATTTTTTATTTCTTCAAGTTTAAAATTGAAGCTCTATGGTTTATTGGACAGGAATTTGATGAATAATGAGTATATTTTGCTCAAAAATACACTAAATTTTTTTTTCACGATTTGGTGGCTTGGTAAAAGACAAAACTACTCTTTGGAATTTAAATCCCGCAACTGGAACGCCTATCACGACCTCGCCGCTACATGCCAAATGGGTCATCGTGATACTTACCGCGGCATGCTGGAATCGCGGTGACTCACTGGAAATGGGACCATTGTTGATTTGGGGGTCACCACAATGCGGTGAGTGGGTCATTGCGATACCCACCGCAACGCGGTGATATCGTGATGAACCTATGGAAACTAACAAATGCCTTTTTACACTCCACCGCAATGCGGTGGACCTCTTGATGCCACACTCATTGAGACGCGATGGAATCGTGGTGAGCTGCTAGAATTCTAATCCAAACACCATTCAATCCTAGTCCAAAAAATCTAAAAGTTGACCGAGACATGATACTTACACCCTAGAATATAATTCAATTCAAAAATCATCATCTCGGTGATTGAATGGTTAGAGCCTGTAAGGTCAACTTAAAAATCCTCAGAGTCTAAAGGGCATCAAAAGTGACTAAACCCCTCAAGAATAAACTTTATGTTCATGTTCTAACTGCTATGGGCACATACTAGGGGCTGATATGAACTGGGAAAGTGCAGGTTATTACATCGTCACTCCGTTCAAAGTGACATTTTACATTCAAAATTGGATGTTCGCCTTTCAATGAGACACATTGGACCGTCACTCCGTTCAAAGTGACATGTTACATTCAAAATAGGTCATTCGCCTTTCAGTTAAACTCATTGGACTTTCACTCCATTCAAAGTGACACGTTACATTTAAGATAGGTCATCTTCCTTTCAATAAGATGACCACCAACGCTGTAAAACCATTTCACCGACGACACCCACCAGCCACTGTAAAACCACCAATGCTGCTCCTTTTTCTCTCTTCTCCTGGTTCTCTACTTTTTCTCCATGAATGGAGAGCTTGGTTACATAAAAAGGAATCAGATCCGGTCAAGTTTTTTATAGATCCGGCGTTGCTCCGGTGTCACACTGTTGAAGCAACACTAGTGGCCCATCCCCTCTTTTCCTTTATATTTGTCTTATGGTTTGTTGCTTGGTATCAGATTTGGCCAAAATTATGGCCACGTTACTAAAAAACTCAAATTTCAGTGAATTTCCATTAACTCTGGTGACCGGTCAACTCCTTAATATCTTTTTCATATATGTTTGAACATATTTTAGTGATCTTATGTGTTTTCTAATGATTTGCTAGTCTGTTTTGATTTTGATGATATGGTATAACTTTGCCGGACAATGTTGCTCACTGGTTTGGTGCTTTCTTATGTTGCTTTGGTGTTGTTTTTGCTTTGTTATGTCCTTGGGACAACTAACTTAAAGGGCCGTTTGGTTTGCAATTAATCCTAGGATAAAATAATAATCCCGGGATAAAACTTTTTATCCGTCATTTGTTCTAAATATTTGGAATAACTTATTCCGGGACTAATAATTAGTCCCGGGATAAGTTATCCACCCAAATGGTGGGATAACAATCCCGAGATTATTTTTCTTTGGTATAAAATTATACAAGGAAAAAAAATACCCTCTTGGGATTGTTATATATAATTATATTATACGTTTGATTCTAATATATATATATATATATATATTATATTTTATAGAATCATAAATAATAAATTATGTTTAATTAACTTATAATATATTCATTAATTATAAATATAATATATTACATAATATATAACATAATTATGTAATATATAACGTATAATATTATGAATATATATATGTTAATTATGTTTAATTATATATATATAATGTTAATATATTTAATTATAATATATTATGTTAAATTATGTTAATTATGTTTAATTATATATAATTTAATTATATACAACATAGTATATAACGTAATATATTCTCACACACACATAAACTATGTTTAATTAACGTATAATGTATTCATAAATAAATAAATTTCGAACAGTTTACTGTTCAAAATTGTTGTAAAATATATAAATTATGTTTATTTATATATTTTAATTTCTCAAAAAAATAATAAAAAAATTTAAGAATTAATATTTAAAGCTTAAAAAGATATATATATATATATATATATATATATATATATATATAAGTTAAATAAGATGGAGAGTATTTTGGTAATCAATCAATTTACTTCGAGAAATTATACCATGCATATTACTTTGAATACAACAAACCAAACACTCAATAAAAAATAATCCCAGCATAATTAATCCCAGTATAACGTATCTCATCACAATTTATCCCAGCATAACTAATTTCGGTATAACTTGTTTTCAAACCAAACGTCCCCTAAGTGTTTTTTATTTGTTAAGTTTGCTAATTTTTTAATATTATTGGATGATTATTCTTGTAAAACACCGGCAATGAACAAATACAACATTATCTAGTCAATGACATTATCTCTCCATCGATATTTGAGGA
The DNA here is from genome assembly GCA_030864215.1 of Capsicum pubescens. Lineage (NCBI taxonomy): Eukaryota > Viridiplantae > Streptophyta > Magnoliopsida > Solanales > Solanaceae > Capsicum > Capsicum pubescens. The sequence continues at coordinate 380,880,307 of CM061548.1, read as the reverse complement.
CACCCCATTACAAAAGACGAATTTTATTTTCTCAAGTTTATTTATTCACGTCAAGTATCAATATATGATCGATGAATAAATTCTTCGTTGATTTTTTGAGTTCTTCAAAAATAAAAGACGAATATTATGTATATAAATACGTAACAAAATAAATATTTCGGACGATGATAAAAATTTTATAACAATGCAAAATGTTTTATGATTCGTATCTTGGCAAGTCGGTTTAGGACGGCCAACAAATTGAGCAACCACTTCGTAGTCATGATGTATCTAAAATTTAATCCGAGCCCACTTTTTAGAAAAAAATATATTTATATACACACATCACTACTAAAACAATCGGTAAAACCGACCACCAAAAACCGACCACAATTTGGTCAGTTTTTAAAAATTCATTTTTAATTTATTTTTTAAAAAAACAACCACTTGTAGTTGGTTTTTGAACTAAAAAAAAAGTAAATATTTTTTAGTAACACCTAATTCTATATTTGTAATCAAATATTTATATTATTTTCATTAAAAATAATTATATATCTAATTTTTTAAAATTACAATGATCACATGTCGTCGATAACCTGCATAATAATAATAAAATTCAATAATTGTTTAATTTTGTGACAAAATTACACTAAAAAAATAATTCAAATAAAATAAACAAATTACGTTAAACATAATCTTTATCTTTTACTTTTGAAAGTAACCTCGGAAAGTACAGCCTCCGCAATGCCATGGCTATCGCGGGGACTAGCCTCCACTGAGTGACACCCATCGTGTGATCCATCCTTCATGGCGTGGTGCCCATTACATGATCTAGCCTTTGTGATATGGAGCTATCGCGGAGGCTTACTACCCCCGTGTCCCAAAAATGCCTCGAACCTCATTCAAAATTTTTAAGATTCCTCCGAGATTCCCTCTTAACACCCCCGATTATGAATTGAGTCAAAAATTGATATTTAAAGTATGAGAAGACCAAAAATAAAATAACCAAAATTTGAGGGTGTTACGTTATCCCCTTGGTATCATTCATCCTCCAATGAACACTCGAACAAGATTAAGCACGATCTAAGGCTCTACATGGAATGACAAGAGTATGATAAGGTCAATACCTTCCACATCATCATCCGCAGATTCAAAGAGTGATGGATGCCTTGCACACATATCATTCTCTGACTCCCAAGTAGCTTTCTAAACTTTTTGATTCATCTACAACACTTTAACTGAAGTTATCCCTTTACTCAGCAACTTTCGAACTTGCCGATCTATTACAGCTATGGGTAGTTCCTCATACAAAAAAGAATCCCTCACACCAATAGCCCCGACAGGAAAAACAAACAAATAATCTCCAATACATTTCTTAAGCATTGACACATGTAATACAGGATGGACTGAAGCTAAACTTGGGAGCAAATCCAACTCATAAGCAACTCCACTAACTCTTCTCGTAATCTGGCATGGACCTATTTAATGAGGAATGAGCTCTCTTTTATTTCCAAATTTCATGACTCTATTCATTGGGGGGACCTTTAGAAATAACCAATCATCAACCTCAAATTCTAACTCCCTTCTTCTAACATCAACGTAATACTTTGATGACTTTAGGATGTCTTAAGTCACTCACTAATGAGTTTTAGTTTGTCCATCGCCTGGTAGACAAGGTCAATCCCAAACAAGTGGGTTTCACCCACTTCATACTAACTAATCAGTGACCTACATCCTCTTTCATAAATACCCTCAAAAGGAGCTATTTAGATGTTAGAGTGGTAGCTATTATTATAGGAAAATTCTATCAACGACAGTTGATCCACCCAACTAACCTTAAATTCATTTATGCAAGACCTCATCACATCTTCCAAGGTTTTAAAAGTACGTTATACTTATCCATCCATTTAAGTGTGAAAGACAGTGATAAAGTTCACTTGGTACCTAAACACCTTTGGAAAGACCACAAAAATTGAGAAGAGAATCAAATACCTCTATCGTATATGATGGATACTGGATCCCCATGCAAACAAACTATCTCCTGAATGTACAACTTTGCATCATCGTCACCCAAATAATTAGTCCTCATAGTCAAGATGTAATGCCCCGAGAGTACACCCTGGGCATCACACAGTGCTTACAATCCCGAGGGACCACAAGCTAATCCATGAGCTGGTACCTGTTGGGAGCACTGAATAACTCAATCATAAATTTGAAAAAACAACTGATAGGCCATAAGGTTTTAATAGTTGAATCAAATATTGAATTATGAATTTGAATAAATAACTATCTGAGTCTGAAAAAATACTGAAATCTCAGAGAAACTAAATAACTAACTGTCATGTTAACTGAAGTTTGAATACTGAATAACTGACTGTATTGTTAGAAATCTTCTAAACTGAATAAATATGAGTTGATAGGACAGGCCCCAACTAACTCCAACTAAATTCTAGACTGAAAGCATGAAATAAAATAATCTATCCTCAAAATATGAGGACTCACCACTGCTACTATTGAAAGACTGAGAAGTCTAAGCTTGATCTGGGAACTGAGCGTCAAAACCTATGATATAATACAACATAGCATAAACTAAAGGTATGAGATCAGTACTTTAAATGTACTGGTATGCTAAATAAGGTAGGCTGGCATGCATGGTTTTATGAACAGGAATAATAATTGTCTGAATATACATATTAAACATGGAATACTGAATAGAGAGCATGAAATCTATAGATATTGAAAATATGTGAAATCTGTAAATACTGGGTATGCATGAAAATCTGTAAATACTAAAGTTATGTGAAATCTATAGATATTGAGGATGCATGACCAAGAATCTAACAGGAACTGAATAGAATTATGTAAGCTGAAATACTAAGATAACTAACATTTGTATGACTTTGTCAAACAACATTGAGACTGAACTACTGATCTGATTATTGGACTAAGACTGTGGGAGCTATAATCTAACCGACATTACCCAATATGAGCTAATTGGGTCCAACCTATAACCCCAGTTTGAAGGGTGTCAATACCATGCCACGGGAACTAACACGGGCTCTGTGGATCCAGTATACTGATGTATTATCCCGAAGGACTAAGGGTATCAAGACTGAACTGATGGGTGACTCCTGCGAGATAGTCAAGCCTACACTGACGGGTGACTTCTCATATCCTACGCTAGCTACGTAGTTTTGGAATTTAGGGACTGCAACTAGCGGCTCTGTTTATTTGTCGGGGAAGCCTCCATCCCTACACTCGCTCGGTGCTAAGTCCTACTCCCTACTGAATGACACTGATTTACTGACTATTCTAAGTTTAACTGACTAACCTAGTAATGCTCATAATATGTATTCTGAAGTTATTCTGAAGATACTGAGACAAGACTAAATAAGAAGCTATGGTTTTCAGGTATTCAATACCCCCAAGACTCAAAAGCACTAATATTTAAATGATACTTAAACTTAGAGGACATAACATGAAGGCTTTTATCAAACATGTATTTTTGTAGGCATTTTATCAAACACTTGTAATTCATTGTTTGGTCAAATCATAGGAATGTTAGAGAACTTGTAGAAATAACATGAATTTAACATGAATAGTACTAAATCACAATTAATTCAACGAACGATAACATTAAAATATAGAGAATGAAATAACAATAATAATTTCATCTATACGTGGTGTAAAATCATAGTTCATGGAGATTCATGGGTGAAATCATAATTTAAAATCAAAATAACTTGAAAAGATCACAAGTTTGAAATTTAAATCAGATACTTGGACTCCATGGGTGAAAGGAACCCATGGATGAACATTTAACATACCTGGGTTAATGAATTTGAGAGGATTGATGGTGATTTCTTGAGATTTGGCCTTGAATTTGAGATCTAGGGCTTTTGTTCTCTTAAAGAGAATGGATCCCCTTTTGAGTAATTTGAGAATAATGGGAATATGATGCCCTATTAGTCTTTAATTTCATGTTTAGGACGAGTTTAGGTCTTAGAAAAATGATCAAACAGCCCCTTGGAAATTAAAACACTGAAATTGAAAATTGAAATCCCAATTTGAAGACCTAGCGCAATGCACAAGGATCGTGGAGCCTCACTGGAAATTGACGACTGGGACCTGGAATCTTGGCGCGATTTGGAGAATTCGCAGTAAGCCTTTGGAATGCCATTTTTTTCACTTTTGCGATGCTCCATTATCGCAGAGGATCACTGGAAATTGCCAAATGGGAAATGGGACATTACTGCGATACAGTGGAATTATGGAGTCTCACTGGATTTTGACAATTGTGATTTAGACTGGCTCTACGATGCGCTAGTGACTAAAATGATGGTGTTTAATGACTGAAACTTAAAATTACTATAACTTCTTATCCGGTTATCAAATTTTGGAGAATTTTATATTGTTGAAAAACTAATTGAATTTCCTATGCAATGGCAGGATTTAAACTGATAAATAATAGGTATTTCAAAAAATTTTATATATAAAGGCTCATGTATTGGGACTTAATTCATGATAGAAAAATATGGGGTATTACAATATCTTCCCCTTGGGATTATTCGTCCTCGAATGAGACTAGTTAAGCTGAGGAAAATTGATGGATTCAGCTTACACACTAAACATGCATATCTGTTGCATGGAATGCATGACTAAACTGATTTGTAAATGCACGACTGACATGAACATAATGTGCAATTGAAACTGAGCATGATAGAGAGAAATCTTAAGAATATTAGTACCTTAAACTAAATCCAAATTCACAGAGAAAAGATAAGGGTACTTGGTTTGCATATATACTTCTGCTTCTCAAGTGGCTCCCTCAACGGACTGATTTTGCCAAAGAACTTTGACTAGTGGAACTTCTTTGTTCCTTAGTCTATGAACTTGATGATCAAAAATTTCGACTGGAACTTCCTAATAGAAAAGACTGTTCTGAACATCTACGCTTTCTAAGGGAACAACTACAGATGGATCACCAATACACTTCCTTAACAATGAGACATGAAACACTGGGTGTACTGAATCTAGATCTGAAGGCAACTCAATCTCGTAAGCTACCTTTTAGAAATAACTGAGAATTTTGAAAGAACCGACATAGCGGGGACTTACTTTCCCTTTCTTGCTGAACCTCTTTACCCCCTTCTTGGGAGATATTTTCATGTACACAAAATCACTGACCTGAAACTCAAGATCCATTCTCCTCACATTTTCATACGATTTTTGTCGGCTCTAGGCTTCTCTAAGATTTCCTCTGATCAATTGAACCTTCACTAAGGCATCAAACACCAATTCAGGACCTACTACTGTGGCCTCACCTTCTTTAAACTAACCAATTAGATATATATATCTCCTACCATAAAGAGCATCAAACGGAGCCATCTAGATACTTGAATGATATATATTATTATATGAAAATTCAATTAAAGGAAAGTGGTCATCCCAACTACCTTTAAAATCAACTACGCATGCTCTCAGCATATCTTCGAGAGTCTGAATGGTCCTTTCTGCTTGACCATCTGTCTGAGGGTGGAAGGCTGTATTGAGATAGACTTCGGTACCAAGACCTTTTTTGAATTCTCTTCAGAAGTGAGAGGTAAATTGGGTACCTCTATCAGAGATGATAGATAATGGAACACCGTGAAACCTAACCAACTATCTGAGATAGATTTTGGCATAGTACTCAGAAGAATAAGATGAATGGACTTGCAAAAAATAAGCTGATTTGGTAATCTTATCTATGATAACCCAAATGGAATGATTCTGATGACGAATACGAGGCAAACCCATCAAAAAGTCCATGTTTATTTCTTCCTATTTTCACATGGGAATACTGAACTCCTGCATGGACCCACTAGGCTTCTGGTGATTAATCTTAACTTGCTAGCACGTAGAGCACTTAGATACGAACTCTGCAGTGTCTCTCTTTATCCCACTCCACCAATAGAGAGGATTGATGGTGAGTTCTTGAGATTTGACCTTGAATTTGAGAGCTAGGATTTTTGTGTTCTTAAAGAGAATGGATCCCCTTTTGATTAATTTGAGAATAATTGACATATGATGCCCTATTAGTCTTTAATTTTGTGTTAAGGACGAGTTTAGGGCTTAGGAAAGTGTCCAAACAGCCCCTTGGAAATTAAAATGCTGAACTGGAAAACTAAAAATCCCGATTTTAGGCCCTGGTGCGATACGCCAGGATCATGCAGCTACACTAAAAATTGACGACTGGGACCTGGAAGCTTGGCGTAATGCGGAGCTATGGAGGCAAGCCTTTGGAATGCCATTTTGGCTACCTTTTCGCCGCGCCATTATCACAGAGGTTCACTGGAAATTGCCAAATATGAAATGGGACATCACTGCAATGCGGTTGAATTGTGGAGTCTCACTAGATTTTGAAAATTGTGATTTAGACTGGCTCCGTGATGCGCTAGTGACCAAAATGACAGTGTTTAATGAATGAAACTTAAAATTTCCATAACTTCGTACTCGGTTATTAGATTTAGGCGAATTTTATATCGTTGGAAAGTTAATTGAATTTCCTATGCAATGACAGGCTCTAAACTGATAAATAATGGGTATTTCAAAAAAAAAAATTATATGAATTCTCATGTATTAGGACTTAATTCATTCTAGGGAAATAGGGATATTACACAACAAGTGAGCTTAATTGGTCATTCTATCTACAATCACCTAAATATTTTCATATTGGTTTCAGGATCTTGAAAGTCCTATAATGAAGTCCATGTTGATCATCTCCCATTTCCATAAAGTCAAAGCTATATCCTACGAAGTTTCACCAGGCCTCAAATGCTCTACCTTAACTTATTAGCATTTCAAACACTTAGACACAAAGTTAGAAACATCTTTTTTCATGTTATTCCACCAGTAAAACTCTTTGAGATCATGATACATTTTAGTGAAGACAGGGTGAACAACATACCTGGAAGTATGAGTTTTTTCAAGAATCCTTTCTCACAATCCATTCACATCCGACACACATAACCTACCTTGATAACTCATAATCCCATCACATTAAATGTCAAATGCCATGACCTTTTGTTGACTAACATTTTCCTTAATATGCATTAAAATGGGGTCTCAGGTCTGCTTTTCCTTAACCTCGGAAAATAGGGATAATTTAGCTACCTCTTGTATAAACACCCTTCCATCTTCAAAGTCTAAAAGTCAAACACCCAAATTAGCAAGCCGATGGATATCCTTCACCGTATTCCTCTTTCCTTCTTCCACATGAGAAAGACTGTGCATGGAAAACCTACTAAAGTCATCAACCACCACATACTTCAACAATTCCAACCACGGTCTCTACCTGAGATTTATCTCCTTTTAAGTGGATACATACTACAAACTCTTGTGATTAGTAAAGATGTAAACATGAAATCCATAAAGATAGTGATGCCAGATTTTGAGTGTAAACACCACTGCCGCTAACTCTAAATCATAGGTGGGATAGTTCTTCTAATTCACCTTTAATTGTCTAGAAACGTAAACTAGAACCTTACTATGTTGTATAAGTACAAACGTAATTCCTACCCGGGATGCATGACAGTACACAACAAAACCCTCCATACCCTTTGGGAGGGTCAAAACAGGTGTAGTAGTCAACTTGTTCTTCAGTTTTTCAAAACTACTCTCACCAGAGTAAGACCACAAAAATTTCACTTTCTTCTGAGTCTATAACGCCTCATAGAAATCTCAACTTAATACCACACTTAGTATCATGCTTAAAAGATAACTACTTGAAATTTTTCTAAGTGTTAAAAAAGACTTAGTCATATTTTAAGTTTTTAAACTTTGATGATTTTATTTTCGGCCTTTCCAGCCATAGAATATAAATTTTTAAGTTGATTCATGATCAGGAGTGTCAAATGTACATCTCGGGTAAGTTTTGAAATTTTTGGATAAGCGTAAGGACACCTTTGGAAGTCCAAAACAGTAGATACCCGTATCTTACGGTGTATGCTCCAGTTCATACTTGAGGTAGCCTGCAATAGATCATGTGGTGCATTCTCCAATTCGGTGCTCCAAAGCATGCGACGCACGCTCCATAGCACACTTCCTTATTTTCCAGCTTCTTATTCTGCATATTTGAGGGTAATAGGGTCATTTACCTCACCCAAAAACTATCCAAAACAAACGATTAAATCCCTTAAAGAGAAATTGTTACATTATTAGTCTCTTTTCATCTTTAAGAAAAAACTAGAGATACAAAGATTAAGAATCAAGCTTTTAAGTCAAGGTTTCCAAGGAAAAAATCAAGATTCGAGTTCTATCCTTCAAACTAAGTAATCTAAGGTATGTGGGACTATTCCTAAACTCCATGTGAATGGATTTTATTGTTTTATCAAGTATAATTATTTACAATAATGTTACGAATTGAGGATTTTTGACCATTATTTCGAAAAGTATGTCATATAGATCATTTTGATGAAAGTGTGTTCATTGTGTTGAATCTTTTAGTGTAAATAGAATTATAACCCTCATGTATATGTATTTATAATTTGGAAGGTTTAATTGAGAGTATGAATAATGAATTCCCTAGCTTGTTACGAATTATGGGTTCTATTTGCTTTGTGAATGATTTTGAATGCATGAAACTTAAGTTTGAAATTAAGTTTCCTAACATCATGGTATTGACATGTTTTATGAGATGGTAAGGGGGGGTTTTCTTACCATAACTATCTTCATTGTATTTAAAAAATAAATTGCATGCTAATGAATAATTGACATGGCCACCACATGTTTGAGTATTGGGAAAATTGAGAATTTGCATAAAGATTCCATGAGGTTTCAAAATGATGACTCTCTTGTGATGTTATAATACTTTGGTGGTCATTTACATGTTTTGAATGGGATGGGCTATGAAATTGATAGGATATGAATGTCTTGCAAGTCTGTGTATGATGATACCTGGTGATGATATGCCCCTATGGTTTTTTAAGCATCTAATGATTTTATATATGAAGAATGTTGTTTAAAGAAATAAAAATTAGGCCTAAAGAGAGGTAGATGGTTACCCTAAAAAGGCGTTTGAGTGTAACGGCTCATCGCTGGAAATCGAGTTTGCCGATTCGGGTGATATGATTGGCTAATGCCAATGTATACTTATACTTGAGACATAGGTATAGTAGAATAGTTATTAGGACTCCAATCTTTGTGGCACACTTGGATTGGGGGATTGTCCGCTGAGTCTAGAGTGGATTCTATATAGCATGTGGGATTGTAAAAATATAGGGAGTACCATCTATCTCAGGTTTAAGATAAAGTGTGAGTCTTGATTTCAAGAAAGCATTCAAAAATTTCTAAATTATGCCCATGCGTTTTACTGATTTTGTGTGTAATGTTATATAAAATGCCCTCATCTATGTTATGAAATAAAAATGTTATTTTTGGATTGTTTCACATACCAGTATAATTGTATAGACCCCCTATATTTTAGGATTTGAGCCTCCCTTATTTCAAAAGTCCTAATTATAAGTTATTGTTATTTTTTTTATTTATGGTCTGACTGGGGGCCTTGTTCCAGTTTTTAGACATATGTTAGTTCTCATATTGTTAGAGATTTCGTAGAAAGGTGTCATATGTTTTGAATGTTAAGAATTTTCTTCAAATTGTTCAAGTGATTTATGAGATTAACCATGAACTTGTAAACTGAGGTATTTAACATTAAATAATACCGGTGGCTTCGTGATAAAAATGATAATCTGAGTATGGGTATAAAATCATGGTTCTGACTGACTTGTTACTTCAAAATCTGAAATCATATAATTCACATAGGTATCGGGTGTTCATAACCCCCCAGCACAGAATGATTCATAAAATATAATATCAAGCTTGAAATACCGTAATATGTAATCATAGTTCAAAGATCCAAAACATATATATTTTATCAAATATATGAAAATCATGAACTCGAACATGAGAATGTCTAAAAGCATGAGGAAACAACATGACTTCATGGGTAAATTCATAGTTTGGGGATTTATCCTGAGACCAATTGAATGTGACATGGAAAATTAAAACTTGAAGCATTGGATAACATAACTTATCCATGAAATCATACTTGGACATGAATTGAGTTCAAATCGCTAAGGAAAAGCATAAAATAAATTCATCTTGAACATATGCATCTTCATAATAAAAGAAATCTCATCTTTTTAATCAAAGAATAGTTTTTGGGGTCCATGGGTGAAAGGGATCCATGAATAAACTCCCACATACTTTAATTAGATGAATTCTTGAAGAAATCTTGAAATTGAAGAATGAATCCTGTAGACACGTGATTTTTGACCCTCCCCGAATTTTAATCGATTTTTTGGCATTAAATATTTATATTTTTTTGGATATTTATTAAAATATTATTTTATTTTTTTAATAAATTTTAGATGAAAATAAACAAATAAATAAAGTTACATTTTTTGGGATATTTTTATATTTATTTTATTTTTAGTTTTTTTTTTCTATAATACGAAAATTCAAAAAATATATATATTTCTTTAATTTTAATAAACAAGCTAGTGGTCTTATTACTCACTTACTTATAGTATTTTATTTTTTATAAACTTTTATTGTATTTTTTAAATAAAACCTAATTAGTTAATATTATTTTATTATTATTATTATTTTATTTTATATATTTTAAATATATAAAAAAAAGTTTCTTCTCATCCTAAAGAAAACTACCCCAACCACCCCCACCTTTTCCTCAACCCCCTCAACTCCCTCAACCTCCCAAATCACACCCCTATATAATATACACACACTACAACACACGGTCAAGAGAAGAAAAAAAAACATTGGAGAGAAAACCACAGATAAAAAAAAGGGATAACAATTGTAGACAAAAAAAAACAAGAGACAAAGAAACCGTGAGAAAACAAGAAAAAAAAAAGCGAACACAGTTAAAGGGAAAAAAGGTAAAAAAACAAATAGTGACTCAGTGAGAAAAAAATAAAAACAAAAAACAAAAAAGTAAAGAGTAATAAGTAAAGTTCGGAGCTTCCATTCGAGTTTTTGTCTTGAAGTAAAAGCTTTTTTCGTTTGGTTTAGTTCGTCATACAAGTTCTTATTCAATCCTTATACTATTATTTTTATGGTGAATCGAAGTATGAATGAACACTTTTATATTATTCAGTACATCTATTTATTACTTTTATATGATTCGTAATCCATTCCTTTATTTATAATTAGATTGTGGATTCGAAATAATATTGATCAGATTAGATTTGCACTTTGAATAGACCATGCATGCATGCAAAATTAGAAAATAATTAATAAGTTTGAAAAAAAAGAAGGAAAAATACACACAAAAAAAGGGAAACTGAATGTTTGAAAATAAGAAAAACGGGCTCGTTTTTTTTTTTTTTTGGGGTACTAACGATTTGAAGAAGTATAGGAGTTGGGAAAATAGTGATGATGAGACTTACGAATAGAAAAATAATAATACTAGTTCTTTTTTTGTTTATTTGCTATCTTCGTTATACTAGTTTTGTTAAATGTAACTTTACTAGTAATTAACTTTGTTACGTGGTCACGTAAATTTGACTTTAAGTAGTCATATTAAGTTATATATTAATTTGTTTGCCAAGTGCAAGATTAATCTTATTTCATTGTTTATTTTTTATTTTTTAATAAAAAGTTTATATATATATATTTAGTAATAGTAATAAAAATAGCTATGTATATTCTCCTGGCCTAAACCCATTTTTTTTATCTCATTATTAATTAACTAATGTGAGAATGAACAAGATGGGATGCGGATCTATTCTAAACCCCATCGTATAAAAGAAAAGAAAAGAGAGGAAAAAATCATTTGTGAGGGAGTGAGGCATGTGGTGGAAAAATCCAAAACTCGTTGTAAATAAAGGGTGAAAAAAGAATAGAAAATAAATAAGAAAAATTATCTCGAGTTTAGAAGAGATGAAACAAATGTCTTTTAACGCTAGATAAGCCTTAGGCACATTTAATATATTTGTCTCGATTAAGAATGTGACGTACTCATCTTTCAGGGACGTTTAAAATAATTCTAGGATGCAATAATGCACCTTGGCTAAGATCGTTCTAAAATTGATTTTCACTAGTTTAATATAAGAGGTATAGACAGATACTACATATTAAAAATAAGCGAATTGAGGCCAACAAACATAATTTATTCAAAATAGTTAAACCTAAGTATAAGTTGATAAAAACGACAGTGCTTGAACTACGGGACTCGAGGGGTGCCTCACACCTTCCCCTCGGTCAACAGAATTCCTTACCGGGTCTTCTGTTTTTACAGACCAAAATAAAGAGTCATTTTCATTTGACTAGGGATTCAATAAGGTGACTTGGAACACCATAACTCAATTGCAAGTGGCAACTCTGTAAATAAAATACTCCCTATTCAAAATCACCACTTTAATAGGAAAAACCCTTCGACTTCGAACCCTTCGGGCGAAAAAGGGGTGTGACATATCAAGGGTGAAAAAAGAATAAAAATAAATAAGAAAAATTATCTCGAGTTTACAAGAGACGAAACAAATGTCTTTTAATGCTAGATAAGCTTTAGGAACGTTTAATATATTTGTCTTGATTAAGAATGAGACGTACGCATCTTTTTGAGACGTTTAAAATAATTCTAGAATGAAATAATGCACCTTGGCTAAGATCGTTCAAAAATTGATTTCCACTAGTTTAATACAAGAGGTACAGACTAATACTAGACATTAAAAATAAGCGAATTGAGGCCAACAAACATAATATATTCAAAATAATTAAAGATAAGTATAAGTTGATTAAAGAGACCATTCTTGAACAACGGGACTTGAGTGGGCCTCACAACTTCCACTCGGTCAACAGAATTTCATGCCCGATCTTCTGTTTTCGTAGATCAAAATAAAAAGTCATTTCCTTGTGACTAGGGATTCAATAAGATGACTTGAAACACCATAACTTAATTCCAAGTGGTGACTCTCTAAATAAAATAATTCCTATTCAAAATTGCCACTTTAATAGAAAAAACCTTCGACTTCGAACCCTTCGAGCGGAAAAGGGGTGTGACATCTCTGGCTACTCCGCTGGGGATTAACTAGAATTCGAAATTTTAATATTGACTTATACTTTCTTTAATTATTGTTGATATTATGTTTGTTGGACTAATGTTCTACTTGTTTCTCATTTATTGTTTTGATAGTTCTGAATTGTATTATAAATTGTCTTCTCTTACGCACCCCCTTTGAGTCTCTAAAATAGGATAGAAAGAATGCAACACATGCATCCTACCTTATTTTTGAGATAGACGGACTGTCAAGGAACCTGTTGAAGGATTATTAGTCACACATGTTAGGAGGGGTTCGGATCTGCACCGAAGGTAGAGTAGCACTGCTACCGAACAAGTTGTCCCTCCTCATCTCTAGTGTTCTCTTGGGAAAGCCAGTATAGACACCTATCCCTATTAGTTCAAACTTAGAAGAACTGAAACTGAGAATCTGGTTATCCCTAGTAGGTTCTGCTTTATTTTCATCATGTGCATTTGACTTAGCGGGACTCGGTATAGGGGTCGGGTTTGTCTAGGACAGGTGTCTCATTTTATAATGACCAACATGTGCATACTATGTTCTCTTTGACATTTATTTGGAAGGCCATTTGGTTGTTTACCGGCTTTAGGTAACTTGGTAAAATGAAAGAGAGTATATTGTCCTCAAATTTAACAAATTATTTTTTCAAGGAAATTAAAAATATATATAGTTTTTAAGGTCTTCATGAACTACGAGGGTCTGATTTTCACTATTTAGCGTAATACATAGGAAGCCATAATCTGGTTCGGTGATATTCTTAAGAAAAGTTTTGAAAATATTAAACCCTGACCCATTCATTATTACCAAAGTAAAAATAGTATAGAGGTGGTTGGTTTTTGGCCAAATTGACATTTCGTTGATACAACACCAGGTCCAAAGAACATATAAGATGACCCACAAAAAATAGTATAGGGTTTGAGATGAGTTGGTGTAGACTATTAGAAATGAGGAATAAGAATAAATGGCATGGAAAGTGAGAAATTTGGAGCAAAATATGAGAAACATGCTAGTACTGGGAGAGAAAAAGAGAGTTCTTTATAAGGATTTGTACATGTTTAACAAATACACTTGCCTTTAGAGTGTAAAACACAAAATTTGGACATGTACGAGGGCCATGATGATCCTTTGGCTCATATGAAAAGGTTTTGTAATCAATTAAGAGGAGTAGGAGGAAAGAAAAATTGTTGACAACTTACTTTGGAGAGAGTTTGATAGTGATAAATTTAGAATGATGTGGTCACAAAAGGATGCAATTCACACAGTAGACAATATATCAGACCACTAGAGAGGTACTCAAAAATCACTAAACAATCTAACTTCCTCAAGTACTTGTATTAATCCTAATTATCTACAAAATATGCTACAACAACAACCTACCCTACACCCTCAACTTAAAATCAGAAATAAACTGCTCTAAGGGTTAGGGTATACCTGAAGACAATCAAGCACATGGATCTTGGCTCTTCGACGCTGCTACTGCATCATCTGTTGTCTTCTCTCTATCGGGAGCATCTAGCTTTGTAGTAGATGGAGCCCTGCTAGATGAGGCACCTGCAGCCCTACCTCGGATAGATGCCTCCCATTTCTCTTTATAAACTAAGGACTCAATTTCTGCCCTTTTCACCTCCTCCTTCTCCTTCTTATTTCTTTCCCTCTTCTCTATTTTTCTCTCTTCATCACTATCGAGCCTCTCTCTCTTTCCATTACCTTTCTTTTCATTTTTTTCTTTTTCTTTGGTGAGTCTCCAGTGATGTCAAGCATTGGAATTTCTTCCTCAGATTCATGCATGGCCTTACATATTGGCATCACAAATTGGTGTTGCTGCAACACCCCGATATCTGCCTTTACCTTGTACAATTCCGCTTTGAATCTAGCAAGATCAACCCCTGACATTTCTTTTTCCCGCGCATTGAATCGGTTCTCTAAATCAGCAACCCGCTCAGGCAAAGTCACAAAAGGATCAAGGGCAGCCTTGATTCTCTTATCCACTGCAGCAGCAAACTTTTTGGCAAAAGTATGTAGTTTTGCCTCACACCACATGGCTTGTTTAGACACTTTTCGGATATCGATCGGATGAAATGCAAAACCTGTTGCTACTGTAGGAACTAAAGGGCTGGCTTCAGTATCAGGCACTGGTCCTTCCTGTGCTGAAGAAGTTGGCTACACAGGCTCATAATCTTGCACTTCCACATGAGGTGCTGCACCGGCATCTGTAATTGGAGGGTCTACTGCTACCTCTGCACCTCTATCAAGTCTCAATCATGGCTGATTTTTATCAAACCGTATGGGGTTGTAAGTCTTTCGGATAGGAATATCATCATCAACCCCTACAATCTTTGGCACATTAGCAGCTCAGCACAACTCTATGATAAGACAGGGAAAAGGGTAAGTAGTGTCGGTTCTCGACATTCTAATCTTCATCTCATTAGGAATGATTTACCTAAAATTTAGAGGAAGGTTCTACACCATGCTCGCCACTAGAATAGTTCGGTCATCACCCAAAATATTGTCTCCATCAATGGGTATCAGCCAGACATTCACTATACCCCACCAAAACTTTGCCTCTTGAGTCAAAGAGGACTTGCAAATTCTTTCATTTGGGTTTTTTACCCATGCAGGTTCTCCTTCAGCTATGATGTTGGCCAACCACGAACGTTGTTTTTCTCAGTTTCTAATCTGATTATAGACTAATGGTGTGGTATCTTGAGGAGTGAAGTTGGGACCATGCAAGAACCTGTTGATAGTTCTGATTGAGAAATCAACCCTTACGCCACTCACCTGCACTCTATCAAATAGGGGCCTATCTGCTACTCTTTTACCTGGCTTGCACATGTTTTCCAACTGAGCCTGGTAGTTTGCGTAAAACTCCCAAACCAGTGCAGGACAAAATGAACCTCCTCATTTTGTGGTCCGTCCCAAGACATACTCTTGGATTGTTTGTTCCACTTCAGGGTACTTGCTCAACCCTCTGGTGATAATCATCTTTTCTTCCTGAATTGGCCTCTTATTACTCTTTCTATCAGTTTTATGAAGCCCAGCGATGAAGATGCTCTCTTTCTTGGGAATTTTCCACCTAGCATTATCTCAAACTTTGGGGCTCTTACATTTGATAAGTGTTCCCCGAGATGGAGACTCTTCATCATTTTTTTGTTTAGTGGACTGGGATCCAGATGTTGTTCCCTCTGACTCAGACTCCTCATACCCTTCCTTATCCTCTACATTATATACAGCATGGTCAGACTCATGCCGTTCAGAACCCTCTTGCTCAGTGGCAGTATGTTCAGAAGTTGTACTTTCTAGTTGTGTTGTAGTCTCAGTATCATCACTATCCTCCACTTCAATGGGTAGAGGTGGCAAAGGTTTCTTCGAAATTTGATTCTCTTTTTGCTTCCTGAACAGGGGTTCTTCCTCCTCGTAATCAAATTCCTCATCCTTACGACGTACACTTTCTTTAGTTGATTTCTTTGGTGTTTTGGGGCTCTTTCTTTTTGGTGCCATTTTAAGGTTCCTGTAGTAGTAGAAAACCCATTGGTTAGTCCACAAGAGCACAAACACAAACACATTAATCATTTCGATTTATTCATGCTTCAGGTTCCAGGTGTGATGATAATTCTTGATAAGCCATCACTACTGTGATAGCTTATCACAATGGTCATCAACCTTACACAGTACTTTCAAAATTTTAACAACTTTTGATGACATTCCTGATAAGTCGTCCCAATTGTGATAGCCTATCATGAATGTCTTCATCTCATATCAGAACTCACTTTTGATATTAACTCATTTTTTGGTCCCCATTATTTCTCAAAATCCACTAGAATTTCGAGTGTGAGCTGTCTTTTTAAACCCTGGGCCTGCACAGCAGACCCTTGGTGCGATTTTAGCTCCTTTCCAATTGAACTTGGTCCAAGAATCTTGTGGACTTAGTTTGTCATCTATCAATCACTTACCACAATAAAAGAAGGGTTAAAGTTAGAGTATACCTGATGGGGGCCCTTAATCTGATTACACGCACAAGAGGAAGTAGGAAATAGGAAGAATCTCTTGATTGTGAATTTCAAACCAATGAACAACGGAACTTTTTTTCTTGATGTGTTTTGTAGAGATTAAGAAATAAACTAACTAAGGAAATAAATAAACTAAAGGAGAAAAATTAAAACTAGCGGAAATTCTAAAAGGTTCCTGTGCTGGGCCGGGTCGAATTTGATTTAAACTGTGCCCAAAATTTTAGATCTTAAGGCTTTAGGATGAGGATGACTTATGATGGATTATCACAAGTCTGACAACCTATAACCAACGTCGGCACCCCTAAGAAGAGGTTTCCTCAAGTTTGGCCTATCTGACGATATTTCTGATAGCTTATCACAGTTGTGATGGCTTATCAGAGATGTCGTCATGGCCTTTCAGCTGACCTCTTCATTTTTGACCTTCTCTGTACAAAATCCTAGTTATAAAAGTAAAAAAACTTTCTTAAATATAAAACTTTGGGTTGCCTCGCAATAACGCCTGATTTATTGTCCCGGCATGACTTGGTTCTCTTGACTACTCAGACTTCGCCAAGACAACCTGTTGATACCCCTTTACCATCATCATAGAAGATGTCAATGATTCAGAAAACACTCATCTCATGTTGCTGATTCATGGATGAGTGTACTTTGAAGTGTGCTTCTTTGTCATTGAACCTAAACTTTAGCTCGTTCAACTACATGTGTACTAGTAATCTCCCAGTTGCAAGTAGTATCCTACCTAAGATGATGGGAACTTCAAAATTCACTTTCCAATCTCGGACTATAAAATTAGCAGGAAGAATAAAATTGGTTACCTTTACCAAAACATCATGCAGTATGCCTATAGGCCGCTTCACAGATCTATCTGCCATTACCAACCGTATATTTGTTGGGGTAGGATCCCCCAAACCTAATTTCTTGTACACAGCCGGTGGAATTAAATTTATACTGGCTCCCAAATCGCATAATGCTTTTGTAAACTTCAGTGGGACAAATAGTACACGGGATGGTAAATGTTCTCGGATATTTTTTTCTGCACTAAAGACCTTGTAGAGATAACGCCACAATGGAGAAGATTGTACTCTCGCTCATGGATAACCTTTTGTTTCTTGGTTACAAGGTCTTTCATGAACTTTGCATATCCTGGTATTTTCTCAAGTGCCTCAACCAAAGGTACATTAATTGTCAATTGCTTGAGCATTGCCATGAACTTGCTGAATTTGACATCATCAGCCTTTTTCTTCAATAGTTGAGGAAAGGGAGGTGGTGGTCTCGGGATAATTTCAACACAAATTCCTCTTTCTTTTCTTTTTCTTTCTCCGAAGCATCAACAGGACTATCCAGCTTCTTAGACTCCACTGGGTTTCTTTCTTCAAATTCATCAACAACTACCTCATCATCTACAGATTTGCCCACAGAAGGGCTAGATAAGATCTTACCACTCCTAGTGATAATCTCCATACATGAGACAACATTCCGTGGATTCTGAATCATATTACTAGGCAAAGTACCACTTTTTCTTTGGTTCAGTGTTGTGGAAAGTTGGCTTATCTACTGTTCCAACTGCTTAATAGAAGTGGAGTTCGAAATAACGAACTGACTCAGGGTAGAGAATTCATTCTTGATAGTGGTTACCCCCGAGTTGGTAGCCTCAACTCCTTTCAATAATTTTTCCATCATGTACTCTATGGACATCTTACCAGAGCTAGTTGGTGCAGCGTCCTAACTTCCAGGAGGAACATACAAGCCACTCCTGTCATTATTGTTTCTCTAGTGTCCTTGCTCCCTGTCTTTATAATCAGGCTTGTCATAAATGTTCTGACCTTGATTCTCTTGGCTATTGCCTTGGAAACCTGATTACTCACATAGTTTGCCTTCTCATCTTAATTAGTAGAAACAATATACTGAGACTCCAAAGCTTTAACCTTTTCAATCTTTCCTGATAGCAAGTGCTTGGTCAGAAAGTCCATCTGAGTCTTTAAGTGGGCCATGTCTTGGTCTTGCTCTTCATTCCTTCTGCACTGCTCTGCAGTCATACCAAAAGAAATAGTTGGGATAGCTACCACAGAATCCCTAGTATGCCAGGCCCAACTCTGTTTAGTCATTCTATTAAGCATGTCTGAAGCATCTTAAAAGAAAGGTCAATGAACGAACCACCCGTAGCATTATCAACAATTTGATTTGTCATAGATTTAAAAGATCTGTACAAAGTCTCCATAAAGTGTAAGTCCATCATGTTGTGGTTCGTACATTGTTCCATCTTCTTCTTGAATCTCTCCCAAGTTTAATGCAACTCTTCAGTCGGGAGCTTCCTGAAGTTACTGATTTCATCCCTCAACTTTACACTTCTGGAGGGTGGAAAGAACCATTCTAAGAACTCCTCTTTCAACTGTCTACAGTTGGTTATAGAATCAGGCTCTAGCTTATTTAATCACATTGTTTCCTCCCCAGACAGAGACAGTGGAAACAATCTCAACCGTATTGCATTCTGGATTACTCTCGGATTATCAAAATATTTTCAAATGGTGATAAAGTTCACTAAGTGCATGTTTGGATCATCACCATGCAAGCCTCCAAATAACCCCTTCAGATTTAGGAGTTGGATCATGGTACTTGTTATGCTGAATTTGTCACCACGTGCTAACGGTGGAGGAATGATAGAACCCGTTGCACCTGCTCCGTCCATTTCTTCATCATAGTCATCAACCTCGTATTGGACAAGATGTTTACCATACCTTCCTCTAATTGGACGTTTTTTTTTGAAATTTTGTTACACTAGTACAACAAGTTGCTCAGCTCGCCTTGGGCTTTGAGGATTCAGAAATTTCTCATCATCCAAATGTTCATCATCATGGTTTGTATGATGTACTTGTTGACCTTGGTTTTGTACATTCACCTGAGCCCTGGCCAAGGCTACCAGTCTGTCAGCCTCTTTTTGTTCTGCCATTCTCCCGATCAGCTGAGGTTCCGGATTAATTGGTAATAATGGTTCTCCGGAACATCTTGTTTTTGGCATAAACAACAAGGTACCTACAATAAACAAAAATAATAAATAAATGTAAATCTAGGAAACCTAACTAACATACAATTAGCACACACAACTTTGATTTTTCAACCATATTCCCCGGCAATGGTGCCATTTTTTATAACACTCAAAATACACTCTTGAATGGTTGTAAGCGATCATTATCAATATAAAACCGAACTAGGTTAGGGTTGAATCCCACAGGGAATAAGGTGTGAAATCAAGTCAATTACAATTTAATTCACTGATAGTTTAATCTATCCTGAAATGGGGGTTTAAGTTTCACAAGTAATTGTTTGACACTTTGATTTCGATGTTTGTAACCAAGATTTTATGAGATAACCAGAATTATATTCACCATGGCTTACGGTACATGACAGATGCTAAAGGTGACTCAAGATTCTCACGGTGGTTAGGATAACAAGCTATCTTTATTGATGATATGCTCAAATGTCTCTCGACCTATTTAAGAATCTAATTTCCTAATCCTCTCAAACTTAGGGAATCGCTATTCACTGCCTAGAATTTACCTCAGGTTAATCAACCTAGTTACAACACTGATTATTAAAAGAAGTATTTCCAATTCCCTATTGATGATTTACTTCCTGTTAATATTGACTTACAACGATGATGAGAATCAAGAAGTATAACTTGATTTGAACCACGGTATAAAACTCCCAAAATATATTAACTAGCGAGAGAGAAATATCATATTTTTTTCGAATAAAGATGAGTCCAAAAATAAAATCCTCCCCTAGAAAACCCTAAAACAAGGCTTTAAATAGTTTAACCTAATTAA
Source organism: Capsicum pubescens (assembly GCA_030864215.1). NCBI lineage: Eukaryota > Viridiplantae > Streptophyta > Magnoliopsida > Solanales > Solanaceae > Capsicum > Capsicum pubescens. The sequence goes on along the minus strand of CM061548.1, from coordinate 380,859,418 downwards.
GGAAATAAAATCAAAGTTACAGATTTTCCTCAAAATAGATGACGACGTCTGTGACGGCTTGTCATGAGTATGACAACTTAGCACATATGTCGTTAGCTCCTATGCACTTTTGTATTTTTCTGGCTAAGGCTGACGACGATGATGACGGCTTATCACCAGCCTAACGACATGTCATGGATGTCTTCAAAAAACTAACTTCAACTTCCATCTTCTGTTTAAGGATGACGACACTCCTGATGATGTGTTATGGATGTCATCACAAAACTGTCTTCAACTTCCATCTTCTATTTATGGCTGACAACGGCCGTGATAGATTATCACCAGGCTGATCACTTATCATGAATTCGTCAGCCACACTTATCTTTTATTTTTCTTCACTTTTCAGCCTTGTTGCTTTCATTATTTTTGGTTCTTCTACATTTCAATATTTACTACAAAAATCAAAGTAAACTAATCAAAAACAACTAATGTTTCTCAAGACCTTACAATTATTTAGAGTTAGAAGCCTCGAATATGTTAGCATAGGCTCACACATCAGGATCGATAATAATAAAGGTGTATTGCCTTAAGTTCACCTATTTGTTTAAGTATGCTCCCGAGTTAATAGCTGACTCTAGATTTTGTATAAGTAACTTTGTTATTGGAGTGTCTGGTTTGGTAGTTAAGGAATGTAGGACTTCTATGATTATTGGGAATATGGATATTGCTAGGGTAATGACTCATGACCAACAGATTGAGGCGAAAGCTTGAAGGAGAGAAAGGGGAAATAAGAAGTCTAGAACCAGACAGTTTGAGTATGGAAAACCAAGGTCTAGAAGAGGAAATCATTTGCAATTTTAGGTTCGCTCATCTATGTCTGCGCCATCTTCAGTAGTGCCCCTACACCTAAAACCAAGAAGAAGAAGTGGGACAGGTCTACTATATTTAGGTCTCAGATTAGTGTGGGTGAAAGGCTCAGTTACCTGTCATATGTGAAGTATGGTAAAAAACACATTGGTGAGTGTGGTAAGAAGGGGTTGTTATGGATGCGGCAAGTTGGGTCACATAATCAAAGACTGTTTGTATGCTAAGTAGGAAAGTAGGGATGTTCGTCCCAATACTTAGGCTACTAGCACACCAGCTCCTTTATGTCTCCCAGTCCATTTTCTGGGTGCATCATTCAGTACCGATGGTGGTCAGTGCTAGAATCAATTCTATGCTTTACCATCCTGACAGGAGCAAGAAAGTTCACCATATGTTAATACTGGTATGCTTCGTGCCTTCCATTTTGATGTTTATGTGTTGTTAGACCACGGATCACCTTTCTCTTATGTGAATCCTTTAATTGTTGCAAATTTTGGGATAGATCATGAACAACTGTCCAAGCCCTTCTGAGTTTCCACCTTAGTGGGTGAGTCAGTTGTTGCCAGATAAGTCTATAAGAAGTTTCTATCACTTTCCTGTATAAGATTATACTAGCAGACCTAATAGATTAGAAATGGTATATTTTGATATTATTCTAGGCATGGATTGACTCCATTCATGCTATGCATTAATACATTGCCACACCTGTGCGGTGAAGTTTCAGTTTCCTATTGAGGTAGTTATTGAGTGGGAAGGTAGTTCCGAATCTCCCAAGATTAATTTCATATCTTATCTTAAAGCTAGAAAGTTTATATCTAAAGGGTTCTTTTATCATTTAGTTTGAGTCAAAGATACTAAGTCTGAAGCTCCAACAGTTCAGTCAGTTTGTATAGTCAATGATTTTTCGTAGGTCTTTCCCGAATATCTATCAGGAGTACCTCCTGATAGAGAAATAGAATTCGGCATTGATCTTCATTCTTGTACTCAACCCATCTCTATACCTCTATATCCTATGGCTCTAGTGATCTTAAAGAGTTAAAGAAGTTGCTTAAAGACCTCTTAGGTAAAGGTTTCATAAGTCCTAATGTTTCTCCATTGGGTGCTCCAGCCCTATTTGTGTGTAAGAAAGATGGCTCTCTCCGAATGTGAATCAACTACCTCTAGTTAAACAGTCACAATCAAGAACAAATATCCTCTTCCTAGGATTGATGACTTATTCGACCAGCTTTAGGGTGCAGTTATTTCTCAAAGATAGACCTCAAATCTGTCTATCATAAGCTTAAAATAAGGGAGTGTGATATTACAAAGACATCCTTCAGAACTTGTTATGGTTTCTTCAAATTTCTAGGTACGTCCTTCAAGCTAACAAATGCCCAGCACTCTTCATAGACTTGATAAACAGAGTGTCCAAGTCATACTTGTACATGTTCATCATAGTATTTATTGATGACATCCTTGTCTATTCCTGTAGTGAGAATGACCATGTAAACCATCTCAAAACTGTGTTGTAAACTCTTACAGATCATCAGTTATTTGCCACATTCAATAAGTGTGAATTTTGGCTAAGGTCAATAGTTTCCTTATCCATATTATTTTCGGTGATGACATTCGAGTTTGTCATCAAAAGACCGAAGCAGTGAGAAACTAGACTAGACCTATCTCTCCATCAGACAGTAGGAGTTTCCTGGGTTTGGCTGGCTATTACTGATGGTTTATTGAAGGGTTTTTTTGTATTGCATCCACCATGTCTATATTAACTCAAAATAAAGTTTACTTTCAGTAGTTAGATTTTTGTGAGAAGAGTTTTTGAGAATTAAAGACTCGACTGACTATAACCCTAGTTTTGACATTACCAGATGGTTTTGATGGGTTTGTTGTTTACTGTGATGCTTGTAGAGTTGGTCTGGGTTGTGTTTTGATGCAGAGAGGTAAGTTCATAGCCTATTCCTCTCGACAGCTTAAACCTCATAAAAAGAACTATCCTACCAATTATTTTTAATTAGCAGTTGTTGTATTTTCCTTGAAAATTTAGAGGTATTATCTTTATGGGGTGCATGTTGATGTGTCCTGGACCACAAAAGCTTGCAGTATGTGTTTTCTCAAAAATATTTAAATCTTCATCAGAGAAGGTAGTTAGAGTGGCTAAAAGATTATGATATGAGTGCTTTGTATTATTCAGGCAAGGCCAATGTAGTGGAACAAGCCCTTAGTAGACTGTCTAGGGGTAGTGTTGCTCATTTTGAGAATAATTAAAAGATGTTAGTTTAGGAGGTTCATCAGTTGGATAGATTAGGTGTTCGTTTGGTTGATTCAGTTGAAGGTAGTATATGGGTTCAGAATAGTTCAGAATCTTGTTTGGTTGCTGAAGTGAAGGGGAAACATGTAAGTCCCGAATCTGGTACCCAAAATGCTACACGGTACTCAAGACCCCGAAGGACCATAAGCTAACCCATATTGATATTTGTACCTATATACTAGATAATATACTGTATAATGCAGAAAACATGAACTAAAAGTCCATAAGGTTCAAAACTGTACATTAAGATTTACTGAACATGATTAACTGGATTGACTGGACTGAGTTAACTGAGTTTCGTTGACTGACAAAATGTTACTGAGGTCTGATAACTGACTAAGATTTACTAAAGTTACTGAGTTTTCCTAAGTCATGAGACTGATTGAATTCTACTGAACACGGCTTGACTAAGAGTATCGTGAAAACATGACATAGGCTCTAGGCATACAGCTAAATTGTTGGGTACAAGTACCCCCAGGACTCGATGGAAAGAAACTGACAAAGTATGACTTTCTTGAATACATGTCCAACATCACAATCCCTAATTCATTTATTAAGGCATTTCGTCAAACAATTGATATGCATAAACTTGTACATAAATGGGAATTTCGTACTATCATACTAGTGGGGTACTTTTTCTTCACATAGGCATTCAATCAAACACATGGTGATCATGGTATGTAGACAACATCACACAACAAGTAAACATCATGATTCAACTCTAATTTCACCATTCAAGGGTTTAATCGTGGATTCACATGAAACTTACACCTATAATAATCAATTCCACTTACGATCATCACAAAACATGGAATAGAATTCAATTGGTCATTATCAACATGATAAAAAACAAACCAAACATGAAATTCATAAAAATCCATACACTTGAACTTTGAAAATATATTTTTGGGCTTCATGGACGAAAGAAGTCCATGAATAAACACTATGCATACCTGGGTGAGTGATTTCTTAAAGATTTGTGGAGGAAAACTTGAATTTTTTTCTTGGAATTAAGCACCTAGGGTTTATTGTTCTTGGGGATTTATCCTTGAGATAAACCCTATTTTGTTGCTGTAGAAGAATAAAGAACTTATGAGCTATGATAGAGTGTAATTAGGGGTTAAATTGGGTGGAAAAAGACCCAAATACCCTTTTAAAAATGGCTTTAAAATAACTGAATGGGATGTGCGATGGCTCATGCGACGGTCCATCGCTAGCTCGATGGCCTGTCATTTCAACCATCGTAGGTAGGCCAGGATAGGGACTCACTGGGTAAGTAGAGACGGCTTGGGCAACAGTCCTTCGCAAGTTCGACGGTCCATCAACCTGTCTATCACACCTTATCTAGAAGGTTACCTCACTACCTTAGTTATGACGGTCAAGACAACGGACCATGGTGATGGTCCATCACTAGGTCGACAGTCTGTCAACCTGGCCGTCGCACCTGGGCGATTCTGACAGCTTTGAGTAAAACGTCCATAACTTTTTACTCCGATACCAAATTTAGATGAAATTCATATCGTTGGAAAGCTAATTCAATTTACCACATGATAAAAAGTGAAATTATTAAAAATTCCATGTGCACAAAATGGGATTTATCTTTCAAAGTAAATTTCTAACATTCTTGATATAATTTCAAGCTAGGAAAAACTATGGGGTATTACAAAAAAAGATAAGGACTCCAGTTTGGTTTAGTTGAAGGAGTTAGTCATAGATCATAAAGTAGAAGTTTTCTCCCAAGGGGGAAATGGTGTGTTACTCTACTAGGGTAGATTGTGTTTGTTGTGTGTTAATGGTTTGAGAGAGAAAAATGTGGAATGGATTAAAGAGGGATATTATTGAGTTTGTAGCCAAGTGTGCTAATTTTTAATAGGTTAAGGTTAAGCACCAAAAGCCTGGTGGTAACCTGTAGGAGTGTAGTATTCCTACTTGGAAGTGGGAAGAGGTAAACATGGACTTAGTCATAGGGTTACCCCATTTGCGCTATTAGCATAATTCGATTTGGATTATTACAAATAAAATGAAAAATCACCCATTTCTTTCCAGTTCATACTTCCTATTCAGCCGAGGATTATGCTAAGCTTTATATCAGAGATTTGTTCAAATTGCATGGTGTTTTTTTGTCCATCATTTCAGATAGGGGTACTTAATTTATCTCTCATTTTTGGAAAGCCTTTCAGAAAGATCTTGGTTCCCAAGTTCATCTTGGTATTGATTTTAATCCTAAGATAGATGGTAAAGTAGAGAGGAAAATTCAAACCCTAGAGGACATGTTGAGAGCATGTGTTATTGATTTCAAGGGTAGTTGGTATGATCATTTGTCATTGATCGAGTTCACCTAGAATAACAATTATCATCCTAGTATCCAGATGGCTCATTTTGAGGCTCTTTATGGGAGAATATATACGTTACCTATTTGTTGGTTTTAGGTAGGTGAAGCTACATTAAAGGGCTAGATGTGGTGTTTGAAGCTATGGAAAAGTTCAATTGAATTGAGAGAGGCTTAAGGCAGCTCAGAGTTGTCAGAAATCTTATATAAATGTGAGGAGAAGGGATCTTAAGTTTGAGGTTGGTGACTTAGTGTATTTAAAGATTTAAACATGAAAGGGGTGAAGAGATTTGGCAAAAAAGAGAAACTTAGTCGATGATATGTTGGCCATTACAGAATATTGAGTCGTGTTAGGAAGGTAGCATATGAGCTTGAGTTGCCCATCTATTTGTCATCCGTTCATCCAGTGTTTCATGTATCGTTTGTTAAGAAATGTATTGGTGATCCAGTTGTTATAGTTTCATTGGAAAACTCCAAAATTTAGGATAGCCTTTCTTATAAAGAAATTCCAATTGAGATTCTTGATCACCAGATTTATAGACTAAGGAACAAAGAAGTTTCCTTGGTTAAAGTTCTTTGGCGGAATCAGTTTGTTGAGGGGCCCACTTAGGAAGCAGAAGTGGATATGTGAACCAAGTATCCTCATCTTTTCTTCCCAAGATCATACTTAGTTTAAGGTAACAAGTTTTCCTTAGATTATCTCTTGTCCATTCTCAATTCTAGCCATATAATCATTTTTATGTCATTACATGCATTCACAAATCAGTTCAGTCATGTAATCATGCTTCCAGTTATGAATATTTAGTATGAAGTCTCAGTCCCTCAGTATTCTCAATTTATTCAGTTTCATTTGAGGAAGAATGTTCCCAAGGGGGAGATATTGTAAGTCCACGTAAGATACTAGCTCAATTTTGCTCACTATTGCAAGTCAAAGGGGGTCCAAGACTTAGAAAAATTTCACTAATTTTTAGGACTTAGTCATTTCTAAATCCCCTAAACTTTAATGATTTTATTTTTTACCTTCGCGACATCAAAAAGTTAATTTGAAAGTTGATTCATGGTAGGGGTATTCAACAGTACAACTCGGTTGAGTTTCTGAATTTTTGGACGAGCGTAAGAGTGTGTTTGGATTTCCAAAACATTGTCATCACGTAGTTAGCCAATGGAGTGTGCCCCAGTCTAATGGTATGGGTGCCCGCGACAAAGGCCGCAGCGCGTGGTACAGTCCGGCAGACCAGAGCCCGCGACGCATGCTCACTCGTGCCCCCTTGTTTTTCCATCTTCTATTTTTATTTTTCCAAGAGTATTTGGTTCTTTTACCTTCTCCCACTTAGTCTATAACACAAGATTGAGGGTCCCAAAAGGCAAAATTGATCATTCTTTTCACAAATTCTTTTAAAGAAAGTAATCCTCAGTCAAGAAAAAGCTCTAGCCTCTTCAAAATTCAAGTTCAAGCTTAAAGAATGCAACCAAGAACTTTTTCTAATTCATCAATTAAGGTATGGGGGATTATGAACAAGGGTATCCTTTCACCCTTGTACCCAAATTGCATGATTTTAAGATTTAATTCACTTGTTTTGAAATAGCGTTCATACCCGAATATATATATTGCTAAAGCATATAATTTGATGAGATTTAAAGATTTTAGAATATCAAGAAGTTCTTATGTTTATGCTTTTAACTTACATGATTTATGTTATGAATAAGATTGCACTACCTTGACTTGTTATTGTTGAAGTATTTCTAGATTGTCATTGATCATGAAGTTTTATTGTGATTTGACATGAGATTGAAGTATGTGTTTTAAGACCTAAGTTTGAGTATTGAGACTTCAAGAAGATTATGCTTTTAAGTATTCTATGATAAGCTTATTTCAAGATTTAAGAAAGAATTGATCTTTTGATCCTCATCTAAGAGTTGGAATCCACATTTATTCATTTTGATTAATTTAAATCCAAGAGAAGCATAACTGGTTTTCATTATAAACCTTTATGCTATTTTAAGGTAGTAATATGGGATTAGTATTTAGCACCGAGTTGGGTGTGAGGGAAAGGTCACATACCCCAAAACTGCGTACCATCGTAGGTTCAAATCCCAATATGGGTCGAGTATAGTGACCACTCTAGTTTAGGTTCTATTCCAATGGAAGTCATAGAACAACTCTACCAATGTGGGTGCGAGACATTGGACTCCATGATATCTCACATGGTTTATGTCAGTTAGAAGAACCTCCCAAAAGAAAGAGTAAAAGTACAACTTTTAGGACTAAGTGTTATGACTCACAAGATTTATACAATATGCTTTATTATTCATGATTTATTATTTTTAGCTTTCAGTTATTCAAGCTCAAGGTGAGTCATTTACACTTGGCATGCATAGTTTAAAAGTTTATACGAATATTGAGTTATTGGTTTACTTATGCATTAACCCTCACATACTCAGTACATTCCATAAGTAATGATCCACATATATTTCTTTGTGCTACATTGTCTTATAATATAGAACTTGGTGCTCAATTCCATCCGCATGATTGATTTAGTGTATCTCAACCTACATCCCAGCTCTTGGTGACTCCTCGTAGTTCATGTGCCCATTCTACCAGATTTTTTATTAATGAAGTACTCGAGTTATTTGATTTCAGTTTAAGAATGGTTAGCTGGTGCTTGTCCTAGTGGATCTCTAGTTAGAAGTAGAGGCTTGTACGACTATTTTCTATTTTTGATTCAAAGTATTGGTTTTAAAGATTTAGAAGTTTAACTTTAAGTTATGACATTAAATTCTGTTATTTTGAGATTTTATATGTCAAATTTATCTTTATTATGAGTTCCAAAGTTGTTAGAAGGCTTAAACGGTTAGCTTTGGACTACTTGTAGTCTTGAGCACCATGTGACGTCTAGGGTGTATTCCCGGGTCGTTAAAGAAAACAACCTTGCAGACCCTTTTACAGAAGTTCTACTACAAAAACCTTTTGATAGGCATGTAGAAGTATTGGGTGTTAGAGTTGTATGTGCATGTTTATTAGTATAAGTGGGAGATTATTAATATATCCTATAAACAATACGTTTAGACATAGTATTATTTATTGAACAATTATTTATTTGTTTATTTAATTCAATAAAGGGTTACATTAAATGGGTCATTTTATCATACATGTGTCCTCAACTTATATATTAAATGATTTGGTCTAAAGTGTATGAGCTTATACACAGAAGATCAGATCATCGGTTCTTATATGTTAAAGTTATTGTTCATAATTGTTATAGTTTGTGACCTAAATTCTATTTGATCTGGCCCTAAAAAGTTTGCAGTGCAACACATATTTTTTATTATTCAAGGATTCTATAGTGGTAGCGTAGGGATCTGGATGAGCCCACCACTGATCAGTTGGGGGTACGGGAGATTTATTTGTTTTTGCTCCTAAATACACTGGTACACACGTATTATATAAGTTCAATTAGTGGTTCATTTTTGGATTTTCAAAAAATACGTCATTCACTTCATTGTATTCTCCATCCATCATAGTAAAATTTCTCTGCCTCTAGCCGTGTTTTTTTTAAGGGTTTCCACGTAAATCTGTGTGTTCATATTATTTTTCTTTTGCTTGTGGTATTACTTATTCTGTTCAATTATAGCAAACTGGTATCAGATAGATCAATTATTTTCTGGGGATGTCAACCATGAAGTATGATATTCCATTGTAGGACGGTAACACCAGATTTTCATTACGACAGGTTAAGGCATGGTGTTTCCTCACACAAATTGATTTGGATGATGCTCTATTTGGGTTTGATAAGATGCCCTCATCATGAACAGAAGAGGATAAATGACGTAAAGATCTAAAGTCTCTATCTCAGATCCATTTTCATTTATCCAATCAGAGTTTACAAGATGTTCTGAAAGAGACCACTGTCGTTGCATTGTGGTTGAAACTGGAATCGTCATGTATGAAAAAGAGCCTAACCAGTAATTTTCATCTCAAACAATGACTTTACTCCCATCATATGTCTGAGGGTGTGTCCTTGGAGGATCACCTATTTGTTTTTTATGAAATCGTCTTTGATTTAAAGACTCTGGAGGTGAAGTACGATAAGAAAGATCTAGGGTTGATTCTATTGTCTTTGTTCCCTGCATCATACTCGAACTTTAGGGATATAATTTTATATAGTGGGGATACCCTAACCCTAGATAAAGTCTATGATGCATTTCTCTCTAAGGAAAAGATGAAGCATCTTATGAATTGGTCGGTGACTCAAGAAGATGGTCTTATTGTTTGAGGAAGGACACATGACAGGAATTTTAGAGGTGATGATAGAAATTGATTGAAATCCAGAAAAGAAACAAAACCTGTAACTACTATAAGAGAAAGGGGTATATCAAACCTGAATGTTATAAGTTATAGAATAGAAAACAAAAGAAAGGTTAAATATGGCGGTATTTATGGAGAAGTCTTTGTAGTTTCTGATGGTAAAACCAAACCCTATGAGGATTGGATTCTTGATTCATCCTGCACGTTTCATATGTGTCGCAATCGGGATTGGTTAACAACAAATGAAATAGTCTCTAAAGGTGCTGTGTTGATGGGAAATAACTCACTTTATAAGATATCTAGTATTGGAACAATCAAGATCAAGATATTTGATGGAGTTGTGAGGACACTTAGTGATGTGTAATATGTCCCAAACCTGAAGAGAAATCTTATTTCCTTGAGTACCCTTGATTCGAGCGGATACAAGTACGCTGGTGAAAGTGGAGTCCTGAAGGTTTCCAAAGGTGCCCTTGTTGTGATGAAGGGAAAAAGAAATACTGCTAATTTGTACGTCTTGCAAGGCTATACGATTATAGGTGATGATGTTGTTTCTACTTCTTCTCTATCAGATAGTGATGTTGCTAAACTTTGGCCTATGCGTTTGGGACATATGAGTGAAAATATGATGGCTGAACTAAGTAGGAGAGGACTTCTTGATGGCCAAAGTATTACCAAATTTGAGTTCTATAAGCACTGTGTTTTTGCAAAATGGAGAGAGTAAGATTTATTAAAGGCATCCACTAAACTAAAGGTACACTTGATCACTTTCATTTAGATCTCTGGACATTCATTCTGATCTCTGAGGTCCTTCTAGATTACCTTCTAGAGGAGGTGCTAATTACATGTTGGTTATAATTGATGAATATTCCAGAAAATTTTGGGTGTTCTTCCTGAAGCAAAAGAATAATTTGTTGCCTACTTTCAAGAAGTGAAAGATAATGATTGAAGAAAAAACAGGGAAGAAGGTAAAACGCCTTCGAACTGATAATGGTTTAGAATTTGTTCTAATGAATTTAATGTTTTTTGCAAGTCAGAAGGAATTGTGAGGCTCCTTATAGTTTTTCATACTCTGCAGCAGAATGGTGTAGCCGAAAGAATGAATAGGACTATAACAGAGAAGGTGCGTTGTATTCTCTCTAATGCTAGTTCACCAAAGTCTTTTTGGGATGAATCTTCTTTCATAGTTTATCTTCTTATTAACCGCTCTCCTTCAGTTGTGATTGATAAAAAGACTCCATAGGAGGCATGGTCCAGTACTCCTGCCAGTTACTCTAATTTGGGGATATTTGGATGTCCTGCTTATGCTCATGTTGATAATGGAAAGTTTGAACCTAGATTTATCAAGTTCATATTTGTGGGTTGTAAGTCTGGTGCTAAAGAAAATAAGCTTCATCCCTAGATGATCTTAGTGACATGAATCAGCAAAAGTCAAGCACCCACAGTGAGTTGAAGATTGGAGAAGAGTCCACACCAGTGATTACTTCTTGTTCTAGCCCGGAGATTCAGAGTGATACTATTTCTTCTTCACTACTAGTGGCACCACAATATTCTATTGCTAAAGACAGTCCCAGGAGAGATATTAGACCTCCTCAGAAGTATGCAAAAGCTGATTTAGTTACATATTCATTAAATATAGCAGAAGGTATTGATTCCTTTGAAGAACCTTCTTCTAAACCAGAGGCAGTTAGTTGTGATAATTTTGATCGATGGATGATTTCTATACAGGAAGAAATGGAATCTCACTTCACAAGAATGGCATATTGGATTTTGTGAAATAGCCTAAATATAAGAAAGTTGTCCGTTTTAAGTGAGTATATAAGAAGAAAGAAGGAACATCGAGAGTTTAAAATGTTAGGTACAAATCAAGACTAGTTACTAAAGGTTACAGTCAGGTTCCAGGTGTTTACTTCAGAGATATGTTTTCTCCAGCTGTAAAGCATAGCTTGATTGATCCTTACTTGGTGTTATGGCCATGCACAATCTTGAGCTTGAGAAATTAGATGTCAAAACAACATTCTTACATAGAGAATATGAGGAGGATATCTATATGCAACAACCAGAGGGTTTTGTAGTCTCAGGAAAGGAGGTTCATGTATGCTTACTGAAAAAATATCTTTATGGCTTAAAACAGTCGCCAGACAGTTGTATAACAGGTTTAACTTTTTTATGACTTCTCATATGTTTAGGAGGAGGAGTTATGATAGTTGTATCTATTTCAAGGAGGTAAGTGATGGTTCATTCATGTATCTTCTGTTGTATGTTGATGATATGTTGATTGCCGCAAAGTATATGAGAGAGATAAGACAAGTCAAAACTTGTTAGTACTTTATTAGCAGCATATTTCAAACTCTCGACCACATTATCTCCAAATACAGATGGAGAGCGTGACTATATTCCTCGAGTTCCATACTCTAGTGTTGCTGGGTCTCTTATGTACGTTATGGTTGTTCCTAACTTGATTTATTATTTGTAGTCAGTGCAGTTAGAAGATACATGGAAAATCCATGTAAAGAACATTGGAAAGTAGTTTGGTGGATTTTTAGATACTTGCATGGATTTACTGATATTTGTTTGTAGTTTGGGAGAAATAGAGATTGCATAATAGGATATATTGATTCATATTTCGTAGGAGACCTTGATAAAAGGATGTCCCTTATAGGCTATGTTTTTACCATTAGTTGTTGTGCTATCAGTCGAAAAGCTACTTTACAAACTACGGTTGCTTTGTCAACTATTGAGGCAGAGTACATAGCTATTACAGAGGCTTGCAAGAAAGATATTTGGTTGAAGGGTCTGTTTGGTGAACTTAGCAAAGACTTACAAGTTACTATGGTCTTTTGCTATAGTCAGGGTGTTATCTTCCTTACAAAAGATCAGATGTTTCACGTGAGGACAAAGCACATCAATGTTCGATATAATTTTGTGTGTGAAATTATTGCTTGTGGTGATATTGTGGTAAGAAATATTAGTACCCATGATAACCCTATTGATATGATGACTAAGACACTACCAAGTGCCAAGTTTGAGCATTTCTTGGACTTGGTTGGTGTCAGCAGTTAAGATATGCTCTTAGGGACTTTTGTGGAAGAGATGGAGAGTTTTCTTGAAATGGATTTGAATTCATAAATATAATTCATATCAAGGTAGAGATTGTTAGAGTTTTTCACCCAAGTTCAGTTTGATCCTGCCCTGAAAAGTTCGCGCTGCGACCCATCATTGTGTTGATGGGCCAAGGATTTATTTCTATGCACATACTATATAAGTGCAATTAGTGGGTCGATTTTTTATGTTTAGAAAATAAGTCATTCTCCTCATTGTATTCTCCATTCATTAAAGTGAAATTTCTCTACTTCTTCCCGTGGTTTTTCCCACAAAGGTTTTCACGTAAATCTGTGTGTTCATCTTATTTTCTTTTGCTTGTGGTATTGCTTATTCTGTCCAATTATAACAATAATCATAGATTAAAATTTGGACAACCCACCAGAATGATTGTAGTACGAGATTAAAAGTAATTTGTCTTGATTACCAGAATAATATAGTTATAACTTCTCTATTTAATACATATTCTCTAAGCTATTAAATATACTTATATTCTCAATTTTGATATAACTATTATATGTATATATTATTTATCATATTGATTTATTAAAATGTAAGATTATGAGATGGGTCAATATTCCTAGTAAATTGGTTGATAATAATATATATTGGTGAAATAATAAGGTCGTTGATGAAATTGATGTCTCGATATAGAGATTGATGATACATCTTTTATGAAAAGCTTATAAGTTTTTATGTGTATACCCGGTAGATGAATTGGTGAATCAAACATATGAAATAAGTTAAAAAAAACGCAGTAAAATCATTATATTAAATTCATCAGTAATTTAATTTATTGATTAGTATCTATAATATTAAATGGGAAATTAGATAAGTGTCTAATGAATAATTTTGAAATAAAAATAGAGGAGTGTAATTATGATCTTTTAGTGGGATGATTTGTAATTTATTATGGTAAAAATAATTCGGGAGGGGGAGGAGAAACATGTTTTTTGTCCAAGAGAAACAGAGGTTCTTCTAACCTAGAAAGACCATTCAGTTTTCTATTCATTACTTGCCCAGTCAAACGTTGAGAGAGTTCAACTGTGAATTTGGGATCATTGTAGAGGACCGTAGAACTGAAGACGGACTTGCTACAAAATATTTGCTCGCACTTCAAGAGGTATTTCTTGGTTAATTTTTAACACACTTTGTGTGAACTACATGTTTATGTTTGTTGTCCATAATTCATGTAAACAGTATGATTCTGGTATGCTTCCGTTGTGCACTATTTTCCAACAATTATTAGTGAAATGAATATACCACATCAATTCGTTATATATGGATGATGAGATTGCACTACTACAGAGCCAGCTTCATATCACTGATTTCGAGGCCTGAGTATTAAGATATCCTTGATTGAGAGCACTACCCTCGAATGTGCCCTACCTACCGTGAATTTGAATGACTTAGGCTCCAATGCAGGCACCAGACACTAGATACACAAAACCAAAAAAAAAAATCTCTAAGCATCAATATATAACTAGTAACTTAAATATTCAATTGAGAGATCATCCTCAATCACTCAACGGTGGATGAGTTATGATACACCAAAGAAATTCCACGAAATTTTTATCATCCACTTAGTAGACTTAAAATTAGTTCTGCGCCCGAAAATGTATAATCTCTAATCTCCAAATAATGTATCAGTTCATCTTTAACGTGAAAGTTAGTTCAAATGGGTTGAAGCAAGAGGCCGAGTTTACCAAGTCCTTGTAAGGAATGAAGAATATCAAATTATTCTTGGAGGAGGTAGAGTAGATGGCTCTCTGTGATGAAACTACTTGACCAATGACCTACGCTCGCAGTCCTACAGAAGCATACTTTCAAACATATGATGATGGTCCACATACTTTCTTTAACACAAGTAAAAGACACTTTTGCAAAGTCAGCAGAAGCATACTTTCAAAACATATGATGATTGTCCACATGTTTTCTTTAACGCAAGTAAAAGACACTTTTGCCAAGTCAAATTACAAATAACTTCTCTTTGTTAGAATATATATCAAAGAATGATATAATGGTACAGAAACATATCTGGCAGTACAGTTATTCTTCAAGAATAAGCAAATAATTCTATGGTTTGTCTGGCTTCACTCCCTTCAGCTTTAGGAATGTAAATGCGAAGCTTAGCTAGCCACGTGAAGTAAATCAGTCAACTTCGTTGAACCAGGGGCAAAAGAATAAATTTGACCTTGGTGTATGTGTATAACAATAAAAGAACCTTCAGGCACATCTGAAATACACAAAAAACCACAATTCATTCAACAAACTACATATGAAGAAAGAACGCAACTAGAATAGGACAAAGAGTAAGCAATAACCGGCACATACAACTTGGAAGATAAGGATCTGGATCCAAAGGGTCAAATTTTGTAAGACCATCAGATTGGTATAATGAAAACTGTTCATCAATAGCAGTGTGATTGTACTTATTTAGGCACTTATTTTGGTGTACTTCTTCCCAAACACAGTGCCAGGTATAATGATTTGACAAGGCATACTCAAAGATAGTTTTCCAAACAAAATGATCAATTATCAACATTGGATCGGTTGAGAGCCGCACTTTGATATCTAGCCAAATAGAGTACCTAAAAATTGTCGCAAGAGGAGAACAAATTAATCTTCAGTTGGATCCAGATAGACTAAGAATAAAAGTCCAGCTAGGGATATCAAAAATCACCTAGAAGAAGGAAAGAGGCAATGAGTCAAAATCTTTGGTACTTTCCCCTTTCTACGCATATCTATGTATGGTAAGTTCTTGATGACAACTAATTTCTACAATCTAACAAATCAACCATCATCAGGTATGTTTCTTTCTTTTGAGAGCGTCGGAAGAGTTCCCTCCTCAACAAACATAACAAAACACACGTTTTTCTTTGAATACTGACTGATCTGAAAAGGTAATGATTAATCAAAAGTAAGCACATGTTGTTATATCCTTACATACTCTTCGGCTTTCCAAAGATACCATCTGACAAATTAGTAGAATTTTATTAGAGAAAACTGATGTATCTAGGATACATGTTTTAGAAATTCTTTGATCTTCACGGAGTTATTCAACGTTTCTGATATAAGTTTTTTATGCAACTGCCATTTTGAAGAACAGAGAACAACAAATGGGGTTGGAACAGCAAGGTTGTTAGTATGGGAATGAAGAGAAAAGGGATCTATCGTCCTTCTAGGTGGTTTAATAACTTTGAAAGGAATCTATTTTCCTACAATGTCGTTATTAGTAATTATCTATGATTGAGGCTGCACTAATTCTTGTTACAATGTCGTTATTAGTAATTATCTATGATCGAGGCTGCACTAATTCTTGTTACAATGTTGTTATTAGCAATTATCAATTTTGACCAACACAAGTATAACTTATCTTCCCAATATCTACTTGCTGGAAACTCTCTTCTTAATAAGCTCAAACAAAAGTTACATGGGTAATATAATAGAAACCCTTATGCTGCCTACAGGGTTTCTTTGTTGAGCGTTCAGGGACATCACGCACAGTAAAATCTTCTCGCGTTTCTCTCCAAGGCAACATGCCATGTTTCATTTTAACTGCAAAGAAGAATGGGAAACATGTCTTTTGAATAACATCTAAACTTAAAAATGACTATCGAGACCAAGGATTCTACTATTATCTAGCAACCTTTACATTCAAGTCATTACTATGTTCAAGACCTACTCGATTAGACAATAATTCAACTTTGATCAACTTATAGTCTCTTGGACTCACAGGATGGTGGTGTATTTATACAGAGGTAGAGTAGTCGTTTCTTGGTGCTGATATTAAGAAAAAGAAAGTGGTAAATTATGTCTTGATGAGAATTAAGGATAATATAGGTGGGAAGAAGGTAATGGACTTCGAGATTAGTGGTGATGGTACCTTGTGGTACCAATAGAAGTTATGTGTTCCTGATGTAAATATGTTGCGAGAGAGGATTTTGTCTTAGGTACGTAAGTCGTATTGTGTTGTTCATCTTTGTTTGACAAAAATGCATCATGACCCTAGGAAGATGTATTGGTGGAACAATATAAAGCGGGATATGGCTAGTTTTATGGCGAAGTGCATGGTGTGCCAATAAGTGAAAGTTGAGCACATGAGGCTCGGAGGATCGTTTCAAGAGATTGAGTTGCCTGTATGGAAGTGATAAGTGATCAATATAGATTGTGTTACCGATCTTCCTCGATCTCGAAATTAATTTAATTTGGTTTGGGTCATCATGGATAGGATGACAAAGTCAACTCACTTTTTTCCAGTGAGGACTAATTTCTCATCTGAGGATTATGCAAGGTTATATCTCCATGAGATTGTGAATTTGCATAGGGTACCAGTTTCTATCATCTCATATCGTGATACGCAATTTTCATCTCACTTTTGGTGTTTATTTCAAAAAGGTTTAGGGACCAAGATGAGTCTTAGTGCTTCTTTTCACCTGCAGTCGGATGGGAAAACAGAAAAGGCAATTTATACATTGGAGGATATTCTTCGGTCTTGTGTGATTGACTATGGTGGTAGTTGGGTTGAGCATTTACCTCATATAAACTTTGCCTGTAATAATAGCTACCACTTCAGTATTAGGATGGCTCCATTTGAAGCTTTATATGGTAAGAGGTGTGGGCCTCCTATTGGGTGGTTCAAGGTTGGTGAGGCAGAGATGTTTGACCTAGATTTGGTTCACCAAGCCGTAGAGAAGGTGAAGGTAATTTAGGACAGACACAAGGCTGCCAAAAGTCATCAAAATTCCTATGCGGGATAGGCATACATGTTTCAGTTATACAGCATTATACATTGTACTTCCTAACTCTTAACTAACTTGACTTTACATCATTATGTTATGTCACCGCCTCCTCATACCATAATCAGTTCTTGTCAATAACTTTATGAAAAATTATCCCATATTCTAACACACATAAAACCAAATTCTTTCTTTTTATTGTAATTAGGCTAAATCACTAGATTATTAGATCGCACAATCTCTTTGTCACCTATATTCATTCATATAATTCACATTACAATCCACCATGGAGTCATATAAACACAAACGCTCAGCATTGGTTCATACATCAACATATTAACACACAATTAGATCTTTATTGTATTAAATTCATGTTTTATCCATCCAAATTCCATACTCATATGCCTAAGCATGATTTTTTCTGTCAAATCTACATTATGGGTAAAATTACTAACCACGGTGAACTACTCATAAACCATAACCTACCTGTCTCCAAGATGATGCAACAAATAAGTTATATCATGGATGATATTCCTTCTTCTTCTTCACATTTTTAGAGTCTAAATCATCTAATAAGCAATAATTAGAATAGTAACTAATAAACAACTCTTCAAACAAATACCTTGAGAATTCAAATCCACTAATTTTAATTTACGACCTACAAATTTATCTAAGGGTCCATTTTAAAGTTAAAGTTCCCACCCTTATTGAATTTAAGATCTCCAAATATCAACTTTTACATTTTTGAACCTTAATTTCACACTAGAAAGAGTTAATCCACAAACTAAAATCAATTCTAGGTGAAAATACATATGCTCATAGGGTTTTCCCACAATTTCATGAACCTAGGATTCTAAACCAAAGAATTTTACCATATATTCTCCATTCTATTGATTCTAAAACATAAATTGATTAATCAATATTAAAAAAAATGCAAAAATCTTACCTTAATGCAGGATTTCAGCCAAACAAAGAGAAAATCGCCCCTCTAGGGATGACGTATGAAATTTTTGAATTTAGGGGAGGAAACCCATCAAGATAATGTTACAAAATGTTGTTGCATCACTATAGCGATGAGCATATCTCTATAGCGACATGAACCCGCCATGGCTCCCTCAACTTTTCAGCACGAACAATCTTCAATAAAGCAATCATAACATCTTACTCAGGAAGCATATTAACAAACGGTTGATTGCATTGGAAAGAAGACTTAGAGAAATCTATTTCGGTGGTTATTGAGCCCCCTAAATCTTTATATTCCAAGACAAATAGACATGTGAAGTTGAACCTAGTTCAAAGTTAGTCCAAAACTAAATCGGTAAAGTCATTTCCACCACATAAGACGAATGATATTTCTATACCTGTACCACAGATATTTTCTGTAACAACGGACGAATCGGTACAAAAAGTACAATGGTGGTGGGTTGACAACCGGTCCTATCCCATTATTCATATATGGATGCTTTCTCTTGGATTTTCTCCTTCATTGCGTAGTATGCATGTATCGGTTTAGATTAGATTATGGGAAATTTCTATTAATTATTTTTTGTATTAGTTTTATCTATTAAATGTACTTAATAAGAATTCTATTTGTGATTAAAGGATTTTTCTTCTTTTCAAGATCATTTTATTTAACTTCCACTTTCATTAAATTTTTGGGTAGTAAGGGTTCTATAAATTAGAGTTGAGTCTGGTGGGTGAGAGCACGATCCATGAGTTGGATCGTGACAGGATTTCAAAGATCATTAAATTTTAAAATTTATTGCTTAGCGTTGTTGTACCAATTTTGATTAGGTTTTGGGAAATCACTATTAATTCTTTTTCATATTATTTTTATCTTTTAAAAGTACTGAATAAGAGTTCTATTTGTGATTAAAGGATTTTTCTGTTTTTAACGGTCATTTTATTTAACTTTTGTATTCATTGAATGATTGGATAGTAAGAGTTCTCCAAATTAAGGTTGAGTCTAGTAGATGCTTGTACGATTCGTGAGTTGGCTCATGACAGGATTTTAAATATCATTAAATTTTTAAAATTCATGCATAACATAACTATTTAATTAAGGGTTCTATCATCGAATAACCTTGTTATAATAATTCGTTGAATTTCATATAATTTCTTCATTTTCATTGTTGTGAAATAAAGAGAACGATTTGTTTTAACTTTATATTTCATGCGTTTAAAGGTATCTTTTGGAATTATATTTATTTAATAATTATTTAAATTGATAAACAACTTTTTTCCTTCTAAAAATATGTTATTATCTTTTTGTACTGTAGAAAATAATTTGAATCTTCTGGTTATTCTTTGAGATTACACATTTGTTATAAAATAATATTATTTAATCTGCATCATACATAAGTTCATCATTTACAACATGAATTACGACAATAACAATTTAAATATATATATTCATATTCATGAGAATATATTAAAAAATACATATTTTTAAACTGTAGATTTCTTTTACGTGTAGAAGTCATTGAAGTAAATGTTTGATAAATTGTTCAATACACATATGTTAACGGAATAAAATACAATTGAAAATTTTAGAAACTAAAGTATATTAATTCTACATGATGTCCTAAGGTATGTATTGGAAGCAACAAATATAGGGATGAGTTTTACTAAATTGCTTCTCAATTCTCAAAGTTAGATATATGACGTTACAAAAATGTGATGCATACATTCTCTGCAATGTAGGAAGAAAAGAAAAATAATTGAATGCATACATCTTCACAATTTAAGAATTAAGCACACTTATCTCTAAGGAATATATTTCTACTCATATATTTTATTGGCGGAAATTATGGAACAGATTTTAACATTAACCAACTTTGAACACTTGGTGCTCAAACAAAGAAGAGACAAAAAATTGATTTTATCATTTGAGATATTTATATTGTATTAAATTTATTGTACAAAATCATTTTTATGGGATTTATATTTTTATGGGATTTATATTTATATTTTACTTATTTTAAAATGATCTTGAATATGCATTAATTTTTTAAAAATTTTGAATTGAGGAACATTAAATTTTTGATACATTAAGATGTATTAAGACAAAAAATATTTTCATATTGTTAAAGTTTACAGTAGAAGATCTTAAACAAATCATGACTACAAAAGAATATGTAAATATTTGAAAAAGGACAAATTTAGAAAAACATGTGAATACAATCAAAAAAATACTTTATCTCATAAATCAGAATTATTTTACATATGAAGAATACAATATATATCATAAGGAATGAAAAATTCAAAAAGATTTAAAAATTTAGTAAGTACGTAATTCTAATTAGGAAAAGTATGTAATGCAATGTTATGTACAAATTGACAGTGATACAAAGATATGACAGTGATACAAAGATACAAAGAAGGAAATTCAATTAATATTATGAGTTTGTTCAAATGCATCTAAAAAGGAATAAACATAATTTTCTTACTTTCTTGTCACTCAAGTGTATTTTATCACTATAAATATACTCTTTGAGTTGAGACCCAACATTACATTTTCATACTTTCTCAAATCCAAGATTAACCATGAGAAATCCTACTGGCGGCAAAAAAATTAAAATAGAGAAGATGAAGAATCAAAACAACATACCAGCGACATTTTCTAAAAGGCGCGATGGCCTTTTTAAGAAGGCGAGTGAGATCTCAACCCTCTGTGGTGTTGAAATTGCAACTATAGTTTTTTCACCATCTAAAACAAGTGTTTACTCTATCGGACACCCTTGTGTCCTTTCAGTGGTAGATAAGTTTCTGAATCCTCCACCTGATACTGATAGTCCACAACCTCTCACCAAGCCTTATCAAAATAAGGATGTAACCAAAATGGAGAAGCTAATTGAAGCAGAGGAAAAGCGTGCTTTAAGGCTTCAGTCAACAAATACAACAGGCTCATATGAAGGGCTAAATTATTTTCAACTTCAAGAACTGAGTGACACCCTAGAAGAAAAATTGAAGATGAATGAAAGAGTAGAGATCCAACAAAAAGAGAGTGGTATTCCATTTTCTTTCAAATCCTATGGATATGCCTTAGCTCCTAGAGAGAACATTTCGTCCACTTCTGATGTTGGACCATCTAGATCTAGTTAAATTAATTTTATGTATTAATTAAATTTTATATTTTAGTTTGTTTATTACGAATAATATGAATAATATATTTCTTTTCTTTAGTGTATGGTAATTTATTGTTTATTACATATAAAATTAATAATATGCATGTATTTTCATTAGTGAGCGGTAATTTATCATCTCTAAATATTAAAGTTGATATGTGAGTGTTGAATGAAAAAATAATAAATAAAATTCAATCAATACTAATAAAATAAAGTAAAATAAATTGAAATACAAAAGATCTCATATTAGAATTGGTACGGTAAACTCTAGCATCCCCCCCCCCCCCAATTTGTACTTCTCCCTCTTGAAAATTAGTATTTCTATTATGAATTAAAAAAGAAACTCTCAATATACATTCTAATGGTGTATATTAATCAAAATAATATAAATATATTAATAATATTCAATTCAAGCAAGGATTCCAGGATTATTATATTTTAAAAGTTATGGATCACCTAAGGTATGTAGTGAAGACTTCAATCTTGGAATAACCTTGTTATAATAATTCTTTGAATTTCATATCTTATATTCATTATCATTATTGCAAAATAAAAGGAATGATTTGTTTTAACTCTATATTTCATGTGTTCAAACGTATTTTTTAACATTATATTATTTATTAATTATTTGATAATATTTGAACCTTCTGTTAGTTCTATGAGACATTTTTTAGTTTGTATCATACATGAATCCATTGACAACATAAATTATACCAATAACAATTCAAAAATCAATATTTATTATTCATGTGAATATATAACAAATGCACTACTTCAAAGTGAGCATTTCTTTTACGTGTAGAAGTTATTGATGTAAACGTTCGATAAAGTGTTCAAGACATATATGCCAACAGAAAAAAATATATCAATAAAATTTTTAGAAATAAAAATAAATTATTTCTACATGATGCACTAGGATATATACTAATTTACCTCATTTCCCATAGTCACAATCCGACCACATGCAATTTGAGAATTGGATAGAAAAGTTGATTAGTGGGGAGGAAACTTTTTTTTCTTTTCTAATTTTATAAACTTTGAACTCGGCCGAAATTATTGATTCAACTGATGATGGAAATCACTCCTTAATCCTCCATCCCCCATGAATACCACCTAAACCACCTGATAAGACCATTAAGGATGCCACTTTTAAGGACAAACTTCTAGCCAACCAAATCACCTCTGATATAGATATGAATGAAGACTTTAATGCTCCTTTATCTCATAACTTGTTGGAGTTTACAGAAATTGATCATAGCTCCATCATATCTAATGGTATTTGTAAGCAAATTCTGAGTAAAACCAATGTGTACCTAAATCTGTTACAGTGGAAGTCGTTGAATTTGCTTCTAACATAATTTCTTTAAGTCAATCTTCATCTCTCTAGGAAACGGAGTATTGATTCACAAACTTAAATGCCTTTTATGTTTCGTTAATGTTGAAATTGTTCATTGCTTTTGTTTTTCTATTTTTTTTAATTTTCGTTTCTCTGTCTCACTTTTTAAACAAGAAGAATGAATTTTGAAATATAAAGGGAAGTGGAATAATTTTAGTAACTGTTCCCCCCATAATTCAAATATCCAATTTTCTCCCTTTTATCAGATAATCTAAAAATCAGAAATAGGTCAGTTCGGGTCGGTCCACACGGGTGACCCATGACAAGTAATCCAACATCTTCCACTTCGCACATGGTGGACAAAATGCGAAGTATTACGACATCAACAAGCCACCGATTCATACGATATATAGTTCGTGCGACCTGTGAGCATCACGAGCTTTACCTATGATATTTTACAAGCTTTATATAGGAATTCAATCACACATCAAAAGAATTCTCAACTAACATGAGGATTCTAATATTCACAATACCCCAGACATTATTCACAACTTTAGTAGTTACTTATTTGATCTCTCATCCTCTTTACAGAGGTGAACTCGAGTTCATGATTAACTTTTATTTACGCAATTACACTTGACTCTTATATGGTTAGTGTAATAGCCGACTTGTGTAAAAAAGTTAAAATATTCATTTTAACCGTCTTCCCTTTCTACTTGAATCTATATGTTCCAATCAACTGCTTTCTTAGTCATGCACCGCATTGCCGAATCTCTCTTGGCTATTAGTAACATGCTAAAGTAGCAACACAGACTGAAACATTAAGAAATAGTTAAAGGTCTAATGGTATTTCAATAAAAAGTTAAAATAACTTTGAGGGTCTCACACAATGAAAAAACGGGGATACATTCTTCCATTAACCCATTGGTCGCTAAGCCCACGTGCTATGATGTTATCACTTTATATTGGTGTGTGTGTCTTTTTCTTTTAGTCATTCAACATCATATAGATCTAGGTCTAGACACCTCTAAATGTCTAACATGAGTTTCTTTCTTTAATAATCCTCAAATACATATTCTTAGAGAAACTCGCATCTTGCTTTATAAAATAAATCATTATCGTATGGTGAAACTTTTCTCTTCACGTTCCTCGACGTAAGAGGCGATTGCTCATGTGATAGAGCCAATATCGTGACTTGTTCGACATACTGTATTAATAAAATACATTTTCGTGTGCATATGAGATTGAACATAAATTCAAGAATCTTATTTGATAATAGTTACAATCAAGTCAATTACAATACATAAACATAATCATATCCTACGTAATCCCTGAGCCATAACATATTTCTCAAACAAGTCTCTAGACATCTCCTTAGTAAAGATTCAACTATCATTTCCCATGTAGGAATGTAATGTAAATTTATTTCTCCACTTGATACTATGTCTCTTATAAAGTTATACTTAATAATATATATCATGTGACCCTTATAATTCTTTACAATGTTCAAATGCTCAAAAAATCTCTTCAACCAAATATCTTCTTGTACTGTAGATGCACAAACCACAAATTTGGATTCATAGTTGACAGGGCTATGCAAATTTGTTTCTTGCTTTTCCACAAAATTGCACCACCATTTTTCAAGTTTATTTTCTATCATACCGTCACCAGCCCAATCAGCTCTTATGGATAAATCGAATCCACTAGAGCATAGTGAATAATCAACAGTACCCTTTAAGTATCGAAAAATTCTCTTTATTGCTTTCCAATGATTTCTTCCAGCATTGGATTGATACCTGCTAACCAGAACTATGACATAACAAATATCTGGACGAGTACATATCATAGCATACATCAAATTCCCAAATGCACAGGAATTTGATACTTGAGACATGTCTTGTTTTTTATTTTCAGCCTTTGGAAATATTTCAAGGCTTAAAGATTCACCTCATGCTATAGGAGTATCCATGGATTTGCAACTATTCAGTAGAAAACGTTCCAAAATTTTCATTATGTATGTTTCTTGAGATAGACTCAAATTTTTTTTGTAAAGATCTCTTTGGATTTTAACACCTAGTATATAGTCTGTTTCACCCATATCTTTCATGTCAAATGACTTTGAAATCCATGACTTAACAATTTTTACATACTCCAAATTATTGCTAGCTAATAAAATATCATCCACGTAAAGCGAAAGAATCACAAATATTTCATTGGAATTTTTCACATAAATGCAATGGTCTTCATCGATCATGGTGAAATCAAATGAAATTACTTCCTTATAAAATCTAAGGTACCACTGCCTTGAAGACAACTTAAGGCTATATATTGATCTGTTTAATTTACAAACCTTCTTTTCTTGGCCTTTAACAACAAAACCTACAGGTTGTTCCATGTAGATTTCCTCATTTAGTTATCCATTGAGAAAAGTAGTCTTTACGCACATTTGGTGTAATTCTAAGTCTAAACAAGCAACTAAAGCCAAAAGCAAGCTAATTGAGGTAAATTTTACAACTGGTGAAAAAGTTTCCTCGTAATCTATTTCAGCTTTTTGAGTAAAAACCTTTTGCCACCAATCGTGCTTTATGCCTTTTTATTGACCCATCTGATTTGCGTTTAACTTTGAGAATCCATTTGTTCCCAATAGCTTTACGCCCAGAAGAAAGGTCAACTAGATCCCAAACTTTATTAGTTTTCATGGAACCTAATTCTTCTTTCATCACTTTTATTCATTCATTTTTTTCAGGACTCGATAGAGCCTCATTCACAAAATTAGGTTCATCCAATTCTATGGGAGATAATAGGAAGACATAATCCTCAATCTCATAAGATCGTTTAGGCATACCTTTTCTAGTACTCTTATGTAATTGAAGTTTATATTCCTCAATAGGATTTTGGGATTCACAACTCCCACTTGGACCGAGAATTATTTTTTTTTCAATTGAATTATCCAGCATGTCTGACGACATTATTTGATTATCTGAATTCAGCAGTTCGTAAAGAGGCTTATTTTTCTTTATTTCATACTTTTTTGAAAAAATATTTTCCAAGAATGTGACATCTCGTGATTCAATTTCATTAGTACTTCCATCTTCCAATTCACCAATGAACGCATATCCTTGGGAGTGTTCTGAGTATCTTATAAAGATATATTTCTTTTCTTTTCGACTTAGTATTCCAAAATTACCAAAACAATCTTTAATATATGCAGTACCACCCCAAGGTCGTAGATCATTAAAGTTTGATTTATTACCAGTCCATAGTTCATAAGGAGTAGAAGATACTGATTTAAAAGTCACTTTGTTTAATATGTAGGCCGCAGTTAATAGTGCATCTCCCCAAAAAGAAATTGGTAAATTTGCCTACGCCATCATGGACCATATCATATCCAACAATGTTCTATTCCTTCTTTCGGCTACACAATTTTTTTGAGGTGTATAAGGAGTAGTTAATTGTCTGATAATGCCTATTTTAATACACAGTTCTTCAAACTATTTTGACAAATATTCACGACCTCTATCGATTCTTAATGCCTTTATACTTTTGTCTAGTTGATTCTCAACTTCATTCATATATCTTTTGTAGCATCCAAGTTCTTTGGATTTATGAGATATCAAATAGACATAACCAAAGCATGTGAAATCATCAATAAATATAATGAAATATGAAGCACCGGTCCTTTTCCTCACATTCATTGGACCACAGATATCATAATTGATTAATTGTAATGGAAATTTGACTCTTTTAGCCTTCCCAAAGAGTTTTCGTGTAATCTTTCCAGCAAGATAATTTTCACAAGTTGGCATTTCAATTTTAGAGAAAGAACCTAAATGTCCTTCCTTTTCCAATCTATACATTTGATCTTTCCCTGTGTGACCTAATCTAGCATTCTATGTAAGTATATCAGCATCATTATTACTAGAATAACATGACATTACACAATAGTCAACATAATAGTCATAAGTTGAAGGATTACAATCTAAAATAATAAAATGATCATAATGATGTCCAAAACCATAAAAAAAAACATTATCTAGGGTAATTCTTACACAATTACGACTAAAAAAACAAATGAAAACCAACATCTAAAAGAACAAAAACAGATACTAAGTTTCATCGAATTTCTGGAGCATATAGGACGTCATGCAACATTAAAGACCAGCTTCCATGCAAATATACTTTTCAAGTGTCAATCCTTTTGAATTCAAGTCTTGCATTATTTCCTACATAGATCTACCTTGATCCAGGTGAAACTCGATGGAACTCCACAAACGCTTCTCGATCTCGACTCACATGGTCGGTGCCTCCTGAGTCTTCTATCCATATAGGATAAGATTTAGTTAATAAAACAGTGTTATAAACATATGTAGCACTTAGAGTTCCATTTATTAATGCTACCTTTTTCTGCTCAGGACATTCACAAGCAAAATACCACAGATTTTGGCAATTGTAGCACTTCATCTTGCTCTTTTTTTTCTTGAAAAACCTTTTTCCTTTTTTGGAATTTAGCTTATTTTTCTTCTCAGAGGGTCTTTTTTCAGTGTCTATACCCTTCCGTTCCACTTCTTCTTATGCTTGAATCCCGAAGATTTCTTACCACTTAATTCTGCCATAAAGGCATTAGAAGCATATTTAGCAACACTAAGCTACTCATCTTCAAGTTCAACATGACGGGCAACATCAGAAAAAGTTTTGATGCCTTCAAGTGTTCCCAATTATTGGGAAGTGATTGGATCACTTCTTAAACCTGCTACTCATGTGAAATAATATGACCAACATTTTGAGTTAAGCTATCATATTCGACATCACCCTAAGATGTTGTTTGATGTTCTGATTATGACGCTTCTTGTAAGTGTCAAACTTGATAGTCAGCTGTCTGAGGCGAGTTACAGAAGTACCCCTCATATGTACCTCGCAAGTGTGCCCAGATGGTATTGGAAGTAGGAAATTCCTCGTACTCATGTATAAGGTCATCAACTACAGAACTTACAATGATTCCACATGCAATGGAATCAGTCTTTTTCCAAGCCTTATAAGTTTCATGGTCTTTTCTGTGTTGTGCAGTGTTTCCCTCTTCTGGAAGACATATGACATGGTTAATACCTTCAAGATCATTTTGCTCTTCAAGAACATACCACATTTTACGATTCCAAATATCGTAGTTGTCTCTATTTATTTTTTCTCCTTTGTTCAAGTCAACAATTATGCTTTTTGATACCATGTTTGTTATTAAAAGACAATCATGCAAGTATTTTATCAATTATGCATGCAAGTTACACATTCAAGCAAATTATTTCACATAAAGGTTTCATGTTCAGTGTACAATCGAAAGGACACTTAAGAATTCGATCATCTTCAAAGAACTAAATATTTTACTGAAATTAGATATTAATTTCGTAGTGTGTATAAGAATGATATCTTTCAATTAAGTCATTTTTAACTCAAACAAATGAATGAAATTCATATAAAAGGAGATAAATAACTTAATATTTATATTATATAAAGTTAATAAATAACTTCATGTTATAAGTCAATCTAAAAATAAAAGTCATTCCACAAGTATTCTAGGCGACTTATATACACCCAAAAAGGCTTGCTAGGCCAAATATCGTGGTAAACATCAATTAATATCTCGCCCCAAGAATTACGGAGAGAATATGCTAAAATAGCCAATGCTTTTCAATTCGAGATTTCTACATAATTTTCTAGTTCTACACGTTTTAATTCAAACAACTGAATAAAACTAGCAACTTTGATATTAGGTGACATCTTAAATGACTTGAACTCTTTCGGCTCCTTCTCTCTTTCCCTTTGTATAGGCTTTTCATTTTGTAACAGATTTTGTGTCGATCTAGGGACACCATTTCATATGATCTCTCGACCTCAAAAACATGCCCTTCGATGACGTGCTCTTCCACTTTGTCTCTTTGCTCGACATCCTGAACTCCCACTTGAAGTGATTCAAGTTTGTCCCCGTTCAGTCATTTCTGAAATAGGAACCAAGACACATTTAGAATGGTTGAACCACTCAATTTAACCTCATATGTTACATTTTCACCATAGAAGGCAAAATCTATTATACAAAAAAATCATGGACTAATTAAGACAAGAGTTATATCAAGCCTAATTAAATTCTTAAGAGTCATTATTTTTTTATAACTCCTTAAAAAAACTACATTACTATTCTTAAAGTAATGTGAGATACACAAAATAGTGGGTCTAGTCCTAATATTGCTCCATTTTTAACTAATAGAATCTAATTCAAAAAATAATAAATGGTACAGGAACTTTCCTCCCACTTTTTCTTTCTCTGTATGTGGACCATAATAAAATAAAATTAAAGAGGACATATTACTCCACCTAACCCTATACAAGAGCAGTAAACACAATGGAGCATATCTTCTCTTTCATTTTTAAGAAATTAAGTAATTGAGCCTTTTTATTCACCAAATTTTTTTTTTATTCAAAAAAAATAATCATGGGTGAAAAAAAAATCATAGATCCATATCATATACAAAAAAAAATCAGAGGTGAATAAAAAAAAATCATAAATCCATATCACATACAAATAAAAAAAGAGAAACTTCAGATTTTCAATCTGAATTTGTGGCGCAAAGATGTACGTCTGATTTCCAGTCAGAAAATTATGCTTTTGATTCTTGTTGCATTCAAAAAACCCAATCAATATCTTGTAAAAAAAGTTACAGGTGAGTTCTTGCCAGATGTGTTTGACCTTTTT
Organism: Capsicum pubescens; assembly: GCA_030864215.1. Classification (NCBI taxonomy): domain Eukaryota; kingdom Viridiplantae; phylum Streptophyta; class Magnoliopsida; order Solanales; family Solanaceae; genus Capsicum; species Capsicum pubescens. The sequence continues at coordinate 380,829,604 of CM061548.1, read as the reverse complement.
TGTAAAGAAATTATCATGCAAACATAGCAATTAACCTGGCTCTAATGCCATTGTTACCAAATTCTGAGTAAAAACAGCGTGTACCTTAATTTGTTGCAGCGGAAGTCATTGAATTTTCTTCTGAAACAATTGTCCCAAGTCAATCTTCGTCTCTCTAGGAAACGAAGTATTAATTCACAAACTTAAATCTTTGGTGTTTAGTTGATATTGAAATGATTCACTGTTTTTTATTCTATATTTTTTTTATTTTTGTTTCTCTGTCTCACTTTTTAAACAAAAAGAATGAATTTTTAAATATAAAGGGAAGTGGAACAGTTTTTGTAACTGTTCCCCCCATAATTCAAATATCCAATTTTATCTCTTTTATCAGATAATCTAAAAATTAGAAATGGGTCGGGTCAGGTCAGTCCACATGGGCGACCCATGACCCGTAATCCAACAGTATTAAGTTTGTCGTCCTTTCCCAAGAAGAAAATCAAATATTTTACACCCCTTGGAAATTCTCCCTCATCATTAAGCTCATTGTACATGCATAACCCATCAACTTCTATGCTCTAAGTTAAATCAACTCTGGAAAAATTATGAATTATGTTCCACTTATTGATTTTTATTGTGATTACTACATATTTAAATTCTCTTCTTCAGACGATATCAATTTAGCTCTCAACAATGGTCCATGATTTATTTATGGACACTACTTGGCCATCCAAAAATGGGTGGCAAATTTCAACCCTAAAAAGACAATATTAACATCATCTGCTATTTGGGTATGCCTATCACAACTCCCAATGAAGTACTATGACAATCCTCTACTTTAAAAACTAGGCAACTCTATAGGTAAATTTCTAAAAATTGATGCATGTACCAGCGCTATTCTTCATGTGAGATAAGGTTATGTGTCCAAATGAATTTAAATAATCCAATTCCAAAATGAATACAAATTGTTAACCACATGCAACATGCTCTACGAAGCAGAGTATTTCCTTTGAAAATGTTATGAATATTTGGGTCATGACCAGGAAAGTTGCTCTACATGCAACATGCTCTACGAAGCAGAGGGAAAGTTGCTCTGCATGCAACATGCTCTACAAATCAAAGGGAAAGTTACCAGAGGAAAATCAGCAGGAGAGTAAATGTGCAGATATTTCTACTCAAGAACCAAGTTCACATGCTCCCACTACAAATGATGGAGATTGGCAAACAATTCTTTTTCCCAAGAAAACAAAAGCGACGCCAAGTAAAAAGCAAAAAGTAAAGATAATTGAAAAGGCTCCTCTCGTTAATTCTCTGACTTTTTAAAAAAATGCTACTTTGGCATTTAGCAAGACCTTTAATGAAATTAACTCTTCTACTTCTTAACATAGTACAGACACTAGTCCCTTTACAGTTACTAATAAAAAAACTGATAAGTACTCTCTTGAATCTTTAATGTACAAAAGTACATTTGATTCTCTCTTCACGTTTGCTGACACTCAATTTTGGCTCTCCATAGTTAAAATTAACGTATTTAGACTCTCTGACTGTTAAATGACACAAAATGTAATTTTTAACATAATATTTCCAATAGTTAATAAATTATTGATAATCATCATTGTTTTAGGATTTTTACTCATTTATTGTTATATTTTAATTTTACATAATTTATTAATAATTATCTTTAATTTCATTAATTTTAGAATTTTTATCATTTTATTAATATTTTAATATTTTTACACAATCATCTGCATGCGTACACAACATAGAAATGGAATTTTTTACTGCAAAGTATAATTTTAATTATTTATAGCATAATATATTTTATCAAGGAAATTATATTTTTTATTTGTTGTTGGTATTTTTTTCTGTAATTATACATTGACATTCATATTTTGTATATTATTTAACACGACCAGCGTATATGAGTCGGTTTAATTATTTTAATACACAGAGCAACAAATCAGTCAAGTCAAGGTCCTGTCACTTGACTTGGTTTCACCTACTTATCCATAATTTAAGGGATTTAATGAAAAAGTTGTAGATTTGATGAATAATCCCTTTTCTTTGTTTTTTCTTTTTTTTAAACACATAGCAACAATACACACAACACACAATTCACCACACCCACACTTCATTAAATTTTTAATTTCCTCTCTATTAAAAAAACACACTAAAAAATACACACACATACGCCTCTTTCCCTCTCCACCTTCACTGCCATCACTGTCGGAGCTTCGGCGAACGGGCTCCAGCCACCACAATCATGGCACCAACAACAACACCACCCCTACACTACAAGTTTTCCCTTTCCATCTTGCCACAAGCTCATCGGAGCAGATCACCGGCGAGCATCAAGTTTCTAGCCACCAATCACAGCCCACACTTCTATCGATGAAACTATTCCACTGATGACGTCCACCAGCCACTGGAAAACCACCAGAGCCACTCTTTTTCCTCTTTTCTCCTCGCTGCTCTACATTTTCTCCATGAATGAAAAGCTTGGTTCCATAAAAAGGAATCAGATTCGACTGAGTTTTTTATAGATCCGGCGTTACTCCGGTGTCACACCATTGAATAAATATCGATGGCTCGTCCCCTCTTTACCTTTAAATTTATGTTCTGTTTTATTGCTTAATTTCAGATTTGGCCGAAATCATGGCCACGTTACTAAAAAACTCAAATTTTGGTGTATCTCCATTAACTCCGGTGACCTCTCGACTCCTTAATATCTTTTTCATATATGTTTGAACATATTTTAGTCCTCCTATGTGTTTTCTAACAATTTTCTAGACTGTTTTGATTCTGATGATTTGGTATAACTTTGTCGGACATTGTTGCTCACTGGTTTGGTGCTTTCTTAGGCTGCTTTGTTATGTCCTTGAGACAACTTTAGTGTTTTTTATTTGTTTAGGATGCTGATTTTTTAATATTATTGGATGATTATTCTGGTAAAACACCGATAATGAACAAATACTGTATTATCTAGCCAATGACATTATCTATCCGCCGGATATTAGAGGCCACCCCAATACAAAAGACGGATTATATCTTCTCAAGTTTATTTATTCACATCAAGTATCAACATATGACCGATGAATAAATTCTTCATTGATTTTTGAGGTCTTCACAAATAAAAGATGAATATGAAGTATATAAATACGTAATAAAATAAATATTTCGGGTGATGATGAAATTTTTATAACAACGCAAAAAGATTTATGATTCGTATCTTGGTAAGGTGGTTTAGGATAGACAATAAATTGAGCAGTTACTTCGTAGAAATAACGTACCTAAAATTTAATCCGAGCCCACTTTATAAAAAAAATTATATTTATATGCACACATACCTATTAATTTATTTTGATAATTATTTATTTGTTACTAAAATTTTTGTTACAAGTGTTTATACTGGTGTTTGGGAATATTCGTCAGGAAAAATATTAAAGAAGACTTTAAATTGTGTTGTACTTTTATATTTTTTATATTTATACAAATATTATCATAGTGAAAACCTTATATATGGGGTTTTGGGCGGGATATTCTTTATTTTACGCGATTCTCATCACACATTAGGAAAATTTAGGAGGTTAATATTTATATTAAAATTAATTTATATATTTAATGTAATAATTCACAATTTTTTACATTAACAATTATTACGTAGTCTTTTCCTTAAGAATAATTTTTCTTTATTCAATTTTGTCTTCACATACATATTTATATACTTTGTTTATATATATATTTTAAGATAGCATACACATTATATTATTTCAATACATATTTTATATTTGTATTTACAAACATTATTTTTTCCTCTTCCCCTTTTAATTAACCTAAGTCTGGCTGGGAATCAAATTAGTGGATTCTGAAGGGTGTCTAACCCCTTCCCTTTGGAATAATTTAAACCCTTACCTAGAACTCAAATTGGTTTCATAGATTGAATAAAGTCATACTTGTTAAACAAATAAATAGGTTTCCTATTTTTTTCTTGAAAATTAGGTGGCGACTCTTATAAAATTAATTCTTTTTGTTTCCATAATATCTTACTTGTTTCATTATTTTAAGTGCATTGTGTAGTGAACTTTAGACTAGTTCATTGCATTGCATTGTTGATCCAGAACTTAGCTTGAATGTCTGTTGAGGCAAAATTCTGAGTTACACTTAGTTTGGGAAAAGATTGTAGGCCTTTTTTGACCCGATTGTGCCTTTCACAGTCCACAAAATGACATTAAACCCTAGCATTCCCCCTTGAACAACCTATCTGTGCCTATACTTTTTTGAGTGCTTACAAGCACTATCCCTCTCTTGGGCCTACATCCTTGGCCGCACTAAATACGTACAAATTGTGGACAATGATTCACAATCAAAGATGAAAAAGAAAAATAATATATTATCCCAGATGAACAAAAATGAAGGAAAAAAAGACTTCAGAAGGACCCCCCCTCCCCCCCCACACACACACAAAAGAAAGAGATAACTCTAATAAAGGCGGAGAATCATTATCAAAAAAAAGAAGAAGAAAATGTTGAAAAAAGGGGGAAAACTCCAACACAAGCGAAAATAAATACAAAACAAGGGTCAAAGAAGCATAACAAAGAAGATCGAGCGTCAAAGCGCAACAAATGTCAAAAAAACAGATACAGTGCAATGCTCATTGAGGAATTAGTCACTTTCAACCCAAATATTTTTCTACCTGTCTCCAAACCTACATTACAAACAATAACAAGTCCTACAAGATCCTACTCAAAGTGTTCTCACATTAGTAGATACTTACATGAAGCCATGCCCATGGTATCACAATTGCATTCATCGAATTTCTTTCTGAGTGTAAGTGTATATCTCTGGACGTCTCTACATTCAAAAGAAAAATACTCAAATAGGTGTGAAAACAAGAAATTTTTTTGGAGAGGACACTTGAATCATGAGAATAGGCGTAGTTCAAAATCTTTGTTTGAAGCAAGATGAACAAATCTTGTCGATACTTAGGCATGTCTGAGGTACCACTTAAAACTATAGGTATTATCCTAAAATCCATATTGGTTAGCTGGGAAAGAGAAAGGGAACTCTTATAAACACTACTAATTATAGGTACCAACTCCAGTCAAGACACATTGGACTATCACTCCGTTCAAAGTGATATATTACATTTAAATTTGGGTCATCCGCCTTTCAATGAGAAACATTGGAACGTCGCTCCATTTAAAGTGACATATTATATTTTATATAGGTCTTCCGCCTTTCCATGAGACATATTGGAAAGTTTATCATGCCCCAAAAATGAGTCCAGAGACATCACACGGTGTTCAAAACTACAAGTAGTTTGAAACTCATAATAGAGAAATATAAACATATAATCAATATTGAAATGCTAAATTCTATCTGATCTAAACTAGAATTAACTGAACATAAAATCTGAGAATACTTGACTTAAAAGTCTGGATAATCAACACTGGAAATCTGAATTATATCTAGCAGTCTAACAAGCCTCTACTACTAACAACTAGAGAGCCGCTGGGACAGACCCCCAACTGACTCAATCTAACTAAAAATAACTTAACAGGATACTTTAATAAAATGAAATTCTGAATAAATGGGCTCCCGAATTATGAGGACTCGCCAACTATTGAAATGTAGATAGAGATGCTCACGTTCGATCACACTGATGAAACTGAGCACCTTAATCGACATTATTAAACAATGTAGCACATGGATATATATGTGGATCAATACTTTTGGAATATACTGAGCATGTGGGGGTGAATCCATTAGTAAAACAATATCTCAATGCCAATAGAAATTTATGAAAGAATACATGCTAAGTTTAATGAATCACATTGGCTTGAATAACTAAAAGCTGAAATCATAAATCATAAATGATAAAGCATACTGCATAATTCTCGTGAGCCCTCACATTTAGTTTTAAAAGGTTTACTTGTATTCTATCCTTAAATCATGTAGTCTATGTGTAGAAAGGAATCACTATTATATAGATAAACTAAAATCTAAAATCTCATGACTAATACCTGATGTAAAATAATATCTGAATGAAACTGTGAGCCTTCACACTGAAATTCTAAAGCTTTTCTGTAAGTCTTTGCTATTAGGGAGCTTCTTCTAACGGACATAAACCATGGGAACTATCATGAAGTCCAACGTCTAGTTCTCCTAAGGGGAAAACATCACGTTGAGGAGAGGTGTCATACTCTTGTCAAGGAGTATAACCTGAGCTAAGTGATCACAATCTGTATTTGTATCCATATACAAATGGAATATAATATGAATCTATACCTATATTGGCTCTTAGTTCTGGGGAAGTAGGATGCGCTAAACCCACACTTCCCGCTCGGTGCTAAATACTACTCCCTTTAATCTGTATGCTCATTCTGTGGGAAATCCACTTTAAAACTAGGATAAGGGTTTACTATGATAACCAGTTATGTATCCGTTTACTTTAAACTATAAATAAAACTATAGTTAAAACTGATAAAATGGATTCCATATCTCAGTTAAGGATCAAATGATCAATCTTGATCAAAAAATGAATATAAACTAATCATAGGATCCTTCCAAGCATAATCTTCTTGGAATATCAATACTCAAACTTGGCCTTAATAACCCATGCTTTAACTCATGTCAAATCATCACAAGCTTCATGCTTGATAATCAAAATCTTGAATTTTCTTTAAGAATTCTAGTCAAGACAATGAAATTCAACTCTCATTGTATGTAAAACCAATCCAAATGTATGAATACATAAAATAGAGATGCAATTCCACATTTAAATGACTTGTACTATTATAAACATCAAATAATGACAATTGAGTATAAACCCTATACTCAAATCATGTATATTTATGTAAATTCAAGTTTAAAAACTAATTTTGGGACCAAGGATGAAAGAGTTATCCTTGTTCCTAACCCCACATACCTTAATTGACTAGATTGATGAAGGTACTTGACATTGAATTCCTATTTTTGTTATTGAAGATTGTTTCTTGAAGTTCTTGAACCGGGAAACTTGAATTTTTAATTATCTTTGAAAAGGAACAGTGAATTTTGGATTTCTTAAAGTGTAAAATTGAAGCTCTAGGGTTTCTTGGAGAGAAATTTGATGAATTATGAGTATATTTTGAAATACATTAAATCTTCGATTTTTGCGATTTGGCGATTGGTAAAACACAAAACTGCCCTTGGGGATTTAAATCTCGCAACTAGAACGTCGATCACGACCTCGCCGTGATGCGCCAAATAGATCATCGCGATACCCACTGCGATGCGGTGGAATCGCGGGGACTCACAGGAAATGGGACCATTGCTAATTTGGGGGTCACCGTGACACGGTGAGTGGGTCATCGCGATACCCACCGAGATGTGGTGGAACCATGGTGACCCTCTTGAAACTGACAAATACTTTTTTACACTTCACCGTGATGTGGTGGACCTCTTGAATTTATACTCACTGCAACGCAATGGAATAACGGTGAGCTACTTCCAATCCAAACACTATCCAATCCTAGTCCAAAAATCTAAAACTTACCCGTGACATGCTACTTACACCCCTGAATATAATTCAACTCAAAAATCATCATCTCGGGGCCTGAAAGGTCAACTTAAAAATCCTCGTAGTTTTAAGGGTGTCAAAATAGACTAAAACCCTCAACACTAAACTTTATTTTCAGGTTCTAAGTGTTATGGGAACATACTAAGGGATGAGCTGAACTAGGAAAGAGTGAGGTATTACAATATCTCCCCCTTGGAAACATTCGTCCTCTAATAAGACTAATTAATCTGAGGTTACTGAGAAACTACAATTATACACTGGCATGCATAACTGTAAGCATGACTTCATGGTTGAACTAATTTGAAAAAGCAAGAATTATCAATAGAGTGACTATATAAAGCTAAAACTTGGAATGAAAAGAGATGATCTGAGGAAACTTGTTACCTTAAACTGAGTTTTAATTTCTAGCGAAAAGATGAGGGTACTTGGTTCGCATATTTGCTTTTGCTTCCCAAGTGGTGCCCTCAATGGAATGATTCCCCCAAAGAACTTTGACCAAGGGAACTTCTTTGTTCCTTAGTCTGTGAATCTGGTGATCAAGAATCTCAACCGGAATCTCTTGATAAGAGAGGTTATCGTGAATATTTATGCTTTCTAAGGGTACAACAACAACCGGATCACCAACACACTTCTTTAGTAAGGATACATGGAACACAGGGTAAATGGATAATGAATCTGCAGGTAACTCATGCTCGTACACCGCCTTCCCAACATAGCTTAATATTCTATAAGAGCCAAAAAATCGGGGACTGAGCTTCCCCCTTTTTCTATATCTCTTCACCCCAATCATGGATGAAACTTTCAAATAAAATAAGTCATCAACCTCAAACTCAAGTTCCCTTCTCCTCACATCTGCATAAGATTTCTGACGACTCTGAGCTATTTTCAACCTTTCTCAAACCAACTGGACTTTATCCATAGCTTCTAACACCACATCTGGTCCTATTAAAGTGGGTTCACCCCCTTCGAACCAACTGGTCGGTGACCTATATCTCCTCCTATAAAGAGCCTTAAAGAGAACCATATGGATGTTAGAATGGTGACTGTTATTATAGGCGAACTCGACCAATGGAAAGTGATCATCCTAACTACCCTTGAGTCAAAAAAATATGCCCTCAACATATGCTCTAGGGTCTGAATGGTCCTCTCTGCCTGACAATCTATTTTACTATGAAAATATAAATTGAGATGAACTTGGGTACCAACACCCTTCTGAAAGACTTTCCAAAAGTGAGAGGTAAACCAAGTACCGCTATCTAAAATGATCGACAAAGGAACTCCGTGAAATTTGACCAACTCTCTAATATACAACTTAGCATAATCTTTGGTTTAGTAGGATGTATGAACTAGCAGGAAATGGGCTGATTTGGTTAACCTATCTATAATAACCAAAGTTGAATTACATGGACGACGTGAATGGGGTAACATTGTTACAAAATCCATGTTCACCTCATCCCACTTCCAGGTAGGAATACTAAACTCCTGCAAGGTGCTGCCAGGCCTTTGGTTCTCCACCTTGACCTTTTGATAAATAGAACACTTAGCCACAAACTCCGCAATATCTTTCTTCATACCACTCCACCAATAGACTTCCCACAAATCTCGGTACATCTTAGTAGCGCCTGGGTGAATGGTGTAACGCACACCATGTGCTTCAACCATAATTCATTGCCTCAAACCATTAAAACAAGGCATACATAATCTACTCTAGTATCTCAACACACTATCTCCCTTTTGGGAGAAAACCTCTATCTTCTGATCTCTAACCGACTTCTTCAACTTAACTAGGTTGGGATACTTATCTTGTTTCTTCTTTACCTCCAAAACTAAAGAAGATTCTACATTACTCTAGACCAAAATATTTCCCTTAGCTGAATCAACTAACCGCACACCTAGTCTAGACAACTAATGAACTTCTCAAACTAACTCTTTATTATTACCCTCTACATGAGCCACACTACCTATCAACAATCTACTACGGGCGTTTGTCACTATATTGGTCTTTCGCGAATGATACAAAACACTCATATAATAATCTTTCAACAATTCCAACCACCTTCTCTGGCAGAGATTTAACTATCTCTTCTTAAACATATACTGTAAAATTTTGTGGTCCGTAAACACATCGATATGCACCCCATACAGATAGTGCCTCAAGATTTTCAAAGTGAACACAACAACAGTTAATTCAAGATCATGAGTAGGATAGTTCTTTTTATGAGGCTTAAGTTGTTTAGAGGCATAGACTATCACTCTACCTCTCTGCATCAAAAAACAACCTAGACCAACTCTAAAATTATCACAATAGACAATGAATCTATTTGTACCATCAAGTAATACTAAGACTGGTGCTGAAGTGAGTCGAGCCTTCAACTCCTGAAAACTCTTCTCACAAGAATCTAACCAGTGACACTTAAATTTCTTCTGAGTTAATCTGGACATAGGGGATGCAATGGATAAAAACCCTCAACAAACTGTCTTTAATATCCAGGTAAACCCAAGAAACTCCTGATGTCTGATGGAGAAATGGGTCTAGCCTAGTTTCTCACTGCTTCAGTCTTTTGGGGATCAACTTTAATGCGATCATCAGAAATAATGTGATCGAGGAAATCTACTGACTTAGATAAAATTCATACTTGCTGAATTTAACAAACAATTGGTGGTATTTAAGAGTTTGTAACACAATTATAAGATGATTTACATGGTCATTCTCACTACGAGAATAGACAAGAATATCATCGATAAAGACTATGACAAACGTGTCTAGGTACTGTTTGAACACTCGGTTTATCAAGTTCATGAAGGCTGCTGGAGCATTTGTTAGCCCGAAGGACATTAATAGGAATTCAAAATGACCATAACGGGTTCTTAAAGTTGTTTTGGTAATATAACATTCCCTTACTCAAAGATGGTGATTGCCGAATCTAAGATCTATCTTAGAGAAGTAACTTGCACCTTGGAGCTGATCAAATAAGTCATCAATTCTTGGAAGAGGGTATATGTTTTAACTGTGACTTTATTTAGCTGATGATAGTCAATGCACATTCGCAGAGAACCATCTTACTTTTGCACGAACAGGATGGGAGCACCCCATGGAGAAACACTGGGCCTTATGAAAACATTATCTAAAAGATTTTTGAGTTGCTTCTTTAAATTTTTAAGCTCATCTAGAGCCATACGATATAGAGGAATGAAGATGGGTTGAGTATCAGGAAGAAGATCAATAATGAATTCTATTTCTCTATCGGGAGATACCCCAAGTAAACTTTTAGGAAAAACTTTTGAAAAACTTATTGAATACATGAATTGACTGAACTATTGGAGCCTCAGACCTAGTGTCTTTGACTCGAACTAAATGATAAATGCACCCTTTTGGAATCAACTTTTTGGCCTTCATATAGGATATGAAATGACTCTTGGGAGATACGAAATTACCTTCCCACTCAAAGACTGGCTTATCTAGAAACTGAAACTTCACCACTCGAGTGCGACAATCTATAGATGCTTAATAGGAATGAAGACAATCCATGCCCAGTATAATGTCAAAGTCTACGATATCTAACTCTAATAATTTTGCTAATGTGGTCTTATGAAGGACAGTAATAGGACACTTTCTGTAGATCTGTTTGGAAATAATTGACTTACCCACTGGGGTAGAAACTAAGGTGGTCTTAGAAAGTTCTTCAGGATCTACTCCAAAATTTACCGAAAACAATGGAGTCATATAAGAAAGATTTGACCCTGGGTCTAGCAACACATAAAAATCAAGATGAAAGACACAGCGCATACTATTAACAACATCAACTGAACTCTCTTGCTCCTGGAAGGATGATAAAGCATAGAACCGATTCTACTGCTGACCGCCACTGGTACTGGATGATGCACCCTGAGGAGGGGCTGGGTAACCTAGAGGAGCTGGTGCGCTAGTAGCCTGAGTTTAGGGATAGACGTCCCTGCTTCCTTGCTTAGCATATGGGCACTCTTTGATTTTGTGACCTAACTTACTACACACAAAACAACCTTTTTTTCCCAACACTTACCAAGATGATTCTTACCATATCTAGAGCATGCAGGATAACTGGGCCTTCCACCCACACTATTCTGAGACCTAGAGATAGAATTCCTACCCCACTGTTACTTCTTGGCTTTGGGTGTGGGAGCACTGGCTGAAGATGGCACTGGCATAGACGGGATACCCTGAAACTGTGAATGATTTCCCCTTTAAAACTTGGTTGACCATACTCAAACTGCCCAGTTCTAGCCTTCTTATTTTCTTTATCTACCCCTTTCAACTTTTCTTCCTCAATCTGCTAAGCACGAGTCATATGTCTAGCAAGATCTATTTCCCCAATAAGCATGGCAGTCCTACACTCCTTGACTACCAAACTAGACACTCCGATAACAAACTTACTAGACCTTGGGTCAACCATCAAATCAGAAGCATATTTAGATAACTCATTGAACTTAAGCAATACTTTTTCACTGTCATCGAGCCCTGCCTCAGGTTCATGAACTCCTCAATCTTTGCTTCTTGCAACTCACATAGAAAGAGCTTGTCTATAAATGCATCTTGAAAAACCTGCCAACTCATTAAAGCTATATTTTTACCTCTACCATTCTTCCACATAGCCACCCAATCATAAGCAACATCCTTCAGCCGGTAAAAAACCAATTCTACATTCTCCTCTTCAATAACATGCATAATTTAGGTGATCTTTTTCACCTTATCAAGATACAGTTGTGGGTCCTCACCTACCTTTGACCCAAAAAATTCAGGTGGATTCATCCTCATAAAGTCACGAAGTCTGGCTACAGCTAAATCACCCTTTTACTGACATGGGACTATAACCTGATGGTTTTCCTAAAAATTGGCAGTCATAGCTTAGGCCAACACCTGAAAGGCAGTCCAAAATTCAGCATGAGACACATTCTCATTCATAAGATAAACAGACTGGGGTGGCTGGTTATTATTTCTGCGGGCATTAGCTCTGTGAGGAGGCATATTATGTCACCTAAGAGCATGAGTTAAAAGAAGATAGAGACAGCTGTAAGCATGATGGATCATGAAAGAAAAGAATAATTTTCTAAATATTTCCATAGCCTCTTGCTCATAAATATGGTGTTCTTCACACCAATGATCAAGACTCTACGTATCGCGACTTATCTGACTCCCTAGGACTCTTTAAAATTGTATACTCTAAAACTAAGTTTGTAACACCCCAAAAATGAGTCCCGAGATGTCACACAATGCTCAAGACAATGAATAGTCTCAAGCTAACCCTGTAAGCCTTCTACTAAATTTGAAACTCATAATAGAGAAATATGAACATACAATCAATGTTGGAATGCAGAATTATGTCTGATCTAAACTAACATTACTAATCATAATATCTGAGAATACTTGACTTAAAATTCTAGACAATCAGCACTGGAAATCAAAATTATAATTAGCAGTCTGACCAGCATCTACTACTAACAACTAGAGAGCCGCTAGGATAGACCCCCAGCTAACTTAATCTGACTGGAAATAACTGAACAGGTTATTTTAATAAACCAAAAGTCTAAATAATTGGGTCCCCAAACTATGAGGACTCACCAACTATCGGGATATAGATAGAGATGCTCACGGCCGATCACGCTGCTAGAACAAAGCACCTGAACGTACATTATTAAATAATGTAGAACATTGACATATATGTGGATCAGTACTTTTTAAATGTACTGTGCATGTGGGGGTGAATGCATTAGTAAAACAATATCACAATTTCCATAAAAATATATGAAAAAATGCATGCTAAGTGTAATGACTCACATTGGCTTGAATAACTAAAAGTTGAAAATCATAAATCATAAATAATGAAGCTTACCTTGTAAGTCTCATAAGCCATCACATTTAGTTCTAAAAGATATACTTGTATTCTATCATTAAATCATGTAGTCTAAATATTGAAAGGACTCACTTTTATATTTGTAAACTGAAATCTAAAATCTAATGACTAATATCTGATGTAAAATAATATCAGAATAAAACTGTGAGACTTCACACTTAAATTCTAAAGCTTTTTTGTAAGTCTTTGCTATTAGGGAGGTTCTTCTAACTGACATAAACCATGTGAGCTATCATAGAGTCCAACGTCTTGTTTCCCCAAGGGGAAAACCTCACGATAGGAAGAGGTGTCATACTCTTTCCAAGGAGTAACCACAATTTGTATCTATATACATATACAAATGGAATATAATATTATTTTGTACCCATGTTGGCTCTTAGTTTTGGGGAAGTCGGTTGCGCTACACCCTCACTTCTCGCTTGGTGCTAAATACTTCTCCCTTTAATCTGTATACTCATTCTGTAGGAAATCCACTTTAAAACTAGCATAAGGGTTTACTATGAAAACTAGTTATGCATCTGTTTATTTTAAACTATAATTAAAACTGATAAGTGGATTCCAATCTCAGCTAAGGATCAAAAGATCAATCTTTTTCAAAAACTAAATATAAACTAATCATAGGATGCTTAAAATCATAATCTTCTTGGAATATAAATAGTCAAACTAGGGCTTAATAACCCATGCTTTAACTTATGTCAAATCATCACAAGGTTCATGCTTGATAATCAAAATCTTGAAATTTCTTTAACAATTCTAGTCAAGACAATGAAATTCAATTCTCAATATATGTAAAACCAAGCCAAACATATGGATACGTAAAATAGCAATGCAATTCAACATTAAAATGACTTGTAACATTATAAAAATCAAATAATGACAATTGGGTATAAAACCTATACTCAAATCATGTATAGTCATGCAAATTAAAGTTTAAAAATTAGTTTTGGGCATAAGGATGAAAGAGTTATCCTTGTTCATAATCTCACATACCTTAATTGACTAAATAGATGAAGGCACTTGACTTTGAATTCCTATTAGTGTTCTTAAAGATTATTTCTTGAAGTTCTTAAACCGGGAAACTAGAATTTTGAATTATCTTGGAAAAGGAACGGTGAATTTTTTATTTCTTCAAGTTTAAAATTGAAGCTCTATGGTTTATTAGACAGGAATTTGATGAATAATGAGTATATTTTGCTCAAAAATACACTAAATTGTTTTTTCACGATTTGGTGGCTTGGTAAAAGACAAAACTACTCTTTGAAATTTAAATCCCGCAACTGGAACGCCTATCACGACCTCGCCGCTACATGCCAAATGGGTCATCGTGATACCTACCGCGACGTGCTGGAATCACGGTGACTCACTGGAAATGGGACCATTGTTGATTTGGGGGTCACCGCAATGCGGTGAGTGGGTCATTGCGATACCCACCGCAACGCGGTGATATCATGATGAACCTATGGAAACTAAAAAATGCCTTTTTACACTCCACCGCAATGCGGTGGTTCTCTTGATGCCACACTCATTGAGACGCGATGGAATCGTGGTGAGCTGCTAGAATTCTAATCCAAACACCATTCAATCCTTGTCCAAAAAATCTAAAAGTTGACCGAGACATGCTACTTACACCCTAGAATATAATTCAATTCAAAAATCATCATCTCGGTGATTGAATGGTTAGAGCCTGTAAGGTCAACTTAAAAATCCTCAGAGTCTAAAGGGCGTCAAAAGTGACTAAACCCCTCAAGAATAAACTTTATGTTCATGTTCTAACTGCTATGGGCACATACTAGGGGCTGATATGAACTAGGAAAGTGAAGGTTATTACATC
Organism: Capsicum pubescens; assembly: GCA_030864215.1. Lineage (NCBI taxonomy): Eukaryota > Viridiplantae > Streptophyta > Magnoliopsida > Solanales > Solanaceae > Capsicum > Capsicum pubescens. Next base: position 380,814,348 of record CM061548.1, on the reverse strand, counting down.
GTCACTCCGTTCAAAGTGACATTTTACATTCAAAATTGGATGTTCGCCTTTCAATGAGACACATTGGACCGTCACTCCGTTCAAAGTGACATGTTACATTCAAAATAGGTCATTCGCCTTTCAGTGAAACTCATTGGACTGTCACTCCATTCAAAGTGACACGTTACATTTAAGATAGGTCATCTGCCTTTCAATAAGATGACCACCAACGCTGTAAAACCATTTCACCGACGACACCCACCAGCCACTGTAAAACCACCAACGCTGCTCTTTTTCCTCTCTTCTCCTGGTTCTCTACTTTTTCTCCATGAATGGAGAGCTTCGTTACATAAAAAGGAATCAGATCCGGTCAAGTTTTTTATAGATCCGGCGTTGCTCCGGTGTCACACTGTTGAAGCAACACTAGTGGCCCATCCCCTCTTTTCCTTTATATTTGTCTTATGGTTTGTTGCTTGGTATCAGATTTGGCCAAAATTATGGCCACGTTACTAAAAAACTCAAATTTCAGTGAATTTCCATTAACTCTGGTGACTGGTCAACTCCTTAATATCTTTTTCATATATGTTTGAACATATTTTAGTGATCTTATGTGTTTTCTAATGATTTGCTAGTCTGTTTTGATTTTGATGATATGGTATAACTTTGCCGGACAATGTTGCTCACTGGTTTGGTGCTTTCTTATGTTGCTTTGGTGTTGTTTTTGCTTTGTTATGTCCTTGGGACAACTAACTTAAAGGGCCGTTTGGTTTGCAATTAATCCTAGGATAAAATAATAATCCCGGGATAAAACTTTTTATCCGTCATTTGTTCTAAATATTTGGAATAACTTATTCCGGGACTAATTATTAGTCCCGGGATAAGTTATCCACCCAAATGGTGGGATAACAATCCCGAGATTATTTTTCTTTGGTATAAAATTATACAAGGAAAAAAATACCCTCTTGGGATTGTTATATATAATTATATTATACGTTTGGTTGTAATATATATATATATTATATTTTATAGAATCATAAATAATAAATTATGTTTAATTAACTTATAATATATTCATTAATTATAAATATAATATATTACATAATATATAACGTAATTATGTAATATATAACGTATAATATTATGAATATATATATGTTAATTATGTTTAATTATATATATATAATGTTAATATATTTAATTATAATATATTATGTTAAATTATGTTAATTATGTTTAATTATATATAATTTAATTATATACAACATAATATATAACGTAATATATTCTCACACACACATAAACTATGTTTAATTAACGTATAATGTATTCATAAATAAATAAATTTCGAACAGTTTACTGTTCAAAATTGTTGTAAAATATATAAATTATGTTTATTTATATATTTTAATTTTTCAAAAAAATAATAAAAAAATTTAAGAATTAATATTTAAAGCTTAAAAGGATATATATATATATATATATATATATATATATATATATATATATATATAAGTTAAATAAGATGGAGAGTATTTTGGTAATCAATCAATTTACTTCGAGAAATTATACCATGCATATTACTTTGAATACAACAAACCAAACACTCAATAAAAAATAATCCCAGCATAATTAATCCCAGTATAACTTATCTCATCACAATTTATCCCAGCATAACTAATTTCGGTATAACTTGTTTTCAAACCAAACGTCCCCTAAGTGTTTTTTATTTGTTAAGTTTGCTGATTTTTTAATATTATTGGATGATTATTCTTGTAAAACACCGGCAATGAACAAATACAACATTATCTAGTCAATGACATTATCTCTCCATCGATATTTGAGGACACCCCATTACAAAAGACGAATTTTATTTTCTCAAGTTTATTTATTCACGTCAAGTATCAATATATGATCGATGAATAAATTCTTCGTTGATTTTTTGAGGTCTTCACAAATAAAAGACGAATATTATGTATATAAATACGTAACAAAATAAATATTTCGGATGATGATAAAATTTTTATAACAATGCAAAAGGTTTTATGATTCGTATCTTGGCAAGTCGGTTTAGGACGGCCAACAAATTGAGCAACCACTTCGTAGTCATGATGTATCTAAAATTTAATCCGAGCCCACTTTTTAGAAAAAAATATATTTATATGCACACATCACTACTAAAACAATCGGTAAAACCGACCACAATTTGGTCAGTTTTTAAAAATTCATTTTTAATTTATTTTTTAAAAAAAAAACCACTTGTAGTTGGTTTTTGAACTAAAAAAAAAGTAAATATTTTTTAGTAACACCTAATTCTATATTTGTAATCAAATATTTATATTATTGTCATTAAAAATATTTATATATCTAATTTTTTAAAATTACAATGATCACATGTCGTCGATAACCTGCATAATAATAATAAAATTCAATAATTCTTTAATTTTGTGAAAAAATTACACTAAAAAAATAATTCAAATAAAATAAACAAATTACGTTAAACATAATCTTTATCTTTTACTTTTGAAAGTAACCTCGGAAAGTACAGCCTCCGCAAGGCCATGGCTATCGCGGGGACTAGCCTCCACTGAGTGACACCCATCGTGTGATCCATCCTTCATGGCGTGGTGCCCATTACATGATCTAGCCTTTGTGATATGGAGCTATCGCGGAGGCTTACTACCCCCGTGTCCCAAAAATGCCTCGAACCTCATTAGAAATTTTTAAGATTCCTCCGAGATTCCCTCTTAACACCCCCGATTATGAATTGAGTCAAAAATTGATATTTAAAGTATGAGAAGACCAAAAATAAAATAACCAAAATTTGAGGGTGTTACGTTATCCCCTTGGTATCATTCATCCTCCAATGAACACTCGAACAAGATTAAGCACGATCTAAGGCTCTTCATGGAATGACAAGAGTATGATAAGGTCAATACCTTCCACATCATCATCCGCAGATTCAAAGAGTGATGGATGCCTTGCACACATATCATTCTCTGACTCCCAAGTAGCTTTCTCAACTTTTTGATTCGTCTACAACACTTTAACTGAAGTTATCCCTTTACTCAGCAACTTTTGAACTTGCCGATCTATTACAGCTATGGGTTGTTCCTCATACAAAAAAGAATCCCTCACACCAATAGCCCCGACAGGAAAAACAAACGAATAATCTCCAATACATTTCTTAAGCATTGACACATGTAATACAGGATGGACTGAAGCTAAACTTGCGAGCAAATCCAACTCATAAGCAACTCCACTAACTTTTCTCGTAATCTGGTATGGACCTATTTAATGAGGAATGAGCTCTCTTTTATTTCCAAATTTCATGACTCTATTCATTGGGGGGACCTTTAGAAATAACCAATCATCAACCTCAAATTCTAACTCCCTTCTTCTAACATCAACGTAGGACTTAGATGACTTTAGGATGTCTTAAGTCACTCACTAATGAGTTTTAGTTTGTCCATCGCCTGGTAGACAAGGTCAATCCCAAACAAGTGGGTTTCACCCACTTCATACTAACTAATCAGTGACCTACATCCTCTTTCATAAATACCCTCAAAAGGAGCTATTTAGATGTTAGAGTGGTAGCTATTATTATAGGAAAATTCTATCAACGACAGTTGATCCACCCAACTACCCTTAAATTCATTTATGCAAGACCTCATCACATCTTCCAAGGTTTTAAAAGTACGTTCTACTTATCCATCCATTTAAGTGTGAAAGACAGTGATAAAGTTCACTTGGTACCTAAACACCTTTGGAAAGACCATAAAAATTGAGAAGAGAGTCAAATACCTCTATCGTATATGATGGATACTGGATCCCCATGCAAACAAACTATCTCCTGAATGTACAACTTTGCATCATCGTCACCCAAATAATTAGTCCTCACAGTCAAGATGTAATGCCCCGAGAGTACACCCTGGGCGTCACACAGTGCTTACAATCCCGAGGGACCACAAGCTAATCCATGAGCTGGTACCTGTTGGGAGCACTGAATAACTCAATCATAAATTTGAAAAAACAACTGAAAGGCCATAAGGTTTTAATAGTTGAAACAAATATTGAATTATGAATTTGAATAAATAACTATCTGAGTCTGAAAAAATACTGAAATCTCAGAGAAACTAAATAACTAACTGTCATGTTAACTGAAGTTTGAATACTGAATAACTGATTGTATTGTTAGAAATCTTCTAAACTGAATAAATATGAGTTGATAGGACAGGCCCCAACTAACTCCAACTAAATTCTAGACTGAAAGCATGAAATAAAATAATCTATCCTCAAAATATGAGGACTCACCACTGCTACTATTGAGAGTCTGAGAAGTCTAAGCTTGATCTGGGAACTGAGCGTCAAAACCTATGATATAATACAACATAGCATAAACTAAAGGTATGCGATCAGTACTTTAAATGTACTGGTATGCTAAATAAGGTAGGCTGGCATGCATGGTTTTATGAACAGGAATAATAATTGTCTGAATATACATATTAAACATGGAATACTGAATAGAGAGCATGAAATCTATAGATATTGAAAATATGTGAAATCTGTAAATACTGGGTATGCATGAAAATCTGTAAATACTAAAGTTATGTGAAATCTATAGATATTGAGGATGCATGACCAAGAATCTATCAGGAACTGAATAGAATTCTGTAAGCTGAAATACTAAAATAACTAACATTTGTATGTCTTTGTCAAACAACATTGAGACTGAACTACTGATCTGATTATTGGACTAAGACTGTGGGATCTATCATCTAAACGACATTACCCAATATGAGCTAATTGGGTCCAACCTGTAACCCCAGTTTGAAGGGTGTCAATACCATGCCACGGGAACTATCACGGGCTCTGTGGATCCAGTATACTGATGTATTATCCCGAAGGACTAAGGGTTTCAAGACTGAACTGATGGGTGACTCCTGCGAGATAGTCAAGCCTACACTGACGGGTGACTTCTCATATCCTACACTAGCTACGTAGTTTTGGAATTTAGGTACTGCTACTAGCGGCTCTGTTTATTTGTCGGGGAAGCCGCCGTCCCTACACTCGCTCGGTGCTAAGTCCTACTCCCTACTGAATGACACTGATTTACTGACTATTCTAAGTTTAACTGACTAACCTAGTAATGCTCATAATATGTATTCTGAAGTTATTCTGAAGATACTGAGACAAGACTAAATAAGAAGCTATGGTTTTCAGGTATTCAATACCCCCAAGACTCAAAAGCACTAATATTTAAATGATACTTAAACTTAGAGGACATAACATGAAGGCTTTTATCAAACATGTATTTTTGTAGGCATTTTATCAAACACTTGTAATTCATTGTTTGGTCAAATCATAGGAATGTTGGAGAACTTGTAGAAATAGCATGAATTTAACATGAATAGTACTAAATCACGATTAATTCAACGAACGATAACATTAAAATATAGAGAATGAAATAACAATAATAATTTCATCTATACGTGGTGTAAAATCATAGTTCATGGAGATTCATGGGTGAAATCATAATTTAAAATCAAAATAACTTGAAAAGATCACAAGTTTGAAATTTAAATCAGATACTTGGACTCCATGGGTGAAAGGAACCCATGGATGAACATTTAACATACTTGGGTTAATGAATTTGAGAGGATTGATGGTGATTTCTTGAGATTTGGCCTTGAATTTGAGATCTAGGGCTTTTGTTCTCTTAAAGAGAATGGATCCCCTTTTGAGTAATTTGAGAATGATTGGAATATGTTGCCCTATTAGTCTTTAATTTCATGTTTAGGACGAGTTTAGGTCTTAGAAAAATGATGAAACAGCCCCTTGTAAATTAAAACGCTGAATTGGAAAATTGAAATCCTAATTTGAAGACCTAGCGCAATGCACCAGGATCGTGGAGCCTCACTGGAAATTGACGACGGGGACCTGGAATCTTGGCGCGATTTGGAGAATTCGCAGTAAGCCTTTGGAATGCCATTTTTTTCACTTTTGCGATGCTCCATTATCGCAGAGGATCACTGGAAATTGCCAAATGGGAAATGGGACATTACTGTGACACGGTGGAATTATGGAGTCTCACTGGATTTTGAAAATTGTGATTTAGACTGGCTCTACGATGCGCTAGTGACTAAAATGATGGTGTTTAATGACTGAAACTTAAAATTACTATAACTTATTATCCGGTTATCAAATTTGGGAGAATTTTATATTTTTGAAAAACTAATTGAATTTCCTATGCAATGGCAGGATTTAAACTGATAAATAATAGCTATTTCAAAAATTTTATATATAAAGGCTCATGTATTGGGACTTAATTCATGATAGAAAAATATGGGGTATTACAATATCTTCCCCTTGGGATTATTCGTCCTCGAATGAGACTAGTTAAGCTGAGGAAAATTGATGGACTCAGCTTACACACTAAACATGCATATCTGTTGCATGGAATGCATGACTGAACTGATTTGTAAATGCACGACTGACATGAACATAATGTACAATTGAAACTGAGCATGATAGAGAGAAATCTTAAGAATATTAGTACCTTAAACTAAATCCAAATTCACAGAGAAAAGATAAGGGTACTTGGTTTGCATATCTACTTCTGCTTCCCAAGTGGCTCCCTCAACGGACTGATTTTACCAAAGAACTTTGACTAGTGGAACTTCTTTGTTCCTTAGTCTATGAACTTGATGATCAAAAATTTTGACTGGAACTTCCTAATAGAAAAGACTGTTCTGAACATCTACGCTTTCTAGGGGAACAACTACAGATGGATCACCAATACACTTCTTTAACAATGAGACATGAAACACTGGGTGTACTGAATCTAGATCTGAAGGCAACTCAATCTCGTAAGCTACCTTTTAGAAATAACTGAGAATTTTAAAAGGACCGACATAGCGGGGACTTACTTTCCCTTTCTTGCTGAACCTCTTTACCCCCTTCTTGGGAGATATTTTCATGTACACAAAATCACTGACCTCAAACTCAAGATCCTTTCTCCTCACATTTTCATACGATTTTTGTCAGCTCTAGGCTTCTCTAAGATTTCCTCTGATCAATTGAACCTTCTCTAAGGCATCAAACACCAATTCAGGACCTACTACCGTGGCCTCACCTTCTTCAAACCAACCAATTAGATATATATATCTCCTACCATAAAGAACATCAAACGGAGCCATCTAGATACTTAAATGATATATATTATTATATGAAAATTAAATTAAAGGCAAGTGGTCATCCCAACTACCTTTAAAATCAACTACGCATGCTCTCAGCATATCTTCGAGAGTCTGAATGGTCCTTTCTACTTGACCATTTGTCTGAGGGTGGAAGGCTGTATTGAGATAGACTTCGGTACCAAGACCTTTTTGGAATTCTCTTCAGAAGTGAGAGGTAAATTTGGTACCTCTATCAGAGATGATAGATAATGGAACACCGTGAAACCTAACCAACTATCTGAGATAGATTTTGGCATAGTACTCAGAAGAATAAGATGAATGGACTTGCAAAAAATAAGCTGATTTGGTAATCTTATCTATGATAACCCAAATGGAATGATTCTGATGACGAATACGAGGCAAACCCATCACAAAGTCCATGTTTACTTCTTCCTATTTTCACATGGGAATACTGAACTCCTGCATGGACCCACTAGGCTTCTGGTGATTAATCTTAACTTGCTAGCACGTAGAGCACTTAGATACGAACTCTGCAGTGTCTCTCTTTATCCCACTCCACCAATAGATCTCCCGCAAATTATAGTACATCTTAGTGGCCCCTAGATGAATAGAGTAATGCACACCATGCATTTCTGAAAGAATTCATTGCCTTAAGTCATCTACACCAGCCACACATAGCCGACCCTGACAATGAAGCGTACCATCTCCTCCTTAGGAGAAAGCTTCCACTTTCTGATCTCTGACTAATTTTTTCAATGTAACTAGACTGGTATCTTTATCCTACTTTTCCTTCACTTCAGACACTAGAGAAGATTCTAAGCTACTCTGCCCCCATACACTACTTTTTACTGAATAGACTAAGCGGACACCTAGTCGGGCAAACTGATGAACTTCCTGAGCTAATTTCTTGTTACCATCCTCAACATGAGCAACACTACCCATAGAAAATCTACTGAGAGCATCTTCCACTACATTGGCCTTGCCCGGATGATACATAACACTTATGTCGTAATCTATCTATAACTCTAACCACCTCCTTTGATGCAAATTCAAGTCTTTCTGAGAGAACACATACTGTAAGGTTTTGTGATCTGTGAACACATCAACATGCACCCCATATAAGTAATACCTCTAAATCTTTAAGGCAAACACTACTGCTGCTAGCTCACGATCATGAGTAGGGTAATCTTATCATGGGGTTTAAGATGCCTAGAGGCATAGGCTATAAGCTTTACTCTCTGCATAAGGACACAACCCAAACCTACTCTAGATGCATCACAGTACACAACAAACCTATCTTAACCATCTGGCAAGGTAAGAATTGGGGATGAGGTGAGTCGAGTATTCAACTCTTGAAAACTCTTCTCACAAGAATCTGACCACTGAAACTTAACTTTTTTCTATGTCAATCTAGACATAGGGGATGCAATAGATGAAAAACCTTTAACAAAATGATGGTTATAGCCAGCCAAACCCAAAAAACTCCTGATATCTGATGGACAGATGGGTCTAGTCCAGTTACTCACCACCTCTATCTATTGAGGATCAACTCTAATGACATCACCAGAAATAATATGGCCAAGGAAAGCTATTGATCTTTGCCAGAATACACACTTATTGAATTTAGCGAACAACTAGTGAGCTCTAAAAGTGTGTAACACTATTTTGAGATGTTCTGCATGATCATTTTTGCTATGGGAGTAAACAAGAATGCCATCAATGAAGACTATAATGAACATATCCAAGTACTGCTTAAACACTTGGTTCATTAAGTCCATGAAGGTTGTTGGGGCATTCGTGAGACCAAAGGACATGGCTAGAAATTCAAAGTGACCATACCAATTTTGGAAAGATATTTTTGGAATGTCACATTCCCTGACCCTGAGCTGATGATAGCCTGATCTGAGGTATATCTTGGAAAAGTAACTAGCACCCTGAAGTTGGCCAAAAAAGTTATAATTTCTAGGAAGTGGATATTTATTCTTGATTGTGACTTTGTTCAAATGACAGTAGTCTATGCACATTCTTAGAGAACTGTCTTTCTTAAGCACGAATAAAACTGGAGCGCCCCACGAAGAGATGTTGGGTATGATGAATCCCTTACCTAGGAGATCCTTCAACTGTTCTTTCAATTCTTTAAGCTCAGCTGAAGCCATTTTGTTTGGCAGAATAGATATAGGATGAGTATCTGGAAGAAGGTCAATTCCAAAGTCGATTTCCCTTTTCGGAGAAACTCGGGGAAGATCTTCAGGGAACACATCTGGAAATTCCCGGACTATTGAAATTGACTCAAGAGTTGGAGTTTCTAAGCTAGAGTCTTTGAATCGCATAAGATGATAAATACACCTCTTGGATATCATCTTTCTCGCTCTAAGGTATGAAATCAACTGACCGTTAAGCGTTGTAGTACTACCCCTCCATTCAAGGACCGGTTCATTCGGGAACTGAAAATGAACTATTCTGTTTCAATAATCAACTGAGCCATAGCATGAGTGGATCCAATCCATGCCGAGAATGACATCAAAATTTGTCATCTTTAACTCTACGAGATCAACTAAGGTAACTTTATGAGATATTGTGATCGAACAGTTTCTATATACCTGCCTGGCTACAATGGAAACACCAACTAGGGTATACACTGAAAAGGGCTCTACTAGAGTTTCATGACTGACTCAAAAATTGACGGCTATATATGGAGATACAAAAGAAAGAGAAGCTCCAGGGTCTAGTAAATCATAAACATATAAGTGAAAGACCTATAACATACCAGTAACTATGTCAGGAGAATTTTCATGATCTTGGTGGGACTGAACAACATTTAATCTGTTTGGATGCTGACCCGTGGTAGCACTGGAAGCAGCACCCTGCTTAGGTGGGCGATCGGATGGAAATAATGACTAATTAGACTGGCCCTATTGGCGCAACTCCCTACCTTTTTTAGCAACTACCCGGCACTCCAAAATCTGATGTCCTGTCATTCCACACTCAAAGCGCACATCACTACCGGCTCTACTTTTTTTTGATGATTTCTACCATATTTCTGACATAGAAGGTTCTTACGGGCACTGTTAACACTGTCTTGGGACTTAGAGCCTGGTTCTCTATCCTTATTATCATTTTTGAATTTGGGTACTGGGGCACTGGATGAAGAGTGTGTTAGGGTTGAAGAACTTTGATGAAACTGACGGTTACCACTTTCTAACCTGAGCTAGCTAAAATTAAAACTACCCATCCTAACTCTCTTGCTTCATCTCTCCCTCTCCTTAATCTTTTTATCCTTAATTTGTTGAGCATATACCATCAACCTAGATAAGTCCATCTCCCTAATCAGTATTGCAGTCCTTCACTCCTTGTACACACTATCAGATACGCCAAACAGAAACTTACTCACCTTGGACCTACTATCAGCTACCATATGAGGTGCATATATAGCTAACTGAGTAAAGTTGAGGGAATACTGCTTCACGCTAATGCTGCCCTACCTCAAGTTAATAAATTCTAACATTTTGGCCTTCTTCAACTCTAATGGGAAGAATCTATCTAAAAAAGTCATAGCAAACTCTTCCCATTCTACAGGCCTTGCATCAATACCCCTATCTACCTTCCACTGCTTAAACCAAATATGGGCTACATCTTGCAACTGATATGCATCCAACTTAAAACTCTCACTGGATGTCACTCCTATAGTATCCTTTACTTTTTGAACCATATCTAAGAATTCATGTGGACCCTCTTCAGACTTGGATCTCGTGAAAGGAAGAGGATTCATTCGAGTGAAGTCACAAATTCTGGTTATAGAAATATTGGTCACTGGGTTAGGCTGAACAACAACTGGTCATTCATTCTGTGCTATAGAAGTTCTAGAGCGGTGAACGCAACCCTAAATTTTGCATGAGAGACAGACTCATCCTGAGGGTCTTCCTGGACTGGCGGAGGTGTTGGCTAGTTTCCTACTGGTTTTCTGTTATTCTTTTTGGTAGGCATGTTTTGTAAATGGAAGGATAAAATGGATTATAATGAGGGTTTAACTTGATCTCACACTCACTCGCACGATATAAATACTGAAATAAGGAAAACTTTTCCCTAATACCTCGTAGCCTCTTGCCCATAAGTGTGGCGTGCTACACACCCATGCACAAGACTCTACTTGCTGCATCTTTCATATTTCCTAGGATGCTGTCAAACCTTAGGCTCTGATACTAAGTTTGTAATTCCCTAAGAGTACACCCTGGGTGCCACACAGTGCTTACAGTCTTGAGGGACCACAAGATAACCAATGAGCTGGTACCTGCTGGAAGCACTGAATAAGTGAATCATAAATACGAAAGAAAAACTGATATGCCACAAGATTTTAATAACTTAAACAAATACTGAATTATGAATCTGAAGAAATAACTATCTGAGTCTTAACAAATATGAAAATCTGAGAGAAACTGAATCACTAGCTGTCATGTCAACTGAACTTAGAATACTGAATAACTGACTGTATTGTCTAAAAGCCTCTAAACTGAATAACTGTGAGTTCATGGGACAAGCCCCATCTAAATCCAACTAACTACTAGACTTATAGCATGAAATAAAATAATCCGTCCTTTAAATATGAGGACTCACCACTGCTACTACTGAGAGTCTGAGAAGTTAAGCGCTATTCGGGAACTGGGCATCAGAACCTATGATATAATACATGATATCACAAAAGAAAGGTATGTGATTAGTACTTTTAATGTACTGGTATGCTAAATAAGGTAGGATGGCATGCATGGTTTCATGAACAACAATAATAATTGTCTTAATATACATGTAAAACATGAAATACTAAATAGAGGGCATGAAATTTGTAGATACTAAAAATATATGAAATCTGTAAATACTGTGTATGTATGAAAGTTTGAAAATAATGAAGGTACGTGAAATTTGTAGATACTAGAGATGCATGACCAAGCATATATCATGAACTGAATAGAAGTATGTAAACTGAAATACTAAAATAACTGATATTTGTATGCCTTGGTCAAACAACAGTTAGACTGAACTACTGATCTGATTATTGGACAGAGACTTTGGGAGCTATTATCTAACCGACATTTCCTAATCTAAGATAATTGGTGTCAAACCTATAACCCAAGTTTGAAGGGTGTCAATACCGTGCCACGGGTACTAACACTGGCTGTGTGGATTCACTTTATTAATGTACTATCCCGAAGGACTAAGGGTGTCAAGTCTAAACTTATGGGTGACCCCTACGAGATATTCAAGCCTGCACTAACAGGTGACTTCTCATCTCCTATGCTGGCTACATAGTTGTGGACATTTGGGACTTCTACTAGCGACTCTTCCTATCCACCGGGGAAGCTGCCATCCCTATACTCGCTCGGTGCTAAGTCCTACTCCCAACTGAATGACACTGACTTACTGACTATTCTAAGTTTAACTGACTGACCTAGTAATGCTCATAATATGTATTCTGAAGTTATTCTGAAGATACTAAGAAGACACTAAATAAGCAGCTATGGTTTTCGGGTATTCAATACCCCCAGGACTCAAAAGCAATAATAGTGACATGATACTTAAACTTAGAGGACATAACATGAAGGATTTTATCAAACATGTATTCTTTTAGGCATTTTATCAAACATTTGTAGTTCATAGTTTGCTCAAATCATAGGAATGTTAAGGAACTTGTAGTAATAGCATGAATTCAGCATGAATAGTCCTAAATAATGATTAATTCAATGAATGATAACATTAAAATATGGAGAATTGAATAACAACAATAATTTCATCTATACATGGTGTAAAATCATAGTTCATGGAGATTAATGGGTGAAATCATAATTTAAAATAAAAATAACTTGAAAAGATCACAAGTTTGAAATTTAAATCAGATACTTGGACTCCATGAGTGAAAGAAATCCATGGAAGAATATTTAACATACCTTAGTTAATGAATTTGAGAGGATTGATGGTTAGTTCTTGAGATTTGGCCTTGAACTTGAGAGCTAGGATTTTTGTGTTCTTGAAGAGAATGGATCCCCTTTTGAGTAATTTGAGAATAACGGGCATATGATGATGCCCTATTTGTCTTTAATTTCATGTTTAGGATGAGTTTAGGGCAAAGGAAAATGACCAAACAGCCCCTTGGGTATTAAAACACAGAACTGGAAAATAAAAAATCCCAATTTATGGCCCTGGCGCGATGCTCCAGGATCGTGGAGAATCACTAGAAATTTACAACTCGGACCTGGAAGCTTGGTACAATACGGAGCTATTGCAGTAAACCTTTGGAATGCCATTTTGACCACCTTCATGATGCGCCATTATCGTGGAGGCTCACTGGAAATTGCCTAATATGAAATGGGACATCACCGGGATGCGGTGAAATCATAGAGTCTCATTGAATTTTGACCATTGTGATTTAGACTGGCTCCACGATGCGCTAGTGAGCAAAATGACGGTGTTTAACGAATGAAACTTAAAATCGCCATAACTTCTTACCCGGTAATTGGATTTGGGTGAATTTTATATCGTTGGAAAGATAATTAAATTTTCTACACAATTAAAGGCTCTAAACTTATAACTAATGATTATTTAGAAAATATTATATATGAATACTTATGTATTAGGACTTATTTCATGCTAGGAAAATATGGGGTATTACAATATTTGTCCCTTGGATCCCACAAAGGAAGGAGGATTCATTCGAGTGAAGTCCCAAATTTTGGTTGCAGCAGTATTGGCCACTAGGTTAGCCTGAACAACCACTAGAGTGGTGAATGCAACCCTAAATTCTGCGTGAGAGAAATGCTCGTCCAGAGGGTCTTCCTGGATAGGAGGAGGTGTTGACTAGTTTTCTTTTCCTCGTCTGTTATTCTTTTTGGGAGGCATGTTCTGTAAACAAATGGATGAAGTGGATTAGACTAAGATTTTTACTTGATCTCACGCTTACTTGCATTACTTGAATATTGAAAGAAGGAAAACTTTTACTAAGTGCCTTGTAGCCTTTTACTCATAAGTGTGGCGCGCTATACACATATGCATAAGACTCTACTTGACGTGACGTTTAGACTTCCTAGGATACTTTAAAACCTTAGGATTTGATACCAAGTTTGTAACTCCCCTAGAGTACACCTTAGGCATCACACAGTGCTTATAGTCTCGAAGGACCATAAGATAACCCATGAGATGGTACCTGCTAGGAGCACTGAATAACTCAATCATAAACATGGAAGAACAACTGATATGACATAAGGTTTTGATAACTAAACCAAATACTAAATTATGAATATGAAGAAATAACTATCTGAGTTTGAACAAATACAGAAATGTAAGTGAAACTGAATAACTAACTGTCATGTCAACTGAAGTCTGAATACTAAATAACTGACTATATTATGTGAAAGCCTCTAAGCTGAATAACTATTAGTTTATGGGACAGGCCTCAACTAACTCCAACTAACTATTAGACTGAAAGCATGAAATAAAATAATCTATCATTAAAATATAAGGACTCACCACTGCTACTGCTGAGAGTCTGATAATTCTAAGTGCAACCCAGGAACTGGGCATTAGAACCTATGATATAATACATCATAGAAAAAAAAAGGTTTGTGATCCATACTTTGAATATACTGGTATGCTAAATAAGGTAGGCTGGCATGCATGGTTTCATGAATAGGAATAATAATTATCTGAATATAAATATAAAACATGGAATACTAAATAGAGAGCTTGAAATTTGTAGATACTGAATATATGTGAAATCTATAAATACTATGTATGCGTGAAAGTTTGTAAATACTGAAGTTACATAAAATTGGTAGATACTGGAGATGCATGACCAAGCATATAACATGAACTGAATAGAAGTCTGTAAACTGAAATACTGAAATAACAGATATCTATTTGCCTTGGTCAAACAACAATGATACTAAACTATTGATCTAATTATTAGACTAAGACTGTAGGAGCTATCATCTAACCGACAATCCCTAATCTGAGCTAATTGGGGTCCAACCTATAACCCTAGTTGGAAGGGTGTCAATACCATGCCACGAGTACTAATGTTGGCTGTGTGGATCCACTACACTGATGTACTATCTCGAAGGAATAAGTGTGTCAAGCCTAACCAGATGCGTGATGCTTGAGAGATAGTCAAGCCTACACTGACGGGTGTCTTCTCATATCCTATGATGGAAACATAGTTCTAGATTTTAGGGACTGCTTCTAGAGACTCTGCCTTTCTATTGGGGAAGCCTCCATCCCTACACTCGCTCGGTGCTATGTCCTACTCCTAACTGAATGACACTGAGTTACTGACTATTTTGAGTTTAATTGACTGACTTAGCAATGCTCATAATATGTATTCTGAAGTTATTCTGAAGATACTGAGATGAGATTAAATAAGCATCTATGGTTTTTGGTTATTCAATACCCCTAGGACTCAAAAGCAATAATAGTAACATGATAATTAAACTTAAGAGGACATGGCATGAAGGCTTTTATTAAACTTGTATTATTGTAGGGATTTTATCAAACATTTGTAGTTCATAGTTTTGTCAAATAATAGGAATGTTAGGGAACTTGTAGTATTAACATGAATTCAACATGAATTGTATTAAATCATTATTAATTCAATGAATGAGAACATTAAAACATGAAGAATTGAATAACAACAATAATTTCATCTATACATGGTGTAAAATCATAGTTCATCGATATTCATGGGTGAAATCATCATTTAAAATTAAATTAATTTGAAAAGATCACAAGTTTGAAATTTAAATAGGATACTTGGACTCCATGGGTGAAAGGAACCCATGGATGAACACTTAACATACCTGGGTTAATGAATTTGAGAGGATTGATGGTGAGTTCTTGAGAATTGACCTTGAATTTGAGAGCTAGGATTTTTGTGTTCTTGAAGAGAATGGATCCCCTTTTGATTACTTTGAGAATAACTGACCTATGATGCCCTATTAGTCTTTAATTTTGTATTAAGGACAAGTTTAGGGCTTAGGAAAATGTCCAAACAGCCCCTTGGAAATTAAAATGATGACCTGGAAAACTGAAAATCCCGATTTTAGGCCCTGGCGAGATGCGCCAGGATCGTGCAGCCACACTAAAAATTGACGACTAGGACCTTGAATGTTGGCGCGATGCGGAGCTATGGCGGAAATCCTTTGGAATGCCATTTTAGCTACCTTTGCGACGCGCCTTTATCACAGAGGCTCACTGGAAATTGCAAAATATGAATTGGGACATCACTGCAATGCGGTTGAATTGTGGAGTCTCACTAGATTTTGAAAATTGTGATTTAGACTGGCTCCGCGATGCGTTAGTGACCAAAATGAAAGTGTTTAACGAATGAAACTTAAAATTACCATAACTTCGTACTCGGTTATTGGATTTAGGCGAATTTTATATCGTTGGAAAGTTAATTGAATTTTCTATGCAATGACAGGCTCTAAACTGATAAATAATGGGTATTTCAAAAAAAATTTATATGAATGCTCATGTATTAGGACTTAATTCATGCTAGGGAAATAGGGATATTACACAGGAAGTGAGCTTAATTGGTCATTCTGTGTACAATCACCTAAATATTTTCATATTGGTTTCAGGATCTTGAAAGTCCTATAATGAAGTCCATGTTGATCATCTCCCATTTCCATAAAGTCAAACCTATATCCTACGAAGTTTCACCTGGCCTCAAATGCTCCACCTTAACTTATTAGCGGTTCAAACACTTAGACACAAAGTTAGAAATATCTTTTTTCATGTTATTCCACCAGTAAAACTCTTTGAGATCATGATACATTTTAGTGAAGACAGGGTGAACAACATACCTGGAAGTATGAGTTTTTTCAAGAATCCTTTCTCGCAATCCATTCACATCCGGCACACATAACCTACCTTGATAACTCATAATCCCATCACCTTAAATGTCAAATGCCATGACCTTTTGTTGACTAACATTTTCCTTAATATGCATTAAAATGGGGTCTCTGGTCTGCTTTTCCTTAACCTCGGGAAATAGGGATGATTTAGCTACCTCTTGTATAAACACCCTTCCATCTTTAAAGTCTAGAAGTCAAACACCCAAATTAGCAAGACGATGGATATCCTTAACCGTATTCCTCTTTCCTTCTTCCACATGAGAAAGACTGTGCATGGATAACCTACTAAGGTCATCAACCACCACATTGGCCTTACACAGATGATAATGTAGGCTCATTTATTAATACTTCAATAGTTCCAACCACGGCCTCTACCTGAGATTTAGCTCATTTTATGTGGACACATACTACAAACTTTTGTGATTAGTAAAGATGTAAACATGCACTCCATAAAGATAGTGATGCCAGATTTTGAGTGTAAACACCACTGCCACTAACTCTAAATCATAGGTGGGAAAGTGTTTCTCATTCACATTTAATTTTCTAGAAACATAAACTAGAACCTTACTATTATGTATAAGTACACACGTAATTCCTACCCGGGATGCATGACAGTACACAACAAAACCCTCCATACCTTTTGGGAGGGTCAAAATAGGTGCAGTAGTCAACTTGTTCTTTAATTTTTCAAAACTACTCTCATAAGAGTAAGACCACAAAAATTTCACCTTCTTCTGAGTCTATAAAGATTCATAGAAATCTCGACTTAATACCACACTTAGTAGCATGCTTAAAAGATAACTACTTGAAATTTTTCTAAGTGTTAAAAAAGACTTAATCATATTTTAAGTTTTTAAACTTTGATGATTTGAGGGGTTTTGACCATTGATAACGCTCAATCTACAGCTCTCGTAGGAGTGTAAAGCGGTCGTTAGCAAATATAGAACCCAACTGGGTTGGGTATCGATCCCACAGGGAATCGCTTGGTCAAAAAGTAAGTGAAGATTACTAGACTTTTAGTGAAAGTCTCGAAAAAATGGGGGATTCTTGTTGTGCAAGTAATGTAACCCAATAGTAGCTAAAAATGGCAATAGCAAAGTAAAAAGAGAAAGAATGTTTTAGTAAGATGTAAACAATGAGAATTGAGGAGTTGGGGTTATGTCCACCTTCTGAGTTATACGTCTCTATTGACTATGAGTGTGTTGAATTCAGACATGCATGTGCTTATAGAGAATTGTATTCGATGGTAAATCTAGGCGTCTTTCGACCTATTCGAGGATTATTTCACTTTAACTCTTTCGAGCTTAAAGCGTATCTAATGGTACGAATTCTCCAAGAGGTTAATCCAGTTACGGCACTAACTTTTTAATAGGGGATGGGACCCTACTACCTTGACAGTATCTCTTTTCCAGACAGATAACCTTTCCTTCGAACAAGTTAAATGTTATACTGGCGTATTCTTGCGTTTGCAACCACAAAGAATTTAGATTAAGATGAAGAGAATAATGATATAAGCAACATACGTGTCACGAACTCACCAACTCACAGCAATAGATAGTATCTCATTCGGCTTCTATAACCCCAACAGAGAAGTTTAGTTACCCATGAGTGCGAAGGAAATCACAATTGACATTGTTGTTATACCACAATAAAGATTTCACGTTTGTAATGGTGTGGTAGGCGTTAGGCGTAATCCCTTAGCAAGGTAACGTTTCTCTTGTTGCGGAATTTAAGAATAGAAGAAGAAAAATAGAATTAATGGAAGAATATGCAAGAAGATATCAGAAGATGTTTTTGTGGAATGGTGAATGTCTCAAAATCTCTAGTAGAATAGGGTATATATAACACCCATATCCTATTCCTACTAAGCTAATGAAATGCTTAACCAAATCCTACTAAGCTAATGAAATACTTAACCCAATTGTACTAGGTTAATGTATCATTATCCTAATCCTAATAAGCTAATGAAATACTTAACCCAATTGTACTAGGTTAATGTATCATTATCCTAATCCTAATAAATTACTGCTAGTCCCCAAAGTCTTCAGAAATGTTGTTTTAGCCCGGGACAAAATTTCCATGCGCCATCTTTAGTCCTTGGCGTCCAAGATTAGCTTTTCTCCTTTCGTGAAGCTTTCTTTGGCGTCAAGTTATCCATGAAATGCTGAATTCTGCATCATTTATACCTAAAACTTTGCTAATCATGTTCGTTAGCTCACTTACAGGAAAAAGGACTAAAGGTGCATGAAATATATAATTTGTTCTCAAAACTAGGCTAAAATATGGGCATAATATAGTGCTATAGGCGTGTAAATTCGCCTATCATCAACACCCCACACTTGAATCTTTGTTCGTCCTCGAACAAAATATCATGTCCCTCTAAACATTAACTTAGGGTTTCACAGCAACAACACAAAATATTCGTCAAGACAAGAACAACAATTATCGACAAAGAGTAGTTTTTCGATCATTAGTAGAAAAAGTTTAACCTCTAGCATAGACTCGTGATGGTGGTCAACTCATATTCAAAGGTTAAGGCACAAAGAATCGTACACGACTACCTAAAACTCATCAAGCATGTGTGTCTCACAATATATTACCCATAATCACTCACAAGTATAGCATATTTTTCAAACATGGGTATCAAAATATCCTTGCTCTCGCTCTCACAAAGAATTCATATGTAGCAACTGATGACCATAGGCTTGCCCTTAGTGTAATGCTCCACTAAATGTCAGAATGCCAAGCTTAGGATCAACTAGGTCTTTTGATGGTTGTAATGTAGGCTAAGGGACAGGTAGGACTATTTTGGCCAGAAATAGTGACTATGTTCCTAAGCGCTTTAATACATCACATTGTATCATTAACACTTTTCTTTCAAACAACCTTTCTACTTTCGTTTATTCTACCACTCTTTTTTTCCTCTTTTGTTTTTCAATTTTAAACATAACTAACTTTTCAGTTTTCCTTTCCTTTTTCTTTTGATAACATACCTCTTATGATAGCACTTTCTTTTTCATAACTCATTCAAGCACCAATGCATTCTAAAGCATCATACTCACCCAATTTCCTCTTATTTTGTCACATGACTTTTTCACTTTAAAGCACTTAGGAATTTGGATCAAATTATGGTCTTGAAAAAAATGGATTAGGCTTACATACGAGGTTTGTTAAAGAAAATAGGCTAAAGGCTCAAAAGGGTTTAACTAGGATGATGTCCATGGGTAGGTAAAAAGAAGGTAAATAATCATAGGTTGCCAAAGAAATGCCTAAATCATCTCCTAGACTTGCACTCTTTATTTTCGCTTTACATACATACAAGGCAAGTTCTAGCATCAGCCACAAGCACAGAATATACTATTATCTCACACACACAAGGCACATGGTCGACTTTATTGGGAGTAGTATAGACTCTTGACCCAACAGATGAAGGAATTAAACCAAACAATATCACATAGTGAGTCACAATTAGAGCCTAAATGTCTCAATAGTCATGATTTTAGCACAAACTCTTGTCATAATCTCATGCTGCCTATTAGAATATTTTCATGCGAAGCTAAGCTAAAAAAACAATTAACTATAAACAAACCTAAATAAATGCAAATGTGGATGGAGAAGTATAGAATGCAAATACCAGCACCCCACACTTAGACGGGACACACTGTCCTCAGTGGAAGATAAATAAGAAGAACCTGGTTAGTCGGACTTATCCTCAATGCCGGGGGTTATACCCACTTCGTAGGAGTCGTCGTCATCAGAATTCTCCTCCATGTCAGAGTCTGGCATTTGTCGATCATCATCGGTCGGCACGTCGTCATCAAGAGGTTCCTCAAAGTATGTACCTACTCCACACATCTCCCGTGCATGAATATTCATTGGATAGTCATGGTCCAGCTGTTGGAGCTCTGCAGCAATGGGAACACGACCTCCACTCATCATTGTAAACCTCATCATGTCGTACATATGGCGGGAGAAACTCTCATCCCGAGCATGTCTCTCTGCCGTAGTAAGGTTGGTGCCATGTGTTGATTCAGCATCTTTGACCTTTGTGAGGTCAACCTTCTTCGCATTGTGTAGGAGTTTATGGTCAGCTGGTTCCTCTTCGATGTCTTCCTTTCTCAAGATTGCAGTCAACAAATTGCCGAAGCTGAAATGGGACCGCTTGTGTAGCCTAGCCTTCCGCATTGTGGATCGAATGATTGTCCCAATGTTGATAGGGACATTCATCATCAATGTGTATACCAAGCACACTCTATCTCTTGTTATTTTTGTGTATTGCATCCTTGGAATGAGGCAACAGTTTACCATGCACAACCATATCCTTGCTTCCCTATTCAAAGAAGCATATGGGAAAGTGTTGTGTCGACCAGTGTCCTTGTGTCTACTCCAGCGTGCCATGGATCTTGTTCCACAGAGTGTGTGTCGAATTTATCTATAAGGAGGTATGCTATATAGCTCTTTGAATGGTGTTGGATCGACTGAAGGCAAGCCAAGAAAAGAGTTGAAGAAATCCGCATTGAGTTGTAACACTTGGCCCCGAATCTTGACTTCGCTGCCTGTGGTTTTTGGTGACCAGTTGGCATAAAATTCTCTTGTCAAATCAAGATTACATTCTCCCATGTCGCGGAAGATGAAATCCAGATTTAATGCCATGATCTTCGCCAACATGCGCGGCTCCTTCTTCGCTAGGCTTTCCTTGTTTATCAAGTCGACATGAACATATTTTCTTTCCTTGTTGTTCCTATACCATTCTTTGGCTTCCTCCTCAAGAACCCATTTTATTCCAAACATTCGGCGTGGTAATTGCATTGAGGATGATTCTCCTTGCTCCTTGCGGCCTCTTTTCTTGCCCTTTTGGGAAGTGGTAGCCTTCTCCTTGCCTTGTCTCACTTTGGGTGCCATTGTACGTGATTGAAGCCTTTGGAGTTGTTCTTGTGAAGTGGGAGAGCAAAAAGAAAAGTTTTGAGATGATTTGGAGAGTATGTGTGGCTCCTAGGTCAAGTTTTCAATGTGTTTGTGTTTCAAAACTAAGTCTCCTTTATATAGGAAAATAATGGGTTGGGTTTTGACCCATTTAAAATCGGTTTTGGAGACAAAAAGTGACCATAGGCGGCGCCTTTAGCTTTGCCTATGGTGACCATAGGCGGTGCCTAATGCAAAGCCTATGGTGAGCATAGGCGGCGCCTAGTGCAATGCCTTTAGTGACCATAGGCGGCGCCTAATGCATGGCATATGAGATTCAGAGACCAAATTCTTTAGCATAGGCGGTGCCTATGCTATGGCATACTTGAGCATGGGCGGCGCCTATGCTATAGCACACTAGATTCCGAGACCTTGGGCTATAGTATAGGCTTTGCCTTGTTCGTGGCCTAGTTTTACCTAGGCCTAGCCTTGCTCGATGCCTATTTTGTCATGAGCAATGCTCAATCCATAGCCTTATTCATCTTCATGCCTAACTTACCACCTTTACTATGCAATACGTCCAAATCAAAATTTGAAACCGATCTCTTCGTTGAATACCTCTTGCACCTACATTTGCTCAAAACCAATAAAAACGATTAGTACGATGGGTTGCCTCCCACCAAGCGCCTTAGTTTTGTTCGTGGCACGACTCTTATTTTTGGATTTTTATTTATCAAAAACAAAACACGTATTAGAATGAAAGAAAAAATGAAAAACGATAAATGATGGGTTGCCTCCCATCTAGCGCTTGATTTATTGTCGCGGAACGACATAGTTACCTCGAGTACTTAGACTTCATCGAGATAGATGGTGGATCATTTTCTGAATGGATTCAGACGATAATGAGGCTTACTTGTAGGCATGCAATCTTCTTCGAGATGACCCTTGTGCATGCCTATCCCAGGAGGGATACCAATTATATCATCAATAGTCCAACCCATAGCTCTCATGTATCTCTTCAGAGCAGATATGAGAGCCTCTACATGCTGTTTACTTAAATCATCCGCACTCATCAGAAGTATATTTACACTTTCCAAGAACACATACGTTAGATAATCGGGGAGCTCTTTCGATTCTAGCATTGGTGTCTCTTCAAGGGAAGTCTTCGCTTTTGGTGATGGTTGATTCTTAAGATCACAGTCCAGTTGCTTAGGAGTATGGGAATAGGACTCTATTTCTGTTAGATCACCCATAAGTTCTTCATAATCTTCATCGTCCTCATGCTCACCATTCAGTGGGTTGGCAGACAATGGCTCAACAGTAAGCTGTTTCTCTACAGATAATGCTTTCTTATCCTCATGATGAACATCAGCTACAGAGAACACATTCATATCGTTGGGCTGCTTCATTGCTTTGCATATATCAAAGCGGACCACTTCGTCATTCAACCGAAATAAAAGCTCATTAGCTCTCATATCAATAAGAACACTTCCCGTTGCAAGGAAAGGACGTCCCAAGATTATGGGTACTTCAGAATCCACTTCACAATCCAAAATAACAAAGTTTGCTGGAAAGATGAATGAAGAAACCTTTACCAAGACATCACATAGGATACCAACAGGTCGTTTTACCGACCTATCCGCCATGACGAGCCTCATATTGGTTGGAGTAGGATCACCCAACCCCAACTTTTTATAGATAGATAATGGCATCAAATTGATGCTGGCTCCTAAATCACATAATGCTTTGGCAAAATTCAAAGATCCAACGGTGCAAGGAATAGTGAAAGCTCCGGGGTCAGCCTTCTTCTGAACTATTGATCGGGTAGCGATTGCGCTGCAGTGATGGACATCATCTTTCAACTCATAACTTGCTGCCTGCTTCTTTGTCAAAAGATCCTTCATAAATTTCACATACCCCGACATTTGTTCAAGTGCTTCCACCAATGGAACATTAATGGTCAGCTGCTTTAACATAGTGATGAATTTGCTGAACTTCGTATCATCCGCCACCTTCTTTAATCTTTGGGGAAAAGGTGGTGGTGGGTATGGAATTGTTCTCTCCATGGATTTCTTTTCCTCTTTCTTTCATTTTTCAGCTTTTCCAGGCTGCACATCGTGAGGAGTGACGTTAAGGACGTTAGGATCGGCTGCTGCGGCATCTTCCCCTTTCGCCTTATCATTAATTTCCGCTTTTTCATCAACCACCTGCTTGCCTTTTTCTAAAGTTTCCAGCACCTTTCCACTTCGGGTAGTGATGGCCATGCATAACACATCATTCCTTGGGTTTTGCATAGTATCGCTAGGTAAAGTACCAGCCTTTCTTTGATTGAGTGCTGTTGAAAGTTGGCTCAATTGCTGCTCTATTTGCTTGATTGAAGTGGAATGAGAATCAAATAATTGCTTCATAGAGGAAAAATCATTTATTACCTCCGTTACTCCTGCGCTCGTTGCTTCCACTCCTTTCAGTAGTTTAGCCATCATGTCTTCCATACTTCCAGAACTAGATGTGGTGGTGTCACGTCTTCCAGGGGGAACATACAACCACTACTGTCATTCTTGTTCTTCCAACTACCTTGGTCCATGTTTCCAGATTTACCATGATAGTTCCGACCTTGGTTTCCTTGGGTATTGCCTCGGAACCCCCCCTGATTGTTCAAGTAGTAGGCTTCCTCTTCCGAATCAGATTCGTCTTTTCCTTTTGACGCAATAGCTTTCACTTTTTCGGTCTTCCCTGATAATAAATGCTTTGTAAGAAGATCCACTTGTGTTTTCATGTGCACCATATCTTGATCACGTTCTTCTTGTCTTCTTCTTTGGTCTGCAGTCATGCCAATAGATAAAGTGGGGCTTACTACCTCAGAATCCCTGGTATGGCAAGCTCTACTTTGTTTCGTCATACGATCTAGCATATTGCTTGCTTGACCCAAGGTGAGATCCATAAAGGATCCTCCAGCCGCATTATCCACCACTGGTTTAGTTATTGAATTCAGGGCTCTATATAATATCTCCATTAGGTGAACATTAGTCATATGATGGTTTGGGAACCTCGCTAGCTTTGTCTTGAACCTCTCCCATGTTTCATGAAGAGCTTCACTGGGAAGCTGACGAAAGTTGTTGATTTCATCTCTCAATTATGCTCTTTTGGATGGCAGAAAGAATCTTTCTAGGAAAGCGTCTCTCAATTGCCTCCAATTTGTAATAGAATCAGGAGTCAGCCCATTCAACCATAGAGTTGCCTCCCCAGACAGAGACAATGGAAATAAGCGTAATCGAATTGCATTCTGACCAACACCAGGATTGTCAAACGACTTGCATGCAGAAATAAAGTTGATGAGATGCATATTCGGATCATCGCCTGCTAGTCCACCAAATAATCCCTTGAGTTGCAATAACTGAATCATGGTGCTTGTGATGTTGAACTTGGCTCCAGGTGCCAATGGTGGAGGAATAATGGCTCTTATGGCTCCAGCTCCATCAAGATCATCATCATCATCGTCGAAAGCTGGCTGCATAGCTTGGCATTCAGGCCTAAACCTAGCTTGACGATCCCTTCTATTGGCAGGTGTTGCGATCTCAGCGGCATGCCTAGGGTTTAGTAGCTCGTCATCACCTAGATCTTCATCGTCAGGATTTGTTGCTCGCCCAGGGTTATCAATATTCTGTTGATGCACTTGAGCGGCGGCTAGCGCAGCTAGTCCCGCCTGTTCCTATTGAGCAGCCATCCTTTCAATTGCGTGTTGTGCCTCCATTCTGCGAATACGTTGTGGTTCAGGATTGATAGGTAATAACGGTTGACCAGAACTTCGGGTATGGGGCATGCACTGAATAAAAACCTGCAGTAAGCAAAAACAAAAACTAAAAGTAAAAGTATGAGAATCTTTGACCAAAGGGTCTAGTAATTATTACGAACTTAATTGACATTTGTATTCCCCGGCAACGGCGCCAATTTTTTATAACGCTCAATCTACAGCTCTCGTAGGAGTGTAAAGCGGTCGTTAGCAAATATAGAACCCAACTGGGTTGGGTATCGATCCCACAGGGAATAGCTTAGTCAACAAGTAAGTGAAGATTACTAGACTTTTAGTGAAAGTCTCGAAAAAAGGGGGGATTCTTGTTGTGCAAGTAATGTAACCAAATAGTAGCTAAAAACGGCAATAACAAAGTAAAAAGATAAAGAATGTTTTAGTAAGATGTAAATAATGAGAATTGAGGAGTTGGGGTTATGTCCACCTTCTGAGTTATACGTCTCTATTGACTATGAGTGTGTTGAATTCAGACATGCATGTGCTTATAGAGAATTGTATTCGATGGTAAATCCCGGCGTCTTTCGACCTATTCGAGGATTATTTCACTTTAACTCTTTCGAGCTTAAAGCGTATCTAACGGTACGAATTCTCCAAGAGGTTAATCTAGTTACGACACTAACTTTTTAATAGGGGATGGGACCCTACTACCTTGACATTATCTCTTTTCCAGACAGATAACCTTTCTTTCGAACAAGTTAAATGTTATACTGGCGTATTCTTGCGTTTGCAACCACAAAGAATTTAGATTAAGATGAAGAGAATAATGATATAAGCAACATACGTGTCACGAACTCACCAACTCACAGCAATAGATAGTATCTCATTCGGCTTCTATAACCCCAACAGAGAAGTTTAGTTACCCATGAGTGCGAAGGAAATCACAATTGACATTGTTGTTATACCACAATAAAGATTTCACGTTTGTAATGGTGTGGTAGGCGTTAGGAGTAATCCCTTAGCAAGGTAACGTTTCTCTTGTTGCGGAATTTAAGAATAGAAGAAGAAAAATAGAATTAATGGAAGAATATGTAAGAAGATGTCAGAAGATGTTTTTGTGGAATGGTGAATGTCTCAAAATCACTAGTAGAATAGGGTATTTATAACACCCATATCCTATTCCTACTAAGCTAATGAAATGCTTAACCAAATCCTACTAAGCTAATGAAATACTTAACCCAATTGTACTAGGTTAATGTATAATTATCCTAATCCTAATAAGCTAATGAAATACTTAACCCAATTGTACTAGGTTAATGTATCATTATCCTAATCCTAATAAATTACTGCTAGTCCCCAAAGTCTTCAGAAATGTTGTTTTAGCCCGGGACAGAATTTCCATGCGCCATCTTTAGTCCTTGGCGTCCAAGATTAGCTTTTCTCCTTTCGTGAAGCTTTCTTTGGCATCAAGTTATCCATGAAATGCTGAATTCTGCATCATTTATACCTGAAACTTTGCTAATCATGTTCGTTAGCTCACTTACAGGAAAAAGGACTAAAAGTGCATGAAATATATAATTTATTCTCAAAACTAGGCTAAAATATGGGCAAAATATAGTGCTATAGGCGTGTAAATTCACCTATCATCAACCATTATTTCGAAAAGTATGTCATATAGATCATTTTGATGAAAGTGTATGAATTGTGTGGAATCTTTTAGTGGAAATATAATTATAACCCTCATGTATATGCATTTATAATTTGGAAGGTTTAATTGAGAGTATGAATAATGAATTCCCTATCTTGTTACGAATTATGGGTTCTATTTGCTTTGTGAATGATTTTTAATGCATGAAACTAAAGTTTGAAATTAAGTTTCCTAACATCATGGTATTGACATGTTTTATGAGATTATAAGGGGGGGTTTTCTTACCATAACTATCTTCATTGTATTTAAAACAAAAATTGCATGCTAATGAATAATTGACATGGCCACCACATGTTTGAGTATTGGGAAAATTGACAATTTGCATAAAGATTTCATGAGGTTTCAAAATGATGACTCTCTTGTGATGTTATAATACTTTGGTGGTCATTTACATGGTTTGAATGAGACGGGCTATGAAATTGATAGGATATGAATGTCTTGCAAGTCTGTGTATGACGATACCTAGTAATCATATGCCCCTATGGGTTTTTAAGCATCGAATGATTTTATATATGAAGAATGTTGTTTAAAGAAATAAAAATTAGGCCTAAAGAGAGGTAGATGGTTACCGAAAAAGGAGTTTGAGTGTAACGTCTCATCGCTGGAAACCGAGTTTGCCGATTCGGGTGATATGATTGGCTAATGCCAATGTATACTTATACTTGAGACATAGGTATACTAGAATAGTTATTAGGACTCTAATCTTTGTGGCACACTTGGATTGGGGGATTGGCCGCTGAGTCTAGAGCGAATTCTATATAGCATGTGGGATTGTAGAAATATAGGGAGTACCATCTATCTCAGGTTTAAGATAAAGCGTGAGTCTTGATTTCAAGAAAGCATTCAAAAAATTCTAAATTATGCCCATGCATTTTACTGATTTTATGTGTAATGTTTTCTAAAATGCCCTCATCTATGTTATGAAATAAAAATGTTATTTTTGGATTGTTTCACATACCAGTATAATTGTATAGACCCCCTATATTTTAGGATTTGAGTCTCCCTTATTTCAAAAGGCCTAATTATAAGTTATTGTTATTTTATTTGATTTATGGTCTGACTGGGGGCCTTGTCCCAGTTTTTAGACATATGTTGGTTCTCATATTGTTAGAGATTTCGTAGAAAGGTGTCATATGTTTTGAATGTTAAGAATTTCCTTCAAATTGTTCAAGTGATTTATGAGATTAACCATGGTTCCGTTTTGTTATGTTTTCTGCAATTCTTATATTGTATGAATATTGTGTATGACTGCCAGACAGAAAGAGGCGCCCGTTCCTTCATGATTTGGGATGCTCATCATGGCTAGGACCTCGGATCAGGTCATGACAAACTTGGTATCAAATCAGATTCATAGTTCCAGGGTGTCTACAAAATTGAGTCAGGTAGAGTCCTGTTTATAGGTGTGTAGTGTGCCACACTTATAAGAAAGAGGATATAAGGCGTTTACGAATGTCTCTCTTCTTTTCATGATTTATTTCATGCTATAAAGTTTGTATGTCATCTAATCAATGATTTCCTATATTGTAGAAAGTTACCATGCCTCCCCTTAGATCCAACGAACAAAATGCTCAGGATGAGGATCTACGCCCTACCCATGGGATGTAGACTCGTAATAGAGCTCGTACTCCAAAGTTTGTTACTACTCTGAGATTCCCTTATGTTCAGACTAGTCCTCCTCAGGCTCCTCGATCTGAGGCCAATCGTACTCAGAACACCCAGAGAGAGGTATCCAATGTTGAGTTCTAGCAATCTATGCATATAATATCTTAATTAGTGGCTTCTCAGGCCCGACGATCTGAAAATGTAGGGTCTGTTTTTTATTCATCTGAGATTACATGGGTTGGTCAATTCATGATAATGAACCCACCTATTTTTATGGGTACAAAGGTTGAGAATGATCTAAAAGGTTAATCGATGAACTTGGGAAATTCTTTAGGGTTATATATGTGAATGAGGTTTTTGGGGTTGAGCTGGCAGCCTATCAGTTGAAGGATGTGGCCAATAAGTGATATAATGAATTGGAGGATTCGAAGGGTAGTGATGTTGACTGTTCTATGTGGGGTGAGTTTGTGGAAGTTTTTCTGAATCATTTCTTTTATCAGAAATTAAGAAAATGAAAGGCCAAAGAATTTATGAGTTGTAAAAAGGAAAAATAAGTGTTAAGGACTACACATTGAAGTTCACCCAACTGTCTCAATATGCTCTAGAGTTGGAAGGTAACATGAGATCTCGCTTGCGGAAGTTTGCATCCAGTCTCTCAGATGATCTGGTGTTGGAATGCAAGGGAGCGATGTTGAATAAAGATATGGATTTCTCCAGGTTGTCTGTCTATATGAAAAATTTTGAAGAACAGAAGAAAAGGCTAGAGGAGGCAAGGGAGAAAGACAAGAACACCAAGAGGACTAAATCTACAGACTAGAATAACAGTAAGTACTTAGGTGGTAACAATTGGGGTAATATGTGGTCAAAGAAAAAGTTTTGGAGTAATGCTAAGTCTTCACCAGCACCCCAGTGCCCATACCTCTAGTTGATCAGTGATTTTAGAATTTTCAGCCTAACAGTGGAGCGGGAGTATAGGGTACTCAGTCCTAGAGAAGTGTGGCCCAACCATTTAGGCCATATCCACGTTGCAGAAATTGTGGGAGTAACATCTTGAAAGGTGTATCTATGGTGAGCACGTGTGTTATACTTGCAGTCAGTCAAGTCATTTAATGAAGGACTTCCCCCACTATCAGGGGAAATATTGGGGGCGCTAAGTCCCACTCTAATTCTCTGGCCCCACCACCACCCAAAGGTATTACTTCAGCTACTGGAGGCGGTCAGAATTGATTATATGCCTTATCTAATTAGCAGGATACAGAGTCTTCACCAGATGTTGTCACGGGTACATTACAAATTTTCTCCCGTAGTATGTATGTATTGCTTCACCCAGGGTCTACCTTTTCTTATGTGACCCCATATGTAGCCATTAGCTTTGGTTTTGAGCCTGAAATTATTCTGGAACCTTTCTCTATTTCCACCCCTGTTGATGACTCCATTATTACAAGAAAGGTGTATAGAAATTGTGTTGTGTCCATTTGTAATCATGATACTATGGCGGATCTTGTAGAGCTTGGTATGATTGACTTTGATGCTATTTTAGGAATGGACTGAATCTATTCATGCTATGCCACATTAGACTGTAGAACCTAAAA
Source organism: Capsicum pubescens (assembly GCA_030864215.1). Classification (NCBI taxonomy): domain Eukaryota; kingdom Viridiplantae; phylum Streptophyta; class Magnoliopsida; order Solanales; family Solanaceae; genus Capsicum; species Capsicum pubescens. Next base: position 380,783,728 of record CM061548.1, on the reverse strand, counting down.
AGTTACTTTCTCCTACACTATTATCAGGGCAAGGCCAATGTGGTGGCCAATGCCCTCAACATATTGTCAATGGGTAGTCTTTCTCATATGGAGAAAGGGTCGAGAGAGATGGTGAAAGATATTCACCGACTTAAAAATTTAGGAGTTCAACTTTTGGATTCTAAGAATGGGAGAGTGTTTGTTCATGAGATAGCTAAATCCTCCTTATGTGATAAAGTTAAGGGAAAATAGGTCAAAGACCCTATCTTGATGAAGTTTAAGAAAGATGTCGGTCAATAAAAGGTGATGGCATTTGAAAGTGGAGGTGATCGGATTTGAAGTATCAGGGAAGGCTATGTGTACCAAACATGGATGGTTTGCGATAAAAAATTCTTGATGAAGCTCACTCTTCGAGTTATGTTGTTCAGCCAAGCTCTACAAAAATGTATCATTGCCTTAAGACTATTTATTGGTGGAATAATATAAAAAGAGATGTTTCTAACTTTGTTTCAAAATGTTTGAACTGTCAACAAGTCAAGGTAGAGCATTTGAGACCAGGTGGTACTTTTCAAAAGATAGTTTTTCCTGTATAGAAGTGGGAGATGATTAATAAAGACTTTATTATGGGGCTTCCAAAGTCCCAGAACAAATATGACTCCATTTGGGTGATTGTAGACTGAATGACCAAATCCGCTCATTTTCTTCCAGTACAGACGAATTATTCAGGGGATGACTATGCTATGTTGTAAATTAGAGAGATAGTGCATTTGCATGGGGCTCCTGTGTCTATTATATCTGATCGAGGTATGCAATTCTCTTCGCAGTTTTGGTGGTCCTTTCAAAGGGGTTTAGGAACCCAAGTGAACTTGAGTACCTCCTTCCACCCTCAGAATGATGGGCAAGATGAATGAACCATTCTGACCCTTGAGGATATATTGATGCCCTGCGTGATTAACTTCAAAGTTAGTTGGGTGGATCATTTGTTGTTGATAGAATTTGCTTACAACAATATCTACAATTACAGTATTCAGATGGCTCATTTTCAAGCGCTTTATGGGAGGAGATATATATTACCAATCGGGTGGTATGAAGTGGGTCAAACTCAATTGTTTGGACATGACCTTGTTTATCAAGAAATGGAGAATGTGAAGATTATTAAGGAACGACTTAAGACAACTCAGAGTCTCCAAAAATATTATGCCGATATTAGGAGGAGAGATTTAGAATTCGAGATTAATGATTGGGTTTTTCTAAATGTCTCCCTTATGAAGGGAGTCTGGGACTTAGAAGGAAATGGAAGATCAGTCCTCATTACAAAGGACCATATTAGATAGTGAAAAGGATAGGTGAGGTTGCTTACGAGGAAGATTTGCCCGTAAGTTTGGCTTCCGTACATCCATTATTCCATGTATCCATATTAAAAAGTGCATTGTAGATCATTCCCTAGTGTTTCCTATAGAGGAGATCAATGTGAAAGATTCCTTGTCATATAAATAAGAACCTATTGCCATTTTGGATCTTAAATTTTGGAAGCTGAGAAGTAAGAAGATAGTTTCAATTAAGGTGTTGTAAAAGAATTTAAAAGAGGAGGAACTTGGGAGTAAGAATATGACATGTGAACTAGATATCCAAACCACTTTAAGACAGTGGATGATGACATAGAACGTATGAATCACATACTACCCATTCCATCTTTTCGTTACTGTGCTTGAAATTGTGATTATCTGTGTCCTAAGTCATTATTTGGGGATGACTGGTCCCAAGGGGGGATAATGTAACGCCCCGTAGAAATCTTGACTTAATACCACTCTTAGTAGTATTCTTAAAGAGCTAACAACATGAAATTTTCCTAAGTGTTAAAAATGACTTAGTAACATTTGAAGCTTCTAAACTTTGATGATTTTATTTTCGACTTTCCCATCCTTAGAATAATGATTTTTATGTTGATTCATTATTAGTGGTGTCAAAGGTACATCACGGGAAAGTTTTGAAATTTTGGGACAAGCATAAGGGCATGTTTGGAAGTCCAAAATAGTAGTTGCCCGTGATTAGCATGCAGTGCACAGTCCAGTCCACACCTGAGGGAGCCCGCGACAGAGCATACGGTGTACACTCTATTTTGGTTCTCCAGAGTATGCGACATATGCTCTATTGCATACTCCCTTATTTTCCAGCTTCAGATTCTGCGTATTTGAGGGAAATAACTCTGTTTACCTCACCCAAAAATTATCCAAAACACAAGATTAAAGCTTTCAAAAAGCAATTTTTACATCGTTAGTCTCTTTTCCTCTTCAAGAAAACCCTAGAGGACCAAAGATAAAGAATCAAGCTTTTAAGTCAAGATTTCCAAGAAAAAGATCAAGATTCGGGTTCTATCCTTCGAACTTAGTAATCTAAGGTATGTGAAACTATCCTTAAACTCCATGGGCATGGATTTTATCATTTTATCAAGCATAATGATTTACAATAATGTTACGAATGAAGGGTTTGTGAGCATTATTTCAAAAAGCATGTCATATAGATCGTTTTGATGATAGATGGCTGGGACATGCCTCTAACTATCACTAATTACATATAAAGAAATACAATATAGTACATGAATTACAACTGACTGGAGTCCCCAAAATAGGAGAACACATCACCTGCTGGGTGGAAGTTGCAATTGTCTAATTATGATGTGTAGGCTATAGTTGGTACCTATATTGTGAGATAATGTAGCACATAGACATATATTTGGATCAGTACTTTGAAATGTACTGAGTAAGTGTGGATGAATGTAATACGTAAAATTGAATAGGTACACAATCTTAAAAACATGCATGCTAAGTGTTAGTAGAATGACTAAGAGACTGAGATAAACTGGAAGCTGAAGTATCTTAAAACATGCGTAACAAATATAATCTGATAAGTGGTGAATCACTACACTTAATTTCTTAAAACTTTACTTTTGTAGAATGAATAAAACTGAACTGAACTGAGGATCATGTATGGATACTAGGTCTGAAACTATTTGATAGAAACTGACACAAAATCATGCATATTTGAACTTAAATATTAACCAACATAACTCGAGGATCTGAATATACAACTATACTTAGCATGAATGCATGATCATATAATATCTGAGAATGCGAGACCAAGCATAAACATGTTTCAAAGATAATCTGAGATCTGAAAGACTGAAAGTTGTATAACTAAATACTGTATTGAATACACTTGGTCAAGAAAACCTAAATTGAATACACTGAATACTGTACTAATACTATGAAAGGTATCATGTAACAGACATGCCCCAATCTGGGCTAATTAGGGTCTAGCATGTAACCCCAGTTGGAAGGGTGTTAGTACCATGCCACGGCTATTTAATACTAGCTGTGTGGATCCACTAAACTAGTGTCCCGAAGGAATATGGTGTCAAGCCTAAAATTATGGGTGACCCTTGAGAAGAAGTCAAGCCTAAACTGATTGTGACCTCGTAGATCCTACGCTCGCTACGTAGTTATGGAATACAGGGACTGTTACTAACGAATCTGACCTAATTGATGGGAAGCCTCCATCCCTACATTCACTCGGTACTAAATTCTATTCCCAACTGAACTGACATTGAAATCATGAACTGGTGCATGCACTGAAGACTGATATGCTCAAACATGGTGTTTTGAAAATTGATAGTACATGCATAATCTGAAGTAACCATGAACTTGTAAACTGAGGTATTTAACATTAAATAATACCGGTGGCTTCGTGATAAAAATGATAATCTGAGTATGGGGATAAAATCATGGTTCTGACTGACTTGTTACTTCAAAATCTGAAATCATATAATTCACATAGGTATCGGGTGTTCATAACCCCCCAGCACTGAATGATTCATAAAATATAATATCATGCTTGAAATACCGTAATATGTAATCATGGTTCAAATATCCAAATCATATATATTTTATCAAACATATGAAAATCATGAACTCGAACATGAGAATGTCTAAAAGCATGAGGAAACAACATGACTTCATGGGTAAATTCATAGTTTGGGGATTTATCCTGAGACCAATTGAACGTGACATGGAAAATTAAAACTTGAAGCATTGGATAACATAACTTATCCATGAAATCATACTTGGACATGAATTGAGTTCAAATCACTAAGGAAAAGCATAAAATAAACTCATCTTGAACATATGCATCTTCATAATAAAAGAAATCTCATCTTTTTAATCAAAGAATGGTTTTTGGGCTCCATGGGTGAAAGGGATCCTTGAATAAACTCCCACATACTTTAATTAGATGAATTCTTAAAGAAATCTTGAAATTGAAGAATGAATCCTGTAGACACGTGATTTTTGAACCTACCCGAATTTTAACCAATTTTTTGGCATTAAATATTTATATTTTTTTTGATATTTATTAAAATATTATTTTATTTTTTAGTAAATTTTAGAGGAAAATAAACAAATAATTAAATTTAGATTTTTTGGGATATTTTTATTTTTATTTTATTTTTAGTTTTGTTTTCTATAATACGAAAATTCAAAAAATATATATTTTTCTTTAATTTTAATAAACAAGCTAGTGGTCTTATTACTCACTTACTTATAGTATTTTATTTTTTATAAACTTTTATTGTATTTTTTAAATAAAAAATAATTAGTTAATATTATTTTATTCTTATTATTATTTTATTTTATATATTTTAAATAAATAAATAAAACTTTCTTCTTATCCTAAAGAAAACTACACCAACCACCCCCACCTTTTCCTCAACCCCCTCAACTCCCTCAACCACCCACATCACACCCCTATATAACATACACACACTACAACACACGGACAAGAGAGGATAAAATAAAATAAAAAAAAAGAACATTGGAGAGAAAACCACAGATAAAAAAAAGGGACAACAATTGTAGACACAAACGACAAGAGACAAAGAAACCGTGAGAAAACAAGAAAAAAAAAAAAGAAGAAGCGAACATAGTTAAAGGGAAAAAGTGTAAAAAAAAAAACAGTGACTCAGTGAGAAAAAAAAAGAAGTAAAGAGTGATAAGTCGAGTTCGGAGCTTCCATTCGAGTTTTTGGTATGAAGTAAAAGCTTTTTTTGTTTGGTTTAGTTCGTCATACAAGTTCTTATTCAATCCTTATACTATTATTTTTATGGTGAATCGAAGTATGAATGAACACTTTTATATTATTCAGTACATGTATTTATTACTTTTATATGATTCGTAATCCATTGCTTTATTTATAAATAGATTGTGGATTCGAAATAATATTGATCAGATTAGATTCGCACTTTGAATGAGATAATTTTAAAGCAATTAACACTTAAAAGTGTAAAGTTATTTGTCTAGTTAGCGTGCAAATTATTGTATAGACCATGCATGCATGCAAAAATAGAAAATAATTAATAAGTTTGAGAAAAAAAAAAGAAGAAGGAAAAATACACACAAAAAAAGGGAAACAGAATGTTTGAAAATAAGAAAAACGGGCTCATTTATTTTTTTTATTTGGGGTACTAACGATTTGAAGAAGTATAGGAGTTGGGAAAATAGTGATGATCAGACTTACAAATAGAAAAATAATAATACTAGTTCTTTTTTTGTTTATTTGATATCTTCGTTATACTAGTTTTGTTAAATGTAACTTTACTAGTAATTAACTTTGTTACGTGGTCACGTAAATTTGACTTTAAGTAGTCATATTAAGTTATATATTAATTTGTTCGCCAAGTGAAAGATTAATCCTATTTCATTGTTTATTTTTTATTTTTTATTAAAAAGTTTATATATATATATTTAATAATAGTAATAATAATAGATATGTATATTCTCCTGGCCTAAACCAATTTTTTTATCTCATTAATAATTAACTAATTAACTAATGTGAGAATGAGCGAGATGGGATGCGGATCTATTCTAAACCCCATCGTATAAAAGAAAAGAAAAGAGAGGAAAAAATCATTTGTGAGGGAGTGAGGCAAGTGGTGGAATAATCCAAAACTCGTTGTAAATAAAGGGTGAAAAAAGAATAGAAAATAAATAAGAAAAATTATCTCGAGTTTAGAAGAGATGAAACAAATGTCTTTTAATTCTAGATAAGCTTTAGGCATGTTTAATATATTTGTCTCGATTAAGAATGTGACGTACGCATATTTCAGGGATGTTTAAAATAATTCTAGGATGCAATAATGCACCTTGGCTAAGATCGTTCTAAAATTGATTTTCACTAGTTTAATATAAGAGGTATAGACAGATACTAGATATTAAAAATAAGCGAATTGAGGCCAACAAACATAATTTATTCAAAATAGTTAAACCTAAGTATAAGTTGATAAAAATGACAGTGCTTGAACTACGGGACTCGAGGGGTGCCTCACACCTTCCCTCGGTCAACAGAATTCCTTATCGGGTCTTCTGTTTTTACAGACCCAAATAAAGAGTCATTTTCATTTGACTAGGGATTCAATAAGGTGACTTGAAACACCATAACTCAATTTCAAGTGGCGACTCTGTAAATAAAATACTCCCTATTCAAAATCACCACTTTAATAGGAAAAACCCTTTGACTTCGAACTCTTCGGGCTGAAAAGGGGTGTGACATCTCAAGGGTGAAAAAAGAATATAAATAAATAAGAAAAATTATCTCGAGTCTACAAGAGACGAAACAAATGTCTTTTAACGCTAGATAAGCTTTAGGCACGTTTAATATATTTGTCTTGATTAAGAATGAGACGTACGCATCTTTTTGAGACGTTTAAAATAATTCTAGAATGAAATAATGCACCTTGGCTAAGATCGTTCAAAAATTGATTTCCAATAGTTTAATACAAGAGGTATAGACTGATACAAGACATTAAAAATAAGCCAATTGAGGCCAGCAAACATAATATATTCAAAATAGTTAAAGCTAAGTATAAGTTGATTAAAAAGACAATTCTTGAACAACGGGACTAGAGTGGGCCTCACAACATCCACTCGGTCAGCAAAATTTCATGCTCGATCTTCTGTTTTTGCAGATCAAAATAAAGAGTCATTTCCTTTTGACTAGGGATTCAATAAGATGACTTGAAACACCATAACTTAATTCCAAGTGGTGACTCTCTAAATAAAATAATCCCTATTCAAAATCGCCACTTTAATAGAAAAAACCCTTCGACTTCAAACCCTTTGAGCGGAAAAAGGGTGTGACATCTCTTGCAACTCCGCTGGGGATTAACTAGAATTCAAAATTTTAATATTGACTTATACTTTCTTTAATTATTGTTGATATTATGTTTGTTGGACTAATGTGCTACTTGTTTCTCATTTATTGTTTTGATAGTGTTGAATTGTATTATAAATTATCTTCTCTTACGCACCTCCTCTGAGTCTCTAAAATAGGATAGAAGGAATGCAACGCATGCATCCTACCTTATTTTTGAGATAGACGGAGTGTCAAGGAACCTATTGAAGGATTATTAGTCACACATGTTAGGTGGGGTTCGGATCGGCACTGAAGGCAGAGTAGCACTGCTATCGAACAAGTTGTCCCTCCTCGGCTCTTGTGTCCGCTTGGGTAAGCCTGTTTAGACACCTATCCCTATTAGTTCAAACTTAGAAGAATTGAAACTGAGAATCTGGTTATCCCTATTAGGTTCTGCTTTATTTGCATCATGTGCATTTGACTTAGCGGGACTCAGCATAGGGGTCGGGTTTGTCTAGGACAGGTGTCTCATTTTATAATGACCAACATGTGCATACTATGTTCTCTTTGACATTTATTTGGAAGGCCATTTGGTTGTTTACCGGCTTTAGGTAACTTGGTAAAATGAAAGAGAGTATATTGTCCTCAAATTTAACAAATTATTTTTTCAAGGAAATTAAAAATATATACAGTTTTTAAGGTCTCCATGAGCTACGAGGATCTGATTTTCACTATTTAGCGGAATACGTAGGAAGCCATAATCTGGTTCGGTGATATTCTTAAGAAAAGTTTTGAAAATATTAAACCCTGACCCATTCATTATTACCAAAGTAAAAATAGTATTTAGGTTGTTGGTTTTTGGATAAATTGACATTTCGTTGATACAACACCAGGTCCAAAGAACATACAAGATGACCCACAAAAAATAGTATAGGGTTTGAGATGAGTTGGTGTAGACTATTAGAAATGAGGAATAAGAATAAATGGCATGGAAAGTGAGAAATTTGGAGCAAAATATGAGAAACATGCTAGTACTGGGAGAGAAAAAGAGAGTTCTTTACAAGGATTTGTACATGTTTAACAAATACACTTGCCTTTAGAGTGTAAAACACACAAGTTGAACATGTACGAGGGCCATGACGATCCTTTGGATCATCTGAAAAGGTTTTGTAATCAATTAAGAGGAGTAGGAGGAAAGAAAAACTATTGACAGCTTACTTTGGTGAGAGTTTGATGGTGATAAATTTAGAATGGTGTGGTAAAAAATGGATGCATTCACACAGTAGACAATATATCCGACCACTAAAGAGGTACTCAAAAATCACAAAACAATCTAACTTCCTCAAGTACTTGTATTAATCCTAATTATCTACAAAATATGCTACAACAACAACCTACCCTTCACCCTCAACTTAAAATCAAAAATAAACTACTCTAAGGGTTATGGTATACCTGAAGGCAATCAAGCACATGGATCCTGGGTCTCCGACCCAGCTACTGCATCATCTGTTGTCTTCTCTCCATCGAGAGCATCTATCTTTGTAGTAACTAGAGCCCTGCTAGATGAGGCACCTGCAGCCCTACCTCGAATGGCTGCCTCCCATTTCTCGTTATAAACTAAGGACTCAATTTTTGCCCTTTTCACCTCATCCTTCTCCTTCTTATTTCTTGCCCTATTCTTTATTTTTCTCTTTTCATCTGTATCGAGCCTCTCTCTCTTTCTGTTACCTTTCTTCTTATTTTTTTTCTTTTTCTTTGGTGAGTCTCCAGTGAGGTCAAGCATTGGAATTTCTTCCTCAGATTCATGCATGGCCTTACCTATTGGCATCAAAAATTGGTGTTGCTGCAATACCCTGATATCTGTCTTTACCTTGTACAATGCTGCTCTAAATCTAGCAAGATCAACCCCTGACATTTCTTTTTCCCGCGCATCAAATCGGTTCTCTAAATCTGCAACACGCTCAGGAAAAGTCACAAAAGGATCAAGGGCAGCCTTGATTCTCTTGTCCACTGCAGCAGCAAACATTTTGGCAAAAGTATGTAGTTGTGCCTCACACTACTTGGCTTGTTTAGACAGTTTTCGGATATCGACTAGATGAAATGCAAAACCTGTTGCTGATGTAGGAACTGAAGGTCTGGCTTCGGTATCAGGAACTTGTCTTTCCTGTGCTGAAGAAGTTGGATACACAGGCTCAGAATCTTGCACTTCCACATAAGGTGCTGCACCGGCATCTGTAACTGGAGGGTTTACTGCTACCTCTGCACCTCTATCAAGTCTCAATCCTGGCAGATTTTTATCAAACCGTATGGGGTTGTGAGTCTTTTGGATAGGAATACCATCATCAACCTCTGCAATCTTTGGCACATTAGCATCTCAGCACAACTCTCTGATAAGACAGGGAAAAGGGTAAGCAGTGTCGGTTCTCGACATTCTAATCTTCATCTCATTAGGAATGATTTACCTAAAATTTAGAGGAAGGTTCTATACCATGCTCGCCACTAGAATAGATCGGTCATCACCCAAAATATTATCTCCATCAATGGTCATCAGCCAGACACGCACTATACCCCACCAAAACTTTGCCTCTTGAGTCAAAGAGGACTTGCAAATTCTTTCATTTGGGTTTGTTACCCATGCAGGTTCTCCTTCAGCTATGATGTTGGACAACAACGGATGTTGTTTTTCCCTGTTTCTAATCTTAGCATAGACTAATGGTGTGGTGTCTTGAAGAGTGAAGTTTTGACCATGCAAGAACTTGTTGATGGTTCTGATTGAGACATCAACCCTTACGCCCCTCACCTGCACTCTATCGAATAGGGGCCGGTCTGCTACTCTTTTACCTGGCTTGCACATGTTTTCCAACTGAGCCTGGTAGTTTGCATAGAACTCCCAAACTAGTGCAGGACAAAATGAACCTCCTCCTTTTGTGGTCCGTCGCAAGCCATACTCTTGGAACTTTTGTTTCACTTCAGGGTACTTGCTGAACCCTCTGGTGATAATCATCTTTTCTTCCTGAATTGGCCTCTTGTCACTCTTTCTATCAGTTTTGTGGAGCCCAGCGATGAAGATGCTCTCTTTCCTGGGAATTTTCCACCTAGCATTATCTCGAACTTTTGGGATCTTATATTTGATAAGTATTTCCCTAGATGGAGACTCTTCATCATTTTTTGCTTAGTGGACAGGGATCCAGATGTTTTTCCCTCAGACTCGGACTCCTCATACCCTTCCTTCTCCTCTTCTTTAGATACGGCATGGTCAGACTCATGTCGTTCAGAACCCTCTTTCTCAGTGGCAGTATGTTCAGAAGTTGCACTTTTTGGTTATGTTGTAGTCTCAGTATCATCACTATCCTCCACTTCAATGGGTGGAGGTGGCGAAGGTTTCTTCGAACTTTACTTAACAGGGGTTCTTCCTCCTCGTAATCAAATTCCTCATCGATGATCTTACAACATACACTTTCTTTGGTTGATTTCTTTGGTGTTTTGGGGCTCTTTCTTTTTGGTGTAATTTTATGGTTCCTGTAGTAGTAGAAAAACCATTGGTTAGTCCACAAGAGAACAAACACAAACACATTAATCATTTTGATTTATTCATGCTTCAGGTTCCAGGTGTGACGATAATTCTTGATAAGCCATCACGACTGTGATAGCTTATCACAATGGTCGTCAACCTTAGAAAGTACTTTCAAAATTTTAACAACTTTTGATGACATTCCTGATAAGCTGTCCCAATTGTGATAGCCTATCATGAATGTCTTCATCTCTTATCAGAACTCACTTTTGATATTAACTCAATTTTTGGTCCCCATTATTTCTCAAAATCCACTAGAATTTTGAGTGTGATCTTTCTTTTTAAACCCTGGGCCTGTACAGTAGACCCTAGGTGTGATTTTAGCTCCTTTCCAATTGAATTTGGTTCAAGCATCTTGGGGACTTGGGTTGTCATCTATCAATCACTTACCACAAGAAAATAAGGGTTAAAGTTAGAGTATACCTGATGGGGGCCCTTAATCTGATTACATGCACAAGAGGACGTAGAAAATAGGAAGTAGTAACCTACCTAAGATGATAGGAACTTCAAAATTCACTTCGCAATCTAGGACTATAAAATTAGCAGGCAGAACAAAATCGGTTACCTTTACCAAAACATCATGCAGTATGCCTATCGGCCGCTTCACAGATCTATCTTCCATGACCAACCACATATTTTTTGGGGAAGGATCCCCCAAACCCAATTTCTTGTACACAACCAGTGGAATTAAATTTATACTGGTGCCCAAATCGCATAATTCTTTTGTAAACTGCAGTGGGCCAATAGTACATGGGATGTTAAACGTTCTCGGATCTTTTTTTCTGCACTAAAGACCTTGTAGAGATAGTGCCACAATGGAGAAGATTGTACTCCGGCTCATGGATAACCTTCTGTTTCTTGGTTACAAGGTCTTTCATGAACTTCGCATATCCTGGTATTTTATCAAGTGCCGCAACAAAAGGCATAGTAATTGTCAATTGCTTGAGCATTGACATGAATTTGCTGAATTTGGTATCATCAGCCTTTTTACTCAATCGTTGAGGAAAGGGAGGTGGTGGTCTCGGGATAGATTTCAACACCACTTCCTCTTCCTTTTCCTTTTCTTTCTCTGAAGCATCAACAGGACTATCCAGCTTCTTAGAATCCACTGGTTTTCTTTCTTCGAATTCATCAACAACTACCTCATCATCTACAGATTTGCCCACAGAAGGGCCAGATAAGATCTTACCACTCCTAGTGATAATTTCCATACATGAGACAACATTCCACGGATTCTTAATCATATCACTAGGCAAAGTACCACTATTTCTTAGGTTCAGTGTTGTGGAAAGTTGGCTGATCTACTGCTCCAACTGCTTAATAGAAGTGGAGTTCGAACTAACCAACTGACTCAAGGTAGAGAATTCATTCTTGATAGTGGTTATCCCCAAGTTTGTAGCCTCAACTCCTTTCAATAATTTTTACATCATGTGCTCTATGGATATCTTACCAGAACTAGTTGGTGCAGCGTCCTGACTTCCAGGTGGAACATACAAGACACTCTTGTCATTATTGTTTCTCTAGTGTCCTTACTCCCTGTCTTTATAATCAGGCGTGTCATAAAAGTTCCGACCTTGATTCCCTTGGCTATTGCCTTGGAAACCTGATTACTCACATAGTTTGCCTTCTCATCTCCATTAGTAGAAACACTGTACTGAGACTCCACAGCCTTAACCTTTTTAATCTTTCCTGACAGCAACTGCTTGGTCAGTAAGTCCATCTGAGTCTTTAAGTGAGCCATGTCTTGGTCTCGCTTTTCATCCCTTCTGCACTGCTCCGCAGTCATACCAAAAGAAATAGTCGGGATAGCTACCATAGAATCCCTAGTATGCCAGGCCCAACTCTGTTTGGTCATTCTATTTAGCATATCTGAAGCATCTTAAAAAGAAAGGTCAATGAACGAAACACCCGCAACATTATCAACAATTGGATTTGTCATAGATTTAAAAGATCTGTACAAAGTCTCCATCAAGTGCAAGTCCATCATGTTGTGGTTCAGACATTGTGCCATCTTCTTCTTGAATCTCTCCCAAGTTTAATGTAACTCTTCAATCGGGAGCTGCCTGAAGTTACTGATTTCATCCCTCAAATTTACACTTCTGGAGGGTGGAAAGAACTATTCTAATAAATCATCTTTCAACTGTCTCCAGCTGGTTATAGAATCAGGCTCCAGCTCATTTAATCACATTGTTTCCTCCCCAGACAGAGACAATGGAAACAATCTCAAGCGTATCACATTCTGTATTACTCTCGAATTATCAAAATATTTTCAAATGGTGATAAAGTTCACTAAGTGCATGTTTGGATCATCACCATGCAAGCCTCCAAATAACCCCTTCAGATTTAAGAGTTTGATCATGGTACTTGTTATGCTGAATTTGTCACCATGTGCTAACGGTGGAGGAATGATAGAACTCGTTGTACCTGCTCCGTCCATTTCTTCATCATCGTCATCAACCTCTTATTAGACAGGCGTCTTACCATACCTTCCTCTGATTGGACGATTTCTATTGAAATTTTGCTGCACTAGTACAGCAAGTTGCTCAGCTCGTCTTGGGCTTTGAGGATTCAGAAATTCCTCATAATCCAAGTGTTCATCATCATGGTTTGGATGATGTACTTGTTGACCTTGGTTCTGTACATTCACCTGAGCCCTGTCCAAGGCTACCAGTCAGTCAGCCTCTTGTTGTTCTGCCATTCTCCCGACCAGCTGAGGTTCCAGCTTAATTGGTAATAATGGTTCTCCGGAACATATTGTTTTTTGCATAAACAACAAGGTACCTACAATAAAAAAAACAATAAATAAATGTAAATCTAGGAAACCTAACTAACATACAATTAGCGCACACAACTTTCAATTTTGAACCATATTCCCCGGCAACGGTGCCATTTTTGATAACACTCAAACTACACTCTTGAATGGGTGTAAGCGATCATTATCAATATAAAACCGAACTAGGTTAGGGTCGAATCCCATAGGGAATATGGTGTGAAATCAAGTCAATTACAATTTAATTCACTGATAGTTTAATCTATCCTAAAATGGGGGTTTAAGTTTCACAAGTAATTGTTTGACACTGATTATTAAAAGAAATATTCACTGATAGTTTAAATTCACTGCCTCGAATTTACCTCAGGTTAATTAACCTAGTTACAACACTGATTATTAAATGAAGTATTTCCAATTCCCTATTGATAATTTACTTCCTGTTAAGATTGACTTACAACGATGATGAAAATAAAGAAGTATAACTTGAATTGAACCACGGTACAAAACTCCCAAAATATTTTAACCAGCGAGAGAGAAATATCATATTTTTTTCGAATAAAGATGAGTCCAAAAATAAAATCCACCCCTAGAAAAACAGAAAACAAGGCTTTAAATAGTTTAACCTAATTAAGGAAATAAAATCAAAGTTACAGCTTTTCCTCGGAATAGATAACAACGTCCGTGATGGCTTGTCATGTGTATGACAGCTTAGCACAGATGTCGTTAGCTCCTATGCACTTTTGGCTTTTTCTATCTAAGGCTGACGACGACGATGACAGCTTATCACCAACCTAACAATATGTCATGGATGTCTTCGAAAAACTATCTTCAACTTTCATCTTCTGTTTAAGACTGACGACGCTCCTGATGATGTGTTATGGATGTCGTCACAAAACTGTCTTCAACTTCCATCTTCTATTTATGGCTGACAATGGCTATGATAGATTATCACCAGGCTGATGACTTATCATGAATTCATCAGCCACACTTATCTTTTATTTTTCTTCACTTTTCATTATTTTTGGTTCTCCTACATCACAATATTTACTACAAAAATCAAAGTAAACTAATAAAAAACAACTAAAGTTTCTCAAGACCTTACAATTATTTAGAGTGAGAAGCCTCAAATATGTTAGCATAGGCTCACACATCAGGATCGATGACAATGAAGGTGTATTGCCTTAAGTTCACCTATTTGTTTAAGTATGCTCCCGAGTTGATAGCTGACTCTAGATTCTGTATAAGTAAGTTTGTTATTGGAGTGTCTGGTTTGGTAGTTAAGGATGGAAGGACTTCTATGATTATTAGGTATATGGATATTGCTAGGGTGATGACTCATGACCAACCGATTGAGGCAAAAGCTTGAAGGAGAGAAAGGAGAAATAAGAAGTCTAGAACCAGATAGTTTGAGTATGGACAATCAAGGTCTGGAAGAGAAAATCATTTGCAGTTTTAGGGTCACTCATCTATGGAACATAGGGTAAATGGATAACGAATCTGCACGTAACTCAAGCTCGTACGCCGCCTTCCTAACATAGCTTAATATTCTATAAGGGCCAACATATCGGGGACTGATCTTCCCCTTTTTCCAAATCTCTTCACCCCAATCATGGATGAAACTTTCAAATAAACTAAGTCATCAACTTCAAACTCAAGTTCCCTTCTCCTCACATCTGCATAAGATTTCTGACGACTCTGAGCTATTTTCAACCTTTCTCAAACCAACTGGACTTTATCCATAGCTTCTAACACTACATATGGCCCTATCAAAGTGGGTTCACCCCTTCGAACCAACCAGTCGGTGACCTATATCTCCTCCTATAAAGAGCCTTAAACAGAACCATCTGGATGTTAGAATGGTGACTGTTATTATACGAAAACTCAATCAACGACAAGTGATCATCCTAACTACCCTTGAGTCAAAAAAACATGCCCTCAACATATGCTCTAGGGTCTGAACGGTCCTCTCTACCTGACAATCTATTTTAGTGTGAAAATATGAACTGAGATGAACTTAGGTACCAACACCCTTCTGAAAGGCTTTCCAAAAGTGAGAGGTAAACCAAGTACCGCTATCTAAAATGATCGACAAAGGAACTCCATGCAATCTGACCAACTCTCTAATATACAACTTAACATAATCTTTGGTTTAGTAGGATGTATGAACTAGCAGGAAATGGGCTGATTTGGTTAACAAAAGTTGAATTATATTGACGATGCGAATGGGGTAACATTGTTACAAAATCCATGTTCACCTCATCCCACTTCCAGGTGGGAATACTAAACTCCTGCAAGGTGTTGCCAGGCCTTTGGTTCTCCACCTTAACCTTTTGATAAATAGAACACTTAGCCACAAACTCTGCAATATCTTTCTTCATACCACTCCACCAATAGACTTCCCACAAATCTCGGTACATCTTAGTAGTGCCTGGGTGAATGGTGTAACGCGCACCATGTGATTCAACCATAATTCACTTCCTCAATCCATTAACACAAGGCATACATAATCTACTCTAGTATCTCAACACACTATCTTCCCCTTGGGAGAAAACCTCTATATTCTGATCTCTGACCGACTCCTTCAGCTTAACTAGGTTGGGATACTTATCTTGTTTCCCCTTCACCTCCAAAACTAAAGAAGATTCTGCATTACTCTAGACCCAAATATTTCCCTTAGCCGAATCAACTAACCGCACACCTAGTATAGACAACTTATCAAACTTATCAAACTTATCAAACTTATCAAACTTATTACCTTCTACATGAGCCACACTACCCATCAATAGTCTACTACGGGAGTTTGTCACTATATTGGTCTTTCCCGAATGATACAAAACACTCATATCATAATCTTTCAACAATTCCAACCACCTTCTCTGGCAGATATTTAACTATCTCTTCTTAAATACATACTGTAAAATTTTGTGGTACGTAAACACATCGACATGCATCCCATACAGATAGTGCCTCCATATTTTCAAAGAGAACACAACAAAAGTTAATTTAAGGTCATAAGTAGGATAGTTCTTTTTGTGAGGCTTAAGCTGTCTAGAGGCATAGACTATGACTCTACCTCTCTGAATCAAAAAACAACCTAGACCAACTCTAAAAGTATCACAATAGACAATGAATCTATCTGTACCATCAAGTAACGCTAAGACCGGTGCTGAAGATAGTCGAGCCTTCAACTCCTAAAAACTCTTCTCACAAAAATCTAACCAGTGACACTTAAATTTCTTCTGAGTTAATGTGGACATAGGGGATGCAATGGATAAAAACCCTCAACAAACTGTCTTTAATAGCCAGGTAAACTCAAGAAACTCCTGATGTCTGATGGAGAAATGGGTCTAGGCTAGTTTCTCACTGCTTCAGTCTTTTGGGGATCAACTTTAATGCGATCACCAGAAATAATGTGATCGAGGAAAGCTACTGACTTAGCTAAAATTCTTACTTTCTGAATTTAACAAACAATTGGTGGTCTCTAAAAGTTTGTAACACAAATCTAAGATGGTTTACATGGTCATTCTTACTACGAGAATAGACAAGAATATCATCGATAAAGACTATGACAAACGTGTCTAGGTACTGTTTGAACACTCGATTCATCAAGTTCATGAAGGCTGCTGGAGCATTTGTTAGCCCGAAGGACATTAATAGGAATTCAAAATGACCATAACGGGTTCTTAAAGTTGTTTTGGTAATATCACATTCCCTTACTCTAAGATGGTGATTGCCGAATCTAAGGTCTATCTTAGAGAAGTAACTTGCACCTTGGAGCTGATCAAATAAGTCATCAATTCTTGGAAGAGGGTATATGTTTTAACTGTGACTTTATTTTGTTGATGATAGTCAATGCACATTCGCAGAGAACCATCTTTCTTTTGCACGAACATGATGGGAGCACCCCATGGAGAAACACTGGGCCTTATGAAAACTTTATCTAAAAGATTTTTGAGTTGCTTCTTTAACTTTTTAACCTCATCTAGAGCCATTCGATATAGAGGAATGAAGATGGATTGAGTATCAGGTAGAAGATCAATACTGAATTCTATTTCTCTATCGGGAGATACCCCTAGTAAACCTTTAGGAAAAACTTTTGAAAATCTCATTGAATACACGAATTGACTGAACTGTTGGAGCCTCAGACTTAGTGTCTTTGACTCGAACTAAATGATAAATGCACCCTTTTGAGATCAACTCTTTAGCCTTCATATAGGATATGAAATGACTCTTGGGAGATACGAAATTACCTTCCCACTCAAAGACTGGCTCATCTAGAAACTGAAACTTCACCACTCGAGTGCGACCATCTATAGATGCTTAAAAGGAATAAAGCCAATCCATGCCCAGTATAAGGTTAAAGTCTACGATATCTAACTCTATTAATTATTCTAATATGATCTTATGAAGGACAGTAATAGGACACTTTCTGTAGATCTGTTTGGAAATAATTGACTTACCCACTAGGGTAGAAACTAAGAAGGGCTTAGAAAGTTCTTCAGGATCTACTCCAAAATTTACCGAAACCAATGGAGTCATATAAGAGAGATTTGACCCTGGGTCTAGCAACACATAAACATCAAGATGAAAGACACAAAGCATACTTTTAACAACATCAACTGAACTCTGTTGCTCCTGGCAGGATGATAAAGCATAGAATCGATTCTGGCGCTTACCGCCACTGGTACTGGATGATGCGCCCTGAGGAGGGGCTGGGCAACCTATAGGAGTTGGTGTGCTAGTATCCTGAGTTTAGGGATGAACGTCCCTGCTTCCTTGCTTAGCATGTGGGAACTCTTTGATTTTGTGACCTAACTTACTACACACAAAACAACCTTTTTTTCCCAACACTTACCAAGATGATTCTTACCATATCTAGAACATGCAGGATAACTGGGCCTTCCACCCACACTATTCTGAGACCTAGACATAGAATTCCTACCCCACTGTTACTTCTTGGCTTTAGGTGTGGGAGCACTGGCTGAAGATGGCACTAGCATAGACGGGATACCCTGAAACTGTGAGCGATTTCCCCTTCAAATCTTGGTTGTCCATACTCAAACTGTCCAGTTCTAGCCTTCTTATTTTCTCTATCTCCCCCTTTCAACGTTTCTTCCCCAATCTGCTATGTATGAGTCATTTTTCTAGCAAGATCTATATCCCCAATAAGCATGGCAGTCCTACACTCCTTGACTACCAAACTAGACACTCCGGTAACAAACTTACTAGACCTTGGGTCAGCCATCAAATCAGAAGCATATTTAGATAACTGATTGAACTTAAGCAGTACTCTTTCACTGTCATCGAGCCCTGCCTCAGGTTCATAAACTCCTTAATCTTTTCTTATCGCAACTCACATAGAAAGAACTTGTCTATAAATGCATCTTGAAAAACCTTCCAACTCATGAAAGCTATATTTTTACCTCTACCATTCTTCCACATAACCACCAAATCATAAGCAACATCCTTCAGCCGGTAAAAAACCAATTCTACATTCTCCTCTTCAATAACATGCATAATTTAGGTGATCTTTTTCACCTTATCAAGATATAGCTGTGGGTCCTCACCTACCTTTGACCCAAAAAATTTAGGTGGATTCATCCTCATAAAGTCACGAAGTCTGGCTGCAGCTAAATCACCTTTTTGCTGACATGGGACTACAACCTGATGGTTTCCCTAAACATTGGCAGTCATAGCTTGGGCCAACACCTGAAAGGTAGTCTAAAATTTAGCATGAGATACATTCTCATTCATAGGATGAACAGGCTGGGGTGGCTGGTTATTATTTCTGCGGGCATTAGCTCTGTGAGGAGGCATATTTTGTCACCGAAGAGCATGAGTTAAAAGAAGATAGATACAGCTATAATCATGATGGATCATCAAAAGAAAAGAATAATTTTCTAAATGGTTCCATAGCCTCTTGCTCATAAAAATGGTGTTCTTCACACCAATGATCAAGACTCTACGTAACGCGACTTATCTGACTCCCTAGGACTCTTTAAAATTGTATGCTCTAAAACTAAGTTTGTAACACCCCAAAAATGAGTCCCGAGATGTCACACAGTGCTCAAGACAATGAATAGTCTCAAGCTAACCCTGTAAGGCTTCTACGAAATCTGAAACTCATAATAGAGAAATATGAACATATAATCAATGGTGGAATGCATAATTATGTCTGATCTAAACTGAAATTACTAAACATTATATCTGAAAATACTTGACTTAAAATTCTGGACAATCAGCACTGGAAATCAAAATTATAGTTAGCAGTCTGACCAACATCTACTACTAACAACTAGAGAGCCGCTAGGATAGACCCCCAGCTAACTTAATTTGACTGGAAATAACTAAACAAGTTATTTTAATAAACCAAAAGTCTAAATAATTGGGTCCCCAAACTATGAGGACTCACCAACTATCGAGATATAGATAGAGATGCTCACGGTCGATCACACTGCTAGAACAAAGCACCTGAACGTACATTATTAAATAATGTAGCACATAGACATATATGTGGATCAGTACTTTTTAAATGTACTGAGCATGTGGGGTGAATGCATTAGTACAACAATATCACAATGTCCATAAAAATATATGAAAGAATGCATGCTAAGTGTAATGACTCACATTGGCTTGAATAACTAAAAGTTGAAAATCATAAATCATAAATGATGAAGCTTACCGTGTAAGTCTCCTGAGCCATCACATTTAGTTCTAAAAGATATACTTGTATTCTATCATTAAATCATGTAGTTTAAATATTGAAAGGACCCACTTTTATATCTGTAAACTAAAATCTGAAATCTCATGACTAATATCTGATGTAAAATAATATAAGAATAAAACTGTGAGCCTTCACACTTAAATTCTAAAGCTTTTCTATAAGTATTTACTATTAGGGAGGTTCTTCTAACTTATATAAACCATGTGAGCTATCATACAGTCCAACGTCTTGTTTCCCCAAGGGGAAAACCTCATGATAGGAAGAGGTGTCATACTCTTTCCAAGGAGTAACCATAATTTGTATCTATATCCATATACAAATGGAATATAATCTTATTTTGTACCCATGTTGGCTCTTAGTTTTGGGGAAGTCGGTTGTGCTACACCCTCACTTCCCGCTCGGTGCTAAATACTTCTCCCTTTAATATGTATACTCATTCTGTAGGAAATCCACTTTAAAACTAGCATAAGGGTTTACTATGAAAACTAGTTATTCATCTGTTTATTTTAACCTATAATAAAAACTATAATTAAAACTTATAAGTGGATTCCAATCTCAGCTAAGGATCTAAAGATTAATCTTTTTCAAAAACTAAATATAAACTAATCATAGGATGCTTAAAATCATAATCTTCTTGGAATATAAATATTCGAAATAGGGATTAATAACCCATGCTTTTACTCATGTCAAATCATCACAAGGTTCATGCTTGATAATCAAAATCTTGAAATTTCTTTAACAATTCTAGTCAAGACAATGAAATTCAATTCTCAATATATGTAAAACTAAGCCAAACATATGGATACGTAAAATAGTGATGCAATTCAACATTAAAATGACTTGTAACATTATAAACATCAAATAATGACAATTGGGTATAAAACCTATACTCAAATCATGTATATTCATGCAAATTAAAGTTTAAAAATTAGTTTTGGGCATAAGGATGAAAGAGCTATCCTTGTTCATAATATCACATACCTTAATTGAGTAAATTGATGAAGGAGCTTGACTTTGAATTCCTATTAGTGTTCTTAAAGATTATTTCTTGAAGTTCTTAAACCGGGAAACTAGAATTTTGAATTATCTTGGAAAAGGAACGGTGAATTTTTTATTTCTTCAAGTTTAAAATTGAAGCTCTATGGTTTATTGGAGAGGAATTTGATGAATAATGAGTATATTTTTCTCAAAAATACACTAATTTTTTTTTCACGATTTGGTGGCTTGGTAAAAGACAAAACTACTCTTGGGAATTTAAATCCCACAACTGGAACGCCTATCATGACCTCGCCGCTACGTGCCAAATGGGTCATCGCGATACCCACCGCGACGTGTTGGAATCGCGGTGACTCACTGGAAATGGGACCATTGTTGATTTAGGGGTCACCGCAACGCGGTGAGTGGGTCATCGCGATACCCACCGCAACGCGGTGATATCGTGATGAACCTCTGGAAACTGAAAAATGCCTTTTTACACTCCACCACAATGTGGTGGACCTCTTGATGCCACACTCATTGAGACGCGATGGAATCGTGGTGAGCTGCTAGAATTCTAATCCAAACACCATTCAATCCTAGTCCGAAAATTCCAAAAGTTGACCGAGACATGCTACTTACACCCCAGAATATAATTCAATTCAAAAATCATCGTCTCGGTGATTGAATGGTTAGATCCTGTAAGGTCAACTTAAAAATCCTCAGAGTCTAAAGGGCGTCAAAAGTGACTAAAATCCTCAAGTTTAAACTTTATGTTTAGGTTCTAACTGCTATGGGCACATACTAGGGGCTGAGATGAACTAGGAAAGTGCAGGTTATTACATCGTCACTCCGTTCAAAGTGAAATGTTACATTCAAAATTGGATGTCCGCCTTTCAATGAGACACATTGGACCGTCACTCCGTTCAAAGTGACATGTTACATTAAAAATAGGTCATTCACCTTTCAGTGAAACTCATTGGACTGTCACTCCGTTCAAAGTGACACGTTACATTTAAGATAGGTCATCTGTCTTTCAATAAGACACATTGGACTGTCATTCTGTTCAAAGTGGCATGTTACATTCAAAATAGGTTATCCCCTTTCAATGAGACACATTGGACTATTATTGCATTAAAAATAGGTCGTCCATCTTTCAATGAGACACATTGGACAGTCACTCCACTCAAAGTGACATGTTACATTTAAAATAGGTCGTCTACCTTTCAATAAGACACATTGGACCATCATTCCGTTCAAAGTGGAATGTTAAATTTAATATATGACATCTGTCTCTCAATAAGACACATTGGACCGTCACTCCGATCAAAGTGGCATATTACATTCAAAATGGGTCATCTGTCATATAATGAGACACATTGGACAATGGATCGTCACTCCAAACATAAGTCATGAATCCTACACTGGGGAAAATTTTGAGAAGCACTTAAAATTTTTTCCTATTTTTTACATTTTAAACTACATCCGATATGATCCTCACTCAACTTGAGGTATGTTGGCAACTTTAGGTTAGAGTTTAATCGAATTTTCATTAAAAAAATCATTTTTTGTTCGAGCAAAATTGGTTACATGTCAACGTTTTCGTTTGAAAACTTCTACATTATCTTCAAACAAAAAGGGGCAAACTGTTGACGCCCAATTTTGGCTCTCTACACTTAAAATTAATGCATTTAGACTCTCTGACCATTAAATTTGCACAAAATGTAATTTTTCACATATGTTTTGCAATTGTTAATAAATTATCAATAATCATCATTATTTTAGGATTTTTTTACTCATTTATTGTCATATTTTAATTTTACATAATTTATTGATAATTATCTTTAATTTCATAAATTTTAAATTTTTTATCAGTTTATTATTATGTTAATATTTTTACACAGTCATATGCATGCGTACACAACATAGCACTACAATTCTTTATCACATAGTATAATCTTAATTATTTATAACATAATATAATTTTTCAAGACAATTATATTTTTTATTTGTTGTTTATATTTTTTGTGTAATTATATATTGACATTCATATTTTTGTATATTATTTAACACGATATGAACCTATGAGTCGATTTAATTATTTTAATACAAGTAACAATAAATCAATCTTGTCAAGGTCCTATCACTTAACTTTGTTTCACCTACTTATCCATAATTTAAGGAATTTATTGGAAAAATTACTAGATTTGATGAATGACCTTTTTTCTTTATTTTTTCCTTTTTTAAATACACAGCAACAATACACACAACACACAATTCACCACACCCACACTTCATTAGATTTTTAATTTCCTCTCTATAAAAAAACACACTAAAAAATACACACACATACCCTTTTTTTCCTCTCCACCTTCATTGCCATCACCATCGAAACTCCGGTGAACGGGCTTCGGCCACCACAATCACGGCACAAACAACACCCCCTACACACGCTAAAAACTTTCCCTCTCCATCTCGCTGCAAGCTCGTCGGAGGTGTTGACCGGCAAGCATCGAGTTTCCAGCCACCAATCACGGCCCACACTGCTACCGGCGAAACTATTTCACCGACGATGCCCACCAGCCACTGTAAAACCACCAACGCTGGTTCTCTACTTTTTCTCCATGAATGGAGAGCTTGGTTACATAAAAAGGAATCAGATCCGATCGAGTTTTTTATAGATCCGACGTTGCTCCGGTGTCATACTGTTGAAGCAACACTGGTGGCCCATCCCCTTTTTTCCTTTATATTTGTCTTATGGTTTGTTGCTTAGTATCAGATTTGGCAAAAATTATGGCCACGTTACTAAAAAACTCAAATTTAAGTGAATTTCCATTAACTCTGGTGACCGGTCAACTCCTTAATATCTTTTTCATATATGTTTGAACATATTTTAGTGCTCTTATGTGTTTTCTAATGATTTTTTAGACTGTTTTCATTTTGATGATATGGTATAACTTTGCCGGACAATGTTGCTCACTGGTTTGGTGCTTTCTTATGCTGCTTTGGTGTTGTTTTTGCTTTGTTATGTCCCTGGGATAACTAACTAAAGGGGCCGTTTGGTTTGCAATTAATCTCGGGATAAAATAATAATCTCGGGATAAAACTTTTTATCCGTCATTTGTTCTAAATATTTGGAATAACTTATTCCGGGACTAATAATTAGTCCCGAGATAAGTTATCCACCCAAATGGTGGGATAACAATCCCGAGATTATTTTTCTTTGTTATAAAATTATACAAGGAAAAAAATACCCTCTTGGGATTGTTATATATAATGATATTATACGTTTGGTTGTAATATATATTTATATATATTATATTATATATAATCATAAATAATAAATTATGTTTAATTAACTTATAATATATTCATTAATTATGAATATAATATATTACATAACATATAACGTAATTATGTAATATATAACGTATAATATTATGAATATATACACGTTAATTATGATTAATTATATATATGTATAATGTTAATATATTTAATTTTAATATATTATGTTAAATTATGTTAATTATGTTTAATTATATATAATTTAATTAGATATAACATAATATACAACGTAATATATTCTCACACACACATAAATTATGTTTAATTGACGTATAATGTATTCATAAATAAATAAATTTTGAAAAGTTTACTATTCAAAATGGTTGTAAAATATATAAATTATGTTTATTTATATATTTTAATTTCTCAAAAAAATAATAATTTTTTTTTTATATATATATATATATATATATATATATGTAAAAGTTAAATAAGATGGAGAGTATGTTGTTAATCAATCAATTTACTTCGAGAAATTATACCATGCATATTACTTTGAATACAACAAACCAAACACTCAATAAAAAATAATCCCAGCATAATTAATCCCATTATAACTTATCTCATCACAATTTATCCCAGCATAACTTATTTCGGTATAACTTGTTTTCAAACCAAACGTCCCCTAAGTGTTTTTTATTTGTTTAGTTTTCTGATTTTTTAATATTATTGGATGATTATTCTTGTAAAACACCGGCAATGAACAAATACAACATTATCTTGTCAATGACATTATCTCTCCATCGATATTTGAGGACAACCCATTACAAAAGACGAATTTTATTTTCTCAAGTTTATTTATTCACGTCAAGTATCAATACATGATCGATAAATAAATTCTTCGTTGATTTTTTGAGGTCTTCACAAATAAAAGATGAATATTATGTATATAAATACGTAACAAAATAAATATTTCGGGCGATGACAAAAATTTTATAACAATGCAAAAGGTTTTATGATTCGTATCGTGGCAAGCCCATTTAGGACGGCCAACAAATTGAGCAACCACTTCGTAGTCATGATGTATCTAAAATTTAATCCGAGCCCACTTTTTAGAAAAAAATATATTTATATGCACACATCACTACCAAAACAATCGGTAAAACCGACCACCAAAAACCGACCACAATTTGTGGTTGGAAAAAACCGACCACACGTGGTCGGCGTGTGGTCGGTTTTTCAAAAAAAAAAAAAAAAATTTAAAAAATCGACCACAAGTGGTCGGTTTTATATTTAAAAAAATAAAAATAATTATTACAATAATTTTAATAATTATAATTATTTATTTAACAAACAAAAATTACAACAAAAAGAATAAAACCGACCACTTGTGGTTTTTTTTTTAAATATAATTAAAAAATATTTATAAAAACCGACCACTTGTGGTAGGTTTTTAAAAATACTTTTTAAATTTATTTTTAAAAAAACCGACCACAAGTGGTCGTTTTTTTTAAAGAATTTAATTAAAAAATATTTAAATAAACCGACCACTTGTGGTAGGTTTTCAAATATACTTTTTAAATTTATTATTAAAAAAACCGACCACAAGTGATCTTCTTTTTAAAAAATTTAATTAAAAAATATTTAAAAAACCGACCACTTGTGGTCGGTTTTGTTTTAAAATTTAATTACAAATTTTTTTTAAAAACTGACCACCTGTGGTAAGTTTTTAAAAATTCATTTTTAATTTATTTTTTAAAAAAACGACCACTTGTGGTTGGTTTTTGAACTAAAAAAAAAAGTAAATATTTTTTAGTAACACCTAATTATATATTTGTAATCAAATATATATATTATTGTCATTTAATATAATTATATATCTATATTTTAAAAATTACAATGATCACACGTAGTCGATAACCTGCATAATAATAATAAAATTCAATAATTCTTAAATTTTGTGACAAAATTACACTAAAAAAATAATTCAAATAAAATAAACAAATTACGTTAAACATAATCTTTATCTTTTACTTTTGAAAGTAACCTCGGAAAGCACAGCCTCTGCGATGCCATGGCTATCGCGGGGACTAGCCTCCACTGAGTGACACCCATCGTGTGATCCATCCTTCATGGCGTGGTACCCATTACATGATCCAGCCTTTGTGATATGGAGCTATCGCGGAGGCTTACTACTCCCGTGTCCCAAAAATGGCTCGAACCTCATTCGAAATTTTTGAGATTTCTCCGAGATTCCCTTTTAACACCCCCGATTATGAATTGATTCTAAAATTGATATTTAAAGTATGAGAAGACCAAAAATAAAATAACCAAAATTTGAGGGTGTTACATTATCCCCCTTGGTATCATTCATCCTCGAATGAACACTCGAACAAGATTAAGCACGATCTAAGGCTCTACATGGAATGACAAGAGTATGATAAGGTCAATATATTCCACATCATCATCCACAGATTCAAAGAGTGATGGATGCCTTGTACACATATCATTCTCTGACTCCCAAGTAGCTTTCTCAACTTTTTTATTAGTCTACAACACTTTAACTGAAGCTATCCCTTTACTCCGCAACTTTTGAACTTGCCGATCTATTACAGCTATGGGTTTTTACTCATACAAAAATAAATCCCTCACACCAATAGCCCCGACATGAAAAAAAAATGAATAATCTCCAATACATTTCTTAAGCATTGACACATGTAATACAGGATGGACTGAAGCTAAACTTGTGGGCAAATCCAACTCATAAGCAACTCCACTGACCCTTCTCGTAATATGGTATGGACCTATTTAATGAGGAATGAGCTCTCCTTTCTATCCAAATTTCATGACTCCATTCATTGGGGGGACCTTTAGAAATATCCAATCATCAACCTCAAATTCTAACTCCCTTCTTCTAACATCAACGTAGGACTTCGGCAACTTTAGGATGTCTTAAGTCACTCACTAATGACTTTTAGTTTTTCCATCGCCTGGTAGACAAGGTCAATCCCAAACAAGTGGGTTTCACCCACTTCATACTAACTAATCAGTGACCTACATCTTCTTTCATAAAGACCCTCAAAAGGAGCTATTTAGATGTTACAGTGGTAGCTATTATTATAGGAAAATTCTATCAACGACAGTTGATCCACCCAACTACCCTTAAAGTCATTTATGCAAGATCTCAACACATATTCCAAGGTTTTAAAAGTACGTTCTACTTACCCATCCATTTAAGTGTGAAAGACAGTGATAAAGTTCACTTTGTACCTAAACACCTTTGGAAAGACCACAAAAATTGAGAAGAGAACCGAATACCTCTATCGTATATTATGGATACTGGATCCCCATGCAAACAAACTATCTCCTGAATGTACAACTTTGCATAATCGTCACCCAAATAATTAGTCCTCACAGTCAAGATGTAACGCCCCAAGAGTACCCCCTGGGCGTCACACAGTGCTTACAGTCCCGAGGGACCACAAGCTAATCCATGAGCTGGTACATGTTGGGAGCACTAAATAACTCAATCATAAATTTGAAAAAAGTACTGATATGCCATAAGGTTTTAATAGTTGAAACAAATATTGAATTATGAATTTGAAGAAATAACTATCTGAGTCTGAAAAAATACTGAAATCTCAGAGAAACTAAATAACTAACTGTCATGTTAACTGAAGTTTGAATACTGAATAACTGACTGTATTGTCATAAATCTTCTAAAATGAATAACTATGACTTGATGGGATAGGCCCCAACTAACTCCAACTAACTACTAGACTGAAAGCATGAAATAAAATAATCTCTCCTCAAAATATGAGGACTCACCACTGCTACTATTGAGAGTCTGAGAAGTCTAAGCGTAATCTGGGAACTGAGCATCAGAACCTATGATATAATAAAACATAGCATAAACTAAAGGTATGCGATCAGTACTTTAAATGTACTGGTATGCTAAATGAGGTAGGCTGGTATGCATGGTTTTATGAACAGGAATAATAATTGTCTGAATATACATATAAAACATGGAATACTGAATAGAGAGCATGAAATCTATAGATATTGAAAATATGAGAAATCTTTAAATACTGGGTATGCATGAAAATCAGTAAATACTGAAGGTATGTGAAATCTGTAGATACTGAGGATGCATGGCCAAGCATCTAACAGGAACTGAATAGAAGTATGTAAGCTGAAATACTAAAATAACTGATATTTGTATGACTTTGTCAAACAACATTGAGACTGAACTACTGATCTGATTATTGGACTAAGACTGTGGGAGCTATCATCTAACCGACATTACCCAATCTGAGCTAATTGGGTCCAACCTGTAACCCTAGTTTGAAGGGTGTCAATACCATGCCACGGGAACTAACACGGGCTTTGTGGATCCAGTATATTGATGTATTATCCCGAAGGACTAAGGGTGACAAGCCTGAACTGATGGGTGACCCCTGCGAGATAGTCAAGCCTACATTGACGGGTGACTTCTCATATCCTACGCAAGCTACGTAGTTTTGGAGTTCAGGGACTGCTACTAGCGGCTCTGTTTCTTTGTCGGGGAAGCCGCCATCCCTACACTCGCTCGGTGCTAAGTCCTACTCCCAACTGAATGACACTGAGTTACTGACTATTCTGAGTTTAACTGACTAACCTAGTAATGCTCATAATATGTATTCTGAAGTTATTCTGAAGATACTGAGACAAGACTAAATAAGCAGCTACGGTTTTCGGCTATTCAATACCCCCAAGACTCAAAAGCACTAATAGTTACATGATACTTAAACTTAGAGGACATATCATGAAGGCTTTTATCAAATATGTATTTTTGTTGGCATTTTATCAAACACTTGTAATTCATTGTTTGGTCAAATCATAGGAATGTTAGAGAACTTGTAGAAATAGCACGAATTCAACATGAATAGTACTAAATCACAATTAATTCAACGAACTATATCATTAAAATATAGAGAATGAAATAACAATAATAATTTCATCTATACGTGGTGTAAAATCATAGTTCATGGAGATTCATGGGTGAAATCATAATTTAAAATTAAAATAACTTGAAAAGATCACAAGTTTGAAATTTAAATCAGATACTTGGACTCCATGGGTGAAAGCAACACATGGATGAACATTTAACATACCTGGGTTAATGAATTTGAGAGGATTGATGGTGAGTTCTTGAGATTTGGCCTTGAATTTGAGATCTAGGGTTTTTGTGCTCTTAAAGAGAATAGATCCCCTTTTGAGTAATTTTAGAATAATGGGCATATGATGACCTATTAGGCTTTAATTTAATGTTTAGGACGAGTTTAGGTCTTAGAAAAATGATCAAACAGTCCCTTGGAAATTAAAACGCTGAATTGGAAAATTGAAATCCCAATTTGAATACCTAGCGCAACGCACCAAGATCGTGGAGCCTCAGTGGAAATTGACGACTGGGACCTAGAATCTTGGCGCGATGCGGAGAATTCGCGGTAACCCTTTGGAATGCCATTTTTTCCACTTTTGCGATGCGCCATTATCACGGAGGATCACTGGAAATTGCCATATGGTAAATGGGACATCACTGCGACATGGTGGAATTATAGAGTCTCACTAGATTTTGACAATTGTGATTTAGACTGGCTCTGCGATGCGCTAGTGACTAAAATGATGTTGTTTAATGACTGAAACTTAAAATTGCTATAACTTCTTATCCGGTTATCGAATTTGGGAGAATTTTATATCGTTGAAAAACTAATTGAATTTCCTACGCAATGGCAGGGTTTAAACTGATAAATGATAGGTATTTCAAAAATTTTATATATAAAGGCTCATGTATTGGGACTTAATTCATGATAGAAAAATATGGGGTATTACAATATCTTCCCCTTGGGATTATTCGTCCTCGAATAAGACTAGTTAAGCTGAGAAAAATTGATGGACTGAGCTTACATACTAAACATGCATATCTGTTGCATGGAATGAATGACTGAACTGATTTGTAAATGCACGACTAACATGAACATGATGTGCAACTTAAGCTGAGCATGATAGAGAGAAATCTTAAGAATATCAGTACCTTAAACTAAATCCAAATTCACAGAGAAAAGATAAGGGTACTTGGTTTGCCTATCTACTGGTCATTCATTCTGTGCTATAGAAGTCCTAGAGAAGTGAACGCAACCCTAAATTTTGCATGAGACATACTCATCCTGAGGGTCTTCCTGGACTGGCGGAGGTGTTGGCTAGTTTCCTACTCCTTTTCTGTTATTCTCTTTGGGAGGCATGTTTTGTAAATGGAAGGATAAAATGGATTAGAATGAGGGTTTAACTTGAGCTCACACTCACTCGCACGACATAAATACTGAAATAAGGAAAACTTTTCCTAAATACTATGTAGCCTCTTGCCCATAAGTGTGGTGTGCTACACACCCATGCACAAGACTCTACTTGCTGCATCTTTCAGATTTCCTAGGATGTTGTCAAACCTTAGGCTCTGATACTAAGTTTGTAATGCCCCGAGAGTACACCCTGGGTTCCACACAGTGCTTACAGTCTTGAGGGACCACAAGATAACCAATGAGCTGGTACTTGCTGGAAGCACTGAATAAGTGAATCATAAATACGGAAGAACAACTGATATGCCACAAGGTTTTAATAACTTAAACAAATACTAAATTATGAATATGAAGAAATAACCATCTGAGTCTGAACAAATACGGAAATCTGAGAGAAACTGAATCACTAGCTGTCATGTCAACTGAAGTCAGAATACTCAATAACTGACTGTATTGTCTAAAATCCTCAAAACTGAATAATTGTGAGTTGATGGGACAAGCCCCAGCTAAATCCAACTAACTACTAGACTGACAGCATGAAATAAAATAATTCGTCCTTTAAATATGAGGACTCACCACTGCTACTACTGAGAGTCTGAGAAGTTAAGCGTTATTCGGGAACTGGGCGTCAGAACCTATGATATAATACATGATAGCACAAAAGAAAGGTATGTGATTAGTACTTTGAATGTACTGGTATGCTAAATAAGGTAGGATGGCATGCATGGTTTCATGAACAGGAATAATAATTGTCTTAATATACATGTAAAACATGGAATACTAAATAGAGAGCATGAAATCTGTAGATACTAAAAATATGTGAAATCTGTAAATACTGTGTATGTATGAAAGTTTGAAAGTAATGAAGGTACGTGAAATTTGTAGATACTAGAGATGCATGACCAAGGATATAACATGAACTGAATAGAAGTATGTAAATTGAAATACAAAAATAACTGACATCTGTATGCCTTGGTGAAATAACAGTTAGAATGAACTACTGATCTGATTATTGGACTGAGACTGCGGGAGCTATTATCTAACCAACATTTCCTAATCTAAGCTAATTGGTGTACAACCTATAACACAAGTTTGAAGGGTGTCAATACCGTTCCACGGGTACTAACACTGGCTATGTGGATCCACTATATTAATGTACTATCCCGAAGGACTAAGGGTGTCAAGTCTGAACTGATGGGTGACCCCTACGAGATAGTCAAGCCTAAACTGACAGGTGACTTCTCATATCCTATGCTGGATACATAGTTGTGGAGTTTTGGGACTTCTACTAGCGACTCTTTCTATCTGCCGGGGAAGCTGCCATCCCTACACTCGCTCGGTGCTAAGTCCTACTCCCAACTGAATGACACTGAGTTACTGACTAATCTAAGTTTAACTGACTGACCTAGTAATTCTCATAATATGTATTCTGAAGATACTAAGAGGACACTAAATAAGCAGCTATGGTTTTCGGGTATTCAATACCCCCAGTACTCAAAAGCAATAATAGTGACATAATACTTAAACTTAGAGGACATAACATGAAGGCTTTTATCAAACATGTATTGTTTTAGGCATTTTATCAAACACTTGTAGTTCATAGTTTGTTCAAATCATAGGAATGTTAAGGAACTTATAGTAATAGCATGAATTTAGCATGAATAGTCCTAAATAACAGTTAATTCAATGAATGGTAACATTAAAATATGGAGAATTGAATAACAACAATAATTTCATCTATACATGGTGTAAAATCATAGTTCATGGAGATTAATGGGTGAAATCACAATTTAAAATCAAAATAACTAGAAAACATCACAAGTTTGAAATTTAAATTAGATACTTGGACTCCATGAGTGAAAGAAATCCATGGAAGAATATTTAACATACCTTTGTTAATGAATTTGAGAGGATTGATGGTGAGTTCTTGAGATTTGGCCTTGAATTTGAGAGCTAGGATTTTTGTGTTCTTGAAGAGAATGGATCCCCTTTTGAGTAATTTGAGAATAACGGGCATACGATGATGCCCTATTTGGCTTTAATTTCATGTTTAGGATGAGTTTAGGGTAAAGGAAAATGACCAAACAGCCCCTTGAGTATTAAAACACAGAACTGGAAAATAAAAAATCCCAATTTATGGCCCTGGCGCGATGCTCCAAGATCATGGAGCGTCACTAAAAATTGACAACTGGGACCTGGAAGCTTGGTACAATACGGAGATATTGAGGTAAGCCTTTGGAATGGTATTTTGACCACCTTCATGATGCGCCATTATTGTGGAGGCTCACTGGAAATTGCCTAATATGAAATGGGACATCACCGGGATGCGGTGAAATCACAAAGTCTCATTGGATTTTGACAATTGTGATTTAGACTGGCTCCAGGATGCGTTAGTGACCAAAATGACGGTGTTTAATGAATGAAACTTAAAATCGCCATAACTTCTTACCCGGTTATTGGATTTGGGTGAATTTTATATCATTGGAAAGATAATTAAATTTTCTACACAATTAAAGTGTCTAAACTAATAAATAATGGGTATTTAAAAAATATTATATATGAATGCTTATGTATTAGGACTTATTTCATGCTAGGAAAATATGGGGTATTACAATATCTGTCCCTTGAGATCATTCATCCTTGAATGTGATTGGTTAAGCTGAGAAAAACTGATGGACTGAGCTTACATACTGAATATGCATATCTGATGCATGTAATGCAAGACTGAACTAATTTGTAAATACACGACTGACATGAACATGATGTACAACTGAAACTGAGCATGATAGAGAGAAATCTCAAGTAGATTAGTACTTTAAACTGAATCTGAATTTGTGAAGAAAAGATAAGGGTACTTGGTCATCATATCTTCTTCTGCTTCCTAAGTGGCTCCGTCAATGGACTTATTCCGCCAAAGAACTTTGACTAGTGGAGCTTCTTTGTTCCTTAGTCAACGAACTTGATGATCAAGAATTTCAACTGGAACTTCCTAATAGAAAACACTATTCTAAACATCTACACTTTCTAGGGGAATAACTACAACTAGATCACCAATACACTTCTTCAACAATGAGACATGGAACACTGGGTGTACTGAAGATAGATCTGAAGGCAACTCAAGCTCGTAAGCTACCTTTTCTAAACGACTGAGAATTCTAAAAGGACCGATATAATGGGGACTTAGTTTCCCTTAATTTATGAACCTCCTTACCCCCTTCATGGGAGATATTTTCAAGTTCATAAACTTACCGATCTCAAACTTGATATCTTTTCTCATCATATCTGCAAACAATTTTTGTCAGCTCTGGGTTGCTCTAATCTTTTCTCTGATCAACTGAACCTTCCCTATGGAATCAAACACCAAGTCAGGACCTACTACTGCGGTCTCACCTACTTCAAACCAACTAACTGGAGATCTACATCTCCTACCATAAAGAGCCTCAAACGGAGCCATCTGGATACTGGAATAATAGCTATTATTAAATGCAAATTTTATCAAAGGCAAGTGGTCATCCCAACTACCTTTAAAATTAACTACATATGATCTCAACATATCTTCAAGAGTCTGAATGGTCCTTTCTTCTTGACAATCTATCTGAGGGTGGAAGGCTATACTGAGATGGACTTTGGTACCAAGACCTTTTTGGAATGCATTCCAGAAGTGAGAGGTAAACTAGGTACCTCTATCAGATGTGATAGATATGGGAACACCGTACAACCTAACTAACTCTCTGAGATAGATTTTAGCATAGTCCTCAGTTCAATAAGAGGTATGCACTGGCAAAAAATAAGCTGATTTGGTCATCTTATCTATGATAACCCAAATGGAATCATGATGATGACGAGTACGAGGAAGACCCATCACAAAGTGCATGTTCACTTCTTCCAATTTCCATGTGGGAATGCTGAACTCCTATATGGACCCACTAGGCTTCTGGTGCTCAATCTTAACTTGTTGGCACGTAGAGCAATCACCTACGAACTCTGCGATGTCCCTCTTTATCCCACTCCACCTATAGATCTCCCGCAAATAGTGGTACATCTTATTGTCCCATAGATAAATAGAGTAACATGCACCATGCGCTTCTGCAAGAATTTGTTACCTCAAGTCATCTACACCAGTCACACATAGCCGACCCTGACAATGCATCACACTATTTTCCCCTTGGGAGAAAACCTCCATCTTCTGATCTTTGACTAATTTTTTCAACGTAACTAGACTAGGATCTCTTTTCTTCTTTTCTTCACTTCAGAAACTAGAGAATATTCTGAGCTATTCTGCACCCATACATTACCTTATGCTGAATCGACTAAGCGGATACCTAGTCGGGCAAGCTGATGAACTTCCTAATCTAATTTCTTCTTACTATCCTCAGCATGAGCAACACTACCCATAGACAATCTAGTCACAGAATCTTCCACTATATTCTCCTTACCCAGATGATATAGAACACGCATGTCATAGTATTTCAATAACTTTAACCACCTCATCTGATGCAAATTCAAGTCTTTCTAAGAGAACACATACTGCAAGCTTTTATGATCTATGACCACATCAACATACACCCCATAAAAGTAATGACTCAAAATCTTTAAGGCAAACACTACAGCTGCTAGCGCAAGATCTTGAGTAGGGTAATTCTTCACATGGGGCTTAAGATGCCTAGAGGCATAGGCTATGACCTTTACTGTCTGCATAAAAAAACAACCCAAACCTACTCTGGATGCATCATGGTACATAAAAAACCCATCTGAACCATCTGGCAAGGTAAGAACTGGGGCTGAGGTGAGTCAAGTCTTCAACTCCTGAAAACTCTTCTCACAGGAATCTTTCCACTAAAACTTTACTTACTTCTGAGTCAATCTATACATGGGGGATACATTAGATGAAAAACCTTCAACAAACCGATGGTAATAGACAACCGAAACCAAGAAACTCCTAATATCTGATGGAGAATAGGTCTAGGCCAGTTCCTCACCGCCTCGGTCTTTTGAGGATCAAATCTAATTCCATAACTAGAATTAATATGGCTAAGTAAATCAACTGATCTTATCCAGATATCACACTTACAGAATTTAGCAAAAAACTGGTGAGCTCTAAGAGTCTGTACCACTATTTTAAGATGGTTTGCATGATGATTTTTTCTATGAGAATAAATAGGAATGTCATCAATGAAGACTATGATAAACATGTCTAAGTACTTCTTGAACACTCAGTTCATCAAGTACATGAAGGATCCTGGGGCATTCGTGAGACCAAAGGATATGACTAGACATTCAAAGTGACCATACTGAGTTTAAAAAGCCATTTTTGGAATGCCACATTCCCAGACTGAGCTGATGATAGACTGATCTGAGGTCTATCCTCGAAAAGTAACTAGCACCTTAAAGTTGGTCAAACAAGTCATCAATTCTAGGAAGTGGATATTTATTCTTGACTGTCACTTTGTTCAACTGACGGTAGTCTATTCATATTCTTAGAGAACCGTCTTTCTTACGCATGACTAGACCTGGTGCGCCCCATGGAGAGACATAGGTTCTGATGAATCCCTTATCTATGAGATCCTTCAACTGTTATTTCAATTGTTTAAGCTCAGGTGGAGCCATTTTGTATGGCGGAATAGATATTGGCTGAGTATCTAGAAGAAGGTTTCTTTCGAAGTTGATTTTCCTTTCGAGACGAACTCCAGGATGATCTTCAGGAAACATATCTAGAAATTCCCTAACTATTAAAACTGAATCAATATTTTGAGTTTCTGAGCTAGAGTCTTTGACTCGCACAAGATAATAAATACACCCCTTGTACATCATCTTTCTCGCTCTAAGGTATGAAATCATCCGACCCTTAAGCGTTGTAGTACTACCCCTCCATTTAAGGACTGGTTCATTTGGGAACTGAAAATGAATTATTCTATTTCAACAATCAATTGAGGGATAGCAGGAGTGGAGCCAATACATTCCGAGAATGACATCAAAATCGATTATTTATAACTCTACGAGATCAACTGAGGTAACTTTATGAGATATTGTGACAAGATAGTTTCTTTATACCTACATGGCTATAATAGAAACACCAGTTGGGGTACACACTGAAAAGGGCTCTGCTAGAGTTTCAGGGCTTACTCCAAAATTAACGGCTATATATGAAGTTACAAAACAAAGAGAAGCTTCAGGGTCCAGTAAAGAATAAACATGTAAGTGAAAGACCTATAACATACCAGTAACTGTATCAGGGGAATTTTCCTGATCTTGGTGGGATTTTTGAGCATATAATCTATTCGGACACTGACCACCAGTAGCATTGGACGACACCCTACAGAGTTGGGTGACCTGATGAAACTGATGACTAATTGGACTGGCCCTGTTGGCGCAACTCCCTACCTTTCTGAGAAACTACCCAAAACTCTCGAATCTGATGGTCTGTCTTGCCACACTCAAAGCACACATCACTGCCCTCTCTACACTCTCTCTGATGGTTTCTGCTAAATTTCTGACATAGAGGGTTAGAACGGGCACTGTTTACACTGCCTTGGGACTTAGATCCTGTTGCTTTATCCTTATTATCATTTTTGAATTAAGGTACTGGGGCACTGGATGAAGAGGGTGCTAGGGCTGGATACCTTTGATGAAACTGAGGACGGTTACCACCTTTTAACCTTGGTTGGCTGAAATTAAATCTACTCGTCCGAGCCTTCTTGCTTCCTCTCTCCCTCTCCTTAATCTTTTGCTTCTCAATTTGTTGAGCATGGACCATCAACCTAGACAAGTCCATCTTTCTAATCAGTATTGCGGTCCTACACTCTCTGACCATACTATCAGATATGCCAGACATAAAC
Source organism: Capsicum pubescens (assembly GCA_030864215.1). Taxonomy (NCBI): domain Eukaryota; kingdom Viridiplantae; phylum Streptophyta; class Magnoliopsida; order Solanales; family Solanaceae; genus Capsicum; species Capsicum pubescens. Next base: position 380,746,071 of record CM061548.1, on the reverse strand, counting down.
TTACTCATCTTAGACATACTGTCTGCTACCACATGAGGAGAATATCTAGCTAACTGAGTAAAATTGAGGGAATACTCCTTCAGGCTCATGCTTCCCTACCTCAAGTTAATAAATTCTAACACTTTGTCCTCCCTCAACTCAAATGGGATGAATTTATCTAAGAAAGCCATAGAAAACTCATCCTATTCTATAGGACCTACATCAACACCCCTATCTACCTTCCACTACTAAAACCAAGTATGGGCAATATCCTGCTACTTATATGTAGCCAACTCAACACTCTCATGGGATATCACCCCCATAGCATCCGTTAACTTTTGAATCATATCTAAGAATTCCTGTGGACCCTCTTCAGACTTGGATCCCATGAATGAAGGAGGATTCATTCGGGTGAAGTCCCGAATTTTGGTTGTAGCATTATTGGCAACTAGGTTAGCCTGAACAGCCACTGGACGTTCATTTTGTGCTACTACAAAATTTGCTAGAGTGGTGAATGCAACCCTAAATTCTACGTCAGAGAATTGCTCGTCCAGAGGGTCTTCCTGGACAGGCGGAGGTGCTGGCTAGTTTCCTTTTCCTCGTCTGTTATTCTGTTTGGGAGGTATGTTCTGTAAACAAATGGATGAAGTGGATTAGACTAAGAGTTTTACTTGATCTCATGCTTACTCGAATTACTTGAATATTGAAAGAAGGAAAACTTTTACTAAATGCCTTGTAGCCTTTTACTCATAAGTGTGGCGCGCTATACACCCATGCATAAGACTCTACTTGACGTGACTTTTAGACTTCTTAGGATGCTTTAAAACCTTATGATTTGATACCAAGTTTGTAACTCCTCGAGAGTACACCCTAGGCATCACACGGTGCTTATAGTCTCGAAGGAACATAAGATAACCCATGAGATGGTACCTGCTAGGAGCACTGAATAACTCAATCATAAACATGGAAGAACAACTGATATGACATAAGGTTTTGATAACTGAAACAAATACTAAATTATGAATATGAAGAAATAACTATATGAGTTTGAACAAATACAGAAATCTAAGAGAAACTGAATAACTAACTGTCATGTCAACTGAAGTCTGAATAATAAATAACTAACTATATTATGTGAAAGACTCTAAGCTGAATAACTATTAGTTTATGGGACAGGCCTCAACTAACTCCAACTAACTATTAGACTGAAAGCATGAAATAAAATAATCTATCATTAAAATATAAGGACTCACCACTGCTACTGCTGAGAGTCTAATAATTCTAAGTGCAATCCAGGAACTGGGCATTAGAACATATGATATAATACATCATAGCAAAAAAAAAGATTTGTGATCCATACTTTGAATATACTGGTATGCTAAATGAGGTAGGCTGGCATACATGGTTTCATGAATAGGAATAATAATAATTATCTAAATATACATGTAAAACATGGAATACTAAATAGAGAGCTTGAAATTTGTAGATACTGAATATATGTGATATTTATAAATACTATGTATGCATGAAAGTTTTAAAATACTGAAGTTACATAAAATTGGTAGATACTGGAGATGCATGACCTAGCATATAACATGAACTGAATAGAAGTTTGTAAAATGAAATACTGAAATATCTGATATCTATTTGCCTTGTTCAAACAACAATGAGACTAAACTATTGATCTGATTATTAGACTAAGACTGTAGGAGCTATCATCTAACCGACAATCCCTAATCTGAGCTAATTGGGGAACAACCTATAACCCTAGTTGGAAGGGTGTCAATACCATGCCACGAGTACTAATGCTGGCTATGTGGATCCACTAAACTGATGTACTATCTCGAGGGAATAAGGGTGTCAAGCCTAAACTGATGGGTGATGCCTGAGAGATAGTCAAGCCTACACTGATGGGTGTCTTCTCATATCCTATGATGGAAATATAGTTCTGGAGTTTAGGGACTGCTTCTAGAGACTCTGCCTTTCTATTGGGGAATACTCCATCCCTACACTCTCTCGGTGCTAAGTCCTACTCCCAACTGAATGACACTGAGTTACTGACTATTCTGAGTTTAATTGACTAACCTAGCAATGCTCATAATATGTATTCTGAAGTTATTGTGAAGATACTGAGATGAGACTAAATAAGCATCTATGATTTTTGGGTATTCAATACCCCTAGGACTCAAAAAGCAACAATAGTAACATGATACTTAAACTTAAGAGGACATGGCATGAAGGCTTTTATCAAACTTGTATTCTTATAGGGATGTTATCAAACACTTGTAGTTCATAGTTTGGTCAAATAATAGGAATGTTAGGAAACTTGTAGTAATAACATGAATAGTATTAAATCATGATTAATTCAATGAATGATAACATTAAACCATGAAGAATTGAATAACAACAATAATTTCATCTATACATGGTGTAAAATCATAGTTCATGGATATTTATGGGTGAAATCATCATTTAAAATTAAATTAATTTGAAAAGATCACAAGTTTGAAATTTAAATAGGATACTTGGACTCCATGGGTGAAAGGAACCCATGGATGAACACTTAACATACCTGGGTTAATGAATTTGAGAGGATTGATGGTGAGTTCTTGAGATTTGACCTTGAATTTGAGAGCTAGGATTTTTGTGTTCTAGAAGAGAATGGATCCCCTTTTGATTAATTTGAGAATAATTGACCTATGATGCCTTATTAGTCTTTAATTTCGTGTTAAGGACGAGTTTAGGGCTTAGGAAAATATCCAAACAGTCCCTTGGAAATTAAAATACTGAACTGGAAAACTGAAAATCCCAATTTTAGGCCCTGGCGAGATGCGCCAGGATCGTTCAGCCACACTAAAAATTAACGACTGGGCCCTGGAAGCTTGGCGCGATGCGGGGCTATGGCGGCAAGCCTTTGGAATGCCATTTTGGCAACCTTCGCGACGCGCCATTATCATAGAGGCTCACTAGAAATTGCCAAATATGAAATGGGACATCACTGCAATGCGATTGAATTGTGGAGTCTCACTAGATTTTAAAATTTGTGATTTAGACTGGCTCCGCGATGCGTTAGTGACCAAAATGACAGAGTTTAATGAATGAAAATTAAAATTACCATAACTTTGTACTCGGTTATTGGATTTAGGTGAATTTTATATCGTTGGAAAGTTAATTGAATTTCCTATGAAGTGACAGGCTTTAAACTGATAAATAATGGGTATTTCAAAAAAAAAATTATATGAATGCTCATGTATTAGGACTTAATTCATGCTAGGGAAATTGGGATATTACACAGGAAGTGAGCTTAATTGGTCATTCTGTGTACAATCACCTAAATATTTTCATATTGGTTTCAGGATCTTGAAAGTCCTATAATGAAGTCCATGTTGATCATCTCCCATTTCCATAAAGTCAAACCTATATCCTATGAAGTTTCACCTGGCCTCAAATGCTCCACCTTAACTTATTAGCGGTTCAAACACTTAGACACAAAGTTACAAACATCTTTTTTCATGTTATTCCACCATTTTAGTGAAGACAGGGTGAACAACATACTTGGAAGTATGAGTTTTTTCAAGAATCCTTTCTCGCAATCCATTTACATCCAGCACACATAACCTACCTTGATAACTCATAATCCCATCACCTTAAATGTCAAATGCCATGACCTTTTGTTGACTAACATTTTCCTTAATATGCATTAAAATGGGGTCTCTGGTCTGCTTTTCCTTAACCTCGGCAAATAGGGATGATTTAGCTACTTCTTGTATAAACACCCTTCCATATTCAAAGTCTAAAAGTCAAACACCCAAATTAGCAAGACGATGGATATACTTTACCATATTCCTCTTTCCTTCTTCCACATGAGAAAGACTGTGTATGGATAACCTACTAAGGTCATCAACCACCACATTGGCCTTACACAGATGATAATGTAGGCTCATGTATTAATACTTCAACAATTCCAACCAAGGCCTCTTCCTGAGATTTATCTCCTTTTAAGTGGACACATACTACAAAATTTTGTGATTATTAAAGATGTAAACATGCACTCCATAAAGATCAGGAGTGTCAAATGTATATTTCGGGTAAGTTTTGAAATTTTTGGATAAGCGTAAGGATACCTTTGGAAGTCCAAAATAGTAGCTACCCGTATGTTGCGGTGTATGCTCCAGTTCATACTTGATGGAGCCTGCAATATATCATGTGGTGCATTCTCCATTTCGGTGATCCAAAGCATGCGACGCACGCTCCATAACACACTTCCTTATTTTCCAGCTTCTTATTCTGCATATTTTAGGGTAATAGGGTCATTTACCTGACCCAAAAACTATCCAAAACACAAGATTAAATCCCTAAAAGAGAAATTGTTACATCATTAGTCTCTTTTCATCTTTAAGAAAAAACTAGAGACACAAAGATTAAGAATCAAGCTTTTAAGTCAAGGTTTCCAAGAAAAAAATCAAGATTCGAGTTCTATCCTTCAAACTAAGTAATCTAAGGTATGTGGGACTATTCCTAAACTCCATGGGAATGGATTTTATTTTTTTATCAAGTATAATTATTTACAATAATGTTACGAATTGAGGGTTTTTGACCATTATTTCAAAAAGTATGTCATATAGATCATTTTGATGAAAGTGTGTGCATTGTGTTGAATCTTTTAGTGGAAATAGAATTATAACCCTCATGTATATGAATTTATAATTTGGAAGGTTTAATTGAGAGTATGAATAATGAATTCCCTATCTTGTTATGAATTATGGGTTCTATTTGCTTTGTCAATGATTTTGAATGCATGTAACTAAAGTTTGAAATTAAGTTTCCTAACATCATGGTATTGACATGTTTTATGAGATGATAAGGGTGGGTTTTATTAACATAACTATCTTCATTGTATTTAAAACAAAAATTGTATGCTAATGAATAATTGACATGGCCACCACATGTTTGAGTATTGGGAAAATTGAGAATTTGCATAAAGATTTCATGAGGTTTCAAAATGATGACTCTCTTGTGATGTTATAATCCTTTGGTGGTCATTTACATGTTTTGAATAAGATGGGCTATGAAATTGATAGGATATGAATGTCTTGCAAGTCTGTGTATGATGATACCTGGTGATGATATGACCCTATGGTTTTTTAAGCATCGAATGATTTTATATATGAAGAATATTGTTTAAAGAAATAAAAATTAGGCCTAAAGAGAGGTAGATGGTTGCCTGAAAAAGGCGTTTGAGTGTAACGGCTCATCGCTGGAAACCGAGTTTGCCGATTCGGGTGATATGATTGGCTAATGACAATGTATACTTATACTTGAGACATAGGTATACTAGAATAGTTATTAGGACTCCAATCTTTGTGGCACACTTGGATTGGGGGATTGGCCGCTGAGTCTAGAGAAGATTCTATATAGTATGTGGGATTGTAGAAATATAGGGAGTACCATCTATCTCAGGTTTAAGATAAAGTGTGAGTCTTGATTTCAAGAAAGCATTCAAAAAATTCTATATTATGCCCATGCGTTTTACTGATTTTATGTGTAATGTTTTCTAAAATGCCCTCATCTATGTTATGAAATAAAAATGTTATTTTTGGATTGTTTCACATACCAGTATAATTGTATAGACCCCCTGTATTTTAGGATTTGAGCCTCCCTTATTTCAAAAGGCCTAATTATAAGTTATTGCTATTTTAATTGATTTATGGTCTGACTGGGGGCATTGTCCAAGTTTTTAGACATATGTTGGTTCTCATATTGTTAGAGATTTCGTAGAAAGGTGTCATATGTTTTGAATGTTAAGAATTTCCTTCAAATTGTTCAAGTGATTTATGAGATTAACCATGGTTCTGTTTTGTTATGTTTTCTACAATTCTTATATTGTATGAATATTGTGTATGACTACCAGACAGAAAGAGGCGCCCGTGCCTTCATGATTCGGTATGCTCATCATGGCCAGGACCTCGGATCAGGTCATGACAAACTTGGTATCAAATCAGATTCATAATTCCAGGGTGTCTACAAAATTAAGTCAGGTAGAGTCCTGTTTATGGGTGTGTAGTGTGCCACACTTATAAGAAAGAGGATACAAAGCGTTTACTAATGTCTCTCTTCTTTTCATGATTTATTTCATGCTATAAAGTCTGTATGCCATCTAATCAATGATTTCCTATATTGTAGAAAGTTACCATGCCTTCCCGTAGATCCAACGAACAAAATGCTCAGGTTGAGGATCTACGCCCTACCCATAGGATGTAGACTCGTAATAGAGCTCGTACTCCAAAGTTTGTTACTACTCCAAGATTCCCTTATGTTCAGACTAGTCCTCCCCAGGCTCCTCGATCAGAGGCCAACCGTACTCAGAACACCTAAAAAGAGGTATCCAATGCTGAGTTCTAGCAATCTATGTATATAATAGCTTAGTTAGTGGCTTCTCAGGCCCGACGATCTTAAAATGTAGGGTTTGTTTTTTATTCATCTGAGATTACATGGGTTGGTCAATTCATGAGACTGAACCCACCTATTTTTATGGGTACAAAGGTTGAGAAGGATCTACAAGGGTTAATCGATGAACTTGGGAAATTTTTTAGGGTTATATATGCGAATGAGGTTGAAGGGGTTGAGCTGGCAGCCTATCAGTTGAAGGATGTGGCCAATCAGTGATATAATGAATTGGAGGATTCGAAGGGTAGTGATGCTGACTGTTCTATGTGGGGTGAGTTTGTGGAAGTTTTTTTGAATCGTTTCTTTTATCAGAAATTAAGAGAATGAAAGGCCAAAGAATTTGAGTTGTAAAAAGGAAAAAATAAGTGTTAAGAAGTACACATTGAAGTTCACCCAACTGTCTCAATATTCTCTAGAGTTGGAAAGTAACATGAGATCTCACTTGCGGAAGTTTGCATCCAGTCTCTCAGATGATCTGGTGTTGGAATGCAAGGGAATGATGTTGAATAGAGATATGGATTTCTCCAGGTTGTCTGTTTATATGAAAAATTTTGAAGAGCTGAAGAAAAGGCTAGAGGAGGCAAGGGAGAAAGACAAGCACACCAAGAGGAATAAATCTACAAACTAGAATAACAGTAAGTACTAAGGTGGTTACAATTGGGGTAATATGTGGTCAAAGAAAAAGTTTTGGAGTAATGCTAAGTCTTCACCAGCACCCCAGTGCCCATACCTCTAGTTGATCAGCGATTTTAGAATTTTCATCCTAATAGTGGAGCGGGAGTACAGGGTACTCAGTCCTAGAGAAGTGTGGCCCAACCATTTAGGCCATATCCACGTTGCAGAAATTATGGGAGTAACATCTTGAAAGGTGTATCTATGGTGAGCGTGTGTGTTATACTTGTGGTCAGTCAAGTCATTTAATGAAGGACTTCCCCCACTATTAGGGGAAATATTGGGGGAGCTAAGTCCCAAACTAATTCTATGGCCCCACCCCCACACAAAGGTACTACTTCAACTACTGGAGGTGGTTAGAATTGATTATATTCCTTATCTAATTGGCAGGATACAGAGTCTTCACCAAATGTTGTCACGGGTACATTACAAATTTTCTCCCGTAGTATGTATGTGTTGCTTGACCCAGGGTATACCTTTTCTTATGTGACCCCATATGTATCCGTTAGCTTTGGTTTTGAGCCTAAAATTATTCTAGAACCTTTCTCTATTTCCACCCCTATTGGTGACTCCATTATGACAAGAAGGGTGTATAGAAATTGTGTTGTGTCCATTTGTAATCATGATACTATGGCGGATCTTGTAGAGCTTGGTATGATTGAATTTGATGCTATTTTAGGAATGGACTGAATCCATTCATGCTATGCCACATTAGACTGTAGAACCTGAAAAGTTACTTTCTCCTTTCCAAATGAGCCAGTGATTGAGTGGGAGGGGTACTCTTTAGCACCTAGGGTGAAATTCATATCTTATCTTAGAGACCGTAAACTTGTATCAAAGGGTTGTTTATATCATCTTATTTGGGTTAAACATTCTAGTACTTAAAGTCCTTCCCTCCAGTCTGTACCCATTGTTAATGAATTCCCCGAAGTCTTCCCCGATGATCTCCCAGAGATACCACCTTATTGGGCTATAGATTTCGCCATTGAGTTGTTGTTGGACACTGGTCCTATATCTATTCCTCCATACAGAATGGCTTCTGCTGATTTGAAAGAGTTAAAAGAACAATTGAAAGATCTTCTTGACAAGGTCTTTATTCACCCTAACATTTCTCTCTGGGGTGCACCCTTACTCTTCATGGATAAGAAAGATAGTTCCCTCTCTATGTGTATAAACTACAATCAGCTCAATAAGGTCACTTTTAAGAACAAATACCCTCTTCCCAGAATTGATGATCTTTTTGACCAACTTCAGGGTTCCAAATGTTTCTCTCAGATAGAACTTCATTGGGGGTATCATCAGTTAATGATTAGGGAGATGATATTCCCAAAATAGTTTTTCAAACCCGATATAGCCATTATGAATTCTTAGTTATGTCATTTGGACTGACTAATGCCCCTATAGCTTTTATGTACCTAATGAATAGGGTGTTCCATCATTGTTTTCATTGACGACATCTTAGTTTACTCTAAGAATGAAGAGGATCATGCCATTCATCTCCAAATCATCCTTCAGACCTTCAAAGATAATGAATTATAGTCCAAGTTTACTAAGTGTAAATTCTGGCTTAGTGCGATTGCTTTCTTGGGACATATTATTTCTAGTACGGGAATTAAAGTTGACCCCTAAAATATTAAGGCAGTGAGAAAATAGCCCAGACCTACGGCTCCAACCGATAGCTAGAGCTTCTTGGGTTTGGCAGGATATTACAGAAGCTTTGTAGAGAGTTTTTCATCCATAGCTGCTCCACTTACCAAATTGATGCAGAAAAAGATAAAAATTTTATGGTCTGACTCTTGTGAGAATAGTTTTGAGAAGTTCAAGGATAATTTGACTACCACTCCACTTTTGACCCTTCTCGAGAGTACAAAGGGTTTGGTGGTGTATAGTGATGCATCCCGGGTGGGACTTTGGTGTGTACTTATACAGTAAGGTAAGGTGGTCGCTTCTGCATCTAGTCAGTTGAAGATGCATAAAAAGAATTATCACAGTCATGAATTAGAGTTAGCAGTTGTGGTGTTTGCACTTAAGATATGGTGGTATTATCTGTATGGAGTACATGTTGATATATTCAATGATCACAAAAGTTGCAGTATTCTTTCAGACATAAAGAAGTGAATCTCACACAGAGTCGATGGTTGAAACTGTTGAAGAATTTTGAAATAAGCCTACACTATTATCAGGGCAAGGACAATGTGGTGGACAATGCCCTCAACAGGTTGTCAATGGGCAGTCTTTCTCATATGGAGAAAGGGTCGAGAGAGATGGTGAAAGATATTCACCGACTTAAAAATTTGGGAGTCCAACTTCTGGATTCTGAGAATGGGAGAGTGTTTATTCATGAGATAGCTAAATCCTCCTTATGTGATAAAGTTAAGGATAAATAGGTCAAAGACCCTATCTTGATGCAGTTTAAGAAAGATGTCGGTCAATAAAAGGTGATGGCATTTGAAATTAGAGGTGATGGGATTTTGAAGTATCAGGGCCGGCTATGTGTACCGAACATGGATGGTTTGCGATAATAAATTCTTGATGAAGATTACACTTCGAGTTATGTTGTTCAACCAATCTCTACAAAAATGTATCATGGCTTTAAGACTATTTATCGGTGGAATAATATGAAAAAAAATGTTGCTAACTTTGTTTCAAAGTGTTTGAACTGTTAACAAGTCAAGGTAGAGCATTTGAGACTAGGTGGTACTTTTCAAAAGATAGTTTTTCCTATATGGAAGTGGAAGATAATTAATAAAGAGTTTATTATGGGGCTGCCAAAGTCCCAGAACAAATATGACTCCATTTGGGTGATTGTAGACTGAATGACCAAATTCGCTCATTTTCTTCCAGTACGGACAAATTATTCAGGGTATGACTATGCTATGTTGTAAATTAGAGAGATAGTCCATTTACATGGGGCTCTTATGTCTATTATATCCGATCGAGGTATGCAATTCTCTTCGCAGTTTTGGTGGTCCTTTCAAAAGGGTTTAGGAACCCAAGTGAACTTGAGTACCGCCTTCCACCCTCAGACTGATGGGAAAGCTGAATGAACCATTCAGACCCTTGAGGATTTATTGAAGTCCTGCGTGATTAACTTCAAAGTTAGTTGGGTGGATCATTTATTGTTGATAGAATTTGCTTACAACAATAGCTACCATTATAGTATTCAGATGGCTCCTTTTTAAGCGATTTATGGGAGGAGATATATATTACCAATCGAGTGGTATGAAGTAGGTGAAACTCAATTGTTTGGGCAAGACCTTCTTTATCAAGAAATGGAGAAGGTGAAGATTATTAAGGAGCAACTTAAGACAGCTCAGAGTCTCCATCTGAGTCTTTAAGTGGGCTATGTCTTGGTCTCACTCTTCATCCCTTCTGCACTGCTCCGCAGTCATACCAAAAGAAATAGTCGGGATAGCTACCACAGAATCCCTAGTATGCCAGGCCCAACTCTGTTAGGTCATTCTATTCAGCATGTCTGAAGCATCTTAAAAAGAAAGGTCAATGAACGAACCACCCACAGCATTATCTACAATTGGATTTGTCATGGATTTAAAAGATCTGTACAAAGTCTCCATCAAGTGAAAGTCCATCATGTTGTGGTTCGGACATTGTGCCATCTTCTTCTTGAATCTCTCCCAAGTTTAATGCAACTCTTCAGTCGTGAGCTGCCTGAAGTTACTAATTTCATCCCTCAACTTTAAACTTTTGGATGGGGAAAGAACCATTCTAAGAACTCCTCTTTCAACTGTCTACAGTTGGTTATAGAATCAGGCTCCAGCTCATTTAATCACATTGTTGCCTCCCCTGACAGAGACAATGGAAACAATCTCAACCGTATCACATTCTGGATTACTCTGGAATTATCAAAATATTTTCAAATGGTGATAAAGTTCACTAAGTGCATGTTTGGATCATCACCATGCAAGCCTCCAAATAACCCCTTCAGATTTAAGAGTTTGATCATGGTGCTTGTTATGCTGAATTTGTCACCACGTGCTAACGGTGGAGGAATGATAGCACCCATTGCACCTGCTCCATCCATTTCTTCATCATCGTCATCAACCTCGTATTGGACAGGCTGTTTACCATACCTTTCTCTGATTGGACGGTTTCTATTGAAATTTCGCTGCACTAGTACAGCAAGTTGCTCAGCTCGCCTTGGGCTTTGAGGATTCAGAAATTCCTCATCATCCAAGTGTTCATCATCATTGTTTGGATGATGTAATTATTGACATTGGTTCTTTACATTCACCTGAGCCTTGGACAAGGCTACCAGTCTGTCAGCCTCTTGTTGTTCTGCCATTCTCCCGATCAGCTGAGGTTCCGGATTAATTTGTAATAATGGTTCTCCGGAACATCTTGTTTTTTGCATAAACAACAAGGGACCTACAATAAAAAAAACAATAAATAAATGTAAATCTAGGAAACCTAACTAACATACAATTAGCGCATACAACTTTCAATTTTGTACCATATTCCCCGGCAACGGTGCCATTTTTGATAACACTAAAACTACACTTTTGAATGGGTGTAAGAGATCATTATCAATATAAAACCGAACTAGGTTAGGGTTGAGTCCCACAGGGAATAAGGTGTGAAATCAAGTCAATTACAATTTAATTCACTGATAGTTTAATCTATCCTGAAATGGGGGTTTAAGTTTCACAAGTAATTGTTTGACACTTTGATTTCGATGTTTGTAACCAAGATTTTATGAGATAACTAGAATTATGTTCACCAGGGCTTACGGTACATGACAGATGCTAAAGGTGACTCAAGATTCTCACGGTGGTTAGGATATCAAGCTATCTTTATAGATGATATGCTCAAATGTCTCTCAACCTATTTAAGCATCTAATTTCCTAATCCTCATAAACTTAGGGAATCACTATTTACTACCTAGAATTTACCTTAGGTTAATCAACCTAGTTACAACACTGATTATTAAAAGAAGTATTTCCAATTCCCTGTTGATAATTTACTTCCTGTTAAGATTGACTTACAACGATGATGAAAATCAAGAAGTATAACTTGAATTGAACCACGGTACAAAAATCCCAAAATATTTTAACTAGCGAGAGAGAAATATCATATTTTTTTCGAATAAAGATGAGTCCAAAAATAAAATACTCCCCTAGAAAACCCTAAAACAAGGCTTTAAATAGTTTAACCTAATTAAAGAAATAAAATCAAAGTTACAGTTTTTCCTCAGAATAGATGACGACGTCCGTGATGGATTGTCATGAGTATGATAGCTTAGAACAGATGTCGTTAGCTCCTATGCAGTTTTGGCTTTTTCTGACTAAGGATGATGACAACGATGATGGCTTATCACCATCCTAACGACATGTCATGGATGTCTTCAAAAAACTATCTTCAACTTCAATCTTCTGTTTAAGGTTGACGACGCTCCTGATGATGTGTTATGGATGTCGTCACAAAACTGTCTTCAACTTCCATCTTCTATTTATGGCAGACAACGGCCGTGATGGATTATCACCAGGATGATGACTTATCATAAATTCGTCAGCCACACTTATCTTTTATTTTTCTTCACTTTTCAGCCTTTTTGCTTTCATTATTTTTGGTTCTCCTACATCTCAATATTTACTACAAAAATCAAAGTAAACTAATCAAAAACAACTAAAGTTTCTCAATACCTTACATTTATTTAGAGTTAGAAGCCTCAAATATATTAGCATAGGATCACACATCAGGCTCGATGACAATGAAGGTGTATTGCCTTAAGTTCACCTATTTGTTTAAGTATGCTCCCGAGTTGATAGCTGACTCTAGATTCTGTATAAGTAAGTTTGTTATTGGAGTGTCTGGTTTGGTAGTTAAGGAATGTAGGACTTCTATGATTATTGGGTATATGGATATTGCTAGGGTGATGACTCATGACCAATAGATTGAGGCAAAAGCTTGAAGGAGAGAAAAGGGAAATAAGAAGTCTAGAACCAGACAGTTTGAGTATGGACAACCAAGGTCTGGAAGAGGAAATCATTTGCAGTTTTAGGGTCACTCATCTATGCCTGTGCCATGTTCAGTAGTGCCCCTACACCTAAAACCAAGCAGAAGAAGTGGGGCAGGTCTACTATATTTAGGTCTCAGATTAGTGTGGATGAAAGTCCCAGTTACCTGTCATGTGTGAAGTATGGTAAAAAACACTTTGGTGAGTGGTAAGAAAGGGTTGTTATGGAGCGGCAAGTTGGGTCACATAATCAAAGACTGTTTGTATGCTAAGTAGAAAAGTAGGGATGTTCGTCCCCATACTTGGGCTACTAGAACACCAACTCCTTCATATCTCCCAGTCCATTCTCTGGGCGCATCATTCAGTACCGATGGTGGTCAGTGCTAGAATTAATTCTTTGCTTTACCATCCTGACAGGAGCAAGAAAGTTCACCGTATGTTATTACTGGTATGCTTCGTGCCTTCCATTTTGATGTTTATGTGTTGTTAGACCCCGGATCACCTTTCCCTTATGTGAATCCTTTAATTGTGGAAAATTTTAGGATAGATTATGAACAGCTCTCCAAGCTCTTCTGAGTTTCCACCTTAGTGGGTGAGTCAGTTGTTGCCAGATAATTCTATATGAAGTTTTCTATCACTGTCCTATATAAGATTATACTAGAAGACTTAATAGATTAGAAATGGTATATTTTGATGTTATTCTAGGCATGGACTGACTTCATTCATTCTATGCATTAGTAGATTGCCGCACCTGTGCGGTGAAGTTTCAGTTTCCTATTGAGGTAGTTATTGAGTGGGAAGGTAGTTCTGAATCTCCCAAGATTCATTTCATATCTTATCTTAAAGCTAGAAAGTTTATATCTAAAGGGTGCATTTATCATTTAGTTTGAGTCAAAGATACTAAGTCTGAAGCTCCAACAGTTCAGTCAGTTTGTATAGTCAATGATTTTCGGAGGTCTTTCCTGAATATCTATCAGGGGTACCTCCCGATAGAGAAATATAATTCGGCATTGATCTTTATTCTTGTACTCAACCCATCTCTATACCTATATATCCTATGGCTCTAGCGATCTTAAAGATATAAAATAGTAGGTTAAAGACATCTTAGGTAAAGGTTTCATAAGGCCCAATGTTTCTCCAGTGGGTGCTCTAGACCTATTTGTGTGTAAGAAAGATGGCTCTCTCTGAATGTGAATCAACTACCTCTAGTTAAACAGTCACAATCAATAACAAATATCCTCTTCCTAGGATTGATGACTTATTCGACCAGTTTTAGGGTGCAGTTATTTCTCTAAGATAGACCTTAAATCTGTTTATCATAAGCTTAAAGTAAGGGAGTGTGATATTACAAAGACATCTTTTAGAACTTTTTATGGTTTCTTCGAATTTCTAGGCACGTCCTTCATGATAACGAATGCCCAACAGTCTTCATAGACTTGATAAACAGAGTGTCCAAGTCATACTTTTACATGTTCATCATAGTATTTATCGATGACATCCTTGTCTATTCCTGTAGTAAGAATGACCGTGTAAACCATCTCAGAATAATGTTGTAAACTCTTAGAGATCATCATTTATTTGCCAAATTCAATAAGTGTGAATTTTGGCTAAGGTCAATAGTTTCCTTATCCATATTATTTTCGGTGATTACATTAGAGTTTGTCATCAAATGGCCAAAGCAGTGAGAAACTAGAATAGACCTATCTCTCCATCATACAGTAGGAGTTTCCTGGGTTTGGCTGGCTATTACTGATGGTTTATTGAAGGGTTTTTGTGTATTGCATCCACCATGTCTATATTAACTCAAAATAAAGTTAAGTTTCAGTAGTTAGATTCTTGTGAGAAGAGTTTTTGAGAATTAAAGACTCGACTCACTATAGCCCCAGTTTTGACATTACCAGATGGTTTTGATGGGTTTGTTGTTTACTGTGATGCTTCTTGAGTTGGTCTGGGTTGTGTTTTGATGCAGAGAGGTAAGGTCATAGCCTATTCCTCTCTACAGCTTAAACCTCATAAAAAGAACTATCCTACCAATGATTTTTAATTAGCAGTTGTTGTATTTTCCTTGAAAATTTAGAGGTATTATCTTTATGGGGTGCATGTTGATGTGTCCTGGACCACAAAAGCTTGTAGTATGTGTTTTCTCAAAAAGATTTAAATCTTCATCAGAAAAGGTAATTAGAGTGGCTAAAAGATTATGATATGAGTGCTTTGTATCATTCAGGCAAGGCCAATGTAGTGGAAGAAGCCCTTAGCAGACTGTCTAGGGGTAGTGTTGCTCATTTTGAGAATAATAAAAATAAGTTAGTTTAGGAGGTTCATCAGTTGGATAGATTAGGTGTTTGTTTGGTTGATTAAGTTGAAGATAATATATGGGTTCAGAATAGCTCAGAATTTTGTTGGGTTGCCGAAGTGAAGGGGAAACTGTAAGTCCCGAATCTAATACCCAAAATGCTACACGGTACTCAAGACCCCGAAGGACCATAAGCTAACCCATATTGATATTTGTACCTGTATACTGCATAATATACTGTATAATGCAGAAAACATGAACTAAAAGGCCATAAAGGTTCAAAACTGTACATTAAGATTTACTGAACATGATTAACTGAACTGACTAGACTGGGTTAACTGAGTTTCATTGACTGCCAGAATGTTACTGAGGTCTGATAACTGACTAAGATTTACTAAAGTTACTGAGTTTTCCTAAGTCATGAGACTGATTGAATTCTACTGAACATGGCTTGACTAGGAGTATCTTGAAAACATGACATAGGCTCTAGGCATACAACTAAATTGTTGGGCACAAGTACCCCTAGGACTCGATGGAAAGAAACTGACAGAGTATTACTTTCTTGAATGCATGTCCAACATCAGAATCCCTAATTCATTTATTAAGGCATTTCATCAAACAATTGATATGCATAAACTTGTACATAAATGGGAATTTCGTACTATCATACTAGTGGGGTACTTTTTCTTCACATAGGCATTCAATCAAACACATGGTGAGCATGGTATGTAGACAACATCACACAACAAGTAAACATCATGATTCAACTCTAATTTCACCATTCAAGGGTTTAATCGTGGATTCACATGAAACTACACCTATAATAATCAATTCCACTTACTATTATCACAAAACATGGAATAGAATTCAATTGGTCATTATCAACATGATAAAAAAACAAACCAAACATGAAATTCATAAAAATACATACACTTGAACTTTGAAAAGATATTGTTGGGCTTCATGGACGAAAGGAGTTCCTGAATAAACACTATACATACCTGGGTGAGTGATTTCTTAAAGATTTGTAGAGGAAAACTTAAATTTTTTGCTTGGAATTAAGAACCTAGGGTTTCATGTTCTTGGGGATTTATCCTTGACATAAACCCTATTTTTTTGTTGTAGAAGAATAAAGAACTTATGAGCTATGATACGGTGTATGTAGGGGTTAAATCGGGTGAAAAAAGACCCAAATACCCTTTTAAAAATGGCTTTAAATTAACTGAATGGGATGTACAATGGCTCATGCAACAGTCCGTCGCTAGCTTGATGGCCTGTCATTTTAACCATCGTAGGTGGGCCAGGATAGGGACTCACTGCCTAAGTAGCGACGACTTGGGCAACAGTCCATCGCAAGTTCGACGGTCCGTCAACCTGTCCATCTCACCTTATTTAGAAGTTTGCCTCACTACCTTAGTTATGACGGTCAATACGACGGACCGTGGTGATGGTCCATCACTAGGTCGACAGTCTGTCAACCTGGCCATCGCACCTAGGCGATTCTGACAGCTTTGAGTAAAACGTCCATAACTTTTTGCTTCGATACCAAATTTAGACGAAATTGGTATCGTTGGAAAGCTAATTCAATTTCCCACATGATAAAAAGTGAAATTATTAAAAATTCCACATACAAAAAATGAGATTTATCTTTCAAAGTAAATTTCTAACATTCTTGAAATAATTTCAAGCTAGGAAAAACTATGAGGTATTACAAAACAAGATAAGGACTCCAATTTGGTTAAGTTGAAGGAGTCAGTCATGGATCACAAAGTAGAAGTTTTCTCCCAAGGGGGAAATGGTGTGTTACTCTACTAGGTTGGATTGTGTTTGTCGTGTGTTAATGGTTTGAGATAGCATAATGTGGAATGGATTAAAGAGGATATTGTTGAGTTTGTAGCCAAGTGTGCTAATTTTCAATAGGTTAAGGTTAAGCACAAAAAGCCTGGTGGTACCCTTTAGGAGTGTAGTATTCCTACTTGGAAGTGGGAAGAGGTAAACATGGACTTAGTGATAGGGTTACCCCATTTGCGTTGTTAGCATAATTCGATTTGGATTATTATAGATAGAATGAAAAAATCACCCTATTTCTTTCCAGTTCATACTTCCTATTCAGCCGAGGATTATGCTAAGCTTTATATCAGAGATTTTTTCAAATTTCATGGTGTTTCTTTGTCCATCATTTCAGATAGGGGTACTCAATTTATCTCTCACTTTTGGAAAGCCTTTTAGAAAGATCTTGGTTCCCAAGTTCATCTTAGTATTGATTTTAATCCTAAGATAGATGGTAAAGTAGAGAGGACCATTCAAACCCTAGAGGACATGTTGAGAGCATGTGTTATTGATTTCAAGGGTAGTTGGTATGATCATTTGTCGTTGATTGAGTTCACCTAGAATAACAATTATCATGCTAGTATCCATATGGCTCATTTTGAGGCTCTTCATGAGAGAATATATACGTTACCTATTGGTTGATTTGAGGTAGGTAAGGCTACATTGATAGGGCTAGATGTGGTGTTTGAATCTATGGAAAAGTTCAATTGAATTGAGAGAGGCTTAAGGCAACTCAGAGTTGTCAGAAATCTTATGCAGATGTGAGGAGAACGGATCTTGAGTTTGAGGTTGGTGACTTAGTGTATTTAAAGATTTACCCATTAAGGGGTTGAAGAGATTTGGCAAAAAAGAGAAGATTAGTCGATGATATGTGGGCCATTACAGAATATTTAGTCGTGTTAGGAAGGTAGCATATGAGCTTGAGTTGTCTATCGATTTGTCATCCATTCATCTAGTGTTTCATGTATCATTTGTTAAGAAGTGTATTGGTGATCCAGTTGTTATAGTTTCTTTGGAAAACACCAAAATTTAGGATAGCCTTTTTTATGAAGAAATTCCATTTGAGATTCTTGATCACCAGATTTATAGACTAAGGAATAAAAAAGTTCCCTTGGTCAAAGTTCTTTGGCGGAATTAGTTTGTTGAGGGGCCCACTTGGGAAGAAGAAGTGGATATGTGAACCAAGTACCCTCATTTTTTCTTCCCAAGATCATACTTAGTTTAAGGTAACAAGTTTTCCTTAGATTTTCTATTGTCCATTCTCAATTCTAGCCATATAATTATTTTTATGTCATTACATGCATTCACAAATCAGTTTAGTCAGGTAATCATGCTTCCAGTTATGAATATTTAGTGTGAAGTCTCAGTCCCTCAGTATTCTCAATTTGGTCAGTCTCATTCGAGGACGAATGTTCCCAAGGGGGAGATATTGTAAGACCACGTAAGATACTAGCTCAGTTTTGCTCACTATTGCAAGTCAAAGGGGGTCCAAGACTTAGAAAAATTTCACTAATTGTTAGGACTTAGTCATTTCTAAAGCCCCTAAACTTTAATGATTTTATTTTTGACCTTCGCGACATCAAAAAGTTAATTTTAAAGTTGATTCATGGTAGGGGTATTGAACAGTACAACTCGGCTGAGTTTCTGAATTTTTGGATGAGCGTAAGGGTGTGTTTGGATTTCTAAAACCTTGTCATCATGCAGTTAGCCAATGGACCGTGCCCCAGTCCAATGGTATGGGTGCCTGCGACAAAGGCCGCAGCGCGTGGTACAGTCCGGCAGACCAGAGCCCGCGACGCATGCTCTATCGCGCCTCCTTGTTTTTCCATCTTCTATTTCTATTTTTCCAAGAGTATTTGGTTCTTTTACCTTCTCCCACTTAGTCTATAACATAGGATTGAGGGTCCCAAAAGGTAAAATTGATCATTCTTTTCACAAATTCTTTTAAAGAAAGTAATCCTCAGTCAAGAAAAAACTCTAGCCTCTTCAAATTTTTAAAATTCATGCATAACATAACTATTTAAGGGTTCTATCATGGAATAACCTTGTTATAATAATTCGTTGAATTTCATATAATTTCTTCATTTTCATTGTTGTGAAATAAAGATAACGATTTGTTTTAACTTTATATTTCATGCGTTTAAAGGTATCTTTTGGAATTATATTTATTTAATAATTATTTAAATGGATAAACAACTTTTTTCCTTCTAAAAATATGGTATTATCTTTTTGTACTGTAGAAAATAATTTGAATCTTCTGGTTATTCTTTGAGATTACACATTTGTTATAAAATAATATTATTTAATCTGCATCATACATAAGTTCATCATTTATAACATGAATTATGACAATAACAATTTAAATATATATATTCATATTCATGAGAATATATTAAAAAAATACACATTTTTAAACTGTAGATTTCTTTTACGTGTAGAAGTCATTGAAGTAAATGTTTGATAAATTGTTCAATACACATATGTCAACGGAAAAAAATACAATTGTAAATTTTAGAAACTAAAGTATATTAATTCTACATGATGTCCTAAGGTATATATTGGAAGCAACAAATATAGGGATGAATTTCACTAAATTGCTTCTCAATTCTCAAAGTTAGATATATGACGTTACAAAAATGTGATGCATACATTCTCTGCAATGTAGGAAGAAAAGAAAAATAATTGAATGCATACATCTTCACAATTTAAGAATTAAGCACACTTATCTGTAAGGAATATATTTCTACTCATATATTTTATTGGCGGAAATTATGGCACAAATTTTAACATTAACCAACTTTGAACACTTGGTGCTCAAACAAAAAAGAGACACAAAATTAATTTTATCATTTGAGAGATTTATATTGTATTAAATTTATTGTACAAAATCATTTTTATGGGATTTATATTTGTTTAATTGTGTTAGAGACTAAGTTTTTTCTCTACGACTTTCTTTCACTTGTCATAAGTTATAATTAGGTTTTACTAATTTAAAAATGATCTTGACTATGCATTAATTTTTTAAAATTTTGGAATTGAGGAACATTAAATTTTTGATACATTAAGATCTATTAAGACAAAAAATATTTTCATATTGTTAAATTTTACAGTAGAAGATCTTAAACAAATCATGACTACAAAAGAATATTTAAATATTTGAAAAAGGACAAATTTAGAAAAAAAAAAAGTGAATACAATCGAAAAAATACTTTATCTCATAAATCAGAATTATATTACATACGAAGAATACAATATATATCATAAGGAATGACAATTCAAAAAGATTTAAAAATTTAATAAGTACGTAATTCTAATTAGGAAAAGTATGTAATGCAATGTTATGTACATATTGACAGTGATACAAAGATACAAAGAAGAAAATTCAATTAATATTATGAGTTTGTTCAAATGCATCTAAAAAGGAATAAACATAATTTTCTTACTTTTTTGTCATTCAAGTGTATTTTATCACTATAAATATACTCTTTGAGTTGAGACCCAACATTACATTTGCATACTTTCTCAAATCCAAGGATTAACCATGAGAAAACCTACTGGCCGCAAAAAAAATAAAATAGAGAAGATAAAGAATCAAAACAACATACCAGCGACATTTTCTAAAAGACGCGATGGCCTTTTTAAGAAGGCGAGTGAGATCTCTACCCTCTGTGGTGTTGAAATTGCAACTATTGTTTTTTCACCATCTAAAACAAGTGTTTACTCTATCGGACACCCTTGTGTCCTTTCGGTGGTAGATAAGTTTCTGAAAATCCTCCACCTGATACCGATAGTCCACAACCTCTCGCCAAGCCTTATCAAAATAAGGATGTAACCAAAATGGAGAAGCTGATTGAAGCAGAGGAAAAACGTGCTTTAAGGCTTCAGTAAACAAATATAACAGGCTCATATGAAGGGCTAAAT
This sequence comes from Capsicum pubescens, assembly GCA_030864215.1. Classification (NCBI taxonomy): domain Eukaryota; kingdom Viridiplantae; phylum Streptophyta; class Magnoliopsida; order Solanales; family Solanaceae; genus Capsicum; species Capsicum pubescens. Next base: position 380,724,955 of record CM061548.1, on the reverse strand, counting down.
TATTTTCAACTTCAAGAACTGAGTGACACCCTAGAAGCAAAATTGAAGATGACTGAAAGATTAGAGATCCAACAAAAGGAGAGTGGTATTCCATTTTCTTTCAAATCCTATGGATATGCCTTAGCTCCTAGAGAGAACATTTCATCCACTTCTGATGTTGGACCATCTAGATCTAGTTAAATTTATTTTATGTATTAATTAAATTTTATATTTTAGTTTGTTTATTACGAATAATATGAATAATATATTTCTTTTCTTTAGTGTACGGTAATTTATTGTTTATTACGTATAAAATTAATAATATGCATGTATTTCCTTTAGTGAGCGGTAATTTATCATCTCTTAATATTAAAGTTGATATGTGAGTGTTGAATGAAAAAATAATAAATAAAATTCAATTAATACTAATAAAATCAAGTAAAATAAATTGAAATACAAAAGATCTCATATTAGAATTGGTAGGGTAAACTCTAGCATCCCCCCCCCCCCAATTTGTACTTCTCCCTCTTGAAAATTAGTATTTCTATTATGAATTAAAAAAGAAACTCTCAATATACATTCTAATGGTGTATATTAATCAAAGTAATAGAAATATATTAATAATATTCAATTCAAACAAGGATTCCAGGATTATTATATTTTAAAAGTTATGGATCACCTAAGGTATGTAGTGAAGACTTCAATCTTGGAATAACCTTGTTATAATAATTCTTTGAATTTCATATCTTATATTCATTTTCATTATTGCAAAATAAAAGGAATGATTTGTTTTAAGTCTATATTTCATGTGTTCAAAAGTATTTTTTAACATTATATTATTTATTAATTATTTAATGGAATAAACTACTTTCTGCCTTCTAAAAAATATATTTTATTATCTTTGATAATAAATGAACCTTCTGTTAGTTCTATGAGACATTTTTAGTTTGTATCATACATGAATCCATTGACAACATAAATTATACCAATAACAATTCAAAAATCAATATTTATTATTCATGTGAATATATAACAAATGCACTACTTCAAAGTGAACGTTTCTTTTACGTGTAGAAGTTATTGATGTAAACGTTCGATGAAGTGTTCAAGACATATATGCCAACAGAAAAAAATATATCAATAAAATTTTTAGAAATAAAAATAAATTATTTATACATGATGTACTAAGATATATACTAATTTACATCATTTCCCATAGTCACAATCCCACCACATGCAATTTGAGAATTGGATAGAAAAGTCGATTAGTGGGGAAGAAACTTTTTTTTCTTTTCTAATTTTATAAACTTTGAACACGGTCTAAATTATTGATTCAACTGATGATGGAAATCACTCCTTCATCCTCCATCCCCCATGAATACCACCTAAACCACCTGATAAGACCATTAAGGATGCCACTTTTAAGGACAAACTTCTAGCCAACCAAATCACCTCTGATATAGATATGAATAAAGACTTTAATGCTCCTTTATCTCATAACTTGTTGGTGTTTACAGAAATTGATCATAGCTCCATCATATCTAATGGTATTTTTAAGAAAATTCTGAGTAAAAACAGTGTGTACCTAAATCTGTTACAGCGGAAGTCGTTGAATTTGCTTCTAACATAATTTCTTTAAGTCAATCTTCATCTCTCTAGGAAACGGAGTATTGATTCACAAACTTAAATGCCTTTGATGTTTAGTTATTGTTGAAATTGTTCATTGCTTTTGTTTTTCTATTTTTTTTAATTTTCATTTCTCTGTTTCACTTTTTAAACAAGAAGAATGAATTTTGAAATATAAAAGGAAGTGGAACAGTTTTAGTAACTGTTCCCCCCATAATTCAAATATCCAATTTTCTCCCTTTTATCAGATAATCTAAAAATCAGAAATAGGTCATTTCGGGTCGTTCCACACGGGTGACCCATGACAAGTAATCCAACATCTTCCACTTCGCACATGGTGGACAAGATGCAAAGAAGTACGACATCAACAAGTCACCGATTCATACGACATATAGTTCGTGCGACCTGTGAGAATCACGAGCTTTACCTATGATATTTTACAAGATTTATATAGGAATTCAATCACACGTGAAAAGAATTCTCAACTAACATGAGGATTCTAATATTCACAATACCCCAGACATTATTCACAACTTTAGTAGTTACTTATTTGATATCTCATCCTCTTTAAAGAGGTGAACTCGAGTTCATGATTAACTTTTATTTACGCAATTACACTTTACTCTTGTATGGTTAGTGTAATAGCCGACTTGCGTAAACAAGTTAAAATATTAATTTTAATCGTCTTCCCTTTCTACTCGAATCTATATGTTCCAATCAACTGCTTTCTTAGTCATGCACCGCATTGCCGAATCTCTCTTGGTTATTAGTAACATGCTAAAGTAGCAACACAGACTGAAACTTTAAGAAACAGTTAAAGGTCTAATGGTATTTCAATAAAAAGTTAAAATAACTTTGAGGGTCTCACACAATGAAAAAATGGGGATACATTCTTCCATTAACCCATTGGTCACTAAGCACACGTGGTATGAAACACGTTCTATGATGTTATCACCTTATATTGGTGTGTGTGTCTCATTCTTTTAGTCATTCAACATCATATAGATCTAGGTCTAGAATCCTCTAAATGTCTAACATGAGTTTCTTTCTTTAATAATCCTCAAATACATATTCTTAGAGAAATTCGCATCTTGCTTTATAAAATAAATCATTATCGTATGGTGAAACTTTTCTCTTCACGTTCCTCGACGTAAGAGGCGATTGCTCGTGTGAGAGAGCCAATCTCGCGACTTGTTCGACATACTGTATTAATAAAATACATTTTCGTGTGCATATGAGAATGAAAATAAATTCAAGAATCTTATTTTATAATAGTTACAATCAAGTCAATTACAGTACATAAACATAATCATATCCTACGTAATCCCAGAGCCATAACATATTTCTCAAACAAGTTTCTAGACATCGCCTTAGTAAAGCGATCAACTACCATTTCTCGTGTAGGAATGTATTGTAAATTTATTTCTCCACTTGATACTATGTCTCTTATAAAGTTATACTTAATAATATATATCATGAGACCCTTAGAATTCTTTGCAATGTTCAAATTCTCAAAGAATCACTTCAACCAAATAGCTTCTTGTACTATAGATGCACAAACCACAAATTTGGATTCATAGTTGACAGGGCTACGCAAATTTGTTTCTTGCTTTTCCACAAAATTGCACCACCATTTTGCAAGTTTATTTTCTATCATACCATTACCAGCCCAATCAGCTCTTACGGATAAATCGGATCCACTATAGCATAGTGAATAATCAACAGTACCCTTCAAGTATCAAAAAATTTTCTTTATTGCTTTCCAATGATTTCTTCAAGCATTGGATTGATACCTGCTAACCTGGATTGGACTTAGTTTTCCAAACTTACCAAAATAATCTTTAATATATGCAGTACAACCCCAAGGTCGTAGATCATTAAAGTTTGATTTATTACCAGTCCATAGTCCATAAGGAGTAGAAGATACTGATTTAAAAGTCACTTTGTTTAATATGCAGGCCGCAGTTAATAGTGCATCTCCCCAAAAAGAAATTGGTAAATTTGGCTACGCCATCATGGACCTTTTCATATCCAACAATGTTCTATTCCTTCTTTCGGCTACACAATTTTTTTGATGTGTATAAGGAGTAGTTAATTGTCTGATAATGTCTTTTTTAATACACAGTTCTTCAAACTATTTTGACAAATATTCACGACCTCTATCGATTCTTAATGCCTTTATACTTTTGTTTAATTGATTCTCAACTTCATTCATATATCTTTTGAAGCATCCAAGTTCTTTGGATTTATGAGATATCAAATAGACATAACCAAAGCATGTGAAATCATCAATAAATGTAATGAAATATGAAGCACCGGTCCTTGCCCTCACATTCATTGGACCACAGATATCATAATGGATTACTTGTAATGGAAATTTGACTCTTTTAGCCTTCCCAAAGAGTTTTCGTGTAATCTTTCCAGCAAGATAATTTTCACAAGTTGGCATTTCAATTTAAGAGAAAGAACCTAAATGTCCTTCCTTTTCCAATCTATTCATTCGATCTTTCCCTGTGTGACCTAATCTAGCATTCCATGTAAGTATATCAGCATCATTATTACTAGAATAACATGACATTACACAACAGTCAACATAATAGTCATAAGTTGAAGGATTACAATCTAAAATAATAAAACGATCATAACGATGTCCAAAACCATAAAAAAAAACATTATGCAGAGTAATTCTTACACAATTACGACTAAAAAAACAAATAAAAACCAACATCAAAAAGAACAAAAATAGATACTAAGTTTCATCGAATTTCTGGAGCATATAGGACGTCATGAAACATTAAAGACCGTCTTCCATGCAAATCTACTTTTCAAGTGTCAATCCCTTTGACTTCAAGTCTTGCATTATTTCCTACATAGATCTACCTTGATCCCGGTGAAAATCGATGGAACTCCACAAACGCTTCTTGATCCCGACTCACATGGTCGGTGACTCATGAGTCTTCTATCCACATAGGATAAGATTTAGTTAATAAAACAGTGTTAGAAACATATGTAGCACTTAGAGTTCCATTTAGAAATGCTACCTTTTTCTGCTCAGGACATTCACAAGCAAAATACCCAAGATTTTGGCAATTGTAGCACTTCATCTTGCTCTCTTTTTTCTTGAAAAACCTTTTTCCTTTTTTGGAATTTAGCTTATTTTTTCTTCTCAGAGGGTCTTTTTTCGATCTCTATACCCTTCCGTTCCACTTCTTCTTATGCTTGAATCCTGAAGATTTCTTACCACTTAATTCTTCCATAAAGGCATTAGAAGCATCTTTAGCAGCACTAAGCTACTCATCTTCAAGTTCAACATGATGGGCAACATCAGAAAAAGTTTTGATGCCTTCAAGTGTTTCCAATTATTGGGAAGTCATTAGATCACTGCTTAAACCTGCTACTCATGTGAAAGAATGTGACCAAAATTTTGAGTTAAGCTATCATATTCGACATCACCCTAAGATGTTGTTTGATGTTCTGATCATGACGCTTCTTGTAAGTGTCAAACTTGATAGTCAGTTGTCTGAGGCGAGTGACAGAAGTAGCCCCCATATGTACCTCGCAAGTGTTCCCAGATGGTATTGGCAGTAGGAAATTCCTCGCACTCATGTATAAAGTCATCAACTACAGAACTTACAATGATTCCACATGTAAGGGAATCATTCTTCTTCCAAGCCTTATAAGTTTCAAGGTCTTTTCTGTGTTGTGCAGTGTTTCCCTCTTATGGCAGACCTATGACATGGTTAATACCTTCAAGATCATTTTGCTCTTCAAGAACATACTACATTTTACGATTTCAAATATCGTAGTTGTCTCCATTTACTTTTTCTCCTTTGTTCAAGTCAACAATTATATTTTTTGATACCATGTCTGTTATTAAAAGACAATCATGCAAGTATTTTATCAATTATGCATTCAAGTTACACATTCAAGCAAATTATTTCACATAAAGGTTTCATGTTCACTGTACAATCGAAAGGACACTTAAGAATTTGATCATCTTCGACGAACTAAATATTTGACCGAAATTAGAAATTAATTTCTTAGTGTTTATTAGAATGATATCTTTCAATTAAGTCATTTTAAACTCAAACAAATGAATGAAATTCATATAATAGGAGATAAAAAACTTAATATTTATATTATAAAAAGTTAATAAATAACTTCATGTTATAAGTCAATCTAAAAATAAAAGTCATTCCACAAGTATTCTAGACGACTTATATATACCCAAAAAGGCTTGCTAGGCCAAATATCATGGTAAACATCAATTAATCTCTCTCCCAAAGAATTACGGAGAGAATATGCTAAAATAGCCAATGCTTTTCAATTCAAAATTACTACATAGTTTTCTAGTTCTACACGTTTTAATTCAAACAACTGAATAAAACTAGCAACTTTGATATTAGGAGACATCTTAAATGACTTGAACACTTTCGTCTTCTTCTCTCTGTCCCTTCGTATAGCCTTTTCATTTCTTAACAGATTTTGTGTCGCTCTGGGGACACCATTTCATATGATCTCTCGACCTCAAAAACATGCCCTTCGATGACGTGCTCTTCCACTTTGTCTCTTTTCTCGACATCCTGAACTCCCACTTGATTCCAGTTTGTTCCCGTTCAGTCATTTCTGAAATAGGAACCAAGAAACATTTAGAATGGTTGAACCACTCAATTTAACCTCTTATGTTACATTTTCACCATAGAAGGCAAAATCTATTATAGAAGAAAATCATGGACTAATTAATTAAGACAAGAGTTATATCAAGCCTAATTAAATTCATAAGAGTCATTATTTTTTTATAACTCCTTAAAAAACTACATTACTATTCATAAAGTAATGTGAGATACACAAAATAGTGGGTCTAGTCCTAATATTTCTCCATTTTTAACTAATAGAATCTAATTCAAAAAATAATAAATGGTACAGGAACATTCCTCCCACTTTTTCTTTCTCTGTATGTGGACCATAAAAGATAAAATTAAAGAGGACATATTACTCCACCTAACCCTATCTTCTCTTTCATTTTTAAGAAATTAAGTAATTGAGCCTTTTTATTCACCAATTTATTTTTTCTTAGTCTAAAAAAATAATCATGGGTGAAAAAAAATCATAGATCCATATCATATATAAAAAGAAATCAGAGGTGAATAAAAAAAAATCATAGATCCATATCACATACAAACAAAAAAAAGAGAAACTTCAGATTTTCAATCTGAATTTGGGGCGAAAAGATGTACGTCAGATTTCCAGTCAGAAAATTACGCATTTGATTCTCGTTGCATTCAAAAAACCCAATCAATACCCGGTAAAAAAAGTGACAGGTGAGTTCTTGCCAGATGTGTTTCACCTTTTTTGTAAAGAAATTATCATGCAAACATGGCAATTAACCTGGCTCTGATGCCATTGTTAGTAAATTCTGAGTAAAAAAAGTGTGTACCTTAATTTGTTGCAGCGGAAGTCGTTGAATTTTCTTCTAAAACAATTGTCCCTAGTCAATCTTCGTCTCTCTATGAAATGGAGTATTGATTCACAAACTTAAATGCCTTTGGTGTTTAGTTGATATTGAAATGATTCACTGTTTTTTATTCTCTATTTTTTTATTTTCGTTTCTCTGTCTCACTTTTTAAACAAAAATAATGAATTTTTAAATATAAAGGGAAGTGGAACAGTTTTTGTAACTGTTCCCCCCATAATTCAAATATCCAATTTTCTCTCTTTTATCAAATGATCTAAAAATCAGAAATGGGTCAGGTCAGTCAACATGGGCGACCCATGACCCGTAATCCAATAGTATTAAGTTTTTCCTCTTTTCCCAAGAAGAAAATCAAAGATTTTACGCCCATTGGAAATTCTCCCTCAGCATTAAGCTCATTGTACATGCATAACCCATCAACTTCTATGCTCTAAGTTAAATAAACTCTGGAAAAATTATGAATTATGTTCCACTTATTGATTTGGATTGTGATTACTACATATTTAAATTCTCTTCTTCAGACGATATCAATTTAGCTCTCAACAATGGTCCATGATTTATTTATGGACACTACTTGGCCATCCAAAAATGGGTGGCAAATTTCAACCCTAAAAAGATAATATTAACATTATCTGCTATTTGGGTATGCCTATCACAACTCCCAATGAAGTACTATGACAGTCTTCTACTTTAAAAAGTAGGCAACTCTATAGGTAAATTTCTAAAAATTGATGCGTGTACCAGCGCTATTCTTCATGTGAGATAAGGTTATGTGTCCAAATGAATTTAAATAATCCAATTCCAACATGAATACAAATTGGTAACCACATGCAACATGCTCTACAAAGCAGAAGATTTCCTTTGAAAATGTTGTGGATATTTGGGTCATGACCAGAAAAGTTGCTCTACATGCAACATGCTCTACGAAGCAGAGGGAAAGTTGCTCTACATGCAACATGCTCTACGAAGAAAAGGGAAAGTTACCAGAGGAAAATCAGCAGGAGAGTAAATGTGCAGATCTTTCTACTCAAGAACCAAGTTCACATGCTCCCACTACACATGATGGAGATTGGCAAACAATTCTTTTTCCCAAGAAAACAAAAGCGACGCCAAGTAAAAAGAAAAAAGTAAAGATAATTTAAAAGGCTCCTCTCATTAATTCTCTGTCTTTTTAAAAAAATGCTACTTTGGCATTTAGCAAGACCTTTAATGAAATTAACTCTTCTATTTCTCAACATAGTACGGACACTAGTCCCTTTACGGAAGGGGAGGCCTCTTCAGAGGTAGTTAAAACCCTTTATTTCAGGGAGGCAAGATAGGATCTTTCTTTTAGGATAGGACCACATACCCTAATTGAGACCTGGAGGGAAGATGGATCTACTCAAAAGTAGAGTAGATGTACTTGCCTTTTTCTTAGAGTGGATTGAGGAAGAGAACTCAGATGAGAACGTAGTCTTGCTGCATCTCCTGAAGGAGAAGGGGCTAACCTATCCAACAAAGTTACTAATAAAAAAACTGATAAGTACTCTCTTGAATCTTTAATGTCCAAAAGTACATTTGATTCTCTCTTCACGTTTGCTGACACTCAATTTTGGCTCTCCATACTTAAAATTAACGTATTTAGACTCTCTGACCGTTAAATGACACAAAATGTAATTTTTAACATAATATTTCCAATAGTTAATAAATTATTGATAATCATCATTGTTTTAGGATTTTTACTCATTTATTGTTATATTTTAATTTTACATAATTTATTAATAATTATCTTTAATTTCATTAATTTTAGAATTTTTATCAGTTTATTATTATCTTAATATTTTTACACAATCATCTGCATGCGTACACAACATAGAAATGGAATTTTTTACCGTAAAGTATAATTTTAATTATTTATAGCATAATATATTTTATCAAGGAAATTATATTTTTTATTTGTTGTTGATATTTTTTTCTGTAATTATACATGGACATTCATATTTTGTATATTATTTAACACGACCAGCGTATATGAGTCGGTTTAATTATTTTAATACACAGAGCAACAAATCAGTCAAGTCAAGGTCCTATCACTTGACTTGGTTTCACCTACTTATCCATAATTTAAGGGATTTAATGAAAAAGTTGTAGATTTGATGAATGATCCCTTTTCTTTGTTTTTCCTTTTTTAAATGCATAGCAACAATACACACAACACACAATTCACCACACCCACACTTCATCAAATTTTTAATTTCCTCTCTATTTAAAAAACACACTAAAAAATACACACAGATACGTCTCTTTCCCTCTCCACCTTCACTGCCATCACTGTCGGAGCTTCGGCGAGAGGGATCTAGCCACCACAATCATGGCACCAACAACAACACCACCCCCTCGCTACAAACTTTCCCTCTCCATCTTGCCACAAGCTCATCGGAGCAGATCACCGGCGAGCATCAAGTTTCCAGCCACCAATCACAGCCTACACTTCTATCGATGAAACTATTCCACTGAAGATGCCCACCAGCCACTGGAAAACCACCAGCTCCACTCTTTTTCCTCTTTTCTCCTCACTGCTCTACATTTCCTCCATGAATAAAGATCTTGGTTCCATAAAAAGGAATCAGATTCGACCGAGTTTTTTATAGATTCGGAGATGCTCCGGTTTCACACCATTGAAGAAATACCGGTGGCTCGTCCCCTCTTTACCTTTATATTTATGTTCTGTTTGATTTGTTAATTTCAGATTTCGCCGAAATCATGGCCACGTTACTAAAAAACTCAAATTTTGGTGTATCTGCATTAACTCCGGTGACCTCTCGACTCTTTAATATCTTTTTCATATATGTTTGAACATATTTTAGTCCTCCTATGTGTTTTCTAACAATTTTCTAGACTATTTTGATTCTGATGATTTGGTATAACTTTGCCGGACATTGTTGCTAACTGGTTTGGTGCTTGCTTATGCTGCTTTATTATTGGTTTTGCTTTGTTATGTCCTTGAGACAACTTTAGTGTTTTTTATTTGTTTAGGTTGCTGATTTTTTAATATTATTGGATGATTATTGTTGTAAAACACCGATAATGAACAAATACTATATTATCTAGCCAATGACATTATCTATCCGCCGGATATTCGAGGCCACCCCAATACAAAAGACGGATTATATCTTCTCAAGTTTATTTATTCACATCAAGTATCAACATATGACTGATGAATAAATTCATCATTGATTTTTGAGGTCTTCACAAATAAAAGATGAATATTAAGTATATAAATATGTAATAAAATAAATATTTCGGGTGATGATGAAATTGTTATAACAACGCAAAAAGATTTATGATTCGTATCTTGGTAAGGTGGTTTAGGACAGCCAATAAATTGAGCAGTCACTTCGTAGAAATAACGTACCTAAAATTTAATCCGAGCCCACTTTATAGAAAAAATTATATTTATATCCACACATACCTATTAATTTATTTTAATAATTATTTATTTGTTAGTAACATTTTTGTTACAAGTGTTTATACAGGTGTTTGGGAATATTTGTCAGGAAAAATATTAAAGAAGACTTTAAATTGTGTTGTACTTTTATATTTTTTATATTTATACAAATATTATCATAGTGAAAACCTTATATTTGGGGTTTTGGGCGGGATATTCTTTATTTTACGCGATTCTCATCTCACGTTAGGCAAATTTAGGACATCAATATTTATAGTAAAATTAATTTATATATTTAATGTAATAATTCACAATTTTTTATATTAACAAATATTATGTAGTCTTTTCCTTAAGAATAATTTTTCTTTATTCAATTTTGTCTTCACATACATATTTATATACTTTGTTTATATATATTTTAAGATAGCATACACATTATATTATTTCAATACATATTTTATATTTGTATTTACAAACATTATTTTTTCCTCTTCCCCTTTTAATTAACCTAAGTCTGGCTGGAAATCAAATTTGTGGATTCTAAAGGGTGCCTAACCCCTTCCCTTTGGAATAATTTGAACCCTTACCTAGAACTCAAATTGGTTTCATAGATTAAATAAAGTCATACTTGTGAAACAAATAAATAGGTTTCCTATTTTTTTCTTGAAAATTAGGTGGAGACTCTTATAAAATTAATTCTTTTTGTGTCCATAATGTCTTACTTGTTTTGACCTTAGGTAAAAATTAGGTATGAACTTTGGCGACTCTGCAGGGGATGCAAGGTTCTAACCATTGTAGATTTAGGTAAATATTTATATTTTTCTGCATTTTTATTTATTTCTTTCTAATTTTCTTGATTTATCTTGTTTGTGTGGTATAAATTGTTATTTGTTTTGTATAGCTTTTTTATTTATTTATTGCTTTATATAAACTGTCATCCCATTTATATTTCTTCCATTTGGGAAAAGTTGACATATTCACACATGCAGGTGAGGTGTGTTTTGCACACCCACAAATTTCTTTTAAAATCCTAAATATTAGGAGAGTTGGCGTATGTGCGGGGTGTCCGAATCTTTTTTTGTGTGCCCGCGTCGCCTACTCACTCGAGTTATCCTCTCGAGAACCATAAATCTAGCAAACCCACTATTCATAGAATAGAACTAATCCAACATCTTTTTAGGTACATGCATCATTAGTCATCTTTATCCGAATGTCCAAAGGGTTCATGACCCAAATAGAACGTTATCATAGTCTCTGTACATATTTAAAAAATGATTAGGCATATAAATTAATTATTTGCTCTAAATTGATTTTACTTTAGTAGGAAGGTATAATACAACCTTTGTTTTGCATGGAGGATCAGTTAAAAGATGCACCTTAGCAATATTGTTGATAAATGTGTATAGGTTTGAACTACGTTTTGACCTGATTCTTGTTCTTATAAGATACGTACGCAACCCTACATTAGGGTTCGGTCTCTTCACTTTTTTGGAATAATTTCTCTGGAATTCAACTAGGTAATTTTTTAAAAACATTTCAAAGATGCTCTCCAAAAGTCATCAAGAGTGCAAATTTCCAATAACATTAGTTCATAGCCAACCTATCTCCAAATCCTCACCCAATTTTAGTCCGAGAACACCTAGCTTCTTCTTTCGAATATCGTAACCCATTAAATTTACGACGTATCGATCCCCATTTTCAAAGTAAGGGTTCAATATTCTTCCATTCATAGGAATCCTACCAGCTGTAGCGAAATAATGTCATAATTCATTCAATGTCTGACTTTTTTAATCTTTTCAGCATACCGAAGTTGTGTCAAAGCTCTCCTCATGCTTGACACCCATCCTCTCAATCATCTGATCGAAATAATTTTGATGCTAAAAGTAGTTCTTTCCTGATAATCTTTCACATTATTTTCACGGATGACCATCACATTTTTACAATTATACATTGCACATATAAACTTACAAATTCGCCCAAGCTACACAGACTTGATTCTTGTTTCCACAAGATACGTAGGCAACCCTCATTTGGGTTCAATCCCATTATTTTTTTCCAAATGAATAAAAATTTAGAATTTTGACTTGGTTGGTACCAACACAGTTAGGAGTGCGTGGGAGAAAGAATAAATTGGTATGATGGAGAGGAACGACTTCGTGGTAAATCATAGATTCCTTTAGTACCTTTTAATCAAACCTGAATAACACTCAAAAATTCTCCTGCGTACATCTAATATAAGAACAAATCCAACCTCATTGTTTTAAGTGCATTGTGTAGTGAACTTTAGACTAATTCATTGCATTGCATTGTTGATCCAGAACTTAGCTTGAATGTCTGTTGAGGTAAAATTCTGAGTTACACTTAGTTTGGGAAAGGATTGTAGGCCTTCTTTGACCCGATTGTGCCTTTCACAGTCCACAAAATGCCATTAATCCCTAGCATTCCCCCTTGATCTTGAAACCTTTTCTTGAACAACCTATTTGTGCCTATACTTTTTTTGATTGCTTACATGCACTATCCCTCTCTTGGGCCTACCTCCTTGGCCGCACTAAATACGTGCAAATTGCGGACAATGATTTACGATCAAAGATGAAAAAGAAAAATAATATATTATCGTAGATGAACAAAAATGAAAAAAAAATAGACTTCAGAAGGACCAAACCCCCCCCCCCCCCCACACACACACAAAAGAAAGAGATAACTAATAAAGGCGGAGAATCATCATCATAAAAAAGAAGAAGCAAATATGTTGAAAAAAGGGGAAAAACTCCAACACAAGCCGAAATAAATATAAAACAAGGGTCAAAGAAGCACAACAAAGAAGATCGAGCGTCAAAGCGCAACAAATGTCAAAAGCACAGATACAGTGCAATGCTCATTGAGGAATTAGTCACTTTCAACCCAAATATTTTTCTACCTGTCTCCAAACCTACATTACAAGACAATAACAAGTCCTACAAGATCCTAGTCAATGTTTTCTCACATTAGTAGATACTTACATGAAGGCCAAGCCCATGGTATCACAATTGCATTCATCGAATTTCTTTCTGAGTGTAAGTGTATATCTCTGGGCGTCTCTACATTCAAAAGAAAAATACTCAAATAGGTGTGAGAACAAGAAATTGTTTTTGGAGAGGACACTTGAATCATGAGAATAGGCGTAGTTCAAAATCTTTGTTTGAAGAAAGATGAACAAATCTTGTCGATACTTAGGCATGTCTGAGGTACCACTTAAAACTAAGGTATTATCCTAAAATCGATATTGGTTAGATGGGAAAGAGATGGGGAACTCTTATAAACACTACTAATTATAGGTACCAACTCCATTCAAGACACATTGGACTATCACTCCGTTCAAAGTGATATGTTACATTTAAATTTGGGTCATCCGCCTTTCAATGAGAAACATTGGACCGTCGCTCCATTTAAAGTGACATATTATATTTTATATAGGTCGTCCGCCTTTCCATGAGACATATTGGACCGTTTATCAAGCCCCAAAAATGAGTTTAAAGACATCACACGGTGTTCAAAACTACAAGTAGTCCCAAGCTAACCCTGTAAGCCTTCTACTAAATCTGAAAATCATAATAGAGAAATATAAACATATAATCAATATTGAAATGCTAAATTCTATCTGATCTAAACTAGAATTAACTGAACATAAAATCTGAGAATACTTGACATAAAAGTCTGGATAATCAACACTGGAAATCTGAATTATATCTAGCAGTCTAACAAGCCTCTACTACTAACAACTAGAGAGACGCTGGGACAGACCCCCAACTGACTCAATCTAACTAAAACTAACTTAACAGGCTACTTTAATAAAATAAAATTCTGAATAACTGGGTTCCCAAATTATGACGACTCACCAACTATCGAAATGTAGATAGAGATGCTCACGTTCGATCACGCTGATGGAACTGAGCACCTTAATCGACAATATTAAACAATGTAGCACATGGATATATATGTGGATCAATACTTTTGGAATATACTGAGCATGTGGGGGTGAATCCATTAGTAAAACAATATCTCAATGCCAATAGAAATTTATGAAAGAATGCATGCTAAGTTTAATGAATCACATTGGCTTGAATAACTAAAAGCTGAAATCATAAATCATAAATGATAAAGCATACTGTATAATTCTTGTGAGCCCTCACATTTAGTTTTAAAAGTTGTACTTGTATTCTATCCTTAAATCATGTAGTTAATGTGTAGAAAGGACTCATTATTATATCGATAAACTAAAATCTAAAATCTCATGACTAATACCTGATGTAAAATAATATCTTAATGAAACTGTGAGCCTTCACACTGAAATTCTAAAGCTTTTCTGTAAGTCTTTGCTATTAGGGAGCTTCTTCTAATCGACATAAACCATGTGAACTATCATGAAGTCCAACGTCTAGTTCTCCTAAGGGGAAAACATCACGTTGGGGAGAGGTGTCATACTCTTGCCAAGAAGTATAACCTGAGCTAAGTGATCACAATATGTATTTGTATCCATATACAAATGGAATATAATCTGAATCTATACCTATATTGTCTCTTAGTTATGGGGAAGTAGGATGCGCTAAACCCACACTTCCCGCTCGGTGCTAAATACTACTCCCTTTAATCTGTATGCTCATTCTGTGGGAAATCCACTTTAAAACTAGGATAAGGGTTTACTATGATAACCAGTTATGTATCCGTTTACTTTAAACTATAAATAAAACTATAGTTAAAATTGATAAAATGGATTCCATATCTCAGTTAAGGATCAAAAGATCAATCTTGATCAAAAAATGAATATAAACTAATCATAGGATGCTTCCAAGCATAATCTTCTTGGAATATCAATACTCAAACTTGGCCTTAATAACCCATGCTTTAACTCATGTCAAATCATCACAAGCTTCATGCTTGATAATCAAAATCTTGAAATTTCTTTAAGAATTCTAGTCAAGACAATGAAATTCAATTCTCATTATATGTAAAACCAATCCAAACGTATGAATACATAAAATAGAGATGCAATTCAACATTAAAATGACTTGTAGTATTATAAACAACAAATAATGACAATTGAGTATAAAACCTATACTCAAATCATGTATATTTATGTAAATTCAAGTTTAAAAACTAATTTTGGGAACAAGGATGAAAGAGTTATCCTTGTTCATAACCCCACATACCTTAATTGACTAAATTGATGAAGGCACTTGACATTGAATTCCTATTTTTGTTCTTGAAGATTGTTTCTTGAAGTTCTTGAACCGGGAAACTCGAATTTTTAATTATCTTTGAAAAGGAACGGTGAATTTTGGATTTCTTGAAGTGAAAAAAATTGAAGCTCTAGGGTTTCTTGGAGATAAATTTGATGAATTATGAGTATATTTTGAAACACATTAAATCTTCTATTTTTGCGATTTGGCGATTGGTAAAAGACAAAACTGCCCTTGGGGATTTAAATCTCACAACTAGAACACTGATCACGACCTCGCCGCGATGCGCCAAATGGATCATTGTGATACCCACTGCGATGCGGTGGAATCGCGGTGACTCACAGGAAATGGGACCATTGCTGATTTGGGGGTCACCGTGACGCGGTGAGTGGGTCATCGCGATACCCACCGAGATGCGGTGGAACCATGGTGACCCTCTTGAAACTGACAAATACCTTTTTACACTTCACCGTGATGTGGTGGACCTTTTGAATTTATACTCACTACGATGCAATGGAATAACGGTAAGCTACTGCAAATCCAAACACCATCCAATCCTAGTCCAAAAAATCTAAAACTTTCCTGTGACATGATACTTACACCCCTGAATATAATTCAACTCAAAAATAATCATCTCGAGGCCCGAAAGGTCAACTTAAAAATCCTCGGAGTTTAAAGGGCGTTACAAATGACTAAAACCCTCAACACTAAAGTTTATTTTCAGGTTCTAAGTGTTATGGGCACATACTAAGGGATGAGTTGAACTGGGAAAGAGTGGGGTATTACAATATCTCCCCCTTCGAAACTTTCGTCCTCTAATGAGACTAATTAAGCTGAGGTTACTGAGGAACTACAATTATACACTGGCATGCATAACTGTAAGCATAACTTCATGGTTGAACTAATTTGAAAAAGCAAAAATTATCAAGAGAGTGACTATAATATAAAGATAAAACTTGGAATGAAAAGAGATGATATGAGGAAACTTGTTACCTTAAACTGAGTTTGAATTTTTAGCGAAAAGATGAGGGTACTTGGTTCGCATATCTGCTTTTGCTTCCCAAGTGGCGCCCTCAATGGAATGATTCCCCCAAAGAACTTTGACCAAGGGAAGTTCTTTGTTCCTTTGTCTATGAATATGGTGATCAGGAATCTCAACTGGAATCTCTTGATAAGAGAGGTTATCGTGAATATTTATGTTTTCTAAGGTTACAACAACAACCGGATCACCAATACACTTCTTTAGTAAGGATACATGGAACACAGGGTAAATGGATAACGAATCTGCAGGTAAATCAAGCTCGTACGCTGCCTTCCTAACATAGCTTAATATTCTATAAGGGCCAACATATCGGGGACTGAGCTTCCCCTTTTTTCCAAATCTCTTCACCCCAATCATGGATGAAACTTTCAAATAAACTAAGTCATCAACTTCAAACTCAAGTTCCCTTCTCCTCACATCTGCATAAGATTTCTGATGACTCTGAGTTATTTTCAACCTTTCTCAAACCAACTGGAATTTATCCATAGCTTCTATCACCACATCTGGCCCTATCAAAGTGGGTCCACCCCCTTCGAACCAACTGGTCGGTGACCTATATCTCCTCCTATAAAGAGCCTTAAACAGAACCATCTGGATGTTAGAATGGTGACTGTTATTATAGGCGAACTCGACCAACGACAAGTGATCATCCTAACTACCCTTGAGTCAAAAAAATATGCCCTCAACATATGCACTAGGGTCTGAATGGTCCTCTCTGCCTGACAACCTATTTTACTGTGAAAATATGAACTGAGATGAACTTGGGTACCAACACCCTTCTGAAAGGCTTTCCAAAAGTGAGAGGTAAACTAAGTACCGCTATCTAAAATGATTGACAAAGGAACTCCGTGAAATCTGACCTACTCTCTAATATACAACTTAGCATAATCTTTGGTTTAGTAGGATGTATGAACTAGCAAGAAATGGGCTGATTTGGTTAACCTATCTATAATAACCAAAGTTGAATTACATTGGCGACGCGAATGGGGTAACATTGTTACAAAATCCATGTTCACCTCATCCCACTTCCAGGTGGGAATACTAAACTCCTGCAAGATGCTGCCAGGCCTTTGGTTCTCCACTTTAACCTTTTGATAAATAGAACACTTAGCCACAAACTCCGCAGTATCTTTCTTCATACCACTCCACCAATAGACTTCCCGCAAATCTCGGTACATCTTAGTAGCGCCTGGGTGAATGGTGTAACGCACACCATGTGCTTCAACCATAATTCACTTCCTCAAACCATTAACACAAGGCATACATAATCTACTCTAGTATCTCAACACACTATCTCCCCCTTGGGAGAAAACCTCTATCTTCTGATCTCTGACCGACTCCTTCAGCTTAACTAGTTTGGGATACTTATCTTGTTTCTCCTTCACCTCCAAAACTAAAGAAGATTCTGCATTACTCTAGACCTAAATATTGCCCTTAGCCGAATCAACTAACCGTATACCTATTCTAGACAACTAATGAACTTCTCAAACTAACTCTTTATTATTACCCTCTACATGAGCCACACTACTCATCAATAGTCTACTATGGACGTTTGTCACTATATTGGTCTTTCCCGAATGATACAAAACACTCATATCATAATCTTTCAACAATTCCAACCACCTTCTCTAGTAGAGATTTAACTATCTCTTCTTAAACACATACTGTAAAATTTTGTGGTCCGTAAACACATCGACATGCACCCCATACAGATAGTGCCTCCAGATTTTCAAAGTGAACACAACAATAGTTAATTCAAGGTCATGAGTAGGATAGTTCTTTTTGTGAGGCTTAAACTGTCTAGAGGAATAGACAATGACTCTACCTCTCTGCATCAAAAAACAACCTAGACCAACTCTAAAAGTATCACAATAGACAATAAATCTATCTGTACCATCAAGTAACGCTAAGACTGGTGCTGAAGTGAGTTGAGCCTTTAACTCTTGAAAACTCTTCTCACAAGAATCTAACCAGTGATACTTAAATTTCTTCTGAGTTAATCTGGACATAGGGGATGCAATGGATAAAACCCCTCAACAAACTGTCTTTAATAGCCAGGTAAACCCAAGAAACTCCTGATGTCTGATGGAGAAATGGGTCTAGTCTAGTTTCTCACTGCTTCAGTCTTTTGGGGATCAACTTTAATGAGATCACCAGAAATAATGTGATCGAGGGAAGCTACTGACTTAGCTAAAATTCATACTTGCTGAATTTAACAAACAATTGGTGGTCTCTAAGAGTTTGTAAAATAATTCTAAGATGGTTTACGTGGTCATTCTCACTACGAGAATAGACAAGAATATCATCGATAAAGACTATGACAAACGTGTCTAGGTACTATTTGAACACTCGGTTCATCAAGTTCGTGAAGGCTACTGGAGCATTTGTTAGCCCGAAGGACATTAATAGGAATTCAAAATGACCATCACGGGTTCTTAAAGTTGTTTTAGTAATATCACATTCCCTTACTCTAAGATGATGATTGCCGAATCTAAGGTCTATATTAGAGAAGTAACTTGCACCTTTGAGCTGATCAAATAAGTCATCAATTCTTGGAAGAGGGTATATGTTTTAACTGTGACTTTATTTAGCTGATGATAGTCAATGCGCATTCGCAGAGAACCATCTTTCTTTTGCACGAACAGGAAGGGAGCACCCCATAGAGAGACACTGGGCCTTATGAAAACTTTATCTAAAAGATTTTTGAGTTTCTTCTTTAACTTTTTAAGCTCATCTAGAGCCATACGATATAGAGGAATGAAGATGGGTTGAGAATCAGGAAGAAGATCAATACTGAATTCTATTTCTCTATCGGGAGATACCCCTAATAAACCATTAGAAAAAGCTTTTGAAAAACTCATTGAATACACGAATTGACTGAACTGTTGGAGCCTCAGACTTAGTGTCTTTGACTTGAACTAAATGATAAATGCACCCTTTTGAGATCAACTTTTTGGCCTTCATATAGGATATGAAATGACTCTTGGGAGATACGAAATTACTTTCCCACTCAAAGACTGGCTCATCTAGAAACTGAAACTTTACCACTCGAGTGCAACAATCTATAGATGCTTAAAAGGAATGAAGCCAATCCATTCCCAGTATAAAGTCAAAGTCTACGATATCTAACTCTATTAATTTTGCTAATATGATCTTATGAAGGACAATAAGAAGACACTTTCTGTAGATATGTTTGGAAATAATTGACTTACCCACTGGGGTAGAAACTAAGAAGGGCTTAGAAAGTTCTTCAGGATCTACTCCAAAATTTACCGAAACCAATGGAGTCATATAAGAAAGATTTGACCCTAGGTCTAGAAACACATAAACATCAAGATGAAAGACACAAAGCATACTATTAACAACATCAACTGAACTCTCTTTCTCCTGGCAGGATGATAAAGCATAGAACCAATTCTGGCACTGACCGCCATTGGTACTGGATGATGTGCCCTGAGGAGGGGCTAGGCAACCTAGAGGAGCTGGTGCGTTAGTACCCTGAGTTTAGGGATGAACGTCCCTACTTCCTTGCTTAGCATATGGGAACTCTTTGATTTTGTGACCTAACTTACTACACACAAAACAACCTTTTTTTCCCAACACTTACGAAGATGATTCTTACCATATCTAGAACATGCAGGATAACTGGGCCTTCCACCCACACTATTCTGAGACCTAGACATAGAATTCCTACCCCACTGTTACTTCTTGGCTTTGGGTGTGGGAGTACTGGCTGAAGATGGCACTGGCATAGACGGGATACCCTGAAAATGTGAATGACTTCCCCTTCAAATCATGGTTGTCCATACTCAAACTACCCAGTTCTAGCCTTCTTATTTTCTCTATCTCTCCCTTTTAACTTTTCTTCCTCAATCTGCTAAGCATGAGTCATATGTCTAGCAAGATTTATATCCCCAATAAGCATGGCAGTCCTACACTCCTTGACTACCAAACTAGACACTCCGGTAAAAAACTTACTAGACCTTGGGTCAGCCATTAAATCAGAAGCATATTTAGATAACTGATTGAACTTAAGCAGTACTCTTTTACTGTCATCGAACCCTGCCTCAGGTTCATGAACTCCTCAATCTTTTCTTCTCGCAACTCACATAGAAAGAACTTGTCTAAAAATGTATCTTGAAAAACCTGCCAACTCATGAAAGCTATATTTTTACCTCTACCATTCTTCCACACAACCATCCAATCATAAGCAACATCCTTCAACCAGTTAAGAACCCATTCTACATTCTCCTTTTCAATAATATGCATAATTTAGGTGATCTTTTTCACCTTATCAAGATACAGCTGTGGGTCCTCACCTATCTTTGACCCAAAAGTTTCAGGTGGATTCATCCTCATAAAGTCACGAAGTCTGGCTGCAGCTAAATCACCCTTTTGCTTACATGGGACTACAACCTGATGGTTTCCCTAAACATTGGCAGTCATAGCCTTGGCCAATACCTAAAAGGTAGTCCAAAATTCAACATCAAACACATTCTCATTCATAGGATGAACAGGCTGGGGTGTCTTGTTATTATTTCTGCGGGCATTAGCTCTGCGAGGAGGCATATTCTGTCACCTAAGAGCATGAGTTAAAAGAAGATAGAGACAGATGTAAGCATGATGGATCATGAAAGAAAAGAATAATTTTCTAAATGGTTCCATAGCCTCTTGCTCATAAATATGGTGTTCTTCACATCAATGATCAAGACTCTACGTAACGCAACTTATCTGACTCCCTAGGACTCTTTAAAATTGTATGATCTAAAACTAAGTTTGTAACACCCCAAAAATGAGTCCCGAGATGTCACATAGTGCTCAAGACAATTAATAGTCTCAAGCTAACCCTGTAAGCCTTCTACTAAATCTGAAACTCATAATAGAGAAATATGAACATATAATCAATGCTGGAATGCAGAATTATGTATGATCTAAACAAAAATTACTAAACATAGTATCTGAGAATACTTGACTTAAAATTCTGGACAATCAGCACTGGAAATCAAAATTATAATTAGCTGTCTGACCAGTATCTACTACTAACAACTAGAGAACCACTAGAATAAACCCCCAGCTAACTTAATCTGACTGGAAATAACTGAACAAGTTATTTTAATAAACCAAAAGTCTAAATAATTGGGTCCCCAAACTATGAGGACTCACCAACTATCGAGATATAGATAGAGATGCTTACGGTCGATCACGCTGCTAGAACAAAGCACCTGAACGTACATTATTAAATAATGTAGCACATAGACATATATGTGGATTAGTACTTTATAAATGTACTGAGCATGTGGGGGTGAATGCATTAGTAAAACAATATCACAATGTCCATAAAAATATATGAAAGAATGCATGCTAAGTGTAATGACTCACATTGGCTTGAATAACTAAAAGTTGAAAATCATAAATCATAAATGATGAAGCTTACCGTGTAAGTCTCGTGAGCCATCGCATTTAGTTCTAAAAGATATACTTGTATTCTATCATTAAATCATGTAGTCTAAATATTGAAAGGACTCACTTTTATATCTGTAAATTGAAATTTGAAATCTCATGACTAATATCTAATGTAAAATAATATCAGAATAAAACTGTCAGCCTTCACACTTAAATTCTAAAGATTTTTTGTAAGTCTTTGCTATTAGGGAGGTTCTTCTAACTGACATAAACCATGTGAGCTATCATAGAGTCCAACGTCTAGTTTCCCAAAAGAGAAAACCTCACGATAGGAAGAGGTCTCATACTCTTTCCAAGGAGTATAACCTGAACTAAGTGACCACAATTTGTATCTATATCCATATACAAATGGAATATAATCTTATTTTGTACCCATGTTGGCTCTTAGTTTTGGGAAAGTCGGTTGCGCTACACCCTCACTTCCCGCTCGGTGCTAAATACTTTTCCCTTTAATCTGTATACTCATTCCGTAGGAAATCCACTTTAAAACTAGCATAAGGGTTTACTATGAAAAATAGTTATGCATTAGTTTATTTTAAACTATAATCAAAACTATAATTAAAACTGATAAGTGGATTCCAACTCAGCTAAGGATCAAAAGATCAATCTTTTTCAAAAACTAAATATAAACTAATCATAGGATGCTTAAAATCATAATCTTCTTGGAATATCAATATTCAAACTAGGGCTTAATAACCCATGCTTTAACTCATGTCAAATCATCACAAGGTTCATGCTTGATAATCAAAATCTTGAAATTTCTTTAACAATTCTAGTCAAGACAATGAAATTCAATTCTCAATATATGTAAAACCAATCCAAACATATGGATACGTAAAGTAGAGATGCAATTCAACATTAAAATGACTTGTAACATTATAAACATCAAATAATGACAATTGGGTACAAAACCTATACTCAAATCATGTATATTCATGCAAATTAAAGTTTAAAATTTAGTTTTGGGCATAAGGATGAAAGTGTTATCCTTGTTCATAATCTCACATACCTTAATTGACTAAATTGATGAAGGCACTTGACTTTGAATTCATATTAGTGTTCTTAAAGATTATTTCTTGAAGTCCTTAAACCGGGAAACTAGAATTTTGAATTATCTTGGAAAAGGAACGGTGAATTTTTTATTTCTTCAAGTTTAAAATTGAAGCTCTATGGTTTATTGGAGAGGAATTTGATGAATAATGAGTATATTTTGCTAAAAAATACACTAAATTTTTTTTCACTATTTGGTGGCTTGGTAAAAGACAAAACTACTCTTAGGAATTTAAATCCTGCAACTGGAACGCCTATCACGACCTCGCTGCTACGTTCCAAATGGGTCATCGCGATACCCACCGCGACAAGCTGGAATCGCGGTGACTCACTGGAAATGGGACCATTGTTGATTTGGGGGTCACCGCAACGCGGTGAGTGGGTCATCGCGATACCCACCATAATGCGGTGATATCGCGATGACCCTCTGGAAACTGACAAATGTCTTTTTACACTCCACCGCAATATGGTGGACCTCTTGATGCCACACTCATTGAGACACGATGGAATCGTGGTGAGCTGCTAGAATTCTAATCCAAACACCATTCAATCCTAGTCCGAAAAATCCAAAAGTTGATCGAGACATGCTACTTACACCCCAGAATATAATTCAATTCAAAAATCATCGTCTCGGTGATTGAATGGTTAGATCTTGTAAGGTCAACTTAATAATTCTCAGAGTCTAAAGGGTGTCAAAAGTGACTAAACCCCTCAAGAATAAACTTTATTTTCAGGTTCTAACTACTATGGGCATATACTAGGGGTTGAGATGAACTAGGAAAGTCCAGGTTATTACATCGTCACTTCATTCAATTTGACATGTTACATTCAAAATTGGATGTCCGCCTTTCAATGAGACACATTGGACCGTCACTCCGTTCAAAGTGACATGTTACATTCAAAATAGGTCATTCGCCTTTCAGTGAAACTCATTGGACTGTCACTCCGTTCAAAGTGACACGTTACATTTGAGATAGGTCATCTGCCTTTCAATAAGACACATTGGACTGTCATTCTGTTCAAAGTGACATGTTACATTCAAAATAGGTTATCCCCTTTCAATGAGACACATTGGACTATTATTGCATTAAAAATAGGTCTTCCGTCTTTCAATGAGACACATTGGACAGTCACTCCACTCAAAGTGACATGTTACATTTAAAATAGGCCGTCTACCTTTCAATAAGACACATTGGACCATCATTCCGTTCAAAGTTGAATGTTAAATTTAAACTATGACGCCTGCCTCTCAATAAGACACATTGGACCGTCACTCCAATAGAAGTGGCATATTACATTCAAAATGGGTCATCCATCATATAATGAGACACGTTGGACAATGGACCGTCACTCCAAATATTAGTCATGAATCCTACACTGGGGAAAATTTTGAGAAGCACCTAAATTTTTTTCCTATTTTTTACATTTTAAACTACTTCCGATATTATCCTCACTCAACTTGAGGTATGTTGGCAACTCTAGGTTAGAGTTTAGTCAAATTTTCATTAAAAAAATCATTTTTTTGTCGAGCAAAATTGGTTACATGTCAACGTTTTCGTTTGAAAACTTCTACATTATCTTCAAACGAAAAGGGGCAAACTGTTGACGCCCAATTTTGGCTCTCTAAACTTAAAATTAATGCATTTAGACTCTCTGACCGTTAAATTTGCACAAAATGTAATTTTTCACATATGTTTTGCAATTGTTAATAAATTATCAATAATCATCATTATTTTAGGTTTTTTTACTCATTTATTGTCATATTTTAATTTTACATAATTTATTGATAATTATCTTTAATTTCATAAATTTTAAATTTTTTATCAGTTTATTATTATGTTAATATTTTTACACAGTCATATGCATGCGTACACAACATAGCACTACAATTCTTTATCGCGTAGTATAATCTTAATTATTTATAACATAATATAATTTTTCAAGACAATTATATTTTTTATTTGTTGTTTATATTTTTTGTGTAATTATATATTGGCATTCATATTTTTGTATATTATTTAACACGATATGCAAATATGAGTCGATTTAATTATTTTAATACAAAGAACAATAAATCAATCTTGTCAAGGTCCTATCACTTAACTTTGTTTCACCTACTTATCCATAATTTAAGGAATTTATTGGAAAAATTAGTAGATTTGATGAATGACCTTTTTTCTTTATTTTTTCCTTTTTTAAATACACAACAACAATACACACAACACACAATTCACCACACCCACACTTCATTAGATTTTTAATTTCCTCTCTATAAAAATACACACACATACCCTTTTTTTCCTCTCCACCTTCATTGCCATCACTGTCGAAACTCCGGTGAACGGGCTTCGGCCACTATTATCACGGCACAAAAAACACCCCCACACATGCTAAAAACTTTCCCTCTCCATCTCGCTGTAAGCTCGCCGGAGGTGTTGACCGGCATGCATCGAGTTTACAGCCACCAATCACGGCCCACACTGTTACCGTCGAAACTATTTCACCGACGACGCCCACCAGCCACTGTAAAACCACCAACGCTGCTCCTTTTCCTCTCTTCTCCTGGTTCTCTACTTTTCCTCCATGAATGGAGAGCTTGGTTACATAAAAAGGAATCAGATACGATCGAGTTTTTTATAGATCTGGCGTTGCTCCGGTGTCACACCATTGAAGCAACACTGGGGGCCCATCCCCCTTTTTCCTTTATATTTGTGTTATGGTTTGTTGCTTAGTATCAGATTTGGTCAAAATTATGGCCACGTTACTAAAAAACTCAAATTTAAGTGAATTTCCATTAACTCTTGTGACCGGTCAACTCCTTCATATCTTTTTCATATATGTTTGAACATATTTTAGTGCTCTTATGTGTTTTCTAATGATTTTATAGACTGTTTTGATTTTGATGATATGGTATAACTTTGCCGGACAATGTTGCTCACTGGTTTGGTGCTTTCTTATGCTGCTTTGGTATTGTTTTTGCTTTGTTATGTCCTTGGGACAACTAACTTAAGGGGCCATTTGGTTTGCAATTAATCCCAGGATAAAATAATAATCTCGGGATAAAAATTTTATCCATTATTTGTTGTAAATATTTGGAATAACATATTCCGGGACTAATAATTAGTCCCGGGATAAGTTATCCACCCAAATGGTGGGATAACAATCCCGAGATTATTTTTCTTTGGTATAAAATTATACAAGGAAAAAAATACCCTCTTGGGATTGTTATATATAATTATATTATACGTTTGGTTGTAATATATATATATATATATATATTATATTATATATAATCATAAATAATAAATTATGTTTAATTAACTTATAATATATTCATTAATTATGAATATAATATATTACATAATATATAACGTAATTATGTAATATATAACATATTATATTATGAATATATTTACGTTAATTATGTTTAATTATATATATATAATGTTAATATATTTAATTATAATATATTATGTTAAATTATGTTTAATTATATAGAATTTAATTATATATAACATAATATATAACGTAATATATTCTCACACACACATAAATTATGTTTAATAAACGTATAATGTATTCATAAATAAATAAATTTCGAACAGTTTACTGTTCAAAATGGTTGTAAAATATATAAATTATGTTTATTTATATATTTTAATTTCTCAAAAAAATTAAAAAAAATTTAAGAATGAATATTTAAAGCTTAAAAAGAAATATATATATATATATATATATATATATATATATATATATATATAAGTTAAATAAGATGGAGAGTATTTTGGTAATCAATCAATTTATTTCGAGAAATTATACCATGCATATTACTTTGAATACAACAAACCAAACACTCAATAAAAATTAATCCCAGCATAATTAATCCCAGTATAACTTATCTCATCACAATTTATCCCAGCATAACTAATTTCGGTATAACTTGTTTTCAAACCAAACGTCCCCTAAGTGTTTTTTATTTGTTTAGTTTGCTGATTTTTTAATATTATTGGATGATTATTCTTGTAAAACACCGGCAATGAACAAATACAACATTATCTAGTCAATGACATTATCTCTCCATCGATATTTGAGGACACCCCATTACAAAATACGAATTTTATTTTCTCAAGTTTATTTATTCACGTCAAGTATCAATATATGATCGATGAATAAATTCTTCGTTGATTTTTTGAGGTCTTCACAAATAAAAGATGAATATTATGTATATAAATACGTAATAAAATAAATATTTTGGGCGATGACACAATTTTTATAACAATGCAAAAGGTTTTATAATTCGTATCTTGGCAAGTCGGTTTAGGACGGCCCACAAATTGAGCAACCACTTCGTAGTCATAATGTATCTAAAATTTAATCCGAGCCCACTTTTTAGAAAAAATTATATTTATATGCACACATCACTACTAAAACAATCGGTTAAACCGACCACCAAAAACCGACCACACGTGGTCGGTTTTTCAAAAAAATAATAATTAAGTTTTATATTTTAAAAAAGCAAAATAATTATTACAATAATTTTAATAATTTTAATTATTTATTTAACAAACAAAAATTTAAAAAAAAAGGAATAAAACCGACCAATTGTGGTCGTTTTTTTTTAAAATATAATTAAAAAATATTTATGTGGTTGGTTTTTAAAAATAATTTTAAAATTTATTTTTAAAAAATCCGACCACAAGTGGTCGGTTTTTTTAAAGAATTTAATTAAAAAATATTTAAATAAACTGACCACTTGTGGTAGGTTTTTAAATATACTTTTTAAATTTATTATTAAAAAAACCGACCACAAGTGATCGGCTTTTTAAAAAAATTAATTAAAAAGTATTTAATAAAACCAACCACTTGTGGTTGGTTTTTAAAAATACTTTTTAAAATTTAATTACAAAAATATTTTAAAAACCGACCACCTGTGGTCGGTTTTTAAAAATTCATTTCTAATTTATTTTTAAAAAAAACGACCACTTGTGGTTGGTTTTTGAATCAAAAAAAAGTAAATATTTTTTAGTAATACCTAATTATATATTTGTAATCAAATATATATATTATTGTCATTAAAAATAATTATATATCTAATTTTTTAAAATTACAATGATCACACGTAGTCGATAACCTGCATAATAATAATAAAATTCAATAATTCTTAAATTTTGTGACAAAATTACACTAAAAAAATAATTCAAATAAAATAAACAAATTACGTTAAACATAATCTTTATCTTTTACTTTTAAAAGTAACCTCGGAAAGAACAGCCTCCGCGATGCCATGGCTATCGCGGGTACTAGCCTCCACTGAGTGACACCCATCATGTGATCCATCCTTCATGGTGTGGTGCCAATTACATGATCCAGCCTTTGTGATATGGAGCTATCGCGGAGGCTTACTACCCCCGTGTCCCAAAAATCCCTCGAACCTCATTCAAAATTTTTGAGATTCCTTCGAGATTCCCTTTTAACACCCCCGATTATGAATTGAGTCAAAAATTGATATTTAAAGTATGAGAAGACCAAAAATAAAATAACCAATTTGAGCGTGTTACGTTATCCACCTTTGTATCATTCATCCTCGAATGAACACTCGAACAAGATTAAGCATGATCTAAGGCTCTACATGGAATGACAAGAGCATGATAAGGTCAATACCTTCCACATCATCATCCGAAGATTCAAAGAGTGATGGATGCCTTGCACACATATCATTCTCTGACTCCCAAGGAGCTTTCTCAACTTTTTGATTCGTCTACAACACTTTAACTGAAGCTATCCCTTTACTCCGCAACTTTCGAACTTGCCGATCTGTTACAGCTATGGGTTGTTCCTCATACAAAAATGAATCCCTCACACCCATAGCCTCGACAGGAAAAACAAACGAATAATCTCCAATACATTTCTTAAGCATTGACACATGTAATACAGGATGGACTGAAGCTAAACTTGCGGGAAAATCCAACTCATAAGCAACTCCACTAACCCTTCTCGTAATCTGGTATGGACCTATTTAATGAGGAATGAGCTCTCCTTTCTTTCCAAATTTCATGACTCCATTCATTGGGGGAACCTTTAGAAATATCCAATCATCAACCTCAAATTCTAACTCCCTTCTTCTAAAATCAACGTAGGACTTCGGTGACTTTAGGATGTCTTAAGTCACACACTAATGACTTTTAGTTTGTCCATCGCCTGGTAGACACGGTCAATCCCAAACAAGTGGGTTTCACCCACTTCATACTAACTAATCAGTGACCTACATCTTCTTTCATAAAGACCCTCAAAAGGAGCTATTTAGATGTTAGAGTGGTAGCTATTATTATATGAAAATTCTATCAACGACAGTTGATCCACCCAACTACCCTTAAAGTTATTTATGCAAGACCTCAACACATCTTCCAAGGTTTTAAAAGTACGTTCTACTTACCCATCTATTTAAGTGTGAAAGACAGTAATAAAGTGCACTTGGTACCTAAACACCTTTGGAATGACCGCAAAAATTGAGAAGAGAACCGAATACCTCTATCGTATATGATGGATACTGGATCCCTATGCAAACAAACTATCTCCTGAATGTACAACTTTGCATAATCGTCTCCCAAATAATTAGTCCTCACTTTCAAGATGTAACGCCTCGAGAGTACACCTTGGGCGTCACACAGTGCTTACAGTCCTGAGGGACCACAAGCTAATCCATGAGCTGGTACCTGTTGGGAGCACTGAATAACTCAATCATAAATTTGAAAAAACAACTGATATACCATAAGGTTTTAATAGTTGAAACAAATATTGAATTATGAATTTGAAGAAATAACTATCTGAGTCTGAAAAAATACTGAAATCTCAGAGAAACTAAATAACTAACTGTCATGTTAACTGAAGTTTGAATACTGAATAACTTACTGTATTGTCAGAAATCTTCTAAACTAAATAACTATGAGTTGATGGGACAGGCCCCAACTAACTCCAACTAACTACTAGACTGAAAGCATGAAATAAAATAATCTATCCTCAAAATATGAGGACTCACCACTGCTGCTATTGAGAGACTGAGAAGTCTAAGCGTGATCTGGGAACTGAGCGTCAGAACCTATGATATAATACAACATAGCATAAACTAAAGGTATGCGATCAGTACTTTAAATGTACTGGTATGCTAAATGAGGTAGGCTGGCATGCATGGTTTTATGAACAGGAATAATAATTGTCTGAATATACATATAAAACATGGAATACTGAATAGAGAGCATGAAATCTATAGATATTGAAAATATGTGAAATCTATAAATACTGGGTATGCATGAAAATCTGTAAATACTGAAGGTACGTGAAATCTGTAGATACTGAGGATGCATGACCAAGCATATAACAAGAACTGAATAGAAGTATGTAAGATGAAATACTAAAATAACTGATATATGTGTGACTTTTTCAAACAACATTCAGACTGAACTACTGATCTGATTATTGGACTAAGACTGTGGGAGCTATCATCTAACCGACATTACCCAATCTGAGCTAATTGGGTCCAACCTGTAACCCTAGTTTGAAAGGTGTCAATACCATGCCACGGGAACTAACACGGGCTCTGTGGATCCAGTATACTGATGTATTATCCCGAAGGACTAAGGGTGTCAAGCCTGAACTGATGGGTGACCCCTTCAAGATAGAAAAGCCTATACTGAAGGGTGACTTCTCATATCCTACACTAGCTACGTAGTTTTGGAGTTTAGGGACTGCTACTAGCGGCTCTGTTTATTTGTCGGGGAAGACACCATCCCTACACTCGCTCGGTGCTAAGTCCTACTCCCAACTGAATGACACTGAGTTACTGACTATTCTGAGTTTAACTGACTAACCTAGTAATGCTCATAATATGTATTCTGAAGTTATTTTGAAGATACTGAGACAAGACTAAATAAGCAGCTATGATTTTCGGGTATTCAATACTCCCAAGACTCAAAAACACTAATAGTTACATGATACTTAAACTTAGAGGACATATCATGAAGGCTTTTATCAAACATGTATTTTTGTAGGCATTTTATCAAACACTTGTAATTCATTGTTTGGTGAAATCATAGGAATGTTAGAGAACTTGTAGAAATAGCATGAATTCAACATGAATAGTAGTAAATCACGATTAATACAATGAACGATATCATTAAAATATAGAGAATGAAATAACAATAATAATTTCATCTATACGTGGTGTAAAATCATAGTTCATGGAGATTCATGGGTGAAATCATAATTTAAAATCAAAATAACTTGAAAAGATCACAAGTTTGAAATTTAAATCAGATACTTGGACTCCATGGGTGAAAGGAATCCATGGATGAACATTTAACATACCTGGGTTAATGAATTTGAGAGGATTGATGCTGAGTTCTTGAGATTTGGCCTTGAATTTGAGATCTAGGGTTTTTGTGCTCTTAAAGAGAATGGATCCCCTTTTGAGTAATTTGAGAATAATGGGCATATGATGCCCTATAAGTCTTTAATTTCATGTTTAGGACGAGTTTAGGTCTTAGAAAAATGATCAAACAGCCCCTTGGAAATTAAAACGCTGAATTGGAAAATTGAAATCCCAATTTGAAGACCTAGCGCAACGTACAAGGATCGTGGAGCCTCACTGGAAATTGACGAATGTGACCTGGAAGCTTGGCGAATGCGGAGAATTCGTGGTAGGCCTTTGGAATGCCATTTTGGTCACTTTTGCGATGCGCCATTATCGCGGAGGATCACTGGAAATTGCCAAATGGGAAATGGGACATCACTGCGACATGGTAGAATTATGGAGTCTCACTGGATTTGGATTTAGACTGGCTCTGCGATGCACTAGTGACTAAAATAATGGTGTTTAATGACTGAAACTTAAAATTGTTGTAACTTATTATCCGGTTATCGAATTTGGGTGAATTTTATATCGTTCAAAAACTAATTGTATTTCCTACGCAATGGCAGGATTTAAACTGATAAATAATAGGTATTTCAAAAATTTTATATATAAAGGCTCATGTATTGGGACTTAATTCATGATAGAAAAATACGGGGTATTACAATATCTTCCACTTGAGATTATTCGTCCTCGAATGAGACTAGTTAAGCTGAGGAAAATTGATGGACTGAGCTTACACACTAAACATGCATATATGTTGCATGGAATGCATGACTGAACTGATTTGTAAATGCACGACTGACATGAACATGATGTGCAACTGAAACTGAGCATGATACAGAGAAATCTTAAGAATATTAGTACCTTAAACTAAATCCAAATTCACAGAGAAAAGATAAGGGTACATGGTTTGCATATCTACTTCTGCTTCCCAAGTGGCTCCCTCAACGGACTGATTTTGCCAAAGAACTTTGACTAGTGGAAATTCTTTGTTCCTTAGTCTATGAACTTGATGATCAAAAATTTCGAATGGAACTTCCTAATAGAAAAGACTATTCTGAACATCTACGCTTTCTAGGGGAACAACTACAGATGGATTACCAATACACTTCTTAAATAATGAGACATGAAACACTGGGTGTACTGAAGCTAGATCAGAAGGCAACTCAATATCGTAAGCTACCTTTTAGAAATAACTGAGAATTTTGAAAGGACCGACATAGAGGGGACTTACTTTCCCTTTCTTGCTGAAACTCTTTACCCCCTTCATGGGAGATATTTTCATGTACATAAAATCACCAACCTCAAACTCAAGATCCTTTCTCCTCACATTTTCGTACGATTTTTGTCGGCTTTAGGCTTCTCTAAGATTTTCTCTGATCAATTGAGCCTTCTCTAAGGCATCAAACACCAATTCAGGACCTACTACCGCGGCCTCACCTTCTTCAAACCAACCAATCAGATATCTATATCTCCTACCATAAAGAGCATCAAACGGAGCCATCTAGATACTGGAATGATATCTATTATTATATGCAAATTCGATTAAAGGAAAGTGGTCATCCCAAATACCTTTAAAATCAACTACGCATGCTCTCAGCATATCTTCGAGAGTCTGAATGGTCCTTTCTGCTTGACCATCTGTCTGAGGGTGGAAGGCTGTATTGAGATAGACTTGGGTACCAAGACCTTTTTGGAATTATTTTTAGAAGTGAGAGTTAAATTGGGTACTTCTATCAGAGATGATAGATAAGGGAACATCGTACAACCTAACCAACTATCTGAGATAGAGTTTGGCATAGTACTCAGCAGAATAAGATGATTGGACTGGCAAAAAATAAGCTGATTTGGTAATCTTATCTATGATAACCCAAATGGAATGATTCTGATGACGAATACGAGGCAGACCCATCACAAAGTCCATGTTCACTTCTTCCTATTTTCACATGGGAATACTGAACTCCTGCATGGACCTACTAGGCTTCTGGTGATCAATCTTAACTTACTAGCCCGTTGAGCACTTAGATACGAACTCTGCAGTGTCCCTCTTTATCCCACTCCACTAATAGATCTCCCACAAATTGTAGTACATCTTAGTGGCCCCTGGATGAATAGATTAATGCATACCATGCATTTCTGCAAGAATTCATTGCCTCGTCATCTATACCAGCCACACATAGCCGACCCTAACAACGAAGCGCACCATCTCCTCCTTAGGAGAAAACCTCCACTTTCTGATCTCTGACTGATTTTTTCAATGTAAATAGACTGGGATCTTTATCCTACTTTTCCTACACTTCAGAAACTAGAGAAGATTCTAAGCTACTCTGCCCCCATACACTACCTTTTACTTAATCGACTAAGCGGACACCTAGTCGGGCAAGCTGATGAACTTCCTGAGCTAATTTCTTCTACCATCCTCAACATGAGCAACACAACCCATAGAAAATCTACTGAGATAATAGTCCACTACATTGGCCTTGCCTGGATGATACATAACACTTATGTCATAATCTTTCTATAACTCTAACCACCTCCTTTGACGCAAATTTAAGTACTTCTGAGAGAACACATACTATAAGGTTTTGTGATCTATGAACACATCAACATGTACCCCAAATAAGTAATACCTCTAAATCTTTAAGGCAAACACTACTGCTGCTAGCTCACGATCATGAGTAGGGTAATTCTTCTGCCATCCCTACACTCACTCGGTGCTAAGTCCTACTCCCAACTGAATGACACTGAGTTACTGACTATTCTAAATTTAACTTACTGACCTAGTAATGCTCATAATATGTATTCTGAAGTTATTCTGAAGATACTAAGAAGACACTAAATAAGCAGCTATGGTTTTCGGGTATTCAATACCCCCAGGACTCAAAAGCAATAATAGTGACATGCTACTTAAACTTAGAGGACATAACATGAAGGCTTTTATCAAACATGTATTCTTTTAGGTATTTTGTCAAACACTTTAGTTCATAGTTTGGTCAAATCATAGGAATGTTAAGGAACTTGTAGTAATAGCATGAATTCAGCATGAATAGTCCTAAATAACGATTAATTCAATGAATGATAACATTAAAATATGGAGAATTGAATAACAACAATAATTTCAACTATACATGGTGTAAAATCATAGTTCATGGAGATTAATGGGTGAAATCATAATTTAAAATGAAAATAACTTGAAAATATCACAAGTTTGAAATTTAAATCAGATACTTGGACTCCATGAGTGAATGAAACCCATGGAATAATATTTAACATACCTTAGTTAATGAATTTAAGAGGATTGATGGTGAGTTCTTGAGATTTGGCCTTGAATTTGAGAGCTAGGATTTTTGTGTTCTTGAAGAGAATGGATCCCCTTTTGAGTAATTTGAGAATAACGGGCATATGATGATGCCCTATTCGGCTTTAATTTCATGTTTAGGATGAGTTTAGGGCAAAGGAAAATGACTAAATAGCCCCTTGGGTATTAAAACGCATAACTGGAAAATAAAAAATCCTAATTTATGGCCCTGGCGCGATGCTCTAGGATCGTGGAGCATCACTAGAAATTGACAACTAGGACCTAGAAGCTTGGTACAATACGGAGCTATTGCGGTAAGCCTTTGGAATGCCATTTTGACCACCTTCATGAGGCGCCATTATCGTGGAGGCTCACTGGAAATTGCCTAATATGAAATGGGACATCACCGGGATGCGGTGAAATCACAGAGTCTCATTGGATTTTGAAAATTGTGATTTAGACTGGCTCCACGATGCGCTAGTGACCGAAATGACGGTGTTTAACGAATGAAACTTAAAATTGCCATAACTTCTTACCCGGTTATTGGATTTGGGTAAATTTTATATCGTTGGAAAGATAATTAAATTTTCTACACAATTAAAGTCTCTAAACTGATAAATAATGGGTATTTCGAAAATATTATATATGAATGCTTATGTATTAGGCTTTATTTCATGCTAGGAAAATATGGGGTTTTACAATATCTGTCCCTTGGGATCATTCCTCCTTGAATATGATTGGTTAAGCTGAGGAAAACTGATGGACTGAGCTTACACACTGAATAAGCATATCTGATGCATGTAAGGCAAGACTGAATTGATTTGTAAATACACGACTGACATGAACATGATGTACAACTGAAAATGAGCATGATAGAGAGAAATCTAAAGAAGATTAGTACTTTAAAGTGAATATGAATTTGTGAAAAAAAGATGAGGGTACTTGGTCAGCATATCTGCTTCTGCTTCCAAAGTGGCTCCGTCAATGGACTGATTCTGCCAAATAACTTTGACTAGTAGAGCTTCTTTGTTCCTTAGTCTACGAACTTGATGATCAAGAATTTTAACTGGAAATTCCTAATAGAAAAGACTATTCTGAACATCTACACTTTCTAGGGGAACAACTACAGCTAGATCACCAATACACTTCTTCAACAATGAGACATAGAACACTGGGTGTACTGAAGTTAGATCTGAAGGAAACTCAAGCTCGTAAGCTACCTTTTCTAAACGACTGAGAATTCTAAAAGGACCGACATAACAGGGACTTAGTTTCCCTTAATTTTTGAACCTCTTTACCCCCTTCATAGGAGATATTTTCAAGTACATAAACTTACTGATCTCAAATTCGATATCCTTTCTCCTCATATCTGCAAATAATTTTTGTCATCTATGGGTTGCTCTAATCTTTTCTCTGATCAACTGAACCTTCCCTATGGAATCAAACACCAAGTCAGGTCTTACTACTGCGGCCTCACCTACTTTAAACCAACTAACTGGAGTTCTATATCTCCTACCATAAAGAGCCTCAAACGGAGCCATCTGGATACTGGAATAATAGCTATTATTAAATGCAAATTTTATCAAAGGCAAGTGGTCATCCCAACTACCTTTAAAATTAACTACGTATGATCTCAACATATCTTCAAGAGTCTGAATGGTCCTTTCTGCTTGACCATCTATCTGAGGGTGGAAGGCTATACTGAGATGGACTTTGGTACCAAGACCTTTTTGGAATGCTTTCCAGAAGTGAGAGGTAAACAGGGTACCTCTATCATATATGATAGATAAGGGAACACCGTACAACCTAACTAACTCTCTGAGATAGAGTTTGGCATAGTCCTCAGTTGAATAAGAGGTATGCACTGGCAAAAAATAAGCTGATTTGGTCATCCTATCTATGATAACCCAAATGGAATCATGATGATGACGAGTACGAGGAAGACCCATCACAAAGTCCATGTTCACTTCTT
This sequence comes from Capsicum pubescens, assembly GCA_030864215.1. Taxonomy (NCBI): domain Eukaryota; kingdom Viridiplantae; phylum Streptophyta; class Magnoliopsida; order Solanales; family Solanaceae; genus Capsicum; species Capsicum pubescens. Next base: position 380,688,002 of record CM061548.1, on the reverse strand, counting down.
CTTATTTCCATGTGGGAATACTGAACTCCTGTATGGACCCACTAGGCTTCTGGTGCTCAATCTTAACTTGCTGGCACGTAGAGCACTTACCTACGAACTATGTGATGTCCCTCTTTATCCCACTCCACCTATAGAAGTACATCTTACTGGACCTTGGATGAATAGAGTAACGCGCACCATGCGCTTCTGCAAGAATTTATTGCCTCAAGTCATCTACACCGGTCACACATAGCTGACCCTGACAACGCATCACACTATCTGCCCCTTAGGAGAAAACCTCCATCTTCTGATATTTGACTAATTTTTTCAACGTAACTAGACTCGGATCTCTTTTCTTCACTTCAGAAACTAGAGAATATTTTGAGATACTCTGCACCCATACATTACCTTATGCTGAATCGACTAAGTGGATACCTAGTCGGGCTAGCTGATGAACTTCCTAATATAATTTCTTCTTACAATCCTCAACATGAGCAACACTACCCATAGACAATCTACTCACAGAATCTTCCACTATATTCGCCTTACCCAGATGATATAGAACACTCATTTCATAATATTTCAATAACTTTAACCACCTCATCTTATACAAATTCAAGTCTTTCTAAGAGAACACATACTGCAAGCTTTTATGATCTATGAACACATCAAAATACACCCCATACAAGTAATGCCTCAAAATCTTTAAGGAAAACACTACAGCTGCTAGCGCAAGATCTTGAGTAGGGTAATTCTTCACATGGGGAATAAGATTCCTAGAGGCATAGGCTATGACCTTTCCTCTCTGCATAAAGAAACAACCCAAACCTACTCTGGATGCATCATGGTACATAAAAAACCCATCTGAACCATCTGGCAAGGTAAGAATTGGGGCTGAGGTGAGTCGAGTCTTCAACTCCTGAAAACTCTTCTCACAGGAATTTTACCACTAAAACTTTTTTTCCTTTCGAGTCAATCTAGACATGGGGGATGCATTAGATGAAAAACCTTCAACAAACCGGTAGTAATAGACAACCGAAACCAAGAAACTCCTAATATCTGATGGAGAATGGGTCTAGGCCAGTTCCTCACCGCCTCGGTCTTTTGAGGATCAACTCTAATGCCATCACTATAATTAATATGGCTAAGTAAATCTACTGATATTATCCAGATATCACACTTACAGAATTTAGCGAAAAACTGGTGAGCTCTAAGAGTCTGTACCACTATTTTGAGATGGTTTGCATGATCATTTTTTCTATGAGAATAAACAGGAATGTCATCAATGAAGACTATGATAAACATATGTAGGTACTTCTTGAACACTCAGTTCATCAATTACATGAAGGATGTTGGGGCATTCATGAGACCAACGGATATGACTAGACATTCAAAGTGACCATACTGAGTTTAAAAAGCCATTTTTTGAATGCCACATTCCCAGACCCTGAGCTGATGATAGCCTAATCTGAGGTCTATCCAGGAAACATAACTAGAACCTTAAAGTTTGTCAAACAAGTCATCGATTCTAGGAAGTGGATATTTATTCTTGACTATCCCTTTGTTCAACTGACGGTAGTTTATGCATATTCTTAGAGAAACATCTTTCTTACGCATGAATAGACCTGGTGCGCCCTATGGAGAGACATAGGTTCTAATGAATCCCTTATCTACGAGATCCTTCAACTTTTATTTCAATTGTTTAAGCTTAGGTGGAGCCATTCTGTATGGCGGAATAGATATTGGCTGAGTATCTAGAAGAAGGTTTCTTTCGAAGTTGATTTTCCTTTCGAGATGAACTCCAGGAAGATCTTCAGGAAACACATCTAGAAATTCCCTAACTACTGAAACTGAATCAAGATTTTGAGTTTCTGAGCTAGAGTCTTTGACTCACACAAGATAATAAATACACCCCTTGTATATCATCTTTCTCGCTCTAAGGTATAAAATCATCCGACCCTTAAGCGTTGTAGTACTACCCCTCCATTTAAGGACTGGTTCATTTGGGAACTGAAAATGAATTATTCTATTTCAACAATCAATTGAGGCATAGCATGAGTGGAGCCAATCCATTCCGAGAATGACATCAAAATCCATTATTTATAACTCTACGAGATCAACTGAGGTAACTTTATGAGATATTATGACAGGATAGTTTTTGTATACCTACCTAGCTATAATAGAAACACCAATTGGGGTACATACAGAAAAGGGCTCTGCTAGAGTTTCAGGGCATACTCTAAAATTAACGGCTATATATGAAGTTGCAAAACAAAGAGAAGCTTCAGGGTCCAGTAAAGCATAAACATGTAAGTGAAATACCTGTAACATACCAGTAACTGTATCAGGAGAATTTTCCTGATCTTGGTAGGACTGAAGAGCATATAATCTATTCGGACATTAACCACCAGTAACATTGGACGAAACCTTATAGAGTTGGGTGACCGGATGGAACTGATGACTGATTGGACTGGCCTTGTTGGCGCAACTCCCTACCTTTCTGAGAAACTACCCAAAACTCTCGAATTTGATGGTCTGGCTTTCCACACTCAAAGCACACATCACTGCCCTCTCTACACTCTCTCTTGTGGTTTTTACTAAATTTCTAACATAGAGGGTTCGTACGGGCACTGTTTACACTGCCTTGGTACTTAGAGCCTGTTTCTTTATCCTTATTATCATTTTTGAATTAAGGTACTGGGGCACTGGATGAAGAGGGTGCTAGGGTTGTATACCTTTGATGAAACTGAGTACGGTTACCACCTTTTAACCTTGGTTGGCTGAAATTAAATCTACTCATCCGAGCTCTCTTGCTTCCTCTCTCCCTCTCCTTAATTATTTTCTCCTCAATTTGTTGAGCATGGACCATCAACCTAGACAAGTCCATCTTCCTAATCAGTATTGCGGTCCTACACTCTCTGACCATACTATCAGATATGCCAGACATAAACTTACTCATTTTAGACATGCTGTCTACTACCACACGAGGAGAATATCTAGCTAACTGAGTAAAATTGAGGGAATACTCCTTCATGATCATGCCTCCCTACCTCAAGTTAATAAATTCTAACACTTTGTCCTCTCTCAACTCCAATGGGATGAATTTGTCTGAGAAAGCCATAGAAAACTCATCCTATTCTACAGGCCCTACATCAACAACCCTATCTACCTTCCACTACTGAAACCAAGTATAGGCAACATCCTGCTACTGATATGTAGCCAACTCAGCACTCTCACTGGATGTCACCCCCATAGCATCCGTTACCTTTTTGAATCATATCTAAGAATTCCTGTGGACCCTTTTTAGACTTGGATCCCATGAAGGAAGAAGGATTCATTCGGGTGAAGTCCCGAATTTTGGTTGCAGTAGTATTGGACACTAGGTTGGCCTGAACAGCCACTGGCCATTCATTCTGTGCTACAAAAAAATTTGCTAGAGTGGTGAATGCAACCCTAAATTCTGCGTAAGAGAAATGCTCATCCAGAGGGTCTTCCTGGACAGGCGGAGGTGTTGGCTAGTTTTCTTTTCCTCGTCTGTTATTCTATTTGGGAGGCATGTTCTATAAATGAATGGATGAAGTGGATTTGACTAAGAGTTTTACTTGATCTCGCGCTTACTAGCATTACTTGAATATTGAAAGAAGGAAAAGTTTTACTAAATGACTAGTAGCCTTTTTACACACAAGTGTGGCGCGCTATACACCCATGCATAAGACTCTACTTGACGTGACTTTTAGACTTCCTAGGATACTTTAAAACCTTAGGATTTGATACCAAGTTTGTAACTCCCCGAGAGTACACCCTAGGCATCACACGGTGCTTATAGTCTCGAAGGACCATAAGATAACCCATGAGATGGTACCTGCTAGGAGCACTGAATAACTCAATCATAAACATGGAAGAACAACTGATATGACATAAGGTTTTGATAACTGAAACAAATACTAAATTATGAATATGAAGAAATAAATGTCTGAGTTTGAACACATACAAAGATCTAAGAGAAACTGAATAACTAACTGTCATGTCAACTGAAGTCTGAATACTAAATAACTAACTATATTATGTGAAAGCCTCTAAACTGAATAACTATTAGTTTATGGTACAGGCCTCAACTAACTCCAACTAACTATTAGACTGAAAACATGAAATAAAATAATCTATAATTAAAATATAAGGACTCACCGCTGCTACTGCTGAAAGTCTGATAATTCTAAGTGCAATCCAGGAACTGGTCATTATAACCTATGATATAATACATCATAGCAAAAAAAAGGTTTGTGATCCATACTTTGAATATACTGGTATGCTAAATGAGGTAGGCTGGCATGCATGGTTTCATGAACAGGAATAATAATTATCTAAATATACATGTAAAACATGGAATACTAAATAGAGAGCTTGAAATTTATAGATACTGAATATATGTGAAATCTATAAATACTATGTATGCATGAAAGTTTGTAAATGCTGAAGTTACATAAAATTGGTAGATCCTGGAGATGCATGACCAAGCATATAACATGAACTGAATAGAAGTCTGTAAACTGAAATACTGAAATAACTGATATCTATTTGCCTTGGTCAAACAACAATGAGACTAAACTATTGATCTGATTATTAGACTAAGACTGTAGGAGCTATCATCTAACCGACAATCCCTAATCTGAGCTAATTGGGGTCCAACCTATAACCCTAGTTAGAAGGGTGTCAATACCGCACCACGAGTACTAATGTTGGCTATGTGGATCCACTACACTGATGTACTATATCGAAGGAATAAGGGTGTCAAGCCTAAACTGATGGGTGATTCCTGAGAGATAGTCAAGCCTACACTGACGGGTGTCTTCTCATATCCTATGATGGAAACATATTTCTGGAGTTTAGGGACTGCTTCTAGAGTCTCTGCCTTTCTATTGGGGAAGCCTTCATCCCTACACTCACTCGGTGCTAAGTCCTACTCCTAACTGAATGACACTGAGTTACTAACTATTCTGAGTTTAATTGACTGACCTAGAAATGCTCATAATATGTATTCTGAAGTTATTCTGAAGATACTGAGATTAGACTAAATAAGCATCTATGGTTTTTGGGTATTCAATACTCCTAGGAATCAAAAGCAACAATAGTAACATGATACTTAAACATAAGAGGACATGGCATGAAGTCTTTTATCAAACTTGTATTCTTGTAGGGATTTTATCAAACACTTGTAGTTCATAGTTTGGTCAAATAATAGGAATGTTAGGGAACTTGTAGTAATAACATGAATTCAACATGAATAGTATTAAATTATGATTAATTCAATGAATGATAACATTAAAACAAGAAGAATTGCATACCAACAATAATTTCATCTATACATGATGTAAAATCATAGTTCATGGATATTCATGGGTGAAATCATCATTTAAAATTAAATTAATTTCTAAAGATCACAAGTTTGAAATTTAAATCGGAGACTTGGACTCAATGGGTGAAAGGAACCCATGGATGAACACTTAACATACCTGAGTTAATGAATTTGAGAGGATTGATGGTGAGTTCTTGAGATTTGACCTTGAATTTGAGATATAGGATTTTTGTGTTCTTGAAGAGAATGGATCCCCTTTTGATTAATTTGATAATAATTGACATATGATTCCCTATTAGTCTCTAATTTTGTGTTAAGGACGAGTTTAGGGCTTAGGAAAATGTCCAAACAGCCCCTTGGAAATTAAAATGCTGAACTGGAAAACTGAAAATCCCGATTTTAGGCCCAGGCGAGACGCGCCAGGATTATGCAGCCACACTAAAAATTGACGACTGGGACCTGGAAGATTGGCGCGATGCGGAGCTATGGCGGCAAGCCTTTGGAATGCCATTTTGGCTACCTTCGCGACGCGCCATTATCACAGAGGCTCACTGGAAAATGCCAAATATGAAATGGGGCATCACTGCAATGCGATTGAATTGTGGTGTCTCACTAGATTTTGAAAATTGTGTTTTAGACTGGCTCTGCGATGCGCTAGTGACCAAAATGATAGTGTTTAATGAATGAAACTTAAAATTGCCATAACTTCGTACTCGGTTATTAGATTTAGGAGAATTTTATATCGTTTGAAAGTTAATTGAATTTCCTATGCAATGACAGGCTCTAAACTGATAAATAATGGGTATTTCAAAAAAGATTTATATGAATGCTCATGTATTAGGACTTAATTCATGCTAGGGAGATAGAGATATTACACAGGAAGTGAGCTTAATTGGTCATTTTGTCTACAATCACCTAAATATTTTCATATTGGTTTCAGGATCTTGAAAGTCCTATAATGAAGTCCATGTTGATCATCTCCCATTTCCATAAAGTCAAAGCTATATCCTACTGATAACGCTCAAACTACATCTCTCGTAAGAGTGCAAGCGGTCGTTGTCAAATATAGAACCCAACTGGGTTGGGTATCGATCCCACAGAGAATACTTGGTCACTAAGTAAGCAAAGATTATTAGACTTTTGGTGCAAGTCTAGTAAAAGGGGGGATTTTGTAGCGTGCAATAATGTAAACAAAATAATAGAGTAAAAACAGGAAATAGCAAAGTAAAAAGAAAGAATGTTTAGTAAGATGTTTAACCAATGAGAATTGAGAGTTAGGGTTATGTCCACCTTATGAGTTATACGTCTCTATTGGCTATGAGTTATGCGGAATTCAGAAATGCATGTGCTTATAGAGAATTGTATTCTATGGTAAATCCAGGCGTCTTTCGACCATCAAGGATTATTTCACTTTAACTCTTTCGAGCTTAAAGCGTGTCTAACAGTACAAATTCTCCAAGAGGTTAATCCAGTTATGACACTAACTTTTTAACAGGGGTTGGTGCCCTATTACCTTGACATTATCTCTTTTCCAGACATATAACTTTTCTTTTGAAAAAGTTAATGCTATACTGGCGTATTCTATGCGTTTGTAACCACAAGAATTTGCATTAAGATGAAGAGAATAATGATATAAGCAGCATACCTGTCATGAATTCACAAACTCATAGCAATAGATAGTATCTCATAAGGCTTCCATAACCCCAACACAGAAGTTTAGCTATTCATGAGTGCAACGAAAATCACAATAGACTTTATCATTCTACCAAAATAAAGATATCACGTGTAGTAGGGTTTGGTATGGCGTTAGGCGTGAATTCCCTTTTAGAATACCAGTTCTCTTGTTGTGGAAATTAAGAATTGAATAGATGAAGAGAAAGTAATTAATTGAAAGAGAATTGTTTTCGGAACTCAAGAATGAATGGAAATCTCTAGCAAAATAGGGTATTTATAACACCCATATCCTATTCCTACTAGGCTACTGCATTACTTAACCTAATCCTACTAGGTTAATGCATCATTATCCTAATCCTAATAAGTTAATGCTGATCCCCAAAGTCTTTGGAAATGCTGTTTTTGCCCGGGACAGATATTCCATGCGTCACTTTTTGTCCTTGGCGTCCAAGCTTTCCCTTCCTTCTTTCGTGAAGCTTCCTTGGGCGTCAAGTTATCCATAATATGCTGAAATCTGCATCATTTATACCTGAAAACTTGCTAATCACGTTTGTTAGCTGACTTACAGGAAAAAGGACTAAAAGTGCATGAATTATATATTTTGTCCTCAAAACTTAGCTAAAATATGGGTAAATTATAGTACTTTAGGCGTGTAAATACGCCTATCATGAACACCCCACACTTAAAGCTTTGTTCGTCCTCGAACGGAATATCATGTCCATCTAAACATCTACTTAGGGTTTCACAGCAACAATACAAAATATTCGTCAAGACAGGCACGACAATCATTAACAAAGAGTAGTTTTCTAATCACTTCTAGAAACAATTCAGCCTCCAACATAGACTCGTGATGATGGTTAATTCGTATCCAAAAGTTAAGGCACAAAGAATCATATACGACTTACCCAAAACTCATCCACCATGTGTGTCTCACAATATGTCACCCATAATTACTCACAAGTATTTCATTTTTCAAAACATGGGTATAATATTATCCTTGCTCTCACTCTCACAAAGAATTCATATGTTTGCAACTGATGACCATAGGCTTGCCCTTAATGTAATGCTCCACTAAATATCAGAATGCTAAGCTTAGGATCAAACAGGTCTTCTATAGGTTGTAATGTAGGCTAAGGGACGGGTAGGACTATTTTGGCTAGAAATAGTGACTATGTTCCTAAGCGCTTTAATACATCACATTATGTCATTAACACTTTCTTTCAAACAACCTTTCTACTTTCTTTTATTCTACCACCCCTTCTCTCCTCTTTTGTTTTTTCAATTTTAAACATAACTAACGTTTTAGTTTTCTTTTCCTTTTTCTTTTCATAACATACCTCTTATGATAGCAATTCTTTTTCATAACAACTTCAAGCACCAATACATTTTAAGGCTTCATACTCACCCAATTTCTTCTTATTTTGTCACATGACTTTACACTTTAAAGCACTTAGGAATTTGGATCAAATTATGGTCTTGAAAAAAATGGATTAGGCTTACATATGAGGCTGTCAAAGAAAATTGGCTAAAGGCTCAAAAGGGGTTAACTAGGATAATGTCCACGGGTAGGTAAAAAAAAGTAAAAAAGTATAGGTTGCCAAAGAAATGCCTAAATCATCTCCTAAACTCGTACTCTTTATTTCGCTTTACATACATACCAGGCAAGTTCTAGCATCAGCCACAAACATAGAATATACTATATCCTCACACACACAAGGCACATGGTCGACTTTATTGGGAGTAGTATAGAATCTTGACCCAGCAGTTGAAGGAATTGAACTACACAATTATCACATAGTGAGTCACAATTAGAGCCTAAACGTCTCAATAGTAATGGTTTTATCACACAATCTTGTCAGAATACCATGCTGCCTATTAGAACAATTTCATGTAAAAAAAAAAAAGATTTAACTACTAAAAAAAAACAAAACAAACAAACATAAATAAATGCAAATGCAGATAAAGAAGTATAGCATGCAAATACCAGCACCCCACACTTAGACGGGCCACACTGCCCTCAGTGGAAAATAAATAAGAAGAACCTGGTTAGTCGGACTCCTCCTCTATGTCTGGGGTCATACCCCCTTCGTCAGAATCATCATTGGAGTCGTCGTCGTCAGAATTCTCCTCCACGTCGGAGTCTGGCATTCTGCGATCATCATCGGTTGGCACAGCATCATCAAGAGGTTCCTTAAAGTATACTCCTACTCGACACATCTCCCTCGCATGCTCATTCATTGGGTAGTCATAATCCAGCTGTTGGAGCTCTGTAGCAGTTGGAACACGACCCCCGCTCATCATGGTAAACCTCGTCATGCCATATAGATGGCGGAAGAAGCTTTCGTCACGAGCATGTCTCTCTGCAGTAGTAAGGTTGACGCCATGCGTGGATTCAGCATCTTTAACCTTTGTGAGGTCAACCTTCTTTGGGTTGTGTAGAAGCTTATGATCAGTCGGTTCCTCTTCAATGTCTTCCTTCCTCAATATTGCAGTCAACAGGTTGCCAAAGCTGAAGTGGGACCTCTTGTGTAGCCTAGCTTTCCGCATTGTAGATCGAATAATTGCCCCAATGTTGATAGGGACATTCATCATCAATGCGTACACCAGGCACACTCTATCTCATGTTATCTTTGTGTACTGTGTCCCTAGAATGAGGCAAGAGTTGACTATTCGCAGCCATATCCTAGCTTCCCTATTCAAAGGAGCATATGGGAAGGTGTTGTGCTGACCGGTGTCCTTGTGTCTTCTCCATCATTCCATAGATCTTGTTCCGCATAGTGTGTGTCTAATTTCCCTGTACGGGGGTCTATTATACAGCTCCTTGAGTGGTGCGGGATCAACAGATGGAAAGCCTAGAAAGGAGTTGAAGAACTCCGCATTTAGTTGCAGAACTTGGCACAGAATCTTGACTTCACTCACTGTAGTTTTCGGTGACCAGTTGGCATAGAATTCTCGTGTAAAATCGAGATTGCACTCTCCCATATCTCGGAAGATGAAATCAAGATGTAACGTCATTATCTTAGCCAACATGCGAGGTTCTTTCTTTGCTAGGCTCTCCTTGTGTATCAACTCCACGTGAACATATTTCTTCTCTTTATTTTTCCTATACCAATCCTTTCCTTTCTCCTCTAAGACCCATTTAATTCTGAACATGCAGCGAGGTATTTGCAGTGAGGAGGATTCGCCTTGCTCTTTTCGTCCCCTTTTCTGGCCTTTTTGTGAAGTGGTTGCTTTATCCTTTCCTTGCCTTGCTTTTGGTGCCATTGTACCTGAGATTAAAATAATATTCATGTTAGCTTCATCTCGGTGGATACAATAAATGAACAAGCAGTAGTGGCACCACCCCACACTTAGTTTGTTGGTACGGACTTGTGAAGTGAACGATGTCGATTACTCAGACTTCATCGATATACGTTTTAGGCGCTATATTCCAACAATATAATCAGTGCAGTCATACTTCCAAAAAAAAACTTGGCAATACTTTCATGGTTGATACATCTTTTGATCAAGACTACTACATAGAGATTGAATCAAGTTATAATATCTAGAAATAATCACAACCTCACAAGTTGGTAGTTTAACCATGATTCTCATCTCGATGAACAAGTCATTCCAACATGTAAGCTTTCTATTTACAAGATTATGCAATTTTCGTGTCAATGTCAATTCCGTAAAAGTATGACAGTGTATGAAAATCAAAGACAAGTTGGAAACAAGTTAAAATCATCCTTACGTATTCTTTCACTCACTTAGTAATATCACAACAAATCAACCACATTCAAATCACCAACACTACTTCAAGATCTAACAAATTATTGTAGGCGTAGTATTGTAGTACTTACGGAATATAAAAAAAGAATAAAGAAGTACTTACTTGGTTGATGCCTTTGGAAGATGTTCTTGTGAAGTAAAAGAGAAAAAGGAAAATTTTTGAGAGAATTTGGAGAGGTAGGCGGCGCTTTTCTTAGGTTTACAATGTATTTTTGGTCTAAGACTAAGTGTCATATTTATAGAAAAATCTTGGGTCGGGTTTTGACCCATTTAAAATCGGATTTGGAGACCAAAAGTGAGCATAGGCGGCGCATTTTGCTTTGCCTATGCTTGGCATAGGCGACGCCTTTTGCAAAGCATTGTTGAGCATAGGTGGCGCCTATGCCATGGAATTGTTAGGCATAGGCAGCGCCTATGCCATGACATATGAGATTCAGAGACAAAATGCTTTTGCATAGGCGGCGCCTATGCTATGGCACACTTAGGCATGGGCGGCGCCTATGCTATGGCACACTAGATTCCGAGAGCTTAGTCCATAGTATAGGCCTTGCCTTGTTCGTGGCCTATATTTTCATAGGCAATGCCCAACCCATAGCCTTTTGCTTCTTCAATCCTAACTTACCACCTTGAACATGCAATTCTTCCAAATAAAGATTTGAACTCAATCTCATCCTTTACACCTCTTGCACCTACACTTACTCAAAAACAACAAAAACGATTAGAACGATGGGTTGCCTCCAGTCAAGTGCCTTAGTTTTGGTCGTGGATCGATAAAATCTTAAGAAAACAAAACAATTAAAAACGATGGGTTGCCTCCCACCAAGCGCTTGATTTATTGTCGCGGCACGACATAGCTATCTCGATTACTTAGACTTCATCGAGATAGATGGGGCATCGTTTTGTAAATTGATTCAGACGACGCTGATGCTTACTTGTAGGCATGCAATCTTCTTCGATATGACTCTTGTGCATACATATCCTAGGAGGGATACCAATTATATCATCAATAGTCCAACCCATATCTCTCTTGTATCTCTTAAGAGCAGAGATGAGAGCCTCTACGTGTTGTTCACTTAAATCATCCGCCACACTCACCGGAAGTGTATTTCCACTTCCCAAGAATGCATACCTTAGATAATTGGGGAGCTCTTTCGATTCTAGCACTGGGGGCTCTTCAATGGAAGTCTTCGCTGTTGGTGACGGTTGATTCTTAAGATCACGGTCCGGCTGCTTAGGAGTATGAGAATAGGACCCTATTTCTGTTAGAGCACACATAGTTTCTTTATAATCTTCATCATCCTCATGCTCAACATTCAGCAACGCAACAGACAATGGCTCAACAGTAAGCTGTTTCTCTACAGATAATGCTTTCTTATTCTCATAATGAACATCAGCTATGGAGAACACATTCATATCGCTGGGATGCTTCATTGCTTTGCATATATCAAAGCGGACCACTTCGTCATTCAACCGAAATAAAATCTCATTAGCTCTCATGTCAATAAGTACACTTCCTATTGCAAGGAAAGGACGTCCCAATATTATGGGAACTTCAGAATCCACCTCGCAATCCAAAATCACAAAGTCTGCAGGAAAAATGAAGGTAGACACTTTCACCAACACATCATTCAAGATACCCACAGGTCATTTTACCGACCTATCTGCCATCACGAGCCGCATATTGGTTGGTGTAGGGTTGCCCAACCCCAACTTTCTATAGACGGATAGTGGCATCAAATTGATGCTAGCTCCCAAATCGTACAATGCCTTAGCGAAATTCATAGATCCAACCGTGCAAGGAATAGTGAAAGCACCAGGGTCTTTCTTCTTCTGTACTAAGGACGTTATGGCAATTGCACTGCAATGATGAATATTATCTGCCGGCTTATAGCTTACTGCCCGCTTCTTTGTTAAAAGGTCCTTCATGAATTTAGTGTATCCGGGCATCTTCTCTAGCGCTTCCACCAAAGGAACATTAATAGTCAGCTTCTTCAACATAGTCATGAATTTACTGAACCTGGTATCATCAGCTTTCTTCTTCAGTCTCTGCGGAAAAGGTGGTGGTGGAAGGGGAATTGCTTTCTCCACCACTTCCTTTTTATCTTGCTTCCGATTATCAACCTTTTCAGGAGTGTCGTCAGCCTTCTTCTTCAGTCTCTGAGGAAAAGGTGGTGGTGGAAGGGGAATAGTTTTCTCCACCACTTTCTTTTTACCTTGCTTCCAACTATCAATCTTTTCAGGCTGCAAATGTCTAGGGGTGACGTCATGAACACACTCTTCAGCTTCTTCGGCCTCTTCACATTCTGCATCAATAACATTATCCACTATATCATCAACCACCTGCTTGTCCTTGGATGGATTTTCCAACACTTTACCACTCTGGGTAGTAATAGCCATGCATGATCCGTCGTTCCTTGGGTTTTGCACCGTATCGCTGGGTAGTGTTCCAGCCTTTCTTTGGTTGAATGACGCTGATAATTGACTCAATTGTTGCTCCAGCTGTTTTATTGCAGTAGAATGCGAGTCAACCAATTGCTTCATTGAGGAAAAATCATTTATTACCTCAGTTACTCCTGTGCTGGTTGCCTCTACTCCTTTGAGTAGCTTAGCCATCATATCTTCCATGGACATATTTCCAGAACTAGATGCAGCGGCGTCACGTCTTCCTGGGGGAACATATAAACCACTATTGTCATTCTTGTTCTTCCAACTACCTTGGTCCTTGTTTCCAGATTTCTCATCATAGTTCCGACCTTGGTTTCCTTGGGCATTGCCTCGGAAACCCCCCTGATTATTCAAGTAGTTGGCTTCTTCCTCCGAATCAGATTCGTCTCTTCCGTGTGCTACAATGGATTTAACTTTTTCGGTCTTCCCTGATAATAGATGCTTTGTAAGAAGATCCACTTGTATTTTCATGTGCGTCATATCTTGATCACGTTCCTATTGTCTACGCCTCTGCTCTGCAGTCATGCCAACAAATACGGTAGAGCTTGCTACCTCAGATCCCTGGTATGCCAAGCTCTACTCTGCTTTGTCATACGATCTAGCATATCACTTGCCTCAAGAAAAGTAAGGTCCATGAATGACCCACCTGCAGCATTATCAACCACTGGCTTAGTCACTGAGTTCAAAGCCCTGTATAATATCTCCATCAAGTGGACATTGGTCATATGATGGTTTGGGAACCGCATAAGCTTCTTCTTGAATCTGTCCAATGTTTCGTGGAGAGCTTCAGTTGGAAGCTGTCGGAATTTGCTGATCTCATCTCTCAACTGTGCTCTCTTGGATGGCGGAAAGAATCTTTCTAGGAAAGCGTCTTTCAATTGCCTCCAATTGGTGATAGAATCAGGAGTCAGCCCATTCAACCATAGAGTTGCCTCCCCAAATAGAGACAATGGAAATAAGCGCAGCCGAATTGCATTTTGTCCAACTCCTAGATTGTCGAATGACTTGCATGTAGAGATGAAGTTGATCAGGTGCATATTCGGATCATCGCCTGCGAGTCCACCAAATAATCCCTTGAGCTGCAATAGTTGAATCATGGTGCTGGTGATATTGAACTTTGCTCCAGGTGCCAAGGGCAGAGGAATAATAACTCCTGTAGCACCAGCTCCATCCAGATCATCATCATCATCATCAAAAGGAGCCTGCACAGCTCTATGGTCAGGTCTCATTCTAGCTTGATGATCTCTCCTATGCATAGGTGTCTCCACTTCATCAGTACGCCTAGGATTCAGTAGCTCCTCATCACCCAGGTCCTCATCGTCAGGATTTGTTGCTCGCCCAGGGTTATCAATATTCTGTTGATGCACTTGAGCGGTGGCCAAAGCAGCTAATCTACCCTGCTCCTATTGAGCAGCCCTTCTTTCAATGTCATGTTGCGCCTCCATTCTGCCAATACGGTGTGGTTCAGGATTGATAGGTAATAACGGTTGACCAGAACTTCGAGTATGGGGCATGCACTGAACAAAACCTGCAGAAAACAAAAACAACAACTAAAAGTAAAGTACGAGAATCTTTGACCAAAGGGTCTAGTAACTATCACAAACTTAGTTGACAACTGTATTCCCCAGCAACGGCGCCAATTTTCGATAACGCTCAAACTACAGCTCTCGTAAGAGTGTAAACGGTCGTTGTCAAATATAGAACCCAACTGGGTTGGGTATCGATCCCACAGAGAATACTTGGTCACTAAGTAAGCAAAGATTATTAGACTTTTGGTGCAAGTCTCGTAAAAGGGGGGATTTTGTAGCGTGCAATAATGTAAACAAAATAATAGAGTAAAAATAGGAAATAGCAAAGTAAAAAGAAAGAATGTTTAGTAAGATGTTTAACCAATGAGAATTGAGAGTTAGGGTTATGTCCACCTTATGAGTTATACGTCTCTACTGTCTATGAGTTATGCGGAATTCAGACATGCATGTGCTTATAGAGAATTGTATTCTATGGTAAATCCAGGCGTCTTTCGACCATCAAGGATTATTTCACTTTAACTCTTTCGATCTTAAAGCGTGTCTAATGGTACAAATTCTCCAAGAGGTTAATCCAGTTATGGCACTAACTTTTTAACAGGGGTTGGTGCCCTATTACCTTGACATTATCTCTTTTCCATACATATAACTTTTCTTTCAAACAATTTAATGTTATACTGGCGTATTCTATGCGTTTGCAACCACAAGAATTTGCATTAAGATGAAGAGAATAAGGATATAAGAAGCATACGTGTCACGAATTCACAAACTCATAGCAATAGATAGTATCTCATAAGGCTTCCATAACCTCAACAGAGAAGTTTAGCTATTCATGAGTGCAACGAAAATCACAATAGACTTTATCATTATACCAAAATAAAGATCTCACGTGTAGTAGGGTTTGGTATGGCGTTAGCCGTGAATTCCCTTTTAGAATAGCGGTTCTCTTATTGTGGAAATTAAGAATTGAATAGATGAAGAGAAAGCAATTAATTGAAAGAGAATTGTTTTCGGAACTCAAGAATGAATGAAAATCTCTAGCAAAATAGGGTATTTATAACACCCATATCCTATTCCTACTAGGCTACTGCATTACTTAACCTAATCCTACTAGGTTAATGCATCATTATCCTAATCCTAATAAGTTACTGCTGATCCCCAAAGTCTTTGGAAATGTTGTTTTTGCCCGGGGCAGATATTCCATGCGTCACTTTTGGTCCTTGGCGTCCAAGCTTTCCCTTCCTTCTTTCGTGAAGCTTCCTTGGGCGTCAAGTTATCCATAATATGCTGAAATCTGCATCATTTATACCTGAAAACTTGCTAATCACGTTTGTTAGCTCACTTACAGGAAAAAGGACTAAAAGTGCATGAATTATATATTTTGTCCTCAAAACTTAGCTAAAATATGGGTAAATTATAGTACTTTAGGCGTGTAAATATGCCTATCATCACCTACGAAGTTTCACCTGGCCTCAAATGCTCCACCTTAACTTATTATCGGTTCAAACACTTAGACACAAAGTTAGAAGTATCTTTTTTCACGCTATTCCACCAGTAAAACTCTTTGAGATCATGATACATTTTAGTGAAGACAGGTTGAACAACATACCTGGAAGTATGTTTTTTTTCAAGAATCCTTTCTAGCAATCCATTCACATCCGGCACACATAAACTACCTTGATAACACATAATCCCATCACCTTAAATGTCAAATGACATGACCTTTTGTTGACTAACATTTTCCTTAATATGCATTAAAATGGGGTCTCTGGTCTGCTTTTCCTTAACCTCGGCAAATAGGGATGATTTAGCTACCTCTTGTATAAACACCATTCCATCTTCAAAGTCCAAAAGTCAAACTCCCAAATTAGCAAGATGATGGATATCCTTCACCGTATTCCTCTTTCCTTCTTCCACATGAGAAATACTGTGCATGGACAACCTACTAAGGTCATCAACCACCACATTGGCCTTACACAGTTGATAATGTAGGCTCATGTATTGATACTTCAATAATTCCAACCACGGACTCTACCTGAGATTTAGCTCCTTTTAAGTGGCCACATACTACAAACTTTTGTGATTAGTAAAGATGTAAACATGCACTCCATAAAGATAGTGATGCCAGATTTTGAGTGTAAACACCACTGCCGCTAACTCTAAATCATAGGTGGGATAGTTCTTCTCATTCACCTTTAATTGTCTAGAAACATAAACTAGCACCTTACTATGTTGTATAAGTACACACGTAATTCATACCCGAGATGCATGAAAGTACACAACAAAACCCTCCATACCCTTTGGGAGGGTCAAAACAGGTGCAATAGTCAACTTGTTCTTCAGTTTTTCAAAACTACTCTCACAAGTGTTAAAAAAGACTTAATCATATTTTAAGTTTTTAAAATTTGATGATTTTATTTTCAGCCTTTCCAGCCATAGAATATCAATTTTTAAGTTGATTCATGATTAGGAGAGTCAAATGTACAACTCAGGTAAGTTTTAAAATTTTTGGATAAGCGTAAGGACACCTTTGGAAGTCCAAAACAGTAGCTACCCATATCTTGCGGTGTATGCTCCAGTTCATACTTGAGGGAGCCTGCAGTAGATCATGTGGTGCATTCTCCATTTCGGTGCTCCAAAGCATGTGACGCACGCTCCATAGCACGCTTCCTTATTTTCCAGCTTCTTATTCTGCATATTTGAGGGTAATAGGGTCATTTACCTCACCCAAAAACTATCCAAAACACAAGATTAAAGCCCTCAAAGAGAAATTGTTACATCATTAGTCTCTTTTCATCTTTAAGAAAAAACTAGAGACAAAAAGATTAAGAATCAAGCTTTTAAGTCAAGGTTTCCAAGAAAAAAATCAAGATTCAAGTTCTATCCTTCAAACTAAGTAATCTAAGGTATGTGGGACTATTCCTAAACTCCATGGGAATGGATTTTATTGTTTTATCAAGTATAATTATTTACAATAATGTTACGAATTGAGGGTTTTTGACCATTATTTTAAAAAGTATGTCATATAGATCATTTTGATGAAAGTGTGTTCATTGTGTTGAATCTTTTAGTGGAAATAGAATTATAACCCTCATGTATATGCATTTATAATTTGGAAGGTTTAATTGAGAGTATGAATAATGAATTCCCTATCGTGTTACGAATTATGGGTTCTATTTTCTTTGTGAATGATTTTGAATGCATGAAACTAAAGTTTGAAATTAAGTTTCCTAACATCATGGTATTGACATGTTTTATGAGATGATAAGGGGAGGTTTTCTTACCATAACTATCTTCATTGTATTTAAAACAAAAATTGCATGCTAATGAATAATTGACATGGCCACCACATGTTTGAGTATTGGGAAAATTGAGAATTTGCATTAAGATTTCATGAGGTTTCAAAATGATGACTCTCTTGTGATGTTATAATCCTTTGGTGGTCATTTACATGTTTTTAATGAGATGGGCTATGAAATTGATAGATATGAATGTCTTGCAAGTCTTTGTATGATGATACCTGGTGATCATATCCCCCTATGGTTTTTTAAGCATCAAATGATTTTATATATGAAAAATGTTGTTTAAAGAAATAAAAATTAGGCCTAAAGAGAGGTAGATGGTTACCCAAAAAAGGCGTTTGAGTGCAATGGCTCATCGCTGGAAACCGAGTTTGCCGATTCGGGTGATATGATTGGCTAATGCCAATGTATACTTATACTTGAGACATATGTATACTAGAATAGTTATTAGGACTCCAATATTTGTGGCACACTTGGATTGGGGGATTAGCCGCTGAGTATAGAGAAGATTCTGTATAGCATGTGGGATTGTAGAAATATAGGGAGTACCATGTATCTCAGGTTTAAGATAAAGTGTGAGTCTTGATTTTAAGAAAGCATTCAAAAAATTCTAAATTATGCCCATGCGTTTTACTGATTTTATGTGTAATGTTTTCTAAAATGCCCTCATCTATGTTATGAAATAAAAATGTTATTTTTGGATTGTTTCACATACTAGTATAATTGTATAGACCCTCTATATTTTAGGATTTGAGCCTCCCTTATTTGAAAAGGCCTAATTATAAGTTATTGTTATTTTATTTGATTTATGGTTTGACTAGGGGCCTTGTCCCAGTTTTTATACATATGTTGGTTCTCATATTGTTAGAGATTTCGTAGAAAGGTGTCATATGTTTTGAATGTTAAGAATTTCCTTCAAATTGTTCAAGTGATTTATGAGATTAACCATGGTTTTGTTTTGTTATGTTTTCTACAATTCTTATATTGTATGAATATTGTGTATGACTGCCAGACAGAAAGAGGCGCCCGTGCCTTCATGATTTGGGATGCTCATCATGGCCACGACCTCGGATCAGGTCATAACAAACTTGGCATCAAATCAGATTGATAGTTCCAGGGTGTCTACAAAATTGAGTCAGGTAGAGTCCTGTTTATGGGTGTGTAGTGTGCCACACTTATAAGAAAGAGGATACAAGGCATTTACGAATGTCTCTTTTTTTTTCATGATTTATTTCATGCTATAAAGTCTGTATGTCATCTAATCAATGATTTCCTATATTGTAGAAAGTTACCATGCCTCCCCGTAGATCTAACGAACAAAATGCTCAGGCTGAGGATCTACGCCCTACCCATGGGATGTAGATTTGTAATAGAGCTCGTACTCCAAAGTTTGGTACTACTCCGAGATTTCCTTATGTTCAGACTAGTCCTCCTCAGGCTCCACGATCTGAGGCCAACTGTACTCATAACACCCAGAGAGAGGTATCCAATGCTGAGTTCTAGCAATCTATGCATATAATAGCTTAATTAGTGGCTTCTCAAGCCCGACGATCTGAAAATATAGGGTATATTTTTTATTCATCCGAGATTACATGGGTTGGTCAATTCATGAGACTGAACCCACCTATTTTTATGGGTACAAAGGTTAAGAAGGATCTACAAGGGTTAATCGATGAACTTGGGAAATTTTTTAGGGTTATATATGCGAATGAGGTTCAAGGGGTTGAGCTGGCAGCCTATCAGTGGAAGGATGTGGCCAATCAGTGATATAATGAATTGGAGGATTCGAAGGGTAGTGATGCTGACTGTTCTATGTGGGGTGAGTTTGTGGAAGTTTTTCTGAATCGTTTCTTTTATCAGAAATTAAGAGAATGAAAGGCCAAAGAATTTATGAGTTGTAAAAAGGAAAAATTAAGTGTTAAGGCGTACACATTGAAGTTCACCCAACTGTCTCAATATGCTCTAGAGTTGGAAGGTAACATGAGATCTCGCTTGCAGAAGTTTGCATCTAGTCTCTCAGATGATCTGGTGTTGGAATGCAAGGGAATGATGTTGAATAGAGATATGGATTTCTCCAGGTTGTCTGTTTATATGAAAAAATTTGAAGAGCGGAAGAAAAGGCTAGAGGAGGCAAGGGAGAAAGACAAGCACACCAAGAGGAATAAATCTACAGACTAGAATAACAGTAAGTACTAAGGTGGTAACAATTGGGGTAATATGTGGTCAAAGAAAAAGTTTTAGAGTAATGCTAAGTCTTCACCAGCACCCCAGTGCCCATACCTCTAGTTGATCAGCGATTTTAAAATTTTCATCCTAACAGTGGAGCGGGAGTACAGGGTACTCAGTCCCAGAGAAGTGTGGCCCAACCATTTAGGCCATATCCACGTTGCAGAAATTATGGGAGTAACATCTTGAAAGGTGTATCTATGGTGAGCGCGTGTTTTATACTTGCGGTCAGTCAAGTTATTTAATAAAGGACTTCCCCCACTATTAGGGGAAATATTGGGGGCGCTAAGTCCCAAAATAATTTTATGGCCCCACCACCACCCAAAGGTACAGCTTCAGCTACTAGAGGTGGTCATAATTGATTATATGCCTTATTTAATTGGCAGGATACAGAGTCTTCACTAGATGTTGTCACGGGTACATTATAAATTTTCTCCCGTGGTATGTATGTATTGCTTGACCCAGGGTATACCTTTTCTTATGTGACCCCATATATAGCCGTTAGCTTTGGTTTTGAGCCTGAAATTATTCTGGAACCTTTCTCTATTTTACCCCTGTTGGTGACTCCATTATAACAAGAAGGGTGTATAGAAATTGTGTTGTGCCCATTTGTAATCATGAGACTGTGGCGGATCTTGTAGAGCTTGGTATGATTGACTTTGATGCTATTTTAGGAATGGACTGAATCCATTCATGCTATGCCACATTAGACTGTAGACCCTGAAAAGTTACTTTCTCCTTTACAAATGATCCAGTGATTGAGTGGGAGGGGTACTCTTTAGCACCAAGGGGGGAATTCATATCTTATCTTAGAGACCGTAAACTTGTATCAAAGGGTTGTTTATATCATCTTATTTGGGTCAAACATTCTAGTACTTAAAGTCCTTCCCTCCATTCTGTACCCATGGTTAATGAATTCCCCGAAGTCTTCCCCGATGATCTCCCAGAGATACCACCCTATAGGGATATAGATTTCACCATTGATTTGTTTTTTGACACTGGTCCTATTTCTATTCCTCCATACAGAATGGATTCTGCTGAGTTGAAAGAGTTAAAAGAACAATTGAAAGATCTACTTGACAAGGTCTGTATTCACCCTATCATTTCTCTCTGGGGTGCACCCTTACTCTTCATGCATAAGAAAGATAGTTCCCTCTATATGTGTATAAACTACAATCATCTCAATAAGGTCACTTTTAAGAACAAATACCCTCTTCCTAGAATTGATAATCTTTCTAACCAACTTCAGGGTTCTAAATGTTTCTCTAAGATAAAACTTCATTGGGGGTATCATCAGTTAATGGTTAGGGAGATGATATTCCCAAAATAGTTTTTCAAACCCGATATAGCCATTATGAATTCTTAGTTATGTCATTTGGACTGACTAATGCCCCTATAGCTTTTATGGACCTAATGAATAGGGTGTTCCATCAGATTCTAGACCTGTTCATCATAGTTTACATTGACGACATCTTAGTTTACTCTAAGAATTAAGAGGATCATGCCAGTCACCTCCAAATCATCCTTCAGACCCTCAACGATAATGAATTATAGTTCAAGTTTACTAAGCGTGAATTCTGGCTTAGTATGATTGCTTTCTTGGGACATATTATTTCTAGTACGGGAATTAAAGTTGAGCCCTAAAAGATTAAGGCAGTGAGAAAATAGCCCAGACCTACGACTCCAATCGATATCCAGAGCTTATTGGGTTTGGCAGGATATTACAGAAGCTTTGTAGAGAGTTTCTCATCCATAGCTGCTCCACTTACCAAATTGATGCAGAAAAAGATAAAAATTTTATGGTCTGACTCTTGTGAGAATAGTTTTGAGAAGTTCAAGGATAATTTGACTACCACGCCAGTTTTGACCCATCCCGAGAGTACAAAGGGTTTTGTGGTGTATAGTGATGCATCTCGGGTGGGACTTGGGTGTGTACTTATACAGTAAGGTAAGTTGGTGGCTTCTGCATCTAGTCAGTTGAAGATGCACAAAAAGAATTTTCACACTCATGAATTAGAGTTAGCGGTTGTGGTGTTTGCACTTAAGATATGGTGGTATTATCTGTATGGAGTATATGTTGATATATTCACTGATCACAAAAGTTGTTGTATGCTTTCAGACATAAAGAAGTGAATCTCACATAGAGCTGATCGTTGAAACTGTTGAAGAATTATGAAATAAGCCTACACTATTATCAGGGCAAGGCCAATGTGGTGGCCAATGCCCTCAACAGGTTCTGAATGGGCAGTCTTTCTCATATGGAGAAAGGGTCGAGAGAGATAGTGAAAGATATTCACCGACTTAAAAATTTGGGAGTTCAACTTCTGGATTTTGAGAATGGGAGAGTGTTTGTTCATCAGATAGATAAATCCTCCTTATGTGATAAAGTTAAGGAAAAATAGGTCAAAGACCCTATCTTGATGCAGTTTAAGAAAGATGTCGGTCAATAAAAGGTGATGGCATTTGAAATTGGAGGTGATGGGATTTTGAAGTATCAGGGCAGGCTATGTGTACCGAACATGGATGGTTTGCGATAAAAAATTCTTGATGAAGCTCACACTTCGATTTATGTTGTTCAACCAAGCTCTACAAAAATGTATCATGGCCTTAAGACTATTTGTTTGTGGAATAATATGATATGAGATATTGCTAACTTTGTTTCAAAGTGTTTGAACTGTCAACAAGTCAAGGTAGAGCTTTTGAGACCAGGTACTTTTCAAAAGATAGTTTTTCCTATATGAAAGTGGGAGATGATTAATAAAGACTTTATTAAGGGGCTTCCAAAGTCCCAGAACAAATATGACTCCATTTGGGTGATTGTAGACTTAATGACCAAATCCGCTCATTTTCTTCCAGTACGGACGAATTATTCAGAGGATGACTATGCTACGTTGTAAATTAGAGAGATAGTCCATTTGCATGGGGCTCCTGTGTCTATTATATCCGATCGAGGTATGCAATTCTCTTTGCAGTTTTAGTGGTCCTTTCAAAGGGATTTAGGAACCCAAGTGAACTTGAATAACGCATTCCACCCTCAGACTGATGGGCAAGATGAATTAACCATTCAGACCATTGAGGATATATTGAAGTCCTGCGTGATTAACTTCCAAGTTAGTTGGGTGGATCATTTGTTGTTGATAGAATTTGCTTACAACAATAGCTACCATTACAGTATTCAGATGGCTCCTTTTCAAGCGCTTTATGGGAGGAGATATATATTACCAATCGGGTGGTATGAAGTGGGTGAAACTCAATTGTTTGGGCATGACCTTGTTTATCAAGAAATGTAGAAGGTGAAGATTATTAAGGAGCGACTTAAGACAGCTCAGAGTCTCCAGAAATCTTATGCCGATATTAGGAGGAGAGATTTAGAATTTGAGATTAATGATTGGGTTTTTCTAAATGTCTCCCTTATGAAGGGAGTCTGCGACTTAGAAGGAAAAGGAAGCTCAGTCCTCATGACAAAGGACTATATTAGATAGTGAAAAGGATAGGTGGGGTTACTTACGAGGAAGATTTTCTCGTAAGTCTGGCTTCCGTACATCCATTATTCCATGTATCCATATTAAAAAGTGCAGCGTAGATCATTCCCTAGTGTTTCCTATAGAGGAGATCAATGTGAAAGATTCCTCGTCATATAAAGAACAACCTATTTCCATTTTGGATCATAAATTTTGGAAGGTGAGAAGTAAGAAGATAGCTTCAGTTATGGTGTTGTAAAAGAATTAAAAAGGGGAGGAACTTGGGAGTCAGAATATGACATGTGAACTAGATACCCAAACCACTTTAAGACAGTGGATGATGACATAAAAGGTATGAATCACATACTACCCATTCCATCTTTTCGCTAGTGTGCTTGAAATTGTGATTATCTGTGTCCTAAGTCATTATTTAGGGATGACTGGTCCTAAGGGGGGACAATGTAACTCCCCGTAGAAATCTTGACTTAATACCACTCTTAGTAGTATGCTTAAAGATCTAACAACATGAAATTTTTCTAAGTGTTAAAAATTACTTAGTCACATTTGAAGCTTCTAAACTTTGATGATTTTATTTTTGACTTTCCCGTCCTTAGAATAATGATTTTTAAGTTGATTCATGATTAGTGGTGTCAAAGGTACATCACGGGCAAGTTTTGAAATTTCGGGACAAGCGTAAGGGCATGTTTGGAAGTCCAAAACAGTAGCTTCCTATGATTAGCATGCAGTGCATAGTCCAGTCTACACCAGAGGGAGCCCGCGATAGAGCATGCGGTGTACACTCTATTTTGGTGCTCCAGAGTATGCGACATATGCTCTATTGCATACTCCCTTATTTTCCAGCTTCAGATTCTGCGTATTTGAGGGAAATAACTTTGTTTACCTAACCCAAAAATCATCCAAAATACAAGATTAAAGCTTTCAAAGAGCAATTTTTACATCGTTAGTCTCTTTTCCTTTTCAAGAAAACCCTAGAGGCACAAAGATCAAGAATCAAGCTTTTAAGTCAAAATTTCCAAGAAAAAGATCAAGATTCGGGTTCTATCCTTCGAACTAAGTAATCTAAGGTATGTGGAACGATCCTTAAACTCCATGGGTATGGATTTTATCATTTTATCAAGCATAATGATTTACAATAATGTTACGAATTAAGGGTTTGTGAGCATTATTTTGAAAAGCATGTCATATAGATCGTTTTGATGATACATGGCTGGGACATGCCTCCAACTATCACTAGTTACAAATAAAGAAATACAATATAGTACATGAATTACAACTGACTGGAGTCCCTGAAATAGGAGAACTCATTACCTGCTGGGTGGAAGTTGCAATTGTCTAATTATGATGTGTAGGATACAACTGGTACCTATATTGTGAGCTAATGTAGCATATAGACATATATCTGGATCAGTACTTTGGAATGTACTGATTAAGTGTTGATGAATGTAATACGTAAAATTGAATAGGTACACAATCTTAAAAACATGCATGCTAAGTGTTAGTAGAATGACTAAGAGACTGAGATAAACCGGAAGTTGAAGTATCTTAAAACATACGTAACAAATATAATCTGATAAGTGGTGAATCACTACACTTAATTTCTTAAAACTTTACTTTTGTAGAATGAATAGAATTGAACTGAACTGAGGATCATGTATGGATACTAGGTCAGAAACTATTTGATAGAAACTGACACAAAATCATGCACATTTGAACTTAAATATAAACCAACATATCTCGAGGATCTGAATATACAACTATACTTAGCATGAATGCATGAACATATAATATCTGAGAATGAGAGACAAAGCATAAACATGTTTCAAAGATAATCTGAGATCTGAAAGACTGAAAGCTGTATAACTAAATACTGTATTGAATACACATTGTCAAGGAAACCTGAATTGAATACACTGAATACTGTACTGATACTATGAAAGGTATCATGTAACCGACATGCCCCAATCTGAGCTAATTAGGGTCTAACATGTAACCCCAGTTGGAAGGGCGTTTGTACCGTGCCACGGCTATTTAATACTAGCAGTGTGGATCCACTAAACTAGTGTCCCAAAGGACTAGGGTGTCAAGCCTAAACTGATGGGTGACCTTTGAGAAGAAGTCAAGCCTAAACTGATGGTGACCTCGTAGATCCTACGCTCGCTACGTAGTCCTGGAATACGGGGACTGTTACTAATGAATCTGACCTAATTGATGGGAATCCTCCATCCCTACATTCACTCGGTACTAAATTCTATTCCCAACTGAACTGACATTCGAATCATGAACTGGTGCATGCACTGAAGACTGATATGCTCAAACATGGTGTTTTGTAAATTAATAGTACATGCATAATCTGAAGTAACCATGACCTTGTAAACTGAGGTATTTAACATTAAATAATACCGGTGGCTTCGTGATAAAAATGATAATCTGAGTATGGGGATAAAATCATGGTTTTGAATAACTTGTTACTTCAAAATCTGAAATCATATAATTCACATAGGTATCGGGTGTTCATAACCCCCCAGCACTGAATGATTCATAAAATATAATATCAAGCTTGAAATACCGTAATATGTAATCATGGTTCAAAGATCCAAAACATATATATTTTATCAAACATATGAAAATCATGAACTCGAACATGAGAATGTCTAAAAGCATGAGGAAACAACATGACTTCATGGGTAAATTCATAGTTTTGGGATTTATCCCGAGACCAATTGAACGTGACATGGAAAATTAAAACTTGAAGCATTGTATAACGTAACTTATCCATGAAATCATACTTGGACATGAATTGAGTTCAAATCGCTAAGGAAAAGCATAAAATAAACTCATCTTGAACAAATGCATCTTCATAATAAAAGAAATCTCATCTTTTTAATCAAAGAATGGTTTTTGGGCTCCATGGGTGAAAAAGATCCATGAATAAACTCCCACATACTTTAATTAGATGAATTCTTGAAGAAATCTTGAAATTGAAGAATGAATCCTGTAGACACGTGATTTTTGATCCTCCCGGAATTTTAACAGATTTTTTGGCATTAAATATTTATATTTTTTCGATATTTATTAAAATCTTATTTTATTTTTTTAATAAATATTATAGGAAAATAAACAAATAAATAAAGTTACATTTTTTGGGATATTTTTATTTTTATTTTATTTTTAGTTTTGGTTTCTATAATACGAAAATTCAAAAAATATATATTTTTCTTTAATTTTAATAAACAAGCTAGTGGTCTTATTACTCACTTACTTATAGTATTTTATTTTTTTATAAACTTTTATTTAATTTTTAAAATAAAAACTAATTAGTTAATATTATTTTATTATTATTATTATTATTTTATTTTATATATTTTAAATAAATAAAAAAAACTTTCTTCTTATCCTAAAGAAAACTACCCCAACCACCCCCACCTTTTCCTCAACCCCCTCAACTCTCTCAACCTCCCACATCACACCCCTATATAATATACACACACTACAACACACGGACAAGAGAGGAAAAAACAAAAAAAAAAAGAACATTGGAGAGAAAACCACAGATAAAAAAAAGGAACAACAATTGTAGACAAAAAAAACAAGAGACAAAGAAACCGTGAGAAAACAAGAAAAAAAAAAGCAAACACAGTTAAAGGGAAAAAAGGTAAAAAAAAAATAGTGACTCAGTGAGAAAAAAATAAAAACAAAAAACAAAAAGGTAAAGAGTGATAAGTAAAGTTTGGAGCTTCCATTAGAGTTTTTGTCTTGAAGTAAAAGCTTTTTTCGTTTGGTTTAGTTCGTCATACAAGTTCTTATTCAATCCTTATACTATTATTTTTATGGTGAATCGAAGTATGAATGAACATTTTTATATTATTCAGTACATCTATTTATTACTTTTATATGATTCGTAATCCATTGCTTTGTTTATAATTAGATTGTGGATTCGAAATAATATTGATCAAATTAGATTCACACATTGAATGAGATAATTTTAAAGCAATTAAAACTTAAAAGTGTAAAGTTATTTGTCTAGTTAGCGTGCAAATTATTGTATAGACCATGCATGCATGCAAAATTAGAAAATAATTAATAAGTTTGAAAAAAAGAAGATGGAAAAATACACACAAAAAAAGGGAAACAAAATGTTTGAAAATAAGAAAAACGGGCTCGTTTGTTTGTTTTTTTGGGGTACTAACGATTTGAAGAAGTATAGGAGTTGGGAAAATAGTGATGATGAGACTTACGAATAGAAAAATAATAATACTAGTTCTTTTTTTGTTTATTTGCTATCTTCGTTATACTAGTTTTGTTAAATGTAACTTTACTAGTAATTAACTTTGTTACGTGGTCACGTAAATTTGACTTTAAGTATTCATATTAAGTTATATATTAATTTGTTCGCCAAGTGCAAGATTAATCCTATTTCATTGTTTATTTTTTATTTCTAATTAAAAAGTTTATATATATATATTTAGTAATAGTAATAAAAATAGCTATGTATATTCTCCTGGCCTAAACCAATTTCTTTATCTCATTAATAATTAACTAATTAACTAATGTGAGAATGAGAGAGATGGGATGCGGATCTATTCTAAACCCCATCGTATAAAATAAAAGAAAAGAGAGGAAAAAATCATTTGTGAGGGAGTGAGGCAAGTGGTGGAATAATCCAAAACTCGTTGTAAATAAAGGGTGAAAAAAGAATAGAAAACAAATAAGAAAAATTATCTCGAATTTAGAAGAGATGAAACAAATGTCTTTTAACGCAAGATAAGCTTTAGGCACGATTAATATATTTGTCTCGATTAAGAATGTGGTGTACGCATCTTTCAGGGACGTTTAAAATAATTCTAGGATGCAATAATGCACCTTGGCTAAGATCGTTCTAAAATTGATTTTCACTAGTTTAATATAAGAGGTATAGACAGATACTAGATATTAAAAATAAGCGAATTGAGGCCAACAAACATAATTTTTCAAAATAGTTAAACCTAAGTATAAGTTGATAAAAACGACAGTGCTTGAACTACGGGTCTCGAGGGGTGCCTTACACCTTCCCCTCGGTCAAAAGAATTCCTTACCGGGCCTTCTGTTTTTACAGACCAAAATAAAGAGTCATTTTAATTTGACTAGGGATTCAATAAGGTGACTTGAAACATCATAACTCAATTCCAAGTGGCGACTCTGTAAATAAAATACTCCCTATTCAAAATCACCACTTTAATAGGAAAAACCCTTCGACTTCGAACCCTTCGGGAGAAAAAGGGGTGTGACATCTCAAGGGTGAAAAAAGAATAAAAATAAATAAGAAAAATTATCTCGAGTTTACAAGAGACGAAATAAATTTCTTTTAACGCTAGATAAGCTTTAGGCACGTTTAATATATTTGTCTTGATTAAGAATGAGACGTACGCATCTTTTTGAGATGTTTAAAATAATTCTAGAATGAAATAATGCACCTTGGCTAAGATCGTTCAAAAATTGATTTCCACTAGTTTAATACAAGAGGTATAGACTGATACTAGACATTAAAAATAAGCGAATTGAGGCCAGCAAACATAACATATTCAAAATAGTTAAATCTAATTATAAGTTGATTAAAGATACCATTCTTGAACAACGGGACACGAGTGGGCCTCACAACTTCCACTCGGTCACCAAAATTTCATGCTCGATCTTCTGTTTTCGCAGATCAAAATAAAGAGTCATTTCCTTTTGACTACGGATTCAATAAGATGACTTGAAACACCATAACTTTATTCCAAGTGGTGACTCTCTAAATAAAATAATCCCTATTCAAAATCTCCACTTTAATAGAAAAAAACCTTCAACTTCGAACCCTTCGAGCGGAAAAGGGATGTGACATCTCTGGCAACTTCGCTAAGGATTATCTAGAATTCGAAAGTTTAATATTGACTTATACTTTCTTTAATTATTGTTGATATTATGTTTTTTGGACTAATGTGCTACTTGTTGCTCATTTATTGTTTTGATAGTGCTGAATTGTATTATAAATTGTCTTCTCTTACGCACCTCCTCTGAGTCTCTAAAATAGGATAGAAGGAATGCAACGCATGCATCCTACCTTATATTTGAGATAGACGAATTATCAAGTAACCTATTGAAGGATTATTAGTCACACATGTTAGGCGAGGTTCGGATCGGCACCGAAGGCAGAGTAGCACTGCTACCGAACAAGTTGTCCCTCCTCGGCTCTAGTGTCCTCTTGGGTAATCCAGTCTAGACACCTATCCTTATTAGTTCAAACTTAGAAGAATTGAAACTGAGAATCTGGTTATCCCTATTAGGTTCTGCTTTATTTGTATCATGTGCATTTGACTTAGCGGGACTCGGCATAGGGGTCGGGTTTGTCTAGGACAGGTATGTATATTTAAAAAGACCAACATGTGCATACTATGTTCTCTTTGACATTTATTTGGAAGGCCATTTGGTTGTTTACCGGCTTTAGGTAACTTGGTAAAATGAAAGAGTATATTGTCCTCAAATTTAACAAATTATTTTTTCAAGGAAATTAAAAATATATATAGTTTTTAAGGTCTTCATGAACTACGAGGGTCTGAATTTCACTATTTAGAGGAATACGTAGGAAGCCATAATCGGGTTCGGTGATATTCTTAAGAAAAGTTTTGAAAATATTAAACCCGGATCCATTCATTATTACCAAAGTAAAAATAGTATTTAGGTGGTTGGTTTTTGGCTAAATTGACATTTCGTTGATACAACACCAGGTCCAAAGAACATACAAGATGACCCATAAAAAATAGTATAGGGTTTGAGATGAGTTGGTGTAGACTATAAGAAATGAGGAATAAGAATAAATGGCATGGAAAGTGAGAAATTTGGAGCAAAATATGAGAAACATGCTAGTACTGGGAGAGAAAAAGAGAGTTTTTTACAAGGATTTGTGCATGTTTAACAAATACGCTTTCATTTAGAGTGTAAAACACAAAAGTTGGACATGTACGAGGGCCATGATGATCCTTTGGCTCATCTGAAAAGGTTTTGTAATCAATTAAGAGGAGTGGGAGGAAAGAAAAACTGTTGACAGTTTACTTTGGAGAGAGTTTGATGGTGATAAATTTAGAATGGTGTGGTCACAAATGGATGCAATTCATATAGAAGACAATATATCAGACCACTAGAGAGGTACTCAAAAATCACAAAACAATATAACTTCCTCAAGTACTTGTATTAATCCTAATTATCTACAAAATATGCTACAACAACAACCTAACCTACACCCTCAACTTAAAATAAGAAATAAACTGCTCTAAGGGTTAGGGTATACCTGAAGGCAATCAAGCACATGGATCCTGGGTCTCCGACCCTACTACTGCAACATCTGTTATCTTCTCTCCATCGAGAGAATCTAGATTTGTAGTAGCTGAAGCCCTGCTAGATGAGGCACCTACAGCCCTACCTCGAATGGCTGCCACCCATTTCTCGTTATAAACTAAGGACTCAATTTCTGCACATTTCACCTCCTCCTTCTCCTTCTTATTTCTTGCCCTCTTATCTATTTTTATCTCTTCATCACTATCGAGCCTCTCTCTTTTTCCGTTACCTTTCTTCTCATTTTTTTTCTTTTTCTTTGGTGAGTCTCCAGTGAGGTCAAGCATTGGAATTTCTTCCTCAGATTCATGCATGGCCTTTCCTATTGGCATCACAAATTGGTGTTGCTACAACACCCCGATATCTGCCTTTACCTTGTACAATTCCGCTCTGAATCTAGCAAGATCAACCCCTGACATTTCTTTTTCCCGCGCATCGAATCGGTTCTCTAAATCTTCAACCCACTCAGTTAAAGTCACAAAAGGCTCAAGGGAAGCCTTGATTCTCTTTTCCACAGCAGCAGCAAACTTTTTGGCAAAAGTTTGTAGTTGTTCCTTACACTACTTGGCTTGTTTAGACACTTTTCGAATATCGACCGGATGAAATGCAAAACTTGTTGCTGCTGTAGGAACTGAAGGGATAGCTTCAGTATCAGGCACTGTTCCTTCCTGCGCTGAAGAAGTTGGCTACACAGGCTCAGAATCTTGCACTTCCACATGAGGTGCTGCACCGGCATCTGTAACTAGAGGGTCTACTACTACTTATGCACCTCTATCAAGTCTCAATCCTGGCTGATTTTTATCAAACCGTATGGGGTTGTGAGTCTTTCGGATAGGAATATCATCATCAACCCCTGTAATCTTTGGCACATTAGCAGCTCAACACAACTCTCTGATAAGACAGGGAAAAGGGTAAGCAGTGTCGGTTCTTGATATTCTAATCTTCATCTCATTAGGAATGATTTACCTAAAATTTAGAGGAAGGTTCTACACCATGCTCGCCACTAGAATCGCTCGTTCATCACCCAAAATATTGTCTCCATCAATGGGCATCAGCCAGACACGCACTATACCCGACCAAAACTTTTCCTCTTGAGTCAAAGAGAAATTACAAATTCTTTCATTTGGGTTTGTTACCCATGCAGGTTCTCCTTCAGCTATGATGTTTTCCAACCACGGACGTTGTTTTTCTCGATTTCTAATTTGAGCATAGACTGATGGTATGGTGTCTTGAGGAGTGAAGCTGAGACCATGCATGAACCTTTTGATGGTTCTGATTGAGACATCAACCCTTACGCCTCTCACCTGCACTCTATAGAATAGGGGCCGGTCTGCTACTCTTTTACCTGGCTTGCACATGTTTTCCAACTAAGCCTGGTAGTTTGCGTAGAACTCCCAAACCAGTGCTGGACAAAATGAACCTCCTCCTTTTGTGGTTCGTACCAAGCCATACTCTTGGAACTTTTGTTCCACTTCAGGGTACTTGCTCAACCCTCTGGTGATAATCATCTTTTCTTCAAGAATTGGCCTCTTATCACTCTTTCTATCAATTTTGTAGAGCCCAGCGATGAAGATGCTCTCTTTCCTGGGAATTTTCCACCTAGCATTATCTCGAACTTTGGGGTTCTTACATTTGATAAGTGTTCCCCGAGATAGAGACTCTTCATCATTTTTTTGTTTAGTGGATGGGGATCCAGATGTTGTTCCCTCAGACTCAGACTCCTCATACCCTTCCTTCTCCTCTTCTTTAGATACGGCATGGTCAGACTCATGCCGTTTAGAACCCTCTTGCTCAGTGGCAGTATGTTCAAAAGTTGCACTTTATGGTTGTGTTGTAGTCTCAGTAGCATCACTATTCTCCACTTCAATGGGTGGAGGTGGCGAAGGTTTCTTTAAACTTTGCTTCTCTTTTTTCTTCCTGAACAGGGGTTCTTCCTCCTCATAATCAAATTCCTCATCGATGAGCTTACGACGTACACTTTCTTTGGTTGATTTCTTTGGTGTTTTGGGGCTCTTTCTTTTTGGTGTCATTTTAAGGTTCTTGTAGTAGTAGAAAAACCATTGGTAAGTCCACAAGAGCACAAACACAAACACATTAATCATTTTGATTTATTCATGCTTCAGGTTCCAGGTGTGATGATAATTCTTGATAAGCCATCACGACTGTGATAGCTTATCACAATGGTTGTCAACCTTAGACAGTACTTTAAAATTTTTAACAACTTTTGATGACATTCCTGATAAGCGGTCCCAATTGTAATAGCCTATAATGAATGTCTTCATCTCTTATCAGAAGTCACTTTTGATATTAACTCAATTTTTGGTTCCCATTATTTCTCAAAATCCACTAGAATTTTGAGTGTGAGCTATCTTTTTAAACCCTGGGCCTGTACAGCAGACCCTAGGTGCGATTTTAGCTCCTTTCCAATTGAACTTGGTTCAAGAATCTTTGGGACTTAGGTTGTCATCTATCAATCACTTACCATAAGAAAAGAAGGGTTAAAGTTAGAGTATACCTGATGGGGCCCTTAATCTGATTAAACACACAAGAGGAAGTAGGAAATTGGAAGAATCTCTTGATTGGGAATTTCAAACCCACGCACAAGGGAACTTGTTTTCTTGATGTGTTTTCCAGAGAGTAGGAAATAAACTAACTAAGGAAATAAATAAACTAAAGGAAAATAATTAAAACTCGCGGAAATTCTAAAAGGTTCCTGTGCTGGGTCGGGTCGAATTTGATTTAAACTGGGCCAAGAATTTTAGATTTTAAGGCTTTGGGATGACGATGACTTTTTATGACTTATCACAAGTGTTAAAGCCTATCACCAACTTCGGCACCCCTAAGAAGAGGTTTCCTCAAGTTTGGCGTATCTGACGATATTTCTGATAGCTTATCACAGTTGTGATGGCTTATCAGAGATGTCGTCATGGACTCTCAGCTGACCTCTTCATTTTTGACCTTCTCTATACTAAATCCTAATTATAAAAGTAAAAAAACTTGCTTAAATATAAAAACATTGGGTTACGTCCCAATAGCGCCTGATTTATTATCCCGGCATGACTTGGTTGTCTTGACTACTCAGACTTTGCCAAGACAACCTATTCATACCCCTTTACCATCATCATAGAAGATGTCAATGATTGAGAAAACACTCATCTCATGTTTCTGAGTCATGGATGAGTGTACTTTGAAGTGTTCTTCTTTGTCATTGAACCTAAACTTTAGCTCGTTCAACTACATATCTACTAGTAATCTCCCAGTTGCAAGTAGTAGCCTACCTAAGATGATGGGAACTTCAAAATTCACTTCGCAATCTAGGACTATAAAATTAGCAGGCAAAACAAAATTGGTTACCTTTACCAAAACATCATGCAGTATATAGTCCGCTTCACAGATCTATCTGCCATTACCAACCGCATATTTTTTGGGGTAGGATCCCCCAAACCCAATTTCTTGTACACAGCCATTGGAATTAAATTTATATTGGCGCCCAAATCGCATAATTCTTTGTAAACTTCAGTGGGACAATAGTACACGGGATGGTAAACGTTCCCGGATCTTTTTTTCTGCACTAAAGACCTTGTAGAGATAGCGCCACAATGGAGAAGATTGTACTTCGGCTCATGGATAACCTTCTGTTTCTTGGTTACAAGGTCTTTCATGAACTTCGCATATCCTGGTATTTTCTCAAGTGCCTCAACCAAAGGCACATTAATTGTCAATTGCTTGAGCATTGCCATGAATTTGCTAAATTTGGCACCATCAGCCTTTTTCTTCAATCGTTGAGGAAAGGGAGGTGGTGGTCTCGGGATAGATTTCAACACCACTTCCTCTTCCTTTTATTTTTCTTTCTCCGAAGCATCAACAGGACTATCCAGCTTCTTAGACTCCACTAGTTTTCTTTCTTCGAATTCATCAACAACTACCTCATAATCTACAGATTTGCCCACAGAAGTGCCAGATAAGATCTTACCACTCCTAGTGATAATTTCCATACATGAGCCAACATTCCGCGGATTCTGAATCATATCACTAGGAAAAGTACCACTATTTCTTTGGTTCAGTGTTGTGGAAAGTTGGCTCATCTACTGCTCCAACTGCTTAATAGAAGTGGAGTTTGAACTAACCAACTGACTCAGGGTAGATAATTCATTCTTGATAGTCGTTATACCCGAGTTGGTAGCCTCAACTACTTTCAATAATTTTTACATCATGTCCTCTATTGACATCTTACCAGAGTTAGTTGGTGCAGCGTCCTGACTTCTAGGAGGAACATACAAGCCACTCTTTTCATTATTGTTTCTCTAGTTTCCTTACTCCATGTCTTTATAATCAGGCGTGTCATAAAAGTTTCGACCTTGATTCCCTTGGCTATTGCCTTGGAAACCTGATTACTCACATAGTTTGCCTTCTCATCTGCATTAGTAGAAACACTGTACTGAGACTCCACAGCCTTAACCTTTTCAATCTTTCCTGACAGCAAGTGATTTGTCAGTAAGTCCATCTGAGTCTTTAAGTGGGCCATGTCTTGGTCTCGCTCTTCATCCCTTCTGCACTGCTCCGCAGTCATACCAAAAGAAATAGTCGAGATAGCTACCACAGAATCCCTAGTATGCCAGGCCCAACTCTGTTTGGTCATTCTATTCAGCATGTCTGAAGCATCTTAAAAAGAAAGGTCAATGAACAAACCACCTGCAGCATTATTGATGTTGGGTGTATTTACACGCCTAAAAACCATAATTTACCCATGTAATAGCTAAGTTTTGAGGATAAAATATATAATTCCTGCACTTTTAGTCCATTTTCCTATAAGTGAGCTAACCTACGTGATTAGCATGTTTTCAGGTATTAATGATGAAGATTTCAGCACTTTATGGACCTTTGGGCAGCAAAGGAAAACTTCACAGAAGAGGGAAGGCAGCTTTTGGAAGCTTATGGACTGAATGTGATGCATGGAGAAATTGTCCCTGGCAAAAGCAGTATTTTTAAATACTTAGGGGTGTAGCAGTAACTTAATAGGACTAGGACAAGGATGTTATAAAAACCCTATTTGCTGAATTTTTCAGCATTCATTCGTGCTTTTCATTATTCACGAATTGATAGATACTTTCATTATTCATTCGACTTTCTAGTATTATTCAGTTCACAGATTCTGTAAGTTTTAACAGAGAAAAAAATGCTAACTTGGGGGAAATGTATAGAGGGAAAAAACGTCAACCTAGTTTGACGCCACACCCATCTTCAACGGGAGATTCTTTGAGCTTTGGTACGATGATGATGTTTATTGTGATCTCTGTTGTAATCATGAGTAGCTAAACTTCTCTGTTAGGGTAATGGAAGCCTTATGATATACGATCTATTACTATGAGTTTGTGAATTCTTGGTACTTATGCTACTTATATCATTACTCTCTTCATCTTAATTACATTCTTGTGGTTGCAAATATATAGAATACGCCATTATAGCATTAACTTGTTCGAGAGAAAAGTTACATGTTTGGAAAAGAGAGTGTGACAAGGAAATAGGGCTACCAACCCCTATTTACACGTTAGTATCGTAACTGTATTAAATCTTGGAGAGTTCGTACCATTATTTATACGCTTTAAGCTCGAGAGAGTTAAAGTGAGATAATCCTTGATGGTCGAGAGACACTAGGATTTACCAGTAGAATACGAATCTCTATAAGTGCATGCATGTCTGAATCCTGCATTACTCATATTTAATAGATACGTAGAATTCATAAGGTGGACATAACCCTAACTTAAAATTCTTATTGATTAAAATCTTACTAAACAAAACATTCCGCTTTTACTTTACTATTTTGATACTTTTAATTCACGCCTAAACCATCCCCCCTTTCTGTAGAATTTTCTACCAACAGTCTGCTAACAATTGCATCACTTAGTGACCAAGTATTCCCTGTGGGATTCGACAACCAACCCAGTTGGGTTCTATATTTGACAACGACCACTTACACTCTTACGAGAGCTGTAGTTTGGGCGTTATCAATTATTAACAATTGGATTTGTCATAGATTTAAAATATTTGTACAAAGTCTCCATCAAGTGAAAGTCCATCATGTTGTGGTTCGAACATTGTGCCATCTTCTTCTTGAATCTCTCCCAAGTTTAATGCAACTCTTCAGTCGGAAGCTGCCTGAAGTTACTGATTTCATCCCTCAACTTTACACTTCTGGAGAGTGGAAAGAACCATTCTAAGAAATCCTCTTTCAACTGTCTCCAGCTGGTTATAGAATCAGGCTCCAGCTCATTTAATCACATACTTGGCTCCCCAGACAGAGACAATGGAAACAATCTCAAACGTATCACATTCTGGATTATTCTCGAATTATCAAAATATTTTCAAGTGGTGATAAAGTTCACTAAGTGCATGTTTGGATCATCACCATGCAAGACTCCAAATAACCCCTTCAGATTTAAGAGTTTGATCATGGTACTTGTTATGCTGAATTTGTCACCACGTGCTAACGGTGGAGGAATGATAGCACTCGTTTCACCTGCTCCATCCATTTCTTCTTCATCATCATCAACCTCTTATTGGACAGGTGGTTTACCATACCTTCCTCTGATTGGACAGTTTCTATTGAAATTTTATTGCACTAGTACAGCAAGTTGCTCAGCTCGCCTTGGGCTTTGAGGATTCAGAAATTCCTCATAATCCAAGTGTTCATCATCATGGTTTGGATGATGTACTTGTTGACCTTGGTTCTGTACATTCACCTGAACCCTGGCCAAGGCTACCAATCTGTCAGCCTCTTGTTGTTCTGCCATTCTCCCGATCAGCTGAGGTTCTGGATTAATTGGTAATAATGGTTCTCCGGAACATCTTGTTTTTGGCATAAACAACAAGGTACCTACAATAAACAAAAATAAAATAAAATGTAAGTCTAGGAAACCTAACTAAAATACAATTAGCGCACACAACTTTAAATTTTCAACCATATACCCCGGCAACGGTGCCATTTTTGATAACACTCAAACTACACTCTTGAGTGGGTGTAAGCGATCATTATCAATATAAAACCGAACTAGGTTAGGGTCGAATCCCACAGGGAATAAGGTGTGAAATCAAGTCAATTACAATTTAATTCACTGATAGTTTAATCTATCCTGAAATGGGGGTTTAAGATTCACAAGTAATTGTTTGACACTGATTATTAAAAGAAGTATTCACTGATAGTTTAAATTCACTGCCTAGAATTTACCTCAGGTTAATCAACCTAGTTACAACACTGATTATTAATAGAAGTATTTCCAATTCCCTGTTGATAATTTACTTCCTGTTAAGATTGACTACAAGGATGATGAAAATCAAGAAGTATAACTTGAATTGAACCACGGTACAAAACTCCCAAAATATTTTAACCAGCGAGAGAGAAATATCATATTTTTTTCGAATAAAGATGAGTCCAAAAATAAAATCCACCCCTAGAAAACCCTAAAACAAGGCTTTAAATAGTTTAACCTAATTAAGGAAATAAAATCAAAGTTACAGCTTTTCCTCAGAATAGATAACGACGTCCGTGACGGCTTGTCATGTGTATGACAGCTTAGCACAGATGTCGTTAGCTCCTATGCACTTTTGGATTTTGCTGGCTAAGGCTGACGACGACGATGACGGCTTATCACCAGCCTAACGACATGTCATGGATGTATTCAAAAAACTATCTTCAACTTCCATCTTCTGTTTAAGGCTGACGACACTCCTGATGATGTGTTATGGATGTCGTCACAAAACTGTCTTCAACTTCCATCTTCTATTTATGGCTGACAACGGCCGTGATAGATTATCACCAGGCTGATGACTTATCATGAATTCATCAGCCACACTTATCTTTTATTTTTCTTCACTTTTCAGCCTTTTTGCTTTCATTATTTTTTGTTCTCCTACATCTCAATATTTACTAGAAAAATCAAAGTAAACTAATAAAAAACAACTAAAGTTTCTCAAGACCTTACAATTATTTAGAGTTAGAAGCCTCAAATATGTTAGCATAGGATCACACATCAGGCTCAATGACAATTAAGGTGTATTGCCTTAAGTTCACCTATTTGTTTAAGTATGCTCCCGAGTTGATAGCTGACTCTAGATTCTGTATAAGTAAGTTCTTTATTGGAGTTTCTGGTTTGGTAGTTAAGGAATGTAGGACTTCTATGATTATTGGGTATATGGATATTGCTAGGGTGATGACTCAGGACCAACCGATTGAGGCAAAAGCTTGAAGGAGAGAAAGAGGAAATAAGAAGTTTAGAACCAGACAGTTTGAGTATGGACAACCAAGGCCTGGAAGAGGAAATCATTTGTAGTTTTAGGGTCACTCATCTATGCCTGAGCCATCTTCAGTAGTGCCCCTACACCTAAAACCAAGCAGAAGAAGTGAGGCAGGTCTACTATATTTAGGTCTTAGATTAGTGTGGGTGAAAGGCCCAGTTACCTGTCATGTGTGAAGTATGGTAAAAAACACTTTGGTGAGTGTGGTAAGAAAGGGTTGTTATGGAGCGGCAAGTTGGGTCACATAATCAAATACTGTGTGTATGCTAAGTAGGAAAGTAGGGATGTTCGTCCCCATACTTGGGCTACTAGAACACCAACTCCTTCATGTGTCCCAGTCCATTCTCTGGGCGCATCATTCAGTACCGATGGTGGTCAGTGCTAGAATCAATTCTATGCTTTACCATCCTGACAGGAGAAAGAAAGTTCACCATATGTTATTAATGGTATGCTTCGTGCCTTCCATTTTGATGTTTATGTGTTGTTAGACCCCAAATCACCTTTCTCTTATGTGAATTCTTTAATTGTGGCAAATTTTGGGATAGATCATGAACAGCTCTCCAAGCTCTTCTGAGTTTCCACCTTAGTGGGTGAGTCAGTTGTTGCCAGATAAGTCTATAAGAAGTTTCCTATCACTGTCTTGTATAAGATTATACTAGAAGATCTAATAGATTAGAAATGGTATATTTTGATTTTATTCTAGGCATGAATTGACTCTATTCATGCTATGCATTAATAGATTGCCGCACCTGTGCGGTGAAGTTTCCGTTTCCTATTGAGGTAGTTATTGAGTGGGAAGGTAGTTTCGAATCTCGCAAGATTCATTTCATATCTTATCTTAAAGCTAGAAAGTTTATATCTAAAAGGTGAATTTATCATTTAGTTTGAGTCAAAGATACTAAGTCTGAAGCTCCAACAGTTCAGTCAGTTTGTATAGTCAATGATTTTTCGAAGGTCTTTCCTGAATATCTATCAGGGGTACCTCCCGATAGAGAAAAAGAATTCGGCATTGATCTTCATTCTTGTACTCAACATATCTCTATACCTCTATATACTATGGCTCTAGAGATCTTAAAGAGTTAAAAGAGTAGCTTAAAGACCTCTTAGGTAAAGGTTTCATAAGGCCCAATGTTTCTCCTTTGGGTGCTCCAGCCCTATTTGTGTGTAAGAAAGATGGCTCTCTCCGAATGTGAATCAACTACCTCTAGTTAAATAGTCACAATAAAGAACAAATATCCTCTTCCTAGGATTGATGACTTATTCGACCAGTTTTAGGGTGCAGTTATTTCTCTAAGATAGACCTCAAATCTGTCTATCATAAGCTTAAAGTAAGGGAGTGTGATATTACAAAGACATCCTTTAGAACTTGTTATGGTTTCTTCAAATTTCTAGGCACGTCCTTCAAGATAATAAATGCCCAGTAGTCTTCATAGACTTGATAAAAAGAGTGTCCAAGTCATACTTTTACATGTTCACCATAGTATTTATTGATGACATCCTTGTCTATTCCTGTAGTGAGAATGACCATGTAAACCATCTCAGAATTGTGTTGTAAACTCTTAGAGATCATCAGTTATTTTCCAAATTCAATAAGTGTGAATTTTGTCTAAGGTCAATAGTTTCCTTATCCATATTATTTTCGGTGATGACGTTAGAGTTTTTCATCAAAAGACCGAAGCAATGAGAAACTAGAATAGACCTATCTCTCCATCATACAGTAGGAGTTTCCTGGGTTTGGCTGGCTATTACTGATGGTTTATTGAAGGGTTTTTATGTATTGCATTCACCATGTCTATATTAACTCAAAATAAAGTTAAGTTTCAGTAGTTAGATTCTTGTGAGAAGAGTTTTTGAGAATAAAAGACTCGACTCACTATGGCCCCAGTTTTGACATTACCAGAATGTTTTTATGGGTTTGTTGTTTACTGTGATGCTTCTAGAGTTGGTCTGGGTTATGTTTTGATGCAGAGAGGTAAGGTCACAGTCTATTCCTCTCGATAGCTTAAACTTCATAAAAAGAACTATCCTAGCAATGATTTTTAATTAGCAGTTGTTGTATTTTCCTTGAAAATTTAGAGGTATTATCTTTATGGGGTGCATGTTGATGTGTCTTGGACCACAAAAGCTTGCAGTATGTGTTTTCTCAAAAAGATTTAAATCTTCATTAGAGAAGGTAGTTAGAGTGGCTAAAAGATTATGATATGAGTGCTTTGTATCATTCAGGCAAGGCCAATGTAGTGGAAGAATCCCTTAGCAGACTGTCTAGGGGTAGTGTTGCTCATTTTGAGAATAATAAAAAGAAGTTAGTTTAGGAGGTTTATCAGTTGGATAGATTAGGTGTTCATTTGGTTGATTCAGTTAAAGGTAGTATATGGGTTCAAAATAGTTCAGAATCTTATTTGGTTGCCGAAGTGAAGGGGAAACATGTAAGTCCCGAATCTGGTACCCAAAATGCTACACGGTACTCAAGACCCCGAAGGACCATAAGCTAACCCATACTGATATTTGTACCTGTATACTGCATAATATACTATATAATGCAGAAAACATGAACTAAAACCCAATAAGGTTCAAAACTGTACATTAAGATTTACTGAACATGATTAACTGAACTGACTGGACTGAGTTAACTGAGTTTCGTTGACTGACAGAATGTTACTGAGGTCTGATAACTGACTAAGATTTACTAAAGTTACTGAGTTTTCCTAAGTCATGAGACTGATTGAATTCTACTGAACATGGATTGACTGAGAGTATCTTGAAAACATGACATAGGCTCTAGGCATACACCTAAATTGTTGGGTACAAGTACCCCCAGGACTCGATTGAAAGAAACTGACAAAGTATGAATTTCTTGAATACATGTCCAACATCACAATCCCTAATTCATTTATTAAGGCATTTCATCAAACAATTGATATGCATAAACTTGTACATAAATGGGAATTTCGTACTATCATACTAGTGGGGTACTTTTTCTTCACATAGGCATTCAATCAAACACATGGTGAGCATGTTATGTAGACAACATCACACAACAAGTAAACATTATAATTCAACTCTAATTTCACCATTCAAGGGTTTAATCATGGATTCACATGAAACTACACCTATAATAATCAATTCCACTTATGATTATCACAAAACATGGAATAGAATTCAATTGGTCATTATCAACATGATAAAAAACAAACCAAACATGAAATTCATAAAAATCCATACACTTGAACTTTGAAAAGATATTCTTGGGCTTCATGGACGAAAGGAGTCCATGAATAAACACTATGCGTACCTGGGTGAGTGATTTCTTAAAGATTTATGGAGGAAAACTTGAATTTTTTTCTTGGAATTAAGAACCTAGGGTTTCTTTTTCTTGGGGATTTATCCTTGATAGAAACCCTATTTTGTTGTTGTAGAAGAATAAAGAACTTATGAGCTATGATAAGGTGTAATTAGGGGTTAAATCGGGTGGAAAAAAACCCAAATACCCTTTTAAAAATGGCTTTAAAATAACTGAATAGGATGTGCGATGGCTCATGCGACGGTCCGTCGCTAGCTTGATGGCCTGTCATTTCATCCATCGTAGGTGGGCTAGGATAGGGACTCACTTCCTAAGTAGCGACGGCTTGGGCAACAGTCCATCGCAAGTTTGACGGTCCGTCAACCTATCCATCACACCTTATTTAGAAGGTTGCCTCACTACCTTAGTTATGATGGTCAAGACGACGGACCATGGTGATGGTCCATCACTAGGTCGACAGTCTGTCAACCTGGCCGTCGCACCTGAGCGATTTTGACAGCTTTGAGTAAAACGTCCATAACTTTTTACTTCGATACCAAATTTAGATGAAATTGGTATCGTTGGAAAGCTAATTCAATTTCCCACATGATAAAAAGTGAAATTATTAAA
Organism: Capsicum pubescens; assembly: GCA_030864215.1. Classification (NCBI taxonomy): domain Eukaryota; kingdom Viridiplantae; phylum Streptophyta; class Magnoliopsida; order Solanales; family Solanaceae; genus Capsicum; species Capsicum pubescens. The sequence goes on along the minus strand of CM061548.1, from coordinate 380,644,698 downwards.
AATTCCACGTGCAAAAAATGGGATTTATCTTTCAAAGTAAATTTCTAACATTCTTGATATAATTTCAAGCTAGGAAAAACTATGGGGTATTACAAAACAAGATAAGGACTCCAGTTTGGTTAAGTTGAAGGAGTCAGTCATAGATCACAATGTAGAAGTTTTCTCCCAAGGGGGAAATGGTGTGTTACTCTACTAGGGTAGATTGTGTTTGTCGTGTGTTAATGGTTTGAGATAGCAGAATGTGGAATGGATTAAAGAGGGATATTGTTGAGTTTGTAGCCAAGTGTGCTAATTTTCAATAGGTTAAGGTTAAGCACCAAAATCCTGGTGGTACCCTTTAGGAGTGTAGTATTCCTACTTGGAAGTGGGAAGAGGTAATTATGGACTTAGTGATAGGGTTACCCCATTTGCGCTGTTAGCATAATTTGATTTGGATTATTATAGATAGAATGAAAAAATCACCCTATTTCTTTCCAGTTCATACTTCTTATTCAGCCGAGGATTATGCTAAGCTTTATATCATAGATTTGTTCAAATTGCATGGTGTTTCTTTGTCCATCATTTTAGATAGGGGTACTAAATTTATCTCTCATTTTTGGAAAGCCTTTCAGAAAGATCTTGGTTCCCAAGTTCATCTTAGTATTGATTTTAATCCTAAGATAGATGGTAAAGCAGAGAGGACCATTCACACCCTAGAGGACATATTGAGAGCATGTGTTATTGATTTCAAGGGTAGTTGGTATGATCATTTGTCGTTGATCGAGTTCACCTAGAATAACAATTATCATGCTACTATCCAGATGGCTCATTTTAGGCTCTTCATGGGAGAATATATACATTACCTATTGGTTGGTTTGAGGTAGGTGAGGCTACATTGATAGGGCTAGATGTGGTGTTTGAAGCTATGGAAAAGTTCAATTGAATTGAGAGAGGCTTAAGGTAGCTCAGAGTTGTCAGAAATCTTATGCAGATATGAGGAGAAGGGATCTTGAGTTTGAGGTTGGTGACTTAGTGTATTTAAATATTTACCCATGAAGGGGGTGAAGAGATTTGAAAAAAAAAAGAATCTTAGTCGATGATATGTTGGCCATTACAGAATATTGAGTCGTGTTAGGAAGGTAGCATATGAGCTTGAGTTGCCTAACGATTTGTCAACTGTTCATCTAGTGTTTCATGTATCGTTTGTTACGAAGTGTATTGGTGATCCAGTTGTTATAGTATCTTTAGAAAACACCAAAATTTAGGATAGCCTTTCTTATGAAGAAATTCCAATTGAGATTCTTGATCACCAGATTTATAGACTAAGGAACAAAAAAGTTCCCTTGGTTAAAGTTCTTTGGCAGAATCAGTTTGTTGAGGGGCCCACTTGGGAAGTAGAAGTGGATATGTGAACCAAGTACCCTCATCTTTTCTTCCCAAGATCATACACAGTTTAAGGTAACAAGTTTTCCTTAGATTATCTCTTGTCCATTCTCAATTCTAGCCATATAATCATTTTTATGTCATTACATGGATTCACAAATCAGTTCAGTCATGTAATCATGCTTCCAGTTATGAATATTTAGTATGAAGTCTCAGTCCCTCAGTATTCTCAATTTATTCAGTATCATTCGAGGACGAATGTTCAAAAGGGGGAGATAATGTAAGACCACGTAAGATACTAGCTCAATTTTGCTCACTATTGCAAGTCAAAGGGGGTCCAAGACTTAGAAAAATTTCACTAATTGTTAGGACTTAGTCATTTCTAAATCCCCTAAACTTTAATGATTTTATTTTTGACCTTCGCGACATCAAAAAGTTAATTTTAAAGTTGATTCATGGTAGGGGTATTCAACAGTACAACTCGGCTGAGTTTCTGAATTTTTGGACCAGCATAAGAGTGTGTTTGGATTGCCAAAACCTTGTCAGCACGCAGTTAGCCAATGGAGCGTGCCCCATTCCAATGGTATGGGTGCCCGCGACAAAGTCCGCAACGCATGGTACAGTCTGGCAGACCAGAGCCCGCGACGCGTGCTCCATCGCACCCCCTTGTTTTTTCATATTCTATTTCTATTTTTCCAAGATTATTTGGTTCTTTTACCTTCTCCCACTTAGTCTATAACACAGGATTGAGGGTCCCAAAAGGAAAAATTGATCATTCTTTTCTCAAATTCTTTTAAACAAAGTAATCCTCAGTCAAGAAAAAACTCTAGCCTCTTCAAAATTCAAGTTCAAGCTTAAAGAATGCAACCAAGAACTTTTGCTAATTCATCAATTAAGGTATGAGGGATTATGAACAAGGGTATCCTTTCACCCTTGTGCCCAAATTGCATGATTTTAAGATTTAATTCACTTTTTTTGAAATAGCGTTCATACCCGAATATATATATTGCTAAAGCATATGATTTGATGAGATTTAAAGATTTTAGAATATCAAGAAGTTCTTATGTTTATGATTTTAACTTACATGATTTATGTTATGAATGAGATTGCACTACCTTGACTTGTTATTGTTGAAGTATTTCTAGATTGTCATTGAGCATGAAGTTTTATTGTGATTTGACATGAGCTTGAAGTATGGGTTTTAAGCCCTAAGTTCGAGTATTGAGACTTCAAGAAGATTATTCTTTTAAGTATTCTATGATAAGCTTATTTCAAGATTTAAGCAAGAATTGATCTTTTGATCCTCATCTAAGAGTTGGAATCCATATTTATTCATTTTGATTAATTTAAATCCAAGAGAAGCATAACTGGTTTTCATTATAAACCTTTATGCTATTTTAAGGTAGTAATATGGTATTAGTATTTAGCACCGAGTTGGGTGTGAGGGAAAGGTCACATACCCCAGAACTGCGTACCATCGTAGGTTCAAATCCCAATATGGGTCGAGTATAGTGACCATTCTAGTTTAGGTTCTATTCCGATGGAAATCATAGAACAACTCTACCAATGTGGGTGCGAGACATTGGAATCCATGATATCTCACATGGTTTATGTCAGTTAGAACAACCTCCCAAAAGAAAGAGTAAAAGTACAGCTTTTAGGACTAAGTGTTATGACTCACAAGATTTTTACAGTATGCTTTATTATTCATGATTATTATTTTCAGCTTTCAGTTATTCAAGCTCAAGGTGAGTCATTTATACTTAGCATGCATAGTTTAAAAGTTTATACAAATATTGAGTTACTATTTTACTTATGCATTAACCCTCACATACTCAGTACATTCCAGAAGTAATGATCCACATATATTTCTATGTGCTACATTGACTTATAATATAGAACTTGGTGCTCAATTCCATCCGCGTTATTGATTTAGTGTATCTCAACCTACATCCCAGCTCTTGGTGAGTCCTCGTAGTTCAAGTGCCCATTCTACCAGATTTTTTATTAATGAAGTACTCGAGTTATTTGATTTCAGTTTAAGAATGGTTAGCTGGGGCTTGTCCTAGTGGATCTCTAGTTAGAAGTAGAGGATTGTACGACTGTTTTCTATTTTGGATTCAAAGTATTGGTTTTAAAGATTTTGAAGTTTAACTTTCAGTTAAGACATTAAATTCTGTTATTTTGAGATTTCATATGTCAAATTTATCTTTATTATGAGTTCCAAAGTTGTTAGAAGGATTAAACGGTTAGCTTTGGACTACTTATAGTCTTGAGCACCATGTGACATCTAGGTTGTATTCCCGGGTCGTTAAAGAAAACAACCTTGCAGACCCTTTTACAGAAGTTCTACTATAAAAACCTTTTGATAGGCATGTAAAGGTATTGGGTGTTAGAGTTGTATGTGTATGTTTATTAGTCTAAGTGGGAGATTATTAAGATATCCTATAAACAATAAGTTTAGATATAGTATTATTATTCGAACAATTATTTATTTGTTTATTTAATTCGATAAATGGTTACATTAAATTGGTCATTTTATCATACATGTGTCCTCAACTTATATATAAGATGATTTGGTCTAAAGTGAATGAGCTTATACACAGAAGATCAGATCATCGGTTCTTCTATGTTAAAGTTATTGTTCATAATTGTTATAGTTTGTGATCCAAATTCTATTTGATCTGGCCCTAAAAAGTTTGCAGTGCAACCCATATTTGTTATTATTCATGGATTCTATAGTGGTAGCGTAGGGATCTGGATAAGCCCACCACTGATCAATTGGGGGTACGGGAGATTTATTTGTTTTTGCTCCTAAATATACTGGTACGCACGTATTATATAATGTAATTAGTGGTTCATTTTTGGATGTTCAAAAAATACATCATTCTCTTCATTGTATTCTCCATCCATCATAGTAAAATTTCTTTGCCTCTAGCCGTGGTTTTTTCGGTAAGGGTTTCCACGTAAATCTGTGTGTTCATCTTATTTTTCTTTTTCTTGTTGTATTACTTATTCTGTTTGATTATAACAAACGGGTATCAGATAGATCAATTATTTTCTGGGGGATGTCAACCATGAAGTATTATATTCCATTGTTGGACTGAAACACCAGATTTTCATTATGACAAGTTAAGGCATGGTGTTTCCTCACATAGATAGTTTTGGATGATGCTCTGTTTTGGTTTGATAAGATGCCCTCATCATGAACAGAAGAGGATAAATGACGTAAAGATCGAAAGGCGCTATCTCAGATCCATTTTCATTTATCCAATCAGAGTTTACAGGATGTTCTGAAAGAGACCACTGTAGTTGCGTTGTGGTTGAAACTGGAATCGTTATGTATGACAAAGAGCCTAACTAGTAAGTTGCATATCAAACAATGACTTTACTCCCATCATATGTCTGAGGGTGTGTCCTTGGAGGATCACCTATTTGTCTTTTATGAAATCGTCTCTGATTTAAAGACTCCAGAGGTGAAGTACGATAAGAAAGATCTAGGGTTGATTCTATTGTCTTTGCTTCCTGCATCATACTCAAACATTAGGGATATAATTTTATATAGTGGTGATAACCTAACCCTAGATGAAGTCTATGATGTATTTTTCTCTGAGGAAAATATGAAGCATCTTGTGAATTGGTCGGTGACTCAAGAAGATGGTCTTATTGTTCGAGGAAGGACACATAAGAGGAATTTTAGAGGTGATGATAGAAATTGACTGAAATCCAGAAAAGAAACAAAACCTGTAACTACTATAAGAAGAAGGGGTATATCAAATCTGAATGTTATAAGTTATAGAATAGAAAACAAAAGAAAGGTTAAAAATAGAAAGGAAACCAACCAGAGAAGTCTGGTGAAGCAAGTTTTGTTAAATATGGCGGTAGTGATGGAGAACTCTTTGTAATTTCTGATGGTAAACCCAAACCATATGGGGATTGGATTCTTGATTCATCTTGCACATTTCATATGTATCGCAATCGGGATTGGTTAACAACAAATGAAACAGTCTCTAAAGGTGCTGTGTTTATGGGAAATAACTCACTTTAAAAGATATCTAGTATTGGAACAATCAAGATCAAGATATTTGATGGGGTTGTGAGGACACTTAGTGATGTGTAATATGTCCCAAACCTGAAGAGAAATCTTATTTCCTTGAGTACCCTTGATTCGAGCAGATACAAGTACGCTGGTGAAAGTGGAGTCCTGAAGGTTTCCAAAGGTTCCCTTGTTGTGATGAAGGGACAAAGAAATACCGATAATTTGTATGTATTGCAAGGCTATATGATTATAGGTGATGATGTTGTTTCTACTTCCTCTCTATCAGATAGTGATGTTGCTAAACTTTGGCCTATGCATTTGGGACATATGAGTGAAAATGTGATGGCTGAACTAAGTAGGAGAGGACTTCTTGATGGCCAAAGTATTACCAAATTGGAGTTCTACAAGCACTGTATTTTGGAAAAAAGGAGAGAGTAATATTTATTAAAGGCATCCACTAAACTAAAGGTACACTTGATCACTTTCATTTTGATCTCTGGACATTCATTCTGATCTCTGAGGTACTTCTAGATTACCTTCTAGAGGAGGTTCTAATTAAATGTTGGTTATAATTGATGACTATTCCAGAAAAGTTTGGGCGTTCTTCCTGAAGCAAAAGAATAATTTGTTGCCTACTTTCAAGAAGTGAAAGATAATGATTGAAAAAAATAGGGAAGAAGGTAAAACGCCTTCGAACTGATAATGGTTTAGAATTTGTTCTAATGAATTTAATGTTTTTTGTAAGTCAGAAGGAATTGTGAGGAACTTAACAATTTTTCATACTCTGCAGCAGAATGGTGTAGTCGAAAGAATGAATAGGACTATAATAGAGAAGGTGCATTCTATTCTCTCTAATGCTAGTTCACAAAAGTCTTTTTGGGATGAATCTTCTTTCATAGTTTATCTTCTTATTAACCACTCTCCTTCAGTTGTGATTGATAAAAAGACTCCACATGAGGCATGGTCCAGTACTCCTGCCAGTTACTCTAATTTGGGGATATTTGGATGTCCTACTTATGCTCATGTTGATAATGGAAAGTTTGAACCTAGATCTATCAAGTGCATATTTGTGGGTTATAAGTCTGGTGCTAAATCATATAAGCTTTGTCCCTAGATGATCTTAGTGACATGAATCAGCAAAAGTCAAGCACCCATGTTGAATTGAAGATTGGAGAAGAGTCCACACCAGTGACTACTTCTTGTTCTAGCCCGGAGATTCAGAGTGATACTATTTCTTCTTCACTACCAGTGTCACCACAATATTCTATTTCTAAAGACAGTCCTAGGAGAGATATTAGACCTCCCCAGAAGTATGAAAAAGCTGATTTAGTTACTTATTCATTAAATATAGCAGAAGGTATTGATTCCTATGAAGAACCTTCTTCTAAATCAGAGGCAGTTAGTTGTGATAATTCCGATCGATGGATGATAGCTATGCAGGAAGAAATGGAATCACTTCAAAAGAATGGCATATTAGATTTGATGAAATAGCCTAAAGATAAGAAAGTTGTCAGTTTTAAGTGAGTATATAAGAAGAAATAAGGAACATCGAGAGTTGAAAATGTTAGGTACAAATCAATACTAGTTACTAAAGGTTACAGTCATGTTCCAAATGTTGACTTCAGAGATGTGTTTTCTCCAGTTGTAAAGCATAGCTTGATTTGAGCCTTACTTAGTATTGTGGCCATGCACAATCTTGAGTTTGAGAAATTGGATGTCAAGACTGCATTCTTACATAGAGAATATGAGGAGGATATCTATATACAACAACCAGAGGGTTTTGCAGTCTCAGGAAAGGAGGTTTATGTATGCTTACTGAAAAAATATCTTTATGGCTTAAAACAGTCGCCAGATAGTTGTATAAGAGGTTTGACTCTTTTATGACTTCTCATATGTTTTGGAAGAGGAGTTATGATAGTTGTATCTATTTCAAGGAGGTAAGTAATGGTTCGTTCATGTATCTGCTCTTGTATGTTGATGATATGTTGATTGCCGCAAAGGATATGAGAGAGATAAGACAAGTCAAAACTTGTTAGTACTCTATTAGCAACATATTTCAAACTCTCGACCACGTTATCTCCAAATACAGATGGAGAGCGTGACTATATTCCTTGAGTTCCATACTCTAGTGTTGTTGGGTCTCTTATGTACGTTATGGTTGTTCCTAACTTGATTTATCATTTGTAGTCAGTGTAGTTAGCAGATACATGGCAAATCCATGTAAAGAACATTGGAAAGTAGTTAAGTGGATTTTTAGATACTTGCATGGATTTACTGATATTTTTTTGCAGTTTGGGCGAAATAGATATTGAATAATAGGATATATTGATTCATATTTCGCAGAAGACCTTGATAAAAGTATGTCCCTTATAGGCTATGTTTTTACCATTGGTTGTTGTGCTATCAGTCGAAAAGCTACTTTACAAACTACAGTTGCTTTGTCAACTATTGAGGCAGAGTACATAGCTATTGCAGAGACTTGCAAGGAAGATATTTGGTTGAAGGGTCTGTTTGGTGAACTTAGCAAAGACTTACAAATTACTATGGTCTTTTGCTATAGTCAGAGTTTTATCTTCCTTACAAAAGATCAGATGTTTCACGTGAGGACAAAGCACATCAATGTTCGATATAATTATTTGTGTGAAATTATTTCTTGTGGTGATATTGTGGTAAGCAAGATTAGTACCCATGATAACCCTATTGATATGATGACCAAGACACTACCAAGTTCCAAGTTTGAGCATTTCTTGGACTTTGTTGGTGTCAGCAGTTAAGATATGCTCTTAGGGGCTTTTGTGGAAGATATGGAGAGTTTTCTTGAAATGGATTTGAATTCATAAATAGAATTCATATCAAGGTGGAGATTGTTAGAGTTTGTCACCCAAGTTCAGTTTGATCCTGCCCTGAAAAGTTCACGGTGTGACCCATATTTGTGTTTATGGGCCTAGGATTTATTTGTATGCACATACTATATAAGTGCAATTAGTGGGTCGATTTTTGATGCTTAGAAAATACGTCATTTTCCTCATTGTATTCTCCATTCATTATAGTGAAATTTGTCTACTTCTTCCCGTGGGTTTTCCCGCAAAGGTTTTCACGTAAATCTGTGTGTTCATATAATTTTCTTTTGCTTGTTGTATTGCTTATTCTGTCCAATTATAACAATAATCATAGATGAAAATTTGTACAACCCACCAGAATGATTGTAGTACGAGATTAAAAGTAATTTAACTTGATTACCAGAATAATATAGTTCTAACTTCTCTATTTAATACATATTCTCTAAGCTATTAAATATACTTATATTCTCAATTTTGATATAACTATTATAATTTGTATATATTATTTGTCATATTGATTTATTAAAATGTAAGATTATGAGATGGGTCAATATTCCTAGTAAATTGGATGATAATAATATATATTGGTGAAATAATAAGGTGGTTGATGAAATTGATGTCTCAATATAGAGATTGATGATACATCTTTTATGAAAAGCTTATAAGTATATGTATACCCGGTAGATGAATTGGTGAATCAAACATATGAAATAAGTTAACCAACGCACTAAAATCATTATATTAAATTCATCAGTAATTTAATTTATTGATTAGTATCTGTAATATTAAATGGGAAATTAGATAAGTGTCTAATGAATAATTTTGAAATAAAAATAGAGGAGTGTAATTATGAACTTTTAGTGGGATGATTTGTAATTTATTATGGTAAAAATAATTAAGGAGGGGGAGGAGAAACATGTTTTTTGTCCAAGAGAAACAGAGGTTCTTCTAACCTAGAAAGACCATTCTGTTTTCTATTCATTCCTTGCCCAGTCAAACGTTGAGAGAGTTCAGCTATGAATTTGGGATCATTTTAGACGACCATAGAACTGAAGACGGACTTGCTTCAAAATATTTGCTCGCACTTCAAGAGGTATTTCTTGGTTAATTTTTAACACATTTTGTTTGAACTACATGTTTATGTTCGTTGTCCATAATTCATGTAAACAGTATGATTCTGGTATGCTTCCGTTGTGTACTATTTTCCAACAATTCATAGTGAAATGAATATACCACATCAATTCGTTATATATGGATGATGAGATTGCACTACTACATAGCTAGCTTCATATCACTGATTTCGAGGCCTGAGTATTAAGATATCCTTGATTGAGAGCACTACCCTCGAATGTGCCCTACCTACCGTGAATTTGAATGACTCAGGCTCCAATGTGGGCACCAGACACTGGATACACAAAACCAAAAAAAAATTCTCTAAGCATCAATATATAACTAGTAACTTAAATATTCAATTGAGAGATCATCCTCAATCACTCAACGGTGGATGAGTTATGATACACCAAAGAAATTCCACGAAAGTTCTATCATCCACTTAGTAGACTTAAAATTAGTTTTGCGCCCGAAAATGTATAATCTCTAATCTCCAAAGAATGTATCAGTTCATCTTCAACGTGAAAGTTAGTTCAAATGGATTGAAGCAAGAGGCCGAGTTTACCAAGTCCTTGTAAGGAATGAAGAATATCAAATTATTCTTGGAGGAGGTGGAGTAGATGGCTCTCTGTGATGAAACTACTTAACTAGTGACCTACACTCGCAATCCTACAGAAGCATACTTTCAAACATATGATGATGGTCCACATACTTTCTTTAACACAAGTAAAAGACATTTTTGCAAAGTCAGCAGAAGCATACTTTCAAACATATGATGATTGTCCACATACTTTCTTTAACGCAAGTAAAAGACAATTTTGCCAAGTTAAATTACAAAGAACTTCTCATTGTTAGAATATATATCGAAGAATGATATAATGGTACAGAAACATATCTGGCAGTACAGTTATTCTTCAAGAATAAGCAGATAATTTTATAGTTTGTCTGGCTTCACTCCCTTTTGCTTTAGGAATGTAAATGCGAAGCTTAGCTAGTCACATGAAGTAAATCAGTCAACTTCGTTAAACCAGGGGAAAGAGAATAAATTTGACCTTGGTGTATGTGTATAACAATAAAAGAACCTTCAGGCACATCTGAAATACACAAAAAAACACAATTCGTTCAACAAAATACATATGAAGAAAGAACGCAACTAGAATAGGACAAAGAGTAAGCAATAACCGACACATATGACTTGGATGATAAGGATCTGGATCTAAAGGGTCAAATTTGGTAAGACCATCAGATTAGTATAATGAAAACTGTTCATCAATAGCAGTGTGATTGTACTTATTTAGACACTTATTTTGGTGTACTTCTTCCCAAACACAGTGCCAGGTATAATGATTTGAGAAGGCATACTCAAAGCTAGTTTGCCAAACAAAATGATCAATTATCAACATTAGATAGGTTGAGAGCCTCACTTTGCTATCTAGCCAAATAGAGTACCTAAAAATTACTGCAAGAGGAGAACAAATTAATCTTCAGTTGGATCCAGATAAACTAAGAATAAAAGTCCACCTAGGGATATGAAAAATCACCTAGAAGAAGGAAAGAGGCAATGTATCAAAATCTTTGGTACTTTCCCTTTTCTACGCATATCTATGTATGGTAAGTTCTTGATGACAACTAATTTGTACAATCCAACAAATCCACCATCATCATGTGTGTTTCTTTCTTTTGAGAGCGTTGGAAGAGTTCCCTCCTCAACAAATATAACAAAACACACGTTCTTCTTTGAATACTCACTGATCTAAAAAGGTAATGATTAATCAAAAGTAAGCACATATTTCTATATCCTTACCTACTCTTCGGCTTTCCAAAGATACCATCTGACAAATTAGTAGAATTTTATTAGAGAAAACTGATGTATCCAGGATACATGTTTTAGAAAGTCTTTGATCTTCACGGAGTTATTAAACATTTCTGATATAAGTTTTTTATGCAACTGCCATTTCGAAGAACAGAGAACAACAAATGGGGTTGAAACAACAAGGTCGTTAGAATAGGAATGAAGAGAAAAGGAATCTATCGTCCTTCTAGGTGGTTTAATAACTTTGAAAGGAATCTATTTTGCTACAATGTCATTATTAGTAATTATCTATGATCGAGGCTGCACTAATTCTTGTTACAATGTCGTTATTAGTAATTATCTATGATCGAGGCTGCACTAATTCTTGTTACAATGCCGTTATTAACAATTATCTATTTTGACCAACACAAGTATAACTTATCTTCCCAGTATCTACTTGCTGGAAACTCTCTTCTTAATAATCTCAAACAAAAGTTACACGGGTAATATAATAGAAACCCTTATGCTGCCTACAGGGTTTCTTTGTTGAGCGTTCAGGGACATCACGCACAGTAAAATCTTCTCACATTTCTCTCCAAGGTAACATGCCATGTTTCATTTTAACTGCAAAGAAGAATGGGAAACATGTCTTTTGAATAACATCTAAACTTAGAAATGACTATCGAGACCAAGGATTCTACTATTATCTAGCAACCTTTACATTCAATTCATTACTATGTTCAAGACCTACTCGATTAGCCAATAATTCAACTTTGATCAACTTATAGTCTCTTGGACTCATAGGATGGTGGTGTATTTATACAAGAGGTGGCTCAGTCGTTTCTTGGTGCTGAGATTAAGAAAAAAAAAGTGTTAAATTATGTCTTGATGAGAATCAAGGATAATATAGGTGGGAAAAAGGTAATGTCCTTCGAGATTAGTGGTGATGGTACCTTGCAATACCAATAGAAGTTATGTGTTCCTGATGTAAATAGGTTGCGAGAGAGGATTTTGGCTTAGGTGCGTAAGTCGTATTGTGTTGTTCATCTTTGTTTGACGAAAATGCATCATGACCTTAAGAAGATGTATTGGTGGAACAATATAAAGCAGTATATGGCTAGTTTTATGACGAAGTGCATGGTGTGCCAATAAGTAAAAGTTGAGCACATGAGGCTAGGAGGATCATTTCAAGAGATTGATTTGCCTGTATGGAAGTGATAAGTGATCAATATAGATTTTTTTACCGATCTTCCTCGATCTCGAAATCAATTTAATTCGGTTTGGGTCATCATGGATAGGATGACGAAGTCAACTCACTTTTTGCCAGTGAGGACTAATTTCTCAGCTGAGGATTATACAAGGTTATATCTCCATGAGATTGTGAAGTTGCATAGGGTACCAGTTTCTATCATCTCATATCGTGATACACAATTTTCATCTCACTTTTGGAGTTTGTTTCAAAAAGGTTTAGGGACCAAGATGAGTCTTAGTATTGCTTTTCACCTGCAGTCGGATGGGCAAACAGAAAAGTATATTTATACATTGGAGGATATGCTTCGGTCTTGCGTGATTGACTATAGTGGTAGTTGGGTTGAGCATTTACCTCATATAGACTTTGCCTGTAATAATAGCTACCACTTTAGTATTAGGATGGCTCTGTTTGAAGCTTTATATGGTAAGAGTTGTGGTCCTCCTATTGGGTGGTTCGAGGTTGGTAAGGCAGAGATGTTTGACCTAGATTTGGTTCACCAAGCCGTAGAGAAGGTGAAAGTAATTCAGGATAGACTCAAGGCTGCCCAAAGTCATCAAAAGTCCTATGCGGGATAGACATACATGTTTCAGTTATACAACATTATACCTTGTACTTCCTAACTCTTAACTAACTTGACTTTAAATCATTATGTTATGTCACCGTCTCCTCATACCATAATCAATTCTTGTCACTAACTTTATGAAAAATTATCCCATATTCTAACACACATAAAACCAAATTCTTTCTTTTTATTTTAATTAGGCTAAATCACTAGATTATTAGATCGCACAATCTCTTTGTCACCTATATTCATATAATTCACATTACAATCCACCATGGAGTCATATAAACACAAACGCTCAGCATTGGTTCATACATCAACATATTAACACACAATTAGATCTTTATTGTATTAAATTCATGTTTTATCCATCAAAATTCCATACTCATATGCCTAAGCATGATTTTTTCTGTCAAATCTACATTATGGATACAATTACTAACCACGGAAAACTACTCATAAACCATAACCTACATGGCTCTAAGATGATACAACAAATAAGTTATATCATGGATGATATTCCTTCTTCTTCTTCTTCTTCACATTTTTAGAGTCTAAATCATCTAATAAGCAATAATTAGAATAGTAACTAATAAACAACTCTTCAAACAAATACCTTGAGAATTCAAATCCACTAATTTTAATTTACGGCCTACAAATTTATCTAAGGGTCAATTGATTATCGACCTAGTTATATCAAGCATAACCCAACTCCATTAATGGAGTTTTAAAGTTAAAGTTCCCACCCTTATTGAATTTAAGATCTCCAAATATCAACTTTTACATTTTTGAACCTTAATTTCACACTAGAAAGAGTTAATCCACAAACTAAAATCAATTCTACGTGAAAATACATATGCTCATAGGTTTTCCCACAATTTCATGAACCTAGGATTCTAAACCCAAGAATTTTACCATGTATTCTCCATTCTAGTGATTCTAAAACTTAAATTGATTACTCAATGTTAAAAAAAATGCAAAGATCTTACCTTAATGCAGGATTTCAGCCAAACAAAAAAAATCGCCCCTCTAGGGATGACGTATGAAAGTTTTGAATTTAGGGAAGGAAACCCATCAAGATATTGTTACAAACTGTTGTTGCATCGCTATAGCGATGAGCATGTCTCTATAGAGACATGAACTCGCCATGGCTCCCTCAACTTTTCAGCACGAACAATCTTCAATAAAGCAGTCAAAACTTCTTACTCAAGAAGCATATTAACAAACGGTTGATTGCATTGGAAAGAAGACTTAGAGAAATTTATTTAGGTGGTTATTGAGCCCCCTAAATCTTTATATTCCAAGACAATTAGACATGTGAATTTGAACCTAGTTCAAAGTTAGTCCAAAACTAAATCGGTAAAGACATTTCCATATTAACTTTGTGCTAGGGGTAAAGAATTTATCCCACCACATAAGACGAATGATATTTGTATACCTGTACCACAGACATTTTCAGTAACGACGGACAAATCGGTACTAAAAGTACAATGGTGGTGGGTCGACAACCGGTCCTATCCCATTATTCTTATATGGATGCTTTCTCTTGGATTTTCTCCTTCATTGCGTAGTATGCACGTACCGGTTTAGATTAGATTATGGGAAATTTCTATTAATTATTTTTTGTATTAGTTTTATCTATTAAATGTACTTAATAAGAATTCTATTTGTGATTAAAGGATTTTGCTTCTTTTCAAGATCATTTTATTTAACTTCCACTTTCATTAAATTGTTGGGTCGTAAGGGTTCTATTAATTAGAGTTGAGTCTGGTAGGTGAGAGAACGATCCATGAGTTGGATCGTGACAGGATTTCAAAGATCACTAAATTTTAAAATTCATTGCTTAGCATTGTTGTACCAATTAGGTTATGGGAAATTATTATTAATTCTTTTTCATATTATTTTATCTTTTAAAAGTACTGAATAAGAGTTCGACTTGTGATTAAAGGATTTTTCTTCTTTTAACGATCATTTTATTTAACTTCTGTATTCATTGAATGATTGGATAGTAAGAGTTCTCCAAATTACGGTTGAGTCTAGTAGATGCTTGTACGATTCGTGAGTTGGCTCATGACAGGATTTTAAATATCATTAATTTTTTAAAATTCATGCATAACATAACTATTTAATTAAGGGTTCTATCATGGAATAGCCTTGTTATAATAATTCATTGAATTTCATATAATTTCTTCATTTTCATTGTTGTGAAATAAAGAGAACGATTTGTTTTAACTTTATATTTCATGCGTTTAAAGGTATCTTTTGGAATTATATTTATTTAATAATTATTTAAATGGATAAACAACTTTTTTCCTTCTAAAAATATGTTATTATCTTTTTGTACTGTAGAAAATAATTTGAATCTTCTGGTTATTCTTTGAGATTACACATTTGTTATAAAATAATATTATTTAATCTGCATCATACATAAGTTCATCATTTACAACATGAATTACGACATTAACAATTTAAATATATATATTCATATTCATGAGAATATATTAAAAAAATACAAATTTTTAAACTGTAGATTTCTTTTACGTGTAGAAGTCATTGAAGTAAATGTTTGATAAATTGTTCAATACACATATGTCAACGGAAAAAAATACAATTGAAAATTTTAGAAACTAAAGTATATTAATTCTACATGATGTCCTAAGGTATATATTGGAAGCAACAAATATAGGGATGAGTTTCACTAAACTGCTTATCAATTCTCAAAGTTAGATATATGACGTTACAAAAATGTGATGCATACATTCTCTGCAATGTAGGAAGAAAAGAAAAATAATTGAATGCATACATCTTCACAATTTAAGAATTAAGCACACTTATCTGTAAGGAATATATTTCTACTCATATATTTTATTGGCGGAAATTCTGGCAGAGATTTTAACATTAACCAACTTTGAACACTTGGTGCTCAAACAAAGAAGAGACACAAAATTGATTTTATCATTTGAGAGATTTATATTGTATTAAATTTATTGTACAAAATCCTTTTTATGGGATTTATATTTTCTTAATTGTGTTAGAGACTAAGGTTTTTCTCTACGACTTTCTTTCACTTGTCATAAGTTATAATTAGGTTTTACTAATTTAAAAATGATCTTGAAATGCATTAATTTTTTAAAAATTTTGAATTGAGGAACATTAAATTTTTGATACATTAAGATGTATTAAGACAAAAAATATTTTCATATTGTTATAGTTTACAGTAGAAGATCTTAAACAAATCATGACTACAAAAGAATATGTAAATATTTGAAAGAGGACAAATTTAGAAAATTAAGTGAATACAATCGAAAAAATACTTTATCTCATAAATCAGAATTATTTTACATACGAAGAATACAATATATATCATAAGGAATGACAATTCAAAAATATTTAAAAATTTAGTAAGTACATAATTCTAATTAGGAAAAGTATGTAATGCAATGTTATGCACATATTGACAGTGATACAAAGATATGACAGTGATACAAAGATACAAAGAAGGAAATTCAATTAATATTATGAGTTTGTTCAAATGCATCTAAAAAGGAATAAACAAAATTTTCTTACTTTCTTGTCATTCAAGTGTATTTTATCACTATAAATATACTCTTTGAGTTGAGACCCAACATTACATTTGCATACTTTCTCAAATCTAAGGATTAACCATGAGAAAACCTACTGGCCGCAAAAAAATTAAAATAGATAAGATGAAGAATCAAAACAACATACCAGCGACATTTTCCAAAAGGCGTGATGGCCTTTTTGAGAAGGCGAGTGAGATCTCTACCCTCTGTGGTGTTGAAATTGCAACTATAGTTTTTTCACCATCTAAAACAAGTGTTTACTCTATCGGACACCCTTGTGTCCTTTCGGTGGTAGATAAGTTTTTGAATCCTCCACCTGATACCGATAGTCCACAACCTCTCGCCAAGCCTTATCAAAATAAGGATGTAACCAAAATGGAGAAGCTGATTGAAGCAGAGGAAAAATGTGCTTTAAGGCTTCAGTCAACAAATACAACAGGCTCATATGAAGGGCTAAATTATTTCAACTTCAAGAAATGAGTGACATCCCGGAAGAAAAAATGAAGATGACTGAAAGAGTAGAGATCCAACAAAAGGATACTGGTATTCCATTTTCTTTCAAATCCTATGGATATGCCTTAGCTCCTAGAGAGAACATTTCGTCCACTTCTGATGTTGGACCATCTAGATCTAGTTAAATTTATTTTATGTATTAATTAAATTTTATATTTTAGTTTGTTTATTACGAATAATATGAATAATATATTTCTTTTCTTTAGTGTACGGTAATTTATTGTTTATTATGTATAAAATTAATAATATGCATGTATTTTCTTTAGTGAGCGATAATTTATCATCTCTAAATATTAAAGTTGATATGTGAGTGTTGAATGAAAAAATAGTAAATAAAATTCAATTAATACTCATAAAATCAAGTAAAATAAATTGAAATACAAAAGATCTCATATTAGAATTGGTACGGTAAACTCTAGCATACCCCCCCCCCCCCAATTTGTACTTCTCCCTCTTGAAAATTAGTATTTCTATTATGAATTAAAAAATAAACTCTCAATATACATTCTAATGGTGTATATTAATCAAAATAATAGAAATATATTAATAATATTCAATTCAAGCAAGGATTCCAGGATTATTATATTTTAAAAGTTATGGATCACCTAAGGTATGTAGTGAAGACTTCAATCTTGGAATAACCTTGTTATAATAATTCTTTGAATTTCATATCTTATATTCATTAACATTATTGCAAAATAAAAGGAATGATTTGTTTTAACTCTATATTTCATGTGTTCAAACGTATTTTTTAACATTATATTATTTATTAATTATTTAATGGATAAACTACTTTCTACCTTCTAAAAAATATATATTATTATCTTTGATAATATTTGAACCTTCTGTTAGTTCTATGAGACATTTTTTAGTTTGTATCATACATGAATCCATTGACAACATAAATTATACCAATAACAATTCAAAAATCAATATTTATTATTCATGTGAATATATAACAAATGCACTACTTCAAAGTGAGCATTTCTTTTACGTGTAGAAGTTATTGATGTAAACGTTCGATAAAGTGTTCAAGACATATATCCCAACAAAAAAAAATATATCAATAAAAATTTTAGAAATAAAAATAAATTATTTCTACATGATGTACTAAGATATATACTAATTTACCTCATTTCCCATAGTCACAATCCCACCACATGCAATTTGAGAATTGGATAGAAAAGTCGATTAGTGGGGAAGAAACTTTTTTTTCTTTTCTAATTTTATAAACTTTGAACTCGGCCGAAATTATTGATTCAACTGATGATGGAAATCACTCCTTCATCCTCCATCCCCGATGAATACCACCTAAACCACCTGATAAGACCATTAAGGATGCCACTTTTAAGGACAAACTTCTAGCCAACCAAATCACCTCTGATATAGATATGAATGAAGACTTTAATTCTCCTTTATCTCATAACTTGTTGGAGTTTACAGAAATTGATCATAGCTCCATCATATCTAACGGTATTTGTAAGCAAATTCTGAGTAAAAACAGTGTGTACCTAAATCTGTTACAGCAGGAGTCGTTGAATTTGCTTCTAACATAATTTCTTTAAGTCAATCTTCATCTCTCTAGGAAACGGAGTATTGATTCACAAACTTAAATGCATTTGATGTTTAGTTAATGTTGAAATTGTTCATTGCTTTTGTTTTTCTATTTTTTTTAATTTTCGTTTCTCTGTCTCACTTTTTAAACAAGAAGAATGAATTTTGAAATATAAAGGGAAGTGGAACAGTTTTAGTAACTGTTCCCCCCATAATTCAAATATCCAATTTTCATAATCTAAAGATCAGAAATAGGTCAGTTCGGGTCAGTCCACACGGGTGACCCATGACAAGTAATCCAGCATCTTCCACTTCGCACATGGTGGACAAGATGCGAAGAAGTACAACATCAACAAGCCACCGATTCATACGACATATAGTTCGTGCGACCTGTGAGCATCACGAGCTTTACCTATGATATTTTACAAGCTTTATATAGGAATTCCATCACACGTGAAAAGAATTCTCAACTAACATGAGGATTCTAATATTCACAATACCCCAGACATTATTCACAACTTTAGTAGTTACTTATTTGATCTCTCATCCTCTTTAAAAAGGTGAACTCGAGTTCATGAT
Organism: Capsicum pubescens; assembly: GCA_030864215.1. Classification (NCBI taxonomy): domain Eukaryota; kingdom Viridiplantae; phylum Streptophyta; class Magnoliopsida; order Solanales; family Solanaceae; genus Capsicum; species Capsicum pubescens. The sequence goes on along the minus strand of CM061548.1, from coordinate 380,625,511 downwards.
TAACTTTTATTTACGCAATTACACTTGACTCTTATATGGTTAGTGTAATAGCCGACATGTGTAAACAAGTTAAAATATTCATTTTAATCGTCTTCCCTTTCTACTCGAATCTATATGTTCCAATCAACTTCTTTCTTAGTCATGCACCGCATTGCCGAATCTCTCTTGGCTATTAGTAACATGCTAAAGTAGCAACACAGACTGAAACTTTAAGAAACAGTTAAATGTCTAATGGTATTTCAATAAAAAGTTAAAATAACTTTGAGGGTCTCACACAATGAAAAAATGGGGATACATTCTTCCATTAACCCATTGGTCGCTAAGCACACGTGCTATGATGTTATCACCTTATATTGGTGTGTGTGTCTCATTCTTTTTGTCATTCAACATCGTATAGATCTAGGTCTAGACACCTCTAAATGTCTAACATGAGTTTATTAATTATTCTTAGAGAAACTCGCATCTTGCTTTATAAAATAAATCATTATCGCATGGTGAAACTTTTCTCTTCACGTTCCTCGACATAAGAGGCGATTGCTCGTGTGACAGAGCCAATCTCACGACTTGTTCGACATACTGTATTAATAAAATACATTTTCGTGTGCATATGAGATTGAGGATAAATTCAAGAATCTTATTTGATAATAGTTACAATCAAGTCAATTACAATACATAAACATAATCATATCCTACGTAATCCCAGAGCCATTACATATTTCTCAAACAAGTCTCTAGACATCGCCTTAGTAAAGGGATCAACTATCATTTCTCGTGTAGGAATGTATTGTAAATTTATTTCTCCACTTGATACTATGTCTCTTATAAAGTTATACTTAATAATATATATCATGAGACCCTTATAATTCTTTGCAATGTTCAAATGCTCAAAAAATCTCTTCAACCAAATAGCTTCTTGTATTGTAGATGCACAAACCACAAATTTGGATTCATAGTTAACAGGGCTATGCAAATTTGTTTCTTGCTTTTCCACAAAATTGGACCACCATTTTTCAAGTTTATTTTCTATCATACCGTCACCAGCCCAATCAGCTCTTATGGATAAATTGGATCCACTATAGCATAGTGAATAATCAACAGTACCCTTCAAGTATCGAAAAATTCTCTTTATTGCTTTCCAATGATTTCTTCCAGCATTGGATTAATACCTGCTAACCAGAACTATGACATAACAAATATCTGGACGAGTACACATCATAGCATACATCAAATTCCCAACTGCACAGGAATATGATACTTGAGACATGTGTTGTTTTTTATTTTCAGCCTTTGGAAATATTTCAAGGCTTAAAGATTCACCTCATGCTATAGGAGTATCCATGGATTTGCAACTATTCAGTTGAAAACGTTCCAAAATTTTCATTATGTATGTTTCTTGAGATAGACTCAAATTTTTTTTGTAAGATCTCTTTGGATTTTAACACCTAATATATAGTCTCTTTCACCCATATCTTTCATGTCAAATGACTTTGAAATCAATGACTTAACAATTTTTACATACTCCAAATTATTTCTAGCTAATAAAATATCATCCACGTAAAGAGAAAGAATCACAAATATTTCATTGGAATTTTTCACATAAATGCAATGGTCTTCATCGATCATTGTGAAATCAAATGAAATTACTTCCTTATGAAATCTAAGGTACCACTGCCTTGAAGACAACTTAAGGCTATATATTGATCTGTTTAATTTACAAACCTTCTTTTCTTGGCCTTTAACAACAAAACCTACAGGTTGTTCCATGTAGATTTCCTCATTTAGTTATCCATTGAGAAAAGTAGTCTTTACGCAAATTTGGTGTAATTCTAAGTCTAAACAAGCAACTAAAGACAAAAGCAAGCTAATTGAGGTAAATTTTACAACTGGTGAAAAAGTTTCCTCGTAATCTATTTCAGCTTTTTGAGTAAAACCTTTTGCCACCAATCGTGCTTTGTCTTTTTATTGACCCATCTGATTTGCGTTTAACTTTGAGAATCCATTTGTTCCCAATAGCTTTACGCCTAGAAGAAAGGTCAACTAGATCCCAAACTTTATTAGTTTTCATGGACCCTAATTCTTCTTTCATCACTTTTATTCATTCATCTTTTTTCAGGACTCGATAGAGCCTCATTCACAAAATTAGGTTCATCCAATTCTGTGGGAGATAACAGGAAGACATAATCCTCAATCTCATAAGATCGTTTAGGCATACCATTTCTAGTACTCTTATGTAATTGAAGTTTATATTCCTCAATAGAATTTTGGGATTCACAACTCCCACTTGGACCAAGAATTATTTCTTGTTCAATTGAATTATCAAGCATGTCTGACGACATTATTTGATCATCTGAATTCAGCAGTTCGTAAAGAGGCTTATTTTTCTTTATTTCATACATTTTTGAAAAAATATTTTACAAGAATGTGACATCTCGTGATTCAATTTCAGTAGTACTTCCATCTTCCAATTCACCAATGAACGCATATCCTTTGGAGTGTTCTGAGTATCTTATAAAGATACATTTCTTTTCTATTGGACTTAGTTTTCCAAACTTACCAAAACAATCTTTAAAATATGAAGTACAACCCCAAGGTCGAAGTTCATTAAAGTTTGATTTATTACCAGTCCATAGTTCATAAGGAGTAGAAGATACTGATTTAAAAGTCACTTTGTTTAATATGTAGGACACAGTTAATAATGCATCTCCCCAAAAAGAAATTGGTAAATTTGCCTACGCCATCATGGACCATGTCATATCCAACAATGTTCTATTCCTTCTTTCGGCTACACATTTTTTGAGGTGTATAAGGAGTAGTTAATTGTCTGATAATGCCTTTTTTAATACATAGTTCTTCAAACTATTTTGACAAATATTCACGACCTCTATCGATTCTTATTGCCTTTATACTTTTGTCTGATTGATTCTCAACTTCATTCATATATCTTTTGAAGCATCCAAGTTCATTGGATTTATGAGATATCAAATAGACATAACCAAAGCATGTGAAATCATCAATAAAAGTAATGAAATATGAAGCACTGGTCCTTTCCCTCACATTCATTGGACCACAGATATCATAATGGATTAATTGTAATGGAAATTTGACTCTTTTAGCCTTCCCAAAGAGTTTTCGTGTAATATTTCCAGTAAGATAATTTTCACAAGTTGGCATTTCAATTTTAGAGAAAGAACCTAAATGTCCTTACTTTGCCAATCTATTCATTTGATCTTTCCCTGTGTGACCTAATCTAGCATTCCATGTAAGTATATCAGCATCATTATTACTAGAATAACATGACATTACACAACAGTCAACATAATAGTCATAAGTTGAAGGATTACAATCTAAAATAATAAAACGATCATAACGATGTCCAAAACCATAAAAAAACATTATCTAGTGTAATTCTTACACAATTACGACTAAAAAAACAAATGAAAACCAACATCTAAAAGAACAAAAATAGATACTAAGTTTCGTCGAATTTCTGGAGCATATTGGACATCAAGCAACATTAAAGACCGGCTTCCATGCAAATATACTTTTCAAGTGTCAATCCCTTTGACTTCAAATCCTGCATTATTTCCTACATAGATCTACCTTGAACCAGGTGAAACTCGATGGAACGCCACAAACGCTTCTCGAACTCGACTCACATGGTCGGTGGCTCCTGAGTCTTCTATCCACATAGGATAAGATTTAGTTAATAAAACAGTGTTAGAAACATATGTAGAACTTAGAGTTCCATTTAGAAATGCTACCTTTTTCTGCTCAGGACATTCACAGGAAAAATACCCAAGATTTTGGCAATTGTATCACTTCATCTTGCTCTTTTTTTTTCTTGAAAACCCTTTTTCCTTTATTGGAATTTAGCTTATTTTTTCTTCTCAGAGGGTCTTTTTTCGGTCTCTATACCCTTCCATTCCACTTCTTCTTATTCTTGAATCCTGAAGATTTCTTACCACTTAATTCTGCCATAAAGGCATTAGAAGCATCTTTAGCAGCACTAAGCTACTCATCTTCAAGTTCAACATGACGGGCAATATCAAAAAAAGTTTTGATGCCTTCAAGTGTTCCCAATTATTGGGAAGTGATTGGACCACTTGTTAAACCTGCTACCCATGTTAATGAACGTGACCAACATTTTGAGTTAAGCTATCATATTCGACATCACCCTAAGATGTTGTTTGATGTTCTGATCATGATGCTTCTTGTAAGTGTCAAACTTGATAGTCAGCTGTCTGAGGTGAGTGACAGAAGTACCCCTCATATGTACCTCGCAAGTGTGACCAGATGGTATTGGGAGTAGGAAATTCCTCGTACTCATGTATAAGGTCATCAACTACAGAACTTACAATGATTCCACATGTAATGGAATCAGTCTTTTTCCAAGCCTTATAAGTTTCAAGGTCTTTTCTGTGTTGTACAGTGTTTCCCTCTTCTGGCAGACATATGACATGGTTAATACTTTCAAGAGCATTTTGCTCTTCAAGAACATACCACATTTTACGATTCCAAATATCGTAGTTGTCTCCATTTAGTTTTTCTCCTTTGTTCAAGTCAACAATTATGCTTTTTGATACCATGTCTGTTATTAAAAGACAATCATGCAACTATTTTATCAATTATGCATGCAAGTTACACATTAAAGCAAATTATTTCACATAAAGGTTTCATGTTCAGTGTGCAATCGAAAGGACATTTAAGAATTCGATCATCTTCTACGAACTAAATATTTGACCGAAATTAGAAATTAATTTCTTAGTGTGTATTAGAATGATATCTTTCAATTAAGTCATTTTAAACTCAAACAAATGAATGAAATTCATATAAAACGACATAAATAACTTAATACTTAAATTATATAAAGTTAATAAATAACTTCATGTTATAAGTCAATCTAAAAATAAAAGTCATTCCACAAGTATTCTAGACGACTTATATACACCCAAAAAGGTTTGCTAGGCCAAAATATCATGGTAAACATCAATTAATCTCTCTCCCCAAGAATTACGGAGAGAATATGCTAAAATAGCCAATGCTTTTCAATTCGAGATTTCTAAATAATTTTCTAGTTCTACACGTTTTAATTCAAACAACTGAATAAAACTAGCAACTTTGATATTAGGAGACATCTTAAATGACTTGAACTCTTTCGGTTTCTTCTCTCTTTCCCTTCGTATAGGCTTTTCATTTCGTAACAGATTTTGTGTCGATCTAGGGACACCATTTCATATGATCTCTCGACCTCAAAAACATGCCCTTCGATGACGTGCTCTTCCACTTTGTCTCGTTGCTCGACATCCTGAAATCCCACTTGAAGTGATTCGAGTTTGTCCCCGTTCAGTCATTTCTGAAATAGGAACCAAGACATATTTAGAATGGTTGAACCACTCAATTTAACCTCTTATGTTACATTTTCACCATAGAAGGCAAAATCTATTATAGAAAAAATCATGGACTAATTAAGACAAGAGTTATATCAAGCCTAATTAAATTCTTAAGAGTCATTATTTTTTTATAACTCCTTAAAAAAACTACATTACTATTCATAAAGTAATGTGAGATACACAAAATAGTGGGTCTAGTCCTAATATTTCTCCATTTTTAACTAATAGAATCTAATTCAAAAAATAATAAATGGTACAGGAACTTTCCTCCCACTTTTTCTTTCTCTGTATGTGGACCATAATAAAATAAAATTAAAGAGGACATATTACTCCACCTAACCCTATACAAGAGCAGTAAAAACAATGGAGCATATCTTCTCTTTCATTTTTAAGAAATTAAGTAATTGAGCCTTTTTATTCACCAATTTTTTTTTCTTATAAAAATAATCATGGGTGAAAAAAAAATCATAGATCCATATCAGATACAAAAAAAAAATCAGAGGTGAATAAAAAAAAATCATAGATCCATATCACATACAAACAAAAAAAGAGAAACTTCAGATTTTCAATCTGAATTTGTGGCGCAAAGATGTACGTCTGATTTCCAGTCAGAAAATTACGCATTTGATTCTTGTTGCATTCAAAAAACCCAATCAATATCCGGTAAAAAAAGTGACCGGTGAGTTCTTGCCAGATGTGTTTCACCTTTTTTGTAAAGAAATTATCATGCAAACATGGCAATTAACCTGGCTCTAATGCCATTGTTAGCAAATTCTGAGTAAAAACAGCGTGTACCTTAATTTGTTGCAGCGGAAGTCGTTGAATTTTCTTCTGAAACAATTGTCCCAAGTCAATATTCGTCTCTCTAGGAAACGAAGTATTGATTCACAAACTTAAATGCCTTTGGTGTTTAGTTGATATTGAAATGATTCACTGTTTTTTATTCTCTATTTTTTTTATTTTCGTTTCTCTGTCTCACTTTTTAAACAAAAAGAATGAATTTTTAAATATAAAGGGAAGTGGAACAATTTTTGTAACTGTTCCCCCCATAATTCAAATATCCAATTTTATCTCTTTTATCAGATAATCTAAAAATTAGAAATGGGTCGGGTCAGGTCATTCCACATAGGCGACCCATGACCCGTAATCCAACAGTATTAAGTTTGTCTTCCTTTCCCAAGAAGAAAATCAAAGATTTTACGCCCCTTGGAAATTCTCCTTCATCATTAAGCTCATTGTACATGCATAACCCATCAACTTCTATGCTCTAAGTTAAATTAACTCTTGAAAAATTATGAATTATGTTCCACTTATTGATTTTGATTGTGATTACTACATATTTAAATTCTCTTCTTCAGACGATATCAATTTACCTCTCAACAATGGTCCATGATTAATTTATGGACACTACTTGGCCATCCAAAAATGGGTGGCAAATTTCAACCCTAAAAAGACAATATTAACATCATCTGCTATTTGGGTATGCCTATCACAACTCCCAATAAAGTACTATGACAGTCTTCTACTTTAAAAAGTACGCAACTCTATAGGTAAATTTCTAAAAATTTATGCATGTACCAGCGCTATTCTTCATGTGAGATAAGGTTATGTGTCCAAATGAATTTAAATAATCCAATTCCAACATGAATACAAATTGGTAACCACATGCAACATGCTCTACGAAGCAGAGGATTTCCTTTGAAAATGTTGTGGATATTTGGGTCATGACCAGGAAAGTTTCTCTACATGAAACATGCTCTACGAAACAGAGGGAAAGTTGCTCTACATAAAACATGCTCTACAAAGCAAAGAGAAAGTTACCAGAGGAAAATCAGCAGGAGAGTAAATGTGCAGATATTTCTACTCAAGAACCAAGTTCACATGCTCCCACTACACATGATGGAGATTGGCAAACAATTCTTTTTCCCAAGAAAACAAAAGCGACGCCAAGTAAAAATAAAAAAGTAATGATAATTGAAAAGGCTCCTCTCATTAATTCTCTGTCTTTTTAAAAAAATGCTACTTTGGCATTTAGCAAGACCTTTAATGAAATTAACTCTTCTACTTCTCAACATAGTATGGACACTAGTCCCTTTACAGTTACTAACAAAAAAACTGATAAGTACTCTCTTGAATCTTTAATGTCCAAAAGTACAGTTGATTCTCTCTTCACGTTTGCTGACACTCAATTTTGGCTCTCCATACTTAAAATTAACGTATTTAGACTCTCTGACCGTTAAATGACACAAAATGTAATTTTTAACATAATATTTCCAATAGTTAATAAATTATTGATAATCATCATTTTTTAGGATTTTTACTCATTTATTGTTATATTTTAATTTTACATAATTTATTGATAATTATCTTTAATTTCATTCATTTTAGAATTTTTATCAGTTTATTATTATTTTAATATTTTTACACAATCATCTGCATGCGTACACAACATAGAAATGGAATTTTTTACCGCAAAGTATAATTTTAATTATTTATAGAATAATATATTTTATCAAGGAAATTATATTTTTTATTTGTTGTTGATATTTTTTTCTGTAATTATACATTGACATTCATATTTTGTATATTATTTAACACGACCAGCGTATATGAGTCGGTTTAATTATTTAAATACATAGATCAACAAATCAGTCAAGTCAAGGTCCTGTCACTTGACTTGGTTTCACCTACTTATCCATAATATAAGGGATTTAATGAAAAAGTTGTAGATTTGATGAATGATCCCTTTTCTTTGTTTTTTCCTTTTTTAAACACATAGCAACAATACACACAACAAACAATTCACCACACCCACACTTCATCAAATTTTTAATTTCCTCTCTATTAAAAAAACACACTAAAAAATACACACACATGCGCCTCTTTCCCTCTCCACCTTCACTGCCATCACTGTCGGAGCTTTGGCGAACGAGCTCCAGCCACCACAATCATGGAACCAACAACAACACCACCCCCACGCTACAAACTTTCCCTCTCCATCTTGCCATAAGCTCATTGGAGCAGATCACCGGCGAGCATCAAGTTTCCAGCCACCAATCACAGCCCACACTTCTATCGATGAAACTATTCCACTGATGACGCCCACCAGCCACTGGAAAACCACCAGATCCACTCTTTTTCCTCTTTTCTCCTCGCTGATCTACATTTTCTCCATGAATGAAGAGCTTGGTTCCATAAAAAGGAATCAGATTCTACTGAGTTTTTTATAGATCCGGCGTTGCTCCGGTGTCACACCATTGAAGAAATACCGGTGGTTCTTCCCCTCTTTACCTTTATATTTATGTTCTGTTTTATTGCTTAATTTTAGATTTGGCCGAAATCATGGCCACGTTACTAAAAAACTCAAATTTTGGTGTATCTCCATTAACTCCGGTGACCTCTCGACTCCTTAATATCTTTTTCATATATGTTTGAACATAGTTTAGTCCTCCTATGTGTTTTCTAACAATTTTCTAGACTGTTTTAATTCTGATGATTTGGTACTCCTTTTCTATTAATCTTTTTGGGAGGCATGTTTTGTAAATGGAAGGATAAAATGGATTAGAATGAGAGTTTAACTTGAGCTCACACTCACTCGCATAACATAAATACTTAAATAAGGAAAACTTTTCAAAAATACCTTGTAGCCTCTTGCCCATAAGTGTGGCGTGCTACACACCCATGCACAAGACTCTACTTGCTGCATCTTTCAGATTTCCTAGGATGCTGTCAAACCTTAGGCTCTGATACTAAGTTTGTAATGCCCCGAGAGTACACCCTGGGTGCCACACAGTGCTTACAGTCTTGAGGGACCACAATATAACCAATGAGTTGGTACCTGCTGGAAGCACTGAATAAGTGAATCATAAATACGGAAGAACAATTGATATGCCACAAGGTTTTAATAAGTTAAACAAATACTGAATTATGAATCTGAAGAAATAACTATCTGAGTCTGAACAAATACGGAAATCTGAGATAAACTGAATCACTAGCTGTCATGTCAACTGAAGTCAGAATACTGAATAACTGACTGTATTGTCTAAAAGCCTCTAAACTGAATAACTGTGAGTTCATGGGACAAGCCCCAGCTAAATCCAACTAACTACTATACTGATAGCATGAAATAAAATAATTTGTCCTTTAAATATGAGGACACACCACTGCTACTACTGAGAGTCTGAGAAGTTAAGCGCTATTCGGGAACTGGGCGTCAGAACCTATGATATAATACATGATAGCACAAAAGAAAGGTATGTGATTAGTACTTTGAATGTACTAGTATGATAAATAAGGTAGGATGGCATGCATGGTTTCATGAAAAGGAATAATAATTGTCTTAATATACATGTAAAACATGGAATACTAAATAGAGAGCATGAAATCTGTAGATACTAAAAATATGTGAAATCTGTAAATTTTGTGTATGTATGAAAGTTTGAAAATAATGAAGGTACGTGAAATTTGTAGATACTAGAGATGCATGACCAAGCATATAACATGAACTGCATAGAAGTATGTAAACTGAAATACTAAAATAACTGATATCTGTATGGCTTGGTCAAACAACAATTAGACTGAACTACTGATCTGATTATTGGACTGAGACTGTGGGAGTTATTATCTAACCGACATTTCCTAATCTAAGCTAATTGGTGTCCAACCTATAACCCAAGTTTGAAGGGTGTCAATACCGTGCCACGGGTACTAACACTGGCTGTGTGGATCCACTAAATTAATGTACTATCCCAAAGGACTAAGGGTGTCAAGTTTGAATTTACGGGTGACCCATACGAGATAGTCAAGCCTACACTGACAGGTGACTTCTCATACCCTATGCTGGCTACGTAACTGTGGAGTTTTGGGACTTCTACTAGCGACTCTTCCTATCCACCGGGGAAGCTGCTATCCCTACACTTGCTCGTTGCTAAGTCCTACTCCCAACTAAATGACACTGAGTCACTCACTATTCTAAGTTTAACTGACTACCCTAGTAATGCTCATAATATCTATTCTGACGTTATTCTGAAGATACTAAGAAGACACTAAATAAGCAGCTATGGTTTTTGGGGATTCAATACCCCCAGGACTCAAAAGTAATAATAGTGACATGATACTTAAACTTAGAGGACATAACATAAAGGCTTTTATCAAACATGTATTCTTTTAGGCATTTTATCAAACACTTGTAGTTCATAGTTTGGTCAAATCATAGGAATATTAAGGAACTTGTAGTAATAGCATGAATTCAGCATGAATATTCCTAAATAATGATTAATTCAATGAATGATAACATTAAAATATGGAGAATTGAATAACAACAATAATTTCATCTATACATGGTGTAAAATCATAGTTCATGGAGATTAATGGGGGAAATCATAATATAAAATCAAAATAACTTGAAAAGATCACAAGTTTGAAATTTAAATCAGATACTTGGACTCCATGAGTGAAAGAAACCCATGGAAGAATATTTAACATACCTTAGTTAATGAATTTGAGAGGATTGATGGTGAGTTCTTGAGATTTGGCCTTGAATTTGAGAGCTAGGCTTTTTGTGTTCTTGAAGAGAATGGATCCCCTTTTGAGTAATTTGATAATAACGGGTATATGATGATGCCCTATTTGGTTTTAATTTCCTGTTTAGGATGGTTTTAGGGAAAAGGAAAATGACCAAACAGACCCTTGGGTATTAAAACGTAGAACTGGAAAATCAAAAATACCAATTTATGGCCCTAGCGCGATGCTCCAAGATCATGGAGCATCACTAGAAATTGACAACTGGGACCTAGAATCTTGGTACAATACGGAGCTATTGTGGTAAGCCTTTGGAATGCCATTTTAACCACCTTCATGATGCGCCATTATCGTGGAGGCTCACTGGAAATTACCTAATTGACAATTGTGATTTAGACTGGCTCCACGATGCGCTAGTGACCAAAATGACGGTGTTTAACGAATGAAACTTAAAATCACCATAACTTCTTCCCTGGTTATTGGATTTGGGTGAATTTTATATCGTTGGAAAGATAATTAAATTTTATACACAATTAAAGGCTCTAAACTGATAAATAATGGGTATTTCGAAAATATTATATATGAATGCTTATGTAATAGGACTTATTTCATGCTAGGAAAATATGGGGTATTACAATATCTGTCCCTTGGGATCATTCATCCTTGAATGTGATTTGTTAAGCTGAGGAAAACTGATGGACTGAGCTTACACACTGAATATGCATATCTGATGCATGTAATGCAAGACTGAACTGATTTGTAAATACACGACTGACATCAACATGATGTACAACTGAAACTGAGCATGATAGAGAGAAACCTAAAGAAGATTAGTACTTTAAACTGAATCTGAATTTGTGAAGAAAAGATTAGGTTACTTGGTCAGCATATCTGCTTCTGCTTCCCAAGTGGCTCCGTCAATGGACTGTTTTCGCCAAAGAACTTTGACTAGTGGATCTTCTTTGTTCCTTAGTCTACGAACTTGATGATCAAGAATTTCAACTGGAACTTCCTAATAGAAAAGACTATTCTGAACATCTACACTTTCTAGGGGAACAACTACAGCTACATCACCAATACACTTCTTCAACAATGAGACGTGGAACACTGGGTGTACTGAAGTTAGATATGAAGGCAACTCAAGATCGTAAGCTACCATTTCTAAACGACTAAGAATTCTAAAAGGACCGACATAACGGGGACATAGTTTTCCTTAATTTCTGAACCTCTTTACCCCCTTCATGGGAGATATTTTCAAGTACATAAACTTACCGATCTCAAACTCGATATCCTTTCGCCTCATATCTGCAAACAATTTTTGTCAGCTCTGGGTTGCTCTAATCTTTTCTCTGATCAACTGAACCTTTCCTATGGAATCAAACACCAAGTCAGGCCCTACTACTGCGGCCTCACCTACTTCAAACCAACTAACTGGAGATCTACATCTCCCACCATAAAGAGCCTCAAACGGAGCCATCTGGATACTAGAATAATAGCTATTATTAAATGCAAATTTTATCAAAGGCAAGTGGTCATCCCAACTACCTTTAAAATAAACTACGTATGATTTCAACATATCTTCAAGAGTCTGAATGGTCCTTACTGCTTGACCATCTATCTGAGGGTGGAAGGCTATACTGAGATGGACTTTGGTACCAAGACCTTTTTGGAATGCTTTCTAGAAGTGATAGGTAAACTGGGTACCTATATCAGATATGATAGATAAGGGAACACCGTACAACCTAACTAACTCTCTGAGATAGAGTTTGGCATAGTCCTCGGTTGAATAAGAGGTATGCACTAGCAAAAAATAAGCTGATTTAGTCATCCTATCTAAGATAACCCAAATAGAATCATGATGATGACGAGTACGAGGAAGACCCATCACAAAGTGCATGTTCACTTCTTCCTATTTCCACGTGGGAATACTGAACTCCTGTATGGACCCACTAGGCTTATGGTGCTCAATCTTAACTTGCTGGCACGTAGAGCACTTACGTACGAACTCTGTGATGTCCCTCTTTATCCCACTCCACCTATAGATCTCCCACAAATAGCAGTACATCTTATTGGCCCCTGGATGAATAGAGTAACGCGTGCCATGCACTTCTGCAAGAATTTATTGCCTCAAGTCATCTACACCAGTCACACATAGCTGACCCTGACAACGCATCACACTATCTGCCCCTTGGGAGAAAACCTCCATCTTATGATCTTTAACTAATTTTTTCAACGTAACTAGACTGGGATCTCTTTTCTGCTCATCTACACTTCGGAAACTAGGGAATATTCTGAGCTACTCTGCACCCATACATTACCTTATGCTGAATCGACTAAGTGGATACCTAGTAGGGCAAGCTGATGAACTTCCTAATCTAATTTCTTCTTACCATCCTCAACATGAGCAACACTACCCATAGACAATCTACTCACAGAATCTTCCACTATATTCGCCTTGCCCAGATGATATAAAACACTCATGTCATAATATTTCAATAACTTTAACCACCTCATCTGATGCAAATTCAAGTCTTTCCAAGAGAACACATACTGCAAGATTTTATGATCTATGAAAACATCAACATACACCCCATACAAGTAATACCTCCAAATCTTTAAGGCAAACACTACAGCTGCTAGCGGAAGATCTTGAGTAGGTTAATTCTTCACATGGGGCTTAAGATGCCTAGAGGCATAGGCTATGACCTTTCCTCTCTGCATAAAGAAATAACCCAAACCTACTCTAGATGCATCATGTACATTAAAAACCCATCTGAACCATCTGGCAAGGTAAGAACTGAGGATGAGGTGAGTCAAGTCTTCAACTCCTGAAAACTCTTCTCACAGGAATCTTACCACTAAAACTTTACAACTTTACTTCCTTTCGAGTCAATCTATACATGGGGGATACATTAGACGAAAAAACTTCAACAAACCGATGGTAATAAACAACCGAAATGAAGAAACTCCTAATATCTGATGGAGAATGGGTCTAGGCCAGTTCCTCACCGCCTTGATCTTTTGAGGATCAACTCTAATGCCATCACTAGAATTAATATGGCTAAGTAAATCTACTGATCTTATCCAGATATCACACTTACAGAATTTAGCATAAAACTGGTGAGCTCTAAGAGTCTGTACCACTATTTTGAGATGGTTTGCATGATCATTTTTGCTATGAGAATAAATAGGAATGTCATCAATGAAGACTATGATAAACATGTCTAATTACTTCTTGAACTCTCAGTTCATCAAGTACATGAAGGATGCTGGGGCATTCGTGAGACCAAAGGACATGACTAGACATTCAAAGTGACCATACTGAGTTTAAAAAGCCATTTTTGGAATGCCACATTCCCAGACCCTGAGATGATGATAGCCTGATCGGAAGTCTATCCTGGAAAAGTAACTAACACCTTAAAGTTGGTCAAACAAGTCATCGATTCTAGGAAGTGGATATTTATTCTTGACTGTCACTTTGTTCAACTGACGGTAGTCTATGCATATTCATAGAGAACCGTCTTTATTACGCATGAATAGACCTTGTGCGCCCCATGGAGAGACATAGGTTCTGATCAATCCCTTATCTACGAGATCCTTCAACTGTTATTTCAATTGTCTAAGATCAGGTAGAGCCATTCTGTATGGCGGAATAGATATTGGCTGAGTATCTAGAAGAAGGTTTCTTTCGAAGTTGATTTTCCTTTCGAGACGAACTCTAGGAAGATCTTTAGGATACAAATCTAGAAATTCCCTAACTACTAAAACTGAATCAAGATTTTGAGTTTCTGAGCTAGAGTCTTTGACTCGCACAAGATAATAAATACACCCCTTGTATATCATCTTTCTCGCTCTAAGGTATGAAATCATCCGACCCTTAAGCGTTGTAGTACTACCCCTCCATTTAAGGACTGGTTCATTTGGGAACTGAAAATGAATTATTCTGTTTCAACAATCAATTGAGGCATTGCATGAGTGGAGCCAATCCATTCCGAGAATGACATCAAAATCCATTATTTATAACTCTACGAGATCAACTGAGGTAACTTTATGAGATATTGTGACAGGATAGTTTCTGTATACCTACCTGGCTATAATAGAAACACCAATTGGGGTAAACACTGAAAAGGTCTTTGCTAGAGTTTCAGGGCTTACTCTAAAATTAACGGCTATATATGAAGTTACAAAACAAAAAGAAGCTTCAGGGTCCAGTAAAGCATAAACATGTAAGTGAAAGACCTTTAACATACCAGTAACTGTATCAGGAGAATTTTCCTGATCTTGGTGGGACTGAAGAGCATATAATCTATTCGAACACTGACCACCAGTATCATTGGACAGCACCCTACAAAGTTGGGTGATCAGATGAAACTGATGACTTATTGGACTGGCCCTGTTGGCGCAACTCCCTACCTTTCTGAGAAACTACCCAAAACTCTTGAATCTGATGGCCTGGCTTGCCACACTCAAAGAACACATCACTACCATATCTACACTCTCTCTGATGGTTTCTGCTAAATTTCTGACATAGAGGGTTCGTACGGGCACTGTTTACACTGCCTTGGTACTTAGAGCCTGTTGCTTTATCCTTATTATCATTTTTGAATTAAGGTACTGGGGAACTAGATGAAGAGGGTGCTAGGGCTGGATACCTTTGACGAAACTAAGGATGGTTACCACCTTTTAACCTTGGCTGGCTGAAATTAAATCTACTCGTCCGAGCTCTCTTGCTTCCTTTCTCACTCTCCTTAATCTTCTGCTCCTCAATTTGTTGAGCATGGACCATCAACCTAGACAATTCCATCTTCCTAATCAGTATTGCAGTCCAACACTCTCTGACCATACTATCAGATATGCCAGACATAAACTTACTCATCTTAGACATGCTGTCTGCTACCACATGAGGAGAATATCTAGCTAACTGAGTAAAATTGAGGGAATACTCCTTCATGCTCATGCTTCCCTACCTAAAGTTAATAAATTCTAACACTTTGTCCTCCCTCAACTCCAATGGGATGAATTTGTCTAAGAAAGCCGTAGAAAACTCATCCTATTCTACAGGCCCTACATCAATACCCCTATCTACCTTCCACTACTGAAACCAAGTATGGGAAACATCCTGCTACTGATATGTAGACAACTCAGCACTCTCACTGGATGTCACCCCCATAGCATTCGTTACCTTTTGAACCATATCTAAGAATTCCTATGGACCCTCTTCAGACTTGGATCCCATGAAGGAAGGAGGATTCATTCGGGTGAAGTCCTGAATTTTAGTTGCAGCAGTATTGGCCACTAGGTTGGCCTAAACATCCACTGGCCGTTCATTCTGTTCTACTACCAAATTTGTTAGAGTGGTGAATGCAACCGTAAATTCTGCGTTAGAGAAATGCTCGTCCGGAGGGTCTTCCTGGACAGGCGGAGGTGCTGGCTAGTTTCCTTTTCCTCGTCTATTATTCTGTTTGGGAGGCATGTTCTGTAAACGAATGGATGAAGTGGATTAGACTAAGAGTTTTACTTTATCTCACGCTTACTTGCATTACGTGAATATTGAAAGAAGGAAAACTTTTACTAAATGCCTTGTAGCCTTTTACTCATAAGTGTGGCGCGCTATACACCCATGCATAAGACTCTACTTGACGTGACTTTTAGACTTCCTAGGATACTTTAAAACCATAGGATTTGATACCAAGTTTGTAACGCCCCGAGAGTACACCCTAGTCATCACACGGTGCTTATAGTCCCGAAGGACCATAAGATAACCCATGAGATGGTACCTACTGGGAATACTGAATAACTCAATCATAAACATGGAAGAACAACTGATATGACATAAGGTTTTGATAACTGAAACAAATACTAAATTATGAATATGAAGAAATAACTATCTGAGTTTGAACAAATACAGAAATCTAAGAGAATCTGAATAACTAACTGTCATGTCAACTTAAGTCTGAATACTAAATAACTGACTATATTATGTGAAAGCCTCTAAACTGAATAACTATTAGTTTATGGGACAGGACTCAACTAACTCCAACTAACTATTAGACTAAAAGCATGAAATAAAATAATCTATCATTAAAATATAAGGACTCACCACTGCTACTGCTGAGAGTCTGATAATTCTAAGTGCAATCTAGGAACTGGGCATTAGAACCTATGATATAATACGTCATAGCAAAAAAAAGGTTTGTGATCCATAATTTGAATATACTGGTATGCTAAATGAGGTAGGCTGGCATGCATGGTTTCATGAACAGGAATAATAATTATTTGAATATACATGTAAAACATGGAATACTAAATAGAGAGCTTGAAATTTGTAGATACTGAATATATGTGAAATCTATAAATACTATGTATGCCTGGAAGTTTGTAAATACTGAAGTTACATAAAATTGGTAGATACTGGAGATGCATGACCAAGCATATAACATGAACTGAATAGAAATCTGTAAACTGAAATACTGAAATAACTGATATCTATTTTCCTTGGTCAAACAATAATGAGACTAAACAATTGATCTGATTATTAGACTAAGACTGTAGGAGCTATCATCTAACCGACAATCCCTAATCTGAGATAATTGGGGTCCAACCTATAACCCTAGTTGGAAGGGTGTCAATACCATGCCATGAGTACTAATGCTTGCTGTGTGGATCCACTACACTGATGTACTATCTCGAAGGAATAAGGGTGTCAAGCCTAAACTGATGGGTGATGCTTGAGAGATAGTCAAGCCTACATTGACGGGTGTCTTCTCATATCCTATGATGGAAACATAGTTCTAGAATTTAGGGACTGCTTCTAGAGACTCTGCCTTTCTATTGGGGAAGCCTCCATCCCTACACTCGCTCGGTTCTAAGTCCTACTCCTAACTGAATGACACTGAGTTACTGACTATTCTGAGTTTAATTGACTGACCTAGCAATGCGCATAATATGTATTCTGAAGTTATTCTGAAGATACTGAGACGAGGCTAAATAAGCATCTATGGTTTCTGGGTATTCAATACCCCTAGGACTCACAAGCAACAATAGTAACATGATACTTGAACTTAAGAGGACATGGCATGAAGGCTTTTATCAAACTTGTATTCTTGTAGTGATTTTATCAAACACTTGTAGTTCATAGTTTGGTCAAATAATAGGAATGTTAGGTAACTTGTAGTAATAACATGAATTCAACATGAATAGTATTAAATCATGATTAATTCAATGAATGATAACATTAAAACATGAAGAATTGAATAACAACAATAATTTCATCTATACATGGTGTAAAATCATAGTTCATGGATATTCATGGGTGAAATCATCATTTAAAATTAAATTAATTTGAAAAGATCACAAGTTTGAAATTTAAATCGGATACTTGGACTCCATGGGTGAAAGGAACCCATGGATGAACACTTAACATTCCTGGGTTAATGAATTTGAGAGGATTGATGGTAAGTTCTTGAGATTTGACCTTGAATTTGAGAGCTAGGATTTTTGTGTTCTTGAAAAGAATGGATCCCCTTTTGATTAATTTGAGAATAATTGACATATGATGCCCTATTAGTCTTTAATTTTGTGTTAAGGACGAGTTTAGGGCTTAGGAATGTGTCCAAACAGCCCCATGGAAATTAAAATGTTGAACTGGAAAACTAAAAATCCCGATTTTAGGCCCTGGCGCGATGCGCCAGGATCATGCAGCTACACTAAAAATTGACGGTTGGGACCTGGAAGCTTGGCATAATGCGGAGCTATGGAGAAAAGCCTTTGGAATGCCATTTTGGATACCTTCGCGACGCGCCATTATCACAGAGGCTCACTAGAAATTTCCAAATATGAAATGGGACATCACTGCAATGCAGTTGAATTGTGGAGTCTCACTAGATTTTGAAAATTGTGATTTAGACTGGCTACGCGATGCGCTAGTGACCAAAATGACAGTGTTTAATGAATGAAACTTAAAATTTCCATAACTTCGTACTCGGTTATTGGATTTAGGCGAATTTTATATCGTTGGAAAGTTAATTGAATTTCCTATGCAATGACAGGCTCTAAACTGATAAATAATGGGTATTTCAAAAAAAAAATTATATGAATGCTCATGTATTAGGACTTAATTCATTCTAGGGAAATAGGGATATTACACAGCAAAGGAGCTTAATTGGTCATTCTGTCTACAATCACCTAAATATTTTCATATTAGTTTCAGGATCTTGAAAGTCCTATAATGAAGTCCATGTTGATCATCTCCCATTTCCATAAAGTCAAAGCTATATCCTATGAAGTTTCACCAGGCCTCAAATGCTCCACCTTAACTTATTAGCGTTTCAAACACTTAGACACAAAGTTAGAAACATATTTTTTCATGTTATTCCACCAGTAAAACTCTTTGAGATCATGATACATTTTAGTGAAGACAGGGTGAACAACATACCTGGAAGTATGAGTTTTTTCAATAATCCTTTCTCTCAATCCATTCACATCCGGCACACATAACCTACCTTGATAACTCATAATACCATCACAATAAATGTCAAATGCTATGACCTTTTGTTGACTAATATTTTCCTTAATATGCATTAAAATGGGGTCTCTGGTCTGCTTTTCCTTAACCTCAGAAAATAGGGATAATTTAGCTACCTCTTGTATAAACACCCTTCCATCTTCAAAGTCTAAAAGTCAAACACCCAAATTAGCAAGCCGATGGATATCCTTCACCGTATTCCTCTTTCCTTCTTCCACATGAGAAAGACTGTGCATGGAAAACCTACTAAGGTCATCAACCACCACATTGGCCTTACACAAATGATAATGTAGGCTCATGTATTAATACTTCAACAATTCCAACCACAGCCTCTACATGAGATTTATATCCTTTTAAGTGGACACATACTACAAACTCTTGTGATTAGTAAAGATGTAAACATGCACTCCATAAAGATAGTGATGCCAGATTTTGAGTTTAAACACAACTGCCGCTAACTCTAAATCATAGGTGGGATAGTTCTTCTAATTCACCTTTAATTGTCTAGAAACATAAACTAGCACCTTACTATGTTGTATAAGTACTCACGTAATTCCTTCCTGGGATGCATGACAGTACACAACAAAACCCTTCATACCCTTTGGGAGGGTCAAAACAGATGCAGTAGTCAACTTGTTCTTCAGTTTTTCAAAACTACTCTCACAAGAGTAAGACCACAAAAATTTCACTTTCTTCTGAGTCTATAACGCCTCATAGAAATCTCAACTTAATACCACACTTAGTAGCATGCTTAAAAGATAACTACTTGAAATTTTTCCAAGTGTTAAAAAAAACTTAGTCATATTTTAAGTTTTTAAACTTTGATGATTTTATTTTCGGCCTTTCCAGCCATAGAATATCAATTTTTAAGTTGATTCATGATCAGGAGTGTCAAATGTACATCTCGGCTAAGTTTTGAAATTTTTGGATAAGCGTAAGGACACCATTAGAAGTCCAAAATAGTAGCTACCCATATCTTGCGGTGTATGCTCCAGTTCATACTTGAGGGAGCCTGCAATAGATCATGTGGTGCATTCTCCAATTCGGTGCTCCAAAGCATGCGACGCACGCTTCCTTATTTTCCATCTTCTTATTCTGCATATTTGAGGGTAATAGGGTCATTTACCTCACCCAAAAACTATCCAAAATATAAGATTAAATCCATCAAAGAGAAATTGTTACATTATTAGTCTCTTTTCATCTTTAAGAAAAAACTAGAGACACAAAGATTAAGAATCAAGCTTTTAAGTCAAGGTTTCAAAGATAAAAATCAAGATTCGAGTTCTATCCTTCAAACTAAGTAATCTAAGGTATGTGGGACAATTGCTAAACTCCATGTGAATGGATTTTATTGTTTTATAAAGTATAATTATTTACAATAATATTATGAATTTAGGGTTTTTGACCATTATTTCGAAAAGTATGTCATATAGATCATTTTGATGAAAGTGTGTTCATTGTGTTGAATATTTTAGTGTAAATAGAATTATAACCCTCATGTATATGTATTTATAATTTGGAAGGTTTAATTGAGAGTATGAATAATGAATTCCCTATCTTGTTACGAATTATGGGTTCTATTTACTTTGTGAATGGTTTTGAATGCATGAAACTAAAGTTTGAAATTAAGTTTCCTAACATCATGGTATTGACATGTTTTATGAGATGGTAAGGGGGGGGGGGTTTCTTACCATAACTATCTTCATTGTTTTTAAAACAAAAATTGCATGCTAATGAATAATTGACATGGCCACCACATGTTTGAGTATTGGGGAAATTGAGAATTTGCATAAAGAATCCATGAAGTTTCAAAATGATGACTCTCTTGTGATGTTATAATCCTTTGGTGGTCATTTACATGTTTTGAATGAGATGGTCTATGAAATTGATAGGATATGAATGTTTTGCAAGTCTGTATGATGATACCTGGTGATGATATGCCCCTATGGTTTTTTAAGCATCGAATGATTTTATATATGAAGAACATTGTTTAAAGAAATAAAAATTAGGACTAAAGAGAGGTAGATGGTTACCCTAAAAAGGCGTTTGAGTGTAACGGCTCATCGCTGGAAACCGAGTTTGCCGATTCGGGTGATATGATTGGCTAATGCCAATGTATACTTATACTTGAGACATAGGTATAGTAGAATAGTTATTAGGACTCCAATCTTTGTGGCACACTTGGATTGGGGGATTGGCCGCTGAGTCTAGAGCGGATTCTATATAGCATGTGGGATTGCAGAAATATAGGGAGTACCATCTATCTCAGGTTTAAGATAAAGTGTGAGTCTTGATTTCAAGAAAGCATTCAAAAATTTCTAAATTATGCCCATGTGTTTTACTGATTTTTTGTGTAATGTTATATAAAATGCCCTCATCTATGTTATGAAATAAAAATGTTATTTTTGGATTGTTTCACATACCAGTATAATTGTATAGACCCCCTATATTTTAGGATTTGAGCTTCCCTTATTTCAAAAGGCCTAATTATAAGTTATTGTTATTTTATTTGATTTATGGTTTGACTGGGGGCCTTGTCTTAGTTTTTAGACATATGTTGGTTCTCATATTGTTAGAGATTTCGTAGAAAGGTGTCATATGTTTTGAATGTTAAGAATTTCCTTCAAATTGTTCAAGTGATTTATGAGACTAACCATGAACTTGTAAACTGAGGTATTTAACATTAAATAATACCGGTGGCTTCGTGATAAAAATGATAATCTGAGTATGGGGATAAAATCATGGTTTTGACTGACTTTTTACTTCAAAATCTGAAATCAGATAATTCACATACGTATCGGGTGTTCATAACCCCTCAGCATTGAATGATTCATAAAATATAATATGAAGCTTGAAATACCGTAATATGTAATCATGGTTCAAAGATCCAAAACCTATATATTTTATCAAACATATAAAAATCATGAACTCAAACATGAGAATGTCTAAAAGCATGAGGAAACAACATGACTTCATGGGTAAATTCATAGTTTGGGGATTTATCCTGAGACCAATTGAATGTGACATGGAAAATTAAAACTTGAAGCATTGGATAACATAACTTATCCATGAAATCATACTTGGACATGAATTGAGTTCATATCGCTAAGGAAAAGCATAAAATAAACTCATCTTGAACATATGCATCTTCATAATAAAAGAAATCTCATCTTTTTAATCAAAGAATAGTTTTTGGGGTCCATGGGTGAAAGGGATCCATGAATAAACTCCCACATACTTTAATTAGATGAATTCTTGAAGAAATCTTGAAATTGAAGAATGAATCCTGTAGACATGTGATTTTTGACCCTCCTCGAATTTTAACCGATTTTTTGGCATTAAATATTTATATTTTTTTCGATATTTATAAAAATATTATTTTATTTTTTTAATAAATTTTAGAGGAAAATAAACAAATAAATAAAGTTACATTTTTTGGGATATTTTTTTTTATTTTATTTTTAGTTTTTTTTTCTATAATACGAAAATTCAAAAAATATATTTTTTTCTTTAATTTTAATAAACAAGCTAGTGGTCTTATTACTCACTTACTTATAGTATTTTATTTTTTATAAACTTTTATTGTATTTTTTAAATAAGAACTAATTAGTTAATATTTTATTATTATTATTATTATTTTATTTTATATATTTTAAATAAATGAAAAAAACTTTCTTCTTATCCTAAAGAAAACTACCCCAACCACCCCCACCTTTTCCTCAACCCCCTCAACTCCCTCAACCTCCCACATCACACCCCTATATAATATACACACACTACAACACACGAACAAGAGAGGAAAAAATAAAAAAAAAAGAACATTGGAGAGAAAACCACAGATACAAAAAAGGGATAACAATTGTAGACAAAAAAAAAAACAAGAGACAAAGAAACCGTGAGAAAACAAGAAAAAAAAAAAGCGAACACAGTTAAAGGGATAAGTAAAGAGTGATAAATAAAGTTCGGAGCTTCCATTCGAGTTTTTGTCTTGAAGTAAAAGCTTTTTTCGTTTGGTTTAGTTCGTCATACAAGTTCTTATTCAATCCTTATACTATTATTTTTATGGTGAATCGAAGTATGAATGAACACTTTTATATTATTCAGTACATCTATTAATTACTTTTATATGATTCGTAATCCATTGCTTTATTTATAATTAGATTGTGGATTCAAAATAATATTGATCACATTAGATTCGCACTTCGAATGAGATAATTTTAAAGCAATTAACACTTAAAAGTGTAAAGTTATTTGTCTAGTTAGCGTGCAAATTATTGTATAGACCATGCATGCATGCAAAATTAGAAAATAATTAATAAGTTTGAAAAAAAAGAAGAAGGAAAAATACACACAAAAAAAGGGAAACTGAATGTTTGAAAATAAGAAAAACGGGCTCGTTTGTTTGTTTTTTTCGGGTACTAACGATTTGTAGAAGTATAGGAGTTGGGAAAATAGTGATGATGAGACTTACGAATAGAAAAATAATAATACTAGTTCTTTTTTTGTTTATTTGCTATCTTTGTTATACTAGTTTTGTTAAATGTAACTTTACCAGTAATTAACTTTGTTACGTGGTCACGTAAATTTGACTTTAAGTAGTCATATTAAGTTATATATTAATTTGTTCGCCAAGTGCAAGATTAATCCTATTTCATTGTTTATTTTTTATTTTTTAATAAAAAGTTTTTTTATATATATTTAGTAATAGTAATAAAAACAACTATGTATATTCTCCTGGCCTAAACCAATTTTTTATCTCATTATTAATTAACCAATTTTTTATCTCATTATTAATTAACTAATGTGAGGTAGTGAGGCATGTGGTGGAATAATCCAAAACTCGTTGTAAATAAAGGGTGAAAAAAGAATAGAAAATAAATAAGAAAAATTATCTCGAGTTTAGAAGAGATGAAACAAATGTCTTTTAACGCTAGATAAGCTTTAGGCACGTTTAATATATTTGTCTCGATTAAAAATGTGACGTATGCATCTTTCAGGGACGTTTAAAATAATTCTAGGATGCAATAATGCACCTTGGCTAAGATCGTTCTAAAATTGATTTTCACTAGTTTAATATAAGAGGTATAGACAGATACTAGATATTAAAAATAAGCGAATTGAGGCCAACAAACATAATTTATTCAAAATAGTTAAACCTAAGTATAAGTTCATAAAAACAACAGTGATTGAACTACGGGACTCGAGGGGTGCCTCACACCTTCCCCTCGGTCAACAGAATTCCTTACCGGGTCTTCTGTTTTTACAGACCAAAATAAAGAGTCATTTCCATTTGACTAGGGATTCAATAAGGTGACTTGGAACACCATAACTCAATTCCAAGTGGCGACTCTGTAAATAAAATACTCCCTATTCAAAATCACCACTTTAATAGGAAAAACCCTTCGACTTCGAACCCTTCGGGCGAAAAAGGGATGTGACATCTCAAGGGTGAAAAAAGAATAAAAATAAATAGGAAAAATTATCTCGAGTTTACAAGAGACGAAACAAATGTCTTTTAATGCTAGATAAGCTTTAGGCACGTTTAATATATTTGTCTTGATTAAGAATGAGACGTACGCATCTTTTTGAGACGTTTAAAATAATTCTAGAATGAAATAATGCACCTTGGCTAAGATCGTTCAAAAATTGATTTCCACTAGTTTAATACAAGAGGTATAGACTAATACTAGACATTAAAAATAAGCGAATTGAGGCCAACAAACATAATATATTCAAAATAGTTAAAGCTAAGTATAAGTTTATTAAAGAGACCATTCTTGAACAACGGGACTCGAGTGGGCCTCACAGCTTCCACTCGGTCAACAAAATTTCATGCCCGATCTTCTGTTTTCGTAGATCAAAATAAAGAGTCATTTCCTTGTGACTAGGGATTCAATAAGATGACTTGAAACACCATAACTTAATTCCAAGTGGTGACTCTCTAAGTAAAATAATCCCTATTCAAAATCGCCACTTTAATAGAAAAAACCCTTCGACTTTGAACCCTTCGAGCGGAAAAGGGGTGTGACATCTCTGGCTACTCCGCTAGGGATTAACTAGAATTCAAAATTTTAATATTGACTTATACTTTCTTTAATTATTGTTGATATTATGTTTGTTGGACTAATGTACTACTTGTTGCTCATTTATTGTTTTGATAGTTCTGAATTGTATTATAAATTGTCTTCTCTTATGCACCCCCTCTGAGTCTCTAAAATAGGATAGAACGAATGCAACACATGCATCCTACCTTATTTTTGAGATAGACGGAGTGTCAAGGAACCTATTGAAGGATTATAAGTCACACATGTTTGGCGGGGTTCGGATCTGCACCGAAGGTAGAGTAGCACTGCTACCGAACAAGTTGTCCCTCCTCGGCTCTAGTGTTCGCTTGGGAAAGCCAGTCTAGAAACCTATCCCTATTAGTTCAAAGTTAGAAGAACTGAAACTGAGAATCTGGTTATCTCTAGTAGGTTCTGCTTTATTTGCATCATGTGCATTTGACTTAGCGGGACTCGGTATAGGGGTCGGGTTTGTCTAGGACAGGTGTCTCATTTTATAATGACCAACATGTGCATACTATGTTCTCTTTGACATTTATTTGGAAGGCCATTTGGTTGATTACCGGCTTTAGGTAACTTGGTAAAATGAAAGAGAGTATATTGTCCTCAAATTTAACAAATTATTTTTTCAAGGAAATTAAAAATATATATAGTTTTTAAGGTCTTCATGAACTACGAATGTCTGATTTTCACTATTTAGCGTAATACGTAGGAAGCCATAATCGGGTTCGGTGATATTCTTAAGAAAAGTTTTGAAAATATTAAACCCTGACACATTCATTATTACCAAAGTAAAAATAGTATTTAGGTGGTTGGTTTTTGGATAAATTGACATTTCGTTGATACAACACCAGGTCCAAAGAACATACAAGATGACCCACAAAAAATAGTATAGGGTTTGAGATGAGTTGGTGTAGACTATTAGAAATGAGGAATAAGAATAAATGGCATGAAAAGTGAGAAATTTGGAGCAAAATATGAGAAACATGCTAGTACTGGGAGAGAAAAAGAGAGTTCTTTACAAGGATTTGTACATGTTTAACAAATACACTTGCCTTTAGAGTGTAAAACACAAAAGTTGGACATGTACGAGGGCCATGATGATCCTTTGGCTCATCTGAAAAGGTTTTGTAATCAATTAAGAGGAGTAGGAGGAAAGAAAAACTGTTGACAGCTTACTTTGGAGAGAGTTTGATGGTGATAAATTTAGAATGATGTGGTCACAAATGGATGCAATTCACACAGTAGACAATATATCAGACCACTAGAGAGGTACTCAAAAATCACTAAACAATCTAACTTCCTCAAGTACTTGTATTAATCCTAATTATCTATAAAATATGGTACAACAACAACCTACCCTACACCCTCAACTTAAAATAAAAAATAAACTGCTCTAAGGGTTAGGGTATATCTGAAGGCAATCAAGCACATGGATCCTGGGTCTTCGACGCTGCTACTGCATCATCTGTTGTCTTCTCTCCATTGGGAACATCTGGCTTTGTAGTAGCCGGAGCCCTGCTAGATGAGGCACCTGCAGCCCTACCTCGGATGGATGCCTCCTATTTCTCTTTATAAACTAAGGACTCAATTTCTGCCCTTTTCACCTCCTTCTCCTTCTTATTTTTTTCCCTCTTCTCTATTTTTCTCGCTTCATCACTATCGAGCCTCTCTGTCTTTCCGTTACCTTTCTTCTCATTTTTTTCTTTTTCTTTGGTGAGTCTCCAGTGATGTCAAGCATTGGAATTTCTTCCTCAGATTCATGCATGGCCTTATATATTGGCATCACAAATTGGTGTTGCTGCAACACCCCGATATCTGGCTTTACCTTGTACAATGCCATTTTGAATCTAGAAAGATCAACCGTTGACATTTCTTTTTCCCGCGCATCAAATTGGTTCTCTAAATCTGCAACCCGCTCAGGCAAAGTCACAAAAGGATCAAGGGAAGCCTTGATTAACTTATCCACTGCAGCAGCAAACTTTTTGGCAAAAGTATGTAGTTTTGCCTCACACCACTTGGCTTGTTTAGACACTTTTCGGATATCGATCGGATGAAATGCAAAACCTGTTGCTGCTGTAGAAACTGAAGGGCTGGCTTCAGTATCAAGCACTGGTCCTTCCTGTGCTAAAGAAGTTGTCTACACAGGCTCAAAATCTTGCACTTCTACATGAGTTGCTGCACCGGCATCTGTAATTGGAGGGTCTACTGCTAGCTCTGCACCTCTATCAAGTCTCAATCCTGGCTGATTTTTATCAAACCGTATGGGGTTGTGAGTCTTTCGAATAGGAATATCATCATCAACCCCTGCAATCTTTGGCACATTAGCAGCTCAGCACAACTCTCTGATAAGATAGGGAAAAAGGTAAGTAGTGTCGGTTCTCGACATTCTAATCTTCATCTCATTAGGAGTGATTTACCTAAAATTTCGAGGAAAGTTCTACACTATGCTCGCCACTAGAATAGCTCGGTCATCACCCAAAATATTGTCTACATCAATGGGCATCAGCCAGAAATGCACTATACCCCACAAAAACTTTGCCTGTTGAGTCAAAGAGGACTTGCAAATTCTTTCATTTGGGTTTGTTACCCATGCAGGTTCTCCTAACGCTATGATGTTGCCCAACCACGGACGTTGTTTTTCTCGATTTCTAATCTGAGCATAGACTGATGGTGTGGTGTCTTGAGGAGTGAAGTTGGGACCATGCAAGAACCTGTTGATGGTTCTGATTGAGACATCAACCCTTACGCCACTCACCTGCACTATATCGAATAGGGGACGGTCTGCTACTCTTTTACCTGGCTTGCACATGTTTTCCAACTGAGCCTGGTATTTTGTGTAGAACTCCCAAACCAGTGCAGGACAAAATAAACCTCCTCCTTTTGTGGTCCGTCCCAAGCCATACTCTTGGAACATTTGTTCCACTTCAGGGTACTTGCTCAACCCTCTGGTGATAATCATCTTTTCTTCCTGAATTGGCCTCTTATCACTCTTTCTATCAGTTTTATGGAGCCCAACGATGAAGATGCTCTCTTTCTTGGGAATTTTCCACCTAGCATTATCTCAAACTTTGGGGTTCTTACATTTGATAAGTTTTCCCCGAGATGGAGACTCTTCATCATTTTTTTGTTTAGTGGACTGGGATCCAGATGTTGTTCCCTCAGACTCAGACTCCTCATACCCTTCCTTCTCCTCTTCTTTATATATGGCATGGTCAGACTCATTCCGTTCACAACCCTCTTGCTCAGTGGCAGTATGTTCAGAATTTGAACTTTCTGGTTGTGTTGTAGTCTCAGTATCATCACTATCCTCCACTTCAATGGGTAGAGGTGGCGAAGGTTTCTTCAAAATTTGATTCTCTTTTTGCTTTCTGAACAGGGGTTCTTCCTCCTCGTAATCAAATTCCTCATCCTTACGACGTACACTTTCTTTGTTTGATTTCTTTGGTGTTTTGGGGCTCATTTTTTTTTCGTGCCATTTTAAGGTTCCTGTAGTAGTATAAAAACCATTGGTTAGTCCACAAGAGCACAAACACAAACACATTAATCATTTCGATTTATTCATGCTTCAGGTTCCAGGTGTGACGATAATTCTTGATAAGCCATCACGACTGTGATAGCTTATCACAATGGTCATCAAACATAGACAGTACTTTCAAAATTTTAACAACTTTTGATGACATTCTTGATAAGCCATCCCAATTTTGATAGCCTATCATGAATGTATTCATCTCTTATCAGAACTCACTTTTGATATTAACTCAATTTTTGGTCCCCATTATTTCTCAAAATCCACTAGAATTTCGAGTGTGAGCTGTCTTTTGAATCCCTGGGCCTGTACAGCAGACCCTAGGTGCGATTTTAGCTCCTTTCCAATTGAACTTGGTTCAAGCATCTTGGGGACTTGGTTTGTCATCTATCAATCACTTACCACAATAAAATAAGGGTTAAAGTTAGAGTATACCTGATGGGGGCCCTTAATCTGATTACACGCACAAGAGGAAGTAGGAAATACGAAGAATCTCTTGATTGTGAATTTCAAACCAACTCACAACGGAACTTGTTTTCTTGATGTGTTTTTCATAGATTAGGAAATAAACTAACTAATGAAATAAATAAACTAAAGGAAAAAAATTAAAACTAGCAGAAATTCTAAAAGGTTCCTGGAGTTATATAAACACAAACGCTCAGCATTGGTTCATACATCAACATATTAACACACAATTAGATCTTTATTGTATTAAATTCATGTTTTATCCATCCAAATTCCATACTCATATGCCTAAGCATGATTTTTTCTGTCAAATCTACATTATGGATACAATTATTAACCACGGTGAACTACTCATAAACCATAACCTACCAGGCTCCAACATGATGCAACAAATAAGTTATATCATGGATGATATTCCTTCTTCTTCTTCACATTTTTAGAGTGTAAATCATCTAATAAGCAATAATTAGAATAGTAACTAATAAACAACTCTTCAAACAAATACCTTGAGAATTCAAATCCACTAATTTTAATTTATCTAAGGGTCAATTGATTATCAACCTAGTTATATCAAGCATAACCCAACTCCATTAATGGAGTTTTAAAATTAAAGTTCCCACCCTTATTGAATTTAAGATCTCCAAATATCAACTTTTACATTTTTGAACCTTAATTTCACACTAGAAAGAGTTAATCCACAAACTAAAATCAATTCTAGGTGAAAATACATATGCTCATAGGGTTTTCCCACAATTTCATGAACCTAGGATTCTAAACAAATGAATTTTACCATATATTCTCCATTCTATTGATTCTAAAACATAAATTGATTAATCAATGTTAAAAAAAAATGCAAAGATCTTACCTTAATGAAGGATTTTAGCCAAACAAAGAGAAAATCGCCCCTCTAGGGATGACGTATGAAATTTTTGAATTTAGGGGAGGAAACCCATCAAGATAATGTTACAAACTGTTGTTGCATCGCTATAGCGATGAGCATGTCTCTATAGCGACATGTACCCGCCATGGCTCCCTCAACTTTTCAGCACGAACAATCTTCAATAAAGCAGTCATAACTTCTTACTCAGGAAGCATATTGACAAACGGTTGATTGCATTGGAAAGAAGACTTAGAGAAATTTATTTCGGTGGTTATTGAGCCCCCTAAATCTTTATATTCCAAGACAAATAGACATGTGAAGTTGAACCTAGTTCAAAGTTAGTCCAAAACTAAATTGGTAAAGAAATTTCCACCACATAAGACAAATGATATTTGTATACCTGTACCACAGATATTTTCAGTAACAACAGACGAATCGGTACAAAAAGTACAATGGTGGTGGGTTGACAACCGGTCCTATCCCATTATTCTTATATGGATGCTTTCTCTTGGATTTTCTCCTTCATTGCGTAGTATGCATGTACCGGTTTAGATTAGATTATGGGAAATTTCTATTAATTATTTTTTGTATTAGTTTTATCTATTAAATGTACTTAATAAGAATTCTATTTGTGATTAAAGGATTTTTCTTCTTTTCAAGATCATTTTATTTAACTTCCACTTTCATTAAATTGTTGAGTAGTAAGGGTTCTATTAATTAGAGTTGATTCTGGTAGGTGAGAGCACGATCCATGAGTTGGATCGTGACATGATTTCAAAGATCATTAAATTTTAAAATTCATTGCTTAGCGTTGTTGTACCAATTTTTATTAGGTTATGGGAAATCACTATTAGTTCTTTTTCATATTATTTTTATCTTTTAAAAGTACTGAATAAGAGTTCTATTTGTGATTAAAGGATTTTTCTTCTTTTAACGATCATTTTATTTAACTTCTTTATTCATTGAATGATTGGATAGTAAGAGTTCTCCAAATTAAGGTTGAGTCTAGTAGATGCTTGTACGATTCGTGAGTTGGCTCATGACAGGATTTTAAATATCATTAAATTTTTAAAATTCACGCATAACATAACTATTTAATTAAGGGTTCTATCATGGAATAACCTTGTTATAATAATTCATTGAATTTCATATAATTTCTTCATTTTCATTGTTGTGAAATAAAGAGAACGAGTTTTTTTAACTTTATATTTCATGCGTTTAAAGGTATCTTTTGGAATTATATTTATTTAATAATTATTTAAATGGATAAATAACTTTTTTCCTTCTAAAAATATGTTATTATCTTTTTGTACTGTCGAAAATAATTTGAATCTTCTGGTTATTCTTTGAGATTACACATTTGTTATAAAATATTATTATTTAATATGCATCATACATAAGTTCATCATTTACAACATGAATTACGAAAATAACAATTTAAATATATATATTCATATTCATGAGAATGTATTAAAAAATACACATTTTTAAACTGTAGATTTCTTTTACGTGTAGAAGTCATTGAAGTAAATGTTTGATAAATTGTTCAATACACATGTCCACGGAAAAAAATACAATTGAAAATTTTAGAAACTAAAGTATATTAATTCTACATGATGTCCTAAGGTATATATTGGAAGCAACAAATATAGGGATGATTTTCACTAAATTGCTTCTCAATTCTCAAAGTTATATATATGAC
This sequence comes from Capsicum pubescens, assembly GCA_030864215.1. Classification (NCBI taxonomy): domain Eukaryota; kingdom Viridiplantae; phylum Streptophyta; class Magnoliopsida; order Solanales; family Solanaceae; genus Capsicum; species Capsicum pubescens. The sequence continues at coordinate 380,593,439 of CM061548.1, read as the reverse complement.
GTTACAAAAATGTGATGCATACATTCTCTGCAATGTAGGAAGAAAAGAAAATTAATTGAATGCATACATCTTCACAATTTAAGAATTAAGCACACTTATTTGTACGGAATATATTTCTACTCATATATTTTATTGGCGGAAATTATGGCACAGATTTTAACATTAACCAACTTTGAACACTTGGTGCTCAAACAAAGAAGAGACACAAAATTGATTTTATCATTTGAGAGATTTATATTGTATTAAATTTATTGTACAAAATCATTTTTATGGGATTTATATTTGTTTAATTGTGTTAGAGTCTAATGTTTTTCTCTACGACTTTCTTTCACTTGTCATAAGTTATAAGTAGGTTTTACTAATTTAAAAATGATCTTGAATATGCATTAATTTTTTAAAAATTTTGAATTGAGGAACATTAAATTTTTGATACATTAAGATGTATTAAGACAAAAAATATTTTCATATTGTTAAAGTTTACAGTAGAAGATCTTAAACAAATCATGACTACAAAAGAATATGTAAATATTTGAAAAAGGACAAATTTAGAAAAAAATGTGAATACAATCGAAAAATTACTTTATCTCGTAAATCAGAATTATTTTACATATGAAGAATACAATATATATCATAAGGAATGACAATTCAAAAAGATTTAAAAATTTAGTAAGTACGTAATTCTAATTAGGAAAAGTATGTAATGCAATGTTATGTACAAATTGACAGTGATACAAAGATATGACAGTGATACAAAGAAGGAAATTCAATTAATATTATGAGTTTGTTCAAATGCATCTAAAAAGGAATAAACATAATTTTCTTACTTTCTTGTCATTCAAGTGTATTTTATCACTATAAATATACTCTTTGAGTTGAGACCCGACATTACATTTTCATACTTTCTCAAATCCAAGGATTAACCATGAGAAATCCTACTGGCCGCAAAAAAATTAAAATAGAGAAGATGAAGAATCAAAACAACATACCAGCAACATTTTCTAAAAGGCGCGATGGCCTTTTTAAGAAGGCGAGTGAGATCTCTACCCTCTGTGGTGTTGAAATTGCAACTATAATTTTTTCACCATCTAAAACAAGTGTTTACTCTATCGGACACCCTTGTGTCCTTTCGGTGGTAGATAAGTTTCTGAATCCTCCACCTGATACCGATAGTCCACAACCTCTCGCCAAGACTTATCAAAATAAGGATGTAACCAAAATGGAGAAGATGATTGAAGCTGAGGAAAAACGTGCTTTAAGGCTTCAGTCAACAAATACAACAGGCTCATATGAAGGGCTAAATTATTTTCAACTTCAAGAACTGAGTGACACCCTAGAAGCAAAATTGAAGATGACTGAAAGAGTAGAGATCCAACAAAAGGAGAGTGGTATTCCATTTTCTTTCAAATCCTATGGATATGCCATAGCTCCTAGAGAGAACATTTCGTCCACTTCTGATGTTGGACAATCTAGATCTAGTTAAATTTATTTTATGTATTAATTAAATTTTATATTTTAGTTTGTTTATTACGAATAATATGAATAATATATTTCTTTTCTTTAGTGTACGGTAATTTTTTGTTTATTACATATAAAATTAATAATATGCATGTATTTTCATTAGTGAGCGGTAATTTATCATCTCTAAATATTAAAGTTGATATGTGAGTGTTGAATGAAAAAATAATAAATAAAATTCAATTAATACTAATTAAATCAAGTAAAATAAATTGAAATACAAAAGATCTCATATTAGAATTGGTACGGTAAACGCTAGCATCCCCCCCCCCCCCCATTTGTACTTCTCCCTCTTGAAAATTAGTATTTCTATTATGAATTAAAAAAGAAACTCTCAATATACATTCTAATGGTGTATATTAATCAAAATAATAGAAATATATTAATAATATTCAATTCAAGCAAGGATTCCAGGATTATTATATTTTAAAAGTTATGGATCACCTAAGGTATGTAGTGAAGACTTCAATCTTGGAATAACCTTGTTATAATAATTCTTTGAATTTCATATCTTATATTCATTTTCATTATTGCATACTAAAAGGAATGATTTGTTTTAACTCTATATTTCATGTGTTCAAACGTATTTTTTAACACTATATTATTTATTAATTATTTAATGGAACAAACTACTTTCTGCCTTCTAAAAAATATATATTATTATCTTTGATAATATTTGCACCTTCTGTTAGTTCTATGAGACATTTTTTAGTTTGTCTCATACATGAATCCATTGACAACATAAATTATACCAATAACAATTCAAAAATCAATATTTATTATTCATGTGAATATATAACAAATGAACTACTTCAAAGTGAGCATTTCTTTTACGTGTAGAAGTTATTGATGTAAACGTTCGATAAAGTGTTCAAGACATATATGCCAACAGAAAAAAATATATCAATAAAATTTCTAGAAATAAAAATAAATTATTTCTACATGATGTACTAAGATATATACTAATTTACCTCATTTCCCATAGTCACAATCCCACCACATGCAATTTGAGAATTGGATAGAAAAGTCGATTAGTGGGGAAGAAACTTTTTTTTCTTTTCTAATTTTATAAACTTTGAACTCGGCCGAAATTATTGATTCAACTGATGATGGAAATCACTCCTTCATCCTCCATCCCCCATGAATACCACCTAAACCACCTAATAAGACCATTAAGGATGCCACTTTTAAGGACAAACTTCTAGCCAACCAAATCACCTCTGATATAGATATGAATGAAGACTTTAATGATCCTATATCTCATAACTTGTTGGAGTTTACAGAAATTGATCATAGCTCCATCATACCTAATGGTATTTGTAAGCAAATTCTGAGTAAAAACAATGTGAACCTAAATTTGTTACAGCGAAAGTCGTTGAATTTTCTTCTAACATAATTTCTTTAAGTCAATCTTCATCTCTCTAGGAAACGGAGTATTGATTCACAAACGTAAATGCCTTTGATGTTTAGTTAATGTTGAAATTGTTCATTGCTTTTGTTTTTCTATTTTTTTTAATTTTTGTTTCTCTGTCTCACTTTTTAAACAAGAAGAATGAATTTTGAAATATAAAGGGAAGTGGAACAGTTTTAGTAACTGTTCCCCCCAAAATTCAAATATCCAATTTTCTCCTTCTTATCAGATAATCTAAAAATCAAAAATAGGTCATTTCGGGTCGGTCCACACGGGTGACCCATGACAAGTAATCCAACATCTTCCACTTCGCACATGGTGGACAAGATGCGAAGCAGTACGACATCAACAAGCCACCGATTCATACGACATATAGTTCGTGCGACCTGTGAGCATCACGAGCTTTACCTATGATATTTTACAAGCTTTATATAGGAATTCAATCACACGTGAAAAGAATTCTCAACTAACATGAGGATTCTAATATTCACAATACCCCAGAGATTATTCACAACTTTAGTAGTTACTTATTTGATCTCTCATCCTCTTTAAAGAGGTGAACTCGAGTTCATGATTAACTTTTATTTACGCAATTACACTTGACTCTTATATGGTTAGTGTAATAGCCGACTTGTGTAAAAAGGTTAAAATATTCATTTTAATCGTCTTCCCTTTCTACTCGAATCTATATGTTCCAATCAACTGCTTTCTTAGTCACGCACCGCATTGCCGAATCTCTCTTGGCTATTAGTAACATGCTAAAGTAGAAACACAAACTGAAACTTTAAGAAACAGTTAAAGGTCTAAAGGTATTTCAATAAAAAGTTAAAATAACTTTGAGGGTCTCACACAATGAAAAAACGGGGATACATTCTTCCATTAACCCATTGGTCGCTAAGCACATGTGCTATGATGTTATCACCTTATATTGGTGTGTGTGTCTCATTCTTTTAGTCATTCAACATCGTATAGATCTAGGTCTAGACACCTCTAAATGTCTAACATGAGTTTCTTTCTTTAATAATCCTCAAATTCATATTTTTAGAGAAACTCGCATCTTGCTTTATAAAATAAATCATTATCATATGGTGAAACTTTTCTCTTCACGTTCCTCGACGTAAGAGGCGATTGCTCGTGTGAGAGATCCAATCTCGCGACTTGTTCGACATACTGTATTAATAAAATACATTTTCATGTGCATATGAGATTGAACATAAATTCAAGAATCTTATTTGATAATAGTTACAATCAAGTCAATTATAATACATAAAAATAATCATATCCTACGTAATCCTAGATCCATAACATGTTTCTCAAACAAGTCTCTAGACATCGCCTTTGTAAAGGGATCAACTATCATTTCTCGTGTAGGAATGTATTGTAAATTTATTTCTCCACTTGATACTATGTCTCTTATAAAGTTATAATTAATAATATATATCATGAGACCCTTATAATTCTTTACAATGTTCAAATGCTCAAAAAATCTCTTCAACCAAATATCTTCTTGTACTGTAAATGCACAAACCACAAATTTGGATTCATAGTTGATAGGGCTATGCAAATTTGTTTCTTGCTTTTCCACAAAATTGCACCACCATTTTTCAAGTTTATTTTCTATCATACCGTCACCAGCCCAATCAACTCTTATGTATAAATCGAATCCACTATAGCATAGTGAATAATCAACAGTACCCTTCAAGTATCGAAAAATTCTCTTTATTGCTTTCGAATGATTTCTTCCAGCATTGGATTGATACCTTCTAACCAGAATTATGACATAACAAATATCTACACAAGTATATATCATAGCATACATAAAATTCCCAACTGCACAGGAATATGATACTTGAGACATGTCTTGTTTTTTATTTTCAGCCTTTGGAAATATTGCAAGGCTTAGAGATTCACCTCATGCTATAGGAGTATCCATGGATTTGCAACTATTCAGTAGAAAACGTTCCAAAATTTTCATTATGTATGTTACTTGAGATAGACTCAATTTTTTTTTGTAAAGATCTCTTTGGATTTTAACACCTAATATATAGTCTGTTTCACCTATATCTTTCATGTCAAATGACTTTGAAATCCATGACTTAACAATTTTTACATATCCAAATTATTTGTAGCTAATAAAATATCATCCACGTAGAGCAAAAGAATCACAAATATTTCATTGGAATTTTTCACATAAATGCAATGGTCTTCATCGATCATGGTGAAATCAAATGAAATTACTTCCTTATGAAATCTAAGGTACCACTGCCTTGAAGACAACTTAAGGCTATATATTGATCTGTTTAATTTACAAACCTTCTTTTCTTGGCCTTTAACAACAAAACCTACAGGTTGTTCCATGTAGATTTCCTCATTTAGTTATCCATTGATAAAAGTAGTCTTTACGCACATTTGGTGTAATTCTAAGTCTAAACAAGAAACTAAAGCCAAAAGCAAGCTAATTGAGGTAAATTTTACAACTGGTGAAAAAGTTTCCTCGTAATCTATTTCAGCTTTTTGACTAAAACCATTTGCCACCAATCGTGCTTTATGTCTTTTTATTGACCCATCTGATTTGCGTTTAACTTTGAGAATCCATTTGTTCCCAATAGCTTTACGCCCAGAAGAAAGGTCAACTAGATCCCAAACTTTATTATTTTTCATGGACCCTAATTCTTCTTTCATCACTTTTATTCATTCATCTTTTTCAGGACTCGATAGAGCCTCATTCACAAAATTAGGTTCATCCAATTCTGTGGGAGATAATAGGAAGACATAATCCTCAATCTCATAAGATCATTTAGGCATACCTTTTCTAGTACTCTTATGTAATTGAAGTTTATATTCCTCAATAGGATTTTGAGATTCACAACTCCCACTTGGACCGAGAATTATTTCTTGTTCAATTGAATTATCCAGCATGTCTGACGACATTATTTGATCATCTGAATTCAGCAGTTCGTAAAGAGGCTTATTTTTCTTTATTTCATACTTTTTTGAAAAAATATTTTCCAAGAATGTGACATCTCGTGATTCAATTTCATTAGTACTTCCATCTTCCAATTCACCAATGAACGCATATCCTTTGGAGTGTTCTGAGTATCTTATAAAGATACATTTCTTTTCTTTTGGACTTAGTTTTCCAAACTTACCAAAAAAATCTTTAATATATGTAGTACAACCCCAAGGTCGTATATCATTAAAGTTTGATTTGTTACTATTCCATAGTTCATAAGGAGTAGAAGATACTGATTTAAAAGTCACTTTGTTTAATATGTAGGCCGCAGTTAATAGTACATCTCCCCAAAAAGAAATTGGTAAATTTTCCTACGCCATCATGGACCATGTCATATCCAACAATGTTCTATTCCTTCTTTCGGCTACATAATTTTTTTGAGGTGTATAAGGAGTAGTTAATTGTCTGATAATGCCTTTTTTAATACATAGTTCTTCAAACTATTTTGACAAATATTCACGACCTCTATCGATTCTTAATGCCTTTATACTTTTTTCTGATTGATTCTCAACTTCATTCATATATCTTTAGAAGCATCCAAGTTCATTGGATTTATGAGATATCAAATAGACATAACCAAAGCATGTGAAATCATCAATAAATGTAATGAAATATGAAGCACCGGTCCTTGCCCTCACATTCATTGGACCACAGATATCATAATGGATTAATTGTAATGGAAATTTGACTCTTTTAGCCTTCCCAAAGAGTTTTCGTGTAATCTTTCCAGCAAGATAATTTTCACAAGTTGGCATTTCAATTTTAGAGAAAGAACCTAAATGTCCTTACTTTGCCAATCTATTCATTTGATCTTTCCCTGTGTGACCTAATCTAGCATTCCATGTAAGTATATCAACATCATTATTACTAGAATAACATGACATTACACAACAGTCAACATAATAGTCATAAGTTGAAGGATTACAATCTAAAATAATAAAACGATCATAACGATGTCCAAAACCATAAAAAAAAACATTATCTAGAGTAATTCTTACACAATTACGACTAAAAAAATAAATAAAAACCAACATCTAAAAGAACAAAAACAGATACTAAGTTTCGTCGAATTTCTGGAGCATATAGGACATCATTTAACATTAAAGACCGGCTTCCATGCAAATCTACTTTTCAAGTGTCAATCCCTTTGACTTCAAGTCTTGCATTATTTCCTACATAGATCTACCTTGATCCAGGTGAAACTCGATGGAACTCCGCAAATGCTTCTCGATCTCGACTCACATAGTCAGTGGCTCCTGAGTCTTCTATCCACATAGGATAAGATTTAGTTAATAAAACAGTGTTAGAAACATATGTAGAACTTAGAGTTCCATTTAGAAATGCTACCTTTTTCTGCTCAGGACATTCACAAGAAAAATACCCAAGATTTTGGAAATTGTAGCACTTCATCTTGCTCTGTTTTTTCTTGAAAACCCTTTTTCCTTTTTTGGAATTTAGCTTATTTTTTCTTCTCAGAGGGTCTTTTTTCGGTTTCTATACCATTCTGTTCCACTTCTTATTATGCTTGAATCCTGAAGATTTCTTACCACTTAATTCTGCCATAAAGGCATTAGAAGCATCTTTATTAGCACTAAGCTACTCATCTTCAAGTTCAACATGACGGGCAACATTAGATAAAGTTTTGATGCCTTCAAGTGTTCCCAATTATTGGGAAGTGATTGGATCACTTCTTAAACCTGCTACTCATGTTAAAGAACGTGAGCAACATTTTGAGTTAAGATATCATATTCGACATCACCCTAAGATGTTGTTTGATGTACTGATCATGACGCTTATTCTAAGTGTCAAACTTGATAGTCAGCTGTCTGAGGCGAGTGACAGAAGTACCCCTCGTATGTACCTCAAAAAGGTGACCAGATGGTATTGGCAGTAGGAAATTCCTCGTACTCATGTATAAGGTCATCAACTACAGAACTTACAATGATTCCACATGTAATGGAATCAGTCTTTTTCTAAGCCTTATAAGTTTCAAGGTCTTTTCTGTGTTGTGCAGTGTTTCCCTCTTCTAGCAGACATATGACATGGTTAATACCTTCAAGAGCATTTTGATCTTCAAGAACATACCACATTTTACGATTCCAAATATCGTAGTTGTCTCCATTTAGTTTTTCTCCTTTGTTCATGTCAACAATTATGCTTTTTGATACCATGACTGTTATTAAAAGACAATCATGCAAGTATTTTATCAATTATGCATGCAAGTTACACATTCAAGCAAATTATTTCACATAAAGGTTTCATGTTTAGTGTACAATCGAAAGGACACTTAAGAATTCGATCATCTTCTACGAACTAAATATTTGACCGAAATTATAAATTAATTTCTTAGTGTGTATTAGAATGATATCTTTCAATTAAGTCATTTTAAACTCAAACAAATGAATGAAATTCATATAAAACAAGATAAATAACTTAATATTTATATTATATAGAGTTAATAAATAACTTCATGTTATAAGTCAATCTTAAAATAAAAGTCATTCCACAAGTATTCTAGACGACTTATATACACCCAAAAAGGCTTGCTAGGCCAAATATCGTGGTAAACATCAATTAATCTCTCGCCCCAACAATTACGGAGAGAATATGCTAAAATAGCCAATGCTTTTCAATTCGAGATTTCTACATAATTTTCTAGTTCTACACGTTTTAATTCAAACAACTGAATAAAACTAGCAACTTTGATATAAGGAGACATCTTAAATGACTTGAACTTTTTTGGCTTCTTCTCTCTTTCCCTTCGTATAGGCTTTTCATTTTGTAACAGATTTTTTGTCGATCTAGGGACACCATTTCATATGATCTCTCAACGTCAAGAACATACCCTTCGATGACGTGCTCTTCCACTTTGTCTCTTTGCTCGACATCCTGAACTCCCACTTGAAGTTATTCGAGTTTGTCCCCGTTCAGTCATTTCTGAAATAGGAACCAAGACACATTTAGAATGGTTGAACAACTCAATATAACCTCTTATGTTACATTTTCACCATAGAAGGCAAAATCTATTATAGAAAAAAATCATGGACTAATTAAGACAAGACTTATATCAAGCCTAATTAAATTCTTAAGAGTCATTATTTTTTTATAACTCCTTAAAAAAACTACATTACTATTCATAAAGTAATGTGAGATACACAAAATAGTGGGTCTAGTCCTAATATTTCTCCATTTTTAACTAATAGAATCTAATTCAAAAAATAATAAATGGTACAGAACTTTCCTCCCACTTTTTCTTTCTCTGTATGTGGACCATAATAAAATAAAATTAAAGAGGACATATTACTCCACCTAACCCTATACAAGAGCAGTAAAAACAATGGAGCATATCTTCTCTTTCATTTTTAAGAAATTAAGTAATTGAGCCTTTTTATTCACCAAATTTTTTTTCTTATTCAAAAAAAATAATCATGGGTGAAAAAAAATCATAGATCCATATCATACACAAAAAAAAATCAGAGGTGAATAAAAAAAAATCATAGATCCATATCACATACAAACAAAAAAAGAGAAACTTCAGATTTTCAATATGAATTTGTGGCGCAAAGATGTACGTCTGATTTCCAGTCAGAAAATTACGCATTTGATTCTTGTTGCATACAAAAAACCCAATCAATATCCGGTAAAAAAAGTGACAGGTGAGTTCTTGCCAGATGTGTTTCATCGTTTTTGTAAAGAAATTATCATGCAAACATGGCAATTAACCTGGCTCTGATGCCATTGTTAGCAAATTCTGAGTAAAAACAGCGTGTACCTTAATTTGTTGCAGTGGAAGTGGTTGAATTTTCTTCAGAAACAATTGTCCCAAGTTAATCTTCGCCTCTCTAGGAAATGGAGTATTGATTCACAAACTTAAATGCCTTTGGTGTTTAGTTTATATTGAAATGATTCACTGTTTTTTATTCTCTATTTTTTTATTTTCGTTTCTCTGTCTCACTTTTTAAACAAAAAGAATGAATTTTTAAATATAAAGGGAAGTGGAACAGTTTTTGTAACGGTTCCCCCCATAATTCAAATGTCCAATTTTATCTCTTTTATCAAATAATCTAAAAATCAGAAATGGGTCGGGTCAGGTCAGTCCACATGGGCGGCCCATGACCCGTAATCCAACAGTATTAAGTTTGTCGTCCTTTCCCAAGAAGAAAATCAAAGATTTTACGCCCCTTGGAAATTCTCCTTCATCATTAAGCTCATTGTACATGCATAACCCATCAACTTCTATGCTCTAAGTTAAATCAACTCTGGAAAAATTATGAATTATGTTCCACTTATTGATTTTGATTGTGATTACTACATATTTAAATTCTCTTCTTCAGACGATATCAATTTAGCTCTCAACAATGGTCCATGATTTATTTATGGACACTACTTGGCCATCCAAAAATGGGTGGCAAATTTCAACCCTAAAAGGACAATATTAACATCATCTGCTATTTGGGTATGCCTATCACAACTCCCAATGAAGTACTATGACAGTCTTCTACTTTAAAAAGTAGGCAACTCTACAGGTAAATTTCTAAAAATTGATGCATGTACCAGCGCTATTCTTTATGTGAGATAAGGTTATGTGTCTAAATGAATTTAAATAATCCAATTCCAACATGAATACAAATTGGTAACCACATGCAACATGCTCTATGAAGCATAATATATTTTATCAAGGAAATTATATTTTTTATTTTTTGTTGATATTTTTTTCTGTAATTATACATTGACCTTCATATTTTGTATATTATTTAACACGACCAGCGTATATGAGTCAGTTTAATTATTTTAATACACAGAGAAACAAATCAGTCAAGTCAAGGTCCTGTCACTTGACTTGGTTTCACCTACTTATCCATAATATAAGGGATTTAATGAAAAAGTTGTAGATTTGATGAATGATCCCTTTTCTTTGTTTTTTCCTTTTTTAAACACATAGCAACAATACACACAACACACAATTCACCACACCCACACTTCATCAAATTTTTAATTTCCTCTCTATTAAAAACACACACTAAAAAATACACACACATACGCCTCTTTCCCTCTCCACTTTCACTTCCATCACTTTCGGAGCTTCGGCGAATGGGATCCAGCCACCATAATCATGGCACCAACAACAACAACACCCCCACGCTACAAACTTTCCCTCTCCATCTTGCCATAAGCTTATTGGAGCAGATCACCGGTGAGCATCAAGTTTCCAGCCACCAATCACAGCCCACACTTCTATCGATGAAATTATTCCACTGATGACGCCTACCAGCCACTGGAAAACCACCATATCCACTCTTTTTCCTTTTTTCTACTCGCTGATCTACATTTCCTCCATGAATGAAGAGCTTGGTTCCATAAAAAGGAATCAGATTCGACTGAGTTTTTTATAGATCCGGCGTTGCTCCGGTGTCACACCATTGAAGAAATACCGGTGGTTTGTCCCCTCTTTACCTTTATATTTATGTTCTGTTTTATTGCTTAATTTTAGATTGGGCCGAAATCATGGCCACGTTACTAAAAAACTCAAATTTTGGTGTATCTCCATTAACTCCGGTGACCTCTCGACTCCTTAATATCTTTTTCAGATATGTTTGAACATATTTTAGTCCTCCTATGTGTTTTCTAACAATTTTCTAGACTGTTTTGATTCTGATGATTTGGTACTCTTTTTCTGTTATTCTTTTTGGGAGGCATGTTTCGTAAATGGAAGGATAAAATGGATTAGAATGAGAGTTTAACTTGAGCTCACACTCACTCTCACGACATAAATACTTAAATAAGGAAAACCTTTCCTAAATACCTTGTAGCCTCTTGCCCATAAGTGTGGCGTGCTACACACCCATGCACAAGACTCTACTTGCTGCATCAGTTAGATTTCCTAGGATGCTGTCAAACCTTAGGCTCTGATACTAAGTTTGTAATGCCCCGAGAGTACACCCTGGGTTCCACACAGTGCTTACAGTCTTGAGGGACCACAAGATAACGAATGAGCTGGTACCTGCTGGAAGCACTGAATAAGTGAATCATAAATACAGAAGAACAACTGATATGCCACAAGGTTTTAATAACATAAACAAATACTGAATTATGAATCTAAAGAAATAAATATCTGAGTCAGAACAAATACGGAAATCTGAGAGAAACTGAATCACTAGTTGTCATGTCAACGGAAGTTAGAATACTGAATAACTGACTGTATTGTCTAAAAGCCTCTAAACTGAATAACTGTGAGTTCATGGGACAAGCCCCAGCTAAATCCAACTAACTACTATTCTGATAGCATGAAATAAAATAATTTGTCCTTTAAATAGGAGGACTCACTACTGATACTACTGAGAGTCAGAGAAGTTAAGTGCTATTCGGGAACTGGGCGTCAGAATCTATGATATAATACATGATAGCACAAAAGAAAGGTATGTGATTAGTAATTTGAATGTACTGGTATGCTAAGTAAGGTAGGATGGCATGCATCGTTTCATGAAAAGGAATAATAATTGTCTTAATATACATGTAAAAGATGGAATACTAAATAGAGAGCATGAAATCTGTAGATACTAAAAATATGTGAAATCTGTAAATACTGTGTATGTATGAAAGTTTGAAAATAATGAAGGTACGTGAAATTTGTAGATACTAGAGATGCATGACCAAGCATATAACATGAACTGAATAGAAGTATGTAAACTGAAATACTAAAATAACTGATATCTGTATGCCTTGGTCAAACAACAGTTAGACTGAACTACTAATCTGATTATTGGACTGACACTGTGGGAGCTATTATCTAACCGACATTTCCTAATCTAAGCTAATTGGTGTCCAACCTATAACCCAAGTTTGAAGGGTGTCAATACCGTGCCACGGGTACTAACACTGGCTTTGTGGATCAACTAAATTAATGTACTATCCCAAAGGACTAATGGTGTCAAGTCTAAATTTACGGGTGACCCCTACGAGATTGTCAAGCCTCCACTGACAGGTGACTTCTCATACCCTATGCTGGCTACGTAAGTGTGGAGTTTTGGGACTTCTACTAGCGACTCTTCCTATCCACCGAGGAAGTTTCCATCCCTACACTCGCTCGGTGCTAAGTCCTACTCCCAACTAAATGACACTGAGTTACTGACTATTCTAAGTTTAACTGACTGACCTAGTAATGCTCATAATATGTATTCTGAAGTTATTCTGAAGATACTAAGAAGACACTAAATAAGCAGCTATGGTTTTTGGGGATTCAACACCCCCAAGACTCAAAAGTAATAATAGTGACATGATACTTAAACTTAGAGGACATAACATGAAGGCTTTTATCAAACATGTATTCTTTTAGGCATTTTATCAAACACTTGTAGTTCATAGTTTGGTCAAATCATAGGATTATTAAGGAACTTGTAGTAATAGCATGAATTCAGCATGAATATTCCTAAATAACGATTAATTCAAAGAATGATAACATTAAAATATGAAGAATTGAATAACAACAATAATTTCATCTATACATGGTGTAAAATCATAGTTCATGGAGATTAATGGGGGAAATCATAATTTAAAATCAAAATAACTTGAAAAGATCACAAGTTTGAAATTTAAATCAGATACTTTGACTCCATGAGTGAAAGAAACCCATGGAAGAATATTTAACATACCTTAGTTAATGAATTTGAGAGGATTGATGGTGAGTTCTTGAGATTTGGCCTTGAATTTGAGGGCTAGGCTTTTTGTGTTCTTGAAGAGAATGGATCCCCTTTTGAGTAACTTGAGAATAACGGGTATATGATGATGCCCTATTTGGTTTTAATTTCATGTTTAGGATGATTTTAGGGCAAAGAAAAATGACCAAACAGCCCCTTGGGTATTAAAATGTAGAACTGGAAAATCAAAAATCCCAATTTATGGCCCTAAAGAGATGCTCCAAGATCATGGAGAATCACTAGAAATTGACAACTGGGACCTGGAATCTTGGTAAAATACGGAGCTATTGTGGTAAGCTTTTGGAATGACATTTTGACCACCTTCATGATGCGCCATTATCGTGGTGGCTCACTGGAAATTGCCTAATATGAAATGGGACATCACCGGGATGTGGTGAAATCACAGAGTCTCATTGGATTTTGACAATTATGATTTATACTGGCTCCACGATGCGCTAGTGACCAAAATGACGGTGTTTAACGAATGAAACTTAAAATCGGCATAACTTCTTACCTGGTTATTGGATTTGGGTGAATTTTATATCGTTGGAAAGATAATTAAATTTTATACACAATTAAAGGCTCTAAAATGATAAATAATGGGTATTTCGAAAATATTATATATGAATGCTTATGTATTAGGACTTATTTCATGCTAGGAAAATATGGGGTATTATAATATCTGTCCCTTGGGATCATTCATCCTTGAATGTGATTGGTTAAGCTGAGGAAAACTGATGGACTGAGCTTACACACTGAATATGCATATCTGATGCATGTAATGCAAGACTGAACTGATTTGTAAATACACTAATGACATCAACATGATGTACAACTGAAACTGAGCATGATAGAGAGAAATCTAAAGAAGATTAGTACTTTAAACTGAATCTGAATTTGTGAAGAAAAGATGAGGGTACTTGGTCAGCATATCTGCTTCTGCTTCCCAAGTGGATCCGTCAATGGACTGATTCCGCCAAAGAACTTTGACTAGTGGAGCTTGTTTGTTCCTTAGTCTACGAACTTGATGATTAAGAATTTCAACTGGAACTTCCTAATAGAAAATACTATTCTGAATATCTACACTTTCTAGGGGAAAAACTACAGCTAGATCACCAATACACTTCTTCAAGAATGAGACATGGAACGCTGGGTGTACTGAAGTTAGATCTGAAGGCAACTCAAGCTCGTAAGCTACCTTTTCTAAACGACTGAGAATTCTAAAAGGACCGACATAACGGGGACTTAGTTTCCCTTAATTTATGAACCTCTTTACCCCCTTCATGGGAGATATTTTCAAGTACATAAACTTACCGATCTCAAACTCGATATCCTTTCGCCTCATATCTGCAAACAATTTTTGTCAGCTCTGGGTTGCTCTAATCTTTTCTCTGATCAACTGAACCTTCCCTATGGAATCAAACACCAAGTCAGGCCCTACTACTGCGGCCTCACCTACTTCAAACCAACTAACTAGAGATCTACATCTCCCACCATAAAGAGCCTCAAACGGAGCCATCTGGATACTGGAATAATAGCTATTATTAAATGCAAATTTTATCAAAGGAAAGTGGTCATCCCAACTACCTTTAAAATAAACTACGTATGATTTCAACATACCTTCAAGTGTCTGAATGGTCCTTTCTTCGAAACCATCTATCTGAGGGTGAAAGGCTGTACGGAGATGGACTTTGGTACCAAGACCTTTTTGGAATGCTTTCTAGAAGTGAGAGGTAAACTGGGTACCTCTATCAGATATGATAGATAAGGGTACACCGTACAACCTAACTAACTGTCTGAGATAAAGTTTGGCATAGTCCTCGGTTGAATAAGAGGTATGCACTGGCAAAAAATAAGCTGATTTGGTCATCCTATCTATGATAACCCAAATGGAATCATGATTATGACGAGTACAAGGAAGACCCATCACAAAGTGCATGTTCACTTCTTCCTATTTCCATGTGGGAATACTGAACTCCTATATGGACCCACTAGTCTTCTGGTGCTCAATCTTAACTTGCTGGCATGTAGAGCACTTACCTACGAACTCTGAGATGTCCCTCTTTATCCCACACCACCTATAGATCTCCTGCAAATAGAAGTACATCTTATTGGCCCCTGGATGAATAGAGTAACGCGCACCATGCGCTTCTGCAAGAATTTTTTGCCTCAATTCATCTACACCAGTCACACATAGCTGACCCTGACAATGCATCACACTATCTGCCCCTTGGGAGAAAACCTCCATCTTCTAATCTTTGACTAATTTTTTCAACGTAACTAGACTGGGATCTCTTTTCTGCTTTTCTTCACTTTGGAAACTAGAGAATATTCTGAGCTACTCTGCACCCATACATTACCTTATGCTGAATCTACTAAGTGGATACCTAGTTGGGCAAGCTGATGAACTTCCTAATCTAATTTCTTCTTACCATCCTCAACATGAGTAGCACTACCTATATACAATCTACTCAAAGAATCTTGCACTATATTCGCCTTGCCCAGATGATATAGAACACTCATGTCAAAATATTTCAATAACTTTAACCACCTCATCTGATACAAATTCAAGTCTTTCTAAGAGAACACATACTGCAAGATTTTATGATCTATGAACACATCAACATACACCCCTTACAAGTAATACCTCCAAATCTTTAAGGCAAACACTACAGCTGCTAGCGCAAGAACTTTAGTAGGGTAATTCTTCACATGAGGCTTAAGATGCCTAGAGGAATAGGCTATGACCTTTCCTCTCTGCATAAAGAAACAACCCAAACCTACTCTAGATGCATCATGGTACATAAAAAACCCATTTGAACCATCTGGCAAGGTAAGAACTGGGGCTGAGGTGAGTCGAGTCTTCAACTCCTGAAAACTCTTCTCACAGGAATCTTACCACTAAAAATTTACTTCCTTCCGAGTAAATCTATACATGGGGGATGCATTAGATGAAAAAACTTCAACAAACCAATGGTAATAAACAACCGAAACCAAGAAACTCCTAATATCTGATGGAGAATAGGTCTAGGCCAGTTCCTTACCGCCTCGATCTTTTGAGGATCAACTCTAATGCCATCACTAGAATTAATATGGCTAAGTAAATCTATTGATCTTATCCAGATATCAAACTTACAGAATTTAGCATAAAACTGGTGAGCTCTAAGAGTCTGTACCACTATTTTGAGATGGCTTGCATGATCATTTTTGCTATGAGAATAAACAGGAATGTTATCAATGAAGACTATGATAAACATGCCTAATTACTTCTTGAAAACTCACTTCATCAAGTACATGAAGGATGTTGGGGCATTCGTGAGACCAAAGGAAATGACTAGACATTCAAAGTGACCATACTGAGTTTAAAAAGCCATTTTTGGAATGCCACATTCCCAGACCCTGAGCTGATGATAGTCTGATCTGAGGTCTATCCTGGAAAAGTAACTAGCACCTTAAAGTTGGTCAAACATGTCATCGATTCTAGGAAGTGGATATTTATTCTTGACTGTCACTTTGTTCAACTGACGATAGTCTATGCATATTCTTAGAGAACCTTCTTTATTACGCATGAATAGACCTTGTGCGCCCCATGGAGAGACATAGGTTCTGATGAATCCCTTATCTACCAGATCCTTCAACTGTTATTTCAATTGTTTAAGCTCAGGTGGAGCCATTCTGTATGGCAGAATAGATATTGGCTGAGTATCTAGAAGAAGGTTTCTTTTGAAGTTGATTGTCCTTTCGAGACGAACTCCAGGAAGACCTTCAGGAAACACATCTAGAAATTCCCTAACTACTAAAACCGAATCAAGATTTTGAGTTTCTGAGCTAGAGTTTTTGACTCGCACAAGATAATAAATACACCCCTTGTATATCATCTTTCTCGCTCTAAGGTATGAAATCATCCGACCCTTAAGCGTTGTAGTACTACCCCTCTATTTAAGGACTCGTTCATTTGGGAACTGAAAACGAATTATTTTGTTTCAATAATCAATTGAGGCATAGCATGAGTGGAGCCAATCCATTCTGAGAATGACATCAAAATCCATTATTTATAACTCTACAAGATCAACTGAGGTAACTTTATGAGATATTGTGACAGGATAGTTTCTGTATACCTACCTGGCTATAATAGAAACACCAATTGGGGTAAACACTAAAAAGGGCTCTGCTAGAGTTTCAGGGCTTACTCCAAAATTAACGGCTATATATGAAGTTACAAAACAAAAAGAAGCTTCAGGGTCCAGTAAAGCATAAACATGTAAGTGAAAGACCTGTAACATACCAGTAACTGTATCAGGGGAATTTTCCTGATCTTGGTGGGACTGAAGAGCATATAATCTATTCGAACACTGGCCACCAGTAGCATTGAACAGCACCCTACAGAGTTGGGTGATCGGATGGAACTGATGACTTATTGGACTGGCCCTATTGGCGCAACTCCCTACCTTTCTGAGCAACTACCCAAATCTCTCGAATCTGATGGCCTGGCTTGCCACACTCAAAGAAAACATCACTGCCATCTCTACACTCTCTCTGATGGTTTCTGCTAAATTTCTGGCATAGAGGGTTCGTACGGGCACTGTTTACACTGCCTTGGTATTTAGAGCCTGTTGCATATCCTTATTATCATTTTTAAATTAAGGTGCTGGGGCACTGGATGAAGAGGGTGCTAGGGCTGGATACCTTTGATGAAACTAAGAATGGTTACCACCTTTTAACCTTGGCTAGATGAAATTAAATCTACTCGTCTGAGCTCTCTTGCTTCCTTTCTCCCTCTCCTTAATCTTCTGCTCCTCAATTTGTTGAGCATGGACCATCAACATAGACAAGTCCATCTTCCTAATCAGTATTGTGGTCCTACACTCTCTGACCATACTATCAGATATGCCAGACATAAACTTACTCATCTTAGACATGCTGTCTGCTACCACATGAGGAGAATATCTAGCTAACTGAGTAAAATTAAGGGAATACTCCTTCATGCTCATGCTTCCCTACCTCAAGTTAATAAATTCTAACACTTTGTCCTCCCTCAACTCCAATGGGATGAATTTGTCTAAGAAAGCCGTAGAAAACTCATCCTATTCTACAGGACCTACATCAACACCCCTATCTACCTTCCACTACTGAAACCAAGTATGGGAAATATCCTGCTACTAATATGTAGCCAACTCAGCACTCTCACTGGATGTCACCCCCATAGAATCCTTTACCTTTTGAATCTTATCTAAGAATTCCTATGGACCCTCTTTAGACTTAGATTCCATGAAAGAAGGAGGATTCATTTGGGGGAAGTCCCGAATTTTGGTTGCAGCAGTATTGGCCACTAGGTTGGCCTGAACAGCCACTGGCCGTTCATTCTTTGCTACTACAAAATTTGCTAGAGTGGTGAATGCAACCCTAAATTATGCGTTAGAGAAATGCTTGTCCAGAGGGTCTTCCTGGACCGGCGGAGGTGTTGGCTAGTTTCCTTTTCCTCGTCTGTTATTCTGTTTGGGAGGCATGTTCTATAAATGAATGGATGAAGTGGATTAGACTAAGATTTTAACTTTATCTCACGCTTACTCGCATTACTTGAATATTGAAAGAAGGAAAACTTTTACTAAATGCCTTGTAGCCTTTTACTCATAAGTGTGGTGCGCTATACACCCATGCATAAAACTCGACTGAACGTGACTTTTAGACTTCCTAGGATAATTTAAAACCTTAGGATTTGATACCAAGTTTGTAACTCCCCGAGAGTACACCCTAGTCATCACACGGTGCTTATAGTCCCGAAGGACCATAAGATAACCCATGAGATGGTACCTACTGTGAACACTGAATAACTCAATCATAAACATGGAAGAACAACTGATATGACATAAGGTTTTGATAACTGAAACAAATACTAAATTATGAATATGAAGAAATAACTATCTGAGTTTGAACAAATAAAGAAATCTAAGAGAAACTGAATAACTAACTGTCATGTCAACTGAAGTCTGAATACTAAATAACTGACTATATTATGTGAAAGCCTCTAAACTGAATAACTATTAGTTTATGGGACAGGCCTCAACTAACTCCAACTAACTATTAGACTAAAAGTAAGAAATAAAATAATCTATCATTAAAATATAAGGACTCACCACTGCTACTGCTGAGAGTCTGATAATTCTAAGTGCAATCCAAGAACTGGGCATTAGAACCTATGATATAAAACATCATAGCAAAAAAAAGGTTTGTGATCCATACTTTGAATATACTGGTATGCTAAATGAGGTAGGCTGGCATGCATGGTTTCATGAACAGGAATAATAATTATTTGAATATACATGTAAAACATGGAATACTAAATAGAGAGCTTGAAATTTGTAGATACTGAATATATGTGAAATATATAAATACTATGTATGCCTGCAAGTTTGTTAATACTGAAGTTACATAAAAGTGGTAGATACTGGAGATGCATGACCAAGCATATAACATGAACTGAATAGAAGTCTGTAAACTGAAATACTGAAATAACTGATATCTATTTGCCTTGGTCAAACAATAATGAGACTAAACTATTGATCCGATTATTAGACTAAGACTGTAGGAGCTATCATCTAACCGACAATCCCTAATCTGAGCTAATTGGGGTCCAACCTATAACCCTAGTTGGAAGGGTGTCAATACCGTGCCATGAATACTAATGCTGGCTGTGTGGATCCACTACACTGATGTAATATCTCGAAGGAATAAGGGTGTCAAGCCTAAACTGATGGGTGATGCCTGAGAGATAGTCAAGCCTACACTGATGGGTGTCTTCTCATATCCTATGATGGAAACATAGTTCTGGAATTTAGGGACTACTTCTAGAGACTCTGCCTTTCTATTGGGGAGGTATCCATCCCTACACTCGCTCGGTTCTAAGTCCTACTCCCAACTGAATTACACTGAGTTACTGACTATTCTGAGTTTAATTGACTGACCTAACAATTCTCATAATATGTATTCTGAAGTTATTCTGAAGATACTGAGACGAGACTAAATAAGAATCTATGGTTTCTGGGTATTCAATACCCCTAGGACTCAAAAGCAACAATAGTAACATGATACTTAAACTTAAGAGGACATGGCATGAAGGATTTTATCAAACTTGAATTCTTGTAGTGATTTTATCAAACACTTGTAGTTTATAGTTTGGTCAAATAATAGGAATGTTAGGGAACTTGTAGTAATAACATGAATTCAACATGAATAGTATTAAATCATGATTAGTTCAATGAATGATAACATTAAAACATGAGGAATTGAATAAAAACAATAATTTCATCTATACATGGTGTAAAATCATAGTTCATGGATATTCATGGGTGAAATCATCATTTAAAATTAAATTAATTTGAAAAGATCACAATTTTGAAATTTAAATCGGATACTTGGACTCCATGGGTGAAAGGAACCCATGGATGAACACTTAACATACCTGGTTTAATGAATTTAAGAGGACTGATGGTGAGTTCTTGAGATTTGACCTTGAATTTGAGAGCTAGGATTTTTGTGTTCTTGAAGAGAATGGATCCCCTTTTGATTAATTTGAGAATAATTGACATATGATGCCCTATTAGTCTTTAATTTCGTGTTAAGGACGAGTTTAGGGCTTAGGAAAGTGTCCAAACAGCCCCTTGGAAATTAAAATGCTGAACTGGAAAACTAAAAATCCCGATTTTAGGCCCTGGCGCGATGCGCCAGGATCATGCAGCTACACTAAAAATTGACGACTGGGACCTGGAAGCTTGGCGTAATGCGGAGCTATGGCAGCAAACCTTTGGAATGCCGTTTTGGCTACCTTCGCGACACGCCATTATCACAGAGGCTCACTGGAAATTGCCAAATATGAAATGGGACATCACTGCAATGCGGTTGAATTGTGGAGTCTCACTAGATTTTGAAAATTGTGATTTAGACTGGCTCCGCGATGCGCTAGTGACCAAAATGACAGTGTTTAATGAATGAAACTTAAAATTTCCATAACTTCGGACTCGGTTATTGGATTTAGGCGAATTTTATATCGTTGGAAAGTTAATTGAATTTCCTATGCAATGACAGGCTCTAAACTGATAAATAATGGGTATTTCAAATTTTTTTTATATGAATGCTCATGTATTAGGACTTAATTCATTCTAGGGAAATAGGGATATTACACAGCAAGTGAGCTTAATTGGTCATTCTGTCTACAATCACCTAAATATTTTCATATTAGTTTCAGGATCTTGAAAGTCCTATAATGAAGTCCATGTTGATCATCTCCCATTTCCATAAAGTCAAATCTATATCCTACGAAGTTTCACCAGGCCTCAAATGCTCCACCTTAACTTATTAGAGTTTCAAACACTTAGACACAAAGTTAGAAACATCTTTTTTCATGTTATTCCACCAGTAAAACTCTTGGAAATCATGATACATTTTAGTGAAGACAGGGTGAACAACATACCTGGAAGTATGAGTTTTTTCAAGAATCCATTCTGGCAATCCATTCACATCCGGCACACATAACCTACCTTGATAAATCATAATCCCATCACATTAAAAGTCAAATGCCATGACCTTTTGTTGACTAACATTTTCCTTAATATGCATTAAAATGGGGTCTCTGGTCTGCTTTTCCTTAACCACGGAAAATAGGGATAATTTAGATATCTCTTGTATAAACACCCTTCCATCTTCAAAGTCTAAAAGTCAAACACCCAAATTAGCAATCCGATGGATATCCTTCACCGTATTCCTCTTTCCTTTTTCCACATGAGAAAGACTGTGCATGGAAAACCTACTAAGATCATCAACCACCACATTGGCCTTACATAGCTGATAATGTAGGCTCATGTATTAATACTTCAACAATTCCAACCACGGCCTCTACCTGAGATTTATCTCCTTTTAAGTGGACACATACTACAAACTCTTGTGATTAGTAAAGATGTAAACATGCACTCCATAAAGATAGTGATGCCAGATTTTGAGTTTAAACACCACTGCCGCTAACTCTAAATCATAGGTGGGATAGTTCTTCTAATTCACCTTTAATTGTCTAGAAACATAAACTAGCACCTTACTATGTTGTATAAGTACACACGTAATTCCTACCCGGGATGCATGACAGTACACAACAAAACCCTCCATACCCTTTGGGAGGGTCAAAACAGGTGTAGTAGTCAACTTGTTCTTCAGTTTTTCAAAACTACTCTCACCAGAGTAAGACCATAAAAATTTCACTTTCTTCTGAGTCTATAACGCCTCATAGAAATCTCAACTTAATACCACACTTAGTAGCATGCTTAAAAGATAACTACTTGAAATTTATCTAAGTGTTAAAAAAGACTTAGTCATATTTTAAGTTTTTAAACTTTGATGATTTTATTTTCGGCCTTTCCAGCCATAGAATATAAATTTTTAAGTTGATTCATGATCAGGAGTGTCAAATGTACATCTCGGGTAAGTTTTGAAATTTTTGGATTAGCGTAAGGACACCTTTGGAAGTCCAAAATAGTAGCTACCCGTATCTTGCGGTGTATGCTCCAGTTCATACTTGAGGTAGCCTGCAATAGATCATGTGGTGCATTCTCCAATTCGGTGCTCCAAAGCATGGGATGCACGCTCCATAGCACGCTTCCTTATTTTCCAGCTTCTTATTCTGCATATTTGAGGGTAATAGGGTCATTTACCTCACCAAAAAACTATCCAAAACACAAGATTAAAGCCCTCAAAGAGAAATTGTTACATTATTAGTCTCTTTTCATCTTTAAGAAAAAACTAGAGACACAAAGATTAAGAATCATGCTTTTAAGTCAAGGTTTCCAAGAAAAAAATCAAGATTCAATTTCTATCCTTCAAACTAAGTAATCTAAGTTATGTGGATCTATTCCTAAACTCCATGTGAATGGATTTTATTGCTTTATCAAGTATAATTATTTACAATAATGTTACGAATTGAGGGTTTTGGACCATTATTTCGAAAAGTATGTCATATAGATCATTTTGATGAAAGTGTGTTCTTTGTGTTGAATCTTTTAGTGTAAATAGAATTATAACCCTCATGTATATGTATTTATAATTTGGAAGGTTTAATTGAGAGTATGAATAATGAATTCCCTATCTTGTTACGAATTATGGGTTCTATTTGCTTTGTGAATGATTTTGAATGCATGAAACTAAAGTTTAAAATTAAATTTCCTAACATTATGGTATTGACATATTTTATGAGATGGTAAGGGGGGGTTTTCTTACCATAACTATCTTCATTGTATTTAAAACAAAGATTGCATGCTAATGAATAATTGACATGGCCACCACATGTTTGAGTATTGGGAAAATTGAGAATTTGCATAAAGATTCCATGAGGTTTCAAAATGATGACTCTCTTGTGATGTTATAATTCTTTGGTAGTAATTTACATGTTTTGAATGAGATGGTCTATGAAATTGATAGGATATGAATGTCTTGCAAGTCTGTGTATGATGATACCATGTGATGATATGCCCCTATGGTTTTTTAAGCATCGAATGATTTTATATATGAAGAAGGTTGTTTAAAGAAATAAAAATTAGGCCTAAAGAGAGGTAGATGGTTACCCTAAAAAGGCGTTTGAGTGTAACGGCTCATCGCTGGAAACCGAGTTTGCCGATTCGGGTGATATGATTGGCTAATGCCAATGTATACTTATACTTGAGACATAGGTATAGTAGAATAGTTATTAGGACTCCAATCTTTGTGGCACACTTGGATTGGGGAATTGGCCGCTGAGTCTAGAGCGGATTCTATATAGCATGTGGGATTGTAGAAATATAGGGAGTACCATCTATCTCAGGTTTAAGATAAAGTGTGAGTCTTGATTTCAAGAAAGCATTCAAAAATTTCTAAATTATGCCCATGCATTTTACTGATTTTATGTGTAATGTTTTATAAAATGCCCTCATCTATGTTATGAAATGAAAATGTTATTTTTGGATTGTTTCACATACCAGTATAATTGTATAGACCCCCTATATTTTAGGATTTGAGCCTCCCTTATTTTAAAAGGCCTAATTATAAGTTATTTTTATTTTGTTTGATTTATGGTCTGATTGGGGGCCTTGTCCCAGTTTTTAGACATATGTTGGTTCTCATATTGTTAGAGATTTCGTAGAAAGGTGTCATATGTTTTGAATGTTAAGAATTTCCTTCAAATTGTTCAAGTGATTTATGAGATTAACCATGAACTTGTAAACTGAGGTATTTAACATTAAATAATACCGGTGGCTTCGTAATAAAAATGATAATCTGAGTATGGGGATAAAATCATGGTTCTGACTGACTTGTTACTTTAAAATCTGAAATCATATAATTCACATAGGTATCGGGTGTTCATAACCCCCCAGCACTGAATGATTCATAAAATATAATATCAAGCTTGAAATACCGTAATATGTAATCATGGTTCAAAGATCCAAAACATATATATTTTATCAAACATATAAAAATCATGAACTCGAACATGAGAATGTCTAAAAGCATGAGGAAACAACATGACTTCATGGGTAAATTCATAGTTTGGGGATTTATCCTGAGACCAATTGAATGTGACATGGAAAATTAAAACTTGAAGCATCGGATAACATAACTTATCCATGAAATCATACTTGGACATGAATTGAGTTCAAATCTCTAAGGAAAAGCATAAAATAAACTCATCTTGAACATATGCATCTTCATAATAAAAGAAATCTCATCTTTTTAATCAAAGAATAGTTTTTGGGATCCATGAATAAACTCCCACATACTTTAATTAGATGAATTCTTGAAGAAATCTTGAAATTGAAGAATAAATCCTGTAGACACGTGATTTTTGACCCTCCCCGAATTTTAACCGATTTTTTGACATTAAATATTTATATTTTTTTTGATATTTATTAAAATATTATTTTATTTTTTTAATAAATTTTAGAGGAAAATAAACAAATAAATAAAGTTACATTTTTTGGGATATTTTTATTTTTATTTTATTTTAAGTTTTTTTTTTCTATAATACAAAAATTCAAAAAATATATATTTTTCCTTAATTTTAATAAACAAGCTAGTGGTCTTATTACTCACTTACTTATAGTATTTTATTTTTTATAAACTTTTATTGTATTTTTTAAATAAAAACTAATTAGTTAATATTATTTTATTATTATTATTATTTTATTTTATATATTTTAAATAAATAAATAAAACTTTCTTCTTATCCTAAAGAAAACCACCCCAACGACACCCCACCTTTTCCTTAACCCCCTCAACTCCCTCAACCTCCCACATCACACCCCTATATAATATACACACACTACAACACACAGACAAGAGAGGAAAAAACAAAAAAAAAGAACATTGGAGAGAAAACCACAGATAAAAAAAAGGGATAACAATTGTAGAAAAAAAAAACAAGAGACAAAGAAACCGTGAGAAAACAAGAAAAAAAAAGCGAACACAGTTAAAGGGAAAAAAGGTAAAAAAAAAATTAGTGACTCAGTGAGAAAAAAATAAAAACAAAAAACAAAAAAGTAAAGAGTGATAAGTAAAGTTCGGAGCTTCCATTCGAGTTTTTGTCTTGAAGTAAAAGCTTTTTTCGTTTTGTTTAGTTCGTCATACAAGTTCTTATTCAATCCTTATACTATTATTTTTATGGTGAATCGAAGTATAAATGAACACTTTTATTTTATTCAGTACATCTATTTATTACTTTTATATGATTCGTAATCCATTGCTTTATTTATAATTAGATTGTGGATTCGAAATAATATTGATCATATTAGATTCGCACTTTGAATGAGATAATTTTAAAGCAATTAACACTTAAAAGTGTAAAGTTATTTGTCTAGTTAGCGTGCAAATTATTGTATAGACCATGCAAAATTAGAAAATAATTAATAAGTTTGGGAAAAAAAAAAGGAAAAATACACACAAAACAGGGAAACTGAATGTTTGAAAATAAGAAAAACGGGCTCGTTTGTTTGTTTTTTTGGGGTACTAACGATTTGAAGAAGTATAGGAGTTGGGAAAATAGTGATGATGAGACTTACGAATAGAAAAATAATAATACTAGTTCTTTTTTTGTTTATTTGCTATCTTCGTTATACTAGTTTTGTTAAATGTAACTTTTCTAGTAATTAACTTTGTTACGTGGTCACGTAAATTTGACTTTAAGTAGTCATATTAAGTTATATATTAATTTGTTCGCCAAGTGCATGATTAATCCTATTTCATTGTTTATTTTTTATTTTTTAATAAAAAGTTTATATATATATATATTTAGTAATAGTAATAAAAATAGCTATGTATATTCTCCTGGCCTAAACCAATTTTTTTATCTCATTATTAATTAATTAATGTGAGAATGAGCGAGATGGGATGCAGATCTATTCTAAACCCCATCTTATAAAAGAAAAGAAAAGAAAAGAGGGGAAAAAAAATCATTTGTGAGGGAGTGAGGCATGTGTTGGAATAATCCAAAACTCGTTGTAAATAAAGGGTGAAAAAAGAATAGAAAATAAATAAGAAAAATTATCTCGAGTTTAGAAGAGATGAAACAAATGTCTTTTAACGCTAGATAAGCTTTAGGCACGTTTAATATATTTGTCTCGATTAAGAATGTGACGTACGCAACTTTCAGGGACGTTTAAAATAATTCTAGGATGCAATAATGCACCTTGGCTAAGATCGTTCTAAAATTGATTTTCACTAGTTTAATGTAAGAGGTATAGACAGATACTAGATATTAAAAATAAGCGAATTGAGGCCAACAAACATAATTTATTCAAAATAGTTAAACCTAACTATAAGTTGATAAAAACGACAGTGCTTGAACTACGGGACTCGAAGGGTGCCTCACACCTTCCCCTCGATCAACAGAATTCCTTACCGGGTCTTCTGTTTTTACAGACCAAAATAAAGAGTCATTTTTATTTGACTAGGGATTCAATAAGGTGACTTGGAACACCATAACTCAATTCCAAGTGGAGACTCTGTAAATAAAATACTCCCTATTCAAAATCACCACTTTAATAGGAAAAACCCTTCGACTTCGAACCCTTCGGGCGAAAAAGGGGTGTGACATCTCAAGGGTGAAAAAAGAATAAAAATAAATAAGAAAAATTATCTCGAGTTTACAAGAGACTAAACAAATGTCTTTTAATGCTAGATAAGCTTTAGGCACGTTTAATATATTTGTCTTGATTAAGAATGAGACGTACGCATCTTTTTGCGACGTTTAAAATAATTCTAGAATGAAATAATGCACCTTGGCTAAGATCGTTCAAAAATTGATTTCCACTAGTTTAATACAAGAGGTATAGACTAATACTAGACATTAAAAATAAGCGAATTGGAGCAAAATATGTGAAACATGCTAGTACTGGGAGAGAAAAAGAGAGTTCTTTACAAGGATTTGTACATGTTTAACAAATACACTTGCCTTTAGAGTGTAAAACACAAAAGTTGGACATGTAGGAGGGCCATGATGATCCTTTGGCTCATCTGAAAAGGTTTTTTTAATCAATTAAGAGGCGTAGGAGGAAATAAAAACTGTTGACAACATACTTTGGAGAGAGTTTGATGGTGATAAATTTAGAATGATGTGGTCACAAATGGATGCAATTCACACAGTAGACAATATATCAGACCACTAGAGAGGTACTCAAAAATCACTAAACAATCTAAATTTCTCAAGTACTTGTATTAATCCTAATTATCTACAAAATATGCTACAACAACAACCTACCCTACACCCTCAACTTAAACTCAGAAATAAACTGCTCTAAGGGTTAGGGTATACCTGAAGGCAATCAAGCACATGGATCCTGGGTCTTCGACGCTGCTACTGCATCATCTGTTGTCTTCTCTTCATCGGAAGCATCTGGCTTTGTAGTAGCTGGAGCCCTGCTAGATGAGGCACCTGCAGCCCTACCTCGGATGGATGCCTTCCATTTCTCTTTATAAACTAAGGACTCATTTTGTTCCCTTTTCACCTCCTCCTTCTCCTTCTTATTTCTTGCCCTCTTCTCTATTTTTCTCTCTTTATCACTATCGAGCCTCTCTCTCTTTCCGTTACCTTTTTTCTCATTTTTTTCTTTTTCTTTGGTGAGTCTCCAGTGATGTCGAGCATTGGAATTTCTTCCTCATATTCATGCATGGCCTTACATATTGGCATCACAAATTGGTGTTGCTACAACACCCCGATATCTTCCTTTACCTTGTACAATGCCTCTTTGAATCTGGCAAGATCAACCTCTGATATTTCTTTTTTCCGCGCATCGAATCGGTTCTCTAAATCTGCAACCCGCTCAGGAAAAGTCACAAAAGGATCGAGGGAAACCTTGATTCTCTTATGCACTACAGCAACAAACTTTTTGGCAAAAGTATGTAGTTTTGCCTCACACCACTTTGCTTGTTTAGACACTTTTCGGATATCGATCGGATGAAATGCAAAACCTGTTGCTGCTGTAAGAACTGAAGGGCTGGCTTCAGTATCAGTCACTGGTCCTTCCAGTGCTAAATAAGTTGGCTACACAGGCTCAAAATCTTGCACTTCCGCATGAGGTGCTGCACCGGCATCTGTAATTGGAGGGTCTACTGCTACCTCTGCACCTCTATCAAGTCTCAATCCTGGCTGATTTTTATCAAACCGTATGGGGTTGTGAGTCTTTCGAATAGGAATATCATCATCAACCCCTGCAATCTTTGGCACATTAGCAGCTCAGCATAACTTTCTGATAAGACAAGGAAAAGGGTAAGCAGTGTCGGTTCTCGGCATTCTAATCTTCATCTCATTAGGAATGATTTACTTAAAATTTAGAGGAAGGTTCTACACCATTCTCTCCACTAGAATAGCTCGGTCATCACCCAAAATATTGTCTCCATCAATGGGTATCAGCCAGACATGCACTATACCCCACCAAAACTTTGCCTCTTGAGTCAAAGAGGACTTGCAAATTCTTTCATTTGGGTTTGTTACCCATGCAGGTTCTCCTTCAGCTATGATGTTGGCCAACCACGGACGTTGTTTTTCTCGGTTTCTAATCTGAGCATAGACTGATGGTGTGGTGTCTTGAGAAGTGAAGTTGGGACCATGCAAGAACCTGTTGATGGTTCTGATTGAGACATCAACCCTTACTCCACTCACCTACACTCTATCGAATAGGGGCCGGTCTGCTACTCTTTTACCTGGTTTGCACATATTTTCCAACTGAGCCTGGTAGTTTGTGTAGAACTCCCAAAACAGTGCACGACAAAATGAACCTCCTCCTTTTGTGGTCCGTCCCAAGCCATACTCTTGAAACTTTTGTTCCACTTCAGGGTACTTGCTCAACCCTCTGGTGATAATCATCTTTTCTTTCTGAATTGGCCTCTTATCACTCTTTCTATCAGTTTTATGGAGCCCAGCGATGAAGATGCTCTCTTTCTTGGGAATTTTCCACCTAGCATTATCTCAAACTTTGGGGTTCTTACATTTGATAAGTGTTCCCCGAGATGGAGACTCTTCATCATTTTTTTATTTAGTGTACTAGGATCCAGATGTTGTTCCCTCTGACTCAGACTCCTCATACCCTTCCTTCTCCTCTTCTTTATATATGGCATGGTTAGACTCATGTTGTTCAGAACCCTCTTTCTTAGTGGAAGTATGTTCAGAAGTTGCACTTTCTGGTTGTGTTGTAGTCTTTGTATCATCACTGTCCTCCACTTCAATGGGTAGAGGTGGCGAAGGTTTCTTCGAAATTTGATTCTCTTTTTGCTTCCTGAATAGTGGTTCTTCCTCCTCATAATCAAATTCCTCATCCTTACGACGTACACTTTCTTTGGTTGATTTCTTTGGTGTTTTGGGGCTCTTTCTTTTTGGTGCCATTTTAAGGTTCCTGTAGTAGTAGAAAAACCATTGGTTAGTCCACAAGAGCACAAACACAAACACATTAATCATTTCGATTTATTCATGCTTCAGGTTCCAGGTTTGACGATAATTCTTGATTAGCCATCACGACTGTGATAGATTATCACAATGGTCATCAACCTTAGACAGTACTTTCAAAATTTTAACAACTTTTGATGACATTCCTGATAAGCCGTCCCAATTGTGATAGCCTATCATGAATGTCTTCATCTCTTATCAAAACTCACTTTTGATATTAACTCAATTTTTGGTCCCCATTATTTCTCAAAATCCACTAGAATTTCAAGTGTGAGCTGTCTTTTTAAACCCAGGGCCTGTACAACAGACCCTAGGTGCGATTTTAGCTCCATTCCAATTGAACTTGGTTCAAGAATCTTGGGGACTTGGTTTGTCATCTATCAATCACTTACCACAAGAAAAAAAGGGTTAAATTTAGAGTATACCTGATGGGTCCCTTAATCTGATTACACGCACAAGAGGAAGTAGGAAATAAGAAGAATCTCTTGATTGTGAATTTCAAACCCACGCACAAGGGAACTTGTTTTCTTGATGTGTTTTGCAGAGAGTAGGAAATAAACTAACTAAGGAAATAAATAAACTAAAGGAAAAAAATTAAAACTAGCAGAAATTCTAAAAGGTTCCTGTGCTGGGCCGGGTCGAATTTGATTTAAACTAAACCCAAAATTTTAGATTTTAAGGCTTTGGTATAAGGATGACTTGTGATGGATTATCACAAGTGTGACAACCTATCACCAATGTCGGCACCCCTAAGAAGAGGTTTCCTCAAGTTTGGCCTATCTGACGATATTTCTGATAGCTTATCACAGTTGTGATGGCTTATCAGAGATGTCGTCATGGCCTTTCAGCTGACCTCTTCATTTTTGACCTTCTCTGTAAAAAATCCTAGTAAGAAAAGTAAAAAAGCTTTCTTATATATAAAAACTTTGGGTTTCCTCGCAATAACGCCTGATTTATTGTCCCGGCATGACTTGGTTGTCTTGACTACTCAGACTTCGCCAAGACAACCTGTTGATACCCCTTTACCATCATCATAGAAGATGTCAATGATTGAGAAAATACTCATCGCATGTTGCTGAGTCATGGATGAGTGTACTTTGAAGTGTGCTTCTTTGTCATTGAACTTAAACTTTAGCTCGTTCAACTACATGTCTACTAGTAATCTCCCAGTTGCAAGTAGTATCCTACCTAAGATGATGGGAACTTCAAAATTCACTTTGCAATCTAGGACTATAAAATTAGCAGGAAGAACAAAATTGGTTACCTTTACCAAAACATCATGCAGTATGCCTATAGGCCACTTCACAGATCTATCTGCCATTACCAACCGCATATTTTTTGGGGTAGGATCCCCCAAACCCAATTTCTTGTACACAGCCAGTGGAATTAAATTTGTACTGGCACCCAAATCGCATAATGCTTTTGTAAACTTCAGTGGGCCAATAGTCTACGGGATGGTAAATGTTCCCGGATCTTTTTTTTTTGCACTAAAGACCTTGTAGAGATAGCGCCACAATGGAGAAGATTGTACTCCCCCTCATGGATAACCTTCTGTTTCTTGGTTACAAGGTCTTTCATGAACTTCGCATATCCTGGTATTTTCTCAAGTGCCTCAACCAAAGGCACATTAATTGTCAATTGCTTGAGCATTGCCATGAATTTGCTGAATTTGACATCATCAGCCTTTTTCTTCAATAGTTGAGGAAAGGGAGGTGGTGGTCTCGGGATAATTTTAACACCATTTCCTATTTCTTTTCTTTTTCTTTCTCTGAAGCATCAATAGGACTATCCGGCTTCTTAGACTCCACTGGTTTTCTTTTTTCGAATTCATCAACAACTACCTCATCATCTACAGATTTGCCCACAGAAGGGCCAGATAAGATCTTACCACTCCTAGTGATAATTTCCATACATGAGACAACATTCCGCGGATACTGAATCATATCACTAGGCAAAGTTGGCTAGTGTTGTGGAAAGTTGGCTTATCTTTGGTTCAGTGTTGTGAAAAGTTGGCTTATCTACTGCTCCAACTGCTTAATAGAAGTGGAGTTCTAACTAAGCAACTGACTCAGGGTAGAGAATTCATTCTTGATAGTGGTTACCCCCGAGTTAGTAGCCTCAACTTCTTTCAATATTTTTTCCATCATGTCCTCTATGGACATCTTACCAGAGCTAGTTGGTGCAGCGTCCTGACTTCCAGGAGGAACATACAAGCCACTCCTGTCATTATTGTTTCTCTAGTGTCCTTGCTCCTTTTCTTTATAATCAGGCTTGTCATAAAAGTTCCAACCTTGATTCTCTTGGCTATTTCCTTGGAAACCTGATTACTCACATAGTTTGCCTTCTCATCTACATTAGTTGAAACACTGTACTCAGACTCCAAAGCCTTAACCTTCTCAATCTTTCCTAACAGCAAGTGCTTGGTCAGCAAGTCCATCTAAGTCTTTAAGTGGGCCATGTCTTGGTCTCGCTCTTCATCCCTTCTGCACTGCTCCGCAGTCATACCAAAAGAAATAGTTGGGATAGCTACCATAGAATCCCTAGTATGCCAAGCCCAACTCTGTTTGATCATTCTATTCAGCATTTCTGAAGCATCTTAAAAGAAAGGTCAATGAACGAACCACACGCAGCATTATCAACAATTTGATTTGTCATAGATTTAAAAGATCTGTACAAAGTCTCCATAAAGTGCAAGTCCATCATGTTGTGGTTCGGACATTGTGCCATCTTCTTCTTGAATCTCTCCCAAGTTTAATGCAACTCTTCAGTCGGGAGCTGCCTGAAGTTACTGATTTCATCCCTCAACTTTACACTTCTGGAGGGTGGAAAGAACCATTCTAAGAACTCCTCTTTCAACTGTCTCTAGTTGGTTATAGAATCCGGCTCTAGCTCATTTAATCACATTGTTGCCTCCCCAGACAGAGACAGTGGAAACAATCTCAACCGTATTGCATTCTGGATTACTCTTGGATTATCAAAATATTTTCAAATGGTGATAAATTTCACTAAGTGCATGTTTGGATCATGACCATGCAAGCCTCCAAATAACCCCTTCAGATTTAGGAGTTGGATCATGGTACTTGTTATGCTGAATTTGTCACCACGTGCTAACGGTGGAGGAATGATAGAACCCGTTGCACCTTCTCCGTCCATTTCTTCATCATCTTCATCAACCTCGTATTGGACAGGATGTTTACCATACCTTCCTCTGATTGGACGGTTTCTGTTGAAATTTCGCTACACTAGTACAACAAGTTGCTCAGCTCGCCTTGGGCTTTGAGGATTCAAAAATTTCTCATCATCCAAGTGTTCATCATCATGGTTTGTATGATGTACTTGTTGACCTTGGTTCTGTACATTCACCTGAGCCCTGGCCAAGGATACCAGTCTGTTAGCCTCTTTTTGTTCTTCCATTCTCCCGATCAGCTGAGGTTCCGGATTAATTGGTAATAATGGTTCACTGGAACATCTTGTTTTCGGCATAAACAACAAGGTACCTACAATAAACAAAAACAATAAATAAATGTAAATCTAGGAAACCTAACTAATATACAATTAGCGCAAACAACTTTCATTTTTCAACCATATTCCCCCAGCAATGGTGCCATTTTTGATAACACTCAAACTACACTCTTGAATGGGTGTAAGCGATCATCATCAATATAAAACCGAACTAGGTTAGGGTCAAATCCCACAGGGAATAAGGTGTGAAATCAAGTCAATTACAATTTAATTCATTGATAGTTTAATCTATCCTGAAATGGGGGTTTAATTTTCACAAGTAATTGTTTGACACTTTGATTTCAATGTTTGTAACCAAGATTTTATGAGATAACCAGAATTATATTCACCAGGTCTTACGGTACATAACAGATGCTAAAGGTGACTCAAGATTCTCACGGTGGTTAGGATAACAAGCTATCTTTATTGATGATATGCTCAAATGTCTCTCGACCTATTTAAGAATCTAATTTCCTAATCCTCTCAAACTTAAGGAATCTCTATTCACTGCCTAGAATTTACCTCAAGTTAATCAACCTAGTTACAACACTGATTATTAAAAGAAGTATTTCCAATTCCCTGTTGATAATTCACGTCCTATTAATATTAACTTACAATGATGATGAAAATCAAGAAGTATAACTTGAATTGAACCACAGTACAAAACTCCCAAAATATATTAATTAGAGAGAGAGAAATATCATATTTTTTTTGAATAAAGAAGAGTCCAAAAATAAAATCCTCCCCTAGAAAACCCTAAAACAAGGCTTTAAATAGTTTAACCTAATTAAGGAAGTAAAATCAAAGTTACAGCTTTTCCTCAGAATAGATGACGACGTCCGTGACGGCTTTTCATGAGTATGAAAGCTTAGCACATATGTCGTTAGCTCCTATGCACTTTTGGATTTTGCTGGCTAAGGCTGAAGACGACGATGACGACTTATCACCAGCCTAACGACATGTCATGGATGTCTTCAAAAAACTATCTTCAACTTCCATCTTCTGTTTAAGGCTGACGACACTCCTGAAGATGTGTTATAGATGTCGTCACAAAACAGTCTTCAACTTCCATCTTCTATTTATGGCTGACAACGGCCGTGATAGATTATCACCAGGCTGATTACTTATCATGAATTCGTCATCCACACTTATCTTTTATTTTTCTTCACTTTTCAGCCTTTTTGCTTTCATTATTTTTGGTTCTTCTACATCTCAATATTTACTACGAAAATCAAAGTAAACTAATCAAAAACAACTAAAGTTTCTCAAGACCTTACAATTATTTAGAGTTAGAAGCCTCGAATATGTTAGCATAGGCTCACACACCATATGTTAATACTGGTATGCTTCGTGCCTTCCATTTTGATGTTTATGTGTTGTTAGACCCCGGATCACCTTTATCTTATGTGAATAGTTTAATTGTGGCAAATTTTTGGATAGATCATGAACAGCTCTCCAAGCCCTTCTGAGTTTCCACCTTAGTGGGTGAGTCAGTTGTTGCCAGATAAGTCTATAAGAAGTTTCCTATCACTTTCCTGTATAAGATTATACTAGAAGACCTAATAGATTAGAAATGGTATATTTTGATGCTATTCTAGGCATGGATTGACTCCATTCATGCTATGTATTAATAGATTGCCACACCTATGTGGTGAAGTTTCAGTTTCCTATTGAGGTAATTATTGAGTGGGAAGGTAGTTCCGAATCTCCCAAGATTAATTTCATATCTTATCTTAAAGAGAGAAAGTTTATATCTAAAGGGTGAATTTATCATTTAGTTTGGGTCAAAGATACTAAGTCTGAAGCTCCAACAGTTCAGTCAGTTTGTATAGTCAATGATTTTCCGAGGTCTTTCCCGAATATCTATCAGGGGTACCTCCCGATAGAGAAATAGAATTCGGCATTGATCTTCATTCTTGTACTCAACCCATCTCTATACCTCTATATCCTATGGCTCTAGTGATCTTAAAGAGTTAAAAGAGTTTCTTAAAGACCTCTTAGGTAAAGGTTTCATAAGGCCCAATGTTTCTCTATTGGGTGATCCAGCCCTATTTGTGTGTAAGAAAGATGGCTCTCTCCGAATGTGAATCAACTACCTCTAGTTAAACAGTCACAATCAAGAACAAATATCCTCTTCCTAGGATTGATGACTTATTCGACCAGTTTTAGGGTGCAGTTATTTCTCTAAGATAGACCTCAAATCTGTCTATCATAAGCTTAAAATAAGGGAGTGTGATATTACAAAGACATCCTTCAGAACTTGTTATGGTTTCTTCAAATTTCTAGGCACGTCCTTCAAGATAAAAAATGCCCAGCAGTCTTCATAGACTTGATAAACAGAGTGTCCAAGTCGTACTTGTACATGTTCATCATAGTATTTATTGATGACATCCTTGTCTATTCTTGTAGTGAGAATGACCATGTAAACCATCTCAGAACTGTGTTGTAAACTCTTAGAGATCATCAGTTATTTGCAAAATTCAATAACTGTGAATTTTGTCTAAGGTCAATAGTTTCCTTATCCATATTATTTTCGGTGATGACATTCGAGTTTTTCATCAAAAGACCGAAGCAGTGAGAGACTAGACTAGACCTATCTCTCCATCAGACAGTAGGAGTTTCCTAGGTTTAGATGGCTATTACTGATGGTTTATTGAAGGGTTTTTGTGTATTGCATCCACCATGTCTATATTAACTCAAAATAAAGTTAACTTTCAGTAGTTAGATTCTTGTGAGAAGAGTTTTTGAGAATTAAAGACTCGACTAACTATAGCCCCAGTTTTGACATTACCAGATGGTTTTGATGGGTTTGTTGTTTACAGTGATGCTTCTAGAGTTGGTCTGGGTTGTGTTTTGATGCAGAGAGGTAAGGTCATAGCCTATTCCTCTCGACAGCTTAAACATCATAAAAAGAACTATCCTACGAATGATTTTTAATTTGCAGTTGTTGTATTTTCCTTGAAAATTTAGAGGTATTATCTTTATGGGGTGCATGTTGATGTTTCCTGGACCACAAAAGCTTGGAGTATTCAGTTGGATAGATTAGGTGTTGATGCTCATTTTGAGAATAATAAAAAGAAGTTAGTTTAGGAGGTTCATCAGTTGGATAGATTAGGTGTTTGTTTGGTTGATTCAGTTGAAGGTAGTATATGGGTTCAGAATAGTTCAGAATCATGTTTGGTTGCCGAAGTGAAGGGGTAACATGTAAGTCCCGAATATGGTACCCGAAATGCTACACGGTACTCAAGACCCTGAAGGACCATAAGCTAACTCATACTGATATTTGTACCTGTATACTGGATAATATATTGTATAATGCAGAAAACATGAACTAAAAGGCCATAAGGTTCAAAACTGTACATTAAGATTTACTAAACATGATTAACTGAACTAACTGGACTGAGTTAACTGAGTTTTATTGACTGACAGAATGTTACTGAGGTATGATAACTGACTAAGATTTACTAAAGTTACTGAGTTTTCCTATGTCATGAGACTGATTGAATTCTACTGAACACAGCTTGACTGAGAGTATCTTGAAAAAATGACATAGGCTCTAGGCATACAACTAAATTGTTGGGTACAAGTACCCCCAGGACTCGATGGAAAGAAACTGACAAAGTATGACTTTCTTAAATATATGTCCAACATCACAATCCCTAATTCATTTATTAAGGCATTTCGTCAAACAATTGATATGCATAAACTTGTACATAAATGGGAATTTCGTACTATCATACTAGTGGGGTACTTTTTCTTCACATAGGCATTCAATCAAACACATGGTGATCATGGTATGTAGACAACATCACACAACAAGTAAACATCATGATTCAACTCTAATTTCACCATTCAAGGGTTTAATCATGGATTCACATGAAACTACACCTATAATAATAAATTCCATTTACGATTATCACAAAACATGGAATAGAATTCAATTGGTCATTATAAACATGATAAAAAACAAACCAAACATGAAATTCATAAAAATCCATACACTTGAACTTTGAAAAGATATTCTTGGGCTTCATGGACGAAAGAAGTCCATGAATAAACACTATGCATACCTGGGTGAGTGATTTCTTAAAGATTTGTGGAGGAAAACTTGAATTTTTTTCTTGGAATTAAGCACCTAGGGTTTTTTGTTATTGGGGATTTATCCTTGAGATAAACCCTATTTTGTTATTGTAGAAGAATAAAGAACTTATGAGCTATGATAGGGTGTAATTAGGGGTTAAATCGGGTGGAAAAAGACCCAAATATCCTTTTAAAAATGGCTTTAAAATAACTGAATGGGATGTGCGATGGCTCATGCGACGGTCCATCGCTAGCTCGATGGCCTGTCATTTCAACCATCGTAGGTAGGCCAGGATAGGGACTCACTGCGTAAGTAGCGAC
Source organism: Capsicum pubescens (assembly GCA_030864215.1). NCBI lineage: Eukaryota > Viridiplantae > Streptophyta > Magnoliopsida > Solanales > Solanaceae > Capsicum > Capsicum pubescens. The sequence goes on along the minus strand of CM061548.1, from coordinate 380,554,959 downwards.
GGCTTGGGCAACAGTCCATCGCAAGTTCGGTGGTCCATAAACCTGTCCATCATACCTTATCTAGAAGGTTGCCTTACTACCTTAGTTATGATGGTCAATACGACGGACCATGGTGATGGTCCATCACTAGGTCGACAGTCTGTCAACCTGGCCGTCGCACCTGGGCGATTCTGACAGCTTTGAATAAAACGTCCATAACTTTTTACTCTGATATCGAATTTAGACGAAATTGGTATCGTTGGAAAGCTAATTCAATTTCCCACATGATAAAAAGTGAAATTATTAAAAATTCGACGTGCACAAAATGGGATTTATCTTTCAAAGTAAATTTCTAACATTCTTGATATAATTTTAAGCTAGGAAAAACTATGGGGTATTACAAAACAAGATAAGGACTCCAGTTTGGTTAAGTTTAATGAGTCAGTCATAGATCATAAAGTAGAATTTTTCTCCCAAGGGGGAAATGGTGTGTTACTCTACTAGGGTAGATTGTGTTTGTCGTGTGTTAATGGTTTGCGATAGAAAAATGTTGAATGGATTAAAGAGGGATATTATTGAGTTTGTAGCCAAGTATGCTAATTTTCAATAGGTTAAGGTTAAGCACCAAAAGTTTGGTGGTAACCTGTAGGAGTGTACTATTCCTACTTGGAAGTGGGAAGAGGTAAACATGGACATAGTGATAGGGTTACCCCATTTGCGCTGTTAGCATAATTCAATTTGGATTATTATAGATAGAATGAAAAAATCACCCTATTTTTTTCCAGTTCATACTTCCCATTCAACCTAGGATTATGCTAAGCTTTATATCAGAGATTTGTTCAAATTCCATGGTGTTTTTTTGTCCATCATTTTAGATAGGGGTACTCAATTTATCTCTCACTTTTGGAAAGCCTTTCAGAAAGATCTTGGTTCCCAAGTTCATCCTGGTATTGATTTTAATCCTAAGAAAGATGGTAAAGCAGAGAGGACAATTCAAACCCTAGAGGACATGATGAGAGCATGTGTTATTGATTTCAAGGGTAGTTGGTATTATCATTTGTCATTGATCGAGTTCACCTAGAATAGTAATTATCATCCTAGTATCCAGATGGATCATTTTGAGGCTCTTCATGGGAGAATATATATGTTACCTATTGGTTGGTTTGAGGTAGGTGAGGCTATATTTATAGGGCTAGATGTGGTGTTTGAAGCTATGGAAAAGTTCAATTGAATTGAGAGAGGCTTAAGGCAGCTCAGAGTTGTCAGAAATCTTATACAAATGTGAGGAGAAGGGATCTTGAGTTTGAGGTTGGTGACTTAGTGTATTTAAAGATTTAAACATGAAATGGGTGAAGAGATTTGGAAAAAAAGAGAAGCTTAGTCGATGATATGTTGGACATTACAGAATATTGAGTCGTGTTAGTCGATGAGTTGCCTATCGATTTGTCATCTGTTCATCCAGTGTTTCATGTATCATTTGTTAAGAAGTGTATTGGTGATCCAGTTGTTATAGTTTCATTGGAAAACACCAAAATTTTTGGATATCCTTTCTTATAAAGAAATTCCAGTTGAGATTCTTGATCACCAGATGTATAGACTAAGGAACAAAAAAGTTTCCTTGGTTAAAGTTCTTTGGCGGAATCAGTTTGTTGAGGGGCCCACTTGGGAAGAAGAAGTGGATATGTGAACCAAGTACCCTCATCGTTTCTTCCCAAGATCATACTTATTTTAAGGTAACAAGTTTTCCTTAGATTATCTCTTGTCCATTCTCAATTCTAGCCATATAATCATTTTTATTTCATTACATGCATTCACAAATCAGTTCAGTCATTTAATCATGCTTCCAGTTATGAATATTTAGTATGATGTCTTAGTCCCTCAGTATTCTCAATTTAGTCAGTTTCATTTGAGAAAGAATGTTCCCAAGGGGGAGATATTGTAAGTCCACGTAAGATACTAGATCAATTTTGCTCACTATTGCAAGTCAAAGGGGGTCCAAGACTTAGAAAAATTTCACTAATTTTTAGGACTTAGTCATTTCTAAAGCCCCTAAACTTTAATGATTTTATTTTTGACCTTCACGACATCAAAAAGTTAATTTTAAAGTTGATTCATGGTAAGGGTATTCAACAGTACAACTCGACTGAGTTTCTGAATTTTTGGACGAGCGTAAGGATGTGTTTGGATTTCCAAAACATTGTCATCACGCAGTTAGCCAATGGAGCGTGCCCCATTCCAATGGTATGGGTGCCCGCGACAAAGGCCGCAGCGCGTGGTACAGTCCGGCAGACCAGAGCCCGCGACGCGTGCTCACTCGTGCCCCCTTGTTTTTCCATCTTCTATTTCTATTTTTCCAAGAGTATATGGTTCTTTTACCTTCTCCCACTTAGTATATAACACAGGATTGAGGGTCCCAAAAGGCAAAATTGATCATTCTTTTCACAAATTCTTTTAAAGAAAGCAATCCTCAGTCAAGAAAAAACTCTAGCCTCTTCAAAATTCAAGTTCAAGCTTAAATAATGCAACCAAGAACTTTTTCTAATTCATCAATTAAGGTATGGGGGATAATGAACAAGGGTATCCTTTCACCCTTGTGCCCAAATTGCATGATTTTAAGATTTAATTCACTTGTTCTGAAATAGCGTTCATACCCGAATATATATATTGCTAAAGCATATGATTTGATGAGATTTAAAGATTTTAGAATATCAAGAAGTTCTTATGTTTATGCTTTTAACTTACATGATTTATGTTATGAATGAGATTGCACTACCTTGACTTGTTATTGTTGAAGTATTTCTAGATTGTCATTGAGCATGAAGTTTTATTGTGATTTGACATGAGCTTGAAGTATGGGTTTTAAGCCCTAAGTTCGAGTATTGAGACTTCAAAAAGATTATGCTTTTAAGTATTCTATGATAAGCTTATTTCAAGATTTAAGAAAGAATTGATCTTTTGATCCTCATCTGAGAGTTGGAATCCATATTTATTCATTTTGATTAATTTAAATCCAAGAGAAGCATAACTAGTTTTCATTATAAACCTTTATGCTATTTTATGGTAGTAATATGGGATTAGTATTTAGCACCGAGTTGGGTGTGAGGGAAAGGTCACATACCCCAGAATTGCGTACCATCATAGGTTCAAATCCCAATATGGGTCGAGTATAGTGACCACTCTAGTTTAGGTTCTATTCCAATGGAAATCATAGAACAAATCTACCAATGTGGGTGCGAGACATTGGACTCCATGATATCTCACATGGTTTATGTCAGTTAGAAGAACCTCCCAAAAGAAAGAGTAAAAGTACAACTTTTAGGACTAAGTGTTATGACTCACAAGATTTATACAGTATGCTTTATTATTCATGATTTATTATTTTTAGCTTTCAGTTATTCAAGCTCATGGTGAGTCATTTACACTTGGCATGCATAGTTTAAAAGTTTATACTAATATTGAGTTACTGGTTTACTTATGCATTAACCCTCACATACTCAGTACATTCCAGAAGTAATGATCCACATATATTTCTATGTTCTACATTGTCTTATAATATAGAACTTGGTTCTCAATTCCATCCGCATGATTGATTTAGTGTATCTCAACCTACATCCCAGCTCTTGGTGACTCCTCGTAGTTCATGTGCCCATTCTACCAGATTTTTTATTAATGAAGTACTCGAGTTATTTGATTTTAGTTTAAGAATGGTTATCTGGTGCTTGTCCTAGTGGATCTCTAGTTAGAAGTAGAGGCTTGTACGACTGTTTTCTATTTTGAATTCAAAGTATTGGTTTTAAAGATTTCGAAGTTTAACTTTCAGTTAAGACATTAAATTTTGTTATTTTGAGATTTCATATGTCAAATTTATCTTTATTATGAGTTCCAAAGTTGTTAGAAGGCTTAAACGGTTAGCTTTGGACTACTTGTAGTCTTGAGCACCATGTGACGTCTAGGGTGTATTCCAGGGTCGTTAAAGAAAACAACTTTGCAGACCCTTTTACAGTAGTTCTACTACAAAAACCTTTTGATAGGCATGTAGAAGTATTGGGTGTTAGAGTTGTATGTGCATTTTTATTAGTCTAAGTGGGAGATTATTAAGATATCCTATAAACAATACGTTTGGATATAGTATTATTTATTGAACAATTATTTATTTGTTTATATAATTCAATAAAGGGTTACATTAAATGGGTCATTTTATCATACATGTGTCATCAACTTATATATTAAATGATTTGGTCTAAAGTGTATGAGCTTATACAAAGAAGATCAGATCATCGGTTCTTATATGTTAAAGTTATTGTTCATAATTGTTATAGTTTGTGACCTAAATTCTATTTGATTTGGTCCTAAAAAGTTTGCAGTGCAACCCATATTTGTTATTATTCATGGATTCTATTGTGGTAGCGTAGGGTGATCAGTTGGGGCTACGGGAGATTTATTTGTTTTTTCTCCTAAATACACTGGTACACACATATTATATAAGTGCAATTAGTGGTTCATTTTTGGATGTTCAAAAAATATGTCATTCGCTTCATTGTATTCTCCATCCATCATAGTAAAATTTCTCGGCCTCTAGCCGTGTTTCTTTTTGTAAGGGTTTCCACGTAAATCTGTGTGTTCATCTTATTTTTCTTTTGCTTGTGGTATTACTTATTCTGTTCGATTATAGCAAACTGGTATCAGATAGATCAATTATTTTCTGGGGGATGTCAACCATGAAGTATGATATTCCATTGTTGGACGGTAACACCAGATTTTCTATATGCAACAACCAGAGGGTTTTGTAGTCTCAGGAAAGGAGGTTCATGTATGCTTACTGAAAAATATCTTTATGGCTTAAAACAGTTGCCAGATAGTTGTATAAGAGGTTTAACTCTTTTATGACTTCTCATATGTTTTGGAGGAGGAGTTATGATAGTTGTATCTATTTCAAGGAGGTAAGTGATGGTTCGTTCGTGTATCTTCTCTTCTATGTTGATGATATGTTGATTTCCGCAAAGTATATGAGAGAGATAAGACAAGTCAAAACTTGTTAGTACTCTATTAGCAGCATATTTTAAACTCTCGACCACGTTATCTCCAAATACAGATGGAGAGCGTGACTATATTCCTCGAGTTCCATACTCTAGTGTTGCTGGGTCTCTTATGTACGTTATGGTTGTTCCTAACTTGATTTATTATTTGTAGTCAGTGCAGTTAGCAGATACATGGAAAATCCATGTAAAGAACATTGGAAAGTAGTTTAGTGGATTTTTAGATACTTGCATGGATTTACTGATATTTGTTTGCAGTTTGGGCGAAATAGAGATTGAATAATAGGATATATTGATTCATATTTCGTAGGAGACCTTGATAAAAGGATGTCTCTTATAGGCTATGTTTTTACCATTGGTTGTTGTGCTATCAGTCGAAAATCTACTTTACAAACTACGGTTGCTTTGTCAACTATTGAGGCAGAGTACATAGCTATTACAGAGGCTTGCAAGAAAGATATTTGGTTGAAGGGTATGTTTGGTGAACTTAGCAAAGACTTACAAGTTACTATGGTCTTTTGCTATAGTCAGGGTGTTATCTTCCTTACAAAAGATCAGATGTTTCACGTGAGGACAAAGCACATCAATGTTCGATATAATTTTGTGTGTGAAATTATTGCTTGTGGTGATATTGTGGTAAGAAATATTAGTACCCATGATAACCCTATTGATATGATGACTATGACACTACCAAGTGCCAAGTTTGAGCATTTCTTGGACTTGGTTGGTGTCAGCAGTTAAGATATGCTCTTAGGGGCTTTTGTGGAAGAGATGGAGAGTTTTCTTGAAATGGATTTGAATTCATAAATAGAATTCATATAAAGGTGGAGATTGTTAGAGTTTATCACCCAAGTTCAGTTTGATCCTGCCCTGAAAAGTTCGTGGTGCGACCCATGTTTGTGTTGATGGGCCTAGGATTTATTTCTATGCACATACTATATAAGTGCAATTAGTGGGTCGATTTTTTATGTTTAGAAAATAAGTCATTCTCCTCTTTGTATTCTCCATTCATTATAGTGAAATTTCTCTACTTCTTCCCATGGTTTTTCCCGCAAAGGTTTTCACGTAAATTTGTGTGTTCATCTTATTTTCTTTTGCTTGTGGTATTGCTTATTCTGTCCAATTATAACAATAATCATAGATTAAAATTTGGACAACCCACCAGAATGATTGTAGTACGAGATTAAAAGTAATTTGTCTTGATTACGAAAATAATATAGTTCTAACTTCTCTATTTAATACATATTCTCTAAGCTATTAAATATACTTATATTCTCAATTTTGATATAACTATTATAATCTGTATATATTATTTATCATATTGATTTATTAAATTGTAAGATTATGAGATGGGTCAATATTCGTAGTAAATTGAATGATAATAATATATATTGGTGAAATAATAAGGTAGTTGATGATATTGATGTCTCGATATAAAGATTGATGATACATCTTTTATGAAAAGATTATAAGTTTTTATGTGTATACCCGGTAGATGAATTGGTGAATCAACCATATGAAATAAGTTAAAAAAACGCACTAAAATCATTATATTAAATTCATGAGTAATTTAATTTATTGATTAGTATCTATAATATTAAATGGGAAATTAGATTAGTGTCTAATGAATAATTTTGAAATAAAAATAGAGGAGTGTAATTATGAACTTTTAGTGGGATGATTTGTAATTTATTATGGTAAAAATAATTCGGGAAGGGGAGGAGAAACAAGTTTTTTGTCCAAGAGAAACAGAGGTTCTTCTAACCTAGAAAGACCATTCAGTTTTCTATTCATTCCTTGCCCAGTCAAACGTTGAGAGAGTTCAACTGTGAATTTGGGGTCATTGTAGAGGACAGTAGAACTGAATACCAACTTGCTTCAAAATATTTGCTCGCACCTCAAGAGGTATTTCTTGGTTAATTTTTAACACACTTTGTGTGAACTACATGTTTATGTTTGTTGTCCATAATTCATGTAAACAGTATGATTCTGGTATGCTTCCGTTGTGCACTATTTTCCAACAATTCATAGTGAAATGAATATACCACATCAATTCATTATATATGGATGATGAGATTTCACTACTACAGAGCCAGCTTCATATCACTGATTTCGAGGCCTGAGTATTAAGATATCCTTGATTGAGAGAACTACCCTCGAATGTGCCCTACCTACCGTCAATTTGAATGACTCAGGATCTAATGCAGGCACCAGACAATAGATACACAAAACCAAAAAAAAAATTCTCTAAGCATCAATATATAACTAGTAACTTAAATATTCAATTGAGAGATCATCCTCAATCACTCAACGGTGGATGAGTTATGATACACCAAAGAAATTCCACGAAATTTTTATCATCCACTTAGTAGACTTAAAATTAGTTCTGCGCTCGAAAATGTATAATCTCTAATCTCCAAAGAATGTATCAGTTCATCTTCAACGTGAAAGTTAGTTCAAATGGGTTGAAGCAAGAGGCCGAGTTTACCAAGTCCTTGTAAGGAATGAATAATATCAAATTATTCTTGGAGGAGGTAGAGTAGATGGCTCTCTGTGTTGAAATTACTTGACCAGTGACCTACGCTCGCAGACCTACAGAAGCATACTTTCTAACATATGATGATGGTCCACATACTTTCTTTAACACAAGTAAAAGACACTTTTGCAAAGTCAGCAGAAGCATACTTTCAAAACATATGATGATTGTCCACATGCTTTCTTTAACGCAAGTAAAAGACACTTTTGCCAAGTCAAATTACAAATAACTTCTCTTTGTTAGAATATATATCGAAGAATAATATAATGGTACAGAAACATATCTGGCATTACAGTTATTCTTCAAGAATAAGCAGATAATTCTATGGTTTTTCTGGCTTCACTCCCTTCATCTTTAGGAATGTAAATGCGAAGATTAGCTAGCCACGTGAAGTAAATCAGTCAACTTCGTTGAACCAGGGGCAAGAGAATAAATTTGACCTTGGTGTATGTGTATAACAATAAAAGAACCTTCAGGAACATCTGAAATACACAAAAAAACACAATTCGTTCAACAAACTACATATGAAGAAAGAACCCAACTAAAATAGGACAAAGAGTAAGCAATAACCGGCACATACAACTTGGAAGATAAGGATCTAGATCCAAAGGGTCAAATTTGGTAAGACCATCAGATTGGTATAATGAAAACTGTTCATCAATAGCAGTGTGATTATACTTATTTAGGCACTTATTTTGGTGTACTTCTTCCCAAACACAGTGCCAAGTATAATGATTTGAGAAGGCATACTCAAAGCTAGTTTGCCAAACAAAATGATCAATTATCAACATTGGATCGGTTGAGAGCCGCACTTTCCTATCTAGCCAAATAGAGTACTTAAAAATTGCCGCAAGAGGAGAACAAATTAATCTTCAGTTGCATCAGATAGACTAAGAATAAAAGTCCAGCTAGGGATATGAAAAATCACCTAGAAGAAGGAAAGAGGCAATGTGTCAAAATCTTTGGTACTTTTCCCTTTCTACGCATATCTATGTATGGTAAGTTCTTGATGACAACTAATTTCTATAATCTAACAAATCAACCATCATCAGGTGTGTTTCTTTCTTTTGAGAGCGTCGGAAGAGTTCCCTCCTCAACAAACATAACAAAACACACGTTCTTCTTTGAATACTCACTGATCTGAAAAGGTAATGATTAATCAAAAGTAAGCACATGTTGCTATATCCTTACCTACTCTTCGGCTTTCCAAAGATACAATCTGACAAATTAGTAGAATTTTATTAGAGAAAACTGATGTATCCAGGATACATGTTTTAGAAAGTCATTGATCTTCACGGAGTTATTCAACGTTTCTGATATAAGTTTATTATGCAACTGCCATTTTGAAGAACAGAGAATAACAAATGGTGTTGAAACAGCAAGGTTGTTAGAATGGGAATGAAGAGAAAAGAAATCTATCGTCCTTCTAGGTGGTTTAATAACTTTGAAAGGAATCTATTTTTCTACAATGTCGTTATTAGTAATTATCTATGATCGAGGCTGCACTAATTCTTGTTACAATATCGTTATTAGTAATTATCTATGATCGAGGCTGCACTAATTCTTGTTACAATGTCGTTATTAGCAATTATCTATTTTGACCATCACAAGAATAACTTATCTTCCCAATATCTACTTGCTGGAAACTCTCTTCATAATAAGCTCAAACAAAACTTACATGGGTAATATAATAGAAACCCTTATGCTGCCTACAGGGTTTCTTTGTTGAGCGTTCAGGGACATCACGCACAGTAAAATCTTCTTGCGTTTCTCTCCAAGGCAACATGACATGTTTCATTTTAACTGCAAAGAAGAATGGGAAACATGTCTTTTGAATACCATCTAAACTTAGAAATGACTATCGAGACCAAGGATTCTACTATTATCTTGCAACCTTTACATTCAAGTCATTACTATGTTCAAGACCTACTCGATTAGCTAATAATTCAAGTTTGATCAGCTTATAGTCTCTTGGACTCATAGGATGGTGGTGTATTTATAAGAGGTGGCGTAGTCGTTTCTTGGTGCTGAGATTAAGAAAAAGAAAGTGTTAAATAATGTCTTGATGAGAATCAAGGATAATATAGATGGGCAGAAGTTAATGGCCTTCGAGATTAGTGGTGATGGTACCTTGTGGTACCAATAGAAGTTATGTGTTCCTGATGTAAATAGGTTGCGAGAGAGGATTTTGTCTTAGGTGCGTAAGTCATATTGTGTTGTTCATCTTTGTTTGACAAAAATGCATCATGACCTTAAGAAGATGTATTGGTGGAACAATATAAAGCGGGATATGGCTAGTTTTATGGCGAAGTGCATGGTGTGCCAATAAGTGAAAGTTGAGCACATGAGGCTCGGAGGATCGTTTCAAGAGATTGAGTTGCCTGTATGGAAATGATAAGTGATCAATATAGATTTTGTTACCGATCTTCCTCGATCCCGAAATTAATTTAATTTTGTTTGGGTCATCATGGATAGGATGATAAAGTCGACTCACTTTTTTTCAGTGAGGACTAATTTCTCAGCTGAGGATTATGCAAGGTTATATCTCCATGAGATTGTGAAGTTGCATAGGGTACCAGTTTCTATCATCTCATATCGTGATACGCAATTTTCATCTCACTTTTGGTGTTTATTTCAAAAAGGTTTAGGGACCAAGATGAGTCTTAGTACTTCTTTTCACTTGCAGTCGGATGGGCAAACAGAAAAGGCTATTTATACATTAGAGGATATGCTTCGGTCTTGCGTGATTGACTATGGTGGTAGTTGGTTGAGCATTTACCTCATATAAACTTTGCCTGTAATAATAGCTACCACTTTAGTATTAGGATAGCTCTGTTTGAAGCTTTATATGGTAAGAGGTGTAGGCCTCCTATTGGGTGGTTCAAGGTTGGTGAGGCAGAGATGTTTGACCTAGATTTGGTTCACCAAGCCGTAGAGAAGGTGAAGGTAATTCAGGATAGACTCAAGGCTTCCAAACGTCATCAAAAGTCCTATGCGGGATAGAAATACATGTTTCAGTTATATAGCATTATACCTTGTACTTCCTAACTCTTAACTAACTTGACTTTACATCATTATGTTATGTCACCGCCTCCTCATACCATAATCAGTTCTTGTCACTAACTTTTTGAAAAATTATCCCATATTCTAACACACATAAAACCAAATTCCTTTTTTTTATTGTAATTAGGCTAAATCACTAGATTATTATATCGCACAATCTCTTTGTCACCTATATTCATATAATTCACATTACAATCCACCATGGAGTCATATAAACACAAACGCTCAGCATTGGTTCATACATCAACATATTAACACACAATTAGATCTTTATTGTATTAAATTCATGTTTTATCCATCCAAATTCCATACTCATATGCCTAAGCATGATTTTTTCTGTCAAATCTACATTATGGATACAATTACTAACCACGGTGAACTACTCATAAACCATAACCTACCTGGCTCCAAGATGATGCAACAAATAATTTATTTCATGGATAATATTTCTTCTTCTTCTTCACATTTTTAGAGTCTAAATCATCTAATAAGCAATAATTAGAATAGTAAATAATAAACAACTCTTCAAACAAATACCTTGAGAATTCAAATCCACTAATTTTAATTTACGGCCTACAAATTTATCTAAGGGTCAATTGATTATCAACCTAGTTATATCAAGCATAACCCAACTCCATTAATGGAGTTTTAAAGTTAAAGTTCCCACCCTTATTGAATTTAAGATCTCCAAATATCAACTTTTACATTTTTGAACCTTAATTTCACACTAGAAAGAGTTAATCCACAAACTAAAATCAATTCTAGGTGAAAATACATATGCTCATAGGGTTTTCCCACAATTTCATGAACCTAGGATTCTAAACCAAAGAATTTTACCATATATTCTCCATTCTATTGATTCTAAAATATAAATTGATTAATCAATGTTAAAAAAAATGCAAAGATCTTACCTTAATGCAGGATTTCAGCCAAACAAAGAGAAAATCGCCCCTCTAGGGATGACGTATGAAATTTTTGAATTTAGGGGAGGAAACCCATCAAGATAATGTTACAAACTGTTGTTGCATCGCTATAGCGATGAGCATGTCTCTATAGCGACATGAACCCGCCATGGCTCCCTCAATTTTTCAGCACGAACAATCTTCAATAAAGCAGTCATAACTTGTTACTCAGGAAGCATATTAACAAACGGTTGATTGCATTGGAAAGAAGACTTAGAGAAATTTATTTTGGTGGTTATTGAGCCCCCTAAATCTTTATATTCCAAGACAAATAGACATGTGAAGTTGAACCTAGTTCAAAGTTAGTCCAAAACTAAATCGGTAAAGACATTTCCACCACATAAGACGAATGATATTTGTATACCTGTACCACAGATATTTTCACTAACAACGGACGAATCAGTACAAAAAGTACAATGGTGGTGGGTTGACAACCGGTCCTATCCCATTATTCTTATATGGATGCTTTCTCTTGGATTTTCTCCTTCATTGCGTAGTATGCATGTACCGGTTTAGATTAGATTATGGGAAATTTCTATTAATTATTTTTTTTATTAGTTTTATTTATTAAATGTACCTAATAAGAATTCTATTTGTGATTAAAGGATTTTTCTTCTTTTCAAGATCATTTTATTTAACTTCCACTTTCATTAAATTGTTGGGTAGTAAGGGTTCTATTAATTAGAGTTGAGTCTGGTAGGTGAGAGCACGATCCATGAGTTGGATCGTGACATGATTTCAAAGATCATTAAATTTAAAAATTCATTGCTTAGCGTTGTTGTACCAATTTTGATTAGGTTATGGGAAATCACTATTAATTTTTTTTCATATTATTTTTATCTTTTAAAAGTACTGAATAAGAGTTCTACTTGTGATTAAAGGATTTTTCTTCTTTTAACGATCATTTTATTTGACTTTTGTATTCATTGAATGATTGGATAGTAAGAGTTCTCCAAATTAAGGTTGAGTCTAGTAGATGCTTGTACGATTCGTGAGTTGGCTCATGACAGGATTTTAAATATCATTAAATTTTTAAAATTCATGCATAACATAACTATTTAATTAAGGGTTCTATCATGGAACAACCTTGTTATAATAATTCGTTGAATTTCATATAATTTCTTCATTTTCATTGTTGTGAAATAAAGAGAACGATTTGTTTTAACTTTATATTTCATGCGTTTAAAGGTATCTTTTGGAATTATATTTATTCAGTAATTATTTAAATGGATAAACAACTTTTTTCCTTCTAAAAATATGTTATTATCTTTTTGTACTGTAGAAAATAATTTGAATCTTCTGGTTATTCTTTGAGATTACACATTTGTTATAAAATAATATTATTTAATCTGCATCATACATAAGTTCATCATTTACAAAATGAATTACGACAATAACAATTTTAATATATATATTCATATTCATGAGAATATATTAAAAAATAAACATTTTTAAACTGTAGATTTCTTTTACGTGTAGAAGTCAGTGAAGTAAATGTTTGATAAATTGTTCAATACACATATGTCAACGGAAAAAATACAATTGAAAATTTTAGAAACTAAAGTATATTAATTATACATGATTTCCTAAGGTATATATTGGAAGCAACAAATATAGGGATGAGTTTCACTAAATTGCTTCTCAATTCTCAAAGTTAGATATATGACGTTACAAAAATGTGATGCATACATTCTCTGCAATGTAAGAAGAAAAGAAAAATAATTGAATGCATACATCTTCACAATTTAAGAATTAAGCACACTTATCTGTAAGGAATATATTTCTACTCATATATTTTATTGGCGGAAATTATGGCACAGATTTTAACATTAACCAACTTTGAACATTTGGTGCTCAAACAAAGAAGAGACACAAAATTGATTTTATCATTTGAGAGATTTATATTGTATTAAATTTATTGTACAAAATCATTTTTATGGGATTTATATTTGGTTAATTGTGTTAGAGACTAAGGTTTTTCTCTACGACTTTCTTTCACTTGTCATAAGTTATAAGTAGGTTTTACTAATTTAAAAATTATCTTGAATATGCATTAATTTTTTAAAAATTTTGAATTGAGGAACATTAAATTTTTGATACATTAAGATGTATTAAGACAAAAAATATTTTCATATTGGTAAAGTTTACAGTAGAAGATCTTAAACAAATCATGACTACAAAAGAATATGTAAATATTTGAAAAAGGACAAATTTAGAAAAAAATGTGAATACAATCGAAAAAATACTTTATCTCATAAATCAGAATTATTTTACATACGAAGAATACAATATATATCATAAGGAATGACAATTCAAAAAGATTTAAAAATTTAGTAAGTACGTAATTCTAATTAGGAAAAGTATGTAATGCAATGTTATGTACAAATTGACAGTGATACAAAGATACAAAGAAGGAAATTCAATTAATATTATGAGTTTGTTCAAATGCATCTAAAAAGGAATAAACATAATTTTCTTACTTTCTTGTCATTCAAGTGTATTTTATCACTATAAATATACTCTTTGAGTTGAGACCCAACATTACATTTGCATACTTTCTCAAATCCAAGGAATAACCATGAGAAATCCTACTGGCCGCAAAAAAATTAAAATAGAGAAGATGAAGAAGCAAAACAACATACCAGCGACATTTTCTAAAAGGCGCGATGGCCTTTTTAAGAAGGCGAGTGAGATCTCTACCCTCTGTGCTGTTGAAATTGCAACTATAGTTTTTTCACCATCTAAAACAAGTGTTTACTCTATTGGACACCCTTGTGTCCTTTCGGTGGTAGATATGTTTTTGAATCCTCCACCTGATACCGATAGTCCACAACCTCTCGCCAAGCCTTATCAAAATAAGGATGTAACCAAAATGGAGAAGCTGATTGAAACAGAGGAAAAACGTGCTTTAAGGCTTCAGTCAACAAATACAACAGGCTCATATGAAGGGCTAAATTATTTTCAACTTCAAGAACTGAGTGACACCCTAGAAGCAAAATTGAAGATGACTGAAAGAGTAGAGATCCAACAAAAGGAGAGTGGTATTCCATTTTATTTCAAATCCTATGGATATGCCTTAGCTCCTAGAGAGAACATTTCATCCACTTCTGATGTTGGACCATCTAGATCTAGTTAAATTTATTTTATGTATTAATTAAATTTTATATTTTAGTTTGTTTATTACGAATAATATGAATAATATATTTCTTTTCTTTAGTGTACGGTAATTTATTGTTTATTACATATAAAATTAATAATATGCATGTATTTTCTTTAGTGAGCGGTAATTTATCATCTCTAAATATTAAAGTTGATATGTGAGTGTTGAATGAAAAAATAATAAATAAAATTCAATTAATACTAATAAAATCAAGTAAAATAAATTGAAATACAAAAGATCTGATATTAGTATTGGTACGGTAAACTCTAGCATCCCCCCCCCCCCCCATTTGTATTTCTCCCTCTTGAAAATTAGTATTTCTATTATGAATTAAAAAAGAAACTCTCAATATACATTCTAATGGTGTATATTAATCAAAATAATAGAAATATATTAATAATATTCAATTCAAGCAAGGATTCCAGGATTATTATATTTTAAATGTTATGGATCACCTAAGGTATGTAGTGAAGACTTCAATCTTGGAATAACCTTGTTATAATAATTCTTTGAATTTCATATCTTATATTCATTTTCATTATTGCAAAATAAAAGGAATGATTTGTTTTAACTCTAAATTTCATGTGTTCAAACGTATTTTTTAACACTATATTATTTATTAATTATTTAATGGAATAAACTACTTTCCTCCTTCTAAAAAATATATATTATTATCTTTGATAATATTTGAACCTTCTGTTAGTTCTATGAGACATTTTTTAGTTTGTATCATACAAGAATCCATTGACAACATAAATTATACCAATAACAATTCAAAAACCAATATTTATTATTCATGTGAATATATAACAAATGCACTACTTCAAAGTGAGCATTTCTTTTACGTGTAGAAGTTATTGATGTAAACGTTCGATAAAGTGTTCAAGACATATATGCCAACAGAAAAAAATATATCAATAAAATTTTTAGAAATAAAAAAAAATTATTTCTACATGATGTACTAAGATATATACTAATTTACCTCATTTCCCATAGTCACAATCCCACCACATGCAATTTGAGAATTGGATAGAAAAGTCGATTAGTGGGGAAGAAACTTTTTTTTCTTTTCTAATTTTATAAACTTTGAACTCGGCCGAAATTATTGATTCAACTGATGATGGAAATCACTCCTTCATCCTCCATCCCCCATGAATACCACCTAAACAACCTGATAAGACCATTAAGGATGCCACTTTTAAGGACAAACTTCTAGCCAACCAAATCACCTCTGATAAAGATATGAATGAAGACTTTAATGCTCCTTTATCTCATAACTTGTTGGAGTTTACAGAAATTGATCATAGATCCATCATATCTAATGGTATTTGTAAGAAAATTCTGAGTAAAAACAATGTGAACCTAAATCTGTTACAGCGGAAGTCGTTGAATTTTCTTCTAACATAATTTCTTTAAGTCAATCTTCATCTCTCAAGGAAACGAAGTATTGAAATTGTTCATTGCTTTTGTTTTTCTATTTTTTTTTTATTTTCGTTTCTCTGTCTAACTTTTTAAACAAGAAGAATGAATTTTTAAATATAAAGGGAAGTGGAACAGTTTTAGTAACTGTTCCCCCCATAATTCAAATATCCAATTTTCTCCCTTTTATCAGATAATCTCAAAATCAGAAATAGGTCAGTTCGGGTCGGTCCACACGGGTGACCCATGACAAGTAATCCAACATCTTCCACTTCGCACATGGTTGACAAGATGCGAAGCAGTACGACATCAACAAGCCACCGATTCATACGACATATAGTTCGTGCGACCTGTGAGCATCACGAGCTTTACCTATGATATTTTACAAGCTTTATTTAGGAATTCAATCACACGTGAAAAGAATTCTCAACTAACATGATGATTCTAATATTCACAATACCCCAGAGATTATTCACAACTTTAGTAGTTACTTATTTGATCTCTCATCCTCTTTAAAGAGGTGAACTCGAGTTCATGATTAACTTTTATTTACGCAATTACACTTGACTCTTATATGGTTAGTGTAATAGCCGACTTGCGTAAAAAATTTAAAATATTCATTTTAATCGTCTTCCCTTTCTACTCGAATCTATATGTTCCAATCAACTGCTTTCTTAGTCATGCACCGCATTGCCGAATCTCTCTTGGCTATTAGTAACATGCTAAAGTAGCAACACAGACTGAAACTTTAAGAAACAGTTAAAGGTCTAATGGTAATTCAATAAAAATTTAAAATAACTTTGAGGGTCTCACACAATGAAAAAACGGGGATAAATTCTTCCATTAACCCATTGGTCGCTAAGCACACGTGCTATGATGTTATCACCTTATATTGGTGTGTGTGTCTCATTCCTTTAGTCATTCAACATCGTATAGATCTAGGTCTAGACACCTCTAAATGTCTAACATGAGTTTCTTTCTTTAATAATCCTCAAATACATATTCTTAGAGAAACTCGCATCTTGCTTTATAAAATAAATCATTATCGTATGGTGAAACTTTTCTCTTCACGTTCCTCGACGTAAGAGGCGATTGCTCGTGTGAGAGAGCCAATCTCGCGACTTGTTCGACATACTGTATTAATAAAATACATTTTCGTGTGCATATGAGATTGAACATAAATTCAAGAATCTTATTTGATAATAGTTACAATCAAGTCAATTACAATACATAAACATAATCATATCCTACGTAATCCCAGAGCCATAACATATTTCTCAAACAAGTCTCTAGACATCGCCTTAGTAAAGGGATCAACTATCATTTCTCGTGTAGGAATGTATTGTAAATTTATTTCTCCACTTGATACTATGTCTCTTATAAAGTTATACTTAATAATATATATCATGAGACGCTTATAATTATTTACAATGTTCAAATGCTCAATAAATCTCTTCAACCAAATATCTTCTTGTACTGTAGATGCACAAACCACAAATTTGGATTCATAGTTGACAGGGATATGCAAATTTGTTTCTTGATTTTCCACAAAATTGCACCACCATTTTTCAAGTTTATTTTCTATCATACCGTCACCAGCCCAATCAGCTCTTATGGATAAATCTAATCCACTAGAGCATAGTGAATAATCAACAGTACCCTTCAAGTATCGAAAAATTCTCTTTATTGCTTTCCAATGATTTCTTCCAGCATTGGATTGATACCTGCTAACCAGAACTATGACATAACAAATATCTGGACGAGTACACATCATAGCATACATCAAATTCCCAACTGCACAGGAATATGATACTTGAGACATGTCTTGTTTTTTATTTTCAGCCTTTGGAAATATTTCAAGGCTTAAAGATTCACCTCATACTATAGGAGTATCCATGGATTTGCAACTATTCAGGAGAAAACGTTCCAAAATTTTCATTATGTATGTTTCTTGAGATAGACTCGATTTTTTTTTGTAAAGATCTCTTTGGATTTTAACACCTAGTATATAGTCTGTTTCACCCATATCTTTCATGTCAAATGACTTTGAAATCCATGACTTAACAATTTTTACATACTCCAAATTATTTCTATCTAATAAAATATCATCCACGTAAAGTGAAAGAATCACAAATATTTCATTGGAATTTTTCACATAAATGCAATGGTCTTCATCGATCATGGTGAAATCAAATGAAATTACTTCCTTATGAAATCTAAGGTACCACTGCTTTGAAGACAACTTAAGGCTATATATTGATCTGTTTAATTTAAAAACCTTCTTTTCTTGGCCTTTAACAACAAAACCTACAGGTTGTTCCATGTAGATTTCCTCATTTAGTTATCCATTGAGAAAAGTAGTCTTTACGCACATTTGGTGTAATTCTAAGTCTAAACAAGCAACTAAAGCCAAAAGCAAGCTAATTGAGGTAAATTTTACAACTGGTGAAAAAGTTTCCTCGTAATCTATTTCAGCTTTTTGAGTAAAACCTTTTGCCACCAATCGTGCTTTATGCCTTTTTATTGACCCATCTGATTTGCATTTAACTTTGAGAATCCATTTGTTCCCAATAGCTTTATGCCCAGAAGAAAGGTCAACTAGATCCCAAACTTTATTAGTTTTCATGGACCCTAATTCTTCTTTCATCACTTTTATTCATTCATCTTTTTCAAGACTCGATAGAGCCTCATTCATAAAATTAGGTTCATCCAATTCTGTGGGAGATAACAGGAAGACATAATTCTCAATCTCATAAGATCGTTTAGGCATACCTTTTATAGTACTCTTATGTAATTGAAGTTTATATTCCTCAATAGGATTTTGGGATTCACAACTCCCACTTGGACCGAGAATTATTTCTTGTTCAATTAAATTATCCAGCATGTCTGACGACATTATTTGATTATCTGAATTCAGCAGTTCGTAAAGAGGATTATTTTTCTTTATTTCATACTTTTTTGAAAAAATATTTTCCAAGAATGTGACATCTCGTGATTCAATTTCATTAGTACTTCCATCTTCCAATTCACCAATGAACGTATATCCTTTGGAGTGTTCTAAGTATCTTATAAAGATACATTTCTTTTCTTTTGGACTTAGTTTTCCAAACTTACCAAAACAATCTTTAATATATGCAGTACAACCCCAAGGTCGTAGATCATTAAAATTTTATTTATTACCAGTCCATAGTTCATAAGGAGTAGAAGATACTGATTTAAAAGTCACTTTGTTTAATATGTAGGCCGCAGTTAATAGTGCATCTCCCCAAAAAGAAATTGGTAAATTTGCCTATGCCATCATGGACCATGTCATATCCAACAATGTTCTATTCCTTCTATCGGCTACACAATTTTTTTGAGGTGTATAAGGAGTAGTTAATTGTCTGATAATGCCTTTTTTAATACATAGTTCTTCAAACTATTTTGACAAATATTCACGACCTCTATCGATTCTTAATGCCTTTATACTTTTGTCTGATTGATTCTCTACTTCATTCATATATCTTTTGAAGCATCCAAGTTCATTGGATTTATGAGATATCAAATAGACATAACCAAAGCATGTGAAATAATCAATAAATGTAATGAAATATGAAGCACCGGTCCTTGCCCTCACATTCATTGGACCACAGATATCATAATGGATTAATTGTAATAGAAATTTGACTCTTTTAGCCTTCCCAAAGAGTTTTCGTGTAATCTTTCCAACAAGATAATTTTCACAAGTTGGCATTTCAATTTTAGAGAAAGAACCTAACTGTCCTTACTTTGCCAATCTATTCATTTGATCAATCCCTGTGTGACCTAATCTAGCATTCCATGTAAGTATATCAGCATCATTATTACTAAAATAACATGACATTACACAACGATCAACATAATAGTCATAAGTTGAAGGATTACAATCTAAAATAATAAAACGATCATAACGATGTCCGAAACCGTAAAAAAAACATTATCTAGAGTAATTCTTACACAATTACGACTAAAAAAACAAATGAAAACCAATATCTAAAAGAACAAAAACAGATACTATGTTTCGTTGAATTTCTGGAGCATATAGGACATCATGCAACATTAAAGACTGGCTTTCATGCAAATCTACTTTTCAAGTGTCAATCCCTTTGACTTCAAGTCTTGGATTATTTCCTACATAGATCTACCTTGATCCAGGTGAAACTCGATGGAACTCCACAAACACTTCTCGATCACGACTCACATGGTCGGTGGCTCCTGAGTCTTCTATCCACATAGGATAAGATTTAGTTTATAAAACAGTGTTAGAAACATATGTAGAACTTAGAATTCCATTTAGAAATGCTACCTTTTTCTGCTCAGGACATTCACAAGAAAAATACCCAAGATTTTGGAAATTGTAGCACTTCATCTTGGTCTCTTTTTTCTTGAAAACCCTTTTTCCTTTTTTGGAATTTAGTTTATTTTTTCTTCTCAGAGGGTCTTTTTTCGGTCTCTATTATACCCTTCCGTTCCACTTCTTCTTATGCTTGAATCCTGAAGATTTCTTACCACTTAATTCTTCCATAAAGGCATTAGAAGCATCTTTAGCAACACTAAGCTACTCATCTTCAAGTTCAACATGACGGGTAACATCAAAAAAAGTTTTGATGCCTTCAAGTGTTCCCAATTATTGGGAAGTGATTGGATCACTTCTTCAACCTGCTACTCATGTTAAAGAACGTGACCAACATTTTGAGTTAAGCTATCATATTCGACATCACCCTAAGATATTGTTTGATGTTCTGATCATGACACTTCTTGTAAGTGTCAAACTTGATAGTTAGCTGTCTGAGGCGAGTGACAGAAGTACCCCTCATATATACCTCGTAAAGGTGCCCAGATGGTATTGGCAGTAGGAAATTCCTCGTACTCATGTGTAAGGTCATCAACTACAGAACTTACAATGATTCCACATGTAATGGAATCAGTCTTTATCCAAGCCTTATAAGTTTCAAGGTCTTTTCTGTGTTGTGCAGTGTTTCCCTCTTCTGGAAGACATATGACATGGTTAATACCTTCAAGAGCATTTTGCTCTTCAAGAACATACCACATTTTACGATTCCAAATATCGTAGTTGTCTCCATTTAGTTTTTCTCCTTTGTTCAAGTCAACAATTATGCTTTTTGATACCATGTCTGTTATTAAAAGACAATCATGCAAGTATTTTATCAATTATGCATTCAAGTTACACATTCAAGCAAATTATTTCACATAAAGGTTTCATGTTCAGTGTACAATTGAAAGGACACTTAAGAATTCGATCATCTTCTACGAACTAAATATTTGATCAAAATTAGAAATTAATTTCTTAGTGTTTATTTGAATGATATCTTTCAATTAAGTCATTTTAAACTCAAACAAATGAATGAAATTCATATAAAACGTGATAAATAACTTAATATTTATATTATATAAAGTTAATAAATAACTTCATGTTATCAGTCAATCTAAAAATAAAAGTCATTCCACAAGTATTTTAGACGACTTATATACACCCAAAAAGGCTTGCTAGGCCAAATATCGTGGTAAACATCAAATAATCTCTCACCCAAAGATTTATGGAGAGAATATGCTAAAATAGCCAATGTTTTTCAATTCGAGATTTCTACATAATTTTCTAGTTCTACACGTTTTAATTCAAACAACTGAATAAAACTAGCAACTTTGATATTAGGAGACATCTTAAATGACTTGAACTCTTTCGGCTTCTTCTCTCTTTCCCTTCGTATAGGCTTTTCATTTCGTAACAGATTTTGTGTCGATCTAGGGACACCATTTCATATGATCTCTCGACCTCAAAAACATGCCCTTCGATGACGTGCTCTTCCACTTTGTCTCTTTGCTCGACATCCTGAACTCCCACTTGAAGTGATTCGAGTTTGTCCCCGTTCAGTCATTTCTGAAATAGGAACCAAGACACATTTAGAATGGTTGAACAACTCAATTTAACCTCTTATGTTACATTTTCACCATAGAAGGCAAAATCTATTATAGAAAAAAATCATGGACTAATTAAGAAAAGAGTTATATCAAGCCTAATTAAATTCTTAAGAGTCATTATTTTTTTATAACTCCTTAAAAAACTACATTACTATTCATAAAGTAATGTGAGATACACAAAATAGTGGGTCTAGTCCTAATATTTCTCCATTTTTAACTAATAGAATCTAATTCAAAAAATAATAAATGGTACAGGAACTTTCCTCCCACTTTTTCGTTCTCTGTATGTGGACCATAATAAAATAAAATTAAAGAGGACATATTACTCCACCTAACCCTATACAAGAGCAGTAAAAACAATGGAGCATATCTTCTCTTTCATTTTTAAGAAATTAAGTAATTAAGCCTTTTTATTCACCAAATTTTTTTTCTTATTCAAAAAAAATAATCATGGGTGAAAGAAAAAATCATAGATCCATATCATATACAAAAAAAAATCATAGGTGAATAAAAAAAAATCATAGATCCATATCACATACAAACAAAAAAAAAGAAACTTCAGATTTTCAATCTGAATTTGTGGCGCAAAGATGTACGTCTGATTTCCAGTCAGAAAATTACGCATTTGATTCTTGTTGCATTCAAAAAACCCAATCAATATCTGGTAAAAAAAGTGACAGGTGAGTTCTTGCCAGATGTGTTTCACCTTTTTTGTAAAGAAATTATCATGCAAACATGGCAATTAACCTAGCTCTGATGCCATTGTTAGCAAATTCTGAGTAAAAACAACGTGTACCTTAATTTGTTGCAGCGGAAGAGGTTGAATTTTCTTCTGAAACAATTGTCCCAAGTCAATCTTCGTCTCTCCAGGAAATGGAGTATTGATTCACAAACTGAAATACCTTTGGTGTTTAGTTGATATTGAAATGATTCACTTTTTTTTATTCTCTATTTTTTTTTATTTTCGTTTCTCTGTCTCACTTTTTAAACAAAAAGAATGAATTTTTAAATATAAAGGGAAGTGGAACAGTTTTTGTAACTATTCCCCCCATAATTCAAATATCCAATTTTATCTCTTTTATCAGATAATCTAAAAAACAGAAATGGGTCGGGTCAGGTCAGTCCACATGGGCAATCCATGAGCCGTAATCCAACAGTATTAAGTTTGTCGTCCTTTCCCAAGAAGAAAATCAAAGATTTTACGCCCCTTGGAAATTCTCCTTCATCATTAAGCTCATTGTACATGCATAACCCATCAACTTCTATGCTCTAAGTTAAATCAACTCTGGAAAAATTATGAATTATGTTCCACTTATTGATTTTGATTGTGATTACTACATATTTAAATTCTCTTCTTCAGACGATATCAATTTAGCTCTCAAAAATGGTCCATGATTTATTCATGGATACTACTTGGCCATCCAAAAATGGGTGGCAAATTTCAACCCTAAAAAGACAATATTAACATCATCTGCTATTTGGGTATGCCTATCACAACTCCCAATGAAGTACTATGACAGTCTTCTACTTTAAAAACTAGGCAACTCTATAGGTAAATTTCTAAAAATTGATGCATGTACTAGCGCTATTCTTCATGTGAGATAAGGTTATGTGTCCAAATGAATTTAAATAATCCAATTACAACATGAATACAAATTGGTAACCACATGCAACATGCTCTACGAAGCAGAGGATTTCCTTTGAAAATGTTGTGGATATTTGGGTCATGACCAGGAAAGTTGCTCTACATGCAACATGCTCTACGAAGCAGAGGGAAAGTTACTCTACATGCAACATGCTCTACAAAGCAAAGGGAAAGTTACCAGAGGAAAATCAGCAGGAGAGTAAATGTGCAGATATTTCTACTCAAGAACCAAGTTCACATTCTCCCACTACACATGATGGAGATTGGCAAACAATTCTTTTTACCAAGAAAACAAAAGTGACGCCAAGTAAAAAGAAAAAAGTAAAGATAATTGAAAAGGCTCCTCTCATTAATTCTCTGTCTTTTTTAAAAAAATGCTACTTTGGCATTTAGCAAGACCTTTAATGAAATTAACTCTTCTACTTCTCAACATAGTACGGACACTAGTCCCTTTACAGTTACTAATAAAAAAACTGATAAGTACTCTCTTGAATCTTTAATGTCCAAAAGTACATTTGATTCTCTCTTCACGTTTGCTGACAGTCAATTTTGGCTCTCCATACTTAAAATTAACGTATTTAGACTCTCTGACCGTTAAATGACACAAAATGTAATTTTTAACATAATATTTCCAATAGTTAATAAATTATTAATAATCATCATTTTTTTGGATTTTTACTCATTTATTGTTATATTTTAATTTTACATAATTTATTGATAATTATCTTTAATTTCATTAATTTTAGAATTTTTATCAGTTTATTATTATTTTAATATTTTTACACAATCATTTGCATGCGTACACAACATAGAAATGGAATTTTTTACCGCAAAGTATAATTTTAATTATTTATAGCATAATATATTTTATCAAGGAAATTATATTTTTTATTTGTTGTTGATATTTTTTTCTGTAATTATACATTGACATTCATATTTTGTATATTATTTAACACGACCAGCGTATATGAGTCGGTTTAATTATTTAAATATGCAGAGCAACAAATCAGTCAAGTCAAGGTCCTGTCACTTGACTTGGTTTCACCTACTTATCCATAATATAAGGGATTTAATGAAAAAGTTGTAGATTTGATGAATGATCCCTTTTCTTTGTTTTTTCCTTTTTTAAACACATAGCAACAATACACACAACACACAATTCACCACACCCACACTTCATCATATTTTTAATTTCCTCTCTATTAAAAACACACACTAAAAAATACACACACATACGCTTCTTTCCCTCTCCACCTTCACTGCCATCACTGTAGGAGCTTCGGCGAACGGGCTCCAGCCACCACAATCATGGCACCAATAACAACACCACCCCCACGCTACAATCTTTCCCTCTCTATCTTGCCATAAGCTCATCGGAGCAGATCACCGGCGAGCATCAAGTTTCCAGCCACCAATCACAGCCCACACTTCTATCGATGAAACTATTCCACTGATGACGCCCACCAGCCATTGGAAAACCACCAGATCCACTCTTTTTCCTCTTTTCTCCTCGCTGATCTACATTTCCTCCATGAATGAAGAGCTTGGTTCCATAAAAAGGAATCAGATTCGACTGAGTTTTTTATAGATCCGTCATTGCTCCGGTGTCACACCATTGAAGAAATACCGGTGGTTTGTCACCTCTTTACCTTTATATTTATGTTCTGTTTTATTGCTTAATTTTATATTTGGCCGAAATTATGGCCACGTTACTAAAAAACGCAAATTTTGGTGTATCTTCATTAACTTCGGTGACCTCTCGACTCCTTAATATATTTTTCATATATGTTTGAACATATTTTAGTCCTATGATATGTTTTCTAACAATTTTCTAGACTGTTTTGATTCTGATGATTTGGTACTCCTTTTCTGTTATTCTTTTTGGGAGGCATGTTTTGTAAATGGAAGGATAAAATGGATTAGAATGAGAGTTTAACTTGATCTCACACTCACTCGCACGACATAAATACTTAAATAAGGAAAACTTTTCCTAAATACCTTGTAGCCTCTTGCCCATAAGTGTGGCGTGCTACACACCCATGCACAAGACTCTACTTGCTGCATCTTTCATATTTCGTAGGATGCTGTCAAACCTTAGGCTTTGATACTAAGTTTGTAATTCCCCGAGAGTACACCCTGGGTGACACACAATGCTTACAGTCTTGAGGGACCACAAGATAACCAATGAGCTGGTACCTGCTGGAAGCACTGAATAAGTGAATCATAAATACGAAAGAACAACTGATATGCCACAAGGTTTTAATAACTTAAACAAATACTGAATTATGAATCTGAAGAAATAACTATCTGAGTCTGAACAAATACGGAAATCTGAGAGAAACTAAATCACTAGCTTTCATGACAACTAAAGTCAGAATACTGAATAACTGACTGTATTGTCTAAAAGCCTCTAAACTGAATAATTGTGAGTTCATGGGACAAGCTACAGCTAAATCCAACTAACTACTATACTGATAGCATGAAATAAAATAATTTGTCCCTTAAATATGAGGACTCACCACTACTACTACTGAGAGTCTGAGAAGTTAAGCGCTATTCTTGAACTGGGCGTCAGAACCTATGCTATAATACATGATAGCACAAAAGAAAGGTATGTGATTAGTACTTTGAATGTACTGGTATGCTAAATAAGGTAGAATGGCATGCATGGTTTCATGAAAAGGAATAATAAATGTCTTAATATATATGTAAAACATGGAATACTAAATAGAGAGCATGAAATCTGTAGATACTAAAAATATGTGAAATTTGCAAATACTGTGTATGTATGAAAGTTTGAAAATAATGAAGGTACGTGAAATTTGTAGATAATCGAGATGCATGAACAAGCATATAACATGAACTGAATAGAAGTATGTAAACTGAAATACTAAAATAACTGATATCTGTATGCCTTGGTCAAACAACAGTTAGACTGAACTACTGATCTGATTATTGGACTGAGATTGTGGGAGCTATTATCTAACTGACATTTCTTAATCCAAGCTAATTGGTGTCCAACCTAAAACCCAAGTTTGAAGGGTGTCAATACCATGCCACGGGTACTAACAATGGTTGTGTGGATCCACTAAATTAATGTACTATCCCAAAGGACTAAGGGTGTCAAGTCTGAATTTACGGGTAACCCCTACGAGATAGTCAAGCCTACACTGACAGGTGACTTCTCATACCCTATGCTGGCTACATAACTGTGGAGTTTTGGGACATCTACTAGCGACTCTTCCTATCCACTGGGGAAGCTGCCATCCCTACACTCGCTCGGTGCTAAGTCCTACGCCCAACTAAATGACACTGAGTTACTGACTATTCTAAGTTTAACTGACTGACCTAGTAATGCTCATAATATGTATTCTGAAGTTATTCTAAAGATACTAAGAAGATACTAACTAAGCAGCTATGGTTTTTGGGGATTCAATACCCCCAGGACTCAAAAGTAATAATAGTGACATGATACTTAAACTTAGAGGACATAATATGAAGGATTTTATCAAACATGTATTCTTTTAGGCATTTTATCAAACACTTGTAGTTCATAGTTTGGTCAAATCATAGGAATATTAAGGAACTTGTAGTAATAGCATGAATTCAGCATGAATATTCCTAAATAACGATTAATTCAATGAATGATAACATTAAAATATGGAGAATTGAATAACAACAATAATTTCTTCTATACATGGTGTAAAATCATAGTTCATGGAGATTAATGGGGGAAATCATAATTTAAAATCAAAATAACTTGAAAAGATCACAAGTTTGAAATTTAAATCAGATACTTGGACTCCATGAGTGAAAGAAACCCATGGAAGAATATTTAACATACCTTAGTTAATGAATTTGAAAGGATTGATGATGAGTTCTTGAGATTTGGCCTTGAATTTGAGAGCTAGGCTTTTTGTGTTCTTGAAGAGAATGGATCCCCTTTTGAGTAATTTGAGAATAACGGGTATATGATGATGCCCTATTTGGATTTAATTTCATGTTTAGGATGATTTTAGGGCGGAGGAAAATGACCAAACAACCCCTTGGGTATTAAAACGTAGAACTGGAAAATAAAAAATCCCAATTTATGGCCCTAGCGCGATGCTCCAAGATCATGGAGCATCACTAGAAATTGACAACTGGGACCTGGAATCTTGGTACAATACGTAGCTATGGCGGTAAGCCTTTGGAATGCCATTTTGACCACCTTCATGATGCGCCATTATCGTGGAGGATCACTGGAAATTCCCTAATATGAAATGGGACATCACCGGGATGTGGTGAAATCACAGAGTCTCATTGGATTTTGACAATTGTGATTTAGACTGGCTCCACGATGCTCTAGTGACCAAAATGACGGTGTTTAACGAATGAAACTTAAAATTGCCATTACTACTTACCTGGTTATTGGATTTGGGTGAATTTTATATCGTTGGAAAGATAATTAAATTTTATACACAATTTAAGGCTCTAAACTGATAAATAATGGGTATTTCGAAAATATTATATATGAATTCTTATTTATTAGGACTTATTTCATGCTAGGAAAATATGGGGTATTACAATATCTGTCCGTTGGGATCATTCATCCTTGAATGTGATTGGTTAAGCTGAGGAAAACTGATGGACTAAGCTTACACACTGAATATGCATATCTGATGCATGTAATGCAAGACTAAACTGATTTGTAAATACACGACTGACATCAACATGATGTACAACTGAAACTGAGCATGATAGAGAGAAATAGAAAGAAGATTAGTACTTTAAACTGAATCTTAATTTGTGAAGAAATGATGAGGGTACTTGGTCAGGATATCTGCTTCTGCTTCCCAAGTGGCTCCGTCAATAGACTCATTCCGCCAAAGAACTTTGACTAGTGGAGCTTCTTTGTTCCTTAGTCTACGAACTTGATGATCAAGAATTTCAACTGGAACTTCCTAATAGAAAAGACTATTCTGAACATCTACACTTTCTAGGGGAACAACTACAACTAGATCACCAATACACTTCTTCAACAATGAGACATGGAACACTGGGTGTACTGAAGTTAGATCTGAAGGAAACTCAAGCTCGTAAGCTACATTTTCTAAACGACTGAGAATTCTAAAAGGACCGATATAACGGGGACTTAGTTTCCCTTAATTTATAAACCTTTTTACCCCCTTCATGGGAGATATTTTCAAGTACATAAACTTACCAATCTCAAACTCGATATCTTTTCGCCTCATATCTGCAAACAATTTTTGTCAGCTCTGGGTTGCTCTAATCTTTTCTCTGATCAACTGAACCTTCCCTACGGAATCAAACACCAAGTCAGGACCTACTACTGCGGCCTCACCTACTTCAAACCAACTAACTGGAGATCTACATCTCCCACCATAAAGAGCCTCAAACGGAGCCATCTGGATACTGGAATAATAGCTATTATTAAATGCAAATTTTATCAAAGGCAAGTGGTAATCCCAACTACCTTTAAAATAAACTACGTATGATTTCAACATATCTTCAAGAGTTTGAATGGTCCTTTCTGCTTGACCATCTATCTGAGGGTGGGAGGCTATACTGAGATGGACTTTGGTACCAAGACTTTTTTTGAATGCTTTCTAGAAGTGAAAGGTAAACTGGGTACCTCTATAAGATATGATAGATAAGGGAACACCGTACAACCTAACTAACTCTCTGAGATAGAGTTTGGCATAGTCCTTGGTTGAATAAGAGGTATGCACTGGCAAAAAATAAGCTGATTTGGTCATCCTATCTATGATAACCCAAATGGAATCATGATGATGACGAGTACGAGGAAGACCCATCACAAAGTGCATGTTCACTTCTTCCTATTTCCATGTGGGAATACTGAACTCCTAGGCTTCTGGTACTCAATCTTAACTAGTTGGCACATAGAGCACTTACCTACAAACTCTGCAATGTCCCTCTTTATCCCACTCCAACTATAGATCTCCTGCAAATAGCAGTACATCTTATTGGCCCCTGGATGAATAGAGTAACGTGCACCATGCGCTTCTGCAAGAATTTATTGCCTTAAGTCATCTACTCCAGTCACACATAGCTGACCCTGACAACGCATCACACTATCTTCCCCTTGGGAGACAACCTCCATCTTCTGATCTTTGACTAATTTTTTCAACGTAACTAGACTGGGATCTCTTTTCTTCTTTTCTTCACTTAGGAAACTAGAGAATATTCTGAGCTACTCTGCACCCATACATTACCTTATGCTGAATCGACTAAGTGGATACCTAGTCGGGAAAGCTGATGAACTTCCTAATCTAATTTCTTCTTACCATCCTCAACATGAGCAACACTACCCATAGACAATCTACTCACAGAATCTTCCACTATATTCGCCTTGCCCAGATGATATAGAACACTCATGTCATAATATTTCAATAACTTTAACCACCTCATCTGAAGAAAATTCAAGTCTTTCTAAGAGAACACTTACTGCAAGATTTTATGATCTATGAACACATCAACATACACCCCATACAAGTAATACCTCTAAATATTTAAGGCAAATACTACACCTGCTAGCGCAAGATCTTGAGTAGGGTAATTCTTTACATGGGGCTTAAGATGCCTAGAGGCATAGACTATGACCTTTTATCTCTGCATAAAGAAACAACCCAAACCTACTCTAGATGCATCATGGTACATAAAAAACCCATATGAACCATCTGGCAAGGTAAGAACTGGGGCTGAGGTGCGTCGAGTCTTCAACTCCTAAAAACTCTTCTCATAGGAATCTTACCACTAAATATTTACTTCCTTCCGAGTCAATCTATACATGGGGGATGCATTAGACGAAAAAACTTCAATAAACTAATGGTAATAAACAACCGAAACCAAGAAACTCCTAATATCTGATGGAGAATGGGTCTAGGCCAGTTCCTCACCGCCTCGATCTTTTGAGGATCAACTCTAATGCCATTACTAGAATTAATATGGCTAAGTAAATCTACTGATCTTATCCAGATATCACACTTACAGAATTTAGCATAAAACTGGTGAGCTCTAAGAGTTTGTACCACTATTTTGAGATGGTTTGCATGATCATTTTTGCTATGAGAATAAACAGGAATGTCATCAATGAAGACTATGATAAACATGTGTAAATACTTCTTGAACACTCAGTTCATCAAGTACATAAATGATGCTGGGGCATTCGTGAGACCAAAGGACATGACTAGACATTCAAAGTGACCATACTGAGTTTAAAAAGCCATTTTTGGAATGCCACATTCCCAGACCCTGAGCTGATGATAGCCTGATCTGAGGTCTATCCTGGAAAAGTAACTAGCACCTTAAAGTTGGTCAAACAAGTCATCGATTCTAGGAAGTGGATATTTATTCTTGACTGTCACTTTGTTTAACTGACGGTAGTCTATGCATATTCTTAGTGAACCGTCTTTATTACGCATGAATAGACCTGGTGCGCCCCATGGAGAGACATAGGTTCTAATGAATCCCTTATCTACGAGATCCTTCAACTGTTATTTCAATTATTTAAGCTCAGGTGGAGCCATTCTGTATGGCAGAATAGATATTGGCTGAGTATCTGGAAGAAGGTTTCTTTCGAAGTTGATTTTCCTTTCGAGACGAACTCCAGGAAGATCTTCAGGAAACACATCTAGAAATTCCCTAACTACTGAAACTGAATCAAGATTTTGAGTTTCTGAGCTAGAGTCTTTGACTCGCACAATATAATAAATACACCCCTTGTACATCATCTTTCTCGCTCTAAGGTATGAAATCATCCGACCATTAAGCGTTGTAGTACTACCCCTCTATTTAAGGACTGGTTCATTTGGAAACTGAAAATGAATTATTCTGTTTCAACAATCAATTGAGGCGTAGCATGAGTGAAGACAATCCATTCTGAGAATGACATCAAAATCCATTACTTATAACTCTACGAGATCAACTGAGGTAACTTTATGAGATATTGTGACAGGATAGTTTCTTTATACCTACCTGGCTATAATAGAAACACCAATTGGGTTAAACACTGAAAAGGGCTCTGCTAGAGTTTCAGGGCTTACTCCAAAATTAATGGCTATATATGAAGTTACAAAACAAAAAGAAGCTTCAGGGTCCAGTAAAGCATAAACATGTAAGTGAAAGACTTGTAACATACCAGTAACTGTATCAGAAGAATTTTCCTGATCTTGGTAGGACTAAAGATCATATAATCTATTCGAACACTGACCACTAGTAGCATTGGACAGCACCCCAGAGTTGGGTGATCGGATGGAACTGATGACTTATTAGACTGGCCCTGTTGGCGCAACTCCCTACTTTTCTGAGCAACTACCCAAAACTCTCGAATCTGATGGCCTGGCTTGCCACACTAAAAGAACAGATCACTGCCATCTCTACACTCTCTCTGATGGTTTCTGCTAAGTTTCTGATATAGAGGGTTCGTACGGGCACTGTTTACACTGCCTTGGTACTTTGAGCCTGTTGCTTTATTCTTACTATCATTTTTGAATTAATGTACTGGGGCACTGGATGAAGAGGGTGCTAGGGTTGGATACCTTTGATGAAACTAAGGACGGTTACCACCTTTTAACCTTGGCTGGCAGAAATTAAATCTACTCGTCCGAGCTCTTGGACCATCCACCTAGAAAAGTCCATCTTCCTAATCAGTATTGTGGTCTTACACTCTCTGACCATACTATCAGATATGCCAGACATAAACTTACTCATCTTAGACATGTTGTCTGCTACCACATGAGGAGAATATCTAGCTAACTGAGTAAAATTGAGGGAATACTCCTTCATGCTCATGCTTCCCTACCTCAAGTTAATAAATTCTAACACTTTGTCCTCCCTCAAATCCAATGGGATGAATTTGTCTAAGAAAGCCGTAGAAAACTCATCCTATTCTACAGGCCCGACATCAACACCCCTATCTACCTTCCACTACTGAAACCAAGTATGGGAAACATCCTGCTATTGATATGTAGTCAACTCAGCACTCTCACTGGATGTCATCCCCATAGCATCCGTTACCTTTTGAATCATATCTAAGAATTCCTATGGACCCTCTTTAGACTTGGATCCCATGAAGGAAGAAGGATTCATTCGGGTGAAGTCCCGAATTTTGGTTGCAGCAGTATTGGCCACTAGGTTGGCCTGAAAAGCCACTAGTCGTTCATTCTGTGCTACTACAAAATTTGCTAGAGTGGTGAATGCAACCCTAAATTCTGCGTTAGAGAAATGCACGTCCAGAGGGTCTTCCTGGACAGGCGGAGGTGCTGGCTAGTTTCCTTTTCCTCGTCTGTTATTCTGTTCGGGAGGCATGTTCTATAAACGAATGGATGAAGTGGATTAGACTAAGAGTTTTACTTTATCTCACGCTTACTCGCATTACTTGAATATTGAAAAAGGAAAACTTTTACTAAATACCTTGTAGCCTTTTACTCATAAGTGTGGCGCGCTATACACCCGTGCATAAGACTCTACTTGACGTGACTTTTAGACTTCCTAGGATACTTTAAAACCTTAGGATTTGATACCAAGTTTGTAACGCCCCAAGAGTACACCCAAGTCATCACACGGTGCTTATAGTCCCGAAGGACCATAAGATAACCCATGAGATGGTACCTACTGGGAACACTGAATAACTCCATTATAAACATGGAAGAACAACTGATATGACATAAGGTTTTGATAACTGAAACAAATACTAAATTATGAATATGAAGAAATAACTATCTGAGTTTGAACAAATACAGAAATCTAAGAGAAACTGAATAACTAACTGTCATGTCAACTGAAGTCTGAATACTAAATAACTGACTATATTATGTGAAAGCCTCTAAACTGAATAACTATTATTTTATGGGACAGGCCTCAACTAACTCCAACTAACTGGTAGACTAAAAGCATGAAATAAAATAATCTATCATTAAAATATAAGGACTCACCACTGCTACTGCTGAGAGTCTGATAATTCTAAGTGCAATCCAGGAACTGGGCATTAGAACCTATGATATAATACATCATAGCAAAAAAAAGGTTTGTGATCCATAATTTGAATATACTGGTATGCTAAATAAGGTAGGCTGGCATGCATGGTTTCATGAACAGGAATAATAATTATTTGAATATACATGTAAAACATGGAATACTAAATAGAGAGCTTGAATTTTGTAGATACTTAATATATGTGAAATCTATAAATACTATGTATGCCTGGAAGTTTGTAAATACTGAAGTTACATAAAATTGGTAGATACTGGAGATGCATGACAATGAATATAACATGAACTGAATAGAAGTCTGTAAACTGAAATACTAAAATAACTGATATCTATTTGCCTTGGTCAAACAATAATGAGACTAAACTATTGATCGGATTATTAGACTAAGACTGTAGGAGTTATCATCTAACCGATAATCCATAATCTGAGCTAATTGGGGTCCAACCTATAACCCTAGTTGGAAGGGTGTCAATACCGTGCCACGAGTTTAATGTTAGCTGTGTGGATCCACTACACTGATGTACTATCTTAAAGGAATAAGGGTGTCAAGCCTAAACTGATGAGTGATGCCTGAGAGATAGTCAAGCCTACACTGACGGGTGTCTTCTCATATCCTATGATGGAAACATAGTTCTGGAATTTAGGGACTGCTTCTAGAGACTCTGCCTTTCTATTGGGGAAGCCTCCATCCCTACACTCGCTCGGTTCTAAGTCCTACTCCCAACTGAATGACACTGAGTTATTTACTATTCTGAGTTTAATTGACTGACCTAGCAATGTTCATAATATGTATTCTGAAGTTATTCTGAAGATACTGAGACGACGCTAAATAAGCATCTATGGTTTCTGGGTATTCAATACCCCTAGGACTCAAAAGCAACAATAGTAACATGATACTTAAACTTAAGAGGACATGGCATGAAGGATTTTATCAAACTTGTATTCTTGTAGTGATTTTATCAAACACTTGTAGTTTATAGTTTGGTCAAATAATAGGAATGTTAGGGAACTTGTAGTAATAACATGAATTCAACATGAATAGTATTAAATAATGATTAATTCAATGAATGATAACATTAAAACATTAGGAATTGAATAAAAACAATAATTTCATCTATACATGGTGTAAAATCATAGTTCATGGATATTCATGGGTGAAATCATCATTTAAAATTAAATTAATTTGAAAAGATCACAAGTTTGAAATTTAAATCGGATACTTGGACTCCATGGGTGAAAGGAACCCATGGATGAACACTTAACATACCTGGGTTAATGAATTTAAGAGGATTGATGGTGAGTTCTTGAGATTTGACCTTGAATTTGAGAGCTAGGATTTTTGTGTTCTTGAAGAGAATGGATCCCCTTTTGATTAATTTGTGAATAATTGACATATGATGCCCTATTAGTCTTTAATTTCGTGTTAAGGACGAGTTTAGGGCTTAGGAAAGTGTCCAAACAGCCCCTTGGAAATTAAAATGCTGAACTGGAAAACTAAAAATCCCGATTTTAGGCCCTGGTGCGACACGCTAGGATCATGCAGATACACTAAAAATTGACGACTGGGACCTGGAAGCTTGGCGTAATGCGGAGCTATGGCGGCAAGCCTTTGGATTGCCATTTTGGCTACCTTTGCGACGCGCCATTATCACAGAGGTTCACTGGAAATTGCCAAATATGAAATGGGACATCACTGCAATGCGGTTGAATTGTGGAGTCTCACTAGATTTTGAAAATTGTGATTTATACTGGCTCCGTGATGCGCTAGTGACCAAAATGACAGTGTTTAATGAATGAAACTTAAAATTTCTATAACTTCGTACTCGGTTATTGGATTTAGGCGAATTTTATATCGTTGGAAAGTTAATTGAATTTCCTATGCAATGACAGGCTCTAAACTGATAAATAATGGGTATTTCAAAAAATATTTATATGAATTCTCATGTATTAGGACTTAATTCATTCTAGGGAAATACGGATATTACACAACAAGTGAGCTTAATTGGTCATTCTGTCTACAATCACCTAAATATTTTCATATTGGTTTCAGGATCTTGAAAGTCCTATAATGATGTCCATGTTGATCATCTCCCATTTCCATAAAGTCAAAGCTATATCCTACAAAGTTTCACCAGGCCTCAAATGCTCTACCTTAACTTATTAGCATTTCAAACACTTAGACACAAAGTTAGAAACATCTTTTTTCATGTTATTCCACCAGTAAAACTCTTTGAGATCATGATACATTTTAGTGAAGACAGGGTGAACAACATACCTGGAAGTATGAGTTTTTTCAAGAATCCTTTCTCACAATCCATTCACATCCGACACACATAACCTACCTTGATAACTCATAATCCCATCACATTAAATGTCAAATGCCATGACCTTTTGTTGACTAACATTTTCCTTAATATGCATTAAAATGGGGTCTCAGGTCTGCTTTTCCTTAACCTCGGAAAATAGGGATAATTTAGCTACCTCTTGTATAAACACCCTTCCATCTTCAAAGTCTAAAATTCAAACACCCAAATTAGCAAGCCGATGGATATCCTTCACCGTATTCCTCTTTCCTTCTTCCACATGAGAAAGACTATGCATGGAAAAACTACTAAGGTCATCAACCACCACATACTTCAACAATTCCAACAACGACCTCTACCTGAGATTTATCTCCTTTTAAGTGGACACATACTACAAACTCTTGTGATTAGTAAAGATGTAAACATGCAATCCATAAAGATAGTGATGCCAGATTTTGAGTGCAAACACCACTGCCGCTAACTCTAAATCATAGGTGGGATAGTTCTTCTAATTCACCTTTAATTGTCTAGAAACATAAACTAGAACCTTACTATGTTGTATAAGTACACACGTAATTCCTACCCGGGATGCATGACAATACACAACAAAACCCTCCATACCCTTTGGGAGGGTCAAAACAGGTGTAGTAGTCAACTTGTTCTTCAGTTTTTCAAAACTAGTCTCACCAGAGTAAGACCACAAAAATTTCACTTTCTTCTGAGTCTATAACGCCTCATAGAAATCTCAACTTAATACCACACTTAGTAGCATGCTTAAAAGATAACTACTTGAAATTTTTCTCAGTGTTAAAAAAGACTTAGTCATATTTTAAGTTTTTAAACTTTGATGATTTTATTTTCGGCCTTTCCAGCCATAGAATATAAATTTTTAAGTTGATTCATGATCAGGAGTGTCAAATGTACATCTCGGGTAAGTTTTGAAATTTTTGGATAAGCGTAAGGACACCTTTGGAAGTCCAAAACAGTAGCTACCCGTATCTTACGGTGTATGCTCCAGTTCATACTTGAGGTAGCCTGCAATAGATCATGTGGTGCATTCTCCAATTCGGTGCTCCAAAACATGCGACGCACGCTCCATAGCACGCTTCCTTATTTTCCAGGTTCTTATTCTGCATATTTGAGGGTAATAGGGTCATTTACCTCACCCAAAAACTATCCAAAACAAACGATTAAAGCCCTCAAAGAGAAATTGTTACATTATTAGTCTCTTTTCATCTTTAAGAAAAAACTAGAGACACAAAGATTAAGAATCAAGCTTTTAAGTCAAAGTTTCCAAGGAAAAAATCAAGATTCGAGTTCTATCCTTCAAACTAAGTAATCTAAGGTATGTGGGACTATTCCTAAACTCCATGTGAATGGATTTTATTGTTTTATCAAGTATAATTATTTACAATAATGTTACGAATTGAGGATTTTTGACCATTATTTCGAAAAGTATGTCATATAGATCATTTTGATGAAAGTGTGTTCATTGTGTTGAATCTTTTAGTGTAAATAGAATTATAACCCTCATGTATATGTATTTATAATTTGGAAG
Organism: Capsicum pubescens; assembly: GCA_030864215.1. Lineage (NCBI taxonomy): Eukaryota > Viridiplantae > Streptophyta > Magnoliopsida > Solanales > Solanaceae > Capsicum > Capsicum pubescens. The sequence goes on along the minus strand of CM061548.1, from coordinate 380,517,327 downwards.
GTTTAATTGAGAGTATGAATAATGAATTCCCTATCTTGTTACGAATTATGGGTTCTATTTGCTTTGTGAATGATTTTGAATGCATGAAACTTAAGTTTGAAATTAAGTTTCCTAACATCATGGTATTGACATGTTTTATGAGATGGTAAGGGGGGGTTTTCTTAACATAACTATCTTCATTGTATTTAAAAAAAAAATTGCATGCTAATGAATAATTGACATGGCCACCACATGTTTGAGTATTGGGAAAATTGAGAATTTGCATAAAGATTCCATGAGGTTTCAAAATGATGACTCTCTTGTGATGTTATAATACTTTGGTGGTCATTTACATGTTTTGAATGGGATGGGCTATGAAATTGATAGGATATGAATGTCTTGCAAGTCTGTGTATGATGATACCTGGTGATGATATGCCCCTATGATTTTTTAAGCATCTAATGATTTTATATATGAATAATGTTGTTTAAAGAAATAAAAATTAGGCCTAAAGAGAGGTAGATGGTTACCCTAAAAAGGCGTTTGAGTGTAACGGCTCATCGCTGGAAACCGAGTTTGCCGATTCGGGTGATATGATTGGCTAATGCCAATGTATACTTATACTTGAGACATAGGTATAGTAGAATAGTTATTAGGACTCCAATCTTTGTGGCACACTTGGATTGGGGGATTGGCCGCTGAGTCTAGAGCGGATTTTATATAGCATGTGGGATTGTAGAAATATAGGGAGTACCATCTATCTCAAGTTTAAGATAAAGTGTGAGTCTTGATTTCAAGAAAGAATTCAAAAATTTCTAAATTATGCCCATGCGTTTTACTGATTTTGTGTGTAATGTTATATAAAATGCCCTCATCTATGTTATGAAATAAAAATGTTATTTTTGGATTGTTTCACATACCAGTATAATTGTATAGACCCCCTATATTTTAGGATTTGAGCCTCCCTTATTTCAAAAGGCCTAATTATAAGTTATTGTTATTTTTTTTATTTATGGTCTGACTGGGGGCCTTGTCCCAGTTTTTAGACATATGTTGGTTCTCATATTGTTTTAGATTTCGTAGAAAGGTGTCATATGTTTTGAATGTTAAGAATTTTCTTCAAATTGTTCAAGTGATTTATGAGATTAACCATGAACTTGTAAACTGAGGTATTTAACATTAAATAATACCGGTGGCTTCGTGATAAAAATGATAATCTGAGTATGGGGATAAAATCATGGTTCTGACTGACTTGTTACTTCAAAATCTGAAATCATATAATTCACATAGGTATCGGGTGTTCATAACCCCCCAACACTAAATGATTCATAAAATATAATATCAAGCTTGAAATACCGTAATATGTAATCATAGTTCAAAGATCCAAAACATATATATTTTATCAAATATATGAAAATCATGAACTCGAACATGAGAATGTCTAAAAGCATGAGGAAACAACATGACTTCATGGGTAAATTCATAGTTTGGGGATTTATCCTGAGACCAATTGAATGTGACATGGAAAATTAAAACTTGAAGCATTGGATAACATAACTTATCCATGAAATCATACTTGGACATGAATTGAGTTCAAATCGCTAAGGAAAAGCATAAAATAAACTCATCTTGAACATATGCATCTTCATAATAAAAGAAATCTCATCTTTTTAATCAAAGAATAGTTTTTGGGGTCCATGGGTGAAAGGGATCCATGAATAAACTCCCACATACTTTAATTAGATGAATTCTTGAAGAAATCTTGAAATTGAAGAATGAATCCTGTAGACACGTGATTTTTGACCCTCCCCGAATTTTCATCGATTTTTTGGCATTAAATATTTATATTTTTTTCGATATTTATTAAAATATTATTTTATTTTTTTAATAAATTTTAGAGGAAAATAAACAAATAAATAAAGTTACATTTTTTGGGATATTTTTATATTTATTTTATTTTTAGTTTTTTTTTCTATAATACGAAAATTCAAAAAATATATATATTTCTTTAATTTTAATAAACAAGCTAGTGGTCTTATTACTCACTTACTTATAGTATTTTATTTTTTATAAACTTTTATTGTATTTTTTAAATAAAACCTAATTAGTTAATATTATTTTATTATTATTATTATTTTATATATTTTAAATATTTTAAAAAAAGTTTCTTCTTATCCTAAAGAAAACTACCCCAACCACCCCCACCTTTTCCTCAACCCCCTCAACTCCCTCAACCTCCCAAATCACACCCCTATATAATATACACACACTACAACACACGGTCAAGAGAGGAAAAAAGAACATTGGAGAGAAAACCACAGATAAAAAAAAGGGATAACAATTGTAGACAAAAAAAAACATGAGACAAAGAAACCGTGAGAAAACAAGAAAAAAAAAAGCGAACACAGTTAAAGGGAAAAAAGGTAAAAAAAAAAAAATAGTGACTCAGTGAGAAAAAAATAAAAACAAAAAACAAAAAAGTAAAGAGTGATAAGTAAAGTTCGGAGCTTCCATTCGAGTTTTTGTCTTGAAGTAAAAGCTTTTCTCGTTTGGTTTAGTTCGTCATACAAGTTCTTATTAAATCCTTATACTATTATTTTTATGGTGAATAGAAGTATGAATGAACACTTTTATATTATTCAGTACATCTATTTATTACTTTTATATGATTCGTAATCCATTCCTTTATTTATAATTAGATTGTGGATTCGAAATAATATTGATCAGATTAGATTTGCACTTTGAATAGACCATGCATGCATGCAAAATTAGAAAATAATTAATAAGTTTGAAAAAAAAGAAGGAAAAATACACACAAAAAAAGGGAAACTGAATGTTTGAAAATAAGAAAAACGGGCTCGTTTGTTTGTTTTTTTGGGGTACTAACGATTTGAAGAAGTATAGGAGTTGGGAAAATAGTGATGATGAGACTTACGAATAGAAAAATAATAATACTAGTTCTTTTTTTGTTTATTTGCTATCTTCGTTATACTAGTTTTGTTAAATGTAACTTTACTAGTAATTAACTTTGTTACGTGGTCACGTAAATTTGACTTTAAGTAGTCATATTAAGTTATATATTAATTTGTTCGCCAAGTGCAAGATTAATCTTATTTCATTGTTTATTTTCTATTTTTTAATAAAAATTTTATATATATATATTTAGTAATAGTAATAAAAATAGCTATGTATATTCTCCTGGCCTAACCCCATTTTTTTATCTCATTATTAATTAACTAATGTGAGAATGAGCGAGATGGGATGCGGATCTATTGTAAACCCCATCGTATAAAAGAAAAGAAAAGAGAGGAAAAAATCATTTGTGAGGGAGTGAGGCATGTGGTGGAATAATCCAAAACTCGTTGTAAATAAAGGGTGAAAAAAGAATAGAAAATAAATAAGAAAAATTATCTCGAGTTTAGAAGAGATGAAACAAATGTCTTTTAACGCTAGATAAGCCTTAGGCACATTTAATATATTTGTCTCGATTAAGAATGTGACGTACTCATCTTTCAGGGACGTTTAAAATAATTCTAGGATGCAATAATGCACCTTGGCTAAGATCGTTCTAAAATTGATTTTCACTAGTTTAATATAAGAGGTATAGACAGATACTAGATATTAAAAATAAGCGAATTGAGGCCAACAAACATAATTTATTCAAAATAGTTAAACCTAAGTATAAGTTGATAAAAACGACAGTGCTTGAACTACGGGACTCGAGGGGTGCCTCACACCTTCCCCTCGGTCAACAGAATTCCTTACCGGGTCTTCTGTTTTTACAGACCAAAATAAAGAGTCATTTTCATTTGACTAGGGATTCAATAAGGTGACTTGGAACACCATAACTCAATTGCAAGTGACAACTCTATAAATAAAATACTCCCTATTCAAAATCACCACTTTAATAGGAAAAACCCTTCGACTTCGAACCCTTCGGGCGAAAAAGGGGTGTGACATCTCAAGGGTGAAAAAAGAATAAAAATAAATAAGAAAAATTATCTCGAGTTTACAAGAGACGAAACAAATGTCTTTTAATGCTAGATAAGCTTTAGGAACGTTTAATATATTTGTCTTGATTAAGAATGAGACGTACGCATATTTTTGAGACGTTTAAAATAATTCTAGAATGAAATAATGCACCTTGGCTAAGATCGTTCAAAAATTGATTTCCACTAGTTTAATACAAGAGGTACAGACTAATACTAGACATTAAAAATAAGCGAATTGAGGCGAACAAACATAATATATTCAAAATAATTAAAGTTAAGTATAAGTTGATTAAAGAGACCATTCTTGAACAACGGGACTCGAGTGGGCCTCACAACTTCCACTCAGTCAACAGAATTTCATGCCCGATCTTCTGTTTTCGTAGATCAAAATAAAAAGTCATTTCCTTGTGACTAGGGATTCAATAAGATGACTTGAAACACCATAACTTAATCCCAAGTGGTGACTCTCTAAATAAAATAATCCCTATTCAAAATTGCCACTTTAATAGAAAAAACCCTTCGACTTCGAACCCTTTGAGCGGAAAAGGGGTGTGACATCTCTGGCTACTCCGCTGGGGATTAACTAGAATTCGAAATTTTAATATTGACTTATACTTTCTTTAATTATTGTTGATATTATGTTTGTTGGACTAATGTTCTACTTGTTTCTCATTTATTGTTTTGATAGTTCTGAATTGTATTATAAATTGTCTTCTCTTTCGCACCCCCTCTGAGTCTCTAAAATAGGATAGAAAGAATGCAACACATGCATCCTACCTTATTTTTGAGATAGACGGACTGTCAAGGAACCTGTTGAAGGATTATTAGTCACACATGTTAGGCGGGGTTCGGATCTGCACCGAAGGTAGAGTAGCACTGCTACCGAACAAGTTGTCCCTCCTCAGCTCTAGTGTTCTCTTGGGAAAGCCAGTCTAGACACCTATCCCTATTAGTTCAAACTTAGAAGAACTGAAACTGAGAATCTGGTTATCCCTAGTAGGTTCTGCTTTATTTGCATCATGTGAATTTGACTTAGCGGGACTCGGTATAGGGGTCGGGTTTGTCTAGGACAGGTGTCTCTTTTTATAATGACCAACATGTGCATACTATGTTCTCTTTGACATTTATTTGGAAGGCCATTTGGTTGTTTACCGGCTTTAGGTAACTTGGTAAAATGAAAGAGAATATATTGTCCTCAAATTTAACAAATTATTTTTTCAAGGAAATTAAAAATATATATAGTTTTTAAGGTCTTCATGAACTACGAGGGTCTGATTTTCACTATTTAGCGTAATACATAGGAAGCCATAATCGGGTTCGGTGATATTCTTAAGAAAAGTTTTGAAAATATTAAACCCTGACCCATTCATTATTACCAAAGTAAAAATAGTATTGAGGTGGTTGGTTTTTGGCCAAATTGACATTTCGTTGATACAACACCAGGTCCAAAGAACATACAAGATGACCCACAAAAAATAGTATAGGGTTTGAGATGAGTTAGTGTAGACTATTAGAAATGAGGAATGAGAATAAATGGCATGGAAAGTGAGAAATTTGGAGTAAAATATGAGAAACATGCTAGTACTGGGAGAGAAAAAGAGAGTTCTTTATAAGGATTTGTACATGTTTAACAAATACACTTACCTTTAGAGTGTAAAACACAAAATTTGGACATGTACGATGGCCATGATGATCCTTTGGCTCATCTGAAAAGGTTTTGTAATCAATTAAGAGGAGTAGGAGGAAAGAAAAACTGTTGACAACTTACTTTGGAGAGAGTTTGATGGTGATAAATTTAGAATGATGTGGTCAGAAATGGATGCAATTCACACAGTAGACAATATATCAGACCACTAGAGAGGTACTCAAAAATCACTAAACAATCTAACTTCCTCAAATACTTGTATTAATCCTAATTATCTACAAAATATGCTACAACAACAACCTACCCTACACCCTCAACTTAAAATCAGAAATAAACTACTCTAAGGGTTAGGGTATACCTGAAGGCAATCAAGCACATGGATCCTGGCTCTTCGACGCTGCTACTGCATCATCTGTTGTCTTCTCTCCATCGGGAGCATCTGGCTTTGTAGTAGATGGAGCCCTACTAGATGAGGCACCTACATCCCTACCTCGGATGGATGCCTCCCATTTCTCTTTATAAACTAAGGACTCAATTTCTGCCCTTTTCACCTCCTCCTTCTCCTTCTTATTTCTTTCCCTCTTCTCTATTTTTCTCTCTTCATCACTATCGAGCCTCTCTCTCTTTCCGTTACCTTTCTTCTCATTTTTTTCTTTTTCTTTGGTTAGTCTCCAGTGATGTCAAGCATTGGAATTTCTTCCTCAGATTCATGCATGGCCTTACATATTGGCATCACAAATTGGTGTTGCTGCAACACCCCAATATCTGCCTTTACCTTGTACAATTCCGCTTTGAATCTAGCAAGATCAACCCCTGACATTTCTTTTTCCCGCGCATTGAATTGGTTCTCTAAATCAACAACCCGCTCAGGCAAAGTCACAAAAGGATCAAGGGCAGCCTTGATTCTCTTATCCACTGCAGCAGCAAACTTTTTGGCAAAAGTATGTAGTTTTGCCTCACACCACATGGCTTGTTTAGACACTTTTCGGATATCGATCGGATGAAATGCAAAACCTGTTGCTGCTGTAGGAACTAAAGGGCTAGCTTCAGTATCAGGCACTGGTCCTTCCTGTGCTGAAGAAGTTGGCTACACAGGCTCATAATCTTGCACTTCCACATGAGGTGCTGCACCGGCATCTGTAATTGGAGGGTCTACTGCTACCTCTGCACCTCTATCAAGTCTCAATCATGGCTGATTTTTATCAAACCGTATGGGGTGTAAGTCTTTCGGATAGGAATATCATCATCAACCCCTACAATCTTTGGCACATTAGTAGCTCAGCACAACTCTATGATAAGACAGGGAAAAGGGTAAGTAGTGTCGGTTCTCGACATTCTAATCTTCATCTCATTAGGAATGATTTACCTAAAATTTAGAGGAAGGTTCTACACCATGCTCGCCACTAGAATAGCTCGGTCATCACCCAAAATATTGTCTCCATCAATGGGTATCAGCCAGTCATTCACTATACCCCACCAAAACTTTGCCTCTTGAGTCAAAGAGGACTTGCAAATTCTTTCATTTGGGTTTGTTACCCATGCAGGTTCTCCTTCAGCTATGATGTTGGCCAACCACGAACGTTGTTTTTCTCAGTTTCTAATTTGAGCATAGACTGATGGTGTGGTGTCTTGAGGAGTGATGTTGGGACCATGCAAGAACCTGTTGATAGTTCTGATTGAGACATCAACCCTTACGCCACTCACCTGCACTCTATCAAATAGGGGCCGATCTGCTACTCTTTTACCTGGCTTGCACATGTTTTCCAACTGAGCCTGGTAGTTTGCGTAAAACTCCCAAACCAGTGCAGGACAAAATGAACCTCCTCATTTTGTGGTCCGTCCCAAGACATACTCTTGGAATATTTGTTCCACTTCAGGGTACTTGCTCAACCCTCTGGTGATAATCATCTTTTCTTCCTGAATTGGCCTCTTATCACTCTTTCTATCAGTTTTATGGAGCCCAGCGATGAAGATGCTCTCTTTCTTGGGAATTTTCCACCTAGCATTATCTCAAACTTTGGGGCTCTTACATTTGATAAGTGTTCCCCGAGATGGAGACTCTTCATCATTTTTTTGTTTAGTGGACTGGGATCCAGATGTTGTTCCCTCTGACTCAGATTCCTCATACCCTTCCTTATCCTCTTCTTTATATACGGCATGGTCAGACTCATGCCATTCAGAACCCTCTTGCTCAGTAGCAGTATGTTCAGAAGTTGTACATTCTAGTTGTGTTGTAGTCTCAGTATCATCACTATCCTCCACTTCAATGGGTAGAGGTGGCGAAGGTTTCTTCGAAATTTGATTCTCTTTTTGCTTCCTGAACAGGGGTTCTTCCTCCTCGTAATCAAATACCTCATCCTTACGACGTACACTTTCTTTAGTTGATTTCTTTGGTGTTTTGGGGCTCTTTCTTTTTGGTGCCATTTTATGGTTCCTATAGTAGTAGAAAAACCATTGGTTAGTCCACAAGAGCACAAACACAAACACATTAATCATTTCGATTTATTCATGCTTCAGGTTCCAGGTGTGATGATAATTCTTGATAAGCCATCACTACTGTGATAGCTTATCACAATGGTTATCAACCTTAGACAGTACTTTCAAAATTTTAACAACTTTTGATGACATTCCTGATAAGCCGTCACAATTGTGATAGCCTATCATGAATGTCTTCATCTCATATCAGAACTCACTTTTGATTTTAACTCATTTTTTGGTCCCCATTATTTCTCAAAATCCACTAGAATTTCGAGTGTGAGCTGTCTTTTTAAACCCTGGGCCTGCACAGCAGACCCTAGGTGCGATTTTAGCTTCTTTCCAATTGAACTTGGTCCAAGAATCTTGTGGACTTGGTTTTTCATCTATCAATCACTTACCACAAGAAAATAAGGGTTAAAGTTAGAGTATACCTGATGGGGGCCCTTAATCTGATTACACTCACAAGAGGAAGTAGGAAATAGGAAGAATCTCTTGATTGTGAATTTCAAACCAATGCACAACGGAACTTGTTTTCTTGATGTGTTTTGCAGAGAGTAGGAAATAAACTAACTAAGGAAATAAATAAACTAAAGGAAAAAAATTAAAACTAGCGGAAATTCTAAAAGGTTCATGTGCTGGGCCGGGTCGAATTTGATTTAAACTGGGCCCAGAATTTTAGATCTTATGTCTTTGGGATGAGGATGACTTGTGATGTATTATCACAAGTGTGACAACCTATAACCAACGTCGGCACCCCTAAGAAGAGGTTTCCTCAAGTTTGGCCTATCTGACGATATTTCTGATAGCTTATCACAGTTGTGATGGCTTATCAGAGATGTCGTCATGGCCTTTCAGCTGACCTCTTCATTTTTGACCTTCTCTGTACAAAATCCTAGTTATAAAAGTAAAAAAACTTTATCAAATATAAAAACTTTGGGTTGCCTCGCAATAACGCCAGATTTATTATCCCGGCATGACTTGGTTTTCTTGACTACTCAGACTTCGCCAAGACAACCTGTTGATACCCCTTTACCATCATCATAGAAGATGTCAATGATTAAAAAAACACTCATCTCATGTTGCTGAGTCATGGATGAGTGTACTTTGAAGTGTGCTTCTTTGTCATTGAACCTAAACTTTAGCTCGTTCAACTACATGTCTACTAGTAATCTCCCAGTTGCAAGTAGTATCCTACCTAAGATGATGGGAACTTCAAAATTCACTTTGCAATCTCGGACTATAAAATTAGCAGGAAGAATAAAATTGGTTACCTTTACCAAAACATCATGCAGTATGCCTATAGGCCGCTTCACAGATCTATCTGCCATTACCAACCGCATATTTGTTGGGGTAGGATCCCCCAAACCTAATTTCTTGTACACAGCCAGTGGAATTAAATTTATACTGGCTCCCAAATCGCATAATGCTTTTGTAAACTTCAGTGGGACAAATAGTACACGGGATGGTAAATGTTCCCGGATATTTTTTTCTGCACTAAAGACCTTGTAGAGATAACGCCACAATGGAGAAGATTGTACTCTCGCTCATGGATAACCTTTTGTTTCTTGGTTACAAGGTCTTTCATGAACTTTGCATATCCTGGTATTTTCTCAAGTGCCTCAACCAAAGGTACATTAATTGTCAATTGCTTGAGCATTGCCATGAATTTGCTGAATTTGACATCATCAGCATTTTTCTTCAATAGTTGAGGAAAGGGAGGTGGTGGTCTCGGGATAATTTCAACACAACTTCCTCTTTCTTTTCTTTATCTTTCTCTGAAGCATCAATAGGACTATCCAGCTTCTTAGACTCCACTGGGTTTCTTTCTTCGAATTCATTAACAACTACCTCATCATCTACAGATTTGCCCACAGAAGGGGCAGATAAGATCTTACCACTCCTAGTGATAATTTCCATACATGAGACAACATTCCGCGGATTCTGAATCATATTACTAGGCAAAGTACCACTTTTTCTTTGGTTCAGTGTTGTGGAAAGTTGGCTTATCTACTGTTCCAACTACTTAATAGAAGTGGAGTTCGAACTAACGAACTGACTCAGGGTAGAGAATTCATTCTTGATAGTGGTTACCCCCGAGTTGGTAGCCTCAACTCCTTTCAATAATTTTCCATCATGTCCTCTATGGACATCTTACCAGAGCTAGTTGGTGCAGCGTCCTGACTTCCAGGAGGAACATACAAGCCACTCCTGTCATTATTGTTTCTCTAGTGTACTTGCTCCCTGTCTTTATAATCAGGTTTGTCATAAAAGTTCCAACCTTGATTCTCTTGGCTATTGCCTTGGAAACCTGATTACTCACATAGTTTTCCTTCTCATCATAATTAGTAGAAACATTGTACTGAGACTCCAAAGCCTTAACCTTTTCAATCTTTCCTGACAGCAAGTGCTTGGTCAGTAAGTCCATCTGAGTCTTTAAGTGGGCCATGTCTTGGTCTCGCTCTTCATCCCTTCTGCACTGCTCTGCAGTCATACCAAAAGAAATAGTTGGGATAGCTACCACAGAATCCCTAGTATGCCAGGCCTAACTCTGTTTAGTCATTCTATTCAGCATGTCTGAAGCATCTTAAAAGAAAGGTCAATGAACGAACCACCCGCAGCATTATCAACAATTTGATGTGTCATAGATTTAAAAGATCTGTACAAAGTCTCCATAAAGTGTAAGTCCATCACGTTGTGGTTCGTACATTGTTCCATCTTCTTCTTGAATCTCTCCCAAGTTTAATGCAACTCTTCAGTCGGGAGCTGCCTGAAGTTACTGATTTCATCCCTCAACTTTACACTTCTGGAGGGTGGAAAGAACCATTCTAAGAACTCCTCTTTCAACTATCTCCAGTTGGTTATAGAATCAGGCTCTAGCTCATTTAATCACATTGTTTCCTCCCTAGACAGAGACAGTGGAAACAATCTCAACCGTATCGCCTTCTGGATTACCTCGGATTATCAAAATTTTTTCAAATGGTGATAAAGTTCACTAAGTGCATGTTTGGATCATCACCATGCAAGCCTCCAAATAACCCCTTCAGATTTAGGAGTTGGATCATGGTACTTGTTATGCTGAATTTGTCACCACGTGCTAACGGTGGAGGAATGATAGCACCCGTTGCACCTGCTCCATCCATTTATTCATCATAGTCATCAACCTCGTATTGGACAAGATATTTACCATACCTTCCTCTGATTGGACGGTTTTTTTTGAAATTTTGCTACACTAGTACAACAAGTTGCTCAGCTCGCCTTGGGCTTTGAGGATTCAGAAATTTCTCATCATCCAAATGTTCATCATCATGGTTTGTATGATGTACTTGTTGACCTTGGTTTTGTACATCCACCTGAGCCCTAGCCAAGGCTACCAGTCTGTCAGCCTCTTTTTGTTCTGCCATTCTCCCGATCAGCTGAGGTTCCGGATTAATTGGTAATAATGGTTCTCCGGAACATCTTGTTTTTGGCATAAACAACAAGGTACCTAAAATAAACAAAAACAATAAATAAATGTAAATCTAAGAAACCTAACTAACATACAATTAGCACACACAACTTTGATTTTTCAACCATATTCCCCGGCAATGGTGCCATTTTTTATAACACTCAAAATACACTCTTGAATGGTTGTAAGCGATCATTATCAATATAAAACCAAACTAGGTTAGGGTTGAATCCCACAGGGAAGAAGGTGTGAAATCAAGTCAATTACAATTTAATTCACTGATAGTTTAATCTATCCTGAAATGGGGGTTTAAGTTTCACAAGTAATTGTTTGACACTTTGATTTCGATGTTTGTAACCAAGATTTTATGAGATAACCAGAATTATATTCACCATGGCTTACGGTACATGACAGATGCTAAAGGTGACTCAAGATTCTCACGGTGGTTAGGATAACAAGCTATCTTTATTGATGATATGCTCAAATGTCTCTTGACCTATTTAAGATTCTAATTTCCTAATCCTCTCAAACTTAGGGAATCGCTATTCACTGCCTAGAATTTACCTCAGGTTAATCAACCTAGTTACAACACTGATTATTAAAAGAAGTATTTCCAATTCCCTGTTGATAATTTACTTCCTGTTAATATTGACTTACAACGATGATGAAAATCAAGAAGTATAACTTGAATTGAACCACGGTACAAAACTCCCAAAATATATTAACTAGCGAGAGAGAAATATCATATTTTTTTCGAATAAAGATGAGTCCAAAAATAAAATCCTCCCCTAGAAAACCCTAAAACAAGGCTTTAAATAGTTTAACCTAATTAAGGAAATAAAATCAAAGTTACAGATTTTCCTCAAAATAGATGACGACGTCTGTGACGGCTTGTCATGAGTATGAAAGCTTAGCACATATGTCGTTAGCTCCTATGCACTTTTGTATTTTTCTGGCTAAGGCTGACGACGACGATGACGGCTTATCACCAGCCTAACGACATGTCATGGATGTCTTGAAAAAACTAACTTCAACTTCCATCTTCTGTTTAAGGATGACGACACTCCTGATGATGTGTTATGGATGTCATCACAAAACTGTCTTCAACTTCCATCTTCTATTTATGGCTGACAACGGCCGTGATAGATTATCACCAGGCTGATCACTTATCATGAATTCGTCATTCACACTTATCTTTTATTTTTCTTCACTTTTCAGCCTTGTTGCTTTCATTATTTTTGGTTCTTCTACATTTCAATATTTACTACAAAAATCAAAGTAAACTAATAAAAAACAACTAATGTTTCTCAAGACCTTACAATTATTTAGAGTTAGAAGCCTCAAATATGTTAGCATAGGCTCACACATCAGGATCGATGACAATAAAAGTGTATTGCCTTAAGTTCACCTATTTATTTAAGTATGCTCCCGAGTTGATAGCTGACTCTAGATTCTGTATAAGTAAGTTTGTTATTGGAGTGTATGGTTTGGTAGTTAAGGAATGTAGGACTTCTATGATTATTGGGAATATGGATATTGCTAGGGTAATGACTCATGACCAACAGATTGAGGCGAAAGCTTGAAGGAGAGAAAGGGGAATAAGAAGTCTAGAACCAGACAGTTTGAGTATGGAAAACCAAGGTCTAGAAGAGGAAATCATTTGCAGTTTTAGGTTCGCTCATCTATGTCTGCGCCATCTTCAGTAGTGCCCCTACACCTAAAACCAAGAAGAATAAGTGGGGCAGGTCTACTATATTTAGGTCTCAGATTAGTGTGGGTGAAAGGCCCAGTTACCTGTCATATGTGAAGTATGGTAAGAAACACATTGGTGAGTGTGGTAAGAAGGGGTTGTTATGGATGCGGCAAGTTGGGTCACATAATCAAAGACTGTTTGTATGCTAAGTAGGAAAGTAGGGATGTTCGTCCCAATACTTAGGCTACTAGCACACCAGCTCCTTTATGTCTCCCAGTCCATTTTCTAGGAGCATCATTCAGTACCGATGGTGGTCAGTGCTAGAATCAATTCTATGCTTTACCATTCTGACAGGAGCAAGAAAGTTCACCATATGTTAATACTGGTATGCTTCGTGCCTTCCATTTTGATGTTTATGTGTTGTTATACCACGGATCACCTTTCTCTTATGTGAATCCTTTAATTGTGGCAAATTTTGGGATAGATCATGAACAACTCTCCAAGCCCTTCTGAGTTTCCACCTTAGTGGGTAAGTCAGTTGTTGCCAGATAAGTCTATAAGAAGTTTCCTATCACTTTCCTGTATAAGATTATACTAGCAGACCTAATAGATTAGAAATGGTATATTTTGATGTTATTCTAGTCATGGATTGACTCCATTCATGCTATGCATTAATAGATTGCCACACCTGTGCGGTGAAGTTTCAGTTTCCTATTGAGGTAGTTATTGAGTGGGAAGGTAGTTCCGAATCTCCCAAGATTAATTTCATATCTTATCTTAAAGCTAGAAAGTTTATATCTAAAGGGTGCATTTATCATTTAGTTTGAGTCAATGATACTAAGTCTGAAGCTCCAACAGTTCAGTCAGTTTGTATAGTCAATGATTTTTCGTAGGTCTTTCCCGAATATCTATCAGGAGTACCTCCTGATAGAGAAATAGAATTCGGCATTGATCTTCAGTCTTGTACTCAACCCATCTCTATACCTCTATATCCTATGGCTCTAGTGATCTTAAAGAGTTAAAGAAGTTGCTTAAAGACCTCTTAGGTAAAGGTTTCATAAGTCCTAATGTTTCTCCATTGGGTGCTCCAGCCCTATTTATGTGTAAGAAAGATGGCTCTCTCCGAATGTGAATCAACTACCTCTAGTTAAACAGTCACAACCAAGAACAAATATCCTCTTCCTAGGATTGATGACTTATTCGACCAGCTTTAGGGTGCAGTTATTTCTCTAAGATAGACCTCAAATATGTCTATCATAAGCTTAAAATAAGGGAGTGTGATATTACAAAGACATCCTTCAGAAGTTGTTATGGTTTCTTCAAATTTCTAGGCACGTCCTTCAAGCTAACAAATGCCCAGCACTCTTCATAGACTTGATAAACAGAGTTTCCAAGTCATACTTGTACATGTTCATCATAGTATTTATTGATGACATCCTTGTCTATTCCTGTAGTGAGAATGACCATGTAAACCATCTCAAAACTGTGTTGTAAACTCTTAGAGATCATCAGTTATTTGCCAAATTCAATAAGTGTGAATTTTGGCTAAGGTCAATAGTTTCCTTATCCATATTATTTTCGGTGATGACATTCGAGTTTGTCATCAAAAGACCGAAGCAGTGAGAAACTAGACTAGACCTATCTCTCCATCAGACAGTAGGAGTTTCCTGGGTTTGGCTGGCTATTACTGATGGTTTATTTAAGGGTTTTTGTGTATTGCATCCACCATGTCTATATTAAATCAAAATAAAGTTAACTTTCAGTAGTTAGATTTTTGTGAGAAGAGTTTTTGAGAATTAATGACTCGACTGACTATAGCCCTAGTTTTGACATTACCAGATGGTTTTGATGGGTTTGTTGTTTACTGTGATGCTTGTAGAGTTGGTCTGGGTTGTGTTTTGATGCAGAGAGGTAAGTTCATAGCCTATTCCTCTTGACAGCTTAAACCTCATAAAAAGAACTATCCTACCAATGATTTTTAATTAGCAGTTGTTGTATTTTCCTTGAAAATTTAGAGGTATTATCTTTATGGGGTGCATGTTGATGTGTCCTGGACCACAAAAGCTTACAGTATGCATTTTCTAAAAAATATTTAAATCTTCATCAGAGAAGGTAGTTAGAGTGGCTAAAAGATTATGATATGAGTGCTTTGTATTATTCAGGCAAGGCCAATGTAGTGGAACAAGCCCTTAGTAGACTGTCTATGGGTAGTGTTGCTCATTTTGAGAATAATTAAAAGAAGTTAGTTTAGGAGGTTCATCAGTTGGATAGATTAGGTGTTCGTTTGGTTGATTCAGTTGAAGGTAGTATATGGGTTCAGAATAGTTCAGAATCTTGTTTGGTTGCTGAAGTGAAGGGGAAACATGTAAGTCCCGAATCTGGTACCCAAAATGCTACACGGCACTCAAGACCCCGAAGGACCATAAGCTAACCCATATTGATATTTGTACTTGTATACTAGATAATATACTGTATAATGCAAAAAACATGAACTAAAAGTCCATAAGGTTCAAAACTGTACATTAAGATTTACTGAACATGATTAACTGGATTGACTGGACTGAGTTAACTGAGTTTCATTGACTGACAAAATGTTACTGAGGTCTGATAACTGACTAAGATTTACTAAAGTTACTGAGTTTTCCTAAGTCATGAGACTGATTGAATTCTACTTAACACGGCTTGACTGAGAGTATCGTGAAAACATGACATAGGCTCTAGGCATATAGCTAAATTGTTGGGTACAAGTACCCCCAGGACTCGATGGAAAGAAACTAACAAAGTATGACTTTCTTGAATACATGTCCAACATCACAATCCCTAATTCATTTATTAAGGCATTTCGTCAAACAATTGATATGCATAAACTTGTACATAAATGGGAATTTCGTACTATCATACTAGTGGGGTACTTTTTCTTCACATAGGCATTCAATCAAACACAAGGTGATCATGGTATGTAGACAACATCACACAACAAGTAAACATCATGATTCAACTCTAATTTGACCATTCAAGGGTTTAATCGTGGATTCACATGAAACTTACACCTATAATAATCAATTCCACTTACGATCATCACAAAACATGGAATAGAATTCAATTGGTCATTATCAACATGATAAAAAACAAACCAAACATGAAATTCATAAAAATCCATACACTTGAACTTTGAAAATATATTTTTGGGCTTCATGGACGATAGAAGTCCATGAATAAACACTATGCATACCTGGGTGAGTGATTTCTTAAAGATTTGTGGAGGAAAACATGATTTTTTTCTTGGAATTAAGCACCTAGGGTTTATTGTTCTTGGGGATTTATCCTTGAGATAAACCCTATTTTGTTGTTGTAGAAGAATAAAGAACTTATGAGCTATGATAAGGTGTAATTAGGGGTTAAATTGGGTGGAAAAAGACCCAAATACCCTTTTAAAAATGGCTTTAAAATAACTGAATGGGATGTGCGATGGCTCATGCGACGGTCCATCACTAGCTCGATGGCCTGTCATTTCAACCATCGTAGGTAGGCCAGGATAGGGACTCACTGCGTAAGTGGAGACGGCTTGGGCAACAGTCCATCGCAAGTTCGACGGTCCATCAACCTGTCCATCACACCTTATCTAGAAGGTTCCCTCACTACCTTAGTTATGACGGTCAAGACGATGGACCATGGTGATGGTCCATCACTAGGTCGACAGTCTGTCAACCTGGCCGTCACACCTGGGCGATTCTGACAGCTTTGAGTAAAACGTCCATAACTTTTTACTCCGATACCAAATTTAGATGAAATTGGTATTGTTGGAAAGCTAATTCAATTTCCCACATGATAAAAAGTGAAATTATTAAAAATTCCATGTGCACAAAATGGGATTTATCTTTCAAAGTAAATTTCTAACATTCTTGATATAATTTCAAGCTAGGAAAAAATATGGGGTATTACAAAAAAAAATAAGGACTCCAGTTTGGTTTAGTTGAATGAGTCAGTCATAGATCATAAAGTAGAAGTTTTCTCCCAAGGGGGAAATGGTGTGTTACTCTACTAGGGTAGATTGTGTTTGTTGTGTGTTAATGGTTTGAGAGAGAAAATGTGGAATGGATTAAAGAGGGATATTATTGAGTTTGTAGCCAAGTGTGCTAATTTTCAATAGGTTAAGGTTAAGTACCAAAAGCCTGGTGGTAACCTGTAAGAGTGTAGTATTCCTACTTGGAAGTGGGAAAAGGTAAGCATGGACTTAGTAATAGGGTTACCCCATTTGCGTTGTTAGCATAATTCGATTTGGATTATTACAAATAGAATGAAAAATCACCCTATTTCTTTCCAGTTCATACTTCCTATTCAGCCGAGGATTATGCTAAGCTTTATATCAGAGATTTGTTCAAATTGCATGGTGTTTTTTTGTCCATCATTTCAGATAGGGGTACTTAATTTATCTTTCACTTTTGGAAAGCCTTTCAGAAAGATCTTGGTTCCCAAGTTCATCTTGGTATTGATTTTAATCCTAAGATAAATGGTAAAGTAGAGAGGAAAATTCAAACCATAGAGGACATGTTGAGAGCATGTGTTATTGATTTCAAGGGTAGTTGGTATGATCATTTGTCATTGATCGAGTTCACCTAGAATAACAATTATCATCCTAGTATCCAGATGGCTCATTTTTAGGCTCTTTATGGGAGAATATATACGTTACCTATTTATTTGTTTTAGGTAGGTGAAGCTACATTAAAGGGCTACATGTGGTGTTTTAAGCTATGGAAAAGTTCAATTGAATTGAGAGAGGCTTAAGGCAGCTCAGAGTTGTCAGAAATCTTATGCAAATGTGAGGAGAAGGGATCTTAAGTTTGAGGTTGGTGACTTAGTGTATTTAAAGATTTAAACATGAAAGGGGTGAAGAGATTTGGCAATAAAGAGAAACTTAGTCGATGATATGTTGGCCATTACAGAATATTGAGTCGTGTTAGGAAGGTAGCATATGAGCTTGAGTTGCCCATCGATTTGTCATCCGTTCATCCAGTGTTTCATGTATCGTTTGTTAAGAAATGTATTGGTGATCAAGTTGTTATAGTTTCATTGGAAAACACCAAAATTTAGGATAGCCTTTCTTATACAGAAATTCCAGTTGAGATTCTTGATCACCAGATTTATAGACTAAGGAACAAAAAAGTTTCCTTGGTTAAAGTTCTTTGGCGGAATCAGTTTGTTGATGGGCCCACTTGGGAAGCAGAAGTGGATATGTGAACCAAGTATCCTCATCTTTTTTTCCCAAGATCATACTTAGTTTAAGGTAACAAGTTTTCCTTAGATTATCTCTTGTCCATTCTCAATTCTAGCCATATAATCATTTTTATGTCATTACATGCATTCACAAATCAGTTCAGTCATGTAATCATGCTTCCAGTTATGAATATTTAGTATGAAGTCTCAGTCCCTCAGTATTCTCAATTTATTCAGTTTCATTTGAGGAAGAATGTTCCCAAGGGGGAGATATTGTAAGTCCATGTAAGATACTAGCTCAATTTTGCTCACTATTGCAAGTCAAAGGGGGTCCAAGACTTAGAAAAATTTCACTAATTTTTAGGACTTAGTCATTTCTAAAGCCCCTAAACTTTAATGATTTTATTTTTGACCTTCCCGACATCAAAAAGTTAATTTGAAAGTTGATTCATTGTAGGGGTATTCAATAGTACAACTCGGCTGAGTTTCTGAATTTTTGGACGATCGTAAGGGTGTGTTTGGATTTCCAAAACATTGTCATCATGTAGTTAGCCAATGGAGCGTGCCCCAGTCTAATGGTATGGGTGCCCGCGACAAAGGCCGCAGCGCGTGGTACAGTCCGGCAGACCAGAGCCCGCGACGCGTGCTCACTCGTGCCCCCTTGTTTTTCCTTCTTCTATTTCTATTTTTCCAGGGGTATTTGGTTCTTTTACCTTCTCCCACTTAGTCTATAACACAGGATTGAGGGTCCCAAAAGGCAAAATTGATCATTCTTTTCACAAATTCTTTTAAAGAAAGTAATCCTCAGTCAAGAAAAAGCTCTAGCCTCTTTAAAATTCAAGTTCAAGCTTAAAGAATGCAACCAAGAACTTTTTCTAATTCATCAATTATGGTATGGGGGATTAGGAACAAGGGTATCCTTTAACCCTTGTACCCAAATTGCATGATTTTATGATTTAATTCACTTGTTTTGAAGTAGCGTTCATACCCAAATATATATATTGCTAAAGCATATGATTTGATGAGATTTAAAGATTTTAGAATATCAAGAAGTTCTTATGTTTATGCTTTTAACTTACATGATTTATGTTATGAATGAGATTGCACTACCTTGACTTGTTATTGTTGAAGTATTTCTAGATTGTCATTGAGCATGAAGTTTTATTATGATTTGACATGAGATTGAAGTATGGGTTTTAAGCCCTAAGTTTGAGTATTGAGACTTCAAGAAGATTATGCTTTTAAGTATTCTATGATAAGCTTATTTCAAGATTTAAGCAAGAATTGATCTTTTGATCCTCATCTAAGAGTTGGAATCCACATTTATTCATTTTGATTAATTTAAATCCAAGAGAAGCATAACTGGTTTTCATTATAAACCTTTATGCTATTTTAAGGTAGTAATATGGGATTAGTATTTAGCACCGAGTTGGGTGTGAGGGAAAGGTCACATACCCCAAAACTGCGTACCATCGTAGGGTCAAATCCCAATATGGGTCGAGTATAGTGACCACTCTAGTTTAGGTTCTCTTCCAATGGAAGTCATAGAACAACTCTACCAATGTGGGTGCGAGACATTGGACTCCATGATATCTCACATGGTTTATGTCAGTTAGAAGAACCTCCCAAAAGAAAGAGTAAAAGTACAGCTTTTAGGACTAAGTGTTATGACTCACAAGATTTATACAATATGCTTTATTATTCATGATTTATTATTATTAGCTTTCAGTTATTCAAGCTCAAGGTGATTCATTTACACTTGGCATGCATAGTTTAAAAGTTTATACGAATATTGAGTTATTGGTTTACTTATGCATTAACCCTCACATACTCAGTACATTCCAGAAGTAATGATCCACATATATTTCTATGTGCTACATTGTCTTATAATATAGAACTTGGTGCTCAATTCCATCCGCATGATTGACTTAGTGTATCTCAACCTACATCCCAGCTCTTGGTGACTCCTCGTAGTTCATGTGCCCATTCTACCAGATTTTTTATTAATGAAGTACTCGAGTTATTTGATTTCAGTTTAAGAATGGTTAGTTGGTGCTTGTCCTAGTGGATCTCTAGTTAGAAGTAGAGGCTTGTACGACTATTTTCTATTTTGGATTCAAAGTATTGGTTTTAAAGATTTCGAAGTTTAACTTTAAGTTAAGACATTAAATTCTGTTATTTTGAGATTTCATATGTCAAATTTATCTTTATTATGAGTTCCAAAGTTGTTAGAAGGCTTAAACGGTTAGCTTTGGACTACTTGTAGTCTTGAGCACCATGTGACGTCTAGGGTGTATTCCCGGGTCGTTAAAGAAAACAACCTTGCAGACCCTTTTACAGAAGTTCTACTACAAAGACCTTTTGATAGGAATGTAGAAGTATTGGGTGTTAGAGTTGTATGTGCATGTTTATTAGTATAAGTGGGAGATTATTAATATATCCTATAAACAATACGTTTAGACATAGTATTATTTATTGAACAATTATTTATTTTTT
This sequence comes from Capsicum pubescens, assembly GCA_030864215.1. Lineage (NCBI taxonomy): Eukaryota > Viridiplantae > Streptophyta > Magnoliopsida > Solanales > Solanaceae > Capsicum > Capsicum pubescens. The sequence continues at coordinate 380,496,385 of CM061548.1, read as the reverse complement.
TATTTAATTCAATAAAGGGTTACATTAAATGGGTCATTTTATCATACATGTGTCCTCAGCTTATATATTAAATGATTTGTTCTAAAGTGTATGAGCTTATACACAGAAGATCAGATCATCGGTTCTTATATGTTAAAGTTATTGTTCATAATTGTTATAGTTTGTGACCTAAATTCTATTTGATCTGGCCCTAAAAAGTTTGCAGTGCAACACATATTTTTTATTATTCATGGATTCTATAGTGGTAGCGTAGGGATCTGGATGAGCCCACCACTGATCAGTTGGGGGTACGGGAGATTTATTTGTTTTTGCTCCTAAATACACTGGTACACACGTATTATATAAGTGCAATTAGTGGTTCATTTATGGATGTTCAAAAAATACGTCATTCGCTTCATTGTATTCTCCATCCATCATAGTAAAATTTCTCTGCATCTAGCCGTGTTTTTTTTTGTAAGGGTTTCCACGTAAATCTGTGTGTTCATATTATTTTTCTTTTGCTTATGGTATTACTTATTCTGTTCAATTATAGCAAACTGGTATCAGATAGATCAATTATTTTCTGGGGGATGTCAACCATGAAGTATGATATTCCATTGTTGGACGGTAACACCAGATTTTCACTACGACAGGTTAAGACATGGTGTTTCCTCACACAGATTGATTTGGATGATGCTCTATTTGGGTTTGATAAGATGCCCTCATCATGAAAAGAAGAGGATAAATGACGTAAAGATCTAAGGTCTCTATCTCAGATACATTTTCATTTATCCAATCAGAGTTTACAAGATGTTCTGAAAGAGACCACTGTCGTTGCATTGTGGTTGAAACTGGAATCGTCATGTATGAAAAAGAGCCTAACCAGTAATTTTCATCTCAAACAATGACTTTACTCCCATCATATGTCTGAGGGTGTGTCCTTGGAGGATCACCTATTTGTTTTTTATGACATCGTCTCTGATTTAAAGACTCTGGAGGTGAAGTACGATAAGAAAGATCTAGGGTTGATACTATTGTCTTTGTTCCCTGCATCATACTCGAACTTTAGGGATATAATTTTATATAGTGGTGATACCCTAACCCTAGATAAAGTCTATGATGCAATTCTCTCTAAGGAAAAGATGAAGCATCTTATGAATTGGTCGGTGACTCAAGAAGATGGTCTTATTGTTCGAGGAAGGACACATGACAGGAATTTTAGAGGTGATGAAAGAAATTGATTGAAATCCAGAAAAGAAACAAAACCTGTAACTACTATAAGAGAAAGGGGTATATCAAATCTGAATGTTATAAGATATAGAATAGAAAACAAAAGAAAGGTTAAAAATAGAAAAGAAACCAACCAGAGAAGTCTGGTGAAGAAAGTTTTGTTAAATATGGCGGTATTTATGGAGAAGTCTTTGTAGTTTCTGATGGTAAAACCAAACCCTATGAGGATTGGCTTCTTGATTCATCTTGCATGTTTCATATATGTCGCAATCGAGATTGGTTAACAACAAATGAAATAGTCTCTAAAGGTGCTGTGTTGATGGGAAATAACTCACTTTATAAGATATCTAGTATTGGAACAATCAAGATAAAGATATTTGATGGGGTTGTGAGGACACTTAGTGATGTGTAATATGTCCCAAACCTGAAGAGAAATCTTATTTCCTTGAGTACCCTTGATTCGAGCGGATACAAGTACGCTGGTGAAAGTGGAGTCCTGAAGGTTTCCAAAGGTGCCCTTGTTGTGATGAAGAGAAAAAAAAATACTGCTAATTTGTACGTCGTGCAAGGCTATATGATTATAGGTGATGATGTTGTTTCTACTTCCTCTCTATCAGATAGTGATGTTGCTAAACTTTGGCCTATACGTTTGGGACATATGAGTGAAAATATGATGGCTGAACTAAGTAGGAGAGGACTTCTTGATGGCCAAAGTATTACCAAATTTGAGTTCTATAAGCACTGTGTTTTGGCAAAACGGAGAGAGTAAGATTTATTAAAGGCATCCACTAAACTAAAGGTACACTTGATCACTTTCATTTAGATCTCTGGACATTCATTCTGATCTCTGAGGTCCTTCTAGATTACCTTCTAGAGGAGGTTCTAATTACATGTAGGTTATAATTGATGAATATTCCAGAAAAGTTTGGGTGTTCTTCCTGAAGCAAAAGAATAATTTGTTGCTTACTTTCAAGAAGTGAAAGATAATGATTGAAAAAAAACAGGGAAGAAGGTAAAACGCCTTCGAATTGATAATGGTTTAGAATTTGTTCTAATGAATTTAATGTTTTTTGCAAGTCAGAAGGAATTGTGAGGCACTTAATAGTTTGTCATACTCTGCAGCAGAATGGTGTAGCCGAAAGAATGAATAGGACTATAATAGAGAAGGTGCGTTGTATTCTCTCTAATGCTAGTTCACCAAAGTCTTTTTGGGATGAATCTTCTTTCATAGTTTATCTTCTTATTAACCGCTCTCCTTTAGTTGTGATTGATAAAAAGACTCCATAGGAGGCATGGTCCAGTACTCCTGCCAGTTACTCTAATTTGGGGATATTTGGATGTCCTGCTTATGCTCATGTTGATAATGGAAAGTTTGAACCTAGATTTATCTAGTTCATATTTGTGGGTTGTAAGTCTGGTGCTAAAGCATATAAGCTTCGTCCCTAGATGATCTTAGTGACATGAATCAGCAAAAGTCAAGCACCCACAGTGAGTTTAAGATTGGAGAAGAGTCCACACCAGTGATTACTTCTTGTTCTAGCCCGGAGATTCAGAGTGATACTATTTCTTCTTCACTACTAGTGGCACCACAATATTCTATTGCTAAAGACAGTCCCAGGAGAGATATTAGACCTCCTCAGAAGTATGCAAAAGCTGATTTAGTTACATATTCATTAAATATAGCAGAAGGTATTGATTCCTTTGAAGAACCTTCTTCTAAACCAGAGGCAGTTAGTTGTGATAATTTTGATCGATGGATGATTGCTATACCGGAAGAAATGGAATCTCACTTCACAAGAATGGCATATTGGATTCTGTGAAATAGCCTAAAGATAAGAAAGTTGTCCGTTTTAAGTGAGTATATAAGAAGAAAGAAGGAACATCGAGAGTTTAAAATGTTAGGTACAAATCAAGACTAGTTACTAAAGGTTACAGTCAGGTTCCAGGTGTTTACTTCAGAGATATGTTTTCTCCAGTTGTAAAGCATAGCTTGATTGATCCTTACTTGGTATTATGGCCATGCGCAATCTTGAGCTTGAGAAATTGGATGTCAAAACTGCATTCTTACATAGAGAATATGAGGAGGATATCTATATGCAACAACCAGAGGGTTTTGTAGTCTCAGGAAAGGAGGTTCATGTATGCTTACTGAAAAAATATCTTTATGGCTTAAAACAGTCGCCAGATAGTTGTATAACAGGTTTAACTCTTTTATGACTTCTCATATGTTTAGGAGGAGGAGTTATGATAGTTGTATCTATTTCAAGGAGGTAAGTGATGGTTCGTTCATGTCTCTTCTGTTGTATGTTGATGATATGTTGATTGCCGCAAAGTATATGAGAGAGATAACACAAGTCAAAACTTGTTAGTACTTTATTAGCAGCATATTTCAAACTCTCGACCACGTTATCTCCAAATACAGATGGAGAGCGTGACTATATTCCTCGAGTTCCATACTCTAGTGTTGCTGGGTCTCTTATGTACGTTATGGTTGTTCCTAACTTGATTTATTATTTGTAGTCAGTGCAGTTAGAAGATACATGGCAAATCCATGTAAAAAACATTGGAAAGTAGTTTGGTGGATTTTTAGATACTTGCATGGATTTACTGATATTTGTTTGCAGTTTGGGATAAATAGAGATTGAATAATAGGATATATTGATTCATATTTCGAAGGAGACCTTGATAAAAGGATGTCCCTTATAGGCTATGTTTTTACCACTAGTTGTTGTGCTATCAGTCGAAAAGCTACTTTACAAACTACGGTTGCTTTGTCAACTATTGAGGCAGAGTACATAGCTATTACAGAGGCTTGCAAGAAAGATATTTGGTTGAAGGGTTTGTTTGGTGAACTTAGCAAAGACGTACAAGTTACTATGGACTTTTGCTATAGTCAGGGTGTTATCTTCCTTACAAAAGATCAGATGTTTCACGTGAGGACAAAGCACATCAATGTTCGATATAATTTTGTGTGTGAAATTATTGCTTGTGGTGATATTGTGGTAAGAAATATTAGTACCCATGATAACCCTATTGATATGATGACTAAGACACTACCAAGTGCCAAGTTTGAGCATTTCTTGGACTTGGTTGGTGTCAGCAGTTAAGATATGCTCTTAGGGACTTTTGTGGAAGAGATGGAGAGTTTTCTTGAAATGGATTTGAATTCATAAATAGAATTCATATCAAGGTAGAGATTGTTAGAGTTTTTCACCCAAGTTCAGTTTGATCCTGCCCTGAAAAGTTCGCGGTGTGACCCATGTTTGTGTTGATGGGCCAAGGATTTATTTCTATGCACATACTATATAAGTGCAATTAGTGGGTCGATTTTTGATGTTTAGAAAATAAGTCATTCTCCTCATTGTATTCTCCATTCATTAAAGTGAAATTTCTCTACTTCTTCCCGTGGTTTTTCCCACAAAGGTTTTCACGTAAATCTGTGTGTTCATCTTATTTTCTTTTGCTTGTGGTATTGCTTATTCTGTCCAATTATAACAATAATCATAGATTAAAATTTGGACAACCCACCAGAATGATTGTAGTACGAGATTAAAAGTAATTTGTCTTGATTACCAGAATAATATAGTTATAACTTCTCTATTTAATACATATTCTCTAAGCTATTAAATATACTTATATTCTCAATTTTGATATAACTATTATATGTATATATTATTTATCATATTGATTAATTAAAATGTAAGATTATGAGATGGGTCAATATTCCTAGTAAATTGGTTGATAATAATATATATTGGTGAAATAATAAGGTCGTTGATGAAATTGATGTCTCGATATAGAGATTGATGATACATCTTTTATGAAAAGCTTATAAGTTTTTATGTGTATACCCGGTAGATGAATTGGTGAATCAAACATATGAAATAAGTTAAAAAAACGCACTAAAATCATTATATTAAATTCATCAGTAATTTAATTTATTGATTAGTATCTATAATATTAAATGGGAAATTAGATAAGTGTCTAATGAATAATTTTGAAATAAAAATAGAGGAGTGTAATTATGAACTTTTAGTGGGATGATTTGTAATTTATTATGGTAAAAATAATTCAGGAGGGGGAGGAGAAACATGTTTTTTGTCCAAGAGAAACAGAGGTTCTTCTAACCTAGAAAGACCATTCAGTTTTCTATTCATTACTTGCCCAGTCAAACGTTGAGAGAGTTCAACTGTGAATTTGGGATCATTGTAGAGGACCGTAGAACTGAAGACGGACTTGCTACAAAATATTTGCTCGCACTTCAAGAGGTAATTCTTGGTTAATTTTTAACACACTTTGTGTGAACTACATGTTTATGTTTGTTGTCCATAATTCATGTAAACAGTATGATTCTGGTATGCTTCCGTTGTGCACTATTTTCCAATAATTCATAGTGAAATGAATATACCACATCAATTCGTTATATATGTATGATGAGATTGCACTACTACAGAGCCAGCTTCATATCACTGATTTCGAGGCCTGAGTATTAAGATATCCTTGATTGAGAGCACTACCCTCGAATGTGCCCTACCTACCGTGAATTTGAATGACTCAGGCTCCAATGCAGGCACCAGACATTAGATACACAAAACCAAAAAAAAAAATCTCTAAGCATCAATATATAACTAGTAACTTAAATATTCAATTGAGAGATCATCCTCAATCACTCAATGGTGGATGAGTTATGATACACCAAAGAAATTCCACGAAATTTTTATCATCCACTTAGTAGACTTAAAATTAGTTATGCGCCCGAAAATGTATAATCTCTAATCTCCAAATAATGTATCAGTTCATCTTTAACGTGAAAGTTAGTTCAAATGGGTTGAAGCAAGAGGCCGAGTTTACCAAGTCCTTGTAAGGAATGAAGAATATCAAATTATTCTTGGAGGAGGTAGAGTAGATGGCTCTCTGTGATGAAACTACTTGACCAATGACCTACGCTCGCAGTCCTACAGAAGCATACTTTCAAACATATGATGATGGTCCACATACTTTCTTTAACACAAGTAAAAGACACTTTTGCAAAGTCAGCAGAAGCATACTTTCAAAACATATGATGATTGTCCACATGCTTTCTTTAACGCAAGTAAAAGACACTTTTGCCAAGTCAAATTACAAATAACTTCTCTTTGTTAGAATATATATCGAAGAATGATATAATGGTACAGAAACATATCTGGCAGTACAGTTATTCTTCAAGAATAAGCAAATAATTCTATGGTTTGTCTGGCTTCACTCCCTTCAGCTTTAGGAATGTAAATGCGAAGCTTAGCTAGCCACGTGAAGTAAATCAGTCAACTTCGTTGAACCAGGGGCAAAAGAATAAATTTGACCTTGGTGTATGTGTATAACAATAAAAGAACCTTCAGGCACATCTGAAATACACAAAAAAACACAATTCATTCAACAAACTACATATGAAGAAAGAACGCCACTAGAATAGGACAAAGAGTAAGCAATAACCGGCACATACAACTTGGAAGATAAGGATCTGGATCCAAAGGGTCAAATTTTGTAAGACCATCAGATTGGTATAATGAAAACTGTTCATCAATAGCAGTGTGATTGTACTTATTTTGGCACTTATTTTGGTGTACTTCTTCCAAAACACAGTGCCAGGTATAATGATTTGAGAAGGCATACTCAAAGCTAGTTTTCCAAACAAAATGATCAATTATCAACATTGGATCGGTTGAGAGCCGCACTTTGATATCTAGCCAAATAGAGTACCTAAAAATTGCCGCAAGAGGAGAACAAATTAATCTTCAGTTGGATCCAGATAGACTAAGAATAAAAGTCCAGCTAGGGATATCAAAAATCACCTAGAAGAAGGAAAGAGGCAATGTGTCAAAATCTTTGGTACTTTCCCCTTTCTACGCATATCTATGTTTGGTAAGTTCTTGATGACAACTAATTTCTACAATCTAACAAATCAACCATCATCAGGTGTGTTTCTTTCTTTTGAGAGCATCGAAAGAGTTCCCTCCTCAACAAACATAACAAAACACACGTTTTTCTTTGAATACTGACTGATCTGAAAAGGTAATGATTAATCAAAAGTAAGCACATGTTGTTATATCCTTACATACTCTTCGGCTTTCCAAAGATACCATCTGACAAATTAGTAGAATTTTATTAGAGAAAATTGATGTATCCAGGATACATGTTTTAGAAATTCTTTGATCTTCACGGAGTTATTCAACGTTTCTGATATAAGTTTTTTATGCAACTGCCATTTTGAAGAACAGAGAACAACAAATGGGGTTGAAATAGCAAGGTTGTTAGTATGGGAATGAAGAGAAAAGGAATCTATCGTCCTTCTAAGTTATACTATTTTCCTACAATGTCGTTATTAGTAATTATCTATGATTGAGGCTGCACTAATTCTTGTTACAATGTCGTTATTAGTAATTATCTATGATCGAGGCTGCACTAATTCTTGTTACAATGTTGTTATTAGCAATTATCAATTTTGACCAACACAAGTATAACTTATCTTCCCAATATCTACTTGCTGGAAACTCTCTTCTTAATAAGCTCAAACAAAAGTTACATGGGTAATATAATAGAAACCCTTATGCTGCCTACAGGGTTTCTTTGTTGAGCGTTCAGGGACATCACGCACAGTAAAATCTTCTCGCGTTTCTCTCTAAGGCAACATGCCATGTTTCATTTTAACTGCAAAGAAGAATGGGAAACATGTCTTTTGAATAACATCTAAACTTAAAAATGACTATCGAGACCAAGGATTCTACTATTATGTAGCAACCTTTACATTCAAGTCATTACTATGTTCAAGACCTACTCGATTAGACAATAATTCAACTTTGATCAACTTATAGTCTCTTGGACTCACAGGATGGTGGTGTATTTATACAGAGGTGGCGTAGTCGTTTCTTGGTGCTGATATTAAGAAAAAGAAAGTGGTAAATTATGTCTTGATGAGAATTAAGGATAATATAGGTGGGAAGAAGGTAATGGACTTCGAGATTAGTGGTGATGGTACCTTGTGGTACCAATAGAAGTGATGTGTTCCTGATGTAAATATGTTGCGAGAGAGGATTTTGTCTTAGGTACGTAAGTCATATTGTGTTGTTCATCTTTGTTTGACAAAAATGCATCATGACCCTAAGAAGATGTATTGGTGGAACAATATAAAGCGGGATATGGCTAGTTTTATGGCGAAGTGCATGGTGTGCCAATAAGTGAAAGTTGAGCACATGAGGCTCGGAGGATCGTTTCAAGAGATTGAGTTGCCTATATGGAAGTGATAAGTGATCAATATAGATTGTGTTACCGATCTTCCTCGATCTCGAAATTAATTTAATTTGGTTTGGGTCATTATGGATAGGATGACAAAGTCAACTCACTTTTTTCCAGTGAGGACTAATTTCTCAGCTGAGGATTATGCAAGGTTATATCTCCATGAGATTGTGAATTTGCATAGGGTACCAGTTTCTATGATCTCATATCGTGATACGCAATTTTCATCTCACTTTTGGTGTTTATTTCAAAAAGGTTTAGGGACCAAGATGAGTCTTAGTGCTTCTTTTCACCTGCAGTCGGATGGGAAAACAGAAAAGGCAATTTATACATTGGAGGATTTTCTTCGGTCTTGTGTGATTGACTATGGTGGTAGTTGGGTTGAGCATTTACCTCATATAAACTTTGCCTGTAATAATAGCTACCACTTCAGTATTAGGATGGCTCCATTTGAAGCTTTATATGGTAAGAGGTGTGGGCCTCCTATTGGGTGGTTCAAGGTTGGTGAGGCAGAGATGTTTGACCTAGATTTGGTTCACCAAGACATAGAGAAGGTGAAGGTAATTCAGGAAAGACTCAAGGCTGCCAAAAGTCATCAAAATTCCTATGCGGGATAGACATACATGTTTCAGTTATACAACATTATACATTGTACTTCCTAACTCTTAACTATCTTGACTTTACATCATTATGTTATGTCACCGCCTCCTCATACCATAATCAGTTCTTGTCTATAACTTTATGAAAAATCATCCCATATTCTAACACACATAAAACCAAATTCTTTCTTTTTATTGTAATTAGGCTAAATCACTAGATTATTAGATCGCACAATCTCTTTGTCACCTATATTCATTCATATAATTCACATTACAATCCACCATGGAGTCATATAAACACAAACGCTCAGCATTGGTTCATACATCAACATATTAACACACAATTATATCTTTATTGTATTAAATTTATGTTTTATCCATCCAAATTCCATACTCATATGCCTAAGCATGATTTTTTCTGTCAAATCTACATTATGGGTAAAATTACTAACCACGGTGAACTACTCATAAACCATAACCTACCTGGCTCTAAGATGATGCAACAAATAAGTTATATCATGGATGCTATTCCTTCTTCTTCTTCACATTTTTAGAGTCTAAATCATCTAATAAGCAATAATTAGAATAGTAACTAATAAACAACTCTTCAAACAAATACCTTGAGAATTCAAATCCACTAATTTTAATTTACGACCTACAAATTTATCTAAGGGTCAATTGATTATCAACCTAGTTATATCAAGCATAACCCAACTCCATTAATGGAGTTTTTAAGTTAAAGTTCCCACCCTTATTGAATTTAAGATCTCCAAATATCAACTTTTACATTTTTGAACCTTAATTTCACACTAGAAAGAGTTAATCCACAAACTAAAATCAATTCTAGGTGAAAATACATATGCTCATAGGGTTTTCCCACAATTTCATGAACCTAGGATTCTAAACCAAAGAATTTTACCATATATTCTCCATTCTATTGATTCTAAAACATAAATTGATTAATCAATGTTAAAAAAAATGCAAAAATCTTACCTTAATGCAGGATTTCAGCCAAACAAAGAGAAAATCGCCCCTCTAGGGATGACGTATGAAATTTTTGAATTTAGGGGAGGAAACCCATCAAGATAATGTTACAAAATGTTGTTGCATCGCTATAGCGATGAGCATATCTCTATAGCGACATGAACCCGCCATGGCTCCCTCAACTTTTCAGCACGAACAATCTTCAATAAAGCAATCATAACTTCTTACTCAGGAAGCATATTAACAAACGGTTGATTGCATTGGAAAGAAGACTTAGAGAAATTTATTTCGGTGGTTATTGAGCCCCCTAAATCTTTATATTCCAAGACAAATAGACATGTGAAGTTGAACCTAGTTCAAAGTTAGTCCAAAACTAAATCGGTAAAGTCATTTCCACCACATTAGATGAATGATATTTCTATACCTGTACCACAGATATTTTCTGTAACAACGGACGAATCGGTACAAAAAGTACAATGGTGGTGGGTTGACAACCAGTCCTATCCCATTATTCATATATGGATGCTTTCTCTTGGATTTTCTCCTTCATTGCGTAGTATGCATGTATCGGTTTAGATTAGATTATGGGAAATTTCTATTAATTATTTTTTGTATTAGTTTTATCTATTAAATGTACTTAATAAGAATTCTATTTGTGATTAAAGGATTTTTCTTCTTTTCAAGATCATTTTATTTAACTTCCACTTTCATTAAATTGTTGGGTAGTAAGGGTTCTATTAATTAGAGTTGAGTCTGGTGGGTGAGAGCACGATCCATGAGTTGGATCGTGACAGGATTTCAAAGATCATTAAATTTTAAAATTTATTGCTTAGCGTTGTTGTACCAATTTTGATTAGGTTTTGGGAAATCACTATTAATTCTTTTTCATATTATTTTTATCTTTTAAAAGTACTGAATAAGAGTTCTATTTGTGATTAAAGGATTTTTCTTTTTTTAACGGTCATTTTATTTAACTTCTGTATTCATTGAATGATTGGATAGTAAGAGTTCTCCAAATTAAGGTTGAGTCTAGTAGATGCTTGTACGATTCGTGAGTTGGCTCATGACAGGATTTTAAATATCATTAAATTTTTAAAATTCATGCATAACATAACAATTTAATTAAGGGTTCTATCATCGAATAACCTTGTTATAATAATTCGTTGAATTTCATATAATTTCTTCATTTTCATTGTTGTGAAATAAAGAGAACGATTTGTTTTAACTTTATATTTCATGCGTTTAAAGGTATCTTTTGGAATTATATTTATTTAATAATTATTTAAATGGATAAACAACTTTTTTCCTTCTAAAAATATGTTATTATCTTTTTGTACTGTAGATAATAATTTGAATCTTCTGGTTATTCTTTGAGATTACACATTTGTTATAAAATAATATTATTTAATCTGCATCATACATAAGTTTATCATTTACAAAATGAATTACGACAATAACAATTTAAATATATATATTCATATTCATGAGAATATATTAAAAAATACACATTTTTAAACTGTAGATTTCTTTTACGTGTAGAAGTCATTGAAGTAAATATTTGATAAATTGTTCAATACACATATGTTAACGGAAAAAAATACAATTGAAAATTTTAGAAACTAAAGTATATTAATTCTACATGATGTCCTAAGGTATATATTGGAAGCAACAAATATAGGGATGAGTTTCACTAAATTGCTTCTCAATTCTCAAAGTTAGATATATGACGTTACAAAAATGTGATGCATACATTCTCTGCAATGTAGGAAGAAAAGAAAAATAATTGAATGCATACATCTTCACAATTTAACAATTAAGAACACTTATCTCTAAGGAATATATTTCTACTCATATATTTTATTGGCGGAAATTATGGCACAGATTTTAACATTAACCAACTTTGAACACTTGGTGCTCAAACAAAGAAGAGACAAAAAATTGATTGTATCATTTGAGAGATTTATATTGTATTAAATTTATTGTACAAAATCATTTTTATGGGATTTATATTTTTATGGGATTTATATTTATATTTTACTAATTTTAAAATGATCTTGAATATGCATTAATTTTTAAAAAATTTTGAATTGAGGAACATTAAATTTTTGATACATTAAGATGTATTAAGACAAAAAATATTTTCATATTGTTAAAGTTTACAGTAGAAGATCTTAAACAAATCATGACTACAAAAGAATATGTAAATATTTGAAAAAGGACAAATTTAGAAAAAAATGTGAATACAATCGAAAAAAAACTTTATCTCATAAATCAGAATTATTTTACATATGAAGAATACAATATATATCATAAGGAATGAAAAATTCAAAAAGATTTAAAAATTTAGTAAGTACGTAATTCTAATTAGGAAAAGTATGTAATGCAATGTTATGTACAAATTGACAGTGATACAAAGATATGACAGTGATACAAAGATACAAAGAAGGAAATTCAATTAATATTATGAGTTTGTTCAAATGCATCTAAAAAGGAATAAACATAATTTTCTTACTTTCTTGTCACTCAAGTGTATTTTATCACTATAAATATACTCTTTGAGTTGAGACCCAACATTACATTTGCATACTTTCTCAAATCCAAGATTAACCATGAGAAATCCTACTGGCCGCAAAAAAATTAAAATAGAGAAGATGAAGAATCAAAACAACATACCAGCGACATTTTCTAAAAGGCGCGATGGCCTTTTTAAGAAGGCGAGTGAGATCTCAACCCTCTGTGGTGTTGAAATTGCAACAATAGTTTTTTCACCATCTAAAACAAGTGTTTACTCTATCGGACACCCTTGTGTCCTTTCAGTGGTAGATAAGTTTCTGAATCCTCCACCTGATACTGATAGTCCACAACCTCTCACCAAGCCTTATCAAAATAAGGATGTAACCAAAATGGAGAAGCTGATTGAAGCAGAGGAAAAGCGTGCTTTAAGGCTTCAGTCAACAAATACAACAGGCTCATATGAAGGGCTAAATTATTTTCAACTTCAAGAACTGAGTGACACCCTAGAAGAAAAATTGAAGATGAATGAAAGAGTAGAGATCCAACAAAAAGAGAGTGGTATTCCATTTTCTTTCAAATCCTATGGATATGCCTTAGCTCCTAGAGAGAACATTTCGTCCACTTCTGATGTTGGACCATCTAGATCTAGTTAAATTAATTTTATGTATTAATTAAATTTTATATTTTAGTTTGTTTATTACGAATAATATGAATAATATATTTCTTTTCTTTAGTGTACGGTAATTTATTGTTTATTACATATAAAATTAATAATATTCATGTATTTTCTTTAGTGAGCGGTAATTTATCATCTCTAAATATTAAAGTTGATATGTGAGTGTTGAATGAAAAAATAATAAATAAAATTCAATCAATACTAATAAAATAAAGTAAAATAAATTGAAATACAAAAGATCTCATATTAGAATTGGTACGGTAAACTCTAGCATCCCCCCCCCCCAATTTGTACTTCTCCCTCTTGAAAATTAGTATTTCTATTATGAATTAAAAAAGAAACTCTCAATATACATTCTAATGGTGTATATTAATCAAAATAGTAGAAATATATTAATAATATTCAATTCAAGCAAGGATTCCAGGATTATTATATTTTAAAAGTTATGGATCACATAAGGTATGTAGTGAAGACTTCAATCTTGGAATAACCTTGTTATAATAATTCTTTGAATTTCATATCTTATATTCAATTTCATTATTGCAAAATAAAAGGAATGATTTGTTTTAACTCTATATTTCATGTGTTCAAACGTATTTTTTAACATTATATTATTTATTAATTATTTGATAATATTTGAACCTTCTGTTAGTTCTATGAGACATTTTTTAGTTTGTATCATACATGAATCCATTGACAACATAAATTATACCAATAACAATTCAAAAATCAATATTTATTATTCATGTGAATATATAACAAATGCACTACTTCAAAGTGAGCATTTCTTTTACGTGTAGAAGTTATTGATGTAAACGTTCGATAAAGTGTTCAAGACATATATGCCAACAGAAAAAAATATATCAATAAAATTTTTAGAAATAAAAATAAATTATTTCTACATGATGTACTAGGATATATACTAATTTACCTCATTTCCCATAGTCACAATCCCACCACATGCAATTTGAGAATTGGATAGAAAAGTTGATTAGTGGGGAGGAAACTTTTTTTTCTTTTCTAATTTTATAAACTTTGAACTCGGACGAAATTATTGATTCAACTGATGATGGAAATCACTCCTTAATCCTCCATCCCCCAGGAATACCACCTAAACCACCTGATAAGACCATTAAGGATGCCACTTTTAAGGACAAACTTCTAGCCAACCAAATCACCTCTGATATAGATATGAATGAAGACTTTAATGCTCCTTTATCTCATAACTTGTTGGAGTTTACAGAAATTGATCATAGCTCCATCATATCTAATGGTATTTGTAAGCAAATTCTGAGTAAAAACAATGTGTACCTAAATTTGTTACAGTGGAAGTCGTTGAATTTGCTTCTAACATAATTTCTTTAAGTCAATCTTCATCTCTCTAGGAAACGGAGTATTGATTCACAAACTTAAATGCCTTTGATGTTTAGTTAATGTTGAAATTGTTCATTGCTTTTGTTTTTCTATTTTTTTTAATTTTCGTTTTTCTGTCTCACTTTTTAAACAAGAAGAATGAATTTTGAAATATAAAGGGAAGTGGAACAATTTTAGTAACTGTTCCCCCCATAATTCAAATATCCAATTTTCTCCCTTTTATCAGATAATCTAAAAATCAGAAATAGGTCAGTTCGGGTCGGTCCACATGGGTGACCCATGACAAGTAATCCAACATCTTCCACTTCGCACATGGTGGACAAGATGCGAAGCAGTACGACATCAACAAGCCACCGATTCATACGACATATAGTTCGTGCGACCTGTGAGCATCACGAGCTTTACCTATGATATTTTACAAGCTTTATATAGGAATTAAATCACACATCAAAAGAATTCTCAACTAACATGAGGATTCTAATATTCACAATACCCCAGACATTATTCACAACTTTAGTAGTTACTTATTTGATCTCTCATCCTCTTTAAAGAGGTGAACTCGAGTTCATGATTAACTTTTATTTACGCAATTACACTTGACTCTTATATGGTTAGTGTAATAGCCGACTTGTGTAAAAAAGTTAAAATATTCATTTTAATCATCTTCCCTTTCTACTTGAATCTATATGTTCTAATCAACTGCTTTCTTAGTCATGCACCGCATTGCCGAATCTCTCTTGGCTATTAGTAACATGCTAAAGTAGCAACACAGACTGAAACTTTAAGAAATAGTTAAAGGTCTAATGGTATTTCAATAAAAAGTTAAAATAACTTTGAGGGTCTCACACAATGAAAAAACGGGGATACATTCTTCCACTAACCCATTGGTCGCTAAGCACACGTGCTATGATGTTATCACTTTATATTGGTGTGTGTGTCTTTTTCTTTTAGTCATTCTACATCATATAGATCTAGGTCTAGACAACTCTAAATGTCTAACATGAGTTTCTTTCTTTAATAATCCTCAAATACATATTCTTAGAGAAACTCGCATCTTGCTTTATAAAATAAATCATTATCGTATGGTGAAAATTTTCTCTTCACGTTCCTCGTCGTAAGAGGCGATTGCTCGTGTGATAGAGCCAATATCGCGACTTGTTCGACATACTGTATTAATAAAATACATTTTCGTATGCATATGAGATTGAACATAAATTCAAGAATCTTATTTGATAATAGTTACAATCAAGTCAATTACAATACATAAACATAATCATATCCTACGTAATCCCAGAGCCATAACATATTTCTCAAACAAGTCTCTAGACATCGCCTTAGTAAAGGGATCAACTATCATTTCCCATGTAGGAATGTATTGTAAATTTATTTCTCCACTTGATACTATGTCTCTTATAAAGTTATACTTAATAATATATATCATGTGACCCTTATAATTCTTTACAATGTTCAAATGCTCAAAAAATCTCTTCAACCAAATATCTTCTTGTACTGTAGATGCACAAACCACAAATTTGGATTCATAGTTGACAGGGCTATGCAAATTTGTTTCTTGCTTTTCCACAAAATTGCACCACCATTTTTCAAGTTTATTTTCTATTATACCGTCACCAGCCCAATCAGCTCTTATGGATAAATCGAATCCACTAGAGCATAGTGAATAATCAACAGTACCCTTTAAGTATCGAAAAATTCTCTTTATTGCTTTCCAATGATTTCTTCCAGCATTGGATTGATACCTGCTAACCAGAACTATGACATAACAAATATCTGGACGAGTACACATCATAGCATACATCAAATTCCCAAATGCGCAGGAATATGATACTTGAGACATGTCTTGTTTTTTATTTTCAGCCTTTGGAAATATTTCAAGGCTTAAAGATTCACCTCATGCTATAGGAGTATCCATGGATTTGCAAATATTCAGTAGAAAACGTTCCAAAATTTTCATTATGTATGTTTCTTGAGATAGACTCAAATTTTTTTTGTAAAGATCTCTTTGGATTTTAACACCTAGTATATAGTCTATTTCACCCATATCTTTCATGTCAAATGACTTTGAAATCCATGACTTAACAATTTTTACATACTCCAAATTATTTCTAGCTAATAAAATATCATCCACGTAAAGCGAAAGAATCACTAATATTTCATTGGAATTTTTCACATAAATGCAATGGTCTTCATCGATCATGGTGAAATCAAATGAAATTACTTCCTTATGAAATCTAAGGTACCACTGCCTTGAAGACAACTTAAGGCTATATATTGATCTGTTTAATTTACAAACCTTCTTTTCTTGGCCTTTAACAACAATACCTACAGGTTGTTCCATGTAGATTTCCTCATTTAGTTATCCATTGAGAAAAGTAGTCTTTACGCACATTTGGTGTAATTCTAAGTCTAAACAAGCAACTAAAGCCAAAAGCAAGCTAATTGAGGTAAATTTTACAACTGGTGAAAAAGTTTCCTCGTAATCTATTTCATCTTTTTGAGTAAAACCTTTTGCCACCAATCGTGCTTTATGCCTTTTTATTGACCCATCTGATTTGCGTTTAACTTTGAGAATCCATTTGTTCCCAATAGCTTTACGCCCAGAAGAAAGGTCAACTAGATCCCAAACTTTATTAGTTTTCATGGACCCTAATTCTTCTTTCATCACTTTTATTCATTCATCTTTTTCAGGACTCGATAGAGCCTCATTCATAAAATTAGGTTCATCCAATCCTGTGGGAGATAACAGGAAGACATAATCCTCAATCTCATATGATCGTTTAGGCATACCTTTTCTAGTACTCCTATGTAATTGAAGTTTATATTCCTCAATAGGATTTTGGGATTCACAACTCCCACTTGGACCGAGAATTATTTCTTGTTCAATTGAATTATCCAGCATGTCTGACGACATTATTTGATTATCTGAATTCAGCAGTTCGTAAAGAGGCTTATTTTTCTTTATTTCATACTTTTTTGAAAAAATATTTTCCAAGAATGTGACATCTCGTGATTCAATTTCATTAGTACTTCCATCTTCCAATTCACCAATGAACGCATATCCTTTGGAGTGTTCTGAGTATCTTATAAAGATGCATTTCTTTTCTTTTCGACTTAGTTTTCCAAAATTACCAAAACAATCTTTAATATATGCAGTACCACCCCAAGGTCGTAGATCATTAAAGTTTGATTTATTACCAGTCCACAGTTCATAAGGAGTAGAAGATACTGATTTAAAAGTGACTTTGTTTAATATGTAGGCCGCAATTAATAGTGCATCTCCCCAAAAAGAAATTGGTAAATTTGCCTACGCCATCATGGACCATGTCATATCCAACAATGTTATATTCCTTCTTTCGGCTACACAATTTTTTTGAGGTGTATAAGGAGTAGTTAATTGTCTGATAATGCCTATTTTAATACACAGTTCTTCAAACTATTTTGACAAATATTCACGACCTCGATCGATTCTTAATGCCTTTATACTTTTGTCTAATTGATTCTCAACTTCATTCATATATCTTTTGTAGCATCCAAGTTCTTTGGATTTATGAGATATCAAATAGACATAACCAAAGCATGTGAAATCATCAATAAATATAATGAAATATGAAGCACCGGTCCTTTCCCTCACATTCATTGGACCACAGATATCATAATGGATTAATTGTAATGGAAATTTGACTCTTTTAGCCTTCCCAAAGAGTTTTCGTGTAATCTTTCCAGCAAGATAATTTTCACAAGTTGGCATTTCAATTTTAGAGAAAGAACCTAAATTTCCTTCCTTTGCCAATCTATACATTTGATCTTTCCCTGTGTGACCTAATCTAGCATTCTATGTAAGTATATCAGCATCATTATTACTAGAATAACATGACATTACACAATAGTCAACATAATAGTCATAAGTTGAAGGATTACAATCTAAAATAATAAAATGATCATAATGATGTCCAAAACCATAAAAAAAAACATTATCTAGGGTAATTCTTACACAATTACGACTAAAAAAACAAATGAAAACCAACATCTAAAAGAACAAAAACAGATACTAAGTTTCATCGAATTTCTAGAGCATATAGGACGTCATGCAACATTAAATACCAGCTTCCATGCAAATATACTTTTCAAGTGTCAATCCCTTTGACTTCAAGTCTTGCATTATTTCCTACATAGATCTACCTTGATCCAGGTGAAACTCGATGGAACTCCACAAACGCTTCTCGATCTCGACTCACATGGTCGGTGCCTCCTGAGTCTTCTATCCACATAGGATAAGATTTAGTTAATAAAACAGTGTTATAAACATATGTAGCACTTAGAGTTCCATTTAGTAATGCTACCTTTGTCTGCTCAGGACATTCACAAGCAAAATACCCAAGATTTTGGCAATTGTAGCACTTCATCTTGCTCTCTTTTTTCTTGAAAAAACTTTTTCCTTTTTTGGAATTTAGCTTATTTTTCTTCTCAGAGGGTCTGTTTTCGGTCTCTATACCCTTCCGTTCCACTTCTTCTTATGCTTGAATCCTGAAGATTTCTTACCACTTAATTCTGCCATAAAGGCATTAGAAGCATATTTAGCAACACTAAGCTACTCATCTTCAAGTTCAACATGACGGGCAACATCAGAAAAAGTTTTGATGCCTTCAAGTGTTCCCAATTATTGGGAAGTGATTGGATCACTTCTTAAACCTGCTACTCATGTGAAATAATATGACCAACATTTTGAGTTAAGCTATCATATTCGACATCACCCTAAGATGTTGTTTGATGTTCTGATTATGACGCTTCTTGTAAGTATCAAACTTGATAGTCAGCTGTCTGAGGCGAGTGACAGAAGTACCCCTCATATGTACCTCGCAAGTGTGCCCAGATGGTATTGGAAGTAGGAAATTCCTCGTACTCATGTATAAGGTCATCAACTACAGAACTTACAATGATTCCACATGCAATGGAATCAGTCTTTTTCCAAGCCTTATAAGTTTCATGGTCTTTTCTGTGTTGTGCAGTGTTTCCCTCTTCTGGAAGACATATGACATGGTTAATACCTTCAAGATCATTTTGCTCTTCAAGAACATACCATATTTTACGATTCCAAATATCGTAGTTGTCTCTATTTATTTTTTCTCCTTTGTTCAAGTCAACAATTATGCTTTTTGATACCATGTTTGTTATTAAAAGACAATCATGCAAGTATTTTATCAATTATGCATGCAAGTTACACATTCAAGCAAATTATTTCACATAAAGGTTTCATGTTCAGTGTACAATCGAAAGGACACTTAAGAATTCGATCATCTTCAACGAACTAAATATTTTACTGAAATTAGATATTAATTTCGTAGTGTGTATTAGAATGATATCTTTCAATTAAGTCATTTTTAACTCAAACAAATGAATGAAATTCATATAAAAGGAGATAAATAACTTAATATTTATATTATATAAAGTTAATAAATAACTTCATGTTATAAGTCAATCTAAAAATAAAAGTCATTCCACAAGTATTCTAGGCGACTTATATACACCCAAAAAGGCTTGCTAGGCCAAATATCGTGGTAAACATCAATTAATATCTCGCCCCAAGAATTACGGAGAGAATATGCTAAAATAGCCAACGCTTTTCAATTCGAGATTTCTACATAATTTTCTAGTTCTACACGTTTTAATTCAAACAACTGAATAAAACTAGCAACTTTGATATTAGGTGACATCTTAAATGACTTGAACTCTTTCGGCTCCTTCTCTCTTTCCCTTCGTATAGGCTTTTCATTTTGTAATAGATTTTGTGTCGATCTAGGGACACCATTTCATATGATCTCTCGACCTCAAAAACATGCCCTTCGATGACGTGCTCTTCCACTTTGTCTCTTTGCTCGACATCCTGAACTCCCACTTGAAGTGATTCAAGTTTGTCCCCGTTCAGTCATTTCTGAAATTGGAACCAAGACACATTTAGAATGGTTGAACCACTCAATTTAACCTCATATGTTACATTTTCACCATAGAAGGCAAAATCTATTATAGAAAAAAATCATGGACTAATTAAGACAAGAGTTATATCAAGCCTAATTAAATTCTTAAGAGTCATTATTTTTTTATAACTCCTTAAAAAAACTACATTACTATTCTTAAAGTAATGTGAGATACACAAAATAGTGGGTCTAGTCCTAATATTGCTCCATTTTTAACTAATAGAATCTAATTCAAAAAATAATAAATGGTACACGAACTTTCCTCCCACTTTTTCTTTCTCTGTATTTGGACCATAATAAAATAAAATTAAAAAGGACATATTACTCCACCTAACCCTATACAAGAGCAGTAAACACAATGGAGCATATCTTCTCTTTCATTTTTAAGAAATTAAGTAATTGAGCCTTTTTATTCACCAAATTTTTTTTTTATTCAAAAAAAATAATCATGGGTGAAAAAAATAATCATAGATCCATATCATATACAAAAAAAAATCAGAGGTGAATAAAAAAAAATCATAGATCCATATCACATACAAATAAAAAAAGAGAAACTTCAGATTTTCAATCTGAATTTGTAGCGCAAAGATGTACGTCTGATTTCCAGTCAGAAAATTATGCTTTTGATTCTTGTTGCATTCAAAAAACCCAATCAATATCTTGTAAAAAAAGTTACAGATGAGTTCTTGCCAGATGTGTTTGACCTTTTTTGTAAAGAAATTATCATGCAAACAATCAATATCTTGTAAAAAAAGTTACAGATGAGTTCTTGCCAGATGTGTTTGACCTTTTTTGTAAAGAAATTATCATGCAAACATGGCAATTAACCTGGCTCTAATGCCATTGTTACCAAATTCTGAGTAAAAACAGTGTGTACCTTAATTTGTTGCAGCGGATGTCGTTGAATTTTCTTCTGAAACAATTGTCCCAAGTCAATCTTCGTCTCTCTAGGAAACGAAGTATTAATTCACAAACTTAAATGCGTTTGGTGTTTAGTTGATATTGAAATGATTCCCTGTTTTTTATTCTATATTTTTTTTATTTTCGTTTCTCTGTCTCACTTTTTAAACAAAAAGAATGAATTTTTAAATATAAAGGGAAGTGGAACAGTTTTTGTATCTGTTCCCCCCATAATTCAAATATCCAATTTTATCTCTTTTATCAGATAATCTAAAAATTAGAAATGGGTCGGGTCAGGTCAGTCCACATGGGCGACCCATGACCCGTAATCCAACAATATTAAGTTTGTCGTCCTTTCCCAAGAAGAAAATCAAATATTTTACACCCCTTGGAAATTCTCCCTCATCATTAAGCTCATTGTACATGCATAACCCATCAACTTCTATGCTCTAAGTTAAATCAACTCTGGAAAAATTATGAATTATGTTCCACTTATTGATTTTTATTGTGATTACTACATATTTAAATTCTCTTCTTCAGACGATATCAATTTAGTTCTCAACAATGGTCCATGATTTATTTATGGACACTACTTGGCCATCCAAAAATGGCTGGCAAATTTCAACCCTAAAAAGACAATATTAACATCATCTGCTATTTGGGTATGCCTATCACAACTCCCAATGAAATACTAAGACAATCTTCTACTTTAAAAACTAGGCAACTCTATAGGTAAATTTCTAAAAATTGATGCATGTACCAGCGCTATTCTTCATGTGAGATAAGGTTATGTGTCCAAATGAATTTAAATAATCCAATTCCAAAATGAATAAAAATTGTTAACCACATGTAACATGCTCTACGAAGCAGAGTATTTCCTTTGAAAATGTTATGAATATTTGGGTCATGACCAGGAAAGTTGCTCTATATGCAACATGCTCTACGAAGCAGAGGGAAAGTTGCTCTGCATGGAACATGCTCTACAAAGCAAAGGGAAAGTTACTAGAGGAAAATCAGCAGGAGAGTAAATGTGCAGATATTTCTACTCAAGAACCAAGTTCACATGCTCCCACTACAAATGATGGAGATTGGCAAACAATTCTTTTTCCCAAGAAAACAAAAGCGACGCCAATTAAAAAGAAAAAAGTAAAGATAATTGAAAAGGCTCCTCTCATTAATTCTCTGACTTTTTAAAAAAATGCTACTTTGGCATTTAGCAAGACCTTTAATGAAATTAACTCTTCTACTTCTCAACATAGTACAGACACTAGTCCCTTTATAGTTACTAATAAAAAAACTGATAAGTACTCTCTTGAATCTTTAATGTCCAAAAGTACATTTGATTCTCTCTTCACGTTTGCTGACACTCAATTTTGGCTCTCCATACTTAAAATTAACGTATTTAGACTCTCTAACTGTTAAATGACACAAAATGTAATTTTTAACATAATATTTCCAATAGTTAATAAATTATTGATAATCATCATTATTTTAGAATTTTTACTCATTTATTGTTATATTTTAATTTTACATAATTTATTAATAATTATCTTTAATTTCATTAATTTTAGAATTTTTATCATTTTATTAATATTTTAATATTTTTACACAATCATCTGCATGCGTACACAACATAGAAATAGAATTTTTTACTGCAAAGTATAATTTTAATTATTTATAGCATAATATATTTTATCAAGGAAATTATATTTTTTATTTGTAGTTGGTATTTTTTTCTGTAATTATACATTGACATTCATATTTTGTATATTATTTAACACGACCAGCGTATATGAGTCGGTTTAATTATTTTAATACACAGAGCAACAAATCACTCAAGTCAAGGTCCTGTCACTTGACTTGGTTTCACCTACTTATCCATAATTTAAGGGATTTAATGAAAAAGTTGTAGATTTGATGAATAATCCCTTTTCTTTGTTTTTTTTTCTTTTTTTAAACACATAGCAACAATACACACAACACACAATTCACCACACCCACACTTCATCAAATTTTTAATTTCCTCTCTATTAAAAAAACACACTAAAAAATACACACACATACGCCTCTTTCCCTCTCCACCTTCACTGCCATCACTGTTGGAGTTTCGGCGAACGGGCTCCAGCCACCACAATCATGGCACCAACAACAACACCACCCCTACACTACAAGCTTTCCCTTTCCATCTTGCCACAAGCTCATCGGAGCAGATCACCGGCGAGCATCAAGTTTCTAGCCACCAATCACAGCCCACACTTCTATCGATGAAACTATTCCACTGATGACATCCACAAGCCACTGGAAAACCACCAGAGCCACTCTTTTTCCTCTTTTCTCCTCGCTGCTCTACATTTTCTCCATGAATGAAGAGCTTGGTTCCATAAAAAGGAATCAGATTCGACTGAGTTTTTTATAGATACGGCGTTGCTCCGGTGTCACACCATTGAATAAATATCGATGGCTCGTCCCCTCTTTACCTTTAAATTTATGTTTTGTTTTATTGCTTAATTTCAGATTTGGCCGAAATCATGGCCACGTTACTAAAAAACTCAAATTTTGGTGTATCTCCATTAACTCCGGTGACCTCTCGACTCCTTAATATCTTTTTCATATATGTTTGAACATATTTTAGTCCTTCTATGTGTTTTCTAACAATTTTCTAGACTGTTTTGATTCTGATGATTTGGTATAACTTTGCCGGACATTGTTGCTCACTGGTTTGGTGCTTGCTTAGGCTGCTTTGTTTTGTCCTTGAGACAACTTTAGTGTTTTTTATTTGTTTAGGATGCTGATTTTTTAATATTATTGGATGATTATTCTGGTAAAACACCGATAATGAACAAATACTGTATTATCTAGCCAATGACATTATCTATCCGACGGATATTAGAGGCCACCCCAATACAAAAGACGGATTATATCTTCTCAAGTTTATTTATTCACATCAAGTATCAACATATGACCGATGAAAAAATTCTTCATTGATTTTTGAGGTCTTCACAAATAAAAGATGAATATGAAGTATATAAATACGTAATAAAATAAATATTTCGGGTGATGATGAAATTTTTATAACAACGCAAAAAGATTTATGATTCGTATCTTGGTAAGGTGGTTTAGGATAGCCAATAAATTGAGCAGTTACTTCGTAGAAATAACGTACCTAAAGTTTAATCCGAGCCCACTTTATAAAAAAAATTATATTTATATGCACACATACCTATTAATTTATTTTGATAATTATTTATTTGTTACTAAAATTTTTGTTACAAGTGTTTATACTGGTGTTTGGGAATATTCGTCAGGAAAAATATTAAAGAAGACTTTAAATTGTGTTGTACTTTTATATTTTTTATATTTATACAAATATTATCATAGTGAAAACCTTATATTTGGGGTTTTGGGCGGGATATTCTTTATTTTACGCGATTCTCATCACACATTAGGAAAATTTAGGAGGTTAATATTTATATTAAAATTAATTTATATATTTAATGTAATAATTCACAATTTTTTACATTAACAATTATTACGTAGTCTTTTCCTTAAGAATAATTTTTCTTTATTCAATTTTGTCTTCACATACATATTTATATACTTTGTTTATATATATTTTAAGATAGCATACACATTATATTATTTCAATACATATTTTATATTTGTATTTACAAACATTATTTTTTCCTCTTCCCCTTTTAATTAACCTAAGTCTGGCTGGGAATCAAATTAGTGGATTCTGAAGGGTGCCTAACCCCTTCCCTTTGGAATAATTTAAACCCTTACCTAGAACTCAAATTGGTTTCATAGATTAAATAAAGTCATACTTGTTAAACAAATAAATAGGTTTCCTATTTTTTTCTTGAAAATTAGGTGGCGACTCTTATAAAATTAATTCTTTTTGTTTCCATAATGTCTTACTTGTTTTGACCTTAGGTAAAAATTAGGTATGAAGTTTGGCGACTCTGCAGGGGATGCAAGGTTCTAAACATTATAGATTTAGGTAAATATTTATATTTTTCTGCATTTTTATTTATTTCTTTCTAATTTTCTTGATTAATCTTGTTTGTGTGGTATATATTGTCATTTGTTTTACATAGATTTTTTATTTATTTATTGCTTTATATAAACTGTCATCCCGTTTATATTTCTTCCATTTGGGAAAAGTTGACATATTCACACATGCAGGTGAGGTGTGTTTTTCACACACACAAATTTCTTTTAAAATCCTAAATTTTAGGATAGTTGGCATATGCGCGGGGTGTACAAATCTTTTTCTGTGTGCCTGCGTTGCCTTCTCACTCGAGTAATCCTCTCGAGAACCATAAATCTAGAAAACCCACTATTCATAGAATAGAACTAATCCAACATCTTTTTAGGTACATGCATCATTAGTCATCTTTATCCGAATGTCCAAAGGGTTCATGACCCAAATGGCACGTTATCATAGTCTCTGTACATATTTAAAAAATGATTAGGCATATAAATTAATTATTTTCTCTAAATTGATTTTACTTTAGTAGGAAGATGTAATACAACCTTTGTTTTGCATGGAGGATCAGTTAAAAGATGCACCTTAGCAATATTGTCGATAAATGTGTATAGGTTTGAACTACATTTTGACCTGATTCTTGTCCTGATAAGATACGTACACAACCCTACATTAGGGTTCGGTCTCTTCACTTTTTTTGGAATAATTTCTCTGGAATTCAACTGGGTAATTTTTTAAGAACATTTCAAAGATGCTCTCCAAAAGTCATCAAGAGTGCAAATTTCCAATAACATTAGTTCCTAGCCAACCTATCTCCAAATCCTCACCCAATTTTAGTCCGAGAACACCTAGCTTCTTCTTTCGAATATCGTAAACCATTAAATTTACGATGTATCGATCCCCATTTTCAAAGTAAGGGTTCAATATTCTTTCATTCATAGGAATCCTACCATCTGTAGCGAAATAATTTCATAATTCATTCAATGTCTGACTTTTTTAATCTTGTCAGAATACCGAAGTTGTGTCAAAGCTCTCCTCATGCTTGACACCCATCCTCTCAATCATCTGATCAAAATAATTTTGATTATAAAAGTAGTTCTTTCCTGATAATCTTTCACATTATTTTCACGGATGACCATCACATTTTTATAATTATACATTGCACATATAGACTTACAAATTCGCCTAAGCTACACAGACTTGATTCTTGTTTCCACAAGATACGTAGGCAACCCTCATTTGGGTTCAATCCCATTATTTTTTTCCAAATGAGTAAAAATTCAGAATTTTGACTTGGTTGGTACCAACACAGTTAGGAGTGCGCATGAGAAAGAATAAATTGGTATGATGGAGAGGAACGACTTCGTGGTAAATCATAGATTCCTTTAGTACCTTTTAATCAAACCTGAATAACACTCAAAAATTCTCCTGCATACATCTAATACAAGAACAAAGCCAACCTCATTATTTTAAGTGCATTGTGTAGTGAACTTTAGACTAGTTCATTGCATTGCATTGTTGATCCAGAACTTAGCTTGAATGTCTGTTGAGGCGAAATTCTGAGTTACACTTAGTTTGGGAAAGGATTGTAGGCCTTTTTTGACCCGATTGTGCCTTTCACAGTCCACAAAATGACATTAAACCCTAGCATTCCCCCTTGATCTTGAAACCTTTTCTTGAACAACCTATTTGTGCCTATACTTTTTTGAGTGTTTACATGCACTATCCCTCTCTTGGGCCTACATCCTTGGCCGCACTAAATACGTACAAATTGTGGACAATGATTCACGATCAAAGATGAAAAAGAAAAATAATATATTATCCCAGATGAACAAAAATGAAGAAAAAAAAGACTTCAGAAGGACCCCCCCTCCCCCCCCACACACACAAAAGAAAGAGATAACTCTAATAAAGGCGGAGAATCATCATCTTAAAAAAGAAGAAGGAAATGTTGAAAAAATGGGGAAAACTCCAACACAAGCGAAAATAAATACAAAACAAGGGTCAAAGAAGCACAACAAAGAAGATCGAGCGTCAAAGCGCAACAAATGTCAAAAAAACAGATACAGTGCAATGCTCATTGAGGAATTAGTCACTTTCAACCCAAATATTTTTCTACCTGTCTCCAAACCTACATTACAAACAATAACAAGTCCTACAAGATCCTACTCAAAGTGTTCTCACATTAGTAGATACTTACATGAAGCCAAGCCCATGGTATCACAATTGCATTCATCGAATTTCTTTCTGAGTGTAAGTGTATATCTCTGGACGTCTCTACATTCAAAAGAAAAATACTCAAATAGGTGTGAAAACAAGAATTTTTTTTGGAGAGGACACTTGAATCATGAGAATAGGCGTAGTTCAAAATCTTTGTTTGAAGCAAGATGAACAAATCTTGTCGATACTTAGGCATGTCTGAGGTACCACTTAAAACTATAGGTATTATCCTAAAATCCATATTGGTTAGCTGGGAAAGATAAAGGGAACTCTTATAAACACTACTAATTATAGGTACCAACTCCAGTCAAGACACATTGGACTATCACTCCGTTCAAAGTGATATATTACATTTAAATTTGGGTCATCCGCCTTTCAATGAGAAACATTGGAACGTCGCTCCATTTAAAGTGACATATTATATTTTATATAGGTCTTCCTCCTTTCCATGAGACATATTGGACCGTTTATCATGCCCCAAAAATGAGTCCAGAGACATCACACGGTGTTCAAAACTACAAGTAGTCCCAAGCTAACCCTATAAGCCTTCTACTAAATTTGAAACTCATAATAGAGAAATATAAACATATAATCAATATTGAAATGCTAAATTCTATCTGATCTAAACTAGAATTAACTGAACATAAAATCTGAGAATACTTGACTTAAAAGTCTGGATAATCAACACTGGAAATCTGAATTATATCTAGCAGTCTAACAAGCCTCTACTACTAACAACTAGAGAGCCGCTGGGACAGACCCCCAACTGACTCAATCTAACTAAAAATAACTTAACAGGATACTTTTATAACATAAAATTCTGAATAAATGGTCTCCCGAATTATGAGGACTCGCCAACTATTGAAATGTAGATAGAGATGCTCACGTTCGATCACGCTGATGAAACTGAGCACCTTAATCGACATTATTAAACAATGTAGCACATGGATATATATGTGGATCAATACTTTTGGAATATACTGAGCATGTGGGGGTGAATCCATTAGTAAAACAATATCTCAATGCCAATAGAAATTTATGAAAGAATACATGCTGAGTTTAATGAATCACATTGGCTTGAATAACTAAAAGCTGAAATCATAAATCATAAATGATAAAGCATACTGCATAATTGTCGTGAGCCCTCACATTTAGTTTTAAAAGTTTTACTTGTATTCTATCCTTAAATCATGTAGTCTATGTGTAGAAAGGAATCACTATTATATAGATAAACTAAAATCTAAAATCTCATGACTAATACCTGATGTAAAATAATATCTGAATGAAACTGTGAGCCTTCACACTGAAATTCTAAAGCTTTTCTGTAAGTCTTTGCTATTAGGGAGCTTCTTCTAACGGACATAAACCATGGGAACTATCATGAAGTCCAACGTCTAGTTCTCCTAAGGGGAAAACATCACGTTGGGGAGAGGTGTCATACTCTTGCCAAGGAGTATCACCTGAGCTAAGTGATCACAATCTGTATTTGTATCCATATACAAATGGAATATAATCTGAATCTATACCTATATTGGCTCTTAGTTCTGGGGAAGTAGGATGCGCTAAACCCACACTTCCCGCTCGGTGCTAAATACTACTCCCTTTAATCTGTATGCTCATTCTGTGAGAAATCCACTTTAAAACTAGGATAAGGGTTTACTATGATAACCAGTTATGTATCCGTTTACTTTAAACTATAAATAAAACTATAGTTAAAACTGATAAAATGGATTCCATATCTCAGTTAAGGATCAAATGATCAATCTTGATCAAAAAATGAATATAAGCTAATCATAGGATGCTTCCAAGCATAATCTTCTTGGAATATCAATACTCAAACTTGGCCTTAATAACCCATGCTTTAACTCATGTCAAATCATCACAAGTTTTATGCTTGATAATCAAAATCTTGAAATTTCTTTAAGAATTCTAGTCAAGACAATGAAATTCAACTCTCATTGTATGTAAAAACAATCCAAATGTATGAATACATAAAATAGAGATGCAATTCAACATTTAAATGACTTGTACTATTATAAACATCAAATAATGACAATTGAGTATAAACCCTATACTCAAATCATGTATATTTATGTAAATTCAAGTTTAAAAACTAATTTTGGGACCAAGGATGAAAGAGTTATCCTTGTTCCTAACCCCACATACCTTAATTGACTAGATTGATGAAGGCACTTGACATTGAATTCCTATTTTTGTTCTTGAAGATTGTTTCTTGAAGTTCTTGAACCGGGAAACTTGAATTTTTAATTATCTTTGAAAAGGAACGGTGAATTTTAGATTTCTTAAAGTGTAAAATTGAAGCTCTAGGGTTTCTTGGAGAGAAATTTGATGAATTATGAGTATATTTTGAAATACATTAAATCTTCGATTTTTGCGATTTGGCGATTGGTAAAACACAAAACTGCCCTTGGGGATTTAAATCTCGCAACTAGAACGTCGATCACGACCTCGCCGTGATGCGCCAAATAGATCATCGCGATACCCACTGCGATGCGGTGGAATCGCGGGGACTCACAGGAAATGGGACCATTGCTGATTTGGGGGTCACCGTGACACGGTGAGTGGGTCATTGCGATACCCACCGAGATGTGGTGGAACCATGGTGACCCTCTTGAAACTGACAAATACTTTTTTACACTTCACCGTGATGTGGTGGACCTCTTGAATTTATACTCACTGCAACGCAATGGAATAACGGTGAGCTACTGCCAATCCAAACACTATCCAATCCTAGTCCAAAAATCTAAAACTTGCCCGTGACATGCTACTTACACCCCTGAATATAATTCAACTCAAAAATCATCATCTCGGGGCCTGAAAGGTCAACTTAAAAATCCTCGTAGTTTTAAGGGTGTCAAAAATGACTAAAACCCTCAACACTAAACTTTATTTTCAGGTTCTAAGTATTATGGGCACATACTAAGGGATGAGCTGAACTAGGAAAGAGTGAGGTATTACAATATCTCCCCCTTGGAAACTTTCGTCCTCTAATGAGACTAATTAGTCTGAGGTTACAGAGGAACTACAATTATACACTGGCTTGCATAACTGTAAACATGACTTCATGGTTGAACTAATTTGAAAAAGCAAGAATTATCAAGAGAGTGACTATATAAAGCTAAAACTTGGAATGAAAAGAGATGATCTCAGAAAACTTGTTACCTTAAACTGAGTTTTAATTTCTAGCGAAAAGATGAGGGTACTTGGTTCGCATATTTGCTTTTGCTTCCCAAGTGGTTCCCTCAATGGAATGATTCCCCCAAAGAACATTGACCAAGGGAACTTCTTTGTTCCTTAGTCTATGAATCTGGTGATCAAGAATCTCAACCGGAATCTCTTGATAAGAGAGGTTATCGTGAATATTTATGCTTTCTAAGGGTACAACAACAACCGGATCACCAACACACTTCTTTAGTAAGGATACATGGAACACAGGGTAAATGGATAATGAATCTGCAGGTAACTCAAGCTCGTACGCCGCCTTCCTAACATAGCTTAATATTCTATAAGGGACAAAAACTCGGGGACTGAGCTTCCCCCTTTTTCTAAATCTCTTCACCCCAATCATGGATGAAACTTTCAAATAAAATAAGTCATCAACCTCAAACTCAAGTTCCCTTCTCCTCACATCTGCATAAGATTTCTGACGACTCTGAGCTATTTTCAACCTTTCTCAAACCAACTGGACTTTATCCATAGCTTCTAACACCACATCTGGCCCTATTAAAGTGGGTTCACCCCCTTCGAACCAACTGGTCGATGACCTATATCTCCTCCTATAAAGAGCCTTAAAGAGAACCATATGGATGTTAGAATGGTGACTGTTATTATAGGCGAACTCGACCAATGGAAAGTGATCATCCTAACTACCCTTGAGTCAAAAAAACATTCCCTCAACATATGCTCTAGGGTCTGAATGGTCCTCTCTGCCTGACAATCTATTTTACTATGAAAATATAAACTGAGATGAACTTGGGTACCAACACTCTTCTGAAAGGCTTTCCAAAAGTGAGAGGTAAACCAAGTACCGCTATCTAAAATGATCGACAAAGGAACTCCGTGAAATTTGACCAACTCTCTAATATACAACTTAGCATAATCTTTGGTTTAGTAGGATGTATGAACTAGCAGGAAATGGGCTGATTTGGTTAACCTATCTATAATAACCAAAGTTGGATTACATTGACGACGCGAATGGGGTAACATTGTTACAAAATCCATGTTCACCTCATCCCACTTCCAGGTAGGAATACTAAAATCCTGCAAGGTGCTGTCAGGCCTTTGGTTCTCCACCTTAACCTTTTGATAAATAGAACACTTAGCCACAAACTCCGCAATATCTTTCTTCATACCACTCCACCAATAGACTTCCCGCAAATCTCGGTACATCTTAGTAGCGCCTGGGTGAATGGTGTAACGCACACCATGTGCTTCAACCATAAGTCACTGCCTCAAACCATTAAAACAAGGCATACATAATCTACTCTAGTATCTCAACACACTATCTCCCTTTTGGGAGAAAACCTCTATCTTCTGATCTCTAACCGACTTCTTCAACTTAACTAGGTTGGGATACTTATCTTGTTTCTTCTTTACCTCTAAAACTAAAGAAAATTCTACATTACTCTAGACCAAAATATTTCCCTTAGCTAAATCAACTAACCGCACACCTAGTCTAGACAACTAATGAACTTCTCAAACTAACTCTTTATTATTACCCTCTACATGAGCCACACTACCTATCAACAATCTACTACGGGCGTTTGTCACTATATTGGTCTTTCCCGAATGATACAAAACACTCATATCATAATCTTTCAACAATTCCAACCACCTTCTCTGGCAGAGATTTAACTATCTCTTCTTAAACACATACTGTAAAATTTTGTGGTCCGTAAACACATCGATATGCACCCCATACAGATAGTGCCTCAAGATTTTTAAAGTGAACACAACAACAGTTAATTCAAGGTCATGAGTAGGATAGTTCTTTTTGTGAGGCTTAAGTTGTCTTGAGGCATAGACTATGACTCTACCTCTCTGCATAAAAAAAAAACCTAGACCAACTCTAAAATTATCACAATAGACAATGAATCTATCTGTACCATCAAGTAATACTAAGACTGGTGCTGAAGTGAGTCGAGCCTTCAACTCCTGAAAACTCTTCTCACAAGAATCTAACCAGTGACACTTAAATTTCTTCTGAGTTAATCTGGACATAGGGGATGCAATGGATAAAAACCCTCAACAAACTGTCTTTAATAGCCAGGTAAACCAAAGAAACTCCTGATGTCTGATGGATAAATGGGTCTAGCCTAGTTTCTCACTGCTTCAATCTTTTGGGGATCAACTTTAATGCGATCATCAGAAATAATGTGATCGAGGAAATCTACTGACTTAGATAAAATTCATACTTGCTGAATTTAACAAACAATTGGTGGTATTTAAGAGTTTGTAACACAATTATAAGATGATTTACATGGTCATTCTCACTACGAGAATAGACAAGAATATCATCGATAAAGACTATGACAAACGTGTCTAGGTACTGTTTGAACACTCGGTTCATCAAGTTCATGAAGGCTACTGGAGCATTTGTTAGCCCGAAGGACATTAATAGGAATTCAAAATGACCATAACGGGTTCTTAAAGTTGTTTTGGTAATATAAAATTCCCTTACTCTAAGATGGTGATTGCCGAATCTAAGATCTATCTTAGAGAAGTAACTTGCACCTTGGAGCTGATCAAATAAGTCATCAATTCTTGGAAGAGGGTATATGTTTTAACTGTGACTTTATTTAGCTGATGATAGTCAATGCACATTCGCAGAGAACCATCTTACTTTTGCACGAAAAGGATGGGAGCACCCCATGGAGAAACACTGGGCCTTATGAAAACATTATCTAAAAGATTTTTGAGTTGCTTCTTTAAATTTTTAAGCTCATCTAGAGCCATACGATATAGAGGAATGAAGATGGGTTGAGTATCAGGAAGAAGATCAATACTGAATTCTATTTCTCTATCGGGAGATACCCCTAGTAAACTTTTAGGAAAAACTTTTGAAAAACTCATTGAATACACGAATTGACTGAACTGTTGGAGCCTCAGACTTAGTGTCTTTGACTCGAACTAAATGACAAATGCACCCTTTTGGGATCAACTTTTTGGCCTTCATATAGGATATGAAATGACTCTTGGGAGATACGAAATTACCTTCCCACTCAAAGACTGGCTCATCTAGAAACTAAAACTTCACCACTCGAGTGCGACAATCTATAGATGCTTAAAAGGAATGAAGCCAATCCATGCCCAGTATAAGGTCAAAGTCTACGATATCTAACTCTAATAATTTTGCTAATGTGGTCTTAAGAAGGACAGTAATAGGACACTTTCTGTAGATCTATTTGGAAATAATTGACTTACCCACTGGGGTAGAAACTAAGGTGGTCTTAGAAATTTCTTCAGGATCTACTCCAAAATTTACCGAAACCAATGGAGTCATATAAGAAAGATTTGACCCTGGGTCTAGCAACACATAGAAATCAAGATGAAAGACACAACGCATACTATTAACAACATCAACTGAACTCTCTTGCTCCTGGAAGGATGATAAAGCATAGAACCGATTCTACTGCTGACCGCCATTGGTACTGGATGATGCACCCTAAGGAGGGGCTGGGTAACCTAGAGGAGTTGGTGCGCTAGTAGCCTGAGTTTAGGGATGAACGTCCCTGCTTCCTTGCTTAGCATATGGGCACTCTTTGATTTTGTGACCTAACTTACTACACACAAAACAACCTTTTTTTCCCAACACTTACCAAGATGATTCTTACCATATCTAGAGCATGCAGGATAACTGGGCCTTCAACCCACAATATTCTGAGACCTAGACATAGAATTCCTACCCCACTGTTACTTCTTGGCTTTGGGTATGGGAGCACTGGCTGAAGATGGCACTGGCATAGACGGGATACCCTGAAACTGTGAACGATTTCCCCTTTAAAACTTGGTTGTCCATACTCAAACTGCCCAGTTCTAGCCTTCTTATTTTCTCTATCTCCCCCTTTCAACTTTTCTTCCTCAATCTGCTAAGCACGAGTCATATGTCTAGCAAGATCTATTTCCCCAATAAGCATGGCAGTCCTACACTCCTTGACTACCAAACTAGACACTCCGGTAATAAACTTACTAGACCTTGGGTCAGCCATCAAATCAGAAGCATATTTAGATAACTCATTGAACTTAAGCAATACTTTTTCACTGTCATCGAGCCCTGCCTCAGGTTCATGAACTCCTCAATCTTTGCTTCTTGCAACTCACATAGAAAGAGCTTGTCTATAAATGCATCTTGAAAAACCTGCCAACTCATGAAAGCTATATTTTTACCTCTACCATTCTTCCACATAGCCACCCAATCATAAGCAACATCCTTCAGCCGGTAAAAAACCAATTCTACATTCTCCTCTTCAATAACATGCATAATTTAGGTGATCTTTTTCACCTTATCAAGATACAGTTGTGGGTCCTTACCTACCTTTGACCCAAAAAATTCAGGTGGATTCATCCTCATAAAGTCACGAAGTCTGGCTGCAGCTAAATCACCCTTTTGCTGACATGGGACTATAACCTGATGGTTTCCCTAAAAATTGGCAGTCATAGCTTAGGCCAACACCTGAAAGGCAGTCCAAAATTCAGCATGAGACACATTCTCATTCATAGGATAAACAGGCTGGGCTGGCTGGTTATTATTTCTGCAGGCATTAGCTCTGTGAGGAGACATATTATGTCACCTAAGAGCATGAGTTAAAAGAAGATAGAGACAGCTGTAAGCATGATGGATCATGAAAGAAAAGAATAATTTTCTAAATGTTTCCATAGCCTCTTGCTTATAAATATGGTGTTCTTCACACCAATGATCAAGACTCTACGTAACGCGACTTATCTGACTCCCTAGGACTCTTTAAAATTGTATACTCTAAAACTAAGTTTGTAACACCCCAAAAATGAGTCCCGAGATGTCACACAATGCTCAAGACAATGAATAGTCTCAAGCTAACCCTGTAAGCCTTCTACTAAATCTGAAACTCATAATAGAGAAATATGAACATATAATCAATGTTAGAATGCAGAATTATGTCTGATCTAAACTAACATTACTAAACATAATATCTGAGAATACTTGACTTAAAATTCTGGACAATCAGCACTGGAAATCAATATTATAATTAGCAGTCTGACCAACATCTACTACTAACAACTAGAGAGCCGCTAGGATAGACCCTCAGCTAACTTAATCTGACGGGAAATAACTGAACAAGTTATTTTAATAAACCAAAATTCTAAATAGTTAGGTCCCCAAACTATGAGGACTCACCAACTATCGGGATATAGATAGAGATGCTCACGGTCGATCACGCTTCTAGAACAAAGCACCTGAACGTACATTATTAATTAATGTAGAACATAGACATATATGTGGATCAGTACTTTTTAAATGTACTGAGCATGTGGGGTGAATGCATTAGTAAAACAATATCACAATTTCCATAAAAATATATGAAAAAATTGACTCACATTGGCTTGAATAACTAAAAGTTGAAAATCATAAATCATAAATAATGAAGCTTACCTTGTAAGTCTCATAAGCCATCACATTTAGTTCTAAAAGATATACTTGTATTCTATCATTAAATCATGTAGTCTAAATATTGAAAGGACTCACTTTTATATCTGTAAACTGAAATCTAAAATCTAATGACTAATATCTGATGTAAAATAATATCAGAATAAAACTGTGAGACTTCACACTTAAATTCTAAAGCTTTTTTGTAAGTCTTTGCTATTAGGGAGGTTCTTCTAACTGACATAAACTATGTGAGCTATCATAGAGTCCAACGTCTTGTTTCCCCAAGGGGAAAACCTCACGATAGGAAGAGGTGTCATACTCTTTCCAAGGAGTAACCATAATTTGTATCTATATACATATACAAATGGAATATAATCTTATTTTGTACCCATGTTGGCTCTTAGTTATGGGGAAGTCGGTTGCGCTACACCCTCACTTCTCGCTTGGTGCTAAATACTTCTCCCTTTAATCTGTATACTCATTCTGTAGGAAATCCACTTTAAAACTAGCATAAGGGTTTACTATGAAAACTAGTTATGCATCTGTTTATTTTAAACTATAATCAAAACTATAATTAAAACTGATAAGTGGATTCCAATCTCAGCTAAGGATCAAAAGATCAATCTTTTTCAAAAACTAAATATAAACTAATCATAGGATGCTTAAAATCATAATCTTCTTGGAATATAAATATTCAAACTAGGGCTTAATAACCCATGCTTTAACTCATGTCAAATCATCACAAGGTTCATGCTTGATAATCAAAATCTTGAAATTTCTTTAACAATTCTAGTCAAGACAATGAAATTCAATTCTCAATATATGTAAAACCAAGCCAAACATATGGATACGTAAAATAGCAATGCAATTCAACATAAAAATGACTTGTAACATTATAAAAATCAAATAATGACAATTGGGTATAAAACCTATACTCAAATCATGTATATTCATGCAAATTAAAGTTTAAAAATTAGTTTTGGGCATAAGGATGAAAGAGTTATCCTTGTTCATAATCTCACATACCTTAATTGACTAAATAGATGAAGGCACTTGACTTTGAATTCCTATTAGTGTTCTTAAAGATTATTTCTTGAAGTTCTTAAACCGGGAAACTAGAATTTTGAATTATCTTGGAAAAGGAACGGTGAATTTTTTATTTCTTCAAGTTTAAAATTGAAGCTCTATGGTTTATTGGACAGGAATTTGATGAATAATGAGTATATTTTGCTCAAAAATACACTAAATTTTTTTTTCACGATTTGGTGGCTTGGTAAAAGACAAAACTACTCTTTGGAATTTAAATCCCGCAGCTGGAATGCCTATCACGACCTCGCCGCTACATGCCAAATGGGTCATCGTGATACTTACCGCGGCGTGCTGGAATCGCGGTGACTCACTGGAAATGGGACCATTGTTGATTTGGGGGTCACCACAATGCGCTGAGTGGGTCATTGCGATACCCACCACAACGCGGTGATATCGTGATGAACCTATGGAAACTAACAAATGCCTTTTTACACTCCACCGCAATGCGGTGTACCTCTTGATGCCACACTCATTGAGACGCGATGGAATCGTGGTGAGCTGCTAGAATTCTAATCCAAACACCATTCAATCCTAGTCCAAAAAATCTAAAAGTTGATCGAGACATGCTACTTACACCCTAGAATATAATTCAATTCAAAAATCATCATCTCGGTGATTGAATGGTTAGAGCCTGTAAGGTCAACTTAAAAATCCTCAGAGTCTAAAGGGCGTCAAAAGTGACTAAACCCCTCAAGAATAAACTTTATGTTCATGTTCTAACTGCTATGGGCACATACTAGGGGCTGAGATGAACTGGGAAAGTGCAGGTTATTACATCGTCACTCCGTTCAAAGTGACATTTTACATTCAAAATTGGATGTTCGCCTTTCAATGAGACACATTGGACCGTCACTCCGTTCAAAGTGACATGTTACATTCAAAATAGGTCATTCGCCTTTCAGTTAAACTCATTGGACTTTCACTCCATTCAAAGTGACACGTTACATTTAAGATAGGTCATCTTCCTTTCAATAAGATGACCACCAACGCTGTAAAACCATTTCACCGACGACACCCACCAGCCACTGTAAAACCACCAACGCTGCTCCTTTTTCTCCATGAATGGAGAGCTTGGTTACATAAAAAGGAATCAGATCCGGTCAAGTTTTTTATAGATCCGGCGTTGCTCCGGTGTCACACTGTTGAAGCAACACTAGTGGCCCATCCCCTCTTTTCCTTTATATTTGTCTTATGGTTTGTTGCTTGGTATCAGATTTGGCCAAAATTATGGCCACGTTACTAAAAAACTCAAATTTCAGTGAATTTCCATTAACTCTGGTGACCGGTCAACTCCTTAATATCTTTTTCATATATGTTTGAACATATTTTAGTGATCTTATGTGTTTTCTAATGATTTGCTAGTCTGTTTTGATTTTGATGATATGGTATAACTTTGCCGGACAATGTTGCTCACTGGTTTGGTGCTTTCTTATGTTGCTTTGGTGTTGTTTTTGCTTTGTTATGTCCTTGGGACAACTAACTTAAAGGGCCGTTTGGTTTGCAATTAATCCTAGGATAAAATAATAATCCCGGGATAAAACTTTTTATCCGTCATTTGTTCTAAATATTTGGAATAACTTATTCCGGGACTAATAATTAGTCCCGGGATAAGTTATCCACCCAAATGGTGGGATAACAATCCCGAGATTATTTTTCTTTGGTATAAAATTATACAAGAAAAAAAATACCCTCTTGGGATTGTTATATATAATTATATTATACGTTTGATTGTAATATATATATATATATATTATATTTTATAGAATCATAAATAATAAATTATGTTTAATTAACTTATAATATATTCATTAATTATAAATATAATATATAACATAATTATGTAATATATAACGTATAATATTATGAATATATATATGTTAATTATGTTTAATTATATATATATAATGTTAATATATTTAATTATAATATATTATGTTAAATTATGTTAATTATGTTTAATTATATATAATTTAATTATATACAACATAATATATAACGTAATATATTCTCACACACACATAAACTATGTTTAATTAACGTATAATGTATTCATAAATAAATAAATTTCGAACAGTTTACTGTTCAAAATTGTTGTAAAATATATAAATTATGTTTATTTATATATTTTAATTTCTCAAAAAAATAATAAAAAAATTTAAGAATTAATATTTAAAGCTTAAAAAGATATATATATATATATATAAGTTAAATAAGATGGAGAGTATTTTGGTAATCAATGAATTTACTTCGAGAAATTATACCATGCATATTACTTTGAATACAACAAACGAAACACTCAATAAAAAATAATCCCAGCATAATTAATCCCAGTATAACTTATCTCATCACAATTTATCCCAGCATAACTAATTTCGGTATAACTTGTTTTCAAACCAAACGTCCCCTAAGTGTTTTTTATTTGTTAAGTTTGCTGATTTTTTAATATTATTGGATGATTATTCTTGTAAAACACCGGCAATGAACAAATACAACATTATCTAGTCAATGACATTATCTCTCCATCGATATTTGAGGACACCCCATTACAAAAGACGAATTTTATTTTCTCAAGTTTATTTATTCACGTCAAGTATCAATATATGATCGATGAATAAATTCTTCGTTGATTTTTTGAGGTCTTCAAAAATAAAAGACGAATATTATGTATATATACGTAACAAAATAAATATTTCGGACGATGATAAAATTTTTATAACAATGCAAAAGGTTTTATGATTCGTATCTTGGCAAGTCGGTTTAGGACGGCCAACAAATTGAGCAACCACTTCGTAGTCATGATGTATCTAAAATTTAATCCGAGCCCACTTTTTAGAAAAAATTATATTTATATACACACATCACTACTAAAACAATCGGTAAAACCGACCACCAAAAACCGACCACAATTTGGTCAGTTTTTAAAAATTCATTTTTAATTTATTTTTTAAAAAAACAACCACTTGTAGTTGGTTTTTGAACTAAAAAAAAGTAAATATTTTTTAGTAACACCTAATTCTATATTTGTAATCAAATATTTATATTATTGTCATTAAAAATAATTATATATCTAATTTTTTAAAATTACAATGATCACATGTCGTCGATAACCTGCATAATAATAATAAAATTCAATAATTGTTTAATTTTGTGACAAAATTACACTAAAAAAATAATTCAAATAAAATAAACAAATTACGTTAAACATAATCTTTATCTTTTACTTTTGAAAGTAACCTCGGAAAGTACAGCCTCCGCAATGCCATGGCTATCGCGGGGACTAGCCTCCACTGAGTGACACCCATCGTGTGATCCATCATTCATGGCGTGGTGCCCATTACATGATCTAGCCTTTGTGATATGGAGCTATCGCGGAGGCTTACTACCCCCGTGTCCCAAAAATGCCTCGAACCTCATTCAAAATTTTTAAGATTCCTCCGAGATTCCCTCTTAACACCCCCGATTATGAATTGAGTCAAAAATTGATATTTAAAGTATGAGAAGACCAAAAATAAAATAACCAAAATTTGAGGGTGTTACGTTATCCCCTTGGTATCATTCATCCTCCAATGAACACTCGAACAAGATTAAGCACGATCTAAGGCTCTACATGGAATGACAAGAGTATGATAAGGTCAATACCTTCCACATCATCATCCGCAGATTCAAAGAGTGATGGATGCCTTGCACACATATCATTCTCTGACTCCCAAGTAGCTTTCTAAACTTTTTGATTCGTCTACAACACTTTAACTGAAGTTATCCCTTTACTCAGCAACTTTTGAACTTGCCGATCTATTACAGCGATGGGTAGTTCCTCATACAAAAAAGAATCCCTCACACCAATAGCCCCGACAGGAAAAACAAACAAATAATCTCCAATACATTTCTTAAGCATTGACACATGTAATACAGGATGGACTGAAGCTAAACTTGCGAGCAAATCCAACTCATAAGCAACTCCACTAACTCTTCTCGTAATCTGGCATGGACCTATTTAATGAGGAATGAGCTCTCTTTTATTTCCAAATTTCATGACTCTATTCATTGGGGGGACCTTTAGAAATAACCAATCATCAACCTCAAATTCTAACTCCCTTCTTCTAACATCAACGTAGGACTTAGATGACTTTAGGATGTCTTAAGTCACTCACTAATGAGTTTTAGTTTGTCCATCTCCTGGTAGACAAGGTCAATCCCAAACAAGTGGGTTTCACCCACTTCATACTAACTAATTAGTGACCTACATCCTCTTTCATAAATACCCTCAAAAGGAGCTATTTAGATGTTAGAGTGGTAGCTATTATTATAGGAAAATTCTATCAACGACAGTTGATCCACCCAACTACCCTTAAATTCATTTATGCAAGACCTCATCACATCTTCCAAGGTTTTAAAAGTACGTTCTACTTATCCATCCATTTAAGTGTGAAAGACAGTGATAAAGTTCACTTGGTACCTAAACACCTTTGGAAAGACCACAAAAATTGAGAAGAGAATCAAATACCTCTATCGTATATGATGGATACTGGATCCCCATGCAAACAAACTATCTGCTGAATGTACAACTTTGCATCATCGTCACCCAAATAATTAGTCCTCACAATCAAGATGTAATGCCCCGAGAGTACACCCTGGGCATCACACAGTGCTTACAATCCCGAGGGACCACAAGCTAATCCATGAGCTGGTACCTGTTGGGAGCACTGAATAACTCAATCATAAATTTGAAAAAACAACTGATAGGCCATAAGGTTTTAATAGTTGAAAAAAATATTGAATTATGAATTTGAATAAATAACTATCTGAGTCTGAAAAAATACTGAAATCTCAGAGAAACTAAATAACTAACTGTCATGTTAACTGAAGTTTAAATACTGAATAACTGACTGTATTGTTAGAAATCTTCTAAACTGAATAAATATGAGTTGATAGGACAGGCCCCAACTAACTCCAACTAAATTCTAGACTGAAAGCATGAAATAAAATAATCTATCCTCAAAATATGAGGACTCACCACTGCTACTATTGAGAGACTGAGAAGTCTAAGCTTGATCTGGGAACTGAGCGTCAAAACCTATGATATAATACAACATAGCATAAACTAAAGGTATGCGATCAGTACTTTAAATGTACTGGTATGCTAAATAAGGTAGGCTGGCATGCATGGTTTTATGAACAGGAATAATAATTGTCTGAATATACATATTAAACATGGAATACTGAATAGAGAGCATGAAATCTATAGATATTGAAAATATGTGAAATCTGTAAATACTGGGTATGCATAAAAATCTGTAAATACTAAAGTTATGTGAAATCTATAGATATTGAGGATGCATGACCAAGAATCTAACAGGAACTGAATAGAATTATGTAAGCTGAAATACTAAGATAACTAACATTTGTATGACTTTGTCAAACAACATTGAGACTGAACTACTGATCTGATTATTGGACTAAGACTGTGGGAGCTATAATCTAACCGACATTACCCAATATGAGCTAATTGGGTCCAACCTATAACCCCAGTTTGAAGGGTGTCAATACCATGCCACGGGAACTAACACGGGCTCTGTGGATCCAGTATACTGATGTATTATCCCGAAGGACTAAGGGTGTCAAGACTGAACTGATGGGTGACTCCTGTGAGATAGTCAAGCCTACACTGACGGGTGACTTCTCATATCCTACGCTAGCTACGTAGTTTTGGAATTTAGGGACTGCTACTAGCGGCTCTGTTTATTTTTCGGGGAAACCGCCATCCCTACACTCGCTCGGTGCTAAGTCCTACTCCCTACTGAATGACACTGATTTACTGACTATTCTAAGTTTAACTGACTAACCTAGTAATGCTCATAATATGTATTCTGAAGTTATTCTGAAGATACTGAGACAAGACTAAATAAGAAGCTATGGTTTTCAGGTATTTAATACCCCAAGACTCAAAAGCACTAATATTTAAATGATACTTAAACTTAGAGGACATAACATGACGGCTTTTATCAAACATGTATTTTTGTAGGCATTTTATCAAACACTTGTAATTCATTGTTTGGTCAAATCATAGGAATGTTAGAGAACTTGTAGAAATAGCATGAATTTAACATGAATAGTACTAAATCACGATTAATTCAACGAACGATAACATTAAAATATAGATAATGAAATAACAATAATAATTTCATCTATACGTGGTGTAAAATCATAGTTCATGGAGATTCATGGGTGAAATCATAATTTAAAATCAAAATAACTTGAAAAGATCACAAGTTTGAAATTTAAATCAGATACTTGGACTCCATGGGTGAAAGGAACCCATGGATGAACATTTAACATACCTGAGTTAATGAATTTGAGAGGATTGATGGTGATTTCTTGAGATTTGGCCTTGAATTTGAGATCTAGGGCTTTTGTTCTCTTAAAGAGAATGGATCCCCTTTTGAGTAATTTGAGAATAATGGGAATATGATGCCCTATTAGTCTTTAATTTCATGTTTAGGACGAGTTTAGGTC
The DNA here is from genome assembly GCA_030864215.1 of Capsicum pubescens. Classification (NCBI taxonomy): domain Eukaryota; kingdom Viridiplantae; phylum Streptophyta; class Magnoliopsida; order Solanales; family Solanaceae; genus Capsicum; species Capsicum pubescens. The sequence goes on along the minus strand of CM061548.1, from coordinate 380,452,413 downwards.
TTAGAAAAATGATCAAACAGCCCCTTGGAAATTAAAACACTGAAATTGAAAATTGAAATCCCAATTTGAAGACCTAGCGCAATGCACAAGGATCGTGGAGCCTTACTGGAAATTGACGACTGGGACCTGGAATCTTGGCGCGATTTGGAGAATTCGCAGTAAGCCTTTGGAATGCGATTTTTTTCACTTTTGCGATGCTCCATTATCGCAGAGGATCACTGGAAATTGCCAAATGGGAAATGGGACATTACTGCGACACAGTGGAATTATGGAGTCTCACTGGATTTTGACAATTGTGATTTAGACTGGCTCTACGATGTGCTAGTGACTAAAATGATGGTGTTTAATGACTGAAACTTAAAATTACTATAACTTCTTATCCGGTTATCAAATTTTGGAGAATTTTATATTGTTGAAAAACTAATTGAATTTCCTATGCAATGGCAGGATTTAAACTGATAAATAATAGGTATTTCAAAAAATTTTATATATAAAGGCTCATGTATTGGGACTTAATTCATGATAGAAAAATATGGGGTATTACAATATCTTCCCCTTGGGATTATTCGTCCTCGAATGAGACTAGTTAAGCTGAGGAAAATTGATGGACTCAGCTTACACACTAAACATGCATATTTGTTGCATGGAATGCATGACTGAACTGATTTGTAAATGCACGACTGACATGAACATAATGTGCAATTGAAACTGAGCATGATAGAGAGAAATCTTAAGAATATTAGTACCTTAAACTAAATCCAAATTCACAGAGAAAAGATAAGGGTACTTGGTTTGCATATATACTTCTGCTTCCCAAGTGGCTCCCTCAACGGACTGATTTTGCCAAAGAACTTTGACTAGTGGAACTTCTTTGTTCCTTAGTCTATGAACTTGATGATCAAAAATTTCGACTGGAACTTCCTAATAGAAAAGACTGTTTTGAACATCTACGCTTTCTAGGGGAACAACTACAGATGGATCACCAATACACTTCTTTAACAATGAGACATGAAACACTGGGTGTACTGAATCTAGATCTGAAGGCAACTCAATCTCATAAGCTACCTTTTACAAATAACTGAGAATTTTGAAAGGACCGACATAGCGGGGACTTACTTTCCCTTTCTTGCTGAACCTCTTTACCCCCTTCTTGGGAGATATTTTCATGTACACAAAATCACTGACCTGAAACTCAAGATCCATTCTCCTCACATTTTCATACGATTTTTGTCGGCTTTAGGCTTCTCTAAGATTTCCTCTGATCAATTTAACCTTCTCTAAGGAATCAAACACCAATTCAGGACCTACTACCGTGGCCTCACCTTCTTCAAACCAACCAATTAGATATATATATCTCCTACCATAAAGAGCATCAAACGGAGCCATCTAGATACTTGAATGATATATATTATTATATGAAAATTCAATTAAAGGAAAGTGGTCATCCCAACTACCTTTAAAATCAACTACGCATGCTCTCAGCATATCTTCGAGAGTCTGAATGGTCCTTTCTGCTTGACCATCTGTCTGAGGGTGGAAGGCTGTATTGAGATAGACTTCGGTACCAAGACCTTTTTGGAATTCTCTTCAGAAGTGAGAGGTAAATTGGGTACCTCTATCAGAGATGATAGATAATGGAACACCGTGAAACCTAACCAACTATCTGAGATAGATTTTGGCATAGTACTCAGAAGAATAAGATGAATGGACTTGCAAAAAATAAGCTGATTTGGTAATCTTATCTATGATAACCCAAATGGAATGATTCTGATGACGAATACGAGGCAAACCCATCACAAAGTCCATGTTTACTTCTTCCTATTTTCACATTAGAATACTGAACTCCTGCATGGACCCACTAGGCTTCTGGTGATTAATCTTAACTTGCTAGCACGTAGAGCACTTAGATACGAACTCTGCAGTGTCTCTCTTTATCCCACTCCACCAATAGAGAGGATTGATGGTGAGTTCTTGAGATTTGACCTTGAATTTGAGAGCTAGGATTTTTGTGTTCTTGAAGAGAATGGATCCCCTTTTGATTAATTTGAGAATAATTGACATATGATGCCCTATTAGTCTTTAATTTCGTGTTAAGGACGAGTTTAGGGCTTAGGAAAGTGTCCAAACAGCCCCTTGGAAATTAAAATGCTGAACTGGAAAACTAAAAATCCCGATTTTAGGCCCTGGTGCGATACGCCAGGATCATGCAGCTACACTAAAAATTGACGACTGGGACCTGGAAGCTTGGCGTAATGCGGAGCTATGGCGGCAAGCCTTTGGAATGCCATTTTGGCTACCTTTGCGCCGCGCCATTATCACAGAGGTTCACTGGAAATTGCCAAATATGAAATGGGACATCACTGCAATGCGGTTGAATTGTGGAGTCTCACTAGATTTTGAAAATTGTGATTTAGACTGGCTCCGTGATGCGCTAGTGACCAAAATGACAGTGTTTAATGAATGAAACTTAAAATTTCCATAACTTCGTACTCGGTTATTAGATTTAGGCGAATTTTATATCGTTGGAAAGTTAATTGAATTTCCTATGCAATGACAGGCTCTAAACTGATAAATAATGGGTATTTCAAAAAAAAAAATTATATGAATTCTCATGTATTAGGACTTAATTCATTCTAGGGAAATAGGGATATTACACAACAAGTGAGCTTAATTGGTCATTCTATCTACAATCACCTAAATATTTTCATATTGGTTTCAGGATCTTGAAAGTCCTATAATGAAGTCCATGTTGATCATCTCCCATTTCCATAAATTCAAAGCTATATCCTACGAAGTTTCACCAGGCCTCAAATGCTCTACCTTAACTTATTAGCATTTCAAACACTTAGACACAAAGTTAGAAACATCTTTTTTCATGTTATTCCACCAGTAAAACTCTTTGAGATCATGATACATTTTAGTGAAGACAGGGTGAACAACATACCTGGAAGTATGAGTTTTTTCAAGAATCCTTTCTCACAATCCATTCACATCCGACACACATAACCTACCTTGAAAACTCATAATCCCATCACATTAAATGTCAAATGCCATGACCTTTTGTTGACTAACATTTTCCTTAATATGCATTAAAATGGGGTCTCAGGTCTGTTTTTCCTTAACCTCGGAAAATAGGGATAATTTAGCTACCTCTTTTATAAACACCCTTCCATCTTCAAAGTCTAAAAGTGAAACACCCAAATTAGCAAGCCGATGGATATCCTTCACCGTATTCCTCTTTCCTTCTTCCACATGAGAAAGACTGTGCATGGAAAACCTACTAAGGTCATCAACCACCACATACTTCAACAATTCCAACCACGGTCTCTACCTGAGATTTATCTCCTTTTAAGTGGATACATACTACAAACTCTTGTGATTAGTAAAGATGTAAACATGCAATCCATAAAGATAGTGATGCCAGATTTTGAGTGTAAACACCACTGCCGCTAACTCTAAATCATAGGTGGGATAGTTCTTCTAATTCACCTTTAATTGTCTAGAAACGTAAACTAGAACCTTACTATGTTGTATAAGTACAAACGTAATTCCTACCCGGGATGCATGACAGTACACAACAAAACCCTCCATACCCTTTGAGAGGGTCAAAACAGGTGTAGTAGTCAACTTGTTCTTCAGTTTTTCAAAACTACTCTCACCAGAGTAAGACCACAAAAATTTCACTTTCTTCTGAGTCTATAACTCCTCATAGAAATCTCAACTTAATACCACACTTAGTAGCATGCTTAAAAGATAACTACATGAAATTTTTCTAAGTGTTAAAAAAGACTTAGTCATATTTTAAGTTTTTAAACTTTGATGATTTTATTTTTGGCCTTTCCAGCCATAGAATATAAATTTTTAAGTTGATTCATGATCAGGAGTGTCAAATGTACATCTCGGGTAAGTTTTGAAATTTTTGGATAAGCGTAAGGACACCTTTGGAAGTCCAAAACAGTAGATACCCGTATCTTACGGTGTATTCTCCAGTTCATACTTGAGGTAGCCTGCAATAGATCATGTGGTGCATTCTCCAATTCGGTGCTCCAAAGCATGCGACGCACGCTCCATAGCACACTTCCTTATTTTCCAGCTTCTTATTCTGCATATTTGAGGGTAATAGGGTCATTTACCTCACCCAAAAACTATCCAAAACAAACGATTAAAGCCCTTAAAGAGAAATTGTTACATTATTAGTCTCTTTTCATCTTTAAGAAAAAACTAGAGACACAAAGATTACGAATCAAGCTTTTAAGTCAAGGTTTCCAAGGAAAAAATCAAGATTCGAGTTCTATCCTTCAAACTAAGTAATCTAAGGTATGTGGGACTATTCCTAAACTCCATGTGAATGGATTTTATTGTTTTATCAAGTATAATTATTTACAATAATGTTACGAATTGAGGATTTTTGACCATTATTTCGAAAAGTATGTCATATAGATCATTTTGATGAAAGTTTGTTCATTGTGTTGAATCTTTTAGTGTAAATAGAATTATAACCCTCATGTATATGTATTTATAATTTGGAAGGTTTAATTGAGAGTATGAATAATGAATTCCCTATCTTGTTACGAATTATGGGTTCTATTTGCTTTGTGAATGATTTTGAATGCATGAAACTTAAGTTTGAAATTAAGTTTCCTAACATCATGGTATTGACATGTTTTATGAGATGGTAAGGGGGGGTTTTCTTACCATAACTATCTTCATTGTATTTAAAAAATAAATTGCATGCTAATGAATAATTGACATGGCCACCACATGTTTGAGTATTGGGAAAATTGAGAATTTGCATAAAGATTCCATGAGGTTTCAAAATGATGACTCTCTTGTGATGTTATAATACTTTGGTGGTCATTTACATGTTTTGAATGGGATGGGCTATGAAATTGATAGGATATGAATGTCTTGCAAGTCTGTGTATGATGATACCTGGTGATGATATGCCCCTATGGTTTTTTAAGCATTTAATGATTTTATATATGAAGAATGTTGTTTAAAGAAATAAAAATTAGGCCTAAATAGAGGTAGATGGTTACCCTAAAAAGGCGTTTGAGTGTAACGGCTCATCGCTGGAAACCGAGTTTGCCGATTCGGGTGATATGATTGGCTAATGCCAATGTATACTTATACTTGAGACATAGGTATAGTAGAATAGTTATTAGGACTCCAATCTTTGTGGCACACTTGGATTGGGGGATTGGCCGCTGAGTCTAGAGCGGATTCTATATAGCATGTGGGATTGTAGAAATATAGGGAGTACCATCTATCTCATGTTTAAGATAAAGTGTGAGTCTTGATTTCAAGAAAGCATTCCAAAATTTCTAAATTATGCCCATGCGTTTTACTGATTTTGTGTGTAATGTTATATAAAATGCCCTCATCTATGTTATGAAATAAAAATGTTATTTTTGGATTGTTTCACATACCAGTATAATTGTATAGACCCCCTATATTTTAGGATTTGAGCCTCCCTTATTTCAAAAGGCCTAATTATAAGTTATTGTTATTTTTTTTATTTATGGTCTGATTGGGGGCCTTGTTCCAGTTTTTAGACATATGTTGGTTCTCATATTGTTAGAGATTTCGTAGAAAGGTGTCATATGTTTTGAATGTTAAGAATTTTCTTCAAATTGTTCAAGTGATTTATGAGATTAACCATGAACTTGTAAACTGAGGTATTTAACATTAAATAATACCGGTGGCTTCGTGATAAAAATGATAATCTGAGTATGGGGATAAAATCATGGTTCTGACTGACTTGTTACTTCAAAATCTGAAATCATATAATTCACATAGGTATCGGGTGTTCATAACCCCCCAGCACAGAATGATTCATAAAATATAATATCAAGCTTGAAATACCGTAATATGTAATCATAGTTCAAAGATCCAAAACATATATATTTTATCAAATATATGAAAATCATGAACTCGAACATGAGAATGTCTAAAAGCATGAGGAAACAACATGACTTCATGGGTAAATTCATAGTTTGGGGATTTATCCTGAGACCAATTGAATGTGACATGGAAAATTAAAACTTGAAGCATTGGATAACATAACTTATCCATGAAATCATACTTGGACATGAATTGAGTTCAAATCGCTAAGGAAAAGCATAAAATAAATTCATCTTGAACATATGCATCTTCATAATAAAAGAAATCTCATATTTTTAATCAAAGAATAGTTTTTGGGGTCCATGGGTGAAAGGGATCCATGAATAAACTCCCACATACTTTAATTAGATGAATTCTTGAAGAAATCTTGAAATTGAAGAATGAATCCTGTAGACACGTGATTTTTTACCCTCCCCGAATTTTAATCGATTTTTTGGCATTAAATATTTATATTTTTTTCGATATTTATTAAAATATTATTTTATTTTTTTAATAAATTTTAGATGAAAATAAACAAATAAATAAAGTTACATTTTTTGGGATATTTTTATATTTATTTTATTTTTAGTTTTTTTTTTCTATAATACGAAAATTCAAAAAATATATATATTTCTTTAATTTTAATAAACAAGCTAGTGGTCTTATTACTCACTTACTTATAGTATTTTATTTTTTATAAACTTTTATTGTATTTTTTAAATAAAACCTAATTAGTTAATATTATTTTATTATTATTATTATTTTATTTTATATATTTTAAATATATAAAAAAAAGTTTCTTCTTATCCTAAAGAAAACTACCCCAACCACCCCCACCTTTTCCTCAACCCCCTCAACTCCCTCAACCTCCCAAATCACACCCCTATATAATATACACACACTACAACACACGGTCAAGAGAAGAAAAAAAAACATTGGAGAGAAAACCACAGATAAAAAAAAGGGATAACAATTGTAGACAAAAAAAAACAAGAGACAAAGAAACCGTGAGAAAACAAGAAAAAAAAAAAAGCGAACACAGTTAAAGGGAAAAAAGGTAAAAAAAATAAATAGTGACTCAGTGAGAAAAAAATAAAAACAAAAAACAAAAATGTAAAGAGTAATAAGTAAAGTTCGGAGCTTCCATTCGAGTTTTTGTCTTGAAGTAAAAGCTTTTTTTGTTTGGTTTAGTTCGTCATACAAGTTCTTATTCAATCCTTATACTATTATTTTTATGGTGAATCGAAGTATTAATGAACACTTTTATATTATTCAGTACATCTATTTATTACTTTTATATGATTCGTAATCCATTCCTTTATTTATAATTAGATTGTGGATTCGAAATAATATTGATCAGATTAGATTTGCACTTTGAATAGACCATGCATGCATGCAAAATTAGAAAATAATTAATAAGTTTGAAAAAAAAGAAGGAAAAATACACACAAAAAAAGGGAAACTGAATGTTTGAAAATAAGAAAAACGGGCTCGTTTTTTTTTTTTTTGGGGTACTAACGATTTGAAGAAGTATAGGAGTTGGGAAAATAGTGATGATGAGACTTACGAATAGAAAAATAATAATACTAGTTCTTTTTTTGTTTATTTGCTATCTTCGTTATACTAGTTTTGTTAAATGTAACTTTACTAGTAATTAACTTTGTTACGTGGTCACGTAAATTTGACTTTAAGTAGTCATATTAAGTTATATATTAATTTGTTTGCCAAGTGCAAGATTAATCTTATTTCATTGTTTATTTTTTATTTTTTAATAAAAAGTTTATATATATATATTTAGTAATAGTAATAAAAATAGCTATGTATATTCTCCTGGCCTAAACCCATTTTTTTTATCTCATTATTAATTAACTAATGTGAGAATGAACGAGATGGGATGCGGATCTATTCTAAACCCCATCGTATAAAAGAAAAGAAAAGAGAGGAAAAAATCATTTGTGAGGGAGTGAGGCATGTGGTGGAAAAATCCAAAACTCGTTGTAAATAAAGGGTGAAAAAAGAATAGAAAATAAATAAGAAAAATTATCTCGAGTTTAGAAGAGATGAAACAAATGTCTTTTAACGCTAGATAAGCCTTAGGCACATTTAATATATTTGTCTCGATTAAGAATGTGACGTACTCATCTTTCAGGGACGTTTAAAATAATTCTATGATGCAATAATGCACCTTGGCTAAGATCGTTCTAAAATTGATTTTCACTAGTTTAATATAAGAGGTATAGACAGATACTACATATTAAAAATAAGAGAATTGAGGCCAACAAACATAATTTATTCAAAATAGTTAAACCTAAGTATAAGTTGATAAAAACGACAGTGCTTGAACTACGGGACTCGAGGGGTGCCTCACACCTTCCCCTCGGTCAACAGAATTCCTTACCGGGTCTTCTGTTTTTACAGACCAAAATAAAGAGTCATTTTCATTTGACTAGGGATTCAATAAGGTGACTTGGAACACCTTAACTCAATTGCAAGTGGCAACTCTGTAAATAAAATACTCCCTATTCAAAATCACCACTTTAATAGGAAAAACCCTTCGACTTCGAACCCTTCGGGCGAAAAAGGGGTGTGACATATCAAGGGTGAAAAAAAAATAAAAATAAATAAGAAAAATTATCTCGAGTTTACAAGAGACGAAACAAATGTCTTTTAATGCTAGATAAGCTTTAGGAACGTTTAATATATTTGTCTTGATTAAGAATGAGACGTACGCATCTTTTTGAGACGTTTAAAATAATTCTAGAATGAAATAATGCACCTTGGCTAAGATCGTTCAAAAATTGATTTCCACTAGTTTAATACAAGAGGTACAGACTAATTCTAGACATTAAAAATAAGCGAATTGAGGCCAACAAACATAATATATTCAAAATAATTAAAGCTAAGTATAAGTTGATTAAAGAGACCATTCTTGAACAACGGGACTTGAGTGGGCCTCACAACTTCCACTCGGTCAACAGAATTTCATGCCCGATCTTCTGTTTTCGTAGATCAAAATAAAAAGTCATTTCCTTGTGACTAGGGATTCAATAAGATGACTTGAAACACCATAACTTAATTCCAAGTGGTGACTCTCTAAATAAAATAATCCCTATTCAAAATTGCCACTTTAATAGAAAAAACCTTCGACTTCGAACCCTTCGAGCGGAAAAGGGGTGTGACATCTCTGGCTACTCCGCTGGGGATTAACTAGAATTCGAAATTTTAATATTGACTTATACTTTCTTTAATTATTGTTGATATTATGTTTGTTGGACTAATGTTCTACTTGTTTCTCATTTATTGTTTTGATAGTTCTGAATTGTATTATAAATTGTCTTCTCTTACGCACCCCCTTTGAGTCTCTAAAATAGGATAGAAAGAATGCAACACATGCATCCTACCTTATTTTTGAGATAGACGGACTGTCAAGGAACCTGTTGAAGGATTATTAGTCACACATGTTAGGAGGGGTTCGGATCTGCACCGAAGGTAGAGTAGCACTGCTACCGAACAAGTTGTCCCTCCTCATCTCTAGTGTTCTCTTGGGAAAGCCAGTATAGACACCTATCCCTATTATTTCAAACTTAGAAGAACTGAAACTGAGAATCTGGTTATCCCTAGTAGGTTCTGCTTTATTTTCATCATGTGCATTTGACTTAGCGGGACTCGGTATAGGGGTCGGGTTTGTCTAGGACAGGTGTCTCATTTTATAATGACCAACATGTGCATACTATGTTCTCTTTGACATTTATTTGGAAGGCCATTTGGTTGTTTACCGGCTTTAGGTAACTTGGTAAAATGAAAGAGAGTATATTGTCCTAAAATTTAACAAATTATTTTTTCAAGGAAATTAAAAATATATATAGTTTTTAAGGTCTTCATGAACTACGAGGGTCTGATTTTCACTATTTAGCGTAATACATAGGAAGCCATAATCGGGTTCGGTGATATTCTTAAGAAAAGTTTTGAAAATATTAAACCCTGACCCATTCATTATTACCAAAGTAAAAATAGTATAGAGGTGGTTGGTTTTTGGCCAAATTGACATTTCGTTGATACAACACCAGGTCCAAAGAACATATAAGATGACCCACAAAAAATAGTATAGGGTTTGAGATGAGTTGGTGTAGACTATTAGAAATGAGGAATAAGAATAAATGGCATGGAAAGTGAGAAATTTGGAGCAAAATATGAGAAATATGCTAGTACTGGGAGAGAAAAAGAGAGTTCTTTATAAGGATTTGTACATGTTTAACAAATACACTTGCCTTTAGAGTGTAAAACACAAAATTTGGACATGTACGAGGGCCATGATGATCCTTTGGCTCATATGAAAAGGTTTTGTAATCAATTAAGAGGAGTAGGAGGAAAGAAAAATTGTTGACAACTTACTTTGGAGAGAGTTTGATGGTGATAAATTTAGAATGATGTGGTCACAAAAGGATGCAATTCACACAGTAGACAATATATCAAACCACTAGAGAGGTACTCAAAAATCACTAAACAATCTAACTTCCTCAAGTACTTGTATTAATCCTAATTATCTACAAAATATGCTACAACAACAACCTACCCTACACCCTCAACTTAAAATCAGAAATAAACTGCTCTAAGGGTTAGGGTATACCTGAAGGCAATCAAGCACATGGATCTTGGCTCTTCGACGCTGCTACTGCATCATCTGTTGTCTTCTCTCTATCGGGAGCATCTGGCTTTGTAGTAGATGGAGTCCTGCTAGATGAGGCACCTGCAGCCCTACCTCGGATGGATGCCTCCCATTTCTCTTTATAAACTAAGGACTCAATTTCTGCCCTTTTCACCTCCTCCTTCTCCTTCTTATTTCTTTCTCTCTTCTCTATTTTTCTCTCTTCATCACTATCGAGCCTCTCTCTCTTTCCGTTACCTTTCTTCTCATTTTTTTCTTTTTCTTTGGTGAGTCTCCAGTGATGTCAAGCATTGGAATTTCTTCCTCAGATTCATGCATGGCCTTACATATTGGCATCACAAATTGGTGTTGCTGCAACACCCCGATATCTGCCTTTACCTTGTACAATTCCGCTTTGAATCTAGCAAGATCAACCCCTGACATTTCTTTTTCCCGCGCATTGAATCGGTTCTCTAAATCAGCAACCCGCTCAGGCAAAGTCACAAAAAGATCAAGGGCAGCCTTGATTCTCTTATCCACTGCAGCAGCAAACTTTTTGGCAAAAGTATGTAGTTTTGCCTCACACCACATGGCTTGTTTAGACACTTTTCGGATATCGGTCGGATGAAATGCAAAACCTGTTGCTGCTGTAGGAACTAAAGGGCTGGCTTCAGTATCAGGCACTGGTCCTTCCTTTGCTGAAGAAGTTGGCTACACAGGCTCATAATCTTGCACTTCCACATGAGGTGCTGCACCGGCATCTGTAATTGGAGGGTCTACTGCTACCTCTGCACCTCTATCAAGTCTCAATCATGGCTGATTTTTATCAAACCGTATGGGGTTGTAAGTCTTTCGGATAGGAATATCATCATCAACCCCTACAATCTTTGGCACATTAGCAGCTCAGCACAACTCTATGATAAGACAGGGAAAAGGGTAAGTAGTGTCGGTTCTCGACATTCTAATCTTCATCTCATTAGGAATGATTTACCTAAAATTTAGAGGAAGGTTCTACACCATGCTCGCCACTAGAATAGTTCGGTCATCACCCAAAATATTGTCTCCATCAATGGGTATCAGCCAGACATTCACTATACCCCACCAAAACTTTGCCTCTTGAGTCAAAGAGGACTTGCAAATTCTTTCATTTGGGTTTTTTACCCATGCAGGTTCTCCTTCAGCTATGATGTTGGCCAACCACGAACGTTGTTTTTCTCAGTTTCTAATCTGATTATAGACTGATGGTGTGGTGTCTTGAGGAGTGAAGTTGCGACCATGCAAGAACCTGTTGATAGTTCTGATTGAGAAATCAACCCTTACGCCACTCACCTGCACTCTATCAAATAGGGGCCGATCTGCTACTCTTTTACCTGGCTTGCACATGTTTTCCAACTGAGCCTGGTAGTTTGCGTAAAACTCCCAAACCAGTGCAGGACAAAATGAACCTCCTCATTTTGTGGTCCGTCCCAAGACATACTCTTGGAATGTTTGTTCCACTTCAGGGTACTTGCTCAACCCTCTGGTGATAATCATCTTTTCTTCCTGAATTGGCCTCTTATCACTCTTTCTATCAGTTTTATGGAGCCCAGCGATGAAGATGCTCTCTTTCTTGGGAATTTTCCACCTAGCATTATCTCAAACTTTGGGGATCTTATATTTGATAAGTGTTCCCCGAGATGGAGACTCTTCATCATTTTTTTGTTTAGTGGACTGGGATCCAGATGTTGTTTCCTCTGACTCAGACTCCTCATACCCTTCCTTATCCTCTACTTTATATACGGCATGGTCAGACTCATGCCGTTCAGAACCCTCTTTCTCAGTGGCAGTATGTTCAGAAGTTGTACTTTCTAGTTGTGTTGTAGTCTCAGTATCATCACTATCCTCCACTTCAATGGGTAGAGGTGGCGAAGGTTTCTTCGAAATTTGATTCTCTTTTTGCTTCCTGAATAGGGGTTCTTCCTCCTCGTAATCAAATTCCTCATCCTTACGACGTACACTTTCTTTAGTTGATTTCTTTGGTGTTTTGGGGCTCTTTTTTTTTGGTGCCATTTTAAGGTTCCTGTAGTAGTAGAAAAACCATTGGTTAGTCCACAAGAGCACAAACACAAACACATTAATCATTTCGATTTATTCATGCTTCAGGTTCCAGGTGTGATGATAATTCTTGATAAGCCATCACTACTGTGATAGCTTATCACAATGGTCATCAACCTTAGACAGTACTTTCAAAATTTTAACAACTTTTGATGACATTCCTGATAAGTCGTCCCAATTGTGATAGCCTATCATGAATGTCTTCATCTCATATCAGAACTCACTTTTGATATTAACTCATTTTTTGGTCCCCATTATTTCTCAAAATCCACTAGAATTTCGAGTGTGAGCTGTCTTTTTAAACCCTGGGCCTGCACAACAGACCCTTGGTGCGATTTTAGCTCCTTTCCAATTGAACTTGGTCCAAGCATCTTGTGGACTTGGTTTGTCATCTATCAATCACTTACCACAATAAAAGAAGGGTTAAAGTTAGAGTATACCTGATGGGGGCCCTTAATCTGATTACACGCACAAGAGGAAGTAGGAAATAGGAAGAATCTCTTGATTGTGAATTTCAAACCAATGAACAACGGAACTTGTTTTCTTGATGTGTTTTGTAGAGATTAAGAAATAAACTAACTAAGGAAATAAATAAACTAAAGGAAAAAAATTAAAACTAGCGGAAATTCTAAAAGGTTCCTGTGTTGGGCCGGGTCGAATTTGATTTAAAGTGGGCCCAAAATTTTAGATCTTAAGGCTTTAGGATGAGGATGACTTGTGATGGATTATCACAAGTGTGACAACCTATAACCAACGTCGGCACCCCTAAGAAGAGGTTTCCTCAAGTTTGGCCTATCTGACGATATTTCTGATAGCTTATCACAGTTGTGATGGCTTATCAGAGATGTCGTCATGGCCTTTCAGCTGACCTCTTCATTTTTGACCTTCTCTGTACAAAATCCTAGTTATAAAAGTAAAAAAACTTTCTTAAATATAAAACTTTGGGTTGCCTCGCAATAACGCCTGATTTATTGTCCCGGCATGACTTGGTTCTCTTGACTACTCAGACTTCGCCAAGACAACCTGTTGATACCCCTTTACCATCATCATAGAAGATGTCAATGATTCAGAAAACACTCATCTCATGTTGCTGAGTCATGGATGAGTGTACTTTGAAGTGTGCTTCTTTGTCATTGAACCTAAACTTTAGCTCGTTCAACTACATGTGTACTAGTAATCTCCCAGTTGCAAGTAGTATCCTACCTAAGATGATGGGAACTTCAAAATTCACTTTCCAATCTCGGACTATAAAATTAGCAGGAAGAATAAAATTGGTTACCTTTACCAAAACATCATGCAGTATGCCTATAGGCCGCTTCACAGATCTATCTACCATTACCAACCGTATATTTGTTGGGGTAGGATCCCCCAAACCTAATTTCTTGTACACAGCCGGTGGAATTAAATTTATACTGGCTCCCAAATCGCATAATGCTTTTGTAAACTTCAGTGGGACAAATAGTACACGGGATGGTAAATGTTCCCGGATATTTTTTTCTGCAGTAAAGACCTTGTAGAGATAACGCCACAATGGAGAAGATTGTACTCTCGCTCATGGATAACCTTCTGTTTCTTGGTTACAAGGTCTTTCATGAACTTTGCATATCCTGGTATTTTCTCAAGTGCCTCAACCAAAGGTACATTAATTGTCAATTGCTTGAGCATTGCCATGAATTTGCTGAATTTGACATCATCAGCCTTTTTCTTCAATAGTTGAGGAAAGGGAGGTGGTGGTCTCGGGATAATTTCAACACAACTTCCTCTTTCTTTTCTTTTTCTTTCTCCGAAGCATCAACAGGACTATCTAGCTTCTTAGACTCCACTGGGTTTCTTTCTTCGAATTCATCAACAACTACCTCATCATCTACAGATTTGCCCACAGAAGGGCTAGATAAGATCTTACCACTCCTAGTGATAATCTCCATACATGAGACAACATTCCGTGGATTCTGAATCATATTACTAGGAAAAGTACCACTTTTTCTTTGGTTCAGTGTTGTGGAAAGTTGGCTTATCTACTGTTCCAACTGCTTAATAGAAGTGGAGTTCGAAATAACGAACTGACTCAGGGTAGAGAATTCATTCTTGATAGTGGTTACCCCCGAGTTGGTAGCCTCAACTTCTTTCAATAATTTTTCCATCATGTACTCTATGGACATCTTACCAGAGCTAGTTGGCGCAGCGTCCTAACTTCCAGGAGGAACATACAAGCCACTCCTGTCATTATTGTTTCTCTAGTGTCCTTGCTCCCTGTCTTTATAATCAGGCTTGTCATAAATGTTCCGACCTTGATTCTCTTGGCTATTGCCTTGGAAACCTGATTACTCACATAGTTTGCCTTCTCATTTTAATTAGTAGAAACACTGTACTGAGACTCCAAAGCCTTAACCTTTTCAATCTTTCCTGATAGCAAGTGCTTGGTCAGAAAGTCCATCTGAGTCTTTAAGTGGGCCATGTCTTGGTCTCGCTCTTCATCCCTTCTGCACTGCTCTGCAGTCATACCAAAAGAAATAGTTGGGATAGCTACCACAGAATCCCTAGTATGCCAGGCCCAACTCTGTTTAGTCATTCTATTAAGCATGTCTGAAGCATCTTAAAAGAAAGGTCAATGAACGAACCACCCGCAGCATTATCAACAATTTGATTTGTCATAGATTTAAAAGATCTATACAAAGTCTCCATAAAGTGTAAGTCCATCATGTTATGGTTCGTACATTGTTCCATCTTCTTCTTGAATCTCTCCCAAGTTTAACGCAACTCTTCAGTCGGGAGCTGCCTGAAGTTACTGATTTCATCCCTCAACTTTACACTTCTGGAGGGTGGAAAGAACCATTCTAAGAACTCCTCTTTCAACTGTCTCCAGTTGGTTATAGAATCAGGCTCTAGCTTATTTAATCACATTGTTTCCTCCCCAGACAGAGACAGTGGAAACAATCTCAACCGTATCGCATTCTGGATTACTCTCGGATTATCAAAATATTTTCAAATGGTGATAAAGTTCACTAAGTGCATGTTTGGATCATCACCATGCAAGCCTCCAAATAACCCCTTCAGATTTAGGAGTTGGATCATGGTACTTGTTATGCTGAATTTGTCACCACGTGCTAACGGTGGAGGAATGATAGAACCCGTTGCACCTGCTCCGTCCATTTCTTCATCATAGTCATCAACCTCGTATTGGACAAGATGTTTACCATACCTTCCTCTGATTGGACGTTTTTTTTTGAAATTTTGTTACACTAGTACAGCAAGTTGCTCAGCTCGCCTTGGGCTTTGAGGATTCAGAAATTTCTCATCATCCAAATGTTCATCATCATGGTTTGTATGATGTACTTGTTGACCTTGGTTTTGTACATTCACCTGAGCCCTGGCCAAGGCTACCAGTCTGTCAGCCTCTTTTTGTTCTGCCATTCTCCCGATCAGCTGAGGTTCCGGATTAATTGGTAATAATGGTTCTCCGGAACATCTTGTTTTTGGCATAAACAACAAGGTACCTACAATAAACAAAAAAAAAAATGTAAATCTAGGAAACCTAACTAACATACAATTAGCACACACAACTTTGATTTTTCAACCATATTCCCCGGCAATGGTGCCATTTTTTATAACACTCAAAATACACTCTTGAATGGTTGTAAGCGATCATTATCAATATAAAACCGAACTAGGTTAGGGTTGAATCCCACAGGGAATAAGGTGTGAAATCAAGTCAATTACAATTTAATTCACTGATAGTTTAATCTATCCTGAAATGGGGGTTTAAGTTTCACAAGTAATTGTTTGACACTTTGATTTCGATGTTTGTAACGAAGATTTTATGAGATAACCAGAATTATATTCACCATGGCTTACGGTACATGACAGATGCTAAAGGTGACTCAAGATTCTCACGGTGGTTAGGATAACAAGCTATCTTTATTGATGATATGCTCAAATGTCTCTCGACCTATTTAAGAATCTAATTTCCTAATCCTCTCAAACTTAGGGAATCGCTATTCACTGCCTAGAATTTACCTCAGGTTAATCAACCTAGTTACAACACTGATTATTAAAAGAAGTATTTCCAATTCCCTATTGATAATTTACTTCCTGTTAATATTGACTTACAACGATGATGAGAATCAAGAAGTATAACTTGATTTGAACCACGGTACAAAACTCCCAAAATATATTAACTAGCGAGAGAGAAATATCATATTTTTTTCGAATAAAGATGAGTCCAAAAATAAAATCCTCCCCTAGAAAACCCTAAAACAAGGCTTTAAATAGTTTAACCTAATTAAGGAAATAAAATCAAAGTTACAGATTTTCATCAAAATAGATGACGACGTCTGTGACGGCTTGTCATGAGTATGACAGCTTAGCACATATGTCGTTAGCTCCTATGCACTTTTGTATTTTTCTGGCTAAGGCTGACGACGATGATGACGGCTTATCACCAGCCTAACGACATGTCATGGATGTCTTCAAAAAACTAACTTCAACTTCCATCTTCTTTTTAAGGATGACGACACTCCTGATGATGTGTTATGGATGTCATCACAAAACTGTCTTCAACTTCCATCTTCTATTTATGGCTGACAACGGCCGTGATAGATTATCACCAGGCTGATCACTTATCATGAATTCGTCAACCACACTTATCTTTTATTTTTCTTCACTTTTCAGCCTTATTGCTTTCATTATTTTTGGTTCTTCTACATTTCAATATTTACTACAAAAATCAAAGTAAACTAATAAAAAACAACTAATGTTTCTCAAGACCTTACAATTATTTAGAGTTAGAAGCCTCGAATATGTTAGAATAGGCTCACACATCAGGATCGATGATAATAAAGGTGTATTGCCTTAAGTTCACCTATTTGTTTAAGTATGCTCCCGAGTTAATAGCTGACTCTAGATTTTGTATAAGTAACTTTGTTATTGGAGTGTCTGGTTTGGTAGTTAAGGAATGTAGGACTTCTATGATTATTGGGAATATGGATATTGCTAGGGTAATGACTCATGACCAATAGATTGAGGCGAAAGCTTGAAGGAGAGAAAGGGGAAATAAGAAGTCTAGAACCAGACAGTTTGAGTATGGAAAACCAAGGTCTAGAAGAGGAAATCATTTGCAATTTTAGGTTCGCTCATCTATGTCTGCGCCATCTTCAGTAGTGCCCCTACACCTAAAACCAAGAAGAAGAAGTGGGACAGGTCTACTATATTTAGGTCTCAGATTAGTGTGGGTGAAAGGCTCAGTTACCTGTCATATGTGAAGTATGGTAAAAAACACATTGGTGAGTGTGGTAAGAAGGGGTTGTTATGGATGCAGCAAGTTGGGTCACATAATCAAAGACTGTTTGTATGCTAAGTAGGAAAGTAGGGATGTTCGTCCCAATACTTAGGCTACTAGCACACCAGCTCCTTTATGTCTCCCAGTCCATTTTCTGGGTGCATCATTCAGTACCGATGGTGGTCAGTGCTAGAATCAATTCTATGCTTTACCATCCTGACAGGAGCAAGAAAGTTCACCATATGTTAATACTGGTATGCTTCGTGCCTTCCATTTTGATGTTTATGTGTTGTTAGACCACGGATCACCTTTCTCTTATGTGAATCCTTTAATTGTGGCAAATTTTGGGATAGATCATGAACAACTCTCCAAGCCCTTCTGAGTTTCCACCTTAGTGGGTGAGTCAGTTGTTGCCAGATAAGTCTATAAGAAGTTTCCTATCACTTTCCTGTATAAGATTATACTAGCAGACCTAATAGATTAGAAATGGTATATTTTGATGTTATTCTAGGCATGGATTGACTCCATTCATGCTATGCATTAATACATTGCCACACCTGTGCGGTGAAGTTTCAGTTTCCTATTGAGGTAGTTATTGAGTGGGAAGGTAGTTCCGAATCTCCCAAGATTAATTTCATATCTTATCTTAAAGCTAGAAAGTTTATATCTAAAGGGTTTTTTTATCATTTAGTTTGAGTCAAAGATACTAAGTCTGAAGCTCCAACAGTTCAGTCAGTTTGTATAGTCAATTATTTTTCGTAGGTCTTTCCCGAATATCTATCAGGAGTACCTCCTGATAGAGAAGTAGAATTCGGCATTGATCTTCATTATTGTACTCAACCCATCTCTATACCTCTATATCCTATGGCTCTAGTGATCTTAAAGAGTTAAAGAAGTTGCTTAAAGACCTCTTAGGTAAAGGTTTCATAAGTCCTAATGTTTCTCCATTGGGTGCTCCAGCCCTATTTGTGTGTAAGAAAGATGGCTCTCTCCGAATGTGAATCAACTACCTCTAGTTAAACAGTCACAATCAAGAACAAATATCCTCTTCCTAGGATTGATGACTTATTCGACCAGCTTTAGGGTGCAGTTATTTCTCTAAGATAGACCTCAAATCTGTCTATCATAAGCTTAAAATAAGGGAGTGTGATAGTCCAAAGACATCCTTCAGAACTTGTTATGGTTTCTTCAAATTTCTAGGCACGTCCTTCAAGCTAACAAATGCCCAGCACTCTTCATAGACTTGATAAACAGAGTGTCCAAGTCATACTTGTACATGTTCATCATAGTATTTATTGATGACATCCTTGTCTATTCCTGTAGTGAGAATGACCATGTAAACCATCTCAAAACTGTGTTGTAAACTCTTAGAGATCATCAGTTATTTGCCACATTCAATAAGTGTGAATTTTGGCTAAGGTCAATAGTTTCCTTATCCATATTATTTTCGGTGATGACATTCGAGTTTGTCATCAAAAGACCGAAGCAGTGAGAAACTAGACTAGACCTATCTCTCCATCAGACAGTAGGAGTTTCCTGGGTTTGGCTGGCTATTACTAATGGTTTATTGAAGGGTTTTTGTGTATTGCATCCACCATGTCTATATTAACTCAAAATAAAGTTTACTTTCAGTAGTTAGATTTTTGTGAGAAGAGTTTTTGAGAATTAAAGACTCGACTGACTATAACCCTAGTTTTGACATTACCAGATGGTTTTGATGGGTTTGTTGTTTACTGTGATGCTTGTAGAGTTGGTCTGGGTTGTGTTTTGATGCAGAGAGGTAAGTTCATAGCCTATTCCTCTCGATAGCTTAAACCTCATAAAAAGAACTATCCTACCAATGATTTTTAATTAGCAGTTGTTGTATTTTCCTTGAAAATTTAGAGGTATTATCTTTATGAGGTGCATGTTGATGTGTCCTGGACCACAAAAGCTTGCAGTATGTGTTTTCTCAAAAATATTTAAATCTTCATCAGAGAAGGTAGTTAGAGTGGCTAAAAGATTATGATATGAGTGCTTTGTATTATTCAGGCAAGGCCAATGTAGTGGAACAAGCCCTTAGTAGACTGTCTAGGGGTAGTGTTGCTCATTTTGAGAATAATTAAAAGATGTTAGTTTAGGAGGTTCATCAGTTGGATAGATTAGGTGTTCGTTTGGTTGATTCAGTTGAAGGTAGTATATGGGTTCAGAATAGTTCAGAATCTTGTTTGGTTGCTGAAGTGAAGGGGAAACATGTAAGTCCCGAATCTGGTACCCAAAATGCTACACGGTACTCAAGACCCCGAAGGACCATAAGCTAACCCATATTGATATTTGTACCTGTATACTAGATAATATACTGTATAATGCAGAAAACATGAACTAAAAGTCCATAAGGTTCAAAACTGTACATTAAGATTTACTGAACATGATTAACTGGATTGACTGGACTGAGTTAACTGAGTTTCGTTGACTGACAAAATGTTACTGAGGTCTGATAACTGACTAAGATTTACTAAAGATACTGAGTTTTCCTAAGTCATGAGACTGATTGAATTCTACTGAACACGGCTTGACTAAGAGTATCGTGAAAACATGACATAGGCTCTAGGCATACAGCTAAATTGTTGGGTACAAGTACCCCCAGGACTCGATGGAAAGAAACTGACAAAGTATGACTTTCTTGAATACATGTCCAACATCACAATCCCTAATTCATTTATTAAGGCATTTCGTCAAACAATTGATATGCATAAACTTGTACATAAATGGGAATTTCGTACTATCATACTAGTGGGGTACTTTTTCTTCACATAGGCATTCAATCAAACACATGGTGATCATGGTATGTAGACAACATCACACAACAAGTAAACATCATGATTCAACTCTAATTTCACCATTCAAGGGTTTAATCATGGATTCACATGAAACTTACACTTATAATAATCAATTCCACTTACGATCATCACAAAACATGGAATAGAATTCAATTGGTCATTATCAACATGATAAAAAACAAACCAAACATGAAATTCATAAAAATCCATACACTTGAACTTTGAAAATATATTTTTGGGCTTCATGGACGAAAGAAGTCCATGAATAAACACTATGCATACCTGGGTGAGTGTTTCTTAAAGATTTGTGGAGGAAAACTTGAATTTTTTTCTTGGAATTAAGCACCTAGGGTTTATTGTTCTTGGGGATTTATCCTTGAGATAAACCCTATTTTGTTGCTGTAGAAGAATAAAGAACTTATGAGCTATGATAGGGTGTAATTAGGGGTTAAATTGGGTGGAAAAAGACCCAAATACCCTTTTAAAAATGGCTTTAAAATAACTGAATGGGATGTGCGATGGCTCATGCGACGGTCCATCGCTAGCTCGATGGCCTGTCATTTCAACCATTGTAGGTAGGCCAGGATAGGGACTCACTGCGTAAGTAGAGACGGCTTGGGCAACAGTCCATCGCAAGTTCGACGGTCCATCAACCTGTCTATCACACCTTATCTAGAAGGTTACCTCACTACCTTAGTTATGACGGTCAAGACAACGGACCATGGTGATGGTCCATCACTAGGTCGACGGTCTGTCAACCTGGCCGTCGCACCTGGGCGATTCTGACAGCTTTGAGTAAAACGTCCATAACTTTTTACTCCGATACCAAATTTAGATGAAATTCATATCGTTGGAAAGCTAATTCAATTTACCACATGATAAAAAGTGAAATTATTAAAAATTCCATGTGCACAAAATGGGATTTATCTTTCAAAGTAAATTTCTAACATTCTTGATATAATTTCAAGCTAGGAAAAACTATGGGGTATTACAAAAAAAGATAAGGACTCCAGTTTGGTTTAGTTGAATGAGTCAGTCATAGATCATAAAGTAGAAGTTTTCTCCCAAGGGGGAAATGGTGTGTTACTCTACTAGGGTAGATTGTGTTTGTTGTGTGTTAATGGTTTGAGAGAGCAAAATGTGGAATGGATTAAAGAGGGATATTATTGAGTTTGTAGCCAAGTGTGCTAATTTTCAATAGGTTAAGGTTAAGCACCAAAAGCCTGGTGGTAACCTGTAGGAGTGTAGTATTCCTACTTGGAAGTGGGAAGAGGTAAACATGGACTTAGTCATAGGGTTACCCCATTTGCGCTGTTAGCATAATTCGATTTGGATTATTACAAATAAAATGAAAAATCACCCTATTTCTTTCCAGTTCATACTTCCTATTCAGCCGAGGATTATGCTAAGCTTTATATCAGAGATTTGTTCAAATTGCATGGTGTTTTTTTGTCCATCATTTCAGATAGGGGTACTTAATTTATCTCTCATTTTTGGAAAGCCTTTCAGAAAGATCTTGGTTCCCAAGTTCATCTTGGTATTGATTTTAATCCTAAGATAGATGGTAAAGTAGAGAGGAAAATTCAAGCCCTAGAGGACATGTTGAGAGCATGTGTTATTGATTTCAAGGGTAGTTGGTATGATCATTTGTCATTGATCGAGTTCACCTAGAATAACAATTATCATCCTAGTATCCAGATGTCTCATTTTGAGGCTCTTTATGGGAGAATATATACGTTACCTATTTGTTGGTTTTAGGTAGGTGAAGCTACATTAAAGGGCTAGATGTGGTGTTTGAAGCTATGGAAAAGTTCAATTGAATTGAGAGAGGCTTAAGGCAGCTCAGAGTTGTCAGAAATCTTATATAAATGTGAGGAGAAGGGATCTTAAGTTTGAGGTTGGTGACTTAGTGTATTTAAAGATTTAAACATGAAAGGGGTGAAGAGATTTGGCAAAAAACAGAAACTTAGTCGATGATATGTTGGCCATTACAGAATATTGAGTCGTGTTAGGAAGGTAGCATATGAGCTTGAGTTGCCCATCTATTTGTCATCCGTTCATCCAGTGTTTCATGTATCGTTTGTTAAGAAATGTATTGGTGATCCAGGTGTTATAGTTTCATTGGAAAACTCCAAAATTTAGGATAGCCTTTCTTATAAAGAAATTCCAATTGAGATTCTTGATCACCAGATTTATAGACTAAGGAACAAAGAAGTTTCCTTGGTTAAAGTTCTTTGGCGGAATCAGATTGTTGAGGGGCCCACTTGGGAAGCAGAAGTGGATATGTGAACCAAGTATCCTCATCTTTTCTTCCCAAGATCATACTTAGTTTAAGGTAACAAGTTTTCCTTAGATTATCTCTTGTCCATTCTCAATTCTAGCCATATAATCATTTTTATGTCATTACATGCATTCACAAATCAGTTAAGTCATGTAATCATGCTTCCAGTTATGAATATTTAGTATGAAGTCTCAGTCCCTCAGTATTCTCAATTTATTCAGTTTCATTTGAGGAAGAATGTTCCCAATGGGGAGATATTGTAAGTCCACGTAAGATACTAGCTCAATTTTGCTCACTATTGCAAGTCAAAGGGGGTCCAAGACATAGAAAAATTTCACTAATTTTTAGGACTTAGTCATTTCTAAATCCCCTAAACTATAATGATTTTATTTTTGACCTTCGCGACATCAAAAAGTTAATTTGAAAGTTGATTCATGGTAGGGGTATTCAACAGTACAACTCGGTTGAGTTTCTGAATTTTTGGACGAGCGTAAGAGTGTGTTTGGATTTCCAAAACATTGTCATCACGTAGTTAGCCAATGGAGCGTGCCCCAGTCTAATGGTATGGGTGCCCGCGACAAAGGCCGCAGCGCGTGGTACAGTCCGGCAGACCAGAGCCCGTGACGCATGATCACTCGTGCCCCCTTGTTTTTCCATATTCTATTTTTATTTTTCCAAGAGTATTTGGTTCTTTTACCTTCTCCCACTTAGTCTATAACACAGGATTGAGGGTCCCAAAAGGCAAAATTGATCATTCTTTTCACAAATTCTTTTAAAGAAAGTAATCCTCAGTCAAGAAAAAGCTCTAGCCTCTTCAAAATTCAAGTTTAAGCTTAAAGAATGCAACCAAGAACTTTTTCTAATTCATCAATTAAGGTATGGGGGATTATGAACAAGGGTATCCTTTCACCCTTGTACCCAAATTGCATGATTTTAAGATTTAATTCACTTGTTTTGAAATAGCGTTCATACCCGAATATATATATTGCTAAAGCATATAATTTGATGAGATTTAAAGATTTTAGAATATCAAGAAGTTCTTATGTTTATGCTTTTAACTTACATGATTTATGTTATGAATGAGATTGCACTACCTTGACTTGTTATTGTTGAAGTATTTCTAGATTGTCATTGAGCATGAAGTTTTATTGTGATTTGACATGAGATTGAAGTATGGGTTTTAAGACCTAAGTTTGAGTATTGAGACTTCAAGAAGATTATGCTTTTAAGTATTCTATGATAAGCTTATTTTAAGATTTAAGCAAGAATTGATCTTTTGATCCTCATCTAAGAGTTGGAATCCACATTTATTCATTTTGATTAATTTAAATCCAAGAGAAGCATAACTGGTTTTCATTATTAACCTTTATGCTATTTTAAGGTAGTAATATGGGATTAGTATTTAGCACCGAGTTGGGTGTGAGGGAAAGGTCACATACCCCAAAACTGCGTACCATCGTAGGTTCAAATCCCAATATGGGTCGAGTATAGTGACCACTCTAGTTTAGGTTCTATTCCAATGGAAGTCATAGAACAACTCTACCAATGTTGGTGCGAGACATTGGACTCCATGATATCTCACGTGGTTTATGTCAGTTAGAAGAACCTCCCAAAAGAAAGAGTAAAAGTACAGCTTTTAGGACTAAGTGTTATGACTCACAAGATTTATACAATATGCTTTATTATTCAAGATTTATTATTTTTAGCTTTCAGTTATTCAAGCTCAAGGTGAGTCATTTACACTTGGCATGCATAGTTTAAAAGTTTATACGAATATTGAGTTATTGGTTTACTTATGCATTAACCCTCACATACTCAGTACATTCCATAAGTAATGATCCACATATATTTCTTTGTGCTACATTGTCTTATAATATAGAACTTGGTGCTCAATTCCATCCGCATGATTGATTTAGTGTATCTCAACCTACATCCCAGCTCTTGGTGACTCCTCGTAGTTCATGTGCCCATTCTACCAGATTTTTTATTAATGAAGTACTCGAGTTATTTGATTTTAGTTTAAGAATGGTTAGCTGGTGCTTGTCCTAGTGGATCTCTAGTTAGAAGTAGAGGCTTGTACGACTATTTTCTATTTTGGATTCAAAGTATTGGTTTTAAAGATTTAGAAGTTTAACTTTAAGTTATGACATTAAATTCTGTTATTTTGAGATTTCATATGTCAAATTTATCTTTATTATGAGTTCCAAAGTTGTTAGAAGGCTTAAACGGTTAGCTTTGGACTACTTGTAGTCTTGAGCACCATGTGACGTCTAGGGTGTATTCCCGGGTCGTTAAAGAAAACAACCTTGCAGACCCTTTTACAAAAGTTCTACTACAAAAACCTTTTGATAGGCATGTAGAAGTATTGGGTGTTAGAGTTGTATGTGCATGTTTATTAGTATAAGTGGGAGATTATTAATATATCCTATAAACAATACATTTAGACATAGTATTATTTATTGAACAATTATTTATTTGTTTATTTAATTCAATAAAGGGTTACATTAAATGGGTCATTTTATCATACATGTGTCCTCAACTTATATATTAAATGATTTGGTCTAAAGTGTATGAGCTTATACACAGAAGATCAGATCATCGGTTCTTATATGTTAAAGTTATTGTTCATAATTGTTATAGTTTGTGACCTAAATTCTATTTGATCTGGCCCTAAAAAGTTTGCAGTGCAACACATATTTTTTATTATTCAAGGATTCTATAGTGGTAGCGTAGGGATCTGGATGAGCCCACCACTGATCAGTTGGGGGTACGGGAGATTTATTTGTTTTTGCTCCTAAATACACTGGTACACACGTATTATATAAGTTCAATTAGTGGTTCATTTTTGGATGTTCAAAAAATACGTCATTCGCTTCATTGTATTCTCCATCCATCATAGTAAAATTTCTCTGCCTCTAGCCGTGTTTTTTTTTAAGGGTTTCCACGTAAATCTGTGTGTTCATATTATTTTTCTTTTGCTTGTGGTATTACTTATTCTGTTCAATTATAGCAAACTGGTATCAGATAGATCAATTATTTTCTGGGGATGTCAACCATGAAGTATGATATTCCATTGTTGGACGGTAACACCAGATTTTCATTACAACAGGTTAAGGCATGGTGTTTCCTCACACAAATTGATTTGGATGATGCTCTATTTGGGTTTGATAAGATGCCCTCATCATGAACAGAAGAGGATAAATGACGTAAAGATCTAAAGTCTCTATCTCAAATCCATTTTCATTTATCCAATTAGAGTTTACAAGATGTTCTGAAAGAGACCACTGTCGTTGCATTGTGGTTGAAACTGGAATCGTCATGTATGAAAAAGAGCCTAACCAGTAATTTTCATCTCAAACAATGACTTTACTCCCATCATATGTCTGAGGGTGTGTCCTTGGAGGATCACCTATTTGTTTTTTATGAAATCGTCTTTGATTTAAAGACTCTGGAGGTGAAGTACGATAAGAAAGATATAGGGGTGATTCTATTGTCTTTGTTCCCTGCATCATACTCGAACTTTAGGGATATAATTTTATATAGTGGGGATACCCTAACCCTAGATAAAGTCTATGATGCATTTCTCTCTAAGGAAAAGATGAAGCATCTTATGAATTGGTCGGTGACTCACGGAGATGGTCTTATTGTTCGAGGAAGGACACATGACAGGAATTTTAGAGGTGATGATAGAAATTGATTGAAATCCAGAAAAGAAACAAAACCTGTAACTACTATAAGAGAAAGGGGTATATCAAACCTGAATGTTATAAGTTATAGAATAGAAAACAAAAGAAAGGTTAAATATGGCGGTATTTATGGAGAAGTCTTTGTAGTTTCTGATGGTAAAACCAAACCCTATGAGGATTGGATTCTTGATTCATCCTGCACGTTTCATATGTGTCACAATCGGGATTGGTTAACAACAAATGAAATAGTCTCTAAAGGTGCTGTGTTGATGGGAAATAACTCACTTTATAAGATATCTAGTATTGGAACAATCAAGATCAAGATATTTGATGGAGTTGTGAGGACACTTAGTGATGTGTAATATGTCCCAAACCTGAAGAGAAATCTTATTTCCTTGAGTACCCTTGATTCGAGCGGATACAAGTACGCTGGTGAAAGTGGAGTCCTGAAGGTTTCCAAAGGTGCCCTTGTTGTGATGAAGGGAAAAAGAAATACTGCTAATTTGTACGTCTTGCAAGGCTATACGATTATAGGTGATGATGTTGTTTCTACTTCTTCTCTATCAGATAGTGATGTTGCTAAACTTTGGCCTATGCGTTTGGGACATATGAGTCAAAATATGATGGCTGAACTAAGTAGGAGAGGACTTCTTGATGGCCAAAGTATTACCAAATTTGAGTTCTATAAGCACTGTGTTTTGGCAAAACGGAGAGAGTAAGATTTATTAAAGGCATCCACTAAACTAAAGGTACACTTGATCACTTTCATTTAGATCTCTGGACATTCATTCTGATCTCTGAGGTCCTTCTAGATTACCTTCTAGAGGAGGTGCTAATTACATGTTGGTTATAATTGATGAATATTCCAGAAAATTTTGGGTGTTCTTCCTGAAGCAAAAGAATAATTTGTTGCCTACTTTCAAGAAGTGAAAGATAATGATTGAAGAAAAAACAGGGAAGAAGGTAAAACGCCTTCGAACTGATAATGGTTTAGAATTTGTTCTAATGAATTTAATGTTTTTTGCAAGTCAGAAGGAATTGTGAGGCTCCTTATAGTTTTTCATACTCTGCAGCAGAATGGTGTAGCCGAAAGAATGAATAGGACTATAATAGAGAAGGTGCGTTTTATTCTCTCTAATGCTAGTTCACCAAAGTCTTTTTGGGATGAATCTTCTTTCATAGTTTATCTTCTTATTAACCGCTCTCCTTCAGTTGTGATTGATAAAAAGACTCCATAGGAGGCATGGTCCAGTACTCCTGCCAGTTACTCTAATTTGGGGATATTTGGATGTCCTGCTTATGCTCATGTTGATAATGGAAAGTTTGAACCTAGATTTATCAAGTTCATATTTGTGGGTTGTAAGTCTGGTGCTAAAGCAAATAAGCTTCATCCCTAGATGATCTTAGTGACATGAATCAGCAAAAGTCAAGCACCCACAGTGAGTTGAAGATTGGAGAAGAGTCCACACCAGTGATTACTTCTTGTTCTAGCCCGGAGATTCAGAGTGATACTATTTCTTCTTCACTACTAGTGGCACCACAATATTCTATTTCTAAAGACAGTCCCAGGAGAGATATTAGACCTCCTCAGAAGTATGCAAAAGCTGATTTAGTTACATATTCATTAAATATAGCAGAAGGTATTGATTCCTTTGAAGAACCTTCTTCTAAACCAGAGGCAGTTAGTTGTGATAATTTTGATCGATGGATGATTTCTATATAGGAAGAAATGGAATCTCACTTCACAAGAATGGCATATTGGATTCTGTGAAATAGCCTAAATATAAGAAAGTTGTCCGTTTTAAGTGAGTATATAAGAAGAAAGAAGGAACATCGAGAGTTTAAAATGTTAGGTACAAATCAAGACTAGTTACTAAAGGTTACAGTCAGGTTCCAGGTGTTTACTTCAGAGATATGTTTTCTCCAGCTGTAAAGCATAGCTTGATTGATCCTTACTTGGTGTTATGGCCATGCACAATCTTGAGCTTGAGAAATTGGATGTCAAAACAACATTCTTACATAGAGAATATGAGGAGGATATCTATATGCAACAACCAGAGGGTTTTGTAGTCTCAGGAAAGGAGGTTCATGTATGCTTACTGAAAAAATATCTTTATGGCTTAAAACAGTCGCCAGACAGTTGTATAACAGGTTTAACTCTTTTATGACTTCTCATATGTTTAGGAGGAGGAGTTATGATAGTTGTATCTATTTCAAGGAGGTAAGTGATGGTTCATTCATGTATCTTCTGTTGTATGTTGATGATATGTTGATTGCCGCAAAGTATATGAGAGAGATAAGACAAGTCAAAACTTGTTAGTACTTTATTAGCAGCATATTTCAAACTCTCGACCACATTATCTCCAAATACAGATGGAGAGCGTGACTATATTCCTCGAGTTCCATACTCTAGTGTTGCTGGGTCTCTTATGTACGTTATGGTTGTTCCTAACTTGATTTATTATTTGTAGTCAGTGCAGTTAGAAGATACATGGAAAATCCATGTAAAGAACATTGGAAAGTAGTTTGGTGGATTTTTAGATACTTGCATGGATTTACTGATATTTGTTTGCAGTTTGGGATAAATAGAGATTGCATAATAGGATATATTGATTCATATTTCGTAGGAGACCTTGATAAAAGGATGTCCCTTATAGGCTATGTTTTTACCATTAGTTGTTGTGCTATCAGTCGAAAAGCTACTTTACAAACTATGGTTGCTTTGTCAACTATTGAGGCAGAGTACATAGCTATTACAGAGGCTTGCAAGAAAGATATTTGGTTGAAGGGTTTGTTTGGTGAACTTAGCAAAGACTTACAAGTTACTATGGTCTTTTGCTATAGTCAGGGTGTTATCTTCCTTACAAAAGATCAGATGTTTCACGTGAGGACAAAGCACATCAATGTTCGATATAATTTTGTGTGTGAAATTATTGCTTGTGGTGATATTGTGGTAAGAAATATTAGTACCCATGATAACCCTATTTATATGATGACTAAGACACTACCAAGTGCCAAGTTTGAGCATTTCTTGAACATGGTTGGTGTCAGCAGTTAAGATATGCTCTTAGGGACTTTTGTGGAAGAGATGGAGAGTTTTCTTGAAATGGATTTGAATTCATAAATAGAATTCATATCAAGGTAGAGATTGTTAGAGTTTTTCACCCAAGTTCAGTTTGATCCTGCCCTGAAAAGTTCGCGGTGCGACCCATGTTTGTGTTGATGGGCCAAGGATTTATTTCTATGCACATACTATATAAGTGCAATTAGTGGGTCGATTTTTTATGTTTAGAAAATAAGTCATTCTCCTCATTGTATTCTCCATTCATTAAAGTGAAATTTCTCTACTTCTTCTCGTGGATTTTCCCACAAAGGTTTTCACGTAAATCTGTGTGTTCATCTTATTTTCTTTTGCTTGTGGTATTGCTTATTCTGTCCAATTATAGCAATAATCATAGATTAAAATTTGGACAACCCACCAGAATGATTGTAGTACAAGATTAAAAGTAATTTGTCTTGATTACCAGGATAATATAGTTATAACTTCTCTATTTAATACATATTCTCTAAGCTATTAAATATACTTATATTCTCAATTTTGATATAACTATTATATGTATATATTATTTATCATATTGATTTATTAAAATGTAAGATTATGAGATGGGTCAATATTCCTAGTAAATTGGTTGATAATAATATATATTGGTGAAATAATAAGGTCGTTGATGAAATTGATGTCTCGATATAGAGATTGATGATACATCTTTTATGAAAAGCTTATAAGTTTTTATGTGTATACCCGGTAGATGAATTGGTGAATCAAACATATGAAATAAGTTAAAAAAACGCACTAAAATCATTATATTAAATTCATCAGTAATTTAATTTATTGATTAGTATCTATAATATTAAATGGGAAATTAGATAAGTGTCTAATGAATAATTTTGAAATAAAAATAGAGGAGTGTAATTATGATCTTTTAGTGGGATGATTTGTAATTTATTATGGTAAAAATAATTCGGGAGGGGGAGGAGAAACATGTTTTTTGTCCAAGAGAAACAGAGGTTCTTCTAACCTAGAAAGACCATTCAGTTTTCTATTCATTACTTGCCCAGTCAAATGTTGAGAGAGTTCAACTGTGAATTTGGGATCATTGTAGAGGACCGTAGAACTGAAGACGGACTTGCTACAAAATATTTTCTCGCACTTCAAGAGGTATTTCTTGGTTAATTTTTAACACACTTTGTGTGAACTACATGTTTATGTTTGTTGTCCATAATTCATGTAAACAGTATGATTCTGGTATGCTTCCGTTGTGCACTATTTTCCAACAATTCATAGTGAAATGAATATACCACATCAATTCGTTATATATGGATGATGAGATTGCACTACTACAGAGCCAGCTTCATATCACTGATTTCGAGGCCTGAGTATTAAGATATCCTTGATTGAGAGCACTACCCTCGAATGTGCCCTACCTACCGTGAATTTGAATGACTTAGGCTCCAATGTAGGCACCAGACACTAGATACACAAAACCAAAAAAAAAAATCTCTAAGCATCAATATATAACTAGTAACTTAAATATTTAATTGAGAGATCATCCTCAATCACTCAACGGTGGATGAGTTATGATACACCAAAGAAATTCCACGAAATTTTTATCATCCACTTAGTAGACTTAAAATTAGTTCTGCGCCCGAAAATGTATAATCTCTAATCTCCAAATAATGTATCAGTTCATCTTTAACGTGAAAGTTAGTTCAAATGGGTTGAAGCAAGAGGCCTAGTTTACCAAGTCCTTGTAAGGAATGAAGAATATCAAATTATTCTTGGAGGAGGTAGAGTAGATGGCTCTCTGTGATGAAACTACTTGACCAATGACCTACGCTCGCAGTCCTACAGAAGCATACTTTCAAACATATGATGATGGTCCACATACTTTCTTTAACACAAGTAAAAGACACTTTTGCAAAGTCAGCAGAAGCATACTTTCAAAACATATGATGATTGTCCACATGCTTTCTTTAACGCAAGTAAAAGACACTTTTGCCAAGTCAAATTACAAATAACTTCTCTTTGTTAGAATATATATCAAAGAATGATATAATGGTACAGAAACATATCTGGCAGTACAGTTATTCTTCCAGAATAAGCAAATAATTCTATGGTTTGTCTGGCTTCACTCCCTTCAGCTTTAGGAATGTAAATGCGAAGCTTAGCTAGCCACGTAAAGTAAATCAGTCAACTTCGTTGAACCAGGGGCAAAAGAATAAATTTGACCTTGGTGTATGTGTATAACAATAAAAGAACCTTCAGGCACATCTGAAATACACAAAAAACCACAATTCATTCAACAAACTACATATGAAGAAAGAACGCAACTAGAATAGGACAAAGAGTAAGCAATAACCGGCACATACAACTTGGAAGATAAGGATCTGGATCCAAAGGGTCAAATTTTGTAAGACCATCAGATTGGTATAATGAAAACTGTTCATCAATAGCAGTGTGATTGTACTTATTTTGGTGTACTTCTTCCCAAACACAGTGCCAGGTATAATGATTTGACAAGGCATACTCAAAGATAGTTTTCCAAACAAAATGATCAATTATCAACATTGGATCGTTTGAGAGCCGCACTTTGATATCTAGCCAAATAGAGTACCTAAAAATTGCCGCAAGAGGAGAACAAATTAATCTTCAGTTGGATCCAGATAGACTAAGAATAAAAGTCCAGCTAGGGATATCAAAAATCACCTAGAAGAAGGAAAGAGGCAATGAGTCAAAATCTTTGGTACTTTCCCCTTTCTACGCATATCTATGTATGGTAAGTTCTTGATGACAACTAATTTCTACAATCTAACAAATCAACCATCATCAGGTATGTTTCTTTCTTTTGAGAGCGTCGGAAGAGTTCCCTCCTCAACAAACATAACAAAACACATGTTTTTCTTTGAATACTGACTGATCTGAAAAGGTAATGATTAATCAAAAGTAAGCACATGTTGTTATATCCTTACATACTCTTCGTCTTTCCAAAGATACCATCTGACAAATTAGTAGAATTTTATTAGAGAAAACTGATGTATCCAGGATACATGTTTTAGAAATTCTTTGATCTTCACGGAGTTATTCAACGTTTCTGATATAAGTTTTTTATGCAACTGCCATTTTGAAGAACAGAGAACAACAAATGGGGTTGGAACAACAAGGTTGTTAGTATGGGAATGAAGAGAAAAGGAATCTATCGTCCTTCTAGGTGGTTTAATAACTTTGAAAGGAATCTATTTTCCTACAATGTCGTTATTAGTAATTATCTATGATTGAGGCTGCACTAATTCTTGTTACAATGTCGTTATTAGTAATTATCTATGATCGAGGCTGCATTAATTCTTGTTACAATGTTGTTATTAGCAATTATCAATTTTGACCAACACAAGTATAACTTATCTTCCCAATATCTACTTGCTGGAAACTCTCTTCTTAATAAGCTCAAACAAAAGTTACATGGGTAATATAATAGAAACCCTTATGCTGCCTACAGGGTTTCTTTGTTGAGCGTTCAGGGACATCACGCACAGTAAAATCTTCTCACGTTTCTCTCCAAGGCAACATGCCATGTTTCATTTTAACTGCAAAGAAGAATGGGAAACATGTCTTTTGAATAACATCTAAACTTAAAAATGACTATCGAGACCAAGGATTCTACTATTATCTAGCAACCTTTACATTCAAGTCATTACTATGTTCAAGACCTACTCGATTAGACAATAATTCAACTTTGATCAACTTATAGTCTCTTGGACTCACAGGATGGTGGTGTATTTATACAGAGGTGGAGTAGTCGTTTCTTGGTGCTGAGATTAAGAAAAAGAAAGTGGTAAATTATGTCTTGATGAGAATTAAGGATAATATAGGTGGGAAGAAGGTAATGGACTTCGAGATTAGTGGTGATGGTACCTTGTGGTACCAATAGAAGTTATGTGTTCCTGATGTAAATATGTTGCGAGAGAGGATTTTGTCTTAGGTACGTAAGTCGTATTGTGTTGTTCATCTTTGTTTGACAAAAATGCATCATGACCCTAGGAAGATGTATTGGTGGAACAATATAAAGCGGGATATGGCTAGTTTTATGGCGAAGTGCATGGTGTGCCAATAAGTGAAAGTTGAGCACATGAGGCTCGGAGGATCGTTTCAAGAGA
The DNA here is from genome assembly GCA_030864215.1 of Capsicum pubescens. Taxonomy (NCBI): domain Eukaryota; kingdom Viridiplantae; phylum Streptophyta; class Magnoliopsida; order Solanales; family Solanaceae; genus Capsicum; species Capsicum pubescens. The sequence goes on along the minus strand of CM061548.1, from coordinate 380,418,518 downwards.
TTGAGTTGCCTGTATGGAAGTTATAAGTGATCAATATAGATTGTGTTACCGATCTTCCTCGATCTCGAAATTAATTTAATTTGTTTTGGGTCATCATGGATAGGATGACAAAGTCAACTCACTTTTTTCCAGTGAGGACTAATTTCTCAGCTGAGGATTATGCAAGGTTATATCTCCATGAGATTGTGAATTTGCATAGGGTACCAATTTCTATCATCTCATATCGTGATACGCAATTTTCATCACACTTTTGGTGTTTATTTCAAAAAGGTTTAGGGACCAAGATGAGTCTTAGTGCTTCTTTTCACCTGCAGTCGGATGGGAAAACAGAAAAGGCAATTTATACATTGGAGGATATTCTTCGGTCTTGTGTGATTGACTATGGTGGTAGTTGGGTTGAGCATTTACCTCATATAAACTTTGCCTGTAATAATAGCTACCACTTCAGTATTAGGATGGCTCCATTTGAAGCTTTATATGGTAAGAGGTGTGGGCCTCCTATTGGGTGGTTCAAGGTTGGTGAGGCAGAGATGTTTGACCTAGATTTGGTTCACCAAGCCGTAGAGAAGGTGAAGGTAATTCAGGAAAGACTCAAGGCTGCCAAAAGTCATCAAAATTCCTATGCGGGATAGACATACATGTTTCAGTTATACAACATTATACATTGTACTTCCTAACTCTTAACTAACTTGACTTTACATCATTATGTTATGTCACCGCCTCCTCATACCATAATCAGTTCTTGTCTATAACTTTATGAAAAATCATCCCATATTCTAACACACATAAAACCAAATTCTTTCTTTTTATTGTAATTAGGCTAAATCACTAGATTATTAGATCGCACAATCTCTTTGTCACCTATATTCATTCATATAATTCACATTACAATCCACCATGGAGTCATATAAACACAAACGCTCAGCATTGGTTCGTACATCAACATATTAACACACAATTAGATCTTTATTGTATTAAATTCATGTTTTATCCATCCAAATTCCATACTCATATGCCTAAGCATGATTTTTTCTGTCAAATCTACATTATGGGTAAAATTACTAACCACGGTGAACTACTCATAAACCATAACCTACCTGGCTCTAAGATGATGCAACAAATAAGTTATATCATGGATGATATTCCTTCTTCTTCTTCACATTTTTAGAGTCTAAATCATCTAATAAGCAATAATTAGAATAGTAACTAATAAACAACTCTTCAAACAAATACCTTGAGAATTCAAATCCACTAATTTTAATTTACGACCTACAAATTTATCTAAGGGTCAATTGATTATCAACCTAGTTATATCAAGCATAACCCAACTCCATTAATGGAGTTTTTAAGTTAAAGTTCCCACCCTTATTGAATTTAAGATCTCCAAATATCAACTTTTACATTTTTGAACCTTAATTTCACACTAGAAAGAGTTAATCCACAAACTAAAATCAATTCTAGGTGAAAATACATATGCTCATAGGGTTTTCCCACAATTTCATGAACCTAGGATTCTAAACCAAAGAATTTTACCATATATTCTCCATTCTATTGATTCTAAAACATAAATTGATTAATCAATGTTAAAAAAAATGCAAAAATCTTACCTTAATGCAGGATTTCAGCCAAACAAAGAGAAAATCGCCCCTCTAGGGATGACGTATGAAATTTTTGAATTTAGGGGAGGAAACCCATCAAGATAATGTTACAAAATGTTGTTGCATCGCTATAGCGATGAGCATATCTCTATAGCGACATGAACCCGCCATGGCTCCCTCAACTTTTCAGCACGAACAATCTTCAATAAAGCAATCATAACTTCTTACTCAGGAAGCATATTAACAAACGGTTGATTGCATTGGAAAGAAGACTTAGAGAAATTTATTTCGGTGGTTATTGAGCCCCCTAAATCTTTATATTCCAAGACAAATAGACATGTGAAGTTGAACCTAGTTCAAAGTTAGTCCAAAACTAAATCGGTAAAGTCATTTCCACCACATAAGACGAATGATATTTCTATACCTGTACCACAGATATTTTCTGTAACAATGGACGAATCGGTACAAAAAGTACAATGGTGGTGGGTTGACAACCGGTCCTATCCCATTATTCATATATGGATGCTTTCTCTTGGATTTTGTCCTTCATTGCGTAGTATGCATGTATCGGTTTAGATTAGATTATGGGAAATTTCTATTAATTATTTTTTGTATTAGTTTTATCTATTTAATGTACTTAATAAGAATTCTATTTGTGATTAAAGGATTTTTCTTCTTTTCAAGATCATTTTATTTAACTTCCACTTTCATTAAATTGTTGGGTAGTAAGGGTTCTATTAATTAGAGTTGAGTCTGGTGGGTGAGAGCACGATCCATGAGTTGGATCGTGACAGGATTTCAAAGATCATTAAATTTTAAAATTTATTGCTTAGCGTTGTTGTACCAATTTTGATTAGGTTTTGGGAAATCACTATTAATTCTTTTTCATATTATTTTTATCTTTTAAAAGTACTGAATAAGAGTTCTATTTGTGATTAAAGGATTTTTCTTTTTTTAACGGTCATTTTATTTAACTTCTGTATTCATTGAATGATTGGATAGTAAGAGTTCTCCAAATTAAGGTTGAGTCTAGTAGATGCTTGTACGATTCGTGAGTTGGCTCATGACAGGATTTTAAATATCATTAAATTTTTAAAATTCATGCATAACATAACTATTTAATTAAGGGTTCTATCATCGAATAACCTTGTTATAATAATTCGTTGAATTTCATATAATTTCTTCATTTTCATTGTTGTGAAATAAAGAGAACGATTTGTTTTAACTTTATATTTCATGCGTTTAAAGGTATCTTTTGGAATTATATTTATTTAATAATTATTTAAATGGATAAACAACTTTTTTCCTTCTAAAAATATGTTATTATCTTTTTGTACTGTAGATAATAATTTGAATCTTCTGGTTATTCTTTGAGATTACACATTTGTTATAAAATAATATTATTTAATCTGCATCATACATAAGTTCATCATTTACAAAATGAATTACGACAATAACAATTTAAATATATATATTCATATTCATGAGAATATATTAAAAAATACACATTTTTAAACTGTAGATTTCTTTTACGTGTAGAAGTCATTGAAGTAAATGTTTGATAAATTGTTCAATACACATATGTTAACGGAAAAAAATACAATTGAAAATTTTAGAAACTAAAGTATATTAATTCTACATGATGTCCTAAGGTATATATTGGAAGCAACAAATATAGGGATGAGTTTCACTAAATTGCTTCTCAATTCTCAAAGTTAGATATATGACGTTACAAAAATGTGATGCATACATTCTCTGCAATGTAGGAAGAAAAGAAAAATAATTGAATGCATACATCTTCACAATTTAACAATTAAGAACACTTATCTCTAAGGAATATATTTCTACTCATATATTTTATTGGCGGAAATTCTGGCACAGATTTTAACATTAACCAACTTTGAACACTTGGTGCTCAAACAAAGAAGAGACAAAAAATTGATTGTATCATTTGAGAGATTTATATTGTATTAAATTTATTGTACAAAATCATTTTTATGGTATTTATATTTTTATGGGATTTATATTTATATTTTACTAATTTTAAAATGATCTTGAATATGCATTAATTTTTTAAAAATTTTGAATTGAGGAACATTAAATTTTTGATACATTAAGATGTATTAAGACAAAAAATATTTTCATATTGTTAAAGTTTACAGTAGAAGATCTTAAACAAATCATGACTACAAAAGAATATGTAAATATTTGAAAAAGGACAAATTTAGAAAAAAATGTGAATACAATCGAAAAAAAACTTTATCTCATAAATCAGAATTATTTTACATATGAAGAATACAATATATATCATAAGGAATGAAAAATTCAAAAAGATTTAAAAATTTAGTAAGTACGTAATTCTAATTAGGAAAAGTATGTAATGCAATGTTATGTACAAATTGACAGTGATACAAAGATATGACAGTGATACAAAGATACAAAGAAGGAAATTCAATTAATATTATGAGTTTGTTCAAATGCATCTAAAAAGGAATAAACATAATTTTCTTACTTTCTTGTCACTCAAGTGTATTTTATCACTATAAATATACTCTTTGAGTTGAGACCCAACATTACATTTGCATACTTTCTCAAATCCAAGATTAACCATGAGAAATCCTACTGGCCGCAAAAAAATTAAAATAGAGAAGATGAAGAATCAAAACAACATACCAGCGACATTTTCTAAAAGGCGCGATGGCCTTTTTAAGAAGGCGAGTGAGATCTCAACCCTCTGTGGTGTTGAAATTGCAACTATAGTTTTTTCACCATCTAAAACAAGTGTTTACTCTATCGGACACCCTTGTGTCCTTTCAGTGGTAGATAAGTTTCTGAATCCTCCACCTGATACTGATAGTCCACAACCTCTCACCAAGCCTTATCAAAATAAGGATGTAACCAAAATGGAGAAGCTGATTGAAGCAGAGGAAAAGCGTGCTTTAAGGCTTCAGTCAACAAATACAATAGGCTCATATGAAGGGCTAAATTATTTTCAACTTCAAGAACTGAGTGACACCCTAGAAGAAAAATTGAAGATGAATGAAAGAGTAGAGATCCAACAAAAAGAGAGTGGTATTCCATTTTCTTTCAAATCCTATGGATATGCCTTAGCTCCTAGAGAGAACATTTCGTCCACTTCTGATGTTGGACCATCTAGATCTAGTTAAATTAATTTTATGTATTAATTAAATTTTATATTTTAGTTTGTTTATTACGAATAATATGAATAATATATTTCTTTTCTTTAGTGTACGGTAATTTATTGTTTATTACATATAAAATTAATAATATGCATGTATTTTCTTTAGTGAGCGGTAATTTATCATCTCTAAATATTAAAGTTGATATGTGAGTGTTGAATGAAAAAATAATAAATAAAATTCAATCAATACTAATAAAATAAAGTAAAATAAATTGAAATACAAAAGATCTCATATTAGAATTGGTACGGTAAACTCTAGCATCCCCCCCCCCCCCAATTTGTACTTCTCCCTCTTGAAAATTAGTATTTCTATTATGAATTAAAAAAGAAACTCTCAATATACATTCTAATGGTGTATATTAATCAAAATAATAGAAATATATTAATAATATTCAATTCAAGCAAGGATTCCAGGATTATTATATTTTAAAAGTTATGGATCACATAAGGTATGTAGTGAAGACTTCAATCTTGGAATAACCTTGTTATAATAATTCTTTGAATTTCATATCTTATATTCAATTTCATTATTGCAAAATAAAAGGAATGATTTGTTTTAACTCTATATTTCATGTGTTCAAACGTATTTTTTAACATTATATTATTTATTAATTATTTGATAATATTTGAACCTTCTGTTAGTTCTATGAGACATTTTTTAGTTTGTATCATACATGAATCCATTGACAACATAAATTATACCAATAACAATTCAAAAATCAATATTTATTATTCATGTGAATATATAACAAATGCACTACTTCAAAGTGAGCATTTCTTTTACGTGTAGAAGTTATTGATGTAAACGTTCGATAAAGTGTTCAAGACATATATGCCAACAGAAAAAAATATATCAATAAAATTTTTAGAAATAAAAATAAATTATTTATACATGATGTACTAGGATATATACTAATTTACCTCATTTCCCATAGTCACAATCCCACCACATGCAATTTGAGAATTGGATAGAAAAGTTGATTAGTGGGGAGGAAACTTTTTTTTCTTTTCTAATTTTATAAACTTTGAACTCGGCCGAAATTATTGATTCAACTGATGATGGAAATCACTCCTTAATCCTCCATCCCCCATGAATACCACCTAAACCACCTGATAAGACTATTAAGGATGCCACTTTTAAGGACAAACTTCTAGCCAACCAAATCACCTCTGATATAGATATGAATGAAGACTTTAATGCTCCTTTATCTCATAACTTGTTGGAGTTTACAGAAATTGATCATAGCTCCATCATATCTAATGGTATTTGTAAGCAAATTCTGAGTAAAAACAATGTGTACCTAAATCTGTTACAGTGGAAGTCGTTGAATTTGTTTCTAACATAATTTCTTTAAGTCAATCTTCATATCTCTAGGAAACGGAGTATTGATTCACAAACTTAAATGCCTTTGATGTTTAGTTAATGTTGAAATTGTTCATTTCTTTTGTTTTTCTATTTTTTTTAATTTTCGTTTTTCTGTCTCACTTTTTAAACAAGAAGAATGAATTTTGAAATATAAAGGGAAGTGGAACAATTTTAGTAACTGTTCCCCCCATAATTCAAATATCCAATTTTCTCCCTTTTATCAGATAATCTAAAAATCAGAAATAGGTCAGTTCGGGTCGGTCCACACGGGTGACCCATGACAAGTAATCCAACATCTTCCACTTCGCACATGGTGGACAAGATGCGAAGCAGTACGACATCAACAAGCCACCGATTCATACGACATATAGTTCGTGCGACCTGTGAGCATCACGAGCTTTACCTATGATATTTTACAAGCTTTATATAGGAATTCAATCACACATCAAAAGAATTCTCAACTAACATGAGGATTCTAATATTCACAATACCCCAGACATTATTCACAACTTTAGTAGTTACTTATTTGATCTCTCATCCTCTTTAAAGAGGTGAACTCGAGTTCATGATTAACTTTTATTTACGCAATTACACTTGACTCTTATATGGTTAGTGTAATAGCCGACTTGTGTAAAAAAGTTAAAATATTTATTTTAATCGTCTTCCCTTTCTACTTGAATCTATATGTTCCAATCAACTGCTTTCTTAGTCATGCACCGCATTGCCGAATCTCTCTTGGCTATTAGTAACATGCTAAAGTAGCAACACAGACTGAAACTTTAAGAAATAGTTAAAGGTCTAATGGTATTTCAATAAAAAGTTAAAATAACTTTGAGGGTCTCACACAATGAAAAAACGGGGATACATTCTTCCATTAACCCATTGGTCGCTAAGCACACGTGCTATGATGTTATCACTTTATATTGGTGTGTGTGTCTTTTTCTTTTAGTCATTCTACATCATATAGATCTAGGTCTAGACACCTCTAAATGTCTAACATGAGTTTCTTTCTTTAATAATCCTCAAATACATATTCTTAGAGAAACTCGCATCTTGCTTTATAAAATAAATCATTATCGTATGGTGAAACTTTTCTCTTCACGTTCCTCGACGTAAGAGGCGATTGCTCGTGTGATAGAGCCAATATCGCGACTTGTTCGACATACTGTATTAATAAAATACATTTTCGTATGCATATGAGATTGAACATAAATTCAAGAATCTTATTTGATAATAGTTACAATCAAGTCAATTACAATACATAAACATAATCATATCCTACGTAATCCCAGAGCCATAACATATTTCTCAAACAAGTCTCTAGACATCGCCTTAGTAAAGGGATCAACTATCATTTCCCATGTAGGAATGTATTGTAAATTTATTTCTCCACTTGATACTATGTCTCTTATAAAGTTATACTTAATAATATATATAATGTGACCCTTATAATTCTTTACAATGTTCAAATGCTCAAAAAATCTCTTCAACCAAATATCTTCTTGTACTGTAGATGCACAAACCACAAATTTGGATTCATAGTTGACAGGGCTATGCAAATTTGTTTCTTGCTTTTCCACAAAATTGCACCACCATTTTTCAAGTTTATTTTCTATTATACCGTCACCAGCCCAATCAGCTCTTATGGATAAATCGAATCCACTAGAGCATAGTGAATAATCAACAGTACCCTTTAAGTATCGAAAAATTCTCTTTATTGCTTTCCAATGATTTCTTCCATCATTGGATTGATACCTGCTAACCAGAACTATGACATAACAAATATCTGGACGAGTACACATCATAGCATACATCAAATTCCCAAATGCACAGGAATATGATACTTGAGACATGTCTAGTTTTTTATTTTCATCCTTTGGAAATATTTCAAGGCTTAAAGATTCACCTCATGCTATAGGAGTATCCATGGATTTGCAACTATTCAGTAGAAAACGTTCCAAAATTTTCATTATGTATGTTTCTTGAGATAGACTCAAATTTTTTTTGTAAAGATCTCTTTGGATTTTAACACCTAGTATATAGTCTATTTCACCCATATCTTTCATGTCAAATGACTTTGAAATCCATGACTTAACAATTTTTACATACTCCAAATTATTTCTAGCTAATAAAATATCATCCACGTAAAGCGAAAGAATCACTAATATTTCATTGGAATTTTTCACATAAATGCAATGGTCTTCATCGATCATGGTGAAATCAAATGAAATTACTTCCTTATGAAATCTAAGGTACCACTGCCTTGAAGACAACTTAAGGCTATATATTGATCTGTTTAATTTACAAACCTTCTTTTCTTGGCCTTTAACAACAAAACCTACAGGTTGTTCCATGTAGATTTCCTCATTTAGTTATCCATTGAGAAAAGTAGTCTTTACGCACATTTGGTGTAATTCTAAGTCTAAACAAGCAACTAAAGCCAAAAGCAAGCTAATTGAGGTAAATTTTACAACTGGTGAAAAAGTTTCCTCGTAATCTATTTCAGTTTTTTGAGTAAAACCTTTTGCCACCAATCGTGCTTTATGCCTTTTTATTGACCCATCTGATTTGCGTTTAACTTTGAGAATCCATTTGTTCCCAATAGCTTTACGCCCAGAAGAAAGGTCAACTAGATCCCAAACTTTATTAGTTTTCATGGACCCTAATTCTTCTTTCATCACTTTTATTCATTCATCTTTTTTAGGACTCGATAGAGCCTCATTCATAAAATTAGGTTCATCCAATCCTGTGGGAGATAACAGGAAGACATAATCCTCAATCTCATATGATCATTTAGGCATACCTTTTCTAGTACTCCTATGTAATTGAAGTTTATATTCCTCAATAGGATTTTGGGATTCACAACTCCCACTTGGACCGAGAATTATTTCTTGTTCAATTGAATTATCCAGCATGTCTGACGACATTATTTGATTATCTGAATTCAGCAGTTCGTAAAGAGGCTTATTTTTCTTTATTTCATACTTTTTTGAAAAAATATTTTCCAAGAATGTGACATCTCGTGATTCAATTTCATTAGTACTTCCATCTTCCAATTCACCAATGAACGCATATCCTTTGGAGTGTTCTGAGTATCTTATAAAGATGAATTTCTTTTCTTTTCGACTTAGTTTTCCAAAATTACCAAAACAATCTTTAATATATGCAGTACCACCCCAAGGTCGTAGATCATTAAAGTTTGATTTATTACCAGTCCATAGTTCATAAGGAGTAGAAGATACTGATTTAAAAGTCACTTTGTTTAATATGTAGGCCGCAATTAATAGTGCATCTCCCCAAAAAGAAATTGGTAAATTTGCCTATGCCATCATGGACCATGTCATATCCAACAATGTTATATTCCTTCTTTAGGCTACACAATTTTTTTGAGGTGTATAAGGAGTAGTTAATTGTCTGATAATGCCTATTTTAATACACAATTCTTCAAACTATTTTGACAAATATTCACGACCTCGATCGATTCTTAATGCCTTTATACTTTTGTCTAATTGATTCTCAACTTCATTCATATATCTTTTGTAGCATCCAAGTTCTTTGGATTTATGAGATATCAAATAGACATAACCAAAGCATGTGAAATCATCAATAAATATAATGAAATATGAAGCACCGGTCCTTTCCCTCACATTCATTGGACCACAGGTATCATAATGGATTAATTGTAATGGAAATTTGACTCTTTTAGCCTTCCCAAAGAGTTTTCGTGTAATCTTTCCAGCAAGATAATTTTCACAAGTTGGCATTTCAATTTTAGAGAAAGAACCTAAATTTCCTTCCTTTGCCAATCTATACATTTGATCTTTCCCTGTGTAACCTAATCTAGCATTCTATGTAAGTATATCAGCATCATTATTACTAGAATAACATGACATTACACAATAGTCAACATAATAGTCATAAGTTGAAGGATTACAATCTAAAATAATAAAATGATCATAATGATGTCCAAAACCATAAAAAAAAACATTATCTAGGGTAATTCTTACACAATTACGACTAAAAAAACAAATGAAAACCAACATCTAAAAGAACAAAAACAGATACTAAGTTTCATCGAATTTCTGGAGCATATAGGACGTCATGCAACATTAAATACCAGCTTCCATGCAAATATACTTTTCAAGTGTCAATCCCTTTGACTTCAAGTCTTGCAATATTTACTACATAGATCTACCTTGATCCAGGTGAAACTCGATGGAACTCCACAAACGCTTCTCGATCTCGACTCACATGGTCGGTGCCTCCTGAGTCTTCTATCCACATAGGATAAGATTTAGTTAATAAAACAGTGTTATAAACATATGTAGCACTTAGAGTTCCATTTAGTAATGCTACCTTTGTCTGCTCAGGACATTCACAAGCAAAATACCCAAGATTATGGCAATTGTAGCACTTCATCTTGCTCTCTTTTTTCTTGAAAAACCTTTTTCCTTTTTTGGAATTTAGCTTATTTTTCTTCTCAGAGGGTCTGTTTTCGGTCTCTATACCCTTCCGTTCCACTTCTTCTTATGCTTGAATCCTGAAGATTTCTTACCACTTAATTATGCCATAAAGGCATTAGAAGCATATTTAGCAACACTAAGCTACTCATCTTCAAGTTCAACATGACGGGCAACATCAGAAAAAGTTTTGATGCCTTCAAGTGTTCCCAATTATTGGGAAGTGATTGGATCACTTCTTAAACCTGCTACTCATGTGAAATAATATGACCAACATTTTGAGTTAAGCTATCATATTCGACATCACCCTAAGATGTTGTTTGATGTTCTGATTATGACGCTTCTTGTAAGTGTCAAACTTGATAGTCAGCTGTCTGAGGCGAGTGACAGAAGTACCCCTCATATGTACCTCGCAAGTGTGCCCAGATGGTATTGGAAGTAGGAAATTCCTCGTACTCATGTATAAGGTCATCAACTACAGAACTTACAATGATTCCACATGCAATGGAATCAGTCTTTTTCCAAGCCTTATAAGTTTCATGGTCTTTTCTGTGTTGTGCAGTGTTTCCCTCTTCTGGAAGACATATGACATGGTTAATACCTTCAAGATCATTTTGCTCTTCAAGAACATACCACATTTTACGATTCGAAATATCGTAGTTGTCTCTATTTATTTTTTCTCCTTTGTTCAAGTCAACAATTATGCTTTTTGATACCATGTTTGTTATTAAAAGACAATCATGCAAGTATTTTATCAATTATGCATGCAAGTTACACATTCAAGCAAATGATTTTCACATAAAGGTTTCATGTTCAGTGTACAATCGAAAGGACACTTAAGAATTCGATCATCTTCAACGAACTAAATATTTTACTGAAATTAGATATTAATTTCGTAGTGTGTATTAGAATGATATCTTTCAATTAAGTCATTTTTAACTCAAACAAATGAATGAAATTCATATAAAAGGAGATAAATAACTTAATATTTATATTATATAAAGTTACTAAATAACTTCATGTTATAAGTCAATCTAAAAATAAAAGTCATTCCACAAGTATTCTAGGCGACTTATATACACCCAAAAAGGCTTGCTAGGCCAAATATCGTGGTAAACATCAATTAATATCTCGCCCCAAGAATTACGGAGAGAATATGCTAAAATAGCCAATGCTTTTCAATTCGAGATTTCTACATAATTTTCTAGTTCTACACGTTTTAATTCAAACAACTGAATAAAACTAGCAACTTTGATATTAGGTGACATCTTAAATGACTTGAACTCTTTCGGCTCCTTCTCTCTTTCCCTTCGTATAGGCTTTTCATTTTTAATAGATTTTGTGTCGATCTAGGGACACCATTTCATATGATCTCTCGACCTCAAAAACATGCCCTTCGATGACGTGCTCTTCCACTTTGTCTCTTTGCTCGACATCCTGAACTCCCACTTGAAGTGATTCAAGTTTGTCCCCGTTCAGTCATTTCTGAAATAGGAACCAAGACACATTTAGAATGGTTGAACCACTCAATTTAACCTCATATGTTACATTTTCACCATAGAAGGCAAAATCTATTATACAAAAAAATCATGGACTAATTAAGACAAGAGTTATATCAAGCCTAATTAAATTCTTAAGAGTCATTATTTTTTTATAACTCCTTAAAAAAACTACATTACTATTCTTAAAGTAATGTGAGATACACAAAATAGTGGGTCTAGTCCTAATATTGCTCCATTTTTAACTAATAGAATCTAATTCAAAAAATAATAAATGGTACAGGAACTTTCCTCCCACTTTTTCTTTCTCTGTATGTGGACCATAATAAAATTAAATTAAAGAGGACATATTACTCCACCTAACCCTATACAAGAGCAGTAAACACAATGGAGCATATCTTCTCTTTCATTTTTAAGAAATTAAGTAATTGAGCCTTTTTATTCACCAAATTTTTTTTTTATTCAAAAAAAATAATCATGGGTGAAAAAATAATCATAGATCCATATCATATACAAAAAAAAATCAGAGGTGAATAAAAAAAAATCATAGATCCATATCACATACAAATAAAAAAAGAGAAACTTCAGATTTTCAATCTGAATTTGTAGCGCAAAGATGTACGTCTGATTTCCAGTCAGAAAATTATGCTTTTGATTCTTGTTGCATTCAAAAAACCCAATCAATATCTTGTAAAAAAAGTTACAGGTGAGTTCTTGCCAGATGTGTTTGACCTTTTTTGTAAAGAAATTATCATGCAAACATGGCAATTAACCTGGCTCTAATGCCATTGTTACCAAATTCTGAGTAAAAACAGCGTGTACCTTAATTTGTTGCAGCGGAAGTCGTTGAATTTTCTTCTGAAACAATTGTCCCAAGCCAATCTTCGTCTCTCTAGGAAACGAAGTATTAATTCACAAACTTAAATGCGTTTGGTGTTTAGTTGATATTGAAATGATTCACTGTTTTTTATTCTATATTTTTTTTATTTTCGTTTCTCTGTCTCACTTTTTAAACAAAAAGAATGAATTTTTAAATATAAAGGGAAGTGGAACAGTTTTTGTATCTGTTCCCCCCATAATTCAAATATCCAATTTTATCTCTTTTATCAGATAATCTAAAAATTAGAAATGGGTCGGGTCAGGTCAGTCCACATGGGCGACCCATGACCCGTAATCCAACAATATTAAGTTTGTCGTCCTTTCCCAAGAAGAAAATCAAATATTTTACACCCCTTGGAAATTCTCCCTCATCATTAAGCTCATTGTACATGCATAACCCATCAACTTCTATGCTCTAAGTTAAATCAACTCTGGAAAAATTATGAATTATGTTCCACTTATTGATTTTTATTGTGATTACTACATATTTAAATTATCTTCTTCAGACGATATCAATTTAGTTCTCAACAATGGTCCATGATTTATTTATGGACACTACTTGGCCATCCAAAAATGGGTGGCAAATTTCAACCCTAAAAAGACAATATTAACATCATCTGCTATTTGGGTATGCCTATCACAACTCCCAATGAAATACTATGACAATCTTCTACTTTAAAAACTAGGCAACTCTATAGGTAAATTTCTAAAAATTGATGCATGTACCAGCGCTATTCTTCATGTGAGATAAGGTTATGTGTCCAAATGAATTTAAATAATCCAATTCCAAAATGAATAAAAATTGTTAACCACATGCAACATGCTCTACGAAGTAGAGTATTTCCTTTGAAAATGTTATGAATATTTGGGTCATGACCAGGAAAGTTGCTCTATATGCAACATGCTCTACGAAGCAGAGGGAAAGTTGCTCTGCATGCAACATGCTCTACAAAGCAAAGGGAAAGTTACTAGAGGAAAATCAGCAGGAGAGTAAATGTGCAGATATTTCTACTCAAGAACCAAGTTCACATGCTCCCACTACAAATGATGGAGATTGGCAAACAATTCTTTTTCCCAAGAAAACAAAAGCGACGCCAATTAAAAAGAAAAAAGTAAAGATAATTGAAAAGGCTCCTCTCATTAATTCTCTGACTTTTTAAAAAAATGCTACTTTGGCATTTAGCAAGACCTTTAATGAAATTAACTCTTCTACTTCTCAACATAGTACAGACACTAGTCCCTTTACAGTTACTAATAAAAAAACTGATAAGTACTCTCTTGAATCTTTAATGTCCAAAAGTACATTTGATTCTCTCTTCACGTTTGCTGACACTCAATTTTGGCTCTCCATACTTAAAATTAACGTATTTAGACTCTCTAACTGTTAAATGACACAAAATGTAATTTTTAACATAATATTTCCAATAGATAATAAATTATTGATAATCATCATTGTTTTAGGATTTTTACTCATTTATTGTTATATTTTTATTTTACATAATTTATTAATAATTATCTTTAATTTCATTAATTTTAGAATTTTTATCATTTTATTAATATTTTAATATTTTTACACAATCATCTGCATGCGTACACAACATAGAAATAGAATTTTTTACTGCAAAGTATAATTTTAATTATTTATAGCATAATATATTTTATCAAGGAAATTATATTTTTTATTTGTAGTTGGTATTTTTTTCTGTAATTATACATTGACATTCATATTTTGTATATTATTTAACACGACCAGCGTATATGAGTCGGTTTAATTATTTTAATACACGGAGCAACAAATCAGTCAAGTCAAGGTCCTGTCACTTGACTTGGTTTCACCTACTTATCCATAATTTAAGGGATTTAATGAAAAAGTTGTATATTTGATGAATAATCCCTTTTCTTTGTTTTTTTCTTTTTTTTAAACACATAGCAACAATACACACAACACACAATTCACCACACCCACACTTCATCAAATTTTTAATTTCCTCTCTATTAAAAAAACACACTAAAAAATACACACACATACGCCTCTTTCCCTCTCCACCTTCACTGCCATCACTGTTGGAGTTTCGGCGAACGGGCTCCAGCCACCACAATCATGGCACCAACAACAACACCACCCCTACACTACAAGCTTTCCCTTTCCATCTTGCCACAAGCTCATCGGAGCAGATCACCGGCGAGCATCAAGTTTCTAGCCACCAATCACAGCCCACACTTCTATCGATGAAACTATTCCACTGATGACGTCCACCAGCCACTGGAAAACCACCAGAGCCACTCTTTTTCCTCTTTTCTCCTCGCTGCTCTACATTTTCTCCATGAATGAAGAGCTTGGTTTCATAAAAAGGAATCAGATTCGACTGAGTTTTTTATAGATACGGCGTTGCTCCGGTGTCACACCATTGAATAAATATCGATGGCTCGTCCCCTCTTTACCTTTAAATTTATGTTTTGTTTTATTGCTTAATTTCAGATTTGGCCGAAATCATGGCCACGTTACTAAAAAACTCAAATTTTGGTGTATCTCCATTAACTCCGGTGACCTCTCGACTCCTTAATATCTTTTTCATATATGTTTGAACATATTTAAGTCCTTCTATGTGTTTTCTAACAATTTTCTAGACTGTTTTGATTCTGATGATTTGGTATAACTTTGCCGGACATTGTTGCTCACTGGTTTGGTGCTTGCTTAGGCTGCTTTGTTTTGTCCTTGAGACAACTTTAGTGTTTTTTATTTGTTTAGGATGCTGATTTTTTAATATTATTGGATGATTATTCTGGTAAAACACCGATAATGAACAAATACTGTATTATCTAGCCAATGACATTATCTATCCGCCGGATATTAGAGGCCACCCCAATACAAAAGACGGATTATTTCTTCTCAAGTTTATTTATTCACATCAAGTATCAACATATGACCGATGAATAAATTCTTCATTGATTTTTGAGGTCTTCACAAATAAAAGATGAATATGAAGTATATAAATACGTAATAAAATAAATATTTCGGGTGATGATGAAATTTTTATAACAACGCAAAAAGATTTATGATTCGTATCTTGGTAAGGTGGTTTAGGATAGCCAATAAATTGAGCAGTTACTTCGTAGAAATAACGTACCTAAAATTTAATCCGAGCCCACTTTATAAAAAAAATTATATTTATATGCACACATACCTATTAATTTATTTTGATAATTATTTATTTGTTACTAAAATTTTTGTTACAAGTGTTTATACTGGTGTTTGGGAATATTCGTCAGGAAAAATATTAAAGAAGACTTTAAATTGTGTTGTACTTTTATATTTTTTATATTTATACAAATATTATCATAGTGAAAACCTTATATTTGGGGTTTTGGGCGGGATATTCTTTATTTTACGCGATTCTCATCGCACATTAGGAAAATTTAGGAGGTTAATATTTATATTAAAATTAATTTATATATTTAATGTAATAATTCACAATTTTTTACATTAACAATTATTACGTAGTCTTTTCCTTAAGAATAATTTTTCTTTATTCAATTTTGTCTTCACATACATATTTATATACTTTGTTTATATATATTTTAAGATAGCATACACATTATATTATTTCAATACATATTTTATATTTGTATTTACAAACATTATTTTTTCCTCTTCCCCTTTTAATTAACCTAAGTCTGGCTGGGAATCAAATTAGTGGATTCTGAAGGGTGCCTAACCCCTTCCCTTTGGAATAATTTAAACCCTTACCTAGAACTCAAATTGGTTTCATAGATTAAATAAAGTCATACTTGTTAAACAAATAAATAGGTTTCCTATTTTTTTCTTGAAAATTAGGTGGCGACTCTTATAAAATTAATTCTTTTTGTTTCCATAATGTCTTACTTGTTTTGACCTTAGGTAAAAATTAGGTATGAAGTTTGGCGACTCTGCAGGGGATGCAAGGTTCTAAACATTATAGATTTAGGTAAATATTTATATTTTTCTGCATTTTTATTTATTTCTTTCTAATTTTCTTGATTAATCTTGTTTGTGTGGTATATATTGTTATTTGTTTTACATAGATTTTTTATTTATTTATTGCTTTATATAAACTGTCATCCCGTTTATATTTCTTCCATTTGGGAAAAGTTGACATATTCACACATGCAGGTGAGGTGTGTTTTTCACACACACAAATTTCTTTTAAAATCCTAAATTTTAGGATAGTTGGCGTATGCGCGGGGTGTACAAATCTTTTTCTGTGTGCCTGCGTTGCCTTCTCACTCGAGTAATCCTCTCGAGAACCATAAATCTAGAAAACCCACTATTCATAGAATAGAACTAATCCAACATCTTTTTAGGTACATGCATCATTAGTCATCTTTATCCGAATGTCCAAAGGGTTCATGACCCAAATGACACGTTATCATAGTCTCTGTACATATTTAAAAAATGATTAGGCATATAAATTAATTATTTTCTCTAAATTGATTTTACTTTAGTAGGAAGATGTAATACAACCTTTGTTTTGCATGGAGGATTAGTTAAAAGATGCACCTTAGCAATATTGTCGATAAATGTGTATAGGTTTGAACTACATTTTGACCTGATTCTTGTCCTGATAAGATACGTACACAACCCTACATTAGGGTTCGGTCTCTTCACTTTTTTTGGAATAATTTCTCTGGAATTCAACTGGGTAATTTTTTAAGAACATTTCAAAGATGCTCTCCAAAAGTCATCAAGAGTGCAAATTTCCAATAACATTAGTTCCTAGCCAACCTATCTCCAAATCCTCACCCAATTTTAGTCCGAGAACACCTAGCTTCTTCTTTCGAATATCGTAAACCATTAAATTTACGATGTATCGATCCCCATTTTCAAAGTAAGGGTTCAATATTCTTTCATTCATAGGAATCCTACCATCTGTAGCGAAATAATGTCATAATTCATTCAATGTCTGACTTTTTTAATCTTGTCAGAATACCGAAAGTGTGTCAAAGCTCTCCTCATGCTTGACACCCATCCTCTCAATCATCTGATCAAAATAATTTTGATTATAAAAGTAGTTCTTTCCTGATAATCTTTCACATTATTTTCACGGATGACCATCACATTTTTATAATTATACATTGCACATATAGACTTACAAATTCACCTAAGCTACACAGACTTGATTCTTGTTTCCACAAGATACGTAGGCAACCCTCATTTGGGTTCAATCCCATTATTTTTTTCCAAATGAGTAAAAATTCAGAATTTTGACTTGGTTGGTACCAACACAGTTAGGAGTGCGCGTGAGAAAGAATAAATTGGTATGATGGAGAGGAACGACTTCGTGGTAAATCATAGATTCCTTTAGTACCTTTTAATCAAACCTGAATAACACTCAAAAATTCTCCTGCATACATCTAATACAAGAACAAAGCCAACCTCATTATTTTAAGTGCATTGTGTAGTGAACTTTAGACTAGTTCATTGCATTGCATTGTTGATCCAGAACTTAGCTTGAATGTCTGTTGAGGCGAAATTCTGAGTTACACTTAGTTTGGGAAAGGATTGTAGGCCTTTTTTGACCCGATTGTGCCTTTCACAGTCCACAAAATGACATTAAACCCTAGCATTCCCCCTTGATCTTGAAACCTTTTCTTGAACAACCTATTTGTGCCTATACTTTTTTGAGTGCTTACATGCACTATCCCTCTCTTGGGCCTACATCCTTGGCCGCACTAAATACGTACAAATTGTGGACAATGATTCACGATCAAAGATGAAAAAGAAAAATAATATATTATCCCAGATGAACAAAAATGAAGAAAAAAAAGACTTCAGAAGGACCCCCCCTCCCCCCCCCCCCACACACACAAAAGAAAGAGATAACTCTAATAAAGGCGGAGAATCATCATCTTAAAAAAGAAGAAGGAAATGTTGAAAAAATGGGGAAAACTCCAACACAAGCGAAAATAAAAACAAAACAAGGGTCAAAGAAGCACAACAAAGAAGATCGAGCGTCAAAGCGCAACAAATGTCAAAAAAACAGATACAGTGCAATGCTCATTGAGGAATTAGTCACTTTCAACCCAAATATTTTTCTACCTGTCTCCAAACCTACATTACAAACAATAACAAGTCCTACAAGATCCTACTCAAAGTGTTCTCACATTAGTAGATACTTACATGAAGCCAAGCCCATGGTATCACAATTGCATTCATCGAATTTCTTTCTGAGTGTAAGTGTATATCTCTGGACGTCTCTACATTCAAAAGAAAAATACTCAAATAGGTGTGAAAACAAGAAATTTTTTTGGAGAGGACACTTGAATCATGAGAATAGGCGTAGTTCAAAATCTTTGTTTGAAGCAAGATGAACAAATCTTGTCGATACTTAGGCATGTCTGAGGTACCACTTAAAACTATAGGTATTATCCTAAAATCCATATTGGTTAGCTGGGAAAGAGAAAGGGAACTCTTATAAACACTACTAATTATAGGTACCAACTCCAGTCAAGACACATTGGACTATCACTCCGTTCAAAGTGATATATTACATTTAAATTTGGGTCATCCGCCTTTCAATGAGAAACATTGGAACGTCGCTCCATTTAAAGTGACATATTATATTTTATATAGGTCTTCCGCCTTTCCATGAGACATATTGGACCGTTTATAATGCCCCAAAAATGAGTCCAGAGACATCACACGGTGTTCAAAACTACAAGTAGTCCCAAGCTAACCCTATAAGCCTTCTACTAAATTTGAAACTCATAATAGAGAAATATAAACATATAATCAATATTGAAATGCTAAATTCTATCTGATCTAAACTAGAATTAACTGAACATAAAATCTGAGAATACTTGACTTAAAAGTCTGGATAATCAACACTGGAAATCTGAATTATATCTAGCAGTCTAACAAGCCTCTACTACTAACAACTAGAGAGCCGCTGGGACAGACCCCCAACTGACTCAATCTAACTAAAAATAACTTAACAGGATACTTTAATAACATAAAATACTGAATAAATGGGCTCCCGAATTATGAGGACTTGCCAACTATTGAAATGTAGATAGAGATGCTCACGTTCGATCACGCTGATGAAACTGAGCACCTTAATCGACATTATTAAACAATGTAGCACATGGATATATATGTGGATCAATACTTTTGGAATATACTGAGCATGTGGGGGTGAATCCATTAGTAAAACAATATCTCAATGCCAATAGAAATATATGAAAGAATACATGCTAAGTTTAATGAATCACATTGGCTTGAATAACTAAAAGCTGAAATCATAAATCATAAATGATAAAGCATACTGCATAATTCTCGTGAGCCCTCACATTTAGTTTTAAAAGTTTTACTTGTATTCTATCCTTAAATCATGTAGTCTATGTGTAGAAAGGAATCACTATTATATAGATAAACTAAAATCTAAAATCTCATGACTAATACCTGATGTAAAATAATATCTGAATGAAACTGTGAGCCTTCACACTGAAATTCTAAAGCTTTTCTGTAAGTCTTTGCTATTAGGGAGCTTCTTCTAACGGACATAAACCATGGGAACTATCATGAAGTCCAACGTCTAGTTCTCCTAAGGGGAAAATATCACGTTGGGGAGAGGTGTCATACTCTTGCCAAGGAGTATCACCTGAGCTAAGTGATCACAATCTGTATTTGTATCCATATACAAATGGAATATAATCTAAATCTATACCTATATTGGCTCTTAGTTCTGGGGAAGTAGGATGCGCTAAACCCACACTTCCCGCTCGGTGCTAAATACTACTCCCTTTAATCTCTATGCTCATTCTGTGAGAAATCCACTTTAAAACTAGGATAAGGGTTTACTATGATAACCAGTTATGTATCCGTTTACTTTAAACTATAAATAAAACTATAGTTAAAACTGATAAAATGGATTCCATATCTCAGTTAAGGATCAAATGATCAATCTTGATCAAAAAATGAATATAAGCTAATCATAGGATGCTTCCAAGCATAATCTTCTTGGAATATCAATACTCAAACTTGGCCTTAATAACCCATGCTTTAACTCATGTCAAATCATCACAAGCTTTATGCTTGATAATCAAAATCTTGAAATTTCTTTAAGAATTCTAGTCAAGACAATGAAATTCAACTCTCATTGTATGTAAAACCAATCCAAATGTATGAATACATAAAATAGAGATGCAATTCAACATTTAAATGACTTGTACTATTATAAACATCAAATAATGACAATTGAGTATAAACCCTATACTCAAATCATGTATATTTATGTAAATTCAAGTTTAAAAACTAATTTTGGGACCAAGGATGAAAGAGTTATCCTTGTTCCTAACCCCACATACCTTAATTGACTAGATTGATGAAGGCACTTGACATTGAATTCCTATTTTTGTTCTTGAAGATTGTTTCTTGAAGTTCTTGAACCGGGAAACATGAATTTTTAATTATCTTTGAAAAGGAACGGTGAATTTTAGATTTCTTAAAGTGTAAAATTGAAGCTCTAGGGTTTCTTGGAGAGAAATTTGATGAATTATGAGTATATTTTGAAATACATTAAATCTTTGATTTTTGCGATTTGGCGATTGGTAAAACACAAAACTGCCCTTGGGGATTTAAATCTCGCAACTAGAACGTCGATCACGACCTCGCCGTGATGCGCCAAATAGATCATCGCGATACCCACTGCTATGCGGTGGAATCGCGAGGACTCACAGGAAATGGGACCATTGCTGATTTAGGGGTCACCGTGACATGGTGAGTGGGTCATTGCGATACCCACCGAGATGTGGTGGAACCATGGTGACCCTCTTGAAACTGACAAATACTTTTTTACACTTCACCGTGATGTGGTGGACCTCTTGAATTTATACTCACTGCAACGCAATGGAATAACGGTGAGCTACTGCCAATCCAAACACTATCCAATCCTAGTCCAAAAATCTAAAACTTGCCCGTGACATGCTACTTACACCCCTGAATATAATTCAACTCAAAAATCATCATCTCGGGGCCTGAAAGGTCAACTTAAAAATCCTCGTAGTTTTAAGGGTGTCAAAAATGACTAAAACCCTCAACACTAAACTTTATTTTCAGGTTCTAAGTATTATGGGCACATACTAAGGGATGAGCTGAACTAGGAAAGAGTGAGGTATTACAATATCTCCCCCTTGGAAACTTTCGTCCTCTAATGAGACTAATTAGTCTGAGGTTACTGAGGAACTACAATTATACACTGGCTTGCATAACTGTAAGCATGACTTCATGGTTGAACTAATTTGAAAAAGCAAGAATTATCAAGAGAGTGACTATATAAAGCTAAAACTTGGAATGAAAAGAGATGATCTGAGAAAACTTGTTACCTTAAACTGAGTTTTAATTTCTAGCGAAAAGATGAGGGTACTTGGTTCGCATATTTGCTTTTGCTTCCCAAGTGGTGCCCTCAATGGAATGATTCCCCCAAAGAACTTTGACCAAGGGAACTTCTTTGTTCCTTAGTCTATGAATCTGGTGATCAAGAATCTCAACCGGAATCTCTTTATAAGAGAGGTTATCGTGAATATTTATGCTTTCTAAGGGTACAACAACAACCGGATCACCAACACACTTCTTTAGTAAGGATACATGGAACACAGGGTAAATGGATAATGAATCTGCAGGTAACTCAAGCTCGTACGCCGCCTTCCCAACATAGCTTAATATTCTATAAGGGACAAAAACTCGGGGACTGAGCTTCCTCCTTTTTCTAAATCTCTTCACCCCAATCATGGATGAAACTTTCAAATAAAATAAGTCATCAACCTCAAACTCAAGTTCCATTCTCCTCACATCTGCATAAGATTTCTGACGACTCTGAGCTATTTTCAACCTTTCTCAAACCAACTGGACTTTATCCATAGCTTCTAACACCACATCTGGCCCTATTAAAGTGGGTTCACCCCCTTTGAACCAACTGGTCGATGACCTATATCTCCTCCTATAAAGAGCCTTAAAGAGAACCATATGGATGTTAGAATGGTGACTATTATTATAGGCGAACTCGACCAATGGCAAGTGATCATCCTAACTACCCTTGAGTCAAAAAAACATGCCCTCAACATATGCTCTAGGGTCTGAATGGTCCTCTCTGCCTGACAATCTATTTTACTATGAAAATATAAACTGAGATGAACTTGGGTACCAACACCCTTCTGAAAGGCTTTCCAAAAGTGAGAGGTAAACCAAGTACCGCTATCTAAAATGATCGACAAAGGAACTCCGTGAAATTTGACCAACTCTCTAATATACAACTTAGCATAATCTTTGGTTTAGTAGGATGTATGAACTAGCAGGAAATGGGCTGATTTGGTTAACCTATCTATAATAACCAAAGTTGGATTACATTGACGACGCGAATGGGGTAACATTGTTACAAAATCCATGTTCACCTCATCCCATTTCTAGGTAGGAATACTAAACTCCTGCAAGGTGCTGTCAGGCCTTTGGTTCTCCACCTTAACCTTTTGATAAATAGAACACTTAGCCACAAACTCCGCAATATCTTTCTTCATACCACTCCACCAATAGACTTCCCGCAAATCTCTGTACATCTTAGTAGCGCCTGGGTGAATGGTGTAACGCACACCATGTGCTTCAACCATAAGTCACTGCCTCAAACCATTAAAACAAGGCATACATAATCTACTCTAGTATCTCAACACACTATCTCCCCTTTGGGAGAAAACCTCTATCTTCTGATCTCTAACCGACTTCTTCAACTTAACTAGGTTGGGATACTTATCTTGTTTCTTCTTTACCTCTAAAACTAAAGAAGATTCTACATTACTCTAGACCAAAATATTTCCCTTAGCTAAATCAACTAACCGCACACCTAGTCTAGACAACTAATGAACTTCTCAAACTAACTCTTTATTATTACCGTCTACATGAGCCACACTACCTATCAACAATCTACTACGGGCGTTTGTCACTATATTGGTCTTTCTCGAATGATACAAAACACTCATATCATAATCTTTCAACAATTCCAACCACCTTCTCTGGCAGAGATTTAACTATCTCTTCTTAAACACATACTGTAAAATTTTGTGGTCCGTAAACACATCGATATGCACCCCATACAGATAGTGCCTCAAGATTTTTAAAGTGAACACAACAACAGTTAATTCAAGGTCATGAGTAGGATAGTTCTTTTTGTGAGGCTTAAGTTGTCTTGAGGCATAGACTATGACTCTACCTCTCTGCATAAAAAAAAAACCTAGACCAACTCTAAAATTATCACAATAGACAATGAATCTATCTGTACCATCAAGTAATACTAAGACTGGTGCTGAAGTGAGTCGAGCCTTCAACTCCTGAAAACTCTTCTCACAAGAATCTAACCAGTGACACTTAAATTTCTTCTGAGTTAATCTGGACATAGGGGATGCAATGGATAAAAACCCTCAACAAACTGTCTTTAATAGCCAGGTAAACCAAAGAAACTCCTGATGTCTGATGGATAAATGGGTCTAGCCTAGTTTCTCACTGCTTCAATCTTTTGGGGATCAACTTTAATGCGATCATCAGAAATAATGTGATCGAGGAAATCTACTGACTTAGATAAAATTCATACTTGCTGAATTTAACAAACAATTGGTGGTATTTAAGAGTTTGTAACACAATTATAAGATGATTTACATGGTCATTCTCACTATGAGAATAGACAAGAATATCATCGATAAAGACTATGACAAACGTGTCTAGGTACTGTTTGAACACTCGGTTCATCAAGTTCATGAAGGCTACTGGAGCATTTGTTAGCCTGAAGGACATTAATAGGAATTCAAAATGACCATAACGGGTTCTTAAAGTTGTTTTGGTAATATAAAATTCCCTTACTCTAAGATGGTGATTGCCGAATCTAAGATCTATCTTAGAGAAGTAACTTGCACCTTGGAGCTGATCAAATAAGTCATCAATTCTTGGAAGAGGGTATATGTTTTAACTGTGACTTTATTTAGATGATGATAGTCAATGCACATTTGCAGAGAACCATCTTACTTTTGCACGAAAAGGATGGGAGCACCCCATGGAGAAACACTGGGCCTTATGAAAACATTATCTAAAAGATTTTTGAGTTGCTTCTTTAAATTTTTAAGCTCATCTAGAGCCATACGATATAGAGGAATGAAGATGGGTTGAGTATCAGGAAGAAGATCAATACTGAATTCTATTTCTCTATCGGGAGATACCCCTAGTAAACTTTTAGGAAAAACTTTTGAAAAACTCATTGAATACACGAATTGACTGAACTGTTAGAGCCTCAGACTTAGTGTCTTTGACTCGAACTAAATGATAAATGCACCCTTTTGGGATCAACTTTTTGGCCTTCATATAGGATATGAAATGACTCTTGGGAGATACGAAATTACCTTCCCACTCAAAGACTGGCTCATCTAGAAACTGAAACTTCACCACTCGAGTGCGACAATCTATAGATGCTTAAAAGGAATGAAGCCAATCCATGCCCAGTATAAGGTCAAAGTCTACGATATCTAACTCTAATAATTTTGCTAATGTGGTCTTAAGAAGGAAAGTAATAGGACACTTTCTGTAGATCTGTTTGGAAATAATTGACTTACCCACTGGGGTAGAAACTAAGGTGGTCTTAGAAAGTTCTTCAGGATCTACTCCAAAATTTACCGAAACCAATGGATTCATATAAGAAAGATTTGACCCTGGGTCTAGCAACACATAGAAATCAAGATGAAAGACACAACGCATACTATTAACAACATCAACTGAACTCTCTTGCTCCTGGAAGGATGATAAAGCATAGAACCGATTCTACTGCTGACCGCCACTGGTACTGGATGATGCATCCTAAGGAGGGGCTGGGTAACCTAGAGGAGTTGGTGCGCTAGTAGCCTGAGTTTAGGGATGAACGTCCCTGCTTCCTTGCTTAGCATATGGGCACTCTTTGATTTTGTGACCTAACTTACTACACACAAAACAACCTTTTTTTCCCAACACTTACCAAGATGATTCTTATCATATCTAGAGCATGCAGGATAACTGGGCCTTCCACCCATAATATTCTGAGACCTAGACATAGAATTCCTACCCCACTGTTACTTCTTGGCTTTGGGTATGGGAGCACTGGCTGAAGATGGCACTGGCATAGACGGGATACCCTGAAACTGTGAACGATTTCCCCTTTAAAACTTGGTTGTCCATACTCAAACTGCCCAGTTCTAGCCTTCTTATTTTCTCTATCTCCCCCTTTCAACTTTTCTTCCTCAATCTGCTAAGCACGAGTCATATGTCTAGCAAGATCTATTTCCCCAATAAGCATGGCAGTCCTACACTCCTTGACTACCAAACTAGACACTCCGGTAACAAACTTACTAGACCTTGGGTCAGCCATCAAATCAGAAGCATATTTAGACAACTCATTGAACTTAAGCAATACTTTTTCACTGTCATCGAGCCCTGCCTCAGGTTCATGAACTCCTCAATCTTTGCTTCTTGCAACTCACATAGAAAGAGCTTGTCTATAAATGCATCTTGAAAAACCTGCCAACTCATGAAAGCTATATTTTTACCTCTACCATTCTTCCACATAGCCACCCAATCATAAGCAACATCCTTCAGCCGGTAAAAAACGAATTCTACATTCTCCTCTTCAATAACATGCATAATTTAGGTGATCTTTTTCACCTTATCAAGATACAGTTGTGGGTCCTTACCTACCTTTGACCCAAAAAATTCAGGTGGATTCATCCTCATAAAGTCACGAAGTCTGGCTGCAGCTAAATCACCCTTTTGCTGACATGGGACTATAACCTGATGGTTTCCCTAAAAATTGGCAGTCATAGCTTAGGCCAACACCTGAAAGGCAGTCCAAAATTCAGCATGAGACACATTCTCATTCATAGGATAAACAGGCTGGGCTGGCTGGTTATTATTTCTGCAGGCATTAGCTCTGTGAGGAGGCATATTATGTCACCTAAAAGCATGAGTTAAAAGAAGATAGAGACAGCTGTAAGCATGATGGATCATGAAAGAAAAGAATAATTTTCTAAATGTTTCCATAGCCTCTTGCTCATAAATATGGTGTTCTTCACACCAATGATCAAGACTCTACGTAACGCGACTTATCTGACTCCCTAGGACTCTTTAAAATTGTATACTCTAAAACTAAGTTTGTAACACCCCAAAAATGAGTCCCGAGATGTCACACAATGCTCAAGACAATGAATAGTCTCAAGCTAACCCTGTAAGCCTTCTACTAAATCTGAAACTCATAATAGAGAAATATGAACATATAATCAATGTTGGAATGCAGAATTATGTCTGATCTAAACTAACATTACTAAACATAATATCTGAGAATACTTGACTTAAAATTCTGGACAATCAGTACTGGAAATCAATATTATAATTAGCAGTCTGACCAACATCTACTACTAACAACTAGAGAGCCGCTAGGATAGACCCCCAGCTAACTTAATCTGACGGGAAATAACTGAACAGGTTATTTTAATAAACCAAAAGTCTAAATAATTAGGTCCCCAAACTATGAGGACTCACCAACTATCGGGATATAGATAGAGATGCTCACGGTCGATCACGCTGCTAGAACAAAGCACCTGAACGTACATTATTAATTAATGTAGAACATAGATATATATGTGGATCAGTACTTTTTAAATGTACTGAGCATGTGGGGGTGAATGCATTAGTAAAACAATATCACAATTTCCATAAAAATATATGAAAAAATTGACTCACATTGGCTTGAATAACTAAAAGTTGAAAATCATAAATCATAAATAATGAAGCTTACCTTGTAAGTCTCATAAGCCATCACATTTAGTTCTAAAAGATATACTTGTATTCTATCATTAAATCATGTTGTCTAAATATTGAAAGGACTCACTTTTATATCTGTAAACTGAAATCTAAAATCTAATGACTAATATCTGATGTAAAATAATATCAGAATAAAACTGTGAGACTTCACACTTAAATTCTAAAGGTTTTTTGTAAGTCTTTGCTATTAGGGAGGTTCTTCTAACTGACATAAACTATGTGAGCTATCATAGAGTCCAACGTCTTGTTTCCCCAAGGGGAAAACCTCATGATAGGAAGAGGTGTCATACTCTTTCCAAGGAGTAACCATAATTTGTATCTATTTACATATACAAATGGAATATAATCTTATTTTGTACCCATGTTGGCTCTTAGTTATGGGGAAGTCGGTTGCGCTACACCCTCACTTCTCGCTTGGTGCTAAATACTTCTCCCTTTAATCTGTATACTCATTCTGTAGGAAATCCACTTTAAAACTAGCATAAGGGTTTACTATGAAAACTAGTTATGCATCTGTTTATTTTAAACTATAATCAAAACTATAATTAAAACTGATAAGTGGATTCCAATCTCAGCTAAGGATCAAAAGATCAATCTTTTTCAAAAACTAAATATAAACTAATCATAGGATGCTTAAAATCATAATCTTCTTGGAATATAAATATTCAAACTAGGGCTTAATAACCCATGCTTTAACTCATGTCAAATCATCACAAGGTTCATGCTTGATAATCAAAATCTTGAAATTTCTTTAACAATTCTAGTCAAGACAATGAAATTCAATTCTCAATATATGTAAAACCAAGCCAAACATATGGATACGTAAAATAGCAATGCAATTCAACATTAAAATGACTTGTAACATTATAAAAATCAAATAATGACAATTGGGTATAAAACCTATACTCAAATCATGTATATTCATGCAAATTAAAGTTTAAAAATTAGTTTTGGGCATAAGGATGAAAGAGTTATCCTTGTTCATAATCTCACATACCTTAATTGACTAAATAGATGAAGGCACTTGACTTTGAATTCCTATTAGTGTTCTTAAAGATTATTTCTTGAAGTTCTTAAACCGGGAAACTAGAATTTTGAATTATCTTGGAAAAGGAACGGTGAATTTTTTATTTCTTCAAGTTTAAAATTGAAGCTCTATGGTTTATTGGACAGGAATTTGATGAATAATGAGTATATTTTGTTCAAAAATACACTAAATTTTTTTTTCACGATTTGGTGGCTTGGTAAAAGACAAAACTACTCTTTGGAATTTAAATCCCGCAACTGGAATGCCTATCACGACCTCGCCGCTACATGCCAAATGGGTCATCGTGATACTTACCGCGGCGTGCTGGAATCGCGGTGACTCACTGGAAATGGGACCATTGTTGATTTGGGGGTCACCACAATGCGGTGAGTGGGTCATTGCGATACCCACCGCAACGCGGTGATATCGTGATGAACCTATGGAAACTAACAAATGCCTTTTTACACTCCACCGCAATGCGGTGTACCTCTTGATGCCACACTCATTGAGACGCGATGGAATCGTGGTGAGATGCTAGAATTCTAATCCAAACACCATTCAATCCTAGTCCAAAAAATCTAAAAGTTGATCGAGACATGCTACTTACACCCTAGAATATAATTCAATTCAAAAATCATCATCTCGGTGATTGAATGGTTAGAGCCTGTAAGGTCAACTTAAAAATCCTCAGAGTCTAAAGGGCGTCAAAAGTGACTAAACCCCTCAAGAATAAACTTTATGTTCATGTTCTAACTGCTATGGGCACATACTAGGGGCTGAGATGAACTGGGAAAGTGCAGGTTATTACATCGTCACTCCGTTCAAAGTGACATTTTACATTCAAAATTGGATGTTCGCCTTTCAATGAGACACATTGGACCGTCACTCCGTTCAAAGTGACATGTTACATTCAAAATAGGTCATTCGCCTTTCAGTTAAACTCATTGGACTTTCACTCCATTCAAAGTGACACGTTACATTTAAGATAGGTCATCTTCCTTTCAATAAGATGACCACCAACGCTGTAAAACCATTTCACCGACGACACCCACCAGCCACTGTAAAACCACCAACGCTGCTCCTTTTTCTCCATGAATGGAGAGCTTGGTTACATAAAAAGGAATCAGATCTGGTCAAGTTTTTTATAGATCCGGCGTTGCTCCGGTGTCACACTGTTGAAGCAACACTAGTGGCCCATCCCCTCTTTTCCTTTATATTTGTCTTATGGTTTGTTGCTTGGTATCAGATTTGGCCAAAATTATGGCCACGTTACTAAAAAACTCAAATTTCAGTGAATTTCCATTAACTCTGGTGACCGGTCAACTCCTTAATATCTTTTTCATATATGTTTGAACATATTTTAGTGATCTTATGTGTTTTCTAATGATTTGCTAGTCTGTTTTGATTTTGATGATATGGTATAACTTTGCCGGACAATGTTGCTCACTGGTTTGGTGCTTTCTTATGTTGCTTTGGTGTTGTTTTTGCTTTGTTATGTCCTTGGGACAACTAACTTAAAGGGCCGTTTGGTTTGCAATTAATCCTAGGATAAAATAATAATCCCGGGATAAAACTTTTTATCCGTCATTTGTTCTAAATATTTGGAATAACTTATTCCGGGACTAATAATTAGTCCCGGGATAAGTTATCCACCCAAATGGTGGGATAACAATCCCGAGATTATTTTTCTTTGGTATAAAATTATACAAGGAAAAAAATACCCTCTTGGGATTGTTATATATAATTATATTATACGTTTGATTGTAATATATATATATATATATATATATTATATTTTATAGAATCATAAATAATAAATTATGTTTAATTAACTTATAATATATTCATTAATTATAAATATAATATATTACATAATATATAACGTAATTATGTAATATATAACGTATAATATTATGAATATATATATGTTAATTATGTTTAATTATATATATAATGTTAATATATTTAATTATAATATATTATGTTAAATTATGTTAATTATGTTTAATTATATAGTCAATGGCATTATCTCTCCATCGATATTTGAGGACACCCCATTACAAAAGACGAATTTTATTTTCTCAAGTTTATTTATTCACGTCAAGTATCAATAGATGATCGATGAATAAATTCTTCGTTGATTTTTTGAGTTCTTCAAAAATAAAAGACGAATATTATGTATATAAATACGTAACAAAATAAATATTTCGGACGATGATAAAATTTTTATAACAATGCAAAAGGTTTTATGATTCGTATCTTGGCAAGTCGGTTTAGGACGGCCAACAAATTGAGCAACCACTTCGTAGTCATGATGTATCTAAAATTTAATCCGAGCCCACTTTTTAGAAAAAAATATATTTATATACACACATCACTACTAAAACAATTGGTAAAACCGACCACAATTTGGTCAGTTTTTAAAAATTCATTTTTAATTTATTTTTTAAAAAAACAACCACTTGTAGTTGGTTTTTGAACTAAAAAAAAAGTAAATATTTTTTAGTAACACCTAATTCTATATTTGTAATCAAATATTTATATTATTGTCATTAAAAATAATTATATATCTAATTTTTTAAAATTACAATGATCACATGTCGTCGATAACCTGCATAATAATAATAAAATTCAATAATTGTTTAATTTTGTGACAAAATTACACTAAAAAAATAATTCAAATAAAATAAACAAATTACGTTAAACATAATCTTTATCTTTTACTTTTGAAAGTAACCTCGGAAAGTACAGCCTCCGCAATGCCATGGCTATCGCGGGGACTAGCCTCCACTGAGTGACACCCATCGTGTGATCCATCCTTCATGGCGTGGTGCCCATTACATGATCTAGCCTTTGTGATATGGAGCTATCGCGGAGGCTTACTACCCCCGTGTCCCAAAAATGCCTCGAACCTCATTCAAAATTTTTAAGATTCCTCCGAGATTCCCTCTTAACACCCCCGATTATGAATTGAGTCAAAAATTGATATTTAAAGTATGAGAAGACCAAAAATAAAATAACCAAAATTTGAGGGTGTTACGTTATCCCCTTGGTATCATTCATCCTCCAATGAACACTCGAACAAGATTAAGCACGATCTAAGGCTCTACATGGAATGACAAGAGTATGATAAGGTCAATACCTTCCACATCATCATCCGCAGATTCAAAGAGTGATGGATGCCTTGCACACATATCATTCTCTGACTCCCAAGTAGCTTTCTAAACTTTTTGATTCATCTACAACACTTTAACTGAAGTTATCCCTTTACTCAACAACTTTCGAACTTGCCGATCTATTACAGCTATGGGTAGTTCCTCATACAAAAAAGAATCCCTCACACCAATAGCCCCGACAGGAAAAACAAATAAATAATCTCCAATACATTTCTTAAGCATTGACACATGTAATACAGGATGGACTGAAGCTAAACTTGCGAGCAAATCCAACTCATAAGCAACTCCACTAACTCTTCTCGTAATCTGGCATGGACCTATTTAATGAGGAATGAGCTCTCTTTTATTTCCAAATTTCATGACTCTATTCATTGGGGGGACCTTTAGAAATAACCAATCATCAACCTCAAATTCTAACTCCCTTCTTCTAACATCAACGTAGGACTTTGATGACTTTAGGATGTCTTAAGTCACTCACTAATGAGTTTTAGTTTGTCCATCGCCTGGTAGACAAGGTCAATCCCAAACAAGTGGGTTTCACCCACTTCATACTAACTAATCAGTGACCTACATCCTCTTTCATAAATACCCTCAAAAGGAGCTATTTAGATGTTAGAGTGGTAGCTATTATTATAGGAAAATTCTATCAACGACAGTTGATCCACCCAACTACCCTTAAATTCATTTATGCAAGACCTCATCACATCTTCCAAGGTTTTAAAAGTACGTTCTACTTATCCATCCATTTAAGTGTGAAAGACAGTGATAAAGTTCACTTGGTACCTAAACACCTTTGGAAAGACCACAAAAATTGAGAAGAGAATCAAATACCTCTATCGTATATGATGGATACTGGATCCCCATGCAAACAAACTATCTCCTGAATGTACAACTTTGCATCATCGTCACCCAAATAATTAGTCCTCACAGTCAAGATGTAATGCCCCGAGAGTACACCCTGGGCATCACACAGTGCTTACAATCCCGAGGGACCACAAGCTAATCCATGAGCTGGTACCTGTTGGGAGCACTGAATAACTCAATAATAAATTTGAAAAAACAACTGATAGGCCATAAAGTTTTAATAGTTGAAACAAATATTGAATTATGAATTTGAATAAATAACTATCTGATTCTGAAAAAATACTAAAATCTCAGAGAAACTAAATAACTAACTGTCATGTTAACTGAAGTTTGAATACTGAATAACTGACTGTATTGTTAGAAATCTTCTAAACTGAATAAATATGAGTTGATAGGACAGGCCCCAACTAACTCCAACTAAATTCTAGACTGAAAGCATGAAATAAAATAATCTATCCTCAAAATATGAGGACTCACCACTGCTACTATTGAGAGACTGAGAAGTCTAAGCTTGATCTGGGAACTGAGCGTCAAAACCTATGATATAATACAACATAGCATAAACTAAAGGTATGCGATCAGTACTTTAAATGTACTGGTATGCTAAATAAGGTAGGCTGGCATGCATGGTTTTATGAACAGGAATAATAATTGTCTGAATATACATATTAAACATGGAATACTGAATAGAGAGCATGAAATCTATAGATATTGACAATATGTGAAATCTGTAAATACTGGGTATGCATGAAAATCTGTAAATACTAAAGTTATGTGAAATCTATTGATATTGAGGATGCATGACCAAGAATCTAACAGGAACTGAATAGAATTATGTAAGCTGAAATACTAAGATAACTAACATTTGTATGACTTTGTCAAACAACATTGAGACTGAACTACTGATCTGATTATTGGACTAAGACTGTGGGAGCTATAATCTAACCGATATTACCCAATATGAGCTAATTGGGTCCAACCTATAACCCCAGTTTGAAGGGTGTCAATACCATGCCACGGGAACTAACACGGGCTCTGTGGATCCAGTATACTGATGTATTATCCCGAAGGACTAAGGGTGTCAAGACTGAACTGATGGGTGACTCCTGCGAGATAGTCAAGCCTACACTGACGGGTGACTTCTCATATCCTACGCTAGCTACGTAGTTTTGGAATTTAGGGACTGCTACTAGCGGCTCTGTTTATTTGTCGGGGAAGCCGCCATCCCTACACTCGCTCGGTGCTAAGTCCTACTCCCTACTGAATGACACTGATTTACTGACTATTCTAAGTTTAACTGACTAACCTAGTAATGCTCATAATATGTATTCTGAAGTTATTCTGAAGATACTGAGACAAGACTAAATAAGAAGCTATGGTTTTCAGGTATTCAATACCCCCAAGACTCAAAAGCACTAATATTTAAATGATACTTAAACTTAGAGGACATAACATGAAGGCTTTTATCAAACATGTATTTTTGTAGGCATTTTATCAAACACTTGTAATTCATTGTTTGGTCAAATCATAGGAATGTTAGAGAACTTGTAGAAATAGCATGAATTTAACATGAATAGTACTAAATCACGATTAATTCAACGAACGATAACATTAAAATATAGAGAATGAAATAACAATAATAATTTCATCTATACATGGTGTAAAATCATAGTTCATGGAGATTCATGGGTGAAATCATAATTTAAAATCAAAATAACTTGAAAAGATCACAAGTTTGAAATTTAAATCAGATACTTGGACTCCATGGGTGAAAGGAACCCATGGATGAACATTTAACATACCTGGGTTAATGAATTTGAGAGGATTGATGGTGATTTCTTGAGATTTGGCCTTGAATTTGAGATCTAGGGCTTTTGTTCTCTTAAAGAGAATGGATCCCCTTTTGAGTAATTTGAGAATAATGGGAATATGATGCCCTATTAGTCTTTAATTTCATGTTTAGGACGAGTTTAGGTCTTAGAAAAATGATCAAACAGCCCCTTGGAAATTAAAACACTGAAATTGAAAATTGAAATCCCAATTTGAAGACCTAGCGCAATGCACAAGGATCGTGGAGACTCACTGGAAATTGATGACTGGGACCTGGAATCTTGGCGCGATTTGGAGAATTCATAGTAAGCCTTTGGAATGCCATTTTTTCACTTTTGCGATGCTCCATTATCGCAGAGGATCACTGGAAATTGCCAAATGGGAAATGGGACATTACTGCGACACAGTGGAATTATGGAGTCTCACTGGATTTTGACAATTGTGATTTAGACTGGCTCTACGATGCGCTAGTGACTAAAATGATGGTGTTTAATGACTGAAACTTAAAATTACTATAACTTCTTATCCGGTTATCAAATTTTGGAGAATTTTATATTGTTGAAAAACTAATTGAATTTCCTATGCAATGGCAGGATTTAAACTGATAAATAATAGGTATTTCAAAAATTTTTATATATAAAGGCTCATGTATTGGGACTTAATTCATGATAGAAAAATATGGGGTATTACAATATCTTCCCCTTGGGATTATTCGTCCTCGAATGAGACTAGTTAAGCTGAGGAAAATTGATGGACTCAGCTTACACACTAAACATGCATATCTGTTGCATGGAATGCATGACTAAACTGATTTGTAAATGCACGACTGACATGAACATAATGTGCAATTGAAACTGAGCATGATAGAGAGAAATCTTAAGAATATTAGTACCTTAAAGTAAATCCAAATTCACAGAGAAAAGATAAGGGTACTTGGTTTGCATATATACTTCTGCTTCCCAAGTGGCTCCCTCAACGGACTGATTTTGCCAAAGAACTTTGACTAGTGGAACTTCTTTGTTCCTTAGTCTATGAACTTGATGATCAAAAATTTCGACTGGAACTTCCTAATAGAAAAGACTGTTCTGAACATCTACGCTTTCTAGGGGAACAACTACAGATGGATCACCAATACACTTCTTTAACAATGAGACATGAAACACTGGGTGTACTAAATCTAGATCTGAAGGCAACTCAATCTCGTAAGCTACCTTTTAGAAATAACTGAGAATTTTGAAAGGACCGACATAGCGGGGACTTACTTTCCCTTTCTTGCTGAACCTCTTTACCCCCTTCTTGGGAGATATTTTCATGTACACAAAATCACTGACCTGAAACTCAAGATCCATTCTCCTCACATTTTCATACGATTTTTGTCGGCTCTAGGCTTCTCTAAGATTTCCTCTGATCAATTGAACCTTCTCTAAGGCATCAAACACCAATTCAGGACCTACTACTGTGGCCTCACCTTCTTCAAACCAACCAATTAGATATATATATCTCCTACCATAAAGAGCATCAAACGGAGCCATCTAGATACTTGAATGATATATATTATTATATGAAAATTCAATTAAAGGAAAGTGGTCATCCCAACTACCTTTAAAATCAACTACGCATGCTCTCAGCATATCTTCGAGAGTCTGAATGGTCCTTTCTGCTTGACCATCTGTCTGAGGGTGGAAGGCTGTATTGAGATAGACTTCGGTACCAAGACCTTTTTGGAATTCTCTTCAGAAGTGAGAGGTAAATTGGGTACCTCTATCAGAAATGATAGATAATGGAACACCGTGAAACCTAACCAACTATCTGAGATAGATTTTGGCATAGTACTCAGAAGAATAAGATGAATGGACTTGCAAAAAATAAGCTGATTTGGTAATCTTATCTATGATAACCCAAATGGAATGATTCTGATGACGAATACGAGGCAAACCCATCACAAAGTCCATGTTTACTTCTTCCTATTTTCACATGGGAATACTGAACTCCTGCATGGACCCACTAGGCTTCTGGTGATTAATCTTAACTTGCTAGCACGTAGAGCACTTAGATACTAACTCTGAAGTGTCTCTCTTTATCCCACTCCACCAATAGAGAGGATTGATGGTGAGTTCTTGAGATTTGACCTTGAATTTGAGAGCTAGGATTTTTGTGTTCTTGAAGAGAATGGATCCCCTTTTGATTAATTTGAGAATAATTGACATATGATGCCCTATTAGTCTTTAATTTCGTGTTAAGGACGAGTTTAGGGCTTAGGAAAGTGTCCAAACAGCCCCTTGGAAATTAAAATGCTGAACTGGAAAACTAAAAATCCCGATTTTAGGCCCTGGTGCGATACGCCAGGATCATGCAGCTACACTAAAAATTGACGACTGGGACCCGGAAGCTTGGCGTAATGCGGAGCTATGGCGGCAAGCCTTTGGAATGCCATTTTGGCTACCTTTGCGCCGCGCCATTATCACAGAGGTTCACTGGAAATTGCCAAATATGAAATGGGACATCACTGCAATGCGGTTGAATTGTGGAGTCTCACTAGATTTTGAAAATTATGATTTAGACTGGCTCCGTGATGCGCTAGTGACCAAAATGACAGTGTTTAATGAATGAAACTTAAAATTTCCATAACTTCGTACTCGGTTATTAGATTTAGGCGAATTTTATATCGTTGGAAAGTTAATTGAATTTCCTATGCAATGACAGGCTCTAAACTGATAAATAATGGGTATTTCAAAAAAAAAATTATATGAATTCTCATGTATTAGGACTTAATTCATTCTAGGGAAATAGGGATATTACACAACAAGTGAGCTTAATTGGTCATTCTATCTACAATCACCTAAATATTTTCATATTGGTTTCAGGATCTTGAAAGTCCTATAATGAAGTCTATGTTGATCATCTCCCATTTCCATAAAGTCAAAGCTATATCCTACGAAGTTTCACCAGGCCTCAAATGCTCTACCTAAACTTATTAGCATTTCAAACACTTAGACACAAAGTTAGAAACATCTTTTTTCATGTTATTCCACCAGTAAAACTCTTTGAGATCATGATACATTTTAGTGAAGACAGGGTGAACAACATACCTGGAAGTATGAGTTTTTTCAAGAATCCTTTCTCACAATCCATTCACATCCGACACACATAACCTACCTTGATAAATCATAATCCCATCACATTAAATGTCAAATGCCATGACCTTTTGTTGACTAACATTTTCCTTAATATGCATTAAAATGGGGTCTCAGGTCTGCTTTTCCTTAACCTCGGAAAATAGGGATAATTTAGCTACCTCTTGTATAAACACCCTTCCATCTTCAAAGTCTAAAAGTCAAACACCCAAATTAGCAAGCCGATGGATATCCTTCACCGTATTCCTCTTTCCTTCTTCCACATGAGAAAGACTGTGCATGGAAAACCTACTAAGGTCATCAACCACCACATACTTCAACAATTCCAACCACGGTCTCTACCTGAGATTTATCTCCTTTTAAGTGGATACATACTACAAACTCTTGTGATTAGTAAAGATGTAAACATGCAATCCATAAAGATAGTGATGCCAGATTTTGAGTGTAAACACCACTGCCGCTAACTCTAAATCATAGGTGGGATAGTTCTTCTAATTCACCTTTAATTGTCTAGAAACGTAAAATAGAACCTTACTATGTTGTATAAGTACAAACGTAATTCCTACCCGGGATGCATGACAGTACACAACAAAACCCTTCATACCCTTTGGGAGGGTCAAAACAGGTGTAGTAGTCAACTTGTTCTTCAGTTTTTCAAAACTACTCTCACCAGAGTAAGACCACAAAAATTTCACTTTCTTCTGAGTCTATAATGCCTCATAGAAATCTCAACTTAAATACCACACTTAGTAGCATGCTTAAAAGATAACTACTTGAATTTTTTCTAAGTGTTAAAAAAGACTTAGTCATATTTTAAGTTTTTAAACTTTGATGATTTTATTTTCGGCCTTTCTAGCCATAGAATATAAATTTTTAAGTTGATTCATGATCAGGAGTGTCAAATGTACATCTCGGGTAAGTTTTGAAATTTTTGGATAAGCGTAAGGACACCTTTGGAAGTCCAAAACAGTAGATACCCGTATCTTATGGTGTATGCTCCAGTTCATACTTGAGTTAGCCTGCAATAGATCATGTGGTGCATTCTCCAATTCGGTGCTCCAAAGCATGCGACGCACGCTCCATAGCACACTTCCTTATTTTCCAGCTTCTTATTCTGCATATTTGAGGGTAATAGGGTCATTTACCTCACCCAAAAACTATCCAAAACAAACGATTAAAGCCCTTAAAGAGAAATTGTTACATTATTAGTCTCTTTTCATCTTTAAGAAAAAACTAGAGACACAAAGATTACGAATCAAGCTTTTAAGTCATGTTTTCCAAGGAAAAAATCAAGATTCGAGTTCTATCCTTCAAACTAAGTAATCTAAGGTATGTGGGACTATTCCTAAACTCCATGTGAATGGATTTTATTGTTTTATCAAGTATAATTATTTACAATAATGTTACGAATTGAGGATTTTTGACCATTATTTCGAAAAGTATGTCATATAGATCATTTTGATGAAAGTGTGTTCATTGTGTTGAATCTTTTAGTGTAAATAGAATTATAACCCTCATGTATATGTATTTATAATTTGGAAGGTTTAATTGAGAGTATGAATAATGAATTCCCTATCTTGTTACGAATTATGGGTTCTATTTGCTTTGTGAATGATTTTGAATGCATGAAACTTAAGTTTGAAATTATGTTTCCTAACATCATGGTATTGACATGTTTTATGAGATGGTAAGGGGGGGGGGGTTTTCTTACCATAACTATCTTCATTGTATTTAAAAAATAAATTGCATGCTAATGAATAATTGACATGGCCACCACATGTTTGAGTATTGGGAAAATTGAGAATTTGCATAAAGATTCCATGAGGTTTCAAAATGATGACTCTCTTGTGATGTTATAATACTTTGGTGGTCATTTACATGTTTTGAATGGGATGGGCTATGAAATTGATAGGATATGAATGTCTTGCAAGTCTGTGTATGATGATACCTGGTGATGATATGCCCCTATGGTTTTTTAAGCATCTAATGATTTTATATATGAAGAATGTTGTTTAAAGAAATAAAAATTAGGCCTAAAGAGAGGTAGATGGTTACCCTAAAAAGGCGTTTGAGTGTAACGGCTCATCGCTGGAAACCGAGTTTTCCGATTCGGGTGATATGATTGGCTAATGCCAATGTATACTTATACTTGAGACATAGGTATAGTAGAATAGTTATTAGGACTCCAATCATTGTGGCACACTTGGATTGGGGGATTGGCCGCTGAGTCTAGAGCGGATTCTATATAGCATGTGGGATTGTAGAAATATAGGGAGTACCATCTATCTCAGGTTTAAGATAAAGTGTGAGTCTTGATTTCAAGAAAGCATTCAAAAATTTCTAAATTATGCCCATGCGTTTTACTGATTTTGTGTGTAATGTTATATAAAATGCCCTCATCTATGTTATGAAATAAAAATGTTATTTTTGGATTGTTTCACATACCAGTATAATTGTATAGACCCCCTATATTTTAGGATTTGAGCCTCCCTTATTTCAAAAGGCCTAATTATAAGTTATTGTTATTTTTTTTATTTATGGTCTGACTGGGGGCCTTGTTCCAGTTTTTAGACATATGTTGGTTCTCATATTGTTAGAGATTTCGTAGAAAGGTGTCATATGTTTTGAATGTTAAGAATTTTCTTCAAATTGTTCAAGTGATTTATGAGATTAACCATGAACTTGTAAACTGAGGTATTTAACATTAAATAATACCGGTGGCTTCGTGATAAAAATGATAATCTGAGTATGGGGATAAAATCATGGTTCTGACTGACTTGTTACTTCAAAATCTGAAATCATATAATTCACATAGGTATCGGGTGTTCATAACCCCCCAGCATAGAATGATTCATAAAATATAATATCAAGCTTGAAATACCGTAATATGTAATCATAGTTCAAAGATCCAAAACATATATATTTTATCAAATATATGAAAATCATGAACTCGAACATGAGAATGTCTAAAAGCATGAGGAAACAACATGACTTCATGGGTAAATTCATAGTTTGGGGATTTATCCTGAGACCAATTGAATGTGACATGGAAAATTAAAACTTGAAGCATTGGATAACATAACTTATCAATGAAATCATACTTGGACATGAATTGAGTTCAAATCGCTAAGGAAAAGCATAAAATAAATTCATCTTGAACATATGCATCTTCATAATAAAAGAAATCTCATCTTTTTAATCAAAGAATAGTTTTTGGGGTCCATGGGTGAAAGGGATCCATGAATAAACTCCCACATACTTTAATTAGATGAATTCTTGAAGAAATCTTGAAATTGAAGAATGAATCCTGTAGACACGTGATTTTTGACCCTCCCCGAATTTTAATCGATTTTTTGGCATTAAACATTTATATTTTTTTCGATATTTATTAAAATATTATTTTATTTTTTTAATAAATTTTAGATGAAAATAAACAAATAAATAAAGTTACATTTTTTGGGATATTTTTATATTTATTTTATTTTTAGTTTTTTTTTTCTATAATACGAAAATTCAAAAAATATATATATTTCTTTAATTTTAATAAACAAGCTAGTGGTCTTATTACTCACTTACTTATAGTATTTTATTTTTTATAAACTTTTATTGTATTTTTTAAATAAAACCTAATTAGTTAATATTATTTTATTATTATTATTATTTTATTTTATATATTTTAAATATATAAAAAAAAGTTTCTTCTTATCCTAAAGAAAACTACCCCAACCACCCCCACCTTTTCCTCAACCCCCTCAACTCCCTCAACCTCCCAAATCACACCCCTATATAATATACACACACTACAACACACGGTCAAGAGAAGAAAAAAAAACATTGGAGAGAAAACCACAGATAAAAAAAAGGGATAACAATTGTAGACAAAAAAAAACAAGAGACAAAGAAACCGTGAGAAAACAAGAAAAAAAAAAGCGAACACAGTTAAAGGGAAAAAAGGTAAAAAAAAAAATAGTGACTCAGTGAGAAAAAAATAAAAACAAAAAACAAAAAAGTAAAGAGTAATAAGTAAAGTTCGGAGCTTCCATTCGAGTTTTTGTCTTGAAGTAAAAGCTTTTTTCGTTTGGTTTAGTTCGTCATACAAGTTCTTATTCAATCCTTATACTATTATTTTTATGGTGAATCGAAGTATGAATGAACACTTTTATATTATTCAGTACATCTATTTATTACTTTTATATGATTCGTAATCCATTCCTTTATTTATAATTAGATTGTGGATTCGAAATAATATTGATCAGATTAGATTTGCACTT
Organism: Capsicum pubescens; assembly: GCA_030864215.1. Classification (NCBI taxonomy): domain Eukaryota; kingdom Viridiplantae; phylum Streptophyta; class Magnoliopsida; order Solanales; family Solanaceae; genus Capsicum; species Capsicum pubescens. The sequence continues at coordinate 380,376,358 of CM061548.1, read as the reverse complement.
TGAATAGACCATGCATGCATGCAAAATTAGAAAATAATTAATAAGTTTGAAAAAAAAGAAGGAAAAATACACACAAAAAAAGGGAAACTGAATGTTTGAAAATAAGAAAAACGGGCTCGTTTTTTTTTTTTTTGGGGTACTAACGATTTGAAGAAGTATAGGAGTTGGGAAAATAGTGATGATGAGACTTACGAATAGAAAAATAATAATACTAGTTCTTTTTTTGTTTATTTGCTATCTTCGTTATACTAGTTTTGTTAAATGTAACTTTACTAGTAATTAACTTTGTTACGTGGTCACGTAAATTTGACTTTAAGTAGTCATATTAAGTTATATATTAATTTGTTTGCCAAGTGCAAGATTAATCTTATTTCATTGTTTATTTTTTATTTTTTAATAAAAAGTTTATATATATATATTTAGTAATAGTAATAAAAATAGCTATGTATATTCTCCTGGCCTAAACCCATTTTTTTTATCTCATTATTAATTAACTAATGTGAGAATGAACGAGATGGGATGCGGATCTATTCTAAACCCCATCGTATAAAAGAAAAGAAAAGAGAGGAAAAAATCATTTGTGAGGGAGTGAGGCATGTGGTGGAAAAATCCAAAACTCGTTGTAAATAAAGGGTGAAAAAAGAATAGAAAATAAATAAGAAAAATTATCTCGAGTTTAGAAGAGATGAAACAAATGTCTTTTAACGCTAGATAAACCTTAGGCACATTTAATATATTTGTCTCGATTAAGAATGTGACGTACTCATCTTTCAGGGACGTTTAAAATAATTCTAGGATGCAATAATGCACCTTGGCTAAGATCGTTCTAAAATTGATTTTCACTAGTTTAATATAAGAGGTATAGACAGATACTACATATTAAAAATAAGCGAATTGAGGCCAACAAACATAATTTATTCAAAATAGTTAAACCTAAGTATAAGTTGATAAAAACGACAGTGCTTGAACTACGGGACTCGAGGGGTGCCTCACACCTTCCCCTCGGTCAACAGAATTCCTTACCGGGTCTTCTGTTTTTACAGACCAAAATAAAGAGTCATTTTCATTTGACTAGGGATTCAATAAGGTGACTTGGAACACCTTAACTCAATTGCAAGTGGCAACTCTGTAAATAAAATACTCCCTATTCAAAATCACCACTTTAATAGGAAAAACCCTTCGACTTCGAACCCTTCGGGCGAAAAAGGGGTGTGACATATCAAGGGTGAAAAAAGAATAAAAATAAATAAGAAAAATTATCTCGAGTTTACAAGAGACGAAACAAATGTCTTTTAATGCTAGATAAGCTTTAGGAATGTTTAATATATTTGTCTTGATTAAGAATGAGACGTACGCATCTTTTTGAGACGTTTTAAATAATTCTAGAATGAAATAATGCACCTTGGCTAAGATCGTTCAAAAGTTGATTTCCACTAGTTTAATACAAGAGGTACAGACTAATACTTGACATTAAAAATAAGCGAATTGAGGCCAACAAACATAATATATTCAAAATAATTAAAGCTAAGTATAAGTTGATTAAAGAGACCATTCTTGAACAACGGGACTTGAGTGGGCCTCACAACTTCCACTCGGTCAACAGAATTTCATGCCCGATCTTCTGTTTTCATAGATCAAAATAAAAAGTCATTTCCTTGTGACTAGGGATTCAATAAGATGACTTGTAACACCATAACTTAATTCCAAGTGGTGACTCTCTAAATAAAATAATCCCTATTCAAAATTGCCACTTTAATAGAAAAAACCTTCGACTTCGAACCCTTCGAGCGGAAAAGGGGTGTGACATCTCTGGCTACTCCGCTGGGGATTAACTAGAATTCGAAATTTTAATATTGACTTATACTTTCTTTAATTATTGTTGATATTATGTTTGTTGGACTAATGTTCTACTTGTTTCTCATTTATTTTTTTGATAGTTCTGAATTGTATTATAAATTGTCTTCTCTTACGCACCCCCTTTGAGTCTCTAAAATAGGATAGAAAGAATGCAACACATGCATCCTACCTTATTTTTGAGATAGACGGACTGTCAAGGAACCTGTTGAAGGATTATTAGTCACACATGTTAGGAGGGGTTCGGATCTGCACCGAAGGTAGAGTAGCACTGCTACCGAACAAGTTGTCCCTCCTCATCTCTAGTGTTCTCTTGGGAAAGCCAGTATAGACACCTATCCCTATTAGTTCAAACTTAGAAGAACTGAAACTGAGAATCTGGTTATCCCTAGTAGGTTCTGCTTTATTTTCATCATGTGCATTTTACTTAGTGGGACTCGGTACAGGGGTCGGGTTTGTCTAGGACAGGTGTCTCATTTTATAATGACCAACATGTGCATACTATGTTCTCTTTGACATTTATTTGGAAGGCCATTTGGTTGTTTACCGGCTTTAGGTAACTTGGTAAAATGAAAGAGAGTATATTGTCCTCAAATTTAACAAATTATTTTTTCAAGGAAATTAAAAATATATATAGTTTTTAAGGTCTTCATGAACTACGAGGGTCTGATTTTCACTATTTAGCGTAATACATAGGAAGCCATAATCGGGTTCGGTGATATTCTTAAGAAAAGTTTTGAAAATATTAAACCCTGACCCATTCATTATTACCAAAGTAAAAATAGTATAGAGGTGGTTGGTTTTTGGCCAAATTGACATTTCGTTGATACAACACCAGGTCCAAAGAACATATAAGATGACCCACAAAAAATAGTATAGGGTTTGAGATGAGTTGGTGTAGACTATTAGAAATGAGGAATAAGAATAAATGGCATGGAAAGTGAGAAATTTGGAGCAAAATATGAGAAACATGCTAGTACTGGGAGAGAAAAAAAGAGTTCTTTATAAGGATTTGTACATGTTTAACAAATACACTTGCCTTTAGAGTGTAAAACACAAAATTTGGAGATGTACGAGGGCCATGATGATCCTTTGGCTCATATGAAAAGGTTTTGTAATCAATTAAGAGGAGTAGGAGGAAAGAAAAATTGTTGACAACTTACTTTGGAGAGAGTTTGATGGTGATAAATTTAGAATGATGTGGTCACAAAAGGATGCAATTCACACAGTAGACAATATATCAGACCACTAGAGAGGTACTCAAAAATCACTAAACAATCTAACTTCCTCAAGTACTTGTATTAATCCTAATTATCTACAAAATATGCTACAACAACAACCTACCCTACACCCTCAACTTAAAATCAGAAATAAACTGCTCTAAGGGTTAGGGTATACCTGAAGGCAATCAAGCACATGGATCTTGGCTCTTCGACGCTACTACTGCATCATCTGTTGTCTTCTCTCTATCGGGAGCATCTGGCTTTGTAGTAGATGGAGCCCTGCTAGATGAGGCACCTGCAGCCCTACCTCGGATGGATGCCTCCCATTTCTCTTTATAAACTAAGGACTCAATTTATGCCCTTTTCACCTCCTCCTTCTCCTTCTTATTTCTTTCCCTCTTCTCTATTTTTCTCTCTTCATCACTATCGAGCCTCTCTCTCTTTCTGTTACCTTTCTTCTCATTTTTTTCTTTTTCTTTAGTGAGTCTCCAGTGATGTCAAGCATTGGAATTTCTTCCTCAGATTCATGCATGGCCTTACATATTGGCATCACAAATTGGTGTTGCTGCAACACCCCGATATCTGCCTTTACCTTTTACAATTCCGCTTTGAATCTAGCAAGATCAACCCCTGACATTTCTTTTTCCCGCGCATTGAATCGGTTCTCTAAATCAGCAACCCGCTCAGGCAAAGTCACAAAAGGATCAAGGGCAGCCTTGATTCTCTTATCCACTGCAGCAGCAAACTTTTTGGCAAAAGTATGTAGTTTTGCCTCACACCACATGGCTTGTTTAGACACTTTTCGGATATCGATCGGATGAAATGCAAAACCTGTTGCTGCTGTAGGAACTAAAGGGCTGGCTTCAGTATCAGGCACTGGTCCTTCCTATGCTGAAGAAGTTGGCTACACAGGCTCATAATCTTGCACTTCCACATGAGGTGCTGCACCGGCATCTGTAATTGGAGGGTCTACTGCTACCTCTGCACCTCTATCAAGTCTCAATCATGGCTGATTTTTATCAAACCGTATGGGGTTGTAAGTCTTTCGAATAGGAATATCATCATCAACCCCTACAATCTTTGGCACATTAGCAGCTCAGCACAACTCTATGATAAGACAGGGAAAAGGGTAAGTAGTGTCGGTTCTCGACATTCTAATCTTCATCTCATTAGGAATGATTTACCTAAAATTTAGAGGAAGGTTCTACACCATGCTCGCCACTAGAATAGTTCGGTCATCACCCAAAATATTGTCTCCATCAATGGGTATCAGCCAGACATTCACTATACCCCACCAAAACTTTGCCTCTTGAGTCAAAGAGGACTTGCAAATTCTTTCATTTGGGTTTTTTACCCATGCAGGTTCTCCTTCAGCTATGATGTTGGCCAACCACGAACGTTGTTTTTCTCAGTTTCTAATCTGATTATAGACTGATGGTGTGGTGTCTTGAGGAGTGAAGTTGGGACCATGCAAGAACCTGTTGATAGTTCTGATTGAGAAATCAACCCTTACGCCACTCACCTGCACTCTATCAAATAGGGGCCGATCTGCTACTCTTTTACCTGGCTTGTACATGTTTTCCAACTGAGCCTGGTAGTTTGCGTAAAACTCCCAAACCAGTGCAGGACAAAATGAACCTCCTCATTTTGTGGTCCGTCCCAAGACATACTCTTGGAATGTTTATTCCACTTCAGGGTACTTGCTCAACCCTCTGGTGATAATCATCTTTTCTTCCTGAATTGGCCTCTTATCACTCTTTCTATCAGTTTTATGGAGCCCAGCGATGAAGATGCTCTCTTTCTTGGGAATTTTCCACCTAGCATTATCTCAAACTTTGGGGCTCTTACATTTGATAAGTGTTCCCCGAGATGGAGACTCTTCATCATTTTTTTGTTTAGTGGACTGGGATCCAGATGTTGTTCCCTCTGACTCAGACTCCTCATACCCTTCCTTATCCTCTACTTTATATACGGCATGGTCAGACTCATGCCGTTCAGAACCCTCTTGCTCAGTGGCAGTATGTTCAGAAGTTGTACTTTCTAGTTGTGTTGTAGTCTCAGTATCATCACTATCTTCCACTTCAATGGGTAGAGGTGGCGAAGGTTTCTTCGAAATTTGATTCTCTTTTTGCTTCCTGAATAGGGGTTCTTCCTCCTCGTAATCAAATTCCTCATCCTTACGACGTACACTTTCTTTAGTTGATTTCTTTGGTGTTTTGGGGATCTTTCTTTTTGGTGCCATTTTAAGGTTCCTGTAGTAGTAGAAAAACCATTGGTTAGTCCACAAGAGCACAAACACAAACACATTAATCATTTCGATTTATTCATGCTTCAGGTTCCAGGTGTGATGATAATTCTTGATAAGCCATCACTACTGTGATAGCTTATCACAATGGTCATCAACCTTAGACAGTACTTTCAAAATTTTAACAACTTTTGATGACATTCCTGATAAGTCGTCCCAATTGTGATAGCCTATCATGAATGTCTTCATCTCATATCAGAACTCACTTTTGATATTAACTCATTTTTTGGTCCCCATTATTTCTCAAAATCCACTAGAATTTCGAGTGTGAGTTGTCTTTTTAAACCCTGGGCCTGCACAGCAGACCCTTGGTGCGATTTTAGCTCCTTTCCAATTGAACTTGGTCCAAGCATCTTGTGGACTTGGTTTGTCATCTATCAATCACTTACCACAATAAAAAAAGGGTTAAAGTTAGAGTATACCTGATGGGGACCCTTAATCTGATTACACGCACAAGAGGAAGTAGGAAATAGGAAGAATCTCTTGATTGTGAATTTCAAACCAATGAACAACGGAACTTGTTTTCTTGATGTGTTTTGTAGAGATTAAGAAATAAACTAACTAAGGAAATAAATAAACTAAAGGAAAAAAATTAAAACTAGCGGAAATTCTAAAAGGTTCCTGTGCTGGGCTGGGTCGAATTTGATTTAAACTGGGCCCAAAATTTTAGATCTTAAGGATTTAGGATGAGGATGACTTGTGATGGATTATCACAAGTGTGACAACCTATAACCAACGTCGGCACCCCTAAGAAGAGGTTTCCTCAAGTTTGGCCTATCTGATGATATTTCTGATAGCTTATCACAGTTGTGATGGCTTATCAGAGATGTCGTCATGGCCTTTCAGCTGACCTCTTCATTTTTACCTTCTCTGTACAAAATCCTAGTTATAAAAGTAAAAAAACTTTCTTAAATATAAAACTTTGGGTTGCCTCGCAATAACGCCTGATTTATTGTCCCGACATGACTTGGTTCTCTTGACTACTCAGACTTCGCCAAGACAACCTGTTGATACCCCTTTACCATCATCATAGAAGATGTCAATGATTCAGAAAACACTCATCTCATGTTGCTGAGTCATGGATGAGTGTACTTTGAAGTGTGCTTCTTTGTCATTGAACCTAAACTTTAGCTCGTTCAACTACATGTGTACTAGTAATCTCCCAGTTGCAAGTAGTATACTACCTAAGATGATGGGAACTTCAAAATTCACTTTCCAATCTCGGACTATAAAATTAGCAGGAAGAATAAAATTGGTTACCTTTACCAAAACATCATGCAGTATGCCTATTGGCCGCTTCACAGATCTATCTGCCATTACCAACCGTATATTTGTTGGGGTAGGATCCCCCAAACCTAATTTCTTGTACACAGCCGGTGGAATTAAATTTATACTGGCTCCCAAATCGCATAATGCTTTTGTAAACTTCAGTGGGACAAATAGTACACGGGATGGTAAATGTTCCCGGATATTTTTTTCTGCACTAAAGACCTTGTAGAGATAACGCCACAATGGAGAAGATTGTACTCTCGCTCATGGATAACCTTCTGTTTCTTGGTTATAAGGTCTTTCATGAACTTTGCATATCCTGGTATTTTCTCAAGTGCCTCAGCCTTTTTCTTCAATAGTTGAGGAAAGGGAGGTGGTGGTCACGGGGATAATTTCAACACAACTTCCTCTTTCTTTTCTTTTTCTTTCTCCGAAGCATCAACAGGACTATCCAGCTTCTTAGACTCCACTGGGTTTCTTTCTTCGAATTCATCAACAACTACCTCATCATCTACAGATTTGCCCACAGAAGGGCTAGATAAGATCTTACCACTCCTAGTGATAATCTCCATACATGAGACAACATTCCGTGGATTCTGAATCATATTACTAGGCAAAGTACCACTTTTTCTTTGGTTCAGTGTTGTGGAAAGTTGGCTTATCTACTGTTCCAACTGCTTAATAGAAGTGGAGTTTGAAATAACGAACTGACTCAGGGTAGAGAATTCATTCTTGATAGTGGTTACCCCCGAGTTGGTAGCCTCAACTCCTTTCAATAATTTTTCCATCATGTACTCTATGGACATCTTACCAGAGCTAGTTGGTGCAGCGTCCTAACTTCCAGGAGGAACATACAAGCCACTCCTGTCATTATTGTTTCTCTAGTGTCCTTGCTCCCTGTCTTTATAATCAGGCTTGTCATAAAAGTTTCGACCTTGATTCTCTTGGCTATTGCCTTGGAAACCTGATTACTCACATAGTTTGACTTCTCATCTTAATTAGTAGAAACACTGTACTGAGACTCCAAAGCCTTAACCTTTTCAATCTTTCCTGATAGCAAGTGCTTGGTCAGAAAGTCCATCTGAGTCTTTAAGTGGGCCATGTCTTGGTCTCGCACTTCATCCCTTCTGCACTGCTCTGCAGTCATACCAAAAGAAATAGTTGGGATAGCTACCACAGAATCCCTAGTATGCCAGGCCCAACTCTGTTTAGTCATTCTATTAAGCATGTCTGAAGCATCTTAAAAGAAAGGTCAATGAACGAACAACCCGCAGCATTATCAACAATTTGATTTGTCATAGATTTAAAAGATCTGTACAAAGTCTCCATAAAGTGTAAGTCCATCATGTTGTGGTTCGTACATTGTTCCATCTTCTTTTTGAATCTCTCCCAAGTTTAATGCAACTCTTCAGTCGGGAGCTGCCTGAAGTTACTGATTTCATCCCTCAACTTTACACTTATGGAGGGTGGAAATAACCATTCTAAGAACTCCTCTTTCAACTGTCTCCAGTTGGTTATAGAATCAGGCTCTAGCTTATTTAATCACATTGTTTCCTCCCCAGACAGAGACAGTGGAAACAATCTCAACCGTATCGCATTCTGGATTACTCTCGGATTATCAAAATATTTTCAAATGGTGATAAAGTTCACTAAGTGCATGTTTGGATCATCACCATGCAAGCCTCCAAATAACCCCTTCAGATTTAGGAGTTGGATCATGGTACTTGTTATGCTGAATTTGTCACCACGTGCTAACGGTGGAGGAATGATAGAACCCGTTGCACCTGCTCCGTCCATTTCTTCATCATAGTCATCAACCTCGTATTGGACAAGATGTTTACCATACCTTCCTCTGATTGGACGTTTTTTTTTGAAATTTTATTACACTAGTACAGCAAGTTGCTCAGCTCGCCTTGGGCTTTGAGGATTCAGAAATTTCTCATCATCCAAATGTTCATCATCATGGTTTGTATGATGTACTTGTTGACCTTGGTTTTGTACATTCACCTGAGCCCTGGCCAAGGCTACCAGTCTGTCAGCCTCTTTTTGTTCTGCCATTCTCCCGATCAGCTGAGGTTCCGGATTAATTGGTAATAATGGTTCTCCGGAACATCTTGTTTTTGGCATAAACAACAAGGTACCTACAATAAACAAAAACAATAAATAAATGTAAATCTAGGAAACCTAACTAACATACAATTAGCACACACAACTTTGATTTTTCAACCATATTCCCCGGCAATGGTGCCATTTTTTATAACACTCAAAATACACTCTTGAATGGTTGTAAGCGATCATTATCAATATAAAACCGAACTAGGTTAGGGTTGAATCCCACAGGGAATAAGGTGTGAAATCAAGTCAATTACAATTTAATTCACTGATAGTTTAATCTATCCTGAAATGGGGGTTTAAGTTTCACAAGTAATTGTTTGACACTTTGATTTCGATGTTTGTAACCAAGATTTTATGAGATAACCAGAATTATATTCACCATGGCTTACGGTACATGACAGATGCTAAAGGTGACTCAAGATTCTCACGGTGGTTAGGATAACAAGCTATCTTTATTGATGATATGCTCAAATGTCTCTCGACCTATTTAAGAATCTAATTTCCTAATCCTCTCAAACTTAGGGAATCGCTATTCACTGCCTAGAATTTACCTCAGGTTAATCAACCTAGTTACAACACTGATTATTAAAAGAAGTATTTCCAATTCCCTATTGATAATTTACTTCCTGTTAATATTGACTTACAACGATGATGAGAATCAAGAAGTATAACTTGATTTGAACCACGGTACAAAACTCCCAAAATATATTAACTAGCGAGAGAGAAATATCATATTTTTTTCGAATAAAGATGAGTCCAAAAATAAAATCCTCCCCTAGAAAACCCTAAAACAAGGCTTTAAATAGTTTAACCTAATTAAGGAAATAAAATCAAAGTTACAGATTTTCCTCAAAATAGATGACGACGTCTGTGACGGCTTGTCATGAGTATGACAGCTTAGCACATATGTCGTTAGCTCCTATGCACTTTTGTATTTTTCTGGCTAAGGCTGACGACGATGATGATGGCTTATCACCAGCCTAACGACATGTCATGGATGTCTTCAAAAAACTAACTTCAACTTCCATCTTCTGTTTAAGGATGACGACACTCCTGATGATGTGTTATGGATGTCATCACAAAACTGTCTTCAACTTCCATCTTCTATTTATGGCTGACAACGGTCGTGATAGATTATCACCAGGCTGATCACTTATCATGAATTCGTCAGCCACACTTATCTTTTATTTTTCTTCACTTTTCAGCCTTGTTGCTTTCATTATTTTTGGTTCTTCTACATTTCAATATTTACTACAAAAATCAAAGTAAACTAATCAAAAACAACTAATGTTTCTCAAGACCTTACAATTATTTAGAGTTAGAAGCCTCGAATATGTTAGCATAGGCTCACACATCAGGATCGATGATAATAAAGGTGTATTGCCTTAAGTTCACCTATTTGTTTAAGTATGCTCCTGAGTTAATAGCTGACTCTAGATTTTGTATAAGTAACTTTGTTATTGGAGTGTCTGGTTTGGTAGTTAAGGAATGTAGGACTTCTATGATTATTGGGAATATGGATATTGCTAGGGTAATGACTCATGACCAACAGATTGAGGCGAAAGCTTGAAGGAGAGAAAGGGGAAATAAGAAGTCTAGAACCAGACAGTTTGAGTATGGAAAACCAAGGTCTAGAAGAGGAAATCATTTGCAATTTTAGGTTCGCTCATCTATGTCTGCGCCATCTTCAGTAGTGCCCCTACACCTAAAACCAAGAAGAAGAAGTGGGACATGTCTACTATATTTAGGTCTCAGATTAGTGTGGGTGAAAGGCTCAGTTACCTGTCATATGTGAAGTATGGTAAAAAACACATTGGTGAGTGTGGTAAGAAGGGGTTGTTATGGATGCGGCAAGTTGGGTCACATAATCAAAGACTGTTTGTATGCTAAGTAGGAAAGTAGGGATGTTCGTCCCAATACTTAGGCTACTAGCACACCAGCTCCTTTATGTCTCCCAGTCCATTTTCTGGGTGCATCATTCAGTACCGATGGTGGTCAGTGCTAGAATCAATTCTATGCTTTACCATCCTGACAGGAGCAAGAAAGTTCACCATATGTTAATATTGGTATGCTTCGTGCCTTCCATTTTGATGTTTATGTGTTGTTAGACCACGGATCACCTTTCTCTTATGTGAATCCTTTAATTGTGGCAAATTTTGGGATAGATCATGAACAACTCTCCAAGCCCTTCTGAGTTTCCACCTTAGTGGGTGAGTCAGTTGTTGCCAGATAAGTCTATAAGAAGTTTCCTATCACTTTCCTGTATAAGATTATACTAGCAGACCTAATAGATTAGAAATGGTATATTTTGATGTTATTCTAGGCATGGATTGACTCCATTCATGCTATGCATTAATACATTGCCACACCTGTGCGGTGAAGTTTCAGTTTCCTATTGAGGTAGTTATTGAGTGGGAAGGTAGTTCCGAATCTCCCAAGATTAATTTCATATCTTATCTTAAAGCTAGAAAGTTTATATCTAAAGGGTTCTTTTATCATTTAGTTTGAGTCAAAGATACTAAGTCTGAAGCTCCAACAGTTCAGTCAGTTTGTATAGTCAATGATTTTTCGTAGGTCTTTCCCGAATATCTATCAGGAGTACCTCCTGATAGAGAAATAGAATTCGGCATTGATCTTCATTCTTGTACTCAACCCATCTCTATACCTCTATATCCTATGGCTCTAGTGATCTTCAAGAGTTAAAGAAGTTGCTTAAAGACCTCTTAGGTAAAGGTTTCATAAGTCCTAATGTTTCTCCATTGGGTGCTCCAGCCCTATTTGTGTGTAAGAAAGATGGCTCTCTCCGAATGTGAATCAACTACCTCTAGTTAAACAGTCACAATCAAGAACAAATATCCTCTTCCTAGGATTGATGACTTATTCGACCAGCTTTAGGGTGCAGTTATTTCTCTAAGATAGACCTCAAATCTGTCTATCATAAGCTTAAAATAAGGGAGTGTGATATTACAAAGACATCCTTCAGAACTTGTTATGGTTTCTTCAAATTTCTAGGTACGTCCTTCAAGCTAACAAATGCCCAACACTCTTCATAGACTTGATAAACAGAGTGTCCAAGTCATACTTGTACATGTTCATCATAGTATTTATTGATGACATCCTTGTCTATTCCTGTAGTGAGAATGACCATGTAAACCATCTCAAAACTGTGTTGTAAACTCTTAGAGATCATCAGTTATTTGCCACATTCAATAAGTGTGAATTTTGGCTAAGGTCAATAGTTTCCTTATCCATATTATTTTCGGTGATGACATTCGAGTTTGTCATCAAAAGACCGAAGCAGTGAGAAACTAGACTAGACCTATCTCTCCATCAGACAGTAGGAGTTTCCTGGGTTTGGCTGGCTATTACTGAAGGTTTATTGAAGGGTTTTTGTGTATTGCATCCACCATGTCTATATTAACTCAAAATAAAGTTTACTTTCAGTAGTTAGATTTTTGTGAGAAGAGTTTTTGAGAATTAAAGACTCGACTAACTATAACCCTAGTTTTGACATTACCAGATGGTTTTGATGGGTTTGTTGTTTACTGTGATGCTTGTAGAGTTGGTCTGGGTTGTGTTTTGATGCAGAGAGGTAAGTTCATAGCCTATTCCTCTCGACAGCTTAAACCTCATAAAAAGAACTATCCTACCAATGATTTTTAATTAGCAGTTGTTGTATTTTCCATGAAAATTTAGAGGTATTATCTTTATGGGGTGCATGTTGATGTGTCCTGGACCACAAAAGCTTGCAGTATGTGTTTTCTCAAAAATATTTAAATCTTCATCAGAGAAGGTAGTTAGAGTGGCTAAAAGATTATGATATGAGTGCTTTGTATTATTCAGGCAAGGCCAATGTAGTGGAACAAGCCCTTAGTAGACTGTCTAGGGGTAGTGTTGCTCATTTTGAGAATAATTAAAAGATGTTAGTTTAGGAGGTTCATCAGTTGGATAGATTAGGTGTTCGTTTGGTTGATTCAGTTGAAGGTAGTATATGGGTTCAGAATAGTTCAGAATCTTGTTTGGTTGCTGAAGTGAAAGGGAAACATGTAAGTCCCGAATCTGGTACCCAAAATGCTACACGGTACTCAAGACCCCGAAGGACCATAAGCTAACCCATATTGATATTTGTACCTGTATACTAGATAATATACTGTATAATGCAGAAAACATGAACTAAAAGTCCATAAGGTTCAAAACTGTACATTAAGATTTACTGAACATGATTAACTGGATTGACTGGACTGAGTTAACTGAGTTTCGTTGACTGACAAAATGTTACTGAGGTCTGATAACTGACTAAGATTTACTAAAGTTACTGAGGTTTCCTAAGTCATGAGACTGATTGAATTCTACTGAACACGGCTTGACTAAGAGTAACGTGAAAACATGACATAGGCTCTAGGCATACAACTAAATTGTTGGGTACAAGTACCCCCAGGACTCGATGGAAAGAAACTAACAAAGTATGACTTTCTTGAATACATGTCCAACATCACAATCCCTAATTCATTTATTAAGGCATTTCGTCAAACAATTGATATGCATAAACTTGTACATAAATGGGAATTTCGTACTATCATACTAGTGGGGTACTTTTTCTTCACATAGGAATTCAATCAAACACATGGTGATCATGGTATGTAGACAACATCACACAACAAGTAAACATCATGATTCAACTCTAATTTCACCATTCAAGGGTTTAATCGTGGATTCACATGAAACTTACACCTATAATAATCAATTCCACTTACGATCATCACAAAACATGGAATCGAATTCAATTGGTCATTATTAACATGATAAAAAACAAACCAAACATGAAATTCATAAAAATCCATACACTTGAACTTTGAAAATATATTTTTGGGCTTCATGGACGAAAGAAGTCCATGAATAAACACTATGCATACCTGGGTGAGTGATTTCTTAAAGATTTGTGGAGGAAAACTTGAATTTTTTTCTTGGAATTAAGAACCTAGGGTTTATTGTTCTTGGGGATTTATCCTTGAGATAAACCCTATTTTGTTGCTGTAGAAGAATAAAGAACTTATGAGCTATGATAGGGTGTAATTAGGGGTTAAATTAGGTGGAAAAAGACCCAAATACCCTTTTAAAAATGGCTTTAAAATAACTGAATGGGATGTGCGATGGCTCATGCGACGGTCCATCGCTAGCTCGATGGCCTGTCATTTCAACCATCGTAGGTAGGCCAGGATAGGGACTCACTGCGTAAGTAGAGACGGCTTGGGCAACAGTCCATCGCAAGTTCGACGGTCCATCAACCTGTCTATCACACCTTATCTAGAAGGTTACCTCACTACCTTAGTTATGACGGTCAAGACAACGGACCATGGTGATGGTCCATCACTAGGTCGACAGTCTGTCAACCTGGCCGTCGCACCTGGGCGATTCTGACAGCTTTGAGTAAAACGTCCATAACTTTTTACTCCGATACCAAATTTAGATGAAATTCATATCGTTGGAAAGCTAATTCAATTTACCACATGATAAAAAGTGAAATTATTAAAAATTCCATGTGCACAAAATGGGATTTATCTTTCAAAGTAAATTTCTAACATTCTTGATATAATTTCAAGCTAGGAAAAACTATGGGGTATTACAAAAAAAGATAAGGACTCCAGTTTGGTTTAGTTGAATGAGTCAGTCATAGATCATAAAGTAGAAGTTTTCTCCCAAGGGGGAAATGGTGTGTTACTCTACTAGGGTAGATTGTGTTTGTTGTGTGTTAATGGTTTGAGAGAGCAAAATGTGGAATGGATTAAAGAGGGATATTATTGAGTTTGTAGCCAAGTGTGCTAATTTTCAATAGGTTAAGGTTAAGCACCAAAAGCCTGGTGGTAACCTGTAGGAGTGTAGTATTCCTACTTGGAAGTGGGAAGAGGTAAACATGGACTTAGTCATAGGGTTACCCCATTTGCGCTGTTAGCATAATTCGATTTGGATTATTACAAATAAAATGAAAAATCACCCTATTTCTTTCCAGTTCATACTTCCTATTCAGCCAAGGATTATGCTAAGCTTTATATCAGAGATTTGTTCAAATTGCATGGTGTTTTTTTGTCCATCATTTCAGATAGGGGTACTTAATTTATCTCTCATTTTTGGAAAGCCTTTCAGAAAGATCTTGGTTCCCAAGTTCATCTTGGTATTGATTTTAATCCTAAGATAGATGGTAAAGTAGAGAGGAAAATTCAAACCCTAGAGGACATGTTGAGAGCATGTGTTATTGATTTCAAGGGTAGTTGGTATGATCATTTGTCCTTGATCGAGTTCACCTAGAATAACAATTATCATCCTAGTATCCAGATGGCTCATTTTGAGGCTCTTTATGGGAGAATATATACGTTACCTATTTGTTGGTTTTAGGTAGGTGAAGCTACATTAAAGGGCTAGATGTGGTGTTTGAAGCTATGGAAAAGTTCAATTGAATTGAGAGAGGCTTAAGGCAGCTCAGAGTTGTCAGAAATCTTATATAAATGTGAGGAGAAGGGATCTTAAGTTTGAGGTTGGTGACTTAGTGTATTTAAAGATTTAAACATGAAAGGGGTGAAGAGATTTGGCAAAAAAGAGAAACTTAGTCGATGATATGTTGGCCATTACAGAATATTGAGTCGTGTTAGGAAGGTAGCATATGAGCTTGAGTTGCCCATCTATTTGTCATCCGTTCATCCAGTGTTTCATGTATCGTTTGTTAAGAAATGTATTGGTGATCCAGTTGTTATAGTTTCATTGGAAAACTCCAAAATTTAGGATAGCCTTTCTTATAAAGAAATTCCAATTGAGATTCTTGATCACCAGATTTATAGACTAAGGAACAAAGAAGTTTCCTTGGTTAAAGTTCTTTGGCGGAATCAGTTTGTTGAGGGGCCCACTTGGGAAGCAGAAGTGGATATGTGAACCAAGTATCCTCATCTTTTCTTCCCAAGATCATACTTAGTTTAAGGTAACAAGTTTTCCTTCGATTATCTCTTGTCCATTTTCAATTCTAGCCATATAATCATTTTTATGTCATTACATGCATTCACAAATCAGTTCAGTCATGTAATCATGCTTCCAGTTATGAATATTTAGTATGAAGTCTCAGTCCCTCAGTATTCTCAATTTATTCAGTTTCATTTGAGGAAGAATGTTCCCAAGGGGGAGATATTGTAAGTCCACGTAAGATACTAGCTCAATTTTGCTCACTATTGCAAGTCAAAGGGGGTCCAAGACTTAGAAAAATTTCACTAATTTTTAGGACTTAGTCATTTCTAAATCCCCTAAACTTTAATGATTTTATTTTTGACCTTCGCGACATCAAAAAGTTAATTTGAAAGTTGATTCATGGTAGAGGTATTCAACAGTACAACTCGGTTGAGTTTCTAAATTTTTGGACGAGCGTAAGAGTGTGTTTGGATTTCCAAAACATTGTCATCACGTAGTTAGCCAATGGAGCGTGCCCCAGTCTAATGGTATGGGTGCCCGCGACAAAGGCCGCAGCGCGTGGTACAGTCCGGCAGACCAGTGCCCGCGACGCATGCTCACTCGTGCCCCCTTGTTTTTCCATCTTCTATTTTTATTTTTCCAAGAGTATTTGGTTCTTTTACCTTCTCCCACTTAGTCTATAACAGAGGATTAAGGGTCCCAAAAGGCAAAATTGATCATTCTTTTCACAAATTCTTTTAAAGAAAGTAATCCTCAGTCAAGAAAAAGCTCTAGCCTCTTCAAAATTCAAGTTCAAGCTTAAAGAATGCAACCAAGAACTTTTTCTAATTCATCAATTAAGGTATGGGGGATTATGAACAAGGGTATCCTTTCACCCTTGTACCCAAATTGCATGATTTTAAGATTTAATTCACTTGTTTTGAAATAGCGTTCATACCCGAATATATATATTGCTAAAGCATATAATTTTATGAGATTTAAAGATTTTAGAATATCAAGAAGTTCTTATGTTTATGCTTTTAACTTACATGATTTATGTTATGAATGAGATTGCACTACCTTGACTTGTTATTGTTGAAGTATTTCTAGATTGTCATTGAGCATGAAGTTTTATTGTGATTTGACATGAGATTGAAGTATGGGTTTTAAGACCTAAGTTTGAGTATTGAGACTTCAAGAAGATTATGCTTTTAAGTATTCTATGATAAGCTTATTTCAAGATTTAAGCAAGAATTGATCTTTTGATCCTCATCTAAGAGTTGGAATCCACATTTATTCATTTTGATTAATTTAAATCCAAGAGAAGCATAACTGGTTTTCATTATAAACCTTTATGCTATTTTAAGGTAGTAATATGGGATTAGTATTTAGCACCGAGTTGGGTGTGAGGGAAAGGTCACATACCCCAAAACTGCATACCATCGTAGGTTCAAATCCCAATATGGGTCGAGTATAGTGACCACTCTAGTTTAGGTTCTATTCCAATGGAAGTCATAGAACAACTCTACCAATGTGGGTGCGAGACATTGCACTCCATGATATCTCACATGGTTTATGTCAGTTAGAAGAACCTCCCAAAAGAAAGAGTAAAAGTACAGCTTTTAGGACTAAGTGTTATGACTCACAAGATTTATACAATATTCTTTATTATTCATGATTTATTATTTTTAACTTTCAGTTATTCAAGCTCAAGGTGAGTCATTTACACTTGGCATGCATAGTTAAAAAGTTTATACGAATATTGAGTTATTGGTTTACTTATGCATTAACCCTCACATACTCAGTACATTCTAGAAGTAATGATCCACATATATTTCTTTGTGCTACATTGTCTTATAATATAGAACTTGGTGCTCAATTCCATCCGCATGATTGATTTAGTGTATCTCAACCTACATCCCAGCTCTTGGTGGCTCCTCGTAGTTCATGTGCCCATTCTACCAGATTTTTTATTAATGAAGTACTCGAGTTATTTGATTTCAGTTTAAGAATGGTTAGCTGGTGCTTGTCCTAGTGGATCTCTAGTTAGAAGTAGAGGCTTGTACGACTATTTTCTATTTTGGATTCAAAGTATTGGTTTTAAAGATTTAGAAGTTTAACTTTAAGTTATGACATTAAATTCTGTTATTTTGAGATTTCATATGTCAAATTTATCTTTATTATGAGTTCCAAAGTTGTTAGAAGGCTTAAACAGTTAGCTTTGGACTACTTGTAGTCTTGAGCACCATGTGACGTCTAGGGTGTATTCCCGGGTCGTTAAAGAAAACAACCTTGCAGACCCTTTTACAAAAGTTCTACTACAAAAACCTTTTGATAGGCATGTAGAAGTATTGGGTGTTAGAGTTGTATGTGCATGTTTATTAGTATAAGTGGGAGATTATTAATATATCCTATAAACAATACGTTTAGACATAGTATTATTTATTGAACAATTATTTATTTGTTTATTTAATTCAATAAAGGGTTACATTAAATGGGTCATTTTATCATACATGTGTCCTCAACTTATATATTAAATGATTTGGTCTAAAGTGTATGAGCTTATACACAGAAGATCAGATCATCGGTTCTTATATGTTAAAGTTATTGTTCATAATTGTTATAGTTTGTGACCTAAATTCTATTTGATCTGGCCCTAAAAAGTTTGCAGTGCAACACATATTTTTTATTATTCAAGGATTCTATAGTGGTAGCGTAGGGATCTGGATGAGCCCACCACTGATCAGTTGGGGGTACGAGAGATTTATTTGTTTTTGCTCCTAAATACACTGGTACACACGTATTATATAAGTTCAATTAGTGGTTCATTTTTGGATGTTCAAAAAATACATCATTCGCTTCATTGTATTCTCCATCCATCATAGTAAAATTTCTCTGCCTCTAGCCGTGTTTTTTTTAAAGGGTTTCCACGTAAATCTGCGTGTTCATATTATTTTTCTTTTGCTTGTGGTATTACTTATTCTGTTCAATTATAGCAAACTGGTATCAGATAGATCAATTATTTTCTGGGGATGTCAACCATGAAGTATGATATTCCATTGTTGGACGGTAACACCAGATTTTCATTACGACAAGTTAAGGCATGGTGTTTCCTCACACAAATTGATTTGGATGATGCTCTATTTGGGTTTGATAAGATGCCCTCATCATGAACAGAAGAGGATAAATGACGTAAAGATCTAAAGTCTCTATCTCAGATCCATTTTCATTTATCCAATCAGAGTTTACAAGATATTCTGAAAGAGACCACTGTCGTTGCATTGTGGTTGAAACTGGAATCGTCATGTATGAAAAAGAGCCTAACCAGTAATTTTCATCTCAAACAATGACTTTACTCCCATCATATGTCTGAGGGTGTGTCCTTGGAGGATCACCTATTTGTTTTTTATGAAATCGTCTTTGATTTAAAGACTCTGGAGGTGAAGTACGATAAGAAAGATCTAGGGTTGATTCTATTGTCTTTGTTCCCTGCATCATACTCGAACTTTAGGGATATAATTTTATATAGTGGGGATACCCTAACCCTAGATAAAGTCTATGATGCATTTCTCTCTAAGGAAAAGATGAAGCATCTTATGAATTGGTCGGTGACTCAAGAAGATGGTCTTATTGTTCGAGGAAGGACACATGACAGGAATTTTAGAGGTGATGATAGAAATTGATTGAAATCCAGAAAAGAAACAAAACCTGTAACTACTATAAGAGAAAGGGGTATATCAAACCTTAATGTTATAAGTTATAGAATAGAAAACAAAAGAAAGGTTAAATATGGCGGTATTTATGGAGAAGTCTTTGTAGTTTCTGATGGTAAAACCAAACCCTATGAGGATTGGATTCTTGATTCATCCTGCACGTTTCATATGTGTCGCAATCGGGATTGGTTAACAACAAATGAAATAGTCTCTAAAGGTGCTGTGTTAATGGGAAATAACTCACTTTATAAGATATCTAGTATTGGAACAATCAAGATCAAGATATTTGATGGAGTTGTGAGGACACTTAGTGATGTGTAATATGTCCCAAACCTGAAGAGAAATCTTATTTCCTTGAGTACCCTTGATTCGAGCGGATACAAGTACGCTGGTGAAAGTGGAGTCCTGAAGGTTTCCAAAGGTGCCCTTGTTGTGATGAAGGGAAAAAGAAATACTGCTAATTTGTACGTCTTGCAAGACTATACGATTATAGGTGATGATGTTGTTTCTACTTCTTCTCTATCAGATAGTGATGTTGCTAAACTTTGGCCTATGCGTTTGGGACATATGAGTGAAAATATGATGGCTGAACTAAGTAGGAGAGGACTTCTTGATGGCCAAAGTATTACCAAATTTGAGTTCTATAAGCACTGTGTTTTGGCAAAATGGAGAGAGTAAGATTTATTAAAGGCATCCACTAAACTAAAGGTACACTTGATCACTTTTATTTAGATCTCTGGACATTCATTCTGATCTCTGAGGTCCTTCTAGATTACCTTCTAGAGGAGGTGCTAATTACATGTTGGTTATAATTGATGAATATTCCAGAAAAGTTTGGGTGTTCTTCCTGAAGCAAAAGAATAATTTGTTGCCTACTTTCAAGAAGTGAAAGATAATGATTGAAGAAAAAACAGGGAAGAAGGTAAAACGCCTTCGAACTGATAATGGTTTAGAATTTGTTCTAATGAATTTAATGTTTTTTGCAAGTCAGAAGGAATTGTGAGGCTCCTTATAGTTTTTCATACTCTGCAGCAGAATGGTGTAGCCGAAAGAATGAATAGGACTATAATAGAGAAGGTGCGTTGTATTCTCTCTAATGCTAGTTCACCAAAGTCTTTTTGGGATGAATCTTCTTTCATAGTTTATCTTCTTATTAACCGCTCTCCTTCAGTTGTGATTGATAAAAAGACTCCATAGGAGGCATGGTCCAGTACTCCTGCCAGTTACTCTAATTTGGGGATATTTGGATGTCCTGCTTATGCTCATGTTGATAATGGAAAGTTTGAACCTAGATTTATCAAGTTCATATTTGTGGGTTGTAAGTCTGGTGCTAAAGCAAATAAGCTTCATCCCTAGATGATCTTAGTGACATGAATCAGCAAAAGTCAAGCACCCACAGTGAGTTGAAGATTGGAGAAGAGTCCACACCAGTGATTACTTCTTGTTCTAGCCCGGAGATTTAGAGTGATACTATTTCTTCTTCACTACTAGTGGCACCACAATATTCTATTGCTAAAGACAGTCCCAGGAGAGATATTAGACCTCCTCAGAAGTATGCAAAAGCTGATTTAGTTACATATTCATTAAATATAGCAGAAGGTATTAATTCCTTTGAAGAACCTTCTTCTAAACCAGAGGCAGTTAGTTGTGATAATTTTGATCGATGGATGATTTCTATACAGGAAGAAATGGAATCTCACTTCACAAGAATGGCATATTGGATTCTGTGAAATAGCCTAAATATAAGAAAGTTGTCCGTTTTAAGTGAGTATATAAGAAGAAAGAAGGAACATCGAGAGTTTAAAATGTTAGGTACAAATCAAGACTAGTTACTAAAGGTTACAGTCAGGTTCCAGGTGTTTACTTCAGAGATATGTTTTCTCCAGCTGTAAAGCATAGCTTGATTGATCCTTACTTGGTGTTATGGCCATGCACAATCTTGAGCTTGAGAAATTGGATGTCAAAACAACATTCTTACATAGAGAATATGAGGAGGATATCTATATGCAACAACCAGAGGGTTTTGTAGTCTC
The DNA here is from genome assembly GCA_030864215.1 of Capsicum pubescens. Lineage (NCBI taxonomy): Eukaryota > Viridiplantae > Streptophyta > Magnoliopsida > Solanales > Solanaceae > Capsicum > Capsicum pubescens. Next base: position 380,354,919 of record CM061548.1, on the reverse strand, counting down.
AGGAAAGGAGGTTCATGTATGCTTACTGAAAAAATATCTTTATGGCTTAAATCAGTCGCCAGACAGTTGTATAACAGGTTTAACTCTTTTATGACTTCTCATATGTTTAGGAGGAGGATTTATGATAGTTGTATCTATTTCAAGAAGGTAAGTGATGGTTCATTCATGTATCTTCTGTTGTATGTTGATGATATGTTGATTGCTGCAAAGTATATGAGAGAGATAAGACAAGTCAAAACTTGTTAGTACTTTATTAGCAGCATATTTCAAACTCTCGACCACATTATCTCCAAATACAGATGGAGAGCGTGACTATATCCTCGAGTTCCATACTCTAGTGTTGCTGGGTCTCTTCTGTACGTTATGGTTGTTCCTAACTTGATTTATTATTTGTAGTCAATGCAGTTAGAAGATACATGGAAAATCCATGTAAAGAACATTGGAAAGTAGTTTGGTGGATTTTTAGATACTTGCATGGATTTACTGATATTTGTTTGCAGTTTGGGATAAATAGAGATTGCATAATAGGATATATTGATTCATATTTCGTAGGAGACCTTGATAAAAGGATGTCCCTTATAGGCTATGTTTTTACCATTAGTTGTTGTGCTATCAGTCGAAAAGCTACTTTACAAACTACGGTTGCTTTGTCAACTATTGGGGCAGAGTACATAGCTATTACAGAGGCTTGCAAGAAAGATATTTTGTTGAAGGGTTTGTTTGGTGAACTTAGCAAAGACTTACAAGTTACTATGGTCTTTTGCTATAGTCAGGGTGTTATCTTCCTTACAAAAGATCAGATGTTTCACGTGAGGACAAAGCACATCAATGTTCGATATAATTTTGTGTGTGAAATTATTGCTTGTGGTGATATTGTGGTAAGAAATATTAGTACCCATGATAACCCTATTGATATGATGACTAAGACACTACCAAGTGCCAAGTTTGAGCATTTCTTGGACTTGGTTGGTGTCAGCAGTTAAGATATGCTCTTAGGGACTTTTGTGGAAGAGATGGAGAGTTTTCTTGAAATGGATTTGAATTCATAAATAGAATTCATATCAAGGTAGAGATTGTTAGAGTTTTTCACCCAAGTTCAGTTTGATCCTGCCCTGAAAAGTTCGCGGTGCGACCCATGTTTGTGTTGATGGGCCAAGGATTTATTTCTATGCACATACTATATAAGTGCAATTAGTGGGTCGATTTTTGATGTTTAGAAAATAAGTCATTCTCCTCATTGTATTCTCCATTCATTAAAGTGAAATTTCTCTACTTCTTCCCGTGGTTTTTCCCACAAAGGTTTTCTCGTAAATCTGTGTGTTCATCTTATTTTCTTTTGCTTGTGGTATTGCTTATTCTGTCCAATTATAACAATAATCATAGATTAAAATTTGGACAACCCACCAGAATGATTGTAGTACGAGATTAAAAGTAATTTGTCTTGATTACCAGAATAATATAGTTATAACTTCTCTATTTAATACATATTCTCTAAGCTATTAAATATACTTATATTCTCAATTTTGATATAACTATTATATGTATATATTATTTATCATATTGATTTATTAAAATGTAAGATTATGAGATGGGTCAATATTCCTAGTAAATTGGTTGATAATAATATATATTGGTGAAATAATAAGGTCGTTGATGAAATTGATGTCTCGATATAGAGATTGATGATACATCTTTTATGAAAAGCTTATAAGTTTTTATGTGTATACCCGGTAGATGAATTGGTGAATCAAACATATGAAATAAGTTAAAAAAACGCACTAAAATCATTATATTAAATTCATCATTAATTTAATTTATTGATTAGTATCTATAATATTAAATGGGAAATTAGATAAGTGTCTAATGAATAATTTTGAAATAAAAATAGAGCAGTGTAATTATGATCTTTTAGTGGGATGATTTGTAATTTATTATGGTAAAAATAATTCGGGAGGGGGAGGAGAAACATGTTTTTTGTCCAAGAGAAACAGAGGTTCTTCTAACCTAGAAAGACCATCCAGTTTTCTATTCATTACTTTCCCAGTCAAACGTTGAGAGAGTTCAACTGTGAATTTGGGATCATTGTAGAGGACCGTAGAACTGAAGACGGACTTGCTACAAAATATTTGCTCGCACTTCAAGAGGTATTTCTTGGTTAATTTTTAACACACTTTGTGTGAACTACATGTTTATGTTTGTTGTCCATAATTCATGTAAACAGTATGATTCTGGTATGCTTCCGTTGTGCACTATTTTCCAACAATTCATAGTGAAATGAATATACCACATCAATTCGTTATATATGGATGATGAGATTGCACTACTACAGAGCCAGCTTCATATCACTGATTTCGAGGCCTGAGTATTAAGATATCCTTGATTGAGAGCACTACCCTCGAATGTGCCCTACCTACCGTGAATTTGAATGACTTAGGCTCCAATGCAGGCACCAGACACTAGATACACAAAACCAAAAAAAAAATTCTCTAAGCATCAATATATAACTAGTAACTTAAATATTCAATTGAGAGATCATCCTCAATCACTCAACGGTGGATGAGTTATGATACACCAAAGAAATTCCACGAAATTTTTATCATCCACTTAGTAGACTTAAAATTAGTTCTGCGCCCGAAAATGCATAATCTCTAATCTCCAAATAATGTATCAGTTCATCTTTAACGTGAAAGTTAGTTCAAATGGGTTGAAGCAAGAGGCCGAGTTTACCAAGTCCTTGTAAGGAATGAAGAATATCAAATTATTCTTGGAGGAGGTAGAGTAGATGGCTCTCTGTGATGAAACTACTTGACCAATGACCTACGCTCGCAGTCCTACAGAAGCATACTTTCAAACATATGATGATGGTCCACATATTTTCTTTAACACAAGTAAAAGACACTTTTGCAAAGTCAGCAGAAGCATACTTTCAAAACATATGATGATTGTCCACATGCTTTCTTTAACGCAAGTAAAAGACACTTTTGCCAAGTCAAATTACAAATAACTTCTCTTTGTTAGAATATATATCAAAGAATGATATAATGGTACAGAAACATATCTGGCAGTACAGTTATTCTTCACGAATAAGCAAATAATTCTATGGTTTGTCTGGCTTCACTCCCTTCAGCTTTAGGAATGTAAATGCGAAGCTTAGCTAGCCACGTGAAGTAAATCAGTCAACTTCGTTGAACCAGGGGCAAAAGAATAAATTTGACCTTGGTGTATGTGTATAACAATAAAAGAACCGTCAGGCACATCTGAAATACACAAAAAACCACAATTCATTCAACAAACTACATATGAAGAAAGAACGCAACTAGAATAGGACAAAGAGTAAGAAATAACCGGAACATACAACTTGGAAGATAAGGATCTGGATCCAAAGGGTCAAATTTTGTAAGACCATCAGATTGGTATAATGAAAACTGTTCATCAATAGCAGTGTGATTGTACTTATTTAGGCACTTATTTTGGTGTACTTCTTCCCAAACACAGTGCCAGGTATAATGATTTGACAAGGCATACTCAAAGATAGTTTTCCAAACAAAATGATCAATTATCAACATTGGATCGGTTGAGAGCCGCACTTTGATATCTAGCCAAATAGAGTACCTAAAAATTGCCGCAAGAGGAGAACAAATTAATCTTCAGTTGGATCCAGATAGACTAAGAATAAAAGTCCAGCTAGGGATATCAAAAATCACCTAGAAGAAGGAAAGAGGCAATGAGTCAAAATCTTTGGTACTTTCCCCTTTCTACGCATATCTATGTATGGTAAGTTCTTGATGACAACTAATTTCTACAATCTAACAAATCAACCATCATCAGGTATGTTTCTTTCTTTTGAGAGCGTCGGAAGAGTTCCCTCCTCAACAAACATAACAAAATACACGTTTTTCTTTGAATACTGACTGATCTGAAAAGGTAATGATTAATCAAAAGTAAGCACATGTTGTTATATCCTTACATACTCTTCGGCTTTCCAAAGATACCATCTGACAAATTAGTAGAATTTTATTAGAGAAAACTGATGTATCCAGGATACATGTTTTAGAAATTCTTTGATCTTCACGGAGTTATTCAACGTTTCTGATATAAGTTTTTTATGAAACTGCCATTTTGAAGAACAGAGAACAACAAATGGGGTTGGAACAGCAAGGTTGTTAGTATGGGAATGAAGAGAAAAGGAATCTATCGTCCTTCTAGGTGGTTTAATAACTTTGAAAGGAATCTATTTTCCTACAATGTCGTTATTAGTAATTATCTATGATTGAGGCTGCACTAATTCTTGTTACAATGTCGTTATTAGTAATTATCTATGATCGAGGCTGCACTAATTCTTGTTACAATGTTGTTATTAGCAATTATCAATTTTGACCAACACAAGTATAACTTATCTTCCCAATATCTACTTGCTGGAAACTCTCTTCTTAATAAGCTCAAACAAAAGTTACATGGGTAATATAATAGAAACCCTTATGCTGCCTACAGGGTTTCTTTGTTGAGCGTTCAGGGACATCACGCACAGTAAAATATTCTCGCATTTCTCTCCAAGGCAACATGCCATGTTTCATTTTAACTGCAAAGAAGAATGGGAAACATGTCTTTTGAATAACATCTAAACTTAAAAATGACTATCGAGACCAAGGATTCTACTATTATCTAGCAACCTTTACATTCAAGTCATTACTATGTTCAAGACCTACTCGATTAGACAATAATTCAACTTTGATCAACTTATAGTCTCTTGGACTCACAGGATGGTGGTGTATTTATACAGAGGTGGAGTAGTCGTTTCTTGGTGCTGAGATTAAGAAAAAGAAAGTGGTAAATTATGTCTTGATGAGAATTAAGGATAATATAGGTGGGAAGAAGGTAATGGACTTCGAGATTAGTGGTGATGGTACCTTGTGGTACCAATAGAAGTTATGTGTTCCTGATGTAAATATGTTGCGAGAGAGGATTTTGTCTTAGGTACGTAAGTCGTATTGTGTTGTTCATCTTTGTTTGACAAAAATGCATCATGACCCTAGGAAGATGTATTGGTGGAACAATATAAAGCGGGATATGGCTAGTTTTATGGCGAAGTGCATGGTGTGCCAATAAGTGAAAGTTGAGCACATGAGGCTCGGAGGATCGTTTCAAGAGATTGAGTTGCCTGTATGGAAGTGATAAGTGATCAATATAGATTGTGTTACCGATCTTCCTCGATCTCGAAATTAATTTAATTTGGTTTGGGTCATCATGGATAGGATGACAAAGTCAACTCACTTTTTTCCAGTGAGGACTAATTTCTCAGCTGAGGATTATGCAAGGTTATATCTCCATGAGATTGTGAATTTGCATAGGGTACCAGTTTCTATGATCTCATATCGTGATACGCAATTTTCATCTCACTTTTGGTGTTTATTTCAAAAAGGTTTAGGGACCAAGATGAGTCTTAGTGCTTCTTTTCACCTGCAGTCGGATGGGAAAACAGAAAAGGCAATTTATACATTGGAGGATATGCTTCGGTCTTGTGTGATTGACTATGGTGGTAGTTGGGTTGAGCATTTACCTCATATAAACTTTGCCTGTAATAATAGCTACCACTTCAGTATTAGGATGGCTCCATTTGAAGCTTTATATGGTAAGAGGTGTGGGCCTCCTATTGGGTGGTTCAAGGTTGGTGAGGCAGAGATGTTTGACCTAGATTTGGTTCACCAAGCCGTAGAGAAGGTGAAGGTAATTCAGGAAAGACTCAAGGCTGCCAAAAGTCATCAAAATTCCTATGCGGGATAGACATACATGTTTCAGTTATACAACATTATACATTGTACTTCCTAACTCTTAACTAACTTGACTTTACATCATTATGTTATGTCACCGCCTCCTCATACCATAATCAGTTCTTGTCTATAACTTTATGAAAAATCATCCCATATTCTAACACACATAAAACCAAATTCCTTTTTTTTATTGTAATTAGGCTAAATCACTAGATTATTATATCGCACAATCTCTTTGTCACCTATATTCATATAATTCACATTACAATCCACCATGGAGTCATATAAACACAAACGCTCAGCATTGGTTCATACATCAACATATTAACACACAATTAGATCTTTATTGTATTAAATTCATGTTTTATCCATCCAAATTCCATACTCATATGCCTAAGCATGATTTTTTCTGTCAAATTTACATTATGGGTAAAATTACTAACCACGGTGAACTACTCATAAACCATAACCTACCTGGCTCTAAGATGATGCAACAAATAAGTTATATCATGGATGATATTCCTTCTTCTTCTTCACATTTTTAGAGTCTAAATCATCTAATAAGCAATAATTAGAATAGTAACTAATAAACAACTCTTCAAACAAATACCTTGAGAATTCAAATCCACTAATTTTAATTTACGACCTAAAAATTTATCTAAGGGTCAATTGATTATCAACCTAGTTATATCAAGCATAACCCAACTCCATTAATGGAGTTTTTAAGTTAAAGTTCCCACCCTTATTGAATTTAAGATCTCCAAATATCAACTTTTACATTTTTGAACCTTAATTTCACACTAGAAAGAGTTAATCCACAAACTAAAATCAATTCTAGGTGAAAATACATATGCTCATAGGGTTTTCCCACAATTTCATGAACCTAGGATTCTAAACCAAAGAATTTTACCATATATTCTCCATTCTATTGATTCTAAAACATAAATTGATTAATCAATGTTAAAAAAAATGCAAAAATCTTACCTTAATGCAGGATTTCAGCCAAACAAAGAGAAAATCGCCCCTCTAGGGATGACGTATGAAATTTTTGAATTTAGGGGAGGAAACCCATCAAGATAATGTTACAAAATGTTGTTGCATCGCTATAGCGATGAGCATATCTCTATAGCGACATGAACCCGCCATGGCTCCCTCAACTTTTCAGCACGAACAATCTTCAATAAAGCAATCATAACTTCTTACTCAGGAAGCATATTAACAAACGGTTGATTGCATTGGAAAGAAGACTTAGAGAAATTTATTTCGGTGGTTATTGAGCCCCCTAAATCTTTATATTCCAAGACAAATAGACATGTGAAGTTGAACCTAGTTCAAAGTTAGTCCAAAACTAAATCGGTAAAGTCATTTCCACCACATACGACGAATGATATTTCTATACCTGTACCACAAATATTTTCTGTAACAACGGACGAATCGGTACAAAAAGTACAATGGTGGTGGGTTGACAACCGGTCCTATCCCATTATTCATATATGGATGCTTTCTCTTGGATTTTCTCCTTCATTGTGTAGTATGCATGTATCGGTTTAGATTAGATTATGGGAAATTTCTATTAATTATTTTTTGTATTAGTTTTATCTATTAAATGTACTTAATAAGAATTCTATTTGTGATTAAAGGATTTTTCTTCTTTTCAAGATCATTTTATTTAACTTCCACTTTCATTAAATTGTTGGGTAGTAAGGGTTCTATTAATTAGAGTTGAGTCTGGTGGGTGAGAGCACGATCCATGAGTTGGATCGTGACAGGATTTCAAAGATCATTAAATTTTAAAATTTATTGCTTAGCGTTGTTGTACCAATTTTGATTAGGTTTTGGGAAATCACTATTAATTCTTTTTCATATTATTTTTATCTTTTAAAAGTACTGAATAAGAGTTCTATTTGTGATTAAAGGATTTTTCTTTTTTTAACGGTCATTTTATTTAACTTCTGTATTCATTGAATGATTGGATAGTAAGAGTTCTCCAAATTAAGGTTGAGTCTAGTAGATGCTTGTACGATTCGTGAGTTGGCTCATGACAGGATTTTAAATATCATTAAATTTTTAAAATTCATGCATAACATAAATATTTAATTAAGGGTTCTATCATCGAATAACCTTGTTATAATAATTCGTTGAATTTCATATAATTTCTTCATTTTCATTGTTGTGAAATAAAGAGAACGATTTGTTTTAACTTTATATTTCATGTGTTTAAAGGTATCTTTTGGAATTATATTTATTTAATAATTATTTAAATGGATAAACAACTTTTTTCCTTCTAAAAATATGTTATTATCTTTTTGTACTGTAGATAATAATTTGAATCTTCTGGTTATTCTTTGAGATTACACATTTGTTATAAAATAATATTATTTAATCTGCATCATACATAAGTTCATCATTTACAAAATGAATTACGACAATAACAATTTAAATATATATAATCATATTCATGAGAATATATTAAAAAATACACATTTTTAAACTGTAGATTTCTTTTACGTGTAGAAGTCATTGAAGTAAATGTTTGATAAATTGTTCAATACACATATGTTAACGGAAAAAAATACAATTGAAAATTTTAGAAACTAAAGTATATTAATTCTACATGATGTCCTAAGGTATATATTGGAAGCAACAAATATAGGGATGAGTTTCACTAAATTGCTTCTCAATTCTCAAAGTTAGATATATGACGTTACAAAAATGTGATGCATACATTCTCTGCAATGTAGGAAGAAAAGAAAAATAATTGAATGCATACATCTTCACAATTTAACAATTAAGAACACTTATCTCTAAGGAATATATTTCTACTCATATATTTTATTGGCGGAAATTATGGCACAGATTTTAACATTAACCAACTTTGAACACTTGGTGCTCAAACAAAGAAGAGACAAAAAATTGATTGTATCATTTGAGAGATTTATATTGTATTAAATTTATTGTACAAAATCATTTTTATGGGATTTATATTTTTATGGGATTTATATTTATATTTTACTAATTTTAAAATGATCTTGAATATGCATTAATTTTTTAAAAATTTTGAATTGAGGAACATTAAATTTTTGATACATTAAGATGTATTAAGACAAAAAATATTTTCATATTGTTAAAGTTTACAGTAGAAGATCTTAAACAAATCATGACTACAAAAGAATATGTAAATATTTGAAAAAGGACAAATTTAGAAAAAAATGTGAATACAATCGAAAAAAAACTTTATCTCATAAATCAGAATTATTTTATATATGAAGAATACAATATATATCATAAGGAATGAAAAATTCAAAAAGATTTAAAAATTTAGTAAGTACGTAATTCTAATTAGGAAAAGTATGTAATGCAATGTTATGTACAAATTGACAGTGATACAAAGATATGACAGTGATACAAAGATACAAAGAAGGAAATTCAATTAATATTATGAGTTTGTTCAAATGCATCTAAAAAGGAATAAACATAATTTTCTTACTTTCTTGTCACTCAAGTGTATTTTATCACTATAAATATACTCTTTGAGTTGAGACCCAACATTACATTTGCATACTTTCTCAAATCCAAGATTAACCATGAGAAATCCTACTGGCCGCAAAAAAATTAAAATAGAGAAGATGAAGAATCAAAACAACATACCAGCGACATTTTCTAAAAGGCGCGATGGCCTTTTTAAGAAGGCGAGTGAGATCTCAACCCTCTGTGGTGTTGAAATTGCAACTATAGTTTTTTCACCATCTAAAACAAGTGTTTACTCTATCGGACACCCTTGTGTCCTTTCAGTGGTAGATAAGTTTCTGAATCCTCCACCTGATACTGATAGTCCACAACCTCTCACCAAGCCTTATCAAAATAAGGATGTAACCAAAATGGAGAAGCTGATTGAAGCAGAGGAAAAGCGTGCTTTATGGCTTCAGTCAACAAATACAACAGGCTCATATGAAGGGCTAAATTATTTTCAACTTCAAGAACTGAGTGACACCCTAGAAGAAAAATTGAAGATGAATGAAAGAGTAGAGATCCAACAAAAAGAGAGTGGTATTCCATTTTCTTTCAAATCCTATGGATATGCCTTAGCTCCTAGAGAGAACATTTCGTCCACTTCTGATGTTGGAACATCTAGATCTAGTTAAATTAATTTTATGTATTAATTAAATTTTATATTTTAGTTTGTTTATTACGAATAATATGAATAATATATTTCTTTTCTTTAGTGTACGGTAATTTATTGTTTATTACATATAAAATTAATAATATGCATGTATTTTCTTTAGTGAGCGGTAATTTATCATCTCTAAATATTAAAGTTGATATGTGAGTGTTGAATGAAAAAATAATAAATAAAATTCAATCAATACTAATAAAATAAAGTAAAATAAATTGAAATACAAAAGATATCATATTAGAATTGGTACGGTAAACTCTAGCATCCCCCCCCCCCCCCAATTTGTACTTCTCCCTCTTGAAAATTAGTATTTCTATTATGAATTAAAAAAGAAACTCTCAATATACATTCTAATGGTGTATATTAATCAAAATAATAGAAATATATTAATAATATTCAATTCAAGCAAGGATTCCAGGATTATTATATTTTAAAAGTTATGGATCACATAAGGTATGTAGTGAAGACTTCAATCTTGGAATAACCTTGTTATAATAATTCTTTGAATTTCATATCTTATATTCAATTTCATTATTGCAAAATAAAAGGAATGATTTGTTTTAACTCTATATTTCATGTGTTCAAACGTATTTTTTAACATTATATTATTTATTAATTATTTGATAATATTTGAACCTTCTGTTAGTTCTATGAGACATTTTTTAGTTTGTATCATACATGAATCCATTGACAACATAAATTATACCAATAACAATTCAAAAATCAATATTTATTATTCATGTGAATATATAACAAATGCACTACTTCAAAGTGAGCATTTCTTTTACGTGTAGAAGTTATTGATGTAAACGTTCGATAAAGTGTTCAAGACATATATGCCAACAGAAAAAAATATATCAATAAAATTTTTAGAAATAAAAATAAATTATTTCTACATGATGTACTAGGATATATACTAATTTACCTCATTTCCCATAGTCACAATCCCACCACATGCAATTTGAGAATTGGATAGAAAAGTTGATTAGTGGGGAGGAAACTTTTTTTTCTTTTCTAATTTTATAAACTTTGAACTCGGCCGAAATTATTGATTCAACTGATGATGGAAATCACTCCTTAATCCTCCATCCCCCATGAATACCACCTAAACCACCTGATAAGACCATTAAGGATGCCACTTTTAAGGACAAACTTCTAGCCAACCAAATCACCTCTGATATAGATATGAATGAAGACTTTAATGCTCCTTTATCTCATAACTTGTTGGAGTTTACAGAAATTGATCATAGCTCCATCATTTCTAATGGTATTTGTAAGCAAATTCTGAGTAAAAACAATGTGTACCTAAATCTGTTACAGTGGAAGTCGTTGAATTTGCTTCTAACATATTTTCTTTAAGTCAATCTTCTTCTCTCTAGGAAACGGAGTATTGATTCACAAACTTAAATGCCTTTGATGTTTAGTTAATGTTGAAATTGTTCATTGCTTTTGTTTTTCTATTTTTTTTAATTTTCGTTTTTCTGTCTCACTTTTTAAACAAGAAGAATGAATTTTGAAATATAAAGGGAAGTGGAACAATTTTAGTAACTGTTCCCCCCATAATTCAAATATCCAATTTTCTCCCTTTTATCAGATAATCTAAAAATCAGAAATAGGTCAGTTCGGGTCGGTCCACACAGGTGACCCATGACAAGTAATCCAACATCTTCCACTTCGCACATGGTGGACAAGATGCGAAGCAGTACGACATCAACAAGCCACCGATTCATACGCCATATAGTTCGTGCGACCTGTGAGCATCACGAGCTTTACCTATGATATTTTACAAGCTTTATATAGGAATTCAATCACACATCAAAAGAATTCTCAACTAACATGAGGATTCTAATATTCACAATACCCCAGACATTATTCACAACTTTAGTAGTTACTTATTTGATCTCTCATCCTCTTTAAAGAGGTGAACTCGAGTTCATGATTAACTTTTATTTACGCAATTACACTTGACTCTTATATGGTTAGTGTAATAGCCGACTTGTGTAAAAAAGTTAAAATATTCATTTTAATCGTCTTCCCTTTCTACTTGAATCTATATGTTCCAATCAACTGCTTTCTTAGTCATGCACCGCATTGCCGAATCTCTCTTGGCTATTAGTAACATGCTAAAGTAGCAACACAGACTGAAACTTTAAGAAATAGTTAAAGGTCTAATGGTATTTCAATAAAAAGTTAAAATAACTTTGAGGGTCTCACACAATGAAAAAACGGGGATACATTCTTTCATTAACCCATTGGTCGCTAAGCACACGTGCTATGATGTTATCACTTTATATTGGTGTGTGTGTCTTTTTCTTTTAGTCATTCTACATCATATAGATCTAGGTCTAGACACCTCTAAATGTCTAACATGAGTTTCTTTCTTTAATAATCCTCAAATACATATTCTTAGAGAAACTCGTATCTTGCTTTATAAAATAAATCATTATCGTATGGTGAAACTTTTCTCTTCACGTTCCTCGACGTAAGAGGCGATTGCTCGTGTGATAGAGCCAATATCGCGACTTGTTCGACATACTGTATTAATAAAATACATTTTCGTATGCATATGAGATTGAACATAAATTCAAGAATCTTATTTGATAATAGTTACAATCAAGTCAATTACAATACATAAACATAATCATATCCTACGTAATCCCAGAGCCATAACATATTTCTCAAACAAGTCTCTAGACATCGCCTTAGTAAAGGGATCAACTATCATTTCCCATGTAGGAATGTATTGTAAATTTATTTCTCCACTTGATACTATGTCTCTTATAAAGTTATACTTAATAATATATATCATGTGACCCTTATAATTCTTTACAATGTTCAAATGCTCAAAAAATCTCTTCAACCAAATATCTTCTTGTACTGTAGATGCACAAACCACAAATTTGGATTCATAGTTGACAGGGCTATGCAAATTTGTTTCTTGCTTTTCCACAAAATTGCACCACCATTTTTCAAGTTTATTTTCTATTATACCGTCACCAGCCCAATCAGCTCTTATGGATAAATCGAATCCACTAGAGCATAGTGAATAATCAACAGTACCCTTTAAGTATCGAAAAATTCTCTTTATTGCTTTCCAATGATTTCTTCCAGCATTGAATTGATACCTGCTAACCAGAACTATGACATAACAAATATCTGGACGAGTACACATCATAGCATACATCAAATTCCCAAATGCACAGGAATATGATACTTGAGACATGTCTTGTTTTTTATTTTCAGCCTTTGGAAATATTTCAAGGCTTAAAGATTCACCTCATGCTATAGGAGTATCCATGGATTTGCAACTATTCAGGAGAAAACGTTCCAAAATTTTCATTATGTATGTTTCTTGAGATAGACTCAATTTTTTTTTGTAAAGATCTCTTTGGATTTTAACACCTAGTATATAGTCTGTTTCACCCATATCTTTCATGTCAAATGACTTTGAAATCCATGACTTAACAATTTTTACATACTCCAAATTATTTCTAGCTAATAAAATATCATCCACGTAAAGCGAAAGAATCACTAATATTTCATTGGAATTTTTCACATAAATGCAATGGTCTTCATCGATCATGGTGAAATCAAATGAAATTACTTCCTTATGAAATCTAAGGTACCACTGCCTTGAAGACAACTTAAGGCTATATATTGATCTGTTTAATTTACAAACCTTCTTTTCTTGGCCTTTAACAACAAAACCTACAGGTTGTTCCATGTAGATTTCCTCATTTAGTTATCCATTGAGAAAAGTAGTCTTTACGCACATTTGGTGTAATTCTAAGTCTAAACAATCAACTAAAGCCAAAAGCAAGCTAATTGAGGTAAATTTTACAACTGGTGAAAAAGTTTCCTCGTAATCTATTTCAGCTTTTTGAGTAAAACCTTTTGCCACCAATCGTGCTTTATGCCTTTTTATTGACCCATCTGATTTGCGTTTAACTTTGAGAATCCATTTGTTCCCAATAGCTTTACGCCCAGAAGAAAGGTCAACTAGATCCCAAACTTTATTAGTTTTCATGGACCCTAATTCTTCTTTCATCACTTTTATTCATTCATCTTTTTCAGGACTCGATAGAGTCTCATTCATAAAATTAGGTTCATCCAATCCTGTGGGAGATAACAAGAAGACATAATCCTCAATCTCATATGATCGTTTAGGCATACCTTTTCTAGTACTCCTATGTAATTGAAGTTTATATTCCTCAATAGGATTTTGGGATTCACAACTCCCACTTGGACCGAGAATTATTTCTTGTTCAATTGAATTATCCAGCATGTCTGACGACATTATTTGATTATCTGAATTCAGCAGTTCGTAAAGAGGCTTATTTTTCTTTATTTCATACTTTTTTGAAAAAATATTTTCCAAGAATGTGACATCTCGTGATTCAATTTCATTAGTACTTCCATCTTCCAATTCACCAATGAACGCATATCCTTTGGAGTGTTCTGAGTATCTTATAAAGATGCATTTCTTTTCTTTTCGACTTAGTTTTCCAAAATTACCAAAACAATCTTTAATATATGCAGTACCACCCCAAGGTCGTAGATCATTAAAGTTTGATTTATTACCAGTCCATAGTTCATAAGGAGTAGAAGATACTGATTTAAAAGTCACTTTGTTTAATATGTAGGCCGCAATTAATAGTGCATCTCCCCAAAAAGAAATTGGTAAATTTGCCTACGCCATCATGGACCATGTCATATCCAACAATGTTATATTCCTTCTTTCGGCTACACAATTTTTTTGAGGTGTATAAGGAGTAGTTAATTGTCTGATAATGCCTATTTTAATACACAGTTCTTCAAACTATTTTGACAAATATTCACGACCTCGATCGATTCTTAATGCCTTTATACTTTTGTCTAATTGATTCTCAACTTCATTCATATATCTTTTATAGCATCCAAGTTCTTTGGATTTATGAGATATCAAATAGACATAACCAAAGCATGTGAAATCATCAATAAATATAATGAAATATGAAGCACCGGTCCTTTCCCTCACATTCATTGGACCACAGATATCATAATGGATTAATTGTAATGGAAATTTGACTCTTTTAGCCTTCCCAAAGAGTTTTCGTGTAATCTTTCCAGCAAGATAATTTTCACAAGTTGGCATTTCAATTTTAGAGAAAGAACCTAAATTTCATTCCTTTGCCAATCTATACATTTGATCTTTCCCTGTGTGACCTAATCTAGCATTCTATGTAAGTATATCAGCATCATTATTACTAGAATAACATGACATTACACAATAGTCAACATAATAGTCATAAGTTGAAGGATTACAATATAAAATAATAAAATGATCATAATGATGTCCAAAACCATAAAAAAAACATTATCTAGGGTAATTCTTACACAATTACGACTAAAAAAACAAATGAAAACCAACATCTAAAAGAACAAAAACAGATACTAAGTTTCATCGAATTTCTGGAGCATATAGGACGTCATGCAACATTAAATACCAGCTTCCATGCAAATATACTTTTCAAGTGTCAATCCCTTTGACTTCAAGTCTTGCATTATTTCCTACATAGATCTACCTTGATCCAGGTGAAACTCGATGGAACTCCACAAACGCTTCTCGATCTCGACTCACATGGTCGGTGCCTCCTGAGTCTTCTATCCACATAGGATAAGATTTAGTTAATAAAACAGTGTTATAAACATATGTAGCACTTAGAGTTCCATTTAGTAATGCTACCTTTGTCTGCTCAGGACATTCACAAGCAAAATACCCAAGATTTTGGCAATTGTAGCACTTCATCTTGCTCTCTTTTTTCTTGAAAAACCTTTTTCCTTTTTTGGAATTTAGCTTATTTTTCTTCTCAGAGGGTCTGTTTTCGGTCTCTATACCCTTCCGTTCCACTTCTTCTTATGCTTGAATCCTGAAGATTTCTTACCACTTAATTCTGCCATAAAGGCATTAGAAGCATATTTAGCAACACTAAGCTACTCATCTTCAAGTTCAACATGACGGGCAACATCAGAAAAAGTTTTGATGCCTTCAAGTGTTCCCAATTATTGGGAAGTGATTGGATCACTTCTTAAACCTGCTACTCATGTGAAATAATATGACCAACATTTTGAGTTAAGCTATCATATTCGACATCACCCTAAGATGTTGTTTGATGTTCTGATTATGACGCTTCTTGTAAGTGTCAAACTTGATAGTCAGCTGTCTGAGGCGAGTGACAGAAGTACCCCTCATATGTACCTCGCAAGTGTGCCCAGATGGTATTGGAAGTAGGAAATTCCTCGTACTCATGTATAAGGTCATCAACTACAGAACTTACAATGATTCCACATGCAATGGAATCAGTCTTTTTCCAAGCCTTATAAGTTTCATGGTCTTTTCTGTGTTGTGCAGTGTTTCCCTCTTCTGGAAGACATATGACATGGTTAATACCTTCAAGATCATTTTGCTCTTCAAGAACATACCACATTTTACGATTCCAAATATCGTAGTTGTCTCTATTTATTTTTTCTTCTTTGTTCAAGTCAACAATTATGCGTTTTGATACCATGTTTGTTATTAAAAGACAATCATGCAAGTATTTTATCAATTATGCATGCAAGTTACACATTCAAGCAAATTATTTCACATAAAGGTTTCATGTTCAGTGTACAATCGAAAGGACACTTAAGAATTCGATCATCTTCAACGAACTAAATATTTTACTGAAATTAGATATTAATTTCGTAGTGTGTATTAGAATGATATCTTTCAATTAAGTCATTTTTAACTCAAACAAATGAATGAAATTCATATAAAAGGAGATAAATAACTTAATATTTATATTATATAAAGTTAATAAATAACTTCATGTTATAAGTCAATCTAAAAATAAAAGTCATTCCACAAGTATTCTAGGCGACTTATATACACCCAAAAAGGCTTGCTAGGCCAAATATCGTGGTAAACATCAATTAATATCTCGCCCCAAGAATTACGGAGAGAATATGCTAAAATATCCAATGCTTTTCAATTCGAGATTTCTACATAATTTTCTAGTTCTACACGTTTTAATTCGAACAACTGAATAAAACTAGCAACTTTGATATTAGGTGACATCTTAAATGACTTGAACTCTTTCGGCTCCTTCTCTCTTTCCCTTCGTATAGGCTTTTCATTTTGTAACAGATTTTGTATCGATCTAGGGACACCATTTCATATGATCTCTCGACCTCAAAAACATGCCCTTCGATGACGTGCTCTTCCACTTTGTCTCTTTGCTCGACATCCTGAACTCCCACTTGAAGTGATTCAAGTTTGTCCCCGTTCAGTCATTTCTGAAATAGGAACCAAGACACATTTAGAATGGTTGAACCACTCAATTTAACCTCATATGTTACATTTTCACCATAGAAGGCAAAATCTATTATAGAAAAAAATCATGGACTAATTAAGACAAGAGTTATATCAAGCCTAATTAAATTCTTAAGAGTCATTATTTTTTTATAACTCCTTAAAAAAACTACATTACTATTCTTAAAGTAATGTGAGATACACAAAATAGTGGGTCTAGTCCTAATATTGCTCCATTTTTAACTAATAGAATCTAATTCAAAAAATAATAAATGGTACAGGAACTTTCCTCCCACTTTTTCTTTCTCTGTATGTGGACCATAATAAAATAAAATTAAAGAGGACATATTACTCCACCTAACCCTATACAAGAGCAGTAAACACAATGGAGCATATCTTCTCTTTCATTTTTAAGAAATTAAGTAATTGAGCCTTTTTATTCACCAAATTTTTTTTTTATTCAAAAAAAATAATCATGGGTGAAAAAAATAATCATAGATCCATATCATATACAAAAAAAAATCAGAGGTGAATAAAAAAAAATCATAGATCCATATCACATACAAATAAAAAAAGAGAAACTTCAGATTTTCAATCTGAATTTGTAGCGCAAAGATGTACGTCTGATTTCCAGTCAGAAAATTATGCTTTTGATTCTTGTTGCATTCAAAAAACCCAATCAATATCTTGTAAAAAAAGTTACAGGTGAGTTCTTGCCAGATGTGTTTGACCTTTTTTATAAAGAAATTATCATGCAAACATGGCAATTAACCTGGATCTAATGCCATTGTTACCAAATTCTGAGTAAAAACAGCGTGTACCTTAATTTGTTGCAGCGGAAGTCGTTGAATTTTCTTCTGAAACAATTGTCCCAAGTCAATCTTCGTCTCTCTAGGAAATGAAGTATTAATTCACAAACTTAAATGCGTTTGGTGTTTAGTTGATATTGAAATGATTCACTGTTTTTTATTCTATATTTTTTTTATTTTCGTTTCTCTGTCTCACTTTTTAAACAAAAAGAATGAATTTTTAAATATAAAGGGAAGTGGAACAGTTTTTGTATCTGTTCCCCCCATAATTCAAATATCCAATTTTATCTCTTTTATCAGATAATCTAAAAATTAGAAATGGGTCGGGTCAGGTCAGTCCACATGGGCGACCCATGACCCGTAATCCAACAATATTAAGTTTGTCGTCCTTTCCCAAGAAGAAAATCAAATATTTTACACCCCTTGGAAATTCTCCCTCATCATTAAGCTCATTGTACATGCATAACCCATCAACTTCTATGCTCTAAGTTAAATCAACTCTGGAAAAATTATGAATTATGTTCCACTTATTGATTTTTATTGTGATTACTACATATTTAAATTCTCTTCTTCAGACGATATCAATTTAGTTCTCAACAATGGTCCATGATTTATTTATGGACACTACTTGGCCATCCAAAAATGGGTGGCAAATTTCAACCCTAAAAAGACAATATTAACATCATCTGCTATTTGGGTATGCCTATCACAACTCCCAATGAAATACTATGACAATCTTCTACTTTAAAAACTAGGCAACTCTATAGGTAAATTTCTAAAAATTGATGCATGTACCAGCGCTATTCTTCATGTGAGATAAAGTTATGTGTCCAAATGAATTTAAATAATCCAATTCCAAAATGAATAAAAATTGTTAACCACATGCAACATTCTCTACGAAGCAGAGTATTTCCTTTGAAAATGTTATGAATATTTGGGTCATGACCAGGAAAGTTGCTCTATATGCAACATGCTCTACGAAGCAGAGGGAAAGTTGCTCTGCATGCAACATGCTCTACAAAGCAAAGGGAAAGTTACTAGAGGAAAATCAGCAGGAGAGTAAATGTGCAGATATTTCTACTCAAGAACCAAGTTCACATGCTCCCACTACAAATGATGGAGATTGGCAAACAATTCTTTTTCCCAAGAAAACAAAAGTGACGCGAATTAAAAAGAAAAAAGTAAATATAATTGAAAAGGCTCCTCTCATTAATTCTCTGACTTTTTAAAAAAATGCTACTTTGGCATTTAGCAAGACCTTTAATGAAATTAACTCTTCTACTTCTCAACATAGTACAGACACTAGTCCCTTTACAGTTACTAATAAAAAAACTGATAAGTACTCTCTTGAATCTTTAATGTCCAAAAGTACATTTGATTCTCTCTTCACGTTTGCTGACACTCAATTTTGGCTCTCCATACTTAAAATTAACGTATTTAGACTCTCTAACTGTTAAATGACACAAAATGTAATTTTTAACATAATATTTCCAATAGTTAATAAATTATTGATAATCATCATTGTTTTAGGATTTTTACTCATTTATTGTTATATTTTAATTTTACATAATTTATTAATAATTATCTTTAATTTCATTAATTTTAGAATTTTTATCATTTTATTAATATTTTAATATTTTTACACAATCATCTGCATGCGTACACAACATAGAAATAGAATTTTTTACTGCAAAGTATAATTTTAATTATTTATAGCATAATATATTTTATCAAGGAAATTATATTTTTTGTTTGTAGTTGGTATTTTTTTCTGTAATTATACATTGACATTCATATTTTGTATATTATTTAACACGACCAGCGTATATGAGTCGGTTTAATTATTTTAATACACAGAGCAACAAATCAGTCAAGTCAAGGTCCTGTCACTTGACTTGGTTTCACCTACTTATCCATAATTTAAGGGATTTAATGAAAAAGTTGTATATTTGATGAATAATCCCTTTTCTTTGTTTTTTTTTTTAAACACATAGCAACAATACACACAACACACAATTCACCACACCCACACTTCATCAAATTTTTAATTTCCTCTCTATTAAAAAAACACACTAAAAAATACACACACATACGCCTCTTTCCCTCTCCACCTTCACTGCCATCACTGTTGGAGTTTCGGCGAACGGGCTCCAGCCACCACAATCATGGCACCAACAACAACACCACCCCTACACTACAAGCTTTCCCTTTCCATCTTGCCACAAGCTTATCGGAGCAGATCACCGGCGAGCATCAAGTTTCTAGCCACCAATCACAGCCCACACTTCTATCGATGAAACTATTCCACTGATGACGTCCACCAGCCACTGGAAAACCACCAGAGCCACTCTTTTTCCTCTTTTCTCCTCGCTGCTCTACATTTTCTCCATGAATGAAAAGCTTGGTTTCATAAAAAGGAATCAGATTCGACTGAGTTTTTTATAGATACGGCGTTGCTCCGGTGTCACACCATTGAATAAATATCGATGGCTCGTCCCCTCTTTACCTTTAAATTTATGTTTTGTTTTATTGCTTAATTTCAGATTTGGCCGAAATCATGGCCACGTTACTAAAAAACTCAAATTTTGGTGTATCTCCATTAACTCCGGTGACCTCTCGACTCCTTAATATCTTTTTCATATATGTTTGAACATATTTTAGTCCTTCTATGTGTTTTCTAACAATTTTCTAGACTGTTTTGATTCTGATGATTTGGTATAACTTTGCCGGACATTGTTGCTCACTGGTTTGGTGCTTGCTTAGGCTGCTTTGTTTTGTCCTTGAGACAACTTTAGTGTTTTTTATTTGTTTAGGATGCTGATTTTTTAATATTATTGGATGATTATTCTGGTAAAACACCGATAATGAACAAATACTGTATTATCTAGCCAATGACATTATCTATCCGCCGGATATTAGAGGCCACCCCAATACAAAAGACGGATTATATCTTCTCAAGTTTATTTATTCACATCAAGTATCAACATATGACCGATGAATAAATTCTTCATTGATTTTTGAGGTCTTCACAAATAAAAGATGAATATGAAGTATATAAATACGTAATAAAATAAATATTTCGGGTGATGATGAAATTTTTATAACAACGCAAAAAGATTTATGATTCGTATCTTGGTAAGGTGGTTTAGGATAGCCAATAAATTGAGCAGTTACTTCGTAGAAATAACGTACCTAAAATTTAATCCGAGCCCACTTTATAAAAAAAATTATATTTATATGCACACATACCTATTAATTTATTTTGATAATTATTTATTTGTTACTAAAATTTTTGTTACAAGTGTTTATACTGGTGTTTGGGAATATTCGTCAGGAAAAATATTAAAGAAGACTTTAAATTGTGTTGTACTTTTATATTTTTTATATTTATACAAATATTATCATAGTGAAAACCTTATATTTGGGGTTTTGGGCGGGATATTCTTTATTTTACGCGATTCTCATCGCACATTAGGAAAATTTAGGAGGTTAATATTTATATTAAAATTAATTTATATATTTAATGTAATAATTCACAATTTTTTACATTAACAATTATTACGTAGTCTTTTCCTTAAGAATAATTTTTCTTTATTCAATTTTGTCTTCACATACATATTTATATACTTTGTTTATATATATTTTAAGATAGCATACACATTATATTATTTCAATACATATTTTATATTTGTATTTACAAACATTATTTTTTCCTCTTCCCCTTTTAATTAACCTAAGTCTGGCTGGGAATCAAATTAGTGGATTCTGAAGGGTGCCTAACCCCTTCCCTTTGGAATAATTTAAACCCTTACCTAGAACTCAAATTGGTTTCATAGATTAAATAAAGTCATACTTGTTAAACAAATAAATAGGTTTCCTATTTTTTTCTTGAAAATTAGGTGGCGACTCTTATAAAATTAATTCTTTTTGTTTCCATAATGTCTTACTTGTTTTGACCTTAGGTAAAAATTAGGTATGAAGTTTGGCGACTCTGCAGGGGATGCAAGGTTCTAAACATTATAGATTTAGGTAAATATTTATATTTTTCTGCATTTTTATTTATTTCTTTCTAATTTTCTTGATTAATCTTGTTTGTGTGGTATATATTGTTATTTGTTTTACATAGATTTTTTATTTATTTATTGCTTTATATAAACTGTCATCCCGTTTATATTTCTTCCATTTGGGAAAAGTTGACATATTCACACATGCAGGTGAGGTGTGTTTTTCACACACACAAATTTCTTTTAAAATCCTAAATTTTAGGATAGTTGGCGTATGCGCGGGGTGTACAAATCTTTTTCTGTGTGCCTGCGTTGCCTTCTCACTCGAGTAATCCTCTCGAGAACCATAAATCTAGAAAACCCACTATTCATAGAATAGAACTAATCCAACATCTTTTTAGGTACATGCATCATTAGTCATCTTTATCCGAATGTCCAAAGGGTTCATGACCCAAATGGCACGTTATCATAGTCTCTGTACATATTTAAAAAATGATTAGGCATATAAATTAATTATTTTCTCTAAATTGATTTTACTTTAGTAGGAAGATGTAATACAACCTTTGTTTTGCATGGAGGATCAGTTAAAAGATGCACCTTAGCAATATTGTCGATAAATGTGTATAGGTTTGAACTACATTTTGACCTGATTCTTGTCCTGATAAGATACGTACACAACCCTACATTAGGGTTCGGTCTCTTCACTTTTTTTGGAATAATTTCTCTGGAATTCAACTGGGTAATTTTTTAAGAACATTTCAAAGATGCTCTCCAAAAGTCATCAAGAGTGCAAATTTCCAATAACATTAGTTCCTAGCCAACCTATCTCCAAATCCTCACCCAATTTTAGTCCGAGAACACCTAGCTTCTTCTTTCGAATATCGTAAACCATTAAATTTACGATGTATCGATCCCCATTTTCAAAGTAAGGGTTCAATATTCTTTCATTCATAGGAATCCAACCATCTGTAGCGAAATAATGTCAAAATTCATTCAATGTCTGACTTTTTTAATCTTGTCAGAATACCGAAGTTGTGTCAAAGCTCTCCTCATGCTTGACACCCATCCTCTCAATCATCTGATCAAAATAATTTTGATTATAAAAGTAGTTCTTTCCTGATAATCTTTCACATTATTTTCACGGATGACCATCACATTTTTATAATTATACATTGCACATATAGACTTACAAATTCGCCTAAGCTACACAGACTTGATTCTTGTTTCCACAAGATACGTAGGCAACCCTCATTTGGGTTCAATCCCATTATTTTTTTCCAAATGAGTAAAAATTCAGTATTTTGACTTGTTTGGTACCAACACAGTTAGGAGTGTGCGTGAGAAAGAATAAATTGGTATGATGGAGAGGAACGACTTCGTGGTAAATCATAGATTCCTTTAGTACCTTTTAATCAAACCTGAATAACACTCAAAAATTCTCCTGCATACATCTAATACAAGAACAAAGCCAACCTCATTATTTTAAGTGCATTGTGTAGTGAACTTTAGACTAGTTCATTGCATTGCATTGTTGATCCAGAACTTAGCTTGAATGTCTGTTGAGGCGAAATTCTGAGTTACACTTAGTTTGGGAAAGGATTGTAGGCCTTTTTTGACCCGATTGTGCCTTTCACAGTCCACAAAATGACATTAAACCCTAGCATTCCCCCTTGATCTTGAAACCTTTTCTTGAACAACCTATTTGTGCCTATACTTTTTTGAGTGCTTACATGCACTATCCCTCTCTTGGGCCTACATCCTTGGCCGCACTAAATACGTACAAATTGTGGACAATGATTCACGATCAAAGATGAAAAAGAAAAATAATATATTATCCCAGATGAACAAAAATGAAGAAAAAAAAGACTTCAGAAGGACCCCCCCTCCCCCCCCCCCACACACAAAAGAAAGAGATAACTCTAATAAAGGCGGAGAATCATCATCTTAAAAAAGAAGAAGGAAATGTTGAAAAAATGGGGAAAACTCCAACACAAGAGAAAATAAATACAAAACAAGGGTCAAAGAAGCACAACAAAGAAGATCGAGCGTCAAAGCGCAACAAATGTCAAAAAAACAGATACAGTGCAATGCTCATTGAGGAATTAGTCACTTTCAACCCAAATATTTTTCTACCTGTCTCCAAACCTACATTACAAACAATAACAAGTCCTACAAGATCCTACTCAAAGTGTTCTCACATTAGTATATACTTACATGAAGCCAAGCCCATGGTATCACAATTGCATTCATCGAATTTCTTTCTGAGTGTAAGTGTATATCTCTGGACGTCTCTACATTCAAAAGAAAAATACTCAAATAGGTGTGAAAACAAGAAATTTTTTTGGAGAGGACACTTGAATCATGAGAATAGGCGTAGTTCAAAATCTTTGTTTGAAGCAAGATGAACAAATCTTGTCGATACTTAGGCATGTCTGAGGTACCACTTAAAACTATAGGTATTATCCTAAAATCCATATTGGTTAGCTGGGAAAGAGAAAGGGAACTCTTATAAACACTACTAATTATAGGTACCAACTCCAGTCAAGACACATTGGACTATCACTCCGTTCAAAGTGATATATTACATTTAAATTTGGGTCATCCGCCTTTCAATGAGAAACATTGGAACGTCGCTCCATTTAAAGTGACATATTATATTTTATATAGGTCTTCCGCCTTTCCATGAGACATATTGGACCGTTTATCATGCCCCAAAAATGAGTCCAGAGACATCACACGGTGTTCAAAACTACAAGTAGTCCCAAGCTAACCCTATAAGCCTTCTACTAAATTTGAAACTCATAATAGAGAAATATAAACATATAATCAATATTGAAATGCTAAATTCTATCTGATCTAAACTAGAATTAACTGAACATAAAATCTGAGAATACTTGACTTAAAAGTCTGGATAATCAACACTGGAAATCTGAATTATATCTAGCAGTCTAACAAGCCTCTACTACTAACAACTAGAGAGCCGCTGGGACAGACCCCCAACTGACTCAATCTAACTAAAAATAACTTAACAGGATACTTTAATAACATAAAATTCTGAATAAATGGGCTCCCGAATTATGAGGACTCGCCAACTATTGAAATATAGATAGAGATGCTCACGTTCGATCACGCTGATGAAACTGAGCACCTTAATCGACATTATTAAACAATGTAGCACATGGATATATATGTGGATCAATACTTTTGGAATATACTGAGCATGTGGGGGTGAATCCATTAGTAAAACAATATCTCAATGCCAATAGAAATTTATGAAAGAATACATGCTAAGTTTAATGAATCACATTGGCTTGAATAACTAAAAGCTGAAATCATAAATCATAAATGATAAAGCATACTGCATAATTCTCGTGAGCCCTCACATTTAGTTTTAAAAGTTTTACTTGTATTCTATCCTTAAATCATGTAGTCTATGTGTAGAAAGGAATCACTATTATATAGATAAACTAAAATCTAAAATCTCATGACTAATACCTGATGTAAAATAATATCTGAATGAAACTGTGAGCCTTCACACTGAAATTCTAAAGCTTTTCTGTAAGTCTTTGCTATTAGGGAGCTTCTTCTAACGGACATAAACCATGGGAACTATCATGAAGTCCAACGTCTAGTTCTCCTAAGGGGAAAACATCACGTTGGGGAGAGGTGTCATACTCTTGCCAAGGAGTATCACCTGAGCTAAGTGATCACAATCTGTATTTGTATCCATATACAAATGGAATATAATCTGAATCTATACCTATATTGGCTCTTAGTTCTGGGGAAGTAGGATGCGCTAAACCCACACTTCCCGCTCGGTGCTAAATACTACTCCCTTTAATCTGTATGCTCATTCTGTGAGAAATCCACTTTAAAACTAGGATAAGGGTTTACTATGATAACCAGTTATGTATCCGTTTACTTTAAACTATAAATAAAACTATAGTTAAAACTGATAAAATGGATTCCATATCTCAGTTAAGGATCAAATGATCAATCTTGATCAAAAAATGAATATAAGCTAATCATAGGATGCTTCCAAGCATAATCTTCTTGGAATATCAATACTCAAACTTGGCCTTAATAACCCATGCGTTAACTCATGTCAAATCATCACAAGCTTTATGCTTGATAATCAAAATCTTGAAATTTCTTTAAGAATTCTAGTCAAGACAATGAAATTCAACTCTCATTGTATGTAAAACCAATCCAAATGTATGAATACATAAAATAGAGATGCAATTCAACATTTAAATGACTTGTACTATTATAAACATCAAATAATGACAATTGAGTATAAACCCTATACTCAAATCATGTATATTTATGTAAATTCAAGTTTAAAAACTAATTTTGGGACCAAGGATGAAAGAGTTATCCTTGTTCCTAACCCCACATACCTTAATTGACTAGATTGATGAAGGCACTTGACATTGGATTCCTATTTTTGTTCTTGAAGATTGTTTCTTGAAGTTCTTGAACCGGGAAACTTGAATTTTTAATTATCTTTGAAAAGGAACGGTGAATTTTTGATTTCTTAAAGTGTAAAATTGAAGCTCTAGGGTTTCTTGGATAGAAATTTGATGAATTATGAGTATATTTTGAAATACATTAAATCTTCGATTTTTTCGATTTGGCGATTGGTAAAACACAAAACTGCCCTTGGGGATTTAAATCTCGCAACTAGAACGTCGATCACGACCTCACCGTGATGCGCCAAATAGATCATCGCGATACCCACTGCGATGCGGTGGAATCGAGGGGACTCACAGGAAATGGGACCATTGCTGATTTGGGGGTCACCGTGACACGGTGAGTGGGTCATTGCGATACCCACCGAGATGTGGTGGAACCATGGTGACCCTCTTGAAACTGACAAATACTTTTTTACACTTCACCGTGATGTGGTGGACCTCTTGAATTTATACTCACTGCAACGCAATGGAATAACGGTGAGCTACTGCCAATCCAAACACTATCCAATCCTAGTCCAAAAATCTAAAACTTGCCCGTGACATGCTACTTACACCCCTGAATATAATTCAACTCAAAAATCATCATCTCGGGGCCTGAAAGGTCAACTTAAAAATCCTCGTAGTTTTAAGGGTGTCAAAAATGACTAAAACCCTCAACACTAAACTTTATTTTCAGGTTCTAAGTATTATGGGCACATACTAAGGGATGAGCTGAACTAGGAAAGAGTGAGGTATTACAATATCTCCCCCTTGGAAACTTTCGTCCTCTAATGAGACTAATTAGTCTGAGGTTACTGAGGAACTACAATTATACACTGGCTTGCATAACTGTAAGCATGACTTCATGGTTGAACTAATTTGAAAAAGCAAGAATTATCAAGAGAGTGACTATATAAAGCTAAAACTTGGAATGAAAAGAGATGATCTGAGAAAACTTGTTACCTTAAACTGAGTTTTAATTTCTAGCGAAAAGATGAGGGTACTTGGTTCGCATATTTGCTTTTGCTTCCCAAGTGGTGCCCTCAATGGAATGATTCCCCCAAAGAACTTTGACCAAGGGAACTTCTTTGTTCCTTAGTCTATGAATCTGGTGATCAAGAATCTCAACCGGAATCTCTTGATAAGAGAGGTTATCGTGAATATTTATGCTTTCTAAGGGTACAACAACAACCGGATCACCAACACACTTCTTTAGTAAGGATACATGGAACACAGGGTAAATGGATAATGAATCTGCAGGTAACTCAAGCTCGTACGCCGCCTTCCCAACATAGCTTAATATTCTATAAGGGACAAAAACTCGGGGACTGAGCTTCCCCCTTTTTCTAAATCTCTTCACCCCAATCATGGATGAAACTTTCAAATAAAATAAGTCATCAACCTCAAACTCAAGTTCCCTTCTCCTCACATCTGCATAAGATTTCTGACGACTCTGAGCTATTTTCAACCTTTCTCAAACCAACTGGACTTTATCCATAGCTTCTAACACCACATCTGGCCCTATTAAAGTGGGTTCACCCCCTTCGAACCAACTGGTCGATGACCTATATCTCCTCCTATAAAGAGCCTTAAAGAGAACCATATGGATGTTAGAATGGTGACTGTTATTATAGGCGAACTCGACCAATGGCAAGTGATCATCCTAACTACCCTTGAGTCAAAAAAACATGCCCTCAACATATGCTCTAGGGTCTGAATGGTCCTCTCTACCTGACAATCTATTTTACTATGAAAATATAAACTGAGATGAACTTGGGTACCAACACCCTTCTGAAAGGCTTTCCAAAAGTGAGAGGTAAACCAAGTACCGCTATCTAAAATGATCGACAAAGGAACTCCGTGAAATTTGACCAACTCTCTAATATACAACTTAGCATAATCTTTGGTTTAGTAGGATGTATGAACTAGCAGGAAATGGGCTGATTTGGTTAACCTATCTATAATAACCAAAGTTGGATTACATTGACGACGCGAATGGGGTAACATTGTTACAAAATCCATGTTCACCTCATCCCACTTCCAGGTAGGAATACTAAACTCCTGCAAGGTGCTGTCAGGCCTTTGGTTCTCCACCTTAACCTTTTGATAAATAGAACACTTAGCCACAAACTCCGCAATATCTTTCTTCATACCACTCCACCAATAGACTTCCCGCAAATCTCGGTACATCTTAGTAGCGCCTGGGTGAATGGTGTAACGCACACCATGTGCTTCAACCATAAGTCACTGCCTCAAACCATTAAAACAAGGCATACATAATTTACTCTAGTATCTCAACACACTATCTCCCCTTTGGGAGAAAACCTCTATCTTCTGATCTCTAACCGACTTCTTCAACTTAACTAGGTTGAGATACTTATCTTGTGTCTTCTTTACCTCTAAAACTAAAGAAGATTCTACATTACTCTAGACCAAAATATTTCCCTTAGCAAAATCAACTAACCGCACACCTAGTCTAGACAACTAATGAACTTCTCAAACTAACTCTTTATTATTACCCTCTACATGAGCCACACTACCTATCAACAATCTACTACGGGCGTTTATCACTATATTGGTCTTTCTCGAATGATACAAAACACTCATATCATAATCTTTCAACAATTCCAACCACCTTCTCTGGCAGAGATTTAACTATCTCTTCTTAAACACATACTGTAAAATTTTGTGGTCCGTAAACACATCGATATGCACCCCATACAGATAGTGCCTCAAGATTTTTAAAGTGAACACAACAACAGTTAATTTAAGGTCATGAGTAGGATAGTTCTTTTTGTGAGGCTTAAGTTGTCTTGAGGCATAGACTATGACTCTACCTCTCTGCATAAAAAAAAACCCTAGACCAACTCTAAAATTATCACAATAGACAATGAATCTATCTGTACCATCAAGTAATACTAAGACTGGTGCTGAAGTGAGTCGAGCCTTCAACTCCTGAAAACTCTTCTCACAAGAATCTAACCAGTGACACTTAAATTTCTTCTGAGTTAATCTGGACATAGGGGATGCAATGGATAAAAACCCTCAACAAACTGT
This sequence comes from Capsicum pubescens, assembly GCA_030864215.1. Lineage (NCBI taxonomy): Eukaryota > Viridiplantae > Streptophyta > Magnoliopsida > Solanales > Solanaceae > Capsicum > Capsicum pubescens. The sequence goes on along the minus strand of CM061548.1, from coordinate 380,325,323 downwards.
CTTTAATAGCCAGGTAAACCAAAGAAACTCCTGATGTCTGATGGATAAATGGGTCTAGCCTAGTTTCTCACTACTTCAATCTTTTGGGGATCAACTTTAATGCGATCATCAGAAATAATGTGATCGAGGAAATCTACTGACTTAGATAAAATTCATACTTGCTGAATTTAACAAACAATTGGTGGTATTTAAGAGTTTGTAACACAATTATAAGATGATTTACATGGTCATTCTCACTACGAGAATAGACAAGAATATCATCGATAAAGACTATGACAAACGTGTCTAGGTACTGTTTGAACACTCGGTTCATCAAGTTCATGAAGGCTACTGGAGCATTTGTTATCCCGAAGGACATTAATAGGAATTCAAAATGACCATAACGGGTTCTTAAAGTTGTTTTGGTAATATAAAATTCCCTTACTCTAAGATGGTGATTGCCGAATCTAAGATCTATCTTAGAGAAGTAACTTGCACCTTGGAGCTGATCAAATAAGTCATCAATTCTTGGAAGAGGGTATATGTTTTTTCTGTGACTTTATTTAGCTGATGATAGTCAATGCACATTCGCAGAGAACCATCTTACTTTTGCACGAAAAGGATGGGAGCACCCCATGGAGAAACACTGGGCCTTATGAAAACATTATCTAAAAGATTTTTGAGTTGCTTCTTTAAATTTTTAAGCTCATCTAGAGCCATACGATATAGAGGAATGAAGATGGGTTGAGTATCAGGAAGAAGATCAATACTGAATTCTATTTCTCTATCGGGAGATACCCCTAGTAATCTTTTAGGAAAAACTTTTGAAAAACTCATTGAATACACGAATTGACTAAACTGTTGGAGCCTCAGACTTAGTGTCTTTGACTCGAACTAAATGATAAATGCACCCTTTTGGGATCAACTTTTTGGCCTTCATATAGGATATGAAATGACTCTTGGGAGATACAAAATTACCTTCCCACTCAAAGACTGGCTCATCTAGAAACTGAAACTTCACCACTCGAGTGCGACAATCTATAGATGCTTAAAAGGAATGAAGCCAATCCATGCCCAGTATAAGGTCAAAGTCTACGATATCTAACTCTAATAATTTTGCTAATGTGGTCTTAAGAAGGACAGTAATAGGACACTTTCTGTAGATCTGTTTGGAAATAATTGACTTACCCACTGGGGTAGAAACTAAGGTGGTCTTAGAAAGTTCTTCAGGATCTACTCCAAAATTTACCGAAACCAATGGAGTCATATAAGAAAGATTTGACCCTGGGTCTAGCAACACATAGAAATCAAGATGAAAGACACAACGCATACTATTAACAACATCAACTGAACTCTCTTGCTCCTGGAAGGAGGATAAAGCATAGAACCGATTCTACTGCTGACCGCCACTGGTACTGGATGATGCACCCTAAGGAGGGGCTGGGTAACCTAGAGGAGTTGGTGCGCTAGTAGCCTGAGTTTAGGGATGAACGTCCCTGCTTCCTTGCTTAGCATATGGGCACTCTTTCATTTTGTGACCTAACTTACTACACACAAAACAACCTTTTTTTCCCAACACTTACCAAGATGATTCTTACCATATCTAGAGCATGCAGGATAACTGGGCCTTCCACCCACAATATTCTGAGACCTAGACATAGAATTCCTACCCCACTGTTACTTCTTGGCTTTGGGTATGGGAGCACTGGCTGAAGATGGCACTGGCATAGACGGGATACCCTGAAACTGTGAACGATTTCCCCTTTAAAACTTGGTTGTCCATACTCAAACTGCCCAATTCTAGCCTTCTTTTTTTCTCTATCTCCCCCTTTCAACTTTTCTTCCTCAATCTGCTAAGCACGAGTCATATGTCTAGCAAGATCTATTTCCCCAATAAGCATGGCAGTCCTACACTCCTTGACTACCAAACTAGACACCCCGGTAACAAACTTACTAGACCTTGGGTCAGCCATCAAATCAGAAGCATATTTAGATAACTCATTGAACTTAAGCAATACTTTTTCACTGTCATCGAGCCCTGCCTCAGGTTCATGAACTCCTCAATCTTTGCTTTTTGCAACTCACATAGAAAGAGTTTGTCTATAAATGCATCTTGAAAAAACTGTCAACTCATGAAAGCTATATTTTTACCTCTACCATTCTTCCACATAGCCACCCAATCATAAGCAACATCCTTCAGCCGGTAAAAAACCAATTCTACATTCTCCTCTTCAATAACATGCATAATTTAGGTGATCTTTTTCACCTTATCAAGATACAGTTGTGGGTCCTTACCGACCTTTGACCTAAAAAATTCAGGTGGATTCATCCTCATAAAGTCACGAAGTCTGGCTGCAGCTAAATCACCCTTTTGCTGACATGGGACTATAACCTGATGGTTTCCCTAAAAATTGGCAGTCATAGCTTAGGCCAACACCTGAAAGGCAGTCCAAAATTCAGCATGAGACACATTCTCATTTATAGGATAAACAGGCTGGGCTGGCTGGTTATTATTTCTACAGGCATTAGCTCTGTGAGGAGGCATATTATGTCACCTAAGAGCATGAGTTAAAAGAAGATAGAGACAGTTGTAAGCATGATGGATCATGAAAGAAAAGAATAATTTTCTAAATGTTTCCATAGCCTCTTGCTCATAAATATGGTGTTCTTCACACCAATGATCAAGACTCTACGTAACGCGACTTATCTGACTCCCTAGGACTCTTTAAAATTGGATACTCTAAAACTAAGTTTGTAACACCCCAAAAATGAGTCCCGAGATGTCACACAATGCTCAAGACAATGAATAGTCTCAAGCTAACCCTGTAAGCCTTCTACTAAATCTGAAACTCATAATAGAGAAATATGAACATATAATCAATGTTGGAATGCAGAATTATGTCTGATCTAAACTAACATTACTAAACATAATATTTGAGAATACTTGACTTAAAATTCTGGACAATCAGCACTGGAAATCAATATTATAATTAACAGTCTGACCAACATCTACTACTAACAACTAGAGAGCCGCTAGGATAGACCCCCAGCTAACTTAATCTGACGGGAAATAACTGAACAGGTTATTTTAATAAACCAAAAGTCTAAATAATTAGGTCCCCAAACTATGAGGACTCACCAACTATCGGGATATAGATAGAGATGCTCACGGTCGATCACGCTGCTAGAACAAAGCACCTGAACGTACATTATTAATTAATGTAGAACATAGACATATATGTGGATCAGTACTTTTTAAATGTACTGAGCATGTGGGGGTGAATGCATTAGTAAAACAATATCACAATTTCCATAAAAATATATGAAAAAATTGACTCACATTGGCTTGAATAACTAAAAGTTGAAAATCATAAATCATAAATAATGAAGCTTACCTTGTAAGTCTCATAAGCCATCACATTTAGTTCTAAAATATATACTTGTATTCTATCATTAAATCATGTAGTCTAAATATTGAAAGGACTCACTTTTATATCTGTAAACTGAAATCTAAAATCTAATGACTAATATCTGATGTAAAATAATATCAGAATAAAACTGTGAGACTTCACTCTTAAATTCTAAAGCTTTTTTGTAAGTCTTTGCTATTAGGGAGGTTCTTCTAACTGACATAAACTATGTGAGCTATCATAGAGTCCAACGTCTTGTTTCCCCAAGGGGAAAACCTCACGATAGGAAGAGGTGTCATACTCTTTCCAAGGAGTAACCATAATTTGTATCTATATACATATACAAATGGAATATAATCTTATTTTGTACCCATGTTGGCTCTTAGTTATGGGGAAGTCGGTTGCGCTACACCCTCACTTCTCGCTTGGTGCTAAATACTTCTCCCTTTAATCTGTATACTCATTCTGTAGGAAATCCACTTTAAAACTAGCATAAGGGTTTACTATGAAAACTAGTTATGCATCTGTTTATTTTAAACTATAATCAAAACTATAATTAAAACTGATAAGTGGATTCCAATCTCAGCTAAGGATCAAAAGATCAATCTTTTTCAAAAACTAAATATAAACTAATCATAGGATGCTTAAAATCATAATCTTCTTGGAATATAAATATTCAAACTAGGGCTTAATAACCCATGCTTTAACTCATGTCAAATCATCACAAGGTTCATGCTTGATAATCAAAATCTTGAAATTTCTTTAACAATTCTAGTCAAGACAATGAAATTCAATTCTCAATATATGTAAAACCAAGCCAAACATATGGATACGTAAAATAGCAATGCAATTAAACAATAAAATGACTTGTAACATTATAAAAATCAAATAATGACAATTGGGTATAAAACCTATACTCAAATCATGTATATTCATGCAAATTAAAGTTTAAAAATTAGTTTTGGGCATAAGGATGAAAGAGTTATCCTTGTTCATAATCTCACATACCTTAATTGACTAAATAGATGAAGGCACTTGACTTTGAATTCCTATTAGTGTTCTTAAAGATTATTTCTTGAAGTTCTTAAACCGGGAAACTAGAATTTTGAATTATCTTGGAAAAGGAACGGTGAATTTTTTATTTCTTCAAGTTTAAAATTGAAGCTCTATGGTTTATTGGACAGGAATTTGATGAATAATGAGTATATTTTGCTCAAAAATACACTAAATTTTTTTTTCACGATTTGGTGGCTTGGTAAAAGACAAAACTACTCTTTGGAATTTAAATCCCGCAACTGGAACGCCTATCACGACCTCCCCGCTACATGCCAAATGGGTCATCGTGATACTTACCGCGGCATGCTGGAATCGCGGTGACTCACTGGAAATGGGACCATTGTTGATTTGGGGGTCACCACAATGCGGTGAGTGGGTCATTGCGATACCCACCGCAACGCGGTGATATCGTGATGAACCTATGGAAACTAACAAATGCCTTTTTACACTCCACCGCAATGCGGTGGACCTCTTGATGCCACACTCATTGAGACGCGATGGAATCGTGGTGAGCTGCTAGAATTCTAATCCAAACACCATTCAATCCTAGTCCAAAAAATCTAAAAGTTGACCGAGACATGATACTTACACCCTAGAATATAATTCAATTCAAAAATCATCATCTCGGTGATTGAATGGTTAGAGCCTGTAAGGTCAACTTAAAAATCCTCAGAGTCTAAAGGGCGTCAAAAGTGACTAAACCCCTCAAGAATAAACTTTATGTTCATGTTCTAACTGCTATGGGCACATACTAGGGGCTGAGATGAACTGGGAAAGTGCAGGTTATTACATCGTCACTCCGTTCAAAGTGACATTTTACATTCAAAATTGGATGTTCGCCTTTCAATGAGACACATTGGACCGTCACTCCGTTCAAAGTGACATGTTACATTCAAAATAGGTCATTCGCCTTTCAGTTAAACTCATTGGACTTTCACTCCATTCAAAGTGACACGTTACATTTAAGATAGGTCATCTTCCTTTCAATAAGATGACCACCAACGCTGTAAAACCATTTCACCGACGACACCCACCAGCCACTGTAAAACCACCAACGCTGCTCCTTTTTCTCTCTTCTCCTGGTTCTATACTTTTTCTCCATGAATGGAGAGCTTGGTTACATAAAAAGGAATCAGATCCGGTCAAGTTTTTTATAGATCCGGCGTTGCTCCGGTGTCACACTGTTGAAGCAACACTAGTGGCCCATCCCCTCTTTTCCTTTATATTTGTCTTATGGTTTGTTGCTTGGTATCAGATTTGGCCAAAATTATGGCCACGTTACTAAAAAACTCAAATTTCAGTGAATTTCCATTAACTCTGGTGACCGGTCAACTCCTTAATATCTTTTTCATATATGTTTGAACATATTTTAGTGATCTTATGTGTTTTCTAATGATTTGCTAGTCTGTTTTGATTTTAATGATATGGTATAACTTTGCCGGACAATGTTGCTCACTGGTTTGGTGCTTTCTTATGTTGCTTTGGTGTTGTTTTTGCTTTGTTATGTCCTTGGGACAACTAACTTAAAGGGCCGTTTGGTTTGCAATTAATCCTAGGATAAAATAATAATCCCGGGATAAAACTTTTTATCCGTCATTTGTTCTAAATATTTGGAATAACTTATTCCGGGACTAATAATTAGTCCCGGGATAAGTTATCCACCCAAATGGTGGGATAACAATCCCGAGATTATTTTTCTTTGGTATAAAATTATACAAGGAAAAAAATACCCTCTTGGGATTGTTATATATAATTATATTATACGTTTGATTGTAATATATATATATATATATATATTATATTTTATAGAATCATAAATAATAAATTATGTTTAATTAACTTATAATATATTCATTAATTATAAATATAATATATTACATAATATATAACGTAATTATGTAATATATAACGTATAATATTATGAATATATATATGTTAATTATGTTTAATTATATATATAATGTTAATATATTTAATTATAATATATTATGTTAAATTATGTTAATTATGTTTAATTATATATAATTTAATTATATACAACATAATATATAACGTAATATATTCTCACACACACATAAACTATGTTTAATTAACGTATAATGTATTCATAAATAAATAAATTTCGAACAGTTTACTGTTCAAAATTGTTGTAAAATATATAAATTATGTTTATTTATATATTTTAATTTCTCAAAAAAATAATAAAAAAATTTAAGAATTAATATTTAAAGCTTAAAAAGATATATATATATATATATATATATATATATATATATATAAGTTAAATAAGATGGAGAGTATTTTGGTAATCAATCAATTTACTTCGAGAAATTATACCATGCATATTACTTTGAATACAACAAACCAAACACTCAATAAAAAATAATCCCAGCATAATTAATCCCAGTATAACGTATCTCATCACAATTTATCCCAGCATAACTAATTTCGGTATAACTTGTTTTCAAACCAAACGTCCCCTAAGTGTTTTTTATTTGTTAAGTTTGCTAATTTTTTAATATTATTGGATGATTATTCTTGTAAAACACCGGCAATGAACAAATACAACATTATCTAGTCAATGGCATTATCTCTCCATCGATATTTGAGGACTCCCCATTACAAAAGACGAATTTTATTTTCTCAAGTTTATTTATTCATGTCAAGTATCAATAGATGATCGATGAATAAATTCTTCGTTGATTTTTTGAGTTCTTCAAAAATAAAAGACGAATATTATGTATATAAATACGTAACAAAATAAATATTTCGGACGATGATAAAAATTTTATAACAATGCAAAAGGTTTTATGATTCGTATCTTGGCAAGTCGGTTTAGGACGGCCAACAAATTGAGCAACCACTTCGTAGTCATGATGTATCTAAAATTTAATCCGAGCCCACTTTTTAGAAAAAAATATATTTATATACACACATCACTACTAAAACAATTGGTAAAACCGACCACAATTTGGTCAGTTTTTAAAAATTCATTTTTAATTTATTTTTTAAAAAAACAACCACTTGTAGTTGGTTTTTGAACTAAAAAAAAAGTAAATATTTTTTAGTAACACCTAATTCTATATTTGTAATCAAATATTTATATTATTGTCATTAAAAATAATTATATATCTAATTTTTTAAAATTACAATGATCACATGTCGTCGATAACCTGCATAATAATAATAAAATTCAATAATTGTTTAATTTTGTGACAAAATTACACTAAAAAAATAATTCAAATAAAATAAACAAATTACGTTAAACATAATCTTTATCTTTTACTTTTGAAAGTAACCTCGGAAAGTACAGCCTCCGCAATGCCATGGCTATCGCGGGGACTAGCCTCCACTGAGTGACACCCATCGTGTGATCCATCCTTCATGGCGTGGTGCCCATTACATGATCTAGCCTTTGTGATATGGAGCTATCGCGGAGGCTTACTACCCCCGTGTCCCAAAAATGCCTCGAACCTCATTCAAAATTTTTAAGATTCCTCCGAGATTCCCTCTTAACACCCCCGATTATGAATTGAGTCAAAAATTGATATTTAAAGTATGGGAAGACCAAAAATAAAATAACCAAAATTTGAGGGTGTTACGTTATCCCCTTGGTATCATTCATCCTCCAATGAACACTCGAACAAGATTAAGCACGATCTAAGTCTCTACATGGAATGACAAGAGTATGATAAGGTCAATACCTTCCACATCATCATCCGCAGATTCAAAGAGTGATGGATGCCTTGCACACATATCATTCTCTGACTCCCAAGTAGCTTTCTAAACTTTTTGATTCATCTACAACACTTTAACTGAAGTTATCCCTTTACTCAGCAACTTTCGAACTTGCCGATCTATTACAGCTATGGGTAGTTCCTCATACAAAAAAGAATCCCTCACACCAATAGCCCCGACAGGAAAAACAAACAAATAATCTCCAATACATTTCTTAAGCATTGACACATGTAATACAGGATGGACTGAAGCTAAACTTGCGAGCAAATCCAACTCATAAGCAACTCCACTAACTCTTCTCGTAATCTGGCATGGACCTATTTAATGAGGAATGAGCTCTCTTTTATTTCCAAATTTCATGACTCTATTCATTGGGGGGACCTTTAGAAATAACCAATCATCAACCTCAAATTCTAACTCCCTTCTTCTAACATCAACGTAGGACTTTGATGACTTTAGGATGTCTTAAGTCACTCACTAATGAGTTTTAGTTTGTCCATCGCCTGGTAGACAAGGTCAATCCCAAACAAGTAGGTTTCACCCACTTCATACTAACTAATCAGTGACCTACATCCTCTTTCATAAATACCCTCAAAAGTAGCTATTTAGATGTTAGAGTGGTAGCTATTATTATAGGAAAATTCTATCAACGACAGTTGATCCACCCAACTACCCTTAAATTCATTTATGCAAGACCTCATCACATCTTCCAAGGTTTTAAAAGTACGTTCTACTTATCCATCCATTTAAGTGTGAAATACAGTGATAAAGTTCACTTGGTACCTAAACACCTTTGGAAAGACCACAAAAATTGAGAAGAGAATCAAATACCTCTATCGTATATGATGGATACTGGATCCCCATGCAAACAAACTATCTCCTGAATGTACAACTTTGCATCATCGTCACCCAAATAATTAGTCCTCACAGTCAAGATGTAATGCCCCGAGAGTACACCCTGGGCATCACACAGTGCTTACAATCCCGAGGGACCACAAGCTAATCCATGAGCTGGTACCTGTTGGGAGCACTGAATAACTCAATCATAAATTTGAAAAAACAACTGATAGGCCATAAGGTTTTAATAGTTGAAACAAATATTGAATTATGAATTTGAATAAATAACTATCTGAGTCTGAAAAAATACTGAAATCTCAGAGAAACTAAATAACTAACTGTCATGTTAACTGAAGTTTGAATACTGAATAACTGACTGTATTGTTAGAAATCTTCTAAACTGAATAAATATGAGTTGATAGGACAGGCCCCAACTAACTCCAACTAAATTCTAGACTGAAAGCATGAAATAAAATAATCTATCCTCAAAATATGAGGACTCACCACTGCTACTATTGAGAGACTGAGAAGTCTAAGCTTGATCTGGGAACTGAGCGTCAAAACCTATGATATAATACAACATAGCATAAACTAAAGGTATGCGATCAGTACTTTAAATGTACTGGTATGCTAAATAAGGTAGGCTGGCATGCATGGTTTTATGAACAGGAATAATAATTGTCTGAATATACATATTAAACATGGAATACTGAATAGAGAGCATGAAATCTATAGATATTGAAAATATGTGAAATCTGTAAATACTGGGTATGCATAAAAATCTGTAAATACTAAAGTTATGTGAAATCTATAGATATTGAGGATGCATGACCAAGAATCTAACAGGAACTGAATAGAATTATGTAAGCTGAAATACTAAGATAACTAACATTTGTATGACTTTGTCAAACAACATTGAGACTGAACTACTGATCTGATTATTGGACTAAGACTGTGGGAGCTATAATCTAACCGACATTACCCAATATGAGCTAATTGGGTCCAACCTATAACCCCAGTTTGAAGGGTGTCAATACCATGCCACGGGAACTAACACGGGCTCTGTGGATCCAGTATACTGATGTATTATCCCGAAGGACTAAGGGTGTCAAGACTGAACTGATGGGTGACTCCTGCGAGATAGTCAAGCCTACACTGACGGGTGACTTCTCATATCCTACGCTAGCTACGTAGTTTTGGAATTTAGGGACTGCTACTAGCGGCTCTGTTTATTTGTCGGGGAAGCCGCCATCCCTACACTCGCTCGGTGCTAAGTCCTACTCCCTACTGAATGACACTGATTTACTGACTATTCTAAGTTTAACTGACTAACCTAGTAATGCTCATAATATGTATTCTGAAGTTATTCTGAAGATACTGAGACAAGACTAAATAAGAAGCTATGGTTTTCAGGTATTCAATACCCCCAAGACTCAAAAGCACTAATATTTAAATGATACTTAAACTTAGAGGACATAACATGAAGGATTTTATCAAACATGTATTTTTGTAGGCATTTTATCAAACACTTGTAATTCATTGTTTGGTCAAATCATAGGAATGTTAGAGAACTTGTAGAAATAGCATGAATTTAACATGAATAGTACTAAATCACAATTAATTCAACGAACGATAACATTAAAATATAGAGAATGAAATAACAATAATAATTTCATCTATACGTGGTGTAAAATCATAGTTCATGGAGATTCATGGGTGAAATCATAATTTAAAATCAAAATAACTTGAAAAGATCACAAGTTTGAAATTTAAATCAGATACTTGGACTCCATGGGTGAAAGGAACCCATGGATGAACATTTAACATACCTGGGTTAATGAATTTGAGAGGATTGATGGTGATTTCTTGAGATTTGGCCTTGAATTTGAGATCTAGGGCTTTTGTTCTCTTAAAGAGAATGGATCCCGTTTTGAGTAATTTGAGAATAATGGGAATATGATGCCCTATTAGTCTTTAATTTCATGTTTAGGACGAGTTTAGGTCTTAGAAAAATGATCAAACAGCCCCTTGGAAATTAAAACACTGAAATTGAAAATTGAAATCCCAATTTGAAGACCTAGCGCAATGCACAAGGATCGTGGAGCCTCACTGGAAATTGACGACTGGGACCTGGAATCTTGGCGCGATTTGGAGAATTCGCAGTAAGCCTTTGGAATGCCATTTTTTTCACTTTTGCGATGCTCCATTATCGCAGAGGATCACTGGAAATTGCCAAATGGGAAATGGGACATTACTGCGACACAGTGGAATTATGGAGTCTCACTGGATTTTGACAATTGTGATTTAGACTGGCTCTACGATGCGCTAGTGACTAAAATGATGGTGTTTAATGACTGAAACTTAAAATTACTATAACTTCTTATCCGGTTATCAAATTTTGGAGAATTTTATATTGTTGAAAAACTAATTGAATTTCCTATGCAATGGCAGGATTTAAACTGATAAATAATAGGTATTTCAAAAAAATTTATATATAAAGGCTCATGTATTGGGACTTAATTCATGATAGAAAAATATGGGGTATTACAATATCTTCCCCTTGGGATTATTCGTCCTCGAATGAGACTAGTTAAGCTGAGGAAAATTGATGGATTCAGCTTACACACTAAACATGCATATCTGTTGCATGGAATGCATGACTGAACTGATTTGTAAATGCACGACTGACATGAACATAATGTGCAATTGAAACTGAGCATGATAGAGAGAAATCTTAAGAATATTAGTACCTTAAACTAAATCCAAATTCACAGAGAAAAGATAAGGGTACTTGGTTTGCATATATACTTCTGCTTCCCAAGTGGCTCCCTCAACGGACTGATTTTGCCAAAGAACTTTGACTAGTGGAACTTCTTTGTTCCTTAGTCTATGAACTTGATGATCAAAAATTTCGACTGGAACTTCCTAATAGAAAAGACTGTTCTGAACATCTACGCTTTCTAGGGGAACAACTACAGATGGATCACCAATACACTTCTTTAACAATGAGACATGAAACACTGGGTGTACTGAATCTAGATCTGAAGGCAACTCAATCTCGTAAGCTACCTTTTAGAAATAACTGAGAATTTTGAAAGGACCGACATAGCGGGGACTTACTTTCCCTTTCTTGCTGAACCTCTTTACCCCCTTCTTGGGAGATATTTTCATGTACACAAAATCACTGACCTGAAACTCAAGATCCATTCTCCTCACATTTTCATACGATTTTTGTCGGCTCTAGGCTTCTCTAAGATTTCCTATGATCAATTGCACCTTCTCTAAGGCATCAAACACCAATTCAGGACCTACTACCGTGGCCTCACCTTCTTTAAACCAACCAATTAGATATATATATCTCCTACCATAAAGAGCATCAAACGGAGCCATCTAGATACTTGAATGATATATATTATTATATGAAAATTCAATTAAAGGAAAGTGGTCATCCCAACTACCTTTAAAATCAACTACGCATGCTCTCAGCATATCTTCGAGAGTCTGAATGGTCCTTTCTGCTTGACCATCTGTCTGAGGGTGGAAGGCTGTATTGAGATAGACTTCGGTACCAAGACCTTTTTGGAATTCTCTTCAGAAGTGAGAGGTAAATTGGGTACCTCTATCAGAGATGATAGATAATGGAACACCGTGAAACCTAACCAACTATCTGAGATAGATTTTGGCATAGTACTCAGAAGAATAAGATGAATGGACTTGCAAAAAATAAGCTGATTTGGTAATCTTATCTATGATAACCCAAATGGAATGATTCTGATGACGAATACGAGGCAAACCCATCACAAAGTCCATGTTTACTTCTTCCTATTTTCACATGGGAATACTGAACTCCTGCATGGACCCACTAGGCTTCTGGTGATTAATCTTAACTTGCTAGCACGTAGAGCACTTAGATACGAACTCTGCAGTGTCTCTCTTTATCCCACTCCACCAATAGAGAGGATTGATGGTGAGTTCTTGAGATTTGACCTTGAATTTGAGAGCTAGGATTTTTGTGTTCTTGAAGAGAATGGATCCCCTTTTGATTAATTTGAGAATAATTGACATATGATGCCCTATTAGTCTTTAATTTCGTGTTAAGGACGAGTTTAGGGCTTAGGAAAGTGTCCAAACAGCCCCTTGGAAATTAAAATGCTGAACTGGAAAACTAAAAATCCCGATTTTAGGCCCTGGTGCGATACGCCAGGATCATGCAGCTACACTAAAAATTGACGACTGGGACCTGGAAGCTTGGCGTAATGCGGAGCTATGGCGGCAAGCCTTTGGAATGCCATTTTGGCTACCTTTTCGCCGCGCCATTATCACAGAGGTTCACTGGAAATTGCCAAATATGAAATGGGACATCACTGCAATGCGGTTGAATTGTGGAGTCTCACTAGATTTTGAAAATTGTGATTTAGACTGGCTCCGTGATGCGCTAGTGACCAAAATGACAGTGTTTAATGAATGAAACTTAAAATTTCCATAACTTCGTACTCGGTTATTAGATTTAGGCGAATTTTATATCGTTGGAAAGTTAATTGAATTTCCTATGCAATGACAGGCTCTAAACTGATAAATAATGGGTATTTCAAAAAAAAATTTATATGAATTCTCATGTATTAGGACTTAATTCATTCTAGGGAAATAGGGATATTACACAACAAGTGAGCTTAATTGGTCATTCTATCTACAATCACCTAAATATTTTCATATTGGTTTCAGGATCTTGAAAGTCCTATAATGAAGTCCATGTTGATCATCTCCCATTTCCATAAAGTCAAAGCTATATCCTACGAAGTTTCACCAGGCCTCAAATGCTCTACCTTAACTTATTAGCATTTCAAACACTTAGACACAAAGTTAGAAACATCTTTTTTCATGTTATTCCACCAGTAAAACTCTTTGAGATCATGATACATTTTAGTGAAGACAGGGTGAACAACATACCTGGAAGTATGAGTTTTTTCAAGAATCCTTTCTCACAATCCATTCACATCCGACACACATAAACTACCTTGATAACTCATAATCCCATCACATTAAATGTCAAATGCCATGACCTTTTGTTGACTAACATTTTCCTTAATATGCATTAAAATGGGGTCTCAGGTCTGCTTTTCCTTAACCTCGGAAAATAGGGATAATTTAGCTACCTCTTGTATAAACACCCTTCCATCTTCAAAGTCTAAAAGTCAAACACCCAAATTAGCAAGCCGATGGATATCCTTCACCGTATTCCTCTTTCCTTCTTCCACATGAGAAAGACTGTGCATGGAAAACCTACTAAAGTCATCAACCACCACATACTTCAACAATTCCAACCACGGTCTCTACCTGAGATTTATCTCCTTTTAACTGGATACATACTACAAACTCTTGTGATTAGTAAAGATGTAAACATGCAATCCATAAAGATAGTAATGCCAGATTTTGAGTGTAAACACCACTGCCGCTAACTCTAAATCATAGGTGGGATAGTTCTTCTAATTCACCTTTAATTGTCTAGAAACGTAAACTAGAACCTTACTATGTTGTATAAGTACAAACGTAATTCCTACCCGGGATGCATGACAGTACACAACAAAACCCTCCTTACCCTTTGGGAGGGTCAAAACAGGTGTAGTAGTCAACTTGTTCTTCAGTTTTTCAAAACTACTCTCACCAGAGTAAGACCACAAAAATTTCACTTTCTTCTGAGTCTATAACGCCTCATAGAAATCTCAACTTAATACCACACTTAGTAGCATGCTTAAAAGATAACTACTTGAAATTTTTCTAAGTGTTAAAAAAGACTTAGTCATATTTTAAGTTTTTAAACTTTGATGATTTTATTTTCGGCCTTTCCAGCCATAGAATATAAATTTTTAAGTTGATTCATGATCAGGAGTGTCAAATGTACATCGCGGGTAAGTTTTGAAATTTTTGGATAAGCGTAAGGACACCTTTGGAAGTCCAAAACAGTAGATACCCGTATCTTACGGTGTATGCTCCAGTTCATACTTGAGGTAGCCTGCAATAGATCATGTGGTGCATTCTCCAATTCGGTGCTCCAAAGCATGCGACGCACGCTCCATAGCACACTTTCTTATTTTCCAGCTTCTTATTCTGCATATTTGAGGGTAATAGGGTCATTTACCTCACCCAAAAACTATCCAAAACAAACGATTAAAGCCCTTAAAGAGAAATTGTTACATTATTAGTCTCTTTTCATCTTTAAGAAAAAACTAGAGACACAAAGATTAAGAATCAAGCTTTTAAGTCAAGGTTTCCAAGGAAAAAATCAAGATTCGAGTTCTATCCTTCAAAATAAGTAATCTAAGGTATGTGGGACTATTCCTAAACTCCATGTGAATGGATTTTATTGTTTTATCAAGTATAATTATTTACAATAATGTTACGAATTGAGGATTTTTGACCATTATTTCGAAAAGTATGTCATATAGATCATTTTGATGAAAGTGTGTTCATTGTGTTGAATCTTTTAGTGTAAATAGAATTATAACCCTCATGTATATGTATTTATAATTTGGAAGGTTTAATTGAGAGTATGAATAATGAATTCCCTAGCTTGTTACGAATTATGGGTTCTATTTGCTTTGTGAATGATTTTGAATGCATGAAACTTAAGTTTGAAATTAAGTTTCCTAACATGATGGTATTGACATGTTTTATGAGATGGTAAGGGGGGGTTTTCTTACCATAACTATATTCATTGTATTTAAAAAATAAATTGCATGCTAATGAATAATTGACATGGACACCACATGTTTGAGTATTGGGAAAATTGAGAATTTGCATAAAGATTCCATGAGGTTTCAAAATGATGACTCTCTTGTGATGTTATAATACTTTGGTGGTCATTTACATGTTTTGAATGGGATGGGCTATGAAATTGATAGGATATGAATGTCTTGCAAGTCTGTGTATGATGATACCTGGTGATGATATGCCCCTATGGTTTTTTAAGCATCTAATGATTTTATATATGAAGAATGTTGTTTAAAGAAATAAAAATTAGGCCTAAAGAGAGGTAGATGGTTACCCTAAAAAGGCGTTTGAGTGTAACGGCTCATCGCTGGAAACCGAGTTTGCCGATTCGGGTGATATGATTGGCTAATGCCAATGTATACTTATACTTGAGACATAGGTATAGTAGAATAGTTATTAGGACTCCAATCTTTGTGGCACACTTGGATTGGGGGATTGGCCGCTGAGTCTAGAGCGGATTCTATATAGCATGTGGGATTGTAGAAATATAGGGAGTACCATCTATCTCAGGTTTAAGATAAAGTGTGAGTCTTGATTTCAAGAAAGCATTCAAAAATTTCTAAATTATGCCCATGCGTTTTACTGATTTTGTGTGTAATGTTATATAAAATGCCCTCATCTATGTTATGAAATAAAAATGTTATTTTTGGATTGTTTCACATACCAGTATAATTGTATAGACCCCCTATATTTTAGGATTTGAGCCTCCCTTATTTCAAAAGGCCTAATTATAAGTTATTGTTATTTTTTTTATTTATGGTCTGACTGGGGGCCTTGTTCCAGTTTTTAGACATATGTTGGTTCTCATATTGTTAGAGATTTCGTAGAAAGGTGTCTGACGGTATTATTGAATGTTAAGAATTTTCTTCAAATTGTTCAAGTGATTTATGAGATTAACCATGAACTTGTAAACTGAGGTATTTAACATTAAATAATACCGGTG
This sequence comes from Capsicum pubescens, assembly GCA_030864215.1. Lineage (NCBI taxonomy): Eukaryota > Viridiplantae > Streptophyta > Magnoliopsida > Solanales > Solanaceae > Capsicum > Capsicum pubescens. Next base: position 380,308,592 of record CM061548.1, on the reverse strand, counting down.
GCTTCGTGATAAAAATGATAATCTGAGTATGGGTATAAAATCATGGTTCTGACTGACTTGTTACTTCAAAATCTGAAATCATATAATTCACATAGGTATCGGGTGTTCATAACCCCCCAGCACAGAATGATTCATAAAATATAATATCAAGCTTGAAATACCGTAATATGTAATCATAGTTCAAAGATCCAAAACATATATATTTTATCAAATATATGAAAATCATGAACTCGAACATGAGAATGTCTAAAAGCATGAGGAAACAACATGACTTCATGGGTAAATTCATAGTTTGGGGATTTATCCTGAGACCAATTGAATGTGACATGGAAAATTAAAACTTGAAGCATTGGATAACATAACTTATCCATGAAATCATACTTGGACATGAATTGAGTTCAAATCGCTAAGGAAAAGCATAAAATAAATTCATCTTGAACATATGCATCTTCATAATAAAAGAAATCTCATCTTTTTAATCAAAGAATAGTTTTTGGGGTCCATGGGTGAAAGGGATCCATGAATAAACTCCCACATACTTTAATTAGATGAATTCTTGAAGAAATCTTGAAATTGAAGAATGAATCCTGTAGACACGTGATTTTTGACCCTCCCCGAATTTTAATCGATTTTTTGGCATTAAATATTTATATTTTTTTGGATATTTATTAAAATATTATTTTATTTTTTTAATAAATTTTAGATGAAAATAAACAAATAAATAAAGTTACATTTTTTGGGATATTTTTATATTTATTTTATTTTTAGTTTTTTTTTTCTATAATACGAAAATTCAAAAAATATATATATTTCTTTAATTTTAATAAACAAGCTAGTGGTCTTATTACTCACTTACTTATAGTATTTTATTTTTTATAAACTCTTATTGTATTTTTTAAATAAAACCTAATTAGTTAATATTATTTTATTATTATTATTATTTTATTTTATATATTTTAAATATATAAAAAAAAGTTTCTTCTCATCCTAAAGAAAACTACCCCAACCACCCCCACCTTTTCCTCAACCCCCTCAACTCCCTCAACCTCCCAAATCACACCCCTATATAATATACACACACTACAACACACGGTCAAGAGAAGAAAAAAAAACATTGGAGAGAAAACCACAGATAAAAAAAAGGGATAACAATTGCAGACAAAAAAAAACAAGAGACAAAGAAACCGTGAGAAAACAAGAAAAAAAAAAAGCGAACACAGTTAAAGGGAAAAAATGTAAAAAAAACAAATAGTGACTCAGTGAGAAAAAAATAAAAACAAAAAACAAAAAAGTAAAGAGTAATAAGTAAAGTTCGGAGCTTCCATTCGAGTTTTTGTCTTGAAGTAAAAGCTTTTTTCGTTTGGTTTAGTTCGTCATACAAGTTCTTATTCAATCCTTATACTATTATTTTTATGGTGAATCGAAGTATGAATGAACACTTTTATATTATTCAGTACATCTATTTATTACTTTTATATGATTCGTAATCCATTCCTTTATTTATAATTAGATTGTGGATTCGAAATAATATTGATCAGATTAGATTTGCACTTTGAATAGACCATGCATGCATGCAAAATTAGAAAATAATTAATAAGTTTGAAAAAAAAGAAGGAAAAATACACACAAAAAAAGGGAAACTGAATGTTTGAAAATAAGAAAAACGGGCTCGTTTTTTTTTTTTTTGGGGTACTAACGATTTGAAGAAGTATAGGAGTTGGGAAAATAGTGATGATGAGACTTACGAATAGAAAAATAATAATACTAGTTCTTTTTTTGTTTATTTGCTATCTTCGTTATACTAGTTTTGTTAAATGTAACTTTACTAGTAATTAACTTTGTTACGTGGTCACGTAAATTTGACTTTAAGTAGTCATATTAAGTTATATATTAATTTGTTTGCCAAGTGCAAGATTAATCTTATTTCATTGTTTATTTTTTATTTTTTAATAAAAAGTTTATATATATATATTTAGTAATAGTAATAAAAATAGCTATGTATATTCTCCTGGCCTAAACCCATTTTTTTTATCTCATTATTAATTAACTAATGTGAGAATGAACGAGATGGGATGCGGATCTATTCTAAACCCCATCGTATAAAAGAAAATAAAAGAGAGGAAAAAATCATTTGTGAGGGAGTGAGGCATGTGGTGGAAAAATCCAAAACTCGTTGTAAATAAAGGGTGAAAAAAGAATACAAAATAAATAAGAAAAATTATCTCGAGTTTAGAAGAGATGAAACAAATGTCTTTTAACGCTAGATAAGCCTTAGGCACATTTAATATATTTGTCTCGATTAAGAATGTGACGTACTCATCTTTCAGGGACGTTTAAAATAATTCTAGGATGCAATAATGCACCTTGGCTAAGATCGTTCTAAAATTGATTTTCACTAGTTTAATATAAGAGGTATAGACAGATACTGCATATTAAAAATAAGCGAATTGAGGCCAACAAACATAATTTATTCAAAATAGTTAAACCTAAGTATAAGTTGATAAAAACGACAGTGCTTGAACTACGGGACTCGAGGGGTGCCTCACACCTTCCCCTCGGTCAACAGAATTCCTTACCGGGTCTTCTGTTTTTACAGACCAAAATAAAGAGTCATTTTCATTTGACTAGGGATTCAATAAGGTGACTTGGAACACCATAACTCAATTGCAAGTGGCAACTCTGTAAATAAAATACTCCCTATTCAAAATCACCACTTTAATAGGAAAAACCCTTCGACTTCGAACCCTTCGGGCTAAAAAGGGGTGTGACATATCAAGGGTGAAAAAAGAATAAAAATAAATAAGAAAAATTATCTCGAGTTTACAAGAGACGAAACAAATGTCTTTTAATGCTAGATAAGCTTTAGGAACGTTTAATATATTTGTCTTGATTAAGAATGAGACGTACGCATCTTTTTGAGACGTTTAAAATAATTCTAGAATGAAATAATGCACCTTGGCTAAGATCGTTCAAAAATTGATTTCCACTAGTTTAATACAAGAGGTACAGACTAATACTAGACATTAAAAATAAGCGAATTGAGGCCAACAAACATAATATATTCAAAATAATTAAAGCTAAGTATAAGTTGATTAAAGAGACCATTCTTGAACAACGGGACTTGAGTGGGCCTCACAACTTCCACTCGGTCAACAGAATTTCATGCCCGATCTTCTGTTTTCGTAGATCAAAATAAAAAGTCATTTCCTTGTGACTAGGGATTCAATAAGATGACTTGAAACACCATAACTTAATTCCAAGTGGTGACTCTCTAAATAAAATAATCCCTATTCAAAATTTCCACTTTAATAGAAAAAACCTTCGACTTCGAACCCTTCGAGCGGAAAAGGGGTGTGACATCTCTGGCTACTCCGCTGGGGATTAACTAGAATTCGAAATTTTAATATTGACTTATACTTTCTTTAATTATTGTTGATATTATGTTTGTTGGACTAATGTTCTACTTGTTTCTCATTTATTGTTTTGATAGTTCTGAATTGTATTATAAATTGTCTTCTCTTACGCACCCCCTTTGAGTCTCTAAAATAGGATAGAAAGAATGCAACACATGCATCCTACCTTATTTTTGAGATAGACGGACTGTCAAGGAACCTGTTGAAGGATTATTAGTCACACATGTTAGGAGGGGTTCGGATCTGCACCGAAGGTAGAGTAGCACTGCTACCGAACAAGTTGTCCCTCCTCATCTCTAGTGTTCTCTTGGGAAAGCCAGTATAGACACCTATCCCTATTAGTTCAAACTTAGAAGAACTGAAACTGAGAATCTGGTTATCCCTAGTAGGTTCTCCTTTATTTTCATCATGTGCATTTGACTTAGCGGGACTCGGTATAGGGGTCGGGTTTGTCTAGGACAGGTGTCTCATTTTATAATGACCAACATGTGCATACTATGTTCTCTTTGACATTTATTTGGAAGGCCATTTGGTTGTTTACCGGCTTTAGGTAACTTGGTAAAATGAAAGAGAGTATATTGTCCTCAAATTTAACAAATTATTTTTTCAAGGAAATTAAAAATATATATAGTTTTTAAGGTCTTCATGAACTACGAGGGTCTGATTTTCACTATTTAGCGTAATACATAGGAAGCCATAATCGGGTTCGGTGATATTCTTAAGAAAAGTTTTGAAAATATTAAACCCTGACCCATTCATTATTACCAAAGTAAAAATAGTATAGAGGTGGTTGGTTTTTGGCCAAATTGACATTTCGTTGATACAACACCAGGTCCAAAGAACATATAAGATGACCCACAAAAAATAGTATAGGGTTTGAGATGAGTTGGTGTAGACTATTAGAAATGAGGAATAAGAATAAATGGCATGGAAAGTGAGAAATTTGGAGCAAAATATGAGAAACATGCTAGTACTGGGAGAGAAAAAGAGAGTTCTTTATAAGGATTTGTACATGTTTAACAAATACACTTGCCTTTAGAGTGTAAAACACAAAATTTGGACATGTACGAGGGCCATGATGATCATTTGGCTCATATGAAAAGGTTTTGTTATCAATTAAGAGGAGTAGGAGGAAAGAAAAATTGTTGACAACTTACTTTGGAGAGAGTTTGATGGTGATAAATTTAGAATGATGTGGTCACAAAAGGATGCAATTCACACAGTAGACAATATATCAGACCACTAGAGAGGTACTCAAAAATCACTAAACAATCTAACTTCCTCAAGTACTTGTATTAATCCTAATTATCTACAAAATATGCTACAACAACAACCTACCCTACACCCTCAACTTAAAATCAGAAATAAACTGCTCTAAGGGTTAGGGTATACCTGAAGGCAATCAAGCACATGGATCTTGGCTCTTCGACGCTGCTACTGCATCATCTGTTGTCTTCTCTCTATCGGGAGCATCTGGCTTTGTAGTAGATGGAGCCCTGCTAGATGAGGCACCTGCAGCCCTACCTCGGATGGATGCCTCCCATTTCTCTTTATAAACTAAGGACTCAATTTCTGCCTTTTTCACCTCCTCCTTCTCCTTCTTATTTCTTTCCCTCTTCTCTATTTTTCTCTCTTCATCACTATCGAGCCTCTCTCTCTTTCCATTACCTTTCTTCTCATTTTTTTCTTTTTCTTTGGTGAGTCTCCAGTGATGTCAAGCATTGGAATTTCTTCCTCAGATTCATGCATGGCCTTACATATTGGCATCACAAATTGGTGTTGCTGCAACACCCCGATATCTGCCTTTACCTTGTACAATTCCGCTTTGAATCTAGCAAGATCAACCCCTGACATTTCTTTTTCCCGCGCATTGAATCGGTTCTCTAAATCAGCAACCCGCTCAGGCAAAGTCACAAAAGGATCAAGGGCAGCCTTGATTCTCTTATCCACTGCAGCAGCAAACTTTTTGGCAAAAGTATGTAGTTTTGCCTCACACCACATGGCTTGTTTAGACACTTTTCGGATATCGATCGGATGAAATGCAAAACCTGTTGCTACTGTAGGAACTAAAGGGCTGGCTTCAGTATCAGGCACTGGTCCTTCCTGTGCTGAAGAAGTTGGCTACACAGGCTCATAATTTTGCACTTCCACATGAGGTGCTGCAGCGGCATCTGTAATTGGAGGGTCTACTGCTACCTCTGCACCTCTATCAAGTCTCAATCATGGCTGATTTTTATCAAACCGTATGGGGTTGTAAGTCTTTCGGATAGGAATATCATCATCAACCCCTACAATCTTTGGCACATTAGCAGCTCAGCACAACTCTATGATAAGACAGGGAAAAGGGTAAGTAGTGTCGGTTCTCGACATTCTAATCTTCATCTCATTAGGAATGATTTACCTAAAATTTAGAGGAAGGTTCTACACCATGCTCGCCACTAGAATAGTTCGGTCATCACCTAAAATATTGTCTCCATCAATGGGTATCAGCCAGACATTCACTATACCCCACCAAAACTTTGCCTCTTGAGTCAAAGAGGACTTGCAAATTCTTTCATTTGGGTTTTTTACCCATGCAGGTTCTCCTTCAGCTATGATGTTGGCCAACCACGAACGTTGTTTTTCTCAGTTTCTAATCTGATTATAGACTGATGGTGTGGTGTCTTGAGGAGTGAAGTTGGGACCATGCAAGAACCTGTTGATAGTTCTGATTGAGAAATCAACCCTTACGCCACTCACCTGCACTCTATCATATAGGGGCCGATCTGCTACTCTTTTACCTGGCTTGCACATGTTTTCCAACTGAGCCTGGTAGTTTGCGTAAAACTCCCAAACCAGTGCAGGACAAAATGAACCTCCTCATTTTGTGGTCCGTCCCAAGACATACTCTTGGAATGTTTGTTCCACTTCAGGGTACTTGCTCAACCCTCTGGTGATAATCATCTTTTCTTCCTGAATTGGCCTCTTATTACTCTTTCTATCAGTTTTATGAAGCCCAGCGATGAAGATGCTCTCTTTCTTGGGAATTTTCCACCTAGCATTATCTCAAACTTTGGGGCTCTTACATTTGATTAGTGTTCCCCGAGATGGAGACTCTTCATCATTTTTTTGTTTAGTGGACTGGGATCCAGATGTTGTTCCCTCTGACTCAGACTCCTTATACCCTTCCTTATCCTCTACATTATATACGACATGGTCAGACTCATGCCGTTCAGAACCCTCTTGCTTAGTGGCAGTATGTTCAGAAGTTGTACTTTCTAGTTGTGTTGTAGTCTCAGTATCATCACTATCCTTCACTTCAATGGGTAGAGGTGGCAAAGGTTTCTTCGAAATTTGATTCTCTTTTTGCTTCCTGAACAGGGGTTCTTCCTCCTCGTAATCAAATTCCTCATCCTTATGACGTACACTTTCTTTAGTTGATTTCTTTGGTGTTTTGGGGCTCTTTCTTTTTGGTGCCATTTTAAGGTTCCTGTAGTAGTAGAAAAACCATTGGTTAGTCCACAAGAGCACAAACACAAACACATTAATCATTTCGATTTATTCATGCTTCAGGTTCCAGGTGTGATGATAATTCTTGATAAGCCATCACTACTGTGATAGCTTATCACAATGGTCATCAACCTTACACAGTACTTTCAAAATTTTAACAACTTTTGATGACATTCCTGATAAGTCATCCCAATTGTGATAGCCTATCATGAATGTCTTCATCTCATATCAGAACTCACTTTTGATATTAACTCATTTTTTGGTCCCCATTATTTCTCAAAATCCACTAGAATTTCGAGTGTGAGCTGTCTTTTTAAACCCTGGGCCTGCACAGCAGACCCTTGGTGCGATTTTAGCTCCTTTCCAATTGAACTTGGTCCAAGAATCTTGTGGACTTGTTTTGTCATCTATCAATACCTTACCACAATAAAAGAAGGGTTAAAGTTAGAGTATACCTGATGGGGGCCCTTAATCTGATTACACGCACAAGAGGAAGTAGGAAATAGGAAGAATCTCTTGATTGTGAATTTCAAACCAATGAACAACGGAACTTGTTTTCTTGATGTGTTTTGTAGAGATTAAGAAATAAACTAACTAAGGAAATAAATAAACTAAAGGAAAAAAATTAAAACTAGCGGAAATTCTAAAAGGTTCCTGTGCTGGGCCGGGTGGAATTTGATTTAAACTGGGCCCAAAATTTTAGATCTTAAGGCTTTAGGATGAGGATGACTTATGATGGATTATCACAAGTCTGACAACCTATAACCAACGTCGGCACCCCTAAGAAGAGGTTTCCTCAAGTTTGGCCTATCTGACGATATTTCTGATAGCTTATCACAGTTGTGATGGCTTATCAGAGATGTCGTCATGGCCTTTCAGCTGACCTCTTTATTTTTGACCTTCTCTGTACAAAATCCTAGTTATAAAAGTAAAAAAACTTTCTTAAATATAAAACTTTGGGTTGCCTCGCAATAACGACTGATTTATTGTCCTGGCATGACTTAGTTCTCTTGACTACTCAGACTTCGCCAAGACAACCTGTTGATACCCCTTTACCATCATCATAGAAGATGTCAATGATTCAGAAAACACTCATCTCATGTTGTTGAGTCATGGATGAGTGTACTTTGAAGTGTGCTTCTTTGTCATTGAACCTAAACTTTAGCTCGTTCAACTACATGTGTACTAGTAATCTCCCAGTTGCAAGTAGTATCCTACCTAAGATGATGGGAACTTCAAAATTCACTTTCCAATCTCGGACTATAAAATTAGCAGGAAGAATAAAATTGGTTACCTTTACCAAAACATCATGCAGTATGCCTATAGGCCGCTTCACAGATCTATCTGCCATTACCAACCGTATATTTGTTGGGGTAGGATCCCCCAAACCTAATTTCTTGTACACAGCCGGTGGAATTAAATTTATACTGGCTCCCAAATCGCATAATGCTTTTGTAAACTTCAGTGGGACAAATAGTACACGGGATGGTAAATGTTCCCGGATATTTTTTTCTGCACTAAAGACCTTGTAGAGATAACGCCACAATGGAGAAGATTGTACTCTCGCTCATGGATAACCTTTTGTTTCTTGGTTACAAGGTCTTTCATGAACTTTGCATATCCTGGTATTTTCTCAAGTGCCTCAACCAAAGGTACATTAATTGTCAATTGCTTGAGCATTGCCATGAATTTGCTGAATTTGACATCATCAGCCTTTTTCTTCAATAGTTGAGGAAAGGGAGGTGGTGGTCTCGGGATAATTTCAACACAAATTCCTCTTTCTTTTCTTTTTCTTTCTCCGAAGCATCAACAGGACTATCCAGCTTCTTAGACTCCACTGGGTTTCTTTCTTCGAATTCATCAACAACTACCTCATCATCTACAGATTTGCCCACAGAAGGGCTAGATAAGATCTTACCACTCCTAGTGATAATCTCCATACATGAGACAACATTCCGTGGATTCTGAATCATATTAATAGGCAAAGTACCACTTTTTCTTTGGTTCGGTGTTGTGGAAAGTTGGCTTATCTACTGTTCCAACTGCTTAATAGAAGTGGAGTTCGAACTAACGAACTGACTCAGGGTAGAGAATTCATTCTTGATAGTGGTTACCCCCGAGTTGGTAGCCTCAACTCCTTTCAATAATTTTTCCATCATGTACTCTATGGACATCTTACCAGAGCTAGTTGGTGCAGCGTCCTAACTTCCAGGAGGAACATACAAGCCACTCCTGTCATTATTGTTTCTCTAGTGTCCTTGCTCCCTGTCTTTATAATCAGGCTTGTCATAAAAGTTCCGACCTTGATTCTCTTGGCTATTGCCTTGGAAACCTGATTACTCACATAGTTTGCCTTCTCATCTTAATTAGTAGAAAAACTGTACTGAGACTCCAAAGCTTTAACCTTTTCAATCTTTCCTGATAGCAAGTGCTTGGTCAGAATGTCCATCTGAGTCTTTAAGTGGGCCATGTCTTGGTCTTGCTCTTCATCCCTTCTGCACTGCTCTGCAGTCATACCAAAAGAAATAGTTGGGATAGCTACCACAGAATCCCTAGTATGCCAGGCCCAACTCTGTTTAGTCATTCTATTAAGCATGTCTGAAGCATCTTAAAAGAAAGGTCAATGAACGAACCACCCGTAGCATTATCAACAATTTGATTTGTCATAGATTTAAAAGATCTGTACAAAGTCTCCATAAAGTGTAAGTCCATCATGTTGTGGTTCGTACATTGTTCCATCTTCTTCTTGAATCTCTCCCAAGTTTAATGCAACTCTTCAGTCGGGAGCTGCCTGAAGTTACTGATTTCATCCCTCAACTTTACACTTCTGGAGGGTGGAAAGAACCATTCTAAGAACTCCTCTTTCAACTGTCTCCAGTTGGTTATAGAATCAGGCTCTAGCTTATTTAATCACATTGTTTCCTCCCCAGACAGAGACAGTGGAAACAATCTCAACCGTATTGCATTCTGGATTACTCTCGGATTATCAAAATATTTTCAAATGGTGATAAAGTTCACTAAGTGCATGTTTGGATCATCACCATGCAAGCCTCCAAATAACCCCTTCAGATTTAGGAGTTGGATCATGGTACTTGTTATGCTGAATTTGTCACCACGTGCTAACGGTGGAGGAATGATAGAACCCGTTTCACCTGCTCCGTCCATTTCTTCATCATAGTCATCAACCTCGTATTGGACAAGATGTTTACCATACCTTCCTCTGATTGGACGTTTTTTTTTGAAATTTTGTTACACTAGTACAACAAGTTGCTCAGCTCGCCTTGGGCTTTGAGGATTCAGAAATTTCTCATCATCCAAATGTTCATCATCATGGTTTGTATGATGTACTTGTTGACCTTGGTTTTGTACATTCACCTGAGCCCTGGCCAAGGCTACCAGTCTGTCAGCCTCTTTTTGTTCTGCCATTCTCCCGATCAGCTGAGGTTCCGGATTAATTGGTAATAATGGTTCTCCGGAACATCTTGTTTTTGGCATAAACAACAAGGTACCTACAATAAACAAAAATAATAAATAAATGTAAATCTAGGAAACCTAACTAACATACAATTAGCACACACAACTTTGATTTTTCAACCATATTCCCCGGCAATGGTGCCATTTTTTATAACACTCAAAATACACTCTTGAATGGTTGTAAGCGATCATTATCAATATAAAACCGAACTAGGTTAGGGTTGAATCCCACAGGGAATAAGGTGTGAAATCAAGTCAATTACAATTTAATTCACTGATAGTTTAATCTATCCTGAAATGGGGGTTTAAGTTTCACAAGTAATTGTTTGACACTTTGATTTCGATGTTTGTAACCAAGATTTTATGAGATAACCAGAATTATATTCACCATGGCTTACGGTACATGACAGATGCTAAAGGTGACTCAAGATTCTCACGGTGGTTAGGATAACAAGCTATCTTTATTGATGATATGCTCAAATGTCTCTCGACCTATTTAAGAATCTAATTTCCTAATCCTCTCAAACTTAGGGAATCGCTATTCACTGCCTAGAATTTACCTCAGGTTAATCAACCTAGTTACAACACTGATTATTAAAAGAAGTATTTCCAATTCCCTATTGATAATTTACTTCCTGTTAATATTGACTTACAACGATGATGAGAATCAAGAAGTATAACTTGATTTGAACCACGGTATAAAACTCCCAAAATATATTAACTAGCGAGAGAGAAATATCATATTTTTTTTGAATAAAGATGAGTCCAAAAATAAAATCCTCCCATAGAAAACCCTAAAACAAGGCTTTAAATAGTTTAACCTAATTAAGGAAATAAAATCAAAGTTACAGATTTTCCTCAAAATAGATGACGACGTCTGTGACGGCTTGTCATGAGTATGACAGCTTAGCGCATATGTCGTTAGCTCCTATGCAATTTTGTATTTTTCTGGCTAAGGCTGACGACGATGATGACGGCTTATCACCAGCCTAACGACATGTCATGGATGTCTTCAAAAAACTAACTTCAACTTCCATCTTCTGTTTAAGGATTACGACACTCCTGATGATGTGTTATGGATGTCATCACAAAACTGTCTTCAACTTCCATCTTCTATTTATGGCTGACAACGGCCGTGATAGATTATCACCAGGCTGATCACTTATCATGAATTCGTCAGCCACACTTATCTTTTATTTTTCTTCAGTTTTCAGCCTTGTTGCTTTCATTATTTTTGGTTTTTCTACATTTCAATATTTACTACAAAAATCAAAGTAAACTAATCAAAAACAACTAATGTTTCTCAAGACCTTACAATTATTTAGAGTTAGAAGCCTCGAATATGTTAGCATAGGCTCACACATCAGGATCGATGATAATAAAGGTGTATTGCCTTAAGTTCACCTATTTGTTTAAGTATGCTCCCGAGTTAATAGCTGACTCTAGATTTTGTATAAGTAACTTTGTTATTGGAGTGTCTGGTTTGGTAGTTAAGGAATGTAGGACTTCTATGATTATTGGGAATATGGATATTGCTAGGGTAATGACTCATGACCAACAGATTGAGGCGAAAGCTTGAAGGAGAGAAAGGGGAAATAAGAAGTCTAGAACCAGACAGTTTGAGTATGGAAAACCAAGGTCTAGAAGAGGAAATCATTTGCAATTTTAGGTTCGCTCATCTATGTCTGCGCCATCTTCAGTAGTGCCCCTACACCTAAAACCAAGAAGAAGAAGTGGGACAGGTCTACTATATTTAGGTCTCAGATTAGTGTGGGTGAAAGGCTCAGTTACCTGTCATATGTGAAGTATGGTAAAAAACACATTGGTGAGTGTGGTAAGAAGGGGTTGTTATGGATGCGGCAAGTTGGGTCACATAATCAAAGACTGTTTGTATGCTAAGTAGGAAAGTAGGGATGTTCGTCCCAATACTTAGGCTACTAGCACACCAGCTCCTTTATGTCTCCCAGTCCATTTTCTGGGTGCATCATTCAGTACCGATGGTGGTCAGTGCTAGAATCAATTCTATGCTTTACCATCCTGACAGGAGCAAGAAAGTTCACCATATGTTAATACTGGTATGCTTCGTGCCTTCCATTTTGATGTTTATGTGTTGTTAGACCACGGATCTCCTTTCTCTTATGTGAATCCTTTAATTGTTGCAAATTTTGGGATAGATCATGAACAACTGTCCAAGCCCTTCTGAGTTTCCACCTTAGTGGGTGAGTCAGTTGTTGCCAGATAAGTCTATAAGAAGTTTCTATCACTTTCCTGTATAAGATTATACTAGCAGACCTAATAGATTAGAAATGGTATATTTTGATATTATTCTAGGCATGGATTGACTCCATTCATGCTATGCATTAATACATTGCCACACCTGTGCGGTGAAGTTTCAGTTTCCTATTGAGGTAGTTATTGAGTGGGAAGGTAGTTCCGAATCTCCCAAGATTAATTTCATATCTTATCTTAAAGCTAGAAAGTTTATATCTAAAGGGTTCTTTTATCATTTAGTTTGAGTCAAAGATACTAAGTCTGAAGCTCCAACAGTTCAGTCAGTTTGTATAGTCAATGATTTTTCGTAGGTCTTTCCCGAATATCTATCAGGAGTACCTCCTGATAGAGAAATAGAATTCGGCATTGATCTTCATTCTTGTACTCAACCCATCTCTATACCTCTATATCCTATGGCTCTAGTGATCTTAAAGAGTTAAAGAAGTTGCTTAAAGACCTCTTAGGTAAAGGTTTCATAAGTCCTAATGTTTCTCCATTGGGTGCTCCAGCCCTATTTGTGTGTAAGAAAGATGGCTCTCTCCGAATGTGAATCAACTACCTCTAGTTAAACAGTCACAATCAAGAACAAATATCCTCTTCCTAGGATTGATGACTTATTCGACCAGCTTTAGGGTGCAGTTATTTCTCTAAGATAGACCTCAAATCTGTCTATCATAAGCTTAAAATAAGGGAGTGTGATATTACAAAGACATCCTTCAGAACTTGTTATGGTTTCTTCAAATTTCTAGGTACGTCCTTCAAGCTAACAAATGCCCAGCACTCTTCATAGACTTGATAAACAGAGTGTCCAAGTCATACTTGTACATGTTCATCATAGTATTTATTGATGACATCCTTGTCTATTCCTGTAGTGAGAATGACCATGTAAACCATCTCAAAACTGTGTTGTAAACTCTTAGAGATCATCAGTTATTTGCCACATTCAATAAGTGTGAATTTTGGCTAAGGTCAATAGTTTCCTTATCCATATTATTTTCGGTGATGACATTCGAGTTTGTCATCAAAAGACCGAAGCAGTGAGAAACTAGACTAGACCTATCTCTCCATCAGACAGTAGGAGTTTCCTGGGTTTGGCTGGCTATTACTGATGGTTTATTGAAGGGTTTTTGTGTATTGCATCCACCATGTCTATATTAACTCAAAATAAAGTTTACTTTCAGTAGTTAGATTTTTGTGAGAAGAGTTTTTGAGAATTAAAGACTCGACTGACTATAACCCTAGTTTTGACATTACCAGATGGTTTTGATGGGTTTGTTGTTTACTGTGATGCTTGTAGAGTTGGTCTGGGTTGTGTTTTGATGCAGAGAGGTAAGTTCATAGCCTATTCCTCTCGACAGCTTAAACCTCATAAAAAGAACTATCCTACCAATTATTTTTAATTAGCAGTTGTTGTATTTTCCTTGAAAATTTAGAGGTATTATCTTTATGGGGTGCATGTTGATGTGTCCTGGACCACAAAAGCTTGTAGTATGTGTTTTCTCAAAAATATTTAAATCTTCATCAGAGAAGGTAGTTAGAGTGGCTAAAAGATTATGATATGAGTGCTTTGTATTATTCAGGCAAGGCCAATGTAGTGGAACAAGCCCTTAGTAGACTGTCTAGGGGTAGTGTTGCTCATTTTGAGAATAATTAAAAGATGTTAGTTTAGGAGGTTCATCAGTTGGATAGATTAAGTGTTCGTTTGGTTGATTCAGTTGAAGGTAGTATATGGGTTCAGAATAGTTCAGAATCTTGTTTGGTTGCTGAAGTGAAGGGGAAACATGTAAGTCCCGAATCTGGTACCCAAAATGCTACACGGTACTCAAGACCCCGAAGGACCATAAGCTAACCCATATTGATATTTGTACCTGTATACTAGATAATATACTGTATAATGCAGAAAACATGAACTAAAAGTCCATAAGGTTCAAAACTGTACATTAAGATTTACTGAACATGATTAACTGGATTGACTGGACTGAGTTAACTGAGTTTCGTTGACTGACAAAATGTTACTGAGGTCTGATAACTGACTAAGATTTACTAAAGATACTGAGTTTTCCTAAGTCATGAGACTGATTGAATTCTACTGAACACGGCTTGACTAAGAGTATCGTGAAAACATGACATAGGCTCTAGGCATACAACTAAATTGTTGGGTACAAGTACCCCCAGGACTCGATGGAAAGAAACTGACAAAGTATGACTTTCTTGAATACATGTCCAACATCACAATCCCTAATTCATTTATTAAGGCATTTCGTCAAACAATTGATATGCATAAACTTGTACATAAATGGGAATTTCGTACTATCATACTAGTGGGTTACTTTTTCTTCACATAGGCATTCAATCAAACACATGGTGATCATGGTATGTAGACAACATCACACAACAAGTAAACATCATGATTCAACTCTAATTTCACCATTCAAGGGTTTAATCGTGGATTCACATGAAACTTACACCTATAATAATCAATTCCACTTACGATCATCACAAAACATGGAATAGAATTCAATTGGTCATTATCAACATGATAAAAAACAAACCAAACATGAAATTCATAAAAATCCATACACTTGAACTTTGAAAATATATTTTTGGGCTTCATGGACGAAAGAAGTCCATGAATAAACACTATGCATACCTGGGTGAGTGATTTCTTAAAGATTTGTGGAGAAAAACTTGAATTTTTTTCTTGGAATTAAGCACCTAGGGTTTATTGTTCTTGGGGATTTATCCTTGAGATAAACCCTATTTTGTTGTTGTAGAAGAATAAAAAACTTATGAGCTATGATAGGGTGTAATTAGGGGTTAAATTGGGTGGAAAAAGACCCAAATACCCTTTTAAAAATGGCTTTAAAATAACTGAATGGGATGTGCGATGGCTCATGCGACGGTCCATCGCTAGCTCGATGGCCTGTCATTTCAACCATCGTAGGTAGGCCAGGATAGGGACTCACTGCGTAAGTAGAGACGGCTTGGGCAACAGTCCTTCGCAAGTTCGACGGTCCATCAACCTGTCTATCACACCTTATCTAGAAGGTTACCTCACTACCTTAGTTATGACGGTCAAGAAAACGGACCATGGTGATGGTCCATCACTAGGTCGACAGTCTGTCAACCTGGCCGTCGCACCTGGGCGATTCTGACAGCTTTGAGTAAAACGTCCATAACTTTTTACTCCGATACCAAATTTAGATGAAATTCATATCGTTGGAAAGCTAATTCAATTTACCACATGATAAAAAGTGAAATTATTAAAAATTCCATGTGCACAAAATGGGATTTATCTTTCAAAGTAAATTTCTAACATTCTTGATATAATTTCAAGCTAGGAAAAACTATGGGGTATTACAAAAAAAGATAAGGACTCCAGTTTGGTTTAGTTGAATGAGTCAGTCATAGATCATAAAGTAGAAGTTTTCTCCCAAGGGGGAAATGGTGTGTTACTCTTCTAGGGTAGATTGTGTTTGTTGTGTGTTAATGGTTTGAGAGAGCAAAATGTGGAATGGATTAAAGAGGGATATTATTGAGTTTGTAGCCAAGTGTGCTAATTTTCAATAGGTTAAGGTTAAGCACCAAAAGCCTGGTGGTAACCTGTAGGAGTGTAGTATTCCTACTTGGAAGTGGGAAGAGGTAAACATGGACTTAGTCATAGGGTTACCCCATTTGCGCTATTAGCATAATTTGATTTGGATTATTACAAATAAAATGAAAAATCACCCTATTTCTTTCCAGTTCATACTTCCTATTCAGCCGAGGATTATGCTAAGCTTTATATCAGAGATTTGTTCAAATTGCATGGTGTTTTTTTGTCCATCATTTCAGATAGGGGTACTTAATTTATCTCTCATTTTTGGAAAGCCTTTCAGAAAGATCTTGGTTCCCAAGTTCATCTTGGTATTGATTTTAATCCTAAGATAGATGGTAAAGTAGAGAGGAAAATTCAAACCCTAGAGGACATGTTGAGAGCATGTGTTATTGATTTCAAGGGTAGTTGGTATGATCATTTGTCATTGATCGAGTTCACCTAGAATAACAATTATCATCCTAGTATCCAGATGGCTCATTTTGAGGCTCTTTATGGGAGAATATATACGTTACCTATTTGTTGGTTTTAGGTAGGTGAAGCTACATTAAAGGGCTAGATGTGGTGTTTGAAGCTATGGAAAAGTTCAATTGAATTGAGAGAGGCTTAAGGCAGCTCAGAGTTGTCAGAAATCTTATATAAATGTGAGGAGAAGGGATCTTAAGTTTGAGGTTGGTGACTTAGTGTATTTAAAGATTTAAACATGAAAGGGGTGAAGAGATTTGGCAAAAAAGAGAAACTTAGTCGATGATATGTTGGCCATTACAGAATATTGAGTCGTGTTAGGAAGGTAGCATATGATCTTGAGTTGCCCATCTATTTGTCATCCGTTCATCCAGTGTTTCATGTATCGTTTGTTAAGAAATGTATTGGTGATCCAGTTGTTATAGTTTCATTGGAAAACTCAAAAATTTAGGATAGCCTTTCTTATAAAGAAATTCCAATTGAGATTCTTGATCACCAGATTTATAGACTAAGGAACAAAGAAGTTTCCTTGGTTAAAGTTCTTTGGCGGAATCAGTTTGTTGAGGGGCCCACTTAGGAAGAAGAAGTGGATATGTGAACCAAGTATCCTCATCTTTTCTTCCCAAGATCATACTTAGTTTAAGGTAACAAGTTTTCCTTAGATTATCTCTTGTCCATTCTCAATTCTAGCCATATAATCATTTTTATGTCATTACATTCATTCACAAATCAGTTCAGTCATGTAATCATGCTTCCAGTTATGAATATTTAGTATGAAGTCTCAGTCCCTCAGTATTCTCAATTTATTCAGTTTCATTTGAGGAAGAATGTTCCCAAGGGGGAGATATTGTAAGTCCACGTAAGATACTAGCTCAATTTTGCTCACTATTGCAAGTCAAAGGGGGTCCAAGACATAGAAAAATTTCACTAATTTTTAGGACTTAGTCATTTCTAAATCCCCTAAACTTTAATGATTTTATTTTTTACCTTCGCGACATCAAAAAGTTAATTTGAAAGTTGATTCATGGTAGGGGTATTCAACAGTACAACTCGGTTGAGTTTCTGAATTTTTGGACGAGCGTAAGAGTGTGTTTGGATTTCCAAAACATTGTCATCACGTAGTTAGCCAATGGAGTGTGCCCCAGTCTAATGGTATGGGTGCCCGCGACAAAGGCCGCAGCGCGTGGTACAGTCCGGCAGACCAGAGCCCGCGACGCATGCTCACTCGTGCCCCCTTGTTTTTCCATCTTCTATTTTTATTTTTCCAAGAGTATTTGGTTCTTTTACCTTCTCCCACTTAGTCTATAACACAGGATTGAGGGTCCCAAAAGGCAAAATTGATCATTCTTTTCACAAATTCTTTTAAAGAAAGTAATCCTCAGTCAAGAAAAAGCTCTAGCCTCTTCAAAATTCAAGTTCAAGCTTAAAGAATGCAACCAAGAACTTTTTCTAATTCATCAATTAAGGTATGGGGGATTATGAACAAGGGTATCCTTTCACCCTTGTACCCAAATTGCATGATTTTAAGATTTAATTAACTTGTTTTGAAATAGCGTTCATACCCGAATATATATATTGCTAAAGCATATAATTTGATGAGATTTAAAGATTTTAGAATATCAAGAAGTTCTTATGTTTATGCTTTTAACTTACATGATTTATGTTATGAATAAGATTGCACTACCTTGACTTGTTATTGTTGAAGTATTTCTAGATTGTCATTGAGCATGAAGTTTTATTGTGATTTGACATGAGATTGAAGTATGTGTTTTAAGCCCTAAGTTTGAGTATTGAGACTTCAAGAAGATTATGCTTTTAAGTATTCTATGATAAGCTTATTTCAAGATTTAAGCAAGAATTGATCTTTTGATCCTCATCTAAGAGTTGGAATCCACATTTATTCATTTTGATTAATTTAAATCCAAGAGAAGCATAACTGGTTTTCATTATAAACCTTTATGCTATTTTAAGGTAGTAATATGGGATTAGTATTTAGCACCGAGTTGGGTGTGAGGGAAAGGTCACATACCCCAAAACTGCGTACCATCGTAGGTTCAAATCCCAATATGGGTCGAGTATAGTGACCACTCTAGTTTAGGTTCTATTCCAATGGAAGTCATAGAACAACTCTACCAATGTGGGTGCGAGACATTGGACTCCATGATATCTCACATGGTTTATGTCAGTTAGAAGAACCTCCCAAAAGAAAGAGTAAAAGTACAGCTTTTAGGACTAAGTGTTATGACTCACAAGATTTATACAATATGCTTTATTATTCATGATTTATTATTTTTAGCTTTCAGTTATTCAAGCTCAAGGTGAGTCATTTACACTTGGCATGCATAGTTTAAAAGTTTATACGAATATTGAGTTATTGGTTTACTTATGCATTAACCCTCACATACTCAGTACATTCCAGAAGTAATGATCCACATATATTTCTTTGTGCTACATTGTCTTATAATATAGAACTTGGTGCTCAATTCCATCCGCATGATTGATTTAGTGTATCTCAACCTACATCCCAGCTCTTGGTGACTCCTCGTAGTTCATGTGCCCATTCTACCAGATTTTTTATTAATGAAGTACTCGAGTTATTTGATTTCAGTTTAAGAATGGTTAGCTGGTGCTTGTCCTAGTGGATCTCTAGTTAGAAGTAGAGGCTTGTACGACTATTTTCTATTTTGGATTCAAAGTATTGGTTTTAAAGATTTAGAAGTTTAACTTTAAGTTATGACATTAAATTCTGTTATTTTGAGATTTCATATGTCAAATTTATCTTTATTATGAGTTCCAAAGTTGTTTGAAGGCTTAAACGGTTAGCTTTGGACTACTTGTAGTCTTGAGCACCATGTGACGTCTAGGGTGTATTCCCGGGTCGTTAAAGAAAACAACCTTGCAGACCCTTTTACAGAAGTTCTACTACAAAAACCTTTTGATAGGCATGTAGAAGTATTGGGTGTTAGAGTTGTATGTGCATGTTTATTAGTATAAGTGGGAGATTATTAATATATCCTATAAACAATACGTTTAGACATAGTATTATTTATTGAACAATTATTTATTTGTTTATTTAATTCAATAAAGGGTTACATTAAATGGGTCATTTTATCATACATGTGTCCTCAACTTATATATTAAATGATTTGGTCTAAAGTGTATGAGCTTATACACAGAAAATCAGATCATCGGTTCTTATATGTTAAAGTTATTGTTCATAATTGTTATAGTTTGTGACCTAAATTCTATTTGATCTGGCCCTAAAAAGTTTGCAGTGCAACACATATTTTTTATTATTCAAGGATTCTATAGTGGTAGCGTAGAGATCTGGATGAGCCCACCACTGATCAGTTGGGGGTATGGGAGATTTATTTGTTTTTGCTCCTAAATACACTGGTACACACGTATTATATAAGTTCAATTAGTGGTTCATTTTTGGATGTTCAAAAAATACGTCATTCACTTCATTGTATTCTCCATCCATCATAGTAAAATTTCTCTGCCTCTAGCCGTGTTTTTTTTAAGGGTTTCCACGTAAATCTGTGTGTTCATATTATTTTTCTTTTGCTTGTGGTATTACTTATTATGTTCAATTATAGCAAACTGGTATCAGATAGATCAATTATTTTCTGGGGATGTCAACCATGAAGTATGATATTCCATTGTAGGACGGTAACACCAGATTTTCATTACGACAGGTTAAGGCATGGTGTTTCCTCACACAAATTGATTTGGATGATGCTCTATTTGGGTTTGATAAGATGCCCTCATCATGAACAGAAGAGGATAAATGACGTAAAGATCTAAAGTCTCTATCTCAGATCCATTTTCATTTATCCAATCAGAGTTTACAAGATGTTCTGAAAGAGACCACTGTCGTTGCATTGTGGTTGAAACTGGAATCGTCATGTATGAAAAAGAGCCTAACCAGTAATTTTCATCTCAAACAATGACTTTACTCCCATCATATGTCTGAGGGTGTGTCCTTGGAGGATCACCTATTTGTTTTTTATGAAATCGTCTTTGATTTAAAGACTCTGGAGGTGAAGTACGATAAGAAAGATCTAGGGTTGATTCTATTGTCTTTGTTCCCTGCATCATACTCGAAATTTAGGGATATAATTTTATATAGTGGGGATACCCTAACCCTAGATAAAGTCTATGATGCATCTCTCTAAGGAAAAGATGAAGCATCTTATGAATTGGTCGGTGACTTAAGAAGATGGTCTTATTGTTCGAGGAAGGACACATGACAGGAATTTTAGAGGTGATGATAGAAATTGATTGAAATCCAGAAAAGAAACAAAACCTGTAACTACTATAAGAGAAAGGGGTATATCAAACCTGAATGTTATAAGTTATAGAATAGAAAACAAAAGAAAGGTTAAATATGGCGGTATTTATGGAGAAGTCTTTTTAGTTTCTGATGGTAAAACCAAACCCTATGAGGATTGGATTCTTGATTCATCCTGCACGTTTCATATGTGTCGCAATCGGGATTGGTTAACAACAAATGAAATAGTCTCTAAAGGTGCTGTGTTGATGGGAAATAACTCACTTTATAAGATATCTAGTATTGGAACAATCAAGATCAAGATATTTGATGGAGTTGTGAGGACACTTAGTGATGTGTAATATGTCCCAAACCTGAAGAGAAATCTTATTTCCTTGAGTACCCTTGATTCGAGCGGATACAAGTACGCTGGTGAAAGTGGAGTCCTGAAGGTTTCCAAAGGTGCCCTTGTTGTGATGAAGGGAAAAAGAAATACTGCTAATTTGTACGTCTTGCAAGGCTATACGATTATAGGTGATGATGTTGTTTCTACTTCTTCTCTATCAGATAGTGATGTTGCTAAACTTTGGCCTATGCGTTTGGGACATATGAGTGAAAATATGATGGCTGAACTAAGTAGGAGAGGACTTCTTGATGGCCAAAGTATTACCAAATTTGAGTTCTATAAGCACTGTGTTTTGGCAAAATGGAGAGAGTAAGATTTATTAAAGGCATCCACTAAACTAAAGGTACACTTGATCACTTTCATTTAGATCTCTGGACATTCATTCTGATCTCTGAGGTCCTTCTAGATTACCTTCTAGAGGAGGTGCTAATTACATGTTGGTTATAATTGATGAATATTCCAGAAAAGTTTGGGTGTTCTTCCTAAAGCAAAAGAATAATTTGTTGCCTACTTTCAAGAAGTGAAAGATAATGATTGAAGAAAAAACAGGGAAGAAGGTAAAACGCCTTCGAACTGATAATGGTTTAGAATTTGTTCTAATGAATTTAATGTTTTTTGCAAGTCAGAAGGAATTGTGAGGCTCCTTATAGTTTTTCATACTCTGCAGCAGAATGGTGTAGCCGAAAGAATGAATAGGACTATAATAGAGAAGGTGCGTTGTATTCTCTCTAATGCTAGTTCACCAAAGTCTTTTTGGGATGAATCTTCTTTCATAGTTTATCTTCTTATTAACCGCTCTCCTTCAGTTGTGATTGATAAAAAGACTCCATAGGAGGCATGGTCCAGTACTCCTGCCAGTTACTCTAATTTGGGGATATTTGGATGTCCTGCTTATGCTCATGTTGATAATGGAAAGTTTGAACCTAGATTTATCAAGTTCATATTTGTGGGTTGTAAGTCTGGTGCTAAAGCAAATAAGCTTCATCCCTAGATGATCTTAGTGACATGAATCAGCAAAAGTCAAGCACCCACAGTGAGTTGAAGATTGGAGAAGAGTCCACACCAGTGATTACTTCTTGTTCTAGCCCGGAGATTCAGAGTGATACTATTTCTTCTTCACTACTAGTGGCACCACAATATTCTATTGCTAAAGACAGTCCCAGGAGAGATATTAGACCTCCTCAGAAGTATGCAAAAGCTGATTTAGTTACATATTCATTAAATATAGCAGAAGGTATTGATTCCTTTGAAGAACCTTCTTCTAAACCTGAGGCAGTTAGTTGTGATAATTTTGATCGATGGATGATTTCTATACAGGAAGAAATGGAATCTCACTTCACAAGAATGGCATATTGGATTTTGTGAAATAGCCTAAATATAAGAAAGTTGTCCGTTTTAAGTGAGTATATAAGAAGAAAGAAGGAACATCGAGAGTTTAAAATGTTAGGTACAAATCAAGACTAGTTACTAAAGGTTACAGTCAGGTTCCAGGTGTTTACTTCAGAGATATGTTTTCTCCAGCTGTAAAGCATAGCTTGATTGATCCTTACTTGGTGTTATGGCCATGCACAATCTTGAGCTTGAGAAATTGGATGTCAAAACAACATTCTTACATAGAGAATATGAGGAGGATATCTATATGCAACAACCAGAGGGTTTTGTAGTCTCAGGAAAGGAGGTTCATGTATGCTTACTGAAAAAATATCTTTATGGCTTAAAACAGTCGCCAGACAGTTGTATAACAGGTTTAACTTTTTTATGACTTCTCATATGTTTAGGAGGAGGAGTTATGATAGTTGTATCTATTTCAAGGAGGTAAGTGATGGTTCATTCATGTATCTTCTGTTGTATGTTGATGATATCTTGATTGCCGCAAAGTATATGAGAGAGATAAGACAAGTCAAAACTTATTAGTACTTTATTAGCAGCATATTTCAAACTCTCGACCACATTATCTCCAAATACAGATGGAGAGCGTGACTATATTCCTCGAGTTCCATACTCTAGTGTTGCTGGGTCTCTTATGTACGTTATGGTTGTTCCTAACTTGATTTATTATTTGTAGTCAGTGCAGTTAGAAGATACATGGAAAATCCATGTAAAGAACATTGGAAAGTAGTTTGGTGGATTTTTAGATACTTGCATGGATTTACTGATATTTGTTTGCAATTTGGGAGAAATAGAGATTGCATAATAGGATATATTGATTCATATTTCGTAGGAGACCTTGATAAAAGGATGTCCCTTATAGGCTATGTTTTTACCATTAGTTGTTGTGCTATCAGTCGAAAAGCTACTTTACAAACTACGGTTGCTTTCTCAACTATTGAGGCAGAGTACATAGCTATTACAGAGGCTTGCAAGAAAGATATGTGGTTGAAGGGTCTGTTTGGTGAACTTAGCAAAGACTTACAAGTTACTATGGTCTTTTGCTATAGTCAGGGTGTTATCTTCCTTACAAAAGATCAGATGTTTCACGTGAGGACAAAGCACATCAATGTTCGATATAATTTTGTGTGTGAAATTATTGCTTGTGGTGATATTGTGGTAAGAAATATTAGTACCCATGATAACCCTATTGATATGATGACTAAGACACTACCAAGTGCCAAGTTTGAGCATTTCTTGGACTTGGTTGGTGTCAGCAGTTAAGATATGCTCTTAGGGACTTTTGTGGAAGAGATGGAGAGTTTTCTTGAAATGGATTTGAATTCATAAATATAATTCATATCAAGGTAGAGATTGTTAGAGTTTTTCACCCAAGTTCAGTTTGATCCTGCCCTGAAAAGTTCGCGCTGCGACCCATCATTGTGTTGATGGGCCAAGGATTTATTTCTATGCACATACTATATAAGTGCAATTAGTGGGTCGATTTTTTATGTTTAGAAAATAAGTCATTCTCCTCATTGTATTCTCCATTCATTAAAGTGAAATTTCTCTACTTCTTCCCGTGGTTTTTCCCACAAAGGTTTTCACGTAAATCTGTGTGTTCATCTTATTTTCTTTTGCTTGTGGTATTGCTTATTCTGTCCAATTATAACAATAATCATAGATTAAAATTTGGACAACCCACCAGAATGATTGTAGTACGAGATTAAAAGTAATTTGTCTTGATTACCAGAATAATATAGTTATAACTTCTCTATTTAATACATATTCTCTAAGCTATTAAATATACTTATATTCTCAATTTTGATATAACTATTATATGTATATATTATTTATCATATTGATTTATTAAAATGTAAGATTATGAGATGGGTCAATATTCCTAGTAAATTGGTTGATAATAATATATATTGGTGAAATAATAAGGTCGTTGATGAAATTGATGTCTCGATATAGAGATTGATGATACATCTTTTATGAAAAGCTTATAAGTTTTTATGTGTATACCCGGTAGATGAATTGGTGAATCAAACATATGAAATAAGTTAAAAAAAACGCAGTAAAATCATTATATTAAATTCATCAGTAATTTAATTTATTGATTAGTATCTATAATATTAAATGGGAAATTAGATAAGTGTCTAATGAATAATTTTGAAATAAAAATAGAGGAGTGTAATTATGATCTTTTAGTGGGATGATTTGTAATTTATTATGGTAAAAATAATTCGGGAGGGGGAGGAGAAACATGTTTTTTGTCCAAGAGAAACAGAGGTTCTTCTAACCTAGAAAGACCATTCAGTTTTCTATTCATTACTTGCCCAGTCAAACGTTGAGAGAGTTCAACTGTGAATTTGGGATCATTGTAGAGGACCGTAGAACTGAAGACGGACTTGCTACAAAATATTTGCTCGCACTTCAAGAGGTATTTCTTGGTTAATTTTTAACACACTTTGTGTGAACTACATGTTTATGTTTGTTGTCCATAATTCATGTAAACAGTATGATTCTGGTATGCTTCCGTTGTGCACTATTTTCCAACAATTCATAGTGAAATGAATATACCACATCAATTCGTTATATATGGATGATGAGATTGCACTACTACAGAGCCAGCTTCATATCACTGATTTCGAGGCCTGAGTATTAAGATATCCTTGATTGAGAGCACTACCCTCGAATGTGCCCTACCTACCGTGAATTTGAATGACTTAGGCTCCAATGCAGGCACCAGACACTAGATACACAAAACCAAAATAAAAAATCTCTAAGCATCAATATATAACTAGTAACTTAAATATTCAATTGAGAGATCATCCTCAATCACTCAACGGTGGATGAGTTATGATACACCAAAGAAATTCCACGAAATTTTTATCATCCACTTAGTAGACTTAAAATTAGTTCTGCGCCCGAAAATGTATAATCTCTAATCTCCAAATAATGTATCAGTTCATCTTTAACGTGAAAGTTAGTTCAAATGGGTTGAAGCAAGAGGCCGAGTTTACCAAGTCCTTGTAAGGAATGAAGAATATCAAATTATTCTTGGAGGAGGTAGAGTAGATGGCTCTCTGTGATGAAACTACTTGACCAATGACCTACGCTCGCAGTCCTACAGAAGCATACTTTCAAACATATGATGATGGTCCACATAATTTCTTTAACACAAGTAAAAGACACTTTTGCAAAGTCAGCAGAAGCATACTTTCAAAACATATGATGATTGTCCACATGCTTTCTTTAACGCAAGTAAAAGACACTTTTGCCAAGTCAAATTACAAATAACTTCTCTTTGTTAGAATATATATCAAAGAATGATATAATGGTACAGAAACATATCTGGCAGTACAGTTATTCTTCAAGAATAAGAAAATAATTCTATGGTTTGTCTGGCTTCACTCCCTTCAGCTTTAGGAATGTAAATGCGAAGCTTAGCTAGCCACGTGAAGTAAATCAGTCAACTTCGTTGAACCAGGGGCAAAAGAATAAATTTGACCTTGGTGTATGTGTATAACAATAAAAGAACCTTCAGGCACATCTGAAATACACAAAAAACCACAATTCATTCAACAAACTACATATGAAGAAAGAACGCAACTAGAATAGGACAAAGAGTAAGCAATAACCGGCACATACAACTTGGAAGATAAGGATCTGGATCCAAAGGGTCAAATTTTGTAAGACCATCAGATTGGTATAATGAAAACTGTTCATCAATAGCAGTGTGATTGTACTTATTTAGGCACTTATTTTGGTGTACTTCTTCCCAAACACAGTGCCAGGTATAATGATTTGACAAGGCATACTCAAAGATAGTTTTCCAAACAAAATGATCAATTATCAACATTGGATCGGTTGAGAGACGCACTTTGATATCTAGCCAAATAGAGTACCTAAAAATTGCCGCAAGAGGAGAACAAATTAATCTTCAGTTGGATCCAGATAGACTAAGAATAAAAGTCCAGCTAGGGATATCAAAAATCACCTAGAAGAAGGAAAGAGGCAATGAGTCAAAATCTTTGGTACTTTCCCCTTTCTACGCATATCTATGTATGGTAAGTTCTTGATGACAACTAATTTCTACAATCTAACAAATCAACCATCATCAGGTATGTTTCTTTCTTTTGAGAGCGTCGGAAGAGTTCCCTCCTCAACAAACATAACAAAACACACGTTTTTCTTTGAATACTGACTGATCTGAAAAGGTAATGATTAATCAAAAGTAAGCACATGTTGTTATATCCTTACATACTCTTCGGCTTTCCAAAGATACCATCTGACAAATTAGTAGAATTTTATTAGAGAAAACTGATGTATCCAGGATACATGTTTTAGAAATTCTTTGATCTTCACGGAGTTATTCAACGTTTCTGATATAAGTTTTTTATGCAACTGCCATTTTGAAGAACAGAGAACAACAAATGGGGTTGGAACAGCAAGGTTATTAGTATGGGAATGAAGAGAAAAGGAATCTATCGTCCTTCTAGGTGGTTTAATAACTTTGAAAGGAATCTATTTTCCTACAATGTCGTTATTAGTAATTATCTATGATTGAGGCTGCACTAATTCTTATTACAATGTCGTTATTAGTAATTATCTATGATCGAGGCTGCACTAATTCTTGTTACAATGTTGTTATTAGCAATTATCAATTTTGACCAACACAAGTATAACTTATCTTCCCAATATCTACTTGCTGGAAACTCTCTTCTTAATAAGCTCAAACAAAAGTTACATGGGTAATATAATAGAAACCCTTATGCTGCCTACAGGGTTTCTTTGTTGAGCGTTCAGGGACATCACGCACAGTAAAATCTTCTCGCGTTTCTCTCCAAGGCAACATGCCATGTTTCATTTTAACTGCAAAGAAGAATGGGAAACATGTCTTTTGAATAACATCTAAACTTAAAAATGACTATCGAGACCAAGGATTCTACTATTATCTAGCAACCTTTACATTCAAGTCATTACTATGTTCAAGACCTACTCGATTAGACAATAATTCAACTTTGATCAACTTATAGTCTCTTGGACTCACAGGATGGTGGTGTATTTATACAGAGGTGGAGTAGTCGTTTCTTGGTGCTGAGATTAAGAAAAAGAAAGTGGTAAATTATGTCTTGATGAGAATTAAGGATAATATAGGTGGGAAGAAGGTAATGGACTTCGAGATTAGTGGTGATGGTACCTTGTGGTACCAATAGAAGTTATGTGTTCCTGATGTAAATATGTTGCGAGAGAGGATTTTGTCTTAGGTACGTAAGTCGTATTGTGTTGTTCATCTTTGTTTGACAAAAATGCATCATGACCCTAGGAAGATGTATTGGTGGAACAATATAAAGCGCGATATGGCTAGTTTTATGGCGAAGTGCATGGTGTGCCAATAAGTGAAAGTTGAGCACATGAGGCTCGGAGGATCGTTTCAAGAGATTGAGTTGCCTGTATGGAAGTGATAAGTGATCAATATAGATTGTGTTACCGATCTTCCTCGATCTCGAAATTAATTTAATTTGGTTTGGTTCATCATGGATAGGATGACAAAGTCAACTCACTTTTTTCCAGTGAGGACTAATTTCTCAGCTGAGGATTATGCAAGGTTATATCTCCATGAGATTGTGAATATGCATAGGGTACCAGTTTCTATCATCTCATATCGTGATACACAATTTTCATCTCACTTTTGGTGTTTATTTCAAAAAGGTTTAGGGACCAAGATGAGTCTTAGTGCTTCTTTTCACCTGCAGTCGGATGGGAAAACAGAAAAGGCAATTTATACATTGGAGGATATTCTTCGGTCTTGTGTGATTGACTATGGTGGTAGTTGGGTTGAGCATTTACCTCATATAAACTTTGCCTGTAATAATAGCTACCACTTCAGTATTAGGATGGCTCCATTTGAAGCTTTATATGGTAAGAGGTGTGGGCCTCCTATTAGGTGGTTCAAGGTTGGTGAGGCAGAGATGTTTGACCTAGATTTGGTTCACCAAGCCGTAGAGAAGGTGAAGGTAATTCAGGACAGACTCAAGGCTGCCAAAAGTCATCAAAATTCCTATGCGGGATAGACATACATGTTTCAGTTATACAGCATTATACATTGTACTTCCTAACTCTTAACTAACTTGACTTTACATCATTATGTTATGTCACCGCCTCCTCATACCATAATCAGTTCTTGTCAATAACTTTATGAAAAATTATCCCATATTCTAACACACATAAAACCAAATTCTTTCTTTTTATTGTAATTAGGCTAAATCACTAGATTATTAGATCGCACAATCTCTTTGTCACCTATATTCATTCATATAATTCACATTACAATCCACCATGGAGTCATATAAACACAAACGCTCAGCATTGGTTCATACATCAACATATTAACACACAATTAGATCTTTATTGTATTAAATTCATGTTTTATCCATCCAAATTCCATACTCATATGCCTAAGCATGATTTTTTCTGTCAAATCTACATTATGGGTAAAATTACTAACCACGGTGAACTACTCATAAACCATAACCTACCTGTCTCCAAGATGATGCAACAAATAAGTTATATCATGGATGATATTCCTTCTTCTTCTTCACATTTTTAGAGTCTAAATCATCTAATAAGCAATAATTAGAATAGTAACTAATAAACAACTCTTCAAACAAATACCTTGAGAATTCAAATCCACTAATTTTAATTTACGACCTACAAATTTATCTAAGGGTCAATTGATTATCAACCTAGTTATATCAAGCATAACCCAACTCCATTAATGGAGTTTTAAAGTTAAAGTTCCCACCCTTATTGAATTTAAGATCTCCAAATATCAACTTTTACATTTTTGAACCTTAATTTCACACTAGAAAGAGTTAATCCACAAACTAAAATCAATTCTAGGTGAAAATACATATGCTCATAGGGTTTTCCCACAATTTCATGAACCTAGGATTCTAAACCAAAGAATTTTACCATATATTCTCCATTCTATTGATTCTAAAACATAAATTGATTAATCAATATTAAAAAAAATGCAAAAATCTTACCTTAATGCAGGATTTCAGCCAAACAAAGAGAAAATCGCCCCTCTAGGGATGACGTATGAAATTTTTGAATTTAGGGGAGGAAACCCATCAAGATAATGTTACAAAATGTTGTTGCATCGCTATAGCGATGAGAATATCTCTATAGCGACATGAAACCGCCATGGCTCCCTCAACTTTTCAGCACGAACAATCTTCAATAAAGCAATCATAACATCTTACTCAGGAAGCATATTAACAAACGGTTGATTGCATTGGAAAGAAGACTTAGAGAAATCTATTTCGGTGGTTATTGAGCCCCCTAAATCTTTATATTCCAAGACAAATAGACATGTGAAGTTGAACCTAGTTCAAAGTTAGTCCAAAACTAAATCGGTAAAGTCATTTCCACCACATAAGACGAATGATATTTCTATACCTGTACCACAGATATTTTCTGTAACAACGGACGAATCGGTACAAAAAGTACAATGGTGGTGGGTTGACAACCGGTCCTATCCCACTATTCATATATGGATGCTTTCTCTTGGATTTTCTCCTTCATTGCGTAGTATGCATGTATCGGTTTAGATTAGATTATGGGAAATTTCTATTAATTATTTTTTGTATTAGTTTTATCTATTAAATGTACTTAATAAGAATTCTATTTGTGATTAAAGGAATTTTCTTCTTTTCAAGATCATTTTATTTAACTTCCACTTTCATTAAATTGTTGGGTAGTAAGGGTTCTATAAATTAGAGTTGAGTCTGGTGGGTGAGAGCACGATCCATGAGTTGGATCGTGACAGGATTTCAAAGATCATTAAATTTTAAAATTTATTGCTTAGCGTTGTTGTACCAATTTTGATTAGGTTTTGGGAAATCACTATTAATTCTTTTTCATATTATTTTTATCTTTTAAAAGTACTGAATAAGAGTTCTATTTGTGATTAAAGGATTTTTCTTTTTTAACGGTCATTTTATTTAACTTTTGTATTCATTGAATGATTGGATAGTAAGAGTTCTCCAAATTAAGGTTGAGTCTAGTAGATGCTTGTACGATTCGTGAGTTGGCTCATGACAGGATTTTAAATATCATTAAATTTTTAAAATTCATGCATAACATAACTATTTAATTAAGGGTTCTATCATCGAATAACCTTGTTATAATAATTCGTTGAATTTCATATAATTTCTTCATTTTCATTGTTGTGAAATAAAGAGAACGATTTGTTTTAACTTTATATTTCATGCGTTTAAAGGTATCTTTTGGAATTATATTTATTTAATAATTATTTAAATTGATAAACAACTTTTTTCCTTCTAAAAATATGTTATTATCTTTTTGTACTGTAGAAAATAATTTGAATCTTCTGGTTATTCTTTGAGATTACACATTTGTTATAAAATAATATTATTTAATCTGCATCATACATAAGTTCATCATTTACAACATGAATTACGACAATAACAATTTAAATATATATATTCATATTCATGAGAATATATTAAAAAATACACATTTTTAAACTGTAGATTTCTTTTACGTGTAGAAGTCATTGAAGTAAATGTTTGATAAATTGTTCAATACACATATGTTAACGGAATAAAATACAATTGAAAATTTTAGAAACTAAAGTATATTAATTCTACATGATGTCCTAAGGTATGTATTGGAAGCAACAAATATAGGGATGAGTTTTACTAAATTGCTTCTCAATTCTCAAAGTTAGATATATGACGTTACAAAAATGTGATGCATACATTCTCTGCAATGTAGGAAGAAAAGAAAAATAATTGAATGCATACATCTTCACAATTTAAGAATTAAGCACACTTATCTCTAAGGAATATATTTCTACTCATATATTTTATTGGCGGAAATTATGGAACAGATTTTAACATTAACCAACTTTGAACACTTGGTGCTCAAACAAAGAAGAGACAAAAAATTGATTTTATCATTTGAGAGATTTATATTGTATTAAATTTATTGTACAAAATCATTTTTATGGGATTTATATTTTTATGGGATTTATATTTATATTTTACTTATTTTAAAATGATCTTGAATATGCATTAATTTTTTAAAAATTTTGAATTGAGGAACATTAAATTTTTGATACATTAAGATGTATTAAGACAAAAAATATTTTCATATTGTTAAAGTTTACAGTAGAAGATCTTAAACAAATCATGACTACAAAAGAATATGTAAATATTTGAAAAAGGACAAATTTAGAAAAAAATGTGAATACAATCGAAAAAATACTTTATCTCATAAATCAGAATTATTTTACATATGAAGAATACAATATATATCATAAGGAATGAAAAATTCAAAAAGATTTAAAAATTTAGTAAGTACGTAATTCTAATTAGGAAAAGTATGTAATGCAATGTTATGTACAAATTGACAGTGATACAAAGATATGACAGTGATACAAAGATACAAAGAAGGAAATTCAATTAATATTATGAGTTTGTTCAAATGCATCAAAAAAGGAATAAACATAATTTTCTTACTTTCTTGTCACTCAAGTGTATTTTATCACTATAAATATACTCTTTGAGTTGAGACCCAACATTACATTTTCATACTTTCTCAAATCCAAGATTAACCATGAGAAATCCTACTGGCTGCAAAAAAATTAAAATAGAGAAGATGAAGAATCAAAACAACATACCAGCGACATTTTCTAAAAGGCGCGATGGCCTTTTTAAGAAGGCGAGTGAGATCTCAACCCTCTGTGGTGTTGAAATTGCAACTATAGTTTTTTCACCATCTAAAACAAGAGTTTACTCTATCGGACACCCTTGTGTCCTTTCAGTGGTAGATAAGTTTCTGAATCCTCCACCTGATACTGATAGTCCACAACCTCTCACCAAGCCTTATCAAAATAAGGATGTAACCAAAATGGAGAAGCTGATTGAAGCAGAGGAAAAGCGTGCTTTAAGGCTTCAGTCAACAAATACAACAGGCTCATATGAAGGGCTAAATTATTTTCAACTTCAAGAACTGAGTGACACCCTAGAAGAAAAATTGAAGATGAATGAAAGAGTAGAGATCCAACAAAAAGAGAGTGGTATTCCATTTTCTTTCAAATCCTATGGATATGCCTTAGCTCCTAGAGAGAACATTTCGTCCACTTCTGATGTTGGACCATCTAGATCTAGTTAAATTAATTTTATGTATTAATTAAATTTTATATTTTAGTTTGTTTATTACGAATAATATGAATAATATATTTCTTTTCTTTAGTGTACGGTAATTTATTGTTTATTACATATAAAATTAATAATATGCATGTATTTTCATTAGTGAGCGGTAATTTATCATCTCTAAATATTAAAGTTGATATGTGAGTGTTGAATGAAAAAATAATAAATAAAATTCAATCAATACTAATAAAATAAAGTAAAATAAATTGAAATACAAAAGATCTCATATTAGAATTGGTACGGTAAACTCTAGCATCCCCCCCCCCCCAATTTGTACTTCTCCCTCTTGAAAATTAGTATTTCTATTATGAATTAAAAAAGAAACTCTCAATATACATTCTAATGGTGTATATTAATCAAAATAATATAAATATATTAATAATATTCAATTCAAGCAAGGATTCCAGGATTATTATATTTTAAAAGTTATGGATCACCTAAGGTATGTAGTGAAGACTTCAATCTTGGAATAACCTTGTTATAATAATTCTTTGAATTTCATATCTTATATTCATTTTCATTATTGCAAAATAAAAGGAATGATTTGTTTTAACTCTATATTTCATGTGTTCAAACGTATTTTTTAACATTATATTATTTATTAATTATTTGATAATATTTGAACCTTCTGTTAGTTCTATGAGACATTTTTTAGTTTGTATCATACATGAATCCATTGACAACATAAATTATACCAATAACAATTCAAAAATCAATATTTATTATTCGTGTGAATATATAACAAATGCACTACTTCAAAGTGAGCATTTCTTTTACGTGTAGAAGTTATTGATGTAAACGTTCGATAAAGTGTTCAAGACATATATGCCAAAAGAAAAAAATATATCAATAAAATTTTTAGAAATAAAAATAAATTATTTCTACATGATGCACTAGGATATATACTAATTTACCTCATTTCCCATAGTCACAATCCGACCACATGCAATTTGAGAATTGGATAGAAAAGTTGATTAGTGGGGAGGAAACTTTTTTTTATTTTCTAATTTTATAAACTTTGAACTCGGCCGAAATTATTGATTCAACTGATGATGGAAATCACTCCTTAATCCTCCATCCCCCATGAATACCACCTAAACCACCTGATAAGACCATTAAGGATGCCACTTTTAAGGACAAACTTCTAGCCAACCAAATCACCTCTGATATAGATATGAATGAAGACTTTAATGCTCCTTTATCTCATAACTTGTTGGAGTTTACAGAAATTGATCATAGCTCCATCATATCTAATGGTATTTGTAATCAAATTTTGAGTAAAACCAATGTGTACCTAAATCTGTTACAGTGGAAGTCGTTGAATTTGCTTCTAACATAATTTCTTTAAGTCAATCTTCATCTCTCTAGGAAACGGAGTATTGATTCACAAACTTAAATGCCTTTTATGTTTCGTTAATGTTGAAATTGTTCATTGCTTTTGTTTTTCTATTTTTTTTAATTTTCGTTTCTCTGTCTCACTTTTTAAACAAGAAGAATGAATTTTGAAATATAAAGGGAAGTGGAACAATTTTAGTAACTGTTCCCCCCATAATTCAAATATCCAATTTTCTCCCTTTTATCAGATAATCTAAAAATCAGAAATAGGTCAGTTCGGGTCGGTCCACACGGGTGACCCATGACAAGTAATCCAACATCTTCCACTTCGCACATGGTGGACAAGATGCGAAGCAGTACGACATCAACAAGCCACCGATTCATACGATATATAGTTCGTGCGACCTGTGAGCATCACGAGCTTTACCTATGATATTTTACAAGCTTTATATAGGAATTCAATCACACATCAAAAGAATTCTCAACTAACATGAGGATTCTAATATTCACAATACCCCAGACATTATTCACAACTTTAGTAGTTACTTATTTGATCTCTCATCCTCTTTAAAGAGGTGAACTCGAGTTCATGATTAACTTTTATTTACGCAATTACACTTGACTCTTATATGGTTAGTGTAATAGCCGACTTGTGTAAAAAAGTTAAAATATTCATTTTAATCGTCTTCCCTTTCTACTTGAATCTATATGTTCCAATCAACTGCTTTCTTAGTCATGCACCGCATTGCCGAATCTCTCTTGGCTATTAGTAACATGCTAAAGTAGCAACACAGACTGAAACAATAAGAAATAGTTAAAGGTCTAATGGTATTTCAATAAAAAGTTAAAATAACTTTGAGGGTCTCACACAATGAAAAAACGGGGATACATTCTTCCATTAACCCATTGGTCGCTAAGCCCACGTGCTATGATGTTATCACTTTATATTGGTGTGTGTGTCTTTTTCTTTTAGTCATTCAACATCATATAGATCTAGGTCTAGACACCTCTAAATGTCTAACATGAGTTTCTTTCTTTAATAATCCTCAAATACATATTCTTAGAGAAACTCGCATCTTGCTTTATAAAATAAATCATTATCGTATGGTGAAACTTTTCTCTTCACGTTCCTCGATGTAAGAGGCGATTGCTCGTGTGATAGAGCCAATATCGTGACTTGTTCGACATACTGTATTAATAAAATACATTTTCGTGTGCATATGAGATTGAACATAAATTCAAGAATCTTATTTGATAATAGTTACAATCAAGTCAATTACAATACATAAACATAATCATATCCTACGTAATCCCAGAGCCATAACATATTTCTCAAACAAGTCTCTAGACATCTCCTTAGTAAAGGGATCAACTATCATTTCCCATGTAGGAATGTATTGTAAATTTATTTCTCCACTTGATACTATGTCTCTTATAAAGTTATACTTAATAATATATATCATGTGACCCTTATAATTCTTTACAATGTTCAAATGCTCAAAAAATCTCTTCAACCAAATATCTTCTTGTACTGTAGATGCACAAACCACAAATTTGGATTCATAGTTGACAGGGCTATGCAAATTTGTTTCTTGCTTTTCCACAAAATTGCACCACCATTTTTCAAGTTTATTTTCTATCATACCGTCACCAGCCCAATCAGCTCTTATGGATAAATCGAATCCACTAGAGCATAGTGAATAATCAACAGTACCCTTTAAGTATCGAAAAATTCTCTTTATTGCTTTCCAATGATTTCTTCCAGCATTGGATTGATACCTGCTAACCAGAACTATGACATAACAAATATCTGGACGAGTACATATCATAGCATACATCAAATTCCCAAATGCACAGGAATTTGATACTTGAGACATGTCTTGTTTTTTATTTTCAGCCTTTGGAAATATTTCAAGGCTTAAAGATTCACCTCATGCTATAGGAGTATCCATGGATTTGCAACTATTCAGTAGAAAACGTTCCAAAATTTTCATTATGTATGTTTCTTGAGATAGACTCAAATTTTTTTTGTAAAGATCTCTTTGGATTTTAACACCTAGTATATAGTCTGTTTCACCCATATCTTTCATGTCAAATGACTTTGAAATCCATGACTTAACAATTTTTACATACTCCAAATTATTGCTAGCTAATAAAATATCATCCACGTAAAGCGAAAGAATCACAAATATTTCATTGGAATTTTTCACATAAATGCAATGGTCTTCATCGATCATGGTGAAATCAAATGAAATTACTTCCTTATAAAATCTAAGGTACCACTGCCTTGAAGACAACTTAAGGCTATATATTGATCTGTTTAATTTACAAACCTTCTTTTCTTGGCCTTTAACAACAAAACCTACAGGTTGTTCCATGTAGATTTCCTCATTTAGTTATCCATTGAGAAAAGTAGTCTTTACGCACATTTGGTGTAATTCTATGTCTAAACAAGCAACTAAAGCCAAAAGCAAGCTAA
The DNA here is from genome assembly GCA_030864215.1 of Capsicum pubescens. NCBI lineage: Eukaryota > Viridiplantae > Streptophyta > Magnoliopsida > Solanales > Solanaceae > Capsicum > Capsicum pubescens. Next base: position 380,271,768 of record CM061548.1, on the reverse strand, counting down.
TTGAGGTAAATTTTACAACTGGTGAAAAAGTTTCCTCGTAATCTATTTCAGCTTTTTGAGTAAAAACCTTTTGCCACCAATCGTGCTTTATGCCTTTTTATTGACCCATCTGATTTGCGTTTAACTTTGAGAATCCATTTGTTCCCAATAGCTTTACGCCCAGAAGAAAGGTCAACTAGATCCCAAACTTTATTAGTTTTCATGGAACCTAATTCTTCTTTCATCACTTTTATTCATTCATCTTTTTCAGGACTCGATAGAGCCTCATTCACAAAATTAGGTTCATCCAATCCTGTGGGAGATAACAGGAAGACATAATCCTCAATCTCATAAGATCGTTTAGGCATACCTTTTCTAGTACTCTTATGTAATTGAAGTTTATATCCCTCAATAGGATTTTGGGATTCACAACTCCCACTTGGACCGAGAATTATTTCTTTTTCAATTGAATTATCCAGCATGTCTGACGACATTATTTGATTATCTGAATTCAGCAGTTCGTAAAGAGGCTTATTTTTCTTTATTTCATACTTTTTTGAAAAAATATTTTCCAAGAATGTGACATCTCGTGATTCAATTTCATTAGTACTTCCATCTTCCAATTCACCAATGAACGCATATCCTTGGGAGTGTTCTGAGTATCTTATAAAGATATATTTCTTTTCTTTTCGACTTAGTATTCCAAAATTACCAAAACAATCTTTAATATATGCAGTACCACCCCAAGATCGTAGATCATTAAAGTTTGATTTATTACCAGTCCATAGTTCATAAGGAGTAGAAGATACTGATTTAAAAGTCACTTTGTTTAATATGTAGGCCGCAGTTAATAGTGCATCTCCCCAAAAAGAAATTGGTAAATTTGCCTACGCCATCATGGACCATATCATATCCAACAATGTTCTATTCCTTCTTTCGGCTACACAATTTTTTTGAGGTGTATAAGGAGTAGTTAATTGTCTGATAATGCCTATTTTAATACACAGTTCTTCAAACTATTTTGACAAATATTCACGACCTCTATCGATTCTTAATGCCTTTATACTTTTGTCTAGTTGATTCTCAACTTCATTCATATATCTTTTGTAGCATCCAAGTTCTTTGGATTTATGAGATATCAAATAGACATAACCAAAGCATGTGAAATCATCAATAAATATAATGAAATATGAAGCACCGGTCCTTTCCCTCACATTCATTGGACCACAGATATCATAATTGATTAATTGTAATGGAAATTTGACTCTTTTAGCCTTCCCAAAGAGTTTTCGTGTAATCTTTCCAGCAAGATAATTTTCACAAGTTGGAATTTCAATTTTAGAGAAAGAACCTAAATGTCCTTCCTCTTCCAATCTATACATTTGATCTTTCCCTGTGTGACCTAATCTAGCATTCTATGTAAGTATATCAGCATCATTATTACTAGAATAACATGACATTACACAATAGTCAACATAATAGTCATAAGTTGAAGGATTACAATCTAAAATAATAAAATGATCATAATGATGTCCAAAACCATAAAAAAAAACATTATCTAGGGTAATTCTTACACAATTACGACTAAAAAAAACAAATGAAAACCAACATCTAAAAGAACAAAAACAGATACTAAGTTTCATCGAATTTCTGGAGCATATAGGACGTCATGCAACATTAAAGACCAGCTTCCATGCAAATATACTTTTCAAGTGTCAATCCCTTTGACTTCAAGTCTTGCATTATTTCCTACATAGATCTACCTTGATCCAGGTGAAACTCGATGGAACTCCACAAACGCTTCTCGATCTCGACTCACATGGTCGGTGCCTCCTGAGTCTTCTATCCACATAGGATAAGATTTAGTTAATAAAACAGTGTTATAAACATATGTAGCACTTAGAGTTCCATTTATTAATGCTACCTTTTTCTGCTCAGGACATTCACAAGCAAAATACCCAAGATTTTGGCAATTGTAGCACTTCATCTTGCTCTTTTTTTTCTTGAAAAACCTTTTTCCTTTTTTGGAATTTAGCTTATTTTTCTTCTCAGAGGGTCTTTTTTCAGTGTCTATACCCTTCCGTTCCACTTCTTCTTATGCTTGAATCCCGAAGATTTCTTACCACTTAATTCTGCCATAAAGGCATTAGAAGCATATTTAGCAACACTAAGCTACTCATCTTCAAGTTCAACATGACGGGCAACATCAGAAAAAGTTTTGATGCCTTCAAGTGTTCCCAATTATTGGGAAGTGATTGGATCACTTCATAAACCTGCTACTCATGTGAAATAATATGACCAACATTTAGAGTTAAGCTATCATATTCGACATCACCCTAAGATGTTGTTTGATGTTCTGATTATGACGCTTTTTGTAAGTGTCAAACTTGATAGTTAGCTGTCTGAGGCGAGTGACAGAAGTACCCCTCATATGTACCTCGCAAGTGTTCCCAGATGGTATTGGAAGTAGGAAATTCCTCATACTCATGTATAAGGTCATCAACTACAGAACTTACAATGATTCCACATGCAATGGAATCAGTCTTTTTCCAAGCCTTATAAGTTTCATGGTCTTTTTTGTGTTGTGCAGTGTTTCCCTCTTCTGGAAGACATATGAAATGGTTAATACCTTCAAGATCATTTTGCTCTTCAAGAACATACCACATTTTACGATTCCAAATATCGTAGTTGTCTCTATTTATTTTTTCTCCTTTGTTCAAGTCAACAATTATGCTTTTTGATACCATGTTTGTTATTAAAAGACAATCATGCAAGTATTTTATCAATTATGCATGCAAGTTACACATTCAAGCAAATTATTTCACATAAAGGTTTCATATTCAGTGTACAATCGAAAGGACACTTAAGAATTCGATCATCTTCAACGAACTAAATATTTTACTGAAATTAGATATTAATTTTGTAGTGTGTATAAGAATGATATCTTTCAATTAAGTCATTTTTAACTCAAACAAATGAATGAAATTCATATAAAAGGAGATCAATAACTTAATATTTATATTATATAAAGTTAATAAATAACTTCATGTTATAAGTCAATCTAAAAATAAAAGTCATTCCACAAGTATTCTAGGCGACTTATATACACCCAAAAAGGCTTGCTAGGCCAAATATCGTGGTAAACATCAATTAATATCTCACCCCAAGAATTACGGAGAGAATATGCTAAAATAGCCAATGCTTTTCAATTCGAGATTTCTACATAATTTTCTAGTTCTACACGTTTTAATTCAAACAACTGAATAAAACTAGCAACTTTGATATTAGGTGACATCTTAAATGACTTGAACTCTTTCGGCTCCTTCTCTCTTTCCCTTCGTATAGGCTTTTCATTTTGTAACAGATTTTGTGTCGATCTAGGGACACCATTTCATATGATCTCTCGACCTCAAAAACATGCCCTTCGATGACGTGCTCTTCCACTTTGTCTCTTTGCTCGACATCCTGAACTCCCACTTGAAGTGATTCAAGTTTGTCCCCGTTCAGTCATTTCTGAAATAGGAACCAAGACACATTTAGAATGGTTGAACCACTCAATTTAACCTCATATGTTACATTTTCACCATAGAAGGCAAAATCTATTATACAAAAAAATCATGGACTAATTAAGACAAGAGTTATATCAAGCCTAATTAAATTCTTAAGAGTCATTATTTTTTTATAACTCCTTGAAAAAACTACATTACTATTCTTAAAGTAATGTGAGATACACAAAATAGTGGGTCTAGTCCTAATATTGCTCCATTTTTAACTAATAGAATCTAATTCAAAAAATAATAAATGGTACAGGAACTTTCCTCCCACTTTTTCTTTCTCTGTATGTGGACCATAATAAAATAAAATTAAAGAGGACATATTACTCCACCTAACCCTATACAAGAGCAGTAAACACAATGGAGCATATCTTCTCTGTCATTTTTAAGAAATTAAGTAATTGAGCCTTTTTATTCACCAAATTTTTTTTTTATTCAAAAAAAATAATCATGGGTGAAAAAAAAATCATAGATCCATATCATATACAAAAAAAAATCAGAGGTGAATAAAAAAAAATCATAAATCCATATCACATACAAATAAAAAAAGAGAAACTTCAGATTTTCAATCTGAATTTGTGGCGCAAAGATGTACGTCTGATTTCCAGTCAGAAAATTATGCTTTTGATTCTTGTTGCATTCAAAAAACCCAATCAATATCTTGTAAAAAAAGTTACAGGTGAGTTCTTGCCAGATGTGTTTGACCTTTTTTGTAAAGAAATTATCATGCAAACATGGCAATTAACCTGGCTCTAATGCCATTGTTACCAAATTCTGAGTAAAAACAGCGTGTACCTTAATTTGTTGCAGCGGAAGTCATTGAATTTTCTTCTGAAACAATTGTCCCAAGTCAATCTTCGTCTCTCTAGGAAACGAAGTATTAATTCACAAACTTAAATCTTTGGTGTTTAGTTGATATTGAAATGATTCACTGTTTTTTATTTTATATTTTTTTTATTTTCGTTTCTCTGTCTCACTTTTTGAACAAAAAGAATGAATTTTTAAATATAAAGGGAAGTGGAACAGTTTTTGTAACTGTTCCCCCCATAATTCAAATATCCAATTTTATCTCTTTTATCAGATAATCTAAAAATTAGAAATGGGTCGGGTCAGGTCAGTCCACATGGGCGACCCATGACCCGTAATCCAACAGTATTAAGTTTGTCGTCCTTTCCCAAGAAGAAAATCAAATATTTTACACCCCTTGGAAATTCTCCCTCATCATTAAGCTCATTGTACATGCATAACCCATCAACTTCTATGCTCTAAGTTAAATCAACTCTGGAAAAATTATGAATTATGTTCCACTTATTGATTTTTATTGTGATTACTACATATTTAAATTCTCTTCTTCAGACGATATCAATTTAGCTCTCAACAATGGTCCATGATTTATTTATGGACACTACTTGGCCATCCAAAAATGGGTGGCAAATTTCAACCCTAAAAAGACAATATTAACATCATCTGCTATTTGGGTATGCCTATCACAACTCCCAATGAAGTACTATGACAATCTTCTACTTTAAAAACTAGGCAACTCTATAGGTAAATTTCTAAAAATTGATGCATGTACCAGCGCTATTCTTCATGTGAGATAAGGTTATGTGTCCAAATGAATTTAAATAATCCAATTCCAAAATGAATACAAATTGTTAACCACATGCAACATGCTCTACGAAGCAGAGTATTTCCTTTGAAAATGTTATGAATATTTGGGTCATGACCAGGAAAGTTGCTCTACATGCAACATGCTCTACGAAGCAGAGGGAAAGTTGCTCTGCATGCAACAGGCTCTACAAAGCAAAGGGAAAGTTACCAGAGGAAAATCAGCAGGAGAGTAAATGTGCAGATATTTCTACTCAAGAACCAAGTTCACATGCTCCCACTACAAATGATGGAGATTGGCAAACAATTCTTTTTCCCAAGAAAACAAAAGCGACGCCAAGTAAAAAGAAAAAAGTAAAGATAATTGAAAAGGATCCTCTCGTTAATTCTCTGACTTTTTAAAAAAATGCTACTTTGGCATTTAGCAAGACCTTTAATGAAATTAACTCTTCTACTTCTTAACATAGTACAGACACTAGTCCCTTTACAGTTACTAATAAAAAAACTGATAAGTACTCTCTTGAATCTTTAATGTACAAAAGTACATTTGATTCTCTCTTCACGTTTGCTGACACTCAATTTTGGCTCTCCATAGTTAAAATTAACGTATTTAGACTCTCTGACTGTTAAATGACACAAAATGTAATTTTTAACATAATATTTCCAATAGTTAATAAATTATTGATAATCATCATTGTTTTAGGATTTTTACTCATTTATTGTTATATTTTAATTTTACATAATTTATTAATAATTATCTTTAATTTCATTAATTTTAGAATTTTTATCATTTTATTAATATTTTAATATTTTTACACAATCATCTGCATGCGTACACAACATAGAAATGAAATTTTTTACTGCAAAGTATAATTTTAATTATTTATCGCATAATATATTTTATCAAGGAAATTATATTTTTTATTTGTTGTTGGTATTTTTTTCTGTAATTATACATTGACATTCATATTTTGTATATTATTTAACACGACCAGCGTATATGAGTCGGTTTAATTATTTTAATACACAGGGCAACAAATCAGTCAAGTCAAGGTCCTGTCACTTGACTTGGTTTCACCTACTTATCCATAATTTAAGGGATTTAATGAAAAAGTTGTAGATTTGATGAATAATCCCTTTTCTTTGTTTTTTCTTTTTTTTAAACACATAGCAACAATACACACAACACACAATTCACCACACCCACACTTCATTAAATTTTTAATTTCCTCTCTATTAAAAAAACACACTAAAAAATACACACACATACGCATCTTTCCCTCTCCACCTTCACTGCCATCACTGTCGGAGCTTCGGCGAACGGGCTCCAGCCACCACAATCATGGCACCAACAACAACACCACCCCTACACTACAAGTTTTCCCTTTCCATCTTGCCACAAGCTCATCGGAGCAGATCACCGGCGAGCATCAAGTTTCTAGCCACCAATCACAGCCCACACTTCTATCGATGAAACTATTCCACTGATGACGTCCACCAGCCACTGGAAAACCACCAGAGCCACTCTTTTTCCTCTTTTCTCCTCGCTGCTCTACATTTTCTCCATGAATGAAAAGCTTGGTTCCATAAAAAGGAATCAGATTCGACTGAGTTTTTTATAGATCCGGCGTTACTCCGGTGTCACACCATTGAATAAATATCGATGGCTCGTCCCCTCTTTACCTTTAAATTTATGTTCTGTTTTATTGCTTAATTTCAGATTTGGCCGAAATCATGGCCACGTTACTAAAAAACTCAAATTTTGGTGTATCTCCATTAACTCCGGTGACCTCTCGACTCCTTAATATCTTTTTCATATATGTTTGAACATATTTTAGTCCTCCTATGTGTTTTCTAACAATTTTCTAGACTGTTTTGATTCTGATGATTTGGTATAACTTTGCCGGACATTGTTGCTCACTGGTTTGGTGCTTTCTTAGGCTGCTTTGTTATGTCCTTGAGACAACTTTAGTGTTTTTTATTTGTTTAGGCTGCTGATTTTTTAATATTATTGGATGATTATTCTGGTAAAACACCGATAATGAACAAATACTGTATTATCTAGCCAATGACATTATCTATCCGCCGGATATTAGAGGCCACCCCAATACAAAAGACGGATTATATCTTCTCAAGTTTATTTATTCACATCAAGTATCAACATATGACCGATGAATAAATTCTTCATTGATTTTTGAGGTCTTCACAAATAAAAGATGAATATGAAGTATATAAATACGTAATAAAATAAATATTTCGGGTGATGATGAAATTTTTATAACAACGCAAAAAGATTTATGATTCGTATCTTGGTAAGGTGGTTTAGGATAGACAATAAATTGAGCAGTTACTTCGTAGAAATAACGTACCTAAAATTTAATCCGAGCCCACTTTATAAAAAAAATTATATTTATATGCACACATACCTATTAATTTATTTTGATAATTATTTATTTGTTACTAAAATTTTTGTTACAAGTGTTTATACTGGTGTTTGGGAATATTCGTCAGGAAAAATATTAAAGAAGACTTTAAATTGTGTTGTACTTTTATATTTTTTATATTTATACAAATATTATCATAGTGAAAACCTTATATATGGGGTTTTGGGCGGGATATTCTTTATTTTACGCGATTCTCATCACACATTAGGAAAATTTAGGAGGTTAATATTTATATTAAAATTAATTTATATATTTAATGTAATAATTCACAATTTTTTACATTAACAATTATTACGTAGTCTTTTCCTTAAGAATAATTTTTCTTTATTCAATTTTGTCTTCACATACATATTTATATACTTTGTTTATATATATTTTAAGATAGCATACACATTATATTATTTCAATACATATTTTATATTTGTATTTACAAACATTATTTTTTCCTCTTCCCCTTTTAATTAACCTAAGTCTGGCTGGGAATCAAATTAGTGGATTCTGAAGGGTGCCTAACCCCTTCCCTTTGGAATAATTTAAACCCTTACCTAGAACTCAAATTGGTTTCATAGATTAAATAAAGTCATACTTGTTAAACAAATAAATAGGTTTCCTATTTTTTTCTTGAAAATTAGGTGGCGACTCTTATAAAATTAATTCTTTTTGTTTCCATAATGTCTTACTTGTTTCATTATTTTAAGTGCATTGTGTAGTGAACTTTAGACTAGTTCATTGCATTGCATTGTTGATCCAGAACTTAGCTTGAATGTCTGTTGAGGCAAAATTCTGAGTTACACTTAGTTTGGGAAAGGATTGTAGGCCTTTTTTGACCCGATTGTGCCTTTCACAGTCCACAAAATGACATTAAACCCTAGCATTCCCCCTTGAACAACCTATCTGTGCCTATACTTTTTTGAGTGCTTACATGCACTATCCCTCTCTTGGGCCTACATCCTTGGCCGCACTAAATACGTACAAATTGTGGACAATGATTCACGATCAAAGATGAAAAAGAAAAATAATATATTATCCCAGATGAACAAAAATGAAGGAAAAAAAGACTTCAGAAGGACCCCCCCCCCTCCCCCCCACACACACACAAAAGAAAGAGATAACTCTAATAAAAGCGGAGAATCATTATCATAAAAAAGGGTCAAAGAAGCATAACAAAGAAGATCGAGCGTCAAAGCGCAACAGATGTCAAAAAAACAGATACAGTGCAATGCTCATTGAGGAATTAGTCACTTTCAACCCAAATATTTTTCTACCTGTCTCCAAACCTACATTACAAACAATAACAAGTCCTACAAGATCCTACTCAAAGTGTTCTCACATTAGTAGATACTTACATGAAGCCATGCCCATGGTATCACAATTGCATTCATCGAATTTCTTTCTGAGTGTAAGTGTATATCTCTGGACGTCTCTACATTCAAAAGAAAAATACTCAAATAGGTGTGAAAACAAGAAATTTTTTTGGAGAGGACACTTGAATCATGAGAATAGGCGTAGTTCAAAATCTTTGTTTGAAGCAAGATGAACAAATCTTGTCGATACTTAGGCATGTCTGAGGTACCACTTAAAACTATAGGTATTATCCTAAAATCCATATTGGTTAGCTGGGAAAGAGAAAGGGAACTCTTATAAACACTACTAATTATAGGTACCAACTCCAGTCAAGACACATTGGACTATCACTCCGTTCAAAGTGATATATTACATTTAAATTTGGGTCATCCGCCTTTCAATGAGAAACATTGGAACGTCGCTCCATTTAAAGTGACATATTATATTTTATATAGGTCTTCCGCCTTTCCATGAGACATATTGGACAGTTTATCATGCCCCAAAAATGAGTCCAGAGACATCACACGGTGTTCAAAACTACAAGTAGTTTGAAACTCATAATAGAGAAATATAAACATATAATCAATATTGAAATGCTAAATTCTATCTGATCTAAACTAGAATTAACTGAACATAAAATCTGAGAATACTTGACTTAAAAGTCTGGATAATCAACACTGGAAATCTGAATTATATCTAGCAGTCTAACAAGCCTCTACTACTAACAACTAGAGAGCCGCTGGGACAGACCCCCAACTGACTCAATCTAACTAAAAATAACTTAACAGGATACTTTAATAAAATGAAATTCTGAATAAATGGGCTCCCGAATTATGAGGACTCGCCAACTATTGAAATGTAGATAGAGATGCTCACGTTCGATCACACTGATGAAACTGAGCACCTTAATCGACATTATTAAACAATGTAGCACATGGATATATATGTGGATCAATACTTTTGGAATATACTGAGCATGTGGGGGTGAATCCATTAGTAAAACAATATCTCAATGCCAATAGAAATTTATGAAAGAATACATGCTAAGTTTAATGAATCACATTGGCTTGAATAACTAAAAGCTGAAATCATAAATCATAAATGATAAAGCATACTGCATAATTCTCGTGAGCCCTCACATTTAGTTTTAAAAGGTTTACTTGTATTCTATCCTTAAATCATGTAGTCTATGTGTAGAAAGGAATCACTATTATATAGATAAACTAAAATCTAAAATCTCATGACTAATACCTGATGTAAAATAATATCTGAATGAAACTGTGAGCCTTCACACTGAAATTCTAAAGCTTTTCTGTAAGTCTTTGCTATTAGGGAGCTTCTTATAACGGACCTAAACCATGGGAACTATCATGAAGTCCAACGTCTAGTTCTCCTAAGGGGAAAACATCACGTTGAGGAGAGGTGTCATACTCTTGCCAAGGAGTATAACCTGAGCTAAGTGATCACAATCTGTATTTGTATCCATATACAAATGGAATATAATATGAATCTATACCTATATTGGCTCTTAGTTCTGGGGAAGTAGGATGCGCTAAACCCACACTTCCCGCTCGGTGCTAAATACTACTCCCTTTAATCTGTATGCTCATTCTGTGGGAAATCCACTTTAAAACTAGGATAAGGGTTTACTATGATAACCAGTTATGTATCCGTTTACTTTAAACTATAAATAAAACTATAGTTAAAACTGATAAAATGCATTCCATATCTCAGTTAAGGATCAAATGATCAATCTTGATCAAAAAATGAATATAAACTAATCATAGGATCCTTCCAAGCATAATCTTCTTGGAATATCAATACTCAAACTTGGCCTTAATAACCCATGCTTTAACTCATGTCAAATCATCACAAGCTTCATGCTTTATAATCAAAATCTTGAATTTTCTTTAAGAATTCTAGTCAAGACAATGAAATTCAACTCTCATTGTATGTAAAACCAATCCAAATGTATGAATACATAAAATAGAGATGCAATTCCACATTTAAATGACTTGTACTATTATAAACATCAAATAATGACAATTGAGTATAAACCCTATACTCAAATCATGTATATTTATGTAAATTCAAGTTTAAAAACTAATTTTGGGACCAAGGATGAATGAGTTATCCTTGTTCCTAACCCCACATACCTTAATTGACTAGATTGATGAAGGCACTTGACATTGAATTCCTATTTTTGTTATTGAAGATTGTTTCTTGAAGTTCTTGAACCGGGAAACTTGAATTTTTAATTATCTTTGAAAAGGAACGGTGAATTTTGGATTTCTTAAAGTGTAAAATTGAAGCTCTAGGGTTTCTTGGAGAGAAATTTGATGAATTATGAGTATATTTTGAAATACATTAAATCTTCGATTTTTGCGATTTGGCGATTGGTAAAACACAAAACTGCCCTTGGGGATTTAAATCTCGCAACTAGAACGTCGATCACGACCTCGCCGTGATGCGCCAAATAGATCATCGCGATACCCACTGCAATGCGGTGGAATCGCGGGGACTCACAGGAAATGGGACCATTGCTAATTTGGGGGTCACCGTGACACGGTGAGTGGGTCATCGCGATACCCACCGAGATGTGGTGGAACCATGGTGACCCTCTTGAAACTAACAAATACTTTTTTACACTTCACCGTGATGTGGTGGACCTCTTGAATTTATACTCACTGCAACGCAATGGAATAACGGTGAGCTACTTCCAATCCAAACACTATCCAATCCTAGTCCAAAAATCTAAAACTTACCCATGACATGCTACTTACACCCCTGAATATAATTCAACTCAAAAATCATCATCTCGGGGCCTGAAAGGTCAACTTAAAAATCCTCGTAGTTTTAAGGGTGTCAAAATAGACTAAAACCCTCAACACTAAACTTTATTTTCAGGTTCTAAGTGTTATGGGAACATACTAAGGGATGAGCTGAACTAGGAAAGAGTGAGGTATTACAATATCTCCCCCTTGGAAACATTCGTCCTCTAATAAGACTAATTAATCTGAGGTTACTGAGAAACTACAATTATACACTGGCATGCATAACTGTAAGCATGACTTCATGGTTGAACTAATTTGAAAAAGCAAGAATTATCAATAGAGTGACTATATAAAGCTAAAACTTGGAATGAAAAGAGATGATCTGAGGAAACTTGTTACCTTAAACTGAGTTTTAATTTCTAGCGAAAAGATGAGGGTACTTGGTTCGCATATTTGCTTTTGCTTCCCAAGTGGTGCCCTCAATGGAATGATTCCCCCAAAGAACTTTGACCAAGGGAACTTCTTTGTTCCTTAGTCTATGAATCTGGTGATCAAGAATCTCAACCGGAATCTCTTGATAAGAGAGGTTATCGTGAATATTTATGCTTTCTAAGGGTACCACAACAACCGGATCACCAACACACTTCTTTAGTAAGGATACATGGAACACAGGGTAAATGGATAATGAATCTGCAGGTAACTCATGCTCGTACACCGCCTTCCCAACATAGCTTAATATTCTATAAGGGCCAAAAAATCGGGGACTGAGCTTCCCCCTTTTTCTATATCTCTTCACCCCAATCATGGATGAAACTTTCAAATAAAATAAGTCATCAACCTCAAACTCAAGTTCCCTTCTCCTCACATCTGCATAAGATTTCTGACGACTCTGAGCTATTTTCAACCTTTCTCAAACCAACTGGACTTTATCCATAGCTTCTAACACCACATCTGGTCCTATTAAAGTGGGTTCACCCCCTTCGAACCAACTGGTCGGTGACCTATATCTCCTCCTATAAAGAGCCTTAAAGAGAACCATATGGATGTTAGAGTGGTGACTGTTATTATAGGCGAACTCGACCAATGGCAAGTGATCATCCTAACTACCCTTGAGTCAAAAAAATATGCCCTCAACATATGCTCTAGGGTCTGAATGGTCCTCTCTGCCTGACAATCTATTTTACTATGAAAATATAAACTGAGATGAACTTGGGTACCAACACCCTTCTGAAATACTTTCCAAAAGTGAGAGGTAAACCAAGTACCGCTATCTAAAATGATCGACAAAGGAACTCCGTGAAATTTGACCAACTCTCTAATATACAACTTAGCATAATCTTTGGTTTAGTAGGATGTATGAACTAGCAGGAAATGGGCTGATTTGGTTAACCTATCTATAATAACCAAAGTTGAATTACATGGACGACGCGAATGGGGTAACATTGTTACAAAATCCATGTTCACCTCATCCCACTTCCAGGTAGGAATACTAAACTCCTGCAAGGTGCTGCCAGGCCTTTGGTTCTCCACCTTAACCTTTTGATAAATAGAACACTTAGCCACAAACTCCGCAATATCTTTCTTCATACCACTCCACCAATAGACTTCCCACAAATCTCGGTACATCTTAGTAGCGCCTGGGTGAATGGTGTAACGCACACCATGTGCTTCAACCATAATTCATTGCCTCAAACCATTAAAACAAGGCATACATAATCTACTCTAGTATCTCAACACACTATCTCCCTTTTGGGAGAAAACCTCTATCTTCTGATCTCTAACCGACTTCTTCAACTTAACTAGGTTGGGATACTTATCTTGTTTCTTCTTTACCTCCAAAACTAAAGAAGATTCTACATTACTCTAGACCAAAATATTTCCCTTAGCTGAATCAACTAACCGCACACCTAGTCTAGACAACTAATGAACTTCTCAAACTAACTCTTTATTATTACCCTCTACATGAGCCACACTACCTATCAACAATCTACTACGGGCGTTTGTCACTATATTGGTCTTTCCCGAATGATACAAAACACTCATATAATAATCTTTCAACAATTCCAACCACCTTCTCTGGCAGAGATTTAACTATCTCTTCTTAAACATATACTGTAAAATTTTGTGGTCCGTAAACACATCGATATGCACCCCATACAGATAGTGCCTCAAGATTTTCAAAGTGAACACAACAACAGTTAATTCAAGATCATGAGTAGGATAGTTCTTTTTATGAGGCTTAAGTTGTTTAGAGGCATAGACTATGACTCTACCTCTCTGCATCAAAAAACAACCTAGACCAACTCTAAAATTATCACAATAGACAATGAATCTATTTGTACCATCAAGTAATACTAAGACTGGTGCTGAAGTGAGTCGAGCCTTCAACTCCTGAAAACTCTTGTCACAAGAATCTAACCAGTGACACTTAAATTTCTTCTGAGTTAATCTGGACATAGGGGATGCAATGGATAAAAACCCTCAAAAAACTGTCTTTAATAGCCAGGTAAACCCAAGAAACTCCTGATGTCTGATGGAGAAATGGGTCTAGCCTAGTTTCTCACTGCTTCAGTCTTTTGGGGATCAACTTTAATGCGATCATCAGAAATAATGTGATCGAGGAAATCTACTGACTTAGATAAAATTCATACTTGCTGAATTTAACAAACAATTGGTGGTATTTAAGAGTTTGTAACACAATTATAAGATGATTTACATGGTCATTCTCTCTACGAGAATAGACAAGAATATCATCGATAAAGACTATGACAAACGTGTCTAGGTACTATTTGAACACTCGGTTTATCAAGTTCATGAAGGCTGCTGGAGCATTTGTTAGCCCGAAGGACATTAATAGGAATTCAAAATGACCATAACGGGTTCTTAAAGTTGTTTTGGTAATATAACATTCCCTTACTCTAAGATGGTGATTGCCGAATCTAAGATCTATCTTAGAGAAGTAACTTGCACCTTGGAGATGATCAAATAAGTCATCAATTCTTGGAAGAGGGTATATGTTTTAACTGTGACTTTATTTAGCTGATGATAGTCAATGCACATTCGCAGAGAACCATCTTACTTTTGCACGAACAGGATGGGAGCACCCCATGGAGAAACACTGGGCCTTATGAAAACATTATCTAAAAGATTTTTGAGTTGCTTCTTTAAATTTTTAAGCTCATCTAGAGCCATACGATATAGAGGAATGAAGATGGGTTGAGTATCTGGAAGAAGATCAATACTGAATTCTATTTCTCTATCGGGAGATACCCCAAGTAAACTTTTAGGAAAAACTTTTGAAAAACTCATTGAATACATGAATTGACTGAACTGTTGGAGCCTCAGACCTAGTGTCTTTGACTCGAACTAAATGATAAATGCACCCTTTTGGAATCAACTTTTTGGCCTTCATATAGGATATGAAATGACTCTTGGGAGATACGAAATTACCTTCCCACTCAAAGACTGGCTTATCTAGAAACTGAAACTTCACCACTCGAGTGCGACAATCTATAGATGCTTAATAGGAATGAAGACAATCCATGCCCAGTATAATGTCAAAGTCTACGATATCTAACTCTAATAATTTTGCTAATGTGGTCTTATGAAGGACAGTAATAGGACACTTTCTGTAGATCTGTTTGGAAATAATTGACTTACCCACTGGGGTAGAAACTAAGGTGGTCTTAGAAAGTTCTTCAGGATCTACTCCAAAATTTACCGAAACCAATGGAGTCATATAAGAAAGATTTGACCCTGGGTCTAGCAACACATAAAAATCAAGATGAAAGACACAACGCATACTATTAACAACATCAACTGAACTCTCTTGCTCCTGGAAGGATGATAAAGCATAGAACCGATTCTACTGCTGACCGCCACTGGTACTGGATGATGCACCCTGAGGAGGGGCTGGGTAACCTAGAGGAGCTGGTGCGCTAGTAGCCTGAGTTTAGGGATGGACGTCCCTGCTTCCTTGCTTAGCATATGGGCACTCTTTGATTTTGTGACCTAACTTACTACACACAAAACAACCTTTTTTTCCCAACACTTACCAAGATGATTCTTACCATATCTAGAGCATGCAGGATAACTGGGCCTTCCACCCACACTTTTCTGAGACCTAGACATAGAATTCCTACCCCACTGTTACTTCTTGGCTTTGGGTGTGGAAGCACTGGCTGAAGATGGCACTGGCATAGACGGGATACCCTGAAACTGTGAACGATTTCCCCTTTAAAACTTGGTTGACCATACTCAAACTGCCCAGTTCTAGCCTTCTTATTTTCTTTATCTATCCCTTTCAACTTTTCTTCCTCAATCTGCTAAGCACGAGTCATATGTCTAGCAAGATCTATTTCCCCAATAAGCATGGCAGTCCTACACTCCTTGACTACCAAACTAGACACTCCGATAACAAACTTACTAGACCTTGGGTCAACCATCAAATCAGAAGCATATTTAGATAACTCATTGAACTTAAGCAATACTTTTTCACTGTCATCGAGCCCTGCCTCAGGTTCATGAAATCCTCAATCTTTGCTTCTTGCAACTCACATAGAAAGAGCTTGTCTATAAATGCTTCTTGAAAAACCTGCCAACTCATTAAAGCTATATTTTTACCTCTACCATTCTTCCACATAGCCACCCAATCATAAGCAACATCCTTCAGCCGGTAAAAAACCAATTCTACATTCTCCTCTTCAATAACATGCATAATTTAGGTGATCTTTTTCACCTTATCAAGATACAGTTGTGGGTCCTCACCTACCTTTGACCCAAAAAATTCAGGTGGATTCATCCTCATAAAGTCACGAAGTCTGGCTACAGCTAAATCACCCTTTTGCTGACATGGGACTATAACCTGATGGTTTTCCTAAAAATTGGCAGTCATAGCTTAGGCCAACACCTGAAAGGCAGTCCAAAATTCAGCATGAGACACATTCTCATTCATAGGATAAACAGGCTGGGGTGGCTGGTTATTATTTCTGCGGGCATTAGCTCTGTGAGGAGGCATATTATGTCACCTAAGAGCATGAGTTAAAAGAAGATAGAGACAGCTGTAAGCATGATGGATCATGAAAGAAAAGAATAATTTTCTAAATATTTCCATAGCCTCTTGCTCATAAATATGGTGTTCTTCACACCAATGATCAAGACTCTACGTATCGCGACTTATCTGACTCCCTAGGACTCTTTAAAATTGTATACTCTAAAACTAAGTTTGTAACACCCCAAAAATGAGTCCCGAGATGTCACACAATGCTCAAGACAATGAATAGTCTCAAGCTAACCCTGTAAGCCTTCTACTAAATTTGAAACTCATAATAGAGAAATATGAACATACAATCAATGTTGGAATGCAGAATTATGTCTGATCTAAACTAACATTACTAATCATAATATCTGAGAATACTTGACTTAAAATTCTGGACAATCAGCACTGGAAATCAAAATTATAATTAGCAGTCTGACCAGCATCTACTACTAACAACTAGAGAGCCGCTAGGATAGACCCCCAGCTAACTTAATCTGACTGGAAATAACTGAACAGGTTATTTTAATAAACCAAAAGTCTAAATAATTGGGTCCCCAAACTATGAGGACTCACCAACTATCGGGATATAGATAGAGATGCTCACGGCCGATCACGCTGCTAGAACAAAGCACCTGAACGTACATTATTAAATAATGTAGAACATTGACATATATGTGGATCAGTACTTTTTAAATGTACTGAGCATGTGGGGGTGAATGCATTAGTAAAACAATATCACAATTTCCATAAAAATATATGAAAAAATGCATGCTAAGTGTAATGACTCACATTGGCTTGAATAACTAAAAGTTGAAAATCATAAATCATCAATAATGAAGCTTACCTTGTAAGTCTCATAAGCCATCACATTTAGTTCTAAAAGATATACTTGTATTCTATCATTAAATCATGTAGTCTAAATATTGAAAGGACTCACTTTTATATTTGTAAACTGAAATCTAAAATCTAATGACTAATATCTGATGTAAAATAATATCAGAATAAAACTGTGAGACTTCACACTTAAATTCTAAAGCTTTTTTGTAAGTCTTTGCTATTAGGGAGGTTCTTCTAACTGACATAAACCATGTGAGCTATCATAGAGTCCAACGTCTTGTTTCCCCAAGGGGAAAACCTCACGATAGGAAGAGGTGTCATACTCTTTCCAAGGAGTAACCACAATATGTATCTATATACATATACAAATGGAATATAATATTATTTTGTACCCATGTTGGCTCTTAGTTTTGGGGAAGTCGGTTGCGCTACACCCTCACTTCTCGCTTGGTGCTAAATACTTCTCCCTTTAATCTGTATACTCATTCTGTAGGAAATCCACTTTAAAACTAGCATAAGGGTTTACTATGAAAACTAGTTATGCATCTGTTTATTTTAAACTATAATTAAAACTGATAAGTGGATTCCAATCTCAGCTAAGGATCAAAAGATCAATCTTTTTCAAAAACTAAATATAAACTAATCATAGGATGCTTAAAATCATAATCTTCTTGGAATATAAATAGTCAAACTAGGGCTTAATAACCCATGCTTTAACTTATGTCAAATCATCACAAGGTTCATGCTTGATAATCAAAATCTTGAAATTTCTTTAACAATTCTAGTCAAGACAATGAAATTCAATTCTCAATATATGTAAAACCAAGCCAAACATATGGATACGTAAAATAGCAATGCAATTCAACATTAAAATGACTTGTAACATTATAAAAATCAAATAATGACAATTGGGTATAAAACCTATACTCAAATCATGTATAGTCATGCAAATTAAAGTTTAAAAATTAGTTTTGGGCATAAGGATGAAAGAGTTATCCTTGTTCATAATCTCACATACCTTAATTGACTAAATAGATGAAGGCACTTGACTTTGAATTCCTATTAGTGTTCTTAAAGATTATTTCTTGAAGTTCTTAAACCGGGAAACTAGAATTTTGAATTATCTTGGAAAAGGAACGGTGAATTTTTTATTTCTTCAAGTTTAAAATTGAAGCTCTATGGTTTATTGGACAGGAATTTGATGAATAATGAGTATATTTTGCTCAAAAATACACTAAATTGTTTTTTCACGATTTGGTGGCTTGGTAAAAGACAAAACTACTCTTTGGAATTTAAATCCCGCAACTGGAACGCCTATCACGACCTCGCCGCTACATGCCAAATGGGTCATCGTGATACCTACCGCGGCGTGCTGGAATCGCGGTGACTCACTGGAAATGGGACCATTGTTGATTTGGGGGTCACCGCAATGCGGTGAGTGGGTCATTGCGATACCCACCGCAACGCGGTGATATCGTGATGAACCTATGGAAACTAACAAATGCCTTTTTACACTCCACCGCAATGCGGTGGTTCTCTTGATGCCACACTCATTGAGACGCGATGGAATCGTGGTGAGCTGCTAGAATTCTAATCCAAACACCATTCAATCCATGTCCAAAAAATCTAAAAGTTGACCGAGACATGCTACTTACACCCTAGAATATAATTCAATTCAAAAATCATCATCTCGGTGATTGAATGGTTAGAGCCTGTAAGGTCAACTTAAAAATCCTCAGAGTCTAAAGGGCGTCAAAAGTGACTAAACCCCTCAAGAATAAACTTCATGTTCATGTTCTAACTGCTATGGGCACATACTAGGGGCTGAGATGAACTAGGAAAGTGCAGGTTATTACATCGTCACTCCGTTCAAAGTGACATTTTACATTCAAAATTGGATGTTCGCCTTTCAATGAGACACATTGGACCGTCACTCCGTTCAAAGTGACATGTTACATTCAAAATAGGTCATTCGCCTTTCAGTGAAACTCATTGGACTGTCACTCCATTCAAAGTGACACGTTACATTTAAGATAGGTCATCTGCCTTTCAATAAGATGACCACCAACGCTGTAAAACCATTTCACCGACGACACCCACCAGCCACTGTAAAACCACCAACGCTGCTCTTTTTCCTCTCTTCTCCTGGTTCTCTACTTTTTCTCCATGAATGGAGAGCTTCGTTACATAAAAAGGAATCAGATCCGGTCAAGTTTTTTATAGATCCGGCGTTGCTCCGGTGTCACACTGTTGAAGCAACACTAGTGGCCCATCCCCTCTTTTCCTTTATATTTGTCTTATGGTTTGTTGCTTGGTATCAGATTTGGCCAAAATTATGGCCACGTTACTAAAAAACTCAAATTTCAGTGAATTTCCATTAACTCTGGTGACCGGTCAACTCCTTAATATCTTTTTCATATATGTTTGAACATATTTTAGTGATCTTATGTGTTTTCTAATGATTTGCTAGTCTGTTTTGATTTTGATGATATGGTATAACTTTGCCGGACAATGTTGCTCACTGGTTTGGTGCTTTCTTATGTTGCTTTGGTGTTGTTTTTGCTTTGTTATGTCCTTGGGACAACTAACTTAAAGGGCCGTTTGGTTTGCAATTAATCCTAGGATAAAATAATAATCCCGGGATAAAACTTTTTATCCGTCATTTGTTCTAAATATTTGGAATAACTTATTCCGGGACTAATAATTAGTCCCGGGATAAGTTATCCACCCAAATGGTGGGATAACAATCCCGAGATTATTTTTCTTTGGTATAAAATTATACAAGGAAAAAAATACCCTCTTGGGATTGTTATATATAATTATATTATACGTTTGGTTGTAATATATATATATATATATATATATATTATATTTTATAGAATCATAAATAATAAATTATGTTTAATTAACTTATAATATATTCATTAATTATAAATATAATATATTACATAATATATAACGTAATTATGTAATATATAACGTATAATATTATGAATATATATATGTTAATTATGTTTAATTATATATATATAATGTTAATATATTTAATTATAATATATTATGTTAAATTATGTTAATTATGTTTAATTATATATAATTTAATTATATACAACATAATATATAACGTAATATATTCTCACACACACATAAACTATGTTTAATTAACGTATAATGTATTCATAAATAAATAAATTTCGAACAGTTTACTGTTCAAAATTGTTGTAAAATATATAAATTATGTTTATTTATATATTTTAATTTTTCAAAAAAATAATAAAAAAATTTAAGAATTAATATTTAAAGCTTAAAAGGATATATATATATATATAAGTTAAATAAGATGGAGAGTATTTTGGTAATCAATCAATTTACTTCGAGAAATTATACCATGCATATTACTTTGAATACAACAAACCAAACACTCAATAAAAAATAATCCCAGCATAATTAATCCCAGTATAACTTATCTCATCACAATTTATCCCAGCATAACTAATTTCGGTATAACTTGTTTTCAAACCAAACGTCCCCTAAGTGTTTTTTATTTGTTAAGTTTGCTGATTTTTTAATATTATTGGATGATTATTCTTGTAAAACACCGGCAATGAACAAATACAACATTATCTAGTCAATGACATTATCTCTCCATCGATATTTGAGGACACCCCATTACAAAAGACGAATTTTATTTTCTCAAGTTTATTTATTCACGTCAAGTATCAATATATGATCGATGAATAAATTCTTCGTTGATTTTTTGAGGTCTTCACAAATAAAAGACGAATATTATGTATATAAATACGTAACAAAATAAATATTTCGGATGATGATAAAATTTTTATAACAATGCAAAAGGTTTTATGATTCGTATCTTGGCAAGTCGGTTTAGGACGGCCAACAAATTGAGCAACCACTTCGTAGTCATGATGTATCTAAAATTTAATCCGAGCCCACTTTTTAGAAAAAAATATATTTATATGCACACATCACTACTAAAACAATCGGTAAAACCGACCACCAAAAACCGACCACAATTTGGTCAGTTTTTAAAAATTCATTTTTAATTTATTTTTTTAAAAAACAACCACTTGTAGTTGGTTTTTGAACTAAAAAAAAAGTAAATATTTTTTAGTAACACCTAATTCTATATTTGTAATCAAATATTTATATTATTGTCATTAAAAATATTTATATATCTAATTTTTTAAAATTACAATGATCACATGTCGTCGATAACCTGCATAATAATAATAAAATTCAATAATTCTTTAATTTTGTGAAAAAATTACACTAAAAAAATAATTCAAATAAAATAAACAAATTACGTTAAACATAATCTTTATCTTTTACTTTTGAAAGTAACCTCGGAAAGTACAGCCTCCGCAATGCCATGGCTATCGCGGGGACTAGCCTCCACTGAGTGACACCCATCGTGTGATCCATCCTTCATGGCGTGGTGCCCATTACATGATCTAGCCTTTGTGATATGGAGCTATCGCGGAGGCTTACTACCCCCGTGTCCCAAAAATGCCTCGAACCTCATTCGAAATTTTTAAGATTCCTCCGAGATTCCCTCTTAACACCCCCGATTATGAATTGAGTCAAAAATTGATATTTAAAGTATGAGAAGACCAAAAATAAAATAACCAAAATTTGAGGGTGTTACGTTATCCCCTTGGTATCATTCATCCTCCAATGAACACTCGAACAAGATTAAGCACGATCTAAGGCTCTTCATGGAATGACAAGAGTATGATAAGGTCAATACCTTCCACATCATCATCCGCAGATTCAAAGAGTGATGGATGCCTTGCACACATATTATTCTCTGACTCCCAAGTAGCTTTCTCAACTTTTTGATTCGTCTACAACACTTTAACTGAAGTTATCCCTTTACTCAGCAACTTTTGAACTTGCCGATCTATTACAGCTATGGGTTGTTCCTCATACAAAAAAGAATCCCTCACACCAATAGCCCCGACAGGAAAAACAAACGAATAATCTCCAATACATTTCTTAAGCATTGACACATGTAATACAGGATGGACTGAAGCTAAACTTGCGAGCAAATCCAACTCATAAGCAACTCCACTAACTTTTCTCGTAATCTGGTATGGACCTATTTAATGAGGAATGAGCTCTCTTTTATTTCCAAATTTCATGACTCTATTCATTGGGGGGACCTTTAGAAATAACCAATCATCAACCTCAAATTCTAACTCCCTTCTTCTAACATCAACGTAGGACTTTGACGACTTTAGGATGTCTTAAGTCACTCAGTAATGAGTTTTAGATTTTCCATCGCCTGGTAGACAAGGTCAATCCCAAACAAGTGGGTTTCACCCACTTCATACTAACTAATCAGTGACCTACATCCTCTTTCATAAATACCCTCAAAAGGAGCTATTTAGATGTTAGAGTGGTAGCTATTATTATAGGAAAATTCTATCAACGACAGTTGATCCACCCAACTACCCTTAAATTCATTTATGCAAGACCTCATCACATCTTCCAAGGTTTTAAAAGTACGTTCTACTTATCCATCCATTTAAGTGTGAAAGACAGTGATAAAGTTCACTTGGTACCTAAACACCTTTGGAAAGACCATAAAAATTGAGAAGAGAATCAAATACCTCTATCGTATATGATGGATACTGGATCCCCATGCAAACAAACTATCTCCTGAATGTACAACTTTGCATCATCGTCACCCAAATAATTAGTCCTCACAGTCAAGATGTAATGCCCCGAGAGTACACCCTGGGCGTCACACAGTGCTTACAATCCCGAGGGACCACAAGTTAATCCATGAGCTGGTACCTGTTGGGAGCACTGAATAACTCAATCATAAATTTGAAAAAACAACTGATAGGCCATAAGGTTTTAATAGTTGAAACAAATATTGAATTATGAATTTGAATAAATAACTATCTGAGTCTGAAAAAATACTGAAATCTCAGAGAAACTAAATAACTAACTGTCATGTTAACTGAAGTTTGAATACTGAATAACTGACTGTATTGTTAGAAATCTTCTAAACTGAATAAATATGAGTTGATAGGACAGGCCCCAACTAACTCCAACTAAATTCTAGACTGAAAGCATGAAATAAAATAATCTATCCTCAAAATATGAGGACTCACCACTGCTACTATTGAGAGTCTGAGAAGTCTAAGCTTGATCTGGGAACTGAGCGTCAAAACCTATGATATAATACAACATAGCATAAACTAAAGGTATGCGATCAGTACTTTAAATGTACTGGTATGCTAAATAAGGTAGGCTGGTATGCATGGTTTTATGAACAGGAATAATAATTGTCTGAATATACATATTAAACATGGAATACTGAATAGAGAGCATGAAATCTATAGATATTGAAAATATGTGAAATCTGTAAATACTGGGTATGCATGAAAATCTGTAAATACTAAAGTTATGTGAAATCTATAGATATTGAGGATACATGACCAAGAATCTATCAGGAACTGAATAGAATTCTGTAAGCTGAAATACTAAAATAACTAACATTTGTATGTCTTTGTCAAACAACATTGAGACTGAACTACTGATCTGATTATTGGACTAAGACTGTGGGATCTATCATCTAAACGACATTATCCAATATGAGCTAATTGGGTCCAACCTGTAACCCCAGTTTGAAGGGTGTCAATACCATGCCACGGGAACTATCACGGGCTCTGTGGATCCAGTATACTGATGTATTATCCCGAAGGAATAAGGGTTTCAAGACTGAACTGATGGGTGACTCCTGCGAGATAGTCAAGCCTACACTGACGGGTGACTTCTCATATCCTACGCTAGCTACGTAGTTTTGGAATTTAGGGACTGCTACTAGCGGCTCTGTTTATTTGTCGGGGAAGCCGCCGTCCCTACACTCGCTCGGTGCTAAGTCCTACTCCCTACTGAATGACACTGATTTACTGACTATTCTAAGTTTAACTGACTAACCTAGTAATGCTCATAATATGTATTCTGAAGTTATTCTGAAGATACTGAGACAAGACTAAATAAGAAGCTATGGTTTTCAGGTATTCAATACCCCCAAGACTCAAAAGCACTAATATTTAAATGATACTTAAACTTAGAGGACATAACATGAAGGCTTTTATCAAACATGTATTTTTGTAGGCATTTTATCAAACACTTGTAATTCATTGTTTGGTCAAATCATAGGAATGTTGGAGAACTTGTAGAAATAGCATGAATTTAACATGAATAGTACTAAATCACGATTAATTCAACGAACGATAACATTAAAATATAGAGAATGAAATAACAATAATAATTTCATCTATACGTGGTGTAAAATCATAGTTCATGGAGATTCATGGGTGAAATCATAATTTAAAATCAAAATAACTTGAAAAGATCACAAGTTTGAAATTTAAATCAGATACTTGGACTCCATGGGTGAAAGGAACCCATGGATGAACATTTAACATACCTGGGTTAATGAATTTGAGAGGATTGATGGTGATTTCTTGAGATTTGGCCTTGAATTTGAGATCTAGGGCTTTTGTTCTCTTAAAGAGAATGGATCCCCTTTTGAGTAATTTGAGAATGATTGGAATATGTTGCCCTATTAGTCTTTAATTTCATGTTTAGGACGAGTTTAGGTCTTAGAAAAATGATGAAACAGCCCCTTGGAAATTAAAACGCTGAATTGGAAAATTGAAATCCTAATTTGAAGACCTAGCGCAATGCACCAGGATCGTGGAGCCTCACTGGAAATTGACGACGGGGACCTGGAATCTTGGCGCGATTTGGAGAATTCGCAGTAAGCCTTTGGAATGCCATTTTTTTCACTTTTGCGATGCTCCATTATCGCAGAGGATCACTGGAAATTGCCAAATGGGAAATGGGACATTACTGTGACACGGTGGAATTATGGAGTCTCACTGGATTTTGACAATTGTGATTTAGACTGGCTCTACGATGTGCTAGTGACTAAAATGATGGTGTTTAATGACTGAAACTTAAAATTACTATAACTTATTATCCGGTTATCAAATTTGGGAGAATTTTATATTTTTGAAAAACTAATTGAATTTCCTATGCAATGGCAGGATTTAAACTGATAAATAATAGCTATTTCAAAAATTTTATATATAAAGGCTCATGTATTGGGACTTAATTCATGATAGAAAAATATGGGGTATTACAATATCTTCCCCTTGGGATTATTCGTCCTCGAATGAGACTAGTTAAGCTGAGGAAAATTGATGGACTCAGCTTACACACTAAACATGCATATCTGTTGCATGGAATGCATGACTGAACTGATTTGTAAATGCACGACTGACATGAACATAATGTACAATTGAAACTGAGCATGATAGAGAGAAATCTTAAGAATATTAGTACCTTAAACTAAATCCAAATTCACAGAGAAAAGATAAGGGTACTTGGTTTGCATATCTACTTCTGCTTCCCAAGTGGCTCCCTCAACGGACTGATTTTTCCAAAGAACTTTGACTAGTGGAACTTCTTTGTTCCTTAGTCTATGAACTTGATGATCAAAAATTTTGACTGGAACTTCCTAATAGAAAAGACTGTTCTGAACATCTACGCTTTCTAGGGGAACAACTACAGATGGATCACCAATACACTTCTTTAACAATGAGACATGAAACACTGGGTGTACTGAATCTAGATCTGAAGGCAACTCAATCTCGTAAGCTACCTTTTAGAAATAACTGAGAATTTTAAAAGGACCGACATAGCGGGGACTTACTTTCCCTTTCTTGCTGAACCTCTTTACCCCCTTCTTGGGAGATATTTTCATGTACACAAAATCACTGACCTCAAACTCAAGATCCTTTCTCCTCACATTTTCATACGATTTTTGTCGGCTCTAGGCTTCTCTAAGATTTCCTCTGATCAATTGAACCTTCTCTAAGGCATCAAACACCAATTCAGGACCTACTACCGTGGCCTCACCTTCTTCAAACCAACCAATTAGATATATATATCTCCTACCATAAAGAGCATCAAACGGAGCCATCTAGATACTTGAATGATATATATTATTATATGAAAATTAAATTAAAGGCAAGTGGTCATCCCAACTACCTTTAAAATCAACTACGCATGCTCTTAGCATATCTTCGAGAGTCTGAATGGTCCTTTCTACTTGACCATCTGTCTGAGGGTGGAAGGCTGTATTGAGATAGACTTCGGTACCAAGACCTTTTTGGAATTCTCTTCAGAAGTGAGAGGTAAATTGGGTACCTCTATCAGAGATGATAGATAATGGAACACCGTGAAACCTAACCAACTATCTGAGATAGATTTTGGCATAGTACTCAGAAGAATAAGATGAATGGACTTGCAAAAAATAAGCTGATTTGGTAATCTTATCTATGATAACCCAAATGGAATGATTCTGATGACGAATACGAGGCAAACCCATCACAAAGTCCATGTTTACTTCTTCCTATTTTCACATGGGAATACTGAACTCCTGCATGGACCCACTAGGCTTCTGGTGATTAATCTTAACTTGCTAGCACGTAGAGCACTTAGATACGAACTCTGCAGTGTCTCTCTTTATCCCACTCCACCAATAGATCTCCCGCAAATTGTAGTACATATTAGTGGCCCCTAGATGAATAGAGTTATGCACACCATACATTTCTGAAAGAATTCATTGCCTTAAGTCATCTACACCAGCCACACATAGCCGACCCTGACAATGAAGCGTACCATCTCCTCCTTAGGAGAAAGCTTCCACCTTCTGATCTCTGACTAATTTTTTCAATGTAACTAGACTGGTATCTTTATCCTACTTTTCCTTCACTTCAGACACTAGAGAAGATTCTAAGCTACTCTGCCCCCATACACTACTTTTTACTGAATAGACTAAGCGGACACCTAGTCGGGCAAACTGATGAACTTCCTGAGCTAATTTCTTGTTACCATCCTCAACATGAGCAACACTACCCATAGAAAATCTACTGAGAGCATCTTCCACTACATTGGCCTTGCCCGGATGATACATAACACTTATGTCGTAATCTATCTATAACTCTAACCACCTCCTTTGATGCAAATTCAAGTCTTTCTGAGAGAACACATACTGTAAGGTTTTGTGATCTGTGAACACATCAACATGCACCCCATATAAGTAATACCTCTAAATCTTTAAGGCAAACACTACTGCTGCTAGCTCACGATCATGAGTAGGGTAATCTTATCATGGGGTTTAAGATGCCTAGAGGCATAGGCTATAAGCTTTCCTCTCTGCATAAGGACACAACCCAAACCTACTCTAGATGCATCACAGTACACAACAAACCTATCTTAACCATCTGGCAAGGTAAGAATTGGGGATGAGGTGAGTCGAGTATTCAACTCTTGAAAACTCTTCTCACAAGAATCTGACCACTGAAACTTAACTTTTTTCTATGTCAATCTAGACATAGGGGATGCAATAGATGAAAACCCTTTAACAAAATGATGGTTATAGCCAGCCAAACCCCAAAAACTCCTGATATCTGATGGACAGATGGGTCTAGTCCAGTTACTCACCACCTCTATCTATTGAGGATCAACTCTAATGCCATCACCAGAAATAATATGGCCAAGGAAAGCTATTGATCTTTGCCAGAATACACACTTATTGAATTTAGCGAACAACTAGTGAGCTCTAAAAGTGTGTAACACTATTTTGAGATGTTCTGCATGATCATTTTTGCTAATCAGTATTGCAGTCCTTCACTCCTTGTACACGCTATCAGATACGCCAAATAGAAACTTACTCACCTTGGACCTACTATCAGCTACCATATGAGGTGCATATATAGCTAACTGAGTAAAGTTGAGGGAATACTGCTTCACGCTAATGCTGCCCTACCTCAAGTTAATAAATTCTAACATTTTGGCCTTCTTCAACTCTAATGGGAAGAATCTATCTAAAAAAGTCATAGCAAACTCTTCCCATTCTACAGGCCTTGCATCAATACCCCTATCTACCTTCCACTGCTTAAACCAAATATGGGCTACATCTTGCAACTGATATGCATCCAACTTAAAACTCTCACTGGATGTCACTCCTATAGTATCCTTTACTTTTTGAACCATATCTAAGAATTCATGTGGACCCTCTTCAGACTTGGATCTCGTGAAAGGAAGAGGATTCATTCGAGTGAAGTCACAAATTCTGGTTATAGCAATATTGGTCACTGGGTTAGGCTGAACAACAACTGGTCATTCATTCTGTGCTATAGAAGTTCTAGAGCGGTGAACGCAACCCTAAATTTTGCATGAGAGACAGACTCATCCTGAGGGTCTTCCTGGACTGGCGGAGGTGTTGGCTAGTTTCCTACTGGTTTTCTGTTATTCTTTTTGGTAGGCATGTTTTGTAAATGGAAGGATAAAATGGATTATAATGAGGGTTTAACTTGATCTCACACTCACTCGCACGATATAAATACTGAAATAAGGAAAACTTTTCCCTAATACCTCGTAGCCTCTTGCCCATAAGTGTGGCGTGCTACACACCCATGCACAAGACTCTACTTGCTGCATCTTTCATATTTCCTAGGATGCTGTCAAACCTTAGGCTCTGATACTAAGTTTGTAATGCCCTAAGAGTACACCCTGGGTGCCACACAGTGCTTACAGTCTTGAGGGACCACAAGATAACCAATGAGCTGGTACCTGCTGGAAGCACTGAATAAGTGAATCATAAATACGAAAGAACAACTGATATGCCACAAGATTTTAATAACTTAAACAAATACTGAATTATGAATCTGAAGAAATAACTATCTGAGTCTTAACAAATATGAAAATCTGAGAGAAACTGAATCACTAGCTGTCATGTCAACTGAACTTAGAATACTGAATAACTGACTGTATTGTCTAAAAGCCTCTAAACTGAATAACTGTGAGTTCATGGTACAAGCCCCATCTAAATCCAACTAACTACTAGACTTATAGCATGAAATAAAATAATCCGTCCTTTAAATATGAGGACTCACCACTGCTACTATTGAGAGTCTGAGAAGTTAAGCGCTATTCGGGAACTGGGCGTCAGAACCTATGATATAATACATGATATCACAAAAGAAAGGTATGTGATTAGTACTTTTAATGTACTGGTATGCTAAATAAGGTAGGATGGCATGCATGGTTTCATGAACAACAATAATAATTGTCTTAATATACATGTAAAACATGAAATACTAAATAGAGGGCATGAAATTTGTAGATACTAAAAATATATGAAATCTGTAAATACTGTGTATGTATGAAAGTTTGAAAATAATGAAGGTACGTGAAATTTGTAGATACTAGAGATGCATGACCAAGCATATATCATGAACTGAATAGAAGTATGTAAACTGAAATACTAAAATAACTGATATTTGTATGCCTTGGTCAAACAACAGTTAGACTGAACTACTGATCTGATTATTGGACAGAGTCTTTGGGAGCTATTATCTAACCGACATTTCCTAATCTAAGATAATTGGTGTCCAACCTATAACCCAAGTTTGAAGGGTGTCAATACCGTGCCACGGGTACTAACACTGGCTGTGTGGATTCACTTTATTAATGTACTATCCCGAAGGACTAAGGGTGTCAAGTCTAAACTTATGGGTGACCCCTACGAGATATTCAAGCCTGCACTAACAGGTGACTTCTCATCTCCTATGCTGGCTACATAGTTGTGGACATTTGGGACTTCTACTAGCGACTCTTCCTATCCACCGGGGAAGCTGCCATCCCTATACTCGCTCGGTGCTAAGTCCTACTCCCAACTGAATGACACAGACTTACTGACTATTCTAAGTTTAACTGACTTACCTAGTAAT
Source organism: Capsicum pubescens (assembly GCA_030864215.1). NCBI lineage: Eukaryota > Viridiplantae > Streptophyta > Magnoliopsida > Solanales > Solanaceae > Capsicum > Capsicum pubescens. Next base: position 380,241,345 of record CM061548.1, on the reverse strand, counting down.
GCTCATAATATGTATTCTGAAGTTATTCTGAAGATACTAAGAAGACACTAAATAAGCAGCTATGGTTTTCGGGTATTCAATACCCCCAGGACTCAAAAGCAATAATAGTGACATGATACTTAAACTTAGAGGACATAACATGAAGGATTTTATCAAACATGTATTCTTTTAGGCATTTTATCAAACATTTGTAGTTCATAGTTTGCTCAAATCATAGGAATGTTAAGGAACTTGTAGTAATAGCATGAATTCAGCATGAATAGTCCTAAATAATGATTAATTCAATGAATGATAACATTAAAATATGGAGAATTGAATAACAACAATAATTTCATCTATACATGGTGTAAAATCATAGTTCATGGAGATTAATGGGTGAAATCATAATTTAAAATAAAAATAACTTGAAAAGATCACAAGTTTGAAATTTAAATCAGATACTTGGACTCCATGAGTGAAAGAAATCCATGGAAGAATATTTAACATACCTTAGTTAATGAATTTGAGAGGATTGATGGTTAGTTCTTGAGATTTGGCCTTGAACTTGAGAGCTAGGATTTTTGTGTTCTTGAAGAGAATGGATCCCCTTTTGAGTAATTTGAGAATAACGGGCATATGATGATGCCCTATTTGTCTTTAATTTCATGTTTAGGATGAGTTTAGGGCAAAGGAAAATGACCAAACAGCCCCTTGGGTATTAAAACACAGAACTGGAAAATAAAAAATCCCAATTTATGGCCCTGGCGCGATGCTCCAGGATTGTGGAGAATCACTAGAATTTTACAACTGGGACCTGGAAGCTTGGTACAATACAGAGCTATTGCAGTAAACCTTTGGAATGCCATTTTGACCACCTTCATGATGCGCCATTATCGTGGAGGCTCACTGGAAATTGCCTAATATGAAATGGGACATCACCGGGATGCGGTGAAATCATAGAGTCTCATTGAATTTTGACAATTGAGATTTAGACTGGCTCCACGATGCGCTAGTGAGCAAAATGACGGTGTTTAACGAATGAAACTTAAAATCGCCATAACTTCTTACCCGGTAATTGGATTTGGGTGAATTTTATATCGTTGGAAAGATAATTAAATTTTCTACACAATTAAAGGCTCTAAACTTATAAATAATGAGTATTTCGAAAATATTATATATGAATACTTATGTATTAGGACTTATTTCATGCCAGGAAAATATGGGGTATTACAATATTTGTCCCTTGGATCCCACAAAGGAAGGAGGATTCATTCGAGTGAAGTCCCAAATTTTGGTTGCAGCAGTATTGGCCACTAGGTTGGCCTGAACAACCACTAGAGTGGTGAATGCAACCCTAAATTCTGCGTGAGAGAAATGCTCGTCCAGAGGGTCTTCCTGGATAGGAGGAGGTGTTGACTAGTTTTCTTTTCCTCGTCTGTTATTCTTTATGGGAGGCATGTTCTGTAAACAAATGGATGAAGTGGATTAGACTAAGATTTTTACTTGATCTCACGCTTACTTGCATTACTTGAATATTGAAAGAAGGAAAACTTTTACTAAGTGCCTTGTAGCCTTTTACTCATAAGTGTGGCGCGCTATACACATATGCATAAGACTCTACTTGACGTGACGTTTAGACTTCCTAGGATACTTTAAAACCTTAGGATTTGATACCAAGTTTGTAACTCCCCTAGAGTACACCTTAGGCATCACACAGTGCTTATAGTCTCGAAGGACCATAAGATAACCCATGAGATGGTACCTGCTAGGAGCACTGAATAACTCAATCATAAACATGGAAGAACAACTGATATGACATAAGGTTTTGATAACTAAACCAAATACTAAATTATGAATATGAAGAAATAACTATCTGAGTTTGAACAAATACAGAAATGTAAGTGAAACTGAATAACTAACTGTCATGTCAACTGAAGTCTGAATACTAAATAACTGACTATATTATGTGAAAGCCTCTAAGCTGAATAACTATTAGTTTATGGGACAGGCCTCAACTAACTCCAACTAACTATTAGACTGAAAGCATGAAATAAAATAATCTATCATTAAAATATAAGGACTCACCACTGCTACTGCTGAGAGTCTGATAATTCTAAGTGCAACCCAGGAACTGGGCATTAGAACCTATGATATAATACATCATAGAAAAAAAAAGGTTTGTGATCCATACTTTTAATATACTGGTATGCTAAATAAGGTAGGCTGGCATGCATGGTTTCATGAATAGGAATAATAATTATCTGAATATAAATATAAAACATGGAATACTAAATAGAGAGCTTGAAATTTGTAGATACTGAATATATGTGAAATCTATAAATACTATGTATGCGTGAAAGTTTGTAAATACTGAAGTTACATAAAATTGGTAGATACTGGAGATGCATGACCAAGCATATAACATGAACTGAATAGAAGTCTGTAAACTGAAATACTGAAATAACAGATATCTATTTGCCTTGGTCAAACAACAATGATACTAAACTATTGATCTAATTATTAGACTAAGACTGTAGGAGCTATCATCTAACCGACAATCCCTAATCTGAGCTAATTGGGGTCCAACCTATAACCCTAGTTGGAAGGGTGTCAATACCATGCCACGAGTACTAATGTTGGCTGTGTGGATCCACTACACTGATGTACTATCTCGAAGGAATAAGTGTGTCAAGCCTAACCAGATGCGTGATGCTTGAGAGATAGTCAAGCCTACACTGACGGGTGTCTTCTCATATCCTATGATGGAAACATAGTTCTAGATTTTAGGGACTGCTTCTAGAGACTCTGCCTTTCTATTGGGGAAGCCTCCATCCCTACACTCGCTCGGTGCTATGTCCTACTCCTAACTGAATGACACTGAGTTACTGACTATTTTGAGTTTAATTGACTGACTTAGCAATGCTCATAATATGTATTCTGAAGTTATTCTGAAGATACTGAGATGAGATTAAATAAGCATCTATGGTTTTTGGTTATTCAATACCCCTAGGACTCAAAAGAAATAATAGTAACATGATAATTAAACTTAAGAGGACATGGCATGAAGGCTTTTATTAAACTTGTATTATTGTAGGGATTTTATCAAACATTTGTAGTTCATAGTTTTGTCAAATAATAGGAATGTTAGGGAACTTGTAGTATTAACATGAATTCAACATGAATTGTATTAAATCATTATTAATTCAATGAATGAGAACATTAAAACATGAAGAATTGAATAACAACAATAATTTCATCTATACATGGTGTAAAATCATAGTTCATCGATATTCATGGGTGAAATCATCATTTAAAATTAAATTAATTTGAAAAGATCACAAGTTTGAAATTTAAATAGGATACTTGGACTCCATGGGTGAAAGGAACCCATGGATGAACACTTAACATACCTGGGTTAATGAATTTGAGAGGATTGATGGTGAGTTCTTGAGAATTGACCTTGAATTTGAGAGCTAGGATTTTTGTGTTCTTGAAGAGAATGGATCCCCTTTTGATTACTTTGAGAATAACTGACCTATGATGCCCTATTAGTCTTTAATTTTGTATTAAGGACGAGTTTAGGGCTTAGGAAAACGTCCAAACAGCCCCTTGGAAATTAAAATGCTGACCTGGAAAACTGAAAATCCCGATTTTAGGCCCTGGCGAGATGCGCCAGGATCGTGCAGCCACACTAAAAATTGACTACTAGGACCTTGAATCTTGGCGCGATGCGGAGCTATGGCGGAAATCCTTTGGAATGCCATTTTATCTACCTTTGCGACGCGCCTTTATCACAGAGGCTCACTGGAAATTGCAAAATATGAATTGGGACATCACTGCAATGCGGTTGAATTGTGGAGTCTCACTAGATTTTGAAAATTGTGATTTAGACTGGCTCTGCGATGCGTTAGTGACCAAAATGAAAGTGTTTAACGAATGAAACTTTAAATTACCATAACTTCGTACTCGGTTATTGGATTTAGGCGAATTTTATATCGTTGGAAAGTTAATTGAATTTCCTATGCAATGACAGGCTCTAAACTGATAAATAATGGGTATTTCAAAAAAAATTTATATGAATGCTCATGTATTAGGACTTAATTCATGCTAGGGAAATAGGGATATTACACAGGAAGTGAGCTTAATTGGTCATTCTGTGTACAATCACCTAAATATTTTCATATTGGTTTCAGGATCTTGAAAGTCCTATAATGAAGTCCATGTTGATCATCTCCCATTTCCATAAAGTCAAACCTATATCCTACGAAGTTTCACCTGGCCTCAAATGCTCCACCTTAACTTATTAGCGGTTCAAACACTTAGACACAAAGTTAGAAATATCTTTTTTCATGTTATTCCACCAGTAAAACTCTTTGAGATCATGATACATTTTAGTGAAGACAGGGTGAACAACATACCTGGAAGTATGAGTTTTTTCAAGAATCCTTTCTCGCAATCCATTCACATCCGGCACACATAACCTACCTTGATAACTCATAATCCCATCACCTTAAATGTCAAATGCCATGACCTTTTGTTGACTAACATTTTCCATAATATGCATTAAAATGGGGTCTCTGGTCTGCTTTTCCTTAACCTCGGGAAATAGGGATGATTTAGCTACCTCTTGTATAAACACCCTTCCATCTTTAAAGTCTAGAAGTCAAACACCCAAATTAGCAAGACGATGGATATCCTTAACCGTATTCCTCTTTCCTTCTTCCACATGAGAAAGACTGTGCATGGATAACCTACTAAGGTCATCAACCACCACATTGGCCTTACACAGATGATAATGTAGGCTCATTTATTAATACTTCAATAGTTCCAACCACGGCCTCTACCTGAGATTTAGCTCATTTTAAGTGGACACATACTACAAACTTTTGTGATTAGTAAAGATGTAAACATGCACTCCATAAAGATAGTGATGCCAGATTTTGAGTGTAAACACCACTGCCACTAACTCTAAATCATAGGTGGGAAAGTTCTTCTCATTCACATTTAATTTTCTAGAAACATAAACTAGAACCTTACTATTATGTATAAGTACACACGTAATTCCTACCCGGGATGCATGACAGTACACAACAAAACCCTCCATACCTTTTGGGAGGGTCAAAACAGGTGCAGTAGTCAACTTGTTCTTTAATTTTTCAAAACTACTCTCATAAGAGTAAGACCACAAAAATTTCACCTTCTTCTGAGTCTATAAAGATTCATAGAAATCTCGACTTAATACCACACTTAGTAGCATGCTTAAAAGATAACTACTTGAAATTTTTCTAAGTGTTAAAAAAGACTTAATCATATTTTAAGTTTTTAAACTTTGATGATTTGAGGGGTTTTGACCATTGATAACGCTCAATCTACAGCTCTCGTAGGAGTGTAAAGCGGTCGTTAGCAAATATAGAACCCAACTGGGTTGGGTATCGATCCCACAGGGAATCGCTTGGTCAAAAAGTAAGTGAAGATTACTAGACTTTTAGTGAAAGTCTCGAAAAAATGGGGGATTCTTGTTGTGCAAGTAATGTAACCCAATAGTAGCTAAAAATGGCAATAGCAAAGTAAAAAGAGAAAGAATGTTTTAGTAAGATGTAAACAATGAGAATTGAGGAGTTGGGGTTATGTCCACCTTCTGAGTTATACGTCTCTATTGACTATGAGTGTGTTGAATTCAGACATGCATGTGCTTATAGAGAATTGTATTCGATGGTAAATCTAGGCGTCTTTCAACCTATTCGAGGATTATTTCACTTTAACTCTTTCGAGCTTAAAGCGTATCTAATGGTACGAATTCTCCAAGAGGTTAATCCAGTTACGGCACTAACTTTTTAATAGGGGATGGGACCCTACTACCTTGACAGTATCTCTTTTCCAGACAGATAACCTTTCCTTCGAACAAGTTAAATTTTATACTGGCGTATTCTTGCGTTTGCAACCACAAAGAATTTAGATAAAGATGAAGAGAATAATGATATAAGCAACATACGTGTCACGAACTCACCAACTCACAGCAATAGATAGTATCTCATTCGGCTTCTATAACCCCAACAGAGAAGTTTAGTTACCCATGAGTGCGAAGGAAATCACAATTGACATTGTTGTTATACCACAATAAAGATTTCACGTTTGTAATGGTGTGGTAGGCGTTAGGCGTAATCCCTTAGCAAGGTAACGTTTCTCTTGTTGCGGAATTTAAGAATAGAAGAAGAAAAATAGAATTAATGGAAGAATATGCAAGAAGATATCAGAAGATATTTTTGTGGAATGGTGAATGTCTCAAAATCTCTAGTAGAATAGGGTATTTATAACACCCATATCCTATTCCTACTAAGCTAATGAAATGCTTAACCAAATCCTACTAAGCTAATGAAATACTTAACCCAATTGTACTATGTTAATGTATCATTATCCTAATCCTAATAAGCTAATGAAATACTTAACCCAATTGTACTAGGTTAATGTATCATTATCCTAATCCTAATAAATTACTGCTAGTCCCCAAAGTCTTCAGAAATGTTGTTTTAGCCCGGGACAGAATTTCCATGCGCCATCTTTAGTCCTTGGCGTCCAAGATTAGCTTTTCTCCTTTCGTGAAGCTTTCTTTGGCGTCAAGTTATCCATGAAATGCTGAATTCTGCATCATTTATACCTAAAACTTTGCTAATCATGTTCGTTAGCTCACTTACAGGAAAAAGGACTAAAGGTGCATGAAATATATAATTTGTTCTCAAAACTAGGCTAAAATATGGGCATAATATAGTGCTATAGGCGTGTAAATTCGCCTATCATCAACACCCCACACTTGAAGCTTTGTTCGTCCTCGAACAAAATATCATGTCCCTCTAAACATTAACTTAGGGTTTCACAGCAACAACACAAAATATTCGTCAAGACAAGAACAACAATTATCGACAAAGAGTAGTTTTTCGATCATTAGTAGAAAAAGTTTAACCTCTAGCATAGACTCGTGATGGTGGTCAACTCATATTCAAAGGTTAAGGCACAAATAATCGTACACGACTACCTAAAACTCATCAAGCATGTGTGTCTCACAATATATTACCCATAATCACTCACAAGTATAGCATATTTTTCAAACATGGGTATCAAAATATCCTTGCTCTCGCTCTCACAAAGAATTCATATGTAGCAACTGATGACCATAGGCTTGCCCTTAGTGTAATGCTCCACTAAATGTCAGAATGCCAAGCTTAGGATCAACTAGGTCTTTTGATGGTTGTAATGTAGGCTAAGGGACAGGTAGGACTATTTTGGCCAGAAATAGTGACTATGTTCCTAAGCGCTTTAATACATCACATTGTATCATTAACACTTTTCTTTCAAACAACCTTTCTACTTTCGTTTATTCTACCACTCTTTTTTTCCTCTTTTGTTTTTCAATTTTAAACATAACTAACTTTTCAGTTTTCCTTTCCTTTTTCTTTTGATAACATACCTCTTATGATAGCACTTTCTTTTTCATAAATTATTCAAGCACCAATGCATTCTAAAGCATCATACTCACCCAATTTCCTCTTATTTTGTCACATGACTTTTTCACTTTAAAGCACTTAGGAATTTGGATCAAATTATGGTCTTGAAAAAAATGGATTAGGCTTACATACGAGGTTTGTTAAAGAAAATAGGCTAAAGGCTCAAAAGGGTTTAACTAGGATGATGTCCATGGGTAGGTAAAAAGAAGGTAAATAATCATAGGTTGCCAAAGAAATGCCTAAATCATCTCCTAGACTTGCACTCTTTATTTTCGCTTTACATACATACAAGGCAAGTTCTAGCATCATCCACAAGCATAGAATATACTATTATCTCACACACACAAGGCACATGGTCGACTTTATTGGGAGTAGTATAGACTCTTGACCCAACAGATGAAGGAATTAAACCAAAAAATATCACATAGTGAGTCACAATTAGAGCCTAAATGTCTCAATAGTCATGATTTTAGCACAAACTCTTGTCATAATCTCATGCTGCCTATTAGAATAATTTCATGCGAAGCTAAGCTAAAAAAACAATTAACTATAAACAAACATAAATAAATGCAAATGTGGATGGAGAAGTATAGAATGCAAATACCAGCACCCCACACTTAGACGGGACACACTGTCCTCAGTGGAAGATAAATAAGAAGAACCTGGTTAGTCGGACTTATCCTCAATACCGGGGGTTATACCCACTTCGTCGGAGTCGTCGTCATCAGAATTCTCCTCCATGTCAGAGTCTGGCATTTGTCGATCATCATCGGTCGGCACGTCGTCATCAAGAGGTTCCTCAAAGTATGTACCTACTCCACACATCTCCCGTGCATAAATATTCATTGGATAGTCATGGTCCAGCTGTTGGAGCTCTGCAGCAATGGGAACACGACCTCCACTCATCATTGTAAACCTCATCATGTCGTACATATGGCGGGAGAAACTCTCATCCCGAGAATGTCTCTCTGCCGTAGTAAGGTTGGTGCCATGTGTTGATTCAGCATCTATGACCTTTGTGAGGTCAACCTTCTTCGCATTGTGTAGGAGTTTATGGTCAGCTGGTTCCTCTTCGATGTCTTCCTTTCTCAAGATTGCAGTCAACAAATTGCCGAAGCTGAAATGGGACCGCTTGTGTAGCCTAGCCTTCCGCATTGTGGATCGAATGATTGTCCCAATGTTGATAGGGACATTCGTCATCAATGTGTATACCAAGCACACTCTATCTCTTGTTATTTTTGTGTATTGCATCCTTGGAATGAGGCAACAGTTGACCATGCACAACCATATCCTTGCTTCCCTATTCAAAGAAGCATATGGGAAAGTGTTGTGTCGACCAGTGTCCTTGTGTCTACTCCAGCGTGCCATGGATCTTGTTCCACAGAGTGTGTGTCGAATTGCTCTATAAGGAGGTCTGCTATATAGCTCTTTGAATGGTGTTGGATCGACTGAAGGCAAGCCAAGAAAAGAGTTGAAGAAATCCGCATTGAGTTGTAACACTTGGCCCCGAATCTTGACTTCGCTGCCTGTGGTTTTCGGTGACCAGTTGGCATAAAATTCTCTTGTCAAATCAAGATTACATTCTCCCATGTCGCGGAAGATGAAATCCAGATTTAATGCCATGATCTTCGACAACATGCGCGGCTCCTTCTTCGCTAGGCTTTCCTTGTTTATCAAGTCGACATGAACATATTTTCTTTCCTTGTTGTTCCTATACCATTCTTTGGCTTCCTCCTCAAGAACCCATTTTATTCCAAACATTCGGCGTGGTAATTGCATTGAGGATGATTCTCCTTGCTCCTTGCGGCCTCTTTTCTTGCCCTTTTGGGAAGTGGTAGCCTTCTCCTTGCCTTGTCTCACTTTGGGTGCCATTGTACGTGATTGAAGCCTTTGGAGTTGTTCTTGTGAAGTGGGAGAGCAAAAAGAAAAGTTTTGAGATGATTTGGAGAGTATGTGTGGCTCCTAGGTCAAGTTTTCAATGTGTTTGTGTTTCAAAACTAAGTCTCCTTTATATAGGAAAAGAATGGGTCGGGTTTTGACCCATTTAAAATCGGTTTTGGAGACAAAAAGTGACCATAGGCGGCGCCTTTAGCTTTGCCTATGGTGACCATAGGCGGTGCCTAATGCAAAGCCTATGGTGAGCATAGGCGGCGCCTAGTGCAATGCCTTTAGTGACCATAGGCGGCGCCTAATGCATGGTATATGAGATTCAGAGACCAAATTCTTTAGCATAGGCGGTGCCTATGCTATGGCATACTTGAGCATGGGCGGCGCCTATGCTATAGCACACTAGATTCCGAGACCTTGGGCTATAGTATAGGCTTTGCCTTGTTCGTGGCCTAGTTTTACCTAGGCCTAGCCTTGCTCGATGCCTATTTTGTCATGAGCAATGCTCAATCCATAGCCTTATTCATCTTCATGCCTAACTTACCACCTTTACTATGCAATACGTCCAAATCAAAATTTGAAACCGATCTCTTCGTTGAATACCTCTTGCACCTACATTTGCTCAAAACCAATAAAAACGATTAGTACGATGGGTTGCCTCCCACCAAGCTCCTTAGTTTTGGTCGTGGCACGACTCTTATTTTTGGATTTTTATTTATCAAAAACAAAACACGTATTAGAACGAAAGAAAAAATGAAAAACGATAAATGATGGGTTGCCTCCCATCTAGCGCTTGATTTATTGTCGCGGAACGACATAGTTACCTCGAGTACTTAGACTTCATCGAGATAGATGGTGGATCATTTTCTGAATGGATTCAGACGATAATGAGGCTTACTTGTAGGCATGCAATCTTCTTCGAGATGACCCTTGTGCATGCCTATCCCAGGAGGGATACCAATTATATCATCAATAGTCCAACCCATAGCTCTCATGTATCTCTTCAGAGCAGATATGAGAGCCTCTACATGCTGTTTACTTAAATCATCCGCACTCATCAGAAGTATATTTACACTTTCCAAGAACACATACATTAGATAATCGGGGAGCTCTTTCGATTCTAGCATTGGTGTCTCTTCAAGGGAAGTATTCGCTTTTGGTGATGGTTGATTCTTAAGATCACAGTCCAGTTGCTTAGGAGTATGGGAATAGGACTCTATTTCTGTTAGATCACCCATAAGTTCTTCATAATCTTCATCGTCCTCATGCTCACCATTCAGTGGGTTGGCAGACAATGGCTCAACAGTAAGCTGTTTCTCTACAGATAATGCTTTCTTATCCTCATGATGAACATCAGCTACAGAGAACACATTCATATCGTTGGGCTGCTTCATTGCTTTGCATATATCAAAGCGGACCACTTCGTCATTCAACCGAAATAAAAGCTCATTAGCTCTCATATCAATAAGAACACTTCCCGTTGCAAGGAAAGGACGTCCCAAGATTATGGGTACTTCAGAATCCACTTCACAATCCAAAATAACAAAGTCTGCTGGAAAGATGAATGAAGAAACCTTTACCAAGACATCACATAGGATACCAACAGGTCGTTTTACCGACCTATCCGCCATGACGAGCCTCATATTGGTTGGAGTAGGATCACCCAACCCCAACTTTTTATAGATAGATAATGGCATCAAATTGATGCTGGCTCCTAAATCACATAATGCTTTGGCAAAATTCAAAGATCCAACGATGCAAGGAATAGTGAAAGCTCCGGGGTCAGCCTTCTTCTGAACTATTGATCGGGTAGCGATTGCGCTGCAGTGATGGACATCATCTTTCAACTCATAACTTGCTGCCCGCTTCTTTGTCAAAAGATCCTTCATAAATTTCACATACCCCGACATTTGTTCATGTGCTTCCACCAATGGAACATTAATGGTCAGCTGCTTTAACATAGTCATGAATTTGCTGAACTTCGTATCATCCGCCACCTTCTTCAATCTTTGGGGAAAAGGTGGTGGTGGGTATGGAATTGTTCTCTCCATGGATTTCTTTTCCTCTTTCTTTCGTTTTTCAGCTTTTCCAGGCTGCACATCGTGAGGAGTGACGTTAAGGACGTTAGGATCGGCTGCTGCGGCATCTTCCCCTTTCGCCTTATCATTAATTTCCGCTTTTTCATCAACCACCTGCTTGCCTTTTTCTAAAGTTTCCAGCACCTTTCCACTTCGGGTAGTGATGGCCATGCATAACACATCATTCCTTGGGTTTTGCACAGTATCGCTAGGTAAAGTACCAGCCTTTCTTTGATTGAGTGCTGCTGAAAGTTGGATCAATTGCTGCTCTATTTGCTTGATTGAAGTGGAATGAGAATCAACTAATTGTTTCATAGAGGACAAATCATTTATTACCTCCGTTACTCCTGCGCTCGTTGCTTCCACTCCTTTCAGTAGTTTAGCCATCATGTCTTCCATACTTCCAGAACTAGATGTGGTGGTGTCACGTCTTCCAGGGGGAACATACAAACCACTACTGTCATTCTTGTTCTTCCAACTACCTTGGTCCATGTTTCCATATTTACCATGATAGTTCCGACCTTGGTTTCATTGGGCATTGCCTCGGAACCCCCCCTGATTAATCAAGTAGTAGGCTTCCTCTTCCGAATCAGATTCGTCTTTTCCTTTTGACGCAATAGCTTTCACTTTTTCGGTCTTCCCTGATAATAAATGCATTGTAAGAAGATCCACTTGTGTTTTCATGTGCGCCATATCTTGATCACGTTCTTCTTGTCTTCTTCTTTGGTCTGCAGTCATGCCAATAGATAAAGTGGGGCTTGCTACCTCAGAATCCCTGGTATGGCAAGCTCTACTTTGTTTCATCATACGATCTAGCATATTGCTTGCTTGACCCAAGGTGAGATCCATAAAGGATCCTCCAGCCGCATTATCCACCACTGGTTTAGTTATTGAATTCAGGGCTCTATATAATATCTCCATTAGGTGAACATTAGTCATATGATGGTTTGGGCACCTCGCTAGCTTTGTCTTGAACCTCTCCCATGTTTCATGAAGAGCTTCACTGGGAAGCTGACGAAAGTTGTTGATTTCATCTCTCAATTATGCTCTTTTGGATGGCGGAAAGAATCTTTCTAGGAAAGCGTCTCTCAATTGCCTCCAATTTGTAATAGAATCAGGAGTCAGCCCATTCAACCATAGAGTTGCCTCCCCAGATAGAGTCAATGGAAATAAGCGTAATCGAATTGCATTCTGACCAACACCAGGATTGTCAAACGACTTGCATGTAGAAATAAAATTGATGAGATGCATATTCGGATCATCGCCTGCTAGTCCACCAAATAATCCCTTGAGTTGCAATAACTGAATCATGGTGCTTGTGATGTTGAACTTGGCTCCGGGTGCCAATGGTGGAGGAATAATGGCTCTTATGGCTCCAGCTCCATCAAGATCATCATCATCATCGTCGAAAGCTGGCTGCATAGCTTGGCATTCAGGCCTAAACCTAGCTTGACGATCTCTTCTATTGGCAGGTGTTGCGATCTCAGCGGCATGCCTAGGGTTTAGTAGCTCGTCATCACCTAGATCTTCATCGTCAGGATTTGTTGCTCGCCCAGGGTTATCAATATTCTGTTGATGCACTTGAGCGGCGGCTAGCGCAGCTAGTCTCGCCTGTTCCTGTTGAGCAGCCATCCTTTCAATTGCGTGTTGTGCCTCCATTCTGCGAATACGTTGTGGTTCAGGATTGATAGGTAATAACGGTTGACCAGAACTTCGGGTATGGGGCATGCACTGAATAAAAACCTGCAGTAAACAAAAACAAAAACTAAAAGTAAAAGTATGAGAATCTTTGACCAAAGGGTCTAGTAATTATTACGAACTTAATTGACATTTGTATTCCCCGGCAACGGCGCCAATTTTTGATAACGCTCAATCTACAGCTCTCGTAGGAGTGTAAAGCGGTCGTTAGCAAATATAGAACCCAACTGGGTTGGGTATCGATCCCACAGGGAATAGCTTAGTCAACAAGTAAGTGAAAATTACTAGACTTTTAGTGAAAGTCTCGAAAAAAGGGGGGATTCTTGTTGTGCAAGTAATGTAACCAAATAGTAGCTAAAAACGGCAATAGCAAAGTAAAAAGATAAAGAATGTTTTAGTAAGATATAAATAATGAGAATTGAGGAGTTGGGGTTATGTCCACCTTCTGAGTTATACGTCTCTATTGACTATGAGTGTGTTGAATTCAGACATGCATGTGCTTATAGAGAATTGTATTCGATGGTAAATCCCGGCGTCTTTCGACCTATTCGAGGATTATTTCACTTTAACTCTTTCGAGCTTAAAGCGTATCTAACGGTACGAATTCTCCAAGATGTTAATCTAGTTACGACACTAACTTTTTAATAGGGGATGGGACCCTACTACCTTGACATTATCTCTTTTCCAGACAGATAACCTTTCTTTCGAACAAGTTAAATGTTATACTGGCGTATTCTTGCGTTTGCAACCACAAAGAATTTAGATTAAGATGAAGAGAATAATGATATAAGCAACATTCGTGTCACGAACTCACCAACTCACAGCAATAGATAGTATCTCATTCGGCTTCTATAACCCCAACAGAGAAGTTTAGTTACCCATGAGTGCGAAGGAAATCACAATTGACATTGTTGTTATACCACAATAAAGATTTCACGTTTGTAATGGTGTGGTAGGCGTTAGGCGTAATCCCTTAGCAAGGTAACGTTTCTCTTGTTGCGGAATTTAAGAATAGAAGAAGAAAAATAGAATTAATGGAAGAATATGTAAGAAGATGTCAGAAGATGTTTTTGTGGAATGGTGAATGTCTCAAAATCACTAGTAGAATAGGGTATTTATAACACCCATATCCTATTCCTACTAAGCTAATGAAATGCTTAACCAAATCCTACTAAGCTAATGAAATACTTAACCCAATTGTACTAGGTTAATGTATAATTATCCTAATCCTAATAAGCTAATGAAATACTTAACCCAATTGTACTAGGTTAATGTATCATTATCCTAATCCTAATAAATTACTGCTAGTCCCCAAAGTCTTCAGAAATGTTGTTTTAGCCCGGGACAGAATTTCCATGCGCCATCTTTAGTCCTTGGCGTCCAAGATTAGCTTTTCTCCTTTCGTGAAGCTTTCTTTGGAATCAAGTTATCCATGAAATGCTGAATTCTGCATCATTTATACCTGAAACTTTGCTAATCATGTTCGTTAGCTCACTTACAGGAAAAAGGACTAAAAGTGCATGAAATATATAATTTATTCTCAAAACTAGGCTAAAATATGGGCAAAATATAGTGCTATAGGCGTGTAAATTCACCTATCATCAACCATTATTTCGAAAAGTATGTCATATAGATCATTTTGATGAAAGTGTATGAATTTTGTTGAATCTTTTAGTGGAAATATAATTATAACCCTCATGTATATGCATTTATAATTTGGAAGGTTTAATTGAGAGTATGAATAATGAATTCCCTATCTTGTTACGAATTATGGGTTCTATTTGCTTTGTGAATGATTTTTAATGCATGAAACTAAAGTTTGAAATTAAGTTTCCTAACATCATGGTATTGACATGTTTTATGAGATTATAAGGGGGGGTTTTCTTACCATAACTATCTTCATTGTATTTAAAACAAAAATTGCATGCTAATGAATAATTGACATGGCCACCACATGTTTGAGTATTGGGAAAATTGACAATTTGCATAAAGATTTCATGAGGTTTCAAAATGATGACTCTCTTGTGATGTTATAATACTTTGGTGGTCATTTACATGGTTTGAATGAGACGGGCTATGAAATTGATAGGATATGAATGTCTTGCAAGTCTGTGTATGACGATACCTAGTAATCATATGCCCCTATGGGTTTTTAAGCATCGAATGATTTTATATATGAAGAATGTTGTTTAAAGAAATAAAAATTAGGCCTAAAGAGAGGTAGATGGTTACCGAAAAAGGAGTTTGAGTGTAACGTCTCATCGCTGGAAACCGAGTTTGCCGATTCGGGTGATATGATTGGCTAATGCCAATGTATACTTATACTTGAGACATAGGTATACTAGAATAGTTATTAGGACTCTAATCTTTGTGGCACACTTGGATTGGGGGATTGGCCGCTGAATCTAGAGCGAATTCTATATAGCATGTGGGATTGTAGAAATATAGGGAGTACCATCTATCTCAGGTTTAAGATAAAGCGTGAGTCTTGATTTCAAGAAAGCATTCAAAAAATTCTAAATTATGCCCATGCATTTTACTGATTTTATGTGTAATGTTTTCTAAAATGCCCTCATCTATGTTATGAAATAAAAATGTTATTTTTGGATTGTTTCACATACCAGTATAATTGTATAGACCCCCTATATTTTAGGATTTGAGTCTCCCTTATTTCAAAAGGCCTAATTATAAGTTATTGTTATTTTATTTGATTTATGGTCTGACTGGGGGCCTTGTCCCAGTTTTTAGACATATGTTGGTTCTCATATTGTTAGAGATTTCGTAGAAAGGTGTCATATGTTTTGAATGTTAAGAATTTCCTTCAAATTGTTCAACTGATTTATGAGATTAACCATGGTTCCGTTTTGTTATGTTTTCTGCAATTCTTATATTGTATGAATATTGTGTATGACTGCCAGACAGAAAGAGGCGCCCGTTCCTTCATGATTCGGGATGCTCATCATGGCCAGGACCTCGGATCAGGTCATGACAAACTTGGTATCAAATCAGATTCATAGTTCCAGGGTGTCTACAAAATTGAGTCAGGTAGAGTCCTGTTTATAGGTGTGTAGTGTGCCACACTTATAAGAAAGAGGATACAAGGCGTTTACGAATGTCTCTCTTATTTTCATGATTTATTTCATGCTATAAAGTCTGTATGTCATCTAATCAATGATTTCCTATATTGTAGAAAGTTACCATGCCTCCCCTTAGATCCAACGAACAAAATGCTCAGGATGAGGATCTACGCCCTACCCATGGGATGTAGACTCGTAATAGAGATCGTACTCCAAAGTTTGTTACTACTCTGAGATTCCCTTATGTTCAGACTAGTCCTCCTCAGGCTCCTTGATCTGAGGCCAATCGTACTCAGAACACCCAGAGAGAGGTATCCAATGTTGAGTTCTAGCAATCTATGAATATAATATCTTAATTAGTGGCTTCTCAGGCCCGACGATCTGAAAATGTAGGGTCTGTTTTTTATTCATCTGAGATTACATGGGTTGGTCAATTCATGATAATGAACCCACCTATTTTTATGGGTACAAAGGTTGAGAATGATCTAAAAGGTTAATCGATGAACTTGGGAAATTCTTTAGGGTTATATATGTGAATGAGGTTTTTGGGGTTGAGCTGGCAGCCTATCAGTTGAAGGATGTGGCCAATAAGTGATATAATGAATTGGAGGATTCGAAGGGTAGTGATGTTGACTGTTCTATGTGGGGTGAGTTTGTGGAAGTTTTTCTGAATCATTTCTTTTATCAGAAATTAAGAAAATGAAAGGCCAAAGAATTTATGAGTTGTAAAAAGGAAAAATAAGTGTTAAGGAGTACACATTGAAGTTCACCCAACTGTCTCAATATGCTCTAGAGTTGGAAGGTAACATGAGATCTCGCTTGCGGAAGTTTGCATCCAGTCTCTCAGATGATCTGGTGTTGGAATGCAAGGGAGCGATGTTGAATAAAGATATGGATTTCTCCAGGTTGTCTGTCTATATGAAAAATTTTGAAGAACAGAAGAAAAGGCTAGAGGAGGCAAGGGAGAAAGACAAGCACACCAAGAGGAATAAATCTACAGACTAGAATAACAGTAAGTACTTAGGTGGTAACAATTGGGGTAATATGTGGTCAAATAAAAAGTTTTGGAGTAATGCTAAGTCTTCACCAGCACCCCAGTGCCCATACCTCTAGTTGATCAGTGATTTTAGAATTTTCAGCCTAACAGTGGAGCGGGAGTATAGGGTACTCAGTCCTAGAGAAGTGTGGCCCAACCATTTAGGCCATATCCACGTTGCAGAAATTGTGGGAGTAACATCTTGAAAGGTGTATCTATGGTGAGCGCGTGTGTTATACTTCCAGTCAGTCAAGTCATTTAATGAAGGACTTCCCCCACTATTAGGGGAAATATTGGGGGCGCTAAGTCCCACTCTAATTCTATGGCCCCACCACCACCCAAAGGTATTACTTCAGCTACTGGAGGCAGTCAGAATTGATTATATGCCTTATCTAATTAGCAGGATACAGAGTCTTCACCAGATGTTGTCACGGGTACATTACAAATTTTCTCCCGTAGTATGTATGTATTGCTTCACCCAGGGTCTACCTTTTCTTATGTGACCCCATATGTAGCCATTAGCTTTGGTTTTGAGCCTGAAATTATTCTGGAACCTTTCTCTATTTCCACCCCTGTTGATGACTCCATTATTACAAGAAAGGTGTATAGAAATTGTGTTGTGTCCATTTGTAATCATGATACTATGGCGGATCTTGTAGAGCTTGGTATGATTGACTTTGATGCTATTTTAGGAATGGACTGAATCCATTCATGCTATGCCACATTAGACTGTAGAACCTGAAAAGTTACTTTCTCCTACACTATTATCAGGGCAAGGCCAATGTGGTGGCCAATGCCCTCAACATATTGTCAATGGGTAGTCTTTCTCATATGGAGAAAGGGTCGAGAGAGATGGTGAAAGATATTCACCGACTTAAAAATTTAGGAGTTCAACTTTTGGATTCTAAGAATGGGAGAGTGTTTGTTCATGAGATAGCTAAATCCTCCTTATGTGATAAAGTTAAGGGAAAATAGGTCAAAGACCCTATCTTGATGAAGTTTAAGAAAGATGTCGGTCAATAAAAGGTGATGGCATTTGAAAGTGGAGGTGATCGGATTTGAAGTATCAGGGAAGGCTATGTGTACCAAACATGGATGGTTTGCGATAAAAAATTCTTGATGAAGCTCACTCTTCGAGTTATGTTGTTCAGCCAAGCTCTACAAAAATGTATCATTGCCTTAAGACTATTTATTGGTGGAATAATATAAAAAGAGATGTTTCTAACTTTGTTTCAAAATGTTTGAACTGTCAACAAGTCAAGGTAGAGCATTTGAGACCAGGTGGTACTTTTCAAAAGATAGTTTTTCCTGTATAGAAGTGGGAGATGATTAATAAAGACTTTATTATGGGGCTTCCAAAGTCCCAGAACATATATGACTCCATTTGGGTGATTGTAGACTGAATGACCAAATCCGCTCATTTTCTTCCAGTACAGACGAATTATTCAGGGGATGACTATGCTATGTTGTAAATTAGAGAGATAGTGCATTTGCATGGGGCTCCTGTGTCTATTATATCTGATCGAGGTATGCAATTCTCTTCGCAGTTTTGGTGGTCCTTTCAAAGGGGTTTAGGAACCCAAGTGAACTTGAGTACCTCCTTCCACCCTCAGAATGATGGGCAAGATGAATGAACCATTCTGACCCTTGAGGATATATTGATGCCCTGCGTGATTAACTTCAAAGTTAGTTGGGTGGATCATTTGTTGTTGATAGAATTTGCTTACAACAATATCTACAATTACAGTATTCAGATGGCTCATTTTCAAGCGCTTTATGGGAGGAGATATATATTACCAATCGGGTGGTATGAAGTGGGTCAAACTCAATTGTTTGGACATGACCTTGTTTATCAAGAAATGGAGAACGTGAAGATTATTAAGGAACGACTTAAGACAACTCAGAGTCTCCAAAAATATTATGCCGATATTAGGAGGAGAGATTTAGAATTCGAGATTAATGATTGGGTTTTTCTAAATGTCTCCCTTATGAAGGGAGTCTGGGACTTAGAAGGAAAAGGAAGATCAGTCCTCATTACAAAGGACCATATTAGATAGTGAAAAGGATAGGTGAGGTTGCTTACGAGGAAGATTTGCCCGTAAGTTTGGCTTCCGTACATCCATTATTCCATGTATCCATATTAAAAAGTGCATTGTAGATCATTCCCTAGTGTTTCCTATAGAGAAGATCAATGTGAAAGATTCCTTGTCATATAAATAAGAACCTATTGCCATTTTGGATCTTAAATTTTGGAAGCTGAGAAGTAAGAAGATAGTTTCAATTAAGGTGTTGTAAAAGAATTTAAAAGAGGAGGAACTTGGGAGTAAGAATATGACATGTGAACTAGATATCCAAACCACTTTAAGACAGTGGATGATGACATAGAACGTATGAATCACATACTACCCATTCCATCTTTTCGTTACTGTGCTTGAAATTGTGATTATCTGTGTCCTAAGTCATTATTTGGGGATGACTGGTCCCAAGGGGGGATAATGTAACGCCCCGTAGAAATCTTGACTTAATACCACTCTTAGTAGTATTCTTAAAGAGCTAACAACATGAAATTTTCCTAAGTGTTAAAAATGACTTAGTAACATTTGAAGCTTCTAAACTTTGATGATTTTATTTTCGACTTTCCCATCCTTAGAATAATGATTTTTATGTTGATTCATTATTAGTGGTGTCAAAGGTACATCACGGGAAAGTTTTGAAATTTTGGGACAAGCATAAGGGCATGTTTGGAAGTCCAAAATAGTAGTTGCCCGTGATTAGCATGCAGTGCACAGTCCAGTCCACACCTGAGGGAGCCCGCGACAGAGCATGCGGTGTACACTCTATTTTGGTTCTCCAGAGTATGCGACACATGCTCTATTGCATACTCCCTTATTTTCCAGCTTCAGATTCTGCGTATTTGAGGGAAATAACTCTGTTTACCTCACCCAAAAATTATCCAAAACACAAGATTAAAGCTTTCAAAAAGCAATTTTTACATCGTTAGTCTCTTTTCCTCTTCAAGAAAACCCTAGAGGACCAAAGATAAAGAATCAAGCTTTTAAGTCAAGATTTCCAAGAAAAAGATCAAGATTCGGGTTCTATCCTTCGAACTTAGTAATCTAAGGTATGTGGAACTATCCTTAAACTCCATGGGCATGGATTTTATCATTTTATGAAGCATAATGATTTACAATAATGTTACGAATGAAGGGTTTGTGAGCATTATTTCAAAAAGCATGTCATATAGATCGTTTTGATGATAGATGGCTGGGACATGCCTCTAACTATCACTAATTACATATAAAGAAATACAATATAGTACATGAATTACAACTGACTGGAGTCCCCAAAATAGGAGAACACATCACCTGCTGGGTGGAAGTTGCAATTGTCTAATTATGATGTGTAGGCTATAGTTGGTACCTATATTGTGAGATAATGTAGCACATAGACATATATTTGGATCAGTACTTTGAAATGTACTGAGTAAGTGTGGATGAATGTAATACGTAAAATTGAATAGGTACACAATCTTAAAAACATGCATGCTAAGTGTTAGTAGAATGACTAAGAGACTGAGATAAACTGGAAGCTGAAGTATCTTAAAACATGCGTAACAAATATAATCTGATAAGTGGTGAATCACTACACTTAATTTCTTAAAACTTTACTTTTGTAGAATGAATAAAACTGAACTGAACTGAGGATCATGTATGGATACTAGGTCTAAAACTATTTGAAGGAAACTGACACAAAATCATGCACATTTGAACTTAAATATAAACCAACATAACTCGAGGATCTGAATATACAACTATACTTAGCATGAATGCATGATCATATAATATCTGAGAATGCGAGACCAAGCATAAACATGTTTCAAAGATAATCTGAGATCTGAAAGACTGAAAGTTGTATAACTAAATACTGTATTGAATACACTTGGTCAAGAAAACCTAAATTGAATACACTGAATACTGTACTAATACTATGAAAGGTATCATGTAACCGACATGCCCCAATCTGGGCTAATTAGGGTCTAGCATGTAACCCCAGTTGGAAGGGTGTTAGTACCATGCCACGGCTATTTAATACTAGCTGTGTGGATCCACTAAACTAGTGTCCCGAAGGAATATGGTGTCAAGCCTAAAATTATGGGTGACCCTTGAGAAGAAGTCAAGCCTAAACTGATTGTGACCTCGTAGATCCTACGCTCGCTACGTAGTTATGGAATACAGGGACTGTTACTAACGAATCTGACCTAATTGATGAGAAGCCTCCATCCCTACATTCACTCGGTACTAAATTCTATTCCCAACTGAAATGACATTGAAATCATGAACTGGTGCATGCACTGAAGACTGATATGCTCAAACATGGTGTTTTGAAAATTGATAGTACATGCATAATCTGAAGTAACCATGAACTTGTAAACTGAGGTATTTAACATTAAATAATACCGGTGGCTTCGTGATAAAAATGATAATCTGAGTATGGGGATAAAATCATGGTTCTGACTGACTTGTTACTTCAAAATCTGAAATCATATAATTCACATAGGTATCGGGTGTTCATAACCCCCCAGCACTGAATGATTCATAAAATATAATATCAAGCTTGAAATACCGTAATATGTAATCATGGTTCAAATATCCAAATCATATATATTTTATCAAACATATGAAAATCATGAACTCGAACATGAGAATGTCTAAAAGCATGAGGAAACAACATGACTTCATGGGTAAATTCATAGTTTGGGGATTTATCCTGAGACCAATTGAACGTGACATGGAAAATTAAAACTTGAAGCATTGGATAACATAACTTATCCATGAAATCATACTTGGACATGAATTGAGTTCAAATCACTAAGGAAAAGCATAAAATAAACTCATCTTGAACATATGCATCTTCATAATAAAAGAAATCTCATCTTTTTAATCAAAGAATGGTTTTTGGGCTCCATGGGTGAAAGGGATCCATGAATAAACTCCCACATACTTTAATTAGATGAATTCTTAAAGAAATCTTGAAATTGAAGAATGAATCCTGTAGACACGTGATTTTTGAACCTCCCCGAATTTTAACCGATTTTTTGGCATTAAATATTTATATTTTTTTTGATATTTATTAAAATATTATTTTATTTTTTAGTAAATTTTAAAGGAAAATAAACAAATAATTAAATTTAGATTTTTTGGGATATTTTTATTTTTATTTTATTTTTAGTTTTGTTTTCTATAATACGAAAATTCAAAAAATATATATTTTTCTTTAATTTTAATAAACAAGCTAGTGGTCTTATTACTCACTTACTTATAGTATTTTATTTTTTATAAACTTTTATTGTATTTTTTAAATAAAAAATAATTAGTTAATATTATTTTATTCTTATTATTATTTTATTTTATATATTTTAAATAAATAAATAAAACTTTCTTCTTATCCTAAAGAAAACTACACCAACCACCCCCACCTTTTCCTCAACCCCCTCAACTCCCTCAACCACCCACATCACACCCCTATATAACATACACACACTACAACACACGGACAAGAGAGGATAAAATAAAACAAAAAAAAAGAACATTGGAGAGAAAACCACAGATAAAAAAAAGGGACAACAATTGTAGACACAAACGACAAGAGACAAAGAAACCGTGAGAAAACAAGAAACAAAAAAGAAGAAGCGAACATAGTTAAAGGGAAAAAAGGTAAAAAAAAAAAACAGTGACTCAGTGAGAAAAAAAAAGAAGTAAAGAGTGATAAGTCGAGTTCGGAGCTTCCATTCGAGTTTTTAGTATGAAGTAAAAGCTTTTTTTGTTTGGTTTAGTTCGTCATACAAGTTCTTATTCAATCCTTATACTATTATTTTTATGGTGAATCGAAGTATGAATGAACACTTTTATATTATTCAGTACATGTATTTATTACTTTTATATGATTCGTAATCCATTGCTTTATTTATAAATAGATTGTGGATTCGAAATAATATTGATCAGATTAGATTCGCACTTTGAATGAGATAATTTTAAAGCAATTAACACTTAAAAGTGTAAAGTTATTTGTCTAGTTAGCGTGCAAATTATTGTATAGACCATGCATGCATGCAAAAATAGAAAATAATTAATAAGTTTGAGAAAAAAAAAAGAAGGAAAAATACACACAAAAAAAGGGAAACAGAATGTTTGAAA
This sequence comes from Capsicum pubescens, assembly GCA_030864215.1. NCBI lineage: Eukaryota > Viridiplantae > Streptophyta > Magnoliopsida > Solanales > Solanaceae > Capsicum > Capsicum pubescens. The sequence goes on along the minus strand of CM061548.1, from coordinate 380,217,897 downwards.
ATAAGAAAAACGGGCTCATTTATTTTTTTTATTTGGGGTACTAACGATTTGAAGAAGTATAGGAGTTGGGAAAATAGTGATGATCAGACTTACAAATAGAAAAATAATAATACTAGTTCTTTTTTTGTTTATTTGATATCTTCGTTATACTAGTTTTGTTAAATGTAACTTTACTAGTAATTAACTTTGTTACGTGGTCACGTAAATTTGACTTTAAGTAGTCATATTAAGTTATATATTAATTTGTTCGCCAAGTGAAAGATTAATCCTATTTCATTGTTTATTTTTTATTTTTTATTAAAAAGTTTATATATATATATTTAATAATAGTAATAATAATAGATATGTATATTCTCCTGGCCTAAACCAATTTTTTTATCTCATTAATAATTAACTAATTAACTAATGTGAGAATGAGCGAGATGGGATGCGGATCTATTCTAAACCCCATCGTATAAAAGAAAAGAAAAGAGAGGAAAAAATCATTTGTGAGGGAATGAGGCAAGTGGTGGAATAATCCAAAACTCGTTGTAAATAAAGGGTGAAAAAAGAATAGAAAATAAATAAGAAAAATTATCTCGAGTTTAGAAGAGATGAAACAAATGTCTTTTAATTCTAGATAAGCTTTAGGCATGTTTAATATATTTGTCTCGATTAAGAATGTGACGTACGCATATTTCAGGGATGTTTAAAATAATTCTAGGATGCAATAATGCACCTTGGCTAAGATCGTTCTAAAATTGATTTTCACTAGTTTAATATAAGAGGTATAGACAGATACTAGATATTAAAAATAAGCGAATTGAGTCCAACAAACATAATTTATTCAAAATAGTTAAACCTAAGTATAAGTTGATAAAAATGACAGTGCTTGAACTACGGGACTCGAGGGGTGCCTCACACCTTCCCTCGGTCAACAGAATTCCTTATCGGGTCTTCTGTTTTTACAGACCCAAATAAAGAGTCATTTTCATTTGACTAGGGATTCAATAAGGTGACTTGAAACACCATAACTCAATTTCAAGTGGCGACTCTGTAAATAAAATACTCCCTATTCAAAATCACCACTTTAATAGGAAAAACCCTTCGACTTCGAACTCTTCGGGCTGAAAAGGGGTGTGACATCTCAAGGGTGAAAAAAGAATATAAATAAATAAGAAAAATTATCTCGAGTCTACAAGAGACGAAACAAATGTCTTTTAACGCTAGATAAGCTTTAGGCACGTTTAATATATTTGTCTTGATTAAGAATGAGACGTACGCATCTTTTTGAGACGTTTAAAATAATTCTAAAATGAAATAATGCACCTTGGCTAAGATCGTTCAAAAATTGATTTCCAATAGTTTAATACAAGAGGTATAGACTGATACAAGACATTAAAAATAAGCCAATTGAGGCCAGCAAACATAATATATTCAAAATAGTTAAAGCTAAGTATAAGTTGATTAAAAAGACAATTCTTGAACAACGGGACTAGAGTGGGCCTCACAACATCCACTCGGTCAGCAAAATTTCATGCTCGATCTTCTGTTTTTGCAGATCAAAATAAAGAGTCATTTCCTTTTGACTAGGGATTCAATAAGATGACTTGAAACACCATAACTTAATTCCAAGTGGTGACTCTCTAAATAAAATAATCCCTATTCAAAATCGCCACTTTAATAGAAAAAACCCTTCGACTTCAAACCCTTTGAGCGGAAAAAGGGTGTGACATCTCTTGCAACTCCGCTGGGGATTAACTAGAATTCAAAATTTTAATATTGACTTATACTTTCTTTAATTATTGTTGATATTATGTTTGTTGGACTAATGTGCTACTTGTTTCTCATTTATTGTTTTGATAGTGTTGAATTGTATTATAAATTATCTTCTCTTACGCACCTCCTCTGAGTCTCTAAAATAGGATAGAAGGAATGCAACGCATGCATCCTACCTTATTTTTGAGATAGACGGAGTGTCAAGGAACCTATTGAAGGATTATTAGTCACACATGTTAGGTGGGGTTCGGATCGGCACCGAAGGCAGAGTAGCACTGCTATCGAACAAGTTGTCCCTCCTCGGCTCTTGTGTCCGCTTGGGTAAGCCAGTTTAGACACCTATCCCTATTAGTTCAAACTTAGAAGAATTGAAACTGAGAATCTGGTTATCCCTATTAGGTTCTGCTTTATTTGCATCATGTGCATTTGACTTAGCGGGACTCAGCATAGGGGTCGGGTTTGTCTAGGACAGGTGTCTCATTTTATAATGACCAACATGTGCATACTATGTTCTCTTTGACATTTATTTGGAAGGCCATTTGGTTGTTTACCGGCTTTAGGTAACTTGGTAAAATGAAAGAGAGTATATTGTCCTCAAATTTAACAAATTATTTTTTCAAGGAAATTAAAAATATATACAGTTTTTAAGGTCTCCATGAGCTACGAGGATCTGATTTTCACTATTTAGTGGAATACGTAGGAAGCCATAATCTGGTTCGGTGATATTCTTAAGAAAAGTTTTGAAAATATTAAACCCTGACCCATTCATTATTACCAAAGTAAAAATAGTATTTAGGTGGTTGGTTTTTGGATAAATTGACATTTCGTTGATACAACACCAGGTCCAAAGAACATACAAGATGACCCACAAAAAATAGTATAGGGTTTGAGATGAGTTGGTGTAGACTATTAGAAATGAGGAATAAGAATAAATGGCATGGAAAGTGAGAAATTTGGAGCAAAATATGAGAAACATGCTAGTACTGGGAGAGAAAAAGAGAGTTCTTTACAAGGATTTGTACATGTTTAACAAATACACTTGCCTTTAGAGTGTAAAACACAAAAGTTGAACATGTACGAGGGCCATGATGATCCTTTGGATCATCTGAAAAGGTTTTGTAATCAATTAAGAGGAGTAGGAGGAAAGAAAAACTGTTGACAGCTTACTTTGGTGAGAGTTTGATGGTGATAAATTTAGAATGGTGTGGTAAAAAATGGATGCATTCACACAGTAGACAATATATCCGACCACTAAAGAGGTACTCAAAAATCACAAAACAATCTAACTTCCTCAAGTACTTGTATTAATCCTAATTATCTACAAAATATGCTACAACAACAACCTACCCTTCACCCTCAACTTAAAATCAAAAATAAACTGCTCTAAGGGTTATGGTATACCTGAAGGCAATCAAGCACATGGATCCTGGGTCTCCGACCCAGCTACTGCATCATCTGTTGTCTTCTCTCCATCGAGAGCATCTATCTTTGTAGTAACTAGAGCCCTGCTAGATGAGGCACCTGCAGCCCTACCTCGAATGGCTGCCTCCCATTTCTCGTTATAAACTAAGGACTCAATTTTTGCCCTTTTCACCTCATCCTTCTCCTTCTTATTTCTTGCCCTATTATTTATTTTTCTCTTTTCATCTGTATCGAGCCTCTCTCTCTTTCTGTTACCTTTCTTCTTATTTTTTTTCTTTTTCTTTGGTGAGTCTCCAGTGAGGTCAAGCATTGGAATTTCTTCCTCAGATTCATGCATGGCCTTACCTATTGGCATCAAAAATTGGTGTTGCTGCAATACCCTGATATCTGTCTTTACCTTGTACAATGCCGCTCTAAATCTAGCAAGATCAACCCCTGACATTTCTTTTTCCCGCGCATCAAATTGGTTCTCTAAATCTGCAACCCGCTCAGGCAAAGTCACAAAAGGATCAAGGGCAGCCTTGATTCTCTTGTCCACTACAGAAGCAAACATTTTGGCAAAAGTATGTAGTTGTGCCTCACACTACTTGGCTTGTTTAGACAGTTTTCGGATATCGACTGGATGAAATGCAAAACCTGTTGCTGATGTAGGAACTGAAGGTCTGGCTTCGGTATCAGGAACTTGTCTTTCCTGTGCTGAAGAAGTTGGATACACAGGCTCAGAATCTTGCACTTCCACATAAGGTGCTGCACCGGCATCTGTAACTGGAGGGTTTACTGCTACCTCTGCACCTCTATCAAGTCTCAATCCTGGCTGATTTTTATCAAACGTATGGGGTTGTGAGTCTTTTGGATAGGAATACCATCATCAACCTCTGCAATCTTTGGCACATTAGCATCTCAGCACAACTCTCTGATAAGACAGGGAAAAGGGTAAGCAGTGTCGGTTCTCGACATTCTAATCTTCATCTCATTAGGAATAATTTACCTAAAATTTAGAGGAAGGTTCTATACCATGCTCTCCACTAGAATAGATCGGTCATCACCCAAAATATTATCTCCATCAATGGTCATCAGCCAGACACGCACTATACCTCACCAAAACTTTGCCTCTTGAGTCAAAGAGGACTTGCAAATTCTTTCATTTGGGTTTGTTACCCATGCAGGTTCTCCTTCAGCTATGATGTTGGACAACAACGGATGTTGTTTTTCCCTGTTTCTAATCTTAGCATAGACTGATGGTGTGGTGTCTTGAGGAGTGAAGTTTTGACCATGCAAGAACTTGTTGATGGTTCTGATTGAGACATCAACCCTTACGCCCCTCACCTGCACTCTATCGAATAGGGGCCGGTCTGCTACTCTTTTACCTGGCTTGCACATGTTTTCCAACTGAGCCTGATAGTTTGCATAGAACTCCCAAACTAGTGCAGGACAAAATGAACCTCCTCCTTTTGTGGTCCGTCGCAAGCCATACTCTTGGAACTTTTGTTTCACTTCAGGGTACTTGCTGAACCCTCTGGTGATAATCATCTTTTCTTCCTGAATTGGCCTCTTGTCACTCTTTCTATCAGTTTTGTGGAGCCCAGCGATGAAGATGCTCTCTTTCCTGGGAATTTTCCACCTAGCATTATCTCGAACTTTTGGGATCTTATATTTGATAAGTATTTCCCTAGATGGAGACTCTTCATCATTTTTTGTTTAGTGGACAGGGATCCAGATGTTTTTCCCTCAGACTCAGACTCCTCATACCCTTCCTTCTCCTCTTCTTTAGATACGGCATGGTCAGACTCATGTCGTTCAGAACCCTCTTTCTCAGTGGCAGTATGTTCAGAAGTTGCACTTTCTGGTTATGTTGTAGTCTCAGTATCATCACTATCCTCCACTTCAATGGGTGGAGGTGGCGAAGGTTTCTTCGAACTTTACTTAACAGGGGTTCTTCCTCCTCGTAATCAAATTCCTCAACGATGATCTTACAACGTACACTTTCTTTAGTTGATTTCTTTGGTGTTTTGGGGCTCTTTCTTTTTGGTGTAATTTTATGGTTCCTGTAGTAGTAGAAAAACCATTGGTTAGTCCACAAGAGAACAAACACAAACACATTAATCATTTTGATTTATTCATGCTTCAGGTTCCAGGTGTGACGATAATTCTTGATAAGCCATCACGACTGTGATAGCTTATCACAATGGTCGTCAACCTTAGAAAGTACTTTCAAAATTTTAACAACTTTTGATGACATTCCTGATAAGTTGTTCCAATTGTGATAGCCTATCATGAATGTCTTCATCTCTTATCAGAACTCACTTTTGATATTAACTCAATTTTTGGTCCCCATTATTTCTCAAAATCCACTAGAATTTTGAGTGTGATCTTTCTTTTTAAACCCTGGGCCTGTACAGTAGACCCTAGGTGTGATTTTAGCTCCTTTCCAATTGAATTTGGTTCAAGCATCTTGGGGATTTGGGTTGTCATCTATCAATCACTTACCATAAGAAAATAAGGGTTAAAGTTAGAGTATACCTGATGGGGGCCCTTAATCTGATTACATGCACAAGAGGACGTAGAAAATAGGAAGTAGTAACCTACCTAAGATGATAGGAACTTAAAAAATCACTTCGCAATCTAGGACTATAAAATTAGCAGGCAGAACAAAATCGGTTACCTTTACCAAAACATCATGCAGTATGCCTATCGGCCGCTTCACAGATCTATCTTCCATGACCAACCACATATTTTTTGGGGAAGGATCCCCCAAACCCAATTTCTTGTACACAACCAGTGGAATTAAATTTATACTGGTGCCCAAATCGCATAATTCTTTTGTAAACTTCAGTGGGCCAATAGTACATGGGATGTTAAACGTTCTCGGATCTTTTTTTCTGCACTAAAGACCTTGTAGAGATAGTGCCACAATGGAGAAGATTGTACTCCGGCTCATGGATAACCTTCTGTTTCTTGGTTACAAGGTCTTTCATGAACTTCGCATATCCTGGTATTTTATCAAGTGCCGCAACAAAAGGCATAGTAATTGTCAATTGCTTGAGCATTGACATGAATTTGCTGAATTTGGCATCATCAGCCTTTTTACTCAATCGTTGAGGAAAGGGAGGTGGTGGTCTCGGGATAGATTTCAACACCACTTCCTCTTACTTTTCCTTTTCTTTCTCTGAAGCATCAACAGGACTATCCAGCTTCTTAGAATCCACTGGTTTTCTTTCTTCGAATTCATCAACAACTACCTCATCATCTACAGATTTGCCCACAGAAGGGCCAGATAAGATCTTACCACTCTTAGTGATAATTTCCATACATGAGCCAACATTCCACGGATTCTTAATCATATCACTAGGCAAAGTACCACTATTTCTTAGGTTCAGTGTTGTGGAAAGTTGGCTCATCTACTGCTCCAACTGCTTAATAGAAGTGGAGTTCGAACTAACCAACTGACTCAAGGTAGAGAATTCATTCTTGATAGTGGTTATCCCCAAGTTTGTAGCCTCAACTCCTTTCAATAATTTTTACATCATGTGCTCTATGGATATCTTACCAGAACTAGTTGGTGCAGCGTCCTGACTTCCAGGTGGAACATACAAGACACTCTTGTCATTATTGTTTCTCTAGTGTCCTTACTCCCTGTCTTTATAATCAGGCGTGTCATAAAAGTTCCGACCTTGATTCCCTTGGCTATTGCCTTGGAAACCTGATTACTCACATAGTTTGCCTTCTCATCTCCATTAGTAGAAACACTGTACTGAGACTCCACAGCCTTAACCTTTTTAATCTTTCCTGACAGCAAGTGCTTGGTCAGTAAGTCCATCTGAGTCTTTAAGTGAGCCATGTCTTGGTCTCGCTTTTCATCCCTTCTGCACTGCTCCGCAGTCATACCAAAAGAAATAGTCGGGATAGCTACCAGAGAATCCCTAGTATGCCAGGCCCAACTCTGTTTGGTCATTCTATTTAGCATATCTGAAGCATCTTAAAAAGAAAGGTCAATGAACGAAACACCCGCAACATTATCAACAATTGGATTTGTCATAGATTTAAAAGATCTGTACAAAGTCTCCATCAAGTGCAAGTCCATCATGTTGTGGTTCAGACATTGTGCCATTTTCTTCTTGAATCTCTCCCAAGTTTAATGTAACTCTTCAATCGGGAGCTGCCGGAAGTTACTGATTTCATCCCTCAAATTTACACTTCTGGAGGGTGGAAAGAACCATTCTAATAAATCCTCTTTCAACTGTCTCCATCTGGTTATAGAATCAGGCTCCAGCTCATTTAATCACATTGTTTCCTCCCCAGACAGAGACAATGGAAACAATCTCAAGCGTATCACATTCTGTATTACTCTCGAATTATCAAAATATTTTCAAATGGTGATAAAGTTCACTAAGTGCATGTTTGGATCATCACCATGCAAGCCTCCAAATAACCCCTTCATATTTAAGAGTTTGATCATGGTACTTGTTATGCTGAATTTGTCACCATGTGCTAACGGTGGAGGAATGATAGAACTCGTTGTACCTGCTCCGTCCATTTCTTCATCATCGTCATCAACCTCTTATTGGACAGGCGGTTTACCATACCTTCCTCTGATTGGACGATTTCTATTGAAATTTTGTTGCACTACTACAGCAAGTTGCTCAGCTCGTCTTGGGCTTTGAGGATTCAGAAATTCCTCATAATCCAAGTGTTCATCATCATGGTTTGGATGATGTACTTGTTGACCTTGGTTCTGTACATTCACCTGAGCCCTGTCCAAGGCTACCAGTCAGTCAGCCTCTTGTTGTTCTGCCATTCTCCCGATCAGCTGAGGTTCCAGATTAATTGGTAATAATGGTTCTCCGGAACATATTGTTTTTTGCATAAACAACAAGGTACCTACAATAAAAAAAACAATAAATAAATGTAAATCTAGGAAACCTAACTAACATACAATTAGCGCACACAACTTTCAATTTTGAACCATATTCCCCGGCAACGGTGCCATTTTTGATAACACTCAAACTACACTCTTGAATGGGTGTAAGCGATCATTATCAATATAAAACCGAACTAGGTTAGGGTCGAATCCCATAGGGAATAAGGTGTGAAATCAAGTCAATTACAATTTAATTCACTGATAGTTTAATCTATCCTAAAATGGGGGTTTAAGTTTCACAAGTAATTGTTTGACACTGATTATTAAAAGAAATATTCACTGATAGTTTAAATTCACTGCCTCGAATTTACCTTAGGTTAATTAACCTAGTTACAACACTGATTATTAAAAGAAGTATTTCCAATTCCCTATTGATAATTTACTTCCTGTTAAGATTGACTTACAACGATGATGAAAATCAAGAAGTATAACTTGAATTGAACCACGGTACAAAACTCCCAAAATATTTTAACCAGCGAGAGAGAAATATCATATTTTTTTCGAATAAAGATGAGTCCAAAAATAAAATCCACCCCTAGAAAAACCGAAAACAAGGCTTTAAATAGTTTAACCTAATTAAGGAAATAAAATCAAAGTTACAGCTTTTCCTCGGAATAGATAACAACGTCCGTGACGGCTTGTCATGTGTATGACAGCTTAGCACAGATGTCGTTAGCTCCTATGCACTTTTGGCTTTTGCTATCTAAGGCTGACGACGACGATGACAGCTTATCACCAACCTAACAATATGTCATGGATGTCTTCGAAAAACTATCTTCAACTTTCATCTTCTGTTTAAGACTGACGACGCTCCTGATGATGTGTTATGGATGTCGTCACAAAACTGTCTTCAACTTCCATCTTCTATTTATGGCTGACAATGGCTATGATAGATTATCACCAGGCTGATGACTTATCATGAATTCATCAGCCACACTTATCTTTTATTTTTCTTCACTTTTCATTATTTTTGGTTCTCCTACATCTCAATATTTACTACAAAAATCAAAGTAAACTAATAAAAAACAACTAAAGTTTCTCAAGACCTTACAATTATTTAGAGTGAGAAGCCTCAAATATGTTAGCATAGGCTCACACATCAGGATCGATGACAATGAAGGTGTATTGCCTTAAGTTCACCTATTTGTTTAAGTATGCTCCCGAGTTGATAGCTGACTCTAGATTCTGTATAAGTAAGTTTGTTATTGGAGTGTCTGGTTTGGTAGTTAAGGAATGTAGGACTTCTATGATTATTGGGTATATGGATATTGCTAGGGTGATGACTCATGACCAACCGATTGAGGCAAAAGCTTGAAGGAGAGAAAGGAGAAATAACAAGTCTAGAACCAGACAGTTTGAGTATGGACAATCAAGGTCTGGAAGAGAAAATCATTTGCAGTTTTAGGGTCACTCATCTATGGAACATAGGGTAAATGGATAACGAATCTGCACGTAACTCAAGCTCGTACGCCGCCTTCCTAACATAGCTTAATATTATATAAGGGACAACATATCGGGGACTGATCTTCCCCTTTTTCCAAATCTCTTCACCCCAATCATGGATGAAACTTTCAAATAAACTAAGTCATCAACTTCAAACTCAAGTTCCCTTCTCCTCACATCTGCATAAGATTTCTGACGACTCTGAGCTATTTTCAACCTTTCTCAAACCAACTGGACTTTATCCATAGCTTCTAACACTACATATGGCCCTATCAAAGTGGGTTCACCCCCTTCGAACCAACCAGTCGGTGACCTATATCTCCTCCTATAAAGAGCCTTAAACAGAACCATCTGGATGTTAGAATGGTGACTGTTATTATAGGAAAGCTCAATCAACGACAAGTGATCATCCTAACTACCCTTGAGTCAAAAAAACATGCCCTCAACATATGCTCTAGGGTCTGAATGGTCCTCTCTGCCTGACAATCTATTTTAGTGTGAAAATATGAACTGAGATGAACATAGGTACCAACACCCTTCTGAAAGGCTTTCCAAAAGTGAGAGGTAAACCAAGTACCGCTATCTAAAATTATCGACAAAGGAACTCCATGCAATCTGACCAACTCTCTAATATACAACTTAACATAATCTTTGGTTTAGTAGGATGTATGAACTAGCAGGAAATGGGCTGATTTGGTTAACAAAAGTTGAATTATATTGACAATGCGAATGGGGTAACATTGTTACAAAATCCATGTTCACCTCATCCCACTTCCAGGTAGGAATACTAAACTCCTGCAAGGTGCTGCCAGGCCTTTGGTTCTCCACCTTAACCTTTTGATAAATAGAACACTTAGCCACAAACTCTGCAATATCTTTCTTCATACCACTCCACCAATAGACTTCCCACAAATCTCGGTACATCTTAGTAGTGCCTGGGTGAATGGTGTAACGCGCACCATGTGATTCAACCATAATTCACTGCCTCAAACCATTAACACAAGGCATACATAATCTACTCTAGTATCTCAACACACTATCTGCCCCTTGGGAGAAAACCTCTATATTCTGATCTCTGACCGACTCCTTCAGCTTAACTAGGTTGGGATACTTATCTTGTTTCCCCTTCACCTCCAAAACTAAAGAAGATTCTGCATTACTCTAGACCCAAATATTTCCCTTAGCCGAATCAACTAACCGCACACCTAGTCTAGACAACTTATCAAACTTATCAAACTTATCAAACTTATCAAACTTATTACCTTCTACATGAGCCACACTACCCATCAATAGTCTACTACGGGAGTTTGTCACTATATTGGTCTTTCCCGAATGATACAAAACACTCATATCATAATCTTTCAACAATTCCAACCACCTTCTCTGGCAGATATTTAACTATCTCTTCTTAAATACATACTGTAAAATTTTGTGGTACGTAAACACATCGACATGCATCCCATACAGATAGTGCCTCCATATTTTCAAAGAGAACACAACAAAAGTTAATTTAAGGTCATAAGTAGGATAGTTCTTTTTGTGAGGCTTAAGCTGTCTAGAGGCATAGACTATGACTCTACCTCTCTGAATCAAAAAACAACCTAGACCAACTCTAAAAGTATCACAATAGACAATGAATCTATCTGTACCATCAAGTAACGCTAAGACCGGTGCTGAAGATAGTCGAGCCTTCAACTCCTAAAAACTCTTCTCACAAAAATCTAACCAGTGACACTTAAATTTCTTCTGAGTTAATGTGGACATAGGGGATGCAATGGATAAAAACCCTCAACAAACTGTCTTTAATAGCCAGGTAAACTCAAGAAACTCCTGATGTCTGATGGAGAAATGGGTCTAGGCTAGTTTCTCACTGCTTCAGTCTTTTGGGGATCAACTTTAATGCGATCACCAGAAATAATGTGATCGAGGAAAGCTACTGACTTAGCTAAAATTCTTACTTTCTGAATTTAACAAACAATTGGTGGTCTCTAAAAGTTTGTAACACAAATCTAAGATGGTTTACATGGTCATTCTCACTACGAGAATAGACAAGAATATCATCGATAAAGACTATGACAAACGTGTCTAGGTACTGTTTGAACACTCGATTCATCAAGTTCATGAAGGCTGCTGGAGCATTTGTTAGCCCGAAGGACATTAATAGGAATTCAAAATGACCATAACGGGTTCTTAAAGTTGTTTTGGTAATATCACATTCCCTTACTCTAAGATGGTGATTGTCGAATCTAAGGTCTATCTTAGAGAAGTAACTTGCACCTTGGAGCTGATCAAATAAGTCATCAATTCTTGGAAGAGGGTATATGTTTTAACTGTGACTTTATTTTGTTGATGATAGTCAATGCACATTCGCAGAGAACCATCTTTCTTTTGCACGAACATGATGGGAGCACCCCATGGAGAAACACTGGGCCTTATGAAAACTTTATCTAAAAGATTTTTGAGTTGCTTCTTTAACTTTTTAACCTCATCTAGAGCCATTCGATATAGAGGAATGAAGATGGATTGAGTATCAGGTAGAAGATCAATACTGAATTCTATTTCTCTATCGGGAGATACCCCTAGTAAACCTTTAGGAAAAACTTTTGAAAATCTCATTGAATACACGAATTGACTGAACTGTTGGAGCCTAAGACTTAGTATCTTTGACTCGAACTAAATGATAAATGCACCCTTTTGAGATCAACTCTTTAGCCTTCATATAGGATATGAAATGACTCTTGGGAGATACGAAATTACCTTCCCACTCAAAGACTGGCTCATCTAGAAACTGAAACTTCACCACTCGAGTGCGACCATCTATAGATGCTTAAAAGGAATAAAGCCAATCCATGCCCAGTATAAGGTTAAAGTCTACGATATCTAACTCTATTAATTATTCTAATATGATCTTATGAAGGACAGTAATAGGACACTTTCTGTAGATCTGTTTGGAAATAATTGACTTACCCACTAGGGTAGAAACTAAGAAGGGCTTAGAAAGTTCTTCAGGATCTACTCCAAAATTTACCAAAACCAATGGAGTCATATAAGAGAGATTTGACCCTGGGTCTAGCAACACATAAACATCAAGATGAAAGACACAAAGCATACTTTTAACAACATCAACTGAACTCTGTTGCTCCTGGAAGGATGATAAAGCATAGAATCGATTTTGGCGCTTACTACCACTGGTACTGGATGATGCGCCCTGAGGAGGGGCTGGGCAACCTATAGGAGTTGGTGTTCTAGTATCCTGAGTTTAGGGATGAACGTCCCTGCTTCCTTGCTTAGCATATGGGAACTCTTTGATTTTGTGACCTAACTTACTACACACAAAACAACCTTTTTTTCCCAACACTTACCAAGATGATTCTTACCATATCTAGAACATGCAGGATAACTGGGCCTTCCACCCACACTATTCTGAGACCTAGACATAGAATTCCTACCCCACTGTTACTTCTTGGCTTTAGGTGTGGGAGCACTGGCTGAAGATGGCACTAGCATAGACGGGATACCCTGAAACTGTGAGCGATTTCCCCTTCAAATCTTGGTTGTCCATACTCAAACTGTCCAGTTCTAGCCTTCTTATTTTCTCTATCTCCCCCTTTCAACGTTTCTTCCCCAATCTGCTATGTATGAGTCATTTTTCTAGCAAGATCTATATCCCCAATAAGCATGGCAGTCCTACACTCCTTGACTACCAAACTAGACACTCCGGTAACAAACTTACTAGACCTTGGGTCAGCCATCAAATCAGAAGCATATTTAGATAACTGATTGAACTTAAGCAGTACTCTTTCACTGTCATCGAGCCCTGCCTCAGGTTCATAAACTCCTTAGTCTTTTCTTATCGCAACTCACATAGAAAGAACTTGTCTAGAAATGCATCTTGAAAAACCTTCCAACTCATGAAAGCTATATTTTTACCTCTACCATTCTTCCACATAACCACCAAATCATAAGCAACATCCTTCAGCCGGTAAAAAACCAATTCTACATTCTCTTCTTCAATAACATGCATAATTTAGGTGATCTTTTTCACCTTATCAAGATATAGCTGTGGGTCCTCACCTACCTTTGACCCAAAAAATTTAGGTGGATTCATCCTCATAAAGTCACGAAGTCTGGCTGCAGCTAAATCACCTTTTTGCTGACATGGGACTACAACCTGATGGTTTCCCTAAACATTGGCAGTCATAGCTTGGGACAACACCTGAAAGGTAGTCTAAAATTTAGCATGAGATACATTCTCATTCATAGGATGAACAGGCTGGGGTGGCTGGTTATTATTTCTGCGGGCATTAGCTCTGTGAGGAGGCATATTTTGTCACCGAAGAGCATGAGTTAAAAGAAGATAGATACAGCTATAATCATGATGTATCATCAAAAGAAAAGAATAATTTTCTAAATAGTTCCATAGCCTCTTGCTCATAAATATGGTGTTCTTCACACCAATGATCAAGACTCTACGTAACGCGACTTATCTGACTCCCTAGGACTCTTTAAAATTGTATGCTCTAAAACTAAGTTTGTAACACCCCAAAAATGAGTCCCGAGATGTCACACAGTGCTCAAGACAATGAATAGTCTCAAGCTAACCCTGTAAGGCTTCTACGAAATCTGAAACTCATAATAGAGAAATATGAACATATAATCAATGGTGGAATGCATAATTATGTCTGATCTAAACTGAAATTACTAAACATTATATCTGAAAATACTTGACTTAAAATTCTGGACAATCAGCACTGGAAATCAAAATTATAGTTAGCAGTCTGACCAGCATCTACTACTAACAACTAGAGAGCCGCTAGGATAGACCCCCAGCTAACTTAATCTGACTGGAAATAACTAAACAAGTTATTTTAATAAACCAAAAGTCTAAATAATTGGGTCCCCAAACTATGAGGACTCACCAACTATCGAGATATAGATAGAGATGCTCACGGTCGATCACACTGCTAGAACAAAGCACCTGAACGTACATTATTAAATAATGTAGCACATAGACATATATGTGGATCAGTACTTTTTAAATGTACTGAGCATGTGGGGTGAATGCATTAGTACAACAATATCACAATGTCCATAAAAATATATGAAAGAATGCATGCTAAGTGTAATGACTCACATTGGCTTGAATAACTAAAAGTTGAAAATCATAAATCATAAATGATGAAGCTTACCGTGTAAGTCTCCTGAGCCATCACATTTAGTTCTAAAAGATATACTTGTATTCTATCATTAAATCATGTAGTTTAAATATTGAAAGGACCCACTTTTATATCTGTAAACTAAAATCTGAAATCTCATGACTAATATCTGATGTAAAATAATATAAGAATAAAACTGTGAGCCTTCACACTTAAATTCTAAAGCTTTTCTATAAGTATTTACTATTAGGGAGGTTCTTCTAACTTATATAAACCATGTGAGCTATCATACAGTCCAACGTCTTGTTTCCCCAAGGGGAAAACCTCATGATAGGAAGAGGTGTCATACTCTTTCCAAGGAGTAACCATAATTTGTATCTATATCCATATACAAATGGAATATAATCTTATTTTGTACCCATGTTGGCTCTTAGTTTTGGGGAAGTCGGTTGTGCTACACCCTCACTTCCCGCTCGGTGCTAAATACTTCTCCCTTTAATATGTATACTCATTCTGTAGGAAATCCACTTTAAAACTAGCATAAGGGTTTACTATGAAAACTAGTTATTCATCTGTTTATTTTAACCTATAATAAAAACTATAATTAAAACTTATAAGTGGATTCCAATCTCAGCTAAGGATCTAAAGATTAATCTTTTTCAAAAACTAAATATAAACTAATCATAGTATGCTTAAAATCATAATCTTCTTGGAATATAAATATTCGAAATAGGGATTAATAACCCATGCTTTAACTCATGTCAAATCATCAGAAGGTTCATGCTTGATAATCAAAATCTTGAAATTTCTTTAACAATTCTAGTCAAGACAATGAAATTCAATTCTCAATATATGTAAAACTAAGCCAAACATATGGATACGTAAAATAGTGATGCAATTCAACATTAAAATGACTTGTAACATTATAAACATCAAATAATGACAATTGGGTATAAAACCTATACTCAAATCATGTATATTCATGCAAATTAAAGTTTAAAAATTAGTTTTGGGCATAAGGATGAAAGAGCTATCCTTGTTCATAATATCACATACCTTAATTGAGTAAATTGATGAAGGAACTTGACTTTGAATTCCTATTAGTGTTCTTAAAGATTATTTCTTGAAGTTCTTAAACCGGGAAACTAGAATTTTGAATTATCTTGGAAAAGGAACGGTGAATTTTTTATTTCTTCAAGTTTAAAATTGAAGCTCTATGGTTTATTGGAGAGGAATTTGATGAATAATGAGTATATTTTTCTCAAAAATACACTAATTTTTTTTTCACGATTTGGTGGCTTGGTAAAAGACAAAACTACTCTTGGGAATTTAAATCCCACAACTGGAACGCCTATCATGACCTCGCCGCTACGTGCCAAATGGGTCATCGCGATACCCACCGCAACGTGTTGGAATTGCGGTGACTCACTGGAAATGGGACCATTGTTGATTTAGGGGTCACCGCAACGCGGTGAGTGGGTCATCGCGATACCCACCGCAACGCGGTGATATCGTGATGAACCTCTGGAAACTGAAAAATGCCTTTTTACACTCCACCACAATGTGGTGGACCTCTTGATGCCACACTCATTGAGACGCGATGGAATCGTGGTGAGCTGCTAGAATTCTAATCCAAACACCATTCAATCCTAGTCCGACAAATCCAAAAGTTGACCGAGACATGCTACTTACACCCCAGAATATAATTCAATTCAAAAATCATCGTCTCGGTGATTGAATGGTTAGATCCTGTAAGGTCAACTTAAAAATCCTCAGAGTCTAAAGGGCGTCAAAAGTGACTAAAATCCTCAAGTTTAAACTTTATGTTCAGGTTCTAACTGCTATGGGCACATACTAGGGGCTGAGATGAACTAGGAAAGTGCAAGTTATTACATCGTCACTCCGTTCAAAGTGAAATGTTACATTCAAAATTGGATTTCCGTCTTTCAATGAGACACATTGGACCGTCACTCCGTTCAAAGTGACATGTTACATTAAAAATAGGTCATTCGCCTTTCAGTGAAACTCATTGGACTGTCACTCCGTTCAAAGTGACACGTTACATTTAAGATAGGTCATCTGTCTTTCAATAAGACACATTGGACTGTCATTCTGTTCAAAGTGGCATGTTACATTCAAAATAGGTTATCCCCTTTCAATGAGACACATTGGACTATTATTGCATTAAAAATAGGTCGTCCATCTTTCAATGAGACACATTGGACAGTCACTCCACTCAAAGTGACATGTTACATTTAAAATAGGTCGTCTACCTTTCAATAAGACACATTGGACCATCATTCCGTTCAAAGTGGAATGTTAAATTTAATATATGACATCTGTCTCTCAATAAGACACATTGGACCGTCACTCCGATCAAAGTGGCATATTACATTCAAAATGGGTCATCTGTCATATAATGAGACACATTGGACAATGGATCGTCACTCCAAACATAAGTCATGAATCCTACACTGGGGAAAATTTTGAGAAGCACTTAAAATTTTTTCCTATTTTTTACATTTTAAACTACATCCGATATGATCCTCACTCAACTTGAGGTATGTTGGCAACTTTAGGTTAGAGTTTAATCGAATTTTCATTAAAAAAATCATTTTTTGTTCGAGCAAAATTGGTTACATGTCAACGTTTTCATTTGAAAACTTCTACATTATCTTCAAACAAAAAGGGGCAAACTGTTGACGCCCAATTTTGGCTCTCTACACTTAAAATTAATGCATTTAGACTCTCTGACCGTTAAATTTGCACAAAATGTAATTTTTCACATATGTTTTGCAATTGTTAATAAATTATCAATAATCATCATTATTTTAGGATTTTTTTACTCATTTATTGTCATATTTTAATTTTACATAATTTATTGATAATTATCTTTAATTTCATAAATTTTAAATTTTTTATCAGTTTATTATTATGTTAATATTTTTACACAGTCATATGCATGCGTACACAACATAGCAGTACAATTCTTTATCGCATAGTATAATCATAATTATTTATAACATAATATAATTTTTCAAGACAATTATATTTTTTATTTGTTGTTTATATTTTTTGTGTAATTATATATTGACATTCATATTTTTGTATATTATTTAACACGATATGAACCTATGAGTCGATTTAATTATTTTAATACAAGTAACAATAAATCAATCTTGTCAAGGTCCTATCACTTAACTTTGTTTCACCTACTTATCCATAATTTAAGGAATTTATTGGAAAAATTACTAGATTTGATGAATGACCTTTTTTCTTTATTTTTTCCTTTTTTAAATACACAGCAACAATACACACAATTCACCACACCCACACTTCATTAGATTTTTAATTTCCTCTCTATAAAAAAACACACTAAAAAATACACACACATACCCTTTTTTTCCTCTCCACCTTCATTGCCATCACCATCGAAACTCCGGTGAACGGGCTTCGGCCACCACAATCACGGCACAAACAACACCCCCTACACACGCTAAAAACTTTCCCTCTCCATCTCGCTGCAAGCTCGTCGGAGGTGTTGACCGGCAAGCATCGAGTTTCCAGCCACCAATCACGGCCCACACTGCTACCGGCGAAACTATTTCACCGACGATGCCCACCAGCCACTGTAAAACCACCAACGCTGGTTCTCTACTTTTTCTCCATGAATGGAGAGCTTGGTTACATAAAAAGGAATCATATCCGATCGAGTTTTTTATAGATCCGACGTTGCTCCGGTGTCATACTGTTGAAGCAACACTGGTGGCCCATCCCCTTTTTTCCTTTATATTTGTCTTATGGTTTGTTGCTTAGTATCAGATTTGGCCAAAATTATGGCCACGTTACTAAAAAACTCAAATTTAAGTGAATTTCCATTAACTCTGGTGACCGGTCAACTCCTTAATATCTTTTTCATATATGTTTGAACATATTTTAGTGCTCTTATGTGTTTTCTAATGATTTGTTAGACTGTTTTCATTTTGATGATATGATATAACTTTGCCGGACAATGTTGCTCACTGGTTTGGTGCTTTCTTATGCTGCTTTGGTGTTGTTTTTGCTTTGTTATGTCCCTGGGATAACTAACTAAAGGGGCCTTTTGGTTTGCAATTAATCTCGGGATAAAATAATAATCCCGGGATAAAACTTTTTATCCGTCATTTGTTCTAAATATTTGGAATAACTTATTCCGGGACTAATAATTAGTCCCGAGATAAGTTATCCACCCAAATGGTGGGATAACAATCCCGAGATTATTTTTCTTTGTTATAAAATTATACAAGGAAAAAAATACCCTCTTGGGATTGTTATATATAATGATATTATACGTTTGGTTGTAATATATATTTATATATATTATATTATATATAATCATAAATAATAAATTATGTTTAATTAACTTATAATATATTCATTAATTATGAATATAATATATTACATAACATATAACGTAATTATGTAATATATAACGTATAATATTATGAATATATACACGTTAATTATGTTTAATTATATATATGTATAATGTTAATATATTTAATTTTAATATATTATGTTAAATTATGTTAATTATGTTTAATTATATATAATTTAATTAGATATAACATAATATACAACGTAATATATTCTCACACACACATAAATTATGTTTAATTGACGTATAATGTATTCATAAATAAATAAATTTTGAAAAGTTTACTATTCAAAATGGTTGTAAAATATATAAATTATGTTTATTTATATATTTTAATTTCTCAAAAAAATAATAATTTTTTTATATATATATATATATATATATATATGTAAAAGTTAAATAAGATGGAGAGTATGTTGTTAATCAATCAATTTACTTCGAGAAATTATACCATGCATATTACTTTGAATACAACAAACCAAACACTCAATAAAAAATAATCCCAGCATAATTAATCCCATTATAACTTATCTCATCACAATTTATCCCAGCATAACTTATTTCGGTATAACTTGTTTTCAAACCAAACGTCCCCTAAGTGTTTTTTATTTGTTTAGTTTTCTGATTTTTTAATATTATTGGATGATTATTCTTGTAAAACACCGGCAATGAACAAATACAACATTATCTTGTCAATGACATTATCTCTCCATCGATATTTGAGGACAACCCATTACAAAAGACAAATTTTATTTTCTCAAGTTTATTTATTCACGTCAAGTATCAATACATGATCGATAAATAAATTCTTCGTTGATTTTTTGAGGTCTTCACAAATAAAAGATGAATATTATGTATATAAATACGTAACAAAATAAATATTTCGGGCGATGACAAAAATTTTATAACAATGCAAAAGGTTTTATGATTCGTATCGTGGCAAGCCCATTTAGGACGGCCAACAAATTGAGCAACCACTTCGTAGTCATGATGTATCTAAAATTTAATCCGAGCCCACTTTTTAGAAAAAATTATATTTATATGCACACATCACTACCAAAACAATCGGTAAAACCGACCACCAAAAACCGACCACAATTTGTGGTTGGAAAAAACCGACCACACGTGGTCGGTGTGTGGTCGGTTTTTCAAAAAAAAAAAAAAAAAATTTAAAAATCGACCACAAGTGGTCGGTTTTATATTTTAAAAAATAAAAATAATTATTACAATAATTTTAATAATTATAATTATTTATTTAACAAACAAAAATTACAACAAAAAGAATAAAACCGACCACTTGTGGGTTTTTTTTTAAATATAATTAAAAAATATTTATAAAAACCGACCACTTGTGGTAGGTTTTTAAAAATACTTTTTAAATTTATTTTTAAAAAAACCGACCACAAGTGGTCGTTTTTTTTAAAGAATTTAATTAAAAAATATTTAAATAAACCGACCACTTGTGGTAGGTTTTCAAATATACTTTTTAAATTTATTATTAAAAAAACCGACCACAAGTGATCTTCTTTTTAAAAAATTTAATTAAAAAATATTTAAAAAAACCGACCACTTGTGGTTGGTTTTTAAAAAAACCGACCACTTGTGGTCGGTTTTGTTTTAAAATTTAATTACAAAAATTTTTTAAAAACTGACCACCTGTGGTAAGTTTTTAAAAATTCATTTTTAATTTATTTTTTAAAAAAACGACCACTTGTGGTTGGTTTTTGAACTAAAAAAAAAAGTAAATATTTTTTAGTAACACCTAATTATATATTTGTAATCAAATATATATATTATTGTCATTTAATATAATTATATATCTATATTTTAAAAATTACAATGATCACACGTAGTCGATAACCTGCATAATAATAATAAAATTCAATAATTCTTAAATTTTGTGACAAAATTACACTAAAAAAATAATTCAAATAAAATAAACAAATTACGTTAAACATAATCTTTATCTTTTACTTTTGAAAGTAACCTCGGAAAGCACAGCCTCTGCGATGCCATGGCTATCGCGGGGACTAGCCTCCACTGAGTGACACCCATCGTGTGATCCATCCTTCATGGCGTGGTACCCATTACATGATCCAGCCTTTGTGATATGGAGCTATCGCGGAGGCTTACTACTCCCGTGTCCCAAAAATGGCTCGAACCTCATTCGAAATTTTTGAGATTTCTCCGAGATTCCCTTTTAACACCCCCGATTATGAATTGATTCTAAAATTGATATTTAAAGTATGAGAAGACCAAAAATAAAATAACCAAAATTTGAGGGTGTTACATTATCCCCCTTGGTATCATTCATCCTCGAATGAACACTCGAACAAGATTAAGCACGATCTAAGGCTCTACATGGAATGACAAGAGTATGATAAGGTCAATATATTCCACATCATCATCCACAGATTCAAAGAGTGATGGATGCCTTGTACACATATCATTCTCTGACTCCCAAGTAGCTTTCTCAACTTTTTTATTAGTCTACAACACTTTAACTGAAGCTATCCCTTTACTCCGCAACTTTTGAACTTGCCGATCTATTACAGCTATGGGTTTTTACTCATACAAAAATAAATCCCTCACACCAATAGCCCCGACAGGAAAATCAAATGAATAATCTCCAATACATTTCTTAAGCATTGACACATGTAATACAGGATGGACTGAAGCTAAACTTGCGGGCAAATCCAACTCATAAGCAACTCCACTGACCCTTCTCGTAATATGGTATGGACCTATTTAATGAGGAATGAGCTCTCCTTTCTATCAAAATTTCATGACTCCATTCATTGGGGGGACCTTTAGAAATATCCAATCATCAACCTCAAATTCTAACTCCCTTCTTCTAACATCAACGTAGGACTTCGGCGACTTTAGGATGTCTTAAGTCACTCACTAATGACTTTTAGTTTTTCCATCGCCTGGTAGACAAGGTCAATCCCAAACAAGTGGGTTTCACCCACTTCATACTAACTAATCAGTGACCTACATCTTCTTTCATAAAGACCCTCAAAAGGAGCTATTTAGATGTTACAGTGGTAGCTATTATTATAGGAAAATTCTATCAACGACAGTTGATCCACCCAACTACCCTTAAAGTCATTTATGCAAGATCTCAACACATATTCCAAGGTTTTAAAAGTACGTTCTACTTACCCATCCATTTAAGTGTGAAAGACAGTGATAAAGTTCACTTTGTACCTAAACACCTTTGGAAAGACCACAAAAATTGAGAAGAGAACCGAATACCTCTATCATATATGATGGATACTGGATCCCCATGCAAACAAACTATCTCCTGAATGTACAACTTTGCATAATCGTCACCCAAATAATTAGTCCTCACAGTCAAGATGTAACGCCCCAAGATTACCCCCTGGGCGTCACACAGTGCTTACAGTCCCGAGGGACCACAAGCTAATCCATGAGCTGGTACATGTTGGGAGCACTAAATAACTCAATCATAAATTTGAAAAAAGAACTGATATGCCATAAGGTTTTAATAGTTGAAACAAATATTGAATTATGAATTTGAAGAAATAACTATCTGAGTCTGAAAAAATACTGAAATCTCAGAGAAACTAAATAACTAACTGTCATGTTAACTGAAGTTTGAATACTGAATAACTGACTGTATTGTCATAAATCTTCTAAAATGAATAACTATGACTTGATGGGATAGGCCCCAACTAACTCCAACTAACTACTAGACTGAAAGCATGAAATAAAATAATCTCTCCTCAAAATATGAGGACTCACCACTGCTACTATTGAGAGTCTGAGAAGTCTAAGCGTAATCTGGGAACTGAGCATCAGAACCTATGATATAATAAAACATAGCATAAACTAAAGGTATGCGATCAGTACTTTAAATGTACTGGTATGCTAAATGAGGTAGGCTAGTATGCATGGTTTTATGAACAGGAATAATAATTGTCTGAATATACATATAAAACATGGAATACTGAATAGAGAGCATGAAATCTATAGATATTGAAAATATGAGAAATCTTTAAATACTGGGTATGCATGAAAATCAGTAAATACTGAAGGTATGTGAAATCTGTAGATACTGAGGATGCATGGCCAAGCATCTAACAGGAACTGAATAGAAGTATGTAAGCTGAAATACTAAAATAACTGATATTTGTATGACTTTGTCAAACAACATTGAGACTGAACTACTGATCTGATTATTGGACTAAGACTGTGGGAGCTATCATCTAACCGACATTACCCAATCTGAGCTAATTGGGTCCAACCTGTAACCCTAGTTTGAAGGGTGTCAATACCATGCCACGGGAACTAACACGGGCTTTGTGGATCCAGTATATTGATGTATTATCCCGAAGGACTAAGGCTGACAAGCCTGAACTGATGGGTGACCCCTGCGAGATAGTCAAGCCTACATTGACGGCTGACTTCTCATATCCTACGCAAGCTACGTAGTTTTGGAGTTCAGGGACTGCTACTAGCGGCTCTGTTTCTTTGTCGGGGAAGACGCCATCCCTACACTCGCTCGGTGCTAAGTCCTACTCCCAACTGAATGACACTGAGTTACTGACTATTCTGAGTTTAACTGACTAACCTAGTAATGCTCATAATATGTATTCTGAAGTTATTCTGAAGATACTGAGACAAGACTAAATAAGCAGCTACGGTTTTCGGCTATTCAATACCCCCAAGACTCAAAAGCACTAATAGTTACATGATACTTAAACTTAGAGGACATATCATGAAGGCTTTTATCAAATATGTATTTTTGTTGGCATTTTATCAAACACTTGTAATTCATTGTTTGGTCAAATCATAGGAATGTTAGAGAACTTGTAGAAATAGCACGAATTCAACATGAATAGTACTAAATCACAATTAATTCAACGAACTATATCATTAAAATATAGAGAATGAAATAACAATAATAATTTCATCTATACGTGGTGTAAAATCATAGTTCATGGAGATTCATGGGTGAAATCATAATTTAAAATTAAAATAACTTGAAAAGATCACAAGTTTGAAATTTAAATCAGATACTTGGACTCCATAGGTGAAAGCAACCCATGGATGAACATTTAACATACCTGGGTTAATGAATTTGAGAGGATTGATGGTGAGTTCTTGAGATTTGGCCTTGAATTTGAGATCTAGGGTTTTTGTGCTCTTAAAGAGAATAGATCCCCTTTTGAGTAATTTTAGAATAATGGGCATATGATGCCCTATTAGGCTTTAATTTAATGTTTAGGACGAGTTTAGGTCTTAGAAAAATGATCAAACAGTCCCTTGGAAATTAAAACGCTGAATTGGAAAATTGAAATCCCAATTTGAATACCTAGCGCAACGCACCAAGATCGTGGAGCCTCAGTGGAAATTGACGACTGGGACCTGGAATCTTGGCGCGATGTGGAGAATTCGCGGTAAGCCTTTGGAATGCCATTTTTTTCACTTTTGCGATGCGCCATTATCACGGAGGATCACTGGAAATTGCCATATGGTAAATGGGACATCACTGCGACATGGTGGAATTATAGAGTCTCACTAGATTTTGACAATTGTGATTTAGACTGGCTCTGCGATGCGCTAGTGACTAAAATGATGTTGTTTAATGACTGAAACTTAAAATTGCTATAACTTCTTATCTGGTTATCGAATTTGGGAGAATTTTATATCGTTGAAAAACTAATTGAATTTCCTACGCAATGGCAGGGTTTAAACTGATAAATGATAGGTATTTCAAAAATTTTATATATAAAGGCTCATGTATTGGGACTTAATTCATGATAGAAAAATATGGGGTATTACAATATCTTCCCCTTGGGATTATTCATCCTCGAATAAGACTAGTTAAGCTGAGGAAAATTGATGGACTGAGCTTACATACTAAACATGCATATCTGTTGCATGGAATGCATGACTGAACTGATTTGTAAATGCACGACTAACATGAACATGATGTGCAACTTAAACTGAGCATGATAGAGAGAAATCTTAAGAATATCAGTACCTTAAACTAAATCCAAATTCACAGAGAAAAGATAAGGGTACTTGGTTTGCATATCTACTGGTCATTCATTCTGTGCTATAGAAGTCCTAGAGAAGTGAACGCAACCCTAAATTTTGCATGAGACATACTCATCCTGAGGGTCTTCCTGGACTGGCGGAGGTGTTGGCTAGTTTCCTACTCCTTTTCTGTTATTCTCTTTGGGAGGCATGTTTTGTAAATGGAAGGATAAAATGGATTAGAATGAGGGTTTAACTTGAGCTCACACTCACTCGCACGACATAAATACTGAAATAAGGAAAACTTTTCCTAAATACTATGTAGCCTCTTGCCCATAAGTGTGGTGTGCTACACACCCATGCACAAGACTCTACTTGCTGCATCTTTCAGATTTCCTAGGATGTTGTCAAACCTTAGGCTCTGATACTAAGTTTGTAATGCCCCGAGAGTACACCCTGGGTTCCACTCAGTGCTTACAGTCTTGAGGGACCACAAGATAACCAATGAGCTGGTACCTGCTGGAAGCACTGAATAAGTGAATCATAAATACGGAAGAACAACTGATATGCCATAAGGTTTTAATAACTTAAACAAATACTAAATTATGAATATGAAGAAATAACCATCTGAGTCTGAACAAATACGGAAATCTGAGAGAAACTGAATCACTAGCTGTCATGTCAACTGAAGTCAGAATACTGAATAACTGACTGTATTGTCTAAAATCCTCAAAACTGAATAATTGTGAGTTGATGGGACAAGCCCCAGCTAAATCCAACTAACTACTAGACTGACAGCATGAAATAAAATAATTCATCCTTTAAATATGAGGACTCACCACTGCTACTACTGAGAGTCTGAGAAGTTAAGCGTTATTCGGGAACTGGGCGTCAGAACCTATGATATAATACATGATAGCACAAAAGAAAGGTATGTGATTAGTACTTTGAATGTAATGGTATGCTAAATAAGGTAGGATGGCATGCATGGTTTCATGAACAGGAATAATAATTGTCTTAATATACATGTAAAACATGGAATACTAAATAGAGAGCATGAAATCTGTAGATACTAAAAATATGTGAAATCTGTAAATACTGTGTATGTATGAAAGTTTGAAAGTAATGAAGGTACGTGAAATTTGTAGATACTAGAGATGCATGACCAAGGATATAACATGAACTGAATAGAAGTATGTAAATTGAAATACAAAAATAATTGACATCTGTATGCCTTGGTGAAATAACAGTTAGAATGAACTACTGATCTGATTATTGGACTGAGACTGCGGGAGCTATTATCTAACCAACATTTCCTAATCTAAGCTAATTGGTGTACAACCTATAACACAAGTTTGAAGGGTGTCAATACTGTTCCACGGGTACTAACACTGGCTATGTGGATCCACTATATTAATGTACTATCCCGAAGGACTAAGGGTGTAAAGTATGAACTTATGGGTGACCCCTACGAGATAGTCAAGCCTAAACTGACAGGTGACTTCTCATATCCTATGCTGGATACATAGTTGTGGAGTTTTGGGACTTCTACTAGCGACTCTTTCTATCTGCCGGGGAAGCTGCCATCCCTACACTCGCTCGGTGCTAAGTCCTACTCCAAACTGAATGACACTGAGTTACTGACTAATCTAAGTTTAGCTGACTGACCTAGTAATTCTCATAATATGTATTCTGAAGATACTAAGAGGACACTAAATAAGCAGCTATGGTTTTCGGGTATTCAATACCCCCAGTACTCAAAAGCAATAATAGTGACATGATACTTAAACTTAGAGGACATAACATGAAGGCTTTTATCAAACATGTATTGTTTTAGGCATTTTATCAAACACTTGTAGTTCATAGTTTGTTCAAATCATAGGAATGTTAAGGAACTTATAGTAATAGCATGAATTTAGCATGAATAGTCCTAAATAACAGTTAATTCAATGAATGGTAACATTAAAATATGGAGAATTGAATAACAACAATAATTTCATCTATACATGGTGTAAAATCATAGTTCATGGAGATTAATGGGTGAAATCACAATTTAAAATCAAAATAACTAGAAAGCATCACAAGTTTGAAATTTAAATTAGATACTTGGACTCCATGAGTGAAAGAAATCCATGGAAGAATATTTAACATACCTTTGTTAATGAATTTGAGAGGATTGATGGTGAGTTCTTGAGATTTGGCCTTGAATTTGAGAGCTAGGATTTTTGTGTTCTTGAAGAGAATGGATCCCCTTTTGAGTAATTTGAGAATAACGGGCATACGATGATGCCCTATTTGGCTTTAATTTCATGTTTAGGATGAGTTTAGGGTAAAGGAAAATGACCAAACAGCCCCTTGAGTATTAAAACACAGAACTGGAAAATAAAAAATCCCAATTTATGGCCCTGGCGCGATGCTCCAAGATCGTGGAGCGTCACTAAAAATTGACAACTGGGACCTGGAAGCTTGGTACAATACGGAGATATTGAGGTAAGCCTTTGGAATGGTATTTTTACCACCTTCATGATGCGCCATTATTGTGGAGGCTCACTGGAAATTGCCTAATATGAAATGGGACATCACCGGGATGCGGTGAAATCACAAAGTCTCATTGGATTTTGACAATTGTGATTTAGACTGGCTCCAGGATGCGCTAGTGACCAAAATGACGGTGTTTAATGAATGAAACTTAAAATCGCCATAACTTCTTACCCGGTTATTGGATTTGGGTGAATTTTATATCATTGGAAAGATAATTAAATTTTCTACACAATTAAAGGCTCTAAACTAATAAATAATGGGTATTTAAAAAATATTATATATGAATGCTTATGTATTAGGACTTATTTCATGCTAGGAAAATATGGGGTATTACAATATCTGTCCCTTGAGATCATTCATCCTTGAATGTGATTGGTTAAGCTGAGAAAAACTGATGGACTGAGCTTACATACTGAATATGCATATCTGATGCATGTAATGCAAGACTGAACTAATTTGTAAATACACGACTGACATGAACATGATGTACAACTGAAACTGAGCATGATAGAGAGAAATCTCAAGTAGATTAGTACTTTAAACTGAATCTGAATTTGTGAAGAAAAGATAAGGGTACTTGGTCATCATATCTTCTTCTGCTTCCTAAGTGGCTCCGTCAATGGACTTATTCCGCCAAAGAACTTTGACTAGTGGAGCTTCTTTGTTCCTTAGTCTACGAACTTGATGATCAAGAATTTCAACTGGAACTTCCTAATAGAAAACACTATTCTGAACATCTACACTTTCTAGGGGAATAACTACAGCTAGATCACCAATACACTTCTTCAACAATGAGACATGGAACACTGGGTGTACTGAAGATAGATCTGAAGGCAACTCAAGCTCGTAAGCTACCTTTTCTAAACGACTGAGAATTCTAAAAGGACCGACATAACGGGGACTTAGTTTCCCTTAATTTATGAACCTCCTTACCCCCTTCATGGGAGATATTTTCAAGTACATAAACTTACCGATCTCAAACTTGATATCTTTTCTCATCATATCTGCAAACAATTTTTGTCAGCTCTGGGTTGCTCTAATCTTTTCTCTGATCAACTGAACCTTCCCTATGGAATCAAACACCAAGTCAGGACCTACTACTGCGGTCTCACCTACTTCAAACCAACTAACTGGAGATCTACATCTCCTACCATAAAGAGCCTCAAACGGAGCCATCTGGATACTGGAATAATAGCTATTATTAAATGCAAATTTTATCAAAGGCAAGTGGTCATCCCAACTACCTTTAAAATTAACTACATATGATCTCAACATATCTTCAAGAGTCTGAATGGTCCTTTCTTCTTGACAATCTATCTGAGGGTGGAAGGCTATACTGAGATGGACTTTGGTACCAAGACCTTTTTGGAATGCATTCCAGAAGTGAGAGGTAAACTAGGTACCTCTATCAGATGTGATAGATATGGGAACACCGTACAACCTAACTAACTCTCTGAGATAGAGTTTAGCATAGTCCTCAGTTCAATAAGAGGTATGCACTGGCAAAAAATAAGCTGATTTGGTCATCTTATCTATGATAACCCAAATGGAATCATGATGATGACGAGTACGAGGAAGACCCATCACAAAGTGCATGTTCACTTCTTCCAATTTCCATGTGGGAATGCTGAACTCCTATATGGACCCACTAGGCTTCTGGTGCTCAATCTTAACTTGTTGGCACGTAGAGCAATCACCTACGAACTCTGCGATGTCCCTCTTTATCCCACTCCACCAATAGATCTCCCGCAAACAGTGGTACATCTTATTGTCCCATAGATAAATAGAGTAACATGCACCATGCGCTTCTGCAAGAATTTGTTACCTCAAGTCATCTACACCAGTCACACATAGCCAACCCTGACAATGCATCACACTATTTTCCCCTTGGGAGAAAACCTCCATCTTCTGATCTTTGACTAATTTTTTCAACGTAACTAGACTGGGATCTCTTTTCTTCTTTTCTTCACTTCAGAAACTAGAGAATATTCTGAGCTATTCTGCACCCATACATTACCTTATGCTGAATCGACTAAGCGGATACCTAGTCGGGCAAGCTGATGAACTTCCTAATCTAATTTCTTCTTACTATCCTCAGCATGAGCAACACTACCCATAGACAATCTAGTCACAGAATCTTCCACTATATTCTCCTTACCCAGATGATATAGAACACTCATGTCATAGTATTTCAATAACTTTAACCACCTCATCTGATGCAAATTCAAGTCTTTCTAAGAGAACACATACTGCAAGCTTTTATGATCTATGAGCACATCAACATACACCCCATAAAAGTAATGCCTCAAAATCTTTAAGGCAAACACTACAGCTGCTAGCGCAAGATCTTGAGTAGGGTAATTCTTCACATGGGGCTTAAGATGCCTAGAGGCATAGGCTATGACCTTTCCTGTCTGCATAAAAAAACAACCCAAACCTACTCTGGATGCATCATGGTACATAAAAAACCCATCTGAACCATCTGGCAAGGTAAGAACTGGGGCTGAGGTGAGTCGAGTCTTCAACTCCTGAAAACTCTTCTCACAGGAATCTTTCCACTAAAACTTTACTTACTTCTGAGTCAATCTATACATGGGGGATACATTAGATGAAAAACCTTCAACAAACCGATGGTAATAGACAACCGAAACCAAGAAACTCCTAATATCTGATGGAGAATAGGTCTAGGCCAGTTCCTCACCGCCTCGGTCTTTTGAGGATCAAATCTAATTCCATAACTAGAATTAATATGGCTAAGTAAATCAACTGATCTTATCCAGATATCACACTTACAGAATTTAGCAAAAACCTGGTGAGCTCTAAGAGTCTGTACCACTATTTTAAGATGGTTTGCATGATGATTTTTTCTATGAGAATAAATAGGAATGTCATCAATGAAGACTATGATAAACATGTCTAAGTACTTCTTGAACACTCAGTTCATCAAGTACATGAAGGATCCTGGGGCATTCGTGAGACCAAAGGATATGACTAGACATTCAAAGTGACCATACTGAGTTTAAAAAGCCATTTTTGGAATGCCACATTCCCAGACTGAGCTGATGATAGACTGATCTGAGGTCTATCCTCGAAAAGTAACTAGCACCTTAAAGTTGGTCAAACAAGTCATCGATTCTAGGAAGTGGATATTTATTCTTGACTGTCACTTTGTTCAACTGACGGTAGTCTATTCATATTCTTAGAGAACCGTCTTTCTTACGCATGACTAGACCTGGTGCGCCCCATGGAGAGACATAGGTTCTGATGAATCCCTTATCTATGAGATCCTTCAACTGTTATTTCAATTGTTTAAGCTCAGGTGGAGCCATTTTGTATGGCGGAATAGATATTGGCTGAGTATCTAGAAGAAGGTTTCTTTCGAAGTTGATTTTCCTTTCGAGACGAACTCCAGGATGATCTTCAGGAAACATATCTAGAAATTCCCTAACTATTAAAACTGAATCAATATTTTGAGTTTCTGAGCTAGAGTCTTTGACTCGCACAAGATAATAAATACACCCCTTGTACATCATCTTTCTCGCTCTAAGGTATGAAATCATCCGACCCTTAAGCGTTGTAGTACTACCCCTCCATTTAAGGACTGGTTCATTTGGGAACTGAAAATGAATTATTCTATTTCAACAATCAATTGAGGGATAGCAGGAGTGGAGCCAATCCATTCCGAGAATGACATCAAAATCCATTATTTATAACTCTACAAGATCAACTGAGGTAACTTTATGAGATATTGTGACAAGATAGTTTCTTTATACCTACATGGCTATAATAGAAACACCAGTTGGGGTACACACTGAAAAGGGCTCTGCTAGAGTTTCAGGGCTTACTCCAAAATTAACGGCTATATATGAAGTTACAAAACAAAGAGAAGCTTCAGGGTCCAGTAAAGAATAAACATGTAAGTGAAAGACCTATAACATACCAGTAACTGTATCAGGGGAATTTTCCTGATCTTGGTGGGATTTAAGAGCATATAATCTATTCGGACACTGACCACCAGTAGCATTGGACGACACCCTACAGAGTTGGGTGACCTGATGGAACTGATGACTAATTGGACTGGCCCTGTTGGCGCAACTCCCTACCTTTCTGAGAAACTACCCAAAACTCTCGAATCTGATGGTCTGTCTTGCCACACTCAAAGCACACATCACTGCCCTCTCTACACTCTCTCTGATGGTTTCTGCTAAATTTCTGACATAGAGGGTTAGTACGGGCACTGTTTACACTGCCTTGGGACTTAGATCCTGTTGCTTTATCCTTATTATCATTTTTGAATTAAGGTACTGGGGCACTGGATGAAGAGGGTGCTAGGGCTGGATACCTTTGATGAAACTGAGGACGGTTACCACCTTTTAACCTTGGTTGGCTGAAATTAAATCTACTCGTCCGAGCTTTCTTGCTTCCTCTCTCCCTCTCCTTAATCTTTTGCTTCTCAATTTGTTGAGCATGGACCATCAACCTAGACAAGTCCATCTTTCTAATCAGTATTGCGGTCCTACACTCTCTGACCATACTATCAGATATGCCAGGCATAAACTTACTCATCTTAGACATACTGTCTGCTACCACATGAGGAGAATATCTAGCTAACTGAGTAAAATTGAGGGAATACTCCTTCAGGCTCATGCTTCCCTACCTCAAGTTAATAAATTCTAATACTTTGTCCTCCCTCAACTCAAATGGGATGAATTTATCTAAGAAAGCCATAGAAAACTCATCCTATTCTATAGGACCTACATCAACACCCCTATCTACCTTCCACTACTAAAACCAAGTATGGGCAATATCCTGCTACTTATATGTAGCCAACTCAACACTCTCATGGGATATCACCCCCATAGCATCCGTTAACTTTTGAATCATATCTAAGAATTCCTGTGGACCCTCTTCAGACTTGGATCCCATGAATGAAGGAGGATTCATTCGGGTGAAGTCCCGAATTTTGGTTGTAGCATTATTGGCAACTAGGTTAGCCTGAACAGCCACTGGCCGTTCATTTTGTGCTACTACAAAATTTGCTAGAGTGGTGAATGCAACCCTAAATTCTACGTCAGAGAATTGCTCGTCCAGAGGGTCTTCCTGGACAGGCGGAGGTGCTGGCTAGTTTCCTTTTCCTCGTCTGTTATTCTGTTTGGGAGGTATGTTCTGTAAACAAATGGATGAAGTGGATTAGACTAAGAGTTTTACTTGATCTCATGCTTACTCGCATTACTTGAATATTGAAAGAAGGAAAACTTTTACTAAATGCCTTGTAGCCTTTTACTCATAAGTGTGGAGCGCTATACACCGATGCATAAGACTCTACTTGACGTGACTTTTAGACTTCTTAGGATACTTTAAAACCTTATGATTTGATACCAAGTTTGTAACTCCTCGAGAGTACACCCTAGGCATCACACGGTGCTTATAGTCTCGAAGGAACATAAGATAACCAATGAGATGGTACCTGCTAGGAGCACTGAATAACTCAATCATAAACATGGAAGAACAACTGATATGACATAAGGTTTTGATAACTGAAACAAATACTAAATTATGAATATGAAGAAATAACTATCTGAGTTTGAACAAATACAGAAATCTAAGAGAAACTGAATAACTAACTGTCATGTCAACTGAAGTCTGAATAATAAATAACTAACTATATTATGTGAAAGACTCTAAGATGAATAACTATTAGTTTATGGGACAGGCCTCAACTAACTCCAACTAACTATTAGACTGAAAGCATGAAATAAAATAATCTATCATTAAAATATAAGGACTCACCACTGCTACTGCTGAGATTCTAATAATTCTAAGTGCAATCCAGGAACGGGGCATTAGAACATATGATATAATACATCATAGCAAAAAAAAAGATTTGTGATCCATACTTTGAATATACTGGTATGCTAAATGAGGTAGGCTGGCATACATGGTTTCATGAACAGGAATAATAATAATTATCTAAATATACATGTAAAACATGGAATACTAAATAGAGAGCTTGAAATTTGTAGATACTGAATATATGTGATATTTATAAATACTATGTATGCATGAAAGTTTTAAAATACTGAAGTTACATAAAATTGGTAGATACTGGAGATGCATGACCTAGCATATAACATGAACTGAATAGAAGTTTGTAAAATGAAATACTGAAATATCTGTTATCTATTTGCCTTGTTCAAACAACAATGAGACTAAACTATTGATCTGATTATTAGACTAAGACTGTAGGAGCTATCATCTAACCGAAAATCCCTAATCTGAGCTAATTGGGGAACAACTTATAACCCTAGTTGGAAGGGTGTCAATACCGTGCCACGAGTACTAATGCTGGCTATGTGGATCCACTAAACTGATGTACTATCTCGAGGGAATAAGGGTGTCAAGCCTAAACTGATGGGTGATGCCTGAGAGATAGTCAAGCCTACACTGATGGGTGTCTTCTCATATCCTATGATGGAAATATAGTTCTGGAGTTTAGGGACTGCTTCTAGAGACTCTGCCTTTCTATTGGGGAATACTCCATCCCTACACTCTCTCGGTGCTAAGTCCTACTCCCAACTGAATGACACTGAGTTACTGACTATTCTGAGTTTAATTGACTAACCTAGCAATGCTCATAATATGTATTCTGAAGTTATTGTGAAGATACTGAGATGAGACTAAATAAGCATCTATGATTTTTGGGTATTCAATACCCCTAGGACTCAAAAAGCAACAATAGTAACATGATACTTAAACTTAAGAGGACATGGCATGAAGGCTTTTATCAAACTTGTATTCTTATAGGGATGTTATCAAACACTTGTAGTTCATAGTTTGGTCAAATAATAGGAATGTTAGGAAACTTGTAGTAATAACATGAATTCAACATGAATAGTATTAAATCATGATTAATTCAATGAATGATAACATTAAACCATGAAGAATTGAATAACAACAATAATTTCATCTATACATGGTGTAAAATCATAGTTCATGGATATTTATGGGTGAAATCATCATTTAAAATTAAATTAATTTGAAAAGATCACAAGTTTGAAATTTAAATAGGATACTTGGACTCCATGGGTGAAAGGAACCCATGGATGAACACTTAACATACCTGGGTTAATGAATTTTAGAGGATTGATGGTGAGTTCTTGAGATTTGACCTTGAATTTGAGAGCTAGGATTTTTGTGTTCTAGAAGAGAATGGATCCCCTTTTGATTAATTTGAGAATAATTGACCTATGATGCCTTATTAGTCTTTAATTTCGTGTTAAGGACGAGTTTAGGGCTTAGGAAAATGTCCAAACAGTCCCTTGGAAATTAAAATACTGAACTGGAAAACTGAAAATCCCAATTTTAGGCCCTGGCGAGATACGCCAGGATCGTTCAGCCACACTAAAAATTAACGACTGGGCCCTGGAAGCTTGGCGCGATGCGGGGCTATGGAGGCAAGCCTTTGGAATGCCATTTTGGCAACCTTCGCGACGCGCCATTATCATAGAGGCTCACTGGAAATTGCCAAATATGAAATGGGACATCACTGCAATGTGGTTGAATTGTGGAGTCTCACTAGATTTTAAAATTTGTGATTTAGACTGGCTCCGCGATGCGTTAGTGACCAAAATGACAGAGTTTAATGAATGAAAATTAAAATTACCATAACTTCGTACTCGGTTATTGGATTTAGGTGAATTTTATATCGTTGGAAAGTTAATTGAATTTCCTATGAAGTGACAGGCTTTAAACTGATAAATAATGGGTATTTCAAAAAAAAATTTATATGAATGCTCATGTATTAGGACTTAATTCATGCTAGGGAAATTGGGATATTACACAGGAAGTGAGCTTAATTGGTCATTCTGTGTACAATCACCTAAATATTTTCATATTGGTTTCAGGATCTTGAAAGTCCTATAATGAAGTCCATGTTGATCATCTCCCATTTCCATAAAGTCAAACCTATATCCTATGAAGTTTCACCTGGCCTCAAATGCTCCACCTTAACTTATTAGAGGTTCAAACACTTAGACACAAAGTTACAAACATCTTTTTTCATGTTATTCCACCATTTTAGTGAAGACAGGGTGAACAACATACTTGGAAGTATGAGTTTTTTCAAGAATCCTTTCTCGCAATCCATTTACATCCAGCACACATAACCTACCTTGATAACTCATAATCCCATCACCTTAAATGTCAAATGCCATGACCTTTTGTTGACTAACATTTTCCTTAATATGCATTAAAATGGGGTCTCTGGTCTGCTTTTCCTTAACCTCGGCAAATAGGGATGATTTAGCTACTTCTTGTATAAACACCCTTCCATATTCAAAGTCTAAAAGTCAAACACCCAAATTAGCAAGACGATGGATATACTTTACCATATTCCTCTTTCCTTCTTCCACATGAGAAAGACTGTGTATGGACAACCTACTAAGGTCATCAACCACCACATTGGCCTTACACAGATGATAATGTAGGCTCATGTATTAATACTTCAACAATTCCAACCAAGGCCTCTTCCTGAGATTTATCTCCTTTTAAGTGGACACATACTACAAAATTTTGTGATTATTAAAGATGTAAACATGCACTCCATAAAGATCAGGAGTGTCAAATGTATATTTCGGGTAAGTTTTGAAATTTTTGGATAAGCGTAAGGACACCTTTGGAAGTCCAAAATAGTAGCTACCCGTATGTTGCGGTGTATTCTCCAGTTCATACTTGATGGAGCCTGCAATATATCATGTGGTGCATTCTCCATTTCGGTGATCCAAAGCATGCGACGCACGCTCCATAACACACTTCCTTATTTTCCAGCTTTTTATTCTGCATATTTTAGGGTAATAGGGTCATTTACCTGACCCAAAAACTATCCAAAACACAAGATTAAATCCCTGAAAGAGAAATTGTTACATCATTAGTCTCTTTTCATCTTTAAGAAAAAACTAGAGACACAAAGATTAAGAATCAAGCTTTTAAGTCAAGGTTTCCAAGAAAAAAATCAAGATTCGAGTTCTATCCTTCAAACTAAGTAATCTAAGGTATGTGGGACTATTCCTAAACTCCATGGGAATGGATTTTATTTTTTTATCAAGTATAATTATTTACAATAATGTTACGAATTGAGGGTTTTTGACCATTATTTCGAAAAGTATGTCATATAGATCATTTTGATGAAAGTGTGTGCATTGTGTTGAATCTTTTAGTGGAAATAGAATTATAACCCTCATGTATATGAATTTATAATTTGGAAGGTTTAATTGAGAGTATGAATAATGAATTCCCTATCTTGTTATGAATTATGGGTTCTATTTGCTTTGTCAATGATTTTGAATGCATGTAACTAAAGTTTGAAATTAAGTTTCCTAACATCATGGTATTGACATGTTTTATGAGATGATAAGGGGGGGTTTTATTAACATAACTATCTTCATTGTATTTAAAACAAAAATTGTATGCTAATGAATAATTGACATGGCCACCACATGTTTGAGTATTGGGAAAATTGAGAATTTGCATAAAGATTTCATGAGGTTTCAAAATGATGACTCTCTTGTGATGTTATAATCCTTTGGTGGTCATTTACATGTTTTGAATAAGATGGGCTATGAAATTGATAGGATATGAATGTCTTGCAAGTCTGTGTATGATGATACCTGGTGATGATATGACCCTATGGTTTTTTAAGCATCGAATGATTTTATATATGAAGAATATTGATTAAAGAAATAAAAATTAGGCCTAAAGAGAGGTAGATGGTTGCCCGAAAAAGGCGTTTGAGTGTAACGGCTCATCGCTGGAAACCGAGTTTGCCGATTCGGGTGATATGATTGGCTAATGACAATGTATACTTATACTTGAGACATAGGTATACTAGAATAGTTATTAGGACTCCAATCTTTGTGGCACACTTGGATTGGGGGATTGGCCGCTGAGTCTAGAGAAGATTCTATATAGTATGTGGGATTGTAGAAATATAGGGAGTACCATCTATCTCAGGTTTAAGATAAAGTGTGAGTCTTGATTTCAAGAAAGCATTCAAAAAATTCTAAATTATGCCCATGCGTTTTACTGATTTTATGTGTAATGTTTTCTAAAATTCCCTCATCTATGTTATGAAATAAAAATGTTATTTTTGGATTGTTTCACATACCAGTATAATTGTATAGACCCCCTGTATTTTAGGATTTGAGCCTCCATTATTTCAAAAGGCCTAATTATAAGTTATTGCTATTTTAATTGATTTATGGTCTGACTGGGGGCATTGTCCAAGTTTTTAGACATATGTTGGTTCTCATATTGTTAGAGATTTCGTAGAAAGGTGTCATATGTTTTGAATGTTAAGAATTTCCTTCAAATTGTTCAAGTGATTTATGAGATTAACCATGGTTCTGTTTTGTTATGTTTTCTACAATTCTTATATTGTATGAATATTGTGTATGACTGCCAGACAGAAAGAGGCGCCCGTGCCTTCATGATTCGGGATGCTCATCATGGCCAGGACCTCGGATCAGGTCATGACAAACTTGGTATCAAATCAGATTCATAATTCCAGGGTGTCTACAAAATTGAGTCAGGTAGAGTCCTGTTTATGGGTGTGTAGTGTGCCACACTTATAAGAAAGAGGATACAAAGCGTTTACGAATGTTTCTCTTTTTTTCATGATTTATTTCATGCTATAAAGTCTGTATGCCATCTAATCAATGATTTCCTATATTGTAGAAAGTTACCATGCCTCCCCGTAGATCCAACGAACAAAATGCTCAGGCTGAGGATCTACGCCCTACCCATAGGATGTAGACTCGTAATAGAGCTCGTACTCCAAAGTTTGTTACTACTCCAAGATTCCCTTATGTTCAGACTAGTCCTCCTCAGGCTCCTCGATCAGAGGCCAACCGTACTCAGAACACCCAAAGAGAGGTATCCAATGCTGTGTTCTAGCAATCTATGTATATAATAGCTTAATTAGTGGCTTCTCAGGCCCGGCGATCTTAAAATGTAGGGTTTGTTTTTTATTCATCTGAGATTACATGGGTTGGTCAATTCATGAGACTGAACCCACCTATTTTTATGGGTACAAAGGTTGAGAAGGATCTACAAGGGTTAATCGATGAACTTGGGAAATTTTTTAGGGTTATATATGCGAATGAGGTTGAAGGGGTTGAGCTGGCAGCCTATCAGTTGAAGGATGTGGC
Source organism: Capsicum pubescens (assembly GCA_030864215.1). Taxonomy (NCBI): domain Eukaryota; kingdom Viridiplantae; phylum Streptophyta; class Magnoliopsida; order Solanales; family Solanaceae; genus Capsicum; species Capsicum pubescens. Next base: position 380,179,029 of record CM061548.1, on the reverse strand, counting down.
CAATCAGTGATATAATGAATTGGAGGATTCGAAGGGTAGTGATGCTGACTGTTCTATGTGGGGTGAGTTTGTGGAAGTTTTTTTGAATCGTTTCTTTTATCAGAAATTAAGAGAATGAAAGGCCAAAGAATTTATGAGTTGTAAAAAGGAAAAAATAAGTGTTAAGAAGTACACATTGAAGTTCACCCAACTGTCTCAATATTCTCTAGAGTTGGAAAGTAACATGAGATCTCACTTGCGGAAGTTTGCATCCAGTCTCTCAGATGATCTGGTGTTGGAATGCAAGGAAATGATGTTGAATAGAGATATGGATTTCTCCAGGTTGTCTGTTTATATGAAAAATTTTGAAGAGCTGAAGAAAAGGCTAGAGGAGGCAAGGGAGAAAGACAAGCACACCAAGAGGAATAAATCTACAGACTAGAATAACAGTAAGTACTAAGGTGGTTACAATTGGGGTAATATGTGGTCAAAGAAAAAGTTTTGGAGTAATGCTAAGTCTTCACCAGCACCCCAGTGCCCATACCTCTAGTTGATCAGCGATTTTAGAATTTTCATCCTAATAGTGGAGCAGGAGTACAGGGTACTCAGTCCTAGAGAAGTGTGGCCCAACCATTTAGGCCATATCCACGTTGCAGAAATTATGGGAGTAACATCTTGAAAGGTGTATCTATGGTGAGCATGTGTGTTATACTTGTGGTCAGTCAAGTCATTTAATGAAGGACTTCCCCCACTATTAGGGGAAATATTGGGGGAGCTAAGTCCCAAACTAATTCTATGGCCCCACCCCCACACAAAGGTACTACTTCAACTACTGGAGGTGGTTAGAATTGATTATATTCCTTATCTAATTGGCAGGATACAGAGTCTTCACCAAATGTTGTCACGGGTACATTACAAATTTTCTCCCGTAGTATGTATGTGTTGCTTGACCCAGGGTATACCTTTTCTTATGTGACCCCATATGTAGCCGTTAGCTTTGGTTTTGAGCCTAAAATTATTCTAGAACCTTTCTCTATTACCACCCCTGTTGGTGACTCCATTATGACAAGAAGGGTGTATAGAAATTGTGTTGTGTCCATTTGTAATCATGATACTATGGTGGATCTTGTAGAGCTTGGTATGATTGACTTTGATGCTATTTTAGGAATGGACTGAATCCATTCATGCTATGCCACATTAGACTGTAGAACCTGAAAAGTTACTTTCTCCTTTCCAAATGAGCCAGTGATTGAGTGGGAGGGGTACTCTTTAGCACCTAGGGGGAAATTCATATCTTATCTTAGAGAGCGTAAACTTGTATCAAAGGGTTGTTTATATCATCTTATCTGGGTTAAACATTCTAGTACTTAAAGTCCTTCCCTCCAGTCTGTACCCATTGTTAATGAATTCCCCGAAGTCTTCCCCGATGATCTCCCAGAGATACCACCTTATTGGGCTATAGATTTCGCCATTGATTTGTTGTTGGACACTGGTCCTATATCTATTCCTCCATACAGAATGGCTTCTGCTGATTTGAAAGAGTTAAAAGAACAATTGAAAGATCTTCTTGACAAGGTCTTTATTCACCCTAACATTTCTCTCTGGGGTGCACCCTTACTCTTCATGGATAAGAAAGATAGTTCCCTCTCTATGTGTATAAACTACAATCAGCTCAATAAGGTCACTTTTAAGAACAAATACCCTCTTCCCAGAATTGATGATCTTTTTGACCAACTTCAGGGTTCCAAATGTTTCTCTCAGATAGAACTTCATTGGGGGTATCATCAGTTAATGATTAGGGAGATGATATTCCCAAAATAGTTTTTCAAACCCGATATAGCCATTATGAATTCTTAGTTATGTCATTTGGACTGACTAATGCCCCTATAGCTTTTATGTACCTAATGAATAGGGTGTTCCATCATTGTTTTCATTGACGACATCTTAGTTTACTCTAAGAATGAAGAGGATCATGCCATTCATCTCCAAATCATCCTTCAGACCTTCAAAGATAATGAATTATAGTCCAAGTTTACTAAGTGTAAATTCTGGCTTAGTGCGATTGCTTTCTTGGGACATATTATTTCTAGTACGGGAATTAAAGTTGACCCCTAAAATATTAAGGCAGTGAGAAAATAGCCCAGACCTACGGCTCCAACCGATAGCTAGAGCTTCTTGGGTTTGGCAGGATATTACAGAAGCTTTGTAGAGAGTTTTTCATCCATAGCTGCTCCACTTACCAAATTGATGCAGAAAAAGATAAAAATTTTATGGTCTGACTCTTGTGAGAATAGTTTTGAGAAGTTCAAGGATAATTTGACTACCACTCCACTTTTGACCCTTCTCGAGAGTACAAAGGGTTTGGTGGTGTATAGTGATGCATCCCGGGTGGGACTTTGGTGTGTACTTATACAGTAAGGTAAGGTGGTCGCTTCTGCATCTAGTCAGTTGAAGATGCATAAAAAGAATTATCACAGTCATGAATTAGAGTTAGCAGTTGTGGTGTTTGCACTTAAGATATGGTGGTATTATCTGTATGGAGTACATGTTGATATATTCAATGATCACAAAAGTTGCAGTATGCTTTCAGACATAAAGAAGTGAATCTCACACAGAGCCGATGGTTGAAACTGTTGAAGAATTTTGAAATAAGCCTACACTATTATCAGGGCAAGGCCAATGTGGTGGACAATGCCCTCAACAGGTTGTCAATGGGCAGTCTTTCTCATATGGAGAAAGGGTCGAGAGAGATGGTGAAAGATATTCACCGACTTAAAAATTTGGGAGTCCAACTTCTGGATTCTGAGAATGGGAGAGTGTTTATTCATGAGATAGCTAAATCCTCCTTATGTGATAAAGTTAAGGATAAATAGGTCAAAGACCCTATCTTGATGCAGTTTAAGAAAGATGTCGGTCAATAAAAGGTGATGGCATTTGAAATTGGAGGTGATGGGATTTTGAAGTATCAGGGCCGGCTATGTGTACCGAACATGGATGGCTTGCGATAAAAAATTCTTGATGAAGATTACACTTCGAGTTATGTTGTTCAACCAATCTCTACAAAAATGTATCATGGCCTTAAGACTATTTATCGGTGGAATAATATGAAAAAAAATGTTGCTAACTTTGTTTCAAAGTGTTTGAACTGTTAACAAGTCAAGGTAGAGCATTTGAGACTAGGTGGTACTTTTCAAAAGATAGTTTTTCCTATATGGAAGTGGGAGATAATTAATAAAGAGTTTATTATGGGGCTGCCAAAGTCCCAGAACAAATATGACTCCATTTGGGTGATTGTAGACTGAATGACCAAATTCGCTCATTTTCTTCCAGTATGGACGAATTATTCAGGGTATGACTATGCTATGTTGTAAATTAGAGAGATAGTCCATTTACATGGGGCTCTTATGTCTATTATATCCGATCGAGGTATGCAATTCTCTTCGCAGTTTTGGTGGTCCTTTCAAAAGGGTTTAGGAACCCAAGTGAACTTGAGTACCGCCTTCCACCCTCAGACTGATGGGAAAGCTGAATGAACCATTCAGACCCTTGAGGATTTATTGAAGTCCTGCGTGATTAACTTCAAAGTTAGTTGGGTGGATCATTTATTGTTGATAGAATTTGCTTACAACAATAGCTACCATTACAGTATTCAGATGGCTCCTTTTTAAGCGATTTATGGGAGGAGATATATATTACCAATCGAGTGGTATGAAGTAGGTGAAACTCAATTGTTTGGGCAAGACCTTCTTTATCAAGAAATGGAGAAGGTGAAGATTATTAAGGAGCAACTTAAGACAGCTCAGAGTCTCCATCTGAGTCTTTAAGTGGGCTATGTCTTGGTCTCACTCTTCATCCCTTCTGCACTGCTCCGCAGTCATACCAAAAGAAATAGTCGGGATAGCTACCACAGAATCCCTAGTATGGCAGGCCCAACTCTGTTAGGTCATTCTATTCAGCATGTCTGAAGCATCTTAAAAAGAAAGGTCAATGAACGAACCACCCACAGCATTATCTACAATTGGATTTGTCATGGATTTAAAAGATCTGTACAAAGTCTCCATCAAGTGAAAGTCCATCATGTTGTGGTTCGGACATTGTGCCATCTTTTTCTTGAATCTCTCCCAAGTTTAATGCAACTCTTCAGTCGTGAGCTGCCTGAAGTTACTGATTTCATCCCTCAACTTTAAACTTTTGGAGGGGGAAAGAACCATTCTAAGAACTCCTCTTTCAACTGTCTCCAGTTGGTTATAGAATCAGGCTCCAGCTCATTTAATCACATTGTTGCCTCCCCTGACAGAGACAATGGAAACAATCTCAACCGTATCACATTCTGGATTACTCTGGAATTATCAAAATATTTTCAAATGGTGATAAAGTTCACTAAGTGCATGTTTGGATCATCACCATGCAAGCCTCCAAATAACCCCTTCAGATTTAAGAGTTTGATCATGGTGCTTGTTATGCTGAATTTGTCACCACGTGCTAACGGTGGAGGAATGATAGCACCCATTGCACCTGCTCATCCATTTCTTCATCATCGTCATCAACCTCATATTGGACAGGCTGTTTACCATACCTTTCTCTGATTGGACGGTTTCTATTGAAATTTCGCTGCACTAGTACAGCAAGTTGCTCAGCTCGCCTTGGGCTTTGAGGATTCAGAAATTCCTCATCATCCAAGTGTTCATCATCATTGTTTGGATGATGTACTTATTGACATTGGTTCTGTACATTCACCTGAGCCTTGGACAAGGCTACCAGTCTGTCAGCCTCTTGTTGTTCTGCCATTCTCCCGATCAGCTGAGGTTCCGGATTAATTTGTAATAATGGTTCTCCGGAACATCTTGTTTTTTGCATAAACAACAAGGGACCTACAATAAAAAAAACAATAAATAAATGTAAATCTAGGAAACCTAACTAACATACAATTAGCGCATACAACTTTCAATTTTGTACCATATTCCCCGGCAACGGTGCCATTTTTGATAACACTAAAACTACACTTTTGAATGGGTGTAAGAGATCATTATCAATAGTTTAATCTATCCTGAAATGGGGGTTTAAGTTTCACAAGTAATTGTTTGACACTTTGATTTCGATGTTTGTAACCAAGATTTTATGAGATAACTAGAATTATGTTCACCAGGGCTTACGGTACATGACAGATGCTAAAGGTGACTCAAGATTCTCACGGTGGTTAGGATATCAAGCTATCTTTATAGATGATATGCTCAAATGTCTCTCAACCTATTTAAGCATCTAATTTCCTAATCCTCATAAACTTAGGGAATCACTATTTACTACCTAGAATTTACCTTAGGTTAATCAACCTAGTTACAACACTGATTATTAAAAGAAGTATTTCCAATTCCCTGTTGATAATTTACTTCCTGTTAAGATTGACTTACAACGATGATGAAAATCAAGAAGTATAACTTGAATTGAACCACGGTACAAAAATCCCAAAATATTTTAACTAGCGAGAGAGAAATATCATATTTTTTTCGAATAAAGATGAGTCCAAAAATAAAATACTCCCCTAGAAAACCCTAAAACAAGGCTTTAAATAGTTTAACCTAATTAAAGAAATAAAATCAAAGTTACAGTTTTTCCTCAGAATAGATGACGACGTCCGTGATGGATTGTCATGAGTATGATAGCTTAGAACAGATGTCGTTAGCTCCTATGCAGTTTTGGCTTTTTCTGACTAAGGATGATGACAACGATGATGGCTTATCACCAGCCTAACGACATGTCATGGATGTCTTCAAAAAACTATCTTCAACTTCCATCTTCTGTTTAAGGTTGACGACGCTCCTGATGATGTGTTATGGATGTCGTCACAAAACTGTCTTCAACTTCCATCTTCTATTTATGGCAGACAACGGCCGTGATGGATTATCACCAGGATGATGACTTATCATAAATTCGTCAGCCACACTTATCTTTTATTTTTCTTCACTTTTCAGCCTTTTTGCTTTCATTATTTTTGGTTCTCCTACATCTCAATATTTACTACAAAAATCAAAGTAAACTAATCAAAAACAACTAAAGTTTCTCAATACCTTACATTTATTTAGAGTTAGAAGCCTCAAATATATTAGCATAGGATCACACATCAGGCTTGATGACAATGAAGGTGTATTGCCTTAAGTTCACCTATTTGTTTAAGTATGCTCCCGAGTTGATAGCTGACTCTAGATTCTGTATAAGTAAGTTTGTTATTGGAGTGTCTGGTTTGGTAGTTAAGGAATGTAGGACTTCTATGATTATTGGGTATATGGATATTGCTAGGGTGATGACTCATGACCAATAGATTGAGGCAAAAGCTTGAAGGAGAGAAAAGGGAAATAAGAAGTCTAGAACCAGACAGTTTGAGTATGGACAACCAAGGTCTGGAAGAGGAAATCATTTGCAGTTTTAGGGTCACTCATCTATGCCTGTGCCATGTTCAGTAGTGCCCCTACACCTAAAACCAAGCAGAAGAAGTGGGGCAGGTCTACTATATTTAGGTCTCAGATTAGTGTGGATGAAAGTCCCAGTTACCTGTCATGTGTGAAGTATGGTAAAAAACACTTTGGTGAGTGGTAAGAAAGGGTTGTTATGGAGCGGCAAGTTGGGTCACATAATCAAAGACTGTTTGTATGCTAAGTAGAAAAGTAGGGATGTTCGTCCCCATACTTGGGCTACTAGAACACCAGCTCCTTCATGTCTCCCAGTCCATTCTCTGGGCGCATCATTCAGTACCGATGGTGGTCAGTGCTAGAATTAATTCTTTGCTTTACCATCCTGACAGGAGCAAGAAAGTTCACCGTATGTTATTACTGGTATGCTTCGTGCCTTCCATTTTGATGTTTATGTGTTGTTAGACCCCGGATCACCTTTCCCTTATGTGAATCCTTTAATTGTGGAAAATTTTAGGATAGATTATGAACAGCTCTCCAAGCTCTTCTGAGTTTCCACCTTAGTGGGTGAGTCAGTTGTTGCTAGATAATTCTATATGAAGTTTTCTATCACTGTCCTATATAAGATTATACTAGAAGACTTAATAGATTAGAAATGGTATATTTTGATGTTATTCTAGGCATGGACTGACTTTATTCATGCTATGCATTAGTAGATTGCCGCACCTGTGCGGTGAAGTTTCAGTTTCCTATTGAGGTAGTTATTGAGTGGGAAGGTAGTTCTGAATCTCCCAAGATTCATTTCATATCTTATCTTAAAGCTAGAAAGTTTATATCTAAAGGGTGCATTTATCATTTAGTTTGAGTCAAAGATACTAAGTCTGAAGCTCCAACAGTTCAGTCAGTTTGTATAGTCAATGATTTTCGGAGGTCTTTCCTGAATATCTATCAGGGGTACCTCCCGATAGAGAAATAGAATTCGGCATTGATCTTCATTCTTGTACTCAACCCATCTCTATACCTATATATCCTATGGCTCTAGCGATCTTAAAGATATAAAATAGTAGGTTAAAGACATCTTAGGTAAAGGTTTCATAAGGCCCAATGTTTCTCCATTGGGTGCTCTAGACCTATTTGTGTGTAAGAAAGATGGCTCTCTCTGAATGTGAATCAACTACCTCTAGTTAAACAGTCACAATCAATAACAAATATCCTCTTCCTAGGACTGATGACTTATTCGACCAGTTTTAGGGTGCAGTTATTTCTCTAAGATAGACCTCAAATCTGTTTATCATAAGCTTAAAGTAAGGGAGTGTGATATTACAAAGACATCTTTTAGAACTTTTTATGGTTTCTTCGAATTTCTAGGCACGTCCTTCATGATAACGAATGCCCAACAGTCTTCATAGACATGATAAACAGAGCGTCCAAGTCATACTTTTACATGTTCATCATAGTATTTATCGATGACATCCTTGTCTATTCCTGTAGTAAGAATAACCGTGTAAACCATCTCAGAATAATGTTGTAAACTCTTAGAGATCATCATTTATTTGCCAAATTCAATAAGTGTGAATTTTGGCTAAGGTCAATAGTTTCCTTATCCATATTATTTTCGGTGATTACATTAGAGTTTGTCATCAAATGGCCAAAGCAGTGAGAAACTAGAATAGACCTATCTCTCCATCATACAGTAGGAGTTTCCTGGGTTTGGCTGGCTATTACTGATGGTTTATTGAAGGGTTTTTGTGTATTGCATCCACCATGTCTATATTAACTCAAAATAAAGTTAAGTTTCAGTAGTTAAATTCTTGTGAGAAGAGTTTTTGAGAATTAAAGACTCGACTCACTATAGCCCCAGTTTTGACATTACCAGATGGTTTTGATGGGTTTGTTGTTTACTGTGATGCTTCTTGAGTTGGTCTGGGTTGTGTTTTGATGCAGAGAGGTAAGGTCATAGCCTATTCCTCTCTACAACTTAAACCTCATAAAAAGAACTATCCTACCAATGATTTTTAATTAGCAGTTGTTGTATTTTCCTTGAAAATTTAGAGGTATTATCTTTATGGGGTGCATGTTGATGTGTCCTGGACCACAAAAGCTTGTAGTATGTGTTTTCTCAAAAAGATTTAAATCTTCATCAGAAAAGGTAATTAGAGTGGCTAAAAGATTATGATATGAGTGCTTTGTATCATTCAGGCAAGGCCAATGTAGTGGAAGAAGCCCTTAGCAGACTGTCTAGGGGTAGTGTTGCTCATTTTGAGAATAATAAAAATAAGTTAGTTTAGGAGGTTCATCAGTTGGATAGATTAGGTGTTTGTTTGGTTGATTAAGTTGAAGATAATATATGGGTTCAGAATAGCTCAGAATTTTGTTGGGTTGCCGAAGTGAAGGGGAAACTGTAAGTCCCGAATCTAGTACCCAAAATGCTACACGGTACTCAAGACCCCGAAGGACCATAAGCTAACCCATATTGATATTTGTACCTGTATACTGCATAACATACTGTATAATGCAGAAAACATGAACTAAAAGGCCATAAAGGTTCAAAACTGTACATTAAGATTTACTGAACATGATTAACTGAACTGACTAGACTGGGTTAACTGAGTTTCATTGACTGCCAGAATGTTACTGAGGTATGATAACTGACTAAGATTTACTAAAGTTACTGAGTTTTCCTAAGTCATGAGACTGATTGAATTCTACTGAACATGGCTTGACTAGGAGTATCTTGAAAACATGACATAGGCTCTAGGCATACAACTAAATTGTTGGGCACAAGTACCCCTAGGACTCGATGGAAAGAAACTGACAGAGTATTACTTTCTTGAATGCATGTCCAACATCACAATCCCTAATTCATTTATTAAGGCATTTCATCAAACAATTGATATGCATAAACTTGTACATAAATGGGAATTTCGTACTATCATACTAGTGGGGTACTTTTTCTTCACATAGGCATTCAATCAAACACATGGTGAGCATGGTATGTAGACAACATCACACAACAAGTAAACATCATGATTCAACTCTAATTTCACCATTCAAGGGTTTAATCGTGGATTCACATGAAACTACACCTATAATAATCAATTCCACTTACTATTATCACAAAACATGGAATAGAATTCAATTGGTCATTATCAACATGATAAAAAAACAAACCAAACATGAAATTCATAAAAATACATACACTTGAACTTTGAAAAGATATTCTTGGGCTTCATGGACGAAAGGAGTTCCTGAATAAACACTATACATACCTGGGTGAGTGATTTCTTAAAGATTTGTAGAGGAAAACTTGAATTTTTTGCTTGGAATTAAGAACCTAGGGTTTCATGTTCTTGGGGATTTATCCTTGACATAAACCCTATTTTGTTGTTGTAGAAGAATAAAGAACTTATGAGCTATGATACGGTGTATGTAGGGGTTAAATCGGGTGAAAAAAGACCCAAATACCCTTTTAAAAATGGCATTAAATTAACTGAATGGGATGTGCAATGGCTCATGCAACAGTCCGTCGCTAGCTTGATGGCCTGTCATTTCAACCATCGTAGGTGGTCCAGGATAGGGACTCACTGCCTAAGTAGCGACGACTTGGGCAACAGTCCATCGCAAGTTCGACGGTCCGTCAACCTGTCCATCTCACCTTATTTAGAAGTTTGCCTCACTACCTTAGTTATGAAGGTCAATACGACGGACCGTGGTGATGGTCCATCACTAGGTCGACAGTCTGTCAACCTGGCCATCGCACCTAGGCGATTCTGACAGCTTTGAGTAAAACGTCCATAACTTTTTGCTTCGATACCAAATTTAGACGAAATTGGTATCGTTGGAAAGCTAATTCAATTTCCCACATGATAAAAAGTGAAATTATTAAAAATTCCACATGCACAAAATGAGATTTATCTTTCAAAGTAAATTTCTAACATTCTTGAAATAATTTCAAGCTAGGAAAAACTATGAGGTATTACAAAACAAGATAAGGACTCCAATTTGGTTAAGTTGAAGGAGTCAGTCATGGATCACAAAGTAGAAGTTTTCTCCCAAGGGGGAAATGGTGTGTTACTCTACTAGGTTGGATTGTGTTTGTCGTGTGTTAATGGTTTGAGATAGCATAATGTGGAATGGATTAAAGAGGATATTGTTGAGTTTGTAGCCATGTGTGCTAATTTTCAATAGGTTAAGGTTAAGCACAAAAAGCCTGGTGGTACCCTTTAGGAGTGTAGTATTCCTACTTGGAAGTGGGAAGAGGTAAACATGGACTTAGTGATAGGGTTACCCCATTTGCGTTGTTAGCATAATTCAATTTGGATTATTATAGATAGAATGAAAAAATCACCCTATTTCTTTCCAGTTCATACTTCCTATTCAGCCGAGGATTATGCTAAGCTTTATATCAGAGATTTTTTCAAATTTCATGGTGTTTCTTTGTCCATCATTTCAGATAGGGGTACTCAATTTATCTCTCACTTTTGGAAAGCCTTTTAGAAAGATCTTGGTTCCCAAGTTCATCTTAGTATTGATTTTAATCCTAAGATAGATGGTAAAGTAGAGAGGACCATTCAAACCCTAGAGGACATGTTGAGAGCATGTGTTATTGATTTCAAGGGTAGTTGGTATGATCATTTGTCGTTGATCGAGTTCACCTAGAATAACAATTATCATGCTAGTATCCATATGGCTCATTTTGAGGCTCTTCATGAGAGAATATATACGTTACCTATTGGTTGGTTTGAGGTAGGTAAGGCTACATTGATAGGGCTAGATGTGGTGTTTGAATCTATGGAAAAGTTCAATTGAATTGAGAGAGGCTTAAGGCAACTCAGAGTTGTCAGAAATCTTATGCAGATGTGAGGAGAACGGATCTTGAGTTTGAGGTTGGTGACTTAGTGTATTTAAAGATTTACCCATTAAGGGGTTGAAGAGATTTGGCAAAAAAGAGAAGATTAGTCGATGATATGTGGGCCATTACAGAATATTTAGTCGTGTTAGGAAGGTAGCATATGATCTTGAGTTGTCTATCGATTTGTCATCCATTCATCTAGTGTTTCATGTATCATTTGTTAAGAAGTGTATTGGTGATCCAGTTGTTATAGTTTCTTTGGAAAACACCAAAATTTAGGATAGCCTTTTTTATGAAGAAATTCCATTTGAGATTCTTGATCACCAGATTTATAGACTAAGGAATAAAAAAGTTCCCTTGGTCAAAGTTCTTTGGCGGAATTAGTTTGTTGAGGGGCCCACTTGGGAAGCAGAAGTGGATATGTGAACCAAGTACCCTCATTTTTTCTTCCCAAGATCATACTTAGTTTAAGGTAACAAGTTTTCCTTAGATTTTCTATTGTCCATTCTCAATTCTAGCCATATAATTATTTTTATGTCATTACATGCATTCACAAATCAGTTTAGTCAGGTAATCATGCTTCCAGTTATGAATATTTAGTATGAAGTCTCAGTCCCTCAGTATTCTCAATTTGGTCAGTCTCATTCGAGGACGAATGTTCCCAAGGGGGAGATATTGTAAGACCACGTAAGATACTAGCTCAGTTTTGCTCACTATTGCAAGTCAAAGGGGGTCCAAGACTTAGAAAAATTTCACTAATTGTTAGGACTTAGTCATTTCTAAAGCCCCTAAACTTTAATGATTTTATTTTTGACCTTCGCGACATCAAAAAGTTAATTTTAAAGTTGATTCATGGTAGGGGTATTGAACAGTACAACTCGGCTGAGTTTCTGAATTTTTGGACGAGCGTGAGGGTGTGTTTGGATTTCTAAAACCTTGTCATCATGCAGTTAGCCAATGGACCGTGCCCCAGTCCAATGGTATGGGTGCCTGCGACAAAGGCCGCAGCGCGTGGTACAGTCCGGCAGACCAGAGCCCGCGACGCATGCTCTATCGCGCCTCCTTGTTTTTCCATCTTCTATTTCTATTTTTCCAAGAGTATTTGGTTCTTTTACCTTCTCCCACTTAGTCTATAACATAGGATTGAGGGTCCCAAAAGGTAAAATTGATCATTCTTTTCACAAATTCTTTTAAAGAAAGTAATCCTCAGTCAAGAAAAAACTCTAGCCTCTTCAAATTTTTAAAATTCATGCATAACATAACTATTTAAGGGTTCTATCATGGAATAACCTTGTTATAATAATTCGTTGAATTTCATATAATTTCTTCATTTTCATTGTTGTGAAATAAAGATAACGATTTGTTTTAACTTTATATTTCATGCGTTTAAAGGTATCTTTTGGAATTATATTTATTTAATAATTATTTAAATGGATAAACAACTTTTTTCCTTCTAAAAATATGGTATTATCTTTTTGTACTGTAGAAAATAATTTGAATCTTCTGGTTATTCTTTGAGATTACACATTTGTTATAAAATAATATTATTTAATCTGCATCATACATAAGTTCATCATTTATAACATGAATTATGACAATAACAATTTAAATATATATATTCATATTCATGAGAATATATTAAAAAAATACACATTTTTAAACTGTAGATTTCTTTTACGTGTAGAAGTCATTGAAGTAAATGTTTGATAAATTGTTCAATACACATATGTCAACGGAAAAAAATACAATTGAAAATTTTAGAAACTAAAGTATATTAATTCTACATGATGTCCTAAGGTATATATGGGAAGCAACAAATATAGGGATGAATTTCACTAAATTGCTTCTCAATTCTCAAAGTTAGATATATGACGTTACAAAAATGTGATGCATACATTCTCTGCAATGTAGGAAGAAAAGAAAAATAATTGAATGCATACATCTTCACAATTTAAGAATTAAGCACACTTATCTGTAAGGAATATATTTCTACTCATATATTTTATTGGCGGAAATTATGGCACAAATTTTAACATTAACCAACTTTGAACACTTGGTGCTCAAACAAAAAAGAGACACAAAATTGATTTTATCATTTGAGAGATTTATATTGTATTAAATTTATTGTACAAAATCATTTTTATGGGATTTATATTTGTTTAATTGTGTTAGAGACTAAGTTTTTTCTCTACGACTTTCTTTCACTTGTCATAAGTTATAATTAGGTTTTACTAATTTAAAAATGATCTTGACTATGCATTAATTTTTTAAAATTTTGGAATTGAGGAACATTAAATTTTTGATACATTAAGATCTATTAAGACAAAAAATATTTTCATATTGTTAAATTTTACAGTAGAAGATCTTAAACAAATCATGACTACAAAAGAATATTTAAATATTTGAAAAAGGACAAATTTAGAAAAAAAAAAGTGAATACAATCGAAAAAATACTTTATCTCATAAATCAGAATTATATTACATACGAAGAATACAATATATATCATAAGGAATGACAATTCAAAAAGATTTAAAAATTTAGTAAGTACGTAATTCTAATTAGGAAAAGTATGTAATGCAATGTTATGTACATATTGACAGTGATACAAAGATACAAAGAAGAAAATTCAATTAATATTATGAGTTTGTTCAAATGCATCTAAAAAGGAATAAACATAATTTTCTTACTTTTTTGTCATTCAAGTGTATTTTAGCACTATAAATATACTCTTTGAGTTGAGACCCAACATTACATTTGCATACTTTCTCAAATCCAAGGATTAACCATGAGAAAAACTACTGGCCGCAAAAAAAATAAAATAGAGAAGATAAAGAATCAAAACAACATACCAGCGACATTTTCTAAAAGACGCGATGGCCTTTTTAAGAAGGCGAGTGAGATCTCTACCCTCTGTGGTGTTGAAATTGCAACTATTGTTTTTTCACCATCTAAAACAAGTGTTTACTCTATCGGACACCCTTGTGTCCTTTCGGTGGTAGATAAGTTTCTGAAAATCCTCCACCTGATACCGATAGTCCACAACCTCTCGCCAAGCCTTATCAAAATAAGGATGTAACCAAAATGGAGAAGCTGATTGAAGCAGAGGAAAAACGTGCTTTAAGGCTTCAGTAAACAAATATAACAGGCTCATATGAAGGGCTAAATTATTTTCAACTTCAAGAACTGAGTGACACCCTAGAAGCAAAATTGAAGATGACTGAAAGAGTAGAGATCCAACAAAAGGAGAGTGGTATTCCATTTTCTTTCAAATCCTATGGATATGCCTTAGCTCCTACAGAGAACATTTCATCCACTTCTGATGTTGGACCATCTAGATCTAGTTAAATTTATTTTATGTATTAATTAAATTTTATATTTTAGTTTGTTTATTACGAATAATATGAATAATATATTTCTTTTCTTTAGTGTACGGTAATTTATTGTTTATTACGTATAAAATTAATAATATGCATGTATTTCCTTTAGTGAGCGGTAATTTATCATCTCTTAATATTAAAGTTGATATGTGAGTGTTGAATGAAAAAATAATAAATAAAATTCAATTAATACTAATAAAATCAAGTAAAATAAATTGAAATACAAAAGATCTCATATTAGAATTGGTAGGGTAAACTCTAGCATCCCCCCCCCCCAATTTGTACTTCTCCCTCTTGAAAATTAGTATTTCTATTATGAATTAAAAAAGAAACTCTCAATATACATTCTAATGGTGTATATTAATCAAAGTAATAGAAATATATTAATAATATTCAATTCAAACAAGGATTCCAGGATTATTATATTTTAAAAGTTATGGATCACCTAAGGTATGTAGTGAAGACTTCAATCTTGGAATAACCTTGTTATAATAATTCTTTGAATTTCATATCTTATATTCATTTTCATTATTGCAAAATAAAAGGAATGATTTGTTTTAAGTCTATATTTCATGTGTTCAAAAGTATTTTTTAACATTATATTATTTATTAATTATTTAATGGAATAAACTACTTTCTGCCTTCTAAAAAATATATTTTATTATCTTTGATAATAAATGAACCTTCTGTTAGTTCTATGAGACATTTTTTAGTTTGTATCATACATGAATCCATTGACAACATAAATTATACCAATAACAATTCAAAAATCAATATTTATTATTCATGTGAATATATAACAAATGCACTACTTCAAAGTGAACGTTTCTTTTACGTGTAGAAGTTATTGATGTAAACGTTCGATGAAGTGTTCAAGACATATATGCCAACAGAAAAAAATATATCAATAAAATTTTTAGAAATAAAAATAAATTATTTATACATGATGTACTAAGATATATACTAATTTACATCATTTCCCATAGTCACAATCCCACCACATGCAATTTGAGAATTGGATAGAAAAGTCGATTAGTGGGGAAGAAACTTTTTTTCTTTTCTAATTTTATAAACTTTGAACTCGGCCTAAATTATTGATTCAACTGATGATGGAAATCACTCCTTCATCCTCCATCCCCCATGAATACCACCTAAACCACCTGATAAGACCATTAAGGATGCCACTTTTAAGGACAAACTTCTAGCCAACCAAATCACCTCTGATATAGATATGAATAAAGACTTTAATGCTCCTTTATCTCATAACTTGTTGGTGTTTACAGAAATTGATCATAGCTCCATCATATCTAATGGTATTTTTAAGAAAATTCTGAGTAAAAACAGTGTGTACCTAAATCTGTTACAGCGGAAGTCGTTGAATTTGCTTCTAACATAATTTCTTTAAGTCAATCTTCATCTCTCTAGGAAACGGAGTATTGATTCACAAACTTAAATGCCTTTGATGTTTAGTTATTGTTGAAATTGTTCATTGCTTTTGTTTTTCTATTTTTTTTAATTTTCATTTCTCTGTTTCACTTTTTAAACAAGAAGAATGAATTTTGAAATATAAAAGGAAGTGGAACAGTTTTAGTAACTGTTCCCCCCATAATTCAAATATCCAATTTTCTCCCTTTTATCAGATAATCTAAAAATCAGAAATAGGTCATTTCGGGTCGTTCCACACGGGTGACCCATGACAAGTAATCCAGCATCTTCCACTTCGCACATGGTGGACAAGATGCAAAGAAGTACGACATCAACAAGTCACCGATTCATACGACATATAGTTCGTGCGACCTGTGAGCATCACGAGCTTTACCTATGATATTTTACAAGATTTATATAGGAATTCAATCACACGTGAAAAGAATTCTCAACTAACATGAGGATTCTAATATTCACAATACCCCAGACATTATTCACAACTTTAGTAGTTACTTATTTGATCTCTCATCCTCTTTAAAGAGGTGAACTCGAGTTCATGATTAACTTTTATTTACGCAATTACACTTTACTCTTGTATGGTTAGTGTAATAGCCGACTTGTGTAAACAAGTTAAAATATTCATTTTAATCGTCTTCCCTTTCTACTCGAATCTATATGTTCCAATCAACTGCTTTCTTAGTCATGCACCGCATTGCCGAATCTCTCTTGGTTATTAGTAACATGCTAAAGTAGCAACACAGACTGAAACTTTAAGAAACAGTTAAAGGTCTAATGGTATTTCAATAAAAAGTTAAAATAACTTTGAGGGTCTCACACAATGAAAAAATGGGGATACATTCTTCCATTAACCCATTGGTCACTAAGCACACGTGGTATGAAACACGTTCTATGATGTTATCACCTTATATTGGTGTGTGTGTCTCATTCTTTTAGTCATTCAACATCGTATAGATCTAGGTCTAGAATCCTCTAAATGTCTAACATGAGTTTCTTTCTTTAATAATCCTCAAATACATATTCTTAGAGAAATTCGCATCTTGCTTTATAAAATAAATCATTATCGTATGGTGAAACTTTTCTCTTCACGTTCCTCGACGTAAGAGGCGATTGCTCGTGTGAGAGAGCCAATCTCGCGACTTGTTCGACATACTGTATTAATAAAATACATTTTCGTGTGCATATGAGAATGAAAATAAATTCAAGAATCTTATTTTATAATAGTTACAATCAAGTCAATTACAGTACATAAACATAATCATATCCTACGTAATCCCAGAGCCATAACATATTTCTCAAACAAGTTTCTAGACATCGCCTTAGTAAAGCGATCAACTACCATTTCTCGTGTAGGAATGTATTGTAAATTTATTTCTCCACTTGATACTATGTCTCTTATAAAGTTATACTTAATAATATATATCATGAGACCCTTAGAATTCTTTGCAATGTTCAAATGCTCAAAGAATCACTTCAACCAAATAGCTTCTTGTACTATAGATGCACAAACCACAAATTTGGATTCATAGTTGACAGGGCTACGCAAATTTGTTTCTTGCTTTTCCACAAAATTGCACCACCATTTTGCAAGTTTATTTTCTATCATACCGTTACCAGCCCAATCAGCTCTTACGGATAAATCGGATCCACTATAGCATAGTGAATAATCAACAGTACCCTTCAAGTATCAAAAAATTCTCTTTATTGCTTTCCAATGATTTCTTCCAGCATTGGATTGATACCTACTAACCTGGATTGGACTTAGTTTTCCAAACTTACCAAAATAATCTTTAATATATGCAGTACAACCCCAAGGTCGTAGATCATTAAAGTTTGATTTATTACCAGTCCATAGTCCATAAGGAGTAGAAGATACTGATTTAAAAGTCACTTTGTTTAATATGCAGGCCGCAGTTAATAGTGCATCTCCCCAAAAAGAAATTGGTAAATTTGGCTACGCCATCATGGACCTTTTCATATCCAACAATGTTCTATTCCTTCTTTCGGCTACACAATTTTTTTGAGGTGTATAAGGAGTAGTTAATTGTCTGATAATGTCTTTTTTAATACACAGTTCTTCAAACTATTTTGACAAATATTCACGACCTCTATCGATTCTTAATGCCTTTATACTTTTGTTTAATTGATTCTCAACTTCATTCATATATCTTTTGAAGCATCCAAGTTCTTTGGATTTATGAGATATCAAATAGACATAACCAAAGCATGTGAAATCATCAATAAATGTAATGAAATATGAAGCACCGGTCCTTGCCCTCACATTCATTGGACCACAGATATCATAATGGATTACTTGTAATGGAAATTTGACTCTTTTAGCCTTCCCAAAGAGTTTTCGTGTAATCTTTCCAGCAAGATAATTTTCACAAGTTGGCATTTCAATTTAAGAGAAAGAACTTAAATGTCCTTCCTTTTCCAATCTATTCATTCGATCTTTCCCTGTGTGACCTAATCTAGCATTCCATGTAAGTATATCAGCATCATTATTACTAGAATAACATGACATTACACAACAGTCAACATAATAGTCATAAGTTGAAGGATTACAATCTAAAATAATAAAACGATCATAACGATGTCCAAAACCATAAAAAAAACATTATGCAGAGTAATTCTTACACAATTACGACTAAAAAAACATATAAAAACCAACATCAAAAAGAACAAAAATAGATACTAAGTTTCATCGAATTTCTGGAGCATATAGGACGTCATGAAACATTAAAGACCATCTTCCATGCAAATCTACTTTTCAAGTGTCAATCCCTTTGACTTCAAGTCTTGCATTATTTCCTACATAGATCTACCTTGATCCCGGTGAAAATCGATGGAACTCCACAAACGCTTCTTGATCCCGACTCACATGGTCGGTGACTCATGAGTCTTCTATCCACATAGGATAAGATTTAGTTAATAAAACAGTGTTAGAAACATATGTAGCACTTAGAGTTCCATTTAGAAATGCTACCTTTTTCTGCTCAGGACATTCACAAGCAAAATACCCAAGATTTTGGCAATTGTAGCACTTCATCTTGCTCTCTTTTTTCTTGAAAAACCTTTTTCCTTTTTTGGAATTTAGCTTATTTTTTCTTCTCAGAGGGTCTTTTTTCGATCTCTATACCCTTCCGTTCCACTTCTTCTTATGCTTGAATCCTGAAGATTTCTTACCACTTAATTCTTCCATAAAGGCATTAGAAGCATCTTTAGCAGCACTAAGCTACTCATCTTCAAGTTCAACATGATGGGCAACATCAGAAAAAGTTTTGATGTCTTCAAGTGTTTCCAATTATTGGGAAGTCATTAGATCACTGCTTAAACCTGCTACTCATGTGAAAGAATGTGACCAACATTTTGAGTTAAGCTATCATATTCGACATCACCCTAAGATGTTGTTTGATGTTCTGATCATGACGCTTCTTGTAAGTGTCAAACTTGATAGTCAGTTGTCTGAGGCGAGTGACAGAAGTAGCCCCCATATGTACCTCGCAAGTGTTCCCAGATGGTATTGGCAGTAGGAAATTCCTCGCACTCATGTATAAAGTCATCAACTACAGAACTTACAATGATTCCACATGTAAGGGAATCATTCTTCTTCCAAGCCTTATAAGTTTCAAGGTCTTTTCTGTGTTGTGCAGTGTTGCCCTCTTATGGCAGACCTATGACATGGTTAATACCTTCAAGATCATTTTGCTCTTCAAGAACATACTACATTTTACGATTTCAAATATCGTAGTTGTCTCCATTTACTTTTTCTCCTTTGTTCAAGTCAACAATTATATTTTTTGATACCATGTCTGTTATTAAAAGACAATCATGCAAGTATTTTATCAATTATGCATTCAAGTTACACATTCAAGCAAATTATTTCACATAAAGGTTTCATGTTCAGTGTACAATCGAAAGGACACTTAAGAATTTGATCATCTTCGACGAACTAAATATTTGACCGAAATTAGAAATTAATTTCTTAGTGTTTATTAGAATGATATCTTTCAATTAAGTCATTTTAAACTCAAACAAATGAATGAAATTCATATAATAGGAGATAAAAAACTTAATATTTATATTATAAAAAGTTAATAAATAACTTCATGTTATAAGTCAATCTAAAAATAAAAGTCATTCCACAAGTATTCTAGACGACTTATATATACCCAAAAAGGCTTGCTAGGCCAAATATCATGGTAAACATCAATTAATCTCTCTCCCAAAGAATTACGGAGAGAATATGCTAAAATAGCCAATGCTTTTCAATTCAAAATTACTACATAGTTTTCTAGTTCTACACGTTTTAATTCAAACAACTGAATAAAACTAGCAACTTTGATATTAGGAGACATCTTAAATGACTTGAACACTTTCGGCTTCTTCTCTCTGTCCCTTCGTATAGCCTTTTCATTTCTTAACAGATTTTGTGTCGCTCTGGGGACACCATTTCATATGATCTCTCGACCTCAAAAACATGCCCTTCGATGACGTGCTCTTCCACTTTGTCTCTTTTCTCGACATCCTGAACTCCCACTTGATTCCAGTTTGTTCCCGTTCAGTCATTTCTGAAATAGGAACCAAGAAACATTTAGAATGGTTGAACCACTCAATTTAACCTCTTATGTTACATTTTCACCATAGAAGGCAAAATCTATTATAGAAGAAAATCATGGACTAATTAATTAAGACAAGAGTTATATCAAGCCTAATTAAATTCTTAAGAGTCATTATTTTTTTTATAACTCCTTAAAAAACTACATTACTATTCATAAAGTAATGTGAGATACACAAAATAGTGGGTCTAGTCCTAATATTTCTCCATTTTTAACTAATAGAATCTAATTCAAAAAATAATAAATGGTACAGGAACATTCCTCCCACTTTTTCTTTCTCTGTATGTGGACCATAAAAGATAAAATTAAAGAGGACATATTACTCCACCTAACCCTATCTTCTCTTTCATTTTTAAGAAATTAAGTAATTGAGCCTTTTTATTCACCAATTTATTTTTTCTTAGTCTAAAAAAATAATCATGGGTGAAAAAAAATCATAGATCCATATCATATATAAAAAGAAATCAGAGGTGAATAAAAAAAAATCATAGATCCATATCACATACAAACAAAAAAAAGAGAAACTTCAGATTTTCAATCTGAATTTGGGGCGAAAAGATGTACGTCAGATTTCCAGTCAGAAAATTACGCATTTGATTCTCGTTGCATTCAAAAAACCCAATCAATACCCGGTAAAAAAAGTGACAGGTGAGTTCTTGCCAGATGTGTTTCACCTTTTTTGTAAAGAAATTATCATGCAAACATGGCAATTAACCTGGCTCTGATGCCATTGTTAGTAAATTCTGAGTAAAAAAAGTGTGTACCTTAATTTGTTGCAGCGGAAGTCGTTGAATTTTCTTCTAAAACAATTGTCCCTAGTCAATCTTCGTCTCTCTATGAAACGGAGTATTGATTCACAAACTTAAATGCCTTTGGTGTTTAGTTGATATTGAAATGATTCACTGTTTTTTATTCTCTATTTTTTTATTTTCGTTTCTCTGTCTCACTTTTTAAACAAAAATAATGAATTTTAAAATATAAAGGGAAGTGGAACAGTTTTTGTAACTGTTCCCCCCATAATTCAAATATCCAATTTTCTCTCTTTTATCAAATGATCTAAAAATCAGAAATGGGTCAGGTCAGTCAACATGGGCGACCCATGACCCGTAATCCAATAGTATTAAGTTTGTCCTCTTTTCCCAAGAAGAAAATCAAAGATTTTACGCCCATTGGAAATTCTCCCTCAGCATTAAGCTCATTGTACATGCATAACCCATCAACTTCTATGCTCTAAGTTAAATAAACTCTGGAAAAATTATGAATTATGTTCCACTTATTGATTTGGATTGTGATTACTACATATTTAAATTCTCTTCTTCAGACGATATCAATTTAGCTCTCAACAATGGTCCATGATTTATTTATGGACACTACTTGGCCATCCAAAAATGGGTGGAAAATTTCAACCCTAAAAAGATAATATTAACATTATCTGCTATTTGGGTATGCCTATCACAACTCCCAATGAAGTACTATGACAGTCTTCTACTTTAAAAAGTAGGCAACTCTATAGGTAAATTTCTAAAAATTGATGCATGTACCAGCGCTATTCTTCATGTGAGATAAGGTTATGTGTCCAAATGAATTTAAATAATCCAATTCCAACATGAATACAAATTGGTAACCACATGCAACATGCTCTACAAAGCAGAAGATTTCCTTTGAAAATGTTGTGGATATTTGGGTCATGACCAGAAAAGTTGCCCTACATGCAACATGCTCTACGAAGCAGAGGGAAAGTTGCTCTACATGCAACATGCTCTACGAAGAAAAGGGAAAGTTACCAGAGGAAAATCAGCAGGAGAGTAAATGTGCAGATCTTTCTACTCAAGAACCAAGTTCACATGCTCCCACTACACATGATGGAGATTGGCAAACAATTCTTTTTCCCAAGAAAACAAAAGCGACGCCAAGTAAAAAGAAAAAAGTAAAGATAATTTAAAAGGCTCCTCTCATTAATTCTCTGTCTTTTTTAAAAAATGCTACTTTGGCATTTAGCAAGACCTTTAATGAAATTAACTCTTCTATTTCTCAACATAGTACGGACACTAGTCCCTTTACGGAAGGGGAGGCCTCTTCAGAGGTAGTTAAAACCCTTTATTTCAGGGAGGCAAGATAGGATCTTTCTTTTAGGATAGGACCACATACCCTAATTGAGACCTGGAGGGAAGCTGGATCTACTCAAAAGTAGAGTAGATGTACTTGCCTTTTTCTTAGAGTGGATTGAGGAAGAGAACTCAGATGAGAACGTAGTCTTGCTGCATCTCCTGAAGGAGAAGGGGCTAACCTATCCAACAAAGTTACTAATAAAAAAACTGATAAGTACTCTCTTGAATCTTTAATGTCCAAAAGTACATTTGATTCTCTCTTCACGTTTGCTGACACTCAATTTTGGCTCTCCATACTTAAAATTAACGTATTTAGACTCTCTGACCGTTAAATGACACAAAATGTAATTTTTAACATAATATTTCAAATAGTTAATAAATTATTGATAATCATCATTGTTTTAGGATTTTTACTCATTTATTGTTATATTTTAATTTTACATAATTTATTAATAATTATCTTTAATTTCATTAATTTTAGAATTTTTATCAGTTTATTATTATCTTAATATTTTTACACAATCATCTGCATGCGTACACAACATAGAAATGGAATTTTTTACCGTAAAGTATAATTTTAATTATTTATAGCATAATATATTTTATCAAGGAAATTATATTTTTTATTTGTTGTTGATATTTTTTTCTGTAATTATACATGGACATTCATATTTTGTATATTATTTAACACGACCAGCGTATATGAGTCGGTTTAATTATTTTAATACACAGAGCAACAAATCAGTCAAGTCAAGGTCCTGTCACTTGACTTGGTTTCACCTACTTATCCATAATTTAAGGGATTTAATGAAAAAGTTGTAGATTTGATGAATGATCCCTTTTCTTTGTTTTTCCTTTTTTAAATGCATAGCAACAATACACACAACACACAATTCACCACACCCACACTTCATCAAATTTTTAATTTCCTCTCTATTTAAAAAACACACTAAAAAATACACACAGATACGTCTCTTTCCCTCTCCACCTTCACTGCCATCACTGTCGGAGCTTCGGCGAGAGGGATCTAGCCACCACAATCATGGCACCAATAACAACACCACCCCCACGCTACAAACTTTCCCTCTCCATCTTGCCACAAGCTCATCGGAGCAGATCACCGGCAAGCATCAAGTTTCCAGCCACCAATCACAGCCTACACTTCTATCGATGAAACTATTCCACTGAAGATGCCCACCAGCCACTGGAAAACCACCAGCTCCACTCTTTTTCCTCTTTTCTCCTCACTGCTCTACATTTTCTCCATGAATAAAGAGCTTGGTTCCATAAAAAGGAATCAGATTCGACCGAGTTTTTTATAGATTCGGAGATGCTCCGGTTTCACACCATTGAAGAAATACCGGTGGCTCGTCCCCTCTTTACCTTTATATTTATGTTCTGTTTGATTTGTTAATTTCAGATTTCGCCGAAATCATGGCCACGTTACTAAAAAACTCAAATTTTGGTGTATCTCCATTAACTCCGGTGACCTCTCGACTCTTTAATATCTTTTTCATATATGTTTGAACATATTTTAGTCCTCCTATGTGTTTTCTAACAATTTTCTAGACTATTTTGATTCTGATGATTTGGTATAACTTTGCCGGACATTGTTGCTAACTGGTTTGGTGCTTGCTTATGCTGCTTTATTATTGGTTTTGCTTTGTTATGTCCTTGAGACAACTTTAGTGTTTTTTATTTGTTTAGGTTGCTGATTTTTTAATATTATTGGATGATTATTGTTGTAAAACACCGATAATGAACAAATACTATATTATCTAGCCAATGACATTATCTATCCGCCGGATATTCGAGGCCACCCCAATACAAAAGACGGATTATATCTTCTCAAGTTTATTTATTCACATCAAGTATCAACATATGATTGATGAATAAATTCATCATTGATTTTTGAGGTCTTCACAAATAAAAGATGAATATTAAGTATATAAATATGTAATAAAATAAATATTTCGGGTGATGATGAAATTTTTATAACAACGCAAAAAGATTTATGATTCGTATCTTGGTAAGGTGGTTTAGGACAGCCAATAAATTGAGCAGTCACTTCGTAGAAATAACGTACCTAAAATTTAATCCGAGCCCACTTTATAGAAAAAATTATATTTATATCCACACATACCTATTAATTTATTTTGATAATTATTTATTTGTTAGTAACATTTTTGTTACAAGTGTTTATACAGGTGTTTGGGAATATTTGTCAGGAAAAATATTAAAGAAGACTTTAAATTGTGTTGTACTTTTATATTTTTTATATTTATACAAATATTATCATAGTGAAAACCTTATATTTGGGGTTTTGGGAGGGATATTCTTTATTTTACGCGATTCTCATCTCACGTTAGGCAAATTTAGGACATCAATATTTATAGTAAAATTAATTTATATATTTAATGTAATAATTCACAATTTTTTATATTAACAAATATTATGTAGTCTTTTCCTTAAGAATAATTTTTCTTTATTCAATTTTGTCTTCACATACATATTTATATACTTTGTTTATATATATTTTAAGATAGCATACACATTATATTATTTCAATACATATTTTATATTTGTATTTACAAACATTATTTTTTCCTCTTCCCCTTTTAATTAACCTAAGTCTGGCTGGAAATCAAATTTGTGGATTCTAAAGGGTGCCTAACCCCTTCCCTTTGGAATAATTTGAACCCTTACCTAGAACTCAAATTGGTTTCATAGATTAAATAAAGTCATACTTGTGAAACAAATAAATAGGTTTCCTATTTTTTTCTTGAAAATTAGGTGGAGACTCTTATAAAATTAATTCTTTTTGTGTCCATAATGTCTTACTTGTTTTGACCTTAGGTAAAAATTAGGTATGAACTTTGGCGAATCTGCAGGGGATGCAAGGTTCTAACCATTGTAGATTTAGGTAAATATTTATATTTTTCTGCATTTTTATTTATTTCTTTCTAATTTTCTTGATTTATCTTGTTTGTGTGGTATAAATTGTTATTTGTTTTGTATAGCTTTTTTATTTATTTATTGTTTTATATAAACTGTCATCCCATTTATATTTCTTCCATTTGGGAAAAGTTGACATATTCACACATGCAGGTGAGGTGTGTTTTGCACACCCACAAATTTCTTTTAAAATCCTAAATATTAGGAGAGTTGGCGTATGTGCGGGGTGTCCGAATCTTTTTTTGTGTGCCCGCGTCGCCTACTCACTCGAGTTATCCTCTCGAGAACCATAAATCTAGCAAACCCACTATTCATAGAATAGAACTAATCCAACATCTTTTTAGGTACATGCATCATTAGTCATCTTTATCCGAATGTCCAAAGGGTTCATGACCCAAATAGAACGTTATCATAGTCTCTGTACATATTTAAAAAATGATTAGGCATATAAATTAATTATTTGCTCTAAATTGATTTTACTTTAGTAGGAAGGTATAATACAACCTTTGTTTTGCATGGAGGATCAGTTAAAAGATGCACCTTAGCAATATTGTTGATAAATGTGTATAGGTTTGAACTACGTTTTGACCTGATTCTTGTTCTTATAAGATACGTACGCAACCCTACATTAGGGTTCGGTCTCTTCACTTTTTTGGAATAATTTCTCTGGAATTCAACTAGGTAATTTTTTAAAAACATTTCAAAGATGCTCTCCAAAAGTCATCAAGAGTGCAAATTTCCAATAACATTAGTTCATAGCCAACCTATCTCCAAATCCTCACCCAATTTTAGTCCGAGAACACCTAGCTTCTTCTTTCAAATATCGTAACCCATTAAATTTACGACGTATCGATCCCCATTTTCAAAGTAAGGGTTCAATATTCTTCCATTCATAGGAATCCTACCAGCTGTAGCGAAATAATGTCATAATTCATTCAATGTCTGACTTTTTTAATCATTTCAGCATACCGAAGTTGTGTCAAAGCTCTCCTCATGCTTGACACCCATCCTCTCAATCATCTGATCGAAATAATTTTGATGCTAAAAGTAGTTCTTTCCTGATAATCTTTCACATTATTTTCACGGATGACCATCACATTTTTACAATTATACATTGCACATATAAACTTACAAATTCGCCTAAGCTACACAGACTTGATTCTTGTTTCCACAAGATACGTAGGCAACCCTCATTTGGGTTCAATCCCATTATTTTTTTCCAAATGAATAAAAATTCAGAATTTTGACTTGGTTGGTACCAACACAGTTAGGAGTGCGTGGGAGAAAGAATAAATTGGTATGATGGAGAGGAACGACTTCGTGGTAAATCATAGATTCCTTTAGTACCTTTTAATCAAACCTGAATAACACTCAAAAATTCTCCTGCGTACATCTAATATAAGAACAAATCCAACCTCATTGTTTTAAGTGCATTGTGTAGTGAACTTTAGACTAATTCATTGCATTGCATTGTTGATCCAGAACTTAGCTTGAATGTCTGTTGAGGTAAAATTCTGAGTTACACTTAGTTTGGGAAAGGATTGTAGGCCTTCTTTGACCCGATTGTGCCTTTCACAGTCCACAAAATGCCATTAATCCCTAGCATTCCCCCTTGATCTTGAAACCTTTTCTTGAACAACCTATTTGTGCCTATACTTTTTTTGAGTGCTTACATGCACTATCCCTCTCTTGGGCCTACCTCCTTGGCCGCACTAAATACGTGCAAATTGCGGACAATGATTTACGATCAAAGATGAAAAAGAAAAATAATATATTATCGTAGATGAACAAAAATGAAAAAAAAATAGACTTCAGAAGGACCAAACCCCCCCCCCCCCCCCACACACACACACAAAAGAAAGAGATAACTAATAAAGGCGGAGAATCATCATCATAAAAAAGAAGAAGCAAATATGTTGAAAAAAGGGGAAAAACTCCAACACAAGCCGAAATAAATATAAAACAAGGGTCAAAGAAGCACAACAAAGAAGATCGAGCGTCAAAGAGCAACAAATGTCAAAAGCACAGATACAGTGCAATGCTCATTGAGGAATTAGTCACTTTCAACCCAAATATTTTTCTACCTGTCTCCAAACCTACATTACAAGACAATAACAAGTCCTACAAGATCCTAGTCAATGTTTTCTCACATTAGTAGATACTTACATGAAGGCCAAGCCCATGGTATCACAATTGCATTCATCGAATTTCTTTCTGAGTGTAAGTGTATATCTCTGGGCGTCTCTACATTCAAAAGAAAAATACTCAAATAGGTGTGAGAACAAGAAATTGTTTTTGGAGAGGACACTTGAATCATGAGAATAGGCGTAGTTCAAAATCTTTGTTTGAAGAAAGATGAACAAATCTTGTCGATACTTAGGCATGTCTGAGGTACCACTTAAAACTAAGGTATTATCCTAAAATCGATATTGGTTAGATGGGAAAGAGATGGGGAACTCTTATAAACACTACTAATTATAGGTACCAACTCCATTCAAGACACATTGGACTATCACTCCGTTCAAAGTGATATGTTACATTTAAATTTGGGTCATCCGCCTTTCAATGAGAAACATTGGACCGTCGCTCCATTTAAAGTGACATATTATATTTTATATAGGTCGTCCGCCTTTCCATGAGACATATTGGACCGTTTATCAAGCCCCAAAAATGAGTCCAAAGACATCACACGGTGTTCAAAACTACAAGTAGTCCCAAGCTAACCCTGTAAGCCTTCTACTAAATCTGAAAATCATAATAGAGAAATATAAACATATAATCAATATTGAAATGCTAAATTCTATCTGATCTAAACTAGAATTAACTGAACATAAAATCTGAGAATACTTGACATAAAAGTCTGGATAATCAACACTGGAAATCTGAATTATATCTAGCAGTCTAACAAGCCTCTACTACTAACAACTAGAGAGACGCTGGGACAGACCCCCAACTGACTCAATCTAACTAAAACTAACTTAACAGGCTACTTTAATAAAATAAAATTCTGAATAACTGGGTTCCCAAATTATGACGACTCACCAACTATCGAAATGTAGATAGAGATGCTCACGTTCGATCACGCTGATGGAACTGAGCACCTTAATCGACAATATTAAACAATGTAGCACATGGATATATATGTGGATCAATACTTTTGGAATATACTGAGCATGTGGGGGTGAATCCATTAGTAAAACAATATCTCAATGCCATTAGAAATTTATGAAAGAATGCATGCTAAGTTTAATGAATCACATTGGCTTGAATAACTAAAAGCTGAAATCATAAATCATAAATGATAAAGCATACTGTATAATTCTTGTGAGCCCTCACATTTAGTTTTAAAAGTTGTACTTGTATTCTATCCTTAAATCATGTAGTTAATGTGTAGAAAGGACTCATTATTATATCGATAAACTAAAATCTAAAATCTCATGACTAATACCTGATGTAAAATAATATCTTAATGAAACTGTGAGCCTTCACACTGAAATTCTAAAGCTTTTCTGTAAGTCTTTGCTATTAGGGAGCTTCTTCTAATCGACATAAACCATGTGAACTATCATGAAGTCCAACGTCTAGTTCTCCTAAGGGGAAAACATCACGTTGGGGAGAGGTGTCATACTCTTGCCAAGAAGTATAACCTGAGCTAAGTGATCACAATATGTATTTGTATCCATATACAAATGGAATATAATCTGAATCTATACCTATATTGTCTCTTAGTTATGGGGAAGTAGGATGCGCTAAACCCACACTTCCCGCTCGGTGCTAAATACTACTCCCTTTAATCTGTATGCTCATTCTGTGGGAAATCCACTTTAAAACTAGGATAAGGGTTTACTATGATAACCAGTTATGTATCCGTTTACTTTAAACTATAAATAAAACTATAGTTAAAATTGATAAAATGGATTCCATATCTCAGTTAAGGATCAAAAGATCAATCTTGATCAAAAAATGAATATAAACTAATCATAGGATGCTTCCAAGCATAATCTTCTTGGAATATCAATACTCAAACTTGGCCTTAATAACCCATGCTTTAACTCATGTCAAATCATCACAAGCTTCATGCTTGATAATCAAAATCTTGAAATTTCTTTAAGAATTCTAGTCAAGACAATGAAATTCAATTCTCATTATATGTAAAACCAATCCAAACGTATGAATACATAAAATAGAGATGCAATTCAACATTAAAATGACTTGTAGTATTATAAACAACAAATAATGACAATTGAGTATAAACCCTATACTCAAATCATGTATATTTATGTAAATTCAAGTTTAAAAACTAATTTTGGGAACAAGGATGAAAGAGTTATCCTTGTTCATAACCCCACATACCTTAATTGACTAAATTGATGAAGGCACTTGACATTGAATTCCTATTTTTGTTCTTGAAGATTGTTTCTTGAAGTTCTTGAACCGGGAAACTCGAATTTTTAATTATCTTTGAAAAGGAACGGTGAATTTTGGATTTCTTGAATTGAAAAAAATTGAAGCTCTAGGGTTTCTTGGAGATAAATTTGATGAATTATGAGTATATTTTGAAACACATTAAATCTTCTATTTTTGCGATTTGGCGATTGGTAAAAGACAAAACTTCCCTTGGGGATTTAAATCTCACAACTAGAACACTGATCACGACCTCGCCGTGATGCGCCAAATGGATCATTGTGATACCCACTGCGATGCGGTGGAATCGCGGTGACTCACAGGAAATGGGACCATTGCTGATTTGGGGGTCACCGTGACGCGGTGAGTGGGTCATCGCGATACCCACCGAGATGCGGTGGAACCATGGTGACCCTCTTGAAACTGACAAATACCTTTTTACACTTCACCGTGATGTGGTGGACCTTTTGAATTTATACTCACTACGATGCAATGGAATAACGGTAAGCTACTGCAAATCCAAACACCATCCAATCCTAGTCCAAAAAATCTAAAACTTTCCTGTGACATGATACTTACACCCCTGAATATAATTCAACTCAAAAATAATCATCTCGAGGCCCGAAAGGTCAACTTAAAAATCCTCGGAGTTTAAAGGGCGTTACAAATGACTAAAACCCTCAACACTAAAGTTTATTTTCAGGTTCTAAGTGTTATGGGCACATACTAAGGGATGAGTTGAACTAGGAAAGAGTGGGGTATTACAATATCTCCCCCTTCGAAACTTTCGTCCTCTAATGAGACTAATTAAGCTGAGGTTACTGAGGAACTACAATTATACACTGGCATGCATAACTGTAAGCATAACTTCATGGTTGAACTAATTTGAAAAAGCAAAAATTATCAAGAGAGTGACTATATAAAGATTAAACTTGGAATGAAAAGAGATGATATGAGGAAACTTGTTACCTTAAACTGAGTTTGAATTTTTAGCGAAAAGATGAGGGTACTTGGTTCGCATATCTGCTTTTGCTTCCCAAGTGGCGCCCTCAATGGAATGATTCCCCCAAAGAACTTTGACCAAGGGAAGTTCTTTGTTCCTTTGTCTATGAATATGGTGATCAGGAATCTCAACTGGAATCTCTTGATAAGAGAGGTTATCGTGAATATTTATGTTTTCTAAGGGTACAACAACAACCGGATCACCAATACACTTCTTTAGTAAGGATACATGGAACACAGGGTAAATGGATAACGAATCTGCAGGTAAATCAAGCTCGTACGCCGCCTTCCTAACATAGCTTAATATTCTATAAGGGCCAACATATCGGGGACTGAGCTTCCCTTTTTTTCCAAATCTCTTCACCCCAATCATGGATGAAACTTTCAAATAAACTAAGTCATCAAGTTCAAACTCAAGTTCCCTTCTCCTCACATCTGCATAAGATTTCTGATGACTCTGAGTTATTTTCAACCTTTCTCAAACCAACTGGAATTTATCCATAGCTTCTATCACCACATCTGGCCCTATCAAAGTAGGTCCACCCCCTTCGAACCAACTGGTTGGTGACCTATATCTCCTCCTATAAAGAGCCTTAAACAGAACCATCTGGATGTTAGAATGGTGACTGTTATTATAGGCGAACTCGACCAACGAAAAGTGATCATCCTAACTACCCTTGAGTCAAAAAAATATGCCCTCAACATATGCACTAGGGTATGAATGGTCCTCTCTGCCTGACAACCTATTTTACTGTGAAAATATGAACTGAGATGAACTTGGGTACCAACACCCTTCTGAAAGGCTTTCCAAAAGTGAGAGGTAAACTAAGTACCGCTATCTAAAATGATTGACAAAGGAACTCCGTGAAATCTGACCTACTCTCTAATATACAACTTAGCATAATCTTTGGTTTAGTAGGATGTATGAACTAGCAAGAAATGGGCTGATTTGGTTAACCTATCTATAATAACCAAAGTTGAATTACATTGGCGACGCGAATGGGGTAACATTGTTACAAAATCCATGTTCACCTCATCCCACTTCCAGGTGGGAATACTAAACTCCTGCAAGATGCTGCCAGGCCTTTGGTTCTCCACTTTAACCTTTTGATAAATAGAACACTTAGCCACAAACTCCGCAATATCTTTCTTCATACCACTCCACCAATAGACTTCCCGCAAATCTCGGTACATCTTAGTAGCGCCTGGGTGAATGGTGTAACGCACACCATGTGCTTCAACCATAATTCACTTCCTCAAACCATTAACACAAGGCATACATAATCTACTCTAGTATCTCAACACACTATCTCCCCCTTGGGAGAAAACCTCTATCTTCTGATCTCTGACCGACTCCTTCAGCTTAACTAGGTTGGGATACTTATCTTGTTTCTCCTTCACCTCCAAAACTAAAGAAGATTCTGCATTACTCTAGACCTAAATATTGCCCTTAGCCGAATCAACTAACCGTATACCTATTCTAGACAACTAATGAACTTCTCAAACTAACTCTTTATTATTACCCTCTACATGAGCCACACTACCCATCAATAGTCTACTATGGACGTTTGTCACTATATTGGTCTTTCCCGAATGATACAAAACACTCATATCATAATCTTTCAACAATTCCAACCACCTTCTCTAGTAGAGATTTAACTATCTCTTCTTAAACACATACTGTAAAATTTTGTGGTCCGTAAACACATCGACATGCACCCCATACAGATAGTGCCTCCAGATTTTCAAAGTGAACACAATAATAGTTAATTCAAGGTCATGAGTAGGATAGTTCTTTTTGTGAGGCTTAAACTGTCTAGAGGAATAGACAATGACTCTACCTCTCTGCATCAAAAAACAACCTAGACCAACTCTAAAAGTATCACAATAGATAATAAATCTATTTGTACCATCAAGTAACGCTAAGACTGGTGCTGAAGTGAGTCGAGCCTTTAACTCTTGAAAACTCTTCTCACAAGAATCTAACCAGTGATACTTAAATTTCTTCTGAGTTAATCTGGACATAGGGGATGCAATGGATAAAACCCCTCAACAAACTGTCTTTAATAGCCAGGTAAACCCAAGAAACTCCTGATGTCTGATGGAGAAATGGGTCTAGGCTAGTTTCTCACTGCTTCAGTCTTTTGGGGATCAACTTTAATGAGATCACCAGAAATAATGTGATCGAGGAAAGCTACTGACTTAGCTAAAATTCATACTTGCTGAATTTAACAAACAATTGGTGGTCTCTAAGAGTTTGTAAAATAATTCTAAGATGGTTTACGTGGTCATTCTCACTACGAGAATAGACAAGAATATCATCGATAAAGACTATGACAAACGTGTCTAGGTACTATTTGAACACTCGGTTCATCAAGTTCGTGAAGGCTACTGGAGCATTTGTTAGCCCGAAGGACATTAATAGGAATTCAAAATGACCATCACGGGTTCTTAAAGTTGTTTTAGTAATATCACATTCCCTTACTCTAAGATGATGATTGCCGAATCTAAGGTCTATATTAGAGAAGTAACTTGCACCTTTGAGCTGATCAAATAAGTCATCAATTCTTGGAAGAGGGTATATGTTTTAACTGTGACTTTATTTAGCTGATGATAGTCAATGCGCATTCGCAGAGAACCATCTTTCTTTTGCACGAACAGGAAGGGAGCACCCCATAGAGAGACACTGGGCCTTATGAAAACTTTATCTAAAAGATTTTTGAGTTTCTTCTTTAACTTTTTAAGCTCATCTAGAGCCATACGATATAGAGGAATGAAGATGGGTTGAGAATCAGGAAGAAGATCAATACTGAATTCTATTTCTCTATCGGGAGATACCCCTAGTAAACCATTAGAAAAAACTTTTGAAAAACTCATTGAATACACGAATTGACTGAACTGTTGGAGCCTCAGACTTAGTGTCTTTGACTTGAACTAAATGATAAATGCACCCTTTTGAGATCAACTTTTTGGCCTTCATATAGGATATGAAATGACTCTTGGGAGATACGAAATTACTTTCCCACTCAAAGACTGGCTCATCTAGAAACTGAAACTTCACCACTCGAGTGCAACAATCTATAGATGCTTAAAAGGAATGAAGCCAATCCATTCCCAGTATAAAGTCAAAGTCTACGATATCTAACTCTATTAATTTTGCTAATATGATCTTATGAAGGACAATAATAAGACACTTTCTGTAGATATGTTTGGAAATAATTGACTTACCCACTGGGGTAGAAACTAAGAAGGGCTTAGAAAGTTCTTCAGGATCTACTCCAAAATTTACCGAAACCAATGGAGTCATATAAGAAAGATTTGACCCTAGGTCTAGAAACACATAAACATCAAGATGAAAGACACAAAGCATACTATTAACAACATCAACTGAACTCTCTTGCTCCTGGCAGGATGATAAAGCATAGAACCAATTCCGGCACTGACCGCCATTGCTACTGGATGATGTGCCCTAAGGAGGGGCTGGGCAACCTAGAGGAGCTGGTGCGTTAGTACCCTGAGTTTAGGGATGAACGTCCCTACTTCCTTGCTTAGCATATGGGCACTCTTTGATTTTGTGACCTAACTTACTACACACAAAACAACCTTTTTTTCCCAACACTTACGAAGATGATTCTTACCATATCTAGAACATGCAGGATAACTGGGCCTTCCACCCACACTATTCTGAGACCTAGACATAGAATTCCTACCCCACTGTTACTTCTTGGCTTTGGGTGTGGGAGTACTGGCTGAAGATGGCATTGGCATAGACGGGATACCCTGAAAATGTGAATGACTTCCCCTTCAAATCATGGTTGTCCATACTCAAACTACCCAGTTCTAGCCTTCTTATTTTCTCTATCTCCCCCTTTCAACTTTTCTTCCTCAATCTGCTAAGCATGAGTCATATGTCTAGTAAGATTTATATCCCCAATAAGCATGGCAGTCCTACACTCCTTGACTACCAAACTAGACACTCCGGTAAAAAACTTACTAGACCTTGGGTCAGCCATTAAATCAGAAGCATATTTAGATAACTGATTGAACTTAAGCAGTACTCTTTTACTGTCATCGAACCCTGCCTCAGGTTCATGAACTCCTCAATCTTTTCTTCTCGCAACTCACATAGAAAGAACTTGTCTAAAAATGTATCTTGAAAAACCTGCCAACTCATGAAAGCTATATTTTTACCTCTACCATTCTTCCACATAACCATCCAATCATAAGCAACATCCTTCAACCAGTTAAGAACCCATTCTACATTCTCCTTTTCAATAATATGCATAATTTAGGTGATCTTTTTCACCTTATCAAGATACAGCTGTGGGTCCTCACCTATCTTTGACCCAAAAGTTTCAGGTGGATTCATCCTCATAAAGTCACGAAGTCTGGCTGCAGCTAAATCACCCTTTTGCTTACATGGGACTACAACCTGATGGTTTCCCTAAACATTGGCAGTCATAGCCTTGGCCAATACCTAAAAGGTAGTCCAAAATTCAACATCAAACACATTCTCATTCATAGGATGAACAGGCTGGGGTGTCTTGTTATTATTTCTGCGGGCATTAGCTCTGCGAGGAGGCATATTCTGTCACCTAAGAGCATGAGTTAAAAGAAGATAGAGACAGATGTAAGCATGATGGATCATGAAAGAAAAGAATAATTTTCTAAATGGTTCCATAGCCTCTTGCTCATAAATATGGTGTTCTTCACATCAATGATCAAGACTCTACGTAACGCAACTTATCTGACTCCCTAGGACTCTTTAAAATTGTATGATCTAAACCTAAGTTTGTAACACCCCAAAAATGAGTCCCGAGATGTCACATAGTGCTCAAGACAATTAATAGTCTCAAGCTAACCCTGTAAGCCTTCTACTAAATCTGAAACTCATAATAGAGAAATATGAACATATAATCAATGCTGGAATGCAGAATTATGTATGATCTAAACAAAAATTACTAAACATAGTATCTGAGAATACTTGACTTAAAATTCTGGACAATCAACACTGGAAATCAAAATTATAATTAGCTGTCTGACCAGTATCTACTACTAACAACTAGAGAACCACTAGAATAAACCCCCAGCTAACTTAATCTGACTGGAAATAACTGAACAAGTTATTTTAATAAACCAAAAGTCTAAATAATTGGGTCCCCAAACTATGAGGACTCACCAACTATCGAGATATAGATAGAGATGCTTACGGTCGATCACGCTGCTAGAACAAAGCACCTGAACGTACATTATTAAATAATGTAGCACATAGACATATATGTGGATTAGTACTTTATAAATGTACTGAGCATGTGGGGGTGAATGCATTAGTAAAACAATATCACAATGTCCATAAAAATATATGAAAGAATGCATGCTAAGTGTAATGACTCACATTGGCTTGAATAACTAAAAGTTGAAAATCATAAATCATAAATGATGAAGCTTACCGTGTAAGTCTCGTGAGCCATCACATTTAGTTCTAAAAGATATACTTTTATTCTATCATTAAATCATGTAGTCTAAATATTGAAAGGACTCACTTTTATATCTGTAAATTGAAATTTGAAATCTCATGACTAATATCTAATGTAAAATAATATCAGAATAAAACTGTCAGCCTTCACACTTAAATTCTAAAGATTTTTTGTAAGTCTTTGCTATTAGGGAGGTTCTTCTAACTGACATAAACCATGTGAGCTATCATAGAGTCCAACGTCTAGTTTCCCAAAAGAGAAAACCTCACGATAGGAAGAGGTCTCATACTCTTTCCAAGGAGTATAACCTGAACTAAGTGACCACAATTTGTATCTATATCCATATACAAATGGAATATAATCTTATTTTGTACCCATGTTGGCTCTTAGTTTTGGGAAAGTCGGTTGCGCTACACCCTCACTTCCCGCTCGGTGCTAAATACTTTTCCCTTTAATTTGTATACTCATTCCGTAGGAAATCCACTTTAAAACTAGCATAAGGGTTTACTATGAAAAATAGTTATGCATTAGTTTATTTTAAACTATAATCAAAACTATAATTAAAACTGATAAGTGGATTCCAACTCAGCTAAGGATTAAAAGATCAATCTTTTTCAAAAACTAAATATAAACTAATCATAGGATGCTTAAAATCATAATCTTCTTGGAATATCAATATTCAAACTAGGGCTTAATAACCCATGCTTTAACTCATGTCAAATCATCACAAGGTTCATGCTTGATAATCAAAATCTTGAAATTTCTTTAACAATTCTAGTCAAGACAATGAAATTCAATTCTCAATATATGTAAAACCAATCCAAACATATGGATACGTAAAGTAGAGATGCAATTCAACATTAAAATGACTTGTAACATTATAAACATCAAATAATGACAATTGGGTACAAAACCTATACTCAAATCATGTATATTCATGCAAATTAAAGTTTAAAATTTAGTTTTGGGCATAAGGATGAAAGTGTTATCCTTGTTCATAATCTCACATACCTTAATTGACTAAATTGATGAAGGCACTTGACTTTGAATTCCTATTAGTGTTCTTAAAGATTATTTCTTGAAGTCCTTAAACCGGGAAACTAGAATTTTGAATTATCTTGGAAAAGGAACGGTGAATTTTTTATTTCTTCAAGTTTAAAATTGAAGCTCTATGGTTTATTGGAGAGGAATTTGATGAATAATGAGTATATTTTGCTAAAAAATACACTAAATTTTTTTTCACGATTTGGTGGCTTGGTAAAAGACAAAACTACTCTTAGGAATTTAAATCCTGCAACTGGAACGCCTATCACGACCTCGCTGCTACGTTCCAAATGGGTCATCGCGATACCCACCGTGACAAGCTGGAATCGCGGTGACTCACTGGAAATGGGACCATTGTTGATTTGGGGGTCACCGCAACGCGGTGAGTGGGTCATCGCGATACCCACCATAATGCGGTGATATCGCGATGACCCTCTGGAAACTGACAAATGTCTTTTTACACTCCACCGCAATATGGTGGACCTCTTGATGCCACACTCATTGAGACACGATGGAATCGTGGTGAGCTGCTAGAATTCTAATCCAAACACCATTCAATCCTAGTCCGAAAAATCCAAAAGTTGATCGAGACATGCTACTTACACCCCAGAATATAATTCAATTCAAAAATCATCGTCTCGGTGATTGAATGGTTAGATCTTGTAAGGTCAACTTAAAAATTCTCAGAGTCTAAAGGGTGTCAAAAGTGACTAAACCCCTCAAGAATAAACTTTATTTTCAGGTTCTAACTGCTATGGGCATATACTAGGGGTTGAGATGAACTAGGAAAGTCCAGGTTATTACATCGTCACTTCATTCAATGTGACATGTTACATTCAAAATTGGATGTCCGCCTTTCAATGAGACACATTGGACCGTCACTCCGTTCAAAGTGACATGTTACATTCAAAATAGGTCATTCGCCTTTCAGTGAAACTCATTGGACTGTCACTCCGTTCAAAGTGACACGTTACATTTGAGATAGGTCATCTGCCTTTCAATAAGACACATTGGACTGTCATTCTGTTCAAAGTGACATGTTACATTCAAAATAGGTTATCCCCTTTCAATGAGACACATTGGACTATTATTGCATTAAAAATAGGTCTTCCGTCTTTCAATGAGACACATTGGACAGTCACTCCACTCAAAGTGACATGTTACATTTAAAATAGGCCGTCTACCTTTCAATAAGACACATTGGACCATCATTCCGTTCAAAGTTGAATGTTAAATTTAAACTATGACGCCTGCCTCTCAATAAGACACATTGGACCGTCACTCCAATAGAAGTGGCATATTACATTCAAAATGGGTCATCCATCATATAATGAGACACGTTGGACAATGGACCGTCACTCCAAATATTAGTCATGAATCCTACACTGGGGAAAATTTTGAGAAGCACCTAAATTTTTTTCCTATTTTTTACATTTTAAACTACTTCCGATATTATCCTCACTCAACTTGAGGTATGTTGGCAACTCTAGGTTAGAGTTTAGTCAAATTTTCATTAAAAAAATCATTTTTTTGTCGAGCAAAATTGGTTACATGTCAACGTTTTCGTTTGAAAACTTCTACATTATCTTCAAACGAAAAGGGGCAAACTGTTGACGCCCAATTTTGGCTCTCTAAACTTAAAATTAATGCATTTAGACTCTCTGACCGTTAAATTTGCACAAAATGTAATTTTTCACATATGTTTTGCAATTGTTAATAAATTATCAATAATCATCATTATTTTAGGATTTTTTTACTCATTTATTGTCATATTTTAATTTTACATAATTTATTGATAATTATCTTTAATTTCATAAATTTTAAATTTTTTATCAGTTTATTATTATGTTAATATTTTTACACAGTCATATGCATGCGTACACAACATAGCACTACAATTCTTTATCGCGTAGTATAATCTTAATTATTTATAACATAATATAATTTTTCAAGACAATTATAT
Source organism: Capsicum pubescens (assembly GCA_030864215.1). Lineage (NCBI taxonomy): Eukaryota > Viridiplantae > Streptophyta > Magnoliopsida > Solanales > Solanaceae > Capsicum > Capsicum pubescens. Next base: position 380,139,398 of record CM061548.1, on the reverse strand, counting down.
TTTTTATTTGTTGTTTATATTTTTTGTGTAATTATATATTGGCATTCATATTTTTGTATATTATTTAACACGATATGCAAATATGAGTCGATTTAATTATTTTAATACAAAGAACAATAAATCAATCTTGTCAAGGTCCTATCACTTAACTTTGTTTCACCTACTTATCCATAATTTAAGGAATTTATTGGAAAAATTAGTAGATTTGATGAATGACCTTTTTTCTTTATTTTTTCCTTTTTTAAATACACAACAACAATACACACAACACACAATTCACCACACCCACACTTCATTAGATTTTTAATTTCCTCTCTATAAAAATACACACACATACCCTTTATTTCCTCTCCACCTTCATTGCCATCACTGTCGAAACTCCGGTGAACGGGCTTCGGCCACTATTATCACGGCACAAAAAACACCCCCACACATGCTAAAAACTTTCCCTCTCCATCTCGCTGTAAGCTCGCCGGAGGTGTTGACCGGCATGCATCGAGTTTACAGCCACCAATCACGGCCCACACTGTTACCGTCGAAACTATTTCACCGACGACGCCCACCAGCCACTGTAAAACCACCAACGCTGCTCCTTTTCCTCTCTTCTCCTGGTTCTCTACTTTTCCTCCATGAATGGAGAGCTTGGTTACATAAAAAGGAATCAGATACGATCGAGTTTTTTATAGATCTGGCGTTGCTCCGGTGTCACACCATTGAAGCAACACTGGGGGCCCATCCCCCTTTTTCCTTTATATTTGTGTTATGGTTTGTTGCTTAGTATCAGATTTGGTCAAAATTATGGCCACGTTACTAAAAAACTCAAATTTAAGTGAATTTCCATTAACTCTGGTGACCGGTCAACTCCTTCATATCTTTTTCATATATGTTTGAACATATTTTAGTGCTCTTATGTGTTTTCTAATGATTTTATAGACTGTTTTGATTTTGATGATATGGTATAACTTTGTCGGACAATGTTGCTCACTGGTTTGGTGCTTTCTTATGCTGCTTTGGTATTGTTTTTGCTTTGTTATGTCCTTGGGACAACTAACTTAAGGGGCCATTTGGTTTGCAATTAATCCCAGGATAAAATAATAATCTCAGGATAAAAATTTTATCCATTATTTGTTGTAAATATTTGGAATAACATATTCCGGGACTAATAATTAGTCCCGGGATAAGTTATCCACCCAAATGGTGGGATAACAATCCCGAGATTATTTTTCTTTGGTATAAAATTATACAAGGAAAAAAATACCCTCTTGGGATTGTTATATATAATTATATTATACGTTTGGTTGTAATATATATATATATATATATATATATATTATATTATATATAATCATAAATAATAAATTATTTTTAATTAACTTAAAATATATTCATTAATTATGAATATAATATATTACATAATATATAACGTAATTATGTAATATATAACATATTATATTATGAATATATTTACGTTAATTATGTTTAATTATATATATATAATGTTAATATATTTAATTATAATATATTATGTTAAATTACGTTAATTATGTTTAATTATATAGAATTTAATTATATATAACATAATATATAACGTAATATATTCTCACACACACATAAATTATGTTTAATTAACGTATAATGTATTCATAAATAAATAAATTTCGAACAGTTTACTGTTCAAAATGGTTGTAAAATATATAAATTATGTTTATTTATATATTTTAATTTCTCAAAAAAATTAAAAAAAAATTAAGAATGAATATTTAAAGCTTAAAAAGAAATATATATATATATATATATATATATATATATATATATAAAAAAGTTAAATAAGATGGAGAGTATTTTGGTAATCAATCAATTTATTTCGAGAAATTATACCATGCATATTACTTTGAATACAACAAATCAAACACTCAATAAAAATTAATCCCAGCATAATTAATCCCAGTATAACTTATCTCATCACAATTTATCCCAGCATAACTAATTTCGGTATAACTTGTTTTCAAACCAAACGTCCCCTAAGTGTTTTTTATTTGTTTAGTTTGCTGATTTTTTAATATTATTGGATGATTATTCTTGTAAAACACCGGCAATGAACAAATACAACATTATCTAGTCAATGACATTATCTCTCCATCGATATTTGAGGACACCCCATTACAAAATACGAATTTTATTTTCTCAAGTTTATTTATTCACGTCAAGTATCAATATATGATCGATGAATAAATTCTTCGTTGATTTTTTGAGGTCTTCACAAATAAAAGACGAATATTATGTATATAAATACGTAATAAAATAAATATTTTGGGCGATGACACAATTTTTATAACAATGCAAAAGGTTTTATAATTCGTATCTTGGCAAGTCGGTTTAGGACGGCCCACAAATTGAGCAACCACTTCGTAGTCATAATGTATCTAAAATTTAATCCGAGCCCACTTTTTAGAAAAAATTATATTTATATGCACACATCACTACTAAAACAGTCGGTTAAACCGACCACCAAAAACCGACCACACGTGGTCGGTTTTTCAAAAAAATAATAATTAAGTTTTATATTTTAAAAAAGCAAAATAATTATTACAATAATTTTAATAATTTTAAATATTTATTTAACAAACAAAAATTAAAAAAAAAAAGGAATAAAACTGACCACTTGTGGTCGTTTTTTTTTTTTAAATATAATTAAAAAATATTTATGTGGTTGGTTTTTAAAAATCATTTTAAAATTTATTTTTAGAAAATCCGACCACAAGTGGTCGGTTTTTTTAAAGAATTTAATTAAAAAATATTTAAATAAACTGACCACTTGTGGTAGGTTTTTAAATATACTTTTTAAATTTATTATTAAAAAAACCGACCACAAGTGATCGGCTTTTTAAAAAAATTAATTAAAAAGTATTTAATAAAACCAACCACTTGTGGTTGGTTTTTAAAAATACTTTTTAAAATTTAATTACAAAAATATTTTAAAAACCGACCACCTGTGGTCGGTTTTTAAAAATTCATTTCTAATTTATTTTAAAAAAAAACGACCACTTGTGGTTGGTTTTTGAATAAAAAAAAAGTAAATATTTTTTAGTAATACCTAATTATATATTTGTAATCAAATATATATATTATTGTCATTAAAAATAATTATATATCTAATTTTTTAAAATTACAATGATCACACGTAGTCGATAACCTGCATAATAATAATAAAATTCAATAATTCTTAAATTTTGTGACAAAATTACACTAAAAAAATAATTCAAATAAAATAAACAAATTACGTTAAACATAATCTTTATCTTTTACTTTTAAAAGTAACCTCGGAAAGAACAGCCTCCGCGATGCCATGGCTATCGCGGGTACTAGCCTCCACTGAGTGACACCCATCATGTGATCCATCCTTCATGGTGTGGTGCCAATTACATGATCCAGCCTTTGTGATATGGAGCTATCGCGGAGGCTTACTACCCCCGTGTCCCAAAAATCCCTCGAACCTCATTCAAAATTTTTGAGATTCCTTCAAGATTCCCTTTTAACACCCCCGATTATGAATTGAGTCAAAAATTGATATTTAAAGTATGAGAAGACCAAAAATAAAATAACCAATTTGAGCGTGTTACGTTATCCACCTTTGTATCATTCATCCTCGAATGAACACTCGAACAAGATTAAGCATGATCTAAGGCTCTACATGGAATGACAAGAGCATGATAAGGTCAATACCTTCCACATCATCATCCGAAGATTCAAAGAGTGATGGATGCCTTGCACACATATCATTCTCTGACTCCCAAGGAGCTTTCTCAACTTTTTGATTCGTCTACAACACTTTAACTGAAGCTATCCCTTTACTCCGCAACTTTCGAACTTGCCGATCTGTTACAGCTATGGGTTTTTCCTCATACAAAAATGAATCCCTCACACCCATAGCCTCGACAGGAAAAACAAACGAATAATCTCCAATACATTTCTTAAGCATTGACACATGTAATACAGGATGGACTGAAGCTAAACTTGCGGGAAAATCCAACTCATAAGCAACTCCACTAACCCTTCTCGTAATCTGGTATGGACCTATTTAATGAGGAATGAGCTCTCCTTTCTTTCCAAATTTCATGACTCCATTCATTGGGGGAACCTTTAGAAATATCCAATCATCAACCTCAAATTCTAACTCCCTTCTTCTAAAATCAACGTAGGACTTCGGTGACTTTAGGATGTCTTAAGTCACACACTAATGACTTTTAGTTTGTCCATCGCCTGGTAGACACGGTCAATCCCAAACAAGTGGGTTTCACCCACTTCATACTAACTAATCAGTGACCTATATCTTCTTTCATAAAGACCCTCAAAAGGAGCTATTTAGATGTTAGAGTGGTAGCTATTATTATATGAAAATTCTATCAACGACAGTTGATCCACCCAACTACCCTTAAAGTCATTTATGCAAGACCTCAACACATCTTCCAAGGTTTTAAAAGTACGTTCTACTTACCCATCTATTTAAGTGTGAAAGACAGTAATAAAGTGCACTTGGTACCTAAACACCTTTGGAATGACCGCAAAAATTGAGAAGAGAACCGAATACCTCTATCGTATATGATGGATACTGGATCCCTATGCAAACAAACTATCTCCTGAATGTACAACTTTGCATAATCGTCTCCCAAATAATTAGTCCTCACTGTCAAGATGTAACGCCTCGAGAGTACACCTGGGGCGTCACACAGTGCTTACAGTCCCGAGGGACCACAAGCTAATCCATGAGCTGGTACCTGTTGGGAGCACTGAATAACTCAATCATAAATTTGAAAAAACAACTGATATACCATAAGGTTTTAATAGTTGAAACAAATATTGAATTATGAATTTGAAGAAATAACTATCTGAGTCTGAAAAAATACTGAAATCTCAGAGAAACTAAATAACTAACTGTCATGTTAACTGAAGTTTGAATACTGAATAACTTACTGTATTGTCAGAAATCTTCTAAACTAAATAACTATGAGTTGATGGGACAGGCCCCAACTAACTCCAACTAACTACTAGACTGAAAGCATGAAATAAAATAATCTATCCTCAAAATATGAGGACTCACCACTGCTGCTATTGAGAGACTGGGAAGTCTAAGCGTGATCTGGGAACTGAGCGTCAGAACCTATGATATAATACAACATAGCATAAACTAAAGGTATGCGATCAGTACTTTAAATGTACTGGTATGCTAAATGAGGTAGGCTGGCATGCATGGTTTTATGAACAGGAATAATAATTGTCTGAATATACATATAAAACATGGAATACTGAATAGAGAGCATGAAATCTATAGATATTGAAAATATGTGAAATCTATAAATACTGGGTATGCATGAAAATCTGTAAATACTGAAGATACGTGAAATCTGTAGATACTGAGGATGCATGACCAAGCATATAACAAGAACTGAATAGAAGTATGTAAGATGAAATACTAAAATAACTGATATATGTATGACTTTTTCAAACAACATTCAGACTGAACTACTGATCTGATTATTGGACTAAGACTGTGGGAGCTATCATCTAACTGACATTACCCAATCTGAGCTAATTGGGTCCAACCTGTAACCCCAGTTTGAAAGGTGTCAATACCATGCCACGGGAACTAACACGGGCTCTGTGGATCCAGTATACTGATGTATTATCCCGAAGGACTAAGGGTGTCAAGCCTGAACTGATGGGTGACCCCTTCAAGATAGACAAGCCTATACTGAAGGGTGACTTCTCATATTCTACACTAGCTACGTAGTTTTGGAGTTTAGGGACTGCTACTAGCGGCTCTGTTTATTTGTCGGGGAAGACACCATCCCTACACTCGCTCGGTGCTAAGTCCTACTCCCAACTGAATGACACTGAGTTACTGACTATTCTGAGTTTAACTGACTAACCTAGTAATGCTCATAATATGTATTCTGAAGTTATTTTGAAGATACTGAGACAAGACTAAATAAGCAGCTATGATTTTCGGGTATTCAATACTCCCAAGACTCAAAAACACTAATAGTTACATGATACTTAAACTTAGAGGACATATCATGAAGGCTTTTATCAAACATGTATTTTTGTAGGCATTTTATCAAACACTTGTAATTCATTGTTTGGTGAAATCATAGGAATGTTAGAGAACTTGTAGAAATAGCATGAATTCAACATGAATAGTAGTAAATCACGATTAATACAATGAACGATATCATTAAAATATAGAGAATGAAATAACAATAATAATTTCATCTATATGTGGTGTAAAATCATAGTTCATGGAGATTCATGGGTGAAATCATAATTTAAAATCAAAATAACTTGAAAAGATCACAAGTTTGAAATTTAAATCAGATACTTGGACTCCATGGGTGAAAGGAATCCATGGATGAACATTTAACATACCTGGGTTAATGAATTTGAGAGGATTGATGCTGAGTTCTTGAGATTTGGCCTTGAATTTGAGATCTAGGGTTTTTGTGCTCTTAAAGAGAATGGATCCCCTTTTGAGTAATTTGAGAATAATGGGCATATGATGCCCTATAAGTCTTTAATTTCATGTTTAGGACGAGTTTAGGTCTTAGAAAAATGATCAAACAGCCCCTTGGAAATTAAAACGCTAAATTGGAAAATTGAAATCCCAATTTGAAGACCTAGCGCAACGTACAAGGATCGTGGAGCCTCACTGGAAATTGACGAATGTGACCTGTAAGCTTGGCGAATGCGGAGAATTCGTGGTAGGCCTTTGGAATGCCATTTTGGTCACTTTTGCGATGCGCCATTATCGCGGAGGATCACTGGAAATTGCCAAATGGGAAATGGGACATCACTGCGACATGGTAGAATTATGGAGTCTCACTGGATTTTGATTTAGACTGTCTCTGCGATGCACTAGTGACTAAAATAATGGTGTTTAATGACTGAAACTTAAAATTGTTGTAACTTATTATCCGGTTATCGAATTTGGGTGAATTTTATATCGTTCAAAAACTAATTGTATTTCCTACGCAATGGCAGGATTTAAACTGATAAATAATAGGTATTTCAAAAATTTTATATATAAAGGCTCATGTATTGGGACTTAATTCATGATAGAAAAATACGGGGTATTACAATATCTTCCACTTGAGATTATTCGTCCTCGAATGAGACTAGTTAAGCTGAGGAAAATTGATGGACTGAGCTTACACACTAAACATGCATATATGTTGCATGGAATGCATGACTGAACTGATTTGTAAATGCACGACTGACATGAACATGATGTGCAACTGAAACTGAGCATGATACAGAGAAATCTTAAGAATATTAGTACCTTAAACTAAATCCAAATTCACAGAGAAAAGATAAGGGTACTTGGTTTGCATATCTACTTCTGCTTCCCAAGTGGCTCCCTCAACGGACTGATTTTGCCAAAGAACTTTGACTAGTGGAAATTCTTTGTTCCTTAGTCTATGAACTTGATGATCAAAAATTTCGAATGGAACTTCCTAATAGAAAAGACTGTTCTGAACATCTACGCTTTCTAGGGGAACAACTACAGATGGATTACCAATACACTTCTTAAACAATGAGACATGAAACACTGGGTGTACTGAAGCTAGATCTGAAGGCAACTCAATATCGTAAGCTACCTTTTAGAAATAACTGAGAATTTTGAAAGGACCGACATAGAGGGGACTTACTTTCCCTTTCTTGCTGAAACTCTTTACCCCCTTCATGGGAGATATTTTCATGTACATAAAATCACCAACCTCAAACTCAAGATCCTTTCTCCTCACATTTTCGTATGATTTTTGTCGGCTTTAGGCTTCTCTAAGATTTTCTCTGATCAATTGAGCCTTCTCTAAGGCATCAAACACCAATTCAGGACCTACTACCGCGGCCTCACCTTCTTCAAACCAATCAATCAGATATCTATATCTCCTACCATAAAGAGCATCAAACGGAGCCATCTAGATACTGGAATGATATCTATTATTATATGCAAATTCGATTAAAGGAAAGTGGTCATCCCAAATACCTTTAAAATCAACTACGCATGCTCTCAGCATATCTTCGAGAGTCTGAATGGTCCTTTCTGCTTGACCATCTGTCTGAGGGTGGAAGGCTGTATTGAGATAGACTTGGGTACCAAGACCTTTTTGGAATTATTTTCAGAAGTGAGAGTTAAATTGGGTACTTCTATCAGAGATGATAGATAAGGGAACATCGTACAACCTAACCAACTATCTGAGATCGAGTTTGGCATAGTACTCAGCAGAATAAGATGATTGGACTGGCAAAAAATAAGCTGATTTGGTAATCTTATCTATGATAACCCAAATGGAATGATTCTGATGACGAATACGAGGCAGACCCATCACAAAGTCCATGTTCACTTCTTCCTATTTTCACATGGGAATACTGAACTCCTGCATGGACCTACTAGGCTTCTGGTGATCAATCTTAACTTACTAGCCCGTTGAGCACTTAGATACGAACTCTGCAGTGTCCCTCTTTATCCCACTCCACTAATAGATCTCCCACAAATTGTAGTACATCTTAGTGGCCCCTGGATGAATAGATTAATGCATACCATGCATTTCTGCAAGAATTCATTGCCTCGTCATCTATACCAGCCACACATAGCCGACCCTCTCAACGAAGCGCACCATCTCCTCCTTAGGAGAAAACCTCCACTTTCTGATCTCTGACTGATTTTTTCAATGTAAATAGACTGGGATCTTTATCCTACTTTTCCTTCACTTCAGAAACTAGAGAAGATTCTAAGCTACTCTGCCCCCATACACTACCTTTTACTTAATCGACTAAGCGGACACCTAGTCGGGCAAGCTGATGAACTTCCTGAGCTAATTTCTTCTACCATCCTCAACATGAGCAACACAACCCATAGAAAATCTACTGAGATAATAGTCCACTACATTGGCCTTGCCTGGATGATACATAACACTTATGTCATAATCTTTCTATAACTCTAACCACCTCCTTTGACGCAAATTCAAGTCCTTCTGAGAGAACACATACTGTAAGGTTTTGTGATCTATGAACACATCAACATGTACCCCAAATAACTAATACCTCTAAATCTTTAAGGCAAACACTACTGCTGCTAGCTCACGATCATGAGTAGGGTAATTCTTCTGCCATCCCTACACTCACTCGGTGCTAAGTCCTACTCCCAACTGAATGACACTGAGTTACTGACTATTCTAAATTTAACTTACTGACCTAGTAATGCTCATAATATGTATTCTGAAGTTATTCTGAAGATACTAAGAAGACACTAAATAAGCAGCTATGGTGTTCGGGTATTCAATACCCCCAGGACTCAAAAGCAATAATAGTGACATGATACTTAAACTTAGAGGACATAACATGAAGGCTTTTATCAAACATGTATTCTTTTAGGTATTTTATCAAACACTTTAGTTCATAGTTTGGTCAAATCATAGGAATGTTAAGGAACTTGTAGTAATAGCATGAATTCAGCATGAATAGTCCTAAATAACGATTAATTCAATGAATGATAACATTAAAATATGGAGAATTGAATAACAACAATAATTTCATCTATACATGGTGTAAAATCATAGTTCATGGAGATTAATGGGTGAAATCATAATTTAAAATGAAAATAACTTGAAAATATCACAAGTTTGAAATTTAAATCAGATACTTGGACTCCATGAGTGAATGAAACCCATGGAATAATATTTAACATACCTTAGTTAATGAATTTAAGAGGATTGATGGTGAGTTCTTGAGATTTGGCCTTGAATTTGAGAGCTAGGATTTTTGTGTTCTTGAAGAGAATGGATCCCCTTTTGAGTAATTTGAGAATAACGGGCATATGATGATGCCCTATTCGGCTTTAATTTCATGTTTAGGATGAGTTTAGGGCAAAGGAAAATGACTAAATAGCCCCTTGGGTATTAAAACGCATAACTGGAAAATAAAAAATCCTAATTTATGGCCCTGGCGCGATGCTCTAGGATCGTGGAGCATCACTAGAAATTGACAACTGGGACCTAGAAGCTTGGTACAATACGGAGCTATTGCGGTAAGCCTTTGGAATGCCATTTTGACCACCTTCATGAGGCGCCATTATCGTGGAGGCTCACTGGAAATTGCCTAATATGAAATGGGACATCACCGGGATGCGGTGAAATCACAGAGTCTCATTGGATTTTGAAAATTGTGATTTAGACTAGCTCCACGATGCGCTAGTGACCGAAATGACGGTGTTTAACGAATGAAACTTAAAATTGCCATAACTTCTTACCCGGTTATTGGATTTGGGTAAATTTTATATCGTTGGAAAGATAATTAAATTTTCTACACAATTAAAGTCTCTAAACTGATAAATAATGGGTATTTCGAAAATATTATATATGAATGCTTATGTATTAGGCTTTATTTCATGCTAGGAAAATATGGGGTTTTACAATATCTGTCCCTTGGGATCATTCCTCCTTGAATATGATTGGTTAAGCTGAGGAAAACTGATGGACTGAGCTTACACACTGAATAAGCATATCTGATGCATGTAAGGCAAGACTGAATTGATTTGTAAATACACGACTGACATGAACATGATGTACAACTGAAAATGAGCATGATAGAGAGAAATCTAAAGAAGATTAGTACTTTAAAGTGAATATGAATTTGTGAAAAAAAGATGAGGGTACTTGGTCAGCATATCTGCTTCTGCTTCCAAAGTGGCTCCGTCAATGGACTGATTCTGCCAAATAACTTTGACTAGTAGAGCTTCTTTGTTCCTTAGTCTACGAACTTGATGATCAAGAATTTTAACTGGAAATTCCTAATAGAAAAGACTATTCTGAACATCTACACTTTCTAGGGGAACAACTACAGCTAGATCACCAATACACTTCTTCAACAATGAGACATAGAATACTGGGTGTACTGAAGTTAGATCTGAAGGAAACTCAAGCTCGTAAGCTACCTTTTCTAAACGACTGAGAATTCTAAAAGGACCGACATAACAGGGACTTAGTTTCCCTTAATTTTTGAACCTCTTTACCCCCTTCATAGGAGATATTTTCAAGTACATAAACTTACTGATCTCAAATTCGATATCCTTTCTCCTCATATCTGCAAATAATTTTTGTCATCTATGGGTTGCTCTAATCTTTTCTCTGATCAACTGAACCTTCCCTATGGAATCAAACACCAAGTCAGGTCTTACTACTGCGGCCTCACCTACTTTAAACCAACTAACTGGAGTTCTATATCTCCTACCATAAAGAGCCTCAAACGGAGCCATCTGGATACTGGAATAATAGCTATTATTAAATGCAAATTTTATCAAAGGCAAGTGGTCATCCCAACTACCTTTAAAATTAACTACGTATGATCTCAACATATCTTCAAGATTCTGAATGGTCCTTTCTGCTTGACCATCTATCTGAGGGTGGAAGGTTATACTGAGATGGACTTTGGTACCAAGACCTTTTTGGAATGCTTTCCAGAAGTGAGAGGTAAACAGGGTACCTCTATCATATATGATAGATAAGGGAACACCGTACAACCTAACTAACTCTCTGAGATAGAGTTTGGCATAGTCCTCAGTTGAATAAGAGGTATGCACTGGCAAAAAATAAGCTGATTTGGTCATCCTATCTATGATAACCCAAATGGAATCATGATGATGACGAGTACGTGGAAGACCCATCACAAAGTCCATGTTCACTTCTTCTTATTTCCATGTGGGAATACTGAACTCCTGTATGGACCCACTAGGCTTCTGGTGCTCAATCTTAACTTGCTGGCACGTAGAGCACTTACCTACGAACTATGTGATGTCCCTCTTTATCCCACTCCACCTATAGAAGTACATCTTATTGGCCCTTGGATGAATAGAGTAACGCGCACCATGCGCTTCTGCAAGAATTTATTGCCTCAATTCATCTACACCGGTCACACATAGCTGACCCTGACAACGCATCACACTATCTGCCCCTTAGGAGAAAACCTCCATCTTCTGATATTTGACTAATTTTTTCAACGTAACTAGACTCGGATCTCTTTTCTTCACTTCGGAAACTAGAGAATATTTTGAGATACTCTGCACCCATACATTACCTTATGCTGAATCGACTAAGTGGATACCTAGTCGGGCTAGCTGATGAACTTCCTAATATAATTTCTTCTTACAATCCTCAACATGAGCAACACTACCCATAGACAATCTACTCACAGAATCTTCCACTATATTCGCCTTACCCAGATGATATAGAACACTCATTTCATAATATTTCAATAACTTTAACCACCTCATCTTATACAAATTCAAGTCTTTCTAAGAGAACACATACTGCAAGCTTTTATGATCTATGAACACATCAAAATACACCCCATACAAGTAATGCCTCAAAATCTTTAAGGCAAACACTACAGCTGCTAGCGCAAGATCTTGAGTAGGGTAATTCTTCACATGGGGCATAAGATTCCTAGAGGCATAGGCTATGACCTTTCCTCTCTGCATAAAGAAACAACCCAAACCTACTCTGGATGCATCATGGTACATAAAAAACCCATCTGAACCATCTGGCAAGGTAAGAATTGGGGCTGAGGTGAGTCGAGTCTTCAACTCCTGAAAACTCTTCTCACAGGAATTTTACCACTAAAACTTTACTTTCTTTCGAGTCAATCTAGACATGGGGGATGCATTAGATGAAAAACCTTCAACAAACCGATAGTAATAGACAACCGAAACCAAGAAACTCCTAATATCTGATGGAGAATGGGTCTAGGCCAGTTCCTCACCGCCTCGGTCTTTTGAGGATCAACTCTAATGCCATCACTATAATTAATATGGCTAAGTAAATCTACTGATATTATCCAGATATCACACTTACAGAATTTAGCGAAAAACTGGTGAGCTCTAAGAGTCTGTACCACTATTTTGAGATGGTTTGCATGATCATTTTTTCTATGAGAATAAACAGGAATGTCATCAGTGAAGACTATGATAAACATATGTAGGTACTTCTTGAACACTCAGTTCATCAATTACATGAAGGATGTTGGGGCATTCGTGAGACCAACGGATATGACTAGACATTCAAAGTGACCATATTGAGTTTAAAAAGCCATTTTTTGAATGCCACATTCCCAGACCCTGAGCTGATGATAGCCTGATCTGAGGTCTATCCAGGAAACGTAACTAGAACCATAAAGTTGGTCAAACAAGTCATCGATTCTAGGAAGTGGATATTTATTCTTGACTATCCCTTTGTTCAACTGACGGTAGTTTATGCATATTCTTAGAGAAACATCTTTCTTACGCATGAATAGACCTGGTGCGCCCTATGGAGAGACATAGGTTCTAATGAATCCCTTATCTACGAGATCCTTCAACTTTTATTTCAATTGTTTAAGCTCAGGTGGAGCCATTCTGTATGGCGGAATAGATATTGGCTGTGTATCTAGAAGAAGGTTTCTTTCGAAGTTGATTTTCCTTTCGAGATGAACTCCAGGAAGATCTTCAGGAAACACATCTAGAAATTCCCTAACTACTGAAACTGAATCAAGATTTTGAGTTTCTGAGCTAGAGTCTTTGACTCACACAAGATAATAAATACACCCCTTGTATATCATCTTTCTCGCTCTAAGGTATAAAATCATCCGACCCTTAAGCGTTGTAGTACTACCCCTCCATTTAAGGACTGGTTCATTTGGGAACTGAAAATGAATTATTCTATTTCAACAATCAATTGAGGCATAGCATGAGTGGAGCCAATCCATTCCGAGAATGACATCAAAATCCATTATTTATAACTCTACGAGATCAACTGAGGTAACTTTATGAGATATTATGACAGGATAGTTTTTGTATACCTACCTGGCTATAATAGAAACACCAATTGGGGTACATACAGAAAAGGGCTCTGCTAGAGTTTCAGGGCATACTCTAAAATTAACGGCTATATATGAAGTTGCAAAACAAAGAGAAGCTTCAGGGTCCAGTAAAGCATAAACATGTAAGTGAAATACCTGTAACATACCAGTAACTGTATCAGGAGAATTTTCCTGATCTTGGTAGGACTGAAGAGCATATAATCTATTCGGACATTAACCACCAGTAACATTGGACGACACCTTATAGAGTTGGGTGACCGGATGGAACTGATGACTGATTGGACTGGCCTTGTTGGCGCAACTCCCTACCTTTCTGAGAAACTACCCAAAACTCTCGAATTTGATGGTCTGGCTTTCCACACTCAAAGCACACATCACTGCCCTCTCTACACTCTCTCTTGTGGTTTTTACTAAATTTCTAACATAGAGGGTTCGTACGGGCACTGTTTACACTGCCTTGGTACTTAGAGCCTGTTTCTTTATCCTTATTATCATTTTTGAATTAAGGTACTGGGGCACTAGATGAAGAGGGTGCTAGGGTTGTATACCTTTGATGAAACTGAGGACGGTTACCACCTTTTAACCTTGGTTGGCTGAAATTAAATCTACTCATCCGAGCTCTCTTGCTTCCTCTCTCCCTCTCCTTAATTCTTTTCTCCTCAATTTGTTGAGCATGGACCATCAACCTAGACAAGTCCATCTTCCTAATCAGTATTGCGGTCCTACACTCTCTGACCATACTATCAGATATGCCAGACATAAACTTACTCATTTTAGACATGCTGTCTACTACCACACGAGGAGAATATCTAGCTAACTGAGTAAAATTGAGGGAATACTCCTTCATGCTCATGCCTCCCTACCTCAAGTTAATAAATTCTAACACTTTGTCCTCCCTCAACTCCAATGGGATGAATTTGTCTGAGAAAGCCGTAGAAAACTCATCCTATTCTACAGGCCCTACATCAACAACCCTATCTACCTTCCACTACTGAAACCAAGTATGGGCAACATCCTGCTACTGATATGTAGCCAACTCAGCACTCTCACTGGATGTCACCCCCATAGCATCCGTTACCTTTTTGAATCATATCTAAGAATTCCTGTGGACCCTTTTTAGACTTGGATCCCATGAAGGAAGAAGGATTCATTCGGGTGAAGTCCCGAATTTTGGTTGCAGCAGTATTGGACACTAGGTTGGCCTGAACAGCCACTGGCCATTCATTCTGTGCTACAAAAAAATTTGCTAGAGTGGTGAATGCAACCCTAAATTCTGCGTAAGAGAAATGCTCGTCCAGAGGGTCTTCCTGGACAGGCGGAGGTGCTGGCTAGTTTCCTTTTCCTCGTCTGTTATTCTATTTGGGAGGCATGTTCTATAAATGAATGGATGAAGTGGATTTGACTAAGAGTTTTACTTGATCTCGCGCTTACTAGCATTACTTGAATATTGAAAGAAGGAAAAGTTTTACTAAATGACTAGTAGCCTTTTTACTCACAAGTGTGGCGCGCTATACACCCATGCATAAGACTCTACTTGACGTGACTTTTAGACTTCCTAGGATACTTTAAAACCTTAGGATTTGATACCAAGTTTGTAACTCCCCGAGAGTACACCCTAGGCATCACACGGTGCTTATAGTCTCGAAGGACCATAAGATAACCCATGAGATGGTACCTGCTAGGAGCACTGAATAACTCAATCATAAACATGGAAGAACAACTGATATGACATAAGGTTTTGATAACTGAAACAAATACTAAATTATGAATATGAAGAAATAACTATCTGAGTTTGAACACATACAAAAATCTAAGAGAAACTGAATAACTAACTGTCATGTCAACTGAAGTCTGAATACTAAATAACTAACTATATTATGTGAAAGCCTCTAAACTGAATAACTATTAGTTTATGGTACAGGCCTCAACTAACTCCAACTAACTATTAGACTGAAAACATGAAATAAAATAATCTATAATTAAAATATAAGGACTCACCGCTGCTACTGCTGAAAGTCTGATAATTCTAAGTGCAATCCAGGAACTGGTCATTATAACCTATGATATAATACATCATAGCAAAAAAAAGGTTTGTGATCCATACTTTGAATATACTGGTATGCTAAATGAGGTAGGCTGGCATGCATGGTTTCATGAACAGGAATAATAATTATCTAAATATACATGTAAAACATGGAATACTAAATAGAGAGCTTGAAATTTATAGATACTGAATATATGTGAAATCTATAAATACTATGTATGCATGAAAGTTTGTAAATGCTGAAGTTACATAAAATTGGTAGATCCTGGAGATGCATGACCAAGCATATAACATGAACTGAATAGAAGTCTGTAAACTGAAATACTGAAATAACTGATATCTATTTGCCTTGGTCAAACAACAATGAGACTAAACTATTGATCTGATTATTAGACTAAGACTGTAGGAGCTATCATCTAACCGACAATCCCTAATCTGAGCTAATTGGGGTCCAACCTATAACCCTAGTTAGAAGGGTGTCAATACCGCACCACGAGTACTAATGCTGGCTATGTGGATCCACTACACTGATGTACTATATCGAAGGAATAAGGGTGTCAAGCCTAAACTGATGGGTGATTCCTGAGAGATAGTCAAGCCTACACTGACGGGTGTCTTCTCATATCCTATGATGGAAACATATTTCTGGAGTTTAGGGACTGCTTCTAGAGTCTCTGCCTTTCTATTGGGGAAGCCTTCATCCCTACACTCACTCGGTGCTAAGTCCTACTCCTAACTGAATGACACTGAGTTACTAACTATTCTGAGTTTAATTGACTGACCTAGAAATGCTCATAATATGTATTCTGAAGTTATTCTGAAGATACTGAGATTAGACTAAATAAGCATCTATGGTTTTTGGGTATTCAATACTCCTAGGAATCAAAAGCAACAATAGTAACATGATACTTAAACATAAGAGGACATGGCATGAAGTCTTTTATCAAACTTGTATTCTTGTAGGGATTTTATCAAACACTTGTAGTTCATAGTTTGGTCAAATAATAGGAATGTTAGGGAACTTGTAGTAATAACATGAATTCAACATGAATAGTATTAAATTATGATTAATTCAATGAATGATAACATTAAAACAAGAAGAATTCCATACCAACAATAATTTCATCTATACATGATGTAAAATCATAGTTCATGGATATTCATGGGTGAAATCATCATTTAAAATTAAATTAATTTCTAAAGATCACAAGTTTGAAATTTAAATCGGAGACTTGGACTCAATGGGTGAAAGGAACCCATGGATGAACACTTAACATACCTGAGTTAATGAATTTGAGAGGATTGATGGTGAGTTCTTGAGATTTGACCTTGAATTTGAGATATAGGATTTTTGTGTTCTTGAAGAGAATGGATCCCCTTTTGATTAATTTGATAATAATTGACATATGATTCCCTATTAGTCTCTAATTTTGTGTTAAGGACGAGTTTAGGGCTTAGGAAAATGTCCAAACAGCCCCTTGGAAATTAAAATGCTGAACTGGAAAACTGAAAATCCCGATTTTAGGCCCAGGCGAGACGCGCCAGGATTATGCAGCCACACTAAAAATTGACGACTGGGACCTGGAAGATTGGCGCGATGCGGAGCTATGGCGGCAAGCCTTTGGAATTCCATTTTGTCTACCTTCGCGACGCGCCATTATCACAGAGGCTCACTGGAAAATGCCAAATATGAAATGGGGCATCACTGCAATGCGATTGAATTGTGGTGTCTCACTAGATTTTGAAAATTGTGTTTTAGACTGGCTCTGCGATGCGCTAGTGACCAAAATGATAGTGTTTAATGAATGAAACTTAAAATTGCCATAACTTCGTACTCGGTTATTAGATTTAGGAGAATTTTATATCGTTTGAAAGTTAATTGAATTTCCTATGCAATGACAGGCTCTAAACTGATAAATAATGGGTATTTCAAAAAAGATTTATATGAATGCTCATGTATTAGGACTTAATTCATGCTAGGGAGATAGAGATATTACACAGGAAGTGAGCTTAATTGGTCATTTTGTCTACAATCACCTAAATATTTTCATATTGGTTTCAGGATCTTGAAAGTCCTATAATGAAGTCCATGTTGATCATCTCCCATTTCCATAAAGTCAAAGCTATATCCTACTGATAACGCTCAAACTACATCTCTCGTAAGAGTGCAAGCGGTCGTTGTCAAATATAGAACCCAACTGGGTTGGGTATCGATCCCACAGAGAATACTTGGTCACTAAGTAAGCAAAGATTATTAGACTTTTGGTGCAAGTCTAGTAAAAGGGGGGATTTTTTAGCGTGCAATAATGTAAACAAAATAATAGAGTAAAAACAGGAAATAGCAAAGTAAAAAGAAAGAATGTTTAGTAAGATGTTTAACCAATGAGAATTGAGAGTTAGGGTTATGTCCACCTTATGAGTTATACGTCTCTATTGGCTATGAGTTATGCAGAATTCAGAAATGCATGTGCTTATAGAGAATTGTATTCTATGGTAAATCCAGGCGTCTTTCGACCATCAAGGATTATTTCACTTTAACTCTTTCGAGCTTAAAGCGTGTCTAACGGTACAAATTCTCCAAGAGGTTAATCCAGTTATGACACTAACTTTTTAACAGGGGTTGGTGCCCTATTACCTTGACATTATCTCTTTTCCAGACATATAACTTTTCTTTTGAAAAAGTTAATGCTATACTGGCGTATTCTATGCGTTTGTAACCACAAGAATTTGCATTAAGATGAAGAGAATAATGATATAAGCAGCATACCTGTCATGAATTCACAAACTCATAGCAATAGATAGTATCTCATAAGGCTTCCATAACCCCAACACAGAAGTTTAGCTATTCATGAGTGCAACGGAAATCACAATAGACTTTATCATTCTACCAAAATAAAGATATCACGTGTAGTAGGGTTTGGTATGGCGTTAGGCGTGAATTCCCTTGTAGAATAGCAGTTCTCTTGTTGTGGAAATTAAGAATTGAATAGATGAAGAGAAAGTAATTAATTGAAAGAGAATTGTTTTCGGAACTCAAGAATGAATGAAAATCTCTAGCAAAATAGGGTATTTATAACACCCATATCCTATTCCTACTAGGCTACTGCATTACTTAACCTAATCCTACTAGGTTAATGCATCATTATCCTAATCCTAATAAGTTAATGCTGATCCCCAAAGTCTTTGGAAATGCTGTTTTTGCCCGGGACAGATATTCCATGCGTCACTTTTTGTCCTTGGCGTCCAAGCTTTCCCTTCCTTCTTTCGTGAAGCTTCCTTGGGCGTCAAGTTATCCATAATATGCTGAAATCTGCATCATTTATACCTGAAAACTTGCTAATCACGTTTGTTAGCTGACTTACAGGAAAAAGGACTAAAAGTGCATGAATTATATATTTTGTCCTCAAAACTTAGCTAAAATATGGGTAAATTATAGTACTTTAGGCGTGTAAATACGCCTATCATGAACACCCCACACTTAAAGCTTTGTTCGTCCTCGAACGGAATATCATGTCCATCTAAACATCTACTTAGGGTTTCACAGCAACAATACAAAATATTCGTCAAGACAGGCACGACAATCATTAACAAAGAGTAGTTTTCTAATCACTTCTAGAAACAATTCAGCCTCCAACATAGACTCGTGATGATGGTTAATTCGTATCCAAAAGTTAAGGCACAAAGAATCATATACGACTTACCCAAAACTCATCCACCATGTGTGTCTCACAATATGTCACCCATAATTACTCACAAGTATTTCATTTTTCAAAACATGGGTATAATATTATCCTTGCTCTCACTCTCACAAAGAATTCATATGTTTGCAACTGATGACCATAGGCTTGCCCTTAATGTAATGCTCCACTAAATATCAGAATGCTAAGCTTAGGATCAAACAGGTCTTCTATAGGTTGTAATGTAGGCTAAGGGACGGGTAGGACTATTTTGGCTAGAAATAGTGACTATGTTCCTAAGCGCTTTAATACATCAAATTATGTCATTAACACTTTCTTTCAAACAACCTTTCTACTTTCTTTTATTCTACCACCCCTTCTCTCCTCTTTTGTTTTTTCAATTTTAAACATAACTAACGTTTTAGTTTTCTTTTCCTTTTTCTTTTCATAACATACCTCTTATGATAGCAATTCTTTTTCATAACAACTTCAAGCACCAATACATTTTAAGGCTTCATACTCACCCAATTTCTTCTTATTTTGTCACATGACTTTACACTTTAAAGCACTTAGGAATTTGGATCAAATTATGGTCTTGAAAAAAATGGATTAGGCTTACATATGAGGCTGTCAAAGAAAATTGGCTAAAGGATCAAAAAGGGTTAACTAGGATAATGTCCACGGGTAGGTAAAAAAAAAGTAAACAAGTATAGGTTGCCAAAGAAATGCCTAAATCATCTCCTAAACTCGTACTCTTTATTTCGCTTTACATACATACCAGGCAAGTTCTAGCATCAGCCACAAACATAGAATATACTATATCCTCACACACACAAGGCACATGGTCGACTTTATTGGGAGTAGTATAGAATCTTGACCCAGCAGTTGAAGGAATTGAACTACACAATTATCACATAGTGAGTCACAATTAGAGCCTAAACGTCTCAATAGTAATGGTTTTATCACAGAATCTTGTCAGAATACCATGCTGCCTATTAGAACAATTTCATGCAAAAAAAAAATAAAAAGATTTAACTACTAAAAAAAAACAAAACAAACAAACATAAATAAATGCAAATGCAGATAAAGAAGTATAGCATGCAAATACCAGCACCCCACACTTAGACGGGCCACACTGCCCTCAGTGGAAAATAAATAAGAAGAACATGGTTAGTCGGACTCCTCCTCTATGTCTGGGGTCATACCCCATTCGTCAGAATCATCATTGGAGTCGTCGTCGTCAGAATTCTCCTCCACGTCGGAGTCTGGCATTCTGCGATCATCATCGGTTGGCACATCATCATCAAGAGGTTCCTTAAAGTATACTCCTACTCGACACATCGCCCTCGCATGCTCATTCATTGGGTAGTCATAATCCAGCTGTTGGAGCTCTGTAGCAGTTGGAACACGACCCCCGCTCATCATGGTAAACCTCGTCATGCCATATAGATGGCGGAAGAAGCTTTCGTCACGAGCATGTCTCTCTGCAGTAGTAAGGTTGACGCCATGCGTGGATTCAACATCTTTAACCTTTGTGAGGTCAACCTTCTTTGGGTTGTGTGGAAGCTTATGATCAGTCGGTTCCTCTTCAATGTCTTCCTTCCTCAATATTGCAGTCAACAGGTTGCCAAAGCTGAAGTGGGACCTCTTGTGTAGCCTAGCTTTCCGCATTGTAGATCGAATAATTGCCCCAATGTTGATAGGGACATTCATTATCAATGCGTACACCAGGAACACTCTATCTCATGTTATCTTTGTGTACTGTGTCCCTAGAATGAGGCAAGAGTTGACTATTCGCAGCCATATCCTAGCTTCCCTATTCAAAGGAGCATATGGGAAGGTGTTGTGCTGACCGGTGTCCTTGTGTCTTCTCCATCATTCCATAGATCTTGTTCCGCATAGTGTGTGTCTAATTTCCCTGTACGGGGGTCTATTATACAGCTCCTTGAGTGGTGCGGGATCAACAGATGGCAAGCCTAGAAAGGAGTTGAAGAACTCCGTATTTAGTTGCAGAACTTGGCACAGAATCTTGACTTCACTCACTGTAGTTTTCGGTGACCAGTTGGCATAGAATTCTCGTGTAAAATCGAGATTGCACTCTCCCATATCTCGGAAGATGAAATCAAGATGTAACGTCATTATCTTAGCCAACATGCAAGGTTCTTTCTTTGCTAGGCTCTCCTTGTGTATCAACTCCACGTGAACATATTTCTTCTCTTTATTTTTCCTATACCAATCCTTTCCTTTCTCCTCTAAGACCCATTTAATTCCGAACATGCAGCGAGGTATTTGCAGTGAGGAGGATTCGCCTTGCTCTTTTCGTCCCCTTTTCTGGCCTTTTTGTGAAGTGGTTGCTTTATCCTTTCCTTGCCTTGCTTTTGGTGCCATTGTACCTGAGATTAAAATAATATTCATGTTATCTTCATCTCGGTGGATACAATAAATGAACAAGCAGTAGTGGCACCACCCCACACTTAGTTTGTTGGTACGGACTAGTGAAGTGAACGATGTCGATTACTCAGACTTCATCGATATACGTTTTAGGCGCTATATACCAACAATATAATCAGTGCAGTCATACTTCCAAAAAAAAACTTGGCAATACTTTCATGGTTGATACATCTTTTGATCAAGACTACTACATAGAGATTGAATCAAGTTATAATATCTAGAAATAATCACAACCTCACAAGTTGGTAGTTTAACCATGATTCTCATCTCGATGAACAAGTCATTCCAACATGTAAGCTTTCTATTTACAAGATTATGCAATTTTCGTGTCAATGTCAATTCCGTAAAAGTATGACAGTGTATGAAAATCAAAGACAAGTTGGAAACAAGTTAAAATCATCCTTACGTATTCTTTCACACACTTAGTAATATCACAACAAATCAACCACATTCAAATCACCAACACTACTTCAAGATCTAACAAATTATTGTAGGCGTAGTATTGTAGTACTTACGGAATATAAAAAAAGAATAAAGAAGTACTTACTTGGTTGATGCCTTTGGAAGATGTTCTTGTGAAGTAAAAGAGCAAAAGGAAAATTTTTGAGAGAATTTGGAGAGGTAGGCGGCGCTTTTCTTAGGTTTACAATGTATGTTTGGTCTAAGACTAAGTGTCATATTTATAGAAAAATCTTGGGTCGGGTTTTGACCCATTTAAAATCGGATTTGGATACCAAAAGTGAGCATAGGCGGCGCATTTTGCTTTGCCTATGCTTGGCATAGGCGACGCCTTTTGCAAAGCATTGTTGAGCATAGGTGGCTCCTATGCCATGGAATTGTTAGGCATAGGCAGCGCCTATGCCATGACATATGAGATTCAGAGACAAAATGCTTTTGCATAGGCGGCGCCTATGCTATGGCACACTTAGGCATGGGCGGCGCCTATGCTATGGCACACTAGATTCCGAGAGCTTAGTCCATAGTATAGGCCTTGCCTTGTTCGTGGCCTATATTTTCATAGGCAATGCCCAACCCATAGCCTTTTGCTTCTTTAATCCTAACTTACCACCTTGAACATGCAATTCTTCCAAATAAAGATTTGAACTCAATCTCATCCTTTACACCTCTTGCACCTACACTTACTCAAAAACAACAAAAACGATTAGAACGATGGGTTGCCTCCAGTCAAGCGCCTTAGTTTTGGTCGTGGATCGATAAAATCTTAAGAAAACAAAACAATTAAAAACGATGGGTTGCCTCCCACCAAGCGCTTGATTTATTGTCGCGGCACGACATAGCTATCTCGATTACTTAGACTTCATCGAGATAGATGGGGCATCGTTTTGTAAATGGATTCAGACGACGCTGATGCTTACTTGTAGGCATGCAATCTTCTTCGATATGACTCTTGTGCATACATATCCTAGGAGGGATACCAATTATATCATCAATAGTCCAACCCATAGCTCTCTTGTATCACTTAAGAGCAGAGATGAGAGCCTCTACGTGTTGTTCACTTAAATCATCCGCCACACTCACCGGAAGTGTATTTCCACTTCCCAAGAATGCATACCTTAGATAATTGGGGAGCTCTTTCGATTCTAGCACTGGGGTCTCTTCAATGGAAGTCTTCGCTGTTGGTGACGGTTGATTCTTAAGATCACGGTCCGGCTGCTTAGGACTATGAGAATAGGACCCTATTTCTGTTAGAGAACACATAGTTTCTTTATAATCTTCATCATCCTCATGCTCAACATTCAGCAGCGCAACAGACAATGGCTCAACAGTAAGCTGTTTCTCTACAGATAATGCTTTCTTATTCTCATAATGAACATCAGCTATGGAGAACACATTCATATCGCTGGGATGCTTCATTTCTTTGCATATATCAAAGCGGACCACTTCGTCATTCAACCGAAATAAAAGCTCATTAGCTCTCATGTCAATAAGTACACTTCCTATTGCAAGGAAAGGACGTCCCAATATTATGGGAACTTCAGAATCCACCTCGCAATCCAAAATCACAAAGTCTGCAGGAAAAATGAAGGTAGACACCTTCACCAACACATCATTCAAGATACCCACAGGTCATTTTACCGACCTATCTGCCATCACGAGCCGCATATTGGTTGGTGTAGGGTTGCCCAACCCCAACTTTCTATAGACGGATAGTGGCATCAAATTGATGCTAGCTCCCAAATCGTACAATGCCTTAGCGAAATTCATAGATCCAACCGTGCAAGGAATAGTGAAAGCACCAGGGTCTTTCTTCTTCTGTACTAAGGACCTTATGGCAATTGCACTGCAATGATGAATATTATCTGCCGGCTTATAGCTTACTGCCCGCTTCTTTGTTAAAAGGTCCTTCATGAATTTAGTGTATCCGGGCATCTTCTCTAGCGCTTCCACCAAAGGAACATTAATAGTCAGCTTTTTCAACATAGTCATGAATTTACTGAACCTGGTATCATCAACTTTCTTCTTCAGTCTCTGCGGAAAAGGTGGTGGTGGAAGGGGAATTGCTTTCTCCACCACTTCCTTTTTATCTTGCTTCCGATTATCAACCTTTTCAGGAGTGTCGTCAGCCTTCTTCTTCAGTCTCTGAGGAAAAGGTGGTGGTGGAAGGGGAATAGTTTTCTCCACCACTTTCTTTTTACCTTGCTTCCAACTATCAATCTTTTCAGGCTGCAAATGTCTAGGGGTGACGTCATGAACACACTCTTCAGCTTCTTCGGCCTCTTCACATTCTGCATCAATAACATTATCCGCTATATCATCAACCACCTGCTTGTCCTTGGATGGATTTTCCAACACTTTACCACTCTGGGTAGTAATAGCCATGCATGATCCGTCGTTCCTTGGGTTTTGCACCGTATCGCTGGGTAGTGTTCCAGCCTTTCTTTGGTTGAATGCCGCTGATAATTGACTCAATTGTTGCTCCAGCTATTTTATTGCAGTAGAATGCGAGTCAACCAATTGCTTCATTGAGGACAGATCATTTATTACCTCAGTTACTCCTGTGCTGGTTGCCTCTACTCCTTTGAGTAGCTTAGCCATCATATCTTCCATGGACATATTTCCAGAACTAGATGCAGCGGCGTCACGTCTTCCTGGGGGAACATATAAACCACTATTGTCATTCTTGTTCTTCCAACTACCTTGGTCCTTGTTTCCAGATTTCTCATCGTAGTTCCGACCTTGGTTTCCTTGGGCATTGCCTCGGAAACCCCCCTGATTATTCAAGTAGTTCGCTTCTTCCTCCGAATCAGATTCGTCTCTTCCGTGTGCTACAATGGATTTAACTTTTTCGGTCTTCCCTGATAATAGATACTTTGTAAGAAGATCCACTTGTATTTTCATGTGCGTCATATCTTGATCACGTTCCTATTGTCTACGCCTCTGATCTGCAGTCATGCCAACAAATACAGTAGAGCTTGCTGATAACGCTCAATCTACAGCTCTTGTAGGAGTGTAAAGCGGTCGTTAGCAAATATAGAACCCAACTGGGTTGGGTATCGATCCCACAGGGAATAGCTTGGTCAACAAGTAAGTAAAGATTACTAGACTTTTAGTGCAAGTCTCGTAAAAAGGGGGGATTGTAATGTGTCACCAAAACAATTAAATAAAAGCTGAAAATAGCAAAGTAAAAAGAGAAAGATTGTTACGTAAGTTGTAAACAATGAGAATTGAGGCGTTGGGGTTATGTCCACCTTCTGAGGTATACGTCTCTATTGGCTATGAGTGTGTAGAATTCTGACATGCAATTGCTTATAGAGGATTGTAGTCGATGGTAAATCCAAGCGTCTCTCGACCTAAACAAGGACTATTTCACTTTAACTCTCTCGAGCTTAAAGCGTGTCTAACGGTACGAATTCTCCAAGAGGTTAGTCCAGTTACGGCACTAGCTTTTTAATAGGAAAGGGTGTCCTACTACCTTGACATTATCTCTTTTCCAGACAAATAACTTTTCTCTCGAACAAGTTAAATGTTAGACTGGCGTATTCTTGCGTTTGCAACCGCAAAGAATGTAGATTAAGATGAAGAGAATAATGATATAAGCAATATACGTGCCTCGAACTCACAAACTCACAGCAACAGATAGTAACTCATTCGGCTTCCATAACCCCAACAGAGAAGTTTAGTTACCCATGAATGCGAAGAAAACCACAATTGTCATTGTTATTATACCAAAATAATGATCAATTTCGTGTAGCACAAGAGTGGTAGGCGTTAGGTATGATTTCTTGCAGAGTAACGTTTCTCTTGTTGCAGAATTTAAGAATAGAAGAATAGACGAAAATAGAATTGATGGAAAGATTAGAAGAGTTGTAGAATTGTTTGTAGTGTAGAATAATAGAGGAGTAGAAGATGTCCCTAAATCTCTAGCATGATAGGGTATTTATAATACCCATATCCTAATCCTACTAGGCTAATGAAATAAATAACCAAATCCTACTAGACTAATGAAATCCTTAACCCATATGTACTAGGTTAAGGTAACATTATCATAATCCTCTTAAAATAATGAAATACATAACCTAATTGTACTAGGTTAATGTATCATTGTCAAAATCCAGATTTGTGTCTGTAAGTCCCCAAAGTCTTCAGAATTGCTGTTTTAGCCCGGGACAAATTTTCCATGCAGCAGGTTTGGTCCCCCAAAGTCTTCAGAAATGTTGTTTTAGCCCGGGACAGATTTTCCATACAGCAGTTTTGGTCCTTAGGCGTGTAAACTCCCTTCCCTTCCTTCGTGAGCTTCCTTTAGCGTCAAGTAAGCCATAAAATGCTGAATTATGCATCATTTATACCTGAAACTTTACTAATCATGTTCGTTAGCTCATTTACAGGAAAAAGGACTAAAAGTGCATGAAATATATAATTTGTTCTCAAAACTAGGCTAAAATATGGGCAAAATATATTGATATAGGCGTGTAACTCCGCCTATCATCAACACCCCACACTTAGAGCTTTGTTCGTCCTCGAACAACATATCATGTCCTTCTAAGCATTAACTTAAGGTTCTACAGCAACAACACAAAACATTCGTCAAGACAAGCACAACAATTATCAACCAAGAGTAGCTTTCCGATTATAAGTAGAAACAATTTAACCTCAAGTATAGACTCGTGATGGTGATCAACTCGCATGCAAACGTTAAAGTGCATAAAATCATATACAACTATCCAAAACTCATCAACCATGTGTGTCTCACCATATAGTACCCATAATCACTCACAAATATAGCATATTTTTCAAACATGGGTATCAAAATGTCCTTGCTTTCACTCTCACAAAGAGTTCATATGTAGCGACTGATGACCATAGGCTTGCCCTTAATGTAATACTCTACTAAATGTCAGAATGCTAAGCTTAGAATCAAATAGGTCTTTTGATGGTTGTAATGTAGGCTAAGGGACGGGTAGGACTATTTTGGCCAAGAATAGTGACTAGGTTCCTAAGCGCTTTAATACATCACTTTGTATCATTGACATTTTTTTCTTTCAACTTTTCTTCTTTCTCTTTTTTTTTTCTACCACCCTTGTTCTCCTTTTTTTTTTTTTTTTAATTTTAAGCACAACTCACTTTTCAGCATTCTTTTCTTTTTTCTTTTCACAACATACCTCTTATGATAGCATTTTTTTTTTTTATTTTTTTTATTTTTTTTCATAACACATTCAAGAACCATTCCAATTTATAGCATTATACTCACCCGATTTCCTTTTATGTTGTCACATGACTTTTTCACTTTAAAGCACTTAGGGATTTTGGGATCAAATTACGGTCTTGAAAGAAATGGATTAGGCTTACATACAAGGTTGTCAAAGAAATAGGCTAAAGGCTCAAAAGGGTTAACTAGGATGATGTCCATGGGTAGGTAAAACTGAAGGTAAACATGTATAGGTTGCCAAAGAAATGCCTAAATCATATCCTAAACTTACACTCCTTATTTTCGCTTTGCATACATACCAGGCAAGTTCTAGCATCAGCCACATACATAGAATATACTATTATCTCACACACACAAGGCACATGGTCGACTTGATTGGAAGTAATATAGACTCTCGACCCAACAAGTGAAGGAATTGAATCACACAATATCACATATTGA
Source organism: Capsicum pubescens (assembly GCA_030864215.1). Lineage (NCBI taxonomy): Eukaryota > Viridiplantae > Streptophyta > Magnoliopsida > Solanales > Solanaceae > Capsicum > Capsicum pubescens. The sequence continues at coordinate 380,111,212 of CM061548.1, read as the reverse complement.
GTCACAACTAGAGCCTAAATGTCTCAATAGTCACAATTGAAGCACATACTCTTGTTCTAATCTCATGCTGCCTATCAAAATAATTTCATGCGAAGCTAGAAAAAATTTACTACTAAAAAAAAATGAAAAAAACGAAACAAAAACAAAGCAAACAAACATAGATGCAATAGAGAAGTATAGCATACGATACTGCCACCCCACACTTAAACGGGACAATGCCCTCAGTGGAAATAAATACGAGGAACCTGGTTAGTCGGACTCTTCCTCATTGTCGGGGGTCATACCCCCTTCGTCGGAATCATCATAAGAGTCGTCGTCAGAGTTCTCCTCCTCGTCAGAGTCTGGTAAGCGTCGATCGTCATCAGTCGGCACATCATCATCTAGAGGTTCCTCAAAGTATACGCCCACTCCACACATCTCCCGTGCATGCATGTTCATGGGATAATCGTGGTCCAGCTGTTGGAGCTCTGCAGCAGTTGGAATACGACCTCCGCTAATCATTGTAAACCTCATCATGCCGTACATATGGCGGGAGAAACTCTCATCCCGAGCATGTCTCTCTGCCGTAGTAAGGTTGATGCCATGTGTTGATTCAGCATCTTTGACCTTTGTGAGGTCAACCTTCTTCGGATTGTGTAGGAGTTTATGATCAGCTGGTTCCTCTTCGATATCCTCCTTCCGCAATATTGCTGTCAACAAATTGCCAAATGTGAAATGGGACCTTTTGTGTAGTCTGGCCTTCCTCATGGTGGATCGAATGATTGCCCCAAAGTTGATTGGGACATTCGTCATCAAAGCATAGACCAAACACACTCTATCTCTTGATATCTTGGTGTATTGAGTCCCAGGAATAAGACATGAGTTGACAATGCGCATCCAGATTCTTGCTTCCCTATTTAGTGGAGCATAGGGAAAGGTGTTGTGTCGGCCTGTTTCTTTATGTCTGCCCCACCTTGCCATTGATCTGCTTCCACAAAGCGTGTGTCGTATTGCTCTATAAGGAGGCCTGCTGCACAGCTCTTTGAATGGTGCTGCGTCGATTGAAGGTAAGCCAAGAAAAGAGTTGATCCAGTCCGCGGTGAGCTGTAACACCTGGCCCCGAATTTTGACTTCATTGCCTGTTGTGTTTGGCGACCAGTTGGCATAAAACTCTCTTGTTAGATCCAGATTGCACTCTCCCATGTCGCGGAAGATGAAATCCAACTTCAAAGCCATTATTTTTGCCAACATACGCGGTTCCTTCTTTGCTAAGGTATCCTTGTTGATCAAGTCGACGTGCACATATTTTCTTTCTTTGTTGCTGCTGTACCATGCTTTGGCTTCTTCCTCAAGAACCCATTTTATTCCGAACATTCTGCGTGGTGGTTGTGCTGAGGATGATTCTCCTTGGTCTTTTCGACTTCTCTTCTTGCCCTTTTGGGAAGTGGTCGCCTTCTCCTTGCCTTGCCTCGCTTTAGGTGTCATTGTACCTGAGACTAGAAATAGTGTTAGTTGCAGCACAGTCTCACTTGATACAATCTATAAGCAAGCATTAGGGGTACCACCCCACACTTAGTTTTGTTATCACAAATCAGTGAGGTGAAAGTAGTTGATTTACTCAGATTTTGTTGACATACGTTTAAGGATTGCATTCCGGCAAGAAAATCAGTAATGCATCACTTACTTGCAGCCATTGGGCTACTTTCATGGTAAATATAGCAACACTACTACATGGGGGTTATCGTTATTCTTACAACAATCACAACCTCCTAAGTCGGTAGGCACTATAAGTCTTATCCCGATGGCCGGGATAGTCTAACATGTCAGTATCCAAACAACAATGTTAAGCAATATTCATAGCCATAGCAATTCCGCAAATATCATAATAATGCTATTGAAACCAAATTCAAGTCGGAAACAAGTCAAGATTTACCTACGTATATGTTCGCTCACATGATTTTGTAACAACAATCCAAACACATGAACATCACCAACAATCTTATATAATTTAGCAGTTAATAATAGCCATAGCAACGTAGTACTTACGAGAAATAAATGAAGAATAAGAGAGCACTTACTTGCTTGAAGCTTGTGGAGATGGTTTTGTGAATTGGAAGAGCAAAAGAAGAAAAATTTTAGAGGATTTGGAAGAGTATGCGGCGCCTTTAGGGTAGTTTCTATTGTGGTTGTGTTATAAGACTAAGTCCCCTTTATATAGGAAGAGTATGGGTCGGGTTATGACCCATTTACAATCGGTTTTGGAGACAAAATTCCTACATATGCGGCGCATTGTCTATGGCATAATGGGACATATGCGCCGCATAGTCTATGGTATTTGTAGACATATGCGGCGCATTGTCTATGGCATAATGGGACATATGCGCCGCATAGTCTATGGCATATGAGATACTGAGACCAAATGCCATAGCATAGGCGGCGCATAGTCAAAAGCATACTTAGGAATAGGCGGCGCATAGTGTATAGCACACTAGATTCCGAGACCTTAGGCTATAGGATAGGTTGTGCATCGTTTGTGGCCTAGTTTTACCAAGGCCTAGCCTTCCTCGAAGCCTATTTTGGCGTGGGAAAGGCTAAATCCATAGCCTTATGCATCACCCTTCCTAATTTACCAACTTTACCATACAATGCGTCCAAATCGTCAATTGAAATCAATCTCCTCGTTGGAAACTTCTTGCACCTATATTCGCTCAAACAAATGAAAACGATTAGTACGATGGGTTGCCTCCCACCAAGCGCCTTAGTTTTGGTCGTGGCACGACTCTTATTTTTGGATTTTTATTTATCAAAAGCAAAACACATACTGAAATAAAAAATGATAAACGATAAACGATAAACGATAAACGATGGGTTGCCTCCCATCTAGCGCCTTATTTATTGTCGTGGCTCGACGTAGTAATCTCGAGTACTTAGACTTCGTCGAGATAAGTGATGGCCATGTTATTCATCGAGTCAAGAGGGCCGATATACGGCTTAACACGTTGGCCGTTCACTTTGAAGACAACACCCTTATTGTCTTCCAATTCAACTACTCCAGATGAGTAGACTTGGATAACTTTAAATGGACCAGACCACTTAGATTTTAACTTACCTGGGAAGAGCTTAAATCTGGAGTTGAAGAGTAGTACCATATCACCCTTTTGGAAGTTTCGTCGAACAATCCGCTGATCATGATACTTCTTCATCCGCTCCTTGTATAAATCCGATCTTTCATATGCATGGAGACGGAACTCATCTAATTCGTTCAGCTGCTCCAACCTCAGATTCTTCACATCATTCCAATTCAGATTCAAGTGCTTCAATGCCCACAATGCCTTGTATTCAAGCTCGATGGGTAGATGACAAGCCTTCCCATAAACTAGTTGATAAGGAGACATGCCAATGGGTGTCTTGAATGCAGTCCTATATGCCCATAGTGCATCATCTAGCTTTCGAGACCAATCCTTCCTATTTGCATTAACCGTCTTTGCAAGGATTTGCTTAATCTCGCGATTGGAAACCTCTACTTGTCCACTAGTTTGGGGATGATAAGGCGTAGCTACCTTGTGTTGCTTGACACCATACTTGGTCAATACAGATTTGAATAGCTTGTTGCAAAAGTGAGATCCTCCATCACTTATGATAGTACGAGGTACCCCAAAGCGAGAGAAGATATTCTTCTTTAAGAACGCTACAACACGCTTTCCTTCGTTGTCAGCCAATGCTACAGCTTCAACCCATTTCGAAACATAATCCACAGAAACCAAGATGTACTTCATTCCAAACGAATTCACGAATGGTCCCATGAAATCAATACCCCACACATCAAAAAGTTCTACCTCCATAATTTTAGACATGGGCATTTCATGGTGTTTTGAAATAGTACCTTGACGTTGGCATTGGTCACACCTTCTCACATAGTCGTATGCATCTCTGAATATCGAGGGCCAATAATAACCACTTTGCAATACTTTTCTTGCGGTTCGATTCCCTGCATGATGTCCACCAACTTGCGAAGTGTGGCATGCTTCCAATATAGCAGGTACTTCTTCATGGGATATACATCGTCGAATGATCCCATCCGCGCATCTTCGAAACAAATAAGGTTCATCCCAATAGTAGTGCTGAACGTCATGCACAAACTTCCTCCTTTGGTGGTAAGATAAGTTGGCAGGTATCACATTACTCTCTACGAAATTTGCAAAGTCGGCATACCATGGTACTTTCTCCATTTTTGTCGCCAATATCTCCTCGTCAGGGAATGCATCATCAATCTGAATTTTAGGTTGCGCCACATGTTCATTCTCAAGTCTAGATAGGTGATCAGCCACTTGGTTCTCGCAACCTCTTCTATCTTTGACTTCGAAATCAAACTCTTGCAGCAGCAGTACCCATCGAATTAACCTTGGTTTGGCATCCTTCTTCGTCATTAGATACTTAAGAGCTGCATGGTCTGTATGGACGATCACATTGGTACCCAATAGATAAGCACGAAACTTCTCAAACGCATATACAACCGCTAGGAGCTCTTGTTCAGTAACAGTGTAGTTCCTTTGGGCTTCATTTAGGACCTTACTCGCATAGTAGATAGGATGAAATAGTTTCTCCTTTCTTTGTCCAAGAACAGCACCAACGGCTACACCACTAGCATCGCACATGACTTCAAACGGGAGCGTCCAATCTGGTGATACCATGATAGGGGCTTCAATAAGTTTTCCTTTAAGACATTCGAATGCCTTTAAGCAATTGTCATTGAAGTCAAACTTCGCATCTTTCTCCAGTAGTTTGCACAATGGACTAGAGATTTTGGAAAAGTCTTTGATGAATCTACGATAGAAACCAGCATGGCCAAGAAAACTACGGACTCCCTTCACCGAAATTGGAGGCGGTAGCTTCTCAATTACCTCTATTTTTGCTCGATCAACCTCTATTCCTTTTTCAGAGATCTTGTGCCCAAGAACGATTCCTTCTTTTACCATGAAGTGGCACTTCTCCCAATTCAGCACAAGGTTGAACTCTACACATCTTTGCAATGCCATGCTCAAGTTTGCCAAACATGCTTCAAAAGACTCCCCGACAACTGAAAAGTCGTCCATAAATACCTCCAAAGTGTCTTCAACCATATCAGAGAAAATAGACATCATACAACGTTGAAAGGTGGCTGGTGCATTACACAACCTGAATGGCATGAGTTTGAAGGCAAACGTACCATATGGGCATGTGAACGTTGTCTTCTCTTGATCTTCGGGAGCAATACAAATCTTATTATAACCTGAATAACCATCCAAGAAGCAAAACCATCCTTTCCCCGCTAATCGATCTAGCATTTGGTCCATAAATGGCATGGGGAAGTGATCCTTGAGTGTCCACGAATTCAGCTTGTGGTAGTCCATGCATACTCTCCATCCAGTAACGGGCCTGAGTGGAATAAGTTCATTCTTTGCATTTGCGACCACCGTCATTCCTCCTTTCTTGGGAACACATTGTACAGGACTTACCCACGTACTATCAGAGATAGGATATACAACTCCTGCGTCTAACCACTTTATAATCTCCTTCTTCACCACTTCTTGCATAGGTGGGTTTAAACGCCTTTGATGTTCAATGGTGGGTGTGCACTTTTCTTGAAGCTGAATTTTATGTGAGCAAATCCCAGGTGGAATACCAATAATATCCGCAATGGTCTATCCAATGGCTCTAATATATTTTTGTAAGATCGAAATAAGAGCTGCAACTTGTTGCTCACCCAAATCGGCTGCCACTATGACTGGAAGTGTGTTTCCGCTTCCTAAGAATGCGTACTTCAGATGACTTGGCAGCTCCTTCAATTCTAGTGTGGGTGGTTCTTCAATAGATGGCTTGGCTGGTGGTGTGGGTCGATTCTTGAGATCAAGATCCAGCTTCTTGGGAGTATAGCGATATGTCCCTAATCCCGATAGCGCACAAACAGCTTCTTCAGAAATTTCAGCATCCTCGTTCTCTCCTTTCATGAGCAAAACCTCCAAAGGATCATCAAGAATTTGCTCTTCTTCAAGGCATTCTTTCTCATCGTCAAAGACAACATCAGCCACAGAAAATACACTCAGATCTTTGGGTTGCTTCATTGATTTGCAAACATCAAATCGAACCACTTCGTCATTTATTCTGAATGAAAGTTCATTAGCTCTCAAATCAATGAGCACACTTCCTGTAGCAAGGAAAGGGCGTCCCAAGATTATGGGAACCTCTGAATCTGCTTCACAATCCAAGATGACAAAGTCTGCTGGAAAGATAAATGAAGAAACCTTTACCAAGACATCACATAGAATACCAACCGGTCGTTTTACCGACCTATCTGCCATAACAAGCCTCATGTTAGTTGGTGTAGGATCTCCTAACCCCAACTTCGTGTAGATCGATAATGGCATCAAGTTGATGCTGGCTCCTAAGTCACATAATGCTTTGGCAAAGTTCAAAGATCCGACAGTGCAAGGAATAGTGAAAGCTCCGGGGTCAGCCTTCTTCTGAACTATCGATCGGGTAGCAATTGCACTACAATGATGCACATCATCCTTCAGCTCATAACTTGCTGCCCTCTTCTTAGTCAAAAGATCTTTCATAAACTTCGCATACCCAGGCATTTGTTCAAGTGCCTCCACCAATGGAACATTAATGGTCAGCTGCTTTAACATAGTCATGAATTTGCTGAACTTCGTGTCCTCAGCCACCTTCTTCAATCTTTGGGGAAAAGGTGGTGGTGGGTATGGAAGTGTTCTCTCCATGTCTTTCTTCTCCTTTTGCTTCCGTTTTTCCATTTTTTCAGGTTGCACGTCACTAGGCGTGACGTCCTTGACGTCAGGACTGGTTGTTGCGGCATCTTCTCCTTTTGCGTTATCATCCATGTCCACAACTTCTTCAACCACTTGCTTGCCTTTTGATGAAGGTTCCAGCACCTTACCACTTCTGGTAGTGATGGCCATGCATGACCCATCATTCCTTGGGTTTTGCACAGTATCGCTAGGTAAAGTGCCAGCCTTTCTTTGATTGAGTGTTGCTGAGAGTTGGCTTAGTTGCTGCTCTATTTGCTTGATTGAAGTAGAATGAGAATCAACTAGTTGTTTCATGGAGGACAAATCATTAATTACCTCAGTAACCCCCGCGCTTGTTGCTTCGACTCCTTTCAATAATTTAGCCATCATGTCTTCCATACTTCCAGAACTAGATGTGGTGGTATCACGTCTACCAGGGGGAACATAAACACCACTCTTTTCATTGTTTTTTCTCCAACTACCTTGGTCCTTATTTCCAGAATTATCATAATAGTTCCGACCTTGGTTTCCTTGGGCATTCCCTCGGAAACCCCCCTGATTGTTCAAGTAGTTGGCTTCTTCTTCAGAATAAGATTCGTCTCTTCCTTTTAGCGCCACAGCTTTCACTTTTTCGGTCTTCCCTGATAATAAATGCTTTGTAAGAATATCCATTTGTGTTTTCATGTGCGCCATATCTTGATCACGTTCTTCTTGTCTTCTTCTTTGGTCTGCAGTCATGCCTATAGATAAAGTGGGGCTTGCTACGTCAGAATCCCTGGTATGCCAAGCTCTACTTTGTTTCGTCATGCGATCTAGCATATTGCTTGCTTGACCAAATGTGAGGTCCATAAAAGATCCTCCAGCTGCGTTATCCACCACTGGCTTAGTTATTGAATTCAAGGCTCTATACAGTATCTCCATGAGGTGAACATTAGTCATGTGATGGTTTGGGCATCTCGCTAGCTTTGTCTTGAACCTCTCCCATGTTTCATGAAGAGCTTCAGTGGGAAGCTGACGAAAGTTGCTGATTTCATCTCTCAATTGTGCCCTTTTGGAAGGCGGAAAGAATCTTTCTAGGAAAGCGTCTCTCAATTGCCTCCAATTTGTAATTGAATCAGGAGTCAGCCTATTCAACCATAGTGTTGCCTCCCCAGACAGAGACAATGGAAATAGACGTAATCGAATTGCATTCTGACCAACACCAGGATTGTCAAAAGACTTGCATGTAGAAATAAAGTTGATTAGATGCATATTCGGATCATCGCCTGCTAATCCACCAAACAATCCCTTGAGTTGCAATAACTGAATCATGGTGCTTGTGATGTTGAACTTGGCTCCGGGCGCTAATGGTGGTGGAATTATAGCTCCAGTGGCTCCGGCACCATCAAGATCATCATCATCATCGTCAAAAGCTGGTTGCATAGGTTGGTGATCATATCTATACCGAGCTTGTCGACCTCTTCTGTTGGCAGGTGTTATGATTTCAGCATCACGCCTAGGGTTTAGTAACTCGTCATCACCTAAATCCTCATCGTCAGGATTTGGTGCTCGTGCAGGGTTATCAATGTTCTGCTGTTGAACCTGGGCTGCGGCAAGGGCATCCAATCTTGCTTGTTCCTGTTGAGCAGCCATCCTTGCGATTTCAGCTTGTGCTTCCATTCTACCAATGCGTTGGGGTTCAGGATTGATTGGTAATAATGGTTGACCAGAACTTCGAGTATGGGGCATGCACTAAAATAAAAACCTGCAGTAGACAAAAACAAAAACTAAAAGTAAAAGTACGAGAATCTTTGACCAAAGGGTCTAGTAATTTTCACGAACTTAATTGACACTTGTATTCCCCGGCAACGGCGCCAATTTTTGATAACGCTCAATCTACAGCTCTCGTAGGAGTGTAAAGCGGTCGTTAGCAAATATAGAACCCAACTGGGTTGGGTATCGATCCCACAGGGAATATCTTGGTCAACAAGTAAGTAAAGATTACTAGACTTTTAGTGCAAGTCTCGTAAAAAGGGGGGATTGTAATGTGTCACCAAAACAATTAAATAAAAGCTGAAAATAGCAAAGTAAAAAGAGAATGATTGTTACGTAAGTTGTAAACAATGAGAATTGAGGCGTTGGGGTTATGTCCACCTTCTGAGGTATACGTCTCTATTGGCTATGAGTGTGTAGAATTCTGACATGCAATTGCTTATAGAGGATTGTAGTCGATGGTAAATCCAAGCGTCTCTCGACCTAAACAAGGACTATTTCACTTTAACTCTCGATCTTAAAGCGTGTCTAACGGTACGAATTCTCCAAGAGGTTAGTCCAGTTACGACACTAGCTTTTTAATAGGAAAGGGTGTCCTACTACCTTGACATTATCTCTTTTCCAGACAAATAACTTTTCTCTCGAACAAGTTAAATGTTAGACTGGAGTATTCTTGCGTTTGCAACCGCAAAGAATGTAGATTAAGATGAAGAGAATAATGATATAAGCAATATACGTGCCTCGAACTCACAAACTCACAGCAATAGATAGTAACTCATTCGGCTTCCATAACCCCAACAGAGAAGTTTAGTTACCCATGAATGCGAAGAAAACCACAATTGTCATTGTTATTATACCACAATAATGATCAATTTCGTGTAGCACAAGAGTGGTAGGCGTTAGGTATGATTTCTTGCAGAGTAACGTTTCTCTTGTTGCAGAATTTAAGAATAGAAGAATAGACGAAAATAGAATTGATGGAAAGATTAGAAGAGTTGTAGAATTGTTTGTAGTGTAGAATAATAGAGGAGTAGAAGATGTCCCTAAATCTCTAGCATGATAGGGTATTTATAATACCCATATCCTAATCCTACTAGGCTAATGAAATAAATAACCAAATCCTACTAGACTAATGAAATCCTTAACCCATATGTACTAGGTTAAGGTAACATTATCATAATCCTCTTAAAATAATGAAATACATAACCTAATTGTACTAGGTTAATGTATCATTGTCAAAATCCAGATTTGTGTCTGTAAGTCCCCAAAGTCTTCAGAATTGCTGTTTTAGCCCGGGACAAATTTTCCATGCAGCAGGTTTGGTCCCCCAAAGTCTTCAGAAATGCTGTTTTAGCCCGGGACAGATTTTCCATACAGCAGTTTTGGTCCTTAGGCGTGTAAACTCCCTTCCCTTCCTTCGTGAGCTTCCTTTAGCGTCAAGTAAGCCATAAAATGCTGAATTATGCATCATTTATACCTGAAACTTTACTAATCATGTTCGTTAGCTCATTTACAGGAAAAAGGACTAAAAGTGCATGAAATATATAATTTGTTCTCAAAACTAGGCTAAAATATGGGCAAAATATATTGATATAGGCGTGTAACTCCGCCTATCATCACTTGCTACCTCAGAATCCCTGGTATGCCAAGCTCTACTCTGCTTTGTCATACGATCTAGCATATCACTTGCCTCAAGAAAAGGAAGGTCCATGAATGACCCACCTGCAGCATTATCAACCACTGGCTTAGTCACTGAGTTCAAAGCCCTGTATAATATCTCCATCAAGTGGACATTGGTCATATGATGGTTTGGGCACCACATAAGCTTCTTCTTGAATCTCTCCCATGTTTCGTGGAGAGCTTCAGTTGGAAGCTGTCGGAAGTTGCTGATCCCATCTCTCAACTGTGCTCTCTTGGATGGCGGAAAGAATCTTTCTAGGAAAGCGTCTTTCAATTGCCTCCAATTGGTGATAGAATCAGGAGTCAGCCCATTCAACCATAGAGTTGCCTCCCCAAATAGAGACAATGGAAATAAGCGCAGCCGAATTGCATTTTGTCCAACTCCTAGATTGTCGAATGACTTGCATGTAGAGATGAAGTTGATCAGGTGCATATTCGGATCATCGCCTGCGAGTCCACCAAATAATCCCTTGAGCTGCAATAGTTGAATCATGGTGCTGGTGATATTGAACTTTGCTCCAGGTGCCAAGGGCAGAGGAATAATAGCTCCTGTAGCACCAGCTCCATCCAGATCATCATCATCATCATCAAAAGGAGCCTGCACAACTCTGTGGTCAGGTCTCATTCTAGCTTGATGATCTCTCCTATGCATAGGTGTCGCCACTTCATCAGTACGCCTAGGATTCAGTAGCTCCTCATCACCCAGGTCCTCATCGTCAGGATTTGTTGCTCGCCCAGGGTTATCAATATTCTGTTGATGCACTTGAGCGGTGGCCAAAGCAGCTAATCTACCCTGCTCCTATTGAGCAGCCCTTCTTTCAATGTCATGTTGCGCCTCCATTCTGCCAATACGATGTGGTTCAGGATTGATAGGTAATAACGGTTGACCAGAACTTCGAGTATGGGGCATGCACTGAACAAAACCTGCAGAAAACAAAAACAACAAGTAAAAGTAAAGTACGAGAATCTTTGACCAAAGGGTCTAGTAACTATCACAAACTTAGTTGACAACTGTATTCCCCAGCAACGGCGCCAATTTTCGATAACGCTCAAACTACAGCTCTCGTAAGAGTGTAAACGGTCGTTGTCAAATATAGAACCCAACTAGGTTGGGTATTGATCCCACAGAGAATACTTGGTCACTAAGTAAGCAAAGATTATTAGACTTTTGGTGCAAGTCTCGTAAAAGGGGGGATTTTGTAGCGTGCAATAATGTAAACAAAATAATAGAGTAAAAATAGGAAATAGCAAAGTAAAAAGAAAGAATGTTTAGTAAGATGTTTAACCAATGAGAATTGAGAGTTAGGGTTATGTCCACCTTATGAGTTATACGTCTCTACTGTCTATGAGTTATGCGGAATTCAGACATGCATGTGCTTATAGAGAATTGTATTCTATGGTAAATCCAGGCGTCTTTCGACCATCAAGGATTATTTCACTTTAACTCTTTCGATCTTAAAGCGTGTCTAATGGTACAAATTCTCCAAGAGGTTAATCCACTTATGGCACTAACTTCTTAACAGGGGTTGGTGCCCTATTACCTTGACATTATCTCTTTTCCATACATATAACTTTTCTTTCAAACAATTTAATGCTATACTGGCGTATTCTATGCGTTTGCAACCACAAGAATTTGCATTAAGATGAAGAGAATAAGGATATAAGAAGCATACGTGTCACGAATTCACAAACTCATAGCAATAGATAGTATCTCATAAGGCTTCCATAACCTCAACAGAGAAGTTTAGCTATTCATGAGTGCAACGAAAATCACAATAGACTTTATCATTATACCAAAATAAAGATCTCATGTGTAGTAGGGTTTGTGTATGGCGTTAGCCGTGAATTCCCTTTTAGAATAGCGGTTCTCTTATTGTGGAAATTAAGAATTGAATAGATGAAGAGAAAGCAATTAATTGAAAGAGAATTGTTTTCGGAACTCAAGAATGAATGAAAATCTCTAGCAAAATAGGGTATTTATAACACCCATATCCTATTCCTACTAGGGTACTGCATTACTTAACCTAATCCTACTAGGTTAATGCATCATTATCCTAATCCTAATAAGTTACTGCTGATCCCCAAAGTCTTTGGAAATATTGTTTTTGCCCGGGGCAGATATTCCATGCGTCACTTTTGGTCCTTGGCGTCCAAGCTTTCCCTTCCTTCTTTCGTGAAGCTTCCTTGGGCGTCAAGTTATCCATAATATGCTGAAATCTGCATCATTTATACCTGAAAACTTGCTAATCACGTTTGTTAGCTCACTTACAGGAAAAAGGACTAAAAGTGCATGAATTATATATTTTGTCCTCAAAACTTAGCTAAAATATGGGTAAATTATAGTACTTTAGGCGTGTAAATATGCCTATCATCACCTACGAAGTTTCACCTGGCCTCAAATGCTCCACCTTAACTTATTATCGGTTCAAACACTTAGACACAAAGTTAGAAGTATCTTTTTTCACGCTATTCCACCAGTAAAACTCTTTGAGATCATGATACATTTTAGTGAAGACAGGTTGAACAACATACCTGGAAGTATGTTTTTTTTCAAGAATCCTTTCTAGCAATCCATTCACATCCGGCACACATAAACTACCTTGATAACACATAATCCCATCACCTTAAATTTCAAATGCCATGACCTTTTGTTGACTAACATTTTCCTTAATATGCATTAAAATGGGGTCTCTGGTCTGCTTTTCCTTAACCTGAGCAAATAGGGATGATTTAGCTACCTCTTGTATAAACACCATTCCATCTTCAAAGTCCAAAAGTCAAACTCCCAAATTAGCAAGATGATGGATATCCTTCACCGTATTCCTCTTTCCTTCTTCCACATGAGAAATACTGTGCATGGACAACCTACTAAGGTCATCAACCACCACATTGGCCTTACACAGTTGATAATGTAGGCTCATGTATTGATACTTCAATAATTCCAACCACGGACTCTACTTGAGATTTAGCTCCTTTTAAGTGGCCACATACTACAAACTTTTGTGATTAGTAAAGATGTAAACATGCACTCCATAAAGATAGTGATGCCAGATTTTGAGTGTAAACACCACTGCCGCTAACTCTAAATCATAGGTGGGATAGTTCTTCTCATTCACCTTTAATTGCCTAGAAACATAAACTAGCACCTTACTATGTTGTATAAGTACACACGTAATTCATACCCGGGATGCATGACAGTACACAACAAAACCCTCCATACCCTTTGGGAGGGTCAAAACAGGTGCAATAGTCAACTTGTTCTTCAGTTTTTCAAAACTACTCTCACAAGTGTTAAAAAAGACTTAATCATATTTTAAGTTTTTAAAATTTGATGATTTTATTTTCAGCCTTTCCAGCCATAGAATATCAATTTTTAAGTTGATTCATGATTAGGAGAGTCAAATGTACAACTCAGGTAAGTTTTAAAATTTTTGGATAAGCGTAAGGACACCTTTGGAAGTCCAAAACAGTAGTTACCCATATCTTGCGGTGTATGCTCCAGTTCATACTTGAGGGAGCCTGCAGTAGATCATGTGGTGCATTCTCCATTTCGGTGCTCCAAAGCATGTGACGCACGCTCCATAGCACGCTTCCTTATTTTCCAGCTTCTTATTCTGCATATTTAATGGTAATAGGGTCATTTACCTCACCCAAAAACTATCCAAAACACAAGATTAAAGCCCTCAAAGAGAAATTGTTACATCATTAGTCTCTTTTCATCTTTAAGAAAAAACTAGAGACAAAAAGATTAAGAATCAAGCTTTTAAGTCAAGGTTTCCAAGAAAAATATCAAGATTCAAGTTCTATCCTTCAAACTAAGTAATCTAAGGTATGTGGGACTATTCCTAAACTCCATGGGAATGGATTTTATTGTTTTATCAAGTATAATTATTTACAATAATGTTACGAATTGAGGGTTTTTGACCATTATTTTAAAAAGTATGTCATATAGATCATTTTGATGAAAGTGTGTTCATTGTGTTGAATCTTTTAGTGGAAATAGAATTATAACCCTCATGTATATGCATTTATAATTTGGAAGGTTTAATTGAGAGTATGAATAATGAATTCCCTATCGTGTTACGAATTATGGGTTCTATTTTCTTTGTGAATGATTTTGAATGCATGAAACTAAAGTTTGAAATTAAGTTTCCTAACATCATGGTATTGACATGTTTTATGAGATGATAAGGGGAGGTTTTCTTACCATAACTATCTTCATTGTATTTAAAACAAAAATTGCATGCTAATGAATAATTGACATGGCCACCACATGTTTGAGTATTGGGAAAATTGAGAATTTGCATTAAGATTTCATGAGGTTTCAAAATGATGACTCTCTTGTGATGTTATAATCCTTTGGTAGTCATTTACATGTTTTTAATGAGATGGGCTATGAAATTGATAGATATGAATGTCTTGCAAGTCTTTGTATGATGATACCTGGTGATCATATCCCCCTATGGTTTTTTAAGCATCAAATGATTTTATATATGAAAAATGTTGTTTAAAGAAATAAAAATTAGGCCTAAAGAGAGGTAGATGGTTACCCAAAAAAGGCGTTTGAGTGTAATGGCTCATCGCTGGAAACCGAGTTTGCCGATTCGGGTGATATGATTGGCTAATGCCAATGTATACTTATACTTGAGACATATGTATACTAGAATAGTTATTAGGACTCCAATATTTGTGGCACACTTGGATTGGGGGATTAGCCGCTGAGTATAGAGAAGATTCTGTATAGCATGTGGGATTGTAGAAATATAGGGAGTACCATGTATCTCAGGTTTAAGATAAAGTGTGAGTCTTGATTTCAAGAAAGCATTCAAAAAATTCTAAATTATGCCCATGCGTTTTACTGATTTTATGTGTAATGTTTTCTAAAATGCCCTCATCTATGTTATGAAATAAAAATGTTATTTTTGGATTGTTTCACATACTAGTATAATTGTATAGACCCTCTATATTTTAGGATTTGAGCCTCCCTTATTTGAAAAGGCCTAATTATAAGTTATTATTATTTTATTTGATTTATGGTTTGACTAGGGGCCTTGTCCCAGTTTTTATACATATGTTGGTTCTCATATTGTTAGAGATTTCGTAGAAAGGTGTCATATGTTTTGAATGTTAAGAATTTCCTTCAAATTGTTCAAGTGATTTATGAGATTAACCATGGTTTTGTTTTGTTATGTTTTCTACAATTCTTATATTGTATGAATATTGTGTATGACTGCCAGACAGAAAGAGGCGCCCGTGCCTTCATGATTTGGGATGCTCATCATGGCCACGACCTCGGATCAGGTCATAACAAACTTGGCATCAAATCAGATTGATAGTTCCAGGGTGTCTACAAAATTGAGTCAGGTAGAGTCCTGTTTATGGGTGTGTAGTGTGCCACACTTATAAGAAAGAGGATACAAGGCATTTACGAATGTCTCTATTTTTTTCATGATTTATTTCATGCTATAAAGTCTGTATGTCATCTAATCAATGATTTCCTATATTGTAGAAAGTTACCATGCCTCCCCGTAGATCTAACGAACAAAATGCTCAGGCTGAGGATCTACGCCCTACCCATGGGATGTAGATTTGTAATAGAGCTCGTACTCCAAAGTTTGGTACTACTCCGAGATTTCCTTATGTTCAGACTAGTCCTCCGCAGGCTCCACGATCTGAGGCCAACTGTACTCATAACACCCAGAGAGAGGTATCCAATGCTGAGTTCTAGCAATCTATGCATATAATAGCTTAATTAGTGGCTTCTCAAGCCCGACAATCTGAAAATATAGGGTATATTTTTTATTCATCCGAGATTACATGGGTTGGTCAATTCATGAGACTGAACCCACCTATTTTTATGGGTACAAAGGTTAAGAAGGATCTACAAGGGTTAATCGATGAACTTGGGAAATTTTTTAGGGTTATATATGCGAATGAGGTTCAAGGGGTTGAGCTGGCAGCCTATCAGTTGAAGGATGTGGCCAATCAGTGATATAATGAATTGGAGGATTCGAAGGGTAGTGATGCTGACTGTTCTATGTGGGGTGAGTTTGTGGAAGTTTTTCTGAATCGTTTCTTTTATCAGAAATTAAGAGAATGAAAGGCCAAAGAATTTATGAGTTGTAAAAAGGAAAAATTAAGTGTTAAGGCGTACACATTGAAGTTCACCCAACTGTCTCAATATGCTCTAAAGTTGGAAGGTAACATGAGATCTCGCTTGCAGAAGTTTGCATCCAGTCTCTCAGATGATCTGGTGTTGGAATGCAAGGGAATGATGTTGAATAGAGATATGGATTTCTCCAGGTTGTCTGTTTATATGAAAAAATTTGAAGTGCGGAAGAAAAGGCTAGAGGAGGCAAGGGAGAAAGACAAGCACACCAAGAGGAATAAATCTACAGACTAGAATAACAGTAAGTACTAAGGTGGTAACAATTGGGGTAATATGTGGTCAAAGAAAAAGTTTTAGAGTAATGCTAAGTCTTCACCAGCACCCCAGTGCCCATACCTCTAGTTGATCAGCGATTTTAGAATTTTCATCCTAACAGTGGAGCGGGAGTACAGGGTACTCAGTCCCAGAGAAGTGTGGCCCAACCATTTAGGCCATATCCACGTTACAGAAATTATGGGAGTAACATCTTGAAAGGTGTATCTATGGTGAGCGCGTGTTTTATACTTGCGGTCAGTCAAGTTATTTAATAAAGGACTTCCCCCACTATTAGGGGAAATATTGGGGGCGCTAAGTCCCAAAATAATTCTATGGCCCCACCACCACCCAAAGGTACAACTTCAGCTACTAGAGGTGGTCATAATTGATTATATGCCTTATTTAATTGGCAGGATATAGAGTCTTCACTAGATGTTGTCACGGGTACATTATAAATTTTCTCCCGTGGTATGTATGTATTGCTTGACCCAGGGTATACCTTTTCTTATGTGACCCCATATATAGCCGTTAGCTTTGGTTTTGAGCCTGAAATTATTCTGGAACCTTTCTCTATTTTACCCCTGTTGGTGACTCCATTATAACAAGAAGGGTGTATAGAAATTGTGTTGTGCCCATTTGTAATCATGAGACTGTGGCGGATCTTGTAGAGCTTGGTATGATTGACTTTGATGCTATTTTAGGAATGGACTGAATCCATTCATGCTATGCCACATTAGACTGTAGACCCTGAAAAGTTACTTTCTCCTTTACAAATGATCCAGTGATTGAGTGGGAGGGGTACTCTTTAGCACCAAGGGGGGAATTCATATCTTATCTTAGAGACCGTAAACTTGTATCAAAGGGTTGTTTATATCATCTTATTTGGGTCAAACATTCTAGTACTTAAAGTCCTTCCCTCCAGTCTGTACCCATGGTTAATGAATTCCCCGAAGTCTTCCCCGATGATCTCCCAGAGATACCACCCTATAGGGATATAGATTTCACCATTGATTTGTTTTTTGACACTTGTCCTATTTCTATTCCTCCATACAGAATGGATTCTGCTGAGTTGAAAGAGTTAAAAGAACAATTGAAAGATCTACTTGACAAGGTCTGTATTCACCCTATCATTTCTCTCTGGGGTGCACCCTTACTCTTCATGCATAAGAAAGATAGTTCCCTCTATATGTGTATAAACTACAATCATCTCAATAAGGTCACTTTTAAGAACAAATACCCTCTTCCTAGAATTGATAATCTTTCTAACCAACTTCAGGGTTCTAAATGTTTCTCTAAGATAGAACTTCATTGGGGGTATCATCAGTTAATGGTTAGGGAGATGATATTCCCAAAATAGTTTTTCAAACCCGATATAGCCATTATGAATTCTTAGTTATGTCATTTGGACTGACTAATTCCCCTATAGCTTTTATGGACCTAATGAATAGGGTGTTCCATCAGATTCTAGACCTGTTCATCATAGTTTACATTGACGACATCTTAGTTTACTCTAAGAATGAAGAGGATCATGCCAGTCACCTCCAAATCATCCTTCAGACCCTCAACGATAATGAATTATAGTTCAAGTTTACTAAGCGTGAATTCTGGATTAGTATGATTGCTTTCTTGGGACATATTATTTCTAGTACGGGAATTAAAGTTGAGCCCTAAAAGATTAAGGCAGTGAGAAAATAGCCCAGACCTACGATTCCAATCGATATCCAGAGCTTATTGGGTTTGGAAGGATATTACAGAAGCTTTGTAGAGAGTTTCTCATCCATAGCTGCTCCACTTACCAAATTGATGCAGAAAAAGATAAAAATTTTATGGTCTGACTCTTGTGAGAATAGTTTTGAGAAGTTCAAGGATAATTTGACTACCACGCCAGTTTTGACCCTTCCCGAGAGTACAAAGGGTTTTGTGGTGTATAGTGATGCATCTCGGGTGGGACTTGGGTGTGTACTTATATAGTAAGGTAAGTTGGCGGCTTCTGCATCTAGTCAGTTGAAGATGCACAAAAAGAATTTTCACACTCATGAATTAGAGTTAGCGGTTGTGGTGTTTGCACTTAAGATATGGTGGTATTATCTGTATGGAGTATATGTTGATATATTCACTGATCACAAAAGTTGTTGTATGCTTTCAGACATAAAGAAGTGAATCTCACATAGAGCTGATGGTTGAAACTGTTGAAGAATTATGAAATAAGCCTACACTATTATCAGGGCAAGGCCAATGTGGTGGCCAATGCCCTCAACAGGTTCTCAATGGGCAGTCTTTCTCATATGGAGAAAGGGTCGAGAGAGATAGTGAAAGATATTCACCGACTTAAAAATTTGGGAGTTCAACTTCTGGATTTTGAGAATGGGAGAGTGTTTGTTCATCAGATAGATAAATCCTCCTTATATGATAAAGTTAAGGAAAAATAGGTCAAAGACCCTATCTTGATGCAGTTTAAGAAAGATGTCGGTCAATAAAAGGTGATGGCATTTGAAATTGAAGGTGATGGGATTTTGAAGTATCAGGGCAGGCTATGTGTACCGAACATAGATGGTTTGCGATAAAAAATTCTTGATGAAGCTCACACTTCGATTTATGTTGTTCAACCAAGCTCTACAAAAATGTATCATGGCCTTAAGACTATTTGTTTGTGGAATAATATGAAATGAGATATTGCTAACTTTGTTTCAAAGTGTTTGAACTGTCAACAAGTCAAGGTAGAGCTTTTGAGACCAGGTACTTTTCAAAAGATAGTTTTTCCTATATGAAAGTGGGAGATGATTAATAAAGACTTTATTAAGGGGCTTCCAAAGTCCCAGAACAAATATGACTCCATTTGGGTGATTGTAGACTTAATGACCAAATCCGCTCATTTTCTTCCAGTACGGACAAATTATTCAGAGGATGACTATGCTACGTTGTAAAGTAGAGAGATAGTCCATTTGCATGGGGCTCCTGTGTCTATTATATCCGATCGAGGTATGCAATTCTCTTTGCAGTTTTAGTGGTCCTTTCAAAGGGATTTAGGAACCCAAGTGAACTTGAATAACGCATTCCACCCTCAGACTGATGGGCAAGATGAATTAACCATTCAGACCATTGAGGATATATTGAAGTCCTGCGTGATTAACTTCCAAGTTAGTTGGGTGGATCATTTGTTGTTGATAGAATTTGCTTACAACAATAGCTACCATTACAGTATTCAGATGGCTCCTTTTCAAGCGCTTTATGGGAGGAGATATATATTACCAATCGGGTGGTATGAAGTGGGTGAAACTCAATTGTTTGGGCATGACCTTGTTTATCAAGAAATGTAGAAGGTGAAGATTATTAAGGAGCGACTTAAGATAGCTCAGAGTCTCCAGAAATATTATGCCGATATTAGGAGGAGAGATTTAGAATTTGAGATTAATGATTGGGTTTTTCTAAATGTCTCCCTTATGAAGGGAGTCTGCGACTTAGCAGGAAAAGGAAGCTCAGTCCTCATGACAAAGGACTATATTAGATAGTGAAAAGGATAGGTGGGGTTACTTACGAGGAAGATTTTCTCGTAAGTCTGGCTTCCGTACATCCATTATTCCATGTATCCATATTAAAAAGTGCAGCGTAGATCATTCCCTAGTGTTTCCTATAGAGGAGATCAATGTGAAAGATTCCTCGTCATATAAAGAACAACCTATTTCCATTTTGGATCATAAATTTTGGAAGGTGAGAAGTAAGAAGATAGCTTCAGTTATGGTGTTGTAAAAGAATTAAAAAGAGGAGGAACTTTGGAGTCAGAATATGACATGTGAACTAGATACCCAAACCACTTTAAGACAGTGGATGATGACATAGAAGGTATGAATCACATACTACCCATTCCATCTTTTCGCTAGTGTGCTTGAAATTGTGATTATCTGTGTCCTAAGTCATTATTTAGGGATGACTGGTCCTAAGGGGGGACAATGTAACTCCCCGTAGAAATCTTGACTTAATACCACTCTTAGTAGTATGCTTAAAGATCTAACAACATGAAATTTTTCTAAGTGTTAAAAATTACTTAGTCACATTTGAAGCTTCTAAACTTTGATGATTTTATTTTTGACTTTCCCGTCCTTAGAATAATGATTTTTAAGTTGATTCATGATTAGTGGTGTCAAAGGTACATCACGGGCAAGTTTTGAAATTTCGGGACAAGCGTAAGGGCATGTTTGGAAGTCCAAAACAGTAGCTTCCTATGATTAGCATGCAGTGCATAGTCCAGTCTACACCAGAGGGAGCCCGCGATAGAGCATGCGGTGTACACTCTATTTTGGTGCTCCAGAGTATGCGACATATGCTCTATTGCATACTCCCTTATTTTCCAGCTTCAGATTCTGCGTATTTGAGGGAAATAACTTTGTTTACCTAACCCAAAAATCATCCAAAATACAAGATTAAAGCTTTCAAAGAGCAATTTTTACATCGTTAGTCTCTTTTCCTCTTCAAGAAAACCCTAGAGGCACAAAGATCAAGAATCAAGCTTTTAAGTCAAAATTTCCAAGAAAAAGATCAAGATTCGGGTTCTATCCTTCGAACTAAGTAATCTAAGGTATGTGGAACGATCCTTAAACTCCATGGGTATGGATTTTATCATTTTATCAAGCATAATGATTTACAATAATGTTACGAATTAAGGGTTTGTGAGCATTATTTTGAAAAGCATGTCATATAGATCGTTTTGATGATACATGGCTGGGACATGCCTCCAACTATCACTAGTTACAAATAAAGAAATACAATATAGTACATGAATTACAACTGACTGGAGTCCCTGAAATAGGAGAACTCATTACCTGCTGGGTGGAAGTTGCAATTGTCTAATTATGATGTGTAGGATACAACTGGTACCTATATTGTGAGCTAATGTAGCATATAGACATATATCTGGATCAGTAGTTTGGAATGTACTGATTAAGTGTTGATGAATGTAATACGTAAAATTGAATAGGTACACAATCTTAAAAACATGCATGCTAAGTGTTAGTAGAATGACTAAGAGACTGAGATAAACCGGAAGTTGAAGTATCTTAAAACATACGTAACAAATATAATCTGATAAGTGGTGAATCACTACACTTAATTTCTTAAAACTTTACTTTTGTAGAATGAATAGAATTGAACTGAACTGAGGATCATGTATGGATACTAGGTCAGAAACTATTTGATAGAAACTGACACAAAATCATGCACATTTGAACTTAAATATAAACCAACATATCTCGAGGATCTGAATATACAACTATACTTAGCATGCATGCATGAACATATAATATCTGAGAATGAGAGACAAAGCATAAACATGTTTCAAAGATAATCTGAGATCTGAAAGACTGAAAGCTGTATAACTAAATACTGTATTGAATACACATTGTCAAGGAAACCTGAATTGAATACACTGAATACTGTACTGATACTATGAAAGGTATCATGTAACCGACATGCCCCAATCTGAGCTAATTAGGGTCTAACATGTAACCCCAGTTGGAAGGGCGTTTGTACCGTGCCACGGCTATTTAATACTAGCAGTGTGGATCCACTAAACTAGTGTCCCAAAGGACTAGGGTGTCAAGCCTAAACTGATGGGTGACCTTTGAGAAGAAGTCAAGCCTAAACTGATGGTGACCTCGTAGATCCTACGCTCGCTACGTAGTCCTGGAATACGGGGACTGTTACTAATGAATCTGACCTAATTGATGGGAATCCTCCATCCCTACATTCACTCGGTACTAAATTCTATTCCCAACTGAACTGACATTCGAATCATGAACTGGTGCATGCACTGAAGACTGATATGCTCAAACATGGTGTTTTGTAAATTAATAGTACATGCATAATCTGAAGTAACCATGACCTTGTAAACTGAGGTATTTAACATTAAATAATACCGGTGGCTTCGTGATAAAAATGATAATCTGAGTATGGGGATAAAATCATGGTTTTGAATAACTTGTTACTTCAAAATCTGAAATCATATAATTCACATAGGTATCGGGTGTTCATAACCCCCCAGCACTGAATGATTCATAAAATATAATATCAAGCTTGAAATACCGTAATATGTAATCATGGTTCAAAGATCCAAAACATATATATTTTATCAAACATATGAAAATCATGAACTCGAACATGAGAATGTCTAAAAGCATGAGGAAACAACATGACTTCATGGGTAAATTCATAGTTTTGGGATTTATCCCGAGACCAATTGAACGTGACATGGAAAATTAAAACTTGAAGCATTGTATAACGTAACTTATCCATGAAATCATACTTGGACATGAATTGAGTTCAAATCTCTAAGGAAAAGCATAAAATAAACTCATCTTGAACAAATGCATCTTCATAATAAAAGAAATCTCATCTTTTTAATCAAAGAATGGTTTTTGGGCTCCATGGGTGAAAAGGATCCATGAATAAACTCCCACATACTTTAATTAGATGAATTCTTGAAGAAATCTTGAAATTGAAGAATGAATCCTGTAGACACGTGATTTTTGATCCTCCCGGAATTTTAACAGATTTTTTGGCATTAAATATTTATATTTTTTCGATATTTATTAAAATCTTATTTTATTTTTTTAATAAATTTTATAGGAAAATAAACAAATAAATAAAGTTACATTTTTTGGGATATTTTTATTTTTATTTTATTTTTAGTTTTGGTTTCTATAATACGAAAATTCAAAAAATATATATTTTTCTTTAATTTTAATAAACAAGCTAGTGGTCTTATTACTCACTTACTTATAGTATTTTATTTTTTTATAAACTTTTATTTAATTTTTAAAATAAAAACTAATTAGTTAATGTTATTTTATTATTATTATTATTATTTTATTTTATATATTTTAAATAAATAAAAAAAACTTTCTTCTTATCCTAAAGAAAACTACCCCAACCACCCCCACCTTTTCCTCAACCCCCTCAACTCTCTCAACCTCCCACATCACACCCCTATATAATATACACACACTACAACACACGGACAAGAGAGGAAAAAACAAAAAAAAAAAAGAACATTGGAGAGAAAACCACAGATAAAAAAAAGGAACAACAATTGTAGACAAAAAAAACAAGAGACAAAGAAACCGTGAGAAAACAAGAAAAAAAAAAAGCAAACACAGTTAAAGGGAAAAAAGGTAAAAAAAAAAATAGTGACTCAGTGAGAAAAAAATAAAAACAAAAAACAAAAAGGTAAAGAGTGATAAGTAAAGTTTGGAGCTTCCATTAGAGTTTTTGTCTTGAAGTAAAAGCTTTTTTCGTTTGGTTTAGTTCGTCATACAAGTTCTTATTCAATCCTTATACTATTATTTTTATGGTGAATCGAAGTATGAATGAACATTTTTATATTATTCAGTACATCTATTTATTACTTTTATATGATTCGTAATCCATTGCTTTGTTTATAATTAGATTGTGGATTCGAAATAATATTGATCAAATTAGATTCACACTTTGAATGAGATAATTTTAAAGCAATTAAAACTTAAAAGTGTAAAGTTATTTGTCTAGTTAGCGTGCAAATTATTGTATAGACCATGCATGCATGCAAAATTAGAAAATAATTAATAAGTTTGAAAAAAAGAAGATGGAAAAATACACACAAAAAAAGGGAAACAAAATGTTTGAAAATAAGAAAAAACGGGCTCGTTTGTTTGTTTTTTTGGGGTACTAACGATTTGAAGAAGTATAGGAGTTGGGAAAATAGTGATGATGAGACTTACGAATAGAAAAATAATAATACTAGTTCTTTTTTTGTTTATTTGCTATCTTCGTTATACTAGTTTTGTTAAATGTAACTTTACTAGTAATTAACTTTGTTACGTGGTCACGTAAATTTGACTTTAAGTATTCATATTAAGTTATATATTAATTTGTTCGCCAAGTGCAAGATTAATCCTATTTCATTGTTTATTTTTTATTTCTAATTAAAAAGTTTATATATATATATATATATATTTAGTAATAGTAATAAAAATAGCTATGTATATTCTCCTGGCCTAAACCAATTTCTTTATCTCATTAATAATTAACTAATTAACTAATGTGAGAATGAGAGAGATGGGATGCGGATCTATTCTAAATCCCATCGTATAAAATAAAAGAAAAGAGAGGAAAAAATCATTTGCGAGGGAGTGAGGCAAGTGGTGGAATAATCCAAAACTCGTTGTAAATAAAGGGTGAAAAAAGAATAGAAAACAAATAAGAAAAATTATCTCGAATTTAGAAGAGATGAAACAAATGTCTTTTAACGCAAGATAAGCTTTAGGCACGATTAATATATTTGTCTCGATTAAGAATGTGGTGTACGCATCTTTCAGGGACGTTTAAAATAATTCTAGGATGCAATAATGCACCTTGGCTAAGATCGTTCTAAAATTGATTTTCACTAGTTTAATATAAGAGGTATAGACAGATACTAGATATTAAAAATAAGCGAATTGAGGCCAACAAACATAATTTTTCAAAATAGTTAAACCTAAGTATAAGTTGATAAAAACGACAGTGCTTGAACTATGGGTCTCGAGGGGTGCCTTACACCTTCCCCTCGGTCAAAAGAATTCCTTACCGGGCCTTCTGTTTTTACAGACCAAAATAAAGAGTCATTTTAATTTGACTAGGGATTCAATAAGGTGACTTGAAACATCATAACTCAATTCCAAGTGGCGACTCTGTAAATAAAATACTCCCTATTCAAAATCACCACTTTAATAGGAAAAACCCTTCGACTTCGAACCCTTCGGGAGAAAAAGGGGTGTGACATCTCAAGGGTGAAAAAAGAATAAAAATAAATAAGAAAAATTATCTCGAGTTTACAAGAGACGAAACAAATTTCTTTTAACGCTAGATAAGCTTTAGGCACGTTTAATATATTTGTCTTGATTAAGAATGAGACGTACGCATCTTTTTGAGATGTTTAAAATAATTCTAGAATGAAATAATGCACCTTGGCTAAGATCGTTCAAAAATTGATTTCCACTAGTTTAATACAAGAGGTATAGACTGATACTAGACATTAAAAATAAGCGAATTGAGGCCAGCAAACATAACATATTCAAAATAGTTAAATCTAATTATAAGTTGATTAAAGATACCATTCTTGAACAACGGGACACGAGTGGGCCTCACTACTTCCACTCGGTCACCAAAATTTCATGCTCGATCTTCTGTTTTCGCAGATCAAAATAAAGAGTCATTTCCTTTTGACTACGGATTCAATAAGATGACTTGAAACACCATAACTTTATTCCAAGTGGTGACTCTCTAAATAAAATAATCCCTATTCAAAATCTCCACTTTAATAGAAAAAAACCTTCAACTTCGAACCCTTCGAGCGGAAAAGGGATGTGACATCTCTGGCAACTCCGCTAAGGATTATCTAGAATTCGAAATTTTAATATTGACTTATACTTTCTTTAATTATTGTTGATATTATGTTTGTTGGACTAATGTGCTACTTGTTGCTCATTTATTGTTTTGATAGTGCTGAATTGTATTATAAATTGTCTTCTCTTACGCACCTCCTCTGAGTCTCTAAAATAGGATAGAAGGAATGCAACGCATGCATCCTACCTTATATTTGAGATAGACGAATTATCAAGTAACCTATTGAAGGATTATTAGTCACACATGTTAGGCGAGGTTCGGATCGGCACCGAAGGCAGAGTAGCACTGCTACCGAACAAGTTGTCCCTCCTCGGCTCTAGTGTCCTCTTGGGTAATCCAGTCTAGACACCTATCCTTATTAGTTCAAACTTAGAAGAATTGAAACTGAGAATCTGGTTATCCCTATTAGGTTCTGCTTTATTTGTATCATGTGCATTTGACTTAGCGGGACTCGGCATAGGGGTCGGGTTTGTCTAGGACAGGTATGTATATTTAAAAAGACCAACATGTGCATACTATGTTCTCTTTGACATTTATTTGGAAGGCCATTTGGTTGTTTACCGGCTTTAGGTAACTTGGTAAAATGAAAGAGTATATTGTCCTCAAATTTAACAAATTATTTTTTCAAGGAAATTAAAAATATATATAGTTTTTAAGGTCTTCATGAACTACGAGGGTCTGAATTTCACCATTTAGAGGAATACATAGGAAGCCATAATCGGGTTCGGTGATATTCTTAAGAAAAGTTTTGAAAATATTAAACCCGGACCCATTCATTATTACCAAAGTAAAAATAGTATTTAGGTGGTTGGTTTTTGGCTAAATTGACATTTCGTTGATACAACACTAGGTCCAAAGAACATACAAGATGACCCATAAAAAATAGTATAGGGTTTGAGATGAGTTGGTGTAGACTATAAGAAATGAGGAATAAGAATAAATGGCATGGAAAGTGAGAAATTTGGAGCAAAATATGAGAAACATGCTAGTACTGGGAGAGAAAAAGAGAGTTTTTTACAAGGATTTGTGCATGTTTAACAAATACGCTTTCATTTAGAGTGTAAAACACAAAAGTTGGACATGTACGAGGGCCATGATGATCCTTTGGCTCATCTGAAAAGGTTTTGTAATCAATTAAGAGGAGTGGGAGGAAAGAAAAACTGTTGACAGTTTACTTTGGAGAGAGTTTGATGGTGATAAATTTAGAATGGTGTGGTCACAAATGGATGCAATTCATATAGTAGACAATATATCAGACCACTAGAGAGGTACTCAAAAATCACAAAACAATATAACTTCCTCAAGTACTTGTATTAATCCTAATTATCTACAAAATATGCTACAACAACAACCTAACCTACACCCTCAACTTAAAATAAGAAATAAACTGCTCTAAGGGTTAGGGTATACCTGAAGGCAATCAAGCACATGGATCCTGGGTCTCCGACCCTACTACTGCAACATCTGTTGTCTTCTCTCCATCGAGAGAATCTAGATTTGTAGTAGCTGAAGCCCTGCTAGATGAGGCACCTACAGCCCTACCTCGAATGGCTGCCACCCATTTCTCGTTATAAACTAAGGACTCAATTTCTGCACATTTCACCTCCTTCTTCTCCTTCTTATTTCTTGCCCTCTTATCTATTTTTATCTCTTCATCACTATCGAGCCTCTCTCTTTTTCCGTTACCTTTCTTCTCATTTTTTTTCTTTTTCTTTGGTGAGTCTCCAGTGAGGTCAAGCATTGGAATTTCTTCCTCAGATTCATGCATGGCCTTTCCTATTGGCATCACAAATTGGTGTTGCTACAACACCCCGATATCTGCCTTTACCTTGTACAATGCCGCTCTGAATCTAGCAAGATCAACCCCTGACATTTCTTTTTCCCGCGCATCGAATCGGTTCTCTAAATCTTCAACCCACTCAGGTAAAGTCACAAAAGGCTCAAGGGAAGCCTTGATTCTCTTGTCCACAGCAGCAGCAAACTTTTTGGCAAAAGTTTGTAGTTGTTCCTTACACTGCTTGGCTTGTTTAGACACTTTTCGAATATCGACCGGATGAAATGCAAAACTTGTTGCTGCTGTAGGAACTGAAGGGATAGCTTCAGTATCAGGCACTGTTCCTTCCTGCGCTGAAGAAGTTGGCTACATAGGCTCAGAATCTTGCACTTCCACATGAGGTGCTGCACCGGCATCTGTAACTAGAGGGTCTACTACTACTTATGCACCTCTATCAAGTCTCAATCCTGGCTGATTTTTATCAAACCGTATGGGGTTGTGAGTCTTTCGGATAGGAATATCATCATCAACCCCTGTAATCTTTGGCACATTAGCAGCTCAACACAACTCTCTGATAAGACAGGGAAAAGGGTAAGCAGTGTCGGTTCTTGACATTCTAATCTTCATCTCATTAGGAATGATTTACCTAAAATTTAGAGGAAGGTTCTACACCATGCTCGCCACTAGAATAGCTCGTTCATCACCCAAAATATTGTCTCCATCAATGGCCATCAGCCAGACACGCACTATAC
This sequence comes from Capsicum pubescens, assembly GCA_030864215.1. Taxonomy (NCBI): domain Eukaryota; kingdom Viridiplantae; phylum Streptophyta; class Magnoliopsida; order Solanales; family Solanaceae; genus Capsicum; species Capsicum pubescens. Next base: position 380,082,655 of record CM061548.1, on the reverse strand, counting down.
CCGACCAAAACTTTTCCTCTTGAGTCAAAGAGAAATTACAAATTCTTTCATTTGGGTTTGTTACCCATGCTGGTTCTCCTTCAGCTATGATGTTTTCCAACCACGGACGTTGTTTTTCTCGATTTCTAATTTGAGCATAGACTGATGGTATGGTGTCTTGAGGAGTGAAGCTGAGACCATGCAAGAACCTTTTGATGGTTCTGATTGAGACATCAACCCTTACGCCTCTCACCTGCACTCTATAGAATAGGGGCCGGTCTGCTACTCTTTTACCTGGCTTGCACATGTTTTCCAATTGAGCCTGGTAGTTTGCGTAGAACTCCCAAACCAGTGCAGGACAAAATGAACCTCCTCCTTTTGTGGTTCGTACCAAGCCATACTCTTGGAACTTTTGTTCCACTTTAGGGTACTTGCTCAACCCTCTGGTGATAATCATCTTTTCTTCAAGAATTGGCCTCTTATCACTCTTTCTATCAGTTTTGTAGAGCCCAGCGATGAAGATGCTCTCTTTCCTGGGAATTTTCCACCTAGCATTATCTCGAACTTTGGGGTTCTTACATTTGATAAGTGTTCCCCGAGATAGAGACTCTTCATCATTTTTTTGTTTAGTGGACGGGGATCCAGATGTTGTTCCCTCAGACTCAGACTCCTCATACCCTTCCTTCTCCTCTTCTTTAGATACGGCATGGTCAGACTCATGCCGTTTAGAACCCTCTTGCTTAGTGGCAGTATGTTCAAAAGTTGCACTTTATGGTTGTGTTGTAGTCTCAGTAGCATCACTATTCTCCACTTCAATGGGTGGAGGTGGCGAAGGTTTCTTTAAACTTTGCTTCTCTTTTTTCTTCCTGAACAGGGGTTCTTCCTCCTCATAATCAAATTCCTCATCGATGAGCTTACGACGTACACTTTCTTTGGTTGATTTCTTTGGTGTTTTGGGGCTCTTTCCTTTTGGTGTCATTTTAAGGTTCTTGTAGTAGTAGAAAAACCATTGGTAAGTCCACAAGAGCACAAACACAAACACATTAATCATTTTGATTTATTCATGCTTCAGGTTCCAGGTGTGATGATAATTCTTGATAAGCCATCACGACTGTGATAGCTTATCACAATGGTTGTCAACCTTAGACAGTACTTTAAAATTTTTAACAACTTTTGATGACATTCCTGATAAGCGGTCCCAATTGTAATAGCCTATCATGAATGTCTTCATCTCTTATCAGAACTCACTTTTGATATTAACTCAATTTTTGGTTCCCATTATTTCTCAAAATCCACTAGAATTTTGAGTGTGAGCTATCTTTTTAAACCCTGGGCCTGTACAGCAGACCCTAGGTGCGATTTTAGCTCCTTTCCAATTGAACTTGGTTCAAGAATCTTTGGGACTTAGGTTGTCATCTATCAATCACTTACCATAAGAAAAGAAGGGTTAAAGTTAGAGTATACCTGATGGGGCCCTTAATCTGATTAAACACACAAGAGGAAGTAGGAAATTGGAAGAATCTCTTGATTGGGAATTTCAAACCCACGCACAAGGTAACTTGTTTTCTTGATGTGTTTTCCAGAGAGTAGGAAATAAACTAACTAAGGAAATAAATAAACTAAAGGAAAATAATTAAAACTCGCGGAAATTCTAAAAGGTTCCTGTGCTGGGTCGGGTCGAATTTGATTTAAACTGGGCCAAGAATTTTAGATTTTAAGGCTTTGGGATGACGATGACTTTTTATGACTTATCACAAGTGTTAAAGCCTATCACCAACTTCGACACCCCTAAGAAGAGGTTTCCTCAAGTTTGGCGTATCTGACGATATTTCTGATAGCTTATCACAGTTGTGATGGCTTATCAGAGATGTCGTCATGGACTCTCAGCTGACCTCTTCATTTTTGACCTTCTCTATACTAAATCCTAATTATAAAAGTAAAAAAACTTGCTTAAATATAAAAACATTGGGTTACGTCCCAATAGCGCCTGATTTATTATCCCGGCATGACTTGGTTGTCTTGACTACTCAGACTTTGCCAAGACAACCTATTCATACCCCTTTACCATCATCATAGAAGATGTCAATGATTGAGAAAACACTCATCTCATGTTTCTGAGTCATGGATGAGTGTACTTTGAAGTGTTCTTCTTTGTCATTGAACCTAAACTTTAGCTCGTTCAACTACATATCTACTAGTAATCTCCCAGTTGCAAGTAGTAGCCTACCTAAGATGATGGGAACTTCAAAATTCAATTCGCAATCTAGGACTATAAAATTAGCAGGCAAAACAAAATCGGTTACCTTTACCAAAACATCATGCAGTATATAGTCCGTTTCACAGATCTATCTGCCATTACCAACCGCATATTTTTTGGGGTAGGATCCCCCAAACCCAATTTCTTGTACACAGCCATTGGAATTAAATTTATATTGGCGCCCAAATCGCATAATTCTTTGTAAACTTCAGTGGGACAATAGTACACGGGATGGTAAACGTTCCCGGATCTTTTTTTCTGCACTAAAGACCTTGTAGAGATAGCGCCACAATGGAGAAGATTGTACTTCGGCTCATGGATAACCTTCTGTTTCTTGGTTACAAGGTCTTTCATGAACTTCGCATATCCTGGTATTTTCTCAAGTGCCTCAACCAAAGGCACATTAATTGTCAATTGCTTGAGCATTTCCATGAATTTGCTAAATTTGGCACCATCAGCCTTTTTCTTCAATCGTTGAGGAAAGGGAGGTGGTGGTCTCGGGATAGATTTCAACACCACTTCCTCTTCCTTTTATTTTTCTTTCTCCGAAGCATCAACAGGACTATCCAGCTTCTTAGACTCCACTAGTTTTCTTTCTTCGAATTCATCAACAACTACCTCATAATCTACAGATTTGCCCACAGAAGTGCCAGATAAGATCTTACCACTCCTAGTGATAATTTCCATACATGAGCCAACATTCCGCGGATTCTGAATCATATCACTAGGAAAAGTACCACTATTTCTTTGGTTCAGTGTTGTGGAAAGTTGGCTCATCTACTGCTCCAACTGCTTAATAGAAGTGGAGTTTGAACTAACCAACTGACTCAGGGTAGATAATTCATTCTTGATAGTCGTTATACCTGAGTTGGTAGCCTCAACTACTTTCAATAATTTTTACATCATGTCCTCTATTGACATCTTACCAGAGCTAGTTGGTGCAGCGTCCTGACTTCTAGGAGGAACATACAAGCCACTCTTTTCATTATTGTTTCTCTAGTTTCCTTACTCCATGTCTTTATAATCAGGCGTGTCATAAAAGTTTCGACCTTGATTCCCTTGGCTATTGCCTTGGAAACCTGATTACTCACATAGTTTGCCTTCTCATCTGCATTAGTAGAAACACTGTACTGAGACTCCACAGCCTTAACCTTTTCAATCTTTCCTGACAGCAAGTGATTGGTCAGTAAGTCCATCTGAGTCTTTAAGTGGGCCATGTCTTGGTCTCGCTCTTCATCCCTTCTGCACTGCTCCGCAGTCATACCAAAAGAAATAGTCGGGATAGCTACCACAGAATCCCTAGTATGCCAGGCCCAACTCTGTTTGGTCATTCTATTCAGCATGTCTGAATCATCTTAAAAAGAAAGGTCAATGAACAAACCACCTGCAGCATTATTGATGTTGGGTGTATTTACACGCCTAAAAACCATAATTTACCCATGTTATAGCTAAGTTTTGAGGATAAAATATATAATTCCTGCACTTTTAGTCCATTTTCCTGTAAGTGAGCTAACCTACGTGATTAGCATGTTTTCAGGTATTAATGATGAAGATTTCAGCACTTTATGGACCTTTGGGCAGCAAAGGAAAACTTCACAGAAGAGGGAAGGCAGCTTTTGGAAGCTTATGGACTGAATGTGATGCATGGAGAAATTGTCCCTGGCAAAAGCAGTATTTTTAAATACTTAGGGGTGTAGCAGTAACTTAATAGGACTAGGACAAGGATGTTATAAAAACCCTATTTGCTGAATTTTTCAGCATTCATTCGTGCTTTTCATTATTCACGAATTGATAGATACTTTCATTATTCATTCGACTTTCTAGTATTATTCAGTTCACAGATTCTGTAAGTTTTAACAGAGAAAAAAATGCTAAATTGGGGGAAACGTATAGAGGGAAAAAACGTCAACCTAGTTTGACGCCACACCCATCTTCAACGGGAGATTCTTTGAGCTTTGGTACGATGATGATGTTTATTGTGATCTCTGTTGTAATCATGAGTAGCTAAACTTCTCTGTTAGGGTAATGGAAGCCTTATGATATACGATCTATTACTATGAGTTTGTGAATTCTTGATACTTATGCTACTTATATCATTACTCTCTTCATCTTAATTACATTCTTGTGGTTGCAAACATATAGAATACGCCATTATAGCATTAACTTGTTCGAGAGAAAAGTTACATGTTTGGAAAAGAGAGTGTGACAAGGAAATAGGGCTACCAACCCCTATTTACACGTTAGTATCGTAACTGTATTAAATCTTGGAGAGTTCGTACCATTAGTTATACGCTTTAAGCTCGAGAGAGTTAAAGTGAGATAATCCTTGATGGTCGAGAGACACTAGGATTTACCAGTAGAATACGAATCTCTATAAGTGCATGCATGTCTGAATCCTGCATTACTCATAGTTAATAGATACGTAGAATTCATAAGGTGGACATAACCCTAACTTAAAATTCTTATTGATTAAAATCTTACTAAACAAAGCATTCCGCTTTTACTTTACTATTTTGATACTTTTAATTCACGCCTAAACCATCCCCCCTTTTTGTAGAATTTTCTACCAACAGTCTGCTAACAATTGCATCACTTAGTGACCAAGTATTCCCTGTGGGATTCGACAACCAACCCAGTTGGGTTCTATATTTGACAGCGACCACTTACACTCTTACGAGAGCTGTAGTTTGGGCGTTATCAATTATTAACAATTGGATTTGTCATAGATTTAAAATATCTGTACAAAGTCTCCATCAAGTGAAAGTCCATCATGTTGTGGTTCGAACATTGTGCCATCTTCTTCTTGAATCTCTCCCAAGTTTAATGCAACTCTTCAGTCGGAAGCTGCCTGAAGTTACTGATTTCATCCCTCAACTTTACACTTCTGGAGAGTGGAAAGAACCATTCTAAGAAATCCTCTTTCAACTGTCTCCAGCTGGTTATAGAATCAGGCTCCAGCTCATTTAATCACATACTTGCCTCCCCAGACAGAGACAATGGAAACAATCTCAAACGTATCACATTCTGGATTATTCTCGAATTATCAAAATATTTTCAAGTGGTGATAAAGTTCACTAAGTGCATGTTTGGATCATCACCATGCAAGACTCCAAATAACCCCTTCAGATTTAAGAGTTTGATCATGGTACTTGTTATGCTGAATTTGTCACCACGTGCTAACGGTGGAGGAATGATAGCACTCGTTTCACCTGCTCCATCCATTTCTTCTTCATCATCATCAACCTCTTATTGGACAGGTGGTTTACCATACCTTCCTCTGATTGGACAGTTTCTATTGAAATTTTATTGCACTAGTACAGCAAGTTGCTCAGCTCGCCTTGGGCTTTGAGGATTCAGAAATTCCTCATAATCCAAGTGTTCATCATCATGTTTTGGATGATGTACTTGTTGACCTTGGTTCTGTACATTCACCTGAGCCCTGGCCAAGGCTACCAATCTGTCAGCCTCTTGTTGTTCTGCCATTCTCCCGATCAGCTGAGGTTCCGGATTAATTGGTAATAATGGTTCTCCGGAACATCTTATTTTTGGCATAAACAACAAGGTACCTACAATAAACAAAAATAAAATAAAATGTAAGTCTAGGAAACCTAACTAAAATACAATTAGCGCACACAACTTTAAATTTTCAACCATATACCCCGGCAACGGTGCCATTTTTGATAACACTCAAACTACACTCTTGAGTGGGTGTAAGCGATCATTATCAATATAAAACCGAACTAGGTTAGGGTCGAATCCCACAGGGAATAAGGTGTGAAATCAAGTCAATTACAATTTAATTCACTGATAGTTTAATCTATCCTGAAATGGGGGTTTAAGATTCACAAGTAATTGTTTGACACTGATTATTAAAAGAAGTATTCACTGATAGTTTAAATTCACTGCCTAGAATTTACCTCAGGTTAATCAACCTAGTTACAACACTGATTATTAATAGAAGTATTTCCAATTCCCTGTTGATAATTTACTTCCTGTTGAGATTGACTACAAGGATGATGAAAATCAAGAAGTAGAACTTGAATTGAACCACGGTACAAAACTCCCAAAATATTTTAACCAGAGAGAGAGAAATATCATATTTTTTTCGAATAAAGATGAGTCCAAAAATAAAATCCACCCCTAGAAAACCCTAAAACAAGGCTTTAAATAGTTTAACCTAATTAAGGAAATAAAATCAAAGTTACAGCTTTTCCTCAGAATAGATAACGACGTCCGTGACGGCTTGTCATGTGTATGACAGCTTAGCACAGATGTCGTTAGCTCCTATGCACTTTTGGATTTTGCTGGCTAAGGCTGACGACGACGATGACGGCTTATCACCAGCCTAACGACATGTCATGGATGTCTTCAAAAAACTATCTTCAACTTCCATCTTCTGTTTAAGGCTGACGACACTCCTGATGATGTGTTATGGATGTCGTCACAAAACTGTCTTCAACTTCCATCTTCTATTTATGGCTGACAACGGCCGTGATAGATTATCACCAGGCTGATGACTTATCATGAATTCATCAGCCACACTTATCTTTTATTTTTCTTCATTTTTCAGCCTTTTTGCTTTCATTATTTTTTGTTCTCCTACATCTCAATATTTACTAGAAAAATCAAAGTAAACTAAAGTTTCTCAAGACCTTACAATTATTTAGAGTTAGAAGCCTCAAATATGTTAGCATAGGATCACACATCAGGCTCAATGACAATTAAGGTGTATTGCCTTAAGTTCACCTATTTGTTTAAGTATGCTCCCGAGTTGATAGCTGACTCTAGATTCTGTATAAGTAAGTTCTTTATTGGAGTTTTTGGTTTGGTAGTTAAGGAATGTAGGACTTCTATGATTATTGGGTATATGGATATTGCTAGGGTGATGACTCATGACCAACCGATTGAGGCAAAATCTTGAAGGAGAGAAAGAGGAAATAAGAAGTTTAGAACCAGACAGTTTGAGTATGGACAACCAAGGCCTGGAAGAGGAAATCATTTGCAGTTTTAGGGTCACTTATCTATGCCTGAGCCATCTTCAGTAGTGCCCCTACACCTAAAACCAAGCAGAAGAAGTGAGGCAGGTCTACTATATTTAGGTCTTAGATTAGTGTGGGTGAAAGGCCCAGTTACCTGTCATGTGTGAAGTATGGTAAAAAACACTTTGGTGAGTGTGGTAAGAAGGGGTTGTTATGGAGCGGCAAGTTGGGTCACATAATCAAATACTGTGTGTATGCTAAGTAGGAAAGTAGGGATGTTCGTCCCCATACTTGGGCTACTAGAACACCAACTCCTTCATGTGTCCCAGTCCATTCTCTGGGTGCATCATTCAGTACCGATGGTGGTCAGTGCTAGAATCAATTCTATGCTTTACCATCCTGACAGGAGAAAGAAAGTTCACCATATGTTATTAATGGTATGCTTCGTGCCTTCCATTTTGATGTTTATGTGTTGTTAGACCCCAAATCACCTTTCTCTTATGTGAATTCTTTAATTGTGGCAAATTTTGGGATAGATCATGAACAGCTCTCCAAGCTCTTCTGAGTTTCCACCTTAGTGGGTGAGTCAGTTGTTGCCAGATAAGTCTATAAGAAGTTTCCTATCACTGTCTTGTATAAGATTATACTAGAAGATCTAATAGATTAGAAATGGTATATTTTGATTTTATTCTAGGCATGAATTGACTCTATTCATGCTATGCATTAATAGATTGCCGCACCTGTGCGGTGAAGTTTCAGTTTCCTATTGAGGTAGTTATTGAGTGGGAAGGTAGTTTCGAATCTCGCAAGATTCATTTCATATCTTATCTTAAAGCTAGAAAGTTTATATCTAAAAGGTGAATTTATCATTTAGTTTGAGTCAAAGATACTAAGTCTGAAGCTCCAACAGTTCAGTCAGTTTGTATAGTCAATGATTTTTCGAAGGTCTTTCCTGAATATCTATCAGGGGTACCTCCCGATAGAGAAAAAGAATTCGGCATTGATCTTCATTCTTGTACTCAACATATCTCTATACCTCTATATACTATGGCTCTAGAGATCTTAAAGAGTTAAAAGAGTAGCTTAAAGACCTCTTAGGTAAAGGTTTCATAAGGCCCAATGTTTCTCCTTTGGGTGCTCCAGCCCTATTTGTGTGTAAGAAAGATGGCTCTCTCCGAATGTGAATCAACTACCTCTAGTTAAATAGTCACAATAAAGAACAAATATCCTCTTCCTAGGATTGATGACTTATTCGACCAGTTTTAGGGTGCAGTTATTTCTCTAAGATAGACCTCAAATCTGTCTATCATAAGCTTAAAGTAAGGGAGTGTGATATTACAAAGACATTCTTTAGAACTTGTTATGGTTTCTTCAAATTTCTAGGCACGTCCTTCAAGCTAATAAATGCCCAGTAGTCTTCATAGACTTGATAAAAAGAGTGTCCAAGTCATACTTTTACATGTTCACCATAGTATTTATTGATGACATCCTTGTCTATTCCTGTAGTGAGAATGACCATGTAAACCATCTCAGAATTGTGTTGTAAACTCTTAGAGATCATCAGTTATTTTCCAAATTCAATAAGTGTGAATTTTGGCTAAGGTCAATAGTTTCCTTATCCATATTATTTTCGGTGATGACGTTAGAGTTTTTCATCAAAAGACCGAAGCAGTGAGAAACTAGACTAGACCTATCTCTCTATCAGACAGTAGGAGTTTCCTGGGTTTGGCTGGCTATTACTGATGGTTTATTGAAGGGTTTTTATGTATTGCATCCACCATGTCTATATTAACTCAAAATAAAGTTAAGTTTCAGTAGTTAGATTCTTGTGAGAAGAGTTTTTGAGAATAAAATACTCGACTCACTATGGCCCCAGTTTTGACATTACCAGATTGTTTTTATGGGTTTGTTGTTTACTGTGATGCTTCTAGAGTTGGTCTGGGTTATGTTTTGATGCAGAGAGGTAAGGTCATAGTCTATTCCTCTCGATAGCTTAAACTTCATAAAAAGAACTATCCTAGCAATGATTTTTAATTAGCAGTTGTTGTATTTTCCTTGAAAATTTAGAGGTATTATCTTTATGGGGTGCATGTTGATGTGTCTTGGACCACAAAAGCTTGCAGTATGTGTTTTCTCAAAAAGATTTAAATCTTCATTAGAGAAGGTAGTTAGAGTGGCTAAAAGATTATGATATGAGTGCTTTGTATCATTCAGGCAAGGCCAATGTAGTGGAAGAATCCCTTAGCAGACTGTCTAGGGGTAGTGTTACTCATTTTGAGAATAATAAAAAGAAGTTAGTTTAGGAGGTTTATCAGTTGGATAGATTAGGTGTTCATTTGGTTGATTCAGTTAAAGGTAGTATATGGGTTCAAAATAGTTCAGAATCTTATTTGGTTGCCGAAGTGAAGGGGAAACATGTAAGTCCCGAATCTGGTACCCAAAATGCTACACGGTACTCAAGACCCCGAAGGACCATAAGCTAACCCATACTGATATTTGTACCTGTATACTGCATAATATACTATATAATGCAGAAAACATGAACTAAAACGCAATAAGGTTCAAAACTGTACATTAAGATTTACTGAACATGATTAACTGAACTGACTGGACTGAGTTAACTGAGTTTCGTTGACTGACAGAATGTTACTGAGGTCTGATAACTGACTAAGATTTACTAAAGTTACTGAGTTTTCCTAAGTCATGAGACTGATTGAATTCTACTGAACATGGCTTGACTGAGAGTATCTTGAAAACATGACATAGGCTCTAGGCATACAGCTAAATTGTTGGGTACAAGTACCCCCAGGACTCGATTGAAAGAAACTGACAAAGTATGAATTTCTTGAATACATGTCCAACATCATAATCCCTAATTCATTTATTAAGGCATTTCATCAAACAATTGATATGCATAAACTTGTACATAAATGGGAATTTCGTACTATCATACTAGTGGGGTACTTTTTCTTCACATAGGCATTCAATCAAACACATGGTGAGCATGTTATGTAGACAACATCACACAACAAGTAAACATTATGATTCAACTCTAATTTCACCATTCAAGGGTTTAATCATGGATTCACATGAAACTACACCTATAATAATCAATTCCACTTACGATTATCACAAAACATGGAATAGAATTCAATTGGTCATTATCAACATGATAAAAAACAAACCAAACATGAAATTCATAAAAATCCATACACTTGAACTTTGAAAAGATATTCTTGGGCTTCATGGACGAAAGGAGTCCATGAATAAACACTATGCGTACCTGGGTGAGTGATTTCTTAAAGATTTATGGAGGAAAACTTGAATTTTTTGCTTGGAATTAAGAACCTAGGGTTTCTTTTTCTTGGGGATTTATCCTTGATAGAAACCCTATTTTGTTGTTGTAGAAGAATAAAGAACTTATGAGCTATGATAAGGTGTAATTAGGGGTTAAATCGGGTGGAAAAAAACCCAAATACCCTTTTAAAAATGGCTTTAAAATAACTGAATAGGATGTGCGATGGCTCATGCGACGGTCCGTCGCTAGCTTGATGGCCTGTCATTTCATCCATCGTAGGTGGGCTAGGATAGGGACTCACTGCCTAAGTAGCGACGGCTTGGGCAACAGTCCATCGCAAGTTTGACGGTCCGTCAACCTATCCATCACACCTTATTTAGAAGGTTGCCTCACTACCTTAGTTATGATGGTCAAGACGACGGACCATGGTGATGGTCCATCACTAGGTCGACAGTCTGCCAACCTGGCCGTCGCACCTGAGCGATTTTGACAGCTTTGAGTAAAACGTCCATAACTTTTTACTTCGATACCAAATTTAGATGAAATTGGTATCGTTGGAAAGCTAATTCAATTTCCCACATGATAAAAAGTGAAATTATTAAAAATTCCACGTGCAAAAAATGGGATTTATCTTTCAAAGTAAATTTCTAACATTCTTGATATAATTTCAAGCTAGGAAAAACTATGGGGTATTACAAAACAAGATAAGGACTCCAGTTTGGTTAAGTTGAAGGAGTCAGTCATAGATCAAAATGTAGAAGTTTTCTCCCAAGGGGGAAATGGTGTGTTACTCTACTAGGGTAGATTGTGTTTGTCGTGTGTTAATGGTTTGAGATAGCAGAATGTGGAATGGATTAAAGAGGGATATTGTTGAGTTTGTAGCCAAGTGTGCTAATTTTCAATAGGTTAAGGTTAAGCACCAAAATCCTGGTGGTACCCTTTAGGAGTGTAGTATTCCTACTTGGAAGTGGGAAGAGGTAATTATGGACTTAGTGATAGGGTTACCCCATTTGCGCTGTTAGCATAATTTGATTTGGATTATTATAGATAGAATGAAAAAATCACCCTATTTCTTTCCAGTTCATACTTCTTATTCAGCCGAGGATTATGCTAAGCTTTATATCATAGATTTGTTCAAATTGCATGGTGTTTCTTTGTCCATCATTTTAGATAGGGGTACTCAATTTATCTCTCATTTTTGGAAAGCCTTTCAGAAAGATCTTGGTTCCCAAGTTTATCTTAGTATTGATTTTAATCCTAAGATAGATGGTAAAGCAGAGAGGACCATTCACACCCTAGAGGACATATTGAGAGCATGTGTTATTGATTTCAAAGGTAGTTGGTATGATCATTTGTCGTTGATCGAGTTCACCTAGAATAACAATTATCATGCTACTATCCAGATGGCTCATTTTAGGCTCTTCATGGGAGAATATATACGTTACCTATTGGTTGGTTTGAGGTAGGTGAGGCTACATTGATAGGGCTAGATGTGGTGTTTGAAGCTATGGAAAAGTTCAATTGAATTGAGAGAGGCTTAAGGCAGCTCAGAGTTGTCAGAAATCTTATGCAGATATGAGGAGAAGGGATCTTGAGTTTGAGGTTGGTGACTTAGTGTATTTAAATATTTACCCATGAAGGGGGTGAAGAGATTTGAAAAAAAAAAGAGAATCTTAGTCGATGATATGTTGGCCATTACAGAATATTGAGTCGTGTTAGGAAGGTAGCATATGAGCTTGAGTTGCCTAACGATTTGTCATCTGTTCATCTAGTGTTTCATGTATCGTTTGTTAAGAAGTGTATTGGTGATCCAGTTGTTATAGTATCTTTAGAAAACACCAAAATTTAGGATAGCCTTTCTTATGAAGAAATTCCAATTGAGATTCTTGATCACCAGATTTATAGACTAAGGAACAAAAAAGTTCCCTTGGTTAAAGTTCTTTGGCAGAATCAGTTTGTTGAGGGGCCCACTTGGGAAGTAGAAGTGGATATGTGAACCAAGTACCCTCATCTTTTCTTCCCAAGATCATACACAGTTTAAGGTAACAAGTTTTCCTTAGATTATCTCTTGTCAATTCTCAATTCTAGCCATATAATCATTTTTATGTCATTACATGGATTCACAAATCAGTTCAGTCATGTAATCATGCTTCCAGTTATGAATATTTAGTATGAAGTCTCAGTCCCTCAGTATTCTCAATTTATTCAGTATCATTCGAGGACGAATGTTCACAAGGGGGAGATAATGTAAGACCACGTAAGATACTAGCTCAATTTTGCTCACTATTGCAAGTCAAAGGGGGTCCAAGACTTAGAAAAATTTCACTAATTGTTAGGACTTAGTCATTTCTAAATCCCCTAAACTTTAATGATTTTATTTTTGACCTTCGCGACATCAAAAAGTTAATTTTAAAGTTGATTCATGGTAGGGGTATTCAACAGTACAACTCGGCTGAGTTTCTGAATTTTTGGACCAGCATAAGAGTGTGTTTGGATTGCCAAAACCTTGTCAGCACGCAGTTAGCCAATGGAGCGTGCCCCAGTCCAATGGTATGGGTGCCCGCGACAAAGTCCGCAACGCATGGTACAGTCTGGCAGACCAGAGCCCGCGACGCGTGCTCTATCGCACCCCCTTGTTTTTTCATATTCTATTTCTATTTTTCCAAGATTATTTGGTTCTTTTAACTTCTCCCACTTAGTCTATAACACAGGATTGAGGGTCCCAAAAGGCAAAATTGATCATTCTTTTCACAAATTCTTTTAAACAAAGTAATCCTCAGTCAAGAAAAAACTCTAGCCTCTTCAAAATTCAAGTTCAAGCTTAAATAATGCAACCAAGAACTTTTGCTAATTCATCAATTAAGGTATGAGGGATTATGAACAAGGGTATCCTTTCACCCTTGTGCCCAAATTGCATGATTTTAAGATTTAATTCACTTTTTTTGAAATAGCGTTCATACCCGAATATATATATTGCTAAAGCATATGATTTGATGAGATTTAAAGATTTTAGAATATCAAGAAGTTCTTATGTTTATGATTTTAACTTACATGATTTATGTTATGAATGAGATTGCACTACCTTGACTTGTTATTGTTGAAGTATTTCTAGATTGTCATTGAGCATGAAGTTTTATTGTGATTTGACATGAGTTTGAAGTATGGGTTTTAAGCCCTAAGTTCGAGCATTGAGACTTCAAGAAGATTATTCTTTTAAGTATTCTATGATAAGCTTATTTCAAGATTTAAGCAAGAATTGATCTTTTGCTCCTCATCTAAGAGTTGGAATCCATATTTATTCATTTTGATTAATTTAAATCCAAGAGAAGCATAAATGGTTTTCATTATAAACCTTTATGCTATTTTAAGGTAGTAATATGGTATTAGTATTTAGCACCGAGTTGGGTGTGAGGGAAAGGTCACATACCCCAGAACTGCGTACCATCGTAGGTTCAAATCCCAATATGGGTCGAGTATAGTGACCATTCTAGTTTAGGTTCTATTCCGATGGAAATCATAGAACAACTCTACCAATGTGGGTGCGAGACATTGGAATCCATGATATCTCACATGGTTTATGTCAGTTAGAACAACCTCCCAAAAGAAAGAGTAAAAGTACAGCTTTTAGGACTAAGTGTTATGACTCACAAGATTTTTACAGTATGCTTTATTATTCATGATTTATTATTTTCAGCTTTCAGTTATTCAAGCTCAAGGTGAGTCATTTACACTTAGCATGCATAGTTTAAAAGTTTATACAAATATTGAGTTACTATTTTACTTATGCATTAACCCTCACATACTCAGTACATTCCAGAAGTAATGATCCACATATATTTCTATGTGCTACATTGACTTATAATATAGAACTTGGTGCTCAATTCCATCCGCGTTATTGATTTAGTGTATCTCAACCTACATCCCAGCTCTTGGTGAGTCCTCGTAATTCAAGTGCCCATTCTACCAGATTTTTTATTAATGAAGTACTCGAGTTATTTGATTTCAGTTTAAGAATGGTTAGCTGGGGCTTGTCCTAGTGGATCTCTAGTTAGAAGTAGAGGATTGTACGACTGTTTTCTATTTTGGATTCAAAGTATTGGTTTTAAAGATTTTGAAGTTTAACTTTCAGTTAAGACATTAAATTCTATTATTTTGAGATTTCATATGTCAAATTTATCTTTATTATGAGTTCCAAAGTTGTTAGAAGGATTAAACGGTTAGCTTTGGACTACTTATAGTCTTGAGCACCATGTGACATCTAGGTTGTATTCCCGGGTCGTTAAAGAAAACAACCTTGCAGACCCTTTTACAGAAGTTCTACTATAAAAACCTTTTGATAGGCATGTAAAGGTATTGGGTGTTAGAGTTGTATGTGTATGTTTATTAGTCTAAGTGGGAGATTATTAAGATATCCTATAAACAATAAGTTTAGATATAGTATTATTTATCGAACAATTATTTATTTGTTTATTTAATTCGATAAATGGTTACATTAAATGGGTCATTTTATCATACATGTGTCCTCAACTTATATATAAGATGATTTGGTCTAAAGTGAATGAGCTTATACACAGAAGATCAGATCATCGGTTCTTATATGTTAAAGTTATTGTTCATAATTGTTATAGTTTGTGATCCAAATTCTATTTTATCTGGCCCTAAAAAGTTTGCAGTGCAACCCATATTTGTTATTATTCATGGATTCTATAGTGGTAGCGTAGGTATCTGGATAAGCCCACCACTGATCAATTGGGGGTACGGGAGATTTATTTGTTTTTGCTCCTAAATATACTGGTACGCACGTATTATATAATGTAATTAGTGGTTCATTTTTGGATGTTCAAAAAATACATCATTCTCTTCATTGTATTCTCCATCCATCATAGTAAAATTTCTTTGCCTCTAGCCGTGGTTTTTTCTGTAAGGGTTTCCACGTAAATCTGTGTGTTCATCTTATTTTTCTTTTTCTTGTTGTATTACTTATTCTGTTTGATTATAACAAACGGGTATCAGATAGATCAATTATTTTCTGGGGGATGTCAACCATGAAGTATGATATTCCATTGTTGGACTGAAACACCAGATTTTCATTATGACAAGTTAAGGCATGGTGTTTCCTCACATAGATAGTTTTGGATGATGCTCTATTTGGGTTTGATAAGATGCCCTCATCATGAACAGAAGAGGATAAATGACGTAAAGATCGAAAGGCTCTATCTCAGATCCATTTTCATTTATCCAATCAGAGTTTACAGGATGTTCTGAAAGAGACCACTGTAGTTGCGTTGTGGTTGAAACTGGAATCGTTATGTATGACAAAGAGCCTAACTAGTAAGTTGCATATCAAACAATGACTTTACTCCCATCATATGTCTGAGGGTGTGTCCTTGGAGGATCACCTATTTGTCTTTTATGAAATCGTCTCTGATTTAAAGACTCTAGAGGTGAAGTACGATAAGAAAGATCTAGGGTTGATTCTATTGTCTTTGCTTCCTGCATCATACTCAAAAATTAGGGATATAATTTTATATAGTGGTGATAACCTAACCCTAGATGAAGTCTATGATGTATTTTTCTCTAAGGAAAATATGAAGCATCTTGTGAATTGGTCGGTGACTCAAGAAGATGGTCTTATTGTTCGAGGAAGGACACATAAGAGGAATTTTAGAGGTGATGATAGAAATTGACTGAAATCCAGAAAAGAAACAAAACCTGTAACTACTATAAGAAGAAGGGGTATATCAAATCTGAATGTTATAAGTTATAGAATAGAAAACAAAAGAAAGGTTAAAAATAGAAAGGAAACCAACCAGAGAAGTCTGGTGAAGCAAGTTTTGTTAAATATGGCGGTAGTGATGGAGAACTCTTTGTAATTTCTGATGGTAAACCCAAACCATATGGGGATTGGATTCTTGATTCATCTTGCACATTTCATATGTATCGCAATCGGGATTGGTTAACAACAAATGAAACAGTCTCTAAAGGTGCTGTGTTTATGGGAAATAACTCACTTTAAAAGATATCTAGTATTGGAGCAATCAAGAACAAGATATTTGATGGGGTTGTGAGGACACTTAGTGATGTGTAATATGTCCCAAACCTGAAGAGAAATCTTATTTCCTTGAGTACCCTTGATTCGAGCAGATACAAGTACGCTGGTGAAAGTGGAGTCCTGAAGGTTTCCAAAGGTTCCCTTGTTGTGATGAAGGGACAAAGAAATACCGATAATTTGTATGTATTGCAAGGCTATAAGATTATAGGTGATGATGTTGTTTCTACTTCCTCTCTATCAGATAGTGATGTTGCTAAACTTTGGCCTATGCATTTGGGACATATGAGTGAAAATGTGATGGCTGAACTAAGTAGGAGAGGACTTCTTGATGGCCAAAGTATTACCAAATTGGAGTTCTACAAGCACTGTGTTTTGGAAAAAAGGAGAGAGTAAGATTTATTAAAGGCATCCACTAAACTAAAGGTACACTTGATCACTTTCATTTTGATCTCTGGACATTCATTCTGATCTCTGAGGTACTTCTAGATTACCTTCTAGAGGAGGTTCTAATTACATGTTGGTTATAATTGATGACTATTCCAGAAAAGTTTGGGCGTTCTTCCTGAAGCAAAAGAATAATTTGTTGCCTACTTTCAAGAAGTGAAAGATAATGATTGAAAAAAATAGGGAAGAAGGTAAAACGCCTTCGAACTGATAATGGTTTAGAATTTGTTCTAATGAATTTAATGTTTTTTGTAAGTCAGAAGGAATTGTGAGGAACTTAACAATTTTTCATACTCTGCAGCAGAATGGTGTAGTCGAAAGAATGAATAGGACTATAATAGAGAAGGTGCATTGTATTCTCTCTAATGCTAGTTCACAAAAGTCTTTTTGGGATGAATCTTCTTTCATAGTTTATCTTCTTATTAACCACTCTCCTTCAGTTGTGATTGATAAAAAGACTCCACATGAGGCATGGTCCAGTACTCCTGCCAGTTACTCTAATTTGGGGATATTTGGATGTCCTACTTATGCTCATGTTGATAATGGAAAGTTTGAACCTAGATCTATCAAGTGCATATTTGTGGGTTATAAGTCTGGTGCTAAATCATATAAGCTTTGTCCCTAGATGATCTTAGTGACATGAATCAGCAAAAGTCAAGCACCCACGTTGAATTGAAGATTGGAGAAGAGTCCACACCAGTGACTACTTCTTGTTCTAGCCCGGAGATTCAGAGTGATACTATTTCTTCTTCACTACCAGTGTCACCACAATATTCTATTGCTAAAGACAGTCCTAGGAGAGATATTAGACCTCCCCAGAAGTATGAAAAAGCTGATTTAGTTACTTATTCATTAAATATAGCAGAAGGTATTGATTCCTATGAAGAACCTTCTTCTAAATCAGAGGCAGTTAGTTGTGATAATTTCGATCGATGGATGATAGCTATGCAGGAAGAAATGGAATCACTTCAAAAGAATGGCATATTAGATTTGATGAAATAACCTAAAGATAAGAAAGTTGTCTGTTTTAAGTGACTATATAAGAAGAAATAAGGAACATCGAGAGTTGAAAATGTTAGGTACAAATCAATACTAGTTACTAAAGGTTACAGTCATGTTCCAAATGTTGACTTCAGAGATGTGTTTTCTCCAGTTGTAAAGCATAGCTTGATTTGAGCCTTACTTAGTATTGTGGCCATGCACAATCTTGAGTTTGAGAAATTGGATGTCAAGACTGCATTCTTACATAGAGAATATGAGGAGGATATCTATATACAACAACCAGAGGGTTTTGCAGTCTCAGGAAAGGAGGTTTATGTATGCTTACTGAAAAAATATCTTTATGGCTTAAAACAGTCGCCAGATAGTTGTATAAGAGGTTTGACTCTTTTATGACTTCTCATATGTTTTGGAAGAGGAGTTATGATAGTTGTATCTATTTCAAGGAGGTAAGTAATGGTTCGTTCATGTATCTGCTCTTGTATGTTGATGATATGTTGATTGCCTCAAAGGATATGAGAGAGATAAGACAAGTCAAAACTTGTTAGTACTCTATTAGCAACATATTTCAAACTCTCGACCACGTTATCTCCAAATACAGATGGAGAGCGTGACTATATTCCTTGAGTTCCATACTCTAGTGTTGTTGGGTCTCTTATGTACGTTATGGTTGTTCCTAACTTGATTTATCATTTGTAGTCAGTGTAGTTAGCAGATACATGGCAAATCCATGTAAAGAACATTGGAAAGTAGTTAAGTGGATTTTTAGATACTTGCATGGATTTACTGATATTTTTTTGCAGTTTGGGCGAAATAGATATTGAATAATAGGATATATTGATTCATATTTCGCAGAAGACCTTGATAAAAGTATGTCCCTTATAGGCTATGTTTTTACCATTGGTTGTTGTGCTATCAGTCGAAAAGCTACTTTACAAACTACAGTTGCTTTGTCAACTATTGAGGCAGAGTACATAGCTATTACAGAGACTTGCAAGGAAGATATTTGGTTGAAGGGTCTGTTTGGTGAACTTAGCAAAGACTTACAAATTACTATGGTCTTTTGCTATAGTCAGGGTTTTATCTTCCTTACAAAAGATCAGATGTTTCACGTGAGGACAAAGCACATCAATGTTCGATATAATTATTTGTGTGAAATTATTGCTTGTGGTGATATTGTGGTAAGCAAGATTAGTACCCATGATAACCCTATTGATATGATGACCAAGACACTACCAAGTTCCAAGTTTGAGCATTTCTTGGACTTTGTTGGTGTCAGCAGTTAAGATATGCTCTTAGGGGCTTTTGTGGAAGATATGGAGAGTTTTCTTGAAATGGATTTGAATTCATAAATAGAATTCATATCAAGGTGGAGATTGTTAGAGTTTGTCACCCAAGTTCAGTTTGATCCTGCCCTGAAAAGTTCACGGTGTGACCCATATTTGTGTTTATGGGCCTAGGATTTATTTGTATGCACATACTATATAAGTGCAATTAGTGGGTCGATTTTTGATGTTTAGAAAATACGTCATTCTCCTCATTGTATTCTCCATTCATTATAGTGAAATTTGTCTACTTCTTCCCGTGGTTTTTCCCGCAAAGGTTTTCACGTAAATCTGTGTGTTCATATAATTTTCTTTTGCTTGTTGTATTGCTTATTCTGTCCAATTATAACAATAATCATAGATGAAAATTTGTACAACCCACCAGAATGATTGTAGTACGAGATTAAAAGTAATTTGTCTTGATTACCAGAATAATATAGTTCTAACTTCTCTATTTAATACATATTCTCTAAGCTATTAAATATACTTATATTCTCAATTTTGATATAACTATTATAATTTGTATATATTATTTGTCATATTGATTTATTAAAATGTAAGATTATGAGATGGGTCAATATTCCTAGTAAATTGGATGATAATAATATATATTGGTGAAATAATAAGGTGGTTGATGAAATTGATGTCTCAATATAGAGATTGATGATACATCTTTTATGAAAAGCTTATAAGTATATGTATACCCGGTAGATGAATTGGTGAATCAAACATATGAAATAAGTTAACCAACGCACTAAAATCATTATATTAAATTCATCAGTAATTTAATTTATTGATTAGTATCTGTAATATTAAATGGGAAATTAGATAAGTGTCTAATGAATAATTTTGAAATAAAAATAGAGGAGTGTAATTATGAACTTTTAGTGGGATGATTTGTAATTTATTATGGTAAAAATAATTAAGGAGGGGGAGGAGAAACATGTTTTTTGTCCAAGAGAAACAGAGGTTCTTCTAACCTAGAAAGACCATTCTGTTTTCTATTCATTCCTTGCCTAGTCAAACGTTGAGAGAGTTCAGCTATGAATTTGGGATCATTTTAGACGACCGTAGAACTGAAGACGGACTTGCTTCAAAATATTTGCTCGCACTTCAAGAGGTATTTCTTGGTTAATTTTTAACACATTTTGTTTGAACTACATGTTTATGTTCGTTGTCCATAATTCATGTAAACAGTATGATTCTGGTATGCTTCCGTTGTGTACTATTTTCCAACAATTCATAGTGAAATGAATATACCACATCAATTCGTTATATATGGATGATGAGATTGCACTACTACATAGCTAGCTTCATATCACTGATTTCGAGGCCTGAGTATTAAGATATCCTTGATTGAGAGCACTACCCTCGAATGTGCCCTACCTACCGTGAATTTGAATGACTCAGGCTCCAATGTGGGCACCAGACACTGGATACACAAAACCAAAAAAAAATTCTCTAAGCATCAATATATAACTAGTAACTTAAATATTCAATTGAGAGATCATCCTCAATCACTCAACGGTGGATGAGTTATGATACACCAAAGAAATTCCACGAAAGTTCTATCATCCACTTAGTAGACTTAAAATTAGTTTTGCGCCCGAAAATGTATAATCTCTAATCTCCAAAGAATGTATCAGTTCATCTTCAACGTGAAAGTTAGTTCAAATGGATTGAAGCAAGAGGCCGAGTTTACCAAGTCCTTGTAAGGAATAAAGAATATCAAATTATTCTTGGAGGAGGTGGAGTAGATGGCTCTCTGTGATGAAACTACTTAACTAGTGACCTACACTCGCAATCCTACAGAAGCATACTTTCAAACATATGATGATGGTCCACATACTTTCTTTAACACAAGTAAAAGACATTTTTGCAAAGTCAGCAGAAGCATACTTTCAAACATATGATGATTGTCCACATACTTTCTTTAACGCAAGTAAAAGACACTTTTGCCAAGTTAAATTACAAAGAACTTCTCATTGTTAGAATATATATCGAAGAATGATATAATGGTACAGAAACATATCTGGCAGTACAGTTATTCTTCAAGAATAAGCAGATAATTTTATAGTTTGTCTGGCTTCACTCCCTTTTGCTTTAGGAATGTAAATGTGAAGCTTAGCTAGTCACATGAAGTAAATCAGTCAACTTCGTTAAACCAGGGGAAAGAGAATAAATTTGACCTTGGTGTATGTGTATAACAATAAAAGAACCTTCAGGCACATCTGAAATACACAAAAAAACACAATTCGTTCAACAAAATACATATGTAGAAAGAACGCAACTAGAATAGGACAAAGAGTAAGCAATAACCGACACATATGACTTGGAAGATAAGGATCTGGATCTAAAGGGTCAAATTTGGTAAGACCATCAGATTAGTATAATGAAAACTGTTCATCAATAGCAGTGTGATTGTACTTATTTAGACACTTATTTTGGTGTACTTCTTCCCAAACACAGTGCCAGGTATAATGATTTGAGAAGGCATACTCAAAGCTAGTTTTCCAAACAAAATGATCAATTATCAACATTAGATAGGTTGAGAGCCTCACTTTGCTATCAAGCCAAATAGAGTACCTAAAAATTACTGCAAGAGGAGAACAAATTAATCTTCAGTTGGATCCAGATAAACTAAGAATAAAAGTCCACCTAGGGATATGAAAAATCACCTAGAAGAAGGAAAGAGGCAATGTATCAAAATCTTTGGTACTTTCCCTTTTCTACGCATATCTATGTATGGTAAGTTCTTGATGACAACTAATTTGTACAATCCAACAAATCCACCATCATCATGTGTGTTTCTTTCTTTTGAGAGCGTTGGAAGAGTTCCCTCCTCAACAAATATAACAAAACACACGTTCTTCTTTGAATACTCACTGATCTAAAAAGGTAATGATTAATCAAAAGTAAGCACATATTTCTATATCCTTACCTACTCTTCGGCTTTCCAAAGATACCATCTGACAAATTAGTAGAATTTTATTTGAGAAAACTGATGTATCCAGGATACATGTTTTAGAAAGTCTTTGATCTTCACGGAGTTATTAAACATTTATGATATAAGTTTTTTATGCAACTGCCATTTTGAAGAACAGAGAACAACAAATGGGGTTGAAACAACAAGGTCGTTAGAATAGGAATGAAGAGAAAAGGAATCTATCGTCCTTCTAGGTGGTTTAATAACTTTGAAAGGAATCTATTTTGCTACAATGTCATTATTAGTAATTATCTATGATCGAGGCTGCACTAATTCTTGTTACAATGTCGTTATTAGTAATTATCTATGATCGAGGCTGCACTAATTCTTGTTACAATGCCGTTATTAACAATTATCTATTTTGACCAACACAAGTATAACTTATCTTCCCAATATCTACTTGCTGGAAACTCTCTTCTTAATAATCTCAAACAAAAGTTACACGGGTAATATAATAGAAACCCTTATGCTGCCTACAGGGTTTCTTTGTTGAGCGTTCAGGGACATCACGCACAGTAAAATCTTCTCACATTTCTCTCCAAGGTAACATGCCATGTTTCATTTTAACTGCAAAGAAGAATGGGAAACATATCTTTTGAATAACATCTAAACTTAGAAATGACTATCGAGACCAAGGATTCTACTATTATCTAGCAACCTTTACATTCAATTCATTACTATGTTCAAGACCTACTCGATTAGCCAATAATTCAACTTTGATCAACTTATAGTCTCTTGGACTCATAGGATGGTGGTGTATTTATACAAGAGGTGGCTCAGTCGTTTCTTGGTGCTGAGATTAAGAAAAAAAAAGTGTTAAATTATGTCTTGATGAGAATCAAGGATAATATAGGTGGGAAAAAGGTAATGTCCTTCGAGATTAGTGGTGATGGTACCTTGCAATACCAATAGAAGTTATGTGTTCCTGATGTAAATAGGTTGCGAGAGAGGATTTTGGCTTAGGTGCGTAAGTCGTATTGTGTTGTTCATCTTTGTTTGACGAAAATGCATCATGACCTTAAGAAGATGTATTGGTGGAACAATATAAAGCAGTGTATGGCTAGTTTTATGACGAAGTGCATGGTGTGCCAATAAGTAAAAGTTGAGCACATGAGGCTAGGAGGATCGTTTCAAGAGATTGATTTGCCTGTATGGAAGTGATAAGTGATCAATATAGATTTTTTTACCGATCTTCCTTGATCTCGAAATCAATTTAATTCGTTTTGGGTCATCATGGATAGGATGACAAAGTCAACTCACTTTTTGCCAGTGAGGACTAATTTCTCAGCTGAGGATTATGCAAGGTTATATCTCCATGAGATTGTGAAGTTGCATAGGGTACCAGTTTCTATCATCTCATATTGTGATACACAATTTTCATCTAACTTTTGGAGTTTGTTTCAAAAAGGTTTAGGGACCAAGATGAGTCTTAGTACTGCTTTTCACCTGCAGTCGGATGGGCAAATAGAAAAGTCTATTTATACATTGGAGGATATGCTTCGGTCTTGCGTGATTGACTATAGTGGTAGTTGGGTTGAGCATTTACCTCATATAGACTTTACCTGTAATAATAGCTACCACTTTAGTATTAGGATGGCTCTGTTTGAAGCTTTATATGGTAAGAGTTGTGGTCCTCCTATTGGGTGGTTCGAGGTTGGTAAGGCAGAGATGTTTGACCTAGATTTGGTTCACCAAGCCGTAGAGAAGGTGAAAGTAATTCAGGATAGACTCAAGGCTGCCCAAAGTCATCAAAAGTCCTATGCGGGATAGACATACATGTTTCAGTTATACAACATTATACCTTGTACTTCCTAACTCTTAACTAACTTGACTTTACATCATTATGTTATGTCACCGTCTCCTCATACCATAATCAATTCTTGTCACTAACTTTATGAAAAATTATCCCATATTCTAACACACATAAAACCAAATTCTTTCTTTTTATTTTAATTAGGCTAAATCACTAGATTATTAGATCGCACAATCTCTTTGTCACCTATATTCATATAATTCACATTACAATCCACCATGGAGTCATATAAACACAAACGCTCAGCATTGGTTCATACATCAACATATTAACACACAATTAGATCTTTATTGTATTAAATTCATGTTTTATCCATCAAAATTCCATACTCATATGCCTAAGCATGATTTTTTCTGTCAAATCTACATTATGGATACAATTACTAACCACGGAAAACTACTCAAAAACCATAACCTACATGGCTCTAAGATGATACAACAAATAAGTTATATCATGGATGATATTCCTTCTTCTTCTTCTTCTTCTTCACATTTTTAGAGTCTAAATCATCTAATAAGCAATAATTAGAATAGTAACTAATAAACAACTCTTCAAACAAATACCTTGAGAATTCAAATCCACTAATTTTAATTTACGGCCTACAAATTTATCTAAGGGTCAATTGATTATCGACCTAGTTATATCAAGCATAACCCAACTCCATTAATGGAGTTTTAAAGTTAAAGTTCCCACCCTTATTGAATTTAAGATCTCCAAATATCAACTTTTACATTTTTGAACCTTAATTTCACACTAGAAAGAGTTAATCTACAAACTAAAATCAATTCTAGGTGAAAATACATATGCTCATAGGTTTTCCCACAATTTCATGAACCTAGGATTCTAAACCCAAGAATTTTACCATATATTCTCCATTCTAGTGATTCTAAAACTTAAATTGATTACTCAATGTTAAAAAAAATGCAAAGATCTTACCTTAATGCAGGATTTCAGCCAAACAAAAAAAATCGCCCCTCTAGGGATGACGTATGAAAGTTTTGAATTTAGGGAAGGAAACCCATCAAGATATTATTACAAACTGTTGTTGCATCGCTATAGCGATGAGCATGTCTCTATAGAGACATGAACTCGCCATGGCTCCCTCAACTTTTCAGCACGAACAATCTTCAATAAAGCAGTCAAAACTTCTTACTCAAGAAGCATATTAACAAACGGTTGATTGCATTGGAAAGAAGACTTAGAGAAATTTATTTAGGTGGTTATTGAGCCCCCTAAATCTTTATATTCCAAGACAATTAGACATGTGAATTTGAACCTAGTTCAAAGTTAGTCCAAAACTAAATCGGTAAAGACATTTCCATATTAACTTTGTGCTAGGGGTAAAGAATTTATCCCACCACATAAGACGAATGATATTTGTATACCTGTACCACAGACATTTTCAGTAACGACGGACAAATCGGTACTAAAAGTACAATGGTGGTGGGTCGACAACCGGTCCTATCCCATTATTCTTATATGGATGCTTTCTCTTGGATTTTCTCCTTCATTGCGTAGTATGCACGTACCGGTTTAGATTAGATTATGGGAAATTTCTATTAATTATTTTTTGTATTAGTTTTATCTATTAAATGTACTTAATAAGAATTCTATTTGTGATTAAAGGATTTTGCTTCTTTTCAAGATCATTTTATTTAACTTCCACTTTCATTAAATTGTTGGGTCGTAAGGGTTCTATTAATTAGAGTTGAGTCTGGTAGGTGAGAGAACGATCCATGAGTTGGATCGTGACAGGATTTCAAAGATCACTAAATTTTAAAATTCATTGCTTAGCATTGTTGTACCAATTAGGTTATGGGAAATTATTATTAATTCTTTTTCATATTATTTTATCTTTTAAAAGTACTGAATAAGAGTTCGACTTGTGATTAAAGGATTTTTCTTCTTTTAACGATCATTTTATTTAACTTCTGTATTCATTGAATGATTGGATAGTAAGAGTTCTCCAAATTACGGTTGAGTCTAGTAGATGCTTGTACGATTCGTGAGTTGGCTCATGACAGGATTTTAAATATCATTAAATTTTTAAAATTCATGCATAACATAACTATTTAATTAAGGGTTCTATCATGGAATAGCCTTGTTATAATAATTCGTTGAATTTCATATAATTTCTTCATTTTCATTGTTGTGAAATAAAGAGAACGATTTGTTTTAACTTTATATTTCATGCGTTTAAAGGTATCTTTTGGAATTATATTTATTTAATAATTATTTAAATGGATAAACAACTTTTTTCCTTCTAAAAATATGTTATTATCTTTTTGTACTGTAGAAAATAATTTGAATCTTCTGGTTATTCTTTGAGATTACACATTTGTTATAAAATAATATTATTTAATCTGCATCATACATAAGTTCATCATTTACAACATGAATTACGACATTAACAATTTAAATATATATATTCATATTCATGAGAATATATTAAAAAAATACAAATTTTTAAACTGTAGATTTCTTTTACGTGTAGAAGTCATTGAAGTAAATGTTTGATAAATTGTTCAATACACATATGTCAACGGAAAAAAATACAATTGAAAATTTTAGAAACTAAAGTATATTAATTCTACATGATGTCCTAAGGTATATATTGGAAGCAACAAATATAGGGATGAGTTTCACTAAACTGCTTCTCAATTCTCAAAGTTAGATATATGACGTTACAAAAATGTGATGCATACATTCTCTGCAATGTAGGAAGAAAAGAAAAATAATTGAATGCATACATCTTCACAATTTAAGAATTAAGCACACTTATCTGTAAGGAATATATTTCTACTCATATATTTTATTGGCGGAAATTCTGGCAGAGATTTTAACATTAACCAACTTTGAACACTTGGTGCTCAAACAAAGAAGAGACACAAAATTGATTTTATCATTTGAGAGATTTATATTGTATTAAATTTATTGTACAAAATCCTTTTTATGGGATTTATATTTTCTTAATTGTGTTAGAGACTAAGGTTTTTCTCTACGACTTTCTTTCACTTGTCATAAGTTATAATTAGGTTTTACTAATTTAAAAATGATCTTGAATATGCATTAATTTTTTAAAAATTTTGAATTGAGGAACATTAAATTTTTGATACATTAAGATGTATTAAGACAAAAAATATTTTCATATTGTTATAGTTTACAGTAGAAGATCTTAAACAAATCATGACTACAAAAGAATATGTAAATATTTGAAAGAGGACAAATTTAGAAAATTAAGTGAATACAATCGAAAAAATACTTTATCTCATAAATCAGAATTATTTTACATACGAAGAATACAATATATATCATAAGGAATGACAATTCAAAAATATTTAAAAATTTAGTAAGTACGTAATTCTAATTAGGAAAAGTATGTAATGCAATGTTATGTACATATTGACAGTGATACAAAGATATGACAGTGATACAAAGATACAAAGAAGGAAATTCAATTAATATTATGAGTTTGTTCAAATGCATCTAAAAAGGAATAAACAAAATTTTCTTACTTTCTTGTCATTCAAGTGTATTTTATCACTATAAATATACTCTTTGAGTTGAGACCCAACATTACATTTGCATACTTTCTCAAATCTAAGGATTAACCATGAGAAAACCTACTGGCCGCAAAAAAATTAAAATAGATAAGATGAAGAATCAAAACAACATACCAGCGACATTTTCCAAAAGGCGTGATGGCCTTTTTGAGAAGGCGAGTGAGATCTCTACCCTCTGTGGTGTTGAAATTGCAACTATAGTTTTTTCACCATCTAAAAGAAGTGTTTACTCTATCGGACACCCTTGTGTCCTTTCGGTGGTAGATAAGTTTCTGAATCCTCCACCTGATACCGATAGTCCACAACCTCTCGCCAAGCCTTATCAAAATAAGGATGTAACCAAAATGGAGAAGCTGATTGAAGCAGAGGAAAAATGTGCTTTAAGGCTTCAGTCAACAAATACAACAGGCTCATATGAAGGGCTAAATTATTTCAACTTCAAGAAATGAGTGACATCCCGGAAGAAAAAATGAAGATGACTGAAAGAGTAGAGATCCAACAAAAGGATACTGGTATTCCATTTTCTTTCAAATCCTATGGATATGCCTTAGCTCCTAGAGAGAACATTTCGTCCACTTCTGATGTTGGACCATCTAGATCTAGTTAAATTTATTTTATGTATTAATTAAATTTTATATTTTAGTTTGTTTATTACGAATAATATGAATAATATATTTCTTTTCTTTAGTGTACGGTAATTTATTGTTTATTATGTATAAAATTAATAATATGCATGTATTTTCTTTAGTGAGCGATAATTTATCATCTCTAAATATTAAAGTTGATATGTGAGTGTTGAATGAGAAAATAATAAATAAAATTCAATTAATACTAATAAAATCAAGTAAAATAAATTGAAATACAAAAGATCTCATATTAGAATTTGTACGGTAAACTCTAGCACCCCCCCCTCCAATTTGTACTTCTCCCTCTTGAAAATTAGTATTTCTATTATGAATTAAAAAAAGAAACTCTAAATATACATTCTAATGGTGTATATTAATCAAAGTAATAGAAATATATTAATAATATTCAATTCTAGAAAGGATTCTAGGATTATTATATTTTAAAAGTTATGGATCACCTAAGGTATGTAGTGAAGACTTCAATCTTGGAATAACCTTGTTATAATAATTCTTTGAATTTCATATCTTATATTCATTTTCATTATTGCAAAATAAAAGGAATGATTTGTTTTAACTCTACATTTCATGTGTTCAAACGTATTTTTTAACATTATATTATTTATTAATTATTTAATGGAATAAACTACTTTCTGCCTTCTAAAAAATATATATTATTATCTTTGATAATAATTGAACCTTCTGTTAGTTCTATGAGACATTTTTTAGTTTGTATCATACATGAATCCATTGACAACATAAATTATACCAATAAAAATTCAAAAATCAATATTTATTATTCATATGAATATATAACAAATGCACTACTTCAAAGTGAGCATTTCTTTTACGTGTAGAAGTTATTGATGTAAATGTTCGATAAAGTGTTCAAGACATATATGCCAACAGAAAAAAATATATCAATAAATTTTTTAGAAATAAAAAAAAAATATTTCTACATGATGTAGTAAGATATATACTAATTTACCTCATTTCCCATAGTCACAATCCCACCACATGCAATTTGAGAATTCGATAGAAAAGTCGATTAGTGGGAAAGAAACTTTTTTGTCTTTTCTAATTTTTTAAACTTTGAACTCGGCCGAAATTATTGATTCAACTGATGATGGAAATCACTCCTTCTTCCTTCATCCCACATGAACACCACCTAAACCACCTTATAAGACCATTAAGGATGCCACTTTTAAGGACAAACTTCTAGCCAACCAAATCACCTTGGATATAGATATGAATGAAGTCTTTAATGCTCTTTTATCTCATAACTTGTTGGAGTTTAAAGAAATGGATCATAACTCCATCATATCTAATGGTATTTGTAAGAAAATTCTGAGTAAACACAGTGTGTACCTAAATCTGTTACAGCGGAAGTCGTTGAATTTGCTTCTAACATAATTACTTTAAGTCAATCTTCATCTCTCTAGGAAACAGAGTATTGATTCACAAACTTAAATGCCTTTGATGTTTAGTTAATGTTGAAATTGTTCATTCCTTTTGTTTTTCTATTTTTTTAATTTTCGTTTCTCTGTCTCACTTTTTAAACAAGAAGAATGAATTTTGAAATATAAAGGGAAGTGGAATAGTTTTAGTAACTGTTCCCCCCATAATTCAAATATCCAATTTTCTCCCTTTTATCAGATAATCTAAAAATTAGAAATAGGTCAGTTCTGGTCGGTCCACACGGGTGACCCATGACACGTAATCCAACATCTTCCACTTCGCATATGGTGACAAGATGCGAAGCAGTACGACATCAACAAGTCACCGATTCATACGACATATAGTTCGTGCGACCTGTGAGCATCACGAGCTTTACCTATGATATTTTACAAGCTTTCTATAGGAATTCAATCACACGTGAAAAGAATTCTCAACTAACATGAGGATTCTAATATTCACAATACCCCAGACATGATTCACAACTTTAGTAGTTACTTATTTGATCTCTCATCCTCTTTAAAGAGGTGAACTCGAGTTCATCATTAACTTTTATTTACGCAATTACACTTGACTCTTATATGGTTAGTGTAATAGCCGACTTGTGTAAACAAGTTAAAATATTCATTTTAATCTTCTTCCCTTTCTACTCGAATCTATATGTTCCAATCAACTGCTTTCTTAGTCATTCACCGCATTGCCGAATCTCTCTTGGCTATTAGTACCATGCTAAAGTAGCAACATAGACTGAAACTTTAAGAAACAGTTAAAGGTCTAATGGTATTTCAATGAAAAGTTAAAATAACTTTTAGGGTCTCACACAATGAAAAACTGGGGATACATTCTTCCATTAACCCATTGGTTGCTAAGCACACGTGGTATGAAACACGTGCTATGATGTTATCACCTTATATTGGTGTGTGTCTCATTCTTTTAGTCATTCAACATCGTATAGATCTAGGTCTAGACACCTCTAAATGTCTAACATGAGTTTCTTTCTTTAATAATCCTCAAATACATATTCTTAGAGAAACTCACATCTGTCTTTATAAAATAAATCATTATCGTATGGTGAAACTTTTCTCTTCACGTTCGTAGACGTAAGAGGCGATTACTCATGTGAGAGAGACAATCTTGCGACTTGTTCAACACACTGTATTAATAAAATACATTTTCGTGTGCATATGAGATTGAACATAAATTCAAGAATCTTATTTGATAATATTTACAATCAAGTCAATTACAATACATAAACATAATCATATCCTACGTATTCCCAGAGCCATAACATATTTCTCAAACAAGTCTCTAGACATCGCCTTAGTAAAGGGATCAACTATCATTTCTCGTGTAGGAATGTATTGTAAATTTATTTTTACACTTGATACTATGTCTCTTATAAAGTTATACTTAATAATATATATCATGAGACCCTTAGAATTCTTTGCAATGTTCAAATGCTTAAAGAATCTCTTCAACCAAATAGCTTCTTGTACTGTAGATGCACAAACCACAAATTTGGATTCATAGTTGACAGGGATATGCAAATTTGTTTCTTTCTTTTCCACAAAATTGCACCACCATTTTGCAAGTTGATTTTCTATCATACCGTCACCAGCCCAATCAGCTCTTATGGATAAATCGGATCCACTATAGCATAGTGAATAATCAACAGTACTCTTCAAGTATCGAAAAATTCTCTTTATTTCTTTCCAATGATTTCTTCTAGCATTGGATTGATACCTGCTAACCAGACCTATGACATAAAAAATATCTGGACGAGTACACATCATGGCATACATCAAATTCCCAACTGCACAGGAATATGATACTTGAGGCTTGTCTTGTTTTTTATTTTCAGCCTTTGGAAATATTTCAAGGCTTAAAGATTAACCTCATGCTATAGGAGTATCCATGGATTTGCAACTATTCAGTAGAAAACATTCTAAAATTTTCAAAATGTATGTTTCTTGAGATAGACTCAATTTTTTTTTGTAAAGATCTCTTTGGATTTTAACACCTAATATATAGTTTGTTTCACCCATATTTTTCATGTCAAATGACTTTGAAAGCCATGACTTAACTATTTTTACATACTCCAAATTATTTCCAGCTAATAAAATATCATCCACGTAAAGCGAAAGAATCACAAATATTTCATTCGAATTTTTCACATAAATGCAATGGTCTTCATCGATCATGGTGAAATCAAATGAAATTACTTCCTTATGAAATCTCAGGTACCACTTCCTTGAAGACAACTTAAGGCTATATATTGATCTGTTTAATTTACAAATCTTCTTTTTTTGGCCTTTAACAACAAAACCTACAGGCTGTTCCATGTAGATTTCCTCATTTAGTTATCCATTGAGAAAAGCAGTCATTACGCCCATTTAGTGTAATTCTATGTCTAAACAAGCAACAAAAGCCAAAAGCAAGCTAATTGAGGTAAATTTTACAACTGGTGAAAAAGTTTCCTCGTAATCTATTTTAGCTTTTTGAGTAAAACCTTTTTCCACCAATCGTGCTTTATGCCTTTTTATTGACCCATCTGATTTGTGTTTAACTTTGAGAATCCATTTGTTCCCAATAGCTTTATGCCCAGAAGAAAGGTCAACTAGATCCCAAACTTTATTAGTTTACATGGACTTTAATTCTTCTTTCATCACTTTTATTCATTCATCTTTTTCAGGACTTGATAGAGCCTCATTCACAAAATTAGGTTCATCCAATTCTGTGGGAGATAACAGGAAGACATAATCCTCAATCTCATAAGATCGTTTATGCATACTTTTTCTAGTACTCTTAAGTAATTGAAGTTTATATTCCTCAATAGGATTTTGGGATTCACAACTCCCACTTGGACCAAGAATTATTTCTTGTTCAATTGAATTATCCAGCATGTCTGACGACATTATTTGATCATCTGAATTCAGCAGTTCGTAAAGAGGCTTATTTTTCTTTATTTCATACTTTTTTGAAAAAATATTTTCCAAGAATGTGACATCTCGTGATTCAATTTCAGTAGTACTTCCATCTTCCAATTCACCAATGAACGCATATCCTTTGGAGTGTTCTGAGTATCTTATAAAGATACATTTCTTTTCTTTTGGACTTAGTTTTCCAAACTTACCAAAACAATCTTTAATATATGTAGTACAACCCCAAGGTCGTAGATCATTAAAGTTTGATTCATTACCAGTCCATAGTTCATAAGGAGTAGAAGATACTGATTTAAAAGTCACTTTGTTTAATATGTAGGCCGCAGTTAATAGTGAATCTCCCCAAAAAGAAATTGGTAAATTTTCCTACGCCATCATGGACCTTGTCATATCCAACAGTGTTCTATTCATTCTTTCGGCTACACAATTTTTTTGAGGAGTATAAGGAGTAGTTAAATGTCTGATAATGCCTTTTTTAATACACAGTTATTCAAACTATTTTGACAAATATTCACAACCTCTATCGATTCTTAATGCCTTTATACTTTTGTCTAATTGATTCTCAACTTCATTCATATATCTTTTGAAGCATCCATGTTCTTTTTATTTATGAGATATCAAATAGACATAACCAAATCATGTGAAATCATCAATAAATATAATGAAATATGAAGCATCGGTCCTTGCCCTCACATTCATTGGACCACAGATATCATAATGGATTAATTGTAATGGAAATTTGACTCTTTTAGCCTTCCCAAAGAGTTTTCGAGTAATCTTTCCAGCAAGATAATTTTCACAAGTTGGCATTTAAATTTTAGAGAAAGAACCTAAATGTCCTTCCTTTGCCAATCTATTCATTCGATCTTTCCCTGTGTGACCTAATCTAGCATTCCATGTAAGTATATCAGCATCATTATTACTAGAATAATATGACATTACACAACAATCAACATAATAGTCATAAGTTGAAGGATTACAATCTAAAATAATAAAACGATCATAACGATGTCCAAAACCATTAAAAAAACATTATCTAGAGTAATTCTTTCACAATTACGACTAAAAAACAAAAGAAAACCAACATGTAAAAGAACAAATACAGATACTAAGTTTCAGCGAATTTCTGGAGCATATAGGACGTCATGCAACATTAAAGACCGGCTTCCACGCAAATCTACTTTTCAAGTGTCAATCCCTTTGAATTCAAGTCTTGCATTATTTCCTACATAGATCTACCTTGATCCAGGTGAAACTCGATGGAACTCTACAAACGCTTCTCGATCTCGACTCACATGGTCGGTGGCTCCTGAGTCTTCTATCCACATAGGATAAGATTTAGTTAATAAAACAGTGTTAAAAATATATGTAGCACTTAGAGTTCCATTTAGAAATTCTACCTTTTTCTGCTCAGGACATTAACAAGCAAAATACCCAAGATTTTGGCAATTGTAGCACTTCATCTTGCTCTCTTTTTTCTTGAAAAGCCTTTTTCCCTTTTTGGAATTTAGCTTATTTTTTCTTCTTAGAGGGTCTTTTTTCGGTCTCTATACCCTTTCGTTCCACTTCTTCTTATGCTTGAATCCTGAAGATCTCTTACCACTTAATTATGCCATAAATGCATTAGAAGCATCTTTAGCAGCACTAAGCTACTCATCTTCAAGTTCAACATGACGGGCAACATCAGAAAAAGTTTTAATGCCTTCAAGTGTTCCCAATTATTGGGAAGTAATTGGATCACTGCTTAAACCTGCTACTCATGTGAAAGAACGTGACCAATATTTTGAGTTAAGCTATCATATTCGACATCACCCTAAGATGTTGTTTGATGTTCTGATCATGATGCTTCTTGTAAGTGTCAAACTTGATAGTCAGCTGTCTGAGGTGAGTGACAGAAGTACCCCCCATATGTGCCTCGCAAGTGTGCCCAGATGGTATTGGCAGTAGGAAATTCCTCGCACTCATGTATAAGGTCATCAACTACAGAACTTACAATGATTCCACATGTAATGGAATCAGTCTTTTTCCAAGCCTTATAAGTTTCAAGGTCTTTTCTATGTTGTGCAGTGTTGCCCTCTTATGGCAGACATATGACATGGTTAATACCTTCAAGAGCATTTTTCTCTTCAAGAACATACCACATTTTACGATTCCAAATATCGTAGTTGTCTCCATTTAGTTTTTCTCCTTTGTTCAAGTCAACAATTATGCTTTTTGATACCATGTATGTTATTAAAAGACAATCATGCAAGTATTTTATCAATTATGCATGCAAGTTACACATTCAAGTAAATTATTTCACATAAAGGTTTCATGTTCAGTGTACAATCGAAAGGACACTTAAGAATTTGATCATCTTCTACGAACTAAATATTTGACCGAAATTAGAAATTAATTTTTTAGTGTGTATCAGAATGATATCTTTCAATTAAGTTATTTTAAACTCAAACAAATGAATGAAATTCATATAACAGGAGATAAACAACTTAATATTTATATTATATAAAGTTAATAAATAACTTCATGTTATAAGTCAATCTAAAAATAAAAGTCATTCCACAAGTATTCTAGACGACTTATATACACCCAAAAAGGCTTGCTAGGCCAAATATCTTTGTAAACATCAATTAATCTCTCGCCCCAAGAATTACGGAGAGAATATACTAAAATAGCCAATGCTTTTCAATTCGAGATTTCTACATAGTTTTCTAGTTCTACACGTTTTAATTCAAACAACTGAATAAAACTAGCAACTTTGATATTAGGAGACATCTTAAATGACTTGAACTCTTTCGGCTTCTTCTCCCTTTCCCTTCGTATAGCCTTTTCATTTCGTAACAGATTTTCTGTCGCTCTGGGGACACCATTTCATATGATCTCTAGACCTCAAAAACATGCCCTTCGATGACGTGCTCTTCCACTTTGTCTCTTTGCTCGACATCCTGAACTCCCACTTGAAGTGATTCGAGTTTGTCCCCGTTCAGTCATTTCTAAAATAGGAACCAAGACACATTTAGAATGGTTGAACCACTCAATTTAACCTCTTATGTTACATTTTCACCATAGAAGGCAAAATCTATTATAGAAAAAAATCATGGGCTCATTAAGACAAGAGTTATATCAAGCCTAATTAAATTCTTAAGAGTCATTATTATTTTTATAACTCCTTAAAAAACCTACATTACTATTCATAAAGTAATGTGAGATACACAAAATAGTGGGTCTAGTCCTAATATTTCTCCATTTTTAACTAATAGAATCTAATTCAAAAAATAATAAATGGTACAGGAACTTTCCTCCCATTTTTTTTTCTCTGTATATGGACCATAATAAAATAAAATTAAAGAGGACATATTACTCCACCTAACCCTATACAAGAGCAGTAAAAACAATGGAGCATATCTTCTCTTTCATTTTTAAGAAATTAAGTAATTGAGCCTTTTTATTCACCAATTTTTTTTTCTTATTCAAAAAAAATAATCATGGGTGAAAAAAAAATCATAGATCCATATCATATACAAAAAAAAATCAGAGTTGAATAAAAAAAAATCATAGATCCATATCACATACAAACAAAAAAAAAAGAAACTTCAGATTTTCAATCTGAATTTGTGGCAAAAAAATGTACGTCTGATTTCCAGTTAGAAAATTACGCATTTGATTCTCGTTGCATTCAAAAAACCCAATCAATATACGGTAAAAAAAGTGACAAGTGAGTTCTTGCCAGATGTGTTTCACCTTTTTTGTAAAGAAATTATCATGCAAACATGGCAATTAACCTGGCTCTGATGCCATTGTTAGCAAATTCTGAGTAAAACCAGTGTGTACCTTAATTTGTTGCAACGGAAGTCGTTGAATTTTCTTCTGAAACAATTGTCCCAAGTCAATTTTATTCTCTCTAGGAAACGGAGTATTGATTCACAAACTTAAATGCCTTTGGTGTTTAGTGGATATTGAAATGATTCACTGTTTTTTATTCTCTATTTTTTTTATTTTCGTTTCTCTGCCTCACTTTTTAAACAAAAAGAATGAATTTTTAAATATAAAGGGAAGTGGAACAGTTTTTGTAACTGTTCCCCCCATAATTCAAATATCCAATTTTCTCTCTTTTATCAGATAATCTAAAAATCAGAAATGGGTCGGGTCAGGTCAGTCCACATGGGCGACCCATGACCCATAATCCAACAGTATTAAGTTTGTCGTCCTTTCCCAAGAAGACAATCAAAGATTTTACGCCCCTTGGAAATTCTCCCTCATCATTAAGCTCATTGTACATACATAACCCATCAACTTCTATGCTCTAAGTTAAATCAACTCTGGAAAAATTATGAATTATGTTCCACTTATTGATTTGGATTGTGATTACTACATATTTAAATTCTCTTCTTCAGACGATAGCTCTCAACAATGGTCCATGATTTATTTATGGACACTACTTGGCCATCAAAAAATGGGTGGCAAATTTCAACCCTAAAAAGACAATATTAACATCATCTGCTATTTGGGTATGCCTATCACAACTCCCAATGAAGTACTATGACAGTCTTCTACTTTAAAAAGTAGGCAACTCTATAGGTAAATTTCTAAAAGTTGATGCATGTACCAGCGCTATTCTTCATGTGAGATACGGTTATGTGTCCAAATGAATTTAAATAATCCAATTCCAACATGAATACAAATTGGTAACCACATGCAACATACTCTACGAAGCAGAGGATTTCCTTTGAAAATATTGTGGATATTTGGGTCATGACCAGGAATGTTGTTCTACATGCAACATGCTCTACGAAGCAAAGGGAAAGTTACCAGAGGAAAATCAGAAGGAGAGTAAATGTGCAAATATTTCTATTAAAGAACCAAGTTCACATGCTCCCACTACACATGATGGAGATTGGCAAACAATTCTTTTTCCCAAGAAAACAAAAGCGACGCCAAGTAAAAAGAAAAAAGTAAAGATAATTGAAAAGGCTCCTCTCATTAATTCTCTGTCTTTTAAAAAAAAATGCTACTTTGGCATTTAGCAAAACCTTTAATGAAATTAACTCTTCTACTTCTCAACATAGTACGGACACTAGTCCCTTTACAGTTACTAATAAAAAAACTGATAAGTACTCTCTTGAATCTTTAATGTCCAAAAGTACATTTGATTCTCTCTTCACGTTTGCTGACACTCAATTTTGGCTCTCCGTACTTAAAATTAACGTATTTAGACTCTCTGACCGGTAAATGACACAAAATGTAAATTTTAACATAATATTTCCAATAGTTAATAAATTATTGATAATCATCATTGTTTTAGAATTTTTACTCATTTATTGTTATATTTTAATTTTACATAATTTATTGATAATTATCTTTAATTTCATTAATTTTAGAATTTTTATCAGTTTATTATTATTTTAATATTTGTACACAATCATCTGCATGCGTACACAACATAGAAATGGAATTTTTTACCGCAAAGTATAATTTTAATTATTTATAGCATAATATATTTTATCAAGGAAATTATATTTTTTATTTGTTGTTGATATTTTTTTCTGTAATTATACATTGACATTCATATTTTGTATATTATTTAACACGACCAGCGTATATGAGTCGGTTTAATTATTTTAATACATAGAGCAACAAATCAGTCAAGTCAAGGTCCTGTCACTTGACTTGGTTTCACCTACTTATACATAATTTAAGGGATTTAATGAAAAAGTTGTAGATTTGATGAATGATCCCTTTTCTTTGTTTTTTCCTTTTTTAAACACATAGCAACAATACACACAAGACACAATTCACCACACCGACACTTCATCAAATTTTTAATTTCCTCTCTATTAAAAAAACACACTAAAAAATACACACACATACGCCTCTTTCCCTCTCCACCTTCATTGCCATCACTTTCGGAGCTTCGGCGAATGGGCTCCAGCCACCACAATCATGGCACCAACAACAACACCACCCCCACGCTACAAACTTTCCCTCTCCATCTTGCCACAAGCTCATCGGAGCAGATCACCGGCGAGCATCAAGTTTCCAGCCACCAATCACAGCCTACACTTCTATTGATGAAACTATTCCTTTGACGACACCCACCAGCCACTGGAAAACCACCAACGCCACTCTTTTTCCTCTTTTCTCCTCGCTCCTCTACATTTCCTCCATGAATGAAGAGCTTGGTTCCATAAAAAGGAATCAGATTTGACCGAGTTTTTTATAGATCTGGCGTTGCTCCGGTGTCACACCATTGAAGAAATACCGGTGGCTCATCCCCTCTTTACCTTTATATTTATGTTCTATTTTATTGCTTAATTTCAGATTTGGCCGAAATCATGACCACGTTACTAAACAACTCAAATTTTGGTGTATCTCCATTAACTCCGGTGACCTCTCGACTCCTTAATATCTTTTTCATATATGTTTGAACATATTTTAGTGCTCCTATGTGTTTTCTAACAATTTTCTAGACTGTTTTGATTCTGATGATTTGGTATAACTTTGCCGGACATTGTTGCTCACTGGTTTGGTGCTTGCTTATGCTGCTTTGTTATTGGTTTTGCTTTGGTATGTCCTTGAGAAAACTTTAGTGTTTTTTATTTGTTTAGGTTGCTGATTTTTTAATATTATTGGATGATTATTCTTGTAAAACACCAATAATGAACAAATACTATATTATCTAGCCAACGACATTATCTATCCACCGGATATTCGAGGCCACCCCAATACAAAAGACGGATTATATCTTCTCAAGTTTATTTATTCACATCAAGTATCAACATATGACCGATGAATAAATTCTTCATTGATTTTTGAGGTCTTCACAAATAAAAGATGAATATTAAGTATATAAATACGTAATAAAATAAATATTTTGGGTGATGCTGAAATTTTTATAACAACGCAAAAAGATTTATGATTCGTATCTTGGTAAGGTGGTTTAGGACAGCCAATAAATTGAGCAGTCACTTCGTAGCAATAACGTACCTAAAATTTAATCCGAGCCCACTTTATAGAAAAAATTATATTTATATGCACACATACCTATTAATTTATTTTGATAATTATTTATTTGTTACTAACATTTTTGTTACAATTGTTTATACAGGTGTTTGGGAATATTCGTCAGGAAAAATATTAAAGAAGACTTTAAATTGTGTTGTACTTTTATATTTTTTATATTTATACAAATATTATCATAGTGAAAACCTTATATTTGGGGTTTTGGGCGGGATATTCTTTATTTTACGCGATTCTCATCACACGTTAGGCAAATTTAGGACGTTAATATTTATATTAAAATTAATTTATATATTTAATGTAATAATTCACAATTTTTTACATTAACAAATATTACTTAGTCTTTTCTTTAATAATAATTTTTCTTTATTCAATTTTGTCTTCACATACATATTTATATACTTTGTTTATATATATTTTAAGATAGCATACACATTATATTATTTCAATACATATTTTATATTTGTATTTACAAACATTATTTTTTCCTCTTCCTCTTTTAATTTACCTAAGTCTGGCTGGGAATCAAATTTGTGGATTCTGAAGGGTGTCTAACCCCTTCCCTTTGGATTAATTTGAACCCTTACCTAGAACTCAAATTGGTTTCATAGATTAAATAAAGTCATACTTGTTAAGCAAATAAATAGGTTTCCTATTTTTTTCTTGAAAATTAGGTGGCGACTCTTATAAAATTAATTCTTTTTGTGTCCATAATGTCTTGCTTGTTTTGACCTTATGTAAAAATTAGGTATGAAGTTTGGCGACTCTGCAGGGGATGCAAGGTTCTAGCCATTATAGATTTAGGTAAATATTTATATTTTTCTGCATTTTTATTTATTTCTTTCTAATTTTCTTGATTTATCTTGTTTGTGTGGTATAAATTGTTATTTGTTTTGTATAGCTTTTTAATTTATTTATTGCTTTATATAAACTGTCATCCCGTTTATATTTCTTCCATTTGGGAAAAGTTGACATATTCACACATGCAGGTGAGGTGTGTTTTGCGCACCCGCAAATTTCTTTTAAAATCCTAAATTTTAGGAGAGTTGGCGTATGTGCGGGGTGTCCGAATCTTTTTCTGTGTGCCCGCGTCGCCTTCTCACTCGAGTAATCCTCTTGAGAACCATAAATCTAGCAAACCCACTATTCATAGAATAGAACTAATCCAACATCTTTTTAGGTACATGCATCATTAGTCATCTTTATCTGAAAAGAAGAAGGAAATATGTTGAAAAAAGGGGAAAAACTCAAACACAAGCCGAAATAAATACAAAACAAGGGTAAAAGAAGCACAACAAAGAAGCTCGAGCATCAAACGCAACAAATGTCAAAAGCACAAATACAGTGCAATGCTCATTGAGGAATTAGTCACTTTCAACCCAAATATTTTTCTAGCTGTCTCCAAACCTACATTACAAGACAATAACAAGTCCTACAAGATCCTACTCAAAGTTTTCTCACATTAGTAGATACTTACATGAAGGCGAAGCCCATGGTATCACAATTACATTCATCGAATTTCTTTCTGAGTGTAAGTGTATATCTCTGGACGTGTCTACATTCAAAAGAAAAATACTCAAATAGGTGTGAGAACAAGAAATTTTTTTTGGAGAGGACACTTGAATCATGAGAATAGGCATAGTTCAAAATCTTTGTTTGAAGCAAGATGAACAAATCTTGTCGATACTTAGGCATGTCTGAGGTACCACTTAAAACTATAGGTATTATCCTAAAATCGATATTGGTTAGCTGGGAAAGAGACGGGGAACTCTTATATACACTACTAATTATAGGTACCAACTCCAGTCAAGACACATTGGACTATCACTCCGTTCAAAGTTATATGTTTCATTTAAATTTGGGTCATCCGCCTTTCAATGAGAAACATTGGACCGTCGCTCCATTTAAAGTGACATATTATATTTTATATAGGTCGTCCGCCTTTCCATGAGACATATTGGACCGTTTATCATGCCCCAAAAATGAGTCCAAAGACATCACATAGTGTTCAAAACTACAAGTAGTCCTAAGCTAACCCTGTAAGCCTTCTACTAAATCTGAAACTCATAATAGAGAAATATAAAGATATAATCAATATTGAAATGCTAAATTCTATCTGATCTAAACTAGAATTAACTGAACATAAAATCT
Source organism: Capsicum pubescens (assembly GCA_030864215.1). NCBI lineage: Eukaryota > Viridiplantae > Streptophyta > Magnoliopsida > Solanales > Solanaceae > Capsicum > Capsicum pubescens. Next base: position 380,040,775 of record CM061548.1, on the reverse strand, counting down.
GAGAATACTTGACTTAAAAGTCTGGATAATCAACACTGGAAATCTGAATTATATCTAGCAGTCTGACAAGCCTCTACTACTAACAACTAGAGAGCCGCTGGGACAGACCCCCAACTGACTCAATCTAACTAAAAATAACTTAATAGGATACTTTAATAAAATAAAATTCTGAATAACTAGGTTCCCGAATTATGAGGACTCACCAACTATCGAAATGTAGATAAATATACTCACGTTCGATCACGCTGATGGAACTGAGCACCTTAACCGACATTATTAAACAATGTAGCACATAGATATATATGTGGATCAATACTTTTGGAATATACTGGGGGTGAATCCATTAGTAAAACAATATCTCAATGCCAATAGAAATTTATGAAAGAATGCATGCTAAGTTTAATGAATCACATTGGCTTGAATAACTAAAAGATGAAATCATAAATCATAAATGATAAAGCATATCGTGTAATTCTCATGAGCCCTCATATTTAGTTTTAAAAGTTGTACTTGTATTCTATCCTTAAATCATGTAGTCTATGTGTAGAAAGGACTCACTATTATATCGATAAACTAAAATATAAAATCTCATGACTAATACCCGATGTAAAATAATATCTGAATGAAACTGTGAGCCTTCACACTGAAATTCTAAAGCTTTTCTGTAAGTCTTTGCTATTAGGGAGCTTCTTCTAACCGACATAAACCATGTGAACTATCATGAAGTCCAACGTCTAGTTCTCGTAAGGGGAAAACATCACGTTGGGGAGAGGTTTCATAGTCTTACCAAGGAGTATAACCTGAGCTAAGTGATCACAACATGTATTTGTATCCGTATACAAATGGAATATAATCTGAATCTATACCCATATTGGCTCTTAGTTCTGGGGAAGTAGGATGCGCTAAACCCACATTTCCCGCTCGGTGCTAAATACTAAACCCTTTAATCTGTATGCTCATTCTGTGGGAAATACACTTTAAAACTAGGATAAGGGTTTACTATGATAACCAGTTATGTATCCGTTTACTTTAAACTATAAATAAAACTATAGTTAAAACTGATAAAATGGATTCCATATCTCAGTTAAGGATCAAAAGATCAATCTTGATAAAAAAATGAATATAAACTAATCATAGGATGCTTCCAAGAATAATCTTCTTGGAATATCAATACTCAAACTTGTCCTTAATAACCCATGCTTTAACTCATGTCAAATCATCACAAGCTTCATGCTTGATAATCAAAATCTTGAAATTTCTTTAAGAATTCTAGTCAAGACAATGAAATTCAATTCTCATTATATGTAAAACCAATCCAAACGTATGAATACATAAAATAGAGATGCAATTCAATATTAAAATGACTTGTACTATTATAACCATCAAATAATGACAATTGAGTATAAACCCTATACTCAAATCATGTATATTTATGTAAATTCAAGTTTAAAAACTAATTTTGGGAACAAGGATGAAAGAGTTATCCTTGTTCATAACCCCACATACCATAATTGACTAAATTGATGAAGGCACTTGACATTGAATTCCTATTTTTGTTCTTGAAGATTGTTTCTTGAAGTTCTTGAACCGGGAAACTCAAATTTTTAATTATCTTTGAAAAGGAACGGTGAATTTGGATTTCTTGAAGTGTAAAATTGAAGATCTAGGGTTTCTTGGAGAGAAATTTGATGAATTATGAGTATATTTTGAAATACATTAAATCTTCTACTTTTGCGATTTGGCGATTGGTAAAAGAAAAAACTGCCCTTGGGGATTTAAATCTCGCAACTAGAACGCCGATCACGACCTCGCCGCGATGCGCCAAATGGATAATCACGATACCCACTGCGATGCGGTGGAATCGCGGTGACTCACAGGAAATGGGACCATTGCTGATTTGGGGGTCACCGTGACGCGGTGAGTGGGTAATCGCGATACCCACCAAGATACGGTGGAACCATGGTGACCCTCTGGAAACTGACAAATACCTTTTTACACTTCACCGTGATGTGGTGGACCTCTTGAATTTATACTCACTGCGGCGCAATGGAATAACGGTGAGCTACTGCCAATCCAAACACCATCCAATCCTAGTCCAAAAAATATAAAACTTTCCCGTGACATGATACTTACACCTCTAAATATAATTCAACTCAAAAATCATCATATCGGGGCCCTAAAGGTCAACTTAAAAATCCTTGGAATTTAAAGGGTGTCAAAAATGACTAAACCCCTCGACACTAAACTTTATTTTCAAGTTCTAAGTGCTATGGGCACATACTAAGGGATGAGCTGAACTAGGAAAGAGTGGGGTATTACAATATCTCCCCCTTGGAAACTTTCGTCCTCTAATGAGACTAATTAAGCTGAGGTTACTAAGGAACTACAATTATACACTGGCATGCATAACTATAAGCATGACTTCATGGTTGAACTAATTTGAAAAAGCAAGAATTATCCAGAGAGTGACTATATAAAGCTAAAACTTGGAATGAAAAGAGATGATCTGAGGAAACTTGTTACCTTAAACTGAGTTTGAATTTCTAGCGAAAAGATGAGGATACTTGGTTCGCATATCTGCTTTTTCTTCCCAAGTGGCGCCCTCAATGGAATTATTCCCTCAAAGAACTTTGACCAAGGGAACTTCTTTGTTCCTTAGTCTATGAATCTGGTGATCAAGAATCTCAACTAGAATCTCTTGATAAGAGAGGTTATCGTGAATATTTATGCTTTCTAAGGGTACAACAACAACCGGATCACCAATACACTTATTTAGTAAGGATAAATGAACACATGGTAAATGGATAACGAATCTGCAGGTAACTCAAGCTCGTACGCCACCTTCCCAACCTAGCTTAATATTTTATAAAGGCCAACATATCGGGGACTGAGCTTCCCCTTTTTTCCAAATCTCTTCACCCCAATCATGGATGAAAATTTCAAATAAACTAAGTCATCAACTTCAAACTCAAGTTCCCTTCTCCTCACAGCTGCATAAGATTTCTGACGACTCTGAGATATTTTCAACCTTTCTCAAACCAACTGGACTTTATCCATAGCTTCTAACACCACATCTGGCCCTATCAAAGCGGGTTCACCCCCTTCGAACCAACCGGTCGATGACCTATATCTCCTTCTATAAAGAGACTTAAACAGAACCATCTAGATGTTAGAATGGTGTATGTTATTATAGGCGAACTCGACCAAGGGAAAGTGATCATCCTAACTACCCTTGAGTCAAAAAAACGTGCCCTCAACATATGCTCTAGGGTCTGAATGGTCCTCTCTGCCTGACAATCTATTTTAGTGTAAAAATATGAACTGAGATGAACTTGGGTACCAAGACCCTTCTGAAAGGCTTTCCAAAAATGAGAGGTAAACCAAGTACCGCTATCTAAAATGATCGACAAAGGAACTCCGTGCAATCTGACCAACTCTCTAATATACAACTTAGCATAATCTTTGGTTTAGTAGGATGTATGAACTAGCAGGAAATAGGCTGATTTGGTTAACCTGTCTATAATAACCAAAGTTGAATCACATTGACGACGCGAATGGGGTAACATTATTACAAAATCCATGTTCACCTCATCCCACTTCCAGGTAGGAATACTCAACTCATTCAAGGTACTACCAGGCCTTTGGTTCTCCACCTTAACCTGTTTATAAATAGAACACTTAGCCACAAACTCCACAATATCTTTCTTCATACCACTAGACCAATAGACTTCCCACAAATCTCGGTACATCTTAGTAGCGCCTAGGTGAATGGTGTAACGCGCACTATGTGCTTCAACCATAATTCACTGCCTCAAACCATTAACACAAGTCATACATAATCTACTCTAGTATCTCAACACACTATCTCCCCCTTGGGATAAAACCTCTATCTTCTGATCTCTGACCTACTCCTTCAGCTTAACTAGGTTGGGATACTTATCTTGTTTCTCCTCCACCTCCAAAACTAAAGAAGATTCTGCATTACTCTAGACCCAAATATTTCCCTTAGCCGAATCAACTAACCGCACACCTAGTCTAGACAATGAATGAACTTCTCAAACTAACACTTTATTATTACCCTCTACATAAGCCACACTACCCATCAACAGTCTACTACGGGCGTTTGACACTATATTGGTCTTGCCCGAATGATACAAAACACTCATATCATAATCTTTCAATAATTCCTACCACCTTCTCTGGCAGAGATTTAACTATCTCTTCTTAAACAGATACTGTAAAATTTTGTGGTCTGTAAACACATCGACATGCACCCCATACAGATAGTGCCTCCAGATTTTCAAAGCGAAAACAACAATAGTTAATTCAAGTTCATGCGTAGGATAGTTCTTTTTGTGAGGCTTAAGCTGTCTAGAGGCATAGACTATGACTCTACCTCTCTGCATCAAAAAACAACCTAGACCAACTCTAAAAGTATCACAATAGATAATGAATCTAACTGTACCATCAAGTAACGCAAATACTGGTGCTGAAGTGAGTCGAGCCTTCAACTCCTGAAAACTCTTCTCACACGAATCTAACCAGTGAAACTTAAATTTCTTCTGAGTTAATATGGACATAGGGGATGCAATGGATAAAACCCTTCAACAAACTGTCTTTAATAGCCAGGTAAACCCAAGAAACTCCTGATGTCTAATGGAGAAATGGGTCTAGGCTAGTTTCTCACTGCATCAGTCTTTTGGGGATCAACTTTAATGCGATCACCAAAAATAATTTGATCCAGGAAAGCTACTGACTTAGCTAAAATTCATACTTGCTGAATTTAACAAACAATTGGTGGTCTCTAAGAGTTTGTAACACAATTCAAAGATGGTTTACATGGTCATTCTCACTACGAGAATAGACAAGAATATCATCGATAAAGACTATGACAAACGTGTCTAGGTACTATTTGAAAACTCAGTTCATCAAGTTCATGAAGGTTGCTGGAGCATTTGTTAGCCCGAAGGACATTACTAGGAATTCAAAATGACCATAACGGGTTCTTAAAGTTGTTTTGGTAATATCACATTCCCTTACTCTAAGATGGTGATTGCCGAATCTAAGGTCTATCTTAGAGAAGTAACTTGCACCTTGGAGCTGATCAAATAAGTCATCAATTCTTGGAAGAGGGTATATGTTTTAACTGTGACTTTATTTAGTTGATGATAGTCAATGCACATTCGCAGAGAACCATCTTTATTTTGCACAAACAGGAAGGGAGCACTCCATGGAGAAACACTGGGCCTTATGAAAACTTTATCTAAAAGATTTTTTAGTTTCTTCTTTAACTCTTTAAGCTCAGCTAGAGCCATACGATATAGAGGAATGAAGATGGGTTGAGTATCAAGAAGAAGATCAATACTAAATTCTATTTCTCTATTGGGAGATACACCTAGTAAACCTTTAGGAAAAACTCATTGAATACACGAATCGACTGAACTGTTGGAGCCTCAAACTTAGTGTCTTTGACTCGAACTAAATGATAAATGCACCCTTTTGAGATCAACTTTTTGGCCTTCATATAGGATATGAAATGACTCTTGGGAGATACGAAATTACCTTCCCACTCAAAGACTGGCTCATCTAGAAACTGAAACTTCACCACTCGAGTGCGAGAATCTATAGATGCTTAAAATGAATGAAGCCAATCCATGCCCAGTATAAGGTCAAAGTCTACGATATCTAACTCTATTAATTTTGCTAATATGATGTTATGAAGGATAGTAATAGGACACTTTATGTAGATCTGTTTGGAAATAATTGACTTACCCACTGGGGTAGAAACTAAGAAGGGCTTCGAAAGTTCTTCAGGATCTACTCCAAAATTTACCAAAACCAATGGAGTCATATAAGAGAGATTTAACCCTGGGTCTAGCAACACATAGACATCAAGATAAAAGACATAAAGCATACTATTAACAACATCAATTGAACTCTCTTTCTCCTGGCAGGATGATAAAGCATAGAACCAATTCTGGCGCTGACCGCCACTGGTACTGGATGATGCGCCCTGAGGAGGGGATGTGCAACCTAGAGGAGCTGGTGCTCTAGTAGCCTGAGTTTAGGGATGAACATCCCTTCTTCCTTCCTTAGCATATGCGAACTCTTTGATTTTGTGACCTAACTTACTACACACAAAACAACCTTTTTTTCCTAACACTTACCAAGATGATTTTTACCATATCTAGAACATGCAGGATAACTGGGCCTTCCACCCACACTATTCTGAGACCTAGACATAAAATTCCTACCCCACTATTACTTCTTGGATTTGGGTGTGGAAGCACTGGATGAAGATGACACTGGCATAGACGGGATACCCTGAAACTGTGAACGATTTCCCCTTCAAATCTTGGTTGTCCATACTCAAAATGCCCAGTTCTAGCCTTCTTATTTTCTCTATCTCCCCCTTTCAACTTTTCTTCCTCAATCTGCTAAGCATGAGTCATATGTCTAGCAAGATCTATATCCCCAATAAGCATGGCCGTCCTGCACTCCTTGACTACCAAACTAGACACTCCGGTAACAAACTTACTAGAACTTGGGTCAACCATCAAATCAGAAGAATTTAGATAATTGATTGAACTTAAGCAGTACTCTTTCACTGTCATCGAGCCCTGCCTCAGGTTCATGAACTCCTCAATATTTACTTCTCGCAACTCACATAGAAAGAACTTGTCTAGAAATGCATCTTGAAAAACCTGCCAACTCATGGGAGCTATATTTTTACCTCTACCATTCTTCCGCATAACCACCCAATCATAAGCAACATCCTTCAGCCGGTAAAAAACCAATTCTACATTCTCCTCTTCAATAACATGCATAATTTAGGTGAAGTTTTTCACCTTATCAAGATACAGCTATGGGTCCTCATCTACCTTTGACCCAAAAAATTCAGGTGGATTCATCCTCATAAAGTTACGAAGTCTGGCTGCAGCTAAATCACCCTTTTGCTGACATGGGACTACAACCTGATGGTTTCCCTAAACATTGACAGCCATAGCTTGGGCCAACACTTGAAAGGCAGTCCAAAATTCAGCATGAGACACATTCTCATTCATAGGATGAACAGGCTGGGGTGGATGGTTATTATTTCTGCAGGCATTAGCTCTGCGAGGAGGCATATTCTATAACCTAAGAGAATGAGTTAAAAGAAGATAGAGACAGCTGTAAACATGATGGATCATAAAAGAAAAGAATAATTTTCTAAATGGTTCCATAGCTTCTTACTCATAAATATGGTGTTCTTCACACCAATGATCAAGACTCTACGTAACACGACTTATCTGACTCCCTAGGACTCTTTAAAATTGTATGCTCTAAAACTAAGTTTGTAACACCCCAAAAATGAGTCCCGAGATGTCACACAGTGGTCAAGACAATGAATAGTCTCAAGCTAACCCTGTAAGCCTTCTACTAAATCTGAAACTCATAATAGAGAAATATGAACATATAATCAATGCTGGAATGCAGAATTATGTCTGATCTACACTGAAATTACTAAACATAATATCTGAGAATAGTTGACTTAAAATTCTGGACAATCAGCACTGGAAATCAAAATTATAATTAGCAATCTGACCAACATCTACTACTATCAACTAGAGAGCCGCTAAGATAGACCCTAGCTAACTTAATCTGACTGGAAATAACTGAACAGGTTATTTTAATAAACGAAAAGTCTAAATAATTGGGTCCCCAAACTATGAGGACTCACCAACTATCGGGATATAGATAGAGATGCTCACGGTCGATCACGCTGCTAGAACAAAGCACCTGAACGTACATTATTAAATAATATTACACATAGACATATATGTGGATCAGTAATTTTTAAATGTACTGAACATGTGGGGGTGAATGCATTAGTAAAACAATATCACAATGTCCATAAAAATATATGAAAGAATGCATGCTAAGTGTAATGACTCACATTGGCTTGAATAACTAAAAGTTGAAAATCATAAATCATAAATGATGAAGCTTACCGTGTAAGTCTCGCGAGCCATCACTTTTAGTTCTAAAAGATATACTTGTATTCTATCATTAAATCATGTAGTCTAAATATTGAAAGGACTCACTTTTACATCTGTAAACTGAAATCTAAAATATCATGACTAATATCTGATGTAAAATAATATCAGAATAAAACTGTCAGCCTTCACACTTAAATTCTAAAGCTTTTTTGCAATTCTTTGCTATTGGGGAGGTTTTTCTAACTGACATAAACCATGTGAGCTATCATAGAGTCCAACGTCTTGTTTCCCCAAGGGGAAAACCTCACGATAGGAAGAGGTGTCATACTCTTTCCAAGGAGTATAACCTGAACTAAGTGACCACAATTTGTACCTATATCCATATACAAATGGAATATAATCTTATTCTGTACCCATGTTGGCTCTTAGTTTTGGGGAAGTCGGTTGCGCTACACCCTCACTTCCCGCTCAGTGCTAAATACTTCTCCCTTTAGTCTGTATACTCATTCTGTAGGAAATCCACTTTAAAACTAGCATAAAGGTTTACTATGAAAACTAGTTATGCATCTGTTTACTTTAAACTATAATCAAAACTATAATTAAAACTAATAAGTGGATTCCAATCTCAGCAAAGGATCAAAAGATCAATCTTTTTCAAAAACTAAATATAAACTAATCATAGGATGCTTAAAAGCATAATCTTCTTGGAATATCAATATTCAAACTAGGGCTTAATTCCCCATGCTTTAACTCATGTCAAATCATCACAAGGTTCATGCTTGATAATCAAAATCTTGAAATTTCTTTAACAATTCTAGTCAAGACAATGAAATTCAATTCTCAATATATGTAAAACCAAGCCAAACATATGGCTACGTAAATTAGCGATGCAATTCAACATTAAAATGACTTGTAACATTATAAACATCAAATAATGACAATTGGGTATAAAACCTATACTCAAATCATGTATATTCATGCAAATTAAAGTTTAAAAATTAGTTTTGGGCATAAGGATGAAAGAGTTATCCTTGTTCATAATCTCACATACGTTAATTGACTAAATTGATGAAGGCACTTGACTTTGAATTCCTATTAGTGTTCTTAAAGATTATTTCTTGAAGTTCTTAAACCGGGAAACTAGAATTTTGAATTATCTTGGAAAAGGAACGGTGAATTTTTTATTTCTTCAAGTTTAAAATTGAAGCTCTATGGTTTATTGGAGAGGAATTTGATGAATAATGAGTATACTTTGCTAAAAAATACACTAATTTTTTTTTTCACAATTTGGTGGCTTGGTAAAAGACAAAAATACTCTTGGGAATTTAAATCCCACAACTGGGACGTCTATCACGACCTCGCCGCTACGTGCCAAATGGGTCATCGCGATACCCACCGGGACGTGCTAGAATTGCGGTGACTCACTGGAAATGGGACCATTATTGATTTGGGGGTCACCGCAACTCGGTGAGTGGGTCATCGCGATACCCACCGCAACACGGTGATATCGCGATGACCCTCTGGAAACTGACAAATGCCTTTTTACACTCCACCGCAATGCGGTGGATCTCTTGATTCCACACTCATTAAGACGCGATGGAATCGTGGTGAGCTGCTAGAATTCTAATCCAAACACCATTCAATCCTAGTCTGAAAAATCCAAAAGTTGACCGAGACATGCTACTTACACCCCAGAATATAATTCAATTCAAAAATCATTGTCTCGGTGATTGAATGGTTAGAGTCTGTAAAGTCAACTTAAAAATCCTCAGAGTCTAAAGGGTGTCAAAAGTGACTAAACCCCTCAAGAATAAACTTTATGTTCAGGTTCTAACTGTTATGGGCACATACTAGGGGTTGAGATGAACTAGGAATGTGCAGGTTATTACATCGTCACTTCGTTCAAAGTGACATGTTACATTCAAAATTGGATGTCCTCCTTTCAATGAGACACATTGGACCGTCACTCCGTTCAAAGTGACATGTTACATTCAAAATAGGTCATTCGCCTTTCAGTGAAACTCATTGAACTGTCACTCCGTTCAAAGTGACACGTTACATTTAAGATAGGTCATCTGTCTTTCAATAAGACACATTGGACTGTCATTCTGTTCAAAGTGACATGTTACATTCAAAATAGGTTATCCCCTTTCAATGAGACACATTGGACTATTATTGCATTAAAAATAGGTCTTCCGTCTTTCAATGAGACACATTGGACAGTCACTCCACTCAAAGTGACATGTTACATTTAAAATAGGTCGCCTACCTTTCAATAAGACACATTGGACCATCATTCCATTCAAAGTGGAATGTTAAATTTAAAATATGACGTCTGCCTCTCAATAAGATACATTGGACCGTCACTCCGATCAAAGTGGCATATTACATTCAAAATGGGTCATCCGTCATATAATGAGACACGTTGGACAATGGACCGTCACTCCAAATATTAGTCATGAATCCTACACTGGGGAAAATTTTGAGAAGCACCTAAATTTTTTTCCTATTTTTTATATTTTAAACTACATCCGATATGATCCTCACTCAACTTGAGGTATTTTGGCAACTCTAGGTTAGAGTTTAGTCGAATTTTCATTAAAAAAATCATTTTTTTGTCGAGCAAAATTGGTTACATGTCAACGTTTTCTATTGAAAACTTCTACATTATCTTCAAACGAAAAGGGGCAAACTGTTGACGTCCAATTTTGGCTCTCTAAATGTAAAATTAATGCATTTAGACTCTCTGACCGTTAAATTTGCACAAAATGTAATTTTTCACATGTGTTTTTCAATTGTTAATAAATTATCAATAATCATCATCATTTTAGGATTTTTTTACTCATTTATTGTCATATTTTAATTTTACATAATTTATTGATAATTATCTTTAATTTCATAAATTTTAAAATTTTTATCAGTTTATTATTATGTTAATATTTTTACACAGTCATATGCATGCGTACACAACATAGCACTACAATTATTTATCGCGTAGTATAATCTTAATTATTTATAACATAATATAATTTTTCAAGTCATTTATATTTTTTATTTGTTGTTTATATTTTTTGTGTAATTATATATTGGCATTCATATTTTTGTATATTATTTAACACGATATGCAAATATGAGTCGATTTAATTATTTTAATACAAAGAACAATAAATCAATCTTGTCAAGGTCCTATCACTTAACTTTGTTTCACCTACTTATCCATAATTTAAGGAATTTATTGGAAAAATTAGTAGATTTGATGAATGACCTTTTTTCTTTATTTTTTCCTTTTTTTAAATACACAACAACAATACACACAACACACAATTCACCACACCCACACTTCATTAGATTTTTAATTTCCTCTCTATAAAAATACACACGCATACCCCTTTTTTCCTCTCCACCTTCATTGCCATCACTGTCGAAACTCCGGTGAACGGGCTTCGGCCACCACAATCACGGCACAAACAACACCCCCCACACACGCTACAAACATTCCCTCTCCATCTCGCTGCAAGGTCGCCGGAGGTGTTGACCGGCAAGCATCGAGTTTCCAGCCACCAATCACGGCCCACACTGCTACCCGGCGAAACTATTTCACCGACGATGCCCACCAGCCACTGTAAAACCACCAACGCTTCTCCTTTTCCTCTATTCTCCTGGTGCTCTACTTTTACTCCATGAATGGAGAGCTTGGTTACATAAAAAAGAATCAGATCCGATCGAGTTTTTTATAGATCCGGCGTTGCTCCGATGTCACACCGTTGAAGCAACACTAGTGGACCATCCCCTCTTTTCCTTTATATTTGTCTTATAGTTTGTTGCTTAGTATCAGATTTGGCCAAAATTATGGTCATGTTACTAAAAAACTCAAATTTCAGTGAATTTCCATTAACTCTGGTGACCGGTCAACTCCTTAATATCTTTTTCATTTATGTTTGAACATATTTTAGTGCTCTTATGTGTTTTATAATGATTTGCTAGACTGTTTTTATTTTGATGACATGGTATAACTTTGTCGGACAATGTTGCTCACTGGTTTGGTGATTTCTTTTGCTGCTTTGGTGTTGTTTTTGCTTTGTTATGTCCTTGGGACAACTAACTTAAGGGTCCGTTTGGTTTGCAATTAATCCCGGGATATAATAATAATCCCGGGATAAAACTTTTTATCCGTCATTTGTTGTAAATATTTGGAATAACTTATTCCGGGACTAAATAAGTTATCCACCCAAATGGTGGGATAACAATCCCGAGATTATTTTTCTTTGGTATAAAATTATACAAGGAAAAAAATACCCTCTTGGGATTGTTATATATAATTATATTATACGTTTGGTTGTAATATATATATATATATATTATATTATATATAATCATAAATAATAAATTATGTTTAATTAAATTATAATATATTCATTAATTATGAATATAATATATTACATAATATATAACATAATTATGTAATATATAACGTATAATATTATGAATATATATACGTTAATTATGTTTAATTATATATATATTATGTTAATATATTTAATTATAATATATTATGTTAAATTATGTAAATTATGTTTAATTATATATAATTTAATTATATTTAACATAATATATAACGTAATATATTCTCACACACACATAAATTATGTTTAATTAACGTATAATGTATACATAAATAAATAAATTTAGAACAGTTTACTGTTCAAAATGGTTGTAAAATATATAAATTATGTTTATTTATATATTTTAATTTCTCAAAAAAATTTAAAAAAAAATTAAGAATGAATATTTAAAACTTAAAAAGAAATATATTTATATATATATGTATATATATATATATATATATATAAGTTAAATAAGATGGAGAGTATTTTGTTATCAATCAATTTATTTCGAGAAATTATACCATGCATATTACTTTGAATACAACAAACCAAACACTCAATAAAAAATAATCCCAGCATAATTAATCTTTGTATAACTTATCTCATTACAATATATCCCAGCATAACTAATTTAGATATAACTTGTTTTCAAACCAAATGTCCCCTAAGTGTTTTTTATTTGTTTAGTTTGCTGATTTTTTAATATTATTGGATGATTATTCTTGTAAAACACCGGCAATGAACAAATACAACATTATCTAGTCAATGACATTATCTCTCCATCGATATTTGAGGACACCCCATTACAAAAGACAAATTTTATTTCCTCAAGTTTATTTATTCACGTCAAGTATCAATATATGATCGATGAATAAATTCTTCGTTGATTTTTTGAGGTCTTCACAAATAAAAGACGAATATTATGTATATAAATACGTAACAAAATAAATATTTTGGGCGATGACAAAAATTTTATAACAATGCAAAAGGTTTTATGATTCGTATCTTGGCAAGCCGGTTTAGGACGGCCAACAAATTGAGCAACCACTTCGTAGTCATGATGTATCTAAAATTTAATCCGAGCCCACTTTTTATAAAAAATTATATTTATATGCACACATCACTACTAAAACAATTGGTAAAACCGACCACACATGGTTGGTGTATGGTCGATTTTTCAAAAAAAACAAATTAATTTTTTTAAAAAAAATCGACCAAAGGTGGTCGGTTTTATTTTTTAAAAAATCAAAATAATTATTACAATAATTTTAATAATTATAATTATTTATTTAACAAAAAAAATTAAAAAAAAAATAATAAAACCGACCACTTCTGGTCAGTTTTATTTTTAAATATAATTAAAAAATACTTATAAAAACCGACCATTTGTGGTCGATTTTTAAAAATACTTTTTAAATTTATTTTAAAAAAAAACGACCACAAGTGGTCGGTTTTTAAAAAGAATTTAATTAAAAAATATTTAAATAAACCGACCACTTGTGGTAGGTTTTTAAATATAATTTTTAAATTTATTATTAAAAAAACCGACCACAAGTGATCGACTTTTTAAAAAATATTTAAAAAAACCGACCACTTGTGGTCGGTTTTGTTTTAAAATTTAATTACAAAAATATTTTAAAAATCGACCACCTGTGGTCGGTTTTTAAAAATTCATTTTTAATTTATTTTTTTAAAAAAAGACCACTTGTGGTTGGTTTTTGAACTAAAAAAAAAGTAAATATTTTTTAGTAACACCTAATTGTATATTTGTAATCAAATATATATACTATTGTCATTAAAAATAATTATATATCTAATTTTTTAAAATTAAAATGGTCACACGTAGTCGATTACCTGCATAATAATAATAAAATTCAATAATACTTAAATTTTGTGACAAAATTACACTAAAAAAATAATTCAAATTACGTTAAACATAATCTTTATCTTTTACTTTTGAAAGTAACCTCGGAAAGCACAACCTCCTCGATGCCATGGCTATCGCGGGGACTAGCCTCCACTGAGTGACACCCATCGTGTGATCCATCCTTCATGGCGTGGTGCCCATTACATGATCCAGCCTTTGTGATATGGAGCTATCCCGGAGGCTTACTACCCCCATGTCCCAAAAATGCCTCGAACATCATTCGAAATTTTTGAGATTCCTCCGAGATTCCCTTTTAACACTTCCGATTATGAATTGAGTCAAAAATTGATATTTAAAGTATGAGTAGACCAAAAATAAAATAACCAAAATTTGAGGGTGTTACGTTATCCCCCTTGGTGTCATTCATCCTCGAATGAACACTCGAACAAGATTAAGCACGATCTAAGGCTCTACATGGAATGAAAAGAGTATGATAAGGTCAATACCTTCCACATCATCATTCGCAGATTCAAAGAGTGATTGATTCCTTGCACACATATCATTCTCTGATTCCCAAGTAGCTTTGTCAACTTTTTGATTCGTCTACAACACTTTAACTGAAGCTATCCCTTTACTCCGCAACTTTCGAACTTGTCTATCTATTACAGCTATGGGTTGTTCCTCATACAAAAATAAATCCCTCACACCAATAGCCCCGACAGGAAAAACAAACGAATAATCTCCAGTACATTTCTTAAGAATTGACACATGTAATACAGGATGGACTGAAGCTAAACTTGCGGGCAAATCCAACTCATAAGCAACTCCACTAACCCTTCTCGTAATCTGGTATGGACCTATTTAATGAGGAATGGGCTCTCCTTTCTTTCCAAATTTCATGACTCCATTCATTGGGGGGACCTTTAGAAATATCCAATCATCAACCTCAAATTCTAACTCCCTTCTTCTAACATCAACGTAGGACTTCGGCGACTTTAGGATGTCTTAAGTCACTCACTAATGACTTTTAGTTTGTCCATCGCATGGTAGACAAGGTCAATCCCAAACAAGTGGGTTTCACCCACTTCATACTAACTAATCAGCGACCTACATCTTCTTTCATAAAGACCCTCAAAAGGAGCTATTTAGATGTTAGAGTGGTAGCTATTATTATAGGAAAATTCTATCAACGACAGTTGATCCACCCAACTACCCTTAAAGTAATTTATGCAAGACCTCAACACATCTTCATAGGTTTTAAAAGTACGTTCTACTTACCCATCCATTTAAGTGTGAAAGACAGTGATAAAGTTCACTTGGTACCTAAACACCTTTGGAAAGACCGCAAAAATTGAGAAGAGAACCGAATACCTCTATCGTATATGATGGATACTGGATCCCCATGCAAACAAACTATCTCCTGAATGTACAACTTTGCATAATCGTCACCCGAATAATTAGTCCTCACAGTCAAGATGTAACGCCCCGAGAGTACACCCTGGGCGTCACACAGTGCTTATAGTCCCGAGGGACCACAAGCTAATCCATGAGCTGGTACCTGTTGGGAGCACTGAATAACTCAATCATAAATTTGAAAAAACAACTGATATGCCATAAGTTTTTAATAGCTGAAACAAATATTGAATTATGAATTTGAAGAAATAACTATCTGAGTCTGAAAAAATACTGAAATCTCAGAGAAACTAAATAACTAATTGTTATGTGAACTGGAGTTTGAATACTGAATAACTGACTGTATTGTTAGAAATCTACTAAACTGAATATCTATGAGTTGATGGGACAGACCCAACTAACTCCAACTAACTACTAGACTGAAAGCATGAAATAAAATAATCTATCCTCAAAATATGAGGACTCACCACTGCTATTATTGAGAGTCTGAGAAGTCTAAGCGTGATCTGGGAACTAAGCGTCAAAACCTATGATATAATACAACATAACATAAACTAAAGGTGTGCGATCAATACTTTAAATGTACTGGTATGCTAAATGAGGTAGGCTGGCATGCATGGTTTTATGAACAGGAATAATAATTGTCTGAATATACATATAAAATATGGAATACTGAATAGAGAGCATGAAATCTATAGATATTGAAAATATGTGAAATCTGTAAATACTAGGTATGCATGAAAATCTGTAAATACTGAAGGTACGTGAAATCTGTAGATACTGAGGATGCATGACCAAGCATATAACAGGAACTGAATAGAAGTATGTAAGCTGAAATACTAAAATAACTGATATTTGTATGACTTTGTCAAACAACATTGAGACTGAACTACTGATCTGATTATTGGACTAAGACTGTGGGAGCTACCATCTAACCGACATTCCCCAATCTGAGCTTATTGGGTCCAACCTGTAACACCAGTTTGAAGGGTGTCAATACCATGCCACGGGAACTAACACGGGCTCTGTGGATCTAGTATACTGATGTATTATCCCGAAGGACTAAGGGTGTCAAGCCTAAACTGATGGGTGACCCCTGCGAGATAGTCAAGCCTACAGTAAAGGGACACTTCTCATATCCTACGCTAGCTACGTAGTTTTGGAGTTTAGGTACTTCTACTAGCGGATCTGTTTATTTGTCGGGGAAGCCTCCATGCCTACACTCGCTCGGTGCTAAGTCCTACTCCCAACTGAATGACACTGAGTTACTGACTATTCTGAGTTTAACTGACTAACCTAGTAATGCTCATAATATGTATTCTAAAGTTATTCTGAAGATACTGAGACAAGACTAAATAAGCAGCTATGGTTTTCGGGTATTCAATACCCCCAAGACTCAAAAGCACTAATAGTTACATGATACTTAAACTTAGAGGACATATAATGAAGGCTTTTATCAAACATGTATTTTTGTAGGCATTTTATCAAACACTTGTAATTCATTGTTTGGTCAAATCATAGAAATGTTAGAGAACTTGTAGAAATTTCATGAATTCAACATGAATAGTACTAAATCACGATTAATTCAACGAACGATATCATAAAAATATAGAGAATGAAATAACAATAATAATTTCATCTATACGTGGTGTAAAATCATAGTTCATGGAGATTCACGAGTGAAATCATAATAACTCGAAAAGATCACAAGTTTGAAATTTAAATCAGATACTTGGACTCCATGGGTGAAAGGAACCCATTGATGAACATTTAACATACCTGGGTTAATGAATTTGAGAGGATTGATGGTGAGTTCTTGAGATTTGTCCTTGAATTTGAGATCTAGGGTTTTTGTGCTCTTATAGAGAATGGATCCCCTTTTGAGTAATTTGAGAATAATGGGCATATGATGCCCTATTAGGCTTTAATTTCATGTTTAGGATGAGTTTAGGTCTTAGAAAAATGATCAAACAACCTCTTGGAAATTAAAACGCTGAATTGCAAAATTGAAATCCCAATTTAAAGACCTAGCGCAACGCACCAGGATCGTGGAGCCTCACAGGAAATTAACGACTGGGACCTGGAAGCTTGGCGCGATGCGGAGAATTTGCGGTAAGCCTTTGTAATGCCATTTTGGCCACTTTTGCAATGCGCCATTATCGCGGAGGATCACTGAAAATTGCCAAATAGGAAATGGGACATCACTGCGACACGGTGGAATTATGGAGTCTCAATGGATTTTGACAATTGTGATTTAGACTGGCTCCGCGATGCGCTGGTGACTAAAATGATGGTGTTTAATGACTGAAACTTAAAATTGCTATAACTTCTTATCCGGTTATCGAATTTGGGAGAATTTTATATCGTTGAAAAACTAATTGAATTTCCTACGGAATGGCAGGATTTAAAATGATAAATAATAGGTATTTCAAAAAATTTATAAATGAAGGATCATGTATTGGGACTTAATTCATGATAGAAAAATATAGGGTATTACAATATCTTCCCCTTGGGATTATTCGTCCTTGAATGAGACTAGTTAAGCTGAGGAAAATTGATGGACTGAGCTTACACACTGAACATGCATATTTGTTGCATGGAATGCATGACTGAACTAATTTGTAAATGCACGACTGACATGAACATGATGTGCAACTGAAACTGAGCATGATAGAGAGAAATCTTAAGAATATTAATACCTTAAACTAAATCCAAATTCACAGAGAAAAGATAAGGGTACTTGGTTTGCATATCTACTTATGCTTCCCAAGTGGCTCCCTCAACGGACTGATTTTGCCAAAGAACTTTGACTAGTGGAACTTCTTTGTTCCTTAGTCTATGAACTTGATGATCAAAAATTTCGACTGGAACTTTCTAATAGAAAAGACTGTTCTGAAAATCTACGCTTTCTTGGGGAACAACTACAGATGGATCACCAATACACTTCTTCAACAATGAGACATGAAACACTGGGTGTACTGAAGCTAGATCTGAAGGAAACTCAATCTCGTAAGCTACCTTTTAGAAATAACTGAGAATTTTGAAAGGACCGACATAGCGGGGACTTAATTTCCCTTTCTTGTTGAACCTCTTTACCCCCTTCATGGGAGATATTTTCATGTACACAAAATCACCGACCTCAAGCTCAAGATCCTTTCTCCTCACATTTTCATACGATTTCTGTCGGCTCTAGGCTTCTCTAAGCTTTTCTCTGATCAATTGAACCTTCTCTAAGGCATCAAACACCAATTCAGGACCTACTAGAACGGCCTCACCTTCTTCAAACCAACCAATCAGATATCTATATCTCCTACCATAAAAAGCATCAAACGGAGCCATCTAAATACTGGAATGATATCTATTATTATATGCAAATTCGATTAAAGGCAAGTGGTCATACCAACTACCTTTAAAATCAACTACACATGCTCTCAGCATATCTTTGAGAGTCTGAATGGTCCTTTCTGCTTGACCATCTGTCTGAGGGTGGAAGGCTGTATTGAGATAGACTTGGGTACCACGACCTTTTTGTAATTCTTTTCAGAAGTGAGAGGTAAATTGGGTACCTCTATCAGAGATGATAGATAAGGGAACACCGTGCAACCTAACCAACTATCTGAAATAGTGTTTGGCATAGTACTCAGCAGAATAAAATGAATGGACTGGCAAAAAATAGTCTAATTTGGTAATCTTATCTATGATAACCCAAATGGAATGATTCTGATGACGAATACGAGGCAGACCCATCACAAAGTCCATGTTCACTTCTTTTTATTTTCACGTGGGAATACTGAACTCCTGCATGGACCCACTAGGCTTCTGGTGATCAATCTTAACTTGATAGCATGTAGAGCACTTAGATACCAACTCTGCAGTGTCTTTCTTTATCCCACTCCACCAATAGATCTCCCGCAAATTGTAGTATATCTTAGTGGCCCCTGGATGAATAGAGTAATGCACACCATGAATTTCTGCAAGAATTCATTGCCTCAAGTAATCTACACCAGCCACACATAGACGACCCTGACAACGAAGCGCACCATCTCCTCCTTAGGAGAAAACCTCCACCTTCTGATCTCTAACTGATTTTTTCAATGTAACTAGACTGGGATGTTTATCCTACTTTTCCTTCACTTCAGAAACTAGAGAAGATTCTAAGCTACTCTGCCCCCATACACTACCTTTTACTGAATCGACTAAGCGGACACCTATTCGGGCAAGATGATGAACTTCCTAAGCTAATTTCTCCTTACCATCCTCAACATGAGCAACACTACCCATAGAAAATCTACTGAGAGAATCTTCCACTACATTGTCCTTGCCCAGATGATACATAACACTTATGTCTTAATTTTTCAATAACTCTAACCACCTCATTTGACGCAAATTCAAGTCTTTCTGAGAGAACACATACTGTAAGGTTTTGTGATCTGTGAACACATCAACATGCACCCCATATAAGTAATACCTCTAAATCTTTAAGGCAAACACTACTGCTGCTAGCTCACGATCATGAGTAGGGTAATTCTTCTCATGTCGCTTAAGATGCCTAGAGGCATAGGATATGAGCTTTCCTCTATGCATAAGGACACAACCCAAACCTACTCTAGATGCATCACAGTACACAACAAACCTATCTTAACCATCTGGCCAGGTAAGAATTGGGGATGAGGTAAGTCGAGTATTCAACTCCAGAAAACTCTTCTCACAAGAATTTGACCACTGAAACTTAACTTTCTTCTAAGTTAATCTAGACATAGGGGATGCAATAGATGAAAAACCTTTAACAAAATGATGGTAATAGCCAGCCAAACCCAAAAAAACTCCTGATATTTGTTGGACAGATGAGTCTAGTCCAGTTCCTCACCGCCTCGATCTATTGAGGATCAACTCGAATGCCATCACCAGAAATAATATGGCCAAGGAAAGCTACTAATCTTTGCCAGAATTCACACTTATTGAATTTAGCGAAAAACTAGTGAGCTCTAAAAGTCTGTAACACTATTTTCAGATGTTCTGCATGATCGTTTTTTCTATGGGAGAAAACAAGAATGTCATCAATGAAGACTATAATGAACATATCCAAGTACTGCTTAAACACTTGGTTCATTAAGTCCATGAAGGCTGTTGGGGCATTCATGAGACCAAAAGACATGGCTTGAAATTCAAAGTGACCATACCAATTTTGGAAAGCTATTTTTGGAATGTCACATTCCCTGACCCTGAGCTGATGATAGCTTGATCTGAGGTCTATCTTGGAAAAGTAACTAGCACCCTGAAGTTGTCAAAAAATTTATCATTTCTAGGAAGTGGATATTTATTATTGATTGTGAATTTGTTCAACTGACAGTAGTCTATGCATATTCTAAGAGAATTGTCTTTCTTAAGCACGAATAAAATTGTAGCACCCCACGAGGAGATGCTGGGTCTGATGAATCCCTTACCTAGGAGATCTTTCAACTGTTCTTTCAATTCTTTAAGCTCAGCTGGAGCCATTCTATTTGGCAGAATAAATATAGGATGAGTATTTGGAAGAAGGTCTATTCCAAAGTCAATTTCTCTTTCCGGAGAAACTCGGGGAAGATCTTCAGGGAACATATCTGGAAATTCCCTGACTACTGAAATTGACTCAAGAGTTGTAGTTTCTGAGCTAGAGTCTTTGAATCACATAAGATGATAAATACACCTCTTGGATATCATCTTTCTCACTCTAAGGTATGAAATCAACTGACCTTTAAGCGTTGTAGTACTACCCCTCCATTCAAGGACCGGTTCATTCGGGAACTGAAAATAAACTATTTTGTTTCAACAATCAACTAAGGCATAGCATGAGTGGAGCCAATCCATGCCGAGAATGACATCAAAAATTTTTATCTCTAACTCTACGAGATCAACTAAGGTAACTTTATGAGATATTGTGATCGAAAATTTTCTGTATACCTGCCTGGATACAATGGAAACACCAACTAGGGTAGACACTGAAAAGGGCTCTTCTAGAGTTTCATGACTGACTCAAAAATTGATGGCTATAGATGGAGAGACAAAAGAAATAGAAGCTCCAGGGTCTAGTAAATCATAAACATGTAAGTGAAAGACCTATAACAAACCAGTAACTATGTCAAGAGAATTTTCGTGATCTTGGTGGGACTGAAGAACATTTAATCTGTTTGGATGTTGACCCTTGGTAGCACTGGAAGCAGCACCCTGCTAAGGTGGGCGACCGGATGGAAATGACGACTAATTGGACTGGCCCTATTGGCGCAACTCCCTACCTTTTTGAGAAACTACCTGACACTCCCAAATTTAATGTCCTGGCTTGCCACACTCAAAGCACACATCACTACCCGCTCTACTTTTTTCTGATGGTTTCTGCCATATTTCTGACATAGAAGGTTCGTATGGGCACTATTAACACTGTCTTGGGACTTAGAGCCTGGTTCTCTATCCTTATTATCATTTTTGAATTTGGGTACTGGGGCACTGGCTGAAGAGTGTGCTAGGGCTGAAGACCTTTGATGAAACTGAGGACGGTTACCACTTTCTTACCTTAGCTAGCTAAAATTAAAACTACCCATCCTAGCTCTCTTGATTTATCTCTCTCTCCTTAATTTGTTGAGCATATACTATCAACCTAGATAAGTCCATCTCCCTAATCAGTATTGTAGTCCTACACTCCTTGTACACACTATCAGATACGCCAAACACAAACTTACTCACCTTGGACCTACTATCAGTTACTATATGAGGTGCATATCTAGCTAACTAAGTAAATTTAAGGGAATACTGCTTCACGCTAATGCTGCCCTGCCTCAAGTTAATAAATTCTAACACTTTGGCCTTCTTCAACTCTAATGGGAAGAATCTATCTGAAAAAGTCATAGCAAACTCTTCCCATTCTACAGGCCTTGCATCAATACCCCTATCTACCTTCCACTGCTTAAACCAAATATGGGCTACATCTTGCAACTGATATGCATCCAACTCAACACTCTCACTGGATGTCACCCCTATAGTATCCATTACTTTTTGAACCATATCTAAGAATTCATGTGGACCCTCTTCATACTTGGCTCCCATTAAAAGAGGAGGATTCATTCGAGTGAAGTCACAAATTCTAGTTATAGCAATATTGGTCACTGGGTTAGGGTGAACAACAACTGGTCATTCATTCTGTGCTATAGAAGTTATAGAGCGGCGAACGCAACCCTAAATTCTGCATGAGAGACATACTCATCCTGAGGGTCTTCCTGGACTGGCGGAGGTGTTGGCTAGTTTCCTACTCATTTTCTGTTATTCTTTTTGGGAGGTATGTTTTGTAAATGGAAGGATAAAATGGATTAGAATAAGAGTATAACTTGAGCTCACACTCACTCGCACGACATAAATACTGAAATAAGGAAAACTTTTCCTAAATACCTTGTAGCCTCTTGCCCATAAGTGTGGCATGCTACACACCCATGCACAAGACTCTACTTGCTTCATCTTTGAGATTTCCTAGGATGCTGTCAAACCTTAGGATCTTATACTAAGTTTGTAATGCCCCGAGAGTACACCCTGGGTTCCACACAGTGCTTACAGTCTTGAGGGACCACAAGATAACCAATGAGCTGGTACCTGCTGGAAGCACTGAATAAGTGAATCATAAATATGGAAGAACAACAGATATGCCACAAGGTTTTAATAACTTAAACAAATACTGAATTATGAATCTGAAGAAATAACTATCTGAGTCTGAACAAATATAGAAATCTAAGAGAAACTAAATCACTAGCTGTCATGTCAACTGAAGTCAGAATTCGGAATAACTGATTGTATTGTCTAAAAGCCTCTAAACTGAATAATTGTGAGTTGATGGGACAAGCCCCAGCTAAATCCAACTAACTACTAGACTGATAGCATGAAATAAAATAATTCGTCCTTTAAATATGAGGACTCACCACTGCTACTAATGAGAGTCTGAGAAGTTAAGTGTTATTCGGGAATTGGGCGTCAGAACCTATGATATAATACATGATAGCACAAAAGAAAGTTATGTGATTAGTACTTTGAATGTACTGGTATGCTAAATAAGGTAGGATGGCATGCATGGTTTCATGAACATGAATAATAATTGTCTTAATATACATGTAAAACATGGAATACTAAATAGAGAGCATGAAATCTATAGATACTAAAAATATGTGAAATCTGTAAATACTGTGTATGTATGAAAGTTTGAAAATAATGAAGGTACGTGAAATTTGTAGATACTAGAGATGCATGACCAAGAATATAAAATAAACTGAATAGAAGTATGTAAACTGAAATACTAAAATAACTGATATCTATATGCCTTGGTCAAACAACAGTTAGACTGAACTACTGATCTGATTATCGGACTGAGACTGTGGGAGCTATTATCTAACTAACATTTCCTAATCAAAGCTAATTGGTGTCCAACCTATAACCTAAGTTTGAAGGGTGTCAATACCGTGCCACGGGTACTAACACTGGCTGTGTGGATCCACTATATTAATGTACTATCCCAAAGGACTAAGGGTGTCAAGTCTGAACTTACGGGTGACCCCTACGAGATAGTCAAGCCTACACTGATAGGTGACTTCTCATATCCTATGATGGATACGTAGTTGTGGATTTTTGGGACTTCTACTAGCGACTCTTCCTATCCACCGGGGAAGCTGCCATCCCTACACTCGCTCGGTACTAAGTCCTACTCCCAACTGAATGACACTGAGTTACTGACTATTCTAAGTTTAACTGACTGACCTAGTAATGCTCATAATATGTATTCTGAAGTTATTCTGAAGATACTAAGAAGACACTAAATAAGCAGCTATGGTTTGCGGGTATTACATACCCCCAGGACTCAAAAGCAATAATAGAGACATGATACTTAAACTTAGAGGACATAACATGAAGGCTTTTATCAAACATGTATTCTTTTAGGCCTTTTATCAAACACTTGTAGTTCATAGTTTGGTGAAATCATAGGAATGTTAAGGAACTTGTAGTAATAGTATGAATTCAGCATGAATAGTCCTAAATAACGATTAATTCAATGAATGATAACATTAAAATATGGAGAATTGAATAACAACAATAATTTCATCTATACATGGTGTAAAATCATAGTTCATGGAGATTAATGGGTGAAATCATAATTTAAAATCAAAATAACTTGAAAAGATCACAAGTTTGAAATTTAAATCAGATACTTGGACTCCATGAGTGAAAGAAACCCATGGAAGAATATTTAACATACCTTAGTTAATGAATTTGAGAGGATTGATGGTGAGTTCTTGAGATTTGGCCTTGAATTTGAGAGCTAGGCTTTTTGTATTCTTGAAGAGAATGGATCACCTTTTGAGTAATTTGAGAATAACGGGCATATGATGATGCCCTATTTGGCTTTAATTTCATGTTTAGGATTAGTTTAGGGCAAAGGAAAATGACCAAACATCTCCTTGGGTATTAAAATGCAGAACTGGAAAATTGAAAATCCCAATTTATGGACCTGGCACGATGCTCCAGGATCGTGGAGCATCACTAGAAATTGACATCTGGGACCTAGAAGATTGGTACAATACGGAGCTATTGTGGTAAGCCTTTGGAATGCCATTTTGACCACCTTCATGATGCGCCATTATTGTGGAGGCTCACTGGAAATTGCCTAATATGAAATGGGACATCACCGGGATGTGGTGAAATCACATAGTCTCATTGGATTTTGACAATTGTGATTTAGACTGGCTCCACGATGCGCTAGTGACCAAAATGACGGTGTTTAACGAATGAAACTTAAAATCGCCATAACTTCTTACCCGGTTATTGGATTTGGGTGAATTTTATATCATTGGAAAGATAATTAAATTTTCTACATAATTAAAGGCTCTAAACTGATAAATAATGGGTATTTCGAAAATATTATATATGAATGCTTATGTATTAGGACTTATTTCATGCTAGGAAAATATGGTGTATTACAATATCTATCCCTTGGGATCATTCATCCTTGAATGTGATTTGTTAAGCTGAGGAAAACTAATGGACTGAGCTTACACACTGAATATGCATATTTGATGCATGTAATGCAAGACTGAACTGATTTGTACATACACGACTAACATGAACATGATGTACAACTGAAACTGAGCATGATAGAGAGAAATCTAAAGAAGATTAGAACTTTAAACTGAATCTGAATTTGTGAAGAAAAGATGAGGGTACTTAGTCAGCATATCTACTTCTGCTTCCCAAGTGGCTCCGTCAATGGACTGATTCCGCCAAAGAACTTTGACTAGTGGATCTTCTTTGTTCCTTAGTCTACGAACTTGATGATCAAGAATTTCAACTGGAACTTCCAAATAAAAAAGACTATTCTGAACATCTACACTTTCTAGGGGAACAACTACAGCTAGATCACCAATACACTTCTTCAACAATGAGACATGGAACACTGGGTGTACTGAAGTTAGATCTGAAGGCAACTCAAGCTCGGAAGCTACCTTTTATAGATGACTGAGAATTCTAAAAGGACCGACATAACGGGGACTTAGTTTCCCTTAATTTCTGAACATCTTTACCCCCTTCATGGGAGATATTTTCAAGTACATAAACTTACCGATCTCAAACTCGATATCCTTTCTCCTCATATCTGCAAACAATTTTTGTCAGCTCTGGGTTGCTCTAATCTTTTCTCTGATCAACTGAACCTTCCCTATGGAATCAAACACTAAGTCAGGCCCTACTACTGCGGCCTCACCTACTTCAAACCAACTAACTGGAGATCTACATCTCCTACCATAAAGAACCTCAAATGGAGCCATCTGGATACTAGAATAATAGCTATTATTAAATGAAAATTTTATCAAAGGAAAGTGGTCATCCCAACTACCTTTAAAATCAACTACGTATGATCTCAACATATCTTCAAGAGTCTGAATGGTTTTTTCTGCTTGACCATCTATCTGAGGGTGGAAGGCTATACTGAGATGGACTTTGGTACCAAGACCTTTTTGGAATTCTTTCCAGAAGTGAGAGGTAAAGTGGGTACCTCTATTAGATATGATAGATAAGGGAACATCGTACAACCTAACTAACTCTCTGAGATAGAGTTTGGCATAGTCCTCGATTGAATAAGAGGTATGCACTGGCAAAAATAAGCTGATTTGGTCATCCTATCTTTGATAACCCAAATGGAATCATAATGATATTGAGTACGAGGAAGACCCATCACAAAGTGTATGTTCACTTCTTTCTATTTCCATGTGGGAATGCTGAACTTCTGTATGGACCCACTAGGCTTCTGGTGCTCAATCTTAACTTGCTGGCACGTAGAGCACTTACCTACAAACTCTGCGATTTCCCTCTTTATCCCACTCCACCTATAGATCTCCCGAAAATAGCAGTACATCTTATTGGCCCCTGGATGAATAGAGTAACGCGCACCATGCGCTTCTGCAAGAATTTATTGCCTCAAGTCATCTACACCAGTCACACATAGCCGACCCTGACAATGCATCACACTATCTGCCCTTTGGGAGAAAACCTCCATCTTCTGATCTTTGACTAATTTTTTCAACGTAACTAGACTGGGATCTCTTTTCTTCTTTTCTTCACTTCGGAAACTAGAGAATATTCTGAGCTACTCTGCACCCATACATTACCTTATGCTAAATCGACTAAGCGGATACCTAGTCGGGCAAACTGATGAACTTCCTAATCTAATTTCTTCTTACTATCCTCAACATGAGCAACACTACCCATAGAAAATCTTCTCACAGAATCTTCCACTATATTCGCCTTTCCCAGATAATATAGAACACTCATGTCATAATATTTCAATAACTTTAACCACCTCATCTGATGCAAATTCAAGTCTTTCTAAGACAACACATACTGCAAGCTTTTATGATCTATGAACACATCAACATACACCCTATATAAGTAATGCCTTCAAATATTTAAGGCAAACACTACAGCTACTAGCGCAAGATCTTGATAGGGTAATTCTTCACATGGGGATTAAGATGCCTAGAGGCATAGGCTATGACCTTTCCTCTCTGCATAAAGAAATAACCCAAACCTACACTGGATGCATCATGGTACATAAAAAAACTATCTGAACCATCTGGCAAGGTAAGAACTGGGGCTGGGGTGAGTCGAGTCTTCAACTCTTGAAAACTCTTCTCACAGAAATCTTACCACTAAAACTTTACTTCCTTCCGAGTAAATATAGACATGGGGGATGCATTAGATGAAAAACCTTCAAAAAACCGATGGTAATAGACAACCGAAACCAAGAAACTCCTAATATCTGATGGAGAATGGGTCTAGGCCAGTTCCTCACCGCCTCGGTCTTTTGAGGATCAACTCTAATTCCATCACTAGAATTAATATGTCTAAGTAAATCTACTGATCTTAGCCAGATATCACACTTACAGAATTTAGCAAAAAACTGGCGAGCTCTAAGAGTCTGTACCACTATTTTGAGATAGTTTGCATGATCATATTTGCTAGGAGAATAAACAGGAATGTCATCAATGAAGACTATGATAAACATGTCTAAGTGCTTCTTGAACACTCAGTTCATCAAGTACATGAAGGATGCTAGGGCATTTGTGAGACCAAAGGACATGACTAGACATTCAAAGTGACCATACTTAATTTAAAAAGCAATTTTTGGAATTCCACATTCCCAGACCTTGAGTTGATGATAGCCTGATCTGAGGTCTATCCTGGAAAAGTAACTAGCACCTTAAAGTTTGTCAAACCAGTCATCGATTCTAGGAAGTGGATATTTATTCTTGACTGTCACTTTGTTCAACTGACGGTAGTCTATGCATATTCTTAGAGAACCGTCTTTCTTACGCATGAATAGACCTGGTGCGCCCCATGGAGAGACATACATTCTGATGAATCCCTTATCTACGAGATCCTTCAACTGTTATTTTAATTGTTTAAGCTCAGGTGGAGCCATTCTATATGGCAGAATAGATATTGGCTGAGTATATAGAAGAAGGTTTCTGTCGAAGTTGATTTTCATTTCGAGACGAACTCCAAGAAGATCTTCAGGAAACACATCTAGAAATTCCCTAACTACTAAAACTGAATCAAGATTTTGAGTTTCTGAGCTAGACTCTTTGAGTCGCACAAGATAATAAATACACCCCTTGTATATCATCTTTCTCGCTCTAAGGTATGAAATCATCCGACCCTTAAATATTGTAGTACTACCCCTCTATTTAAGGTCTGGTTCATTTGGGAACTGAAAATGAATTATTCTGTTTCAACAATCAATTGAGGCATAGCATGAGTGGAGCCAATCCATTTCGAGAATGACATCAAAATCCATTATTTATAACTCTACGAGATCAACTAAGGTAACTTTATGAGATATTGTGACAGGATAGTTTCTATATACCTACCTTGCTATAATAGAAACACCAATTGGGGTACACACTGAAAAGGGCTCTGCTAGAGTTTCAGGGCTTACTCCAAAATTAACGGCTATATATGAAGTTACAAAACAAAGAGAAGCTTCAGGGTCCAGTAAAGCATAAACATGTAAGTGAAAAACCTGTAACATACCAGTAACTGTATCAGGAGAATTTTCCTAATCTTGGTGGGACTGAAGAGCATATAATCTATTCGGACACTGACCACCAGTAGCATTGGACGGCACCCTACAGAGTTGGGTGACCGGATGAAACTGATGACTGATTGGACTGGCCCTGTTGGCACAACTCCCTACCTTTCTGAGCAACTACCCAAAACTCTTGAATCTGATGGCTTGGATTTCCAAACTCAAATCACACATCACTGCCCTCTCTACACTCTCTCTGATGGTTTCTGCTAAATTTCTGACATAGAGGGTTTGTACGGGCACTGTTTACACTGCCTTGGGACTTAGAGCCTGTTGCTTTATCCTTATTATCATTTTTGAATTAAGGTACTGGGGCATTGGATGAAGAGGGTGCTAGGGTTGGATACCTTTGATGAAACTGAGGATGGTTACCACCTTTTAACCTTGGCTGGCTGAAATTAAATCTACTCGTCCGAGCTCTCTTGCTTCCTCTCTCCCTCTCCTTAATCTTCTTATCCTCAATTTTTTGAGCATGGACCAACAACCTAGAAAATTCCATCTTTCTAATCAGTATTACAGTCCTACACTCTCTGAACATACTATCAGATATGCCAGACATAAACTTACTTATCTTAGACATGTTGTCTGCTACCGCATGAGGAGAATATCTAGCTAACTGAGTAAAATTGAGGGAATACTCCTTCATGCTCATGCTTCCCTACCTCAAGTTAATAAATTCTAACACTTTGTCCTCCCTCAACTCCAATGGGATGAATTTGTCTAAGAAAGCCGTATAAAACTCATCCTATTCTATAGTCCCTATATCAACACCCCTATCTACCTTCCACTACTGAAACCAAGTATGGGCAACATCCTGCTACTGATATGTAGCCAACTCAGGACTCTTACTGGCTGTCACCCCCATAGCATCTGTTACCTTTTGAAACATATCTAATAATTCCTGTGGATCCTCTTCAGACTTGGATCCCATGAAGGAAGGAGGATTCATTCGGGTGAAGTCCCAAATTTTGGTTGTAGTAGTATTGGCCACTAGGTTGGACTGAACAGCCACTGGTCATTTATTCTGTGCTACTACAAAATTTGCTAGAGTGGTGAATGCAACCCTAAATTCTGCGTGAGAGAAATGCTCGTCCAGAGGGTCTTCCTGGACAGGCGGAGGTGCTGGATAGTTTTCTTTTCCTTGTCTGTTATTCTGTTTGGGAGGCATGTTCTGTAAATGAATGGATGAAGTGGATTAGACTAAGAGTTTTACTTGATCTCACGCTTACTCGCATTACTTGAATATTGAAAGAAGGAAAACTTTTACTAAATGCCTTGTAGCCTTTTACTCATAAGTGTGGCGCGCTATACACCCATGCATAAGACTCTACTTGACGTGACTTTTAGACTTCCTAGGATACTTTAAAACCTTAGGATTTGATACAAAGTTTGTAACTCCCCGAGAGTACACCCTAGGAATCACACGGTGCTTATAGTCCCGAAGGACCATGAGATAACCCATGAGATGGTACCTTCTAGGAGCACTGAATAACTCAATCATAAACATGGAAGAATAACTGATATGACATAAGGTTTTGATAATTGAAGCAAATACTAAATTATGAATATGAAGAAATAACTATCTGATTTTAAAGAAATATAGAAATCTTAGAGAAATTGAATAACTAACTGTCATGTCAACTGAAGTCTGAATACTAAATAACTGACTATATTATGTGAAAGCCTCTAAACTGAATAACTATTAGTATATGGGACAGGCCTCAACTAACTCCAACTAACTATTAGACTAAAAGCATAAAATAAAATAATTTATCATTAAAATATAAGGACTCACCACTGCTACTGCTGAGAGTCTGATAATTCTAAGTGCAATGCAGGAACTGGGCATCATAACCTATGATATAATACTTCATAGAAAAAAAAAGATTTGTGATCCATACTTTGAATATACTGGTATGCTAAATGAGGTAGGCTGGCATGCATGGTTTCATGAACAGGAATAATAATTATCTGAATATATATGTAAAACATGGAATACTAAATAGAGAGCTTGAAATTTGTAGATACTGAATATATGTGAAATTTATAAATACTATGTATGCATGAAAGTTTGTAAATACTGAAGTTACATAAAATTGGTAGATACTGGAGATGTATGACCAAGCATATAACATGAACTGAATAGAAGTCTGTAAACTAAAATACTGAAATAACTGATAACTATTTGCCTTGGCCAAACAACAATGAGACTAAACTATTGATCTAATTATTAGACTAAGACTGTAGGAGCTATCATCTAACCAATAATCCCTAATCTGAGCTAATTAGGGTCCAACCTATAACCCTAGTTGCAAGGGTGTCAATACCGTGCCACGAGTACTAGTGCTGGCTGTGTGGATCCACTACATTGATGTACTATCTCGAAGGAATAAGGGTGTCAAGCCTAAACTGATGGGTGATGCCTGAGAGATAGTCAAGCCTACACTGACGGGTGTCTTCTCATATCCTATGATGGAAACATAGTTCTGGAGTTTAGGGACTACTTTTAGAGACTCTGCCTTTCTACTGGGGAATCCTCTATCCCTACACTCGCTCGGTGCTAAGTCCTACTCCCAACTGAATGACACTGAGTTACTAACTATTCTGAGTTTAATTGACTGACCTAGCAATGCACATAATATGTATTCTGAAGTTATTCTGAAGATACTGAGACGAGACTAAATAAGCATCTATGTTTTTTGGGTATTCAATACCCCTAGGACTCAAAATCAACAATAGTAACATGATACTTAAACTTAAGAGGACATGGCATGAAGGCGTTTATCAAACTTGTATTCTTGTAGGTATTTTATCAAACACTTGCAGTTCATAGTTTGGTCAAATAATAGGAATGTTAGGAAACTTGTAGTAATAACATGAATTCAACATGAATAGTATTAAATCATGATTAATTCAATGAATGATAACATTAAAACATGAAGAATTGAATAACAACAATAATTTCATCTATACATGGTGTAAAATCATAGTTCATGGATATTTATGGGTGAAATCATCATTTAAAATTAAATTAATTTGAAAAGATCACAAGTTTGAAATTTAAATCGGATACTTGGACTCCATGGGTGAAAGGAACCCATGGATGAACACTTAACATACCTGGGTTAATGAATTTGAGAGGATTGATGGTGAGTTCTTGAGATTTGACCTTGAATTTGAGAGCTAGGATTTTTGTGTTCTTGAAGAGAATGGATCCCCTTTTGATTAATTTGAGAATAATTGACATATGATGCCCTATTAGTCTTTAATTTTGTGTTAAGGACGAGTTTAGGGCTTAGAAAAATGTCCAAACAGCCCCATGGAAATTAAAATGCTGAAATGGAAAACTGAAAATCCCGATTTTAGGCCCTGGCGAGATGCGCCAGGATCGTGCAGCCACACTAAAAATTGATGACTGGGACCTGGAAGCTTGGCGCGATGCGGAGCTATGGCGGCAAGACTTTGGAATGCCATTTTGGCTACCTTCGCGACACGCCATTATCACAGAGGCTCACTGGAAATTGCCAAATATGAAATGGGACATCACTGCAATGCGGTTGAATTGTGGAGTCTCACTAGATTTTGAAAATTTTGATTTAGACTGGCTCCGCGATGCGCTAGTGACAAAAATGACAGTGTTTAACGAATGAAACTTAAAATTTCCATAACTTCATACTCGGTTTTTTGATTTTGGCGAATTTTATATTGTTAGAAAGTTAATTGAATTTCCTATGCAATGACAGGCTCTAAATTGATAAATAATGGGTATTTCAAAAAAAAATTATATGAATGCTCATGTATTAGGACTTAATTCATGCTAGGGAAATAGGGATATTACACAGGAAGTGAGCTTAATTGGTCATTCTGTCTACAATCACCTAAATATTTTCATATTGGTTTCAGGATCTTGAAATTCCTATAATGAAGTCCATGTTGATCATCTCCCATTTCCATAAAGTCAAAGCTATATCCTACGAAGTTTCACCTGGCCTCAAATGCTCCACCTTAACTTATTAGCGGTTCAAACACTTCGACACAAAGTTAGAAACATCTTTTTTCATGTTATTCCACCAGTAAAACTCTTTGAGATCATGATACATTTTAGTAAAGACAGGGTGAACAACATAGCTGGAAGTATGAGTTTTTTCAAGAATCCTTTCTCGCAATCCATTCACATCCGGCACATATAACCTACCTTGATAACTCATAATCCCATCACCTTAAATGTCAAATGCCATGACCTTTTGTTGACTAACATTTTCCTTAATATACATTAAAATGGGGTCTCTGGTCTGCTTTTCCTTAACCTCGGAAAATAGGGATGATTTAGCTACCTCTTGTATAAACACCCTTCTATCTTCAAAGTCTAAAAGTCAAACACCCAAATTAGCAAGCTGATGGAAATCCTTCACCATATTCCTCTTTCCTTCTTCCACATGAGAAAGACTGTGCATGGACAACCTACTAAGGTCATCAACCACGACATTGGCCTTACACAGATGATAATGTAGGCTTATGTATTAATACTTAAACAATTCCAACCACGGCCTCTACCTGAGATTTAGCTCATTTTAAGTGGACACATACTACAAACTTTTGTGATTAGTAAACATGTAAACATGCACTCCATAAAGGTAGTGATGCCAGATTTTGAGTGTAAACACCACTGCCGCTAACTCTAAATCATAGGTGGGATAGTTCTTCTCATTCACCTTTAATTGTCTAGAAACATAAACTAGAACCTTACTATGTTGTATAAGTACACATGTAATTCCTATCCGGGATGCATGACAGTACACAACAAAACCCTTCATACCCTTTTGGAGGGTCAAAACAGGTGCAGTAGTCAACTTGTTCTTTAGTTTTTCAAAACTACTCTCACAAGAGTAAGACGACAAAAATTTCACCTTCTTCTGAGTCTATAACGCCTCATAGAAATCTTGACTTAATACCACACTTAGTAGCATGCTTAAAAGATAACTACTTGAAATTTTTCTAAGTGTTAAAAAATACTTAGTCATATTTTAAGTTTTTAAACTTTGATGATTTTATTTTCAGCCTTTCCAGCCATAGAATATCAATTTTTAAGTTGATTCATGATCAGGAGTATCAAATGTACATCTCGGGTAAGTTTTGAAATTTTTGGACAAGCGTAAGGACACTTTTGGAAGTCCAAAATAGTAGCTACCAGTATCTTGCGGTGTATACTCCAGTTAATACTTGAGGGATTGTAATAGATCATGTGGTTCTATTTCGGTGCTCCAAACTATGCGACGCACGCTCCATAGCACACTTCCTTATTTTCCAGCTTCTTATTCTGCATATTTGAGGGTAATAGGGTTATTTACCTCACCCAAAAACTATCCAAAACACAAGATTAAATCCCTCAAAGAGAAATTGTTACATCATTAGTCTCTTTTCAACTTTAAGAAAAACTTAGAGACACAAAGATTAAGAATCAAGCTTTTAAGTCAAGGTTTCCAAGAAAAAAATCAAGCTTCGAGTTCTATCCTTCAAACTAAGTAATCTAAGGTATGTGGTACTATTCCTAAACTCCATGGGAATGGATTTTATTTTTTTATCGAGTATAATTATTTACAATAATGTTACGAATTAAGGATTTTTGACCATTATTTCAAAAAGTATGTCATATAGAACGTTTTGATGAAAGTGTGTGCATTGTGTTGAATCTTTTAGTGGAAATAGAATTATAACCCTCATGTATATGAATTTATAATTTGCAAGGTTTAATTGAGAGTATGAATAATGAATTCCCTATCTTGTTACGAATTATGGGTTCTATTTGCTTTGTGAATGATTTTGAATGCATGAAACTAAAGCTTGAAATTATGTTTCCTAACATCATGGTATTGACATGTTTTATGAGATGATAAGGGGGGGTTTTCTTACCATAACTTTATTAATTGTATTTAAAACAAAAATTGCATGCTAATGAATAATTGACATGGCCACCACATGTTTGAGTATTGGGAAAATTGAGAATTTGTATAAAGATTTCATGAGGTTTCAAAATGAAGACTCTCTTGTGATGTTATAATCCTTTGGTGGTCATTTACATGTTTTGAATGAGATGGGCTATGAAATTGATAGCATATGAATGTCTTGCAAGTCTGTGTATGATGATACCTGGTGATGATATGCCCCTATGGTTTTTTAAGCATCGAATGATTTTATATATGAATAATGTTGTTTAAAGAAATAAAAATTAGGCCTAAAGAGAGGTAGATGGTTACCCGAAAAAGGCGTTTGAGTGTAATGGCTCATCGCTGGAAACCGAGTTTACCGATTCGGGTGATATGATTGGCTAATGCCAATGTATACTTATACTTGAGACATAGGTATACTTGAATAGTTATTAGGACTCCAATCTTTGTGGCACACTTGGATTGGGGGATTGGCTGCTGAGTCTAGAGCAGATTCTATATAGCATGTGGGATTGTAGAAATATAGGGAGTACCATCTATCTCAGGTTTAAGATAAAGTGTGAGTCTTGATTTCAAGAAAGCATTCAAAAAATTCTAAATTATGCCCATGCGTTTTACTGATTTTATGTGTAATGTTTTCTAAAATGCCTTCATCTATGTTATGAAATAAAAATGTTATTTTTGGATTATTTCACATACCAGTATAATTGTATAGGCCCTCTATATTTTAGGATTTAAGCCTCCCTCATTTCAAAAGGCCTAATTATAAGTTATTGTTATTTTATTTTATTTATGGTCTGACTGGGGGCCTTGTCCCTATTTTTAGACACATGTTTGTTCTCATATTGTTAGAGATTTCATAGAAAGGTGTCATATGTTTTGAATGTTAAGAATTTCCTTCAAATTGTTCAAGTGATTTATGAGATTAACCATGGTTCCATTTTGTTATGTTTTCTGCAATTCTTATATTGTATGAATATTGTGTATGACTGCCAGAAAGAAAGAGGCACCCGCGCCTTCATGATTCGGGATGCTCATCATGGCTAGGACCTCGGATCAGGTCGTGACAAACTTGGTATCAAATCACGATTCATAGTTCCAGGGTCTCTACAAAATTGAGTTAGGTAGAGTCCTGTTTATGGATATGTAGTGTGCCACACTTATAAGAAAAAGGATACAAGGCATTTACGAATGTCTCTCTTCTTTTAATGATTTATTTCATGCTATAAAGTTTGTATGTCATCTAATCAATGATTTCCTATATTATAGAAAGTTACCATGCCTCCCCGTAGATCCAGCGAACAAAATGCTCAGGCTGAGGATCTACGCCCTACCCATGGGATGTAGACTCGTAATAGAGCTCGTACTCCAAAGTTTTTTACTACTCCGAGATTCCCTTATGTTCAAACTAGTCCTCCTCAGGCTCCTCGATCTGAGGCCAACCATACTCAGAACACCCAGAGAGAGGTATCCAATGCTGAGTTCTAGAAATCTATGCATATAATATCTTAATTAGTGGCTTCTCAGGCCCGAGATCTGAAAATGCAGGGTCTGTTTTTAATTCATCTGAGATTACATGGGTTGGTCAATTCATGAGATTGAACCCACTTATTTTTATAGGTACAAAGGTTGAGAAGGATCTACAAGGGTTAATCGATGAATTTGGGAAATTTTTTAGGGTTA
The DNA here is from genome assembly GCA_030864215.1 of Capsicum pubescens. NCBI lineage: Eukaryota > Viridiplantae > Streptophyta > Magnoliopsida > Solanales > Solanaceae > Capsicum > Capsicum pubescens. The sequence goes on along the minus strand of CM061548.1, from coordinate 380,003,858 downwards.
TATATGCGAATGAGGTTGAAGGGGTTGAGCTAGCATCCTATCAGTTGAAGGATGTGGCCAATCAATGATATAATGAATTGGAGGATTTTAAGGGTAGTGATGCTGACTATTCTATGAAGGGTGAGTTTGTGGAAGTTTTTCTGAATGGTTTATTTTATTAGAAATTAAGAGAATGAAAGGCCAAAGAATTTAAGAGTTGTAAAAAGGAAAAAATAAGTGTTAAGGAGTACACATTGAAGTTCACCCAACTGTCTCAATATGCTCTAGAGTTGGAAGGTAACATGAGATCTCACTTGCGGAAGTTTGCATCCAGTCTCTCAGATGATCTGGTGTTGGAATGCAATGGAGAGATGTTGAATAGAGATATGGATTTCTCCAGGTTGTCTGTTTATATGAAAAAATTTGAAGAACAGAAGAAAAGGCTAGAGGAGGCAAGGGAGAAAGACAAGCACACAAAGAGGACTAAATCTACAGACTAGAATAACAGTAAGTATTAAGGTGGTAATAATTGGGGTAATATGCGGTCAAAGAAAACACAAGAGCATGTGGTGTAAGCTCTATTTTGGTGCTCCAGAGTATGTGACACATGCTCCATTGCATACTCCCTTATTTTCCAATTTCAGATTCTGCGTATTTGAGGGTAATAACTTTGTTTACCTCAACCAAAAATCATCCAAAACACAAGATTAAAACTTTCAAAGAGAAATTTTTAAATCGTTAGTCTCTTTTCCTCTTCAAGAAAACCCTAGAGGCCCAAAGATCAACAATCAAGCTTTTAAGTCAAGATTTCCAAGAAAAAGATCAAGATTCGGGTTCTATCCTTCGAACTAAGTAATCTAAGGTATGTGGAACGATCCCTAAACTCCATGGGCATGGATTTTATCATTTTATCAAGCATAATGATTTACAATAATGTTACGAATTAAGGGTTTGTGAACATTATTTCGAAAAGCATGTCATATAGATCATTTTGATGATAGATGGCTGGGATATGCCTCCAACTATCACTAATTACATATAAATAAATACAATATAGTACATGAATTACAACTGACTGGAGTCCCCGAAATAGGAGAACTCATCACCTGCTGGGTGGAAGTTGCAATTGTCTAATTATGATGTGTAGGCTACAGCTGGTACCTATATTGTGAGATAATGTAGCACATAGACATATATTTGGATCAGTACTTTGGAATGTACTGAGTAAGTGTGGATGAATGTAACACGTAAAATTGAATAGGTACACAATCTTAAAAACATGCTTGATAAGGGTTAGTAGAATGACTAAGAGAATGAGATAAACCGGAAGCTGAAGTATCTTAAAATATCAATAACAAATATAATCTGATAAGTGGTGAATCACTACACTTAATTTCTTAAAACTTTACTTTTGTAGAATGAATAGAACTGAACTGAACTGAGGATCATGTATGGATACTAGGTCTGAAACTATTTGATAGAACCTGACACAAAATCATGCACATTTGAACTTAAATATAAACCAACATAACTCGAGGATCTGAATATACAACTATACTTAGCATGAATGCATGAACATATAATATCTGAGAATGCGAGACCAAGCATAAACATGTTTCAAAGATAATCTGAGATCTGAAAGACTTAAAGTTGTATAACTAAATACTGTATTGAATACACTTGGTCAAGAAAACCTGAATTGAATACACTGAATACTGTACTGATACTATGAAAGGTATCATGTAACCGACATGCCCCAATCTGAGCTAATTAGGGTCTAACATGTAACCCCAGTTGGAAGGGTGTTAGTACCGTGCCACGGCTATTTAATACTAGCTATGTGGATCCACTAAACTAGTGTCCCGAAGGACTAAGGTGTCAAGCCTAAACTGATGGGTGACCCTTGAGAAGAATTCAAGCCTAAACTGATGGTGACCTCGTAGATCCTATGCTCGCTACGTAGTTCTGGAATACAGGGACTATTACTAACGACTCTGACCTAAGTGATGGGAAGCCTCCATCCCTACATTCACTCGGTACTAAATTCTATTCCCAACTGAACTGACATTGAAATCATGAACTGGTGCATGCACTGAAGACTGATATGCTCAAACATGGTGTTTTGAAAATTGATAGTACATGCATAATCTGAAGTAACCATGAACTTGTAAACTGAGGTATTTAACATTAAATAATACCGGTGGCTTCGTGATAAAAATGATAATCTGAGTATGGGGATAAAATCATGGTTCTGACTTACTTGTTACTTCAAAATCTGAAATCATATAATTCACATACGTATCGGGTGTTCATAACCCCCCAGCACTAAATGATTCATAAAATATAATATCAAGCGTGACATACCGTAATATGTAATCATGGTTCAAAGATCCAAAACATATATATTTTATCAAACATATGAAAATCATGAACTCGAACAAGAGAATGTCTAAAAGCATGAGGAAACAACATGACTTCATGGGTAAATTCATAGTTTTGGGGATTTATCTTGAGACGAATTGAACGTGACATGGAAAATTAAATCTTGAAGCATTGGATAACATAACTTATCCATGAAATCATACTTGGACATGAATTGAGTTCAAATCACTAAGGAAAAGCATAAAATAAACTCATCTTGAACATATGCATCTTCATAATAAAAGAAATCTCATCTTTTTAATCAAAGAATGGTTTTTGGGATCCATGAATAAACTCCCACATACTTTAATTAGATGAATTCTTGAAGATATCTTGAAATTGAAGAATGAATACTGTAGACACGTGATTTTTGACCCTCCCCGAATTTTAACCGATTTTTTGGCATTAAATATTTATATTTTTTTCAATATTTATTAAAATCTTATTTTTTTTTTAATAAATTTTAGAGGAAAATAAACAAATAAATAAAGTTACATTTTTTGGAATATTTTTATTTTTATTTTATTTTTATTTTTGTTTCTATCATACGAAAATTCAAAAAATATATATTTTTCTTTAATTTTAATAAACAAGCTAGTGGTCTTATTACTCACTTACTTATAGTATTTTATTTTTTATAAACTTTTATTTTATTTTTTAAATAAAAACTAATTAGTTAATATTATTTTATTATTATTATTATTTTATTTTATATATTTTAAATAAATAAAAAAACTTTCTTCTTATCCTAAAGAAAACTACCCCAACCACCCCCACCTTTTCCTCAACCCCTCAACTCCCTCAACCTCCCACATCACACCCCTATATAATATACTCACACTACAACACACGGACAAGAGAGGAAAAAACAAAAAAAGAAAAAAAAGAACATTGGAGAGAAAACCACAGATAAAAAAAAGGGACAACAATTGTAGAAAAAAAAAACAAGAGGCAAAGAAACCGTGAGAAAACAAGAAAAAAAGAAGAAGAAGCGAACACAGTTAAAGGGAGAAAAGATAAAAAAAAAAAAATGACTCAGTGAGAAAAAAATAAAAACAAAAAACAAAAAAGTAAAGAGTGATAAGTTGAGTTCGGAGCTTCCATTAGAGTTTTTGGTTTGAAGTAAAAGCTTTTTTCGTTTGGTTTAGTTCGTCATACAAGTTCTTATTCAATCCTTATACTATTATTTTTATGGTGAATCGAAGTATGAATGAACACTTTTATATTATTCAGTACATCTATTTATTACATTTATATGATTCGTAATCCATTGCTTTATTTATAATTAGATTGTGGATTCGAAATAATATTGATCAGATTAGATTCGCACTTTGAATGAGATAATTTTAAAGCAATTAACACTTAAAAGTGTAAAGTTATTTGTCTAGTTAGCGTGCAAATTATTGTATGGACCATGCATGCATGCAAAAATAGAAAATAATTAATAAGTTTGAAAAAAAAAAGGAAAAATACACACAAAAAAAGGGAAACAGAATATTTGAAAATAAGAAAAACGGGCTCGTTTGTTTGTTTTTTTGGGGTACTAATGATTTGATGAAGTATAGGAGTTGGGAAAATAGTGATGATGAGACTTACGAATAGAAAAATAATAATACTAGTTCTTTTTTTTGTTTATTTGCTATCTTCGTTATACTAGTTTTGTTAAATGTAACTTTACTAGTAATTAACTTTGTTGCGTGGTCACGTAAATTTGACTTTAAGTAGTCATATTAAGTTATATATTAATTTGTTCGCCAAGTGCAAGATTAATCCTATTTCATTGTTTATTTTTTATTTTTATTAAAAAGTTTATATATATATATATATATATATATATATATATATATTTAGAAATAGTAATAAAAATAGCTATGTATATTCTCCTGGCCTAAACCAATTTTTTTATCTCATTAATAATTAACTAATTAACTAATGTGAGAATGAGAGAGATGGGATGCGGATCTATTCTAAACCCCATCGTATAAAAGAAAAGAAAAAATCATTTGTGAGGGAGTGAGGCAAGTAGTGGAATAATCCTAAACTCGTTGTAAATAAAGGGTGAAAAAAGAATAGAAAATAAATAAGAAAAATTATCTCGAGTTTAGAAGAGATGAAACAAATGTCTTTTAACGCTAGATAAGCTTTAGGCACGTTTAATATATTTGTCTCGATTAAGAATGTGACGTACTCATATTTCAGGGACGTTTAAAATAATTCTAGGATGGAATAATGCACCTTGGCTAAGATCGTTCTAAAATTGATTTTCACTAGTTCAATATAAGAGGTATAGATAGATACTAGATATTAAAAATAAGCGAATTGAGGCCAACAAACATAATTTATTCAAAATAGTTAAACCTAAGTATAAGTTGATAAAAATGACAGTGCTTGAACTACAGGACTCTAGGGGTGCCTCACACCTTCCCCTTGGTCAACAGAATTCCTTACCGGGTCTTCTGTTTTTACAGACCAAAATAAAGAGTCATTTTCATTTGACTAGGGATTCAATAAGGTGACTTGGAAAAACATAACTCAATTCCAAGTGGCGACTCTGTAAATAAAATACTCCCTATTCAAAATCACCACTTTAATAGGAAAAACCCTTCGACTTTGAACCCTTCGGGCGGAAAAGGGGTGTGACATTTCAAGGGTGAAAAAAGAATAAAAATAAATAAGAAAAACTATCTCGAGTTTACAAGAGACGAAAAAATGTCTTTTAACGCTAGATAAGCTTTAGGCATGTTTAATATATTTTTCTTGATTAATAATGAGACGTACACATCTTTTTGAGACGTTAAAAATAATTCTAGAATGAAATAATGCACCTCGGCTAAGATCGTTTAAAAATTGATTTCCACTAGTTTAATACAAGAGGTATAGACTGATACTAGACATTAAAAATAAGCGAATTGAGGCCAGCAAACATAATATATTCAAAATAGTTAAATCTAAGTATAAGTTTATTAAAGAGGCCATTCTTGAACAACGGGACTCGAGTGGGCCTCACAACCTCCACTCGGTCAACAAAATTTCGTGCCCGATCTTCTGTTTTCGCAGATCAAAATAAAGAGTCATTTCCTTTTGACTAGGGATTCAATAAGATGACTTGAAACACCATAACTTAATTCCAAGTGGTGACTCTCTAAATAAAATAATCCCTAGTCAAAATCGCCACTTTAATAGAAAAAACCCTTCGACTTCGAACCCTTCGAGCGGAAAAGGGGTGTGACATCTCTGGCAACTCTGCTGGGTATTAACTAGAATTCGAACTTTTAATATTGACTTATACTTTCTTTAATTATTGTTGATATTATGTTTGTTGGACTAATGTGCTACTTGTTTCTCATTTATTGTTTTGATAGTGTTGAATTGTAATATAAATTGTCTTCTCTTATGCACCCCCTCTGAGTCTCTAAAGTAGGATAGAAGGAATGCAACACATGCATTCTACCTTATTTTTGAGATAGACGAAGTGTCAAGGAACCTGTTGAAGGATTATTAGTCCTTCTCCTCACATTTTCATAGTCTAAAAACTATGAGATTTTTTGCCTTTCTTTAATCTGCTGGAATTTCTCCATCACTTCATTAACTAAATCAGAACACATTTTAGGCGGGGTTCGTATCGGCACCGAAGGCAGAGTAGCACTTCTACCGAACAAGTTGTCCCCCCTCGGCTCTAGTGTCCGCTTGGGTAAGTCAGTCTAGACACCTATCCCTATTAGTTCAAACTTAGAAGAACTAAAACTGAGAATCTAGTTATCCCTATTAGGTTCTGCTTTATTTGCATCATGTGGATTTGACTTAGCGGGACTCGGCATAGGGTTCGGGTTTGTATAGGACAGGTGTCTCATTTTATAATGACCAACATGTGCATACTATGTTCTCTTTGACATTTATTTGGAAGGCCATTTGGTTGTTTACTGGCTTTAGGTAACTTGGTAAAATTAAAGAAAGTATATTGTCCTCAAATTTAACAAATTATTTTTTCAAGGAAATTAATAATATATATATTTTTTAAGGTCTTCATGAACTACGAGGGTCTAATTTTCACTATTTAGCAGAATATGTAGGAAGCCATAATCGGGTTCGGTGATATTCTTAAGAAAAGTTTTGAAAATATTAAACCCTGACCCATTCATTATTACCAAAGTAAAAATAGTATTTAGGTGGTTGGTTTTTGGCTAAATTGACATTTCGTTGATACAACACCAGGTCCAAAGAACATACAAAATGACCCACAAAAAATAGTATAGGGTTTGAGATGAGTTGGTGTAGACTATTAGAAATGAGGAATAAGAATAAATGGCATAGAAAGTGAGAAATTTGGAGCAAAATATGAGAAACATGCTAGTACTGGGAGAGAAAAAGAGAGTTCTTTACAAGGATTTGTACATGTTTAACAAATACACTTTCCTTTAGAGTGTAAAACACAAAAGTTGGATATGTACGAGGGCCATGATGATCCTTTGGCTCATCTGAAAAGGTTTTGTAACCAATTAAGAGGAGCAGGAGGAAAGAAAAATTGTTGACAACTTACTTTGGAGAGAGTTTGATGGTGATAAATTTAGAATGGTGGGGCCAAAAAATAAAAATAGATGATGTAGCAGTGATTGTGGAGACTCCATTAAGGCTGACGTGCAAATCAGTGGATAAAATATTAAGTTCGGCAAATTAAAAGTCACTCTCCTCCCCATAAAGGCGTTTTGGTAGTCTGTATTATTTTTCTTTCTGCTACCCGAATTATTTTAGGGTTGTAGTTTGATATCTATCTTATCTTATTTTATTATCATTTCTATTTAAATACTTTTGTCTTTTCTGTCAATTAAATGTTGTGTCCCTTTTATTTTTTATATAATATATATAGTGTTTGTTTGTATTTCCTTTCTTTACATAGTTCTTTTTATATGGATTCTAGTGATATGATATGTATGCTGAATTTTCACCGTATCTTAAAATCTATTCTAATCCTGGAACACTTGACCAAGAAGATAGAGTTGAAAGGAAAAAGCATGTAAGGAAATAAGTAAAGTGTTGAGATGTTTGTTGACTGAGTTAAAGCCTCACTTGAATGGATTGAAGCAATCGCTCTGTGAATCAACAATGACCTGATCATCAATGAGAAGGTCCATCTCAAGCACTTTAAATGGGAGAGATAAGAGGATATATAGTCTCCACTGTCAGGAGAAGCAAAAGAAAGTTAGCTTTAAAAACGAATGAGTCCACTAATGGGAGAAATGTAAAAGGCAATTTGACCTTTACATTTGACAAGTGCATATGAAGTAGTGACACAAGTTCTTAGTCACGGTCAATATTAAAAATATATGTATGAAGTTCATGTTCCACTCCCAGATCACATGTTTATGTACTTTCATTTTTAATGATTGATATGACGAAAGAGTTTCATTCTGCTATTCAAATGTTGTGTCATCCTTTGTTATCCTGTTTGAGACTTATTTTTATTTTCTTTCATAAACCTCTTTTGGAATCAAAATAGAGTCTGAAAAAAAGTCAAAGAAAAAAAAGAAAGAAAAAGGAAAATTTCAAGAAAGAGAAATACAGTTAGAAAAATGTCAAAAAAAAAAGAAATAGAATCAGCAAAAATCTCAAAAAAAAAAAGTCAAGAAAAAGAAAAGAAAAGAAAAGTTCAACAAAAGAAAAAAAAATCAAGCAAAATAACAAGATACTTGAACTACGTTTGACCTGATTTTTTCTATGAAAAGAAACGCAGGAAGCACTACACTGGGGTTTGGTCCAACCAAGTAAAAAAATCTATTTACCCAGTATGAAATAAAACTGGGGAAAAAAATTATTTTCTTAAGAGTCTATTTCAAAAGTTGTATGCTTCACCCAATCTCATGTAAATTTTCCAGCCTCATGCTATCCTTTCTTTCTAACCCTTTTGAAAAGTCAAGTTACAACCAAAGAAAGACCTTCAAATTTATCTTTGAGAATGTCAAGGCTAAACATGTTATGGGTGCATCATGTTTCATATTTTGGGAATTATTTTTCTTTAAAAAAAGAATGAAAATGAGAGAGTCTTATTGGTGAAAACTCTTTTGGGCACCATAAGGTGACAGTGAGCTGAGAAAGAAAAGAAAATGAGATAGGCTCATTGGAAAAAACCCATTGAGGTTCCACAAGTCGAAGGAGGATTGTAATAAGAGAGAACAAATTCAACAGTGGCTTAGTTTCAAACTCAATAAGTGGACAAACGTTGACAATTGATTAGTATGACAAGATCCGGTTATTTAATTCAAAAATGCATGTCATAATCACTAGAATCAGCTATCACACCCGAATAAGTTTTTCTTTATGTTGATTTGAAAAAGAGATGCCTATTGTCTTCTTTTTTTTTCTTTTTTTTCTTTTTTTTCTTTTTTGTCATTAAATGAAAAATCATTGTCATATTTCGCGTACTTTTTGAGTCAAATTCATGTTAAGACAAGCGAGGAAGGACTTCAAAATTTGCTACTAACTCTTTCAATGGTACAGAGCAAGACAAAGGGCTGACGCACAAAGATAATGTGTTTCAAAATAAATCAAAGTACTAAAGAATGGTTGTTATCCGATATTTTTTGGACTCATAGAAATATGAAAGGTGTGATTGAAGTTAAACTCAGAAGCATCATGCAAGAGAAAAATAATTTGAGTCAAAAAGTTTCAGTAGAAAGAATTTGGGGATCAAAAGTTCAACTCCACGATACATATCAATAATTCAAATGAAGCTAGTATGAAAAATGCAAGAGTGGTCACCTCAATAACCAGATACCACAAACCAACCGCCAAGTTTTTAAACAATAATTTTCCTTTTTTTGAAATAGAGAGGAATGTTGCCCTTAATTCAAATGCTTTAAAGTTTATATATCAACAAGATGAAATTCCTCACTTTTGAAAAAGTAAGAGACAATATTGTTATACATGTTTGATAATCACAATCATGGTAAAACCTTATCATCCATCACTCCTAGAAGACACACTTTCTAGTCGAGTCATTTAACCCCTAGGAGATGCACTTCCTAGTATGGATAATTCAAGTTTCATTTGTTAGGTGACATACTTCCTAACTTGAACCTTTACTCCTAGAAGACACACTTTCTAGTTGAGTCATTTCATTTAACCTCTAGGAGACACACTTCCTTGTCTAGGTAATTTAAGTTTCATGTGTTAGGTAACACACTTCCTAACTTGAACCTTCATTCCTTGAAGACACACTTTCTAGTCGAGTCATTTAACCCCTAGGAAATGCACTTCCTAGTATGGATAATTCATGTTTTATTTGTTAGGTGACACACTTCCTAACTTGAACCTTTACTCCTAGAAGACGCACTTTCTAGTTGAGTCATTTTTTTAAAAACCTAGGAGATGCACTTCCTAGTCAAGCTATGTCAGTTTTTATGTTTTAAGTAAGGCACTTCCTCACTTGAATATTCACTGCTAGAAGATGCACTTTCTAGTGGAGTCATTTTATTTAACCTCTAGGATACATACTTTCTATTTAGGGTATATCAGTTTTTATGTGTTAGGCAACACACTTCCTAACTTGAACATTCACTCTTAAAAGATTCACTTTCTAGTCGAGTCATTTAATTTAACCCCTAGGACATGAACTTCCTAGTCAGGGTATGTAAGTTTTCATGTGTTAGGTAACACACTTCCTAGCTTGAACCATTACTCCAAGAAGACGCACTTTCTAGTCGAGTCCTTCCATTTAACCCCTAGGAGACACACTCTATAGTCTGAATAATTCAAGTTTTGTTTGTAAGGTAACACACTTCCTAACTAGAACATTCACTCCTAGAAGACGCACTTTCTAGTTGAGCCATTTCATTTAACCCACTAGGAGACACACTTCCTTATTTGGGTAATTTAAATTTCATGTGTTAAGAGACACACTTCCAAATTTTGTTCATTAGTTTTACTTTGAAGAGGCACATTTCTTTAGCAGGGCCTTGATTCACCCTCTTTACTGTACTTTTCAAAATTTGTGATCTAATGACACTCACAAAATTTTCTAGTATAAACTAGGGAAAAAAAAGTTTGTGTTTATTGGACTTTATTTTCTGCTCAGGACCCTCCTGGATAATGGGACATTTCTTTTCTAGTTTACCTTTTATTTTGAGTTCAGGAACATGTTTGGAAAATCAGAAATAGAAAGTCAGGAGCCCGCCTGAAGAACAGGGTGAAGAAATAACAAGTCAAGAGCCCGCCTGAAGAACAGGGTAAAGAAATAACAAGTCAGAAGCTCGCCTGAAGAAAAGAGTGAAGGAATAATAAGTTAGGATCCCACCTGAAGAACAGGGTGAAGGAATAGCAAGTTAGGAGCCCGCCTGAAGAACAGGGTGGTGAAGAAAGAGCAAGTCAGGTGCCCGCCTGAAGTACAGGGTGAAGGAATAATAATTTAGGAGACCGCCTGAAGATTAGGGTAAACATTATTAGTTGTAAGTTAGGAGCCCACCTGAAGAATAGCGTGAACATTATTAGTTGCAAGTTAGGAGTCTGCCTGAAGAATAGGGTGGAGATTTTCAAGTCTAAGCCAGAAGAAAATCTGAAGAATAAATCAATTGTCAAATTCATCTCTAATGCCAAAAGTTAACGAGGAGGAACAATTCGCGTTTCATGTTCAACTCAGAATAACGACTATCTCACCATTTGAGAAGTCATGAAGATTCAAGTCAACATTCCAGAAAAACAGTCTAGGTAGGATCTTTCAATTGTATCTTCATTTTATCCTTTGTTATTCATTTCAATGTAAAAGTAGAATGTCCTGAACCGGAGACTCGATGGAACCTGACTCGACCCCTAACTCATTGTCTCACCATTTTACCTCTTTGAACTACACATGGCCTGATTCCCTTATCACCCGAGATATGTAGGCGGTCCAAAACCAGGACTCGATTGCATCTTTTTTTTCTTTTTTCTATTCATTAGAATAATCGGAGGTTCAAAAATCATTTTTTTGTCTACTTCTTTGTATGAAAACTTTTTGAATTTCGCACAAAGAGGCACAAAATATAGACACATGATTTTGACCCTCCCAAATTTTAAACTATTTTTTGGTATTAAATATTTATATTTTTATTCGATATTTATTAAACTCTTTTTTTTTTTATAAATCTTAGAGGAAAATAAACAAATAAATAAATTTTTATTTTTTGGGATATTTTTATTTTTATTTTATTTTCAGTTTTGTTTTTTATATTACGAAAATTCAAAAAATATATATTTTCCTTTAAATTTAATAAACAAGCTAGTGGTTTTATTACTCGCAGAATTATATTTATTATTTTAATTTTTGTAAGATTTTATTGTATTTTTCGTAAATATAAAAATTAATTAGTTAATATTATTTTATTATTATTATTATTATTATTATTATTTTATATATTTTAAATAAATAAAAAAATCATTCTCCTTATCCTAAAGAAAAATACCCCAACTTCCCCCACCTTTTCATCAATCCACTCAAATCCCTCAACCTCCCACATCACACCCCATATATATATATATATATACACTACAATACACGGAGAAGAGAGGGAAAAAAAAGAGAACATTGGAGAGAAAACCACATATAAATAAAAAAGGACAACAATTGTGAACATAAAAAGAGACAAAGAAACAGTGAGAAAACAAGAAACAAAAGAAGAAAAAGAGAACACAGATAAAGGGAACAAAAGGCAAAAAAACAGTGACTCGGTGAGAAAAAAACAAAAACAAAAAAAAGAGGGATACGTCGGGTTCGGAGATTCCGTTCGAGTTTTTGGTTCGACGTAAAAGATTTCTTGTTTGGTTTAGTTCACCATACATGTTCTTATTCAATCCCTATAATATTATTTTTATGGTGAATCGAGGTATGAATGAACACTTTTTATATTATTCAGTACATCCATTTATTACATTTATGTTATTCGTACTCCGTTGTTTTATTTATAATTCGTTTGTGAATTAGAAATAATATTGATAAGATTAGATTCGCACTTTAAATGAGATAATTTTAAAGTTATAAGCACTTAAAAGTGCAAAGTTATTTTTCCAATTAGCATGCAAATTATTGTATAGCCATGCATGTAGGGGTGTGCATCGGTCGGTTCGATTCGGTTTTATGTGTTATTGGTTTGATTTATCGGTTTTCATTTTTTAAATATGTAAAACCAATAACCAAACAATAAGATATTTTCTTATCGGTTTCGGTTTATCTATTTTTGGTCCTTAATGGTTTGGTTTTCGGTTTAACCAATAAGAAAATACTTATAGAATAGAAATAGTAACAACTAACATAAAAAAATGAAAGCTTAGTTACCGCCAAAATCCTACGCAATGCATTTTAGTTTACAAAAATCCTCAAAATTGAACTGAATGTTAGTACAAAAAAAATTGAATCCTAATTATTGGAAGCTATAAATGCTTCAATCTTTTCAATATGATAATAACCGAGTTTTATATTGTGCCTTTATTGCCCTGAATTGGTTAATACTTTGCGATTCACTGAATTGTGAATAATTAGTGCATATAATATATATACATATATATATATATGTATATATATATTATATGCACAACTTATTCACAATTCAGTGTTGGGGACTTAGTCATTTTTAAGGCCTCTTAACTTTGAGGTTTTTCATTTGGTTTTTCCGACGATGAGACATTATTTTTTGAGTTAATTGATAATCAGGGATGTAAGAATTATGACTTAAGGTAGTTTCAAATTTTTTGGACAAGGTTTGGATCACGAATCCATCAAGTCACCGCGATACGCTGCGTCGCGATGACATTCCCTTTGGCACGTACATCGCATCGCGGTGAAGATGTTTTAGTCGATTTATTGATTAACAATTTGAATGAATGTGGAATAATATTTATCCTTTTTTTGTGAAGTTCTTATGAGGTGAAAAATCTTCATAGAAATCACTTAGGACAAAGTTGAGCTAAGAGTATTTGATTCCTTAAAAGTTTGGTGTTCGATCCTACAAGGGTCAACTTTGAACATGTATAACTTTTGATATATGTGGAATTTTTTTTATGTCAAAACCCACCAAACTTTAGATATTTGAATTATCTTTCTAATGATACCAATTTTTTGTTAATCTGATACCCCAGCGAAAAGTTATAATCATTTTCGTTAGAACCAGTAAGCCATAGCGATAAGACCACGTAGCGATCAACCTTTAATCCGCATTCCAGTTACAAATTTTTGTTTTAAATGATTGAGGAAAAATTGTATCTTTTCACACCTCAACCCATCATTCATAACATGATTTGGGCACTAGTTAGGGCATTATTTTGCCCATCTTCTCCAATTTTCCTCTCAAGAAAACCCTACTCATCCCCCAATATCAAATTCAATTATTTTTTCTCCAAGGAAATAAAGAATTCAAGTTCCCAAGTTCAATAACCTTCAAGAAATCTTCAAGATTGGTATTTCACTCCCAAGATTAAGGGTTTAAGGTATGTGTAGTTCATCCATGTGTCCCCTTTCACCCATGGAGCCCTAAAATCCTTTTTCTTAATTAAAGAATGAATTTTCTATCATTATGGTATTTTGTATGTTCAAGAAAGATTGAATTTCATGTTTTCATGGTGATTTAAATTAAAATTCATCCCATGTATGATTCCATGCAAGATTTGATTTCCTCATGCTATGAATTTCAGTTTCCCATGTCCTATTTCAAGTGAATTAATCCACTCATGGTTTGAGTTGCAAGTTTCTATGTCCTATTTCATTGATTTCATGTTAAATCCCAAACTTATGAATTTAGTCATGGACTCATGTTGTTTTCACATGTATACCATATTCCCATGTTCATGTTCACAACTCCCATGTGCTTTGATGAAATGTCTAAATGTTGGGTTTTGAATAATGATTCCCTATTATGGTTTTCAAAGCATGTATATGTCCTTATTATTGTAGTAATTTAGTGATGATTTACATAAATTCAAATTTTCCTGTATTCAGATAGTTAATCCATGAATCTTATCAGTATACTCAAATATTTGTATTCATGATAAACATTATCAATTGTTATGTTAATAATTACCTCAAAATTCGTATGCACTGTTATTTTCAATAAACCATGACCTGAGCTTATTAGTTATCAATTATTAGTGCATGCACGATATAATTCCCCGAGAGTACATCTTGGGCACCACACAGTGCTTAGAGTCCTCACGGACCACATACTAACCCATGAGCTGGTACCTACTGTGAGCGCTGAATAAAATATAATATACGCGGAAGAACAACTGATAATACATAAGCTTTTAAGTAATGAAAACTGATAGAATCTGCAACCAAACTGATAAAATAATCTGACAATGTCAACTAAGTCTGAATACTGAATAACTAACTATAATGTCGGAAAGCCTCTAAACTGACATATTATGAGTTGATGGTACAGTCCCCAACTAACTACAGAACTAAAAACATAAAGATAAATAATTTTTCCTCGAAATATAAGGACTCACCACTGCAATCGCTGACGATTTGGAAAATCTATGCGCGATTCTGAAACTGGGTGTCTGAACCTATGATACGATACATCATAGCATAAGAAAAGAGTATGCGATCTGTACTTTGATTGTACTGGTATGCTAAATGAGGTAGACTGATATACATAGTTCCGTGAATAAGAATATTATTTGTTTGTATATATGCATACAACATGAAGTACTGAATAAAGTGCATGAAATTTATAGGTACTGAGGATGCATGACCAAGCATATAACATGTTCTGAATATAATCTATAAATAAGGAAATACTAAAATCTTATAACTGAATCACTGATATCTGTATGCTATGGTCAAGCAACTGAAACTAATTTACTGGACTGATTACTGGCTAAGACTGTGGGAGCTATCATCTAACCAACATGCCCCAAATGAGCAAGTTTAGGGTCCAACCTGTAACCCTAGTTGGAAGGGTGTTAGTACCATGCCAAGGGTACTAATGCTGGCTATGTAGATCTACTATACTAATGTACTGTCCCGAAGGACAAAAGGTGTTAAACCTACACTGATGGGTGATCCCTCCAAGGTATTCAAGCCTAATCTAACGGGTGACTCTTGTTATCCTACGCTGGCTACATAGTTCTGGATTACAGAGACTACTTCTAACGACTCTGCCTATTTGGCGGGGAAGTCACCATCTCTTCACTTTCTTGATGCTAAATCCTACTCCCAACAGAACTGACTCAGAATGCTTAACTGTTATGAGCTTAACTGATTATGATAACTGATTGAATCGATATTTCTCATATTATTTTTGAAACTATTCTGAATCTACTGTGACTAAATAAAAAGCTATGTTTTTAGGTATTCATGACCCCCTAGACTCAATAGAAATAAGAGTGAAATAGTACTAAACATTAAGGACATAACATGGGAACAATTATTACAAAATCAATTTTTGTAGGCATTTTATCAAACACCTAATATGCATGGTGTACATTAAGCATGAGAATAACTTAAAGCTTGGTGTAAAAGAATAATTTAAACCCCAATATCACAAATCATGAATTAAATCAGTGTAAAACAATATTTAAACATGTAGAGTGTAATAATCAACATCAATTTCATTAAAAAAAAAATGTTTAGGACAAGATTCATGGAATTTCACGATTTAAATCATAAATAAATTGAAAGGAACATGACTTTATATTTAAATTGGATACTTGGAATTCATGGGTTAAAGGGACCCATGAATGAATACTTAATATACCTGGGTGATGAATTCTTGAGGTTTCTTGGTAGTGTTCTTGAGATTTGACCTTGATTCTTGAAGGTTAGGATTTTTTGCTAACTGAGAGAATTCTTTTGATATTGGGGAAAGATTGTATAAAATAGTGACTAATTAGGTTATTAGAGATTAAATTTCATATTTGGGTTGACTGGGTTGAGGGAAAAGGACATAAATGCCCTTGGAGTTAAAACTCAGAACTGACTGAAAAATCCTGATTTTGGCATCTGGCGCGATGCGGTACAGTCGCGTCAGGCCACTGGAAAATGGAAAACTGGGAACTTGACCCTTGATGCGATGCGATACAATTGTGGTAATCCACTGAATATGATTTTGGCTCTTGGCGCGATGCGGTGGGATCGCGGAGTCACACTGGAAAGTGATAATTTGAAAATGGAACTATGGCACGATGCGCTATTATCGCGCTGACACACTGGATAAGCCAATTGGGAACTAGAACTTTACTGTGAAGTTCTACGATCACGGTGGTTCACTAGAAATTGACGAATGTCATTTTTCTAGTCATCGCGATGCGGTGCTTGTGAATTTGGCATTGTTTTACAAAAAGTTCCATAACTTTTCACCCAAATATCGGATTTAGGTGAACCTTATATCATTTGAAAGTTAATTCAATTTTCTACACATTAGCAAGTCTTAAAATTAAAAATACTGAATATTCTGAAAAGTTTATATAAAGATACCCGTGTACTGAGATCTAAACTGAGCTAGGGAAATATGGGGTATTACAATATCTCCCCTTAGGAACATTATTGCATGACTGATACTACTGATAAACTGAGTTTTCATATTGAACATGTATATCTGATGCATGAGTACATGGATAAGTTGATTCATGAATGAATGGCTGTCATAAAGATGATATGCAATAATAACTGAAGTTTTTAACTGTGACTGAACATGGGAATGAGTAAATCTAAGGAGGATTGTTACCTTAAGCTGAATCTGAGTTTGTGGAGAAGAGGTGAGGATACTTGATCTCCATATCTTCTTCTACTTCTCAATTATCTCCCTCAACGGACTGGTTCCGCCAATGAATTTTGACTAAGGGAACATATTTGTTCCTCAGTCTGTAAATTTGATGATTAATGATTTGGACTAGGACCTCTTCGAAAGTTAGATCATTCTGAATATTTACATCCTCTAACAGAACTACAACTGCTTGGTCTCTGATGCATCTCTTTAGAAAGAAGACGTGGAATACTGGGTGCACTGAAGCTAGATCTGATGGAAACTCAAGCTTGTAAGCTACCTTTCTGAAATGACTGAGAATTATGTAAGGACCGACATATCAGGGGCTGAGCTTCCCCTTCTTGCCGAACCTCTTTACTTCCTTCATAGGAGAGATATTTAGGTACATAAAGTTGTCAATCTAAAACTCTAGATCCTTTTTCCTCACATCTACATATGATTTCTATCGGCTCTGGGTTGCCTTAAGCCTTTCTCTAATCAACTGAACCTTCTCTAAGGAATCAAATACTATGTTAGTTCCTAGAAAAATAATCTCACCTACTTCAAACCAACCAATCAGAGATCTATATATCCTCTTATAAAAAGCCTCAAACAGAGCCATCTAGATACTGGAATGATAGATATTATTATATGAGAATTCGATCAGAGGTAAGTGACCATCCCAACTTTCCTTAAAGTCAACTGCACACACTCTTAACATATCTTTTAGTGTCTGAATGGTCCTTTCTGCTTGACCATCTATATGAGCATGAAAAGTGGTACTGAGATGAACTTGGGTACCAAGACCTTTCTGAAAAGCTTTCCAAAAGTCAGAGGTAAACTGAGTACCTCTATCTAAAATGATAGATAGTTGAACACTATGCAACCTAACCAACTCTCTGAGGTAGATCTTGGCATAGACATAATTGAATAAGAACTATGGACTGGCAAGAAATAAGCTGATTTGGTCATCCTGTCTACAATGATCCAAATAGAATCATATTGATGGAGTGTACGAGTCAAACCCGTCACAAAGTCCATGTTCACTTCTTCCCATTTCCATGTGGGAATACTGAACTCCTATATAGATCCACTAGGCTTATGATACTCAATCTTAAACTGCTGATATATAGAGTACTTAGCAACAAACTCTGTAATATCTCTTTTCATCCTACTTCACCAGTAGATCTCCCATAAATATTGGTACATCTTAGTGTCCCCTGGATGAATTGAGTACCACACACCATGCGCTTCTACAAGAATTCACTGTGTCAAGTCATCTACACTTGGCACACACAGTCTACCCTGGTAACATAACACACCATCTCTCCCTTGGGAGAAAACCTCTACTTTCTAATCTTTAACTAACTCTTTCAACTTGACTAGACTGGGGTCTCTATCTTTCTTTTCTTTCACTTTGGAGACCAAAGAAAATTTCAAACTATTCTAAACCCAAAAACTACCCTCAGCGAGATCAACCAAACAAACACCTAACTTAGCAAGATGATGAAATTCTTGAGCTAGCTTCTTTTTATCATCCTCAACGTGAGTAACACTACCCATAGATAGTCTACTGAGAGCATCCTCCACTATATTGGCCTTGCCCGGATGATACTAAACACTCATATCATAATCTTTCAACAACTCTAATCATGTTCTCTGACGCAAATTTAAATCTTTATGAGAGAACACATACTGCAAGTTATGGTGATCTGTAAACATATCTACATGCATTCCATAAAAAAATGCCTCCAAATATTTAAGGAAAACACCACAGCTGCTAACTGAAGATCATGGGTAGGGTAATTCTTTTTATGGGGCTTAAGTTGTTTGGAGGTAAAGGCTATGACCTTACCCCTCTACATTAGGAAAAAATCCAAACCTACTCAGAAATCATCACAATACACAACAAACCCATCTAAACCATCTGGTAATGTAAAAACTAGAGCTGAGGTGAGTCGAGTCTTCAACTCCTTAAAACTTTTCTCACAAAAATTTGACCACTGAAATTTGACTTTCTTCTGAGTTAATCTGCATATAGGGGATGCAATAGACGGAAACCCTTTAACAAACTGACAGTAATAGCCATCTAAGCCCAAGAAACTCCTGATATCTGATGGAGAAATGAGTCTAGGCCAGTTTCTCACTATCTCAGTCTTTTGAGGATCAACTTTAATGCCATTACCATAAATAATATGACCAAGGAATGCTACTGATCTTAGCCAAAATTCAGATTTACTGAATTTAGCGAACTACTGATAGGCTCTAAGAATCTGCAATACTATTCTGAGGTGATATGCATGGTCATTTTCAGTACGCGAGTAGACAAGAATGTCATCTATGAAGACTATGACGAACATGTCCAAGTACTGCTTGAAAACTCAGTTCATCAAGTCCATGAAGGGTGTTGGAGCATTGGTGATACCGAATGACATGACTAGGAATTTGAAGTGACCGTACCAAATTTAGAAAACTGTTTTTGGAATGTCATATTCCCTGACTCTGAGCTGATGATAGCCTGATCTGAGGTTTATCTTAGAAAAGTAACTGGCACCCTGAAGTTGGTCAAACAAGTCATCTATTCTAATAAGTGGATACTTATTCTTGACTATGACTTTGTTCAACTGACGGTAGTCAATACACATTCTGAGAGAATTATCATTATTACGTATGAATAAAATTGGTGCGCCTTATAGCGAAACATTGGGTCTGATTAACCCTTTGTCTAAAAGGCCCTTTAACTATTCTTTAAACTCTTTGAGTTCGGCCTGGGCCATTCTACATGGCGGGATAGAAATACACTGAGTGTTTGGAAGAAGGTCTATTCCGAAATCAATCTCCCTCTCGGGAGGAACTCCAAGAAAAACCTTTAGGAAACACATCTGAGAATTCATTTACTCCCGAAACTAACTCAAGACTGAGAGTATCTAAACTAGAGTCTTTGACCCAAACAAGATGGTATATACATCCATTGGACATGATTTTCCTTGCCCTAAGGTATGAAATGAATCAACCCTTAAGCGTTGTAGCACTAACCCTCCATTTAAGGACTGGATCATTTGGAAACTTAAAATGAACAACTCTATTTCAGCAATCAACTCAAGCATAGCATGAATAGAGCTAATCTATGCCGAGAATGACATCAAAATCAATCATCTCTAACTCTACAAGATCAACTGAGGTAACTTTCTGAGATACCATAATAGGGCAATTCATGTATACCTACTAAGCTACAATAGAAATACCTACTGGGTAGATATTCAAAAAGGCTCTACTTAGATTTTGGGATTGACTCCAAAGTTGACAGCTATATAAGGAGTTACAAAAGAAAGAGAAGCTCCCAGGTCTAATAAAGCATAAGCATGTAAATGAAAGACTTGCACCGTACCACTAGCCATGTCAGGAGAATTTTCCTGATCTTGTCGAGACTGAAGAGCATACAATATTTTTGGATGCTGACCAGTAGTAGCACTGGAAGGGGCACCCTGCTAAATAGAGAGGCCGATTAGAACTGATGACTGATGGGTCTGGCCCTGTTGGCACAAATACCTACCTCTCTGAGAAACTACCCAACACTCCCTAATCCGATGGCTTGACTTACCACACCCACAACACATATCACTGACAGCCCTACACTTACCCTTATGGTTTCTACCATAATTATGGCAAAAAGGATTTGTATGAGCGTTGTTAAGACTTCTTTGGGACTTAGATCCTGGTGCCCTATCCCTATAATCATTCCTGAACTTGGGTACTAAGGTACTAGCTGAGGATGGGGTCGGGACTGAAGATTTTTTATGAAACTGAGGATGGTTATCTCCTTGTAACTTTGGCTGACTGAAATTAAAACTACCTTTTCTAGCTCTTATGCTTCCTCTCTCTCTTCTTAGCATTCTTCTTCTTAATATTTTGACCATTACCATCAACCTAGACAAGTCCATTTCCCTAATTATCATCACGGTCCTACACTCCTTGACCACACTGTTAGATACACCAAATACAAACTTACTCAACTTAGACTTGCTATCAGCTACCACATGAGGGGCATATCTGGATAACTGAGTAAACTCGAGAGAATACTCTCTCACTGTCATATTTCCCTACTTCATTTTAATGAACTCTAGTACTTTATCCTCCCTTAACTTCAGTGGAAAGAACCTCTCTAAGAAAGCAGTAGCAAACTCTTTCAATTCTACAGGCCCTGCATCTGTGCCTCTATCTGCCTTCCACCACTTAAACCATGTATGGGCTACATCTTGAAACTGGTAGGCAGTCAATTCATCAGTCTTACTAGAAGTTACCCCATAATATCTATAACTTTCTGTACCTGATCGAGGAACTCCTGTGGATCTTCTTTAGACTTAGATCCTGAAAAAAAGAGGGTTCATTCTGGTGAAGTCCTGAATTCTAATTGCGGCAGCATTGGCCATGGGTTGACTGGAATAGCGGCTAGCTGTGCATTCTGAGTCACTACAAACTGGGCTAGAGTAGTGAATTCAGCTCTAAACTCTGCATGAGAAACATTCTCATTCAGGGGATCTTCCTGAACAGGATGAGGTGCTAGCTGGTTTACATTTCTTCTTCTGTTTATCTTTCTAGGAGGAATGTTCTATAAATTAAAGAGAGAATTAATTAGACAGAGAGTTTAATATGAGCACTATGCCTACTCACACAACATGAATACTGAAAGAAGGTAAACTCTTCCTAAACACCTCGCAGCCTCTTGTCCATAAGTATGGCGTGCTTCACACCTATGCACAAGACTCTACTTGATGCGGATTTCAGACATCCAAGGATACTTTAAAACCTTAGGCTCTGATACCAGGTTTGTAACACCTTGAGAGTACACCCTAGGCGCCACATAGTGCTTACAGTCCCGAGGGACCACAATCTAACCCATGATCTAGTACCTGCTGTGAGTGCTAAATAAAATATAATATATTTGAAAGAACAACTTATAAACCATAATCTTTTAATTAGTGAAAAATGATAGAATCTTCCATCAAACTGATAAAATAATCTAACAATGTCAACTAAAGTCTGAATACTTAATAACTAACTGTAATGTCGGAAAGCCTTTAAACTAACATATTATGAGTTGATGGGATAGGCCCTAACTAAATCCAACTAACTTAAGAAAAGGGCAGACCGGTGCACTAAAGCTACGGCTATGCGTAGTGTCCGGGGAAAGTCCTTACCACAAGGGTTTATCATACGCAACCTCACCTTGTATTTCTGCTAGAGGCTATTTCCAAGGCTTAAACCTATGACCTCCTGGTCACATAGAAGCAACTTTGTCAGTTACTCCAAGGCTCCCCTTCAACTAACTCCAACTAACTACTGAACTGAAAATATGAAGATAAATAATTTATACTCGAAATATTAGGACTAACCACTACAATCGTTGACGATCTAGAAAATCTATGTGCAATCCAAAAACTGGACGTCTGAACCTATAATATGATACATCATAAAGCAAGAAAAGAGTATATGATCAGTACTTTGAATGTACTAGTATGCTAAATGAGGTAGCTAATATACATGGTTCCGTGAAGATGAATATTAATTGTCTGTATATGTGCATACAACATGAAGTACTGAATAGATTGCATAAAATCTGTAGCTACTAAGGATGCATGACCAAGCATATAACATGTTCTGAATATAATCTGCAACTACTAAAATACAAAAATATGATAACTAAATCATTGATATCTGTATGCTATGGTCAAGCAACTAAAATTTATTTACTGGACTAATTACTTGGTTGAGACTATGGGAGCTATCATCTAACCGACATGCCCCAAATGAGCAAGTTTGGGGTCTAACTTGTAACCCTAGATGGAAGGGTTTTGGTACCGTACCACAGGTACTAATGTTGGCTGTGTAGATCTACTATACTGATGTACTATACCGAAGGACTAAGTGTGTCAAGCCTAAATTATTGGATGACTCTTGCGAGGTAGTCAAGCCTAATCTGATGGGTGACTCCTCTTATCTTATGTTGGCTATGTTCTTCTAGTGTACAGAGACTAATACTAACAACTCTGGCTATCTGATAGAGAAGTCGCCATCTCTGCACTCGCTCAGAGTTAAATCCTACTCCCAACTGAACTGACTAGGAATGCTTAACCGTTATGATCTTAACTAATTATGATAACTGACTGAACTAATATTGATCATATTATGTCTAAAACTGTTCTGAGTCTACTGAGACTAAGTAAAAAACTATGTTTTTGGGTATTCATAACCCCCAGGACTTAATAGCAATAAGAGTGAAATAGTACTAAACTTTAAGGGTATAATATGGTAATATTTATTAAAAGTCCATTCTTTTAGGCATCTCATTAAACACATGATATGCATGGTGTATATTAAGAATGAGAATAGCTTAAAGCTTGTAGTAAAAGCACAATTTCAACCCTAATATCACAAATCATGAATTAAATCAGTGGAAAACAACATTTAAACATGTGGAGTGTAATAATCAACATCAATTTCATAAAAAAAATGGTATAGGACAAGATTCATGGAATTTCACGATTAAAATCACAATTTCAAATCATAAATAACTTGAAAGAATCATGACTTTATATTTAAATTGGATACTTGGGCTTCATGGGTGAAAGAGACCCATCAATGAACACTTAACATACCTGGGTGATGAATTATTGAGGTTTCTTGGTAACGTTCTTGAGATTTGGCCTTGATTCTTGAAAGTTAGGGTTTTTTGCTAATTGAGATAATGCTCTTGATTTTGGGGAAATATTGAATAAAATTGTGACTAATTAGGTTATTTGGGATTAAATTTCGTGTTTGGGCAGACTGGGTTGAGGGAAAATGACTTAAAATCCCTTGGAATTAAAACTCAGAACTAACTGAAAAATCTCGATTTTGGCACGTGGCGTGATGTGGTACAATCACATCGGGCCACTAGAAAATGGACAACTGGAACTAGACCCTTGGTGAGATGCGGTACAATTGTTTTAACATATTGAATATGATTTTGGCTCTTGGCGCAACGCGGTGAGATAGCGGAGTCACAGTGGAAAGTGATAATTGGGAAATGGCACTATGACGCGACACACCATTAACATGCTGACACATCAGAAAAGCCAATTAGGAACTGAAACTTCACCGCAATGCCCTAGGATCATGGTTGTTCACTAAAAATTTATGAATGTCATTTTTCCTATCACTACGACACAGTGTTTGTGAATTCAGCACACTATTTTACAAAAAGATCCATAACTTCTCACCCAGATTTTTTATTTGGGTGAATTTTATATCGTTGGAAAGCTAATTCAATTTTCTACACATTGGTAAGTCTTAAAATTAAAAATATTGAATATTCCGAAATTTTTATATAGAGATACCCGTGTACTGAGAGAAAAACTGAGCTAGGAAAATACGGGGTATTACACACCAGTTAGTATATCTGGGTCTTTTAGTTAGGAGTAGTATTTAGCATCTAGTCAACATAGGGATGGAATATCCCCCATTAGTTAATAATTAAATGTTAGTAGTAGTCCCTAAGTTCCAAACCTATGGTACCACTGTAGATTTTAAGGGGTCCCTCGTCAGTAAGGCATGACACCCTTATCCTTCGGGACATCAGTTTAGTCATTACTATAGTTCAGGTTCTATTTTGATGACAAGGATAGAAAAACTCTCCTAAACGTGGGTCAGACATTGAACTCCGTAATAGCTCATATGGTTTATGTTGGTTACATGATAACTCCCACAGTCTGAGTCAGTATTCAGTATATTTTCAGTTCAAGTTTGCTTGACTAAGTGTGAATATTTTTAGATACTTAGTTTTATAGATTTCAATCTTTCTTATTTTATATTTATCTCAGTAACATAACAGATATACACTTAGTTTTGCATTCACAGATAATGCAGTTTTCAGGTATTCATTCTCAGTTATCTCATGTTTTTTAGTTAATCCTTACCTCATATGCATAGTACTCCACTGTTTCAATATAGTTATTCAGACTAAGTATAACTTAGTGTTACATAACCCTTTATTCATACAGTACCTATGTTTTATTGTCTTCCAACTTGAGTTCTACTTATAATATAAAAGTAAATTTGTAAGAAACTAAGTGTAGTGTTTCATTAGATTATCAGATTATGTTAGTACTCATGTTTTAAGATATTTCATCTTTCTGTCTATTTCAGTATCTCGGTGAGCCTACTTACACTTAGCTTGCATGCTTTGAGATTTCATATAAAATTAGTTTTACTTATAGCATTCGCCCCTGCTTACTTAGTATATTCTAGAAGTACTGATCAACATATACGTCTGTGTGGCTACATTATTTCATAATGTAGGTACCAATTTTAGCCCACACATCATGATTAGATAGTTTCTATTTTCAGATAGGTGGTGATGAGTTCTCCTATTTTGGGGACTTTAGTCAGATATTGCTCATGTACTTTAATTTATTTCTCATATATATTAATTAGTGGTAGCTGGAGGTATGTCCCCGATATCTATAGTCAATATAGTAGACACTTCTTATATGTCAGTCAGAGTCAGTCACGAAATTTTAGTTCTCTCTTCAGCTTTATAGATTGTAAATTGTATCAGTATTATAATTCTTTTGATATTTTTTCATGATTATATTTCTGTATAGAAAAACCAGTTATTTAATATACTACAAATCAGTTGCTTATTAGTATGTCAGTTCATGTGTTAGCTTGGGATCACTTGTGGTTCCAAGTACCGTGTTACGACTAAGGGGAAATCTCAAGTCATGACAAACTTGGTATTAGAGCCTATAGTTCAAGTGTCCTAGGGTGTCTAGTAGAGTCTTGCGGAAAGGTACATAGACATCTGTACTTTTCTTTGAGAGACTACAGGGTATTTAAGAAATGTTTCCCTTCTTTTATGTCTCAGATCGTGCATCAGAAATGTTCTTTAAGGAGATTATGTATATTCTCAAGTTAATCCATTCATGCCAACTTTGCCTTATTCTTTAGGTAACAAAAATAGTCAAGATTAAATCCTTACAAATAGATCTTTCTCAAGAAGTCCTCACAGATAATTATGGGATTGCACGCAGGCTTGAAAGTATCCCAGCAGTGCCCTTATGTTCTAAAGTTTGAAATATTTTATTCATAATCATGAAAAATCATGTTTTGAGTCGAAGTCAGGTGTGCTTTCTGATCCCTCCTCAGAATTCTATTATAGTATATGATCTAGTGTTAGAAGCATGAACCTAGAAGTTTAACGACAGTAGAATGGGGATAGTGTTATCTAAATTTAGTAGATTATGTATCCATGGGTCTATCTGTATGAAAGGTGAACCAATAGACTTGAAACAGTGTATGCAAGAATTTAAGTTTATTGATTTGAAATTATATGTTGTTGATGTTGGGTATGTTGGTGTAATGGTAATTCTCATGGTTTAGATGTGATATTAGTAGGCTATTAAGGAAGTTAGTATGGTTCATTAAAGGTTTGGGGATATCCATGTTATGTGTTAGAAGCTAAGTTTGAATCTTTGAAGGTTATGCAAACAGAAAGAAGAGTTGAAATTCTATATAGTGATGCACCCGAAGATTCTAAGTTAATCAGTGTTTAAGTTGTTATATGATGATTGTAGGACTATAGAAAGCTAAGAGTTGTATCTCTGATAGAAGTATTAGCAGTGGGTTTTACACTTTTAGGTGTAGTCTTTTAGGTTAAAATTATCTATGTGTATTGTTATATCTTAGACTCTAGAGTAATATAGTTGCAGTTTAGTTTAGAGTTATTAAAGGGTTCCATAGAATTAGAATGATAGCATAAATCTAAGGGGGAGATGACAGAACAATTAACAAAGTTAAGCTTTCAGATTTTAGTAGTGATGCTAGTGTGTGTAGAAAAACAGTAAGAGAGGATGATGCCCAAACCATTCTCATCTCAATGCCAAGATTTTCAATTATTACGATATCTACTCATGTCTTACAAGTCATTTGCATGATCATAGTTCATGTTCATTCACATAATAAAGAATCATGTACTCTCCCAGTTCCTAGTATGAGAAGTTTCAATTCATTCAGCAGTACGAATCATGTTCCAAGAATTTATGAACTCCAAACTCAAGTCATGCAGCTTATGACTCATGTAATCATGCTTTATAGTATGTTCAGTTCCAGGTACTTATGCTACAACTTAATGATCATGAAATTCAGATTATGTCATGTATATCCTAAGTTTTAATCTCTATAATAAATCAATGTCGTGGATACTCTATTCCACAGGCCTCAGTTAAGTATCCCAGTTATGTATATTATTCTTTCATGCTTTAGGTCCTCATGTTCGAACCTTTCAGTGACCTCTCCTTAGGTCAAGATAGTGATGATGAACAATCGGTTAGATGGGAGAGACAAAATGCTTCTTATTGATGAAAGATTGTTGTATGCTTGCTTTAGCTAAGGCTAAAGTGTGAAGTAATATTGAAGCCAAGTTTTTTTTATATATGTCATGGTAAGCTAAAATTTTTGTGTGTGTTTTCTTGGGGTAGTGCATGAAAGTTGTTGATGATAGAGGTTTGGAGGATATGAGAAAGATGCTTTTATAGGTATTTGTTTAGAAGTGCATATGTGGTATGATGATAGGCTTGAATGTCATGTTTATATATATGTGGTTGAATCCAATGTGTGTTAGTAAGGATTGAATGTAGTTGTTGAGGTGTTAATAGGAATTATGCATGAGAAGAGAAGTTGTGAAAGCGCAGGGTGTATTGAATTCATGATTCGGACTAGTGTTATGGTGTGATGTGTAGTACTTTGTACATTCGAGTAGACTTGAACATAGTGAGATAATTCAGTTCAGCTCAAACTATAGTAGATAGAGTTATCAGTGCCCATGTGAATATTGTAAGTAGCCTCAAGTGAAGTGAGGTTTTGAAGTGGAATATATAGTTGAGTGTAATCTTTCAGCTTAACTCAATCCGTACATCTAGTAATTAAGTTTAGCTGTCAGAAAAATGAGTTCCTATGGTTTTCCATCTTTCCATCATACTATCCAAAGTCTCATGAATATGGATATTCCAAGAGGTAATTGTTCATATCCAGGTAATTTGTGCATTCAGTTCAGTTCATGAATCAGGTTTCAGATTCTAGATATTCAGTCATGATTCAGTCCATACGTACCCCTACATCATCTCAGTCTTTCTTTAGTATTTCAGCAAAATTAGTATCATTCGGGGGACAAAGTATCCCAAGGGGAGATAGTGTAATACCCCAATTTTTCACGTCATAAACCTCTGATATTTTGTTCATGAAACCAAATCCAGCTGGAGGTAACGGTTACTCATAATTTGACCTTCTCGTTTCTATCTTAGCCTTATAACCATTCTCATGTCATTGCATGTATTAAAGAAATCAGTTCAGTTCATAATATTCAGTTCTTATATCATGTTTTAGAATCAATTATGTAATCATGTTTCAAGTCATGCATGCTCAGTACATCATTTAAGTTACCTTAGTATAGTACTCTTATGTCTAAATAGTCTCATTCGAGGATGAATATTCACAAGGGGAGATATTTTAATACCCCATACTATTCTTAGCCCGATTCAGCTTTTAGTTGCATGCTTAAGTGGCTTAAGGCTTGAAAATTTAATTAATTTGGGACTTAGTTATTTTAATACCCCATCCATTTCTTGATTTATAATTTTAATGCATATGTCATAATCTTTATCCTAGTGTGTGAAGTGCTTATGAGATGAAAAATGTTCATAGAAATCACTTAAGACAAAGTTGAGCTAAGAGACTTTGATTTATCCAAAGTTTGGTGTTCAATCCTACAAAGGTCAACTTTGAACATTTATAACTTTTGATATATATGTAATTTTTCATCTCAAGACCCACAAAATTTTATATAATAGAATTATCTTTCCAACGATATCAATTTCGCCTTAATCCGATACCCGAGCGAAAAGTTATGATCATTTTCGTCAGAACCAGTAAGCCGCTGCGATAAGACCATATCGCGATGAACCTTTAATCCACATTCCAGTTATGAATTTTTGGTTTAAATGATTGATGGGCGATTGGTTCTTTTCACATCTCAACCCAATCATTCATAACACGATTTAGGCACTAGTTAGAGCATTCTTTTGCCCATATTCTCCAATTTTCCTCTTAAGAAAACCCTACTTATCCCCCAAGAAAAAATTCAATTTCTTTTTCTCCAAGGAAACCAAGAATTCAAGTTCCCATGTTCAAGAACTTTCAAGAAAGCTTCAAAACTGGTGCTTTCTTCCCAAGATTAAGGGTTTAAGTATGTGGGAGTTCATCCATGGGCCCCCTTTCACTCATGGAGTCCAAAAACCCTTTTCTTTAAATTAAAGAATGAATGTTCTATCATTATGGTATTTTTTTATGTTCAATAGAGATTGAATTTCATATTTTCATGGTGATTTAAATTAAATTCATCCTATGTATGATCCCGTTCAAGATTTGATTTCCTCAAGCTATGAATTCCAGTATTTCAAGTGAATTAATCTATTCATGCTTTGAGATGCAAGTTTCCGTGTCCTATTTCATTGATTTTATGTTAAATCCCCAACTTATGAATTTAGTCAAGCACTCATGTTATTTTCACATGAATACTATATTCCCATGTTCAAGTTCATGACTACCATGTGTTTTGATGAAATGTCTAAATGTTGGGTTTTGAATAATGATTCAATATTATGGTTTACAAAGCTTGTATATGTACTTATTGTTTTAGTCATTTAGTACTGGTGGGTTTTGAACACCTGATACCTATGTAATTTACGTGAATTCAACTTTTCAAGAATCTAGACAGTTAATCCATGAATCTTATTAGAATACCTAGATATTCGTATTCATGATGAGCATTATTAGTTTATATGTTCATAATTACTTCAAAATTCATATGCACTGTTGTTTTCAAAATACCATGACCTGAACTTATCAGTTATCAGCTATCAATCCATGCACCAATTGGTATTTTTGGGTCTTTCAGTTGTGAGTAGGATTTATCATTGAGTTAACCTAGGGATGGCGTCTCCCCCATCAGTTAGGCATGAGACATTACTAGCAGTCCCTAAGTTCCAGACCTACGACACCACTGTAGATTTTGAGTTGTCCCTCGTCAGTTAGGCATGACAACCTTGTCCTTCGAGACATTATTTTAGTAATCTCCATAGTTCAGGTTCTATTCCGATGGCAAGGATAGAACAACCCTCCTTAACGTGGGTCAGATGTTGAACTCCAAGATTGCTCGCATGGTTTATGTCAATGTAACCCCCCATAATCAAAATACTTTTTCGATGCTTCTAAAATTATCCTTAGGACCCACGTAGTGATGGTAGATCTTGCATTGACATTATGGGAGGGGTTGGGAGTGTTTAAGGACCTCAAAATAAAGTAGGCATCAGAAAGTAGAGCTTAGGCAATGGCTAGGCATCACCTTTATACAGCCTACCTTAACTGGAAAGGTTTGGAAATCGAGTTTGCACCGTAAAGCCTAAGGTTGTCAATGGGGTTGGCTCTACAAAGCTAGAGGTTGGCCATAGGTTTGGCGTCGCCGATCTCAGACTTAGCCATGGGTTAGGCGCCGCCAACCTTGTATTTTTACGGTGTATGGACTCACTTATTGAGTTAATTCAAGGGCAACATGGTATTTTGTAATACAATAACTATCCCCAAACACCTTAACAGGGATTTAAGGCTCCCAAAAATATTTTAACCTAAGCAAATCTTTAGTTCATCATCTAAAACACAAAAGAAGGTAAACAACTTAGGGTTTGCTCTTTCAAGCTTAAAGGGCCGATCTTTTCACGAATTCTTCATCAATTAAGGTACATGGGACTATCCTAAACCTCATGGGCATGGATTTAATTTTTTTTAAAAGTTGGCTTTAAAGGTTATATATGTGTATCTATTAAATTGTTTCAAGATCATTGATAAACTAGTATTGAAATTATTATATCTTAATGAAGTATTATGAAAATTATAGTATATAGTACTAAAATCAATTTTTTTTTTGTGATTATGTGATGTTTAGATTGTGAAATTAAATGAGAGCATGGGATATGTAATTCCCTCTTTTTCTATGAAATTCATCGATTTTACATATTGAGAATGGGTTATACAAATTGCTAAATGTTTGAGCGTGTTATGTACACATTATACTATTTTTCATGACACAATGAAAGAGTGTTTAACTTGTTTTACAATGATCATGATTCCTAATTAATATGGATGTAAAGTGATTGAAATGGATGACCACCATAGAATAAGTATTGAGAATGGTTTGGTTTTCAACTGTTTTGAAATATGAACTTTTGTTCAAATGGTATTTCTTTTGGGTAGTCAATGAATATCTTTGAAATAAGATAAGGTCAGTAGATATGTTGTGACATGACTTGCAAGTTTGGGTATGATGATACCCTATTTTTATGTTCCCAAAGATATTAAGAAAGAAATAACTTTTCAAAGAAGATATGATTTAAAGAATCTAAAACTGGGTTTAAGAGAGTTAGATGGTTACCTGAAGAAGGTACGAGACAAACAACTTATTACCTAAAATCGTGATTTGACGACATAGATTCATGTTTCCCAAAAGGGAATCTTTTATGCTGGCGGTGGACCAATGGCGTAGTAGAGAAGCAGAGACTCCAACCCTTGCGACAAACTTAGGTTGGTGTCTTGGAAGACAATTCATGGGTGGATTCCATATAGCTCATGGAATAGAAGAGTTTTAGGGTGTACCATCTAGCTTAGAATTAAGATAAAGAGTAGAGTCGTGATTTGCATGATGTCATTTGAAAGATTCAGATTATGCCCTTGTATTTTCAACTTTTTTAAGGTAACATGTATCTTTTGAAATGCTCCCACCTATGTTGCATATAAATATATATTTTTTTGTATTGTTCTACATACCAGTACATTTGTATTGGCCCCCTATATTTTAGGATCTGAGGCTCAGTCCCGAGGTTCCGCTAAGCAGTAAATTGGTCTTTCAAAAGTTTGCAATCAGTTAGCCTCCCTTATTTCGGATGTCTTTTTTTATGAAGACAATTGTTATTTATTTTGGTTCATGGTCCAACTGGGGGCCTTTCCCCAATTTCTAGACAGATATTGGCTCTTGTATTGTTTGAGATTTCACAAACTAGTGCTTAGTATTTTGATTTTTATGAACTTAATCTCGTATTGTTCAGCTGAATTAAGAGATTGACCATATTTACATATTTGTTATGATTTTTGCATTTCCTTATTGTATATGAATATGTACATGATTTCCAGTTAAAGAAGGGCTCTCGGGCCTTCATGGTTTGGAATGCTCATCACAGCTAGGGCCTCAGTTCGGGTCATGACAAACTTTGTATCAGAGAACGGTTCATGGTCCCAAGGTATCTGCAAAATTATGTCTAGCAGAGTCTTGCTTATGGGTGTGTTGTGCACCATACTTTTAAATAGGAGTCTATCAGGAATTTAGGAGTTGTTTCTTATTTTTTCTTACTCTAGCTCATGCTATAGCATCATCTATATGAAAGTTAATTAAATTTCTTTCTTGCTCTAATTTTATGAGCCATGCCTCATTGTCGAGTCGATTCAAGTGGAGAAGCTTAGAGTCTAAATAATGTGGTCCCTTCTAATTGAGTCATAAAAGATTATGAAATTGCACAAGTACATGAGAGGAGTCCATGATTTCTTTACGTGTATTGATTTAAACTTATACCCCTATTTACATTAATCGTGCATATGAGCCTGAGGTAAGAAGTGTATTCAGTCCTTTTTCTAAAACCCTTATTGCGGATATTGTGCTTAAGAGTAATAATGTGTGGCAGAATATTAGAACATTATTTCCACTCTAGTAGTAGTATATGATAAAGTGTCATAACCTATGGGTTGTAAGATATTCCAGAAGTTAGTGATATGAAGTCACAAGCTTAGAAGTCGGAATGAGGGTGATTTTTATGTAAATAATCTAGTTTAGTTTCATAACCTTTGATTGATGGGTGGGTTATCCTTTTATAGTGAGTGACTAATTTTTTAGCAATATTTGTACATTGCATGGTAGTCTGTAAAGAAAGTGGCTATCTATAATTATTATTTATACAAAATAGGGAAGGATCTCAAAATTGATAGTTATGGTGGTTGTAGAAATCATTTATAGGCTGTGAATAAAAAAGGGGTAGTTTAGTTAATAGGTTATGGGTAGAGACTTATGGGTGTAAAGGGAACTTGAAGGTAGTCTAAATGTATGCATGGGTAAGTAAGTATGATGTCAGGAAGTGCAATGGGTTGGTAAGATTGTAATGGGTTATATTAAAAGATTAAGATAAATTATCCCTATTATGTGACTTTACCTCCTTGATTATCTTTTCTTTAGTAGTTGTAAGCTAGTACTTCACGTGAGAAGATGTGTAGTAGATTTTGAGATATAGTAGTAATGTCATGGAGATGACGAACTTATGGGCCATAGTTAAGTGAAATAAGAGACTTAGGTTGACATATATATCCGATTGATTAGTATAGTATGTGGCATGCTTCATATAATTGGTGTTGTTAGACAATGGACTTGAACTTGAGATATAGATAGTGGTGGTGAGAATAGTAGCTTAAGTTTAATGATGCATGTTTTGTGGGAATGAATTAGTTGGTTAGATGTGATGTTTGAAATAGCCTAGGTTGGAAACTTATGGAATAAGGAGTGGATAAATTTTGATACATATATTTATATATATATATATATAGTTATGATGACTAGTGTTAAAATAATGAATTGTGGTTGAGTCCTTAAGTGGCTACGGGCGTAAGTATAGAAAAATAAGTTGAACCCTGAGGTAGCATATTGTTAGATAAGGAGTGATTTATACGAGTGTCACATATACCTAGATTTCATTGTCGAATCTTGTAGTATGGAAAGGTCTGGGAAGTTGTGGTATAACGTTATTTAGTGTTGGATTGAGGAAATAAGGGTAGGCAATATCCCTCTTTGGTGTAGTTTTAAAATTTTTGTTAAAAGGTGAGTTATGTGATTAAAGGTGTAATGTTATTATTCTAAGGAGTTGAAGATGGAGTGTTAAGTGTTTAGAAGCATGGATGTCTGTGCCCATAATAATGTTAGTCACAAGTCGATGACTTTGGGGGTTGGAGAATGTTATGATTAGTGTCCTTGAAGGGGGAGGTCCTAGAAAAAAATTTGTCTGTTTTTATTAAAATTATTGAGGGGAGTTGTGTTCATGTGTATACTGACACCCATTGTGTTGAGAGTTGAGGTTATAGATTTGATGAGAGGATATGTCCGCAAGTCTAGGATTTTGACTTTGATCTAAGGGGGAGATGGTGAATTAAGGTAGTTCTCAAATATTATAGTGTGCCAAGATATGGGAAGGAGTCATGATAAACCTATTCCTATTCAAGCATATTCCTCGTACTTCAATTTGAATAGATATCTACCAAGGTCTTATGTATTCAAGTCATGCCTATGTCTAAGGTTTGAGCACTCTATGTAACTCATGTCATGTTCCGACCTCCAAACTAGGATCAATAATGTTCCTCAATAATCCTATATTCCAAGTATCCAAGCTCTAGGTTATGTTACTAATGTATTGACGTTGTGGGAGGTGTTGGGAGTGTTTAAGGATCTCAAAACTAAGTAGGCATCGTAAATTAGTGATTAGGCAATGGATAGGCATCACCTTAACATAACCTACCTTCACTGAAAAGGTTTGGCGATGGGGTTAGATCCTCAAATCCTAAGGTTGGAGACGCAAAGCTCAAGGTTGTACATAGGCTTGGCATTTCCAACCTTGGACTTGTCCATAGGTTAGGTGTAATACCCTGTACTTTTATTAACTCAATTTATCATCTAGAATGTCAAGTGTTAGCTTCAAGAAAGAATTCCTTTCCATACGTGTGCAATTTTCCCATTTTAGACCTTCCAATGCGTAGGAAATTGAATTAGGTTTCCAATGATATAAGATTCGCCTTAATCCGATAACCGAGTGAGAAGTTATGGCTATTTAAATTTTCAATCATAAAACATTATGATTTGGGCCCGTAGCGCATCATGGAGAAGTGTAAAATCACAATTGTCAAATTCCAGTGAGATTCCACGATCATGGAGCATTCTAGAGGAGTCCCATTTCACATTTGGCTATTTCCAGTGAGCCTAAGTGATATTATCACGTCGCGCCAGTGGATAAAGTGGCAATCAAAAGGGGCTCCACGATTGTGGTGCAGCGCGGTGAACGCCCAGTTCCAACTCATCCTTTTCTAGTGAGCCACCGCAATAATGGCATGTCGTGGTGGCCTTGGAAATCAAAATTTTTGTTCATTTTTCTAGTTCCAATTTAAAGTTTAATAGGGGAGTTTAGGTCAATCAACAAGGCCCAAGTTTGTGTAAAACACATCATTAAGCATATTCTAAAGCACTTTATGCTTGTTTCATCAATTCTCTCTCAAAAGAAAACCCTAAAGCTCAAACTTTCTCTCCAAGAAAATGCAATTTCTCCATTAATTCTCCAAGAAAATTCAAGATTAAGGATTCCCAATTTAGGAAATCTAAGAATTCATCTCCAAAGTATCAATAGGGATCTAAGATTCAAGTCTTAGCATCTAGTTCATCAATTGAGGTATGTGGGGTATTTCAATAAGGATAAATCTTTCATCCTTGTGCCCAAAACTTATTTTAATTACAAACATACTGAATTTTTATGTGATTTTCCATGAAATTGAATGAAGTTAGGGTTTATATCCAATATTTCTATTTATAAGATTACGAGATTTCAAGTGATTTAGCAGTTGAGTTGAGTGTTTATGTTCATATTTTCATGTATATTGCAGAAATTTCCAGATTTTGAGTTGATTTATCTATATTTACATTATCAAGCTTGAATATTTTGATGTTTTGACATGAGTTTAATGTGTGGGTCATTAAGCCCTAATTAGATATTTTTATTTCAAAATTGTTTGTGCTATGAGCACCCTATGACAAGATTATTCTCAGTTTTTTTGATAAATACTTGACCTTTTCGTCCTAAGCTAAGATAAAGAATCCAAATTGTTCATATGACTTGAGATTTAAAGAAAGAAAGGGCATAATTGGTTTTGTTGTAAACCCTTGTGCTATTTTGAAGTGGTTTTCCTAAGATCCTGAGCATAAGAATGGGAGAAGTATTTACACCGAGATGGGTATGTTACCAAAGTTTCATGCCCCAAAACTACGTGCCCCCGTAGGATTAAGATTATTACAACTTCTACGTGGATCACTAAGATTGTGATCACTTAAGATAAGAAGTTCTATTCCGATGGAAAGGGTAGGACAGTTCTCCCCAACGTAGGCAAAACGTTGGACTCCATGAATGCTCACATGGATTATGTCGGTTAGAAGAACCTCCCAAAAGAAGTCCCCTACTCTAAAAACAATCTATTGGTTTAAAGCCTTAAGATAAAAGAATAAGTTTTGGAAGATATGGTTTTTAAGATTCTTAAAGTCTTCAGATAAAGTATCTCCCTTACTGTTGACAAGATAACGTAGTAGTTTCAGAAAGAACAGATTTTGGAGTTGAATGTAATGGCTCACAAAATTTATATTATATGCTTTGCTGTTCATGATTTATGATCTTCAGTTTTCAGATTACTCAAGCCTATGTGAGTCATTCACTTTTAGCATGCATGATTTTATAAAATGTGATGATGTAGTTTACTTATTACATTCACCACTATATGCTCAGTACAATCCCAAAGTACTGATCCACATATATGTTTATGTGCTACATTGTCTCATAATGTAGGTTCTGGTGCTCCGTCTCATCAGCGTGAGTGATTTCAGAGCATCTCATCTACATCTCTGCAGTTGGGTAAGTATTCATTTCAGACAGTTTGAGTCAGCTGGGTCCTGTCCCAGTGACTCTCTAGTTTAAGTTAGTAGAGGCTTATTGGACTTTAAGATTTAGTTTTAGATTTTAGTTACAGTATTTAGATTTTTAGTATTTGCTTTATCAGACTGATGAGATTAGTATCTTCAGATATACTTAGATAATTCAGACGATTTTCCATATTTATTATGACTTTACATTCATATTCCCCTATTTTTAGATTCAAATTTAGTAGAAGGCAGCCAGGGTTAGCTCAGGACTACTTGTAGTTTGGAGCAGCGTGTGGCTTCTCGAGAAATTAAATTTTGAGGTGTTACAAACTTGGTATCAGAGCCTAAGATTTAGAGAGTCCTAGGGAGTCAGATAAGCCACATTTTGTAGAGTCTTGATAATAGGTGTGAAGTGAGCCATATCTATGAGCAAGAGTCTATAGAGCATTTTAGGAAATTATCTCTTCTTTCATGATCTATCATGCATTTAGCGTCTCTATCTACTTTTAACTCGTGCTATCACATGATAGTAAATGTCTCCTCGTCGAGCGAACGCACGCAGAAATGATAACCAGGCACCTCAGCCTGCAGATCCTTTGAATGTAAATGTGTCACATGCAGAGTTTTGGGCTGCGTTTCAGGCGCTACATCTTGATGTTTATGTATTGTTAGACCCTGGGTCGCGTTTCTCTTATGTGACCCCGTTAGTTGCAGTAAATTTTGAGATACGTTCTGAAAATATCCCTGAGACTTTCTTGGTTTCCACTCCAGTAGGTGAGTCAGTTATTGCTAAACAAATCTATAGAAACCTTTTTATCACTGTTCTTCATAAAGTCATGTAAGAAGACCTAATAGAGTTAGATATGGTTGATTTTTATCTTATTCTTGGTATGGATTGACTTTATTCCTGTTATGTATCTATAGATTGTCGCACCCGTGTGGTGAAGTTTCAATTCCCAGATGAGCCAATCTTTGAGTGGTCAGGTAATTCAGTGTCTCCCAAAAGTCATTTCATATCTTATCTTAAAGCTAGAAGGTTGATTTCCAAAGTGTGTATCTATCATCTATCTAGAGTCAAAGACACAAAGTCGAAGACTCCAACAATTCCATCAGTCAGTGTAGTCAGTGAGTTTCCTAACGTCTTTCCTAAAGATTTTCTAGGGCTACCTCCCGATAGGGAAATAGAATTTGGTATTGACCTTCTCCCAGATACACAGCCTATTTCTATCCCTCCATAGCATATGGCTTCTACAGAACTTAAGGAGTTGAAAGAGCAACTCAAAGATCTTTTATATAAAGGTTTCATAACGCCAGTGTTTCTCGATGGGGTACTTTTGTCCTATTTGTGCAAAAGAAAGATGGTTCTTTGTGAATGTACATTAACTATCATTAGCTAAATAAGGTCACAATTAAGAACAAATACCCTATTTCTATAGTTGATGACCTATTTGATCAACTCCAAGGTGAAAGTTATTTCTCAAAGATAGACCTTAGATCCGGCTATCATCGGCTTAAAGTAAGGGAATGTGATATTCCAAAGATATCTTTCAAAACTCATTACGGTCATTTTGAGTTTCTAGTCATGTATTTTGGGATAACCAATACCCCATTAGCTTTCACGGACTTCATGAATCGAGTGTTCAAACAGTATATAGACATGTTTGTCATAGTATTCATAGATGATATCCTTGTGTACTCCCATAGTGAGGATGACCATGTAGATCATGTTAGAATTATATTTCAAACTCTTAGAGATCATCAAATTTTTTCCATATTTAGCAAGTATGGATTTTGGCTAAGATCAGTAGCCTTTCTCGATCATATTGTTTCTGCCGATAATATTAGAGTTGATCCCCAAAACATAGAAGACGTAAGAAATTGGCCTAGAACTATCTCTCTGTCAGACATTTGGAGTTTCTTGGGTCTAGTTGGTTATTACCGACATTTTGTTGAGGGTTTCGTATCCATATCATCTCCTATGTCTAGATTGTCCCAAAAGAAAGTTAAGTTTCAGTGGTCAGATATCTGCGAGAAGAATTTTCAGGAGTTGGAAACTCGTCTTACTTCAGCCCCTATTCTTAATGTTACCCGATGATACGGATGGATTTGTGTTTTCTTATAATGCCTACAGAGTTGTTTTGGGTTGTGTGTTGATGCAGAGAGGTAAGGTCATATCCTATACCTTTAGAAAGTTAAAGCCTCACGAAAAGAACTACCCTACCCATGATCTTAAGCTAGTTGCGGTAGTATTTTCCTTGAAAATATGGAGTCACTATTGGTATGGTATGTATGTCGTTGTATTAGCAGACCAAAAGAGCTTGTGGTATGTGTTTACCTAGAGAGAGTGGAGTCTCCGGTAGAGAAGGTGGTTAGAATTGCTTAAGAATTATGATATGAGTGTGTTGTATCATTCAGGCAAGGCCAATGTAGAGGTAGATGCCCTTAGTAAGTTGTCGATGGGCAGTGTTGCTCATGTGGAGAATTATAAGAAAGAGTTAGCTCAGGAAGTTCACCATTTTTCTAGAGTGGGTGTTAGATTGGCCGATTCAGCTGAAGGGAATATTTAGGTTCAGAGTAGTTCCGAATCTTCCCTAGTTTTGGATGTGTGGGAAAAATAAGTTAAGGATCCTAGTTTGGTCAAACTAAAGGAGTCTATTAAAGACCAAAAGGTAGAGGTTTTCTCCCAAGGGGGAGATGGCATGTTAAGGTACCAAAGTAGATTGTGTGTTCCATGGGTTGATGAATTGAGGCTAAAAATTATGGCAGAAATGCATGGTGCACATTATTCTATTTATCCAGGTGCAACCAAGATATACCGCGACTTGCGGAAAATCTGTTGGTGGAGTGGTATGAAGAGAGATATAGAGGAGTTCATATCTAAGTTTGCAACCTGTCAATAGGTTAAGGTATAGAACCAAAGACCTGGTGGTATGTTGCAAGAGTTTGGTATCCCCACTTAGAAGTGGGTAGAGGTGAATATGGATTTTGTGACTGGTTTACCCCATTTGTGTCATCAACATAATTCCATTTGGGTTATTGTAGATAGATTCACTAATCCAGTGCATTTCTTGCCTATTCATATGTCCTATATAGCTGAGGATTATTCTAAGTTGTACATTAGAGAGTTAGTCAGAATACATGGAGTTCCCTTGTCTATTGTTTCAGATAGAGGTACTCAGTCAACTTTCCAGGTTTGGAGAGCTTTTCAGAAGGGTCTTCGTACCAAAATCCATCTTTGTTCAGCTTTCCACCCTCAGACAGATGGTCAAGAATAGAGGACCATCCAAACTCTAGAAAATATGTTGAGGGATTTTGCTCTTGATTTCAAAGATAGTTGGGATGACCATTTGCCATTGATAGAGTTTGCTTATAATAACAGTTACCATTCTATCATACAAATGGCCCTATTTGAGGCTCTTTATGGAAGGATATGTAGACCTCCCATAGGTTGGTTTTAAGTGGGTGAGGTTTCTTTTCTTGGGCCTGACGTGGTATTTGATGTTATGGAGAAAGTTAAGATGGTTAGAGAGAGATTGAAAACACCCAGTGTCATCAGAAATCATATGCAGATCTGAGAAGAAGAGACCTTGAGTTTTAGGTTGGTGATTTTGTATATTTGATAATTTCACCCATGAAAGGGGTGAAGAGAAGTGGAAAAAGGGGAATCTTAGTCCCTGGCATGTTGGCCTTTATAGAATTCTGAGTCGTGTTGGGAAAGTGGCTTATGAGCTTCAATT
This sequence comes from Capsicum pubescens, assembly GCA_030864215.1. Lineage (NCBI taxonomy): Eukaryota > Viridiplantae > Streptophyta > Magnoliopsida > Solanales > Solanaceae > Capsicum > Capsicum pubescens. The sequence goes on along the minus strand of CM061548.1, from coordinate 379,963,167 downwards.
ACCCGTAGACTTGTCAGTCGTTAAACCTGTATTCCACGTCTCTATACTTAAGAAGTGCATCCGTGACTCCACTATTATAGTTTCTTTAGAAATCTCAAATATTTAGAATAGCCTTTCTTATGAAGAGATTCCAGTCAAAATTTTAGATCATTAGATCCGTAGACTAATGAACAAAGAAGTTCCCTTGGTCAAAGTTCTTTGGCGGAATCTTATGAAGTCCCTCAACAAATTGATTCCGCCAAAGAACTTTGACCAAGGTAACTTCTTTGTTCATTAGTCTACGGATCTAATATACGAGGGAACTTTGACCAAGGGAACATTGACTAATATACGAGTCAAGTGCCCTTACCTCTTCACCATAAACTCAAATCTATCCGAAGGTAATGCTTTTCCTTAATTTAGTCCTTTTCTAATCACAGATTAAGCTATATAGTTGTCCTCATATAAGCTCAAGCACTCACAGAATTACTCAGAAGCTCAGAATAATCTAGATTCAGTTACACAATTAATTTTGGTTGTGCATGCTATCATATATCCCTAGATTCCTCTGTATTCTTAGTCTAACTAGAAACATTAGAGGATGAATGTTTCCAAGGGGGAGATATTGTAATACCCCATACTTTTGTTAACACAATTTGATATCTAGAATGTCAACTGTTAGCTTCAAGAAAGAATGACTTTCCATACGTGTACAATTTTCCTATTTTAGACCCTCCAATACATAGGAAACTGAATTAGCTTTCCAATGATATAAAATTCACCTTAATCTGATAATTAAGTAAGAAGTTATGGCTATTTTAAGTTTCAGTCATAAAAATCGTGATTTGGGCCCGTAGCGCATCGCGGAGAAGTGTAAAATCACAATTGTCAAATTCCAGTGAGATTCTGCAATCATGTTGCATCGCGGAGGAGTCCCATTTCACATTTGCCAATTCTCAGTGAGCCTACGCGATATTGGTGTGTCGCGCTAGTCGCAAAAGTAGCAATCAAAAGGGGCACCGCGATTGTGGCACGTCACGGTGTGCACACAGATCCTACTCGTCCTTTTCTAGTGAGCCACTATGATCGTGGCATGCACGGTGGCCTAAAAAATTAGGATTTTTGTTCATTTTTCTAGTTTAGATTTACAGTTTAAAAGGGGCATTTTCGTCAATAACCAAAGCCCCAGTTCATGTAAAACACATCCTTAAGCATATTCCAAAGCACTTTATGCTTGTTTCATCAATTCTATCTCAAAAGTAAACCCTAAAGCTCATATTATCTCTCAGAAAACCCAATTTCTTCATTAATTCTCCAAGGAAATTCAAGATTAAGGATTCCCAATTAAGAAACTCTAAGAAATCATTTCTAATGCATCAATAGGGATCCAAGATTCAAGTCTTAGCATCTAGTTCATCAATTGAGGTATGTGGGGGGGGGGGTTTCAATAAGGATAATTCTTTCATATTTGTGCCCAAAATTTATTTTAATTATAAACTTACTGAATTTTTGTGTGATTTCCCATGAAATTGATGTTAGGGTTTATATCCAATATTGTTATTTATAAGATTACAAGATTTCAAGTGATTTAGAAGTTGAGTTGCATATTTATGTTCAAATTTCCATGCATATAGCAGAAATTTCTAGATTTTTAGTTGAGTGATCAATATTTACATTATCAAGCTTGAACATTTTGATGTTTTGACATGAGTTTAATAGGTGGGTCATTAAGCCCTAATTAGAGATTTCTATTTCAATATTGTTTGTTCTATGATCACCCTATGACAAGATTATTCTAAGATTTTTTGATATAGACTTGACCTTTCGGTCCTAAGCTAAGATAAAGAATCCACATTGTTCATCTAACTTGGGATTTAAAGAAAAGAAAGGGCATAATTCATTTTCTTGTAAACCCTTGTGCTATTTTGAAGTAGTTTTCCTAAGATCCTAAGCAAAAGTATGGGAGCAGTATATAGCACTGAGATGGGTATGTTACCAAGGTTTCATTCCCCAAAACTACGTGCCCCCATAGGATTAAATTATTCCCACTTCTACGTGGATTACTAAGATTGTGATCACTTAAGATAAGAATTTCTATTCTGATGGAAAGGGTAGGACAACTCTCCCCAACATGGGTAAGACGTTGGACTCCATAAATGCTCACATAGTTTATGTCGGTTAGTAGAACCTCCCAAAAGATGTCCCCTACTCTTAAAATAGTCTATTGGTTTATAGCCTTAAGATAAAAGCATATGTTTTGGAAGCTATGGTTTTGTAAGATTCTTAAAGTCTTGAGATAAGGTATTTCTCTTACAGTTGACAAGATAATGTAGTAGTTTCAGAAAGAACAAATTTTGGAACTGAATGTATTGGCTCGCAAGATTTATATTATATGCTTTGTTGTTCATGATTTATGATCTTCACTTTTCAGATTGCTCAAGGTTATGTGACTCATTTACATTTAGCATGCATGATTTGATAAATTGTGATGATATTGTTTTCTTATTGCATTTACCCTTATATGCTCAGTACATTCCCAAAGTACTGATGTAACGCCCTGAATCTGGTACCGAAAAAGCTACACGGTGCTCATGGCCCCGAAGGACCACAAGCTAACCCATGACTGATATCTGTACTTGTATACTGCATAACATACTGTATAATGCGGAAATATGAACTAAAAGGTCATAAGGTTCAAAACTGTAACATAAGATCTGATAAATCATAACATATGGATGGGGTATAATATACCCAAAACAACTGAAATAACTAACTGAACATGGTAGTCTGAAAAACCTCGAACTGACTGAACTGTCTAGATAAGTAGTTAATGGTACTTGTCCCCAACTAACTCAAACTAATAAATTAATTAATGAGATAATAAAAGAATGATCATGTCCTCAAAAGATGGGGACTCACTGCTAACTCTGACTGTTGATACTTGATTGCTACTGATGCTCTGGAGCTCGTGCTTCCAAACCTATGGTATAAGACACCATAGCGTAAATGCGTCATACTTTAAATGTACTGGTATGCATGTGAGGTAGGCTGAATGCATGGGTGCATATGCATGAACAATACTGGGTAAATGACTATATGAATGTGAGAATACATGCATGAATACACAATAACTATATCTGAGATCGTGATAACATGAATTTACTGATAACTAACATGACTAATGACTGAGTTTTGAAAACTAATAACATGAGTGACCGTATCTGACAGTCCTAAATTTGATGGAACTAGCTGAGTTTCGTACTATTCTGAGTTGACTGTATCTGACAGTCCTGAATCTGAAGAGCTATCTGAGTTCTTCTACTGATACTAATACTGATACTGTGGGAAGTAGTTATCTAACCGGCATACCCCAAATAACACATTATAGATAAATTGGGGTCCAATTTGTGCCCTGATTGGAAGGGCATCAATACCGCCACTGGTAAGGATAATCTGTGAGTGACCCTCATATAATAGGTAACTCTAGTGAGAACGGTGGGAACCCTCATATGATAGGTTAGGAAATCTTATCTACCCTCATATAGCAGGCTATGATGTCTCAACCTTTGCTGGCTACATAGTTCTAGAATGCAAGGATTGCTTCTAAGAATCACACCCTCATATAACAGGTGAGTTCCCATCCTTGGGTTCACTCGGTGCTAATTTCTACTCCCATCTTAATAGACACTAAACATGATTAACTGAAATGACTGGACTGAGTTAACTTAGTTCCGTTGACTAATAGAATATTACTGAGGTCTGATAACTGACTGAGATTTACTAAAGTTACTGAGTTTTCTTAAGTCATGAGACTGACTGAATTCTACTGAACATGGATTGAGTGAGAGTATCTTGAAAACATGTCATAGGATCTAGGTATACAACTAAATTTTCAGGTACAAGTACCCCCAGGACTCGATGGAAAGAAACTGACAAAGTATGACTTTCTTGAATACAGGACCAACATCACAATCCCTAATTAATTTACTATGGCATTTCATCAAACAATTGATATGCATAAACTTGTACGGATTTCATACTATCATACTAGTAGGGCACTTTTTATTCAGATAGGAATTTAATCAAACACATGGTAAGCATGGTATATGTAGACAACATCACACAATAAGTAAACATCATGATTCAACTCTAATTTCACCATTCAAGGGTTTAATCATAAATTCATATGAAACTACACATATCATAATCAATTCCACTTACGATTTATCACTAAACATGGAATAGAATTCAATTGGTCATTATCAACATGAACAAAACAAACCCAACATGAAATTCATAAAAATCCATACACTTGAACTTTGGAAAGAGATTCTTGGGCTTCAAGGACAAAAGGAGTCCATGAATGAACACTATGCATACCTGGGTGAGTGGTTTCTTAAAGATTTGTGGAGGAAAACTTGAATTTTTGTCTTGGCATTAAGCACCTAGGGTTTTTTGTTCTTGGGGATTGATCCTTGAGAGAAACCCTATTTTGTTATTGTAGAAAAATAATGAACTTATGAGCTATGGTCGGGGGCAATTAAGGATTTAATCGGGTGAAAAAAGACCCAAATACCCTTTTAAAAATGGCTTTAAAATAACTAAACGGGATGTACGACGACTCGTGTGATGGTACGTCGCTGGCTCGACGGTCCGTCGTTTCGACCGTCGTAGGTGGACCAGGATAGGGACTCACTGCCTAAGTAGCGATGGCTTGGGCTACGGTCCGTCGCATGTTCAACGATCTATCAACCTGTCCGTTGCACCTTATCCATAAAGTTGCCTCACTGACTTGGCTTCGACGGTCAAAGCGACAGTCCGTCGCTAGGTCGACGGTCTGTCAACCTGGCCATCGCACCTGGGCGATTCTGACAGCTTTGAGTAAAACATCCATAACTTTTTACTCCGATACTAGATTTGGATGAAATTGGTATCATTGGAAATCTAATTCAATTTCCCACATGATACAAAATAAAAATCTTAAAAATTCCACGTGCAAAAAAATGGATTCATCTTTCAAAGTAAATTTCTAACACTCTTTAGACTATTTAAAGATAGGAAAAAGTACGAGGTATTACAATATCTCCCCATGAGAACATTCGTCCTTAAATAAGACTGAAAGAGAGTTGAGAATATAAAATGGCATACATACTGAATATAAATAACTGGAACATGACTAACATGACTGATAACTGAACATATCATACTGAACACGTATATTTGATGCATGCGTAACTGATTTATGAATGCATGACTGAGTGTTTTAATGAATTAAGTTTCTCACAATGAGAATTTATGTCTGATTCATAATTATATACCTGAACTGATACATGAATGCATGACTTAATATGAAATGGTATTTGATACCAAATTTATAATGGGATTCTAAACATGAAAGGGATACCAAGATTGTAACTAAACTTTGAGCATAAAACTGAAAAGCTTAAGGAGAACTGTAACGTTGAGCTTGATCTGAGTTGGCGGGGAAGAGTTGAGGCTACTTGGTATGAATGTATCCTTCTATTTCCCAAGTATCTCCCTTGACAGACTGATTTTTCCAAATAACTTTGACAAGAGGGACTTCTTTGTTCCTCAGTCTACTAGTCTGATAGTCTAGGATTTTGACTGGAATCTCTTCATAAGAGAGGATGTTCGGAACATTTATTCTCTGAATGGGGACTACAATTGTTGGATCACCTATGCACTTCTGGCTAAGAGATACAGGGAATACTGGATAAACTGAGGCTAGATCTGCAGGAAACTCGAGCTCATAGGCTACCTTGCCAAGACGACTGAGAATTTTGAAGGGAATGATATATCGGGGACTGATCTTTCCCTTCTTGCCGAATCTCTTCACTCCTTTCATGGGGGGAATCTTTAGATAAACATAGTCACCAATCTCGAACTCAAGATCCTTTCTGCGAATATCTGCATAATACTTTTGTCGGCTCTGAGCAGCCCAGAGTCTTTCTCTGATCAAATGGACTTCCTCTAAGGTATCGAATACCAAGTCAGGTACTATAACCGAAGCCTCACTAACTTCTAACCAACCGACTGGAGATATGCATCTCCTACCGTAGAGAGCTTCTAATGAAGCCATCCGAATACTACAATGATAGCTATTATTGTATGTAAACTCAATAAAAGGCAAGTGCTCATCTTAACTACCCTTGAAATTAATTGCACACACCCTTAGCATATCTTCTAGGGTCTGAATGGTCCTTTCTTCTTGAACATTTGTCTGAGGATGCAAGGCTGTACTGAGATGAATTTGGGTACCAAGACACTTTTGGAATGCTTTCCAGAAATGAGAGGTGAACTGAGTACCTCTATCTAATATAATAGATAGAGGAACACCATGCAATCTGACCAATTCTCTAATGTAGAGTTTGGCGTAATCTTTGGCTGAATAAGAGGTATGGACTGGAAGAAAATGAGATGATTTGGTCATCCTATCTACAATGACCCAAACTAAATCATGCTGATGACGGGTACGAGTATAACTCATCACGAAGTCCATGTTCATAACTTTCCACTTCCAAGTAGAAATACTGAACTCTTGCATGGACCCACTAGGATTCTTATGCTCTATCTTTACCTGCTGACATATAGAACACTTAGCCACAAACTCTGCAATATCTCTCTTTATCCCACTCCACTAATAGATTTCCTGCAAGTCGTGGCACATATTTATGGACCCTGGATGAATAGAGTAGCGCACACCATGCGTTTTAACAAGAATTTGCTGCCTTAAGTCATCTACACATAAAACACAGAGACGACCCTAACAATGCAGAACACCATCTCCTCCTTTGGAGAAAACCTCTACTTTCTGATCCTTGACTGACTGTTTCAACTTGACTAAACTGGGGTCTCTATCTTGCTTTTATTTCACCTCAAAAACTAGAGATGATTCTAAACTACTCTGAACCCATATGTCACCCTCTTCTGTATCGACTAAGCGAATTCCCAGTCTGGCAAGATGATGGATTTCCTAAGCTAAATTCTTCTTATTGTCCTCAACATGAGCAATACTACCCATAGATAGTCTACTGAGAGTGTCGTCCACAACGTTGGCCTTTCCTGGATGATATAGGACACTCATGTCATAATCTTTCAAGAGCTGTAACCACCTTCTCTGATGAAGATTAAGATCTTTTTGAGAAAAGACATAATGAAGGCTCTTATGATCTATGAACATATCTACATGAACACCGTATAAATAGTGCCTCCAAATCTTCAAGGCAAATACTACAGGTCCTAACTCAAGATCATCAGTAGGATAATTCTTCTCATCAAGTTTAAGCTTTCTGAAGGAGTAGGCTATGACCTTACCATGCTACATGAGAACACAACCCAAACATACTATAGATGCATCATTATACACTAAAAACCCATCTAAACCATCTGGATGAGCTAGGACTGAATCTGGGATAATTCAACACCTAACAACTCTTATCTCAAGGATCTAACCGCTGAAACTTGAATTTCTTCTGAGTCAATCTGTACATAGGGGACGCAATATAAGAATATCGCTCAACAAACTATTTGTAATAGACACCCAAACCCAAGAAACTCTTGATGTCTGATAGAGAGATAAGGCGAGGCCAGCTTTTTACTGCTTCGATCTTTGGAGGATCTTCTCTAATGCCATCACCGGAAATGATATGACCACGGAATGCTACTGACCTTAGCCAAAACTCAGAATTACTAAATTTGGAGAACAATTAATGATCTCTAAGAGTCTGAAGTGCGATTTTAAGATGGTCTGCATGATCACGCTCACTGTGGGAATAGACCAGAATATCATCTATGAAGACTATGATGAACATGTCCAAATACTGATTGAACACACGGTTCATCAAGTCCATCAAAGATGTTGCGGCATTAGTAAGACCAAGGACATGAATAGGAATTTGAAGTGACCATATCGAGTACGAAAGGCTATTTGTGGAATGTTACATTCTCTAACTCTGAATTGATGATAGTCGGATCTGAGGTCTATCTTAGAGAAATAGTTGGCACCCTGAAGTTGGTCAAACAAGTCATCGATTCTGGGAAGGGAATACTTTTTCTTGACCATAACTTTATTGTATTGATGGTAATCAATACACATCCTAAGAGAACCGTCTTTCTTACACACAAATAAGACTGGTGCACCCTACGGGGACACACTAGGTTTGATGAATCCCTTATCGAAGAGATCCTTCAACTGCTAATTTAATTCTCTGAGTTTTGCTGGTGCCATTATGTATGGAGGGATAGATATAGGCTGAGTATCTAGAAGAAGATCAATACCAAAGTCTATTTCCATTTCGAGGGGAATTCCTGGAAGATCTTTAGGAAAGGCATATGAATATTCACTCATGATTGGGACTGATTCAAGACTGGGAGTCTCAGAATAGGAATCCTCAAAATGAACAAGATGATAGATACATCCCTTAGATATCATTTTCCTTGCCTGAAGGTAGGAAACAAGCTTACCTCTGAAAGCTGACATACTACCCCTCCACTCTAGGATAGGTTCATTAGGAAATTAAAACTAATCTAGTCTGTTTTTGTAGTCGACTGTGGCATATTAGGAATGAAGACAACCTATTCCGAGAATGATATCAAAATTAATCATCTCTAATTTGACTAAGTCTACTGAAGTGACTTTCTAAATTATCATAATCGGGCAGTTCCTGTATACCCGCCAGGCTATGATGGTTTTACCCATTAGGGTAGAGACTGAAAAGGGATATGCTAGAATTTTAGGACTGATTCCAAAATCTCCTGGTGTATAGGGAGTAATAAAAGACAAAATAGCTCCTGGATCTAGAAAAGCGTAAACATGCATATGAAAGATCTGTAACGTACCAGTAACCACATCAGGAGAATTTTCCTGATCTTGCCAGGACTGAAGAGCATTAAGTCTATTTGGGCGTTGCCCACTAGTAGCGCTGGAGGTATCACCCTGCTGGTTTGGACGATCAGACTGAGCTGGGGAATGATTATGCTAACCCTGAGGACCTGGCTAAGGATAGTATCTGACTCTATGGCCTGGTTTTCCACACCCAAAACAAATACCACTACCAACTCTGCAAATACCCTAATAGTGTTTGCCACAAGTCTGGCAAAGAGGATAGGTGCGGGCATTTCTAACACTGCCCTGAGACTTAGAGCCTGGCGCTCTATCTTTGTTACCATCCCTAAACATAGGATATGGAGCACTAGATGAAGAAAGAGATGGAACTGATTACTTAGGACAAAACTGATAATGGTTTCTTCCTTCTGATTTGGGATGAGCAAAGTTGAAACTACCTATCCTTGCTCTCTTATTCTACTTCTACCTCATCTTAATATTTTGATGTCTATCTGCTGAGCATGAGTCATAAGCCTGGCTAAAGTCATACCACTATTCAACATCATAGATCTACACTCATTGACCACACTGTCATTCCCCCCAGAAACAAACTTACTCATCTTGGCCCTGCTGTATGCAACCACATTAGGGGCATATCTGGATAATTAAGTAAAATTAAGAGAATACTCTTTCACTGTCATATTTCCCTTCCTGAGGTTGATGAATTCTAACACCTTAGCCTCTCTTATATCTTGGGAAAAGAATCTATCTAAGAATGCGGTGAAAAATTCCTCTCACTTAATAGGCCCTGCATTATCTAGCCTTTATGACTTCCACTGCTTGTACCAAGTGTGATCAACATCCTACAAATGATATATAGCTAGATCAGCACTCTCACTAGGAGTAACCCCCATGATGTTTGTAACCTTCTGAGCCTGATCTATAAATTCTTGAGGGTCCTTATCTGACTTAGACCTGAGAAAAGATGGAGGATTCATTCTAGTAAATATCTGAATCCTAGATGCAGCTGAATTAGCCACTGGGTTGGCCGAAATGATAGCTGGTCATTTATTCTGAGCAGCAACTAACTGAGTAAGAGTAGTGAATGCAGCTCTAAACTCTGCATGAGAAACATATTCTCCCAAAGGTACATCGGGCTGAGGGTCTGACTGATTCTCATTTCTTCTTTTTTTAGGCATGTTCTGTAGAAGAAAAGGAGAAACAAATTAGATTGAGAGATTGACTTGAGATTATGCTCACTGGCACGACATAAATACTGAAGGAAGGGAAACTTTTCCTAAAATATCTTATAGCCTCCTGCATATAAATGTGGCACACAACACGCCCATGTACAAGACTCTAATAGATGCATCTTTTGGACTTCCTAGGACTCTATTAAACCTTAGGCTCTGATATCAAATTTGTAACACCTCCAATCTGGTACCTGGAATGCTACAGGTGCTCATGACCCCGAAGAACCACAATCTAACCCATGACCTATATTTGTACTTGTATAGTGCATAATATACTGTATAATACAAAAACACGAACTAAACGGCCATAAGGTTCAAAACTATAACATAAGATCTGATAAATCATAACATATGGATGGTGTATAATATATCCAAAACAAATGAAATAACTAACTGAACATGGTAGTCTGAAAAGCCTCTAACTGACTGAACTGTCTAGATAAGGAGTTGATAGGACATTTCCCCAACTAACTCAAACTAATAAATTAATTAATGAAATAATAAAAGAATGATCATGTCCTCAAAAGATAGGGACTCACTTCTAACTCTGACTGCTGAGACTGGAATGCTATTGATGCTCTGGAGCTCGTGCTACCAAAGCTATAGTATAAGACACCATAGCACAAATATGTTAGTACTTTGAATATACTGGTATACATGTGAGTTCTGCTGAATACATGGGGTTCATATGCATGAACAATACTGGGTAACTGACTATATGAACATGAGAATACATGCATGAATACACAGTAACTATATCTGAGATCGTGATAACATGAATTTACTAATAACTAACATGACTAATGACTGAGTTCTAATAACTCATATAACTGATAACATGAGTTACTGTATCTGACAGTCCTGAATCTAATGGAACTAGCTGAGTTCCATACTGTTTTGAGTTGACTGTATCTGACAGTCCTGAATCTGAAGAACTATTTGAGTTCTTTAACTAATACTGTTACTGTGGGAAGTAGTTATCTTACCGACATACCCCAAATAATGCATTATAGCTGAATTGGAGTCCAATCTGTGCCCTGATTAGAAGAGTGTCACTATCGCGCCACTAGTAAGGACAATCTGTGAGTGACCCTCATATAACAGGTAACTCTAGTGAGAATGATGGGAACCCTCATATGATAGGTTAAGCCACCTCATCTACCATCATATATCAGTCTATGATGTCTCAACCTATGCTCGCTACATAGTTCTGGAACGCAAGGATTACTTCTAAGAATCACACCCACGTATAACAAGTGATTTCCCATCCTTGGGTTCACTCTGTGCTAATTTCTACTCCCATCTAAATAAACACTGAACATGATTAACTAAACTGACTAGACTGAGTTAACTGAGTTCTGTTGACTAACTAAATATTACTAAGGTCTGATAACTGAGTGAGATTTACTAAAGTTACTGAGTTTTCCTAAGTTATGACACTGACTTAATTCTACTAAACATGGCTTGACTGAGAGTATCTTGAAAACATGACATAGGCTTTAGGCATACAGCTAACTTGTCAGGTACACGTACCCCCAGGACTAGATGGAAAGAAACTGACAAAGCATGACTTTCTTGAATACATAACCAACATCACAATCCCTAATTCATTTATTAAGGCATTTCATCAAACAATTGATATGCATAAACTTGTACCTAAATGGGGATTTCATACTATCATAATAGTAGGGCACTTTTTCTTAACATAGCCATTTAATCAAACACATGGCGAGCATCGTATATGTACACAACATCACACAACAAGTAAACATCATGATTCAACTTTAATTTTACCATTCAAGGATTTAATCATGGATTCATATGAAACTACACCTATAATAATCAATTCCACTTATGATTTATCACTAAACATGGAATATAATTCAATTGGTCATTATCAACATGAACAAAACAAACCCAATATGAAATTCATAAAAATCCATACACTTGAACTTTGAAAAGAGATTCTTGGGCTTCATGGGCGAAAGGAGTCCATGAATGAACACTATGCATACCTGGGTGGGTGGTTTCTTAAAGATCTGTGGAGTAAAACTTGAATTCTTAGCTTGGAATTAAGCACCTAGGGTTTCTTGTTCTTGGGGATTGATCCTTTAGAGAAACCCTATTTTGTTATTGTAGAAGAATAATGAACTTAAGATCTATGGTCAGGTGTAATTAGGGGTTAAATCGGGTGGAAAAAGACCCAAATAACCTTTTAAAAATGGCCTTAAAATAACTAAACGGGATGTGCAATGTCTTGTGCGATGGTCTATCGCTCGCTTGATGGTCCGTCATTTCGACCGTCGTAGGTGGACCAGGATAGGGACTTACTGCCTAAGTAGCGATGGATTTGATGATGGTCTGTTGAATGTTTGATGATACGTCAACCTATCCATTGGACCTTAACCAGAAGGTTGCCTCACTTCCTTGGCTGCAACGGTCCGTCGCTAGGTCGACGGTCCATAAACCTTGCCATCGCACCTAGGCGATTCTAACATCTTTGAGTAAAATATCCATAACTTTTTACTCCGATACCAGATTTGGAAAAAATTGGTATTGTTGGAATGCTAATTTAATTTCCCACGTGTAAAAAAAATGGATTTATCTTTCAAAGTAAATTTCTAACATTCTTAAGACTGTTTCAAGCTAGGAAAAAGTATGGGGTATTACAACTGATCAACATATAAGTCTATCCTCTACATTTTCTCATAATGTAGGTTTAAGTGCTCCATCTCAGCAGCATGAGTGATTTCTGAGCATCTCATCTACATCTCTGTAGTTGGTTAGTCCTCATAGTTTGGGGACTTAGCTATTCATATTTCCAGTTCATTAGCAGATGGTTCATTATTCATTTCAGACAGTTTGAGTCAGCTTCGACCTGTCCCAGTGACTCTCTAGTTTCAGTCAGTAGAGTCTTGTCAGACTTTTAGATTTAGTTTTAGATTTTAGTTGCAGTATTTTTTTATCAGGCTGATGAGATTAGTATCTTCAGATATACTCAGATAATTCAGACAATTTTCCACATTTATAATGATTTTACATTCATATTCCCCTATTTTGAGATTCAGATTTAGTAGAAGGCAGCCAGGGTTAGCTCAGGACTACTTGTAATTTGGAGCAGTGTGTGGTATCCCGAGAAATAAAATTTTGGGACGTTACAAACTTAGTATCAGAACCTAAGATTAGAGAGTCCTAGGGAGCCAGATAAGCCACGTTTTGTAGAGTTTTGATAATCGGTGTGAAGCACGCCACATCTATCAGAAAGAGTCTATGGAGCGTTTTAGGAAATTATCTCTTCTTTTGTGATCTATCGTGCATTCAGCGTCTCTATCTTCTTTTAACTCAAGATTTCACATGATAGAAAATGTCTCCTCGATGAGATAATGCACGCAGAAATGATAACCAGCCACCTCAGCCCACAGATCCTTTGAACGGGAATGTGTCACATGCAGAGTTTTGGGCTACCTTTTAGGCGCTAGCCCAAGTTGTGATAGCTAATGTTCAGGGCAACCGTCAGGCTGCAGTCCCACTTCAGTAAGATGGGGACTTAACCGTAGCCAGAATTCAAGATTTTATGTGAATAAACCCGCCTGAATTCTTCTGGTTGAAAGATGGCTAGGACCCACAGTTTTTTCTAGATAAGGTAAAGAAGATTACCCGAATTATGCATGTTTCTGAACAAGAAAGTGTAGATTTAGTATCCTATAGGATGGAGGATGTTGCATATGATTGGATAGTAATGTGGGAAAAAACTAGAAGGGAGAATGCAGTTCCCATGACTTGGCAGATATTTCAAGATATGTTCTTATAAATGTTCTTACTACGTAAGATGAATGAAGCCAAGATAGAAGAGTTCATGAACCTAAGGAAGGTCTCAATGATAGTTAAGTAGTATTGCCTCAATTTTAACCAGTTGTCCAAGTATTCCCCTTATCAGATAGCTTACCCTAGGTCAAGCATGAGTAAGTTTATTACTGGTGTGTCTGGGTTGGTAGTTAAGGAGTGTAAGACTTCTATGCTTATTAGATACATGGATTGTGCTAGTTTGATGATACATGCTCAGTAAATTAAGGCAGAGAAGTTAAAGGAAAGAGAGAGAGTAAATACAAAGTCTAGAACAAGGCAGTTTGATTATGGCCAAGCTTGATCTCAAGGAGGAAATGTTTCAAAGTTTCAGAATTGTTCATCTATGCCTGCACCTTCTTCAAGCAGTGCTCTCTCACCCAGGAAAAAACCTGAGTACTACGGTAAGTTGTCTATTTCCAGATCTCAGAATAGTATTAGTAGTAGGCCTAGTAATCCTTCGTGTGCTAAGTGTGGTAAGACCCATTCGGGTAAGTGTTTATGGGGTCAGAAAGGTTGTTATTTGGGTCATGGAATCAAAGAGTGCCCACATGCTAGATAGAGAAACAGATATGTCCGTCCCCAGACTTAGGCTACTAGTGCACCAACTCCTTTAGGTTACCCAACTTCTTCTCAGGGTGGATCATCCATTAACGATGGCGGTCAGTGCCAGAAGAGGTTCTATGCTTTATCATCCTGCCAGGAGAAGGAAGATTCACCAGATGTTGTTACTGGTTTCCTTCATGTCTTTCATCTTGATGTTTATGTATTGTTAGACCCTGGGTTAAGTTTCTCTTATGTAACCCCGTTAGTTGTAGTAAATTTACAGATAAGTTCTAAATAGATCCCTGAGAATTTCTTGGTTTCTACTCCAATAGGTGCATCAGTTGCTGCTAAAAAAATCTATAGAAAGTGTCCTATCACGGTTCTTTATAAAGTCATGTTAGCAAACCTAATAAAGTTAGATATGGTTGATATTGATCTTATTCTTAGTATGGATTGGCTTTATTCCTTTTATATATCTATAGATTGTCGCACCCATGTGGTGAAGTTTCAGTTCCCAGATGAGCCAATCTTTGAGTGGGCAGGTATTTCAGTGTCTCCCAAAATTCATTTCATATCTTATCATAAAGCTAGAAGGTTGATTTCCAAAGGGTGTATCTATCATCTTGTTCGATTCAAAGACACTAAGTCAAAAACTCCAACAATTCAGTCAGTCAGTGCAGTCATTAAGTTTTCTGACATCTTTCTCAAAGATTTTCCAGGGGTACCTCCCGATAGGGAAATAGAATTCGGTATTGACCTTCTCCCAGATACATAGCCTATTTCTATCCCTCCATATTATATGGCTCCTGCAGAACTCAAGGAGTTGAAAGAGCAACTCAAAAATCTTTTAGATAAAGGTTTCATAGGGCCCAGTGTTTCTCCATGGGGAACTTCTATCCTATTCTTTTGAAACAAAGATTGTTCTATGAAAATGTGCATTGACTATGTCAGCTAAATAAGGTCATATTCAAGAACAAATAACCTCTTCCTAGAATTAATGACCTATTTGATAAACTCTAAGATGTAAGTTATTTCTCAAAGATAAACCTTAGATTCGGCTATCATCAGCTTAAAGTAAAAGAATGTGATATTCCAAAGATAGCTTTCAGAACTAATTACGTTCATTTTGAGTTTCTAGTCATGTGTTTTGGGCTAACCAATGCCTGCTTTCATGGACCTCATGAAATAAGTGTTCAAACAGTATCTAGACATGTTTTCATAGTATTCATAGATAATATCCTTGTGTACTCCTATAGTGATGATGACCATGTAGATCATCTTAGAATTGTCTTGCAAACTCTTAGAGATCATCAATTGTTCTCCAAATTTAGTGTGTGAATTTTGGGTAAGATTAGTAGCTTTTCTCGGTCATATTTTTTCCGCCGATAGTATTAGAGTTTATCCCAAAAACACAGAAGCTGTAAGGAATTTCCCTAGACCTATCTCTCTGTCAGACATTAGGAGTTTCTTGAGTCTACATGGTTATTACTGACATATTTTTTAGGGTTTATGATCCATAACATTTCCTATGTCTAGATTTACATAAAATAAAGCTAAGTTTTAGTGGTCAGATTCTTGAGAGAAGAGTTTTTAGGAGTTAAAAACTCAACTCACTTCATCCCCAATCTTAGAGTTACCCGATGGTATGGATGGATTTGTTGTTTATTGTGATGCCTGAAGATTTGGTTTGTGTTGTGTGTTGATGCAAAGAGGTAAGGTCATAGCCTATTCCTCTAGATAGTTGAAGCCTGACAAAAAGAACTAACCTACCCATGATCTTAACTATCTACGGTAGTATTTGCCTTGAAAATATAGAGGTACTATTTGTATGGTGTGCATGTTGATGTGTTCAGAGACCATAAAAGCTTGCAGTATGATTTTACTCAGAGAGATTTGAATCTTCAATACAGAAGGTAGTTAGAATTATTGAAGCATTATGATATGAGTATGTTGTATCATTCGGGCAAGTCCAATGTAGTAGCAGATGCCCTTAGTAGGTTTTCGAAGGGCAGTATTGCTCATGTGGAGAATGTTAAGAAAGAGTTAGCTCGGGAAACTCACCGTTTGTCTACATTGGGTGTTAGATTGGTCAATTCAACTGAAGAGAATGTTTGGGTTTAGAGTAGTTTCGAATTTTCCATAGTTTCGGAAGTGAAGGAAAAGCAAGAAAAAGCATCCTAGTTTGGTCAAACTAAAGGAGTCAGTTAAAAACCAAAAGGTAGAGGTTTTCTCCTAAGAGGGAGATGGCATGTTGAGGTACCATAGTAGATTGTGTGTGCCATGGGTTGATGAATTGAGGTGTTGGATTATGGCAGAAGTGCATGGTGCACATTATTTTATTCATCAAGGTGCTACCAAGATGTACTGCAACTTGCGAGAAATCTATTGGTGGAGTTGTATAAAGAGAGATATAGCGGAGTTCGTAGCTAAGTGTGCAACCTGTCAACAGGTTAAGGTAGAGCACCAATGACCTGGTGGTACATTGCAAGAGTTTGGTTACCCCACTTGGAAGTGGGTATATTTTAATATGGATTATGTTACTAGTTTACCCCATTTTTGTCGCCAGCATGATTTGATTTGGTTTATTGTAGATAGATTGACTAAGTCAGTGAATTTTTTTCCAGTTCATACGTCTTATACAGATGAGGATTATGCTAAGATGTACATTAGAGAGTTAGTCAGACTGCATGGAGTTCCCTTGTCTATTGTTTAAAATAGAGGTACTCAGTTCACTTCCCAATTTTGAAGAGTTTTTCAAAAGGGTCTTGGTACCCAAGTCCATCTTAGTTCAGCTTTCCACCTTCAGACAGATGGTCAAGCAGAGAGGACCATCTAAACTCCAGAAGATATGTTGAGGGCATGTACTCTTGATTTTAAAGGTAGTTGGGATAAGCATTTTCCATTAATAGAGTTCGCTTATAATAACAGTTACCATTCTAGCATACATATAGCCCCGTTTGAGGCTCTTTACAGAAGGACATGTAGATCACCTATAGGTTGGTTTGAAGTGGGTGAGGCTGCTTTTCTTGGGCCTAAAGCAGTGTTTGAAGCTATGGAGAAAGTTAAGTTGGTTAGAGTAGGATTGAAAATAGCCCAGAGTCATCAAAAATTATATCCAGATATGAGAAGAAGGGACCTCAAGTTTTAGGTTGGTGATTTTGTATATTTGAAAATTTCACCCATGAAAGGGGTGAAGAGATTTAACAAAAAGGGAAACTTAGTCCCCGGTATATTGTCCCTTATAGAATTCTAAGTCATGTTGGGAAAGTGGCTTATGATCTTGAGTTGCTCGCAGACTTGTCAGTCGTTCATCCTGTATTCCATGTCTCTATACTTATGAAGTGCATCGGTGACTCCACTATTGTAGTTCCTTTAGAAAGCTTAGATTTTCAGAATACCCTTTCTTACGAAAAGATACCAGCCAAACTTTTAGTTCATCAGATTCATAGACTAAGGAACAAAGATGTTCCCTTGGTCAAAGTTTTGGCAGAATAAGTCCATTGAGGGTGCTACTTGGGAAACAGAAGAATATATGAGAGCCTAGTACCCTAACCTCTTCGCTGCAAACTCAAATCTAGAAAAGGTAATGTTTTTCCTTAATTCAATTCTTTTCTAATCATAGATTCAGATATATAGTTGTCCTCTTATAAGCTCATGCACTCACAGAATTACTCAGAAACTCAGAATGATCAAGATTCAGTTTTGCAATTTATTTTAGTTGTGCATGCTATCATATATCCTCAGATTCCTTAGGATTCTTAGTCTTACTATCAACATTCGAGGATGAATGTTTGCAAGGAGGAGATATCGTAATACCCCGTACATTCCTTAACTCAATTTGACATCTAGAATGCCAAGCGTTAGCTTTAAGAAAGAATAACTTTCCATACGTTTCCAATTTTCCCATTTTAGACCCTCCAATGCATAAGAAATTTAATTAGCTTCACAATGATATAAGATTTTCCTTAATCCACGAACCGAGTGAGAATTTATGGCTATTTTAAGTTTCAATCACAAAACACCATGATTTGGGCCCATAGCGCATCTCGGAGAAGTGTAAAATTACAATTGTCAAATTCCAGTGAGATTCCGAGATCATGGCACATCGCGAGGAGTCCCATTTCACATTTGGCAATTTCCAGTGAGCTTATGCAATATTAGCGTGTCGCGCCAGTGGCCAAAGTGGCAATCCAATGGGGCACCGCGATTGGATCGCATCGCGGTGAACGCCCATTTCTCACTCATCCTTTCCTAGTGAGCCACCGTGATAGTGGCACGTCGTGGTGGCCTAGGAAATAAAGATTTTTGGTCTTTTTTCCAGTTCCAATTTAAAGTTTAATAGGGGCATTTTGGTCAATTCCCAAGGCCCCAGTTCGTGTAAAACACATCATTAAGCATATTCCAAAGCACTTTATGCTTGTTTCATCAATTCTCTCTAAAAAAAACCCTAAAGGTCAAACTTTCTCTCCAAGAAAACCAAATTTCTTCATTAATTCTCCAAGAAAATTCAAGATTAAGGATTCCCAATTCAGGAACTCGAAGAAATCATCTCCAAAGCATCATTAGGGATCCAAGATTCAAGTCTTAGCATCTACTTCATCAATTGAGGTATGTGGGGGATTTTTCAACAAGCATAATTCTTTCATCCCTGTGCCCAAAACTTATTTTAATTAAAAGCTTACTGAATTTTTTTGTGATTTCCCATGAAATTGAAGTTGGGGTTTATACCTAGTATTGCTATTTATAAGATTATGAGATTTCAAGTGATTTAAAAGTTGAGTTGCATGTTTATGTTCATATTTTCATGCATACTACATAAATTTCCAGATTTTGAGTTGATTTATAAATATTTACATTATCAAGCTTGAACATTTTGATGTTTTGACATTAGTTTAATACGGGTCATGAAGCCCTAATTAGAGATTTCTATTTCAAGATTGTTTGTGCTATGAGCACCCTATGACAAAATTATACTCATATTTTTTGATATAGAATTGACCTTTTGGTCCTAAGCTAAGATAAAGAATCCACAATGCTCATATGACTTGAGATTTAAAGAAAAGAAAGGGCATAATTGGTTTTCTTATAAACCCTTGTGCTATATTGAAGTTGTTTTCCTAAGATCCTGAGCATAAGAATGGGAGTAGTATTTAGCACTGAGATGGATGTTACCAAGGTTTCATACCCCAAAATTATGTGCCCAAGTAGGATTAAGATTATTCCAACTTCTATGTTTATGACTAAGATTATGATCACTTAAGATAACAAGTTCTATTCTGATGGAAAGGGTAGGAAAACTCTCCCCATCATGGGCAAGACAGTGGACCCCATGAATGCTCACAAGGTTTATGTCGATTAGAAGAACCTCCCAAAAGAAGTCCCCTACTCATAAAACAGTCTATTGGTTTAAAGTCTTATGATAAAAGTGTATGTTTTGGAAGCTATGGTTTGTAAGATTCTTACAGTCTTGATATAAAGTAGTTTCAGAAAGAAGAAATTTTGGAACAGAATGTAATGGATCACAAGATTTATATTATATGCTTTGTTGTTCATGATTTATGATCTTCAGTTTTTAGATTACTCAAGCCTGTGTGAGTCATTTACATTTAGCATGCATGATTTTATAATTTGTGATGATATTGTTTACTTATTGCATTCACCCTCATATGCTCAGAATATTCCCTAAGTACTGATCCACATATAATCCAAGGTGCTACACTGTCTCATAATGTAGGTTCGGGTGCTCAGTCTCAATAGTGTGAGTGATTTCCAAGCATTTCATATACATGTTTGCAATTGGTGAGTCCTCATAGTTTGGGAACTTAGCTATTCAGATTTCCAGTTCATTAGTATATGGTTCAATATTCATTTCAGACAGTTTGAGTCAGCTGGGACCTATCCCAGTGACTCTCTACTTTCAGTCAGTAGAGACTTGTTGGACTATTAGATTCAGTTGTAAATTTTAGTTGCATCAAATTTTCAGTATTTTCTTTATCAGACTGATGAGATTAGTATCTTCATATATACTCAGATAATTCAGATAGTTTTCCACAGTATTATGATTTTATATTTGTATTCCCCAATTTTGAGATTCAGGTTTAGTAGAAGGCAGCCGGGGTTAGTTTAGGACTACTTGTAGTTTGGAGCACCATTTTGCATCCTGAGAAATAAGATTTTGAGGCATTACAAACATAGTATCAGCGCCTAAGTTTTAGAGAGTCCTAGGGAGTCAGACAAGCTGCGTTACGTAGAGTCTTGATTATTGGTGTGAAGCGTGTTACATCTATGACCAAGAGGCTATGGATCATTTTAGGAAATCATCTTTTCTTTCATGATCTATTGTGCATTCAGT
This sequence comes from Capsicum pubescens, assembly GCA_030864215.1. Taxonomy (NCBI): domain Eukaryota; kingdom Viridiplantae; phylum Streptophyta; class Magnoliopsida; order Solanales; family Solanaceae; genus Capsicum; species Capsicum pubescens. Next base: position 379,942,349 of record CM061548.1, on the reverse strand, counting down.
ATCTCTATCTTTTTTTAACTCATGCTTTCACGTGATAGAAAATGCCTCTTTGTCGAGCTAACGCATGCAAAAATAATAACCCGCCACCTCAGCCCGCAGATCCTTTGAATGAGAATGTGTCACATGTAGAGTTTTGGGCTACGTTTCAGGCACTAGCCCAGGCTGGGACGGCTAATGTTCAGGGAAACCATCAGGCTATAGTCCTACATCAATAAGATGGGGACTTATCCGCAGCCAGAATTTAAGACTTTATAAGAATTAACCCGCCGAAATTCTTTGGGTCGAAAGCAGGCGAGGACCCACAATTTTATCTATATGAGGTGAATAATATCACCCAAATTATGCATGTTTCTGAAGAGGAGAGTGTATAATTGGCATCCAATAGGCTGAAGGATATTGCATATTATTGGGTTGTAATGTGGAAAAAAAGTAGAGGGGAGAATGCACCTCCCATGACTTAGTAGATAGATGCATTCTTAGACAAGTACATCCCACATGAGATGAAGGAATCCAATATAGAAGATTTCATGAACCTGAGGTAGGGCTCAATGAAAGTGGAGGAGTATTGCCTCAAGTTTAACCAGTTTTCAAAATATTTCTCTGATCAGATGGCTGAACCTAGGTCAAGCATGAGTAAGTTTGTGACCGGTGTGTCTGGGTTGGTAGTTAAGAAGTGTAAGAGTTCTATTCTCATTGGAGACATGGATCTTTCTAGGTTGATGATGCATGGTTAGCAGATTAAGGCAGAGAAGTTGAAGGAAAGAAAGAGAGTAAATAAGAAGGCTAGAATAGGGAAGTTTGAGTATGGCCAGGCTAGATCTCAAGGATGAAATCGTTCGCAGTTTCAGAAACATTCATCTATTACCGCACCTTCTTCAGCCAGTTCTCCCACACCCAAGAACAGACAGGATCAGTGGGGTAAGTCGTCTATATACAGATCTCAGAATATTGTGAGTGATAGGCCCAGTTATCCTCCGTGTGCTAAGTATGGTAAGACCCATCCGGGTGAGTATTTGTGGGGTCAGAAAGTTTGTGTCCATCCGGGTCACGAAATCAAAGAGTGCCCACATGCTAGATAGGGAAATAGATATGTCCATCCCCAGTTTCAGGCTACTAGTGCACTAACTCCTTTATGTTGCCCAGCTCCTCTTCAGGGTGCATCATCTAGTACCGGTGGCAGTAAGCGCCAGAATAGGTTTTATGATTTACCATCCCACCAGGAGAAGGAAAATTCACTAAATATTGTTACTGGCATTATTCGTTCCATTCGTCTTGATATTTTTGTGTTGTTAGACCCTGTTTCGAGTTTCTCTTAAGTAACCCCATTAGTTACAGTAAATTTTGAGATAATTTCTGAAAAGATCCCTGAGACTCTTTTGGTTTCTACTCCAGTAGGTGAGTCAGTTATTGCAAACCAAATCTATTGAAAGTATCCTATCATTTTCCTTCATAAAGTGATGTTAGTATACCTAATAGAGTTAGATATGGTTGATTTTGATATTATTATTGGTATGGATTATCTTCATTCCTATCATGTACCTTTAGATTTTCACACCTGTGTGGTTATGTTTTAGTTCCCAAATGAGTCAATCTTTGAGTGGTCAGGTAATTTAGTGTCTCCCAAAAGTCATTTCATATCTTATCTTAAGCCAGAAGGTTGATTTCCAAAGGGTCAATCTATCATCTTGTTCGAGTCAAAGACATTAAGTCGAAGACTCCAACAATTTAGCCAGTCAGTGTAGTCATTGAGTTCCCTAACGTCCTTCCCAAAGATTTGCTAGGGGTACCTCCCGATAGGAAAATACAATTTGATATTGACATTCTCCCAGATACTCAGCCTATATCTATCCCTTCATATCATATGGCTCCCACAGAGCTTACGGAGTTTAAATAACAACTCAAAGATCTTTTAGATAAAGGTTTCATAAGCCCAAGTGTTTCTCCATGGGGCACTCCCATCCTATTCGTGTGAAATAAAAATGGTTCTTTGTAAATGTGCATTGACTATCATCAGCTAAATTAGGTTACAGTCAAGATCAAATACCCTCTTCCTAAAACTGATGACCTATTTGGTCAACTCCAAGGTGCAAGTTATTTCCAAAAGGTAGACCTTAGATCTGTCTATCATCAGCTTAAAGTAAGGGAATGTGATATTCCAAAGAGAGATTTCAAAACCTGTTACGGTCATTTTGAGTTTCTAGTCGTGTCTTTCGGGCTATCCAATGCCTCAACAGCTTTCATGGACCTCATCAACCGAGTGTTCAAATAGTATCTAGAAATGTTTGTCATAGTATTCATAGATGATATCCTTGTGTACTCCCGTAGTGAGGTTGACCATGTAGATCATCTTAGAATTGTCTTGCAAACTCTTAGAGACCATCAATTGTTCGCCAAATTTAGCAAGTGTGAATTTTGTCTAAGATTAGTAGCCTTTCTCGGTTATATTGTTTCCGCCGATGGTGTTAGAGTTGATCTTCAAAAAACAGAAGCTGTAATAAATTGGCCTAGACCTATCTCTCCATAAGACATTAGGAGTTTCTTGGGTCTATCCAGTTATTACCAATATTTTATTGAGGGTTTCTCATCCATAACGTCTCCTATGTCTAGATTGACCCAAAAGAAAGTTAAGTTTCAGTGGTCAGATTCCTACGAGAAGAGTTTTTAGGACTTTAAAACTCGACTAACTTCAGCCCCAGCCTTAGCGTTACCCCATAGTATGGATGGATTTGTTGTTTATTGTGATGCCTCTAAAGTTTTTTTGGGTTGTGTGTTGATGCAGAGAGGTAAGGTCATAGTCTATCCCTCTAGACAGTTGAAGCCTCAAGAAAAGAAATACCCTACCTATAATCTTGAGCTAGCTGCGGTAGTATTTTCCTTGAGAATCTGGAGGCACTATTTTTATGGTGTGCATGTTGATGTGTTCACAGATGAAAAAAGCTTGTAGTATATGTTTACTTAGAGAGAGTTGACTCTACGGCAGATAAAGTGGTTAGAATTGCTGAAGAATTATGATATGAGTGTGTTGTATCATCGGTCAAGGCCAATGTAGTGGCAAACGCCCTTACTAGGTTGTTGATGGGCAGTGTTGCTCAAGTTGAGAATGATAAGAAAGATTTAGCTCGGGAAGTTCACCATTTGGCTAGATTAGGTGTTAGATTGGTAGATTCAGCTAAAGGGAATGTTTGGGTTCAGAGTATTTCTGAATCTTCCCTAGTTACGAAAGTGAAGGAAAAGCAAGATAAGGATCCTTGTTTGGTCTAAATAAAGGAGTCAATTAAATACCAAAAGGTAGAGGTTTTCTCCTAAGGGGGAGATGGCGTGTTGAGGTAACCAAATAGATAGTGTGTGCCATAGGTTGATTAATTGAGGTAGTGGATTATAGAGGAAGAAAATAGTGCACGTTATTCTATTCATCCAGGTGCTACTAAGATATACCGCTACTTGCGGGAAATCTATTGGCGGAGTAGTTTAAAAAGAGATATAGAGGAGTTCGTAGCTAAGCGTGCAACCTGTCAACAGGTTAAGGTAGAGAACCAAAGACCTGGTGGTACATTGCTAGAGTTTAGTATCCCCACTTGGAAGTGGGATGAGGTGAATATGGAGTTTGTTACTGGTTTATCCCATTCGCATCATTAGCATGATTCGATTTGGGTTATTGTAGGCAGATTGACTAGGTCAGCGCATTTCTTGCCAGTTCATATGTCCTATATGATGTGTGAGCAAAAGCTGACACATTTAATGCTTTTTAGCTCAAAATAATTAAGAAGTCTTAAGCAACCTTTGGTTGTTTTTGATCATTTTCTTGTGATATTGCAGTTGTAGCAAGAATGGGAGGAAAACATAGGAAACAAGAAAAAAATAAGTAAAATCTGGTACAATTGAGCTGATATGAGTCTGACGGAATTTCTTGCAAGCCGTCAGAGATGTGGTAAGCTACCAGAAAAAGCCTTCACAAAGAATAGTGAAGAAGAGTTGTTGGATGAAGGTGACTACATTCTCAATATGTCATCACAAGTGTGGTAAGCCGTTAGAAGATGTTGTCAAGTGGGACAGAACATGGTGAAATAAGCTGAAGATCTGACGACATTTGCTAAACACCGTCACTCCTCTGGTAATCCGTCGGAGGACATCGTCAGCCTAAGAATATTTTGAAGGCAACTGAAGCATTCTGATGCCATCCGTGATAGGGCGTCAGACTCTTGACGCGGCATCATCTTGGGCATCACCTATTTCGAGAATTTTATTAATTTTGTTATTTTATTTCCTTAATTAGGCTTTAGTATAAATGGCATCTTTTAGGATTTTATTGAGCGGGGAAGGAAGAGGAGAGAAACCTCTCATTGAGGGTTCCTAACATTCTTGTAAACATCTTTCATTTGAAGATTGATTGTGGGTATGATTTATTACTTATTCTTGATTATGAATTCAATACATATTGTTGATCTTTGTATCATGAATAGCTAATTTTCTTTACTTGAGTTATGGGAACCTTGATGTGAATACTAATTTGGGTTGTGAATCTAATTTATGTCCATAAGAAATTGATGTTGTATAAACCCTTCTTTATTTTAATGATCTTTCTTGGTTGCAACTTAATAGAGTCAGCACTACAAACATCACTTGTTTGAGAGGAATGTGTTTGTTAGGTTATTTCAATGAAACAATCACTTGTCCGAGAGGAAAGTTCTTGTCGAGCAATGTAACAATCTCTCTTAGTTTCAACTTGAAAGGTGAACCCAAGAACATCACTTGTCCGAGAGGAAAGTGTACGTGGGAAAAGAAAGAGTTTACATGGACTCGAAAGATTTTAATCTTTAGTTTAATGGCAAATGCCTTAACTGGATTTTCCTACATGAGAACATAGTTTAACAGAAAGCACATCCTTTAAGTTCGAGAGAATTAATGGATACACTACCTACTGAGGTCGAGAGACAAATGGGTAAATAATAAGATTCAACTCTTCTTGCAATTGAAGGGTCAATTGGAAATCTGAAGTGATTTGCAACCCAACCTATGTAAGCATCTTGGTAACTATAACTCTAGTGTCCCATAACATTGTTAAATAGAAGTGTTTATCAACTTTTGTTTAACCATTTAAAACCCCCAAATTTTATCTTTTTCTATCATTTGTTTAAATTCAACTTGTAGCTGTAGTTTCAAATTAGTTTGATCGCCAATCACATTATTCCTCGTGGATTCGACCCCGACTCCGAAGTTGGGTAAATATATTTACAACGACCTCCTTGCACTTATTTGAGGTGTAAGTTGAGTGTTATCAAAAATGGCGCCATTGTCGGGGAACAATTTGGTGTATTGAGTTGGTTGGGAATTTTACCTTACTTTCTTGAATTCGAACTTGTAAATATTTGTTTGTGATTTCCTTTGTTTCGCGTGTTAGGTAGATTTTCTTTATTTTTGCTTATTTCTTACTATGGCCTCATAGAATGAATGTGAGTTTGATGGTTGGAAATCTTATCTGGATGATCCATGTCTATATTGTGATAGACCCCACTTTTGGCATGACTGTAGATATGCTCCCTGGAGAGAGATTTGTGCACCATCTCCATCCTACCGAGAGTATAATTGTTCTTTATATGGTGGTCAAGATGGATATTGGAGTGATTGCTCAAATGCCCCCTCCCCCCTATTACTCTAACCCGAGTTCTAGTTCTTCTTATGAGTATGATAGATCTTATGGTAAAGAAAAAAGAAGAACGCAGCACTGGAAAGAGTGGAATTGAAGCTATGTTTCAATGAATGTTGGATCTCCAAAAAAAAACATATGATATCGTATGTGATATGCGTCAAGATATGAAGTCGATCATTCATGAGGAAATGGATATAGAGGTCAATTATTCAAAGCATTCTTCTATATTATGTTTTGATGATATCTTTCTATGGAATCATTTAACATGATGGAAGAGTTTGAAGATGAGGAGAAATAATCCTATACTGATGATGAGATTGATGTTGATCTTCCATTGCAGATTTCCCAACCAACCAAACCATTCATGAATGAATATGCCAAAGATGAGGAAATGGTACTAGAATTGAAAGAAGAAATCAAGAACAATCCTTGTGAAGACTCTAGTCCATTTCGGGGTAAGGATACTAATAGAGACGCTACTCCAGAATTGAGAGTCAGTCCTCATTCGAACAATTTTTCAACATTATGCTTGGTGGATGTGAAGAAAGTCGAACCACCCAAGAAAATGATGAATTTTGAAAATGAGGTGAAAAATTCTTTCATTTTGGAGTTTATCTTTCCAAAAGGGTATACTACAACCCCAGTCTTGAAGGACAAGAAGCTCAAAGATCGATATCCATTTAGTGTTTTCTTAAGATCCTCATCGTTGCCCAATGAGCCCATATGAAAGTTCGATGCAAAATTGGGCAAGCGGTTCAAGTCTTCGAAGTTGCATGATAGAACATTCCGTATTATGCCCTACATTTTCCCAAAGGACCTAAAAGATGTAAAGATCAAAAGATTAGCCGACAATTTAAATCATCAAAGTGAAGGGATAAAGGATGACTGGATGTTGTCGTGCCGCGACACTAAATTAGGCTCTTCTTGAGAGGCAACCCAAGGATTGACATCAGATCTTCACACCCATGGTGCCACAGGTATGTTTCTAAATCTCTTATTTTGATTTAACGTGTTGGGAACAATACATGATATTAAGTTAAGGGTGGGGCTACTTATGGGTGTTGATGTCCTCCTGGAGTTTTTGTTGCCGTGCCTCTTTTCCCCGGAGTCTTGTTCCTAGTAGAGCCGTCATGTTTAGGCATATTGTGTTTTGTTTTGTGATGTGTTGTGGTTAATTGGGAGAAAAATAAGTATCTAGGATAGTTGACATTTTTTTGTTGATTTTTGAGACTGATAAACACCTCTCCGTTGGTCTGTTTTATAATTGTGTGATATACATTTATGTGTGACCACTGTGCATCTTGTTATGGCATTAGTACTAGTGACATGATATCCATTGCTAAACAATCACATGAACCGGATAGGTAGAAGTTTGTGATGCACCTTTGTGCCATGTGTGTGTGAGATACTACTTAGTTCCCTTTGTGTGTTAAATCCAGAACATGCCCGGTTAGTCTTACTTTTGTTGAAAGATAGGGGTTAGGAAAGGATCATAGGTCGTTGTTGATGTTAGTCCACTTTTAGCCTAAATGACTTTCCCTGTTATGCATGATATCTATGGATCCCTATTTTGAGCCTGAATTGACCATTTCTTTCTATGACACCTATCACCTTCCCATTTATATCATAATGAACCTGTTTTGGCCCTGGTTCTCCTTGGACACTATGCATATTGACTTAGGCAAACAACCTAAGTTGAGGGTTGGCTATCATAGAGGTGTGTGATGTAAATTGGGTATGAAGAAAGTTAGAATAAAAGGAAAAGAATAAGTGAAAAGAAATAAAAAGCTGGGTGGTGTGGAAGAAGAATAAGAAAAGAAAAAGAATGAAAAAAAGGCGTATCGATCCTAAATAATGTGTGATCAAGAAAAGGAGAAAAAAAGGTTAATAAGTGAACCCCAAAAGTTAAGGTAGTTCCAAAGAGGCTTAGTCACTCTAAATGCCATTGAATATCATACTATCCTTTAGACTACATTACAAGCCGAATAAAAGACCTATAGTGATCCTAACTTACCGGTCTGGACACCTTGGTAATGAAAATAAGGGCAAGCTTATGGTATTTGACATGCATTGATTGGAATTTTTTTCTGAGAGTGAGTGTCTCTTGACCGTCCCCGCATTGACATGCTTGAGTTTATATATGAGTGAGGAGGGACTTCTTTGTTGTAAGGGCACATCGGTTGCATTGCTAGCTGTTTAGTTGTTTGGTTAGTGTAACTTGTACATATGCATGGTTATTGTTGCTGAATTGATGCCATAGCTTGATTCCTTTGGGTCACATTGTTAATCTTCATGGATATGCACAATTGGATTGAACGTGGAGAGTGGCATGAGTTTTGAGCTAAACTTGATAATCAATTGTTATAGGTATCTTATGTGTCTCTTGGTTAAGTATCGTAGTACGGTGTTATGTAGTTTCTTGAGGACAAGTAACTGTTTTAAGTTGAGGGTGTTGATGTGTGAGAAAAAGCTAACACATTTAATGCTTTTTAGCTCAAAATAATTGCAAAGTCTTAAGCAACATTTGGTTGTTTTTGATCGTTTTATTGTGATATTGCAGTTGTAGCAAGAATGGGAGGAAAACATAGGAAAGATGAACAAAATAAGTAAAATCTGGTAGAAGTGAGCTGATATGAGTCTGATGGAATTTCTTGCAAGCCGTTAGAGATGTGGTAAGTTACCAGAAAAAGGCGTCAGGAAGAACAATTAAGAAGAGTTACTGGATGAAGGTGATGACATTCTCAATATGTTGTCACAAATGTGGTAAGCCGTCAAGTGGGACAGAACATGGTGAAATAAGCTGAAGGTCTGATGACATTTTCTACATGCCGTCACTCCTCTGGTAAGCCATCCGAGAACATCGTCATCCTAAGATAGATTTTGAAGGCAGCTGAAGCATTCTGACGCCATCCGTGATAGGGCGTCAGACTCTTGACATGGTGTCAACTTGGGCGTCACCTATTCCGACAATTTTATTAATTTTTTTATTTTATTTCCTTAATTAGGCTTTAGTATAAATGGCATCTTTTAGGGTTTTATTGAGCGGGGGTAGAAAAGGAGAGAAACCTCTCATTGAGGGTTCCTAACATTCTTGTAAACATCTTTCATTTGAAGATTGATTGTGGGTATGATTTATTACTTATTATTGATTATGAATTCAATACATATTGTTGATCTTTGTATCATGAATAGCAAATTTTCTCTACTTGAGATATGGGAACCTTGATGTGAATACTAATTTAGGTTGTGAATCTAATGTATGTCCATAAGAAATTGATGTTGTATAAACCCTTCTTTATTTTAATGATCTTTCTTGGCTGCAACTTAATAGAGTCATCACTACAAACATCACTTGTCTGAGAGGAAAGTGTTTGTTAGGTTACTTCAATGAAACAATCACTTGTCCGAGGGGAAAGGGCTTGTCGAGAAATGTAACGATCTCTCTTAGTTTCAACTTGAAAGGTGAGCCCAAGAAGATCACTTGTCCGATAGGAAAGTTTATGTGGGAAAAGAAAGAGTTTACATGGACTCAAAAGATTTTAATCTAGAGTTTAATGGAAAATGCCTTAACCGGATTTGCCTACATGAGAACATAGTTGAATAGAAAACACATCCTTTAAGTTTGAGAGAATTAACAGATACACTACCTACTGAGGTCGAGAGACGAATGGGTAAATAATAGGATTCAACTCTTCTTGTAATTGAAGTGTCAATTGGAACTCTAAAGTGATTTGTAACCCAACCTATGTAAGCATCTTGGTAACCATAACTCTAGTGTCCCATAACATTGTAAAATCAAAGTGTTTATCAACTTTTGTTTAACCATTTAAAACCCCCAAATTTTATCTTTTTCTATCATTTGTTTAAATTCAACTTGTAGCTGTAGTTTAAAATTAGTTTAATCGGTAGTCACATTGTTCCTCATGGATTCGACCCCGACTCCGAAGTTGGGTAAATATATTGACGACGACCGCCTTTCACTTATTTGAGATGTAAGTTGAGTGTTATCACTATACAACTGAGGATTATGCTAAGATGTATATCAGAGAGTTAGTCAGACTATATGGAGTTCCCTTGTCTATCATTTCAGATAGAGGTACTCAGTTCACGTCCCAGTTTTTGAGAGCTTTTCAGAAGGGTCTTGGTACCCAAGTCCATCTTAGTTCAGCTTTCCACCCTCAGACAGATGGTGAAGCAGAGAGAACCATCCAAACTCTAGAAGATATGTTGAGGGCATGTGCTCTTGATTTCAAAGGTAGTTGGGATGAGAATTTTCTATTGATAGAGTTCGCTTATAATAATAGTTACATTCTAGCATACAGATGTCCATATTTGAGGCTCTTTATAGAAGGAGATATAGATTGCCCATAGGTTGGTTTGAAGTCGGTGATGCCACTTTGCATGGGCCTGACGCAGTGTTTCTATGGAGAAAGTTAATTTAGTTACAAAAGGATTGAAAACAACCCAGAGTCATCAGAAATCATATGCAGATGTGAGAAGAAAGCACCTCAAGTTTGAGGTTGGTGATTTTTTATATTTGAAAATTTCACCCATGAAAGGGGTGAAGAGATTTGGAAAAAAGGGGAATCTTAGTCCCCAGTATGTTGGTCCTTACAGAATTCTGAGTCGTGCTGGGAAAATGGCTTATGAGATTGAGTTTCCCGCAGACTTATCAGCCGTTCATCCTGTATTCCATGTCTTTATGCTTAAGAAGTGCATTGGTGACTCCACTTTTTTAGTTCCTTTAGAAAGCTCAGATATTCAGAATAGCCTTTCTTACGAAGAGATTCCAGTTAAAACATTATATCATTAGATCCCTAGACTAAGGAACAATGAAGTTCCCTTGGTCAAAGTTCCTTGGCGGAATCAGTTTGTTGAGGGAACTACTTGAGAAACAGAAGAAGATATGCGAACCAAGTACCCTCACTTCTTTGTTGCAAACTCAAATCTAGCCAAAAATAATGCTTTTACTTAATTTAGTTCTTTTCTAACCACAGATTCATCTATATAAGTGTCCTGATATAAGCTCATGCACTCACAGAATTACTCAGAAGCTCAGAATGGTCTATATTGAGCTTCACAATTTATTTTAGTTGTTCATGCTATCATATATCCTCAGATTCCTCGATATTATTAGTCTAACTAGCAACATTCGAGGGTGAATGTTTCCAAAGGGGAGATATTGTAATACCCCATACTTTCCATAACTCAATTTGACATCTAGAATGCCAAGCATTATCTTTAAGAAAGAATGAATTTCTATACGTATGGAATTTTCCCGTTTTAGACCCTCCAATGCGTAGGAAATTGAATTAGCTTTCCAATGATATAAGATTCGCCTTAATCCGATAACCAAGTGAGAAGTTATGGCTATTTTAAGTTTCAGTCATAAAACACCATGATTTGGGCCCGTAGCACGTCGCAGAGAAGTGTGAAATCACAATTGTAAAATTCCAGTGAGATTTCATAATTATAGAGCATCGCGGAGGAGTCTCATTTCACATTTGGCAATTTCCAGTGAGCCTACGCGATATTGGCGCGTTGTGCCAGTGGCCAAAGTGGAAATCCAATGGGGCACCGTGATTGTGGTGCATCGCGATGAACGCCCAATTCCCACTCGTCCTTTTCTAGTAAGCCACCGAGATAGTGGCGTGTTGCGGTGGCCTAGGAAATTGAGATTTTTGGTCGTTGTTCCAGTTCCAATTTAAAGTTTAATAGGGGCATTTTGGTCAATCCACAGGGCCCTAGTTCATGTAAAACACATCATTAAGCATATTCCAAAGCACTTTATGCTTGTTTCATCAATTTTCTCTCAGAAGAAAATCCTAAAGCTCAAAACTTATCTCCAAGAAAATCTAATTTCTCCATTAGTTCTCCAAGGAAATTCAAGATTAAGGATTCCCAATTCAGGAACTCTAAGAATTCATCTCCAAAGAATCAATAGGGATCCAAGATTCAAGTCTTAGCATCTAGTTCATCAATTGAGGTATGTGGGATTTTTCAAAAAGGATAATTCTTTCGTTTTTGTGCCCAAAACTTATTTTAATTACAAACTTACTGAATTTTTATGTGATTTCCCAAGAAATTGATGTTAGGGTTTATACCCAATATTTCTATTTATAAGATTACGCAATTTCAAGTCATTAAGAAGTTGAGTTGCATGTTTATGTTCATATTTTCATGCATATTGCAGAAATTTCCATATTTTGAGTTGATTTATCAATATTTACATCATCAAGCTTGAACATTTTGATGTTTTGACATGAGTTTAATGCATGGATCATTAATCCCTAATTACAGATTTCTATTTCAAGATAGTTTGTGCTATGAGCACCCTATGTAAAGATTATTCTCAGATTTTTTTATAAAGCCTTGATATTTTGGTCCAAATCTAAGATAAAGAATCCACATTGTTCATATGACTTGATATTTAAAGAAAAGAAAGGGCATAATTGGTTTTCTTGAAAAACCTTGTGCTATTTTAAAGTGGTTTTCCTATGATCCTAAGCATAAGAATAGGAGCAGTATTTAGCACCGAGATGGTTATGTTACCAAGGTTTCATTCTCCCGAACTACGTGCCTCCGTAGGATTAAGATTATTCCCACTTCTACGTGGATGACTATGATTGTGATCACTTAAGAAATTCTATTCCGATGGATAGGATAGGATAACTCTCCCTAACATGGGCAAGACATTAGATTCCATGAATGCTCACATGGTTTATGTCGGTTAGAAAAACCTCCCAAAAGAGGTACCCTACTCTTAAAATAGTCTATTGGTTTAAAGCCTTAAGATAAAAGCATATGTTTTGGAAGCTATGGTTTTTAAGATTCTTAAAGTCTTGAGATAAAGTATTTCCCTTACAGTTGACAAGATAACGTAGTAGTTTCAGAAAGAATAGATTTTGGAACTGAATGTAATGGCTCACAAGATTTATATTATATGCTTTGTTGTTCAATATTTATGATCTTCAGTTTTCATATTACTCAAATCTGTGTGAGTCATTAACATTTATCTTGTATGATTTTATAAATTATGATGATATTGTTTACTTATTGCATTCACCCTCATATCCTCAGTACATTCCCAAAGTACTGATCCACATATACATCCATGTTCTACATTGTCTCATAATGTAGGTTCAGATGCTCAGTCTCAGCAGCGTGATTGATTTTTGAGCATCTCATCTACATCTCTACAGTTGGTGAGTCCTCATAGTTTGGGGACTTAGCTATTCAGATTTCCAGGTTATTAGTAAATGGTTCAGTATTCATTTCAGACAGTTTGAGTCAGTTGGGGCCTATCCCAGTGACTCTCTAGTTTTAGTCAGTAGAGGGTTGTCGGACTATTAGATTCAGTTTTAGATTTTTGTTGTAGTATTTAGATTTTCAGTATTTTCTTTATCAGACTGATGAGATTAGTATCTTTAGATATAATCAGATAATTCAGATAGTTTTCCATATTTATTATGATTTTACATTCATATTCCCCTATTTTGAGATTCGGATTTAGTAGAAGGAAGCCAGGGTTAGCTCAGGACTACTTGTAGTTCGGAGCACCGTGTGGCGTCCCAAGAAATCAGATTTTGAGGCATTACATTAGGCACCGCCAACCTTGTATTTTTGCGGTGTAGGGACTCTATTTTTGAGTTAATTCAAGGGAAACATGGTCTCTTTTCATCTAATAACCATCCCTAAACATCCTAACACGGATTTAAGGCTCCGAAAAACATTTTAGCTATATCAATTCCTTAGTTCATCATCTAAAACACAAGAGGAGGTAAACAACTTAGTGTTTTCTATTTCAAGCATAAAGGGTCAATCTTTTCATGAATTCTTCATCAAATAAGGTACGTGGGACAATCCTAAACCTTATGAGCATGGATTTACTTTTTTTTAAAACTTTATTTTAAAGGTTATATATGTGTATATACGAAATTGTTTCATGATCATTGATAAACTTGTATTGAAATTATTGTATCTTGATGAAGTGTTGCGAAAAATTATGGTATGAAGTCTTAAGCTCGAGATGTTTTTCTTAGGATCATGTGACATTTAGATTGTGAAATAAAATGAGAGCATGGGATGTGTAATTCCCTCTTTTGCTATGAAATTCATTGGTTTTACATGTTGAGAATGGGTTATACAAATTGCTAAATATTTTCGTATGTTATGTACAAACTGTACTATTTTTCATGAGACAATGAAAGAGTGTTTTACTTTTCTTATAACGATCATGATTCCTAATTAGAATGGTTGTAAAGTGATTGAAAAGGATGAACACCCTAGAATAAGTATTGAGAATGGTTTGGTTTTTAACTATTTTCAAATATGAACTTTAGTTCAAATGGTAGATCTTTTGGGTAGTCAATAAACATCTTTGAAATAAGATAAGGGCAATAGAGATGTTGTGACATGACTTGCAAGTCTGGGTATGACGATACCCTATTTTGATGCGCTCAAAGATATTAAGAAAGACATAACTTTTCAAAGAAGATATGGTTTAAAGAATTTAAAACTGGGCTTAAGAGAGTTAGATGATTACCCGAAAAAGGCTCGAGTCAAATGACTCATTGCCCGAAATCGTGATTTGCTGACACAGATTTATGTTACTCGAGAGGGGATCTTTTATGCTAGTGATGGCCCAATGGTGTAGTATAGAAGCAGAGACTCCAACTGTAACGCCCCGAAAATGGGTCCCGGAGCGTCACACGGTGCTTGAGGCTACGAGTAGCCCCGAGCTAACCCTTTGAGCCATTTTTATTCAGTTCAACACAAATCAACGGGTTTTCCATAAATAACCCTCAAATATCAACAGAGTAATCATCATCCAAGAATAAAAGAATTTCAGAAAGATAACAAAATATGACTCATTAGTCAACTCCCAACATCTATACTAGTCTTACAAGCCTCTGAGAAAATCAATAAAACCAGCGAGCCATTGAGACATGCCCCAACTGACACATACTCAGTTATCAAATGAAAACAATTCCATGAAAACAATTCCATGAAAACAACATCAGACATCACGTCCTCGGAACATGAGGACTCACCACAACAGAGGATGTAGAACAGTGTGCTCGAAGAATCACTGTCAAACCTAGAACTGAGCACCTTAACCTACATTCCGAGAAAATACAGCCCACATCCGAAGATGTGGGTCAGTACCATGGAAAGGAACCGAGTATATGGGGGTGTATGCAGTTGTATAAACATCATCATCATAAATATTTATAAGAAATATGCAGGATGTATGAAAGACTCACATAGCCCGAAGAAAATCATCATAATCATGAGAGGATGAAATAAGTATAATAACACATATGAGTCATCATATAATTTGTCAATCACTTTCAGTTCATCAAGAATATCAATTCTCATAATGTAAATATCATTTAAATCTTTCGAAAGAATAACTTTTTCAATTCCACTTTCAAATCACTTCACCGTTCACCATAGACACAAGGAAACAGACACACACTGGGAGATCCTATAACCAACATAAACCATGTGAGCTACATGGAATCCAACGTACAACCCACGTTGGGGAGAGTTATCCTATCCTTGCCATCGGAGTAGGACTATCCATATCAAATCCACACAAACTAGTGATCACTATATAAATCAGCCTCAGGCTCACTCCTACGGGGGCACGTAGTTCTAGGGAAGTAAGGTCGCTTTATACCTCCCACTCAGTGCTAAAGATTTCTCCCGAACTTAGCTCAGATCATTTCAAAGACAATCCACAACAAAATAATTTTAGTAATATATAAATATACATCGGGAGCCATCATGCTTCCCATCTATCAAAATCAACCACGTTGTGGATTTCTTTCACACTCGAGTTCAAAACAACTCCATTAATACCAAAAGGTCAAATCATTCAAAATATCTCAAATATTCAACATCAACGTGCTTATAACACACATTTTCTCAAAAGAAACACAATTTCCAATGGGGATTCACGACCCAAATATCAAAAACATGATAAATATCCTTCAAGATTCATGCTTTATATCACCACACATGTAAATTCATCTTTCAAAATGATAAACATCAAGATTTCATAATAATCATCATCAGATATAGGTTCATGCTTCAAATTCATAAAAATCAAATAAAAATCATGCCTTTGTAAACAAAATTACTTTTGGGCACAAGAACGAAAGAGAGTTCTTGTTGAAAAACACCACATACCATGAATGATGAACTTTAGATCGATACTCGTTTTTGAGATGTTAATTGTGCCTTTGAATGATGGTTCTTGGAGTTGTTGAACTAGGAACTTGGAATCTTGAATAAATTTGCAGAATTAATGGTGAACTTTGGAGGTTCTTGAAGTTGGACGTAGGAGCTTAGGGTTTTGTTTTTGAGGGAATTTGATGAAATATAACATATAATGCTTCTAATAGGCTTTAATATAGGGTTTGGACGGATTTTGGGTGAGGGGGAATGACCAAAACGCCCAAAAAATCAAATAATTCTCGAATCTGTCCTTTGGTGGATTGTTTTGATAGTCTGAAGTAGATCAACCATAATGTTTTACTCCGATATCCAAATTGGATGAAACCAATTTAATTAGAAAGAGGACTCTCATATATTTCCTTTGATATATAGTATCTCACCAAGATCATTGTGTACAAGGAGTTATGATAGTTTGAAATTGACCCAAAAATTCAATTTTGATAGGCTGAAGTAGATCGACCATAACCTTTTGCTCCGATAGACAAATTGGATGAAACCAATTTCATCGGAAAGAGGACTCGCAGAGCTTTCCGTTGATTTATAGTAGATCACTCAAATCATTAAGTACAAGGAGTTATGATCGTTTAAATTTGGAGCAAAAATATGCCAGGCCTCAGTACTTTTCCTGCACATTTTACTGTTCACTACTATTCACGGTTCGATCGGAATGTTCATAACTCGTCGCTCGGGTGTCCGTTTTGGATGATCCACATATTTTTGGAAATCTTATTAGATAATCTACACAATGGTTGGTCATAATCTAAGACATTCCACACGGAAAATTTATAGTTCATTCTAGAAGATAGAACCCAACACATTTACGCACAAAATTTCAACAAAAAAATTCTCGGGGTATTACATCATCCCCCCTGGAAACATTCGTTCTCGAATGATGCTAGACATGCCAAGATTAGATAAGTAATAGAGCATACAGCTGAAACCATTCGTTAAACTCATCACCACATTGTTTCACACTCCGAATGCAACATAGAATGCATAAATTCAAGAAACTACATCTGAACACATAATAAATGACAGCTGAACTGCTGCAACTTTTATCAAAAGTTCATGATTTAGTAAAGAACGGTACCTTCGGCTTGATCGGAGTTCGCGGAAAATAGGTGCGGGTACTTGGATCGCATATCCGCCTCAACTTCCCAAGTTGCACCCTCAACAGATTGGTTTCTCCACAACACCTTGACCAAGGGAACTTCTTTGTTCCTTAGTCTTCGGACACTGAAATCAAGAATCTCAATAGGAATCTCATCAAAAGAAAAATTTTCTTGAAAGTCAGCACTCACGGAGGAATCCACTACCACAGCATCGCTAATAAGCTTTCTAAGCATGGAGACATGGACTATTAGATGAACAGAGGACAACTCAGAAGGTAGCTCGACCTCATAAGCTACCTTACCAACACGGCTAAGAATTTTGTAAAGACCAACATAACGGGGACTAAGCTTCCCCTTCTTTCCGAATCTCTTCACCCCCCTCATGGGTGAAATTTTCAGATTCACTAGGTCACCAACTTCAAACTCAAGGTCTCTCCTTCTAACATCTGCATATGACTTCTGACGACTCTGCGCAGTTTTCAACCTTTCCCTAATCAACTTAACTTTTTCCATAGCCTCAAATACCGAATCATGACCACTCACAGCCGCTTCACCCACCTCGAACCAACCTATGGGTGATCTACACTTCCTCTCATATAAGGCTTCAAACGGAGCCATGCCAATACTAGAGTGGAAACTGTTATTGAAAGCAAACTCTATCAATGGTAAGTGATCATCCCAACTTCCCTTAAAGTCAAGTGCACAAGCTCTCAACATATCCTCTAAGGTATGGACGGTCTGCTCAGCCTAACCATCGGTCTCCGGATGAAAAGCATAACTCAAAAGCACTTGGGTACCAAGACCCTTCTGAAAAGCTTTCCAAAATTGCGAAGTGAACTGAGTACCCCTATCCGAAATTATAGACAAGGGAACTCCATGTAGTCTGACTAGCTCTCGGATATACAATCTAGCGTAATCCTCGGCAGTATATGAAGTATGAACAGGCAAGAAATGAGTAGACTTAGTCAATCTATCAACCACAGCCCAAATGGAATCATGATGGCATTGAGAAGGAGGTAAACCAATCACGAAGTCCATATTTATCTCTTCCCACTTCCAGGTGGGAATACTAAATTCTTGCATCATACCACCAGGTCTTTGGTGTTCAACCTTAACCTGTTGGCATATTGCACACTTAGCTACAAACGCTTTTATATATTTCTTCATGCCATTCCACCAAAAGATTTCCCGCAAGTCTCGGTACATCTTGGTGGCACCAGGATGAATAGAATATTGCGCCCTGTGCGCTGCAGCCATAATCCTCTATCTCAGATCATCAACATTCGGGAACACAATCTACCCTACAATCTCAACACACCATCTTCCCCTTAGGATAAAACCTCTACTTTTTGGTCCTTGACGGACTCCTTCAGTCTGACCAAACTAGCATCTAAGTATTGCCTTTCCTTCACTTCCAAAACCAAGGAGGATTCGGAAATACTCTAAACCCCTATACTACCTTCAGCAGAGTCAAACAACCTAACCCCCAATCTAGCCAAACGATGTACATCACGATCCAACTTTTTCTTACCTTCTACCACATGCGAAACACTACCCATGGACACTCTACTTAGGGCATCTGCCACAATATTGGCCTTGCCCGGATGGTACAGCACACTCATATCATAGTCCTTTAATAATTCTAACCATCGTCTCTGCCTTAGATTCAATTCTCTCTGGGTAAACACATACTGCAGACTCTTATGAACAGTGAAAACATCAACATGGATACCATACAAATAGTGTCTCCAGATTTTCAAAGAAAACACAACAGCAGCCAACTCAAGGTCATGGGCGGGGTAATATTTCTCATGGGGTTTCAACTGTATAGAAGCATAAGCTATCACCTTACTCTTCTACATCAATACGCAACCCAAACCAACTCTCGACGCATCACAGTACACCACAAAACCATCAACACCATCAGGCAAAGTCAAAATAGGGGCTGAAGTGAGTCGAGTCTTCAACTCCTGACAACTCTTCTCACAAGATTCGGACCACAAGAACTTCACTTTCTTTTGGGTCAACCGAGTCGTAGGAGATGCTATAGATGCGAAACCCTCAACAAAACAGTGGTAATAGCCAGCTAAACCCAAGAAACTTTGGATATCAGTCAGAGAAATAGGTCTAGGCCAATTTCTAACCGCTTCGGTCTTTTGGGGATCAACTCTAATACCCTCAGAAGAAATGATATGACCCAAAAAAGCAACTGACCTTAGCCAAAACTCACACTTACTGATCTTGTCAAACAACTTGTGATCTCTAAGTGTTTGCAAGACAGTTCGAAGATGATCAGAATGTTCACCCTCACTACGGGAGTACACCAGTATATCATCGATGAACACTACGACAAACATATCCAGATATGGTTTGAACACTCAATTCATGAGGTCCATGAAAGCTACTGGGAATTAGTTAGCCCAAAAGACATAACAAGAAACTCAAAATGGCCATAACGAGTTCAAAAAGCGGGTTTTGGGATGTCACACTCCCTAACTTTGAGTTAATGATAGCCGAAACGAAGGTCTATCTTTGAGAAATAACTTGCACCTTGCAATTGGTCAAAAAAATCATCTATTCTCGGAAGGGGGTACTTATTTTTTACGGTGACTTTATTCAGTTGGTGGTAAACAATGCACATACGCAAAGAGCCATCTTTCTTTCTCACAAAAAACACAGGAGCACCCCAAGGAGAAACACTGGGCCTTATGAAACCCTTATCTAGTAGATCTTTGAGTTGCTCTTTCAACTCCTAAAGTTCTGCAGGGGCCATACGGTAAGAAGGAATAAATATGGGTTGAGTATCGGGAAGAAAATCAATCCCGAACTATATCTCTCTATCAGGAGGTATCCCTGGGAGATCATCTGGAATGACATCCAAGAGCACGAATCAATAGCAGAGAGAGACATTTTAAGCATGATAGACTTCTGAAAGAAAGAATCACACTTTTTCCTAAAACGTCTTGTATCCTCTTTCTCATAGATGTGGTGCGCTTCACATAGATGATCAAGACTCTACTTAACACGGCTTATCAGACTCCCTAGGAAACCTTAAAACCTTAGGCTCTGATACCAAGTTTGTAACGCCCCAAAAATGGGTCCCGGAGCGTCACACGGTGCTTGAGGCTATGAGTATCCCCAAGCTAACCCTTTGAGCCATTTTCATTCAGTTCGACACAAATCAATGGGGTTTCCATAAAAAAAACCCCTCAAATATCAACAGAGTAATCATCATCCAAGAATAAAAGAATTTCAGAAAGATAACAAAATACGACTTATTAGTCAACTCCCAACATCTATACTAGTCTGACAAGCCTCTAAGAAAATCAATAAAACCAGCGAGCCATTGAGACATGCCCCAACTGACTCATACTCAGTTATCAAATGTAAAAAATTCCGTGAAAACAACATCAGACATCACGTCCTCAGAACATGAGGACTCACCATAACAGAGGATGTAGAACAACGTGCCCGAAGAATCACTATCGAACCTGGAACTGAGCACCTGAACCTACATTCCGAGAAAATGCAACCCACATCCGAAGATGTGGGTCAGTACCATAGAAAGAAACCGAGTATATGGGGGTGTATGCAGTTGTATAAATATCATCATCATAAATATTGATAAGAAATATGCAGGATGTATGAAAGACTCACATAGCCCGAAAAAAATCATCATAATCATGAGAGGATGAAATAATTATAATAACACATGTGAGTCATCATATAATTTTTCAATCACTTTCAGTTCATCAAGAATATCAATTCTCATAATGTAAATATCATTTAAATCTTTCGAAAGAATAACTTTTTCAAATCACTTCACCGTTCACCATAGACAGAAGGAAACACACACACTGGGAGATCCTATAACCGACATAAATTATGTGAGCTACATGGAGTCCAACGTACAACCCACGTTGGGGAGAGCCATCCTATCCTTGCCATCGGAGTAGGACTATCGATATCAAATCCACACAAACTAGTGATCACTATATAAATCAGCCTCAGGCTCACTCATATGGGGGTACGTAGTTCTAGGGAAGTAAGGTCGCTTTATACCTCCCACTCGGTGCTAAAGATTTCTCCCGGACTTAGCTCAAATTATTTCAAAGATAATCCACAACAAAATAATTTCAGTAATATATAAATATACATCGGGAGCCATCATGATTCCCATTTGTCAAAATCAACCACGTTGTGGATTTCTTTCACACTCGAGTTCAAAACAACTCCATTAAGACCAAAAGGTCAAATAATTCAAAATATCTCAAATATTTAACATCAACGTGCTTATAACACACACTTTCTCATAAAAACATAATTTCCAATGGGGATTCACGACCCAAATATCAAAATCATGATAAATATCGTTCAAGATTCATGCTTTATATCACCACACATGTAAATTCATATTTCAAAATCATAAACATCAAGATTTCATAATAATCATCATAAGATATGGGTTCATGCTTTAAATTCATAAAAATCAAATAAAAATCATGCCTTTGTAAAGAAAATTACTTTTGGGCACAAGAATGGAAGAGAGTTCTTGTTGAAAAACCCCACATACCTTGAATTATGAACTTTAGATCGATACTCATTTTTGAGATTTTAATTGTTCCTTTGAATGATGGTTCTTGGAGTTCTTGAACTAGGAACTTGGAATCTTGAATAAATTTGCAGAATTAATGGTGAACTTTGGAGGTTCTTGAAGTGGGATGTAGGAGCTTAGGGTTTTCTTTTTGAGGGAATTTGATGAAATATAACATATAATGCTTCTAATAGGCTTTAATATAGGATTCGGACGGATTTTAGGTGAGGGAAATGACCAAAACGCCCCTAAAAATCAAATAATTCTCGAATTTGTCCTTTGGTGGACTGTTTTGATAGTCTAAAGTAGATCAACCATAACGTTTTACTCCGATATCCAAATTGGATGAAACCAATTTCATTAGAAAGAGGACTCTCATATCTTTCCGTTGATATATAGTATCTCACCCAGATCATTGTGTACGAGGAGTTATGATTGTTTGAAATTGACCCAAAAATTCACTTTTGATATGCTGAAGTAGATCGACCATAACTTTTTGCTCCGATAGACAAATGGGATGAAACCAATTTCATCGGAAACAGGACTCGCAGATAATTCCGTTGATATATAGTAGATCACCCAAATCATTAAGTAAAAGGAGTTATGATCATTTAAATTTGGAGAAAAAATACGCCAGGCCTCAGTACATTTTCCTGCACATTTTACTGTTCACTACTATTCACGGTTCGATTGGAATGTTCATAACTCGTCGCTCGGGTGTCCATTTTGGATGATCCACATATCGTTGGAAATATTATTCGATACTCTATGAAATGGTGGGTCATAATATAAGACATTCCACACGGAAAATTTATAGTTCATTCTAGAAGATAGAACCCAACACATTTACGCACAAAATTTCAACGAAAAATTTCTCGGGGTATTACACCAACCCTTGCGGTAAACATGGGTTGGGGGCTTGGCCACTGAGTTAAGGGAGGATTCTATATAGACTGTGGAATATAAGAGTTTTAGGGTGTACCATCTAGCTCAGTAGTAAGATAATGAGTAGAGTCATGATTTACAGAATGTCATTTGAAAGATTAAGATTATGCCCATGTATTTTTCAACAATTTTTAGGTAACATGTATCTTTTGAAATGATCTCACCTATGTTGAATATAAATATATATATTTTTTGAATTGTTTTACGTACCAGTATATTTGTACTGTCCCCCTATATTTTAGAATCTGAGTCCCAGTTTCGGGGTCCCACTAAGCAGTAGATTGGTCTTTCAGAAGTTTACAATCGGTGTGCCTCCCTTATTTTGGATGGCCATGTTTATGAAGACAATTGTTATTTATTTTGGTTTATGGTCTGACTAAGGGCCTTATCCCAGCTTCTAGACAGTTATTGGCTCTTTTATTGTAAGAGATTTCGTAGACTGGTGTTTCGTATTTTGGATGTTATTAACTTAACAGTATATTGTTCAGAAGAATTAAGAGATTGACCATGTTTCCATATTTGTTATGTTTCTGCATTTCCTTACTGTATATAAATGTGTTTATGATTGCCAGTAAGAGAAGGGCTCTCGGGTCTTTATGGTTCGGGATGCTCCTCGCGGCCAGGGCCTTAGTTCGGGTTGTGACAGTCAGTTACATGATAGATCCCATAGTATCAGTCAGTAGTCCTTGTATTTTCAATTCAGGTTTGCTTGACTAAGTGTACAGACTTTCAGATACTTAGTTATACGGCTTTCAGTCTTTCAGATTTTAAATTTATCTCAGTAACATAACAGATATACACTTAGTATTGCATTCTTAGGTAATACAGTATTCAGGCATTCATGCTCAGTTATCTCATATTGTTCAGTTAATCCTTACCTCATATGCATAGTACTCCACAGTTTCAGTCCAGTTATTCAGACTAAGTATAGTTCAGCCTTACATAACCCAGTATTCATATAGTACCCATGTTTTACTGTCTTCTAGCTTGAGTTTTACTTATAATATAAAAGTAATATTTTAAGAAACTAGGTGTAGTGATTCACCATCTTATCAGATTATGTTAGTACTCATGCTTTAAGATATTTCAGCTTTCAGTCTATTTTAGTCTCTTGGTGAGTTTACTTACACTTAGCATGCATGCTTTAAGATTTCATATAAAATCAATTTTACTTATAGCATTCACCCCTACTTACTCAGTACATTCTAAAATTACTAATCCACATATACGTCTATGTGGCTACATTATTTGATAATATAGGTACCAGTTGTAGTACACACATCATGATCAGATAGTTGGAGTTTTCAGCGAGCAGGTGATGAGTTCTCCTATTTTGCAGACATTAGTCAGATGTTGCTCATGTACTTCACTTTATTTATAATATTTATTTATTAGTGGTAGCTGGTGGCATGTCCCAACTATCTATAGTCAATAAAGTAGAGGCTTCATAGATGTCAGTCAGAGTCAGTTATGTAATTTCAGTTCCCACTTCAACTTTATCAGATTGTCAATTGTATCAGTATTGTAATTATTCCTAGATTTTTTCATGATTATATTTTCGTACAGCAGAATCAGTTATTTAATATATTATAAATCAGTTTCTTATCAGTAGACCAGTTCATAGGTTAGCTTGGGATCACTTGTGGTTCCAAGCATAGTATTACAACTAAGGGGTAGTCTCAAGTCGTGACAAAAAGAAATTCTCAAAATGCATTCTAATGGTGTATATTAGTCAAAATAACATAAAATATATTAATAATATTCAATTCAAGTCAGGATTCCAATGTTCACCTAATGTATGTAATGAAGACTTCTATTATGGAATAATCTTGTTATAATGATCCTTTGAATTTCATATCTTAAATTCAATATTATTATTGTAAAATAAAGGGAAAGAATTGTTTTAACTTGATATTTCATGTGTTTAAAAGTATTTTTCAAAATTATATTGTTTATTAATTATTTAATTAGATAAACTACTTTCTTCCATCTAAAAATATATATTATCTTTTATAATAATTTAAATTTTTTGCTAATTCTATGAGATTAGGTGTTGTAACACCCTATAGTTGTAACGCTTCATTAATGTGTTTAAAATGACCTTTAGGACCCCTCAATTGACGGTAAACCATGTATAGACGTTATGTGAGGTGTTGGGGGTGTTTTAGGACCTAAAAACTAAGTGTGCGTTGCAAATTAGGGTCTATACGATGGTAGTCTGTCATATTGCCATCACCTACCGCCATTGAAAAGGCTAGTCAATGGGAAAGGCACCGCCCACCTGGGATCTAGGCGATGGTCAAGGTGCCACCCACTTAGAGGCTAGTCCATGAGCAAGACATCGCCAACATGGTGGCTAGGCCATGGGCTGGGTGCCGCATGGATAATGCATAGCGGGGTAGGGGGTCCATATTTGTGTTATTTTAAGGGAAATAAGGTTCTTTCATATTCCATAACCGTCCCTAAACATCTATAGGAGAAATTAATATCATTATTCACATTTTATCACTGATAAAAATCCCTAGTTCGTCTTCCTTAAACTCAAGTAGAGAAAACAACCTAGGGTTTGAACTTTTAAACTTTAAAAGTCAATTTCTCCACGTTTTCATCATTACTAAGGTATGTGGGGCTATCCTAAATACCATGGGCATAGGTTTTATGATTTTTACAAGCATTAAAGTTATATATGTATGTACATGTAATGTGTTTTGGAATATTATTTTAAGAGAATGCATCATGGACTCAATTTAAAGAAAATATGTATTTGACATGGGGATTTTCCGTAAGCTTAATTCATAATCTCGTGCATATGTGATTTGAGTTTGAAAAGTTATTTATGAATGTGATTTGTGAAATTTCTTTCTCCATGATGAAATTTATGGTCGTTGTGTGTCATAAATTGTGAATTATTTTGAGAGCATGAATTAAAAGCCCCTTTTTTATCATGAGATTTATGTATAACCAATGTTGGGGCTGGTTTGTGAATGATGACAATGCTTTATTTTAAATGCCTCTTTAACCACTATGCATTATTGTTTGTATGCTTTCAAAAGGGGGTATGTCTTATGCTAAAGGCTTTTGTGTCTTAATTAAAAAACTGCATGCGTTGAATATATGAATTGGTCACCATGTGTTAAAGATTTGTAAAGATAGTATGTTGCATTATTTTACATATGCTTTTAAAAATAAGAACTGTTGTGTGATTTGATAAAAAATTTTGGGTGGTCAAATGCATGTTTTTGAATGAGAAGGACAGATACGATGTGGTATTATATGAATGACTTGCAAGTCTAGGTATGACGATACCCTTTGATATGACCTTAAAAGAATAAGCACTAAATATTTTCGAGCATGAAGCATGATTTTTAAAGGACTAAAATTGGGCTTAAAAATTAGGCTTAAAAAGAGTTAGATGGTTACCCGAAGATGGCATTTAAGTGAAAGGGCTCGTTGCTGGAAATCATGTTTTGCCGATGCAGGACTTATGATATGTTATGCTACATGGGAGGATAATTAGGACATCTCACATGGTGGGATTCCTATGGTATGCTCACATAGGGGGTATTACCAATTTTATGAACTCCAATCTTTGCGAAAAACTTCGATTGGGGTGATGGCCGCCAAGTCAAGGGCATATTCCATATAGCCTATGGGATTGTAGAAATGTAGGGTGTACCATCTAGTTCAAAAGTAAAGCAAAGAGTTTAATCATGATTACAAGAAAATATTTTGAAGCTTATCAAATTATTCCAATGTGTTTTAGGTATATACTATGCTAAATTATTTTCTAAATTTTCTCGATTATTTTATATGGAATACATGTTATTTTTGTTAGTTCTTTGTACCAATAAATTTCAGGTATTGACCATCCTTCGTGGCGGATACATTGTCTCATAATGTAGGTTCTGAAGCAGATTTTCATGGTCCATCTTAGCTGTAGATTACTTTCTGAAATCCAGAGTCGGTGAGCCTCCCTTTCTTTAGAAGGCATTCTATTCTTATGTTAGTTCAGTTGTTTTATGGTCCTGTCAGGGGCCTTATCCAGTTCTATATTGACTAGTAATTTAGTAGAGGGTTCGTAGACGGAATATGGGTATTATATTATCATATTTTGTTGACACATTTTTGGATTATAAGTTTCAATTGAAAACTATTATATCTTACGCACTTAAATTTATGTATGGATTATGATTATGATAGAATGCTAAGTGGTCTCTCAGGCTTTCGAGGTTCGGGACGCCCGTCGGGGCCAGGGCCTCGGTTCGGGTCGTGATAGGTGTCTATTAGAGTGTAGCATTATTGAGTCTGTATCTTACATGAATTCATTTACAACAGGAATTATGACAATAACAATTCAAATATAAATATTTATTATTCATGTGAAAATATAACGAATATACAATTTTAAAGTGCACATTCCTTTTACGTGTAGAGGTCATTGATATAAACGTTCCATAAAGTGTTTAAGACAAATATGCCAACATAAAGGGGTGCGGATAGTGCGGGTAATTTGAGTGGATAACTTGCACCTGGATAATTAGTAGATAACTAGTACTTACTAGTGCTATCATGTAAATTGAAAGGCAATGCCATAGCATTCCTTAGTTAGTTGTTTTAACCTTATTAATTCTTCTATATAATTTTTAAGGTATACTATATGTTCCATAGTTCTAGTTTTTATGTAGTCAAGTATATTCTTTTTCATAAGTGTTTCTATTAATCTTATTTGCTCCATATCTTGTCTCCAATATTCTAAGTATTCATAGTTTATCATTTTATCCTATAGTAGTTGTAATACTGCAAATTTCTTTGTAATAATTTATTCTAATTGTACTATATCTGATATTAAATTCTAGGTTATTTATTTCGTTAATTATCCTATCTTTTTCTTGTGATGACCCGAACCGGGGCCCTGGCCATGGCGAGCATTCCGAACCATGAAGGCTCGAAACACCCCTATTTGTCTGATAATCATGCACATAGCTCATATGATAAAAGAAATGCGGAAGATAAACAATATTACGAAAACATGGTCAAGAATCATATGAAATCAATAATGGGGAATAATGTCCCACAATCTCAACATAACTTCTCTATAACGTCTGCGAAATCTCTACTACATGATTGAAACAAATATCTATCTGAAAACTGGGACAAGGCCCCCAATAGACCCAAAACTAATAAATGATAAGTGAAACTACCAGATATCAGGCCTTCTGAAATATAGAAGGCTCACCAAGTGACTCTGCAAATCTGTCTGAGCAATCTACTAATTTTCTGGAACCCTAGATTGTGCCTCTGAACCTGGGAGGGAAGGGGGTAAATACAAAATTACTGGTACGCAGAGATATCAAAACAAAATATAGTTGAGATCCATTATAAAGCAGTTTCATATAAAATCATCTGAAAACGCATGGGCGTAATGTAATTGTTTTCAACAACAATGTAATGCAGCTGAGCTAGGTGGAATACCCTACATATCACATTTACACCAACTGTCAAACCTCGGCTGCCTCCGATATTAGAGTATAAGTGAGGGGAAGATACACAAGATCACACAGCAGGGTGTCTCGACACAATGGTAGTGCACAAGATCACAAAGCAGGGCTCCTAACCATAGTCCCAACTTGTGAATGACATAAAGTCAGGTACGCAAGATCACAAAGAAGGGTACCAAATTCCCATGTCATCAAACAAGGTTTCCAGCGATGAGGCCTTACACTCAAACGCCTTCTTTGGGCATCCACATATCTCATGTAAAATCAATGCATTCAAATTTCATCTGATTCAATCACATATCATATTTTGTAGGGTATCGCCATACCCAACTTGCAAGCCATCAATATCACATCATTCTTCTCATTCAACCATTGTATTAAACATGTTTCAACACAAATAGCCCTCTTGTTTTCAAGTCAAAATCATATCAATTCTCAAAATATTTCATGTCATGCTTTTCAAGTTGTTTTCAAACAATTTACATCATATGAACATTTAAAACAAATTCAAATCAAGAGAGGGATTCCATATAATTCATGATCTCAAATTAACACCTTTTCAAAACACATGCATATACATATATAATATGTCAAATCACTTTGGAAATAGGCCTAAAGACCAAATCAATATTATAGAAACGTTCAAAACGTGATTATATTCGTAGTTTTAAAACCCTCGTTGTAAAACATGAATTTAAAGGCCCATGAGATTTTAGGATAACCCCACGTACCTCTATATGCGAAGATGATAGGTTCTTCTTGAAGCCTAAGTTCTGGGGATTCCAAATATGCAATTAGTTTCAAAAACCCACGGTTGAATCTTGAGTTGCTTGGGTTTTTATTTTGAAACCCTATGGAGAGTTCTTAAGCAATTTTGATGAATGAAGGTGTATTTTGGGGTATTTGGGAACTGAATTTCGTGTTTCTGGCTAAATAAGGGTGGGAAAAGCACCATTTTGCCCCAAAAATGAAGTGTTTAAGTCACTTGAGTAATAATATATGCGGCGCACAACTTATCGCATAATATAGGTTGTGTGGCGCACTCTTTATCGCACACATTAGGTTGTGCGTCGCACACCTTATGGCGTAAGTTAGGTTGTGCGTCGGACACCTTATGCTGCACGACTCACTCCACTTTGCAAAGCCATAACTTCTTCCTCAAGTGTCGGATTTTTGTGAAATTTGTATCGTTGGAAAGATAATTCGAATACCTTTCATTTGATATATATTAGGAACTCTAATTCAATAAATACAAAGATTAATGATCGATTGAATTTGACCTAAGTTTCAACGCTCACTAAAATTCGAACGATAGGAAAACTTTCAACTTGTCATTGAGCTTGGGGACCTCTATGATTGAAATTCATGATCAAATAGGTTTCCACACTACATAATTTATTAACACACTAAAATTTCATTGGATTTATGGATTTTGGAACCTTTACGTGAAGGAAATGACGATTTTCGTTCTCGTCCGAAATGTGGGGCGTTACATTATCTCCCCCTTGGGATCATTCATCCCCAAATGATGGGTAGGAACATGTTGAAGCCTTAAAGGTATGGAATAACGTGGACATGAAATGTCCTTTAATAAAGAATACACTGATCTGAAACATGACCATATGGCTGGAAGTACTGATATTCTGAATTCTTATATCGAACATGCATATCTGATGCATGGAATACACGACTAAAGCTACTCATAAGCTGAGTTCTCGTAATAAACATGCATACCTGATGCATGGATTTGTTACTGAGTTGGTCTCATGAACGAAGAACTGAATACACTAATAAGCTAAACTTTTTCTATTGGACATGCATTTCTAATGCATGCATATCTGACTGAACTGACGTATGAACGTATGACTGAATACGCAATGGTAATTGGTGCGGACTTGTAATAAGAATCTATGCATGCAACTGAATGGGATATCTCCCCCTTGGGACCCTATGTCCCTCTATGAATTCTCAATCACTAAGATGCTCAGAAAACTGAGGCGATGCACTAGGCACCTACAAATTTAATCATATTTGAACATTTGGAATCTGAATCTAGTACATGACTCATGAATTGAGCTATACTCGCAAATACTAGTATACTCTATCCTTTCACGGTGATCAAGCCAAATTTTAAATCACAAAATACAACATGCTACACCAAGATACTAGTCTAAACCATATGATTCGGTCTTCTGTATCCTCCTTAGAGATCACACCCTAGGCATAACGTGCCTTACCACTTTAACAACCAGCTCTGAACTCTTACTATGGATATACTAGAGCATATTGTGTCCCTCCACTTAAATCCCAACATGTCATTCAAGCCTATATTTATAACCACATATGACCTCCAAGGAAAACACCCATAAGGACATACTTCACATAGTCTTTAAATCACTATCAATATAACTCCCACGCGCTACCCCAAGAACATACACATACAAATTCTCACTAACCATCACATATATCAAATATTTGGACCCAAACTTACTTAACACTTAAGGCCTTATCTAAAACAAGAATACTATGCTTTTTATCAATAGGAAAACATTTACTCCCCACAACCATCCTCACATAAGAAGGATTCACGAAAGGCTAAAACATAAGATTTTGAAACATAGAAGGGTATTATATGAAACTTAACACTTAACTGAGGCATGAGGAATAGCAAATCAACATTCGGGATTTATCAAAGCACTCTGAATTTAGGGTATTCATGGATATAAGCTGAATCTCGCCAATCATTTGGCATAAAACATGAGTTATGGAGACTGAGCATACTATAGGGCGCAAACATATATTTCATGAGCTGCATGACCTCAATTTGGAGTTTGTAACATATGGAATGTAATTCCAACTACTGAATGAACTGAAACTCTTCATTTTAGAACTGGAAGAGTACATGATTAGCTATCACAAGCATGATCATGAACTAGGATTATCGAACTGACATGTAAGGCATGAGTATGTATTAGGATCACTGAAAAATACTGAGATAGGAATGGGTTAAGTCTCACTCTCACTTTCTGACGTTCTATGTCGTCATGACATCTCTACTAGAATCTGAGAGCCTTACTTAGTTATTCATTCTATCATCTCCCCCTTGTCTTTAAGCCATCATCTTATGTTTGGGAGATCCCTTACTAGACTTTAAACTTAACCGCACTCACTGCACTCTGGGGTCTGAAATATGACAATACACAAAATTAATAGAACTTAACCCGAAAGCCCACACATGAAAGTGGAAAGCCCACTGCTAATACTACCTTCTGAGATACACTCTATATTTTGATAGCCCCAATAGTCATAGTATAATGCTTGCACGCTTATTTCTATCGGTTCAACTTTAAAACTCAAACTTAGATTCTAACACTTAACATGGATATCACCAAGCCTTTGATGAACCATACCACTTCCGTCTTAGCATACCAATATTGCTACTCCAAACTTATATATCTCTACCATGAGAATCGAGATCACATCAAAAGGCTCAACACTATCTATCAAGTCTACTTAACTTGGCTATCTAGAACACTATATACCATCTAACTAGTCGTTTTCCAACTAGCAACTCAACGGTACTGCTAGTCACACCCAACATGTAATAGTCTTAGAGAAATTCCACAACTCCATATCGCCTTGGGCATACTTACACACCATACCTACAACATTATACTTCATTACGAATCAACTTAAACTTAAGCCATTTCATACACCGTTCAAGCCTATTACATCACATCCATTACCATATAACTAGCATCATTAACCAAGAAATCATCACATCCACCTTCATGGACTTCAACTATTCAAAACTTAAGGTCTAGTGCTAAACATGATTTTTCAACCCAACCTTACGCGTGATTCTTACTTGGAAACCATGAAATAAACATCAAGAAACACTAGTACACTAGAACTTCATAACCACAATAATCAATATTGACCTTATGGTCTTCCTTATCATAACTCATTTGCACATACTATTTCAACACATCAAGCTACTAAATTCAAAACATACATCATTAATCTTATGCCACTATTTTTACCACCACATTCTACACTTGAATTCAAGCCTATAGTTTAGCGTCAATAGTCTACCACCAATGACAAGTGCAACATAATATACTAATCCATCAAATTGGAACATTCTATCCAAATACCTCAAAATTTGCTACATACCTTGTCATAAGTAGTACTAGTTTACAACTACCACAAAAAAGTCAAGGGGTAAGGTCACATAATAGACATGATCAACCTTAATTTGATATTATAACCCCATACGATCTTATCTACTTATGCAGATTTTTCCCCTCATACTTACTTATTCAAGCATACATTTAGACTGGCTTCAAATTCCTCAAAAAACCATGAGTCTATAATCATAACTTACTCGCTAATATAGCCATTTTTCACATTCAAGCAACCAACAAATCACCCTGACTAACAACTCCTTCTCTACCTTATACTAAACTAACTCACAAGGATGAATAACCTATTTACCAACTCCATCTCATGCAAAAAGATTCAGCCATACATATATTAAACCAACAAAAGAACAACAAGTTGCTAGTGAATCGAAATAGGCCTCACACGGCTTCACTAGACTTTGGTTTTGTATTTTGAACAAGAAAATAGATGGATGACGAGGCAAATATGCTAGTGAATCGAAAGAGCCCCACACGGATTCACTAGACTTTAAAAAAAAAATCAAAAACACCATGATAACAAGATTACATATTACAAGAGATAGGAAATTAACACATAATATTTAATGGTCTAAGAATACACATCTTACTCCGTATAAATAAAAATCTGAGTAAAATACTTCCCCCATGGACTACCATACCATCCACACGTGTTACTAGCTACCACATTAGTTTATCACTATAAAAGGGTAAATCATCCTCAAACATCGGTTATTCAACTGAAATATTCATTTACACCAAAAATCACCCTCACTCTGACTTTTAACTTTGTGACTTCACATCACTAACTTCTTGGTCTAATTCATTACCGATAGGTCATGACAAAAACACTTTAACTTATGCTACTATTCGGGTGGAAATACAGTTCCAACATACTGCTATATACTATCCACATTTGTATCAAGACTTTTGAGAGGGACTAGATGAACTTAATACATTAAGCTGGAAGCACGATTACATCAGGATCAATGTTTACATCAGAATCAACACATATTGAAGCACCAACAGACTCCTCTCGAGTCTTTGCACAATTTTTTTTTCTTATATGACACAATCGAAAAAGACTATATCATGTAGATTCTAAACTTTTTGCACTTGAATCACCCCAATAATGAGACATATCTGAGGACATTAGAGTAAGGAAAGAATTTGGGATGACTTTTTTTTACTTTCATAAGGGTGACACCATAGCACGAATTAGAGTATGAAAGAGGAACATTCTTACTCTATTGCATGAACTAGAACATGAAGAAAGAGAGACATTCTAAAACGCCTAGTATCCTCCTGCTTATAAGTGTGGCGTGCTCACACCTATAAATAAGACTCTACCCGAAGCGATTTTACAGACACCCTGGGACCATGAACCGTGCTCTGATACCAAGTTTGTCATAACCCGAACCGGGGCCCTGGCCGTGATGATCATTCCGAACCATGAATGCTCGAAACACCCCTATTTATCTAATAATCATACACATAACTCATATGATAAAAGAAATACGAAATATAAACAATATTATGGAAACATGGTCAAGAATCATATGAAATCAATAACGGGGAATAATGTCCCACAATCTCAATACAACATCTCTATAACGTCTGCGAAATCTCTACTACATGAATGAAATAAATATCTATCTAAAAACTGGGACAAGGCCCCCAGTAGACCCAAAACTAATAAATGATAACTGAAACTGCCAGATATCAGGCCTTTCAAAATATAGAAGGCTCACCAAGTGACTCTGCAAATCTGTCTAAGGAATCTACTGATTTTCTAGACCCCTAGACTGTGCCTCCGAACCTAGGAGGGAAGGGGTCAATACCAAAGTACTGTTATGCAGAGATATCAAAACAAAACATAATATTTTTACAAAACATAGTTGAGAGCCATTATAAAGCAAACTCATATCAAATCATTTGAAAACACATGGGCGTAATGTAATTGTTTTCAACAACAATGTAATGAAGCTGAGCTAGGTGGAATACCCTATATATCACATTTACACCTACAGTCAAACCTCGGTTGCCGCTGAGATTAGAGTATAAGTGAGGGGAAGACACACAAGATCACACAGCAGGGTGTCTCGACCCAATGGCAGTGCACAAGATCACAAAGCAGGGCTCCTAACCATAGTCCCAACTTGGGAATGACATAAAGTATGGTACGCAAGATCACAAAGCAGGGTACCAAATTCCCATATTGGCAAACACGATTTCCAGCAATGATCTCTTACACTAAAATGCCTTCTTCGAGCATCCACCTATCTCATGTAAAATCAATGCATTTAAATTTTATCTGATTTAATCACATATCATATTTTGTAGGGTATCGTCATACCCGACTTGCAATCCATCAATATCACATCACTCTTCTCATTCAACCATTGTATTCAACATGTTTCAACACAAATAGCCCTCTCATTTTCAAGTCAAAATCATATCAATTCTCAAAACATTTCATGTAATGCTTTTCAAGATGTTTTCAAACAATTAACATCATATGAACATTTAAAACAAATTCACATCAAGAGAGAGATTCCATATAATTCTTTCTCTCAAAGTAACACCTTTTTTTAAACACATGCATATACATATATAATATGTCAAATCACTTTGGAAATAGGCCTAAAGACCAAATCAATATTATAGAAACATTCAAAACGTGATTATATTCGTTGTTTCAAAACCCCCATTGTAAAACATGAATTTAAAGACCCATGAGATTTTAGGATAACCCCACGTACCTCTATATGCGAAGATGATAGGTGCTTCTTGAAGCCTACGTTCTGGGGATTCCAAATATGCAATTAGTTTCAAAAACCCACTGTTGAATCTTGAGTTGCTTGGGTTTTTATTTTGAAACCCTAAGGAGAGTTCTTGAGCAATTTTGATGAATGAAGGTGTATTTTGGGGTATTTGGGAACTGAATTTTGTGTTTATGGTTAAATAAGGGTGGGAAAAAGAACATTTTGCCCCAAAAACAGAGTGTTTAAGTCACTTGAGTAATAATATATGCGGCGCACACCTTATCGCATAATATAGGTTGTGTGGCGCACTCTTTATCGTACACATTAGGTTGTGCGTCGCACATTATGGCATAAGTTAGGGTGTGCATCGCACACCTTATGCTGCACGATACACTCCACTTTGCAAAGCCATAACTTCTTCTTCGGGTGTCAGATTTTTGCGAAATTGATATTGTTGGAAAGATAACTCGAATACCTTTCATTTGATATATAGTAGGAACTCTAACTCAATATATAGAAAGAGTAATGG
Source organism: Capsicum pubescens (assembly GCA_030864215.1). Classification (NCBI taxonomy): domain Eukaryota; kingdom Viridiplantae; phylum Streptophyta; class Magnoliopsida; order Solanales; family Solanaceae; genus Capsicum; species Capsicum pubescens. The sequence goes on along the minus strand of CM061548.1, from coordinate 379,906,833 downwards.
TCAATTGAAGTTGACCTAAGTTTCAACGCTCACTAAAATTCGAACGATAGGAAAAGTTTAAACTTGTCCTTGAGCTTGGGGACCTCTATGATCTCAATTAATTCTCAAATAGGTTTCCACACTACATAATTTTTTAACACACTAAACTTGCATTTGATTTATGGCTTTTGGAACCTTTACGTGAAGGAAATGACGATTTTCGTTCTCGTCCGAAATGCGGGATGTTACATTTCTTCTATGAATAATTCTATGTGTAAATCATAATCTAAAATATCTTTTAATTCTAGTTGTTCCAAGGTGTTATCTATCCAAATTAATCATTCTTTTAATTGTCTTATTCATCTTCTAAGATGGTTTCTAGAATTAATTTCTTCGTATAGCCAACTTTGTTTTTCTCTAACTCTTCTTATATATTATAACATTTTTTTGTATGTATAATATCCGTCTGAATAATAACTATCTAAATATGAGCAGTAGCTATCATAATATAAGTGTAAGTTTTCTACAGAACTTAATAACTCTTCACTAAAATGAAATACCTTTTCGTATATAATTTTCCTTATATCTACTATTTCTATATCCTTAAGTACATACAAAACAAGTATCTTAAATTTATCTATCATCCCATCAGATAAGTAAACATTTATTCTTCATATGATGCTATTTTCAGAATATTCCTTTCACCCATATACATAAAGAAATATGATCATTTTAGATCACTATATACTAGATTATTCTTAAATAACATGTTCTTCGGTCACTGTTAGCATGGTAATCTACATACTTTTTCCCTAAACATCGCCTCTACTCTGGTTACTCCCCTATCATGGCTTCTTTGCCTCACCGATTTCACCTTTAGGATGGCATAGTTCTTGGAAATTTTTCTCCTTTTCCATTTTGCTAATAAACTTCTTAACAAGCTATTCTTCGAATAATTCTACTATAAAGTAACTAACATGAGATTATTTTATTATATCATGATTGTCAGGAATTTATGAATTTAGCTATTCATAATTGTAAATGAAAATACTTGTTCTGGTAGATTTGATAAATCTGTGCTTCTCTCATCCATAGTTTTTCCTTAGAAATATATTTGTTTTATTAAACATTCAAAAGTGTTTTTTTGTGTACAAGAGAGAAGGCTTGCTTTCAACACATGAAAGTCTTGCCTTATCTTGGCAAATGACTTGCCTATTTATAATCTACAAAAACCGTGTAAACTATTTACATCTTTACACCTGTCCTAAAATAGCTTTACGAAAAGCTATTTTTTCCTATCCCTACTTTACATTTGTCAAACTTTACAAAAGTAGAAAAAAACATAAGGTAAAAAAAAGTCTTAAAGCTAATCTAAAAAGACAAAAGAGTCAAAACGGCTATTTAATAGGCCTAAAAAATCAAAACTTCATAATCATTTACCTATAAAAGTAATCTTATCCCCTCATATGTCACTTTCAACTTTAATATCTTGTTTTGCTTTCTTTTCTTCATCTTTATCTTGACTGATTTTTCAACATTTGTTGTCTCTTTCTTTCTTGTCATTGGTCCATCTTTATTTGTTTTGATTATCTCTTGCCTTATTTTTTATTGTAAATGAACCTCTGGTATAACGTTATCTTCTCCATGACATTTTGAGCATAAATGGTTTGGATACTTATGTGTTATTATCTTACAGTATCTCATCAATAACTCTTCTGAAATAATTTTTTTCTTAATTGCTCTGGTAATAGGTTGCCTTTCTGGATTAAGTAGTGTCATAATCCATCTTTGGACTTCCTGCATATCTGCTTGTCGTAAATCTCTTGAATTTTATTATATCATTATCTGGTCTCTTGAATAATAAGTCCAAATCAGATTCTGATTTAGAAAATTATTCGCTAACTCTTGGATAATTATGGTTATTCTAATAAGCCTTTTATTTGTATAAAAATCTGGTATATCTATCCTTGGTATTTCTGCCTGTGGTTCAATATCTTCTGGTATGATCATATCTTTTGTCATTCCTATTTTTACGACTTGTATAACTGGTTTAATCTCATCATATAATATATCTATTAATAAATTACCTTTAGTTATCTTTTTGTAAGTGGTGATTTCTTTATATACCTCTGGTATAGCTGTTAATTCACTTCTATCTTGGGTATATACAGTATTGAGTAGTCCATAACAGTAACATATTTTAACTAGAATTGGGATAGTTTTTGGTAATACAATTAACTTATTGTATCCTTGTAACTTTTCGGTTATATAATATGTATTTGGTTCTTGGATGTTTGTATCTCTGGAGTTAAAATTTAGATAAGTTTGTAACTTGCTGATGTTTTCAATATATGATCTGGTTATGTGATTATAGGCTTTCTTATCTTAGTTTAGGCTATCTAGATATGTGGTAGTTTATGGGGTATGAACAAGGGGTCTTTTGGTGTTTTTGGTATAAATGGCTTGTCAAATATCTTGTTCAAGTTCATATTTGGATTCCTCCTAACTCCTTTGCTTGTACCTGCAGAAGTAGATTGATAAATGTTATGGGTTTTATGGAGTGTCCCAACGTCTCCTTTTAGCTCTGGAATTTTATTGTCTTCCGATCGACATAGCTCTGCACACTGATGTTATTTGAGTCAGAGCTTCAGACTTCAGTTTAACTTCATTAGTCTTTAGCTTTTCTATTTCATTACCCATACTATCCACTTTCAGAGAAAGTGTAGTTAGGGTTTTGAGTATCTTTTCTAAAGAATCATCTTCTATTATATCAATATGTGTAGCTTTGTCTTGTTATGTAATCTGTAATAACATTTTTGTTAGTACTGATTACTTCAATTGTAAACGTAAAATTTAATATATTCAATACTAATCTCCGAATTTCCTTCGTTGTAACTGAATTTTGTATTTTTCTTGTTAACCACCATCGTACTTGTGTATTATCTGTTCGTACAATAAACTTGTTATATACAATATATAGCTCAAATGCTAATAAACATTTATATAATGAACATAACTCTTTTCTATTTATTTCCTATTTTATTTCTGTTTCATTAAACGTTCCTGAGTAGTATCTACAATGATGTTCTAATTTTTCATCTTCATATCTATATTTAAGTACTCCTCCATAATTATATTCACTTGCATCTGCTTCTACTATATATGTAAAAAATTTATTTTCGTTTGGAAATTGTAATTTTGGTAACTCTTTACAAAGTATTTTTATTTTCTATACTTGTTTTTTATCTTCTTCATTGTAATTATATTCTACATCCTTTTTAAATTTTTTCTGTAATGGTTTTAGGTTTTCTGCTAATTTTGGTATATATTCTCTTACTTGGTTTACTAATCCTAAAAATGATTGTAATTTCTTTTTTTGTATCTAATTCTTCTCTTGAATTTTTTATTTTTTGTACTATATGTTGTTACATTTTTACTCCACTTTTATCTATCTGTATTCCTAAAAATTCTATCTGGTTTTTCATTATTTCTTCTTTCTTTTCACTCAGACTTATTCCTGAATTTTCTATTATACCTGCAAATTGTTCTAATAATTTTAAATATTCCTCTTTAGTTTTTGTATATAGTAGTATATCATCTATGTATAGTATACAATTAGGTAATTGTTTAAAATAACTATTCATAAAGTGTTGATATCTACCTGGTGCATTTGTATATCCAAATGGTAACAAATTCTATTCATAAAATCCTTATGGTACTGTAAACGCAGTTATTTTTTAGAATCCTCTTCTAACTTTAGGTGGTAAAATCCTAATTTACAGTAAAATTTGCTAAAGTAATTATATCCTTGTATTTGTCCTATTTTTAATATCTTATTTGGTATTAGATAATTATATGTCATAGTTTTTGCATTTAGGTTTCTATAATCCATAATCATTCTACTTTTTCCTCTTTTTTATTCACTATGTTTATTTATTATTAATGCTGGACTATTGTGCTTACTATTACTTTTTTGTATGTATTGTTTTTCTAATAATTCATCAATAGGCATTTTAAATACTTTTAAATTATCAAAGTTATATGTTAATGGTTTTTGGATTATTATACTATTTTTATCTATTAGCTCAATTATTACAATTATTATATGTTAATTGTCTCTTTCTTTCTTGTCATTAGTCCATCTGTATTTATTTTGATTAACTCTTGTCTTCATCTTCATTGTAACTGAACCTCTGGTATAACGTTATCTTCTCCATGAAATTTAAAAAATTGATATGAGAAATGTTATATATGTTAATTTAATTGGTATCAGAGCCTATGTTATTTAAAAAATTGATATCAGAGCCTATGTTATTTAAAAAATGTACAAATAGATATGTTTAATTGGTATCAAAGCCTATGCCACTGCTCATATTTGATAGTTACTATTCAGACCGATATTATACAGATTAAAAAATGTTATAATATATATGACGAGTTAGAGAAAAACAAAATTGGCTATACGAAGAAATTAATTATAGAAACCATCTTAGAAGAGAAAGAAGACAATTAAAAGAAAGATTAATTTGGATAGATAAAACCTTGGAACAACTAGAATTAAAAGATAGTTTAGATTATGATTTAAACATAGAATTATTCATAGAAGAAAAAGACAGGATAATTAATGAAATAAATAATCTAAAATTTAATATCAGATATAGTACAATTAGAATAAATTATTACAAAGAAATTTGCAGTATTACATTTACTATAGGATAAAATGATAAACTACGAATACTTAGAATATTAGAGACAAGAAATGAAGCAAATAAGATTAATAGAAATACTTATGAAAAAAAATCTACTTAACTACATAAAAACTAGAAATATGGAACATATAGTATACCTTAAAAATAATATAGAAGAATTAATAAAGTTAAAACAAATAAGTAAGGAATGCTATGACATAGCCTTTCAATTAATATGATAGAACTAGTAAGTACTAATTATCTACTAATTATCCAAGTAAAAGTTATCCACGCAAATTACCCGCACTATCCGCACCCCCTACAATTGGTATCAGAGCCTATGTTATTTAAAAAATGTACAAGTATATATGTGTTAATTATAAGAAATGTTAGACATGTTAATTGTAAATGAACATATTTCATTTAGGATGACATAGTTCTTGGAAATTTTTCTCCTTTTTCACTTTGCTAATAAACTTCTTAACATGTTATTCTTCGAATAATTCTACTATAAAGTAACTAACGTGAGTTTATTTTATTATATTATGATTGCCAGGAATTTATGAATTTAGCTATTCATAATTGTAAATGAAAACACCTGTTCTGGTAGATTTGATAAATCTCTGCTTTGCTCATCCATAGTTTTTCCTTAGAAATATATATGTTTTTATTAAATATTCAAAAGTTTTTTTTGTGTACAAGAGAGAAAGTTTGCTTTCAACACATGAAAGTCTTGCCTTAGCTTGGCAAATGACTTGCCTATTTATAATCTACAAAAACCGCGTAAACTATTTACATCTTTACACCTGTCCTAAAATAGCTTTACAAAAAGATATTTTTTTCCTATCTCTACTTTACATTTGTCAAACTTTACAAAAGTAGAAAAAGACTTAAGGTAAAAAAAAGTCTTAAAGCTAATCTAAAAAGACAAAAAAGTCAAAAAACCTATTTAACAGGCCTAAAAAATCAAAACTTTATAATAATTTACGTAGAAAAGTTATCTTATTCCTTCATATGTCACTTTCAACTTTAATATCTTGTTTTGCTTTCTTTTTTTCATCTTTATCTTGGCTGATTTTTCTTCGTTTGTTGTCTCTTTCTTTCTTGTCATTGGTCCATCTGTATTTGTTTTGATTAACTCTTGCCTTCTTCTTCATTTTAACTGAACCTCTGGTATAAGGTTATCTTCTCCATGACATTTAAAAAATTGGTATGAGAAATGTTAGAGATGTTAATTTAATTGGTATTAGAGCCTATGTTATTTAAAAAATTGATATCAGAGCCTATATTATTTAAAAAATGTACAAGTAGATATGTATTAATTATGAGAAATGTTAGAGATGTTAATTTAATTGTTAATTATAAGCTATTATTAATTATGTTATCTTGTTGTTATTTATTTGTTAAATATGAGAAGACCATTTAAAAATACACAAGTTTTTAGAGAAATTAAAAGAATTTTAACTAATTATTACCCAGAATATAAGAAGTTAGATAAAACAAAAGAAAACCCCCATAGATTAGCTTACTTAATTACCTTAATATCTAGCAATGAGGCAAAATTAATAATACATTTAAAATCTAGAAGAATGAGATACATACCACTTAATTATGATAAAATCAGATTTCGGTATGCACCAAAATATTATAAATATTGTACAGATGAATAACATAACAAAATCACAAAAATATAAAGAACTAAACCAAATAATATCTGAAAAAACAAAAAGAATTAAAAATAAGAAAAGATAGACTACAATATAACATGATTGTTGGAGTATGCCAAAAATCAATAAAAGTACAAAAGGAAGAAATATCATATTTAGAATCACAAATAGATAATCTAGAATACATATATCAACATGATCTATACACTATCAAGTAGATAAAATGAACAAATAAGAATTTATAATAGATGAAAAAACATATGAAAATCATGAAGGATTAAAAATAAGAATAGTATTTTCTAATTTAGGAAGAAGATATAAGAAAATAGGTGAACATTTATATTTAATGTTAGAGAAAAAAAATTAAAATTAGAAGATAAATTAACAACTATGGTAAGAATAGCAAGAGAAAATGAAAAAATAGACAGGAAAAAAGAAATAGATAAAATAAAACAATAGACAACAGAAGAAATACGAAAAATAGAAGAAACTAAAAATGATAGAATTGCTGAATTAGAAAAAGAACTACAAATGCTAAAAGAGCTGTATGAAAAAAGACAGAAAGAAAAAAAGAAAAGGATAAAGAACAAAAATTATTAATTAAGATAAATCAATTTAAAGAAAAATTAGAAAATAAAGAATTAGAAACTAATGAAATAGAAATAAATACAATAGATGCTGAAGAAATAAATAATTATGATTCGGAAGATAGTGAAACATATACAAAAATTTTAACAAATATAGAAAAACTAGAAATAAATGAAAAAACAAGAAGTAATTAATAAAGAAAACTTAAAAAATACAAACATGAAAATAAACACTCTTGATAAAAAGGACGATGAAAAAATAATACCTAGTAAATCAGAAATAAGAAAACCTACATATTATTATAAAAATAATTTTAAAAAATATAACCTAAGGGATGAATATAACAAAAGGACACCAAAACAAATAATAAATAAAAAATTATAACTTCTTAGACTTAGACAGTGTAATAGATGTAGATAAAATGATACAATTATGGATAAGATATATAATAAAATAATTATTAGACAATGGTATAAATGCAATAGATACACTAGAATATATAGAAAAAAACACTAATAGAACAACAAAATTATGGTTTTTAAATTTAACTGTAAATAGTAAAAAGGTGTTAAAGAATGATAAAGAAACAGAAGGAACAACATTAACTAAACTAACACCTATAGACATATTGAAAAAATATGAAATGACTATAAGAGATGAATTTAGCAGTATGACAACAGAAGACGAGAACAAAACAAAGAAAAAGATACAAATAGAAATTTAATGTTAAAACTAGCAATACGTAATATGTGCTATATAGATGAATATACGTGCGTATTTAAAGAATACTACTATAAGGGAGCATATAATACAGAAGAAAGTAAAGAAGTAAGAAGATTATATTTTAGTAAATTACCTGAACCATTTAGTTCAAAAATAATAAAGAGTTGGGAAGAAGCAAAAATAGTAGATACTCTTGGAGAAAGAATAAAGTTTCTACAACAATGGTATAGGAATATATGTGAAAAATACAGAGAAGAAATAAAAATGGAAAAAACATTAATAAGAAATTTAGCATGCTGCAAGGATAAAATAACACCTCAATTTGGATGTGAAGAAAAATATTATAAGAAAAGAAAAAGACATAAGAAATATAAGAAATACAAAAAATCAAAATATAAGTATAAGAAACCAAGAAAAAGATATTATGTAAAAAATTATAAGTATAAAAGACCATATAGGAGAAAGAAATCTATAAAAGAATGTACTTGTTATAATTGTGGAAAACTTGGACATTTAGGTAGAGATTGTAAAATGTCTAAAGACCCAAAAGGGAAACAAATATCAGAAATAAAGATAGAAAATGCAGAATATATGCAAATAAATTATATAGATTACGAATTAGAAAGTGAAGATAGTATATATGAAATTTCGGAAAATGAAACAGATAATGAAATACATAGTGAATTAGATGAATCAAATGACTAAAGAAGATATAAAAATAATAACAAAGGAAGAATATTTAAATGAAGTAGAAACATATCATAAAATAATATTTGATAATAATATATTTGATGAGATAAAAGGAAAAGAATTAGATTTAAGTATAGAAAAAATATTTAAAATACCAACAATAAAAAACATATTTATTAGACGAAAAGAAGAATACTATGTAGTAAGCCAAAAAGAACATGTAATAGACTGTAGGTCTGCAAAAGGTAGAGCTAGTAGACCACTACTAACAAAAAGAATAATTAATAAAGAAATAAACGATATGATAAGTAAAGACCGAATAAAATATGTACACCTTGGAGGAACAGAGATATTAATAAAAGCATGTTTTAGAGAAGGAATAGATACACCAATAGAATTATATTTAGCAGATGATAGAATTATAAAACCTATAGAAAAAAGTATAATAATTTCCATAAGAGGAAATTTAATATACCAAAAATTTTAATTTATAATAAGTGTGAATTATTCAGTGGCAATAACAGATAAAAACATAGATAAATCATTAGTATTATATTGAAAAATATCAGGAATAGAACTAACTCCAGGAAGTAAAATATTTACAGCAAGATGTAAAAATCTATGTGTATTTACAACAAAACATAAAATAACGGGAAAAATAAAATTAATAAAATACAAATAGAAAGTCCTTTTGAAGAATTTGTAAAAACAATTGATAACAATGATTATAGTTACAAAGACATGAATATAGAAGAAGATTTAGAAATAATAAATGATAGAATAAGTACAACAAAAAGAATAGCTTTCGAAAAACCAGAATCATCAGGATCATCGAAAAGAACAAATTATGAAATAACTTCAACAATTAATTTAACTCAATATTATATAACGGAAACAATAAATGAAAAAGAATATTTAATACTTCTAAATACAGGACAAGAAGAAAACCATATAGAAAAATACCTAGTGAAAAATGAAGAAATAAAATCTAATAGTAATAGCCCAGATCTACCAAGAAGTTTAATAACTACTAAAGATACAACAGAAAAGGAAATAATAATAGGAGTTAGAAAAATAAAAATAGAATTTGAAATAAAAGAAGATTTACCAAAAGCAGACATAATATTAGGAATAAAACGGTTAGAACAAGTAAAACCCTACAATATAGAACATACACAAATAACCATAACCTATAATAGAGAAAAATTATGAATAAAAAGAGCTTGACATGATATGAAAATATATGTACTTATGAAAATAATAGTAGAAGGATATTATAATAGATATTATACACCTATGATAGATACAGGAGCAGAAGCCAACTTATGTAGATATAATTATTTACCAGAAGACAAATGGGACAAACTAAAAACACCAATAGTAGTAAAAGGAATTAATAATAAAGTAAGCTTAATTACCTATAAAGCTAGAAATGTAAAAATACAAGTATGAGATAAGATATTAACAATAGAAAAGATCTATAATTATGAACTAACATCAAGAGATATGCTTTTAGGAATGTCGTTTTTAGATAAACTATACCCACATATAATAACTTAAACACACTGGTGGTTTACAACACCATGTAAACAAAAGGTAAGAGCAAAAAGAGTTATTAACAAAATATGAAAGAAAACTGATTGGATAAAAGGAAGTGAAAAAATCACACAAAAAATAGAAAATATAAAAAATACTGAAGACACAATAGAACGAGTTATATTTTCAATAAATAAAGAAGAAATAACTATATTTTCAATAGATAAGGTAGAAATAATTAAAAAAAAATTAAGACAACTATACAGCAAAGATCCATTAAAAGGATGGGAAAAATATAAATCTACTGTAAAAATTGAGCTAATAGATAAAAATTGTATAATAACCCAAAAACCATTAACATATAACTTTGATGATTTAAAAGAATTTAAAATGCATATAGATGAATTATTAGAAAAATAATTCATACAAAAAAATAATAGTAAGCACAATAGTCCAGCATTTATAGTAAATAAACATAGTGAACAAAAAGAGGAAAAAGTAGAATGGTTATTGATTATAGAAACCTAAATGCCAAAATTATGACATATAATTATCCAATACCAAATAATATATTAAAAATAAGATAAATACAAGGATATAACTATTTTAGTAAATTTGACTTTAAATCCGGATTTTACCACTTAAAGTTAGAAGAAGAATCTAAGGAATTAACCGCATTTACGGTACCACAAGGATTTTATGAATGGAATGTATTACCATTTTGATATAAAAATGCACCAGGTAGATATCAACACTTTATGGATAGTTATTTTAAACAATTACCTAATTGTATAGTATACATAGATGATATACTACGATATACAAAAACTAAAGAGGAACATTTAAAATTATAGAACAATTTGCAGGTATAATAGAAAATTCAGGAATAAGTCTGAGTGAAAAGAAAGCAGAAATAATAAAAAAACATATAGAATTTTTAGGAATACAGATAGATAAAAGTGGAGTAAAAATGCAACAACATATAATACAAAAAATAATAAATTCAAGAGAAGAATTAGATATAAAAAAAGAAATTACAATCATTTTTAGGATTAGTAAACAAAGTAAGATTATATATATCAAAATTAGCAGAAAACCTAAAACCATTACAGAAAAAAAATAAAAAAGGATGTAGAATATAATTACAACGAAGAAGATAAAAAACAAGTACAGAAAATAAAAATACTATGTAAAGAGTTACAAAAATTACAATTTTCAGATGAATATAAAAAATTTACATATATAGTAGAAGTAGATGCAAGTGAATATAATTATGGAGGAGTACTTAAATATAGATATGAAGAAGAAAAATTAGAACATCATTGTAGATACTACTCAGGAACGTTTAATGAAACGGAAATAAAATGGGAAATAAATAGAAAAGAGTTATCTTCATTATATAAATGTTAATTAGCATTTGATGTAACATACCGTATCTTGCTTGTACTTATTCTAATTATATGGAACCTGGTATGGTCATATGGTATAGGTAACGGATGAGATTTGTTATGCAATTATTAATGGTGTAGATGGAATTATAGAGGCTGCCCGTATAGTTTAGTGTGATGCGACTAAGTTAACGTTAAGTTAACTATTTAAACTTGGAATCGTAAGCTAGTATTGGAATCTAAAGTTTAAAGTGACCAAGTGTGTATAAGTTGAAGGTTAGATTAAAGGGATTAGGAGCTGAAAATGGAGCAAAATATTGAGGTGCTTGCTTGACTTATTTAAGCTAGTAGGCGAGTCACCTACTTAAGTTGTTTGGACCAAATTAATGGACCCATGGCTATGGATCAGATTTGGGTCTAGGCTAATATACTCATTTGGGCCAAATTGAACAAAAGAAAAAGAAAATGGATAAGTGTCCCAACACACCAATCTGCCAAGGCCCAAATATAATTGAGCCCAACAAGAAATTAAGAAAGTAGGTGCATCACCTACTTTGAAGTTTCAGCAGCTTGGACCCTTAAGTAGGTGCATCACCTACTTGGACCAATTTGACCAATTTTATGGTCCAAAATGTAGCTAAGGAGGTGGACAAGATAGGGCCTTTAAAAGGCCAAGTTGCTGGTCATTTTACTTCACTTTTAAGTTACAAAAAAGGAGTATATTTCTGCAAATCTCTCTACTCTCTCAAAAACAACAAGAGCAGCAACCCTATTTTTCCTTCTAGGGTTCTTGAAGAAACCCTCCCCTTTACAGCCCAAGGTAAGTGAAAAACACTTAAGGTTTTGTTTAATTATCTCATGGGAGATTAGGGAAACAAGTTATAAGTTTTTGACTATAAGTATATTGCTGATTATAGAACAAGCTGTTTGTTCATGTTTCCTTGTTATTGAGGAACTTTTTTTCTTCTTCTTTGGTTTAAGTGTGAAGGAAAGATCAAGCTCTTGAAGAGTTCAATTAAAAGAATAAGTTGTTGAATTGAGGTAAGGTGACTGCCCCATTTTGTTTTTCTTATATATGAATTTGAGAGGGGATTATGGATGTCTTGTTATTGAGAACTCAAGAGATGATGAGTTCAATAATTGATTGCTACAATAAAAGGGGTTTGGAATGTTTTGTATGTATATGTTATGGGCTTCCAGGTTGAAGTTGGATAAAGGTGTGATGAGTTTGTAATGAATTATAGAAGAAAGATGTGGTGATACACCACCGAACTAATGCTTGCTGCCCAATCTATTTTGCATATTGTTTGGAATGTGTAATGAAGTCGAGGTGGTTTTGGTGAACCTTATAAGAACCTATATGGTATGTGGGCGTAATTGGAGGAAAAAAAGGGTTAAAATAACACCCTTGTCTGATAGATTAATAGTTGCTGCCCGATTACTGTTTTGGGTGAAATTAAGTATCTCAAATGTGTCGATTGGTTACTAATACTAGTTTACCATATCTTATATTGTAGATAAGTAATCTAAAAGGTGTGAAGTCAAGTCGGGTTAGTTTCGGAGACAAATAACCAGGTATGTAAGGCATACTCTATTTCACAATCTTTGGCATAAAATCGTACAATTGTTCCATCAAGCAAGTTTCCGAGGTTATCCTATAACAAACTGATACATAATGGCAGTACATTACACTCCATGTATACAATGACCTTGTTCCCACTCTCTAACGCATTAGAACACCTCAATACGTGCTTATTATTAAATCTGCGCGTCTATCTTCACTAGAAAATTTTGGGAGTTCTCCGTTTGTTCAAATAAGACCCAGGTGTTATTTCAGCTCCTAAACACTTTATTTGTGTTCCAACAGCTCCCTACCTTATTGTTGTTGCATTAAGTGTCTATTTACATGTCTCTTATTACCGTATTACTGGTTCAAGGTACCATAATGTGATGACCACCAAAGTAACAATTCAAAGGCTAAATAAAATAAGTAATGAAAATCTGTAAAATGACGAGTGGCAGCTCAGGGGAATTTGCCTAGCATGGGCCAATCTCGATACCTTTATTTGTGGGTGGCAGCTCAAGGGCATAAGCCTAGCATGGGCCGATCCCAATCTTTATATGTAGGTGGCAGCTCAGGGGCGTAAGCCTAGCATGGGCCGATCCTAATTTATCTATTTACCACTGATCAGCTGGTCGTTTGCATTATATGGCTTACAAAGATTATGAAGTAAGAAGGTAAAAACGAAGAAAGAATGTAATGTACATTGTCCCACAAGTATTTATAAAGGTGGTCTACTAGTACTACTTATACACTTGTATCAGATGTCTATTGAGCTTTTCTATTAAGTGTGTTTCTACTTTCTGCCTTACATATTCAGTACATATTTTCGTACTGACGTCCCTCATGGGGAACCTACATTTCATGCTGCAGGTAGAGGAACCTCAGCTCATACAACTCACTAGTAGGAGCGCAGGCTTTTCAGGGACTAATGGTGAGATCCAGGTTGATTCGGGACTTTCCGAGTCTGTTCCATATATTTTGGTATTATACAGTAAGTCAAGTGTAGGGCGGGGGTTTGTCCCGACCCTAACTAAGTCTACGTATCTTTTAAAGGCTTTGTAGACTAATGTAAAGTTATGGTAGTGTCCTGATTTTAGACATGGTGGCCCCACCGGCCAAGTGTTGTACATATCAGTTTTGGGAGTGTATGTGTAGTTATTTTCATCGATACATAATATTATGTTGTCAGAACATTTGGTTGTTACAGTTACATGCATGGGAAGTATAAGGTTATGAATTAGTTCTCTCGGGCCTTTACAGCTACGGGTGCCTGTCCGCCCCAACAGGATTTGAGGCGTGACAACAGTGGTATCAGAGCGGTCGTCCTAGGGTGTCTACAAAGCCGTGTCTATATAGAGTCCTGTTTATGGGCGTGTTGTGCACCACATCTATAAATAGGAGGCTATGTGACATTTAGGGGTTTTCGTTTTTTCTTCATCTTAGATCATGCAATAGAGCCTATGTTGTAGGTTAAGTCATATTTAACCATTGAACCTATTTTTTTTTCCTCTTATTATAGTAATGATGCCGGTTACAAGAAGGAGTAAGAATACAGGTAGGCGGATTGACGAGGCTGCTGGGGAGGGGACCAACAAATCACCACCTAGACGAGCTAATCAAAGTGAGGCTCAAGCTGAGTTTGTGCCCCAAACTTCTCCTACCCCTCCATCTCCACAAGAGCTAATAAGGAGAAGAACTGCATCCTCAGAACTACCTACCAATGCTGCAGATCAAGATCTAAGGAGTGCAGTACAATTGTTGGCTCTTATAGTTTCTGGACAAGCTCAAGGACAAGCCATTCCAACTAAAGGTTCTAGTGGTACAGATAGGGCAGCTAGCCTACGAACGCAGGATTTTCTCAAATTGGATCCTCCCACCTTCACCGGATTTGATCTTAATGAAGACCCACAGGACTTTATTGATCAAATCCAAAGGGCTCTAGATGTTATGCATGTGCCGGGTAAAGAGGCAGTTGAGCTAGCAGCATATAGATTCAAGGGGGAGGGTATATTATGGTATGAAGACTGGAAACGATCTAGGGGTATCGATGCACCTCCAGCTACTTGGAAAGAGTTCAAAGAGGAATTTCTTGATTATTACCTTACATATGAGATTTGAGAAGCCCGTGCAGATCAGTTCCTGAATCTTCGCCAAGGGAATATGAGTGTGAGAGAGTACAGCCTTCGGTTTAAATCTTTGGCTAGGTATGCTCCTAATGTTGTAGCTACAATGGATGATAGAGTTCATCGATATGTGGATAAATTGGATCTATATCTGGTTAAAGATTGTACCATTGCTGCTTTGAACAAGGACATGGACATAGCAAGGATACAAGCATTCGCACAAAAAATGGAGTATCAGAGGCAAAAAAGAAGAACACAAGAGTTATAAAGGGGGTATTCCAAGAGGTCTAGATATACGGGGCAGTTTATGGAATCCCAAGGAGAGTTTAGGCCTCATTTTTCTAATAGACCATCTAGGACATTATCTTCTTATTCTGCAGCTAATGCTCCATCACAATTTTAAGGGTCTAAAGGTAACCAGTTTGGTCAAAGAAATGAGAGTCAGAGTTCGCGAACAACAGGGTATCAAGAGCAAGGGATTATGAGCCAATTAAGGCCTCCTCGACAGCCATGTAGACCACCTCAATACGTGCTTATTATTAAATCTGCGCGTCTATCTTCACTAGAAAATTTTGGGAGTTCTCCGTTTGTTCAAATAAGACCCAGGTGTTATTTCAGCTCCTAAACACTTTATTTGTGTGCCAACAGCTCCCTACCTCATTGTTGTTGCATTAAGTATCTATTTACATGTCTCTTATTAGCGTATTACTGGTTCAAGGTACCATAATGTGATGACCACCAAAGTAACAATCTCAAAGGCTAAATAAACTAAGTAATGCAAATCTGTAAAATGACGAGTGGCAGCTCAGGGGCATTTGCCTAGCATGGGCCGATCTCGATACTTTTATTTGTGGGTGGCAGCTCAGGGGCATATTCCTAGCATGGGCCGATCCCAATCTTTATATGTAGGTGGAAGCTCAGGGGCGTAAGCCTAGCATGGGCCGATCCTAATTTATCTATTTACCACTGATCAGCTGGTCGTTTGCATTATATGGCTTACAAAGATTATGAAGTAAGAAGGTAAAAACGAAGAAAGAATGTAATGTACATTGTCCCACAAGTATTTATAAAGGTGGTCTACTAGTACTACTTATACACTTGTATCAGATGTCTATTGAGCTTTTCTATTAAGTGTGTTGCTACTTTCTGCCTTACATATTCAGTACATATTTTCGTACTGACGTCCCTCACGGGGGACCTGGATTTCATGCTGCAAGCAGAGGAACTTCAGCTCATACAACTCACTAGTAGGAGCGCAGGTTTTTCAGGGACTATTGGTGAGCTCCAAGTTGATTCGGGGCTTTCCGAGTTTGTTCCATATATTTTGGTATTGTACAGTAAGTCAAGAGTAGGGCGGGGGTTTGTCCCAACCCTAACTAAGTCTACGTATCTTTTAAAGGCTTTGTAGACTAATGTAAAGTTATGGTAGTGTCCTGATTTTAGACATGGTGGCCCCACCGGCCAAGTGTTGTACATATCAGTTTTGGGAGTGTATGTGTAGTTATTTTCATCGATACAAAATATTATGTTGTCAAAACATTTGGTTGTTACAGTTACATGCATGGGAAGTATAAGGTTATGAATTGGTTCTCTCGGGCCTTTACGGCTACGGGTGCCTGTCCGCCCCAACAGGATTTGAGGTGTGACATTTGAGCCATATATTGTATATAACAAATTTATTGTACGAACAGATAATACACAAGTACGATGGTGGTTAGCAAAAAAAATACAAAATTCAGTTACAACGAATGAAATTCGGAGATTTGTATTGAATATATTAAATTTTACGTTTACAACTGAAGTAATCAATACTAACAAAAATGATATTGTAGATTACATATCAAGACAAAGCTACACAAACTGATATAACAGAAGATGATTCTTTACAAAAGATACTCAAAACCCTAACTACACTTTCACTGAAAGTGGACAGTATGGGTAATGAAATAGAAAAACTAAAGACTAATGAAGTTATACTGAAGTCTGAAGCCCATAACAGAGCTAAAAGGAGACGTTGGGACACTCCATAAAACCCATAACATTTATCAATCTACTTCTTCAGGTACAAGCAAAGGAGTTAGGAGGAATCCAAATATGAACTTGAACAAGATATTTGACAAGCCATTTATACCAAAAACACCAAAAGACCCCTTGTTCATACCCCACAAACTACCACATATCTAGATAGCCTAAACCAAGATAAGAAAGACTATAATCACATAACCAGATAATATATTAAAAACATCCACAAGATACAAACTTATCTAAATCTTAACCCCAAAGCTACAAACATCCAAGAACCAAATACAGATTATATAACCCAAAAGTTACAAGGATACAATAAGTTAATTGCATTACCAAAAACTAGCCCAAATCTAGTTTAAACATGTTACAGTTATGGACTACTCAATACTGTATATGCCCAAGACGGAAGTGAATTAGCAGCTATACCAAAGGTATATAAAGCAATCACCACTTACAAAAAGATAACTAAAGGCAATTTATTTTTTGTAAAGTTCTATACAGCACCAGCAGGGATATTATATGATGAGATTAAACCAGTTATACAAGTCATAAAAATTGGAATGAAAAAAGATATGATCATACTAGAAGATATTGAACCATAGGCAGAAATACCAAGAATAGATATACTAGATTTTTATACAAAATAAAAGGCTTATTGGAATATCCACAATTATCCAAGAGTTAGCGAATAATTTTCTAAATCAGAATCCAATTTGGAGTTATTATTCAAGAGACCAGATAATATATATTCAAATTCAAGAGAGTTACGACAACCAGATATGCTGGAAGTACAAATATGGATTATGACACTACTTAACCAATTTTTTTAAATAACATAGGCTCTGATACCAATTAAATTAACATCTCTAACATTTCTCATACCAATTTTTTAAATGTCATGGAGAAGATAACGTTATGCCATAGGTTCAGTTACAATGAAGAAGAAGGCAAGAGTTAATCAAAACAAATACAGATGGACCAATGACAAGAAAGAAAGAGACAACAAACGAAGAAAAATCAGCCAAGATAAAAATGAAGAAAAGAAAGCAAAGCAAGATATTAAAGTTGAAAGTGACATATGAAGGGATAAGATAACTTTTCTACATAAATTATTATGAAGTTTTGATTTTTTAGGCCTATTAAATAGCCTTTTTGACTTTTTTGTCTTTTTAGATTAACTTTAAGACTTTTTTTTACCTTAAGTCTTTTTCTAATTTTGTAAAGTTTGACAAATGTAAAGTAGGGATTGAAAAAAATAGCTTTTTGTAAATCTATTTTAGGACAGGTGTAATGATGTAAATAGTTTACGCGGTTTTTGTAGATTATAAATAGGCAAGTCATTTGCCAAGATAAGGCAAGACTTTCATGTGTTGAAAGCATGACTTCTCTCTTGTACACAAAAAAAAACTTTTGAATATTTAATAAAAATAGATATATTTTTAAGGAAAAGTTATGGATGAGCAAAGCACAGATTTATCAAATCTACCAGAACAGGTATTTTCATTTACAATTATGAATAGCTAAATTCAAAAATTCTTGACAATCATGATATAATAAAATAAGCTCATGTTAGTTACTTTATAGTAGAATTATTCCAAGAATAGCATGTTAAGAAGTTTAATAGCAAAGTGGAAAAGGAGAAAAAATTTCAAGAACTATGCCATCCTAAAGGTGAAATCGGTGAGGCAAAGAAGCCATGATAGGGGAGTAACCAGAGTAGAGGCGCTGTTTAGGGAAAAAGTATCTAGATTACCATGCTAACAGTGACTGAAGAACATGTTATTTAAGAATTATCTAGTGTATAGTGATCTAAAATGATCATATTTTATTATGTATATGGTTGAAAGGAATACTCTGAAAATAGCATCATATGAAGAATGAATGTTTACTTATCTGATGGGATGATAGATAAATTTAAGATACATGTTTTGTATGTACTTAAGGATATAGAAATAGTAGATATAAGGAAAGTTATATACGAAAAGGTATTTCATTTTAATGAAGAGTTATTAAGTTTTATAGAAAAATTACACTTATATAATGATAGCTACTGCTCATATTTAGATAGTTATTATTCAGACGGATACTATACAGATTAAAAAATGTTTGAATATATAAGAAGAGTTAGAGAAAAACAAAGTTGGCTATACGAAGAAATTAATTATAGAAACTAGCTTAGAAGAGGAAGAAGACAATTAAAAGAAAGATTAATTTGGATAGATAAAACCTTGGAACAACTAGAATTAAAAGATAGTTTAGATTATGATTTAGACATAGAATTATTCATAGAAGAAAAAGACAGGATAATTACCGAAATAAATAACCTAGAATTTAATATTTGATATAGTACAATTAGAATAAATTATTACAAAGAAATTTGCAGTATTTCAACTACTATAGGATAAAATGATAAACTACGAATACTTAGAATATTGGAGACAAGATACGGAGCAAATAAGATTAATAGAAACACTTACGAAAAAGAATCTACTTGACTACATAAAAACTAGAAATATGGAACATATAGTATACCTTAAAAATAATATAGAAGAATTAATAAGGTTAAAATAAATAACTAAGGAATGCTTTGACATAGCCTTTCAATTAACATGATAGAACTAGTAAGTACTAGTTATCTACTAATTATCCAAGTACAAGTTATCCACGCAAATTACCCGCACTATCCTCACCCCTACCATTGGTATTCTGTAAATTGCTTCCTGGCCAGTCTCAAAGTTAGATATATGACGTTACGAGAATGTGATGCATACAATCCCTGCAATGAAGAAATCAAAGAAAAATAGTTGAGGGCATATATCTAGACAACTTAAGAATTAAGTACATTTTTTAAGAAATATGTTTTCACTTATATATGTTATTGGTGGAACTTCAAGCGCAAATTTCAACAACTAACCAACTTTGAATATTAGTGGGTCAAACAAAAAAGTGACCCAAAATTTGTCGTATCATTGAGTGATTCATTTGTATTGTATTTACTGTACAAAATCATTGTAACATGATTTATATATGTTTAATTGTTTCAGGATTAGAGTTTTACGTTACGACTTTCTTTCCCTTATTGTACGTTATAGTTATGTTTTTTGAGTTCGCAAACAATCTTGAATTTGTACTAATTTTTTTTTTAATTTTAAATTGAGGTACTTTATTATTTGATATGTTAATGCATTTGACAAAAAAAAAAAATACTTTCACAATCTTAAAGATTATATATAGCAGGTCTTTCACACACACCTATATATATATATATATATATATATATATATATATATATATATATATCCACACACATATATATTTGAACAAGGGAAACTTTAGAATAAAAGTGAATACAATCGAAAAACATTTTACCTCATAAATCATAATTATTTTACATACCACTACTACAACATATGTCATAAAAGAATGACACATTAAGTTACCAAAAAAAAAAAAAAAAAAAGAATGACACATTAAAAACTTTTCCAAAAATCTAGTAACTGCAAAACTCTAATTAGAAAAAGTATGCGATCTGTTATTATGATATTTACATATTGACAATGATACAAAGACACAAAGAAGGAACCCTATAAATATTATGACTTTGTTCAAATTCTTCTAAAAAGGAATAAATGTAATGTTGTTTACTTTCTTGTTATTCTAGTTCATTTTCATCCAATAATGTGATGAATTTATTACTAGGCATAATACATAAATATGATTCTAAACTTGACACCAAATTATAACTTTGACCTTAAACTTTGATTGTGTACAAATATGACCTTTAACTATTCAAAACTTGAACAAATATGACCTCCGATTTTGCAACCCCATGCGTGAGTTTCACTTGCGCCTACTTGGAAAGCTCATCCAATCACACGGTGCCATGTCGTTAAAAGGGCTGACTTGGAGGGAGGTCATATTTGCTCAGTTTTGAATAGTTAAAGGTCATATTTGTGCACTGTCAAAGTTTTGTTTTTTGTGTTAAAACGGCGTCGTTTCTATTATTATTACTAAAAATTACACAAATACACAACTTATATTTCCAATAGTATAAAAAATCTCAACTCCCTAAACATATTACAAAAATCTCAACATATACACAGAATGTTATGTATATGTCGGCTATGTTATGTCTATTAATAGGGAGAGAGAGTAAAGTAATTAAAAAAGTGGAAGAGAGTGTAATTACTTACAAAAGGGTTGGTATTTATTATTATTATTATTATTATTAATTTTTTTTTATAGAAGCAACACCTAACTTTTTTCTTACTTAAAAAAAGCCACTAGCAGCGATCGAACCCGCGCAGTAGGCTGAAGGAAGCGCCCAAGAAGAGAAAATAACACCACTGGGCTATCTAAGTGTCTTGTTTCATGTGGTTCAACATGAATATACGTACATAAATATAGTTTTTCTACCTTATATATACAAAGTAATCTTTTTATCGAGGGGGTTGGGGTGAACCCCATGACAACCACGTAGGTCAGCCCCTATGTTAATTTAATAACGTTTTGATAACGTTAATTTAATACTAACATTTTAATAACGTTAATTTGATAGCGTTAATTTAATATACTACTACTACTATCCTTAATAATGTTAATTTAATAACGTTTTATTAAAACTATAATTTTTGTATTATTAGTATAGTTTCATCTTTAATTTAATATTTAAATAAATTATATTTAGATATATTATATATATCATAAATTTGCCCTTTGCTTTATAATATATATATACATACCCGCGTGATTTTTTTGTATGAGGCTGACCCACCTAATTAATAAATCTTCAATATTGCTCTTTTTTCGCAATGACAAAATAAATTAGATGCCTTTTTCATCTTTGAGCCGAAAATAATGAAAAAATAATAGTGAAAAGTCATTTAAAGGTCATATTTGTGCAGTTTTGAATAGTTAAATGTCATATTTTTGCACTGTCAAAGTTTAAGGTCAAACTTATAAATTTGATGTCAAGTTTAGGGTCATATTTATGTATTATGCCCTTAGATTTTAAGCTGGACGCGCTCAGTTTTGCGTGTTGAACACGCGTTTTGCCACGTAGGATCGGAGGTCATATTTGTTTAGTTTTGAATAGTTAAAGGTCATATTTGTACACTGTCAAAATTTAAGGTCAAGGTTATAATTTGGTGTCAAGTTTAACTTCTATGCCTTATTACTATAAAATATTCTTTTTGAGTTGAGACACAACATTAAAGTTTCTTACTCTCTGACATCAATTGTTTAACCATGGTAAAGCCTACTGGCAGCAAAAGTAATTGGAATTGAGAGGATGCAAAAGAATAGCTTACCTGTGAAATTTTTTAAAAGATGGGCCGACCTCGTTAAGAAGACGAGTAAGCTCTCTACTCTTTGCGAAGGTGAAAGTGTCACTGTGATTTTTTCCCATCTAGAAGAAGTGCTCACACTATTGGTCACCCCTATAATAATTAAGTGTTGAAAGATCTTCTGAGTGAATCCTCCACCCAACACTGATGGTCCTAACCTCCTCAGCAAGTCTTATCAAAATAAGGAGATAATTGTAATGACTCATTTCATAGTGATAGCATTGGTTGCAACGTAGGTGTCGGGATAGAGTTTTACGTAGGATAAGAGTTGTGTAAATCTCAGACTAGGGTGATTTTAAAAGAAAACTTAGTGTTTTGTGATGTAGACACCGATTGTATTTTGTACTAGTTTGGTTGATAGTTTTATGGGTATGATAGGATAGTTAAAAGATTTAGTACTCCATAGAAACTTTCGGATTGGTATTCAATCTTGTAGAATTCCGTTTATTACTTTTGTTGTAGTGTAGCAACCCTTGATGTAATTTTAAGATTTTGTTGTATTTTAAATGTTTTTAACTTTCTTGTAGTTGCTATATACTATTTGTGAGTTTTGAGAATGGCTAATATGGTCTCTGAAGCGTTCGTGTCACAATCTAATTTCTCAGGTTATAATGGCACCTCTAACCCATCAAACTATGTAAAGAAGTAAAAGACTCATAATACTAAGATAGTTGTAGCTCCAACAAGCGGCGTGAAAAAGTCTAAATACATGAAAGTGTTTTCATTGCAAAATTTCTGGCCATTGGAAGACATTTTGTCTAGTTTTCTTAGCCAGGCAGAAAAACAATCTATCTTCACTTTCACTTGTCATTGAAATATATTTAGTAGTTGTTTCTACGACAACATGGTGTGTAGATTCAGGATCCCTTGTGTCACGACCCAAACTGAGGCACTGGTTGCGACGGGCATCCCGAACAATGAAGGCTCGAGAGACCTCTTAGCTTGTAATCATAAGCATAACTCACTTAATATCATAATGCGAAAATAAAATGGAAACAAGGTAGTTTTATTAATTCAACTTAATAGTATGGGACATAAGTTCATAAGAAACCCAAACCATCTATACAGATTCTACTAAGTCTCTACTAAATTGAAAACAAAAATATATCTGAAGTTGGGACAAGGCCCCCGGTCGGACCATGAACTAAAAGCAAATGAAATCAACCCATGGAAAAAGGCCTTTTGTAATAAGGGAGACTTACCAACTCCAAATGTCTGACAATAATATACTGATTAGAGGGACCACGGGACAGGGCCTCAGAACCTGAAATGTTAGGGGTTAATACTGTAACGCCTCGATTATCTTAATCGGAATGCTAAACGGTGCTCATGACCCCAAAGGACCACAAACTAACCCATGACTGATATCTGTACCTGTACACTGCATAATATGACATGAAAATGTGGAAACATGTACTGAGAGGTCATAAGGTTCAATACTGAACATAACTGAATAATAACAATAACGTCTGACATAGAGTGGTATCTTGATACCAAAACAAAACTGAAATACTGAAGTCTGAAAAACATGAAGAATACTGTAGTTGCCTGAAAGCCTCTAACTGTCTGACTAAGGAGTTGATGGGACATGTCCCCAACTAACTCCATCAACTGAAAACTAAACTGATATGATAAAATAAGATTACATCCTCGGAGAATGAGGACTCACTGCTAAAAATCTGAACCCTGGAATGTTGTTGTTGCTGCTGATCTGGGAGTCGTGTCTCTGAACCTATGGTGTAACATAAAAATAAAACACCATAGCGCAAATGTGTCAGTACAAAAGAATGTACTGAGTATACGTATGAGGTAGGCTGAATACATGGGGCTTACATGCATGAATGATAATAACTGACTGACTAATATGAACGTAAGAGTGCACATATGAATACATAGTAACTGAGATTGTGAGAACATGATAACTGAATCTATATACTGATGACATAATTTACTGATATCTAGCATGACTGATACTGGAGTTCCGATAACTGAAATAACTGATAACATGAGTGACTGTGTCTGACAGTCCTAAATCTGATGGAACTATCTGAGTTCCGTACTATGATTGAGTTGATTGTATCTGACAGTCCTAAAATCTGAAGAACTATATGAGTTCTTTTACTGAGACTGATACTGAAACTGTGGGAATAGTTATTTAACCGACATGCCCCAAATATGCTAGAACAACTGAGCTGGGGTCCAATCAGTGCCCTGATTGGAAGGGTGTCAATACCGCGCCACTGGTAAGGAAAACTGTGGGTTACCTCATCTGACCGTGTCCCCAAAAGAAAACGGTGAGCCCCTCATCTGACAGTGCTTATCCACCTCATCAACCCTCATCTGACAGTGTTGATGTCTTGAACTATGCTGGCTACGTAGTTCTGGAACACAAGGATGACTACTAAGAATCACACCCTCATCTGAAAGTGTGTGTTCCCACCCTTAAGTTCACTCGGTGCTAATTTCTACTCCTATCTGAAGAGACTGAACATGATTGACTAACTGTACATGGACTGAGTTTACTGAACTCCGTCGACTGATGGAATACTATTGATATCTGATAACTGACTGAGTTTATGAGATTACTGATCTTACTAAGTACTGAGTTCATGAGATTTCTGATATTTCCTGAATCACATGACTGACTAACTTCTATAGAACGTGGCTTGACTGAGAGTATCATAAAAACATGACATGGCTCTAGGCACACAACTATATTTTTTGGGTACAAGTATCCCCAGGACTCGATAGAAGGAAACTGACAAGGCATGACATTCTTGAATACATGACCAACACCAACAATCCATAATACTTCTTAATCATAGGAATAGAGTTCATAATTCATAATGCCATAAATAAGGGATTTCATTCTTCACATGGTTATCATAGTCTTGATCATGGAAGGGAATGCATATAACATGTACATACTTGCATGATTTAAACATCATGAACGTTGCATAACACAACAATCAATACACAACAAGATCATGGAAATTATGTTGCATCATAAGGGTTAGCATGGACTTGTCATTTAGATACTATTGAGTCATAAGGAACATGATTTTATCATTTTAGGCATTTTATCAAACACCTTACATGCACACTTTATAGCATAAGTGAAATTATAAATTTAAGAATATAAAACTACCCAAACTCATAGGTTTTCAATACAAAAACTCATATACTTCATGGAAAGTCATAAAGACACTATCTTGAAACATAAATAACAACTATCAACATAAACATAATCAAATCACAACAAGCAAATCATAATAGGTTATTTAAAACATAATTCTTGGACTCCATGAATGAAAGGGATCCGTGGATAAACACTATGCATACCTTAGTTCATGATTTCATGAACATTGACGAAGAGATTCTTGAAATTTGACGATGAATTCCCTTGGAATTGAACCTTCTATGAAAACCCTAGGGCTTGTTCTTGAGAGTTTTTGACAGTAATTGAGCATAAGTTGCTGAATTATGGACAAATCTCATGTTATAAGGCTTATATAGAGTGGGAAAATTGACCCTTTTAACCCTAGGACACATCTTTAATTTTTGCGAAAATTTGCTGATTTTCATCATTGGCGCGATGCACCACTATCGCGCCAAGTCACGGGAAAGTGACAAATGGGAAATTGTACAGGGGCGCGATAAGAAGCTATCGCGTGGCCACCTTATCTACGACCTGGAAGTTTGGCGCGATGCGCCACTGTCATGTAGCAATACTGAAAATTGACAATTTCCATTTGAGCTATCTCCGCGATGCGCTGGAGGCTCAGGTAATACACTGTCGCACTAAAAAGGCTCTAACTATTCGCTCGGGTGTCGAATTTGGGCGAATTTTATATCGATAGAAAGCTTATTGAATTTTCCACATGAAAAAAGTTAAAATATTGAAAATTCCTCATGGAATAATCATCATTCACTTTAGAAGCTAATACTAGGCATTCTTGGGATGAAATTAGCTAGGAAGAAAATTCGGGGTATTACAAATACATAAAGGTACTGGTATGTAAAACAATTCAAAATAACATATTTTTATACAACATAGGTGACAACATTTCATAAAAATATTTATCATAAGGAAACAAAAACACATGAACATAACTTAAGATCTTCAAAACATTTTCTTGAAATCATACTCCACTCTTCGTTTTACTTCTGAGCTAGATGGTACACCCTACAAATATACTTATCCACGGGCTATATGGACTCCGCCCTTAACTCGGAAGCCAAGACCCCAATTCTAGTTTTCCGCAAGGATCGGAGTCTGTCATTCGTACTACGCCATAAGGCCATCATCGCCAGCATATAATCCATAATATAGGATATCATAAAACTATATCAGCAAAACATGGTTTTGGGCTAAGAGTTATATGAACTCAAGACTTCTTCGAGTAACTAACTAACTTTATTTAAGCCCAATTTTAGTCCTTTAATACCATGCTTCATGCTTTAAAAACATTCAATACTTATTCTGTTAAGGGAATATCATCACCAAGTATCATCATACCCAAACTTGCAAGTCATTCATATCGCACTATAACGTATTCGTAGAACTTTTTATTTATCATCATGTTATTGACCACTCAAAAACTTTAAACATCATGCGAGAGAGATTCTAGCTATAGATTTTCATATGAGTTTACACAAAAACACTCTCTTCTTAATATTACAGTAATATGGGTGCCATCTTATATTTGCGTAACTAAAAACCCATGAAATCTTTCAATAGATACAATGAACATTTATAACAAGTGTAATACCCCGTATTTCCATAGCTTAATTTAAATATTAGTACATAAGTAATCCTATATAAAAAATTTAAAGTACTCGGGATTTTTCAGTTTAGAGCTTACCAATGTGTAGGAAATTCAATCAGTTTCCAACAATATAAAATTCGCCCAATTTTTGTAAAATAGTGTGCCACCTGGCACATCACCGCATCGCGCTAAGGGTCCAAATGGAAATGGTCATTTTCCATTGAGAGACCGCGATCCCACTGCATCGCGCCACCAACAATATTCTCAATTGTCACTTTCCAGTATGACTCAGCGATCATGGCGCGCCACACCAAGGGTTAAATTCGCATACAGTGGGGTACCACGATTGTACCACATCGCGCTAAGCTCCCAGGTTGCAATGCTCAATTTGCAGTGACACAGCACAATATCACCGCATCATGCCAAGAGCCCAAATTGGAAATTTTAGAAGAAAATTAAAAGTGTCGCACAGGGGCAAACAAGTCTTTTCCCATAAATTTAATCAATCCATAAACGGGATTTAATCCCCCAAAATGTTATTAAGTCATTCTTTAATAAATTTTCCCCAAATCAAAAAGCATTTTCTCCCTAATAGAAAACCCTAGTTTCAAGAGATCAAGAACAATCCTCAAAAAATCACCAAGAGCTTCAAGAATTAAAATACCCAGGTATGTTAGGTGTTCATCTATGGGTTCCTTTCACCCATAGATTCCAAGAATCCCTTTTTAAACTACAAGCTTAATGATTCATGATTTACATGCTTAAATTGGATTGTATTCATGTTCATGACGTTAATTGAGTTTCAATCCATGATTAATTGTAAGTTCTATGAAATTGAAATAGCATGTATATTAAATTGGGTAATTTCCATGTTATAACCATTGAATTTTCAAGTTTGGGCATGGTAATTACAATGTTATATGTTGTCCCTGATTATATGCATTAAGTTGTGCTCCCCAAGTGTTTGACAGAATGCCCATGTGAATTAAATGGTGAAATCACGATATGCTAGAGTATGTACAAGTTTATGTCCTACAAGTGTTTGATAAAATGTCTCGATTAATGAATTATGAACAAGTAACATTGTTATACTTTTCAAGATCATGCCATGCTTTAATTTCCATGCTATCGAGTCCTACGGGTATTCAACACTCGAAAAATCTAGTTATTTACCTAGAGCTACAGTCGTTACAGAATAGTCTCAGTAAGTCACAATCAGCAGTACTCAGTCAATTAAAGAACTCAGTGAAACTCAATATCAACCCAGTTCAGCTCAGTATAATAATCAGTGTCTTCAGTTTAGAGTAGGATTCAACACCGAATGAACCCAATGATGGGGACTCACCTACCAGTAGAGGGTGTGATCCTTATAAGAAGTCCTTGTATTCTAGAACTACGTAGCCAGCATAGGTTGATACATCAACATTCCAGTTGAAGGTTGATGAGGTGTTTTAACCTGCCAGATGAGGGTACCATTATTCTCATTCAAGGCACCTACCAGATGAGGGTGACTCTTCCGTTGTCTTTACTTTTGCATGGTATTGACACCTTTCCAACTGGGGTTATAGGTTGGATCCCAGTTATCTTATTTGGGGTGTGTCGGTTAGATGATAACTTCCCACAGTTTTAGTTTTAGTTTCATTATAGAACTCACTTTAGTTCTACAGAATCAGTACCATCAGACACAATCAATCAGTTTCAGTAACTCAGCTCTTAGTAATCTCAGATATCAGTTCTCAGTAT
Source organism: Capsicum pubescens (assembly GCA_030864215.1). Taxonomy (NCBI): domain Eukaryota; kingdom Viridiplantae; phylum Streptophyta; class Magnoliopsida; order Solanales; family Solanaceae; genus Capsicum; species Capsicum pubescens. The sequence goes on along the minus strand of CM061548.1, from coordinate 379,878,005 downwards.
CAGAAATCAGTTCTCAGCTTCAGTGAAAGCTCAGATACAGTATTCACGTATATGCACAGTATTACATACTCAGTATTTTACAACAGTTTCAGTTTTCCATGTATGCTTACTCAGTTATTCTATATTATTCAGTCAGTTATTATTCATGCATATGAACCCTAGCATTCATCCTTACTTCATCTAGCATACCAGTTTATTCCACGTAATGACGTATATTTTTTCTTTGTTCTATGATGTCTCATATCATAGGTTCGGATACTCAGGTTCCTGACCACGCTTAGAGAGATTTAGTCCGTATTCACAGATTCAGTAGTGAGTCCTCATCTATCGAGGATATGTTTTTATTTCAGCATCACAGTAGCTTCAGTATTTTAGTAGTCGAAGTTAGTTGGGGGCTTGTCCTATCAACTCAACTTTCAGATAGTTCAGTTAGAGGCTTTTCAGACTAGACTAGTTCAGACAGTGTTAAGTTTTTCAGATGTTATTATAGTTGTTATTCTTTATTAGTATTCAGATTGTGAACCTTATGGAATTTCAGCCTATTTTCTGCATTATTTCAGTATTATTATTTAGTGCTCACAGCATGTACCAGTTATGGGTTAGCTTGTGGTCCTTCAAGGTCATAAGTATCGTGTGGCATCCGGGGTGTAGACTCGCGGTGTTACAACAAGAAAACACCCCCTCATTATGTCATATAAAATATTAATTCATGAACTCTTCTTTCAATAATCATGCATTTGTACAACCCACAACACTTGAAATAAAAAGACATCATGATAAGAGAGGGAGTTTCATAATTCATGCTCTTAATTAAACTTCTCGAAACTTAAAACACATATTTATACGTGATAATAATTCAATTCTTTGAAATGAGTTCAAGAGAACATATACTTTCATTAAAACAAATCCATGATACATGCTATTCAAAATGATATCAAAACCCTTTTCGTAAACATGATTATAAATATTTAAACTTGATAAATCGATAGAACTTACACCCATGGAGTTTAGGATGGTCCCATATACCTTAACAATGAAGAAAATGTGAAGAAATTGATCTTGGAGGCTTGAAGAATCAAACCTTATATTGTTTTCTCTTTTTGTATTTAAGGAAGATGAACTAGAGATTTGTAGGTGTTAATACATAATTGGGGATCTTAATTTTATTGATATTGATTTAGAAATTGATATGGGACGTGAAAAGACTTTGTTTCCCTTAAAACAACACAAAAATAGAGCCCCTACGCCATAATGTATTGGCCATGCTATGTCCAGCCCATGACCTAGCCACAAGGTGGGTGACGCTTTGCCCATAGCATAACCACAATGTAGGCAACAGCTTTCCTATTGACTTTCTCCCAGGTGTGTGACACCTATATCGCTTAGCCTTTCTAGTGGTGGTAGGTGATGGCAGTGCGATGCACAACCATCGCACAATTCCTATCTTGTGATGCGCACTAAGTTTTGAGGTCCTAAAAAACCCCCAACACCTCCCACAACGTCTACACATGGTCTACCATCACTACAGGGGTCCTAAAGGCCATTTTAAATGCATTAATACAGAGTTACAACTATAGGGTGTTACATTATCCCCCCTCCCCCTCCCTCCATGATCATTCATCCCTAAATGATGTCTCGAGACACAATAAGCATGATTTCAAGCATTACAAGGAAAGAAAGAGTAGAATAAGATTAGTACCTTCTATATCATCATCCACAGTTTTAGAGAGGGTCAGATATCTCATATGCATGTCATTCTCTAACTCCCAAGTAGTTTTCTTAGTTTTATAATTCTTCCAGAACACCTTAACTAAAGTTATCTCCTTACTTCTCAACTTTCAAAGTTAGAGATCTGAGATACCAATGGGTTCTTCTTCATACGACAATACATCCTTTACATTAATCTCTTCCACAGGTAATACAAGAGAATGATCTCCAATACATTTCTTCACCATCGATACATGAAATACAAGATGGATAGAAGATAAACTTATAGGCAAATCTTACTCATAAGAAACCCTACTGATCCTTCTTGTAATCTGATAAGGGCCAACGTAATGAGCACAAAGTTTTTCTTTCTTTTCGAATCGCATGACTTCCTCCATAGGGGAGACTTTTATAAATACCCAATCATTATCCTCAAACTCCAACCCCCTTCTTCTAACATCATCATAAAACTTTTGGCAACTCTGAGCTGTCTTAAGTCACTCCCTAATGACTTTTATTTCTCCATCACCTGATGAACAAGGTTAGGCCAAAACAAATAGGTTTCATCCACTTTATACAACCCAATAGGTGACCTACATCTCCTCCCATAAAGAGCCTCAAAATAGCCATCTGGATGCTAGAGTAGTAGCTATTGTTATAGGCAAATTCTATCAATGGCAAGTGATCTACCCAACTACCCTTAAAATCAATAATACAAGCCCTCAACATATGTTCTAGGGTTTGAATGGTACGTTCTTATTGCCCATTAGTTTAAGGGTAGAAGGCATTACTAAGGTTTACTTGGGTACTTAAACCCCTCTGAAAAGATTGCCAAAATTGAGAAAAGAATTGAGTACCTCGATCAGATATGATAGACACTGGAGCCCCATGCAAACAAACCATCTCTTGAATGTAAAAATTATCTTAATCCCCGAATTATTAGTTCACACTAAAAAATGGGCAGACTTGATCATCCTATCTACAATCATCCAAATGGAGTCATATTGGTTTCGGGATCTCGGAAGTCCTATAATACAGTCTATGTTGATCATCTCCCATTTCAAATAAGGAAAAGCTATCTCTTAGGAAGTTCCACCTGGTCTCAAATGTTCCACCTTAACTTGTTGATAATTCAAATGCTTAGCCACAAAATTAGAAACATCTTTTTTCATGTTATTCCACTAGTAAATCACCTTAATATCATGATAATTTTTTGTAGATCCAGGGTGAATAACATACCTGGAAGTGTGAGCTTCTTCAAGAATCCTATCCTGCAACCCATCTATATCTGGCATACATACTCGACCTTGATACCTCAAAATCCCATCACCTCAAATTTAGAATGCCATTACTTTTTGTTGACCAGCATCTTCTTTAATCTGCATTAAAATGGGATCCCTGGTTTGTTTTTTCTTAACCTCAGCATATAAGGATGATTTATCTACCTCTTGTAAAAACACTCCTCGATCTTTAGAATCTAAGAGCTGAAGTCCCAAATTTGAAAGATGATGAATATCCTTCACCATATTCATCTTTCCTTTCTCCACATGAGAAATACTACCTATAGACAACTTGCTAAGGGTATTCACTACCATATTGGCCTTACCCGGGTGGTAGTGCAGGCTCATGTCATAATCCTTCAACAATTCCAACTACTGCCTCTGCCTGAGATTTAGTTCTTTCTGCATGAAAACATAATGCTTTTGGGATCAGTAAATATATCAACATGCACCCCATAAAGATAATGACGCTAAGTCTTTAGAGAGAAAAACACAACCACTAACTCTAGATCATGAGTGGGATAGTTCTCCTCATACACCTTTAACTGCCTAGATTCAGAAGCCACCACCTTACCATTCTACATAACTACATACCCATTTCCCACTCGAGATAATCACAGTACACAACAAAGCACTTTGTACCCTCAGGAAGGGTCAGAATCAGTGTAGTAGTCAACTTGTCTTTTAGTTTCTCAAAACTATTCTCACAAGAGTCATACCACAAGAATTTTACCTTTTTTTGAGTTAATCTAGTAAGTGTAGCAGCTATGGAGGGAAAACTCTCTAAAATCTTCTGTAATACCCTACCACACCTAAGATGCTTTGAGTGTCGGTTAGAGTCGTAAGTCTGGGCCATTTTCTCACTAGCTCAACCTTTTGGGTGTCAACCTTAATTCCTTCACTAGAAACAATATACCCAAGAAAAGTGATATCCCTAAGCCAGAATTCAAACTTAGAAAACTTTGCATACAACTCATGATGTTTAAGAGTCTGATGGATGATTCGGAGGTGATTGGTATGTTCCTTCTCACTCTTTGAGTAAATCAAGATATCGTTGATAAAGACTATGATAAATAGATCTAGAAACTGAAAAAACACCCTATTCAGAAGGTCCATAAATATTGCAGAGGCATTAGCCAGTCTGAAAGACATGACTAAGAATTCATAGTGACCATACTGGGTTCGAAAGCGGTTTTAGGAATTTTAGCCTTCATAACCTTCAACTGATGATACCCCAAACAAAGGTCAATATTAGAGAAATATTTGGCACCCTGACATTATTCAAGAAGATCATTGATTCTGGGAAAAAAGGTACTTATTTTTAACTATAATTTTTTCCGGCTAATGGTAATCTATACACATGCGGAGAGAGCCGTCTTTATTATGCACGAAGAGTACCGAAGCACCCCAGGGGGAGATGCTAGAACAAATAAATCCTTTATCAAGAAGTTCTTTCAACTATTCTTTTAACTATTTCAATTCTATAGGAGCCATTATGTATGGAAAAATAGAAATAGCTTAGGTGTCGGGCAACAGGTCAATGCCAAAATCTATCTTTCTATCTGACAGTATCCTAGGGAGGTCTTCAGGAAAGACTTTAGGGAATTTAATAACTACAGGGACAAACTAGAGAGAAGGGATTTCAATGTTAGAATCTTTGACTCGGACAGGATGATACAAACAACCCCTTGATATGAGCATAAGGGCCCTAAGATAAGATAGGAATTTCCCCTGGGTACTAGAGAATGTCTCTTATATTCTATCACTGTCTCATTAGGAAAAGAGAAGGTGACCTTTTTGGTTCTACAATTTAAGGTAGAGTAACATGAATAGAGATAGTCCATTCCTATAATAGCATCAAAACCAATCATGTCTATATTTACAAGATCAACCATAGTATACGATGAAAAATAGACACCATACAATTTCTATAATGTCTCCTAGACACAATAGAATCACCAAAAAAATTGGAAATAGAAAAGGGTTTTGGCATATTTTTGGGATTAAAACCAAAACTAACTGTCACGTAAGGGGAAAGACAAGGTATACCTGAGATCAAGTAACACATACACATCACGGGAGAAAATTTGTAACATACCCATAACAACATCTGGTAAGCCTCTACATCCCGGCAGTTAGATAAAACATATAACCGATTACGACCACCTCCAGTAGTAAAAATAGTACCCTTAGGTGGAGGGGCTACATAATTTATTTGAGACCTAGTACCTCCAGTATTCCCAATGGTTGAGGGGAAGAATCTATGTATATGTCCTACCTGGACATACTTGTAGCATACATTACTTTCTGAATAACATTTCTCCGGATGATCTTTTCCAAGAGAACTACAACGAGCGTATGACTTAGTGGTATGAGCCACATTCCTCTGGGACTGAGTACCCTACACTTTTGTCCCTCTGTTAGGCTTGGATTTATAAAACCACAGATTAACTAGAAGTTTGGGTATGGAGGTGCTTGCTGAAGACTGAGCATTGCTCCAAAACTTCTTGTTATACCATTTCTTACCCCAATTACCACCTTATTACTGACTCACATTCTGATCTGTAGACCAAGACCTCTTTAGTTTTCCTTTTATTTTCCCTTACCTCTGTTTGTCTCTTCTTCTCTTCTTCTACCTCCGGCATATGCACTGATAACTTGGATAAATCCACATCTATATTCAGCATATCTCCCTTATAATCTAACACCAAATCATCCAAGAGACCGAATGTAAACTTTCTCTTATAAGCCCTTACGTTTCCCACTAACTCTACAGTATAACGAGACATCTAGATGAATATCAATACATATACTTTGACACTTATCTTCTCTTGTTTCAGATTCACAAATTCTTTAGTTTTTACTTTCCTAAATTCCTGGGGAAAGAAATGATCCTGGAAAGCCTCTACAAACTCACCCTACATAGAAGGTTCATCATCTTCACTCCTCAAATATTCCCATTCATTAAGTGGGAATTTTGGCTAAGATCAATATCTGTCCTTGGTCATATTTTTTCTAGGGATGACATTAGATTTGATCCCCAAAAAATCAAAGTATTGAGACACTGGCCCAGACCCATTTCTCTGTTAGACATCAGGAGTTTCTTAGGTTTGGCTAGCTATTACCAATAGTTTGTTGAAGAGTTTTCATCTATCATATCCACCATGTCCAACTTGACTTAGAAGAAAGTCAAGTTTCAGTGGTCAAATTCGTATGAGAAGAGTTTTTAGGAGTTTAAGACTCAACTCACCACAGCCCCAGTGTTAATGCTACCAGATGGTTCAGATGGGTTTGTTGTGTACTGTGATGCTTCCAGAGTCAGTTTGGGGTGTGTTTTGATGTAGAAGGGTAAGGTTATAGCCTATGCCTCTAGACATCTTAAGGACTATAAAATGAATTACCTTACCCATGATCTTGAGTTAGCTTTCATTGTGTTTGCCTTAAAGATTTTGAGGCACAATTTGTATGGGGTGCCTGTTGATGTGTTCATAGACCAAAAAAGCTTGTAATATGTATTTTCGCAGAAAGATTTGAATTTACGCCAAAGGAGGTTGTTAGAATTGTTGAAGGACTATGACAGAAGTGTTCTGTATCATCCGAGCAAGGCCAATGTAGTGGTGGATGCCCTCAGTAGATTTTCTATGGGTAGTGTTGCTCACGTTGAGGATGATATAAAGAATTTAGTTCAGGAATTTCATCATCTTTCCATATTGGTGTTTGTTTGGTTGATCGGCTGAGGGTAGTGTTTACGTGTAGAATAGTTCGAAATCTTCTTTGGTTTATGAGGTGAAAAAAAAGCATGATATGGATTCCAGTTTGGTTAGGTTGAAGGATTCTAACAGAGATTAGAATGTAGAGGTTTTCTCCTTAGAGGTGATAGTGTGTTACGTTGCTAGGGTAGACTGTGTGTGCCGTGTGTAAATGATTTAAGATAGCAGATTCTTGCTGAAGCGCATGGTGCGTATTACTCTATTCATCCAGGGGCCACAAATATGTACCGCGATCTATGGGAAATCTTTTAGTGGAGTGGTATGAAGAGGGATATTGCAGATTTTGTAGCAAAGAGCTCTAATTATCAGTAGGTTAAGGTTGAGAACGAAAAACCTTGTGGTACTATGCAGCAGTTCAGCATCCCCACTTAGAAGTGGGAAGAGGTGAACATGGACTTTGTGATGGATTTGACTCATACTACTCAATACCTCCACACATGTATTTGTTATTTATACAGTGCTCACAGCAGGTACCAGCTCATGAGTTAGCATGTGGTCCTTTGGGGCTGTAAACATCATATGGAACCAAGGGTGTACTCTCGGGGTATTATACCTGAAGAAGGCATGAGTTCAGATAACTCATTCCCCAAAATCATTTTTCGCCAATATGAGATTTGTTGTGCCCTGGAAGAGGGGGTGTTCCCTGAAAGAGGGGATTATAGGTTGTCCCTGTGCTTGTTTTATATAAGAATTAGAAACTCCAGCCCTTTCAACAAACTTGGGTTAGAGGCTTGGACGTCGAGTCAAGAGCAAATTCCATATAGCCCATGGGATTGTAGACATTTAGGGTGGACCATCTAGCTCAGAAGTAATATGAAGAGTTGAGTTAGTGTTTTGTAAGAATAGTTAAAGCTCATCAAAATTATGCCCATGTTTTTTAATTTACCATATGCTAAATTACTTTATGAAATGTTCCCTTATATATTGTATAAAAATATATATTATATTCTTAGATTGTTCTACATATCGATACTTTTGAGTATTGACCCTCTATATTTAAGGTTTTGAGACTCAGTCCCATGGTTCCACTAACTAGTAGATTAATTCCAGACATTCAGAGTTGTTGAGCATCTCTTAGTTTGAAAGGCATCTTTCCCATGTGTTGGTTTCTTTTTTGTTTTATGGTCCGATCTAGGGCCTTGTCCTGGCTTTGACAGACTAGTTTTATTAATTTATAAATGCTTTTGTGTCCTAATGGAGATAATACATGAATTAAATGATTGAATTGGCCACAACATGTTTAAGTCTTAAAAAGAGAGTGTGTTTTCATAAGTTTTCATGTGCTTTCAAAATAAGAACTCTCTTGTGATGTTTAAATATTTTGGGTGGTCATTTATATGCTTTTGAATAAAAAGGGTAACGAGTATGATATGATATGATATAATATGGCTTGTAAGTTTGGGTATGATGATACCTATTATGAAATGCCCTTAGTATGAAAGCAATTAACATTATATGCATGGAGCATGGCTTTAAAAGGTTAAAAATTGGGCTTGAAGAGCGTTAGATGATTACCTGAAGAAGGAACGAGTTTAGATAATTCATTTTCCGAAATCATGTTTTGCCAATACAATATTTATTGTGCTCTGATTGAGGGGATGTGCCTTAAAAAGGGGTATATGCCCTTAAAGAGGGGATTATACGCTGGCCTTATGCCCTATGCATATCAAAATTAGAAACTCTAGCCCTTGTAGCAAACATAGGTTGGGGGCTTGGCCGCTGAGTCAAGGTAGGATTCCATATAGTCTATTGAATTATAGACCTGTAAAATGTACCATCTAGATCAAATGTAATACAAAAAGTTAAGTTAGTGTTTTACAGAAATGATTGAAGCTCATCAAAATTATGCCCATGTGTTTTCATTTACCTTATGATAAATTGCTTTATGAAATTCCGTCACTTATGTTGTATAAAAATATATGTTATAATTTTGGATTGTTCTACATACTAGTACTTTTGAGTATTGACACCCTATATTTTAGGTTTTTAGGCTCAGTCCTGTGGTCCCACTAACCAGTAGATTAATTTTAGATATTCAGAGTTGGTGAGCCTCCCTTACTTCAAATGTCATCTTTCCCATGTGTTGGTTCATTTTTTGTTTTATGGTCTGACCGGGGGTCTTGTCCCAGTTTAGACTGTCTAGTATGTTCAACTTAGTAGAGGCTTCGTAGAATGTTCTTGATTGGATTTGGGTTTTCTATTGTTTGATGTTACTAATTTTTAAGTTTGATTATGGGAAAATCATGTTTTCAGTTTACCTATCGCACTTCTATTTCACATGACTTATTCTTATGATTACATACTAAGGGGTCTCTCGGGCCTTTATGGTTTGGGATGCCCATTAAGGATAGGGACTTGGCTCAGGTCATGTCAATCTTCTTATTGGAGCACGGTTCATGGTCCTGGGGTGTCTACAAAGCCGTGTTGAGTAGTCCTTTTTATGGGTGTGTAGCATGCCACACTTATTAGGATGAATCTACGAGGTATTTAGGTGATGTTTTCCATTCTCTCATACTCTAGATCATTTCATTGTCCATATGGATGTTATCCAAATTCCTTCTTTACTCTAATTTTATTATCTATGTCTCATTGTCGAGGCAATTCAAGTACAAAAGTTTAGAGTCTAAATGATGTGGTCCTTTCTAATTGAGTCATAAAAGGTTATGAAATTTCACAAGGACTTGAGAGGAGTCCGTTATTTCTTCAAAGTCTGTTGATTTAAGATTATGCCCCTCTCTATATCAATCATGCATTTGAGACTAAGGTATGAAGTGTATTTGGTCCCTTTCAAAGTCCTTGTTGTAGATGTCATGGTTAAGAGTAATGACATGAGTCACACTATTGGAGCAGTATTTCCACCCAAGTAGTAGTATGTGATAAGGTGTCATAACCTATGAGCAGTAAGATAGTTCCAAAGTCATTTCTATGAAGCCATAAGTTTAGAAGTTAGAAGTGAGGGTAACTCTTGAGTGAGGAAGGTAGATGTAGTTGTGGAACCTTTAAGTAGAGGGTGGTATGACCTTTCATGGTGGTTGGTTGATATTGTATCAAGGTTAGTAGATTCTGTGGTAGGCTATGGAGGGAGTTATTAGCTATGATTATTATTTATTTAAATAGTTAAGGAGCTGTAATACCCCATACATATCCTATCTCGATTAAGCTCTTAGTTGCATGCTTGAGGAACTTAAGGCCTGAAGTTTTCACTAAGTGTTGGGGAATTAGTCATCTTCAACACCCCTAATCTTTGAGGATTTTTATTTTGGTCTTTTTGACCCCGAGATGTTAGTTTTTGAGTTAATTCATGTTCCGGTATGTAAGAAGTAGGTCTTGGGAGAGTTTTAATTTTTTTGGAGGAGGATTGGGTCACTTTAAGATTTCGATTCAAGAACTTGTCATGACCCAAATAGTTACCCTAGCCGCGATGGCATCCCAAACCATGAAGGAACCATGAAGGCCCGAGATCCCTTCTATCTAGCAATCATATGCATAATTCATAACTATAAAATGCTGAAACAAAACAAAAACATGGTCATCTGATTATATCAACAAAACAACATGGAATAAGTTCAATAAGAATCAAATCCATCTAACACTTGTCTGTGAAATCTCTACTAACTGAAGGAAAACAACATATGTTTGAAGACCGGTACAAGGCCCCTGATCGGACCATAAACCAAAACCAAATGAGATCAACACAAGTGAACAAGATGACTTCCGAAGTAAGGGAGGCTCGCTAACTCTGAATGTCCGACAACAATCTACTGTATAGCATGACCTCTTGGCTGGGTCTCAGAACCTGAAATATAAGGGTACATACAGATGAACAGGTACATAGAGTAATCCAAAAAAATGTAATTTTATACAACATAAGTGAGAGCAATTTATAAAATAATTTACATATGATATATGAAAACACATGGGCATACTTAAAAGACTTTGAAACATTTCTTTGAAACCATGACCCACTCTTTATCTTACTTCTGAGCTAGATGGTACGCCCTAAAACTCTATAATCCTATGGGCTATATGGAATCCTCCCTTAGATAGGCGGCCAAGCCCCCAACCCGAGTTTGCCGCAAGGGTTGGAGTCTCTATCTATAAAATACCACGGGGAACTAGGACAGCGTATGGTCTCTCTTGGGACATAATAAACCTGTATCAGCAAAACACGATTTCCAAAAATGAGCCCTTACACTCAAATACCTTCTTTGTGTAACCACCTAACTCTCGTTAATCACATTTTAAACTCTTTAAGACGGCATTCCTTAAAATTAAAATCTGAAAATCTTACTTTGTTATGGCATTCATTTGATTTGTATCATCATACCAAGACGTGAAATTCATGTCTCTAAGCCATACATTATCATGTTATAGCTCTTTCATTCAAAAAAAAATTTAGACGACCATGTCATTCAAACAATACAAGAAGTGTATATCGAATTACATAAAACTCATGCAAAGATTTTGTCTTTCAATTCTTAAAACATGTGGTGGTCCATTACTTTGTAGCAAGGCATGCAACTCTTTAAATCATCAATTTTCATTTATATTAACAAGAGATACCTTCTCTCCAATTCATAACCAAATCCAAGTCTTAAATGATAGTAAATACATTTGTATCATACTTCTCAATATGAAATTGAACAATTCATGACATATGAAAACAAGAGGCTTTATAACAAGAGAGAAATTATAAATGTTCATGATCTCAATTCCACATTCAAACTCAAAATTCATACATATACATATATATATATATAAATATATACACACACACTAGTACAAATCAAATTTAGGGGAAGGCCACAAGACCAAAACGTTATCTCATTGAAAGAGTTCACAATGCATGATTTTTAATGTAATTCAAAACCCTTCAAACATACATAATTTCTCAATTTTCAAAACATTATAAAATGATTTCACGATGACTATTTAGTTTAGTAAAGACCCACGTACCTTAATGATTAAGAAATTGTGAAAAGATTGAACCTTTATGCTTGATTTCCCAAACCCTATGTTTTTTTTCTCCACTTGTGTTTTAGATGATGAACTAATGATTTTATAGGTTTAAACATGTTTTAGGGACTTAAATACATTTTAAGACGTTTAGGGATGGTTATTGGGTGACAAAAGACCATGTTGCTCTTGAAATACTCAAAAATAAAGTTTCTGTACAACTTGGCCATAGGGTTTGCGACGCCATCTCCATGGCAAACATTGAAGTTTGTGATGCCAATTATATGGAAAACATTGAAGTTTGTGGAACAATTTCCATGGAAAACATTAGTATTTGTGGCTCCAGCCTTATGGCCAACCTTTTCCAGTGAGCATTGGCAATGGTAAGGCAATGCCTAGTCATCGCCTAAGCTACAGTTAGCAACGCCTGCTTAGTTTTGAGGTCCTTAAATACCCCCAACACCCCCCAAAACGTCAATACATGATCAAAAATCACTAAAGTGGTCCTAAATATCATTTTAGAAGCATCAAAAGAGTGTTACGACTATGAGGTGTCACAATCATACAGCCTGGACGGTGCCTTATTCAAACACTCATTACTTTTTACTCCGGACTTAAATTGACAAACGTTCGAAGGCATAAGAAAGAAGACTCAAAGGGATTTTACTTGATATATAGTCTACTACATGAATATTTATATAATAGGAGAAAAAATATCTGTAAGTTAACCTATGAAAAATCATCAACTAAAAATTAACGATAGTAAAGTGCTCAACTTAACTCTTTAGCTAGGGGATTCTTATGGTGTATATTCATTTCCAAGGATTTTTACACACTAAGGAAGTGATATTATCACTTATATATAAGTATAAATCATTGCATTAGGGTCCATATACATCATAAATAGTGTTCAACTTTAGCCCAAAAGTGAGCGGTGTCACATTATCTTCCCCTTGGGATCATTCATCCCCAAATAATGGGTAGGGACTTGATGGATCTCTAAAAGTATGGAATTAAATAACTTAACCTTGAATGAACATTTTTCTTCATTAAAATATGCAAAGGAATCAAAAAAGCTTCTTGATAACCCCTAGTGAAATGTATAAGCATGAAACATGTGGTAATGAGACTTTATATAGGGATGATCTTGCACATTAGTTTTATGAATCATAATCATCACCAAATAAGGAATGAGTATATTTTGTGATCATAGGCCTGATTAACATTGGAACTAATGATAAAATAAGATTTCATAGAAAGACAAGAAATCGAAGCATTCACCACCTTATAAGATACCACGAGTAGACATTACACTTAGAAACACTACTCATCGATGCCCCAAAAAACCAATAACATACTTTATCATTTACAATTTATAATTATCCCATAACACTTCTAACCACAAGAGTTTGAGTCCTGCCATGTAATAATCCAATGTTGAAGCCTAACTCAGAAAAAAAGGGTTCTAGATTAAGCTATGGGACCATATACCCTACATCCATTTAAGGATATTACTTCACCTTATCACTACTATCAAACACCCTCGGGTCTTAATTCAAGGATTACTAACCACATAGACTTTGGTTTGTGTTTTCATCAATCATAACATTCAAGGCTATCATTACTACACCCAGTTCATAGATATCCCCACTAGGACAAGCAAATTCTATCACTATCACCAAGATTTTTTGCCACATATCTCTTTCCTAACTATTTCACTTAACAAAAGTTCATCACCTTTTTTCCCCCTTTACCTGTAACCTTAGCTCAAAAAATCACATCAAAATTTTCACATTGAAGAGCATCTACTCCCTTACCTAAGACATTACTACACTTCCACAACCACTATCACACTAATATATGGAGGGTCATTCAGGGACCCAACCATAAGCCTCATGAATGGGAGTAATACTATTAGACTATAACTTATACTTATTATACTAGTCAAGGAAGGACATCAGGTGAAGATACGATATAGTCATAAAGAGCTTCATATATCAAGCGTCTTGATCATAAGTAGAGAGACACTCTAGCATAAAAACAATATAGTATTAGTTCTTAGGACAGACCATAGAGAGAAACATGAGTGCTTACATCATGAGTCGTATAACATAAGTTTAGGATTCATCAAGTCAGCGATTGAGATAGGGACTTCTACTCGAAGCTATAGATTCTTATTTACATAGCTGAAATAGTCATGAGTTCATACAACTTTATCATTTTGGGTAATCCCAACATAAAATGAATCAGTAAAATTTAGGAACCATAGTTTCTTAGAACCAAGCATTTTGTGAACATAATTGTTATGGATCATGAGCAACATACTATAGAGATTGAATATATGGAATATTGGATTACTGTGGGACATTATTGTAAGACCCCGCAGAATTTCTAAGCTTAATTCATCCTTTTAGGCTTGTAAAGGGGTGTTAGACTTAGAAAATATAAGCTAAGTTCCCAGACTTAGTTTATTTTTGGCCGTCGAAAGTTGGAAATCTCATTCCATGACCTTAATTTCCTTTAATGGTCCTTATTTTTGTTGATTCATGATTAGAGAGGTCAATAGGTGTTTCTAGACAAGTTTTATATTTTTCAGAACTCGTTTAAACCATGCTTGGTGTCCCAAAATAGTGGACCAACGCGATCTTGGCATGCCACATCGCCTATCACGTTGGTTAACATTGTTGCAGGTTTCCAAAGTCAAAACTACTTAGGGTTAGAAAGATCATGGCGCGATGCAATGGGTATCGCGTTGATGCTATCGACGCGCTGCGTCGCCAACCGCATTGATGCCTAGTTTTTAGTCATTAAGCCTATAACACGAGATTCATCTAGGTTTTGCAGAAAAATATAGTTATTTCTCTCAAATTACCTCAAGAAAAAGTCTAGAGTTTTCAATTGAAGGTCCTAATCCAGGAGATTCCACTGTTAATCTTCAAGAAACTTCCATCTAAGGTATGTAAAGTATTGATTAATGGGTTACTTTCACCCATGAAGCTCAAGAAACCCTTTCAGAAATATAAATTTTGAATTCCATGTTATGAATTGAATCATATCCATGTTTATGTTGTTGTATTATTACCAAGTTAAAATCATTAATACATATAATGAAATTATGTTAGCATATGGTTGTCATTCTTGAATTTTGAAGTCTGAAATGATGCCATGATGTATTATTCTAATGGTCATACCTAAGCCTCAGAGTTATGCTTACAAGGTGTTTGCTAGAATGCCTAAGAGAATAAGAATTGTGCTTTATGACTCAATTATGACCAAATTGATGAATTCGTGCTTTAACCTTATGTTCACAATGATCTTCATGTTATTGTTATGCATTGTAATAGTTTGGCGGAATGCTCATGAGATTAGACTTAAGAAAATTATGACGTATTTATATGTATTCCTATTCATGTGTAAGCTTATGACATACAAATACTTCATAAAACTCCCCAACGTTTGTACTATGAATTGTTGACTATAGTAATGTGTTAAAGAAGTGTCAGGTCTTGTCAGTGTCATGCTATCTAGTCCTCGGGGTACTTGTACCTGAAAATTTAGCTGTGTGCCTAGAGCTAGTGTCAGTTTTATGATAATATCAGTTACGCCATGATCAGTAGTATACTAAGTCAGTTTCAGAACTCAGTAGAATTTAGCCAGGTACATAACTTAGGAAAACTCAATAATCTCATGAACTCAGTCAATTAACAGAATTCAATAATATTACGTCAGTCTATAGAATACAGCGAACTCAGTCCAGTTCATCTCAGTATAATCAATTCAGTATCTATTCAGTTGGGAGTAGGATTCAGCACCGAGCTAACCCAAGTATGAGGGAACACACTGACAGTAGAGGGTGTGATCCTTAAAAGCAATCCTTGCATTCCAAAACTATGTATCTAGCATAGGTTGAGACATCAACACTGACAGTTGATGGTTGATGAGGTATATTAACACTGCCAGATGAGTATCCCACCATTCTTCTTTGGGGAGACTGTCAGACGAGGGTCACTCACATCTTGTCTTTACCAATGGCGCGATATTGACACCCTTCCAATTGGGGTAATAGATTGGACCCCAACTCTATACAGAAAAAAGTGGAATGTCGGTTAGATGATTACTCCCCACATTCTCAGGCTTAGCCTTAGTAAAAGAACTCAGATAGTTCTTCAGATTTAGGACTGTCAGATACAGTCACTTTATTCAATACAGAAATTAGTTAGTTCTATCAGAATCACAACTGTCAAACACAGTCACTTAGTTAACAGTATATTAGTTATACGAAACTCATGCTATCAGTATTTAGACTTAGTAGTCAGTATAATCATGATATCATTTATAGTTATGTATGCATGCATGTATTTTCATGTTTATATTATTTAGCTAGTTAGTATTGTTCATGCATATGAACCTCATGCATTCATCCTACCTCACTTTTCATACCAGTACATTCAGACGTACTGACACATACTTTTCTTTTGTGTTATGGTGTTTTATACCATAGGTTATGATGCTCAAGTTCCAAATCGCACTTAGCTTCAGATTCAGCCAGCAGCAGTAGTTTTGCAGTAAGTCCTCATTATTTAAGGGCATGATTAGTTCATTACTTCATTATTTTAGTTTTAGTAGACGGATTTAGGTAGGGACATATCCCATAAACTCCACAATTTTTAGACAGTTTAGAGGCATTCGTACTAACATGTTCAGACAATTTATTTCTATTTTGTTATTGATATACCATATTTCTAGATGTTATGTTTTATCAGATATTTGAGCCTTATGGACTTTTAGCCCTTTTATTCTGAAATTATACAGTATATTACACAGTGCTCAACTATAGATATCAGTCATGGGCTAGCTTGTGGTCTTTCGAGATTTCTGGCATCGTCTAGGGATTTGGGTATCAGATTCAGGGCATTACAAACTTGGTATCAGAGCCTAAGGTTCAACAGTGTCCTAGGAAGTCTGAAAGCCATCTCTGGTAGAGTCTTGTGCATGGGTGTGTTGCGCGCCACATTTATGTACAGGAGGCTATAAGATGTTTTAGGAATAGTTTCCCTTCTTTCAGTATTCATGTTGTGCTAGTGAACATGAGCTCAAATTTAACTTTTAGTCTAATTTGTTTCTCCTTTTTTTCTTATAGAACTTGCCTCCCAAAAGAAGAAATGGAAATTAGTCATCCCCTCAGCCCGTCCAAAAATACCCCTTGGACGAACATGTTTCTCATGCAGGATTTAGAGCTACATTCACTACTATTGCTAATTTAGTTTTTGCCTAGAATGAGAGACCAGCTGTCATTCCAGCCAACCCAGTGGCCAATTCAGCTGTATCCAGGATTCGGGACTTCACCCGAATGAATCCTCCATCCTTCTTCGAGTCTAAGTCAGATGGGGACCCTCAGGAGTTCCTTGATCAGGTTCAAAAAGTTATAGATATCATGGGGGTTACTGCTAGTGAGAGTGATGAGCTAACTACATATCAGTTATAGGATGTGGCTCACACATGGTTCAAACAGTGGAAGTCATAGAGGGCTATAGATGCAGGGCCTATTGAGTGGGAGGAGTTTGCCACTGTCTTACTAGAAAGATTCTTTCCCATAGAGCTGAGAGAAGCTAAGGTGTTAGAATTTATCAACCTCAAGTAGGGAAATATAACAGTGAAACAGTATTCACTTAAGTTTACTCAATTAGCTAGATACACTCCTCATGTAGTGGCAGATAACAGGGCTAAGATGAGTAAGTTTGTTTTTGGAGTGAATGATAGTATAGTCAATGAGTGCAAGTCCACAATGTTGATTAGTGAGATGGACATAGCCAGGATTATGATACATACTCAACAGATAGAAGACCAAAATATTAAGATGAGAAAGAAGTGGAATAAGAGATCAAAGATAAATAGCTTCAACTTCAATCAACCTAAGTTGAAGGGTGGTAATGATTCTCAGTTCCACCTAAAGTCATCTATTCCATCCCCTTCCTTAGTCACTACTCCAGTTCCTAAGTTTAGGGATAGTAATAGAGATAGGGTGCCAGGCTCTAAATCTCATGGCAGTGTTAGCAGTGCCCAAACCAATCCTCTTTGTTAGACCTATATTAAGAATCACAAGGGTATTTGCAGAGCTGGCAGTGATGTGTGTTCGGATGTGGTAAGAGCGGCCACAAAGTTAGGAATTGTCCTCAACTGGGTCCTCAGGGTTAGCATAACCATTCCTTAGCTCAGTCTGATCGCCCGAATCAGTAGTGTGCCACCTCCAATGCTATATTAGGCAATGCCCAAATAGACTTTATGCTCTTTAATCCTGAAAAGATCAGGAAAATTCTCCTGAGGTGGTCACAGATCTTCCATATACATGTTTACATATTGCTAAATCTAGGAGCTTCTTTGTCTTTTCTTACTTCTTATATAGCAGTTGACTTTGGAGTCAGTCCCAGAGTTCTAGCA
Organism: Capsicum pubescens; assembly: GCA_030864215.1. Classification (NCBI taxonomy): domain Eukaryota; kingdom Viridiplantae; phylum Streptophyta; class Magnoliopsida; order Solanales; family Solanaceae; genus Capsicum; species Capsicum pubescens. The sequence goes on along the minus strand of CM061548.1, from coordinate 379,859,854 downwards.
GAGCCCTTTTCAGTCTCTACCCTAGTAGGTAAAACTATCATAGCTCGGCAGGTATACAAGAACTTTCCAATTATGATATCTTAGAAAGTCACTTCAACAGACTTAGTCGAATTAGAGATGACTAATTTTGATGTCATTCTCGGCATGGATTGGCTTCAATCCTGCTATGCCACAGTCGACTACAGAAACAGAAATATCTAGTTTTAGTTTCCGAATGAACCCATCTTAGAGTAGAGGGGTATTACTTCAGCCTTCAGAGGTTAGCTTATTTCTTACCTACAGGTAAGGAAAATGATGTCTAAGGGATGTGTCTATCATTTTGTTCAAGTTGAGGACACTATTTCTGAAACTCCCAGTCTTGAATTAATCCCAGTAGTGAGTGAATATTTAGATGTCTTTCTCGAAGATCTTCCAGGAATTCCTCCCGAAAGGGAAATAGACTTCGACATTGATTTTCTTTCAGATACTCATCCTATATCTATTCTTCCATATAGAATGGCAACAATAGAACTCAAAGAATTGAAAGAAAAGTTGAAGGATCTCCTATATAAGGGATTCATCAGACCCAGTGTGTCCCCGTTGGGTACACCAGTCTTATTCGTGTGAAAGAAAGACAGTACTCTTAGAATGTGCACTGATTACCGTCAACTCAATAAAGTCACGGTCAAGAACAAGTATCCACTTCCCAGAATCAATGACTTGTTTCACCAACTTTAGGGTGACAATTACTTCTCTAAGATAGACCTCAGATCAGTTATCATCAGCTCAGAGTCAGAGAATGTGACATTTTAAAAATAGCATTCTGAAGTCGGTATGGTCACTTTGAATTCTTAGTCATGTCTTTTAGTCTTACCAATGCCCCAGTCACTTTCATGGACTTGATGAAATATGTGTTCAAGCATTACTTGGACATGTTCATCATAGTCTTCATTGATGACATCCTTGTTTACTCCCGCAGTGAGCGTGATCCAGAACATCTCAGAATAGTATTACAAACTCTCAGAAATCATCAGTTGTTCACAAAATCTAGCAAGTGAAAATTTTGGCTAAGGTCAGCAGCCTTCCTTAGTCATATCATTTCCGGTGATGGCATTAGAGTTGATCCTCAAAAGACCAAAGTAGTAAGAAACTGGCCTCGCCCTGTCTCTCCATTAGATATCAGGAGTTTCTTGGGTTTGGCAGGCTATTACAGATGATTTTTTAAGGGATTTTTTTCTATTTCATCCCCTATGTCCAGAATGACTCAGAAGAAAGTCAAGTTTTAGTGGTAAGATATTTGCGAGAAGATTTTTTAGAAGTTGAAGACTCGAATCACCTCAGCTTTAGTTTTGGCTTTTCCAGATGGTTCAGATGGGTTTTTTGTGTACTTTGTTGCGTACAGAGTAGGTTTGTTTTGTGTCCTCATGTAGAATGGTAAGGTCATAGCCTACGCCTCCAGACAACTTTAACCCCATAAGAAGAATTATCCGACTCATGATCTTGAGTTAGCAGCCGTAATTTTTGCCTTAAAGATTTAGAGGCATCCTTTGTATGAGGTGAATGTAGATGTATTCATAGTTCACAAAATCCTTTAGTACGTATTCTCTCAGAAAGATCTTAACCTCTATCAAAAAAGGTGGTTAGAGCTTTTGAAAGACTACGACATAAGTGTTCTTTACTATCTGAGCAAGGCCAATGTAGTGGCCAATGCTCTCAGTAGACTGTCTATGGGTAGTGTTTCTCATGTTGGGGACAATAAGAACAATTTAGCCCAGGAAGTCCATCATCTTTCCAGACTAGGTATTCTCTTAGTCGATTTAACGAAAGGTAGTATATAGGTTCAGAACGGCTCAGAATCATCTCTAGTTTCTGAGGTGAAAGAAAAACATGATAGAGATTCCAGTATAGCCAAGTTTAAAGAGTCAGTTAGAGATCAAAACTTTGAAGTTTTCTCCCAAGGTGGGGATGGTGTATTGCATTATCTGGGTCGTCTATATGTGCCAGGTGTAGATGACTTGAGGCAACACATTATTGCAGAAACGCATGGTGCGCGATACTCTATTCATCAAGGGGCTACTAAGATGTACCATAATTTATGGGAGATCTGTTGGTGGAGTGGTATGAAGAGAGATATTATATAATTTGTGTCTAAGTGCTCTATATGTCAGCAGTTTAAGATAGATCATCAGAAGCCTAGTAGGTTCATGCAAGAGTTCAATATTCCCACTTGGAAGTGGGAAGATGTGAACATAGACTTTATGATGGGTTTGCCCCATACTCATCGTTAGTATGATTCAGTCTGGGTCATTATAGATAGAAGGACCAAATCAGCTCATTTTCTTCTAGTCCACACCTCTTATTCAGGTGAGGATTATGGAAAACTCTATATCAGAGAGTTGGTATGAATACAAGGTATTCCATTGTCTATTGTTTTAGATAGAGGTAACCAGTTCACCTCTCATTTTTGGAAAGCATTCCAAAAAGGTCTTGGTACCCGAGTTTACTTCAGTACAGCCTTCCATCCCCAAACGATTGTCAAGCAGAAAGGACCATCCAGAATTTAGAAGATATGCTGCGAGCGTGTGCAGTTGATTTCAAGGGTAGTTGGGATGACCACTTTCCTTTGATTGAGTTTGCATACAACAAAAACTATTATTCCAGTATTAAGATGGTTCTATTCGATGCTCTCTACGATAGGAGATACAGATCTCCAATCGGTTGGTTTAAAGTGGGTGAGGTAGCAGTATTAGGGTCTGAATTAGTGTTCGATACCTTAGAAAAAATGTAGTTGATCAGAGAAAGGCTCAAGATAGCTCAGAGCCGACTAAAATTGTACGCAAATGAATGCAAAAAAGATCTCGAGTTTGATATTGGTGATCATGTTTATTTGAAAATCTCTATCATGAAGGGAGTGAATTAGTTTGGAAAGAAGGGAAAGCTTAGTCCCCGATATGTCGGTCCCTTCAAAATTCTCAGTCTCTTTGGTAAGGTAGCTTATGAGCTCGAATTGCCTTTAGATCTAGCCTCAGTACATCCTATGTTTCATGTCTCCTTACTTAAGAAGTGAATAGGTGACCCAGTAGTTTTAGTCCCTATAGAGGGAATAGATATTCAGAACAACCTCTCTTATGAAGAGATTCCAGTCAAAATCCTTGACTAGCAGACTCGCAGACTGTGGAACAAAGAAGTTCCTCTCGTCAAAGTTCAGTGGGAAAATCATTCTATTGAGGGAGCTACTTTGGAAGAAGAAGTAGGCATGTGTACCAAGTATCCTCACCTCTCCTCCACAACCTTAGACTCATCCCAAAGTAATAGCTTTCCTTAAAGGTTATTCATTTTCATGTTCAAATTTCAGTTACAACTTGGTATTCAGTTTCATGGTCAGATATCTATTATAAACTTTGTATCAACTACTATTGAATATTTAGTCATGTGTTCATGCATCATGTCAGTCATGTATTCATGCATGAAATATGCATGAACAAGTGAATCATTACTCCCAGTCATTTATCCATGTATCATCTCTATCATGAAATCATGCATCAGATATGCATACTCAGTATGAATCTCAGTTAATCAGTATTATCAGTCATGTACTCATGTTTCTGTTATTCGTGATCAATATATACTTCAGCTTATCATTTCTGCCATCTCAGTTAGTCTCATTTGAAGATGAATGTTCCCAAGGGGGAGATATTGTAAGGCCCCACAGCATTACTAAGCTTAATTCATCCTTTTAGGTTTGTCAAGGGGTCTTAGACTAAGAAAATTTTAGCTAAGTTCCCAGACTTAGTTTATTTTTGGCCTTCAAAAGTTGGAAATCTCATTTCGTGACCTTAATGTCATTTAATGGTCCATATTTTTGTTGATTCATGATTAGAGAGGTCAATAGGTGTTTCCAAACAATTTTCAGATTTTTTGGAACTCATTTAGACCACGTTTGGTGTCCCAAAATAGTGGACCAACGCAATCTTGGCGCGCCGAATCACCTATCGCGTTGGTTAACGTTGTTGTAGGATGCTAGAGTCAAAACTATTGAGGCTTAGAGCGATCATGGAATGACACAATGTGTATAACATCGATGGCATCGATGCACCACATTGCCAACCGTGTCAATGCCCAATTTTCAGTCATTAATTTTCCGTGTCTTTAAGGAAAAAGGGTCAATTTCCCACCCCTATATAAGCCTATAACACGAGATTCAGCTGGGTTTTCAGCAAAATATAGTTGTTTCTCTCAAATTCCCTCAAGAAAAAGTCTAGGGTTTTCAATTGAAGGTCCTAGTCCAGGAGATTCCACTGTTAATCTTCAAGAAACTTCCATCTAAGGTATGTAAAGTGTTGATTAATGGGTTCCTTTCACCCATGAATCTCAAGAAACCCTTTCAGAAATATAAATTTCGAATTCCATGTTATGAATTGAATCACATCCATGTATATGTTGTTGTATGATTACGAAGTTGAAATCTTTAATACATATAATGAAATTATGTTAGCATGTAGTTGGAATTCTGGTATTTTGAAGTGAGAAATGTTTCCATGATGTATTGTTTTAATGTTCACGCCTAAGCCTCAAGTTATGCATACAAGGTGTTTGCTAGAATGCCTAAGAGAATAAGAATTGTGCTTTATGACTCAATTGTGACCAAATTGATGAATCCATGCTTTACCCTTATGTTCATAATGACCTCCATGTTATTGTTATACATTGTAATGGTTTGGTGGAATTCTCATGAGATTAGACTTACGAAAATTATGACATATTTATATGTATTCCTATTCATGTGTTAGTTTATGACATACAAATACTTCATGAAAATCCCCAACGTTTGTACTATGAATTGTTGACTATGGTCATGTGTTCAAGAAGTGTCATATCTTATCAGTATCATGCTATCGAGTAATGGAGATACTTATACCCGACAATTTAGATGTGTGCCTAGAGCCAGCGTCAGTTTCATGATAATCTCAGTCACACAATGATCAATAGTATTCTCAGTCAGTTTTAGAACTCAGTAGAATTCAGCCAGTTACATGACTCAGGAAAATTCAGTAATCTCATGAAATCAGTCGGTTAATAGAATTAGTAATATTCTATCTATCCACAGAATTCAGAGAACTTAGTCCAGTTCATCTCAGTATAATCAGTGCAGTGTCTATTTAGTTGGGAGTAGGATTTAGCACCGAGAGAACCCAAGGATGAGGGTACACACTGAAAGTAGAGGGTGTGATCCTTAGAAGTAATCCTTGCGTTCTAGAACTATGTATCCAGCATAGGTTGAGAAATCAACTCTGACAGTTGAGGATTGATGGGGTGGATTAACACTCCAGATGAGGGTCTCGTCATTATCCTTTGGGGACACTACCAGACGAGGGTCACACACAGCTTGTCCTTAACAGTGGCACGGTATTGACACCCTTCCAATGGGGGTTACAGATTGGACCCCAACTCCATACAAAAAAAAGGGTATGTTGGTTTGATGATTACTCCCCACAGTCTCAGTCTTAGCCTCAGTAAAAGAACTCAAATAGTTCTTAAGATTCAGGATTGTTAGATAAAGTCACTCAGTTTAGTATGGAACTCATCTAGTTCCATCAGAATCAGAACTGTCAGATATAGTCACTCAGTTAACACTATACCAGTTTTATGAAACTCATGCTATTAGTATTCATACTCAGTAGTCAATATTATCACAATATCATTTACAGTTACGTATTCCTGCATGTATTCTCACGTTCATGTTATTCAGTCAATTAGTATTGTTCATGCATATGAACCCCATGCATTCAGCCTACCTCACTTTTCTTACCAGTACATTCATATGTACTGAAGCATACGTTTCTTCTGTTCTATAGTGTTTTATACCATAGGTTCGGACGCTTAAGTTCCCAATCGCACTTAGCTTCAGATTTAGCTAGCAACAGTAGTTTTGCAGTGAGTCCTCATTATTCGAGGATAGTATGATTAGTTCATTACTTCATTATTTCAGTTTTAGTAGACGGAGTTAGTTGGGGACATGTCCTATTAACTCCACAGTTTTCAGACAGTTTAGAGGCTTTCTGAAAAACAAGTTCAGACAACTTATTTCAGTTTTGGTATTGATATACCGTATTTCCAGATGTTATATTTTATCAGATATTTGAACCTTATGGCTTTTCAGACCTTTTATTCTACATATATACAGTATATTATGCAGTGCTCAGCTACAGATATCAGCCATGGGTTAGTTTGTGGTCCTTCGAGATTGCTGGCACCGTGTAGCATTCTGGGTATCAGGTTCGGGGCGTTACAATTATTGCTTCTAGTTTGGAGGTTGGAACATGACATGAGTTACATAGAGATCTCAAACCTTAGATATAGGCAATACTTGAATACATAATACTTTGGTAGAATGACCTCTTAAATTGGAGTGGGAGGAGCTTGCTTGCATAGGAATTTATTTTATCATGATTCTTACTTGAAACTTGAGATCACAAGAAAATTCAGGAACAACTTTAATTCATCATTTCCCCATTATATCAAAGTCACTATCCTAAACTTAAGGACATATCTTCTCATTAAATCTTACAAGAACAACATTCAACACAATGGGGTATCACTATACACATAAATGCTAAACTTCCCCTTTTTAAATATACTCTAAAGGCATTGGTTTCGAAGAACGCTACTCTTAATTTCGCTATCATCTATAGAAATCAACCTACAAATCGCAATCTCATGAGCATACCAATCCTCACTCCATATCACATTAAAATCTATTCTCCACTACTTAACATTCTAATATTAGACAATTAATCACATAACTTACATCATAATAAAAATTTTAAGACTAAACCAAAGGTAGATACTACCTACTTATATTTCCTCAATTCAGCTCTAAATAACATCATACAATAACTCCTTAGTTTTCTCCATACTATAAGATTCGAGAACGAAATCTAGGTACGCGTGACACTCGTACACATCGAACTTTATCTAGCATTATGCTACCTCTAGGTTCAACTTATTCTTATATACTCACACTCTTATAAACTTAATGACTCATCCACAATTCATCATTTTAACACTAGTCCTCATGTACATAAATATCACAATTATCCACTCCATTTTCCACTAGTTGCCAACCTAAGATATTTCACACCTCACATCAAGCCTACTAATTCATTTCCATAAAACATACATCACTAATCTTAAGATACTATCCTTTTTACCACTACCCACATCTCTAGTTCTGGACTATAGTCTATAATCAATCATGCACCACCGATAAAGCATGCCATGTACTATACTGGTTCATCAAGTTGGGGAATTTCACTTAACTACTACCTACAATCACATCCTCTCCATGACATTACTGCTACACCTCAAAATCCACTACATACCTTCTCACATTAAGTCTACTTACCCATGCATACATTTTCACTATCACCAAATTCCATAAACACCAATGGGTCTCTACCCATAACATATTGACTAGTCTAACCCTTTTCATTCACAACCTTAACTGATTTCTATAACCACCATAACTATCCACTCTAGGCTCCTTCCCTAATTTGAATCATTAATAACCATAGGCATACACTTTGTTCACAACTACCATAAAATCTATAAATATTGCTATAACATTAGCCAACCACCATAAAGGGAAAAACCACCCCTTAATAAAAGGGTTATACAACTAAAACAACTTATTTACACAAAAGTCACCCTCACTCAGACTACTAACCTTGTGACTTTATGTCACCAACTTTTGGACCATTTCACTGCCAATGGGTGATGACACTTTAACATATACTAATATTCGGGTGGAAATATAGTTCCAATATTCTTCTACTTATCATTAGCCTTATGCATGACATCTGCAACACAAATTTTAAAAAGGGACCGAATACATATTGGACCTTAGGCTTAAAAGCATGATTTTATTAGGATAAAGGTATACACTCGAATCAATACACCTTGAAGCACTAATGGACTCCTCTCAAGTCCTTGTTCTATCTCATTACTTTATGGATAACTCAATCAGAGAGAATTGCTGAGTGATCTAGACTCTTAGACTTGTATCGCCTCGACAATGAGGCATGGCCCATGAAATTTGAACAAGGAAGGAATTTGGATAACTTTCTTATGGATGAATCTATAAAGCGAACTAGAGTATAAAAGAATAAGAAGCAACCCCTAAATGCCTAGTAGACTCCTGATTATACGTGTGGTATACAACACACCCATAAGCAAGACTCTACTAGACACGACTTCAGAGAAACCCTGGGATCATGATCCGTGCTCTAATACCAAGTTTTTCATAACCCAAATTGAGGCCCTGGCCACAACAGGCATCCCAAATCATGAAGACACAAGAGCCCTTCTAACTATATGCATAATTCATAACTATAAAATGCGGAAACAAAATAAAAACATGGTCATCTAATTATATCAACAAAATAAAATGGCATAAGTTTAATAAAATGCAAATCTATCTAACACTTGTCTGCAAAATCTATGCTAACTAAAGGAAAACAACATCTATTAGAAGACAATGACAAGGCCCCCGATAGGACAATAAACCAAGACCAAATGAGATCAACACAAGTGAATATGACGCCTTCCAAAGTAATGGAGGCTCACCAACTCTGAATGTCTAAAATTAATCTACTATTTAGAAGGACCTCTAGACTGGGCCTCAGAACCTGAAATATAGAGGGTCAATACAGATGTACTGGTACGTAGAGCAATCCAAAATAATGTACTTTTATACAAAATAAGAGAGAGCAATTCATAAAATAGTTTATATACGATATATGAAAACACACAGGCATACATAAAAGACTTTGAAATATTTATTTGAAATCATGACCCACTCTTTATGTTACTTCTAATCTACGTGGTACACCCTACAACTCTACATACTATGGTGTAACGACCCAATTTGCTAGACCGAAATACTACACGATGCTCATGACCCTGAAGGACCACAAGCTAACCAATGACTAATATTTGTACCTGTATACTACATAAGATAACATAATAATGTAGAAACATGCACTGAAAGTCCATAAGGTTTGATCATGAACATAACTGAATAACGTAACATCTATGTGGGGTAATAAAATACCCAAAACAAAACTAAAGTCTAAAATATGATAGTCTGTATCTAGTCTACATCTAGTCTGAAAGCCTCTACTATTTGAAGAATCTGAATAAGGAGTTGATGGGATATGTCCCCAACTAACTACAACTAATAAGCTAATCAATGAGATACTAAAAAATCATTATGTCCTCAAAGGATGAGGACTCACTTCTACTCTGACTGCTGAATCTAAAATCTACTGTTGATTTGGAACTTGTGTCTCTGAACCTATGATGGAACATAAGAAGAAAGCATCATAGTGCGAATTTGTCAGTATATATGTACCGAGTTTACATCTGAGGTAGTCTATATCCAATTGTTCACATACATGAATAATGTTAACTGACTGTCTAACATGCACATGAGAATACATGCATAAATATGTAACTACAACTGACAACGTGATTTCATGATTTTTGAGTCTGTATTGTGATAACGTGACATGCTAGTAACTAATATGACTGATAACATGAAAGACTATATCTGAATAATCCTGATAACATGGGTGACAGTATCTGACAGTCTTGAATCTGATGGAACTATCTGAGTTCCATAATACATCTGAGTTGACTATATCTGTCAGTCCTGAAATCTAAAGAACTGTCTGAGTTCTCTTACTGAGACTAATTGATTATATCTGATAGTCCTAATTCTGTAAAATGAAACTGTGGGAATTAGTATCTAACTGACATGCCCCAAATGTGCTATAATATCTAAGCTGGGGTCCAATCTATGCCCTGATTGGAAGGGTGTCAATACCGCGCCACTGGTAAGGACAATATGTGAGTAATCCTCATATAACGGGTAACTCTAGCGAGAACATGGGAACCCTCACGTAATAGGTTAAGCCACCTCATCTACCCTCATATAGCAGGCTACGATGTCTCAACCTATGTTGGATATATAATTCTGAAATGCAAGGATTGCTTCAAGGAATCAACCCTCGTATAACAGGTGAGTCCCCATTCTTGGGTTCACTCAGTGGTAATTCCTAATCCCATATGAATGGACACTGAACATGATTTACTAAAATGAACTGAGCATGGATTAAGTTACCAAATTTTCGTGGCTGACGGAATACTACTGATATCTGACAACTGATTGAGTCATGAGATCATGGAGATTTTTCCTGAGTCATAAGACTATTTGAAGTCTAAGAGTTCATATCTTGACTGAGAGTATCATGAAAAACATGACATGGATCTAGGCACGCAGCTAATATTTCAAGTACAAGTACCCCCATGACTCGATGGAAGAAAACTGACATGACTTGATATTCTTGAATACATGATACTCACCACAATATGTTTATTGAAGCATTTCATTAAACGTCTAATAGGCATAAGCTTGTACATTTAGGGGGATTTTCATAATATCATGCTAGTTAGGCAAATTTCCTTCATCTAGGCATTTTATCAAACATATGGCAGGCATAGTACATGTAAACATCATGGTATAGCAATTAAACATCATGGGTCACTTCCAATTTCATCATACAAGGTTTTAGTCATGAGATTTTGTAAATCGTTATCTATACTAATCAACCCACATGGTATTATCATCAAATCATGGAATAGAAATCAATTCCTCATTTATCAACATGAAAGAGAACATACAAAGCATGAACACATGAAGAAAATCCATAACTTGTAGTTGAAAATGGATTCTTGGATTTCATAGATGAAAGGAGCCCATAAATGAATACTATGCATACCTTAGATCGTGATTTCATAAACATTGATGGTGAAACCTTTTTGAAATTAGACCTTCTATGAAAACCCTAGCTTGAGTTCTTGAGAGTATTTGAGAAAAACATCAATATTTTGGATGAATAAAGGATAAACCCCATGTTTGGAAGCTTATATAGGGAGAAAATTGATTCTTTTAACCGTGGACACGTAATTTAATTTTCAATAAAATTTTCCAAATTGGACCCTTGGCGTGATGCGGCGCCATCACGTCATGTCACTGGAAATTGAAAAATGGGAAACTGCATGGTGGCACGATGCGGAGCTATCGTGTTGCCACCTTGTCTACGACCTGAAAGTCTGGCACGAAATGCCAGTATCGTGGAGAAATAATGGAATTTGAAAACTGCCATTTGAGATATCTCCGTGATGCGCTGAAGGCTTAATTCAAACACCGTCTTACTAAAAAGTCTCTAACTCTTTGCCCGAGTGTCGAATTTGGGAGAATTATATATTGATGGAAGTTTATTCAATTTCCCACATGATAGTAATTGAATATTATGGAAGTACCACGTGTATAAGAATGAATTCTTATTTCGAAGCAAGTTCTAACATCCTTGAGATGATTTTCAAGCTAAGAAAAAGCACGAGTATTACAATATCTCCCCCTTGAGAACATTCGTCCTTGAATGAGACTGACTGAGAGGGGAAACAATAAACTGAACATGAATTGAACATGAGTAATTGGAACATGATCTCATGAAGGATGTGACTAACAAGCTGAACATAACATACTGAACATGCATATCTGATGCATGCGTAACTGATTCATAAATGCATAACTGAAAGTTCTGAAGAACTAAATTTTCTCACAATGAGAATGCATATCTGATGCATAACTATATAATTAATGTGATGCATGAGCATGACACTGAATACTAAGTTACTGATGTACACTAATCATGAAACTAAGTAAGCTTAAGGAGAACTGTTACCTTGATCTTGATCTGAGTTGGCGAGGAGGAGGTTAGGTTACTTGGTATGCATATCTGCTTCTGCTTCCCAAGTATCTCCCTCGACGGACTGATTTTACCAAAGACCTTTAACTAGAGGGACTTCTTCGTTCCTTAATCTACAAGTCTGATAGTCTAAGATTTCATCTGGAATCACTTCATAAGAGAGGCTGTTCTGAACATCTATGCTCTGAATAGGGACTACGACTGATGGGTCACCTATACATTTCTTGAGCAAAGAGAGATGAAAGACTGGATGAACAAAGGCTAGATCAGAAGGCAATTCAAGCTTATAAGCTACCTTGCCGAATCGACTGAGAATCTTGAAGGGACCAACATATTGAGGACTGAGCTTTCCCTTGTTGCCGAATCTTTTCGCTCCCTTCATGGGAAAGATCTAGAGGTAGACATGATCACCAATCTCAAACTCGAGATCCTTTCTACAAACATCTGCATAAGACTTCTGTCATCTCTGAACAGCCTAGAGTCTTTCTCTAATTAACTCAACTTTCTCTAAGGCGTCGAATACTAAGTCAGGACCTATGAGTTAGGCCTCACTAACTTTGAACCAACTGATTGGAGATCAACATCTCCTACTATAGAGAGCTTCGAATGGAGCCATCTGAATACTGGAATGATAGCTATTTTTGTATGCAAATTCAATCAAAGAAAAGTGGTCATCCCAACTACCCTTGAAATAAATTACACACGCCCTTAGCATATCTTCCAAAGCCTGAATTGTCCTTTATGCTTGACCATCTGTTTGAGGATGAAAGGCTGTACAAAGATGAACTTGGGTACGAAGAACCTTTTAGAATGCTTTCCAAAAATGAAAGGTGAACTGGGTACCTCTGTCTGAGTTAATATTAAATGGAACACCATGCAATCTAATCAGCTTCTTAATGTAGAGCTTGGCGTAATCCTCGGCTAAATAAGAGGTATGAAATGGAAGGAAAATAGCTGATTTGGTCATTCTGTCTACATTAACTCGGACTGAATCATGCTGATGACAAGTTTGAGGCAAACCCATCACGAAGTTCATGCTCACAACTTCCCACTTCCAAGTAAGAATACTAAACTCCTGCATAAGACCACTAGGCTTCTGATGCTCTATCTTAACCTGCTGACATATAGAGAACTTAGCCACAAACTCTGCAATATCTCTTTTCATCCCACTCCACTAATAGATTTCCCATAAATCACGGTACATCTTAGTGTCCCCTGGATAAATAGGGTAACGTGCACCATGCGTTTCTGTGAGAATTCACTGCCTTAATTCATCTATGTCTGGAACACAGAGACAACCCTGACAACGAAGAACACCATCTCCCCCTTGGGAGAAAACCTCTATTTTCTGATTCTGAACTGAATCTTTTATCTTGACAAGGCTAGGATCCTTATCTTTCTTTTCTTTCACCTCAAAAACTAGAAATGATTCTGAACTATTCTGAACACATATACCGCCTTCTAAAGAGTCGACTAAAAAAATACCTAGTCTGGAAAGCTGGTGGACTTCCTGGACTAACTTCTTCTTACTATCATCAACATGAGAAATACTACCTATGGATAGTTTACTAAGAGTGTTAGCCACTACATTGGACTTGCCCGGATGATAGAGGACACTCATGTCATAATATTTCAAGAGCTCTAACCACCGTCTCTGACGAAGATTGAGATTTTTTTGAGAAAAGACATACTAAAGGCTCTTATGATCTGTGAAGATGTCTACATGAACTCTGTGGAGATAATGCCTCCAAATCTTTAAGGAAAAGACTATGACTGCTAATTCAAGATCATGAGTAGGATAATTCCTCTCATAGGGTTTAAGCTGCCTGGAGGCGTAGGCTATGACCTTACCATGCTGTATAAGAACACAACCTAAGCCCACTCTAGATGCATCAATAATAAACTACAAAACCATCTGAACCATATGGAAGAGCTAAAACTGGAACTGAGGTGAGTCGAGTCTTCAATTCCTGAAAACTCTTCTCGCATGAATCTGACCACTGAAACTTGACCTTCTTCTGAGTCAATCTGGACAAAGGATATGCAATAGAAGAAAATCCCTCAATAAATCATCTATAATAGATAGCCAAACTTAAGAAACTCCTGATATTTGATGGAGAAATAGGGCGAGGCCAGTTTCTTACTGCTTTGATCTTTTGAGGATCTAATCTAATGCCATCACTGAAAATAATATGACTAAGGAATGTTACTGACCTTATCCAAAATTCACACTTACTTAATTTGGTGAATAACTAATGATCTCTGAGAGTCTGAAGTGCTATTCTGAAATGGTCTGCATGATTGTGCTCAGTGCGGGAATAGACCAGAATATCATCTATAAAGACTATGATGAACATGTACAAGTACTGCTTGAACACACGGTTCATCAATTCCATGAAAGTGGTTGGGGCGTTGGTAATACCAATGACATGACTAGAAATTTGAAGTGACCATACCGCATATGAAAAACTGTCTTTAGAATTTAACATTCTCTAACTCTGAGCTGATGATAGCCAGATTTGAGGTCTATCTTAGAGAAATAACTGGCACCCTGAAGTTGGTCAAACAAGTCATTGATTCTGTGAAGAGGATACTTGTTCTTGACTGTGACTTTATTGAGTTGACGGTAATCTATACTCATTTTGAGCGAACCGTCTTTCTTGCGTACGAATAAAACTGGAGCGCCCTATGGGGAAATGTTGGTTCTGATGAATCCATTATCTAAGAGATCCTTCAACTGTTCTTTCAGTTCCTTGAGTTCTAATGGTGCCATTCTATATGGCGAAATAGAGATAGGCTGAGTGTCTAAAAAAAAGATCAATACCAAAGTCTATTTCCCTTTTGGGAGGAATTCCTAGAAAATCTTTGGGAAAGACATCTGAATATTCATTCACTACTGGGACTGATTCGAGACTGGGAGCCTCATAACTGGAATCTCTAACATGAACTAGATAATAAACACACCCCTTAGATATCATTTTTCTTTCCCGAAGGTAGGAAACAAGTTGACCCCTGAAAGCAGATACGCTACCCTTCCAGTCTAGGAAGGGTTTATTTGGGAATTGAAACTAACTATTCTATTTCTGCAGTCGACTGTGGTATAGCAGGAATGAAGCCAATCCATGCCGAGAATGACATCAAAATCAGTCATCTCTAACTCGACTAAATCTGCTAACGTGACTTTCTAAAATATCATAATCGGGCAATTCTTGTATACCTACTGGGCTATGATTGTTTTACCTACTGGGGTAGAGACTGAGAAAGTCTCTTCTAGAATTTTGGGACTGATTCGAAAATCAACTGCTAAATAAGGAGTAACAAAAGACAAGGAATCTCCTAGATCTAGTAAAGAGTAAACATTCACATCAAAGATCTGTAATATACCAGTAACTACATTGGGAGAACTTTCCTGATCTTGTCGAGTATGAAGAGCATAGAGACGATTTGGGCATTTCCCGCTAGTAGCAATGGAAGTGGCACCCTGCTGATTTGGGTGACCAGATTGAGCTGAGGAGCGATTTTGTTGACCCTGAGGACCTGGATGTAGATAATCTCTAACTCTATGGCCTAGCTTGCCACAACCATAACAAATGCCACTACCTGCTCTATACACACACTGATGGTGCTTACCGTAAGTCTGGCAAAGAGGATAGGTGCAGGCACTGCTAACCCTGTAATGAGTCTTAGAGCCTGGCGCTCTATCTTTGTTACCCTCTATAAACTTAGGAACTAGAGCACTGGCTGTAGAGGGAGCTAGAACTAATGACTTAGGATGAAACTGAGAATGGTTTCCTCCTTCTGATTTAGGCTGAGCAAAGTTGAAACTACTTGTCTTTGCTCTATTATTCTGTTTTTCCCTCTGCTTAATTTTTTTCTCTTCTATCTGCTAAGCATGGGTCATAAGTCTAGCTAAGGTCATGTCACTATTTAGCATGGCGGATTTGCACTCATTAACCACGTTTTCATTCACCCCTAAAGCGAACTTACTCATCTTGGATCTACTGTCTGCAACCACCAAAGAGGCATACCTGGATAATTGAGTAAACTTAAAAGAATATTATTTCACTATCATATTACCCTGTCTGAGGTTGATGAAATCTACCACCTTGGCTTCTCTAAGATCTTGGGGAAAGAATTTGTCCAAGAAAGTAGTGACAAACTCTTCCCACTCTATAGGACCTGCATCATCTAATCTTTCGGACTTCCACTGTTTGAACCAGGCATGAGCCACATCTTGCAACTGATATGCAGCTAGCTCAGCACTCTCAACAGTAGTCACCCCCATGGCATCTGTCACTTTCTGAACTTGATCTAAGAATTCCTGAGGGTCTTTTGTCTACCTTATACCTAAGGAAGGTTGGAGGATTCATTCGGGTGAAGTCCCAAATCCTCGCTGCAGCTGAGTTGGCCACTGGGTTGGCTGAAACAACTGTTGGCCATTTATTATGAGCAGAAAATGATTGAGCAAGAGTTGTAAATGTGGTCCTGAACTCCGCATGAGAAACATGATCGCCCAAAGGTTCTTCGGGCAAATGGGCTGACTGATTTCTTCTCTTAGGAGGCATATTCTGAAATAAAAAAAAGAAGTTCATTAGACTGAGAGACTGACTTGAGATTATGTTCACTGGCACAACATGAATACTAAAAGAAGGGAAACTATTTTTAAACATATCATAGCCTCTTGCACATAAATGTGGCTCGCAACACACCCATGTACAAGAATCTACTAGATGCGACTTTCAGACTTCCTAGGACTCTAATGAACCTTAGGCTCTGATACCAAGTTTGTAACAACCTGCTTTACTGAACCAGAATGCTACACGGTTCTCATGGCCTCAAAGGACCATAAGTTAACCCATGATTGATATTTGTACCTATATACTAGATATGATAGCATAATAATGCAGAAATATGCACTGGAAGGCCATAAGGTTTGATCATGAACATAACTGAATAATGTAACATCTGTGTGGGGTAATAGAATACCTAAAACGAAACTAAAGTCTAAAATATAATAGTCTATATCTAGTTTGCATCTAGTCTGAAAGCCTCTACTGTTTGAAGAATCTGAATAAGGAGTTGATGGGACATGTTACCAACTAACTCCAACTAATAAGCTAATCAATGATATACTAGAAAATCATTATTTCCTCAAAGGATAAGGACTCACTTCTACTCTGACTGTTGAATCTAGAATCTAGTGCTGATCTTGAACTCATATCTCTGAACCTATGGTGTAATATAAAAAGAAAGCACCATAGCACGAATGCGTCAGTACATATGTACTGAGTATACGTGTGAGGTAGGCTATATACAATGGTTCATATGCATGAATAATGCTAACTGACTGTCTAACATGAACGTGAGAATATATGCATAAATACGTAACTATAACTAACAATATGATTTCGTGATTTTTGAGTCTGTATACTGATAACGTGACATGCTAATAACTAATATGACTGATAACATGAATGACTATATTTAAGTAAGGCTGATAACATCGGTGACTGTATCTGATAGTCATAAATCTAATGGACCTATCTGAG
The DNA here is from genome assembly GCA_030864215.1 of Capsicum pubescens. Lineage (NCBI taxonomy): Eukaryota > Viridiplantae > Streptophyta > Magnoliopsida > Solanales > Solanaceae > Capsicum > Capsicum pubescens. The sequence goes on along the minus strand of CM061548.1, from coordinate 379,842,492 downwards.
TTCCGGACTGTATCTGAGTTGACTGTATCTGTCAGTCCTGAAATATGAAGAACTATCTGAGTTCTATTACTAAGACTGATTGATTGTATCTGATAGTCCTGATTATGTTACATGAAACTGTGGGAAGTAGTATTTAACCAACATGCCCCAAATGTGATATAATAGCTGAGATGGGGTCCAATCTATGCCCTGATTGGAAGGGTATCAATACTGCGCCACTGGTAAGGAAAACATATGAGTAACCTTCATATAATAGGTAACTCTAGAGATAATTGCGGGAAACCTCACATAACAGGTTACGCCACCTCATCTGCCCTCATATAGCAGGGTACGATGTCTTAACCTATGCTAGCTACATAGTTTTGGAACGCAAGGATTGCTTCTAGGAATCACACCCTCGTATAGCAGGTAATTCCCCATCCTTGGGTTCACTCGGTGCTAATTCCTACTCCCATCTAAATGGACATTGAACATGATTTACTGAACTGACCTGAGCATGGACTGAGTTACTAAATTTTTGTGGCAGACGGAATACTACTGATATCTGACAACTGACTGAGTCATATGATCAAAGAGATTTTTCCTGAATCATAAGACTATCTGAAGTCTAAGAGTTCATAGCTTGAAGTATCATGAAAAACATGATAGGGATCTAGGCACACAGCTAATATTTTGGGTACAAGTACTCCCAGAACTCGATGGAAGGAAATTGACATGACTTAATATTCTTGAATACATGATAATCACCATAATACATTTATTGAAGCATTTCATCAAACATCTAAAAGGCATAAGCTTGTACATTTATGGGGATTTTCATGATATCATGCTAGTTAGGCAAAATTCCTTCATCTAGGCATTTTATCAAACATATGGCAGGCATAGTACATGTAAACATCATGGTATAGCAATTAAACATCATGGCTCACTTCCAATTTCATCATACAAGGTTTTAGTCATGATATTTCGTAAATATTTATCTATACTAATCAACGTACATGGAATTTATCATCAAATAATGGAATAGAAATCAATTCCTCATACAAAGCATGAACACATAAAGAAAATCCATAACTTGTAGTTGAAAATGGATTCTTAGACTTCATGGATGAAAGGAGCCCATAAATGAACAATATGCATACCTTAGATTGTGATTTTATGAAGATTGATGGTGAAACCTTCTTGAAATTGGACCTTCTATGAAAACCCTAGTTTGAGTTCTTGAGAGTATTTGAGAAAAACATCAATATTTTGGATGAATAAGGGCTAAACCCTGTGTTTGGAAGCTTATATGGGGGGAAAATTGATCCTTTTCACCCTAGACACATAATTTAATTTTCAGTAAAATTTCTCAAATTGGACCCTTGGTGCGATGCTGCGTCATGAAGGTCGTGTCACTGGAAATTAACAAATGGGAAACTGCACGATGGAGAGACGTGGAGCTATCACATTGCCACCTTGTATATAACCTGGAAGTTTGGAACGATGCGTCAGTATTGTGGAGCAACACTGGAATTTGACAATTACCATTTGAGCTATCTCCGCGACGTGCTGAAGGCTCAGGTCAAACACTGTCTCACTAAAAAGGCTCTAACTCTTCGCCAAGTTGTCGGATTTGGGCGAATTATATATCGATGGAAAGCTTATTCAATTTCCCACGTGATAGGAATTGAATATTATGGAATTAACACATTTATAAGAATGAATTATTATTTCAAAGAAAGTTCTAACATCCTTGAGATGATTTTCAAGATAAGAAAAAGCACGGGTATTACATATGGTCTATTCAGAATCCGCCCCTAACTCAATGGCCAAGCCCTACCCAAGTTTTCCACAAGGGTTGGAGTCCCTATCTTTAATACGCCAAGGGGTACTAGGCTAGTATATAGTCCCTCTTAGGGACAAAATAAACCCATATAGACAAAACACGGTTTACATCAATGAGCCTTTACACTTAAATGCCTACTTTGGGTAACCACCTAAATATCTGTAAGCCTATTTTTAACTCTTTAAGAAATCCATTCCTTCAAATCAAAATTTGAAAATCTTACTCTGTTATGGCATTCATCTGATTTGTATCATCATACCAAGACTTGCAAGTCATATATCTAAGCCGCACATTATCATGTAACAACTCTTTCATTCAAAAGAATGTTTAGACTACCAAGTTATTCAAATAGTACAAGAGTATTTGTATATCAAATATGAAACTGATGCCAAGATTCTCTCTTTCAATGCTTAAAACATGTGGTGGTCCATTACTTTATAGAAAGGTATGCAACTCTTTAAATCATCATTTTTCATATATATTTATAAGAGACACCTTCTCTCCAATTCATAACCAAAGCCAAATCTTTGAAGATAGTAAAGACATTTGTATCATACTTCTTAATATGCAATTGAATAATTCATGACATATAGAAACAAGAGGATTTATAACAAGAAACGGATTTTAAATGTTCATGCTCTCAATTCAACATTCAAACTCAAAATGAATACATATATATATATATATATATATATATATATATATATGATTACAAATAAAATTTAGGGAAATGCCTCAAGACCAAAACATTATCTCATTGAAAGAGTTCACAATGCATGCTTTTTAATGTAATTCAAAACCCATCATAAATACATGATTTCTCATCATTCAAAATATTATAAAATGATTTCACCATGCCTATGTAGTTTAGTATATCCCCATATACCTTAATAACAAAGAAATTGTGAAAAGATTGAACCTTTAAGCTTGATTGCCCAAACCCTAAGTTGTTTTTCCCCTCTTATGTTTTAGATGTTGAACTAATAATTTTCTAGGGTTAAAATGTGTTTTAGGGACTTAAATACATGTTAAGATGTTTAGGGATAGTTATCGGGGGACAAAAGACCATGCTTCCCTTGAAATACTCAAAAATATAGTTTCTACACCACTTGGCCATAGGGTTTGCGATGCCATCTCTATGGCAAACATTGAAGTTTGCAGCGCCAAGTCTATGGAAAACATTTAAGTTTGAGAAGAGAAGTCCATGGAAAACATTAGGCTTTGCAGCACCAACATTATGGACAACCTTTACCAATGAGTGTTGGTGATGGTAAGGTGATGCCTAGCCATCGCCTAAGTTATAGTTTGCAACGCCTACTTAATTTTGAGGTCCTTAAACACCCCAACACCCCAAATATGTCAATAAATGATCTACCAGAACTAAGGGGATCCTAAAGATCATTTTAGAAGAATAAAAGAGTTTTACAACTTAGGGGTGTCACAATTGTACTGCCTGGATGGTGCCTCATTGAAACACTCATAACTTCTTACTTCGGGCTCAGATTGATGAATGGTCGGAGGTGTTGGAAAGAAGACTCGAAGGGATTTAACTTAATATATAGTAGGCCACATTAATCTTTATATACTAGGATAAACAATATCTAGAATTTGACCCATGAAAAATTGTTAACTAAAAATTTATGATAAGAAAGTGCTTAACTTAACTCTTGAGCTAGGGGATTCGTATGGTGTATTTTATTTCCAAGGATATTTACACACTAGGGAAGTGTAATTCACACTTATATCTAAGTATATATCATTGAATTAGGGTCCATAAACATCGAAAAGATGGTTCAACTTTAGCCCAAAACTTTGGGGTATTATAGATCCTTACCATGTTAGTGGTGCATCATGGTGGGTATAGAGGTGGGCACATCATCGCATCATGGTGAAGGTTTTTTCATCAAATTATTGATTTTTAATTTGAGTGAATATGTCATGATCTTTATCTTAGTGTGTGAAGTGCTTATTAGGTGAAAAGTGTTCATAGAAATCACTTAGAGCAAAGTAGAGCTAAGAGCCTTTGATTCGTCCCAAGTTTGGTATTTGATTCTACAAGTGTAAACTTTGAACATGTATAACTTTTGATAGATGAGGAATTTTTAAGCTCAATACACACCAAATTGTAGATAATTTAATTATCTTTCCAACGATACTTATTTTTCCTTAATCTGGTACTCGAGCAAAAAGTTATGATCATTTTCTTCAGAACCAATAGATCACCATGATTAGACCACATCAAGATGAGCCTCTAATATGCATTCTAGTTATGAATTTTAGGTTTAAATAATTGAGGGGCAATTAGGTCTTTTCCCACCTCAACCCAATTTTAAAAACATGACCTAAGGGTTTAGTTAGGGAATTATATGCCCATATTCTCCACTTTTTCTCTCAAAAACAAACCCTAATAATCCTATCCAAGTTCATCCATTCCATCATCTTCTCTTCAATAAAAATCAAGATTTTAAGTTGCCTAATCTAAGAATCTTTAGAAAGCTGTTAAGATCATATCTAAGGCTTTAAAGGTTAAGATTTCTCCACCAAGTCAAGTCTATTAAGGTATGTGGGGTTATGAACAAGGGTATACTTTCAACATGTGATGTGTTGAATTCATAATTCAGTCTAGTATTATGGTGTGATGTGTGTACTTTGTAGATTCGGGTAGGCTTGAATATAGTGAGAGAATTTGGTTCGGCTTAGACCTCAGTAGGTAGAGTTATCAGTGCCAATCTGAATATTTTTAGTATTCTCAAGTGAAGTGCATTTTTGAAGTGGAATTAATAGTTGAGTATAATATTTTAGTATAATTCAGTCCATACAGTTAGTAATCCAGTTTAGCAGTCAGACAGACAAATTTCTATATTTTTTCCATCTTCCAATCTAGTCTTACTATCTGAAGTTTCATGAGTATGGACATTCCAAGAGGTAGCTTTTTTATATCCATGTAAATTGTGAATTCAGTTTAGTCCATGCATTATGTTTCCATTCAGTGATGATTTAGTTCATAAGTATCCCATGCATCATCTCAGTCTTTTCTTAGTATTTCAGTTATGTTAGTATCATTCGAGGGATGAACAATCCCAAGGGGGATATAATATTATCCCCCCAAGTTTTCATGTCATAAACCTCTTATCTTTTCTTCACGAAATTAGATCCAGCCTAGAGTAATGGTTACTCATAAGTTGACACACTCATTTCTATCTCAACCTTATAACCATTATTATGTCATTGCATGTATTCAAGAAATCAGTTTAGTTCATGATATTCAGTTTATGTATCATGTTTCAGACTCAGTTATTTACTCATGTTCCAAGTCATCCATGTTCAGTAAGTAATCTCAGATGCCTTAGTACAGTTCTCTCAGTCTAACCAGTCTCATTCGAGGATAAATATTCCCAAGGGGGAGATATTTTAATACCCTATACTTATACTAGATCGATTCAGCTCTTAATTGTATGCTTAAGGGACTTAAGGCTTAAAATTTTCATTAAGTATTATGGACTTAGTCATCTTCAAGACCCCTAAACTTTGAGGATTTTTTTTCTGACCCTGAGATGTTAGTGTTTGAGTTAATTTATGTTCAGGGATGTAAGAAGTAGGTCTTGGGAGAGTTTCATATTTTTTGGATGAGGATGGGGTCACTTTTAGATTTCGGTTCTAGAACCTCAACGCAATAATGGTGCGCTATGGTGGGTAAAGAGATGGGCACATCATTGTTTCGTGATGAAGGTGTTTTTGTCAAGTTCTTGATTTATAATTTGAGTGAATGTGTCATGATCTTTATCCTAGTGTATGAAGTGTTTATTAGGTGAAAAGTGTTCATAGAAATCACTTACAGCAAAGTTGAGCTAAGAGCCTTTGATTCATCCCAAGTTTGGTATTTGATTCTACAAGGGTCAATTTTAAACGTGTATAACTTCTGATATATAATTTTTCATCTTGATACCCAAAAAATTGTAGATAATTGAATTAGCTTTTCAACGATAATAAATTTTCCTTAATTTGATACCCGAGCAAAAAGTTATGATCATTTTAGTTAGAACCAGTAGCTCACTGCGATTAGATCGCATCACAATGAGCCTTTAATCTGCATTCCAGTTACGAATTTTTGATTTAAATGGTTGAGGGGCAATTGGGTCTTTTCCCACCTTAACCCAATTAGCAAAAACATGACCTAAGGTTTCAGTTAGGGAATTATATGCCCATATTCTCCACTTTTTCTCTCAAGAACAAACCCTAATCACCCTCTACAATATTATCCATTCCATCATCTTCTCTTCAAGAAAAATCAAGATCTTAAGTTCCCTAATTTAAGAATCTTTTGAAAGCTTTTAAGATCATCACTAAGTCTTTCAAGGTCAAGATTTCTCCACCAAGTCAAATCTATTAAGGTATGTGGGGTTATGAACGAAGGTATTTTTTCACCCTTGTTCCCAAATTGCATGATTTTAAGATTTTATTTACTTTTTTTGAAGTAGGGTTTATACCCAAGTATGTATATTCTTGAGGCATGTGATTTCATGAGATTTAAAGCTTTTATAATATCAAGAAGTGCTTATGTTTATGCTTTTAGCTTACATAATTTATATTATGAATGAGATTGCACTATCTTGACTTGTTATTGTTGAAGTATTGAAAGAATCATATTTAGCATGAAGTTTTGATATGAATTGACATGAATTTAAAGCATGGGTTTTAAGCTCTAAGTTGAGCAATGAGATTTCTAGAATATTATGCTTGTAAGCATTTTATGAAAAGCATATATTCAGATTTAAATCAAGAATCAATCTTTTGATCCTCAGCTAAGATATGGAATCCACACATGTCAGTTTTGATTACAGTTTAATGCAAATCAATGCATAATTGGTTTTCATTATAAACCCTCATTCTATTTTAAGGTGAATTTCCTACAGTATGAGTATATAGATAATATGGGAGTAGTATTTTGCACCAAGTGGGATGTGTGGGTTTAGCACATCCTATTTTTCCAGACTACATGCCACGGTACTATTTTAATACCCATAGTGGGTTCAGCTAGTGATCACTCTAGCTTAGGTTCTATTCTGATGGCAAGGGTAGGACAACTCTCCCCAACGTGATCTTTTCCCTACAGGGAACAAGACGTTGGATACCATGATAGCTCACATGGTGTATGTCAGTTAAAAAAACCTCCCTACGACAGAATAAAAGAAAATCCTTTAAAACTAAGTGTTAAGGCACACAAATTTTATCATTATGCTTTACTACACATGATTATGATTTTACAGCTTTGTTTTATTCAAGCTCAAGGTGAGTCATTCACACTTAGCATGCATTGTTTGAAATTCTAAGTATATATTGAGTTATTGTTTTACTTATGCATTCACTCCCTCCCCCCCACATACTCAATACATTCCAGAAGTACTGATCCACATATATGTTTATGTGCTACATTGTCTCATAATATAGGTACCAATTATAGCCTACGCATCATAATTAGACTATTGCAGCTTCCATCTAGCGGGTGATGAGTTCTCCTATTTCGAGAACTCCAGTCAGATTTAGTTCGTGTACTATGTTGTATTTTAATTTTTTATATGTATTAATTAGTGGTAGTTGGAGGCATGTCCCAGCTACCTAAAGTCAGTATAGTAGAGGCTTCATAGATGTCAGACAACGTCAGTCATATAATTTTAGTTCTCTCCTAAATTTTTTACCAGATTATAAATTGTATCAGTAATATAATTTCTCTCAAAATTTTTCATGATTATATTTCCGCAAAATAGAACAACTATTTAATATATTATAATTTAATTTCTTAATAGTATGTCAGTTCAAGGGTTAGCTTGGGGTCACTTATGGTTCCAAGCACCGTGTTACGATTAGGGGAAGTCTTGGGTTATTACAGGAGCTCAGAATGGATAGTTATGGTGGTTGTGGAAATAATTTATAGGATTTGACTGGAAAAGGGTTGATTAGTCAGTAAGTTATGGGTAGAGACTCATTGGTGTATATAAAATTTAAAGATAGTGGGAATGTATTCATGGGCAAGTAGATTTGATGTGAGAAAGTAGAATATGTAGATAAGAGCGTTATGGGTTATGTTATAAGATTAAGATTGACTACCCTCATTATGTGACTTTACCCTCTTGACTTTGTTTTATCTATTTTTAGTAGTTGTAAACTAGTACTGCTTGTGAGAAAGTGTGTAGTAGATTTTGAGGTATAGTAGTAATGTCATAGAGAGGATGTGATTGTAGGTAGTAGTTAAGTGAAATGAGGTATTTCGGTTGATTTGCCCATTTGATAGACTAGTATAATATGTGGTATACTTCATCGGTGGTACATGATTGGTGTTACATAATAGGCTTTAACTTTATATATGGATTGCAGTAGTAAGAATTGTAGCTTACGATTAATGACGCACGTTTTGTGGGAGTGAGTTAGTAGGCTTTATTTAATGTGTGTAATAGCCTAGGTTTGCAACTTATGAAAAAATGAGTGGATAATTGTGATATATATACATGAGGACTAGTTTTAAAATGATGGATTATGGCTGAGTCATTGAGTGGATAAGAATGTTAGGTGTATAAGAATAAGTTGAACCCCAGGTAGCATGTGGTTAGATAAGGTTTTATATGTATAAGTGCCATGTTTACCAAGTTCATGTTCTTGAATTTCTTAGTATGGATAAGCCTAGAGAGCTACTATATGATGTACTTTCGGGCTAAATTTGAGGAAATATAGATAGATGATGCAATAGCTTGGTTTAGTTTTCAAAACTTTATTAAGGGTATTCGATTAGAGGTTTAATGCTAGTATTCTAAGTAGTGGAGAATGGATTGTTATGTGATAAGAAGTGTGAATGTGTATGCTCATGAGAGTGTGAATTGTAGGGTGATTTATATAGAGACTAGCAAAATTTAAGAGTAGAATTCCTAAAAAGCAATGCCTTCAGAGTATAGTTTATCTGGGGGAGTTTGCATTTATGTGTACAGTGATGCCCCTTTTTATACTGAGAGTTGTGGCTGTAGATTTGATATGAGGTTATGTCTGCAAGTCTAAGATTTTGACTTTGATCTAAGGGGGAGATTGTCACGACCCGAGCCTAGGCCCTAGACGTGACGAGCATCCCAAACCATGAAGGCCCGGAACACCCATTCTCTATCTGGTTATCATGCACAACATTCATAATCATAATAAAATGCGGAATTGAAACTGACTACGGAAAACATGGTCAAGTCCTGCAATATTTCTGAATAATACTATCTGACATCAGTCTGCGAAATCTCTACTAAGAACATAAACCTTTGTCTGAAAAGAAGCTGGGACAAGGCCCCCAGTAAACCAAAAACATAATAAATAAGATAGTGTCTGACATAATTAGGCCTTCCGAATAATAGAAGGCTCACCACTGTGAGATCAAGTCTGAAAACCCGAGAATGTCTACTGAGTAGCTGGACCCCTAGACTGTGCCTCAGAACCTGGAAGGAGGGGGGTTCAGCACAAAAGTACTGGCACGCGAAGCAATCCAAAAAAATAGTATAATGGAACATACATATATATATATATATACTTATTAAGTGAAAGCAATTTTTCATCAAGACATCATGTATAAAACTATTTCTGAAAAATACATGGGCACTTTTTGAAAACATGTAACCTGTCTGTTCATTTGAAATCATGATCTGTGTTTTACTTCTGAGTTAGGTGGTATTCCCCTACAAGTCTGAATATTCCATGGGCTGTATGGAATCCACCATTGACTCGGCGGGGAAGCCCCCAACCCAAGTGTGCTGCAAGGGTTGGAGTGTCTGAGTCTGATACGCCACAGGACATTTAAGTCAGCGCATAATAATATACCCGGGTCGGCAAACCACGGTTTTAGGCAAAGAGTTGTCTGAAACTCCCGCCTTCTTCAGGGAACCACCTAAGCTCTATTTATGCCCTATTTTAGAATTTTCTGAACATGTATCATTCTGAAATTTCTAAATCATGAGAGTCTGATAAAAATCTGATTTCTGAACTAGTCTGTGTCTGTTATGGCATTTGTCTGAGTTGGTATCGTTATACCAAGACTTGCAAGTCCTATTTCTGAGCCATAATGTATTAAGCAAGAGTTTTCATTCAAAACATAGTTTAGACCACCAAAACATGTAATTTGCATTAAAGATGTCATGTTCCGAAACTCAAGTCAAATCCATGCAAAACTTTCATCAAACATATGGTGGTCATGTGCATTTTTGGCAAAACCATGCATTCTTTCATTACATGCATATTCAACATTCACAACCCTCTCTTTCGTGTTCAAAACATTGTATATTACGTGAAACATGGAAAAATTTACATTAAGAGAGAGGTTTCATGAAAATCATGCTCTAAATTCATATTTCAGGACAAACGCATATATATATATATACATATAACTTTCAAATCACTTTGGGGGAAAGCCAAAAGGCCAAAACAATATCATTAAAGCTTCTGAAACATGAGTATGTACATGAATTCGAAAACCCAATTCTTAAAACATGATTTCTATGCCCATGAGATTTTAGGAAAACCCCGCGTACCTTATTCTCTACGAATTTTTGGTGTCTATCGAAGCCTACGTCGAGAGGATTCCGAATCTGTAATTTGTTTCACGAAGAAGTTTCGGAATGATCGTTCCTTCAAGCTTATTTTCTCAAACCCTAGTTGCTCCTTCTCTTAAGTTCTTGAAGGATTAGATTTTGGGATTTTATAGGAGGCTTCAATGTTGTTAATAGGCCCAAATCCATTTAGGAGTGGGTAAGGACGATTTTGGGTTTTGTAAGGACTAACTTGCACTTAAAGTAACTCAAAACGGAGTGTTTTCGTCACCTGAAACCATAACTATGCGCCGCCCTTTGCATTGCCTAAATTTACATAGGCGCCGCCCTATGCATCGCCTATATTTGCATAGGCGCCGCCCTATGCATCGCCTATATGTGCATAGGCGACACATTCAACTTTGAAAGGCCATAACTTCTTCACCGGGTGTCCGTTTTAGGCGAATTTGGTATCGTTGGAAAGCTTATTCAATTATCTACAATTTGGTATATAGTAGTCCACCCAGTTCATCATATACAATGAGTTATGGTCAATAGAATTTGACACAAATTACAACGTCCACTAAAACTTAATCGATCGAAATGGTTTTAACTCGTCCTTGAGTTGAAGGACTTCTATGGTCTAAATTCATGCTCAAATGGATTCACATACTACAAAATTGATTAACATGCCAAATTGGTATAGGATTTAAGGCTCTGAGATTATCAACGCATCAGAGTCATATTTTTTCATTCTAGCCCGAAATGCGGGGTGTTACAGAGATGATGGACTAAGGTAAGTCTTGAATTTTCTCATGGTGGAAAGTTTCAGGGAAGAGTCAGGACAAATCTATTTCTATTCAAGAAAACTCCTCCTACTTAAATCTAAGAGGACATCTACCAATATTTATGTATTCAAATCATGCTTATGCCTATGGTTCGAGTTCTCTGTGCACTTTTTCCATGTTCCAACTTCCAAACTAGATGCAATAATATCCCTTAATAACCCAATATTTCAAGTATTCAAGTTCTATGTTACGATGCTTATGACCCATAGATCCATGCCTCATATCATACATAGTTTTATGGAACTATGCTTTTTATATATTACAAATTTATTTTATATCAGGATTAGCTAGAGTGATAAAGTTTATGCAAACTCATGGCTAGTTTCAGTTCTTTAAATGAGGAGCAATCTCTTCAAGTGGAAATCCTATTCTCAGTTGTTGACTGCATGAATTCCACTTTTTTGCTATACAGCTCAGGATATATGCTCACATGCTTCTCATTATGCCCAGTCCTAACAATTCATGTTGTCTATGTTTACGTCCAAACAACTCTCTATTTATGATCTAGATATTTGATATATGAAGAACATCATTCCTAATACATCATATCTGGAATCTCATTCCCCATCTTGAGTAGATCAACAAATATAATTTATAATTAAATAGTGTTACTTCTATTCTTGATGCTTGTGCTCTAGTCCCTCAATGAACCTCCTTATGTTAGTATGGTAGTGGTTATGGAAACATAGATTTAAGTAGGAATTTTGGGGTGACTACCTTGAGCTAAGGTTATATATAAAGAGGGATGAGGAAGATGAGCTTACGTTATGTGAAATAATTAGGAATTGAATATGTAATGAAAATCTTTGTGAGAGTGAGTAAAGTTGTTGATTTTTAGTGGGGAGATCCATAAAGTGGGTGTGGTAAAGATAGGTTTGAATGTTGTGATTGTTGAAAATACAAACCAAGGTGTTATGTGGTCAGTACTCCTTGAATTAAGATCTGAAGTTATTGGATTATAATGATAAGGTGAAGTGATATTCTTAATGGGATGTGGAGTAAAGGGTTTTGTAGCTTAAGTTAGGACCTTCTAAATCCAGGTTAGGCTTCAACATGGAAATACTATAAGGTGGGACTCAAACTCTTGTGATTAGGTGTGTTATTGGAGAATCATAAGTTGGAAATGATTAAGTATGTTATTTATTGTTTGGGGCATAGACGAGTAGTGTCTCTAAGTTTAAGGTCTATTCGTTGTATCTTGTAAGTTAGAGAATGTTGCCATTCCTATCTTCCGCAAAACCTTATTTCATGTCGAGTATCAATGTAAATAAAAACCTATGATCACCAAATGAACTCATGCCTTAAGTTGTGATGATCATGATCCTTAGAACTCATGTGCAAGGACATCTCTATGTCAATTTTTATTATCTCACGCGTTGTGCTTACACAATTTACTAGTGGTTATCATGAAGCTCTTTTGATGCCTTTGCATATTTTTTGGAAAACAAATTCCCAATGCGAGGTTATGTCTTTATTCCATACTCTTAGAGCTTCAATAAGTTCTGACTTATCATCTCAGGACAATGATTCCAAGGGGAGATAATGTAACACCCCGTGTTTTTAATGATCTAGTAATGCCTTAAAAATATCCATACGACCCCTATATCGATGGTAAACTATGTCTAGGTGTTATGGGATGATTTGGGGTGATTTTTGTCCTTAAAAATAAGTGTGCTCATGAATTGGACCCTCCGCAAAGGCCTCGCATTCCGGAACAAATACCAACAGTTATTGGATGGAGTTAGCTTTGGCTATGCACCGCAAACTCTAAGGTTGGCTTTGGATGTATGTCGCAAGGCAATATCCAAGCGGCATAATTTTCTCCATTTTGTTCTATTTTATAGGCCTTGAGGTCTTTTCACACCCTATAGTTGTTCTTTATCATATATGGATGAAATTAGTGTCTTAACATACGTTATTTCACTTGTCAAAATCCCCAAATCATCATTCTTAAACAAAAGAAGAGAGACTAACTAGGGCTTGAGGAATTAAGCTTCAAGGGTCAATTTTCTCAATGTTTACGTCGATTCAAAGGTATGTGGGACTATCATAAATCCTATAGGTATAATATTTACGTATTATGAGTTTTGAAATTGTTAAAGAACATGCATTGGGAACCCCATTTTATAATGAAATCTTGTTTAAACTATGGGTGTTTTCCCTAAACTTGGATTTTATTCATATGCATAAATGTTATGAGTTCTGAGATTTTATATGAGATCATTATTTACGAAACTCCCTCTCCCTCTCTTGTCATGAAAATCCTTTATCTTAATGTGTTGTGGTTGTTTACACGAATGGTTAAAAGTTTTAGTTTAAATGTTTCACTACAATTGTGGATTTGCATTTTTTATTATTCAATAAGAGGGTGTTTTATTAATTTATAAATGCTTTTGTGTCCTAATGGAGATAATATATGAATTAAATTATTGAATTGGACACCTCATGTTTAAGTCTTAAAAAGAGAGTTTGTTTGCATAAGTTTTCATATGTTTTCAAAATAAGAACTCTCTTGTGATTTTTAAATCTTTTGGGTGGTCATTTATATGCTTTTGAATAAAAAGGGAAATGAGTATGATATGATATGATATGATATGATATGGCTTTCAAGTCTTGGTATGATGATACCTATTTCGAAATGCCCTTAGTATGAAAGCAATTAACTTATATGCATGGAGCATGGTTTTAAAAGGTTAAAAATTGGGATTAAAGAGAGTTAGATGATTACCTGAAGAAGGAACGAGTTTAGATAATTCATTTTCCAAAATCGTGTTTTACCAATACAGTATTTATTGTGTACTGAATGAGGGGATGTTCCTTGAAAAGGGGAATGTGACCTTAAAGAGGGGATTATACGTTTGTCTTATGCCCTCTGCATATCAAAATCAAAAACTCTAGCCCTTGCAGCAAACATCGGTTGGGGGCTTGGTCGTTGAGTCAAGGTAGGATTCCATATAGCCTATGGGATTGTAGACTTGTAAGATGTACCATCTAGCTCAAATATAATACAAAGAGTTGAGTTAGTGTTTTACAAAAATGGTTGAAGCTCATCAAAATTATGCCCATGTATTTTCATTTACCTTATGCTAAATTGCTTTATGAAATTCTCTGACTTATGTTGTATAAAAATATGTGTTATTATTTTGGATTGTTCTATATACTAGTACTTTTGAGTATTGACCCCTTATATTTCAGGTTTTGAGGCTCAGTCCCGTGGTCCCACTAACCAGTAGATTAATTTTAGACATTCAGAGTTGGTGAGCCTCCCTTACTTTGGATGGCATCTTTCCCATGTGTTGGTTCATTTTTTGTTTTATGGTCTGATCGGGGGTCTTGTCCCAGTTTAGACAGACTAGTATGTTCAACTCAGTAGAGGCTTCGTAGAATGTTCTAGATTGGATTTGGGTTTTCTTATGGTTTGATTTTATGAAATTTTAAGTTTGATTATGGGACTATTATGTTTTTAGTTTATCTTTCGAACTTCCATTTTATATAACTTATGCTTATGATTACATGCTAAGGGGTCTCTCAGGCCTTCATGGTTCGAGATGCCCATCGCGGCCAGGGCCTTAGCTCGGATCATGAAAAAAACACTAAACAATAGTTAAGCATATAATCAAGTACCTTAAAAGGACTAGGTATTACATGCTAGTCTACCATTCAAATGAGTTGATGTCTATAGGGAACAGAAACTCAGATTTCCCATCTAACAAGGACTCTAGAAAGTTGATCTTTGGAAATGTGTTTACTTTGGCAGGTGCATTTGTTGTTTGTATGAGCATCAAGAAAACTTGTGTTCTTTATTCCACCATGGAATCCATGTATATAGTAGCCTCTTAGGTAACTAAGGAGACTGTAGGGCTTAGAAACTTTCTCAAAGACTTAAGGTTATTCCTATGATAGAGGCACCACTTACAATTTATTGCGATAATAGTGGTGTGGTTCAAATTTGATGGATCCATGGAGCCATAAGAAGACAAAACACATTGAGAACAAATATCATTTGATTCAAGACGTAGTGCAAAGAGGATATGTGGTGGTTATGAAGATTGCATCATAAAACAACCTGGCAGACCCACTCACAAAAGTTCTACCACAAAAGCCTTGTGATAGGCATGTAGAAGAATTGGGTGTTAAGAGTTGTAGGTTCATAGTTATGAGTCTAAGTGGGAGATTGTTAGGATATACTATAAATTATGCATTTTGATATAATATTATTTATTGAACAATTATTTATTTATTTAATTCAATAAAGTGTTACATTAAATAGATTATTTTATCATATATGGGTCCTCAACTTATATAGTAGATAATTTGGTCTATAGTGTATGATCTTATACACAAAATATCAAATCATTGATTCTTATTAGTTAAAGTTATTGTTCACAATCGTAGATGAAAATTTTGACAAACCACCAGAATGATTGTAATACAAAATTAAAAGTAATTTATCTTGATATGAGAATGGTATAGTTCTAACTTCTTGTGCTAGTGCATTTTTTAAATATTGAACAGGACCGAGTAGTGATAGTTGTTTAAAATGACTGATAAAAACATATTCTCTAAACTATTATATATACTTATATTCTTAATCTTGATACAACTATTATGATCTATATATATTATTTATTATATTAATTTATTAAAGGTGAGATTCTGAGACAGGTCAATATTCCTGGTAGATTGGATGATAATAATATATGTCAGTGAATTAATAAGTTAGTTGATGAAATTCATGTCTCGGTATAGAGATTAATGATACGTCTTTTATAATAAGCTTATAAGGTTTCATTTGTAAAGCCGGCATGTGGATTAGTGAATCTGACATATGAAATAAGTTAAGCATTGCTCTAAAGAAAATTAATCATTATATTAAATTCGTCAATAATTTAATTTATTGATTAGTATTTGTAATCTTAACATCGGGAATTACATGTTTAATGATAAATTTTGAAATAAAAATAGAGGATTGCAATTACGGATTTCTAATGAAATGGTTTGTAATTATTACGGTAAGAATAATTCGGGAAAGGGGGGGGAGGAGAAACCTATTTCTTGTCCAAGAGAAACAGAGGTTCTTCTAACTTAGAAAAACAACTCAGTTTTCTATTCATTACTTGCCCACTCAAGTATTAAGAAAGTTGAGAAAATTCAAGGAAAGGTATCTTTTAAGTCTTGAATGAAGGATTGGTGACATTGACCAACTTAAAGGGTCAAACATAATTAGGAAACTTGATTAAGTTAATTATGGATTGATTAATATTTTAAAAACATTCTAATCTTTTCAAAAATGCAAATAAACCCACACCCCTCTCCTTTCTAAATCAATTGTCTCTCTCCTCTCTCTCTTGAGACAGTCTCTCTCAACTCTCTTCCAACCAACAGTTCTACAAAATTTCTTCCTTTAATCCCCGGCGCCTTCAAGATCTGGTGATAATTAGCTAAGCGAGTTCCTTTCCAAATTTCAACTGTCAATCGACGTGACAAAAAGTTTTCTCCGGTGATAACAACTTCGAGTTCTTCATCATCCCATTTCTTCTTTTAGAAGTACAAAATTATTTCTTTTTAGTTATGATGAAACAGAGGAACTTAACTTGAGCCAACTTCCCTTCTAGTATTGGTTAACAATTTTAATATTTTTTGCTTAAATTTGAAAAGTGGACTGAATAAAATCATAATTTCTGGCATTTCTTCTCTACTCATTCCGGTGTGAAATATAATTTTTGTTTTTATTGTAGTTCTTGTTGTCGAACTATTAATTCAATTCGTTGGTGATTTTCGGTCACTATTGATGTTCTTGGTGTGTGTGCTGTGTTTGGTGTTGCTGGGTTGATTTGTTGTTTTTCTTGATAAAAATGGTGTTGCAAAAGATGAACCATCTGATGCAACAAATGAACCATCTAATGCAACAGATTAAAGACCTGATGCAACAGATGGAAATCTAATGCAATAATAAAATTCTGATGCAACAGATGAACAATCCAATAGATCATTCAATTGTTGTGGCAGATGACTCTTCTGTTTAGAAGAAATTTAAACAATATTGATCCAACATATAACTCATTTGGCAACAAATGTGTGATCTGTTTCAATTGATGAGTGATCTATTTTTATTATTTTCAACAGATTACTCATCCGTTGCAATAGGTTGGTATAGACTACAACAGATATCCTTCCTGATGCAACAGATGAATGATCTATTTTTATTGTTTCCTACAGATTACTCATCCTCTACAACAGGTTGGTTATAGGCTGTAACAAATAACCTACCTGGTGTAACAGATGAGTGATCTATATTTATTGTTTCCAACAGATTACTAATCTGCTACAATAGGTTTGTTATATATTTTAATAGATATCCTACCTGGTGCAACAGATATATGACCTATTTTTATTGTTTCCAACAGATTAATCATCCACTGCAATAGGTTGGTTATTGATGAAATAGATATCCTACCTAGTGCAACAGATGTGTGGTTTGTTGGAACTGTTATTTTACTGTTGTACATGTTTGATTTACTGTTACTCTTTTTATACGATGTATTAATAAATTATAATATATTTTATGTTCTTGTTAATTTTAGATACTATGGCTCCCAAAAGAATAAAAACTGAATCAAGTCCAAGTAAAGGAACAAGTGAAGTAGCTAGGCTACATCAACCACTCTATGAGTTTGTTTTACAAGTGTTATCTCAATCAGGAGCAGAATATGATGAACACAGGGAAGAGGAATGTTTCAAAAGAGATGATCCAAATGTCAATAGCCCTTCCATAGGAGAGTTGGTCAAAACCTTCAGAATTGATCATTAAACTATAAGAATGCAGTGCGATGGTGCCATAGATTTAACGGGTGATTTCGTGGTTAAGTCAGTCAAGGAAACATCTTTTGATGCCTTTAGAAAAATACTTTGAGAATAAAAATTGGATGCTTATTTCAGGATTAGATGCTTCAGGAAATATCTTGATTTGCCGGAGGAAAATAGTGCTCGTTTCTAAATAAAAATGGTATATGAACTTTTCAAGCACAGGTTTATGTATGAAAACAAAGATAAGATGGATGAGGTGTGGATAAATTACTTTGGCATGCCTGTTTGTTTTGGTTGGAAGGAGTTTACCATAGTTACTGGACTAAAATGTTATCTTCCTTCTCCTTCTCATGTTATACCTATTCTAACCCAAAAAAGCACCCCATACACCCAACAACGGCAAAGATAAGTCGTGTGATCATGATGACCTAGTGTCCATTGTTGGTCAAATCTTCAAAAACAATAATTTGATAAAAGCATTTAAAGGTAAAAGAACTTCAAAGAAGCACGAGCAATCATTGTGCTTGGTTTGGTTTGTACATAATATTCTTTGGGAGAAAGACGTTAACAACAATATAAGTGTTGGTTAAATAAAGTTCTCCGAGTATCTTGAGGTATTTAATAGCTATCCTTGGGTTATGAAAGCTTCAAAATGACTGGCAAATATTTTTTGACTGCATTAGCGCCAAACACAGTCAATTATATGGATTTCCAAGGGATTTCATGGTAAATGTTTCTTTTATTATGATATTATTCATTTTTTTTACCCAAAAATGGTTTTGATTTATTGGCATTATTTTATAGGCTTGGACATTTGAAGTCATTCCTTATTTGAGATAACTAGTGAACTACCAAGAAGAAGTTTCCTGTCCAAAAATCTTGAGAAGGCTGTCGGCCAAAATTGATAAAAATACAAAATTTCTTGATCTTTTCAACCCCCCGAAAGATGCAGTAAGTGTAACTATAATTAAATTAATGATTTTTTTGAATGATCTAATCATCTTCTAATATATGTAATGATTTATGTTAGATTGTGCATCCATCACTTTTTTCGACCAATCGAGAGTTGAAGATGCCATTCTTTCTTACTTTACGATCTGTGCAAACTTTATCGAACCCTAAGGTCATTGACAAAATAAAAATGGAATTGTATGGAGAAATAGCCATTACAAGAAAAATAATTTTGGAGGGTGGGCTTGTTGTTGATGATGGTCTTAGTGGTGATGGAGTTGTTGGTGGTGGTAGTGGTGATGTTGTTGGTGCTAATGATTCTCCTATTATAGTATTTAAAATAAACCATTATGAGGATGATCATACTAGTTATACAGATTTTGCCTCTCCCAGCAAATGTTCTACATACAAATGTCAAGACTGCAAGGCAAAACATGATGTAGTGATTAATACTATTAATGCATTAACTGCTTCTGTAAAGTAATTAACATCTAAGAGGGGTGTCATTCCATCAAAGAGGATTTTATATTCATCCACTCCATTAGAGATTAAGGTTAAGAGGAGAACAAAATTAATTTCTAATGCATTATCAAGCATCCAAAAAAGTGAAATTGCAGCTCCTCTGTCTGTGTGTTGCACTGAGCAATGTACAATGGACAAAGGAGAGCACCATGAGATGAAGAAGGTGAATATATATATCTGTTCCAACTAACAAATAGACATATATTTATTTCAACAGATAACACATCTGCTGAAAATTATCAAACAGATATATACATCTGTTGCAATAGTTGACTAACTTATTGCATCAGATAAAGTATCTATTTCAACATATGTCTCATCTGTTTTAGAAAATCAAACAACTCTTTTTACCTCTTTTATTTGTACCAATAGTTGACCTATCTGCTGCAACGGATGGGTCATCTATTGAGACAAATTAAATCAAGAATTCCTACCATTTTAGTTTTTTCCAAACAGATGAGTAATATGTTGCAATAGATGGTTCATTCGTTGGAAATTATCATATAGGTCTTCCTCAAGTAGAAATTTGTCCCAACAGTTGATTCATCTGTCGCAACAGAAATATAATTCGTTTGGGACAATTTAAAATAGGAGGAAGACCTATTCGATTTGCTAGAACAGATGAGTTATCCTTTTCCGTTTTATTGTATCTCCGTGATTAGCATTGACCAATTCTTTCTTTCCAAGTGGATGTAGAAGCTACAGCTGAACAACATTGATAATATTCTACTCTTTTTATTGAAATATGGAGAACAAAAAGCGCAGAAAGTCTCAATTGGGTCATTGTTTAGTATGCCCAAGCTGTTATCCTCGTTCAAACAAGGTTCTTGCCCTTGGAGCTGATTTGTCAGTCCACCGTTACCACAAACCTCTACTTTGAAGTGAATCGACTGATCCTATTGCCTTAACTCCTACTGCCCAGGGATGTAATTTCAAAGAGGCTCGACCGGACGCCAGCGGTCCAACAAAGAGGCGAAGTAGTGGTATCTTTATTTCCATTACGAATAACATTTTAGGACCCCTATTCAACTACGAGCGCTTTTTCGAATAATAAAGATCCACGACGACAAAAGTCGAATTGCATAGAACTGGATAAAGAAAAACTTATCCATATTGAGTAGATCTTTATTGCTTAAGTCTATCAAAGTAATAACCCCATCCCTCCTTAGGAAGTTTTCGCATCAAGACTCAAATTATTGATGTATTTGTTGAGATCTGTACCCATACCAATTTTTTTACATTTCATTTATTTGTTGATTTATTTCATGTAATTTTTGAAGGCTTCAATTTATTTTATTTTATCTATGAATTTAACTTTTTCCATAGATTTGAACTTATTAATTGAAATAAAATACTAGATTCAAATATCGCAATAAATAATGTATTTGTTTAACTTATCTGCTGCAATAAATAATGTATTTGAACCGATAGTTTATCTGTTGCAACATACGACACATCTGTTTGAAAATATCAAACAAATTTAGACATATATTGCAACAAATAGGTAATCTGTTGGAAATTATCAAACAAGTCTTCCCACTGTTGCAACAGATAGACTTAGATAGAAACATCGGTATAATGCAACAGATGACCAGCCTATTGCAGCAGATAAACTATATGTCAAAACAGGTAAACTATTTGTTACAATAGATGGACAATCTATTGCATTATAAAAATTCAACTTTCATTAGACATAAAAAAATTGCCACTACATGTAAAGTGAAGTGACTTGAAATAAAAAAGGCAGAACTCATCGACAGTGTTTATTTTAAACACCTGAAATTAAATAGGCATCAAGTAGACAGTGTTCATTTTTCACACGTAAAATAAAATAGGCATCAAATGTGTTAGTTTGGCTCTTTTTTCCTTGTGGGCTGCTTGCATGTAATTCACGCAGCCAAGGCTCGTTGAACCCCTATTTTTGCTGACTCAGCATCTAATTTGGCCCCCAACAGTTATTTTTCTCCTATTGTCTTATATATTCATCTTCTACCTAAAATTTAACCCTAAATTCTCAAATCTTATTTGTTTTTTTCATCTTTTTTTCTCTATCCAAATTCTTCAAATTATTGGTATTTGATTTTTTTGCATATTTTTTTCATTTTTTCCAACTGACCTTGACAATGTCAAGCTCATCTTCAACTGTTTTTTGTGATAAAGCTTTTTGACATTGTAAGTGTGATCATGAAGCTCAATTGAAGACTTCTTGTACTCAACAAAATCCAGCTCATTGGTTTTTTACTTGTAAAATTTTAAAGGTAATATTTTTTATTTAATTAGTTGATTAATTATTAACTAGTAATTTTTTGGTAATTGTGGTCTTATTTTTGTAGAAGTTTTGTGGATTTGATTACTTTGATTGGTATGAAGAACGACACCCTTCAAAAGCAGATCGTGTAATCTGGGGTTTGTTGATGAAAGTCAAGGCTTTTAAAGAGAAACAAAATCGAGAAAGAAGATACTACATTGTTGGCATTATTGCTACTGGTTTGGTGTTGTTGGGCACATGTATATTCAAGCCTAATTTCTGAAATTTTCATGGTGGTGTATTTGTATTTGCTATTGGTTTGGTGTTGTTGAGCACATGAATATTCAAGTGTAATTGTTGGAAATTATTTAATAGATTTAGACATATATTGCAACATGTAGATCATCTATTGGAAATTATCAAACAGGTCTTCCCACTATTGCAACAGCTAAGACTATATCAACATAATGCAACAGATGACTAACCTATTGCAATAGATAAACTATCGGCCCAAACAGATAGAATATATTTTATAACAGATGGACAATTTGTTGCATTCTAAAAAATTCAACTTTCATCAGACAAAAAAAATTTCCCCTACATGTATGTAATGTAAAGTATGTAAAGTGAAGCGACTTGAAATAAAAAAAAATGTTATTTCACAGGCTCTTCTTTATACACAGGATCCAAGCATCCAATTAGTAAACCCATAAGCCCAGATCTCTTGCACGCTTGCAATAGCGTTGTCACATAAAAAGGTCATTGGCTCGGCCATTTCTGTGTCATTCAGTAAACATTCGATATGTGCAAGAGCATGTGACCCGCACGCAATAACGGTTTTATTTTTTAGAGGTCCATGTCCTTGTTTCGACCTTCAAAATCCTATGGATACTTCATCAACACTTCCGTTGGCAAATTATCCATCATTTTACTCTGCCTCAACAAAATGGGAACAACTCCAACAGTGGTTGCATGTAGGTAAAAAAAATTGACCTCGTCCAAGGCATGTAAGTTGAAGTCATAAACCTTGATCTTTCCCTTCTTGAGAAGTATCTCAATATCCTGATAATGTACGTCATCTACGTTCATGACTCCAAGAATCCTCTTTGCCTCGGTCCATCTTTTGTCGTGTGGATTTGGCCACTCCTTTCTAACATATTTTATCATTTCTTCATCCTATTGGAACCAGAAAGTAACGAATGAAATCCCTCGCCACCGAGAGTTGACGCTAGCTTACTAAGATAACCGTACCTATCCTTTAGAATCCTGTAGAAGCTGAGGTCCATTATCCTATTGGCATAATCATAAGCTTTCGGGTATGCTAATTGTCTTCCTCTCATGAGGCAGAGAATTTCTTCAACATACTGTGATATAAGAAGTCAATTTTTAAATAGGTTAGTAATTAGAAAACATAGTGAAAGATGCAATGGATTGTCCATCTATTGCAGAGGGTTCTCTAAATCTATTTACAGATTACCCACCTGACACAACTTATGCAAGAGATGGGTAATACGTTGCAACAGAACCATAACAAGTTACACCAGAATATACATATGTTGCAACAGATGACAAGTAGATTAGAAGCCTATATTAGGAAAAGTAAACTTACACTATCCACGTACTGCGTATGCATATCTATCATGCTTATAAAGTCTTGGGTGGAAAGGATACGGATGGGGTAATCTTTTGCGCCTTTCTTGGCTTGTCGCAGATACCTCTTCTCTTTGGCACTAAGCTTCGTTTATATGTCCACATTCCTTAAAGGCCCCTGAACTTTAATATCTTTTAGAGAGGGAGGATTTGTAATTTTTTTAGATTTCTGGTACTTGGCTAATTGCTCTTTTTTCCTCCCAACCGCCACTATAGCTATGTATGGCTCCCTCACCTTCTTGGATGGTATGACACCCCTCTTGGATTTTAATTCCTCAACAGCTTTAGTGATAGCCTATACTTTTTCAAAGAGTTTATCCTGGTTATCCTTTCATTCTTCATATTTGCAACGAGAACATGAGGGTGAAGAGAGGTGAGAGGGATCGGTGTAAGGGTGAGAGGGACTTGTGTAATGGGGAGAGGGACCTGTGAAATGTATTTTTTCAAACATATTTATTTTTTCTTGAGAATAAACATACTCAACATCATGACTGGAAGTAGCATTAGCATGTCTTCCACCAACATCAACTCCACCAACAACACACTTAGAAAAAAACCTCGAATCTGTTGCAGTAGTTTAGTCATGAAAATCCTCAACACTAGGCTGACCTTTCCTAACTGGTCTTCTTATGGTTGTTTCTATAGCCAATTCCTTCTTTATTAACTCCACCATTGTGTCTTCTATTGTATCAACAATACCTAGAGTAATAAAAGAAGTCATCCCCAATTCCTGCTCAATAGGCACAATCCACGGATCCACAACCTATGAAAAATAGATACATTTAAATCATATAATAAATTGTAGTCAGTTGAGTTATATGTTAACACAGACAACTTATGCAGCAAATGATCTATATGTCGCAACAGCAGATCTGTATGTCGCAATAGATTAATAATTTATTGCATCAGATTACTCATCTGTTGCATAATTTGCAATAGATGGATAATCTATTGAGTTAGATTCAGAAACAGAACAACAGATGGTTAATATGTTGTGAAATATGGATCGTCTGTCATAATTGATTACCCATCTGTTGCACCATTTTCAGTAGACGGGTAATCTATTGCATAGATGACCCATCTATCACAACAGATGGCACATCTATTTCAATATCTTTGTTTAAGTCAAATTATTTTACTTGAAAGAAGGCATAATGAATCATCCAGAGTGTTGAAGAGATCAACCTCCTTAATTTTTTGGTTGCCCTTTCCAGCCAACCACCTATTGATCCTTGGATGAGAAACCTCGTCCGGGTAATCCTTGAACTGCTTTTGGAGGTGAATAATGGCTTCAAATGCCCAAGCCGAAAAAATTTAAATAGGAGGAAAACGAAAAAAAAAAAGTCATAGTAATTATTCAATAGAAATTAATGGATGAGCAAACAAAAAGTGATTAAATTTACCATGAAAACCCCAAGAAAAGCCGTATAATGTGATCATCTTTTGGGATAGCTCTGTTAATAACTATTTGACAGTCAAGTAGTAGTTGTCATATCCCCAGGGATAATTTTTGAATTTCTGAAAATCATCAGCAAGCTTCAACAAATCATCTTATATGACTGTGTTAACGTCTCTTGTCAATATAACGACATGGTCAAACCAAACCAAGAACAACTACTTCTTGTACTGCTTTGGTATGATTTTATCCTTGAGATGTTCTATCAACTCATTGTCTTGGTACCCACATCCATTAATGTCCAACAACCCATCTTTTTTCCTTGTGTTTGTCGATTTTGGTGGGTGGTGTGGTTATGTGGGTGGTTGCTTGGACAATACCTTACCACTATTTGATGGTGGTGGTTTGGCTGTCCTACTTTCCTTGGACCTTTTGCGTGGTGTTTTATTAGTTAGAGAGTCTTATGGACGATCGCATCTCAAGCCCGTCACTATGGAAAACTCATTCAAGCCTAAACAAACTGGCATGCCACAATAGTTTATCCAGATTTCGTCCATCTTTTTTCCCCTTTTCCGAATTATCATCCCCCACGTAATTGATCCTATACTTGAGAAGACCATATACCATTCTCATTTGAAAATGGACATTGTGATCCTCAGGAAGCTCAAGAAAGTATCCAAAGAAGCTCTTCTTAAAAAGTCTGTCTATGTTATCATTTTTCATAATATTCCTAAATTTGTCAAATGGTTTCCCTAACTGACATTTAAGACCAAAATCACCTGTTAGTTTTGAAGGGTGATATATCGGCATCGCAACTTAAAACCTGTTAATACTAAGAGTTTTGATAGACTCATGTTGGTATTTCAATATTAATTCACGCCCCATTGCTGATACATTATCATCCTCTTTCTCACTTTCTTCTCCCTCCTCTTCTTGTTTATCTTCTTCTTCCTCCTCCTCACTTTCATTTTTCTCATCACCATCTACAGACCCTTATCTACCTCTCTCAACATTTTTTTCATAACTTTCCTCAGTTTCACTTTTCCTGGCTGAGATTGTTTAGGAAGATCCTTTGAATCTCTCTGTACTGTAGCCTTTTTTTAGGTTGTCAGAAGTTGATCCACTTTCACTTTCTATTTTTTTGGGAGACATGTTTTACCTACAAACAACAGAAAAGGAAAAATTACATTACAACTGATGTATGCATAAATTTTTAAAAATACATTACAAACACTACCAATACCAACACCACCACCAGCCACCACAAACACCACCAACCAATGCCACCACAAACACCACTAATGTCACCACGACGACCCCCAACACTACCACCATGACCATCAACATAACAAACACCATCTAATAATACCACGATATTCAATGGAATACTGCAAAAAAAAACTAGGGTTTTCTCATGTTCTTCGTATGATTTTACCATCAAAACTCAAAATTGTAAACCCATTCTCAAATATAATACAACTAAAAGTCTTCTTTTTCATCATTAACTTAAAATCCCTAATTTTTAGAAAAAATAACAAATATAAATCTTTTCTCAAACTCTATTACCTACAAAGACAAAGAAAACCACTGATACAAGAAAGACTGAAGTCAAAAATAACACCTATATGGTTGAAAATGAGAAGAAAATTGATCTTTTATGAAGGGTTGAGCAATTTGTTGAATAGTTGTTTTCTTTATTGTTGAGAGAGATAAAAGAGCCAGAACTCGAGATTTGAAATGATGAAATATTTTTCTCTTAAATGAATGATTTATATGGATTGATTTATATTTTGGAAAAGAATGACAAGTTTTGAAAATGTTAATTTGGTCTGAATTGATCTTAATTATTTTTTAAAATTGTAAAAGAAATGCTTAATTTTTAACTATCTGATCATGCAATTGCCAAAAGACTCAATTGAAGTTGTAGTTGACCCTATGAACTCAACCCTAGTCCTAGATTAGTCTATTTAGGTATTAGTTGAACATATGAACTCAATTGAAATTGTATAAAAAGAAATGTTTAACCTATTGCAACAGATGACTTATCTGTTGGAATTTGTTAAATAGATTAAGTCATCTGTTGCAACAGATTACCCATCTGTTGCAACAGATTACCCATCTGTTGTAAATTATCAAATAGGTGTTTCCATATGTTGTGATAGATGACCGAGCTATTGAAATTTTTCAAACAAAAATTGTCATTTGTTGCAAAGTATGACTTATCTATTTCAAGATCTTTATTTATTTATTTATTTATTTTAAAGCAATTTATGTATTAGTTGAACATATAAAGTAATAAGAATCACTTCAACTCATAGTGATCGATCGACGACTCTGGTCGGGAGGAGCGCAATACTGTCTCATCATGCAATTGTCAAAAGACTCAATTGAAGTTGTAGTTGACCCTATGAACTCACCCCTAGTCCTAGATTAATAAACTTAGGTATTAATTTAACATATGAACTCAATAGAAATAGTATAAAAACAAATGTTCAACCTATTGCACCAGATGACTTATCTGTTAGAATTTGTCAAACAAATTAAGTCATCTGTTGCAATAGATTACCCATCTATTGTAAATCATCAAATAAGCGTTGCCATCTGTTACAACAGATGACCGAGCCATTGGAAATATTCAAACAAAAATTGTCATTTGTTGCAAAGTATGACTTATATGTTTTTAGATCTTTTATTATTATTATTATTATTATTATTATTATTTTAAGGAAATTTAAGTATTAACTAGACAATGAGGTAATAAGAATCGATTCAACTCAGAGTGATCGATTGACGACTCTTGTCGGGAGAAATGCAATACCAATAATATACAATTGCCAGAAGACTCAACCAAAATTGTATTTAACCTTATGAGAACTCACCCCTAGTCCTGGATTAATCAATTTAGGTATTATCTTAACAATAAGGTAATAAGAATCGCTTCATATCAGAGTGATCGATCGACAACTCTGGTCGGGAGGAATGCAATACCGTCTCATCATGAAATTTCCAAAAGACTCAATTGAAGTTGTAGTTGACCCTATGAACTCACGCCTAGTCCTAGATTAATCAATTTAGGTATTATTTGAATATATTAGGTAATAAGAATTTCTTCAAGTCAGAGTGATCAATCGACGACTCTGATCGGGAGGAATGCAATACCATCTCATCATGCAATTACCAAAAGACATAATTAAAGTTGTAGTTGATCCTATGAACTCACCCCTAGTCCTGGATTAATCAATTTAGGTATTAGTTGAACATATGAACTCAATTGAAATGGAATAAAAATAAATGATCAACTTGTTGCAATAGATGACTTATCTGTTAGAATTTAGCAAACAGATTAAGTCATATATTGCAATAGATTAACTATATGTTGTAAATTATCAAATAGGCTCTGCCATCTATTGCGAAAGATGATCGAGCTTTGGAAATTTTAAAACAGAAATTATCATATGTTGTAAAGTATGACGTAGATGTTGTAAGATTTTTTTTTAAGGAAATTTAGGTATTTCCTGTCCCATATTAAAAAGATAAAATACTAAGGCGGTAAAAAATATTACTACTCGGATAACTAAAAAATCTCCTCATTGAGTAATCTTATCTTGTCTTTTCAATGTCACCGTCTCCCCGTGCCCCTCAAAAGTTATTAATAAATATTTAAAACTCATACCTAGAATACTCTCTACTCTCTCCTTCAGCCATAAATTAACTCAACTCATTTCCTTGTCTCTCTTCTTTATTCACAATTCTCTTTCTCTCCATTTTCCTCTCTTTTCTCTTCTCTTTCGGATCTCAACCAATTAATATCTTTTCTCAACTGAACTGGATGTGCTGATCCCTTTGTTTTTTTGACATTGCATGTATAGTTCACTATTGATCTTTCTTTCTCATCTTCTTCTTTATATATTATTTAAATCAGATATTTAAGTCTTGAATAAATGAACCGTATTTTTATTAAAGTATGCAAAAAAAGTCATCTATTGGGAGAACTTAAAAATCCTTGTTGTCAGTATCGGTTTTTATGTCTTTTGTTTGTTACTTTTGTGGTGTTTTTGTTGGGTTGATAGTGGTGTTGGAACATGTTGTTCTTGCATTTTTTATAGTGTTGGAATATATGGTGTTGTTTCTTTGTTGTTGATGATGTTGTTGATGTTGGTGGTGGTGATGCAACAGTTTCCTCAACTGTTGCAATTGATGAATGATTTGTTGGAATAGATGGAGCAACTATTGGAAGAAATCAAACCAGTAGCAAGGCTGGTTTATTCTAATAGATGACTTATCGGTTGAACAGATAAGGAATCTATTGCATCAGAAGGGTCATCTGTTGATTCATTCAATTTTGTGTTACCCTTTTGTAATGTTCTTTTTGTTCTTTATCTTGTTTGATATCAAATATAATTCTTTTATTTGTAGATAAAAGAAAGTGAAATAGGATCTTGTTTTGCCCAACAAGCATTAAAGGCTAGAGTAAAGATGGATTTGGAGGAATAAGCTGCTTGTAGATAGAACCACTTTATATGTGGGAGGTATGTATTACTGATCAACCTATCATGAAAACACATATCCAGTACAAAGATTTTATGAATGTTGGTTCTTTAACTATTAGGTGTTAATCCTTTAAACAACATCTGGCATTTTACAGTTAAAATTGTTAGGTTCGAACTGGTAAGGCTGAGGGACCAAATAGGTGGTGTCGATACCCTGTTACAATTTAATGAAGATTTTTTCTAATGTTTATGTGTCATGTTTGGAGAAGGGTTAAAGTTTTTAGTGGGAGTGTAAACATTCAAATAGTGATTGCACTGAATTTAAGGGTTCAATGGACTTTTGAAAAGCCTATGAAGCCTCGCACTGCTGCAAATAAAAATGGAAATAAATATAGTTATTTCTCTGGTCTAATTAATATGCATGGGTTGCTTGAGGAGACTATTATACAGTAGAAGGTTATTGTAAGAATACCTATGCAGGAAAGGGGATGGAAAACCATATATCATCTCAGACCTTATTAAAGAAGAAACATAGGGTAGGAAGAGAAGTGTAGCAAAACTGGCTGATGAAATTGACATGAAAAATGAAAAAAATGAATGAGATGCGAATGTGAAAGTGTATCCAAAAAAAAAAATCCATCAGTTGTTCTTGAAAAATAAAAATGTTCAAGAGGACTAGAGTTGTGCACTTTGTTAGGGGACTGCAACTAGCTAGCATGGCTTGAATAAAGACCCACAAAATATAGGACCAGAACTCTAAAGATTCAAATTTGCGAGTACGGAAGGTGGTAAGATTGTCGGTCAGGATTAAAATATGAACCAACAACTCCTTAATTAAAAATAGGGGATCAAGCCAACGTGGAAATTTCTTAAGTTAAACTTGCATATCATGCCTCCTGTTTATGGCTCTGGTCAGGTCAAAGACAGTGGAAACAACAAGGCATGGGATATCCGCCCAACTTCATACCTTTTTGTTTCTACTGCCATTGACCAGATCATAGAAACAAACAGAAGGCATGGGATACAATCTAGACATTAGAAATTAACACCTTGCCTTCCCTTATTTTTACATCTAGAGTTGTTGGTTCAGGTTTCATTCTCAACTGAAAATCTTACCAATCTCCTTTGCTCACGAAGCTGCATCCTTAGAGTTTTGGTCTTGCACTTTGTGAGTCTTCATTGAGGCCACGCTTGCTAGTTACAATCTCTAGCAAAGTGAGCAGCTCCAGTCCTCTTGACCATTTTTCTTTTTCAAGAACGACTGACGGATTTTTATACTTGGATACACTTTCACATTTGAGGCTCATTCAGTTTTTTCATTTTTCATGTGAATTTCATTGGCCAAATTTGCTAGAAGTTCCTTACTTTCTTCCTTGTGTTTCCTATTAAATAAGTTCTGATATGATATATGGTCTTCTCCACCTCCCCCTTCCCACATAAGTATTCTTCCAAGTATATTTTTCTGTTTAATAGTCTCCTCGAGCAACCCATTCATATAAATTTGGACCCGGGGAATTTCTATTATTTTTCCATCATTGTTTGTTGCAGTACGAGGCTTTGGAGGCCTTTCAAAAGTCCATTCTTCCATTAAAATTGGTCCAATCACTATTGGATATTTACACTGCCGCCAAAATCTTGACCCCTTCTCCAAACTTGACATAAAAACATGAGCATAAACTGTCATTAAATTATCACAGGGTATCAACACCACCGTTTTGGAACCCTTCAGCCTTATCAGTTCGCACCTATCAAACTAAACTGTAAAATGAAGGATCTTTTTTAAGGATCAATGTCTAATCGATAAAAAATTGCATTCACAAAGTCATTGTACTTTATATGTTTCTATCTCGTTAGCCTAATCAATAATACATAAGTCCCCCGCATGAAAGGGGATCCATTCATTTGTACACACCTTATTCTTCCTACCCCATCAATGTCAAATAGTGTTTATTCATCTGCACGCGTGTGATGACTATTAAAAAAATGGTGAACAGTCATGACTTTTTATCAAACACATTTAATACAACTGATGAATCAAATTCTCCATCTATTGCAACTGATGAATAATCTATTAGAAGAAATCAAAATATCTCCTCTAATAGATGGTGTATATGTCGCAATAGATAATCTATATGTTGAAACAGATGTCTCATCTGTTGTACATACAGACCATCTATTGCAACAGATGGTAAATCTATTACGACACTGGGTTATCTATTAAGACAGATGGATGATAGGTTGCAACAAATCAATAATAATGGTTTTTATTAAATCTCAAACCATTTTGAAAAGGTGAGAAGTTTGAATGTAAAGGAAAAAGTTGTGACTTTTCACAGAAAACAAAATGTCAGCAGTTTGAATGTAATTTAGACAATGGAGCTGAACAGTCATGCCTTTTGGCCTAACACATTCAGATTCAATCCTCTATAAATAGGTCCCTTCTTAATCTTTATTCTACTCCACTTTATTTATTTCTTACATTTTTTCTTTTTTGTATGACATCTTCAACCGCTTCTCTTCAAAGAGTGTATTCCTTTCTCGTTGAGGTAAGTTTTTTCTATGTAAATCTACCAGTTGGTAGTATACGTTGTATTACATTTGAACTCTTTTCTTTACTGTTGTGTATACATTTTTTGTCAATTCATGCATGTTCTAGTTATGGATGGTCCTATTTGGTACATTGCTATTCTACGTGACACAGTGTGGGAACTTTAGAGGCAGGTTAATGACCTGCAGTGGGAGTTGGGCACCGTGAGAGCAAGGATACTCCGAGAGATTCGCAAGCTGAAGAGGGCCTTGCTGTTGTCGGTTGAAGATTGGTCGGCTAGCAATAATAATAATGTTGATGATAATAATAATAATAATTAGAATTTTTTTTGTTTTAGTGTACGTATTTTAATTTTTCTCTATCGAATCTATACCTAATGTATTTTATTTTTTGTTTAATGAAAGATTTATTTTTAGTCGACTTTGGCTTTTTAATTCTTATTCAATTTTCATTCGGTCTATTTCTTCTAAACATACATGTTAACATGTCGACAGTTGGAGGTAAGGAGAAATTTTTAATCCAGTAACAATAGTAATTTTGACTTTTGAGTTCTTTCAACAGATGGACCATGTGTTGGAACAGATTAGTCAATAGTTGGGTTTCTGTCAACAGATTATCTATCTGTCGCGACAGATTTGTCATTGTTGGAGGAAAATATTTTAGTTTGATGAACAGTATTGTGTTCTTCCAAATAATGTCCATCTATTGCAACAGATGGGTAATCTGTTGAAAATAATTGTGGTATGTTGTATTTAGTTCAAGTTTTGCCTCTCTTTATTGATACACAAGTTATTAAAAAAGATATTTTATATATAATAAATGATAACATTACATTCACGATAATGAGTTAAATATATAAAATCCACAACAAACAACAACACAAGTTTTTGCAATTACTACAATCATGGTGGATTACGATCTGGGCATGTAGTTCTTTTGTGGTTAGGGCTCTTACATACGGTCCACTTGTTTCTTCTTGATGGAAATGATTCTCCGACTCCACGCCTCCTCTTACATGGCTATCTTCTCAGTTTGATAGGGCTTGGGTCAATATATGGAGGAGGTATTAATCTCCCCAAAAGCTCTGCAGGAACATCTCAAGATTCTTCAAGAGGCACTGGAGTAATATGCCCACTATATGCCATTATATATTTTTCCACCAAATAATATGGAGATGAGTGCTCATAAATTTTAGGTCCATATTTTGCACCGTATTAAGATCGAAGCGCTGCCATAGCATGTGGACATGGTATTTTTTCCAAGTCAAAAACTCTGCACGTACAAGATCATGTTTGAAGATCGATCGTGGCAACATCACCATGACAGGTGATACTGAATTTGTAATTTGATATTTGATGAGATAATAACCTATTCCCCGGACTGATGTTTGCTGATATTATTTTTTCCATTTCTAAAACAAATAGGGTTCCTGCATCCTTGAACTGCACACGCCTTTCGTTATAAAATTGTCCATACTTCTTGTTTATTATTTCAAACAGACCATTGATGGAAAATTCTCTTTCATTGACAAACAATGAATTCACCGATTCAACTATGTTTGATTTCATAATATTGTATCTATACAAAAGAATGACTTAGTACGAAATCATTCTAAACCTGTAACTCAAACAATAAATTAAATTCATAAGAATGTACCTATCTGCTGGACAAAATGCCCGGCTCCGTCTCTCAAAATTGACACGTACGAGATGTTCTTCTGCCTTGGGATGCATATCCTCTATTTGATTGAAATAGTATAAAAAATCCTCTCTACTATATGTTTTAGCTGCTCTATAAAAAAGGGTGACGACCCTTTCGTTGTGAAAGTTTGTCTGAATGTTCTGTCCAAGATGCCTGATGCAACAACCAAAGTAAGCTGAAGTGAAGAAAATTGAACCCATCTTTGGAATACTTGGATGCCTATCCAAAACAAAAAACAACTCTTCAATATCTTCAACGCAGCTTCGCAGTTGTTCTAAAAAATCCATAAGAGTCATCATATTCCTTGTCCGCTACACAAAAAGTGACAAGAAAGATGTGATTCTTCGCACCCTACGCCACCTCCGCTAGTAGAACTCCATTATACCTACTCCTCAAGAAGGTACCTTCGATGCCTATGCCTTTTCTCTAATATCAAAAACCTTGAATCCAAGAACCATAGGATACAAAAAAGTACTTGAACCTTCCATTTTCATCAACATGCAATGTCGTCTTACTTTCGGGATTTGTGGACTCAATCATGTAATGGTATGCATCCAGGAGTGCATACCCATGCTCGTGTGTCCCCCTAACCAAGTCCTTGAAAACCCTCATGGCCATATATATATTCCAATAACTGACTAGGACACTCAATTCTGTAAGGAGTTGATTGGCCATAACCCTTGTAGAAGGGGATTTGCCATCGGGGAAACTATTCTTGAAATATTCACCGAGGACCTTTGATGTGGCATGAGGATTTTGGCCCGAGATGTGCTCTGAACCACATGTGTAATACTTTTCATGTTTATGAATGACGAATCTGTCAGAACTTAAGTACTTCACCGCTCTCAACCACCACTTGCAGTTCGGATTAACACATTTGTAATAAAAGACTTTACTCGAATTAATCACCTACTTTATTCTGAAATCTTTTTTCAAGCAAGAAATAAACAAAGTAGTAGATAGTTATTTCTTGTACTTAATGAAATTCCATAGAAAAAGTTGGTCCCATCATCTTGAAAATTACCAGACTGTGTCGATCAAGAAGAACTACCCACCGTATTAGTCGCATTAACAAGCATAGGTGTTTGATCATCATCTAGAATATTCATGTCAAGATCATCCAACCTATCATCAAAGATGATTTGTTTTTGTTCTTCTTTTACATTATGGTTTTCATTCTTTCTCATCTTTCAACCACATACACTATTAACACCGGTCTGGATGAATCACTAAGATAAGCACACAAAGAACCTGATCGGTTATCTTGATAGGCAGTAGCCTCTAATTTTTAAAGGAGTTGTGCATGTAGCTGATGAAAAGTTCTTTCGGTTGACAATTCAGTCCACAATAGCTGATGATTAAGTTCACAAAATCATCATACGAAACATCACTTTGGACTGTCATAGCTATCGTCTCTAGCATTTCTCCCTCCGTCCAACGCCAAACATATTGATTTCTCTTCTCGATCCATTAACCGTGACAATCCATCCCTATTGTTATTGATTCCTCCATTAGAGGTACCTAAATAAAGTCATTTGTTAAAAAAAGTTAATAGTAATTTCATAGTGTCGTACATGAATCCCAACAGATGTGTAATATGTTTCAACAAGTGAAAAATAACTTGTAACAGACAAGTGATGAGTGGTAACAGATTACTTACCTGTTGGGATTCATATTACGCTCATGAAGCTGATTTCAGTATATGAGTCATCTGTTGTAACAAGTGACCATATATTGCAACAGACTATATATTTGTTGCAACAGATGAAGCGT
This sequence comes from Capsicum pubescens, assembly GCA_030864215.1. NCBI lineage: Eukaryota > Viridiplantae > Streptophyta > Magnoliopsida > Solanales > Solanaceae > Capsicum > Capsicum pubescens. The sequence goes on along the minus strand of CM061548.1, from coordinate 379,807,184 downwards.
CTGTTGGGATAGATGTTACAGTACTAAGGAACCTTTGAAGCTGATTCCAACAGATGAGTGACATATTGCAACAGATAATTAACGTGTTGCAATAGATGACTTACCTGTTGCAACAGACGACGCCTCTGTTAGAATCAAGTTCAGGTTCTATTGCAACAGGTTACTAATTTGTCGTAACAGATATTTACCCTATTGCAACAGATGACATGTCTGTTGGAATCGAGTTCAGGTTCTGTTGGAAAAGGTTACTAATATGTTGACACAGGTTACTAATTTGTTGCAACAAATGTTTATCATATTGCAACAGATGGGTCATATGTTGTAACATATGACTCATTTGTTGATTCATGATCCAACATATGAGTTTTCCGTTGAAAAAAATATCTCATTTGTTGCAACAGATGATTGATCTGTTTAAACAGATAGCTCTTATGTTGCATTCATGTTCGCGTGCTATCTATTATTGAAAAAACAACACAATAGCAGTTACTTAGATGACAAATTCAACTAAAAATTATAATTTAACTTACCAAAGTATCCTACGAAGTAATGTCAAAGAGGAAAGTGATGTATGAAAAAAAAATTGACCTAAGAAATTGGTCAAATTGCAGCAGTAGCGGTAACCACAAAAACAACAATGGTCAACAAGAAGAAGATGAAGATCATAATGAAATAAAAGATGATGATAATGAAGAAGAAGATGATGAATAAAGCAGCAACAACAATGAACAACAAAAATCGCTAAGAGATAGAAAATAACAATGGATGAGAAGAGTGAGAAACACGCTTTTTTCCTCCGTTTCTCGTTATATTAGGTAAACATTTGGATCAAAGTGTAAATTTAAAAACTTGTGGGTTATTCTCAAACTTACCCAACTTTCTTAATCCATAATAAAGTAATTATCACCTACACTCTATTATTAAGACTTGTGTCACTTACACCTCATTTTCAAACTTTTTTATCACCTACAGCTCAAAGCCCCGAGAAAGTTCAGTTGTGAACTTGGGATCATTTTAGAAGACCACAGAATTAAAGATAGACTTGCTTCAAGATATCTGCTCACGCTTTAAGAGGTTTTTTTAAATTAATTTTTAACGCGGTTGTGGGAACTACTTGTTAATATTTGAAGTGTCTATAATTTATGTATATAGTATGATTTTTGGATGCTTCTGTTGTGTACTATTTCCAACAGTTCATAATAAAATGAATATACCACATCAATTTGTTGTATATGGATGATGAGATTGCACTGTTATAGAGCAAACTTCAATACACTTATTGGAGGTTTATTGACGTACATCCAGTAGGATGACGGGTTTTATTGGAAATATAGAACATAAAGGGCTCTTTTGTATTGAAGTAAATAATCTAGTCAGTCATTCTTCTACCGATTATCCAAATTCGTTATTCTGTAAGTTCCTAGGTAACATGAAAGAAAGTTAACTTTTCCTAAAGGGTTTGCAGCACATTCCACTATGAAAGACGACTCTTGATCCTATTGCTTTGATAAAAACATATTGAAAAAAACCCTTTGAGAGTAAGATTTGTTCAATGTGTAAGTGTTATAGTCACTACCCGCAAAGCAAACCCCATAGATACCTTACTACTTTCTTAGACTTCTCTCTTGTCTCACCAATCAAGTATTGCCATATAAAAGAACTGTCTTGGAGAAGGCCAGCAATATGAAAAAAATCCAACTTGCTCTAAGCATACCACCGGTTTCGAGGTCCGAGTATGGAAAAATGCTACTCCCAAATGTACCCTACCCAACGCGAACCCGAATTAATCAAGCTCCAATGCAGACACCGGACACTGGATACAAAACCAAAAAATTACTATAAGCATCAATATATCACTAGAAATATGAATATTCAACTGTAAGATCATTTCATTTCACAACACTCTGTAATCAGTAATACAAGTTGGGGTCTGACTATATGAAATGTAATATTGCTTCTCTACATTGCAGAAACCCATAATTTCGTCAGTGTTAGCTGGAATTGAGAAGATACATATTCAATTTACAATACAAGGGTTTACTGTAGCATAATACATAAATATGATCCTAAACTTGATATCAAATTATAACGGTGACCTTAGACTTTGACAATGCATAAATATGACCTTTAACTATTCAAAACTGCACAAATATGACCTCCGATCCGACGCGGCAAAACGCATGTTCAACACGCAAAATTGGGCGCGTCCAGCTTAAAATCTAAGGGCATAATACATAAATATGACTCTAAACTTGACACCAAATTATAACTTTGACCTTAAACTTTGACAGTGTACAAATATGACCTTTAATTATTCAAAACTGCACAAATATGACCTTTAAATGACTTTCCACTATTATTTTTCATTATTTTCGGTTCAAAGATGAAAATGACATCTAATTTCTTTTATCATTGCGGAAAAAGAGCAATATTGAAGATTTATTAATTAGGTGGGTCAGCCTCATACGAAAAGATCGCGCAGGTATGTATATATATTATAAAGCAAAGGGAGAATTTATTTTATATAATATATCTAAATATAATTTATTTAAATATTAAATTAAAGATGAAACTATACTAATAGTAAAAAAATTATAGTTTTAATAAAACGTTATTAAGGATAATAGTAGTATATTAAACTAACGTTATCAAATTAACGTTATAAAAATATAACGTTATCAAAACGTTATTAAATTAACGCAGGAACGGACCTACGTGGATGCTATGGGGTTCACCCGAACCCCCTCGGTAAAAAAATTACGTTGTATATATAAGGTAGAAAATCTATATTTATGTACGCATATTAATGTTGAACCACATGAAACAAGGTACTTAGATAGCCCAGTGGTGTTATTTTCTCTTCTTGGGTACTTCTTTCAGCCTACTGTGCGGGTTCGATCCCTGCTAGTGGCTTTTTTTTTAATAAAAAAAAAGGTAGGTGTTGTTGTTATAGAAATAAATAAAAAAATTCTAATAATAATAAAAAAATGACCCGTTTTAACACAAAAAACAAAGCTTTGACAGTGCACAAATATTTTTTTAATAAAAAAAAAGCTAGGTGTTGTTGTTCGATCCCTGCTAATGGCTTTATTTTTTAATAAAAAAAAAGTTAGGTGTTGCTGCTATAGAAATAAATAAAAAAATTCTAATAATAATAATAATAACGACCCGTTTTACCACAAAAAACAAAGCTTTGACAGTGCACAAAAAATTTTTTTATAAAAAAAAACTAGGTGCTGCTGTTATAGAAATAAAAAAAAAAAAAATAATAATAATAATAATAAAAATGACCCATTTTAACATAAAAAACAAAACTTTGACCGTGCACAAATATAACTTTTAACTATTCAAAACTGCACAAATATGACCACCCTCCAAATCATCCCTTTTAACAACATGGCATCGTGTGATTGGATTAATTTTCCACGTAGGCACGAGTGAAACTCACGCATGGGGTTGCAAAATCGAAGGTCATATTTGTTCAGGTTTTGAATAGTTAAAGGTCCTATTTGTGCACTATCAAAGTTTAAGATCAAAGTTATAATTTAGTGTCAAGTTTAGGGTCATATTTATGTATTATGACTTTATGTGGAGGATCTTCTATAGTTGAATACATTTGTTTACAAACTTCTTTAGGAAACTCGTTCAGGTCCGAACTCAGAAGAAGTCTCGGATAACATCCAACAGTTATGATAATTCAAGCTGCAGTGACACCTCACGAGCTTCCTAAGTCATCCTCAATCACGCAACGGCAGATGAGTTATGACAAACCAAAGATATTCCACGAAATTTCTATCATCCACTTAGTAGACTTAAAATTAATTCTGCGCCCAAAAATGTATAATCTCTAGTTGCCAAAGAATGTATCAGTTCATCTTCTACCTGAAAGTTCGTTCAAATGGGTTGAAGCAAGAGTCCGAGTTTAACAAGTCCTTGTAAGGAATGAGGACCATCAAACTATTCTTGGAGGAGGTGGAGCAGATGGCTCTCTGTGATGAAACAACTTGACCAGTGGGTACACTCGCAGTCCTGCAGAAGCAAACTTTCAAACATATGATGATGGTCCACATACTTCCTTTACCGCAAGTAAAAGCCACCGTTTTGGGTGCAGTGTCATTGCGATATCGAAACTTCACAACCCAGTAGAACATGAAGCTATTAGTGGAACACTTACGTTTCAAGCAAACAGTTGAATGTTCCTTCAGGACATCCGATATAAAAGCCAGAGTTGGTGTGCACATACAATATTCCAATAAAATAAAACATCAAGTGCATTGTGTTTAAATGTTCAGTTCACAGGTTTAATCAAAGATAGAGAAGCACAAGTGACAACACATTGCCAGACCTCAATAACATGTCAACATTACTTTTGAAAAACGGTGTTAACGTTTCAAATTGATACTAAACACTTTTGCATAGTCAAATTACAAATAGCTTCTCTTTGTTAGCAGACATATCAAAGCACGATATAATACTGCAGAAACATATCTGGCAGTACAGTTATTCTTCAAGAATAAGCAGATAATTCAACAGTAAACCATGTGTTTGTCAGTTTCTCAAGAGCTGTAAAAAAAAAAAATTAAAGTGACCCGAAAACACCTTACCTTAAACATATTTAAATGGAATGGATTGTCTGGATTCATTCTCTTCAGGTTTAGGAATGTAAATACAAAGCTTAGTTGGTCACGTGAAGTAAGTCAGTCAACTTCGTTGAACCAGAGGCAAGAGAATAAAAGAGCCTTCAGGCACATCTGTAATACACAAAAACCCATAATATGTTCAACAAACTGCATATGAAGAAAGAAGGAAACGAGAATAAGATAAATAGTAAGTGTTAAGTGGCACATACAGCTTGGCAGAGATGGATTCGGATCTTAAGGGTCAAATTTGGTAAGACCATCAGATTGGTACAACGAAAACTGTTCATCAATAGCAGTGTGGTTGTACTTATTTAGACGCTTATTTTGGAGTACTTCTTCCCAAACACAGTGCCGAGTATAATGATTTGAGATAGCATACTCAGAGCCAGTTTGCCACAAGAAATGATCAATTATTAACATTGGATCGGTTGAGAGCCGCAGTTTCTATCTAGCCAAATAGAGAACCTAAAAATTGCCACAAGAGGAGAACAAATTAATCTTCGGAGGTAGTGGTATGGTTTGCGTACACTCTACCCTCCCCAGACCCCACTATGTAGGAATACGTTGGGTATGTTCTTGTTGTTGTTGGAGCCGGATAGACTAAGCATAAAAGTCCAGCTAGGGATATGAAAAATCACCTAGAAGAAGGAAAGAGGCGATGCATCAAAAACTTTGGTACTTTCTCCGTTTTACGCATATCCGTGTATGGTAAGTTCTTGCGACAACTAATTTCCACAATCCAACAAATCCACCATCATCAGGTGTGTTTACTTCTTTTGAGAGCGTCGAAAGAGTTCCCTCATCAACAAACATAATAAAACATACGTTCTTCTTTGAATACTCACTGATCTGAAAAGGTAAGGATCAATCAAAAGTAAGCACATGTTGCTATATCCTAACCTGCTCTTCGGCTTTCCAAAGATACCATCTGACAAATCTGTAGAATATTGCTAAATGGAGTCACTTATTATTAGAGAAAACTGATGTATCCGGGATGCATGTTTTTGAAAGTCTTTGATCTTCACAGAGTTATTCAACATTTCTGATTTACAAGTTTCTTATACAACTGCCATTTCGGAGAACAAAGAACAGCAAACGGAGTTGAAACTGCAAGGTCATTAGAATGAGAATGAAGAGAAATGGAATCTTCCAGCCTTCCAGGTGGTTTAATAACTTCGAAATGGATTATAATAAACAATCTCAACGAACATCATTGCAGGAGAAAAAAGTAAATATAAAGAAAAAAGAAGGCCAAATCATTACCAATCTGCTTGTCGGCCTTCTTAAAAAATCAGAGCTTCCAAAAATACATGATGATACGACCACTCTGCACGTACTCATGTATCTTTTGTCCTCCTCTTTCAAATCAAATCCAGTACTTGGAAGCTCTTCAGCTCCCCTCAAAAACCACAATGAATTGTTTGATTTACAGCAAAAAAATGATTGTTCTCTTTCTTCATGAACATCAGTATGGGAAGCTTTCTTTTCTGTTTCCATATATCCCAAAGAAAACTGGGTGAAATTCATAAAGTCCTAGGGTTCACTATGCAAATCGACGGAATCCCTAAATATTACATCACAAGGAAAAAAAAACTGAAAATGAAATTGAAACAAAATGAGGATTTGAAGATTATCTATTTTCCTACAATTTTGTTATTAGTAATTATCTATGATCTAGTCAGCACTAATTCTCGCGACAATGTCGTTATTAGCAATTATCTATTTTGACCAGCACAAGTATAACCTATCTTCCATTGTCTACATGCTGAAAACTCACCTCTTAATAAGCTCAAACAAAAGTTAAAGAGGCAAAGCAAAAGCAACCCTTACGCTGCCTACGGGGTTTCTTTGTTGGGCGTTCAGGGTCATCACCTGCAGTAAAATCTTCTCGCGTTTCTCTCCAAGGCAACATGCCATGTTCTAGTTTAACTGCAAAGAACAACGGGAAACATGTCTTTGAATAATATCTAAAGTTAGAAATGACTATCGAGACTCAGGATTCCACTATTATCTAGCAACCTTTACATTAACTCATTGCTAGGTTCAAGACCTACACCATTAGTCAATCCTTCAACTCTGTTCAACTTAAAATCTAGTTTCAGTCAAACAACATTATACCTTGTTCTTCCTAACTTTTAGCTAACTTGAGTTTACGCCCTTATGTTATGTCACCACCTCCTCATACCATAATCAGTTCTCATCGCTAACTTTAAGCAAAATTATCCCATCTTCCAACACACATAAAACCAAGTTCTTTCTTTTTATAGTAATTAGGCTAAATCTCTAGATTATAAGATCACACAATATCCTTGTTACCTGTATTCACATAATTCCCATTACAATCCACCATGGAGTCATACAAACACAAACTCTCATCATTGCTTCATACATCAATATAATAACGCACAATTAGGTATTTATTGTTAAATTCATGTTTTATCCATCCGAACTCCATACTCGCAGGCCTAAGCATGATTTTTCCTGCCAAATCTACATTATGGATACGATTACTAACCACAGTCAACTACTCATAAACCATAACCTACCTGGCTCCAAGCTGCTGCAGCAAATAAGCTATATCATGGATGATATTCCTTCTTCTTCATATTTTCGAAGGCTAAATCATCTAAAAAATAACAATTAGAATAGTAATTAATAAACAAATCTTCAAACAAACACCTTGAGAATTCAAACCCATTAATTTTAATTCAGGACCTACAAATTTATCCAAGGGTCAATTGATTATCAACTCAGTTATATCAAGCTCAACCCAACTCCATTAATGGAGTTTTAAAATTAAAGGTCCCACCTTTATTGAATTTAAGGTCCCCAAATATCAACTTTTACATTTTTGAACCATAATTTCACTCTAGAAAGAGTTAATTCACAAACTAAAATCAATTCTAGGTGAAAATACATATGCATGTGGGGTTTTCCCACAATTTTATGAGCCTAGGATTCTAAACCTAAGAATTTTACTATATATTCTCTATTATAGTGATTCTAGAACATAAATGGATTAATCAATGTTAAAAATAAAGTAAAAATCTTACCTCAATGCAGGATTTCAACTCAAATCAAAAGAAAATCGCCCTTTCAGGGATGCGGAATGAAATTTTTGAGTTTGGGGGCTGAAACCCATCAAGATAAGGTTATAAACTGTTGTTGCATCGCTATAGCGATGAGCATATCGCTATAGTGACATGAACCCGCCATGGCACCCTCATGGCACCCTAAGCTTTTCAGTGCGAACAGTATTCAGTAAAACGGTCATACGAACGGTTAATTGCATTGGAAAGAAGACTTTGAGAAATTTATTTCTGTGGGTATTGGGCCTCCTAAATCTTTATATTTCAAGAAAAATACTCATTTGAAATTAAACCTAGTTCAAACTTAGTCCAAAACTAAATCGGTAAGGCCATTTTCAACTTAACTTTGTGCTAGGGGTATAGAATTTATCCTACCACATATGACTAATGATATTTGTCTACCTGCACCACAGATATTTTCAGTAACGACAAACCAATTGGTACAACAGGTACGATGGTGGTCACTCTGCAACAGGTCCTAGCCTTTTATTCTTATATGGATGCTTTCTCATAGATTTTCTCCTTCATTGCTTAGTTCTCATGTATCGGTTTAGATTAGATTTTGGGGAATTGCTATAAATGTACTAAATAAGAGTTCTATTTGTGATTAAAGAATTTTGCTTCTTTTCAAGATCATTCTATTTAACTTTCACATTCATTAAATTGTTGGGTAGTAAGGATTCTATTAATTAGAGTTGAGTCAGGTAGGTGGACCCACGGTCCATGAAATAGATCGTGACAGGATTTCAAATATCATTAAATTTTAAAATTCATTACTTAGCGCTCTTGTACGGATTTTGATTAGGTTTTGGGGAATCACTAGTGATTTTTTTTCATATTGTTTTTATCTATTAAATGTACTGAATAAGAGTTCTATTTGTGATTAAAGGATTTTTCTTCTTTTAAAGATTATTTTATTTAACTTCTGTATTCATTGAATGATTGGATAATAATAATTCTCCTAATTAAGGTTGAGTCTGGTAAATGCCCGTACGATCCGTGTGTTGGCTCGTGACAGGATTCAAATATCATTAAATTTTAAAATTCATGCATAACATAACGTATTTAATTAAGGGTTCTATCATGGAATAACCTTGTTATAATAATCCATTGAATTTCATATAATTTCTTCATTTTCATTGTTGCGAAACAGAAAGAACGATTTGTTTTTATTTTATATTTCATGCGTTTAAAAGTATCTTTTAGAATTATATTTATTTAATAATTATTTAATGGGATAAACAACGTTTTGCCTTCGAAAAGTATGCTATTATCTTTTGTACTCTAGAAAATAATTTGAACCTTCTGCTTATTCTATGAGATTACGCATTTGCTATAAAATAATATTATTTAATCTGTAGCAAACATAAGTTCATCATTTACAACATGAATTATGACAATATATATATATTCGTATTCATGAGAATATCTTAAAAAAGTATACAATTTCAAAGTGTACATTTCTTTTACGTGTAGAAGTCATTGAAGTAAATATTTGATAAACTGTTCAATACACATATGTCAATTGAAAAAAAAATATACTATTGAAAATTTTTAGAAACTAAAGTAAATTAATTCTACGTGATGTACAGTATATATTGGAAGCAATAAATATAGGGATGAGTTTCACTAAAGTGCTTCTCAATTCTCAAAAAAGACATCGTTTCCACCCCAAACTATATCCGAAAAGTCGAAGTCACACCTAAACTATACTAGTGATCTATTACACACCTAAACTATAAAAAAGTGAAACTATTTACACCCTGTCAGGCTACCACAACTTGCATGTAGTGTAGTGTTTTACGCGCGCTGCCACGTCAGCACCACGTCAGTAAAAAGTATCACTTTTTTATAGTTAAGGTGTGTAATAGGTCACTTATATAGTTTAGGTGTGGATTCGACTTTTCGACTATAGTTTGGGGTGAAAACGATACTTTTTCCCTTAATGTTTTTAGCCGTTTACTTTTGTTATTTAATAGGTTGGACGCGCCTAAAATAAGTGTAACACACGCGCCTTAGAATGGGGGTCGCGGGGAAGTAATAATATCACTTTTATATAATTAAGGTTTGTAATAGGTCACTTATATAATTTAGGTATGGCTTAGACTTTTCTTATATAGTATGGGGTGGAAATGATGTCTTTTCCCTTACATATATGACGTTACAAGAATGTGATGCATGCATTCTCTGAAATGTAGGACCAAAGAAAAATAATCGAATGCATATATCTTCACAATTTAAGAATTAAACACATTTATTTCTAAGGAATATAATATATTTCTGCTCATATATTTTATTGGCGGAATTTATGGTACAAATAAATTTTAACATTAACCAACTTTGAATACTTGGTGGTCATACAAAGAAGAGACATAAAATTGATTTTATCATTTGAGAGATTTATATTGCATTACATTTATAGTACAAAATCATTTTTATAGGATTTATATATTTTTAATTGTGTTAGAGATTATGATTTTTTGCTACGACTTTCGTTCACTTGTCATAAGTTATAATTAGGTTTTACTAGTTTAAAAATGATCTTGAATATGCATTAATTTTTTTTAAAAAATTGAATTGAGGTACATTAAATTTTTGATACATTAAGATGTATTAAAACAAAAAAAAATATTTTCATACTGTTAAAGTTTACAGTAGAAGATATTTACAAATCATGACTACAAAAGAATATATAAATATTTGAACATAGACAAATTTAGAAAAAAAGTGAATACAATCGAAAAAATATTTTATATCATAAACCAAAATTATTTTACATACGACGACTACAATATATACCATAAGGAATGACACATCAAAAAGATTTAAAAGTTTTGTAAGTATATAATTCTAATTAGGAAAAGTATGTAATGAAATGTTATGTACATATTGACAGTGATACAAAGATACAAAGAAAGAAATTCAACAAATATTATGAGTTTGTTCAAATGCGTCTAAAAAGGAATAAACATGATTTTCTTACTTTCTTTTTATTCAAGTGTATTTTATCACTATAAATACACTCTTTGAGTTGAGACCCAACATTACATTTTTATACTTTCTCAAATCAAAGGATTAACCATAAGAAAACCTAATGGCCGCAAAAGATTGAAAATTGAGAAGATGAAGAATCAAAACAACATACCTGCGAGATTTTCTAAAAGGCGTGATGGCCTTTTTAAGAAGGCGAGCGAGCTCTCTACCCTCTGCGGTGTTGAAGCTACAACTATAGTTTTTTTTCCATCTAAAACAAGTGTATACTCTATCGGACACCCTTGTATCATTTTGGTGGTAGATAAGCTTATGAATCCCCTGATACAGATAGTTCAAAACCTCTCGCCAAGCCTTATCAAAATGAGGATTTAACTAAAATGGAGAAGTTGATTGAAGCAGAGAAAAAGCGTGCTTTAAGGCTTAAGTCAATAAATACAGAAGGATCATATGAAGGACTAAATTATTTTTAACTTCAAGAACTGAGTGACACCCTAGAAGCAAAATTGAAGATGACTAAAAGAGTAGATATCCAATAAAAGGAGAGTGGTATTCCATTTCCTTTCAAATCCTATGGATATGCCTTGGCTCCTTGAGATAATATTTTGTCCACTTCTGATGTTGGACCATCTAGATCTAGTTAAATTTATTTTGTGTATTACTTTAGTTTTATATTTTAGATTGCTTATTACGAATAAAATGAATAATATATATGTCTTTTATTTAGTGTACAGTAATTTATTTTGTTTATTACGAATAAAATGATTAATAGATATGTCTTTTCTTTAATACGCGGTAGTTTATCATTTATAAACATTAAAACTGATATGTGAGTGTTGAATGGATAAATAATAAATTAAGTTTAAATAATACAAATAAAATCAAGTAAAATAAATTGAAATACAACAGATCTCATATTAGAATTGGTATAGTAAGCTTTAGCCCCCCCCCCCTCTCTTCTCGTTTGTACTTCTCCCTCTTGAAAATTAGTATTTCTATTATTAATTAAAAAAGAAAATCTCAGTATACATTCTAATGGTGTATATTAATCAAAACAATAGAAATATATTAATAATATTCAATTCAAGCAAGGATTCCAACGACTATTAAATTTTAAAATCCGTGCATCACCTAATGTATGTAGTGAAGACTTCTATCATGGAATAACCTTGTTATAATAATCATTTAAATTTCATGTATTATATTCATTTTCATTATTGCAAAATAAGAGAAATGATTTGTTTTAACTCTATATTTCATGTGTTTGAAAGTATTTTTTAACCGTATATTTTTTATTAGTTATTTAATGGAATAAAATACTTTCTGCCTTTTAATATATATATATATATGTGTGTGTGTGTGTGTGTGCGCGCCCGCGTGTGTGTATAACTAATGGGTTTTGAAAATTGTTTGAAGAACATGCATCATGAACCCATTTGATGAAAGTATGTATTTATCATAGGGTTTTTTCATAAGATTGATTTATAATCATGTGCATGTATTATGTGAGTTTCTGTAACGCCCCGAATCTGGTACCCGGAACGCCACACGGTACTCATGATCCCAAAGAACGATAAGCTAACCCATGACTGATATCTGTAACTGAGCACTACATAACATACTGTATAAATGCGGAATAAAAGGTTAAAAGGCCATAAGGTTCAAAAATATGATAAAATATAACATCTAGAGATATGGTATATCAATACCAAAATAACTAAAATAACTGTCTGAACATGCTAGTCTAAAAGCCTCTAAACTGTCTGAATAAGGAGTTGATGGGACATGTCCCCAAATAACTCCAACTGCTTAAATAAACTAAGTGCTGAAAGAATGAAATAGTCAAATAATAAAATTCTCAAATGATGAGGACTCGCTGCTAATCTGTTTGCTGAACGGCTGATCTACTAAGGATACTCTAGAGCTCATGCTTCTGAACCTATGGTATAAAATACTATAGCGCAAATACGCCAGTATGATTAAATGTACTGGTATGCAAGTGAGGTAGGTTGAATGCAAGAGGTTAATATGCATGAACAATACTAACTGACTGAATAACATGAACGTGAGAATACATGCATGAATACATGAACTGTGACTGAGATCATGACATCACTGAATCTGAATACTAATAACATAAGTTTCATATACCTAATATACTATTATCTGAATGATTGTGTCTGACAGTCCTGTTGTTGATGGAACTAGCTGAGTTTCGTACTGAATTGGGTCACTATATCTGACAGTCCTGAATTCTGTAGAAGTATCTGAGTTCTATTACAGAGACTGAGATTGAGACTGAGACTGTAACTATAGGAAGTAGTCATCTAATCGACATGCCCCAAATAAAGCATTATAGCTGAGTTGGGGTCCAATCTGTAACCCCAATTGGAAGGATGTCAATATCGCGCCACTGGTAAGGACAAGCTGTGAGTGATCCCTCATCTAACAGGTACTCTAAGGAGAACGGTGGGACCCTCATCTAACAGGTTAAGCCACCTCATTAACCATCATATAACAGGTTAGATGTCTCAACCTACGCTGGCTACGTGTTTTGGAGCGCAAGGATTGCTTCTAAGAATCACACCCTCTACTCGTAGGTGAGTCACCATCCTTGGGCTCACTTGGTGCTGAATCCTACTCCCATTTGATTAGACACTGAATTAATTATACTAAACTGACTAGACTGAGTTTACTGAGTTCCGTTGACTGACGAAATATTACTGAGATCTAATAACTGACTAAGATTACTGTGTTTTCCTGAGTCATGAGACTGACTGAATTCTACAGAGCATGGGTTGACTGAGAGTATTTTGAAAACATGACACTAGCTCTAGACACACAGCTAAATTATCGGGTACAAGTATCCCCCGAACTCGATATCATGAAACTGACAAGACATAACACTTCCTGGACTCACGACTATAATCAACAATCCATAATAAAATCATTGGAGAATTTCATGAGGCACTTGATTATCATGGTTGGGTACATGAATAGGAAAGCTTATAAACATGTCATAATTTCATAGGTTAATCTCATGAACAACCCATCAAACAATTTTAATGCATAAAAATAATATGGAAGTCATTTTGAACATAAGGGCAAAGCATGGGTTCATCAATTTGGTCATAATTGAGTCCTAAAGCATGATTCTTATTCTTTGGACATTTTATCAAACACATTCCATGCATAACCTTAGGCTTAGGCATATACATTAGTTTATACATTATGGCTACTTTAATCAACTCCATTTAAAAGTTTCCAACCCACATACTAGCATAATTTCATGAAAAGTACATAAAAACTCCAACTTGAGATTCATACAACCACATCAACATAATTAAAATCAACCCACCACATGAAAATCACAATTCATGAGTTTAAAAATGGGATTCTTGAGATTCACAGGTGAAAGAAACCCATGAATCAACACTTTACATACCTCAAAAGCTTGAATCTTGAAGGAGGTTAGTTTTTCTTGAAGGTTCTTGAATGGTGCTGTTTTGATTCTTGAGTTTTCTTGGAGAAGGGTTTGAATCTTGTTCTTAGGTTTTGATATTGAAAGAAATCCTAATTTTAATTTTATGAATTAATGAGGAGTTATGTACTTTGATTTGATGTAATTAGGGGTTAAAAAGGGTGGAAAAAGACCCAAAAGGCCCTTTAAAACGTTGTTTCAGCGCTGTTTCAAACAAAATTGACGGTCTGGGTGACGAACCGTCACTCTGGTGACTGACCGTCACTCCAACCATCACTTTTGGGACAAAAAGAGACCTTAATACCTCAGTTGTGATGGCCAAAGCGACGGTCCATCGCTGACTTGACGGTCCGTCAGCTTGCTCGTCACTCCTGGGCAGCTCGGATAGCTCTCAGTAAAACGGCCATAACTTTTTACTCCGATACTGGATTTTGGCAAAATTAGTATTGTTGGAAATATAATTTAACTATCTATATATTTGTGGGTTATGAGCTCAAAAATTCATAGTATAAAAAAAGATATACTTGTTTGAATTTTACTATGACAATATCCTTCTCAAGAATTCAATCGGTAAGGGATGTTTTGATTCGTCTAATAGATAGGAAGTATTTGAGGCCTTAATATACATATAAATTGATCATAAAACTACAAAATAACTATAATTTATTTCTCATGAGCTTGAAGCATGGTTCTACTATCGGTTGGGATTCTCGGGGTATTATAATATCTCCCCCTTGGGAACATTCGTCCTCGAATGGGACTGACTAAGCTGAGATTTCTGATAGACTGAACTTACTTAAAAGATGTGAACATCTGAAACATGTCTATATGACTGACATTACTGAGATTCATATTGATCATGCATATCTGATGCATGGTTTTATGACTGAGCTGATACATGAATGGATAACTGAGAGTACTGATAAGTTGATCACACATATCTAATGCGTGAATACATGACTGAACTAACTCATGATCATGCGAATAAACATGTAAGAGTAAATTTACCAAGTTTGAAATAAAAACTGAGCATAGTTTGTAACTAAAATTTGAACCATAAGCTGAATAAACTTAAGGAAAGCTATTACCTTGGGCTGGGTCTGAATTAGCGGAGAAGAGGTGAGGATACTTGGTCTGCATATCTTCTTCTACTTCCCAAGTATCTCCCTCGATGGATTTATTCCTCCAAAGAACTTTAACTCGAGGGACTTCTTTGTTCCTCAGTCTGCGAATCTGATAGTCAAGAATTTCAACTGAAATTTTCTCATATGAGAGATGGTTTCGAATATCTACGCCATCAACTGGGACTAAAACTTCTGGATCACCTATGCGCTTCTTTAGCAAGGGGACATGAAATATTGGATGAACTGAATCTAGATCTGAAGGAAATTCGAGCTCATAAGCTACTTTGCCTAAGCGACTAAGAATTTTGAAGGGACCGACATATCGGGGACTAAGTTTTCCCTTCTTGCCAAATCTCTTCACTCCCTTCATGGGAGAGATTTTCAAAATACTAAATTTTATTTTATCTCAACTCGAGATCCTTTACTGAACACGCATGAACAGGAACATAAGAACATGACTAAGTCTGTAACGTGTGACATGGACTGACTATCGTGAACTGAACTGAGCCATTAAGTACATGGCTTACGACTGAGATTGGAGATAGAGGGTCAACCTATGGGTACCCACTACTCCAAAATTAGTTTGTTACATGAATAGAGAGTGGCATGTTTATGTCATAAAAGTTTGGGGGATGATAATGTATCCCCCCCTTGGGAGACTTGTCCCTTGAAGAATGTTAGGTTGAGTTTTTTTGAGCTATGAGGAAACTGAGGTGATGTACAAGGAAACTACGAATTGAATCGTGACTAAACATCTAGATTTTGAAACTAAGGCATGATACATGAACTGAGCTAGACACGCAACTACCTGGTTGATCCATCTTTGAATAGTTACATTCACGAGACTTCGGATAGTGCGACTAGATAGAAAAATGGGAAGCTACACCGTACGAACTTGTTCGTTTGACTGCTAAACTAAATCAATGGCTTTGCGAACTAACTCATACTTAAAACTTATACTCGACTGGAGTATTTCTATGACACTCTTTCTATAGTGTTCTAGTGACTGTAGGGAGAAAGAAAATCTTAGCCTGGTCTGAGCAGGACATCTAAATAGGGGATCACTACATGGATGGGATTCTTATACTAGGAGGTAATACCTATGAAACATCATCTAAAATAGACTGACTAAGCCTTATACACTACATCTAAAATTTTCAGGCTTAGACATATCCCTCGAATACTACTTCCGCTATACTCTCTGCCTTAGTACAACACATCACTTGAGACTACTGAAAATATTCACATAGGTGCTGAGCACGAATGCATAAACATACTAACATATCTGATTAACTGCATGGCTGATAGCTGAATACTGGGTAGGTAAGACTGAACTATACTTAGTCTGAATAACTGACAGAAACTATAGAGCATTATACATAAAAGGTAATAATTGACTGGGTAACATAAGATAACTAAGCATGAATGAGTGAAAGCTCTATTATCTTAAGGATGCAAGACCAAGAATATAACATGATTCGGAAACATTCTGTAAACTAAGATACTAAAATACTAATAACTAATAGCTAATAACCATATGTTACGGTCAAGCAAACCTAGATCTGGACTGAGTTTCTGATCTGATTACTGAACTGGAGTTGACACTGTAACTAAGACTGCTACTGGACTCAGACTGGAACTAAATATTAGGTTCTTATAGTTGAATACCGATAACTGAGGTTTAGACTGTTACTGAATTCTTATGGCTAAGTAACTGATAGTTGAGAGCCATGGTTCTACAGGACTATCTGAGTCTTTTACTGAATATTGATTAATGAATTGATGTTGTAACTGAGGCTTGAGGGATAGAGTATCAACACCATAGATTTCACCAAGGGATCTAAACTGAGGGTATACGTGACATAATTGAGTTTGGCTGATCATTCAAAATGGAGCATGAGTCATGTGGGCTAAGCATACTGTAAAGCATTACATGAGTGCATGAGTCATGAGCTACATTACTTGATTCTGAAGTCTCTGTACTCATGGGACATGATTCGTAACACGGAGTGAACTAGAACTTCTTATACTAGGAACTGTGAGCGTACATAATTCTCACTAACGTACACTAATATGAGCGATAATCATAGAGCTGACATGTAGGACATGAATAGATATCATGATAACTGATGGGTTTTGAGGGTCTGTAACACTTTTTTGAGATGGTCTGCATGATCACGCTCACTGCGGGAGTAGACAAGAATGTCATCTATGAATACTATGATGAATATGACCAAGTACTGGTTGAATAAATGGTTTATCGAGTCCATGAAAGCTGTTGGGGCATTCGTAAGACCAAAGGACATGACTAAGAATTTGAAATGACCATACCGAGTTCTGAAAGCTATTTTTGGAATATTAGATTTGCTGAGTTCTGTTGATGCAATTCTATATGGCAGAATAGATATGGGCTAAGTATCTGACAGAAGGTCAAAGTCGAAGTCTATTTCCCTCTCAAGAGGAACTCCGAGAAGATATTTGGGAAAGATATCTGAATATTCACTCTCAACTAGAACTGACTCAAGACTGGGAGTTTCGAAACTAGAGTCCTTAACTCAAACAAGTTGATAGACACATCTCTTAGATATCATTTTCCTAGCCCGTAGGTAGGAAACAAGGTGACCTCTAAATGCTGAAATACTACCCTTCTACTTAAGGACAGGTCCATTCGGAACTAAAACTGGATAACTCTATTTCTGCAGTCGACTGTGGCATGGCAGGAATGAAGCCACTCCATGCTGAGAATGACATTAAAATTAGTCATCTCTAATTAGACTAAGTCTGCAGAAGTGACCTTCTGAGATACCATCATCGGACAGTTCCTATATACCCATTAAGCTATGATGGATTTTCCCACTGGGTTAGAGACTGAGAAGGGCTCTACTAGAATTTAGAGGCTGACTCTAAAATTAACTGCTATATAAGGAGTAACAAAAGTCAAAAAAAGCTCTTGGATCTAGAAAAGCGTAAATATGCAAATAAAAAATCTTTAACGTACCAGTGACCACATCAGGAGGATTTTACTGATCTTGTCAGGACTGAAGAGCATAGAGTCGGTTTGGGTACTGACCACTGGTTATGCTGGAAGTGGCACCCTATTGATTCGAGCAACCAAACTGAACTGAGAAATGATTCTGCTGACCCTGAAATCTTGATTGGGGACAATCTCTAACTCTGTGGACGGGCTTTCCATATCTGAAACACACCTCACTGCCAGCTCTGCAAATACCCTTGTGGTTCTTACCACAAGTTTGGCAAAGAGGATTAGTTCGGGAAAATTCTACACTGCCTTGAGACTTAGAGACTGGTGCCCTATCACTGTTACCATTTTTGAACTTAGGTGTTGGGACACTGACTAGGGGTGGAGTTGGAACTGAGGACTTTGGGAAAAACTGAGAATGATTCCCACCCTCTAACTTAGGCTGATTGAAGTTGAAGCTACCTGTTCTAGCTCTCTTATTTTCTCTCTTTCTTTCTTTCACCCTATATTTCCCCACCTTACTCTATCGAGCATGAATCATATGCCTAGGTAGGACAATAGACTGTTGATTACTCTGAGCTACTATTAAGTAAGATAAAGTAAGGGAGTCAGTTCTGAATTTTCCATGAACGGCATGCTCGTCTAGGAAATCTGCCAGGAAGGGCTGTGGTGCTGAATGATTCTCGGTTCTCCTTTTGTTTTCCCTTTTGGGAGGCATGATCTATAAACGAAAGGGAGAAATGGATTAGACTTAGATTTAGATTTGACCTAATGCTCACTGACACGACATGAATACTGAAAGAAGGAAAACTATTCCTTAACATCTTATAGCTTCCTATACATAAATGTGGTATGCAACACACCCATGCACAAGACTCTACTAGATGCGGTTTTTTAGACTTTCTAGGACACTATTGAACCTGGCTCTGATACAAAGTTTGTAACGCCTCGAATCTGGTACTTTGAATTCCACATGGTGTTCATGACCCCAAAGGACCGTAAGCTAACACATGATTGATATCTATAACTGATTATTGCATAACATACTGTATAAATATAGAATAAAAGGTAAAAAGTCCATAAGGTTCAAAAATTTGATAAAACATAACATCTGGAGATATGGTATATCAATACCAAACAACTAAAATAACTGTCTGAACATGCTAGTCTGAAAGCCTCTAAATTGTCTGAATAAGGATTTGATGGGACATGTCCCCAACTAACTCCAACTGTTGAAATAAACTAAGTACTAAAAGAATGAAATAGTCAAATAATAATATCCTCAAATGATGAGGACTCACTGCTAGTCTGTCTATTGAACGACTGATCTACTTAGGATGCTCTAGAGCTCATGTTTCTAAACCTATGGTATAAAACACCATAGCACAAATGCGTCAGTACGATTGAATGTGTTGGTATGCAAGTGAGGTAGGCTGAATACAAGGGGTTTATATGAATGAACAATAATAACTGACTGAATAACATGAACGTGAGAATCCATGCATGAATACGTGAAATATGACTGAGATCATGACATTAATGAATCTGAATACTAATAACATAAGTTTCATATATCTGATATACTATTATCTGAATGTATGTGTCTGATATTCCTGTTACTGATGAAACTAGCTGAGTTTCGTACTGAACTGGGTGTCTGTATCTGACAGTCTTGAATTTTGTAGAACTATCTGAGTTCTATTAATGAGACTGAGACTGAGACTGTAACTGTGGGAAGTAGTTATCTAACCGACATTTCCCAAATAAATCATTATAGCTGAGTTAGGTCCCAATCTATAAGCCCAATTAGAAGGGTGTCAATACCGTACCACTGGTAAGGACAAGCTGTGAGTGATCCCTCATCTAACAGGTACTCTATGGAGAACGGCGGGAACCTCATCTAACAAGTTAAGACACCTCATCAAACCTCATCTAACAGGTTAGATGTCTCAACCTACACTGGCTACGTATTCTGGAGTGCAAGGATTGCTTCTAAGAATCACACCCTCTACTCGTAGGTGAGTTTCCATCCTTGGGCTCACTTGGTGCTGAATCCTACTCCCATTTGATTAGACACTGAATTAATTATACTAAACTGACTGGACTGAGTTTACTGAGTTCTGTTGATTGACAGAATATTACTGAGATCTAATAACTGACTGAGATTACTGAGATTACTCAGTTTTCCTGAGTCATGAGACTGACTGAATTCTATTGAACATGGCTTGACTGAGAGTATCTTGAAAACATGATACTGGCCCTAGGCACACAGCTAAATTGTCAGGTACAAGTACCCCCAGGACTCGATAGCATGAAACTGACATGACATGACACTTCCTGGACTCACGAACATAATCAACAGTCCATAATACAACTATTAGAGAATTTCATGAGGCACTTGATTATCATTATTTGGTACATAAATAGGAAAGCATATAAACATGTCATAATTTCATAGGCTAATCTCATGAACAGTCAATCAAATAATTTTAATGCATAACAATAACATGGAAGTCATTTTGAACATAAGGGTAAAGCATTGGTTCATCAATTCGGTCATAATTGAGTCCTAAAGCATGATTCTTGTTCTTTGGACATTTTATCAAACACATTGCATGTATAACCTTAGGCTTAGGCATATACATTAGATCATAAATCATGGTTACTTTAATCAACTCTACTAAAAGTTTCCAACCCACATACTAGCATAATTTCATGAAAAGTACATAAAGACTCGAACTTGGGATTCATACAACCACATCAACATAATTAAAATCAACCCATCACATGGAAATTATAATTCATGAGTTTAAAAATGGGATTCTTGAGCTTCATGGATGAAATAAACCCATGAATCAACACTGTACATACCTCAAAAGCTTGAATCTTGAAGGAGGTTAACTTTTCTTGAAGGTTCTTGAATGGTGACGTTTTGAATCTTGAGTTTTCTTGGAGAAGGATTTGAATCTTGTTCTTGTGTTTTGATCTTGAAAGAAATTCTAATTTTGATGTTATTTATGAATGAGGAGTTATGTGCTTTGATTTGATGTAATTAGGTGTTAAAAAGGATGGAAAATACCCAAAAATCCCTTTTAAACGTTGTTTCAATGCTGTTTCGGAAGAAATTGACGATCTGGGTGACAAACCATCACTTTGTGACTGACCGTCACTCCAACCATCATTTTTTGGCCAAAAACGACCTTACTACCTCATTTTCGATGGTCCGTCGCTGACTTGATGGTCTGTCAGCTTGCCCGTCGCTCCTAGGCAGCTCGAATAGCTCTCAGTAAAATGGTCATAACATTTTACTCCGATATTGGATTTTGGCAAAATTGGTATCATTAGAAAGATAATGTAATTATCTATCTGTTGGTGTGTCATGAGCTCAAAAATTCATAGTATATCAAAAGATATGTGAGTTTGAAGTTGACTATGACAGTATCCTTCTCAAGAATTCAATCAGTAAGGGATGTTTTGATTCATCTAATAGCTAGGACGTATTTAAGGCCTTAATATTCATCTAACGTGATCATAATACTACCAAATAACTATAATTTATTTCTCATGAGCTTGAAGCATGGTTCTACTATCGGTTGGAATTCTCGGGGTATTACAGTTTCAAAAATTAATTTATGAGCATGATTTGTGAAATTACCTTCCCTGTGATAAAATTTAAGATCTTAACATATTATGAGTTGTGAAATGGGTTTGAGAGCATGTATAGTAAGTCCCCTTTTATCATGAGATTTATGTGTGTCAAATATTAGGGTTGTGTTATGAATGATTATATTTCTTGAGTTTTAAATTTTTCTTTATCAATTATGCTTTGTTATTTTAAATGTTTTTAAAGAAGTGATTCTTATGCTAAAGGCTCTTGTGTTTTAATAAAGAAATTTTATGTGATTAATGAATGAATTGACCACCAAGTGTTGAACTCTTGAAAAGAGGGTGTGTTTGCAAAAGTTTCATATGCTTTTGAAAATAAGGACTCATGTATGATTTGATAAATATTTTGGAGGTCATTTAAATAATTTAAAATGAGACGGGCTATGTATATGATTTGATATGATATGGCTTGCAAGTCTAGGTATGACGATACATATTATGGAGTGCCCTTAATATGAAAGAAATGAATACTTTGAGCATGAAGCATGATTTTAAAGGACTAAAATTAGGCTTAGGGAGAGGTAAATGGTTACCCGAAGAAGACATTTGAGTTAAAGGTCTCATTGCTGAAAAATCATATTTTGCCGACACGAGTTTTATTTTGCCCTGAAATAGGGGATTGTACGCCGAGTCAAGGGAAGATTCCATATAGCTCGTGGACTGTAGACTTGTAGGGTGTACTATCTAGCTTAAAATTAAAGCAAAGAGTTGAGTCAATGTTTTACGAGCATGAATTGAAGCTTTTTAAATTATGCCCATGTGTTTTTATATATACATTATGCTAAATTGTTTTCAAAATTCTCTCAATTATGTTATACAAAGTATATGTTATTTTTGGCTAGTTCTACACACCAATATTCTCGAAGTATTGACTCCCCATATTTTAGGTTCTGTGGCATCGTCTCATGGCTCATTACATCAGTAGAATACTTGGGATATGACAGAATTGGTGAGCTATCCATCCTTCAGAAGGCATTTACTCATACATTGAGTCTTTCAGTATATGGTCCATCTGGGGGCTTTGTCCCAGCCTAGATAGTTAGTTTTCATTAGAGGCTTCATAGATGGAATTTGAGTATTATATTGTCACAATTTTTTGGACACATTTTGGATTATAAGTTTCCATTGAATATTATTATATCTTTCGCACTTTGATTTATGTATGGATTATGCTTATTATAGTAGGCTAAAGGGTCTCTTGGGCCTTCATTTTTCGGGATGCCAGTCGCAGCCAGGGCCTCAGCTCGGGTCGTAAGAATCTTGGAATCAGAGCATGGTTCATGGTTTCAGGTTGTCGACAAATCCATGTCGAGTAGAGTCTTTTTTATGGGTGTGTAGCACGCCACACTTATAAAGAAGAATCTATGAGGCATTTAGGAGATGCTTCCAATTCTTTCATACTCTAGATCGTGCCATTGTATTGTCCATATGGATGTTATCCAAATTCCTTCCTTACTCTAAATTTATTAGCTTTGTCTTATCGTTAAGGCGATTCAAGTGCAAAAGCTTGGAGTCTAAACAATGTGATTGTTTCTAATTGAGTCATAAAAGGGTATGAAATTGCATAAGGACTTGAGAGGAGTCCATTTATGATTCAAAGTGTGTTGATTTAAGCTTATACCCCTATCGATATCAATCATGCATTTGAGCCTGAGGTAAGAAGTGTATTCAGTCCCTTTTAGATCCTTGCTACAAATGTCATGCTAAAGGGTAGTGTAACACCTCGAGTCTGTACCCCGGACGCCACATGGTGCTCATAATCTCAAAGGACCACAACCTAACCCATGACTAATTCCTGCTGCAATAACTGAATAATAATATGGTATAACATGGAATAATGGGATGAAATTCCATAAGGTTCAAAAGTGTAATACTAATGAAAAGAAAATGATAAAGTCTGATAAAACATCAGAATCTGAAATACTGAATACCGTCTGAATATCTAGTCTGAAAAGCCTCTAAACTAAACTATCTAAATAAGGAGTTGATGGGACAATCCCCCAACTAACTCCATCTACTTAAATGTTGAATCTAATGAGATAATGAAATAAAAGAATATCCTCGAATGATGAGGACTTACTACTAGTCTGCTACCTGGCTGAATATCTGAACCGCTAAGAATGCTCTGGGGCCCGTACGTCTGAACTTATGGTATAAAACACCATAGCATAAATAAAAGCATGTGTCAGTACGTGTGAATGTACTAGTACTCAAATTGAGGTAAGGCTGAATGCAAGGGTTCATATTCATGAGATATGACTGACTGAATAACATGAACATGACTGCATGAGAATACATGCATGAATACATAACTGTAACTGAAGTCATAAGGATTCTGAATACTGAGTTTACGGATAATATGGATTACTGATAACTGATATAACTGATAACTAATATACTATTTACTCTGACAGTCTAGTTTCTGATGGAACTAGCCGAGTTCCGTACTGAGCTGAGTGACTATATCTGACAGTCCTGAAATCTGTAGAACTGTCTGAGTTTTTTACTGAAGATTGAGAATGAAATTGTGGGAGGTAATCATCTAACCGATATACCCTTTTTTTGATAGATACGGGGTCCAACCTATAATCCCAGTTGGAAGGGTGTCAGTACCATGCCATAGGTAAAGATATTGAAGAGATACCCTCATCTTGCAGGTTTTCAAATGAGAATGGTGGGACCCTCAACTGTCAGGTTAAGACACCTCATCAACCCTCAACTAGCATATTTTTATATCTCAACCTACGTTGGCTACGTAGTTCTAGAACGCAAGGACTGCTTCTAAGGATTACACCCTCTGCTGGCAGGTGAGTCCCCATCCTTGGGTTCACTTGGTGCTGAATCCTACTCCCAACTGAATAGACACTGAACTGATTTCCTAGTTCATACTAGGTTGGACTAATCTTTTACTTATTGTACTGATTAACTGAACTGAGTTGAGTTTACTGAGTTCTATTGACTGACGGAATACTACTGAGTTCTTTTATCTAACTGAGTTTACTGAGGACTGAACTGATTACTGAATGGGACTAGATTGATACTGAGTTTACTAAGTTTTCCTAAGTTCTGTAACTGAACCAGAGTACTACTGATCGTGACATGATTGAAACTATTCTGTAACTAACACTGGCTCTAGGCACACAACTAAATTGTTGGGTATTAAATATCCTAAGGACTAGATAGCATGAAAATAATAAGACATGACAAGTCTTGAATACTTGACAATAGTCAACAACTCACAATACGATCTATGAGGTATTTCATCAATCACTTGAAAGTCATGAACTTGCATATGAATAGGAATGCATACTAACCCTTCATAATTTCATTAAACCAATCTCATGAGCATTCCATCACACACATACAAGGTATAGCTTTAACATGGAAGACATTATGAACATGTGGGTATAGCATAAGTTCATCGTTTAGACCACCAAAGGATCACAAAAGCACCATAGTCTCAATTTAGAATTTTATCAAACACATGGTAGGCATAGCTTTATAGTTGGGTATGATCAACAATGCTAATACATCATGACTTCATAATTCAAGGGTTTCAATATAAGAGAATCAAAATTCAACTTGCATGCTATCATAATATCAAGAAACACATAAAGGTTTCAACTTGGAACGCATTCCACAACATCCACATGATTACATTCAAACCCACCACATGGAAATCACAATTCATGTTTTTGGAAGAAGTTTCTTGAACTCCAACGGTGGAAGGGACCCTTGGATGAACACTTTACATACCTTGTTGAAGCATTTCTGGAAATTAATGGTGGAATCTTGAGTTCTTGATTTGAAATTTAAAAATCCTAAGGCTTGTTCTTGAGAGAAATTAAGAAATAATGAGTTTATTTTCTTCCTAGGGTATTAAATTTCTTGTTTTGGTGGATGAGAGTCTGGGAAAAAAGACCCAAATAACCCTAATAATGCGGTTTTTTAATGAGTGAAAATTGGATTGCCGATGCGCAGGTCAACGCGGTGCGTCAATGGCACCGACGTAATATCCAATGCATCGCACTAAGATTGCGCCAACTCACTGGAATTTGACGCTGGTAGCTGGGGAACATATTAACCAACACGATAGGCCACGCGACATGACAAGATCACATTGGTACACTATTTTGGGATTCCAAAGGAGCTTCAAACGAGTCCAAAAAATTCAAAACTTGTCCGGGAACACCTATTGACCTTCATGATAATGAATTAACTAAAATATAGAAATTTAAAGGACTTTAAGGTCATGAAATGAGATTGCCAACTTTTGAAGGCCTAAAATAAACTAAGTCTGGGACCCTTTAACAAGTTTAAAGGACTGAATTAAGCTAGGAATTTTGTGGGTTCTTACAATATCTCCCCCTTGGGAACATTCGTCCTCGAATGAGAATGACTGAACTAAGAGTACAAGTTGGCTGAATCTACTTACTGGAGATGAACATCTGGGACATGACTATAGGACTGATATTACTGATATACTAAATTATCACACTGAAAATGCATATCTGATGCATGAGTACATAACTGAGCTGGTTCATGAATACATGACTGGGAGTACTGATAAGCTTAGTTTCTCATACTGATCATGCATCTCTGATGCATGAATACATGATTGAACTGACTCATGAACATATAAATAAATATGCAAAGGTAGATGATACCAAGTTTGTAATGGAAATATGAGCATGAAACTGAATAAGCTTAAGAAAAGCCATTACCTTGGGATGAATCTGTATTTGCAGAGAAGAGGTGAGGATACTTGGTCCGCATGTCTGCTTCTTCTTCCCAAGTAGCTCTCTCAACGTACTGATTCTGCCAAAGAACTTTGACTCGAGGGACTTCTTTGTTCCTCAATCTAAGTCAAATAGTCAAGGATTTTGACTGGAATCTCTTTTCTAAGAGAGGTTGTTCTAAACATATATGTGCTCTATAGGAACTACAACTGCTGGGTAACCTATGCACTTCTTTATCAAGAAGACATGGAACACTGGATGGACTGAAGATAAATATGAAGACAATTCGAGCTCATAAGCTACTTTGCCGAAGCAACTGAGAATTTTGAAGGGACCGATATATCGGGGACTGAGCTTTCCTTTCTTGCCGAACCTATTCAATCCCTTCATGGGAGAGATTTTCAAATACACATAATTGCCAATCTTGAACTCAAGATCTTTTTTGCGCACATCTGCATATGATTTCTATCTGCTTTGAGCTGTCTTGAGCCTCTCTCTGATCAACTGAACTTTCTCTAAGGTATCGAATAATAGGTTAGGCCCTACATCCGTGGCCTCACCTACCTCAATCCAAGTGATTGGAGATCTGCATCTCCTATATAGAGAGCTTCAAACGGAGCCATGTGAATAAAGAAATAATAGTTGTTATTGTATGCAAACTCAATCAAAGGCAAGTGATCATCCCAACTACCTTTAAAATATATTACACACGCTCGTAGCATATCTTCTAGAGTCTAAATGGTCCTTTCTGATTGACCATCTGTCTGGGAATAAAAGGTTGAACTGAGGTAAACTCGGGTACCAAGAACCTTTTGGAATGCCTTCTAAAAATAAGAGGTGAACTGGGTACCTCTATCTAAGAAAATGGACAACGGATCACCGTAAAATCTGACAAACTCTCGGATATAGAGTTTGGCATAATCCTCAACTTAATATGATGTATGGACTGGAAGGAAGTGAGCATATTTGGTCATCCTATCTACAATGACCTAAACTGAATCGTGTTGACGATGAGTAAGAGGCAAACCCATCACAAAGTCTATGTTCACTTTTTCCCACTTCCAAGTAGGTATATTGAACTCCTGTATAGACCCATTTTGCTTCTGATGCTCAATCTTAACCTACTGACATGTTGAGTACTTATCCATAAATTCTACAATATCTCTCTTCATCCCACTCCACCAATAGATCTTTCGCAAATCGTGGTACATCTTAGTGGCCCCTGGATAAATAGAGTAACGAACACCATGCACCTCTGGAGGAATTTGCTACCTCAAGTCATCCACACTTGGCACACATAGACGACCCTAACAACGCAAAACACCATCTCCCCCTTAGGAGAAAACCTCTACCTTCTGATCTCTGACTGACTTTTCAACTTAACTAAACTGGGATCTCTATCTTGCTTTTCCTTTACTTTGGAAACTAGAGATGCTTTTGAACTATTCTGAACCCACACACTACCTTCTGCTGAATCAACTAAGCGGATACTTAGTCAGGCAAGCTGATGAACTTCCTAAACTAACTTTTTCTTACTGTCCTCAGCATAAGTAACACTACCCATAGATAGTCTACTGAGAGCATCAGCCACTACATTAGCCTTGCCCGGGTGATACAGAATGCTTATATCATAGTCTTTCAACAACTCCAACCACCTTCTCTGATGGAGGTTTAATTCTTTATGAGAAAACACATACTGGAGGCTTTTGTGATCTATGAAAACATCTACATGCACCTTATACAACTAGTTCCCTCAAATCTGTAAGACATACACTGCTGCTGCTAACTCGATATCATGAGTTGGATAATTCTTCTCATGGGGTTTAAGCTAACTGGAGGCATAGGCTATGACCTTACCATGCTGCATGAGGACAAAAATCAAACCTACTCTGTATGTATCACAGTATAAGACAAACCCATCTGAACTATCTCAAAGAGTCAAAACTGGAGCAGAGGTGAGTCGAGTCTTCAACTCCTGAAAACTCTTCTCTCTTGAATCTGACCACTGAAATTTGACTTTATTTTGAGTCAATATGGATATAGGGGATATAATATATGAAAATCCCTCAATAAACCACCTATAATCGCCAGCCAAACCCAAGAAACTCCTGATATCTGATGGAGAGATGGGTTTGGGCCAGTTTCTCACCACTTTAGTCTTTTGGGGATCCACCCTAATGCCATCATTAAAAATGATATGGCCAAGGAATTTTACTGACTTTAGCCAAAATTTGCACTTATTGAATTTGGTGTAACAGACCGATTCGCTGAACCGGAATGCTACACGGTGCTCATGACCCTGAGGGACCACAAGATAACCCATGACTGATATCTGTACCTGTATACTGCAAATCATGTATAATAATGCGAAATATATAACTCTGTAAGGCCATAAGGTTCAACTGAATAAAACTATGTGGGTGAAAATATCCAAAACAACTCAATTTGAACGTAAATCTGAACATAAATCTGAAAGCCTCTAAACTATCTGAATAAGGAGTTGAAGGAACATGTCTCCAACTAAATCCGTAAAACTGAACTAAAGAAATAAATAAATGTCTCAAATCATATTGTCCTCGAATCAATTAGGACTCACTGTGTCTTTGTGACTGGAATGCTACCGCTACTGCTGGGATGGAGCTCGTGTCTCAGAACCTATGGTGTAACATGAAAAGAAAGCACCATAGCGCAAATGCGTCAGTACAACTGGAGTACTGAGTATACGAGGAAGGTAGGCTGAACATAAAGGGTTTCATGCATGAATAACACTGACTGACTAATATGAACGAGGGAGTGCAAACACGCATATATAGAAACTGGGACCGTGAATACGTGATAGCATGACCTGTAAGCTAATACATGATTTACTGATAACTGTCATGACTGATACTGAAATTGATAACATGGACGATTGTATCTGACAGTCCTGTATATTCTAAAATTTGAAGAACGCCCTAAGTTCTTTTACTGAGACTGATACTGAAACTGTGGGAAGTAGTGTTTAACCAACATGCCCCATGTATGCCGTTATGGCTAAGCTGGGGTCCAATCTCTGCCCCGACTAGAGGGGTGTCAATACCGTGCCACGGGTAAGGACAGCCTGTGAGTGACCCTTATCTGGCGGGTACTCAATGAGAATGGTGGGAACCCTAAACTAACGGGTTAAGCCACCTCATCAACTCTAGTCAGACGGGTTAAGATATCTCAACCTACGCTGGCTACGTAGTTCTAGAACACAAGGATGACTACTAAGAATCACACCCTGAATTGGCGGGTGAGTTCCCATCCTTGGGTTCACTCAGTGCTAACCTTTACTCCCATCTGGAGAGACTGGACGTGAATAACTAACTGTGCATGACTTAATCTTATTGAATTCCGTTGACTGGCGGAATGTTACTGATATCTGACAACTGACTAAGATCATGAGGTTTTCCTGAGTCACATGACTGACTGAAGTCTATGAAATCATAGCTTGAGTTCAGATATCGTGAAACATGACATGGCTCTAGGCACACAACTATAGTTTTCGGATACAAGTACCCCCAGGACTCGATAGGAGGAAACTGACACACATGACATGACTTGATCACAAGATTTGAGTCCACAATTCACAATATCATAAGTAAGGATTTCATAATAAGAATGATTCTCAACAAACTATCACATGATTGGGAATGCACACAATATCTATACACTTGCATGACTTCAATAACATGGTCATTCCATATCACAACAATATCATGAGCATCTCATACAACTTCTTCAATTCAAGACAATAGCATGGGGATCACGTTGAACATAAACTTAGAACATGGAATAGTCACTTAGGACTTATTATGTCATAAAAGCATGATTTCTATTCCCTCAGGTATTTTCACAAACACCTTACATGGACATCTTAGGCATAGGTGGATTCATCAAGATTTCAAATATTCAACCACCAATTTCATATGTTTATACGTTAAATACCACCATACCCTAACACAAAATATACAAAGATCCCATATTAGGCATCATCAAACTCTAACTACATGAACATCAACCACCAAAAACATAAACATCATAATTCATAATTTAGAAGATGGCTTTTGAGTTTCATGGATGAAAGGAGTCCATGAATCAACTCATACATACCTTAGAAGGAAGATTCTTGATGGTTGACGGAGGAATTTCCTTGAAATAGGATCTTCAAGCTTAGTTATGCAACCATAGTTGTTTTTCTCTTTTAGTGCTCTTGGATGATGAGCTTTGAGATGATAATAGGGTTGTAATATGTTTAGAAGCTATATATTTCGTAGGGTTAAGTTTAGGGACGTGTAAGGAGTGTTAAAAGACTTAATTACCCTTAAAATAACTCAAAATGGAGTGTTTTTGGCACCTGGAACTGACTTAGGCATCGCCCAAGTGATTACCTAAGCTAGGTTGGGCGGCGCCTAACCAATCGCCTATGCTTACTGTCTCTCACGAAAATGGGCAGAACTTTTCGTTCGGGTATTGGATTAAGGAGAAATTGGTATCGTTGGAAATCTAATTCAATTATCTACAATTTGGTGGGTCTAAATAATCCAAAATACCATATTAAAATCGAGTTATGCTCTTTCAAAGATGACCCTTTCAAACTCAAACTCTAAAAATTGATGGATTCAAAAACTCTGAGCTTGTATTACCTTAAGTGATTCATATGAGCATGCTTAATGCATCATAAGCTATCCTATCACTAGGATATTCATTTTAAGTCATGTACACAAGTATGAATCACAGGATTGGAGATTTCATACGTAGGAATACTCATTCACTTCCTAGCTTAGAAACATGCGGGGTATTACAATATCTCCCCCTTGGGAACATTCATCCTCAATTGAGAATTTACTGAGAAGGGATACAAGACAATAGAACCTGAACTGACCATGAAGAACTGAAACTTGATCTCATGACTGACATGCTAAACATACTGAACTCGTGCAGATCTGATGCACGGACAACTGACACATGAATGCTTGACTGAGTATGAAACGGTTAATAGGTACCAAGTTTATACTGGAAACATGAACATGAAATTGAATAAGCTTAAGGAGAACTGTGACCTTGAGCTTGATATGAATTGGCAGGGAAGAGGTGAGGATACTTGGTACGCATATGTTGTTCTGTTTCCCAAGTAGCTCCCTCATGAGACTGATTTCACCAAAGAAACTTGACTAGAGGGACTTCTTTGTTCCTCAATCTACGAGTCTGATAATCTAAGATTTTGACTGGAATTTCTTCATAAGAGAGGCTATTCTGAATGTCGATGCTCTAAATAGGGACAACAACTGCTGGGTCACCTATCCACTTCTTTGGCAAAGAGACATAGAATATTGGATGGACTGAGGCTAGATCTGAAGGAAACTCAAGCTTATAAGCTACCTTGCCGAAGCGACAAAGAATTCTAAAGGGACCGACATACCGGGGACTGAGTTTCCCTTTCTTGCCAAACCTCTTCACTCCCTTCATGGGAGAGATCTTAAGATAGACATAGTCATTGACCTCGAACTTGAGATCCTTTCTATGAACATCTGCATAGGACTTCTATCGGCTCTGAGCAGCCCGGAGTCTCTCTTTGATCAACTGAACTTTCTCTAAGGCGTCGAATACTAAGTCAGGACCTATGATTGAGGCCTCACTAACTTCAAACCAACCAATCGGAGATCTACATCTCCTACCATAGAGAGCTTTGAATGGAGCCATCTGAATACTATAATGATAGCTATTATTGTATGCAAACTCAATCAAAGGCAAGTGGTCATCCCAACTTCCCTTGAAGTCAATTACACACGCCCTTAGCATATGTTCAAGAGTCTGAATGGTCCTCTCTGCTTGACCATCTGTCTGAGGATGAAATGCTGTGCTGAGATGGACTTGGGTACCGAGACCCTTTTGGAATGCTTTCCAAAAGTGAGAGGTAAATTGGGTACCTCTGTCTGAGATAATAGATAGTGGAACATCGTGTAACCTGACTAACTCCCTGATATAGAGTTTGGCATAATCCTCGGTGTAATAAGAAGTACGAACATGAAGGAAATGAGCTGACTTGGTCATTCTATCTATAATGACCCAGACTGAATCATGCTGATGACGAGTTCTAGGCAAACCTGTCATGAAGTCCATGTTAACTTCTTCCTACTTCCAAGTAGGAATGGTGAACTCTTGCATGGAACCACTAGGTTTTTGATGCTCTATCTTAACCTGCTGATATGTAGAGAACTTAGACACAAACTCTGCAACATCTATCTTCATCCCACTTCACCAATAAATCTCCCACATATTACGGTACATCTTAGTGTCCCCTGGATGAATAGAGTATCGCGCACCATGCGCTTCTGCAAGAATTTGCTGCCTCAATTCATCTACACTTGAAACACATAGACGACCCTGACAACGAAGAACACCATCTCTCCCTTAGGAGAAAACCTCGATTTCTGATTCTGAACTAACTATTTGAGCTTGACAAGGCTAGGATCCTTGTCTTGTTTCTCTTTCACCTTGGAAACTAGAGATGACTCTAAACTACTATGAACACATACACCACCCTCTGAAGAATCGACTAAGCGAAAGCCTAGTCTGGCAAGCTGATGGATCTCCTGAGCCATCTTTTTCTTACTATCCTTAACCTGAGAAATAGTACCCAAGAAGAGTCGACTGAGAGCGTCGTCCACTACATTGGCCTTGCCCGGTTGATAAAGAACACTCATGTCGTAATCCTTCAAGAGCTCTAACCACCTTCTCTGGCGAAGATTGAGATCTTTCTGGGAAAAGACATACTGGAGGCTTTTATGGTCTGTGAAGACATCTACATGAACTCCATAGTGATAATGCCTCGAAATCTTCAAGGAAAAAACTACCGTTGCTAACTCAAGATCATGAGTAGGATAATTCTTCTCATGTGGCTTTAACTTTCTGGAGGCGTAGGATATGACCTTACCATGCTGCATGAGGACACAACCTAAACCCACTCTGGATGCATCACAATAGACTACAAAACCATCTGAACCAGCTGGAATAGCTAAAACTGAAGCTGAGGCGAGTTGAGTCTTCAACTCTTGAAAGCTCTTCTCGCATGAATCTGACCACTGAAACTTAATCTTTTTCTGATTCAATCTGTACATGGGAGATGCAATAAAATAAAATCCCTCGACAAACCATCTGTAATAGCCAGCCAAACCCAAGAAACTCCTAATATCTGATGGAGATACGGGTCTGGGCCAGTTTCTTACTGCCTCAGTTTTCTAAGGATCTACTCTAATGCCATCACCGGAAATAATATATCCAAGGAATGCTACTTATCTTAGCCAAAATTCACACTTGCTGAACTTAGCGAATAACTGGTGATCCCTGAGAGTCTGAAGAACAATCCTGAGATGGTCTGCATGATCACACTCTGTGCGAGAATAGACTAGAATATCATCTATGAAGACTATGACAAACATGTCCAAGTACTGCTTGAACACACGGTTTATCAAATCCATAAAAGCTGCAGGGGCATTGTTAAGACCAAATGACATGACTAAAAATTCAAAGTGACCATACCGAGTACGGAAAGTTGTCTTCGGAATGTCACATTCTCTAACTCTGAGCTGATGATAGCCTGATCTGAGGTCTATCTTGGAGAAGTAACTGGCACCCTGAAGTTGGTCGAATAGATCATCAATCCTGGGAAGAGGATATTTGTTCTTGACCGTGACCTTGTTGAGTTAACGGTAATCAATACACATCCTGAGAGAACCGTCTTTCTTACGCACGAATAATACTGGCGCACCCCATAAGGAAACGCTGGGTCTAATGAATCCCTTATCTAAGAGATCCTTTAATTGATCTTTCAGTTCCTTGAGTTCTGCTGGTAACATTCTGTATGGCAGAATAGAAATAGGTTGAGTATCCAGAAGAAGGTCTATGCCGAAGTCTATTTCCCTTTCGGGAGGAATGCCTAGAAGATCTTCGGGAAAGACATCTGAGTATTCATTAACAACAGGGACTGTTTCGAGGCTGGGAGATTCAGGACTGGAATCTTTAACATGCACGAGATGATACACACACCCCTTAGAAATCATTTTTCTTGCCCGAAGGTAGGAAACAAGTTGACCTCTGAACGCTGAAATACTACCTTTCCACTCTAGGACGGGCTCATTCGGGAACTGAAACTGAACTATCATATTTCTGCAGTCGACTGTGGCATAGAAGGAATGAAGCCAATCCATGCCAAGAATGACATCAAAATCAGTCATCTCTAACTCCACTAAATCTGCTGATATGGATTTCTGAGATATCATAACCAGGTAGTTCCTGTATACCGGCCAGGCTATGATGGTTTTACTCACTGGGGTAGAGACTGAAAAGGGCTCTGCTAGGAATTTGGGACTGATTCCAAAATCGCCTGCTATGTATGGAGTAACAAAAGACAAAGATTCACCTGGGTCTAGCAAAGCATAAACATGAACATGGAAAATCTGTAACGTACCAGTAACAATATCAGGAAAATTTTCCTGGTCCTGCCGGGACTGAAGAGCATAGATTCTATTTGGGCGTTTCCCACTGGTAGCACTGGAAATGGCACCCTACTGGTTTGGGCAATTGGACTGAGCTGTAGAATGATTTTGCTGACCCTGAAGACTTGACTGCAGACACTCCCTAATCCTGTGGCCTGGCTTGCCACAACCAAAACTGATATCACTACCGGCTCTGCAATTGCCCTTGTGGTTCTTACCACAAGTCTGACAAAGGGGATTCATTCAGGCACTGCTAACACTGCCCTGAGATTTAGAGCCTGGCACTTTGTCTCTATTGTCGTCTCTGAACTTCGGCACTGGAGCGCTGGCAGAGGAAGGAGCTAGATTGGCTGACTTGGAGCAAAACTGTGAACGGTTTCCTCCATCTGACTTGGGGTGAGCAAATTTGAAATTACCTGACCTTGCTCTCTTGTTCTGCCTCTCCCTAGTTTTAAACTTCTTCTCTTCTACTTGTTGGGCATGGGTCATGAGTCCGAATAAGGTCATATCACCGATCAGCATCGTAGACCTACACTTATTTACCACGCTATCATTGACCCCTGACACTAACTTGCTTATCTTAGCCCTATTGTCTGCAACCACATGAGGAGCATACCTGGCTAGCTGATTAAATCTGAGAGAATACTCCCTAACCGTTATATTCCCCTGCCTGAGGTTGATGAACTCAAGAACTTTGGCTTTCCTCAGCTCTTGGGGAAATAATATGTCTAAGAAGGTCGTGACAAATTCCTCCCACTCGATAGGGCCTGCATCATCTAACCTCTCAGACTTCCACTGTTTG
Organism: Capsicum pubescens; assembly: GCA_030864215.1. Classification (NCBI taxonomy): domain Eukaryota; kingdom Viridiplantae; phylum Streptophyta; class Magnoliopsida; order Solanales; family Solanaceae; genus Capsicum; species Capsicum pubescens. Next base: position 379,771,153 of record CM061548.1, on the reverse strand, counting down.
TACCAATCATGAGCAACATCCTATAACTGGTAGGCGGCTAACTCAGCACTCTCAATAGAAGTAACACCCATGATGTCAATAACCTTCTGGACTTGGTCAATGAACTCTTGAGGGTCCTCATCAGACTTAGACCAATAAAAAGAAGAAGGGTTCATCTGGGTGAAGTCCCAAACCCTAGTTGCTTTGGGATTGGCCACTGGATTGGCCGGAATGACTGGTGGCCGTTCATTCTGTGCAGCCATGGACTGAGCAATCATGGTAAATACGGCTCTAAACTCCTCATGGGAAACATGTTCGCCTAAAGGATCTTCGGGCTGAGGAACTGGCTGGTTTCTTCTCTTTGGGGCCATGGTATGGAATAAGGGAAGAATGGATTAGACTGAGAGTTTAACTTGTTATTATTCTCACTAGCATGACATGAATAATAAAGAAAGGGGACTGTTCCTAAAACATTTTATAGCCTCCCACACATAAATATGGCGTGAAACACACCAATGTACAAGACTCTACTAGATGCGGCTTTCAGACTTCCTAGGACTCTATTGAACCTTAGGCTCTGATACCAAGTTTATAATACCCCGATTCGCTGAACCAGAATGCTACACAGTGCTCATGACCCCGAGGGACCACAAGCTAACCCATTATTTATATCTGTACCTATATACTGCAAATCATGATATAATAATGCAGACTACATAGAACTGTAAGGCCATAAGGTTCAACTGAATAAAACCATGTGGGTGAAAATACCCAAAACAACTCAATCAGAATGTAAATCTGAACATAAATCTGAAAGCCTCTAAACTATCTGAATAAGGAGTTAAAGGAACATGTCTCCAACTAACTCTGTAAAATTGAACTGAAGAAATAAATAAATGTATCAAATCATATTGTCCTCGAATCAATGAGGACTCACTGTGTCTTTGCGACTGGAATGCTACCGCTACTGCTGGGCTGGAGCTCGTGTCTCAGAACCTATGGTGTAACATGAAAAGAAAGCACCATAGGACAAATGCGTCAGTACAACTGGAGTACTGAGTATACGAGGAAGGTAGGCTGAACATAAAGGGTTTCATGCATGAATAACACTGACTGACTAATATGAACGCGGGAGTGTAAACACACATATATAGAAACTGGGACCCTGAATACGTGATAGCATGACCTGTAAGCATTACATGATTTACTGATAACTGTCATGACCGATACTGAAATTGATAACATGGACGACTGTATCTGACAGTCCTGTATATACTAAAATCTGAAGAACGCCCTGAGTTATTTTACTGAGACTGATACTGAAACTATGGGAAGTAGTGTTTAACTGACATGCCCCATGTATGCCGTTATGGCTAAGCTGGGGTCCAATATCTGCCCCGACTGGAGGGGTGTCAATACCGTGCCACGGGTAAGGACAGCCTGTGAGTGACCCTTATCTAATGGGTACTCAATGAGAACGATGGGAACCCTAAGCTGACGGGTTAAGCCACCTCATCAACCCTAGTTTGATGGGTTAAGATGTCTCAACCTACACTGGCTACGTAATTCTGGAACACAAGGATGACTACTAAGAATCACACCCTGAATTGGCGGGCGAGTTCCCATCGTTGGGTTCACTCGGTTCTAACCTCTACTCGCATCTGGAGGGACTGGACGTGAATAACTAACTGTGAATGACTTAATCTTATTGAATTCCGTTGACTGGCGAAATGTTACTGATATCTGACAACTGACTAAGATCATGAGGTTTTCCTGAGTCACATGACTGACTGAAGTCTATGAAATCATAGCTTGAGTTCAGATATCATGAAACATGACATGTCTCTAGGCACACAACTATAGTTTTCGGATACAAGTACCCCCAGGACTCGATAGGAGGAAACTGACACACATGACATGACTTGATCACAAGATTTGAGTCCACAATTCACAATATCATAAGTAAGGATTTCATAATAAGAATGATTCTCAACAAACTATCACATGATTGGGAATTCACACAATATCTATACACTTGCATGACTTCAATAACATGGTCATTCCATATCACAACAATATCATGAGAATATCATACAACTTCTTCAATTCAAGACAATAGCATGGGGATCACGTTGAACATAAACATAGAACATGGAATAGTCACTTTGGACTTATTATGTCATAAAAGCTTGATTTCTATTCCCTTAGGTATTTTCACAAACACCTTACATGGACATCTTAGGCATAGGTGGATTCATCAAGATTTCAAACATTCAACCACCAATTTCACATGTTTATACGTTAAATACCACCACACCCTCACACAAAACATACAAAGATCCTCTCTTAGGCATCATCAAACTCCAACTACATGAACATCAACCACCAACAACATAAACATCATAATACATAATTTAGAAGATGGTTCTTGAGTTTCATGGATTAAAGGAGTCCATGAATCAACTCACGCATACCTTAGAAGGAAGATTCTTGATAGTTGACGGAGGAATTTCCTTGAAATTGTATCTTCAAGCTTAGTTATGCAACCATAGTTGTTTTTCTCTTTTAGTGCTCTAGGATGATGAGCTTTGAGATGATAATAGGGTTGTAATATGTTTAGAAGCTATATATTTCATAGGGTTAAGTTTAGGGACCTGTAAGGAGTGTTAAAAGACTTAATTACCCTTAAAATAACTCAAAACGGAGTGTTTTTTGCACCTGGAACTGACTTAGGTGGCGCTCAAGTGATTGCCTAAGCTAGGTTGGGCGGCGCCTAACCAATCGCCTATGCTTATTGTCTCTCACAAAAATGGGCATAACTTTTTGCTCGGGTATTGGATTAAGGTGAAATTGGTATCGTTTGAAAGCTAATTCGATTATCTAAAATTTGGTGGGTCTAAATAATCCAAAATACCACATTAACATAGAGTTATACTTCTTCAAAGATGACCCTTGCAAACTCGAACACTAAAAAATGATGGATTCAAAAAACTCTTAGCTTGTATTACCTTAAGTGACTCATATGAACATGCTTAATGCATCATAAGCTATCCTATAACTAGGATATTCATTGTAAGTCATGTACTCAAGCATGAATCACAGGATAGGAGATTTCATATGTAGGAATACTTATTCACTTCCTAGCTTAGAAACATGCGGGGTATTATATTTGGCGAACAACTGATGATTTCTGATAGTCTGCAATACTATTCTAAGATGGTCTGCATGATCATATTCACTACGGTAGTAAACAAGAATGTCATCTATAAAGACTATGATGAACATTTCTAAGTACTGCTTGAACACACAGTTCATCAAGTCCATGAAAGGTGCTGGGGCATTAGTAAGACCAAAGGACATGACTAAGAATTCGAAGTGACCATACCGAGTCCTGAAAGCTATCTTCGAGATGTCACATTCTCTGACTCTGAGCTGATGATAGTCTAATCTGAGGTCTATCTTAGAAAATTAACTAGCGCCTTGAAGTTGGTCAAACAAGTCATCAATTCTGGGAAGGGGATACTTGTTTTTTACCGTGACCTTATTAAGCTGATGGTAGTCTATGCACATTCTGAGAGAACCATCTTTCTTATGCATAAATAAAAGTGGTGCACCCCACGGGGACACACTGGGTCTGATGAATCCCTTTTCTAAGAGATCCTTCAATGATTCTTTTAATTCTATGAGTTTTGCAGGTTCCATTCTATATGGAAGAATAGATACGGGCTGAGTATATGGGAGAAGATCAATTTTAAAATCAATTTCTATTTTGGGAGAAATTATGGAAAGATCTTTGGGAGATACATCTGGGAATTCACATACTACTGACACTGATTCAAGAGTAGAGGCTTCTGAATTGAAGTCCTTAACTCATACAAGGTGATAGACACATCCCTTAGATACCATTTTTCTCGTTCGATGGTAAGAAACAAGCTGACCCCTAAATTCTGAAGTACTACCCCTCCACTTTAGGACGGGTTCATTTGGGAACTAGAACTAGACAATTCTATTTCTGCAGTCGACTAAGGCATAGCAGGAATAAAGCCAATCCATACTGAGAATTACATCAAAATCAGTCATCTCTAATTTGACTAAATCTGTTGAAGTTATTTTTTGAGATACCATAACTGAAAAGTTCTTGTATACCCATCGAGCTATGATGGATTTATCCACTAGGGTAGATACTGAGAAAGGTTGTGCTAGAATTTTGGGACTGACTCCAAAATCAACTTCTATATAAGTAGTAAAAAAGACAAGGAAGCTCCTGGATCTAGCAAATCATAAATATGTATATGAAAGATCTGTAACGTGCCCATGACCACAACAAGAGAATTTTCCTAATACTATCGGTACTGAAGAGCATAGAGTCTGCTTAGGCGCTGCCCACTGGTGGCACTGGATGAGGCACCCTGCTGATTCGAGAGATCGGACAGAGCTGGAGAATGGTTTTACTGACCTTGAGAACCTGACTAGGGATAATCTCTGACTCTATGGCTTGGCTTGCCATATCCAAAACAAACATCACTGCCATCTCTGCAAATACCCTGATGGTTATTTCCATAAGTCTAACAAAGAGGATTGGTTCGGGAACTGCTAACACTACCCTGAGACTTAGAGCCTGGCGCCCTATCTCTACTGCCATCTATGAATTTTTACACTGGAACACTACCTGAGGATGGAGCTAGAACTGAAGATTTTGGGTGGAATTGAGAACGATTCCCACCCTCTAACTTAGGCTGAGCAAAGTTAAAAATACCTATTTTAGCTCTCTTGTTTTGCTTCTCTCTCTCCTTATTCTCTTCTCCTCTATCTACTGAGCATGGATCATCAGCCTAGCCAAGTCCATCTCACTAATCAACATTGCAGTCCTTCACTTTTTTACCATACTATCATTCACCCCAGACATAAACTTACTCATTTGAGATCTTCTATCTACCACCACATGAGGATCGTATATAGATAATTGAGTAAACTTAAGGGAATACTCTTTCACTATCATATTTCCCTGCTTCAGATTAATAAACTCTAACACCTTAGTTTCCATCAGCTCTAGGGGAAAAAATCTATCTAGAAAAATAGCGGCAAACTCCTCCCATTCAATGAGCCCTGCATCTACGGCCTTCTCTGCTTTACACTATTTAAACCAAGTGGGATCCACATCCTGCAACTAATATGTAGCTAGCTTATCACTCTCACTAGTAGTTACCCCCTATAATATCTGTAATCTTTTGCACCTTATCAAGATACTCCTGAGGGTCCTCATCTGACTTAGACCTGGAAAAATATTGAGGGTTCATTCCGGTGAAGTCCCGAATCTTGCCAGCAGCAGTATTGGCCACTAGGTTGGCCAGAACGACAGTTGGGCGTTTATTCTGGGCTGCCACAGAATGAGCTACAGTAGTGAATGCTGCTCTGAACTTCATGTAGGAGACATATTCTCCCAAAGTATAGGGTTGGTCGGGCTGAGGGACTGGCTCATCTCTTGTTTCTCTTCCTTGAGTCCTCTTTGGAGGTATTTTCTGTAGATAGAAGAGAAACTTGTATTAAAAAGAGAGTTTATCTGGAGTTCATGCTCAGTCGCATGACATGAATACTGAAAAAAAACTGTTCCTAAAACATTATCATAGCCTCATGTCCATAAGTGTGGCGCTCTATACACCCATGCACAAGACTCTACTAGATGCAGTTTTCAGACTTCCTAGGACACTGTTGAACCTTAGGCTCTGATACTAAGTTTGTAATGCCCTGATTCTGTACCCCAAACGCTACATGGTGCTCATAATCCCCGAAGGGCCACAAGCTAACCCATGACAGGTACCTATTTCAATAACAGAATAATAATATAATACAATATAAAATAATGGTCTAAAATGCCATAAGGTTCAAAACTGTAATACTAATGAAAAGAAAATGATAAATTCTGATAAAACATTAGAATCTAAAATATTGAATACTATCTGAACATCTAGTCTGAAAAGCCTCTAAAATGAACTTTCTAAATAAGAAGTTGATGGGACAATCCCCCTACTAACTCCATTCACTAAAATGCTGAATCTAATAAGATAATGAAGTAAAAAAATATCCTTAAATGATAAGGACTCACTGCTAGTCTGTTGCTGCTGGCTGAATGTCTGAACCACTATGAATGCTCTGGGCCTGTACATCTAAACCTTACCACACCATAGCGCAAAGAAAAGTATGCATCAGTACATGTGAATATACTGGTACACAAAGTGAGGTAAGGCTGAATGCAAGGGTTTATATGCATGAACTATGACTGACTGAATAACATGAACATAACCGTGTGAGAATACATGCATGAATACATAACTGTAACTGAAGTCATAAGGATTTTGAATACTTAGTTTATTGATAACATCGATTATTGATAACTGATATAACTGATATATTGTTTACTGAGTGACTGTGTCTGACAGTCCTATTTCAGATGGAACTAGTTATGTTCCGTACTGAGCTGAGTGACTATATCTGATAGTCCTAAAATTTGTTGAACTATCTGAGTTCTTTACTAAAGACTGAGACTGAGACCGTGGGAGGTAATCATCTAACCTATATACCCCTTTTCTGAATAGATTCAGAGTACAACCTATAACCCCAGTTGGAAGGGTGTTAGTACCATGCCACGGTTAAAGACACTAAAGAGATACCCTCATCTGGTAGGTTCTTAAATAAGAATGGTAGGACCCTCAACTATCAGGTTAATCAACCTTATCAACCCTCAATTAGTAGGTTTTGATACCTCAACCTATGATGGCTATGTAGTTTGGAATGCAAGGACTTGTTCTAAGGATCACACCCTCTGCTGGCAGGTGAGTCCCTATCCTTGGGTTTACTCAGTGCTGAATCCTACTCCCAACTGAGTAGACACTAAACTTATCTCCTAGTTTATACTAGGCTGGACTGATATATTACTGATTGTACTGATTAACTGAATTGAGCTGAGTTTACTGAGTTCTGTTAACTGATGGAATACTATTGAGTTCTTTTATCTAACTAAGTTTACTGAGGACTGAACTGAATACTGAATGGGACTGGATTGATACTGAGTTTACTGAGTTTTCCTGAGTTTTGTACTGAACTAGAGTATTACTGATTATGATATGATTGAGACTATTTTGTAACTGACACTGGATCTAGGGACACAATTAAATTATAGGGTATTAAATACCCCTAGGACTCTATAGCATGAAAATAATAAGTCATGACAATTCTTGAATACTTGACAATAGTCAACAACTCACAATACGATCTATGAGGCATTTCATCAATCACTTGAAAGTCATGAAATTGTACATGAATAGGAATGCATACTAACACATCCTAATTTGATTAAACCAATCTCATGAGCATTCCATCAAACACATAAAAGGTATAGCTTTAATATGGAAGACATTGTGAACATGTGGGTATTGCATAAGTTCATTATTTAGACCTCCAAAGGATCACAAAAGAACCATAGTCTCAATTTAGCATTTTATCAAACAAATGGTAGGTGTAGCTTTATACTTGGGTATGATAAACAATGCTAATACATCATGACTTCATAATTCAAGGGTTTCAGTATAAGAGAATCAAAATTCAACTTACATGCTATCATAATATCAAGAAACACATAAAGATTTCAACTTGGAATACACTCCACAACATCCAAATGATTACATTCAAACCCACCACATAAAAATCACAATTCATGTTTTTGAAAGAAGTTTCTTGAACTCCAAGGGTGAAAGGGGCCCTTGGATGAACACGTTACATACCTTATTGAAGAATTTCTGGAAATTAATGGTGGAATCTTGAGTTCTTCATTTGAAATTTACAAACCCTAAGTCTTGTTCTTGAGAGAAATTGAGAAATAATGGGTTTATTTGCTTCCTAGGGTATTAAATTTCATGTTTTGGGGGCTGAGAGTTGGGGGAAAAAGACCCAAATACCTTAAGAATGCGGTCTTTTAATGAGTGAAAATTGGATTGCGATAGGCCACACAACGCACTAAGATCACGTTGGTACACTATTTTGGGATTCCAAAGGAGCTTCAAACAAAGTCCAAGAAATCCAAAACTTGTATGGGAACACGTATTGACCTCCCTGATCATGAATTAACTAAAATATAGATAGTTAAAGGACTTTAAGGTCGCGAAATGAGATTGCCAACTTTTGAAGGCCTAAAATAAACTAAGTCTGAATACTTAGCTAGAATTTTCTAAGTCTGGGACCCCTTAGCAAGCTTAAAGGACTAAATTAATCTAGGATTTTTGTGGGGTCTTACAGGTAGAGATATGTGGCAGAATGTTGGAACGGTATTTCCACCTGAGTAGTAGTATATGTTAAGTTATCATGACCTATTGGTAGTAAGATTGTTCCAATGTTAGTGTTATGAAGCCATAAGTTTAGAAGTTAGAAGTGAGGGTAACTCTTGAGTGGAGAAGGTAGATGTAGTTGTGCGACCTTTAAGTAGAGGGTGGTGTGCCCTTTCATAGTGATTTGCTAATATTGTTGCAAGGTTATTAGATTGTGTGGTATCCCATAGAGGTAGTGATTAGCTATGATTATTTATTTATTTAAATAGGGAAGGAGTTCAGAATGGATAGTTTTGGTGGTTGTAGAAATCATTTATAAGCTATGAATAGAAAGGGGTAGATTAGTCAATAAGTTATGGGTAGAGACTCATTAGTGTATATGGAATTTGAAGATTGTGAGAATGTATATATAGGTAAGTAGATTTAATGTAAGAAAGTAGAATATGTTGATAAGATCGTAATGGGTCATATTATAAGATTAAGATTGACTACCCTTATTATGTGACATTACCCCCTTGATTTTCTTTTCTCTAGTAGTTGTAAGCTAGTACAGCATGTAAGAAGGTATGTAGTAGATTTTAAGGTGTAGTAGAAATGTCATGGAGGAGATGGGATTGTAGGTCGTAGTTAAGTGAAATGAGATATTTGGGTTGAGTTCCCAATTCGATGAACTAGTATAGTATGTGGCATACATCATCGGTGGTACATGGTTGTTGCTATAGTATAGGCATGAACTTTAGATATGGAGTATGGTAGTAAGAATAGTATCTTAAGATTAATGATGCATGTTTTATGGAAATGAATTGGTAAGATTAATGTGGTGCGAAATAGCCTAGGTTGGAAACTCGTGGAAAAAGGAGTGGATAATTTTGATATATATATATATATATATAATGAGGACGAGTGTTAAAATAATGAATTGTGGTTGAGTCATTAAGTGGATCAGAGCGTTAGGTTTATAAGAATAAGTCGAACCCCAGGTAGCATGTTGTTAGATAAGGTTTTATGTGTATAAGTGTCATAAATACCTAGTTTATGTTCTTGAATTATATAGTATGGGGAAGTCTAGGGAGTTGTTATATGGTGTTATGTAGAGATAAATTGAGGGAGAAATATATAGACAATATGAACCCTTGGTGTAGTTTTAAAAGTTTTGTTAAATTATGACGTTATGATATTAGAGGTGTAATGATAGTATTCTAAGGAGTTGAAGGTGGAGTGTTAAATGTTTAGAAGCATGGATGTCCATGAACATGATAATGTTAGTCATAAGTCGATGACTTTGGGGCTTGGAAGAAGTTATGATTAGTATCCCTGTGGGGGGAATAAAGGGGGTTTATGTTCTTGTGTATAGTGATACCCATATTGTGTTAAGACTTGTGGTTATATCATTGATGAGAGAATAAGTCCTCAAGTTTAGGATTGTGACTTTGATCTAAGGGGGAGATAATGAACTAATGTAGTTCTTAAATTTTCTCATAGAGACATGTTTAAGGAAAGAGTCATGATAAATCAATTCCTATTAAAGTAAACCCCTCTTACTTCAATATAATGAGAACATTCAACTAATGTCTTATGTATTCAATTCATGCCTATGTCTAAGGTTTGAGTTCTCCATACACGGTGCTCATGACCTCGAAGGACTATAAGCTAACCCATGACTAATATTTGTACCTGTACACTGCATAATATACTATATAAATAAGGAAATAAAGGCTGAAAGGCCATAAGGTTCAAAGATCTAATAAATTATAACATCTGAAGATATGGTATATCAATACCAAAACAACTGAAATACCTGTCTGAACATGCTAGTCCGAAAGCCTCTAAACTGTCTGAATAAGGAGTTGATGGGATATGTCCCAAACTAACTCTAACTATTGAAATAAATTAATTAATGAGATAATAAATTAATGGTCATGTCCTCGAAGGATGAGGACTCACTGCTAACTCTGACTGCCGAGACTGGAATACTACTGATGCTCTAGAGCTCGTGCTTCTGAACCTATGGTATAAAACACCATAGCGCAAGTGCATCAGTACGATTGAATGTACTGGTATGCATGTGAGGTAGGCTGAATGAAAAGGGTTCACATGCATGAACTATATTAACTAACTGGATAACATGAACGTGAGAATGCATACATGAATACATAATAACTGTAACTCAGTTCGTGATAACATGATTACTGAGCCTAAGTACTGATAACATGGAATAGTGATAATTGTACAACTAAAATAACTAATATGGAGAGACTGTATCTGACAGACTAGGTTCTAATAGAACTAGCTGAGTTTCGTACTGTTCTAAGTTGACTGTATCTAACAGTCATAAATTTTGAAGAACTATTTGAGTTATATTACTAAGACTGAATGACTGTATCTGATAGTCCTGATTCTGTAACTAAAACTGTTGGAAGTAGTCATCTAATCGACATTCCCCTAAAAACATAATATAACTAAATTGGGGTTTAATCTGTAACCCCGATTGGAAGGGTGTTAATACCGCGCCACTGGTAAGGAAAATCTGTGAGTAACCCTCATATAACAGGTAAATCTAGTGAGAACAGTGGGAACCCTCATATAATAGGTTAAGACACCTCATCTACCCTGATATAACAAGCTATGATGTCTCACCCTACGTAGGCTATGTAGTTTTGGAACACAAGGATTTCTTCTAAGAATCACACCCTCATATAACAGGTGGGTCCCCATCCTTGGGTTTGCTCAGTGCTAATTTCTACTCCCATCTGAATAGATACTGAACATGATTAACTAAACTTACTGGACTGAGTTAACTGAATTTCCGTGGACTGACGGAATGCTACTGAGATCTGATAACTATCTGAGATTTCTAAGATTACTAGATTTCTGAGCTTTCCTGAGTCACATGACTGACTGAGTTCTATGGATTATGGCTTGACTGAGGATATCGTGAAAACCTGACACTGGCTCTAGGCATACAACTATATTTTTTTTGTTTACAAGTATCCCCAGGACTCGATGGACAAAAACTGATAAAGCATAACTTTCTGGAATACATGATCAACATCAATAATCCATACTATAATAAGTTGGAGATTTCATGAAGTACAAGTTCTAAAGCACCACAAGGGCTATACATGTATCCATAATTCCCTGACTAAGATATTTCATCAAACATTTGATATGCATAAACTTGTACATGAATAGGGATTTCATATTATCATACTAGTATGTCACTTTTCCTTCACATAGGCATTTAATCAAACACATAGGAAGCATACTTTGGTTATACCATCATCAATGCATCTAATTGTCATGGTTGCATAAATAAATTTGCAAATTTGAAGGTTTTATCATGATTATCATGCAAATCTTCATATACTAGAGTCAATCATTGGAATATGTAATTTAAAAACATGATTCAAAACCCCACAACATCATGAGCATGAATTTTAATTCAATTTACATCATGAATCTTCATAAATACACAAATCTTATATTTTGAAGAGAGATTCTTGAGCTTCATGGGTGAAAGGGATCCATGAATAAACACATGACATACCTTGATTGTGATGTTCTTGAATTCCTTTGACTTAAAGAACTTAAATCTCTTAGTTTCTTAAACAATGATTTGGATATTGTTCTTGGGGATTATCTTGGAGAGAAAACCCTAATTTGATATTGTAGATGGATAATTAACTTATGTGCCTTGATCTGATATTATTAGGTATTAGAAAGGGTGGTAAAATACCAATAATCCCTTTTTAAAAATGACTTAAATTAGCAGAACGAAATATGCGACGGTGGGTACGACGGTCCGGCGCTGGGTCGATGGTCCATCATTCCTGGGAAGAATAGGGGTTCACTTTCTCTTCTACGATAGCTTGGGCGACAGTCCGTCACTAGCTTGATGGTCTATTAGCCTGAACTATTGCCCTTAGGAAGAATGTGGTCTCACTTCCTCCGCTGCGATGGTTTGGGCAACGGTCCATCAGCTTGGCGGTCCATCGGCCTTCACCGTCGCACTTGGGCAGTTTTGACTACTTTCTGTATTTTGGCCATAACTTTCTACCCACTACCGGATTTTGTTGAAATGGGTATCGATGGAAAGATTATTCAATTTCCCACTCAACAAAAAGTTAAAATATTAAAAATTCCACATGTATAAAAGTTGATTCATCTTTTAAAGTAAGTTTCTAACATTCTTGGGGATGATTTCAAGCTAGGTAGGAGTACGGGGTATTACAATATGTCCCCTTGAGAACATTCATACTCGAATGAGACTGAGTGAGAGGGGAAAATATAAACTAACGTACAAACTGAACTTGAACAGCTAGAATATGATCTCATGACTGACATGACTGATAACTGAATATATCATACCGAACATGTATATCTGATGCATGTGTAACTAATTCATGAATGCATGATTAAGTGTTCTGATGAACTAAGGTTTTCACTATGAGAATGTACGTATGATGCATGATTATATGACTAAACTGATGAATGCATGACTTAATAGCTATGGTATGTATACCAAGTTCATAATGGAATTCTGAACATGAAACTGAATAAGCTTAAGGAGAACTGTTACCTTGGGCTAGTTCTGAGTTAGTTGGGAAGAGGTGAGGATACTTGGTACGCATGTCTACTTCTGCTTCCCAAGTATCTCCCTCAATGAACTGATTTTTCCAAAGAACTTTAACTAGAGGGACTTCTTTGTTCCTTAGTCTATGAGTGTGATAGACTAGGATTTCGACTGGAATTTCTTCATAAGAGAGGTTGTACTAAATATCTATGATCTGAATAGGGACTAAAACTGTTGGGTCACCTATGCACTTCTTGAGCAAAGAGAAATGGAAGACTGGATGAACTGAGGCTAGATCTGAATGCAATTCGAGCTCATAATCTACCTTGCCGAATCGACTGAGAATCTTGAAGGGACCAACATATCAGGGACTGAGCTTTCCCTTCTTGCTAAATCTCCTTACTCCCTTTATGGGAGAGATCTTTAGATAGACATAGTCACCAACCTCAAACTCTAGGTCCTTTCTACGCACATCTGTTGTCTTTCTCTAATCAACTAGACTTTCTCTAAGGCATCAAATCCTAAGTCAGTCCCTATGACTAAGGTCTCACTATCTTCGAACAACCAACTGGATATCTGTACCTCCTACCATAGAGAGCTTCTAATGGATCCATCTTAACACTAGAATGATAGCTATTATTGTATGCAATCTCAATCTAGGGCAAGAGGTCATCCCATCTACCCTTGAAATCAATTGCACAAGCCCTTAGCATATCTTCTAACATCTGAATGGTCCTTTCTACTTGACCATCTATCTGATGATGGAAGGCGGTACTGAGATGAACTTGGGTACCAAGAACTTTTTGGAATGCTTTCCATAAATAAAAGGTGAACTGGGCACCTCTGTCTGAGATAATGGATAATGGAACTCTGTGGAATCTGACCAACTCTCTAATGTAGAGTTTGGCGTAATCCTCAGCTGAATAAGAGGTATGGATTGGAAAAAAATAAGTTGATTTGGTCATCCTATCTACAATAACCAAAACCGAATCATTCTGATGATGGGTACGAGGCAAAACTATTATGAACTCCATAATCACTTCTTCCTACTTCTAAGTAGGAATACCGAACTCCTGCATGGACCCACTAGGCTTCTAATGATCTATCTTAACCTGTTGATATGTAGAGCACTTAGCCACAAACTCTGCAACATCTCTCTTCATATCATTGTATGAATAGATCTCCTATCAAGTCATGGTACATCTTTGTGGCCCCAGGATGAATAGAGTAGCGTGCACCATGCGCTTCAACAAGAATTCGTTGCCTTAAGTCGTCTATACCTGGAACACACTCATGACCCTGACAATGCAATACATCATCTCCCCCTTGGGATAAAACGTCTACTTTCTAATCCTTGACTGACTCTTTTAACTTAACAAGGCTAGGATCTCTATCTTGCTTTTCTTTTACCTCGGAAACTAGAGATGATTCTAAACTACTCTTAACCCATATGTCACCCTCCTATGATTCGACTAAGCGAACGCCTAGTCTGGCAAGCTAATGGATTTCCTAAGCTAACTTCTTTTTACTATCCTCAACATGAGCAACACTACCCATAGACAATCTATTGAGAGCATCGGCCACAACGTTAGCCTTACTCGAATAATAAAGGACACTCATGTCATAATCTTTCAAGAGCTCTAACCCCTTTCTCTGACGAAGATTGAGATCTTTCTAAGAAAAGACATACTAAAGGCTCTTATAATTTGTGAAAACATCTACATAAACCCCGTATAGATAATGCCTCCAAATCTTCAAGGCATAAACTACAGATGCTAACTCAAGATCATGAGACGGATAATTTTTCTTATAGGGTTTAAGCTATCTGGAGGCGTAGGCTATGACCTTACCATGCTGCATGAGGACACAACCCAAACCTACTCTGGATGTATCACAATATACTACAAACCCATCTGGAAAAGCTAAGACTTGAGATGAGGTAAGTCGAGTCTTCAACTCCTATAAACTCTTCTTGCAAGGATTTGACCACTAAAACTTGACTTTTATCTGAGTCAATATAGACATAGGGGATGCAATAGAGAAAAATCTCTCAACAAACCATCTGTAATAGCCAGCCAAACCTAAGAAACTCCTGATGTCTAATAGAGAGACTGGTCTGGGCCAGTTTCTTACCGTTTCGGTCTTTTGAGGATCTACTCTAATGCCATCATTGGAAATGATAGGGCCAAGGAATGCTGCTGACCTTAGCCAAAACTCGCACTTACTGAATTTGGAGAACAACTGATGATCTCTGAGAGTCTGAAGTACAATTTTGAGATGGTCTGCATAATCACGCTCACTGCGGGAATAAACCAGAATATTATCTATGAAGACTATGATGAATATGTCCAAGTACTACTTGAACACCCGGTTCATCAAGTCCATGAAAGAGGCTAGGTCATTATTAAGACCAAAGGACATGACCGAAAACTCAAAGTGACCATATCGAGTACGAAAAGTTGTTTATAGAATGTCACATTCTCTGAATTTGAGCTAATGATTATCGGATCTGAGGTTTATTTTAAAGAAATAGCCGGTACCCTAAAGCTGGTCTAATAAGTTATCTATTCTGGGAAGGGGATACTTGTTCTTGATCATAACTTTATTGATGTAACGGTAATCAATACACATTCTGAGAGAACCATCTTTCTTTCGCACGAATAAAACTAGTGCACCCCACAGGGACACACTGGGCCTGATGAACCCCTTGTCTAAGAGATCCTTCAACTACTCTTTCAATTCTTTGAGTTCTACTGGTGCTATTTGGTATGGCAGAATAGATATAGGCTGAGTATCTGGAAGAACATCAATGTCAAAGTGTATTTCCCTTTCGAGAGAAATTCCTAGAAGATCTTTGGGAAAGAAATCTGAATATTCATTCACTACTAGGACTGATTCAAGATTGGCAGTTTCAGAACTAGTGTCCTTAACTCGAACAAGATGAAAGACACATTCTCAAGATATTATTTTCCTTGCTCAAAAGTAGGAAACAAGCTGACCTCTGAAAGCTGAAGTGCTACCCCTCTACTCTAGGATAGGTTCATTTGAAAACTAAAACTGGATTATTCTATTTTTGCAGTCGACTATGGAATAGCAAGAATAAAGCCAATCCATGCCAAGAATTACATCAAAATCAGTCATCTCTAATTCGACTAAGTCTGCTGAAGTGACTTTCTGAAATATCATAATCGAGTAGTTCCTGCATACCCACCGGGCTATGATGGTTTTAACCACTGGGGTAGAGACTGAAAAGGGCACTTCTAGAATTTCAAGACTGGTTCCAAAATTTCCTGCTATATAGGGAGTAACAAAAGACAAAGAATCTCCTGGATCTAGCAAAGCATAAACATGCACATGAAAGATCTGTAACATACCAGTCACCACATCAAAAGAATTTTCCTGATCTTTCTAGTACTGGAAAGCATAAAGTCAATTTGGGTGTTTCCCACTAGTAGCGCTGGAGGCAGTACCCTACTGGTTTGGGCGACCGAAATGAGCTGAAGAACGGTTCTGCTGACCCTGAGAACCTGGCTGAAGACAGTCTCTAACCCTATATCCTGGCTTGACACACTAAAATAAATACCAATACCAGCTCTGCAAATACCCTGATGGTGTTTGCCACAAGTCTGGAAAATAGGATAGGTGCGGGCACTGCTAACACTGCCCTGAGACTTAGATCCTGGTGCCCTATCTCTATTACTATCCCTAAACTTAGGAGTAAGGGCAATGGCTGAAGAGGGAGATGGAACTGATGATTTAAGATGGAAATGAGAATAGTTTTCTCCTTCTGATTTAGGCTGAGCAAAGTTAAAACCACTTGTCCTTGCTTTCTTATTCTGCTTCTCCCTCATCTTAATCTTTTGCTCTTTTATCTGTTGAGCATGGGTCATAAGCCTGGCTATGTTCATGTCACTATTCAATATCGTGGACCTGCACTCATTGACTATACTATTATTCATCCCAAAAACAAAGTTACTCATCTTGGCCCTACTGTCTGCAACCACATGAGGGGCATATCTGGCAAATTAAGTAAACTTATGAGAATACACTTTCACCGTTATGTTTCCCTGCCTGAGGTTGATAAATTCTAACACCTTAGCCTCTGTCAGCTCTTGTAGAAAGAATCTTTCTAAGAATGAAGTGATAAACTTCTTCCACTCAATAGGCCCTGCATCATCTAGACTTTCTAACTTCCACTATTTAAACTAAGTGTGAGCAACGTCCTGTAACTGATATGTATCTAGCTCAGCGATCTCACTAGAAGTAACCTCCATGATATATGTAACCTTCTGAACCTGATTGATGAATTCCTAAGGGTCTTCATCTGACTTAAACCCGAGAATGGATGGAGGATTCATTCGGGTGAAGTCCCAAATCCTGGATGCAGCTGAATTGGCCACTGAGTTGGTCAAAATAATAGTTGGTTGTTCATTCTGAGCAGCAACTGACTGAGTAAGAGTAGTAAATATATCTTTGAACTCTGTATGAAAGACATTCTCTCCCAAAGGATCTTCGGGCTGAGGGGTTACTGAGTTCAAGTTCTCTTCTTGGGAGGCATGTTCTGTAAGCATAAGAGAAAAGGATTACACTGAGAGATTAACTTGAGATTATGCTTACTGGTATGACATGAATACTGAAATATGGGAAACTATTCCTAAAACATCTTATAGCCTCCTGCTCATAAATGTGGCGTGCAACACACCCATGTACAAGACTATACTAGATGTGACTTTCAAACTTCCTAGGACTCTATTGAACCTTAGGCGTTGATATCAAGTTTGTAACACCCCGAGTCTGGTACCTAAAATGTCATACTATGCTCATAACCCTGAAAGACCATAAGCTAACCCATGACTGATATCTGTACCTGTACACTGCATACTATACTGTATAAATGCAAAAATAAAGGCTAAAAGGCCATAAGGTTCAAAGATCTGATAAAACATAACATTTGAAGATATGGTATATCAATACCAAAACAACTGAAATAACTGCCTGAACATGCTAGTCCAAAAGCCTCTAAACTGTCAAAATAAGGAGTTAATGGGACATGTCCCCAACTAACTCCAACTACTGAAATAAATTAATTAATGAGATAATAAAGTAATGGTCATGTCCTCAAAGGATGAGGACTCACTGCTAACTCTGACTGCCAAACTGGAATACTACTGATGCTCTGGACCTCGTGCTTCTGAACCTATGGTATAAAACACCATAGCGCAAATGCGTCAGTATGATTGAATGTACTGGTATGCATGTGAGGTAGGCTAAATGCAAAGGGTTCACCTGCATGAACTATACTAACTGACTGGATAACATGAACGTGAGAATGCATGCATGAATACATAATAACTTTAACTAAGTTCTCGATAACATGATTACTGAGCCTGAGTACTGATAACATGAGATACTGATAACTGTATAACTGAAATAACTAGTATGGAGCAACTGTGTCTGATAGTCTAGGTTCTGATGGAACTAGCTAAGTTTCGTACTGTTCTGAGTTGATTGTATCTGACAGTCTTAAATTCTGTAGAACTATCTGAGTTCTATTACTGTGACTGAATGACTATATCTGATAGTCTTGAGATCCGATAACTATATTTGAACTGACTGGACTGAGTTAACTGAATTTCCGTGGGCTGATGAAATGCTACTGAGATCTGATAACTATCTGAGATTTCTAAGATTACTGGATTTCTGAGCTTTTCTGAGTCACATGACTGACTGAGTTCTATGGATCATGGCTTGACTGAGGATATTGTGAAAACATGACACTGGCTCTAGGCACACAACTATATTTTTTTTGGGTACAAGTACCCCCAGGACTCGATGGATAGAAACCGACAAAGCATGACTTTCTTGAATACATGACCAACATCAACAATCCATAATATAATAAGTTGGAGATTTCATGAAGTACAAGTTCTAAAGCACCACAAGGGCTACACATGTATCCATAATTCACGGACTAAGGCATTTCATCAAACATTTGACATCATAAACTTGTACATGAATGGGGATTTCATATTATCATACTAGTATGGCACTTTTCCTTCACATAGCCATTTAATCAAACACATGGGGAGCATACTTTTGTTATACCATCATCAATGCATCTAATTGTCATGGATTCATAAATAAATTTGCAAATTTGAAGGGTTTATCATGATTATCATGAAAATCTTCATATACTAGGGTCAATCATTGGAATATGCAATTTAAAAACATGAATCAAAACCCCACAACATCATGAACATAAATTTCAATTCAATTTACATCATGAATATTCATAAATACACTAATCTTAGAGTTTGAAGAGAGATTCTTGAGCTTCATGGGTGAAAGGGACCCATGAAACAACAAATGAGATACCTTGATTGTGAGTTTCTTGAAGTCCTTGAACTTGAATCTCTTATTTTCTTGAAGAATGATTTGGATCTTATTCTTGGGGATTATATTTGAGAATAAATCCTAATTTGATGTTGTAGATGGATAATGAACTTATAAGCCTTGATCTGATATTATTAGGTATTAGAAAGGGTGGTAAAAGACAAAAAATACCTTTTTAAAAATGACTTAAAATAGCAGAGCGAAAATACGATGGTGGGTGTGACGGTCCATCGCTGGGTCGACGGTCCGTCGGTCCTTTCCATCGCACCTGGGCAGAATAGGGGTTCACTACCTCTTCTACGATGGCTTGGGCGACGGTCCATCATTAGCTTGATGGTCCGTCATCCTGAGCCATCTTCCTTAGGTAGAATATGGTCTCACTACCTCCACTGCGATGGTTTGGGCGATGGTCCATCGCTAGCTTGATGGTCTGTCGACCTTCACCGTCGCACCTGGGCAGTTTTGACTGCTTTTTGTATTTTGACCATTAATTTCTACCCCGATACCGGATTTTGACGAAATGGGTATGATGGAAAACTTATTCAATTTTTCTCTCAACAAAAAATGAAAATCTTAAAAATTCCACGTGTATAAAAGTGGATTCATCTTTCAAAGTAAGTTTCTAACATTCTTGGGATGATTTCAAGCTAGGTAGGAGTACGGGGTATTAAAAAACTAGAGGCATTAATGTCTCATTAATCCAATCTTCCAAGTATTCAAGATCTATGTTATGATGCTCACGATCCATAAAAAAATCCATGTCTCACATCATGCTTGGTTCTAAGAAACTATGCTTTCTATATATTACCAATTTATTTTATGTCAGGATTAGTCAGTGATAAAGTTTATGCAAACTCATGGCCACTTTCGGTTCTTTAAATGAGGAACAATAGCTTCAAGTGGCAATCCTAGTCTCAATCGTTGGCTACATGAATTCCTTCTTTATGCTATACAACTCATGATATATGCTCTCATGTTTGTCACCGTTCTTAGTCCAAAGAACTCATGTTGTGTTGTGTTTATGTCGGAACAACCCTCTATTTATGATCTAGACATCTAATGTATTAAGAACTTCATGCCTATTTTATTGTTTCTTACATCTCAGTCCCCACCTTGAGTAGATCACTAATATAAGTCCTAATTGAATAGTGTTACTTCCATTCTTGATTCTTATGCTCGGGTGACAGCGCACACGCAAGTGTACGTGGTCTACCAAGTAATATAGTGTCCTTCAATAAATCCAAGTTATCGATCCCACAGAGACTAGATTTGGCAACGATTTGATTTCAGTTCAGAATTTAGATTCACTTAATGCGAAAGTAACCAAAAGAGAGAATTGATCTTGTATGTTGCAAGTAAATTAAATAATGTGTAAAGTAAAGATCTTGTAACAATCAATAGGAGAAAACCTAGGGTTGAAGCACTCTGAACAATCATATTATGCTATTGTATTTCATTTGTTAACTTTCTTATCTTGGTTGTTGATCGTAGGGTTAATTACGCGATTATGGTTTCCCAACCTCTAATCTATTACCTAAGTTGAACCTTACACCTACATCGTTGAGAGGGGATATAATAATTCACTTAAGTTCTCAAAAAATATCATCCTACAAATGAATCAAGTAAGGTATCTAAGTACATCCCTATCCTAGATACTAATTTAAGTTTCATATTTTATAAAGAATCAAGAACTATACTCTGCTTATTCTTATGTTCTATTGCCCTATTCCTTCTCCCGAGTTCACAAGGTTGACAATAGATGTATTCTAAGGGTCGCAAATTCTTAAAATAGTTAAAACAATAATAAACAAACAACCAATGTTGATAAGCAAAGAAAACAAACTTAATCCATAGCAATAATAATCATGTTCTTGGCTTCAACCCTGGAAAGGGAGCTTTTTGCCACTCATAGGCATAATCAACATCCAATTAATTGTATGAATGATTAAGGCCATAAAACAAAGCTAAATTAAAGAAATAAAAACCTAAAAAGAAGTTTTTGTAGCCTCTAATGTTGTTCCCAGTGATCTAGGGGTTCAAAGATGTCCCAAAATGTGTTTTAAGACGTTATATTTATAGTATATAAGTTATAACCCCACTTGGATTAGGTTTCCAAATAATTTTCCATAAATTTGGAACTTTTCTCCCAATTTTAGTCATTGGTTCATCGTGACACAGTGTCAAATGGCATCCTGGGCACAACTGGGTACTTAACTCCCGATTTTGGTTATTGGCACTAAGCGGTGCAATCGCGTTGAGACACTATTTTTGGACAATTTTGAAATGGGACAGCTCCACGACGTGGTGTTTCACCATTCTGAGCCCCTTATTAATCCAATGGCATGCAGAACGTTCCAAATGTCCAAACATAGACACTACACACGCTCAAAATTTTCCAAGGGTCCAAATTGGTGTCCAGCTTGCATCTTGTGCTTCCGTGGTCATTTCTGAGCCCTTTTAAGTTTTTTCCACTTGATTTAAAGCTTTTATATACTTCATATAACATCATAATTCATTTATAAATAATCATATAGCATTAAACACAACAATTTAGATCTCAAAACAAAACAACATCCTCAACGATGAACTAGAAACACGAGCTAAGCATAGGCTAAATTCACATTGACCTTTAACTCATTGTTTTGACTCTTTTCTTGATTCAATTGACCCTTGAACATTATAAATAAGTTGTTTTACATATAAATACATAATAAAAACCTTAAGAACTCATTAAAACATATTAGAAATCAACACAATAGACTAGAAAAACACCTAGCTCAAGCTAGTTACACTAGTTTTCTCCGTTGAACTCTAAATGCTCAAATTGAATCAAAACTCATGTGAAACCACCATTAAACATTGTAAACACGTACTTGGACACATAAATGCTTATTTATATAAATATAAACACGTATTTCATAAGAATCATCCTCAAAACAAGTCCTAAAAGGCTAGAATAGTAATGCTAGAATGCATAAATGCACCCAACATCATCGGGTACCTCAATGACGCTCCATATGTTAGTAGGATAGTGGTTATGGAAGCATAGTAATTTTTTATATGAGAGAGTATATGTTTCGTATGGTGTTAAATTCTTGTGTGTTTACTCGAGCTAAGGTTATAGTTGGAGAGAAATAAGGATGTGAACTGTTGTTACGTGAAATAGTTAGAAAGAAAGATATGTAGTGAAATATTTGTGAGAGCGAGTGAAGTTGTTGGTTTTAATGGGGATATCAATAAAGTGGGTGTAGTAATGATAGGCTTCAATGTTGTGATTTATGAAAACATAAACCAATTTTCTATGTGGTTAGTACTCCTTGAATGAAGACCCGAGGTTGTTTGATTAGATTTATAAGGTGAAGTAATATTCTTAAAGGGATGTAGAGTATGGGGTCCCATAGCTTAAGATATCACCCTTTTAATCCAGGTTAGGCTTCAACATGGAAGTACTACGTAGTGGGACTCAAACTCATATGGTTAGGTGTGTTATGGGAGAATTGTAAGTTGAAAATGATGAAGTATGTTATTTATTATTTGGGGCATAGTCGAGTAGTGTCTCTTAAGTTTAAGGTTTATTCATTGTATCTTGTAATTGGAGAATGTTTCTACTCCTATCTCCCACTAAACCTTATTTAATGTTGAGTATCAATGCATATCAAGACCTATGTCACTACCCAAACTGAGGCCCTAGCCATGAAGGGCATCCCGAACCTCGAAGGCCCGAGAAACCCCTTAGCATACTATCATAACCATAATCCATATAGGAATCAAAGTGCAGAAGATATAACAATGTTCAATGGTAACTTATAATCCGAAATGTGAACAAGCTATGACAATACAACACTTCAAATACCATCTATTAATCCTATACTAAATACTAACTGTCTAGGCTGGGACAATGCCCCCGGCTGGACTATAAATTAAGTTAGATAAACTTATAAATAATATGTCTTCTGGAAGATGGATGGTTCACCAACTATACCATTATCAAATATGAAAAACTGATGTGATCGACCATGGGATTGAGCCCCAGAACCTAAAATATCAGGGTCAATACACGAAGGTACCACCAGTATGTAGAATAATCCAAAGTAACATATTTTTATACAACACCTGTCAGAGCATTTCATAAAATATTTAGCATAAGGTAAATGAAAACATATGGGCATAATTGAAAAGCTTTTCAAACATTTTCTTGTAATCATGACTCAACATCTTTATTTTACTTCTAAGTTAGATGGTACACCCTACAAACATACTTATCCATGGGCTATATGGACTCTTCCCTTGACTCAGCGGCCAAGCCCCCAATCCTAGTTTGGCGCAAGGAGTGTGGAAGATCATACATACTACTCCATAAGGTCGTCGCCAATGTACAACCCCTATTTTCAAACATAATGAACCCGTATCGGCAAAACACAGTTTTGGGCTATGAGTTATCTGAACTCAAGCCTTCTTCGGGTAACCAACTAGCTCTCTTTAAGCCCATATTTAGTTCTTTAAAACCATGCTTCATTCTCTTAAAACATTTGTTTCTTTTATGTTAAGGACACTCCATAATAGGTATCGCCATACCTAGACTTGCAAGTCATATCGTGTCATGTCATAATCATAGCCCCTTTTATTAAAAAAAAATCATGTAGATGGAACCCAAGAGATTAAAATATCAATCAAGAGAGTTCTTATTTCAAAACACATGAAGACATATGCAAAATACTCCCTTTTCAATAATTTATCATGTGGCAGCCAATCCTTTCATAAAACACATGCAATCCTTTCAATTAACAGAATAAACAATTGCAAACAAGAAAATTACCCTCTTATCATATAATAAACAATTTCAACCCATAATGATGATAAAGAATTTACTATCAAGCTTGTAATTCATGCATTAGAACAACCCACAACATATTAAAACAGTGAATTTCATAACAAGAGAGAGAATCTCATAAATCGTGCTCTCATATGAATTCTCAAAACTCATAACATTCATACATAAAAATATACTTTAAGTTAGGCAAAACCCCCATGGTTTGAACAAGAATTCATCATAAAGCGGGGTCCCCAATGCATGCTCTTCAATAATTTCAAAACCCATTACATATACATAATTATATATATATATATATTCGTAAAGCTTGAAAAATGATAAAATCATCCCCATGAGATATAAGATAGTCCCGTATACTTTAAACTTCTTGACTTGGGAATAAAACACTATTCTTGAAGCTTTCTTGAATATTCTTGAACTTGGGAAACTTAGATTCTTGATTACTTGGGGAAAAAGGAATTGAATTTATTCTAGGGGAGAGGGGAGGGGTTTTTCTTGAGAGCAATTTGGAGAAGAAGGGAAAATAATGAACTAAAAGATTCCTCAAGTCGTGTTATGGATGGTTGGGTTAAGGGGGAAAAAGACCCAATTTCCCCTTAATTTTTTAAATAAAAAAAACTGGATGCAACTACGTCACTTCGACGCGGTCTTATCGTGGTAGCTTACTGGTTCTAACAAAAATGATCATAACTTTTTGCTCGGGTATCCGATTAAGGTAAAATTGGTATAGTTGGAAAGATAATTCAATTATCAACAATTTGGTGGGTATTGATCTGAAAACTTCTACATATATAAAAATTTATACACGTACAAAGTTGACCTTGTTGAATCAAATACCAAAATTTGGCTGAATCAAAAACCCTTAGCTCAACTTTGTTCTAAGTGATTTCTATGAACATTTTTTATCCCATGAGAACACCCCACACTAGGATAAAGATCATGACACATGTATTCAAATATAAATCATGGGATTGGAGTTTACACACATTGGAATAACAGTTCAATGTCTAGCCCAAAAATGCGGGGTGTTACGTTATCTCCCCCTTGAGATCATTCGTCCTCGAATGACGGGTAGGAACTTTTTGAAGCTCTAAAAGTATGGAATAAAGAACGTAACCTCAATTTGATCATTTTTTCTCAACAAAATATACAAAGGAATCAAAGATCTTCATGATAACCCCTAGTGAAATATGTAAGCACGAAGCGTGAGATAATAAGAATTGACATAGAGATAACCTTTCACCTGAGTTCTAGGGATCATAATCATCACATATAAGACATGAGTTTATTTGGTGATAATAGGCCTGGTTTACATAGGTAAAATCATGAAATGAGATTTCACGGGAGATAGGAATAGAAGCATTCTCTACCTTACAAGATACAATGAATAGACTTAAACTTAGAGACACTACTCGGCTATGCCCCAAACAATACATAACATTCTTCATATTTTCTGACTTACAATTCTCCCATCACACATCTAACCACAAAATTTTGAGTCCCACTGCATAGTACTTCTATGTTCAAGCCTAACTCGTAGAAAAGAGGTGCTAACTTAAGCTATGGGACCACATGCTCTACATCCCTTTAAGAATATTACTTCACCTTATCACTACCATCAAACACCCTCTGGTTTTAATTAAGGGATTACTACCCACATAGTACATGGGTTTTTGTTTTCATCAATCACCACATTCAAGCCTATCATTACTACACCCACTTTATAGATCTCCCCACTAAGAACAACAAATTCAATCACTCTCACAAAGATATTTGCCATATAACCCTTCCTAACTATTTTACATAATGAAAGTTCATCTCCTTCTTTTCCCTTCTATTATAACCTTAGCTAAAGAAATCACATCAAAATTTTCACATTCAAGAACATTTACTCCCCCTACCTGAGTCACTATTACTCTTCCATATCTACTATCATACTATCATTTGAAGGGTCATTGAGGAACCCGATCATAAGCATCATGAATGGAAGTAACACTATACGAATATAACTTATACTTATTAAAGTACTCAAGGCGGGACATCAGGTGAAGTTACGATACAATAGACATGAAGTGCTTCATATATCAAGTGTATGGATCATAAGTAAAGAGTCGTTCGGCATAAACACAACACAACATGAGTTCTTAGGACAGACCACAGTAAGAAACATGAGCGCTTACATCATGAGTTGTATAACATAAAGTCAGAATTCATAAAGTCAATGATTGAGACAAGGATTGGTAATTGAAGATATTGCTTCTTATTTTTAGAGCTGATATAGTCATGAGTTTGCATGAACCTCGTCACTTTGGCTAATCCTGATGTAAAATGAATCGGTAATATATAGGAAGCATAGTTTCTTAGAACTAAGCATGGTATAAGATAAGGGTTTTTATGGATCATGAGTATCATAACATAGAGCTTGAATATATTAAAGATTGGATTTACTGAGACATCATTGCTTCTTGTTTGGAGGTAGGAACATGATATGACTTACATAGAAAAGTCAGACCTTAAATATAGGCAAGACTTGAATACATAAGACATTGGTAGGATGATGTCTTAAATTGAAGTAGGAGGAGTTAGCTTGAATAGAAATAGATTTATCATCTCTTCCCTGAAACTTGTCACCATGAGAAAATTTGGGGACTACCTTAACTCACCATCTCTC
Source organism: Capsicum pubescens (assembly GCA_030864215.1). Classification (NCBI taxonomy): domain Eukaryota; kingdom Viridiplantae; phylum Streptophyta; class Magnoliopsida; order Solanales; family Solanaceae; genus Capsicum; species Capsicum pubescens. The sequence goes on along the minus strand of CM061548.1, from coordinate 379,744,388 downwards.
CCTTAGAGCAAAGTCACAATCCTGAACTTGAGAATCTAACCGCTCATCAAATCTATACCCCCAGCTCTTAACACAATGGGGATATCAGTATACACAAGAACATAAAATCCCCTCAATAATTTTAATATAAGGACACTAAATTCTTCTAGGACATCCCCTTAAGGGACACTAATCATAACTTCCTCCAGCCCCCAAAGTCATCGACTTATGAATAATATTATCATGGGCATGGACATCCATGCTTCCAAACTTTTAACACTCCATCTTCAATCTCCTTAAAATACTAGTGTTTCACATCTAAACCATGTAACATATACTAGGTATACATGACACTCATAACTCCAAACCTTGTAACTACACCAATGGTTCACATAATCTATCAATTTCTCCCTCAATTCAACTCTACATAACACCATGTAACAACTCCATAGACTTCTCCATAATAAGAAACTTGCGAACATAGACTAGGCATACATGGCACTCATAACTCAAAACCAAGTACACTGTATTCTTATAACTTAAGGCTCCTATCAATCAGATGATTTATCCACCATTTCTACTTCAACACTAGAACTTATGCATATATCACAATTACACACTCTGACATTTTATAAGTCATTAACCTAAGATCTTTCACACAACACATCAAGCCTACTAATTAATTCCTACAAAACATGCATCATTAATCTTAAGCTACTATTCTTACCACCATAATCCACATCTAAAGTTCAAGCCTATTATCTAACACCAATTATGTAACACTAATGAACCATGCCGCATATTATACTAGTCTGTCAAATGGGGAAATCAACCTAAGTTTCTTATTTCATACAACTATGGCCTATACATTCATTCTTTCCAAAACATTACTACTACGCCTTAGAATCTACCACACACCTTATCACATACAGTACTAGTTTACAATCACTAGAGAAAACATAATCGGAGGGGGGGGGGGGGTAAAGTCACATAATAAGGATAGTCATTATTAATCGTATAATATAACCCATTACGATCTTATCAACATATTACACTTTCTCACATCATATTCACTTACCCATACATACCTCTCCACTACCTTCAAATTCCATATACACAAATTAGTATCTATCCATACTTATTGACTAATCTACCCCTTTCCATTAACAACCTATAAATAATTTCTATAACCACCATAACTATCCACTCTAGGCTCTTTACCTATTTAGAATAAATAATAATCATAGCCAAACACTTCCTTCACTGACTACCATACAATCTATAAATCTTGCTATAACATTAGTCTATCACTATAAAATGGCAACCCATCCCTCAATCAAAGGTTATACAACTAAAACTAGCTTCTGTTTGCAAAAGGTTACCGTCACTCTAACTTCATAAACCTAACTTTGAGATCATCTTAGTACCACTAGGTTATTACACCTTAACATATACTACTACTAGGGTGAAAGTACTATTCCAAAATTCTAAAACATATCACTACCTTTAAGCATGACATCTGCAATAAGGATTTTGAAAGGGACTAAATACATTTCATATCTCAGGATGAAAGGTACGATTTCATCAGGATAGAGGTATACACTCGAATCAATACAACTTTGAAGCACTAATGTACTCTACTTAAGTCCTTATGTTATCTCATATCTATCACGACCCGAATTGAGGCCCAGGCCACTTCGGGCATCTCAAATCATAAAGTCCTGAGAGCCCACTTCAACTGGAAATCATATGCATAATTCATCAAATAATAAAAATGCAGAAGTAAACTGAAATCATGATCATCTTATCATTTCAATTAAACAATACTTGCATACGTTCATAAGGACCCAAAGCCCATCTAACACAAGTCTACAAAATCTCTATTAAATTGAAAACAGCATCTGTCTGGAAACCAAGACAAGGTCCCCGGTCAGACCATGAACTAAAACTTAATGAAAACATTATATGAATCAAGGCCTTCCGAAATAACGGAGGCTCAACAACTTCAATTATCTGACAATGATCTACTGCTTAGCGAAACCCCGGGACTGAGCCTCAGATCCTAAAATATTGGGGGTCAATACAAATGTACCGGTATGTGAAACAATCTAAAATAACCTCACTTTATACAACATAAGTGAGAGCATTTCATAAAACATACAACATGAGGTAAATTAAAACACATGGGCATAACTTAAAATCTTTCAAACGTTTTCATAAAATCATGACTCAAATATTCATATTTCTTCTGAGCTAGATGGTACACCCTACAAACGTACTTATCTACGGGCTATATGGACTCTGTCTTTAACTCGGCGGCCAAGCCCCCAATCCAAATTTGCTGGAAGGATTGGGTCTGTCATTCATACTATGCCATAAGGCCGTCACCAGTGTACAATCCCTAATATAGGACATCATAAACCCATATCGATAAAACACAGTTTTAGGGTAAGAGTTATCTGAACTCAAGCCTTTTTTGGGTAACCAACTAGATCTCTTTAAGTTCAATTTTAGTCCTTTAAGAACATACTTCATGCTTTTAAAACATTCCACAGTTAATCTTCTAAGAGTACATCATCACCGGGTATCGTCATACCCTGACTTACAAGCCATATCGTATCATGTCATAATTCATATTCCTTCTATAAAAGAAGTCATATAGACAACCATCCCTAAAGATTTAAATATTTCATGGGGACATGCTTAATTCAAAACACATGAAGACGTATACAAAACACTTCTTTGAAACACATTATCATGTTGTGGACAATCTTTCTTTGAACACATGTTTTTCTTTCTATCAACAAAATGGACTTTTGTAAACAAGGAGATTTTTCCCTCTCATCATATCATAAACCATGTTAACCATCATAATATTAAGGAATTTACTTTCAAAACCCTTGTTCATGCATTCAAAATAACCTGCAATACAAATAGACATTATATTTTATATCAAGAGAGGAAATTCGTAATTCATGCTCTTAATTAAACTTTCCAAAAACTTAAAACGTATATATATAAGGGGCTACAATTCAATTTCATGAAAAGAATTCAATACAATATGTATACTTTCATAAAAAATGATTCCATGACATGATTTTTGAAACAATATTAAAACCCTTCTTGGTAACATGATTATAAATCCTTCAACATTGATAAAAAAACAAAAAAAATTCATGCCCATAGAGTTTAGGATAGTCCCACATACCCTAATTTCTTAGTTTGAAGAATGAAACCATAATCTTGACATCTTTCTTAAGAATCTTGAACTTTAGGAGGATTGAATTCTTGATCTTTGGGGAAGAGTGAAGGGTTTGTTTGAGAGTAATTTTGAAGCGAATGGGCAATTTCGTGCCCAAATTACGTTTTTAGTCATCCATTTCCAAATTGGAATGAGAGGAAAAGACCATGCTGCCATTCTGGCAATTAAATTCATGACTATAACATTGAATACAAGGCCACCACGACGCAATGGACCCTTCATCGCTATACACACCGCGACGCAATGCAATCGCGGTGAGGTTCTAGAATTGAAATCCAAACGTGACCTAATCCTCGTCCAAAAAAAACAAAACTCCTCCATGACATGCCCTTTAAATCCCTGAACATGAATTAACTCAAAAATCTATGTCAGGGTTAGGAAGACCAATTTAAAAATTATTGAAGTTAAGAGGATTAAAATATGACTAAGCCTCTCAACACTAGAGAGAATTTTTAGGCTTTAAAATCTCTATGCATGCAACTAGGAGCGGAATCAATTCAAGAATGATAAGGGGTGTTACATTATCCCCCCCCTTGGGATCATTCATCCCTGAATGATGACTCGGAATACAATAAGCACGATTTCAAGCACCATATGAAAATAAAAGAATAGTATAAGATTTGTACCTTTCATATCATCATCCATGGTTTCAAAGAGAGTCGGGTACCTCATACGCATGTCATCCTCTGACTCTCAATTAGCTTTCTCAGATTTTTTATTCTTCCACAACACTTTCACCAAAATTATCTCCTTACTCCTCAACTTCTGAACTTTTCCAATGGGTTCTTCTTCGTATGACAATGAGTCCTTACCATTGATTTCTTCCACAGGCAACACATGAGAATGATCTCTAATATATTTCTTTAACATTGATACATGAAATACAAGATGTACAGAAGCCAGACATGCAGGCAAATCCAACTCATAAGAAACTCCACCAATCCTTCTTGTAATTTGATATATGAGCCTATGTAAGGAGGACTAAGCTTCATTTTCTTTCCAAACCGCATGACTCCCTTCATAGGGGAGACTTTTAGAAATACCCAATCATCAATCTCAAATTCCAACTCCCTTCTTGTAACATCGACATAAGACTTTTAGTGGATCTGAGTTATTTTAAGTTGCTCCTTAATTATTTTCACTTTCTCCATCGCCTGATGAGGAAGGTCTAGCCCAAACAACTGAGTTTCACCCACATTATACCACCCAATCAGAGACCTATATCTCCTTCCATAAAGGGCCTCAAAAGAAGACATTTGTATGATAGAGTGATAGTTATTATTATAGGTGAATTCGATCAACGGCACGTGATCCACCCAACTACCCTTAAAGTCAATCGCGCAAGCCATTAACATATATTCTAAGGTCTGGATGGTGTGTTTTGCTTGCCCTTATGTTTGAGGGTGAAAGAAAGTACTAAGGTTCATTTGGGTACCTAAACCTCTATGAAAGGACCGCCAAAATTGAGAAGAAAATTGTGTACCTCGATCAGATATAATAGACACAGGAGCCCCATGCTATCAAACTATTTTTGGAATGTACAACTTAGCATTGTCATCCCCCGAATAATTCATCCACATTAAAAGAAAATGGGCAGACATGGTCATCCTATCTACAATCACCCAAATGGATTCATATTGGTTTTGGGACCTCAAAAGTCCCGTAATGAAGTCTGTGTTGATTATTTCCCATTTCCCCATAGGCAATGCTATCTCTTGGGAAGTGCCACCTGGCCTCAAATGTTCCACTTTAACTTGGTGACAATTCAAACACTTAGACACAAAGTTAGAAACATCTTTTTTCATATCGTTCCACCAGTAAATTGTCTTAAGATCATGGTACATTTTTGTAGAGCCGGGGTGAACAACATACTTGGAAATGTGAGCTTCATCGAGAATTCTATCTTGTAACCCATCCACATCCGTCACACATAGACTACCTTGGTACCTTAAAATTCTATCACATCCAATTTCAAATGCCATCACTTTTTGTTACCCAACCTCTTCCTTGATCTGTATCAAAATGGGATCTCTAATTTTTTTCCTTTACCTCAGCACATAAGGATGATCTATCTACCTCGTGAACTAATACCCTTCCATCTTCGGAATCTAGGAGTCGAACTCCCAAATTTACAAGCCGATGAATATCATTCACCATATTCCTCTTTCCTTCCTCCACATGAGAAAGACTGGCTATTGATAGTCTACTGAGGGCATCGATCACCACATTGGCCTTTCCCAGATGATAATGCAGGCTCATATCATAATCCTTCAACAATTCCAGCCACCGCCTATGTCTGCGATTTATCTATTTTTGCGTGAAAACATACTACAAACTTTTGTGATCAATAAATATATCAACATGCACCTCGTAGAGATAATGTCGCCAAAACATTAATACGAACGCCATAGCTACTAATTCTAAATCATGGGTGGGATAATTCTTTTCATGCACCTTCAGCTGTCTAGATGCGTAAGCCACCACCTTACCATGCTGCAGAAGTACACACCCAAGTCCTACCCGAGACACATTACAATACATAACAAAGCCCTCAGTACCCTCAGCTAGAGTCAAAAATAGGTGCAGTATTCAACTTGTCTTTTAGTTTCTCAAAACTATTCTCACAAGAGTCAGACACTAAGAATTTTACCTTTTTCTGAGTCAAACTAGTAAATGGAGAAGCTATGGTTGAAAAACTCTCTACAAACCTTCTGTAATACCCTGCCAAACCTAAAAGGCTCCGAATATTTGTTAGAGTCGTGGGTCTAGGCCATTTTCTCACTGCCTCAACATTTTTGGGGTCAACTTTAATTCCCTCACTAAAAACAATGTTCCCTAGAAAAGGAATAGCAGTAAGCTAGAATTCAAACTTGGAAAACTTTGCATACAACTCATGATCCTTGAGGGTCTAAAGGAAAATTCGGAGGTGATTGGAATGATCCTCCTCACTTTTTGAGTAAATCGAGATATCATCGATAAAGACTATGATGAATAGATCTAGAAACTAGCGAAATACCCTATTCATTAGGTCCATAAAAGTTGTGGGGGTATTAGTCAGTCCGAAGGACATATGTAAGAATTCATAGTGACCATATCGAGTTCAAAAGGCTATTTTGGGAATATCAGCCTCCCTAACTTTCAACTGATCATACCCCATACGAAGGTCTATTGTAGAAAAACATTTGGCACCCTAAAGTTTGTCAAAAAAATCATCAATTCTGGGAAGAGGGTATTTACTCTTTATTGTAACTTTTTTCAGCTGACAGTAATTTAAACACATACGGAGGGAGATATCTTTCTTATGTATGAAGAGTATAGGAGTACCCCAGGGAGACACACTAAGACGAATAAAGCCCTTGTCAAGAAGGACTTTTAACTGTTCTTTCAACTTTTTCAACTTTTTCAATTTTGCAGGAGCTATTCTGTATGGTGAAATAGAAATAGGATGGATGTCCAGCAACAAATCAATGCCAAAATCTATCTCTCTATCTGGTGGTACCCCGGGAAGGTCATCTGGAAAAACTTTTGAAAATTCATTAACTATAGGGACAAACTGGAGTGAAGGACTTTAAGTACTAGAATCTTTGACCTAGATATGATGGTATAGACAACCCTTTGACATAAGCTTACGGGCTCTAAGATAAGAAATGAATTTCCCCTAGGTGTTAGCGGATATCCCTCCCATTCTATCACTGGCTCATTAGGGAAAGAGAAAGTAAACTTTCTGGTCCTATAGTCTAATGTTGCATAGCATAAATAGAGCCAATCCATTCCCAGTATAGCATCAAAGTCAATCATATCTAGATCTACAAGATCAGCCACAATATCACAATGAAAAATAGACACCACACAATTTCTATAAACTCTTCTAGCCTCAATAGAGTTGCCAACAGGAGTGGAAATAGAAAAGGGTTCTGGAATATTTTTTGGCTCAAAATCAAAACTAATTTCCACATAAGGGGTCACATAAGACAAGGTAGACCCGAGATCAAGTAACACATACACATCATGGGAGAAAATTTGTAACATACCCGTAACAAGATCTGGCAAAGCCTTTGTATTCTAGCGATTAGATAAGGCATCTAACTAGTTGCGACCACCTCTAGTAGAGAAAACAGTAACCTTCGGTAGAAGGGTTGTGGAATTTTTTTGAGATATAGTACCTCCGTTATTTCCAATGGTAAAGGGACAATACCTCTGAATATGGCTTGCCTAGCCATATTGTAGCACACATTACTCCCTGACTAGCATTTCCCCGAATGATTCTTTCCACAAGAACTACCATGAGGGTATGACCTAGCGGGCTGATCCACACTTCCCTAGGACTGAGTACCCTACTTTTTGTCCTGTTGTTCTGCTGGGAGTTGTAAAACCACTGATCGATGAAAGGTTTAGGTGTCAGAGCACTAGCTGAGGACTGAGCATTCACTTATTACCCCAATTGCCACCCTGATGCTGACTGACATTCTTATATGCAGACCTATCTCTCTTAGCTTGCCTTTCTTTTTCCCTTTCCTCTGCTTTCCTTTTCTTTGCCTCTTCTACTTGTTGTATATGCACCGATAACCTGGATAAATCTGTCTATGTTCAGCATTTCTCCCTTATATTGCAACACCAAATTGATCAAGAACCAGATGAAAACTTTATCATGCGAGCCCTCATATTGCCCACTAACTCACGAGCATAGTGAGATAGATGGGTGAACTTCAATGCATACTCTTTAATACTCATCTTCCCTTGTTTCAAATTCATAAAATCTTCAGCCTTTGCCTCCCTCAACTCCTGGGGAAAGAAATGATCTAGGAAAACTTCTACAAACTAACCCCAAATAGAAGGTTTAGCATCATTACCCTTCAAATCCTCCCACTCATTATACCACTGGTTATCTACATCTTTCAACTGATAGGTTGCCAACTAAACCCCTTCAACTTCATTAGTATGCATAACTCTAAAAAATTTCTTCATTTCATCAATGAACCCTTGGGGTCTTCTTTAATATTTGTGCCAATAAAGGTAGGTGGTTTTAGCCTAATGAATTGGACAACCCGAGTAAGTTCAGCCGAACCAGACACAGAATCCACATCTTTAGACCGACAGGTCTAAGAGTCCATAAGTTAAGCAATCATATGGATGAACTGTCGGAACTCATTATTTGAGACTTCTCTCAGAAGAGGCTAGGGATGGTTAACACCAGTCTGTAGAGCTTGAGGTGGACTAGTCAAGACTGGAGGAACTCCTGGAGTAGCAACAAACTCTGGGGTATGAGCTCTATTATGAGTCTGCATCCCATGAGTAGGGCGGACATCCTCAGCTTGGGTATTCCATTTGTTAGATCTACGGGGAGGCATGATCAATCTCTGAAATATAGGAAATGATTGATTAGAGGACATTCAAACTCTATAGCATGAACTAGGTCATGAAGAAAAAGATACATTCATAAATGCCTAATAGCTTCCTGCTTATAAGTATGGTACACTACACACCCATAAAAAGGACTCTACCCAATGCGACATTGCAGATACCCTTAGAGCATGAACCATTCTCTGATACCAAGTTTGTCACGATCCAAACCAAGGCCAAGTCCATAATGGACATCTCAAACCATGAAGTCCCAAGAGTCCACTTCAACTGGAAATCATCTTCATAATTCATCAAATTATCAAAATGCGAAAGTAAACTGAAATCATGATCATCTTATCATGTCAATTTAACAATACGGTCATACGTTCACAAGGACCCAAAAAACATCTAACACAAGTCTACAAAATCTCTATTAAATTGAAATAAACATCTATCTAGAAATCGGGACAAGGACCCCAGTCAGACCATGAACTAAAATTGAATGAAAACCTTATATGAAATAAGGCCTTCAAAAATAAGGGAGGCTCACCAACTTCAATTGTCTGACTATGATCTACTGCTTTGCGAGACCCTGGGACTGAGCCTCAGATCCTGAAATATAGGGTGTCAATACAAATGTACTGGTATGTGAAACAATCCAAAATAACCATACTTTATAAAACATAAGTGAGAGCATTTCACAAAACATTTAGCATAAGGTAAATTAAAACACATGGGCACAACTTAAAAGCTTTCAAACAGTTTCATAAAATCATGACTCAACTCTTCGTATTTCTTCTGAGCTAGATGGTATACCCTACAAGCGTATGTATTCACAGGTTACATAGACTCCGTCCTGCAATAAAAATAGACATTATATTTCATATCAAGAGAGGGAATTCGTAATTCATCCTCTCAATTAAACTTTCCAAAAACTATAAACGTATATATATAAGGGGCTACAATTCAGTTCCACGAAAAGAATTCAATACAATATGTATACTTTCATCAAAAACTATTCCATGACATATTTTTCAAAATAATATTAAAATCCTTCTTGGTAACATGATTATAAATCCTTCAACATTGATAAAAAAAAACAACAAAATTTCATGCCCATGGAGTTTAGGATAGTCCCACATACCTTAAGTTCTTAGTTTGAAGAGTGAAACCCTAATCTTGACACCTTTCTTGAGAATCTTAAACTTAGGAGGATTGAATTCTTTATCTTTGGAAAAGAGGGAAGGGTTTGTTTGAGAGTAATTTTGAAGGGAATGGGCAATTTCGTACCCTAATTATGATATTAATCATCCATTTAAAAATTTGATAGAGAAGAAAATAATAATCTGCCCTTCTAGTAATTAAATTTATGACTGGAATGTCGATTACAAGGCCACCACGATACGATGGACCCTTGATCTCTATACCCATCGTGACGCAATCCAATCGCGGTTAGGTTCTAGAATTGAAATCCAAACGCAACCCAATCCTTTTCTAAAATATCTGAAACTCCCCTGAGACATGCCCCTTTACACCCCTGAACATGAATTAACTCAAAAATCTATGTCTCGAGGTCGGTAAGACCAATTTAAAAATCATTGAAGTTAAGAGGCTTAAAATATGACTAAGTCTCTCAACACTTGGAAAAATTTTAGGCTTTAAAATCCCTATGCATGCAACTAGTAGTGGAATCATGTCAAAATGATACGGGGTGTTACAATATCTCTATAGATAACTTAATCTAAAAGGACAACATATTAGGGATCATAACTCTTAGACTTGTATCGCCTCGACAATAAGGCATGGCCCATAAAATTAGAGAAATAAAGAAATTTAGATAACTTTCTTATGGACAACACTATAGCATGAACTAGGGTATGAAAGAATGAGAAACAACTCCTAAATGCCCGGTAGCCATCTGATTATAAGTATGTTGCAGAACACACCCATAAGATAGACTCTACTAGACACAGGTTTGTAGACACCCTAGGACCATGAACCGTGCTCTGATATTAAGATTTTCACGACTCGAACTGAGGCCCTGACGGCCATCCCGAACCTCAAAGGCCCAAGAGACCCCTTTGCCTACTATCATAAGCATAATCCTTACATGAACCAAAGTGCGGAAGATATAACAGTGTTCAATGGAAACTTATAATCCAAAATGTGTCAACAAGATATGATAATGCAACACTTTAAATACCATCTACGAAGCCTATACTAAATACTAACTTTCTAGGCCGGGACAATGCCCCCGACTAGACAATAAATTAAATTAGATAAGCATATAAATAACATTTTTTTTGGAACATGGATGACTCACATCTTGGTCATTATCCAATATGAACAAATAATGTGATAGACCACGGGACTGATCCCCAGAACATTAAATATAGGGGTATGTAGAACAATCCAAAATAACATATGTTTATACAACATAGGCGAGTGCATTTCATAAAATATTTAGCATAAGGTAAATAAAAACATATGGGCATAATTTAAAAGCTTTCAAAAAAATTTCTTGTAATCATGGCTCAACATCTTTATTTTACTTCTAATCTAGATGGTACACCCTACAAACATACTTATCCATGGGCTATGTAGACTCTGCCCTTGACTCCGCGGCCAATCCCCCAATTTGAGTTTGCCGGAAGGATTGGGGACGATCATACATACTATGTCATAAGGTCGTCGCTAGCATACAATCCCTATTTTGGGACATAACGAACCCGTATTAACAAAACACGGTTTTGGTCTACGAGTTATCTATAATCAAGCCTTCTTCGGATAACCAACTAGCTCTCTTTAAGCCCATATTTAGTTCTTTAAAACCATGATTCATTCTCTTAAAACATTTATTTCTTTCATGTTAAGGACACTACATAATAGGTATTGTCATACCTAGACTTGCAAGTCATATCGTGTCATGTCATAATCATATCCCCTTTTATTAAAAAATCATGTAGATGGCCACCCAAGAGATTCAAATATATCAATCAAGAAAGTTATTATTTCAAAACACATGAACACATATGTAAAATACTCCCTTTTCAATAATTTATCATATGGCGGCCAATACTTTCATAAAACACATGCAATCCTTTTAATTAACAAGATAAACAATTGTAAACAAGAAAATTATCCTCTCATCGTATCAAAAACAATTTCAACCCATAATTATGATAAAGAATTTTCTCTCAAGCTTGTAATTCATGCATTATAACAACCCACAATACATTAAAACAATGAATTTCTTAACAAGAGAGTGAATCTCGTAAATCGTGCTCTCATTCATATTCTCAAAACTCATAACATTCATACACAAGAATATACTTCAATTTTATAGAAAACCCCCCATTGTTTGAGCAATATTTCATCATAAAGCAGGGTCCCCAATGCATGCTCTTCAATAATTTCAAAACCCATTACGTATACATAATTATATACATATTCGTAATGCTTGAAAAATGATAAAATCATGCCCATGAGATTTAGGATAGTCCTTCATACCTTAATCTTCTTGACTTGAGAAAGAAACACTATTCTTGAAGCTTTCTTGAATATTCTTGAACTTGGGAAACATGGATTCTTGATTCCTTGAGGGAAAAGGAATTGAGTTTGTTCTTGGGGAAGGGGAGAGGTTTTTCTTGAGAGAGATTTGGAAAACAAGGGCAAATAATAACCTAAAAGATACCTCAAGTCGTGTTATGGATGATTTGTTTAAGGGGAGGGGGAGGGGGGAGAACCAATTTCCCCTCAATTATTTAAATAAAAAAAACTGGACCCAACTACATCACTACGATGCAGTCTTATCGTGGTAGCTTACTAGTTCTGAAGAAAATGATCATAAATTTTCACCCGGGTATCAGATTAAGGCGAAATTGGTATGGTTGAAAATCTAATTCAATTTTATAAAATTTTGTGGTTCTTGAGATGAAAAATTCCATATATATAAAAAGTTATACACGTTCAAAGTAAACCCTTGTGGAATCGAATATCAAAATTTGGCTGAATCAAAAACCCTTAGCTCAACTTTGTTCTAAGTGATTCCTATGAATATTCTTCACCTCATAAGCACCTCACAAACTAGTATAAATATCATGACACATGTATTCAAATATAAATCGTGGGATTGAAATTTACATACGTTGGAACAATGGTTTAATGTCTAGCCCAAAAATGGAGGTGTTACAACTTATGATCACCAAATAAACTCATGTCTTATGTTGTGATGATTTTGATCCATATAACTCATGTGCAAGGCCATATCTATGTCAATTCTCATTATCTCATGCTTCGTGCTTACATGATTCACTAGGTGATGTCATCAAATTCTCTTTGAAGAACTACGTATGTTTCTCTGAGGAAAATTCCTAATGGGAGGTTACGTCCTTCATTCCATACTTTTAGATCTTCAACATGTTCCTACCCATCATTCAAGGATGAATGATCCTAAGAGAGATATAATGTAACACCCTATATTTTTAGACTAGAGTTTAAACAGTTGTTCCTACGTATATAGACCTGAAACCAATGGTTACTACTTAGAAATAAGTGTGAATAACTATGATTTAGTGTGATAACATCTTTGGAGATGATTATACATCATAAAAGTCTCCTAGCTCAAAATTAAGTTGATCACTTTCTTACCGATTGAGTTTTAGTCAATGATTTTTCTTAGGTTAACTTTCAGTGACCATTACTCCTAGAATATGAGTAGTTATATGGCTCATAATATATCCAATTAAAGCTCTTTGAATCTTCTTTCCATCTCCGTCGACTGTTCATTAATCCAAATTTAAAGTCAAAAGTTATGAGTGTTTGAGTAGGAACCTGTCCAGGATCCGCATTGGCCTGCGCCGCGGAGCAATCGCCAAAGCACACTGCCTCAGGTTTGCTTTGGCTTGGCGCTGCCAAGCCTTCACTACGCGTCAAAAAGTGTTCCATTTTGAGTTATTTTAAGGGTGATAAGTTCTTTTATTATCCTATAACCATTTCTAATCATATATGGATGAAATTTAGGTCTTAACACATGTTATTTCACTTCTCAAATCCCCAAATCATCTCTCCAAAAGAAAAAGAGGATAAACCACCTAGGGTTTGAGGATTTTGGTCTCCAAGGGCAAATCTCTCTACGTTCTCTTTGATTTTCTCCATCAAAAGGTATGTGGGACTATCCTAAATCTCATGGGAGTAAATTTCACGTTTTTAACAAGCTTTAAAGATATATATATATATATATATACATATATATACACACACACACACTTATATACTACCTTAAAACCATGAACTCCTAAATGCTAAAGTAAAATTACCAAAGCATCCCCAGCCTATTTAATTAAAATCAAATAATTTAAATTCCAAAAATAACCCTATCCCATTTAATCTAAATTAAGTTTACAACCCTACTTAGTACTCGCGCTGCATAAATAGACACCAAGGAATACCTTTCCACTAGACGCCTCACCAACAAACACCTTCCTACCCAGTGTTTCTTTAAAATAGAAATACGATGCAATTGCCTCAACAATCTTTCTTCTTTTTTGTTAGAACATAGGTATGCCCTATTTTTTTTCAAACACCAATCTTTAGGCTTGCAAAATCTCATTTTCTTCAAGAAGTTTAGGCCATTGTAATTTATGTTCAAATTTCTTGCAGTATCACTATTCCTTAAAAGTTAAATCTATATTCCACTAGGCCACATCATTGGCGAAATTGTCCGCTCGAGAACTCAAGTTTAAGTCCCTTCATATGAAACTTCTATCGTAAAGTCCATAGTTTCCACCCTTTCAACACTCCTCATCGAGTTTTTTCCCACACTGATATAATCTATATCATATGTGTTCTACATTTGGGTTCACAAAGTTTCAATACATTTAAAAATTTAACTTCAATACTTTTATGACTTTCCATATACTCAGATTCTTAATTTTAATGATTTGTGTAGTTTAGTAAACTGTGTATTTTTCATCTATTAATCTCTGTAGATATTTCTCTTTTCTATATTATGCATTAGAATCCTAGCCTGTTTTAATCAAAGAGTGCACAAATTATGGGAGTCATTCTTTTTTTTGGGTTAACTAGCTACATTTTATTACCAATGTGTTCTTGTAAATCTTAAAGGGAAAAAATGTAAACAAACGTTCCATAGCAAGATATGCCCTGCCTGGGATCTATGTCTCTCATCATTTAACTTTCTACAACAAATCAAATAGAACTAGCTTGACTTGACAAGATAGCTATTGAGTTGGCCAACACACTGTTGGAACTTTGGTTACATGCTAGACCTCACAACTGGGAGTCATTTTAAAAAAATACATAATTATGGTTTTGTAATACATCCTTATTAGGCTTGATTATTTTCCACACGGTTGTGTGCTTCTAAATACTTAGAATTTGAGAATCTGACTTAATAATTACTCCCTTATTACAATTGAGTAGTTATTTATATTCTTTTTTAAAATTAAAAATCTGCTTCTAACGGGTACAATGGTAATCCCGAATCAAGTAAATCCTTTTTAAAGGGTCTTCCCGATGAAGAAGATGCAACACTTCAGATTTTATCAATGAAATTATTAATTTGACTACTGGAACATACATTATGATGAAAATTTATTTTAGTTGAATGGTAACTTTGTCTATACATATCCCACTTTCTGGGAATATATAGGTTATGTTGTTATTGTTGATAACTTTACCTATACTTGAAATAGATATAGACACATGCTATGTGTATATGTCGGTGGATGTTGCTTCTCTGTATTCACATTCTCTAGAATGGTTTAAGAAATTTTTAAGTCATTGTTCTTTTTGCTTTCATGAATACTGGGTGGTCAAGTTTAAGATGTTGATTTTGCTAGCTAATTTTTGTGTTCATGAGATTTTAAACGTTCTTTCTTATGGGAGTCTCCTTTATAAAACATTTTGTTCATATAGCCTGGTTTAATGTTAGTTTATATTTTGTAATAATCAGCACAAACTTATTATATTTTTTGAATGTTAATACTCCAAACGTTTCAATTTATTTGTGTGATTTTGACTTGACAAGAAATTTAAGAAAGTAAAAAACCTTTTGAATCTTTCCTTCATACACTTTTGAATCTTGTCTTCTTTCGTTCTCCCATTTCTACCTAACCTTATTCCAGTTCAATAAGGTTTGGATACTGAAATGGTTGATAACATAATGACGGAGTGAATGATGTTTCTAAAATGGATTCTTCTATTTTTGTACATGCATATGAGGATACATGCAATGTCACGACCCGAATCGAGGCTCAGGCCACGACGAGCATCCTAAATTGAGAAGACCCGATAGCCTTCTCTATCTGGCAATCATGCACAATGTTCATACAATATGAAGAAATGCGGAAAATTTTCATATGGAAACATGGTCAATCTTATAAGTAAACTGAATAATACAAAAGGAAGCTCTTAGCATTCAAAACACATGACATAAGTCTTTGAAATCTCTAACAATACAAGAAATAATATAAGTCTAAAAACAAGGATAATGCCCCCAGACAGACCATGAAACAAAACAAAATAGTAATGTCCAATAACCAAGACCTTTCGAAATAAGGGAGGCTCACCAACTGCAAACTTCGGACAACCAATCGACAACTTAGTGGGACCCGAGACTATGCCTCAGATCCTAGAATATAGGGGGTCAATACAGATGTACTGGTATGTAGAGCAATCCAAAATAATGTACTGATATATATAATATAAGTGAGAGCATTTCATGAAAGGCATGTCATCATAAAATATTTGAAAATCCATGGGCATAATTAATAGACTTTAAAACATTTTTGTAGATCTCAACGCAACATCTTTTACTTACTTCTAAGCTAGGTGGTACACCCTACAAGTCTACGACCCTATGGGCTATATGGAGTCCGCCCTTGACTTGACGGCCAAGCCCCCAACCCAAGTTTTTCACAAGGTTTGGAGTTTCTGATTCTGATACACCACAGGGCACTAGGCCAGCATATAATCCCTCTTTGGGGACATAATAACCCGTATCACCAAAACACATATTCGGGAAATGAGTGTCTAGACTCATGCGTTCTTCGGTTAACTACCTAACTCTCTTTAGGCCCATTTTTAACCTTTTCTAAACATGCATCTTTCTAAATTCAAAATCTAAAAATCTGAATGAAATTTGTATTTTGTTCTGAGTTTAGCATGGCATTATCTGTTTTGGTATCGTCATACTAAGACTTGTAAGTAATATCTTCTAAGACATAAAATATCATGTACAATTCTTTCATTCAAAAAAATGTTCAGACCACCAAAACATTCCAATAGTATAAGAGAATTCATATTTCAAAACATATGTCAAACCATGGAAAGATTCTCATCTTTTCAACATTCCAACAAATAGTGGTCAATTTCTCAAAACAATCATGAAATTCCTTCTATTATAACATTTATCATTTAAAACAAGATACTATCCCCCTATTCAATTCTCAACCATCATAAAATTCATATAAGATAGTGAGGCTCTTGGCTTATTCTTTAAATCATGCAATTTAGGAACCCATAACTTGTAAATCAAGAAGTAACACAGTGAGAGGGGGGAAATTCATTAATTCATGCTCTCAATTCTTGTTTTGAAACTCCAAACACATACATACATATATACTAACAAAAATCAAATTTAAGGGGAGGCCTCAAGACCAAAACAATATTATCAAAAAGGGATCACAATGCATAATTGTTAATGTAAATCTAAAATCCTTCATAAATACATGATTTCTCAACCTTAAAAACTTAATCAAAACAATTTCACCATGTCCATGTAGTTTAGGAAACACCACGTACCTTATGTTGTTTAGTTTGAAGATTGGGTTTCTAATCTTGACCTTTTTTTTGAAATCTTGAACTTAGAGGAAACCCTAATTTCTCCTTGTTCTTGAGAGTGGAGTGGATTATGAGTGTTGAGAAACTGATATTTTATCAGTTAATAGGGTTTAATGCGCAATTTAAGTCATAGAGGTGGGGTTTGAGGTGAGGAAAATACCAAAATACCCATAAAGAAACCAAAGAAAATTGCAGAAATCTTCAGTTGACGACCAAGGTTGGTGGCCTGTCAGTTAGGTGACGGCTCATCAACTAAGTTGTCACTTTTAGTATTGAATTACCCCTTTTTGTCTTAGGCTGATGACTATAGCTGATGGGTCATCACTTAGTTGACGGCTCGTCAGCTTAGTCATCAGCTAAGTGATGGCTTATCAGCGTAGTCATCACTTAGTTGATAGGCAGATACTTCAAAGTAAAATGAGCATAACTTTCTACAACCGATATCAGATTAAGCTGAAACTAGTTGATTTGGAAAGAGGACTCAAAGATATTTATTTTGGTACATGATATGTCCTCTAAGTCATTATATATAGGAAGTTATGGTCGATGGAAGTTGACTAAAGTTTTGACGTTCGCTAAAACTCAATCGATAGAAGCGTTCTCAACTCGTCTTTGAGTTAGGAGATATTGGTGACATCAATTCATATTAAAAGGTTTCCCTACACTATATATTTGATCATCACACATATAATAATAAGGAATCATTGGGTTCGGGTCCATACACATTGGAAAGACTATTTTAATTCTAGCCCAAAAATGTGGGGTGTTACATGCAATCAGGAGCTTGCTATTAAATTGGAGGATGAATTATATCTTGATGAAAAAATGGGGATGTCTCTCTTATATCTGAATCCATGGGAAAGGATGAGTAGAACTTGATAAAAGCACCTACAAAGGAGGAACAAGTAAATGATTCCAAAGAGGCCCCCAACTTGAATGACCTTTAATTTAGTTAGTTGGAGGAGCTTTTTACACACACCCAACTTTACTCAGAGTTCCTTCTAGAGAAGATGGATAACATTACAGTGACTAGAATGGAAGATGAAGAGAAAGGAAGTGAAGACAAGAAGAAGCTTCATGGCAGAAAAATAAGGGCGGCAACAAGTTATAATAAGAAAAAGATCAAGAGAGTTGTTGTTGTCATGCTTTTAATATCTAACAAAAGTGGTTCTATTGAGGATTCAACACTCATAGAGAAGGAGAGAGATGACAAGGAGATACCTGAACTTGTGACCTTGGTGACTGACGGGTGGAATGTGTTGGGTTCAAGATGAAAGTGTGAATGAAAAATAGAGGGAACCAAGTAGAGGAGAAAATTGGGATAACACTCAAAATGGAAAATGTACTCAAAAATAGGAAAGTCTACAAAATTCTCCCGCATTAGTGGGAGAAAAAAACTTTCAAGTGTTTAAATTAAGTCTTATGATTTGTTACTTGATTGAGTCTTATGATTTGTGGCATGAACGATTAGGATATGCCAATTACAAAATATTGTGAAAACTGATTAACTTAGAAGTTTTTCCAAACTTTGAGTGCAATAAATCAAAATGTCAAACGTGTGTGGAATCAAAGTATGTTAAGCATCCGTATAAGTTTGTTGAAAGGAATTCCAATCCCTTAGACTTAATCCACACTGACATTTATGATATGAAGTCAACACTATCTCGTGGTGGAAAAAAGTATTTTACAACTTTTATTTATGATTGAACTATATACTATTATGTCTATTTGTTAAATAGTAAGTATAAAGCAATAGATGCGTTTAGGCAATATAAAATAGAAGTTGAAAATCAGTTAGAAAAAAAGATCAAAATAATAAGAATGGATAGGGCGAAGAATATGAATCTCTATTTGAGCAAATATCTGTAGAGAATGGAATTGTTCAACAAACTACGACCCCGTATTCACCTCAATATAATGGAATTGTGGAAAGGAAAAACCAAATCTTGAAGGAAATAATAAATGCCTTACTAATAAGTTCAGGTTTACCACAAAACTTGTGGGGGAAGCTATCCTTATAGCTAACTGAATACTCAATAGAGTGTCCCATTGTAAGACACAATCAATCTCATATGAAAAATAGAATGGAAGAAAACCCAACTTAAAATATTTTAAAGTGTGGGGGTGTCTAGCGAAGGTCTAAGTTCTTATACCTAAAAGAGTAAGGACAGGACCTAAGATGGTAGACTGCGTGTTCATAGGATATGCTAAAAGTAGTAAAGTATGTCGGTTTTGGTTCATAAATACGAACATCCAAATATTAATAAAAATACGTTAATTGAATCAGATAATGTTGAATTTTTTTAACACATCTATCAGTATAAAACTAGACATGAATAGTCTAGTGGGGGGTCTAAACGACATCGAGATAAACTAAGTGAGGATGTAATAATGATGAGAATCCAAGATGTAGTACACGTCAAAGAATTTTAATTTTGTTTGGATCGTATTTTGTAATATTTCTCTTAGAAAATAAGCCTCAAATGTTTAAAGAAGCGTTGTCATCGCCAGATTCATCCTTTTAGAAAGAGGCAGTCAATAGTGAGATTGATTCAATCTTAAGCAAATATACATAGAAGTTGGTTGATCTTCCTCCAGAAAATAAACCTTTAGGTTCTAAATAGATCTTCGAAAGGAAAATAAACAATGATGGTACTATTGACAAAAACAAGGCAAGACTTGTAGTAAAAGGCTTCAATTCGAACGTTAATTGCCTTGGCGATGGTATATGGTCTTGAAATCCATCAAATGGATATAAAAATAGCATTCCTGAATGGAGAATTGGAGGAAGAAATCTACATGAAACAGCCTGAGGGTTTTGTGGTTCCAGGAAAACAAAATAAGGTCTGTAAACTTGTTAAGTCACTTTATGGAATAAAACAAGCACCTAAACAATGGCATGCAAAGTTTGACCAAACCATGTTGACAAATGGATTCAAGATAAATAAATGTGATAGATGTGTTTACATTAAAGAAACTACAAATCACCAAGTCATTGTTTGTTTATATGTGGATGACATGTTGATCATCAGTAGAGACATTTCTAACATAAATGCTACGAAATGAATACTTGAGAGTAAGTTTGATATAAAGACCTTGGAGTTGCGGATGTGAACTTAGGAATAAGAATCCATAGAACTCCATAAGGGTTGGCATTATCACAGTCTCATTACATTGAAAAGGTACTTGACAAATTCAAGTATTTATAATTTTGTCTTGCCAAGACTCCATTGGACGTGATCTT
The DNA here is from genome assembly GCA_030864215.1 of Capsicum pubescens. NCBI lineage: Eukaryota > Viridiplantae > Streptophyta > Magnoliopsida > Solanales > Solanaceae > Capsicum > Capsicum pubescens. Next base: position 379,723,698 of record CM061548.1, on the reverse strand, counting down.
TGCACTTCAAAAGAATGAAGGTGAAAGTGACTCATAGTTGGAATATGCAAGAGTATTAGGATATTTAATGTATATCATGAATTGTACACGACTAGACATAGAATGTGTTATTAGTAAGTTGATTCGGTACATGAATAATCCCAATAAAACTCATTGGATGGCAATGAAAAGAGTTTTGGGGTATCTTAAATACACTGAAGACCATGTTTTGCATTCTAATAAATATTCCGCGGTACTTGAAGGATATAGTGACGAAAATTGGATAAATGGATTGAATGAAGTAAAATCCACAAGTGGATATGTATTTACTATAGGTGGAGAAGTTGTCTCTTGAAAATCATCCAAACCGACATGTATTGCTCGCTCTACAATGGAATCAGAATTATCGCATTAGATAAAGCTGGTGAAGAAGTAGAATGGCTTCAAAATTTCTTGGAAGATATTCATTATTGGATGATACTAGTGACACCAGCATGTATACACTATTATAACCAAGCGTCAATAGGTAGGGCAGGGGGCATGATGTTGTAACACCCTATATTTTTTTGGGCTAAAATTCAAACCGTCGTTCCTACAAATATGGACCCGAACCCAATGATTCCTTGTTAATATATGTGTGATGATAAATCCTATAGTGTGGGAATATCTTTGAATAAGTACCAATGTCACAAAAATCTCCTAACTCAAAAACGAGTTGAAAACTTTTCTATCGATTTAAGTTTTAGTGAATGTTTCAACTTGGGTAAATTTCCAATGACCATTACTCCTGGTATATAATGAGTTATGTGGTCTACTATACACCAAATGTAATATCTTCAATTCTCCTTTCAACGCAACTGGTTTCACCTTAATTCGATATTGGAGTAAAAAGTTATGCCCGTTTTACCAAAAGGTGTCGTCACACAAGTAGGGGCCGATCTACACTAATATAAAGTTTTTAAAAGGGGTATTTTGGTATTTTCCTCACCCCAAACTCCTCCCACATGAATTAAATCATACCATAAGTGTTATTATTCATCTTTTATTAGTTTTAAACATCTCATAATCCACTCCACTCTCAAGAATAAGAAATAAAAATTAGGGTTTCTTTCAAGGCTAGATTTCAAGGTTAGATTTCAAGCGAATTCAAAATTTCTTTTCATAAAAAAGGTATGTGGGACTATCCTAATACTTCGTGGGCATAGTTTACTATCTTAATAAGTTTAAAAGCACGAGATTTAGCATATGTAAAGGGGTTTTAAAAATTGTTTGAATAGCATGAATCATCTACCCATTATGGGAAAAGTATGTATGTTTTCTCATGAAGTTTTCAACAAACCCGAACTAGTTTCATGTGCACATATATTTGGGTTTGGAGAATTTAATTGAGATCATGAATTATGAATTTCCTCTTTCGTCGTGATAACAATTTGAATTAAAGTATTAGGGATTGTTTAATTGCATGGTCTAAAATACGGGTTAAAGGTTTTGTTATCAATTATGCATTTAACGTGGACTGGTTTTAAAATAAGAGAATGTTTGCTCGATATATATGTACTTTTCCTGTTAAACTAAAGATGTTGCATGTGAAATATGAAAGAGTTGGCCACTTTATGTAAAAATCTTGAAAGTACAATGCTTTGCATAAGTTTCTGTGTTCCTACTATAAGAATTTTCATAAGTTGTCTAAAACTTTTGGTGGTCATTAATGTATTCTTGACTAAGAAAAGGGCTTTGAGAAGTTATGATATGAAACGGCTTGCAAGTCTAGGTATGACAATACCTAATTACGAAGATCCCTCAATATGAAATAAAGGTATGTTTAAGAACGTAACATGATCATAATTTTTAAGAACTAAAAAAAGGCTCAAGAGAGTTAGATGGTTACCCAAAGAAGGAGTGAGTTCAAGTAACTCATAGCCGGAAACCATATTTTGCCGGTGTAGGTTTTATGAAATGACATGTTAGTAAGAAAGAATGTCTCTTCATAGTATGGTGTGTCAGTAAGGAGACACACTCTTCCATGACCTAGCATGTCAATAAGGAGGCATGTTTTATCTTATTACATACTCCAGTCCTTTTGGCAAACTTGGATTGGGGGCTTAGCCGTGGAGTTAAGAATGGATCTCATATAGCCCATGGGATTACAGAAATGTAGGGTGTACCATCTTGCTCGAAACTATAACACATAATGGAATTTTACAAGTTATATGCATAGTTTTTAAATCTTCATATTATGCCCATGTGTTTTCAGTTACTTTATGTTAAACTATTTTTATGAAATGCGCTCACCTATGTTTTAAAATTATATGTTATTCTGGATTGTTTTACATACCAATACTTTTGAGTATTGACCCTCTATATTTCAGGGTATGAGGTCCAGTCCCATGGTCCTTCACATCAATTGTTCATATAGGATAATGATAGAGTTGGTGAGCCCTCTGTCTTTTGAAAGGCATATTATTCAAATGTTTATCTAATTCAGTTTATGGTCCAGCTGGGGGCTTTGTCCCGGCCTAGACAGTTAGTGTTCAGTAGAGGCTTCATAGATGAAAGTTGAGAATTTTATTATCACATTTTGTTGGCAAGGTTGTATTATAAATGTTCCTTGAATTTCTTATGTCTTCCGCACTTTGATTATGTTTGGATTATGCTTATGATAGTATGCTAAGGGGTCTCTCGGGACTTTGAGGTTCGGGATTCCCTTAGCGGACAGGGCCTCAGTTCGGGTCGTGACAAGTTTGGTATCATAGCACGGTTCATGGTCCCAGGGTATCTACTAATCCATGTAGAGTAGAGTCTTTTTTATGGGTGTGTGGCGGCCACACTTATAAGGAGGAAGCTACAAGGCATTTATGAGATGTTTTCCATTGTTTCATACTCTAGATCATGCCCTTGTGTTGCTCATATGGAAGTTATCCAAATTCCTTCTTTACTCTAATTTTATTAGCTATGTCTCATTGTCAAGTCGATTCAAGTGCAGAAGTTTAGAGTCTATATGATGTGGTCCTTTTTAATTGAGTCATAAAATATTATGAAATGGCATAAGGACTTGAGAGGAGTCCATTAGTTCTTCAAGGTGAATTGATTTAAGTGTACACCTTTACCCTGATGAAATCGTGCTTTTCAGCCTAAAGAATGAAGTGTATTCAGTCCCTTTCAAAATTCTTGTTGCAGATATCATGCTTAAGGGTAGAGATATGTAGCAGAATGTTGGTACATTATTTCCACCTGAGTAGTAGTATATGATAGGGTATCATGACTTATTGGTAGTAAAATGGTACAAAGGTTAGTGATATGGAGTCTCAATTTTACGAATCAGAGTGAGGATGACTTTTGCATTAATAAGATAGTTTTAGTTGTATAACCTTTTATTAAGGGATGGGTTGTCATTTTATTGTGATAGACTAATATGGTAGCAATATTTATAGATTGTATGGTAGTCTGTGAAGGAAGTGACTGGCTATGATTATTATTTATTCAAAATAGAGAAGGATCTCAGAATGGATAGTTATGGTGGTTGTAGAAATCATTTATAGGTTGTGAGTAGAAAGAGGTAGATTAGTCAATAAGTTATGGGTAGAGACTCATTAGTGTAAATAAAATTTGAAGGTAGTCTAAATGTATGCATAGGTAAGTAAATATGATGTGAGAAAGTGGAATATATTGATAAGATCGTAATGGGTTATATTATAAGATTAAGATCGAGTGTCCCTATATGTGACTTTACCCCCCTGCCCCTTGATTGTATTTTTCTCTAGTAGTTGTAAACTAGTACTGCAATATGAGAAGGTGTGTGGTAGGTTCTAAGATGTAGTAATAGTGTTGTGGAAAGAATGAACGTATGGGCCATAGTTGCGTGAAATAAGAGACTTGGATTGATTTCCCCATTTGATGGACTGGTATAATACGCGGCATGCTTTATCGACATTAAATGATTGGTGTTAGACAATAGGCTTGAACTTTATATGTGGATTATGGTGGTAAGAATAGTAGCTTAATATTAATGACGTGCATTTTATGGGAGTAAGTCAGTAGGCTAGATTTGATGTATGCAATATCCTAGGTTGGCAACTTGTGGAAAAAATGAGTGGATACTTGTGAAATATGTGTAGTTGTGGACTGGTGTTAAAATGATAAATTGCAGTTGAGTCATTAGGTGGATGTGAGCGTTAGGTCATATAAGAATAAGTTGGACCCCAGGTAGCATGTTGTTAGAAGTGGTTTTATGTGTATAAGTGTCATGCGTAACTAGCTCATGTTCTTGAATTTCTTAATATGGAGAGGGTTAAAGAGCTGCTATATGGTGCTATTTAGAGCTGAATTGAGGGAAATATAGATAGACGATGTGAGAACTTAGTCTAGTTTTAAAATATTTGTTAAATTGTGAGGGTATGCAGTTAGAGGTGTAATGCTAGTATACTAAGGAATGAAGAATTGATTGTTATGTGTTAAAGAGGGTGAATATGTATGCTTATGAGAGTGTGAGTTATAGGAAGATGCTTATGGAACCTTGCAAACGTTAAGATTAGTGTCCCTCAAAGGTAGTGTCTTCATATTATAGTGCTCAGGAGAGTTTGGCATTCACGTATATAGTGATAACCCATTGTTCTGAGTGTTGTTCTCTTATATTTAATTAGAGGATATATCCTCAAGTTTAGGATGGTGACTTTGATCGAAGGGGGAGATGATGAGTTAAGGTAGTTCTCAAATTTTCTCATGGTGACAAGTTTCAAGGAAGAGTCATGATAAATATATTCCTATTCAATCAAACTTCTCCTACTTCAATTTAAGAGGCCATTCTACTAATGTCTTATGTATTCAAGTCATGCCTATGCCTATAGTTCGAGTTATCTATGCACTTATGTTCATGATCCGACCTCCAAACCAACAATAATGTCCCTTAGTAATCCAATCTTTCAAGTATTGAAGCTCTATGTTATGATGTTCCTGATCCATAAATCAATGTCTCACGTCATGCCTGGTACTAAGAAACTATGCTTTCTATATGTTACTGATTTATTTTATTTTGGGATTAGCCAAAGCGATAAGGTTCATGCAAACTCATGATTATCTCAGCTCTGAAAATGAGAAGAAATAGCTCCAAGTAGCAATCCCTATCTCAATCATTGACTTCATGAATTCCACCTTCATGTTATACAACTCATGATATAGGGGTTCATGCTTCTCGTTGTGGTCTTTCCTAAGAACTCATGCCATGTTATGTTTATGCCCGAACGACTCTCTACTTAAGATCCAGACACTTGATATATGAAGCACCTAGTGTCTATTTTATCATATATTTACCTCATGCCCCACCTTGAGCAGTGCAATAAGTATAAGTTATAGTTGAATAGTGTTAATGTTATTCATGATGCTTATGCTCGGGTCCCTCAATGACCCTACGAATAACAGTATAATAGTAGTTATGGAAGAGTAGTAGTGACTTAGGTAGGTGATTAGATGTTCTTGAATGTGAAAATTTTGATGTGATCTTTTTAGCTAAGGTTATAGGTGAAGGGGAAGAAGGAGATGAACTTTTGTTATGTGAAATAGTTAGGAAGGAGATATGTGGAGAAAATCTGTACGAGAGTGATTGAATTTTCTAGCCTTAGGGGGGAGATTCATGAAGTGTTTGTAGTAATGATAGACTTGAATGTTTTGATTAATGAAAATACAAACTCATGTACTGTGTGGTTAGTACTCCCTGAATTAAAACTTGAAAGTTGTTTGATTATAGTGATAAAGTGAAGCAAGATTCTTGAAGGGATGTAGAGTATAGGGTCCCACAGCTTAAGCTAGCAACTCTTTAATCTGGGATAGGCTTCAATATGGAAGTAATAAGCAGTTAGACTCAAGATCTTGTAGTTACATATTTAGCGGGATATTTATAAGATTGAGATATTGAAATGTGGTATTCATAGATGAATGAATAGTTGGGAAGCATCGCAAATTTAAAGGCTATTAGGTGTATCAATTGAGGTAGAGAATGTTTTTATTTTATTCTTATATCCCTCAAGAATCTCAGTTCATGTATTGTACCAATCTTAACCAGGCAGAGGATTCTTAGGAAAATTCATGCCTTACAATGTTATAATCATGTGCCATAGAACACACGCTAAGATCATGTTTATGTCAAGTCTCGTTATCTCATGATTTGTGCTTATACAATTTACTCGTTGATCCATGAAGCTCTTCTTGAATACCTACGAATGTTTCATTGAGGAAAATAACATTTCCTAATATGAGGTTACAACCTTTATTCCATACATCTATAGCTTCAACAAAATCCTACCCATCATTCGAGGATGAATGATTCCAACAGGGAGATAATGTAACACTCTGTATTTTCTTGGGCTAAAATTCAAACCATCATTCCTATGCATATGGACCCAAACCCAATGATTCCTTGTTAATATATGTGTGATGATCAATCCTATAGTGTGGGAATATCTTTGAATAAGTACCAATGTCACAAAAATCTCCTAACTCAAAAACGAGTTGAAAACTTTTCTATCGATTAAGTTTTAGTGAACGTTTCAACCTGGGTAAACTTCCAATGACCATTAATCTTGGTGTATAAATATTTATGTGTCCTACTATGTACCAAATGAAATATCATTGAGTCTTGTTTCCAACTTAACTAGTTTTACCTTAATACAATATTGGAGTAAAAAGTTATGCCCGTTTTACAAAAAGGTGTTTGTCACCCAAGTAGGGGCCGATCTGCACTAATATAACATTTTTAAAAGGGGTATTTTGGTATTTTCCTTGCCCCAAACTCCTCTCACACGAATAAAATCATACTATAAGAATTATTATTCATATTTTATCAGTTTTAAACATCTCATAATCCACTCCACTCTCAAGAACAAGAAAAAAATTAGGGTTTCTTTCAAGGCTAGATTTCAAGTGAATTCAAAATTTCTTTTCATCAAAAAGGTATGTGGGACTATCCTAAAATATCATGGGCATAGATTACTATTTTATTAAGTTTAAAAGCATGAGATTTAGCATATGTAAAAGGGTTTTGAAAATTGTTTGAATAGCATGAATCATCTAAGCATTACGGGAAAACTATGTGTGTTTTCTCATGAAGTTTTCCACAAACCCGAACTAGTTTCATGTGCACATGTATCTTGGATTTGAAGAATTTAATTGAGAGCATGAATTATGAATTTCCTCTTTCGTCATGATAACAATTTGAATTAAAGTATTAGGGATTGTTCAATTGCATATTCTAAAATACGGGTTAAAGGTTTTGTTATCAATTATGGATTTAACGTGGACTGGTTTTAAAAGGAGAGAATGTTTTCTCAATATATATGCACTTTTCCTGTTAAACTAAAGATGTTGCATGTGAAATATGAAAGAGTTGGCCACTTTATGTAAAAATCTTGAAAGTACAATCTTTGCATAAGTTTTCTTTGTTCCTACTATAAGAATTTTCATATGTTGTCTAAATCTTTTGGTGGTCATTAATGTATTCTTGAGTAAGAAAAGGTCTTTGATAAGTTATGATATGAAATGGTTTGCAAGTCTAGGTATGATGATACCTAATTACGAAGAGCCCTTATTATTAAAAGAAGGTATGTTTAAGCACGTAACATGATCATGATTTTTAAGAACTAAAAATGGGCTCAAGAGAGTTAGATGGTTACCCAAAGAAGGCGTGAGTTCAAGTAACTCGTAGTCATAAATCATAGTTTGCCGGTGCGGGTTTTATGAAATGAAATATCAGTAAGCAGGTATGTCTCTTCATAGTATGGTGTGTCAGTAAGGAGATACACTCTTCCATGACCTAGCATGTCAGTAAGAAGGCACACTTCGTCTTATCATGTACTCCAGTCCTTGCGGCAAACTTTGATTGGGGGATTGGCTGCCGAGTTAAGGGCGGATCTTATATAGCTCGTAGGATTATAGCAATGTAGGGTGTACCATCTAGCTCATAACTATAATACATAATGGAGTTTAACAAGTTATATGCATAGTTTTGAACTCTTCATATTATGCCCATGTGTTTTTAGTTACTTTATGTAAAACTGTTTTTATGAAATGTTGTTACCTATGTTGTATAATTATATGTTATTCTTGATTGTTTCACATACCAGTACTTTCAAGTATTGACCCCCTATATTTTAGGTTCTGGGGTTCAATCATGTGGTCTATCACATCAGTTGTTCATATGGTATAATGATAGAGTTGGTGAGCCCTTCATCTTTTGGAAGGCATGTTATTCAAACGTTTATCTAATTCAATAAATGGACCAGTCGTGGGCTTTATCCCATCCTAGATAATTAGTATTCAGTAGAGGTTTCATAGATGGAAGTTGAGATTTGTATTTCACATATTGTTGGCAAGGTTGTATTATAAATATTCCTTGAATTTCATCATGTCTTTCGCACTTTGATTATGTTTGAATTATGCTTATGATAGTATGCTAAGGGGTCTCTCGGGCCTTTGAGGTTCGAGATGCCCATCGCGGCCAGGGTTTCGATTTGGATCATGACAGATCTACAATGGTAAATTTTGCCATATAAGATGGAGACATAATACCGTTGGAGAACTTCTCTCTAGTGGAATTATCACTGTTGACTATGTGAAGTCAAAGGATAATGTGTCGGATCCACTTACAAAAGGCATGTCTAGAGAAAGAGTTGAGAGGACATCCAAGAGAATGGCTTTACGGCCTAGGACAAGTCAGCATGATGGTAACTCTACCTAGCAGACTGGAGATCCCAAGATCTATGTTTAAGGAGATCAAAAAAAGTTGTGTCTGACAGGTTAAACATTGTCAATATATCCTACTCATTCTCATGATGTAGACAATTTTTAGTAAACAAGGATAAGACTTATGGAGTGAAGTCTTTTAATCATTATTTAAATTTGGCAGATTTGGCCAAATAGTTTAATCTACAAAATTGAATATTTAAAAATCAACTATGTGAGGGAAAAGTAGAAGCCGCTTCAAGGAGAATGTTAGTAAAGGCCTATTCTCTAAGCTCTCATGATACCGGGATATGTTCATGGCTGAAACGAACAAAATCATGAGAACCATAAATGGTAAAAGGCTGGTTGTGTGACATGTGTTGTCTAGGTGTACATTAAAGCTCGACGGTGCAAAGATATCAAATCTACCAATTGACCGAAGGCATCCGATGCATGTTCCCTATGGAAAGTTCAAAGGGAAACCACTTATCTAGATGCAATCAGTCTTTTCCTGATGATCACATACTTGTTCGTAAAGTTTTACGAAAAACTAGTCATTCCCCATTCATGTGGGGGATTGTTGGGTTCAAGATCAAAGTGTTAATGGAAAATTGACAGAACCAAGTGGAGGGAATATTGATATAACACTCAAAATAAAAAGTGTACTCAAAAATGTAAAAGTGTACTAAATTATCCCACATTGGTGGGAGAAGGAAACTTTCAACTGTTTAAATTAAGAAATACATACTCCACATGGTAAGTAAGGCAAGAAACAAAAGATGCCTTGCGCCATCGTCGTCGTCGTCGCTCGGCTCGACTTCGGCTTCAGCTTTAAATTTGGATTTGGATTTGTCAAATGATCGATCGATGAAGTTAATATTTATTTTCAACATAGGAAAAATCCATTCCGAAAAAAACAAAGGAAAAATGCAATAGTTTTGCTATAGTTTTTGATCCTTAACTATCGTGCATGCTTCTGTATGCAGTAATGATGGTTGCGGCTGCTAGAAGAGACACAACTCTTCGACTAAAAGACACACTATTTTGGGAAAAGATATGACTATTTTGGATGGTTGTGGCTGTTCGAAAAAGACACACACTTTCTGATGAACAGACATGATTGTTCAGAAAGTATACACCTTTCTGGTGAACCATTGCCACCTTTCGAAAGAGTCACCTAATGGCTATGTAAACTTGTATTTGTCCACAGGTTTGGATACAAAATTTTTTGTATTTACAAAACACTTCTTGTCTTCAAAATACTTTGTGTGATCATCTAATCGTTGAGTGAGTTCAAAGAGAATTCGATCATTTGAGGTACCTCTACAGTTGGATTGATAGGCCATTTCATCCTGGGAGAGAAAATTCTGCAACCTTGGGTACTTGAGGAGAATTATTTCCTTAAGAACACTTCGTGAAGTCGAAGGACGTGGCCTTTTTCTGTTTCATCTAATTTTTTGAAAAAAACACATTTCTTTGAAAGGTCTTTTTGACCTTGTGTTGATGGTGTTACATAACTTCAAAAGTGTTCTTGTTTTATACTTGAACTTGTGTTGATGTTGTTGTGCCGAAATACATATTTTGTGTACCCAAAAACCACAATCTTAAGGAAATAACTGTAATCTACATTGTTTGGTTTTTGGAAATTAAAGCTTTATGCTTTCTACTCCGTTTGAACTTAACAAGTGATTTGAAGACATAAAATATTCATCACAAGTTAAATATCACTCGATTGATGATTGAAAGTCATAAAAACTTCATCGTTAAACTAGAAAGAAGGGGTGTTTAAAGTTGCTACAACTTTATTAAGAGTATTTTGATATACTAAACTTACTGTTTTGTTGTGACAAGAAAATGACTGCTTACAGTCAAGTGAATGATACTGCAATGATTGTGGCAGCAACTAATGTTGCCACAACGAGTCATACGAGTGTTTCGCAGGCAATGGCTCCAACGAAGAAACCCAAAAAATTCACGGGTATGGACTTTAAAAGGTGGCAATAGAAGATGATCTTCTACTTTACAATGTTGTGCCTTCAGAAATTTACATCTACATCTGAAGAAGCTCCTGGGGTGCCCGAAGGAACTTCAGACATGTAAAAATTTGTCTCTATGGGGGCATGGAAACACTCTGATTTCCTATGTCAGAATTACATTCTAAGTGTCCTCCAAGATTACCTAAACAATGTGTATAGTGGAATAAAGATGGCAAAAGAGTTGTGGGGGCGCTGGAAAGAAAATACAAGACTAAGGATGTGGTAACCAAAAAGTTCTTCGATGTAAGATTCCTAGAGTTTAAAATGATTGACAGCAAGTCTATTGTATCTCAAGTCCAGGATCTTGCGGAAGGTATGATTTTGATGAATACCGTTGTTGAATATATTAAAAATATTCTTAATGTTCACATGAACTTAATTGTAGGTTTGGTTGTGACGAAGCGTTTCAAGTCGCGGCAATAATAGAGAAGTTACCACCGTTGTGGAAGGACTTCAAGAATTACTTGAAACTTAAGCGAAAGGAGATGAAAGTCGAAGATCTTATAGTAAGAATGCGCATTGAAAAAGACAACAAAGTCGCAGAAAGAAGGTCGAAAGGAAATTCTGCAATAAGAGGAGCAAATATTATAGAAGACGACCACAAAAACTCCAAAAAAGTGGAAGAAAGCTGGACAGGAATGAAATCAAACCAAGAAGAAATTCAAGGGAAAATGCTTTAACTGTGGTCATATTGGAAACAAGTCAACAGATTGTCGAACCCCAGAGAAAGGAAAAAAGAAGGACCAAGCAAATATGGTTGAGTCCGAGAAAGAAATGGGCGATCTGTGAGCCATGATAACTGAATGCAACTTGGTAGGGAATCATCGAGAATTGTGGATGGATTCCAATGCCAACCATTATGTTTGTGTTTATAAGGAGTTATTTGCTGTTTTTGCACCTACTCAAGGCGAATAAAAGAACTATATGGACGACTCTGCAGCTGCAAAAGTTAAAGGGACAGGAAAAGTCTACTTGAAAATGACATTAGGTAAAGTGTTATATTTCAAAGTGTGGGGGTGTCTAGCGAAGGTCCAAGTTTCTATGCCTAAAAGAGTAAGGATAGATCCTAAGACGGTGGACTGTGTGTTCATAGAATATGCTAAAAGTAGTAAAGCATGTCGGTTTTTGGTTCATAAATCCTAACATTTGGATATTAATGGAAATATGGTAATTGAATCAGATAATGTTGAATTCTTTAAACATATTTATCTGTATAAAACTAGACATGAACAGTCTAGCGGGTGGTCAAAATGACCTCGAGATGAACCAAGTGAGGATGTACATAATGATGAGAATCAAAGATTTAGTACACGTCAAAGAATGTCAACATTTTTTGGATCTGATTTTGTAACATTCTCTTAGAAAATGAGCCCCAAACATTTAAAGAAGCGAAGTCATCGTTAGACTCATCCTTTTGAAAAGAGGCAGTCAATAGTGAGATTGATTCAATCTTAAGCAACCATACGTGGGAGTTGGTTGATATTTCTCCAGGAAATAAACCTTTAGGTTCTAAATGGATCTTTAAAAGGAAAATAAAAGTTGATGGTACTATTGACAAATACAAGGCAAGACTTTTAGTAAAAGGCTTCAAACAGAAAGCAAGCCTTGATTACTTTGATACATACCCACCAGGAACAAGGATAACGTCAATTCAAATGCTAATTGCCTTGGTGGCGGTATATGGTCTTGAAATTCATCAAACGGATGTATAAATAGCATTCCTGAATAGAGAATTGGATAAAGAAATATACACGGAACAGCCTGAGGGTTTTGTGGTTCCATGAAAAGAAAATAAGGTGTGTAAACTTGTTAAGTCACTTTATGGACTAAAACAAACACCTTAACAATGGCACGCGAAGTTTGACTAAGCCATGTTGGCAAACGGGTTTAAGATAAATGAATGTGTTAAATGTATTAACATTAAAGAAACTCCAAATCACCAAGTCATTGTTTGTTTCTATATGGATAACATGTTGATCATCAGTAGAGACATTTCTGACATAAATGCTACGAATGCTTGACAGCAAGTTTTATATGAAAGACCTTAGAGTTGCAAAAGTGATCTTAGGAATAAGAATCCATAGAACTCCATGAGGGTTGGAATTGTCACAGTCTCACTACATCGATAAGGTACTTGAAAAATTCAATTATCTGGAATTTGGTATTTCCAAGACTCTATTGGACATAAGCTTTGCACTTCAAAAGAATAAAGTTAAAAGTGACTCACAATTGGAATACGCAAGAGTGATGGGATGTTTGATAGATATCATGAATTATACATGACCAGACATTGCATGTGTTATTAGTAAGTTGAGTCAGTGCACGATTAATCCCAATAAAGCTCATTGGATTGCAATGAAAAGGGTATTGTGGTATCTTAAATACACTCAAGACTATGTTTTGCATTATAATAAATATCCTGCGGTACTTGAAGGATATAGTGATGCAAATTATATCACTAGATCGAATGAAGTAAAATCCACGAGTGGATATGTATTTACTAGAGCTGGAGAAGTTGTCTCTTGAAAATCATCGAAACAGACATGTATTGCTCGCTCTACAATGGAATCAAAATTTATCACATTAGATAAAGCTGGTGAAGAAGCAGAATGGCTCCAGAATTTCTTGGAAGATATTCCTTATTAGCCCAAACTAGTGGCACCAGTATGTATACACTATGATAGATAAGAGGCAATAGGTAGGGCAGGGAGCATGATGTACAACAGTAAATCTCGCCATATAAGACATTAAAAAACTTTTCTCTAGTGTAATTATCATTGTTGACTATGTAAAGTCAAAGGATAATGTGTTGGATCCACTTGCAAAAGGCTTGTTTAGAAAAGGAGTTGAGAGGACATCCAAGGAAATAGGTTTACGGCCTAGGACAAGTCAGCATGGCGGTAACTCTACCTAGCAGAATGGAGATCCCAAGAGCTAGGTTCAAGGAGATCAAACAAAGTTGTGTCTGACAGGTTCAACACTGTCAATATATCCAAGTCATTCTCATGATGTAGACAATGTTTAGTAAACACGAATAAAACTTATGGAGTGAAGTCTTTTAATGATTATCTAAATTTGGCATATTTGACCAAATAGTTTAATCTACAGGATTGAACATTTAGAAATCACCTATGTGAGGGAGAAGTAAAAGACGCTTCAAGGAGAATGTTAGTAAAGGCCTATTCTCTAAGCTCTCATAAGACCGGGACGTGTTCATGGATGAAATAAAAAAAACCATGAGAACCATAAATGGTAAAAGGATAGTTGTGTGACATGTGTAGTCTAGGTATACATTAAATATCAACATTCAAAGATATATTAAATTTCCAATTAACCGAGTGCATCTGATGTGTGTTCACTATGGAAAGTTCAAAGGAAAATCCAGTTATCCAGATGCAATCAGTCTTTGCTTGATGATCATATACTTTTCATAAAGTTTTATGAAAACATAGTCATTACCTATTCATGAAGTGGATTGTTGGTTTCAATATCATAGTATGAATAGAAAATAGAGGTAATCAAGTTGAGAGAAAATTGAGATAACACTCAAAATGGAAAGTGTACTCAAAAATGGGAAAGTCTACTAAATTTTCCCACATTAGTGGGAGAAGAAAACTTTCAAGTGTTTATATTAATAATAAATTACTCCACATGGTAAGTGAGGTAAGAACCAAAAGGTGCCTCACACCGTCATCATTCTCGGTCGGTCGGCTTTGACTTCGGATTCTAATTTGGATTTGGAAAATGATCAATCGATGAAAACCATAAATGGAAAATGAATGGTTGTGTGACATATGTTGTCTAGTTGTACATTTAACCTCGATGGTTCAAATCTATCAAATCTACTCATTGACCGAGTGCATCCGATGTGTGTTCACTATGGAAAGTTCAAAGAGAAACCTAGTTATCCAGATGCAATCTGTCTTTGCTTGATGATCATATGCTTGTCTATAAAGTTTTACAAAAAAGTAGTCATTCCCCATTCATGTGGGGGATTATTGGGTTCAATATCAAAGTATGAATGGAAAATTAAGGGTACCAAGTGGAGAAAAAATTGATATAACACTCAAAATGGAAAGTATGCTCAAAAATGGGAAAGTCTACTAAATTTTCCCACATTTGTAGGAGAAGAAAAATTTCAAGTGTTTATATTAAAAAAACACTTACTCCACATGGTAAGTGAGGCAAGAACCAAAAGGTGCCTCGCGACGTCGTCTTCGTTGCTCGCTCAGTTTTGGCTTCAGCTTTGGATTTGGATTTGGATTTGGAAAATGATCAATCGATGAGATTAATTTTTTTTTTAGACAAAATTTATTTAAAACATATGAAAAATCCAATACAAAAAAACAAAAGGAAAAATGCAACAGTTTTTTTGCAGTTTTTTATCCTCCATTAACATGCATGCTTCTACATGTAGAAATGATGGTTGTGGCTACTTGAAGAGACACAACTCTTCGACTAAAAGACATACTATTTTGAGAAAAGGTATGACTATTTTGGATGAACAAACATGATTGTTCAGAAAGGATACACCTTTCTGGTGAACCATTGCATCCTTTCGGAAGAGGCACCTAATGGCTATATAAACCTATATTTGTCCACGGGTTTAGATATAAAAAATTTTGCATCTACAAAACACTTCTTGTCTTCAAAATACTCCATGTGATCATCTAATCATTGAGTGATTTCAAAGAGAATTCGATCATTTCAGGTACCACTACAGTTGGATTATTAGGACATTTTATCCTGGGAGGGAAAATTCAGCAACCTCGGGTACTTGAGGGGAATTATTTACTTAAGGACACTTTGTGAAGTCGAAGGACTTGGCCATTTTCTATTTCATCTAATTTTCTAGAAAAACAAACACTTCTTAGAAAGGTCATTTTGACCTTGTGTTGAGGGTGTTACATAACTTCATAAGTGTTCTTGTTTTATACTTGAACTTGTGTTGAAGTTGTTGTGCCAAAATACAGATTTTGTGTACCCAAAAACAACATAATGTTAAAGTCTTTTCTACTGAAAGGTTTCAAGTGGTTGATTTCATTATGGGAAAATGGGTTGAATAGGATTCTAGCAGAACAAATGGGACCTGGAAAGACCATTAAAACTATTTCTTTTCTAGCACATTTAAAGGGAAATGGCTTAGATGGGCCTTATTTGGTCAATTCTCTCTTGTCAACTCCTTCAAATTGGGTGAATGAGATAGAAATATTTGTCCCATCTATTAGAGTGTGTACCCTACTGATTTTAATATTATACTCTAATAGTTGCCTATCAGTGGAACAAGTAAGCTAACGTGGTTCACTTAAGTAAAATATGAAGACAGTATTTTTATATGGAAAACACCCGACTCAAGAAAGGTGTAAAAACCCATGCCCTGTACCTCTACAGGATTAAACCCCAACTTCACTAAAACTTTTGTGCCTCAACAATCAACAAATTACAAGGCTCTTGTAATCTTGGAATTAAACTTCTAACTCCTATATCTACAATAACACAAATCTTCCCAAGTCTTTGAGTTCCCTAACTTGAAGACACAAATCCCAACTAAGTTTATATTTCACTGAGACTAGAATTAAGACTCATTACAACTCAAAGAACCAACCTATTACACAAAGTCTATGACTCTTTAAGTAAAGGACCAGGTTCTTCTTCAAGATAGTGAACTGATTTGGTGATTGATGTTTTTCTTATCAATGCGTGAGTGAAACTCTTTGACACTATCTCTTATATTTAAGCATTCTCCTGATTGAGTCCTTCAGATGATGTGCTCTTCTTTCTTCAATAGGACTCTCAGGTAGTTTCACTCTTTGTTGCAATCTATCTCCTTGTATGAGTAAAACTCCTTATTATATATCCTTGTCTGGATAGAACTCCTTTATTAATTTAATCTTTACATGTTGTGTTTATCTTCTTGCCAACTTCTTTATTGCACGTGACTAATGCTGAGTTTGTTTGCTTTTAAACTTTTGTCCTCAAGTGATTTTATCATCATCCTTGCTCAACCATTCACCTGTAAGGACCAACATGACTAACATGTTTCATTTATAAGTCAATCATCAAAACTTTATTTCTCTAACAAATTTTCCCTTTTTGATGATGAAAAACCAGCACATATTTCACAGCATCACAACACCATAGCTTTTCTCCTGACATACTCAATAAAGAATTAAACATAGGGATACCAAAATAAAACAGGTTAGTTATTTGAGTTATAAACATTGCACAATCTATATTATTCCCCCTTTTGACATCATCAAAAATCAATCACTCAGATAAGTAAAAGATGTCTAATAATCCATGGCCATTGGGCCTATCACTAAAACAATCAAAATCTGGAGTAAAGAACCATCATTCATTAAATTAAACAGGAGAAAAACACAAGTAGAAATGAGTTCAGTACATCCAAGATCAAGCTAACTTCAACTAATATCTAAAAAAATATAAGAGAAAAAAGCAAGCCACTAAACAAAAAGGACTACAAGGTTCTAAGAAGTGAGCAAAGTTGAGAAAGAAGAGACGGAAGGAATGAGAGCAGTCAATTTGCACATGATTTATGCATTAGAATATCTTTCACTCTCAAGGGAAAGTTGGAGTGAAGTGATATGAGCACGAAGTTGTAGATTTCCAGCCTACACGGCTTCCAATTCAGCAGTCTTGGCATTGAGACCATTCCTTAAATGTTGCATAGGATTTTCAGCACTTCTCATAGAAATAGGTAGCTGCATATGGTTTACAGTTCCTATAACATCTTTGGTGGTCTGCATAGACCACACTTGGACAAGCACTCCAAACTCTTCAAATAAAGGGGTGAGCCAACATTCATAAGGAAGAGTATGGCCATTCACTTCTTTGAGGAGAACCCTTTGCATGTGCTTTTGGATAATCCTAGGTAGATTAATTTTCACCTCAGTATCCAGCAACTCCATCAGAGTAAGATCAAGAAAGTTAGCTACAGTCTTTTTTTCCATCCTAGAGGTGAGCATCTTGTAAACAACATCAAAATAGAGTTGATAAAGTGGAGACATCTCTCTCTTAAGAACTCTAAAATGATTGACTATGTGAGGATTGCCAGAAAACTTATGAGATATGTCAAGAAAAGATGCAATATTATCAAAAGGAGGCCAAGTAACCTTGACATAGTGACCCTAACCCCCTGAAGGAATGTGTATAATTCTAGTAATATCAGCAACATAGAGGTTCATAGTGATCCCTCGAACAGTGGTAGAAAACATCTCACTAATAGCAACCCTATTGGTATAAAACTCATAGACCTCAGTCTTGGCAAACTTCCTTTGTAAGTCACCTTGAAGAAACAAGTGTGACCACCCTTGGACCTCTAATTTTTCTAATAGCACATTAATATCAGCACCCTCAAATCCACTAACAACACGTCCTCTAGACAACTTACGCTTTTAAAAATACAGATGGTGGGCTTCAAGAGAGTCCTGATTGGTAGAGGATTCATGAAGTTTAAAATCTGGATCCAACTCAACAAAAGTATCAGGAGGTGATTCAAACTTAGAAGAATCAGAGGGAACAAGTTTGGTAACCTATTTCTTCAAACAGACGGATGATTTCTTTGGAGTAGGTTTGCAAGATGAGGAGGATTTTGAGGCTAGGGTGGTCTTTGGCTGATATGAAGATGTATAAAAAGAACAAGGTTTTGGAATTGTGCATTTCACCATCTTAACTTTACATACTGATCGAAGCAGTATATCTGGAGAGGAGGACGAGCAGATGTAGCAATGCATTCTCTTACTTCCTTGAAGGGATTCATCTAAAGAAGCTTCTTCCCATTGTTTTTCCCACAATTTTAAGGAGTTCTAGGAGAGGGTACAATAGGGGAGGGTCCAACTAGATTATAGTCCTCAACAACAATGATGGGGAAAGAAAGTTTTCTTTTTGATTTAGATATTGACTTTCTTGGGATCAAATTAGCAATAAGGAACATCATCAGGGTCAATAATTTAGAGAGGAATTAGAGCTGGTGATGAGGGTTTAGAAGAGAACGGAGGATTTATAGAAAATTGGGCAAAAGGGTATTTGAGATTTTAAAGGTTGTGAAATCAGATAATATAATTGCAATGGTAGTAGGAAAGAGGGTGGTGTGTTAGTAGTGGGATGAAGAATAATGGCAGTGGAAGGAGAAGTAGCCAAGTCGGAAGATGGGGAAGATGATGAAGAAGTCATGATAAGGAAGAAATAATAATTTGTTCTTAGTTGTGAGATGGTGAGTGGGGTGAGAGAGAAATAAACAACTATAAGAAGGGAGGGAGAAGTTGAAATATAAAGGAGAGTGATTTAATGGATGACAGGATAATGATGATGAGTTTCAATAGTGACGGGATTGTGGTGGCAGCTTTTTGAAAATGTTAAGACTCTTGGGATTTTGCGGTTAAAAGAAATACAAAAAACCTAGAGGGCAAACTTGTTTGTCCTTAGTCAATTTTAAGATAAGATGATAGTCATACTTAAACTCCTAAAAATTCTGAAAAAAATTGCTTTAAGTGTTCCACCAACACTATAACAATCAAATAAATGAAGGTTAGATCACTCAGCATTTTGGAATTAGGACACACAACTAAATTTGCAACACTATATTAATCAACAATAATTCAAGAGAACGTCAACTTTTCTAGTCAATCATTGGGGGTGATTTATGCAATCTTAATCATCCCCAAGGCTAACCTATTTTTTTCAAAGTGTTCCCTGCTTAATGTCTTAGTGAATATATCAGCAATTTGTTCTTCAGTAGAGCAAAACATGATTGATATAAGACCTTTTTCAACATTATCTCTAAGAAAGTGATGTTTAATATCAATATGTTTAGTTCTTTTATGTTGAATGGGATTCTTAACAATATTAATGGCATTTGTATTGTCATATAAAATAGGAACACATCCAACATCCACACTTAAAGCAACTGAGCATAACAACATCCAGCAGCAACATACTCAGCCTCAACAGTAGACAGAGCTACTGAGTTTTGTTTCTTAGTGGACTAGGTAATTAAACATGATCCAAGGAAGTGTACCATGCCTGTGGTTCTCTTCTTGTCCACCAAATATCCTACATAATCAGCATCAGAGAATCCTACCAAGTTAAAATTACTACTTTTTGGATACCATAGGCCAAGATCACTAGTTCCTTTGAGATATCTAAAGATTCTCTTCATAGATTTAAAATGAGATTCTTTAGGATTTGCTTGAAACCTTGCACATAGTCCCACATTGAATACAATATCAGGTCTGCTTTCTGTGAGATATAGTAATGATCCTATCATCCCTCTATAGAGCTTTTTCTCCATATCAGGACCTTTTTCATCCAAATCAACTGTTGTGGCAGTGGATATTGGAGTGCTGATATCTTTTGCCTCTTCCATGGAAAATCTTTTGAGAAGTTCCTTGACATAATTTTATTGATGGATCATGGTTCCAGATGTTTTTTGTTTAATTTGCAATCCTAAGAAGTAGTTTAGCTCCCCCATCATACTCATCTCAAATTCAAAACTCATGAGTTTAGCAAAGTCATATGTCATGTTCATGTTTGTGGAGACAAAAATAATGTCATCAACATACACCTGCACAACCAACAGATCTTTTCCATTAGTTTTTAAGAAAAGAGGGTTATCAATTTTACCTCTAGTATGACCATACTCCAGAATAAATTTTGACAATCTCTCATACCAAGCTCTTGGATCTTATTTCAGTCCATACAAAGCCTTGTCAAACCTATACATATGATCAGGAAACTCCTTACTTTCAAAACCTAGTGGTTGTTTGACATACACCTCTTGCTTCAGAATTCTATTCAAAAAAGCACTCTTAACATCCATTTGATAGAGGATGAACTCTATATAAGCTGAAAAAGCTACAAGAAGCCTTATTGCTTCAATTCTAGCAACAGGAGCAAAAGTCTCATTAAAGTTTATGCCTTCTTCTTGATTATGTCCTTGGACCACCAATCTTGCCTTGTTCCTTGTAACTATTCCATGTTCATCAACTTTATTTCTATACACCCACTTAGTTCCAATTACTGTTCTATCTTTTAAGTTCCACACTTTGCTTCTTTCAAATTAATTTAACTCTTCTTGCATGGCTATGATTGAATTAGCATCAAGCAGTGCTTCAGCTACCTTTTTAGCTCAATTTCTGACAAGAATGCTTTGAAAGAACACATGCTTCTCAACCCAGACCTTGTGGTGATCCCAGATGTGAGATCAGTGAGTATATTCTCAATAGGATGTGATTCTTAATATTTCTAACCTTTTAGAACTAATCCTAGTGAGCTACTAGGATCATTACAATTGTTGGGTAGTCGGTGGCTCAGTTCCCCCTGTCAATGTGCCTCAAGAATCAGTTCCCCTGTCGAGGTGCCTCCATGTTTGGTAACTCCAGTGGATAGACTAGGTTGTGTAACTTGTTCCTCAAAATCACTTCCTTCCTGCAGGTTAGTCTTAGCACAGGACTCATCAAAAACTACATGCATATTTTCATCAAAACAATTAGTTTTGTAGTTTAGAACCCTATATGCCTTACTATGATGTGAATAACCTAAGAAGATTCCCTCATCACTTTTAGCATCAAATTTTCCCAATTTATCCTTTCCATTATTATGAATGAAACATTTACAACCAAAGGTTCTAAAATGATAAATGTTTGGCTTTCTTCCTTTTAGTAATTCATAGGGAGTCTTCTCTAGAATAGGTCTGATCATGTATCTATTTATGATATATGTTGCAGTACTAATTGCCTCAGCCCAAAAAATTTTAGCAAGATTTCCTACAAGCATCAATGTTCTAGCCATATCTTCCAAGGTCTTATTTTTCATTTCTACTACTCCATTTTGTTGAGGTATTCTGGGAGCAGAGAAGTTGTGATCTATACCATTTGAGGAACAAAATTCTAAAAACTTGACATTTTTAAATTCTGTACCATGGTCAGATCTTATGGAAATTAGAGAAATGCCCAGTTTCTTTTCAATTTTCTTAATGAATATAGTAAAGACATCAAAGGCATCTTCTTTGTAAGCTAGAAACAATGTCCAGGTAAATCTGGAATAATCATCAACAATCACAAAAACATACCTTTTTCCACTTCTTCTTTGAAGTGTCATTGGTCCACACAAATCCATATGGATCAGGTCAAGGCACTTGGTTGTGCTGACATGGTTCTTTGATTTAAAAAAAGATTTTACCTGCTTCCCCCTAACATAGGCACTATATATCTTTTCTTTCTTGAACTTGGTTTTGGGCAAACCCAATACCATATCTTTGGAAGAAATTATGTTTAGTTATTTTAGACTTGCATGTCCAAGTCTCCAGTGCCAAGGGAGGGGATCATTTTCCATAGCACTTAGGCAGGTCAGTTTTGTTCCTGGCATTGCCATTATGTCAGCTTTGTACATATTCATGTATCTCTTTGCAGTGAGCACAGTCTCCTTGGTGTTCATCCTCTTGACTTTGAATCCTACAGAAGTAAAAACTACTTACCTTTATCACACGGTTGAGATATTCTAAGTAAGTTGTGCTTCAATCCTTCCACAAGGTAAACATCTTCCAATACTCTTAATTTAAATTTCCCAATTATTCCAACTCCAGTAATGATTCCCTTTTTGCCATCACCAAAAGAAAATCCTTCTCCATTTATTTTGGAGAGTGAAAGGAACTTTTTCTTATCACCAGTCATGTGTCTTGAAAAAGCACTATCCAAGTACTAATGCTTTTTGCTTCCTTTCACCTTCTCCTGTAAGAAATAAATGGTTAGATTTAGGAACCCAGACAAACTTGGGTCCTATTTTATGAGTAAATGGATTAATTAAATTTCTTTTAGTCCATCCAGGCAATAGGTAACATGACCTATTTCTCTGACCAGTATCAATTTTCTTTTTCGTGTCTGAGAAAATTTATTTGCCAAATTTAGACTGCTAGATCTGCTTTTGGCAGTAACAGGAAATTCATTGGTTGGATGTCCAAGATTACCACAGATATAGCACAAGTCTTTAGGATCATCAAGAATTCTGTGAAAACCCATACCTTCTTTTTCACTGTGATTCCTTTCACTCAACTTATGAACAATTCTTAAAGAATTTGTCCACCTATTTGCCCTTTCAAGATCATGTTTCAGCTTAGATACTTCTTGACTTAGTTTATTCACCAAGTCTGTTGCATCATTATAGTCTTGTTTGTACTTGACTAATTTTAGTTCAACATTTTCTTGTTCTTTACACTTGACCTTCTTTACTTTTTCAGTGAGTATCAATTTTAGAACTTCAGACTTAAGATCATTGTTTGAAGAATCAAATTGAGCAACCTATTTCTTGAGAGTGTAGTTTTCTTCTTCAACAGTTTTCTTGCAAGCTTCAAAATCAATGAAGTCAAATTTAAGACTTCCAAGACTGTTGAAAAATTCATCCCTATTAGAAGTTAATTCTTGGAAATCATCAATTAGTGCACTCATCAAGGAAACAAGTTTTGTTTTAGAAAACTTATGCAATTTTTCTTTAAGTTCAAGTATACTGTAACGCCCCAAAAATGGTCTCAAGACGTCACACAGTGCTTTTAACCATAAGTGATCCCAAGTTAACCCTCTTACTGGCATAACTCATAAGCAACTGAATAAAATACATAAATCTGAATGAAATAAGCAGAAGATAACTCTTTTGTGAATCTGGTCAATACCAAACTAAATGAAAATAATTACAACTTTGCTTTTACAAACATAATTGGAATCAAATACCTTAACTCTACTAACTGTCTATAAAACCTCTACTAGTATTAACTATAGGTAGCCAGGACATGACCCCCAACTATCCCAAATAAATATGGCTGAATAAAAAAAATATTGCTCAAACTATATGACTGACTCGATCCCTTGGATCAATAGGACTCATCACCTACTAACTGGAAGCTGGAAATTGTCTGAATATGGTATGCATGCTACAACTGAACTGATAACTACATTATTAGACAATGTAGCACATAGACGTATATGTGGATCAGTACTTTGAGGATGTACTGAGTATATGAGGGTGAATTCATAAGTAAGACATAATATCAATCATCATAATTTGTAAAACAATGCATGCAAAATGTAAATGACTCACATAAGTTGAAATATCTAAAATACTGAAGATCATGAGTAACAAGTCATACTTTATAAATCTAGTGAGTCATAACATTTAGTTCTAAAAGTGGTACTTGCATTCTCTCTTTAATCATATTGTCTAAGTGTAGAAAGGACTCACTCTTTAAATCTAAAATCTAAAACTAATATATTTCTATAAAGCATAATCTGAGTAAGCTTTGTGAGACTTTACACTTAGTTTTATAAAAGCTTTCTATTATTCTTTTCTGAGAAACTATTCCAAAAATCTTTACCATTAAGCTGTAAGGAAAACACTTCATCTTGAGGCTTTTAACCAATAGACTGTTTTAAGAGTAAGGGGCATCTTTTTGGGAGGTTATTCTAACCGACATAAACCATGTGAGCTGACATGGAGTCTAACGTCTTACCCACATTTGGGAGAGTTGTTCTATCCTTGACATCAGAATAGAACCTTAACTTAAGTGATCACTATCTTAGCCCACTATGGGCAAATCATAAACCTATGGTGGCACGTAGTTTTGGTCCATGAGGCCTTGGAATCATACCCAAATCGGTGCTAAATACTACTCCCATACTTATCGCTGAGAACCTTTAGGAAATCCACCTTAAAACAGCACAAGGGTTTATAATGAAAACCAATTAAACTTTTTTTTTGCTTTAAATCATAAACTGTATGAATAATGTGGATTCCTATCTTTGCTTGGATCAAAAGATCAACTTTCTTTATCAAAATCTAAAAACAGCTAATCATGGGATGCTTAAAACATAGTCATTCTTGAAATGTCAACATACAAACTAGGACTTAATGACCCATGCTTCAATTTCATGTCAAACACCATAAGGTTCATTCTTGATAATACAAATATTCATAATTCAACTTAAAATCTGGAAAATTTGATCATACGCATTAATTTTTCAAAAGTAGACATGTAATTCAATATCCAAATCACTTAAAATCTCACAATCATGCAATTAGCAACATTGGGTATAAACCCTAACTTAAATTTCATGGAAATCATACAAAATTCAGCAAATTTATAATTTGAAGTAAGTATTTGGGCACAAGGATGAAAGATTTATCCTTGTTCAAAACCCCACATACCTTGGATGATGAAATAGATGAACAAGTTTTCTTTTGGGATTCTATTTGTGCCCTTGAATAATGATTTTTGGAATTCTTGAATTGGGAACTTTGAATCTTGAATTGATTTAGGAAAAGAATGGTGAAATCTTGGGGATTCTTGAAGTTGAATGTTGAAGCTTAGGGTTTTGCTTGAGAGAAACGTTAATGAATATAAGCATAAAATATTTGTAATAGGCTTAAATCTTGTGTTTGGATGGAATTGGAGGTTTGGAAATTGTCCAAAATACCCTTTTTAAAATCCTAAACGAAACTGGAAAAATGAACTCGGGTCCCAATATAATGGGCCACCGCGATGCGCCACTATCGCGGTGGCTCACTGGAATTTGATGACTGGGAAATTGGGGGTCTCCGCAATGTGGAGCTATCACGTTGTCCCCCTAGATTTTGACAATTGGGACCTGGAACTTTAACGTGACGCACCACCATTGTGGTGCCCTATATAGATGTCATATTGGCCTTCGGCGCGACGCGCCACTATAGTGTTGGACTACTAGAAATTAACAAATGGGAAAATGGACCTCTCCGTAATGTGCCAATATTGCGGAGATCCACTAAAAAATGACAATTATGAATTTAACCACCTCTACGATGCAGTGACTGCCCAGGTGGTACACTGCCAACTTAAAAATGCTCTAACTCCTCAACCAAGTGTCGGATTTAGGTGAATTTGGTATTGATGGAAAGCTTATTCAATTTCCCACATGATAAAAAGTTGAAATACTGAAAATATCACATGAAATGAATGGTATTCATATTTGAAGAAAATTCTTGACATTGTAGGGATGAATTTAAGCTAGGAAAAGTACGAGGCGTTACATGTACTTACCTCAGAAGTATCATCATCTTCCTCCAAGTTTGAATCTCCAATAACCATGGATGTTGTTTCATCAATTTCATCATTATACAAATCAGATCCCTAAGAGGCTACCATAGCATATTTCTCTTTCTCCTTCCTTTTGGTTTTTTATTTTAATTCTCTTTCAGTCCTTTCCTTTCTCCATTCTATTTCCCAGGACAGTCCCTGATCTAATGACCAGTCTTACCATAGTTGTAGCATCCATTTGGATTGTCATTAGAATATTTCTTTCTACTTGTTCCCTTTGTATTTTTAAAAAATTTTATGAAGTTCTTAGTTATGAAGGCAACTTGTTCCTTGTCAAGTTTGATTTCTTCATCATTGTCTAAAGCCTTCAAAGTTAAGTTTTTCTCAAGGGATGGTGGTTCTTTAATTCCATCAATTTCTATTTCATAAGTCCTCAGGTTCCCTACTAATTCATCTAGTGACATATGAGATCCTGTGCCTCCCTAATAACAGTCACTTTAATATTTCATTTCAACTTAGGCAGTACCCTCAACACTTTTTCAAATTGTTCCTCAACAGAGATGACTTTTCCTAAGGAAGTCAACTCAGTTGTCAAGGCAGTAAGCCTTATTATCATTTCATGCAAGGATTCATTTTCCTTCATCTTAAAAGCTTCATATTCATTAAAAATAAGAGCAATTCTGAATTTCCTTACCTGAGAAGTACCCTTATGTGCATTAACCAGGGTATCCCAAATTTGCTTACCAGTGGTACAGTTTGACACTCTGTTGTACTCAGCCGGTCCTAGTCCACAGACTAAGATATTCTTAGCCTTAGCATTTTTCTTTAATGTCATTAAGTCATCAGCAGTAAATTCACTTCTTACCTTCTTGACTTGTTCACCATCAACCAGCTTCATTGGAATAGTAGGACCATCAGTGATCCTATCCCATAATTCATAGTCTTCCCCTTGAATGAACATTTCCATCCTAGCTTTCCCCCAGATAAAGTAAAAACCATCAAAGTGTGGAGGTTTAGTAGTTGACTGACCTTTACTGTGACCAGTAGGAGGTACGAAATTCATCATAGTGATCTTTTCATAGGTGCTAACCTTATTTAAGACAACCTCACTCTGATACCACTTGTTAGAGTGAGTACCCTACTAATTTTAATGTTTTACTTTAATAGTTTTCTATCAGAGAAACAAGTAAGCTAACGTGGTTCACTTAAGTAAAATATGAAGACAGTATTTTTGCGTGGAAAACACCCAGCTCAAGAAAGGTGTAAAAAACCACGACTTGTACCTCTACAGAATTTAACCCCAACTTCACTAAAACTCTTGAGCCTCAACAATCAACAAATTACAAGACTCTTGTAAACTTGGAATTAAACTTCTAACTCCTATTTCTATAATAACACAAATCTTCCCAAGATAAGTGTTTCCAAGTATTCGAGTTCCCTAACTTGAAGAAACAACTCCTAACTCAGTTTATATTTCACTGAGACTAGAATTAAGACTCATTACAACTCAAAGAACAAACCTATTACACAAAGTCTACGACTCTCTAAGTAAAGGACCAGGTTCTTCTTCAAGCTAGTGAACTGATTTGCTGATTGATGCTTTTCTTATCAGTGCATGAGTGAAACTGTTTGAAACTGTCTCTTGTATTTAAGCATACTCCTTATTGATTCCTTCAGATGATGTGCTTTTCTTTCTTCAATAGGACTCTCAGGTAGTTTCACTCCTTGTTGCAATCTATCTCCTTGTATGAGTAGAACTCCTTTATTATATCTCTTTTTCTAGATAGAACTCCTTTATTAACTTAATCTTCACATGTTGTGTTTATTTTCTTGCCAACTTCTTTATTGCATGTGAAAAATGCTAAGTTTGCTTGCTTTTCAGCTTTTGTCCTCAAGTGATTTATCATCAGCCTTGCTCAACCATTCACCTGTAAGGACCAACATGACAAACATGTTTCATTTATAAGTCAATCATCAAAACATCATTTCTCTAACACCATTCATTAATGCAATCATATACCATGGAGAAAATAAGGAGGACGCATATGCCGAGGACCCTAGGTCTAAAATTTCTTATTGTAGTTACTTCTTATGAGATTGCAATGATTGATGCAAAGAAATTCTTGAGGCATTATAATTGGAAGTATCTATGATTGATGAGGGACACAGGTTTAAAACATAAAGTGCAAACTGCTCAAGGAACTCAAGTTGTTGCCGATTGAAAAAAAACTTTTATTAACTGGAACCTCTGCAGAACAACTTAGCTGAGTTGTGGTCATTGTTAAATTTCACCTTACTGGATATATTTTCATCCCTATAAGAATTTGAGTCATTGTTTGATCTAGCTGTAAGGTGATGCAGTTACACCCAGAAAAAAGAAATGGAAGGGAAAAGTAGGGCACGAGTTGTCGCAAAACTCCATGGAATTTTACATTCTTTTCTCCTTCGGCAATTGAAAGTAATGTTGAGCAAATGCTTCCCGAAAAAAAGTGATACTTTTATATGCTACCATGACAGAGTGCCAAAAAAAGTTTCAGAACCATCTAATTAACAAGACGTTGAAGGGTTAATTGACTGAGAACATGTCCATCGGTAGTTATTTTAAAGGAAAGCTCAATAATTTAATGATTAAACTTCGCAAAAATTGCAATCATACGGACCTCGTGGAGTCAGCATATGATGATTCTTTTCGTTATTAACTTATAGAACTAATAGTTGCACAATGTGGAAAGTTTTGCTTACTGGAAAGGCTTTGTCACAATTGCTTGCTCTCAAACACAATGTTCTGGTATTTTCTCAGTGGACTAAAGTACTGGATATAATGGATTACTATTTTAGTAGAAATGGCTTTTAAGTTTTTATAATTAATGGCCATGTGAAATTGGATGAAACAAAAAGACAGATCAAGGACTTCGATGATATTAACAGTGAGTTCAGGATATATTTGCTGAGCACTAGGACTGGTGGCCTTGACATAAATCTTACTGCTGCAAACACCTGCATTTTATATGACAATAACTGGAATCCGCAAATGAATCTATAGGCTATGGATCAGCGTCGTAGAATAGGTCACACAAAACCTATTCATGTTTATAGGCTTTCAACTGCTCTCTCTGCGGAGGGTCAAATGCTGAAAAGAGTTTTTAGCAAGTTGAAGCTTGAGCATGTAGTGATTGGAAAAGGATAGTTTAAGTAGGAACGAAGTAAAACTTGCTACAGATACTATGGAGCAAGAGTACTTTATAGGGATTTTGAGAGACGATGATGTCGAAGAGGACAAGTTGATGCAGATAGGTATTACTGATAAGGATTTGCAGAGGATCATCCAAGTAAAGATGTAAGTGTTGGATCAAGTGCAGATGTCCTTCCACTTAATGGACCCGGTCAGGAAATTGTTATTCCAACAGCAAGCGGAGGCATGCTTTCTACTCTCAACAGCTGATACGGGGCTCATAGGTGTGGTCATTTGCAGAAATTAGATGTTTTTGGGAACTAAGCAAGTGAGAAAAAAAGCAAGTGCGGCAAAAATAAGAGAGAGTCGCTTGAATATAAGAACTGTAAAATGGAAGCAGGTCTTTACTTTGTAGTAATAAAATTCAAGTTGTGAGAAATCGATTGTTCCTACCATCAAATATCCAACATAAAATGTACCAAATTCCTTCAATCTAATAGTTTTAAACATGTCACGTGGAAAGTTGTAAGTAAAGAGTTGTCAAAAGATCAGAAAGAGATATTCTTTTTTAAACGGTCTAACAAGAAAATAAGATAAAGAAACTGAAATTGTGGACGTTATGTTTTATCAGTTTCATATAAGAAAAGAGTAAGTATATGAAAAAAACATTTGGTGGGGAGGTATTTTTTATTTTTTTGTATTATTCTTTAATGGAATCCTTTCATAATGAAAACTCATTTGCAGTTCAGAATTAGATTTTTTGTTTCCCGTTTAACTCATAATGATTGAATTCTTTGTTTTGGTCCAATATTAATAGAAATGACGCTACATTTTTATTTTACAATCATAAATGGAGTAATT
Organism: Capsicum pubescens; assembly: GCA_030864215.1. NCBI lineage: Eukaryota > Viridiplantae > Streptophyta > Magnoliopsida > Solanales > Solanaceae > Capsicum > Capsicum pubescens. The sequence continues at coordinate 379,693,865 of CM061548.1, read as the reverse complement.
GTGTTTAACTTGGAGAATAATGATATTAAGTTTTCTTAATATTGACTGCCAAGTGCAAGTGACCATAGCTATACAACTAATGTTGATAGTGGGTTTATTTTTTCTCTTTGTGAAAAAGCTAAATCTGTTGATGACGAGTGTCAATTTTACTCCACGATGACATAAAAATATAATATAAATAAGGCATTCGGAGGGCATTATACTAGCATCATTATCCCTTAACATCATATTGATCATATGTAGCAGAAAAGTTTGTACTTCTATAGCAATCATGGTCAAGACAGATTTACATTCAAACACAAATCAAGGGCTTGCAATCGATTTTGTTATTGTCTTCCTATCGACATAGTGGGAAGAATAATGATTCCTCTAGCTGAAAATGTTGCACATAAAAAAATGTGAAGAATGACCTTCGATATGACATGTGTTTGGGGATATAGACTTCTCATTTTATTAATTATTTTGTATATGTATCTGGTGGAAGATATTAATACGTAGTCAAATGGGGCTAAATTTTACCCCTTCATAAACTTACTCGAGCAAGCTGTTCTTGCTATACTACATGCTTTCTCTTTGGACATTCGATTGGTGCAACCACAGTGCTTAAGATAATAAATGATATTATTGGTTTTCTCCTCAACTATATGTTAAATTGGTAATGAAGTGTTCTATTAAAACCACTAAAATATTTTGTGAGTTATTTGTTAATTTATTGATACTTGCTCCACTTATCATTTTAAAAAAATATTTTAATTTTTAATAAAAATACTTATTTTGTTTGAGATTTAGTATGGTTTAATCTTGGAAGACAATGAGAATAAATGTTAAGTTGAAGAAGGAGAAGGAATTTGTAACACCCTGCATTTTCGAGCTAGAAATCGAACTGTCGTTCCTACGTGTGTAAACTCTAATCTCCTGATTTATATTTCAGTTCATGTATCATGTTTCAGACTCAGTATGTAATCATGTTTTCAGTCATGCATGTTTAGTAAACGACCTTAGTTTCCTCAGTAGTCTCAGCCTAAACCAGTCTCATTCGAGGAAAAATGTTCCCAAGGGGGAGATATTGTAATACTACATAAAAGTCTTAGCTCATTTTAGTTCTCAGTTGAATGTTTAAGGGGTCCAAGACTTGAAAATTTCACTAATTTTTGAGGACTTAGTTACTTTCAAGACCCCTAAACATTACGGATTTTTAAATTGACCTTCCCGACCCCGAAATGTTGGTTTTTAAGTTGATTCGTGATTAGGGGGTGATAACAGCCAACTTACACCTCAAATAAGTGCAAGGCGGTCGTCAATATATTTACCCAACTACGGAGTCGAGGTTGAATCCACGAGGAACAATGTGACTGGCGATCAAACTAATTTGAAACTACAGCTACAAATTGAATTTAAACAAATGATAGAAAAAGATAAAATTTAGGGGTTTTAAATGGTTAAACAAAGGTTGATAAACACTTCGATTTAACAATGTTATGGGACACTAGAGTTATGGTTACCAAGATGCTTACATAGGTTGGGTTGAAAATCACTTTAGAGTTCCAATTGACACTTCAATTGCAAGAAGAGTTGAATCCTATTATTTACCCATTCGTTTCTCGACCTCAGTAGGTAGTGTATCCGTTAATTCTCTCAAACTTAAAGGATGTGTTTTCTATTCAACTATGTTCTCATGTAGGCAAATCCGTCCAAGGCATTTTCCATTAAACTAAAGATTAAAATCTTTCGAGTCCAGGTAAACTCTTTCTTTTTCCACATACACTTTCCCCTCGGACAAGTGATGTTCTTGGGCTCACCTTTCAAGTTGCAACTAAGAGAGATCGTTACATTTATCGACAAGAACTTTCCTCTAGGAAAAGTGATTGTTTTATTGAAGTAACCTAACAAACACTTTCCTCTCAGACAAGTGATGTTTGTAGTGCTGACTTTATTAAGTTGCAGCCAAGAAAGATCATTAAAATAAAGAAAGGTTTATACAACATCAATTTCTCATGGACATACATTATATTCACAACCCAAATTAGTATTCACATCAAGGTTCCCATAACTCAAGTAAAGAAAAATAGCTATTCATGATACAAAGATCAACAATATGTATTGAATTCATAATCAAGAATAAGTAATAAATCATACCCACAATCAATCTTCAAATGGAAGATGTTTACAAGAATGTTAGGAACCCTCAATGAGAGGTTTATCTCCTTTTCCGCCCCCTTAATAAAACCCTAAACGATGCCATTTATACTAAAGCCTAATTAAGGAAATAAAATAACAAAATTAATAAAATTCTCAGAATAGGTGACGCCCTGGCTGACGCCAAGTCAAGGGTCTGACGCCTTATCACGGATGGCGTCAGATTAGCTCCAGTTGTCTTCAATTTCTGTCTACAACTGACGATGACTCTGACGCCGCGTCAAGGATCTGACGGCGTATCACCAACATCGTCAGATGTCTTGTCCTATTGCTGATTTTCTGCTTAAGGCTGACGCCATTCTTGACGCCTTATCACAACTTTGATGCCACATCACCAACGTCGTCAGAACTACTTCTCATACTGCAACTCCCTGGTTAAGGGTGACGACAATGCTGATAGCCTATCACAAGGCTGACGACTTATCACGGTTGTCGTCAGCCATGTTTTCAGCTCTTTTTGCTCAGATTTCAGCTTTTCTTCTCCATTGTTATTTATTTCCATGCATCTTGACTTTCCTACAAAATCTTATGAAATAACATCAAAAACACCAATAATTACTTCAGAACTTATAATTATTTCAAGTTAAAAAGTCCTAAATGTGCTACAAAAATCTAGCACATCAACACCCTCAACTTAAAACAATTGCTTGTCCTCAAGCAACTACATAACACCATACTACGATGCTTAACCAAGAGACACATAAGATACCTATCACAGTTGATTATCAAGTTTAGCTCAAAACTCATGCCGCTCTCCACGTTCAATTACTTATAAATCCAATTGTGCATATCAATGAAGATTAACAATGTGACCCAAAGGAATCAAGATATGGCATCAATTCATCAACAATAACCATGCATATGTTCAACTTACACTACCCAAACAAGTAAACAACTAGCAATGCAACCGATGTGCCCTTACAACAAAGAAGTCCCTCTTCACTCATATATGAACTCAAGCATGTCAATGCAGGGACGGTCAAGAGACACTCACTCTCAGAAAGAAATTACAATCAATGCATGTCAAATACCATATGCTTTCCCTTATTTTCATTACCAAGGTGTCCAGAAAGATAAGTTAGGATCACTATAGGTCTTTTCTTCGGCTTGTAATGTAGGTTAAGGGCTAGTATGATATTCGATAGAATTTAGAGTGACTAAGCCTCCTTGGCACTACCTTAACTTTTGGGGTTCACTTATTAACCTTTTTCTTCTTTTTGTCCTTTTCTTGATCACACCTTATTCAGGATGGATGTGGCTTTTGTTTTTCATCCTTTTTCTTTTCTTATGTTTCTTCCACACCACCCAACTTTTTATTCTTTTTCACTTATTCTTTTTCATTTATTCTACCTTTCTTCATACCCAGTTTACATCATGCACCCCTATGATAGCCACCCTCAACTTAGGTTATTTACCTAAGTCAAGGTGCACAGTTTTCAAGGAGGATCAGGGCCAAAACAGGTTCATTATGATCTAAATGGAAAGGTGATAGGTGTCATAGAAAGAACTGGTCAATTCAGGCTCAAAATAGGGATCAAGAGATATCATGCATACAGGGAAGGTCATTTAGGCAAAAAAAGTGACTTGAAAATCAAAACGGCTTATGATCCTTTCCTAATCCCTATCTTTCAACCAAGGTAAGACTAACCGGTCAAGTTCTAGATTCAACACACACAGGGAATTGAGTAAGACCCCACACACACATGGCATAATGGTACTTCACAAGAAACTACCCATCCAGTTCATGCAATTGTTAGCAGTGATTATCATATCCTTAGTACTAATGCCATAAAAAGATTCACAGTAGCCACATATAAATGCATATCACATAGTTATAAAATAGACCAACGAAGAGGTGTTTATCAGTCTTAAAAATCAAAAAAAATATGTCAACTGCTCTAGATACTTATTTTTCTCCAGTTAACCACAACACATCATAAAACAAACATAATACGCCTAAACATACCGGCTCTACTAGGAACAAGACTCCGGGGAAAAGAGGCACGGCAACAAAAACCCCAAGAGGACATCAACACCCACAACTAGCCTCACCCTCAACTTAAAATCATGCAATGTCCCCAATGCATTAACCAAACCGAGAGAGTTAAAAACATACCTGTGACACCATGGGTGTGAAGATCTGATGTCAATCACATAATACGAATACAAACAACAAAATACCTTGGGTTGCCTTCCAAGAAGCGCCTAATTTAGTGTCGCGGCACGACTCAGTTATCTTGAGTACTCAGACTTCATCAAGATACCTTGTTGATAATTATTTATGTCTCCACTTGGAGGATTTGAAACGTCGACCCAACTTTTGATCAATATATCTTCGAGGCACATTAGGCAAACCTACAGATACAATGACACTTCCTGTATCTTGCCACTTTGATGACTTGAATCTCTTACCCAACTTCATATCAAATTTTCAGATAGGCTCTTTGGCTATTGATGAGAACATCAATAATCCACCTGATGCGCATTGAATTTTTCCTTTACTGACCTTCAAGTAGGGGGTTTCATTTTGCTCTTTTTGAATGCCAAACTCCAAAATATAAGGATTATTTTCCTCATCCTCTAAACACCTCAGTTGCTTGGGTAGGTAGACTTCCATCTCATCCACCAAGCACAATGTTGAAAAATGGTTCGAATGAGGTCTTCTCCTTAATTTTGGAGTTTCTTCCTTCTAGGCATCCTCACCCCGAATTGGGCTAGAGTCTTCAGAAGAGATTTGCTTGGTTTCTTCTTTTTCCTCTAGCACAATTTCCTCAATCTTGGCATCATCCCTCATGGTTGGTTCAATTGGTTGGGAAATCATCGAGGGTTGCTCAACATCAAGCACAACATCGATATAGGATTCTTGTTCCTCATCTTCACACTTGTCTATTATGTTAAATGATTCTACAGACAAGATATCATCTAAACATAATGTGGAAAAGTGCTTTGAATGCTTGACCGCTATATCCATATCCTCAATCACTCTTCTTTCTTCATTAATTTCCCTTATATCTTGATGCAAATCATATATGATATCATTCGTTGTGTCCACATGATCCAACAATAGTTGGAGCATAGCTTCAATGCCACTCTTTCCGGTGCTTCGTTCTTCTTGTTCTTGACTATAAGACCTGTCATACTCATAAGAAGAACTAGAACTTGGGTTAGCGCAATAGGGGGATGGGGCATTTGGGTAATCACTCAAATGTCCATCTTTACCACCACATAAAGAACAATTATACACCCGGTAGGATGGAGATGGTGCATACATCTCTCTCCGGGGAGTATATCTATAATCTTGCCAAAAGTGGGGTCCATCACAATATGGACATGGATCATCCAGATAAGATTTCCAACCATCAAACTTACATTCATTCCATGATTCCATAGTAAGAAATAAACAAAAATAAAGAAAATTTACCTAACACAAGAAACAAAGGAAATCACAAACAAATATTTACAAGTTTAAATTCAAGAAAGTAAGCTAAAATTCCAAACTAACTCAATACGCCAAATTGTTCCCCGACAACGGCGCCATTTTTTAAAACGCTCAACTTACACCTTAAATAAGTACAAGGCGGTCTTCGTCAATATATTTACCCAACTTCGGAGTTGGGATCGAATCCACGAGGAACAATATGACTGGTGATCAAACTAATTTGAAACTACAGCTACAAGTTGAATTTAAATAAATGATAGAAAAAGAGAAAATTTGGGGGTTTTAAATGGTTAAACAAATGTTTATAAGCACTTCTATTTAACAATGTTATGGGACACTAGATTTATGGTTACCAAGATGCTTACATAGGTTAGGTTGCAAATCACTTTAGAGTTCCAATTGACACTTCAATTGCAAGAAGAGTTGAATCCTATTATTTACCCATTCGTCTCTCGACCTTAGGAGGTAGTGTATCCGTTAATTCTCTCGAACTTAAAGGATGTGTTTGCTATTCAACTATGTTCTCATGTAGGAAAATCCGGTTAAGGCATTTGCTATTAAACTAAAGATTAAAATCTTTCGAGTCCATGTAAACTCTTTCTTTTCCCACATACACTTTTCTCTCGAACAAGTAATGTTCTTGGGCTCACCTTTCAAGTTGCAACCAAGAGAGATCATTACATTGCTCGACAAGAACTTTTCTCTCGGACAAGTGATTGTTTCATTGAAGTAACCTAACAAACACTTTCCTCTCAGACAAGTGATGTTTATAGTGTTGACTCTATTAAGTTGCAGCCAAGAAAGATCATTAAAATAAAGAAAGGTGTATACAACATCAATCTCTTATGGACATACATTAGATTCACAACCCAAATTAGTATTCACATCAAGGTTCCCATAACTCAAGTAAAGAAAATTATCTATTCATGATACAAAGGTCAACAATATGTATTGAATTCATAATCAAGAATAAGTAATAAATCATACCCACAATCAATCTTCAAATGAAAGATGTTTACAAGAATGTTAGGAACCCTCAATGAGAGGTTTCTCTCCTTTTCCGTCCCCCTCAATAAAACCCTAAAAGATGCCATTTATACTAAAGCCTAATTAAGGAAATAAAATAACAAAATTAATAAAATTCTCAGAATAGGTGACGCCCTGGCTGATACCACGTCAGAGTTTGATGCCTTATCATGGATGGCATCAGATTAGCTCCAGTTGTCTTCAAGTTCTATCTACGGCTGATGATGACTCTGATGCTCTAACTCCACATTAAGGATCTGACGGCATATCACTAACGTTGTCAGATGTCTTATCCTATTATTGATTTTCTGCTTATGGTCGATGCCATTCTTGATGCTTTATTACAACTTTGATGACACATCACCAACGCCATCAGAACTGCTTCTCAGATTGTAACTCCTTGGTTAAGGCTGACGCTAATACTGATAGCCTATCACAAGGCTGACGACTCATCATGATTGTCGTCAGCCATGTTTTCAACTCTTTTTGCTCAGATTTCAGCTCTTCTGCTCTATTGTTATTTATTTCCATGCATCTTGACTTTCCTACAAAATCTTAAGAAATAACATCAAAAACACCAATAACTACTTAAGAACTTACAATTATTTCAAGTTAAAAAGTCCTAAATATCCTACAAAAATCTAGCAAATTAGGGGAGTAAAAAGTATATGTCAGGTGAGTATCAGAACTTTCAGACAAGCGTAGGGGCATGTTTGGAAAATTAAAGAAGTAGCACTACCGGGGAAGGCCCGTGTCCCCCTCTAAAATCCGTCTTTCTAAAGTGGGCGTCGCCCGGTCTAGTCTCTCGCTCTAAGGTGGCATCGACGGGGTAGTCCGCTGCTCTAAGGCCCGCATCGCCCCTTACCCTTTTTTCCTGCTTTTGTCTCTTGTCTTTTTAAGGGTATTTGGGTCATTTCTCTTCACACAACTCATCCATAAACATGAATTGGTGCTCCTAAGGAGCATTATTTTCCCATTTACTTATGAATCCTCTCTAGAGAAAACCCTTCTTCCCCAAGAACAAAATCCAAAATCCTTTTCCCCAAGAATCCAAGGAATTCAAGCTTTTTTCTCCAAATCAAGAAGCTTAGGTACGTGGGACTATCCTAAATCTCATGGTTATAGATTTTATGATTTTAACAAGTTATAAAGATATATATGTATGTATATATAAAGGAGTTTCGGAAATCATTTAAAGACAATGCATCATAAACCCGTTTTGATGAAAGTACGTAATTATCATGGGGGTTTTCATAAGCTTGATTTTTAATCTTGTGCATACATGATTTGAGTTCGAAAAGTGCTTTATGAATGTGACTTGTGAAATTTCCTTCTCCATGATAAAATTTATGGTCTTTCCATGGTATGCATTGTGAATTGGGTTTGATATTATGAATTATAAGCCCTTTTTTTATTCAGAGATTTACGTATAACTAATGTTGGAATTATTTTTATGAATGAAGATGATTCTTGAGTTTAAATTCTTCTTCACTTGTTATGGATGGTTATTTCACGTGTTTTTCAAAGAGGTGATTTCTATTCTAAATACTATGGTTTCCTAATGAAGAAAATACATGTGATTAATGAGTGAATTGGCCACCGCATGTTTAAGTCTTTAAAAGAGAGTGTGTTTACATAAGTTTGCACATGTTTTTGATATAATAACTCTCTTATGATTTGATAAAATCTCTGGGTGGTCATATGTATGTTTTTGAATGAAAAGGGAGGATACGATATGGTATGATAAAAATGACTTGTACGTTTGGGTATAACGATACCCGGAGATGATATGCTCTTAATAGAATAAGCATTGAATGTTTTATAAGCATGAAGCATGGTTTTAAAGAACTAAAAATGGGCTTGAATAGAGCTAGTTGGTTACCCGAAGAAGGATTGATTTCAGATAACTCATAGCCCAAAATCTTATTTTGCTGATACGGGTTTATTATGTCCCAAATTAGAAATTATACGTTGGCGATGGCCTTATTGAGTAGTAGAAAATAGAGACTCCAATCCTTGCAGCACACTTAGATTGGGGGCTTGGCCGCCTAGTCAAGGGCGGATTCCATATATCCCGTGGGATCATAGAAATGTAGGGTGTACCATCTAGCTCAGAAGTTAAGCAAAAAGTTGAGTCATGATTACGAGAAAATGTTTTGTAGCTTGTCAAATTATGCCCATGTGCTTATGTATATATTATGCTAAATTATATTCTTAATGCTCTCGACTATTTTATATGTAATACATGTTGTTTTTGGTTAGTTCTATATACCAATATATTCCAAGTATTGACCGTCCTTTGTGGCGGCTACATTGTCCCACAATGTAGGTTCTTAGGTAAATTTCCATGGTCCAGCTCAGCTGTAGATTACTTTCTGAAGTCCAAAGTTGGTGAGCCTCCCTTACTTTAGAAGGTGTTCTATTCTTATGTTGGTTCAATTGTCATATGGTCCGCTCAGGGGCCTTGTCCCAGTCTAGATTGACTACTAATTCAGTAGAGGCTTCGTAAACGAAAGTGGGGTATTATATTGTCATAATTTTCTTGACCCAATTTGAATTATAATGAATCTGCATTGAATATAATTATATCTTTCGCTCTTTGATTTATGTATGGATTATGCTTATGATTACATGCTAAAGGGTCTCTAGAGCCTTCATGGTTTGGGAAGTCCGTTGTAGTCAAGGTCTCAACTAGGGTTGTGACAAACTTGGTATCAGAGCATGGTTCATGGTCCCAGGGTATCTATGAAGCCGTGTTAAGTAAAGTTCTTTGTATGGGTGTGTAGAGTGCCACACTTATAAAGAGAAAGCTATGAGGAATTTAGGAGATGTTTTCTATTTCTTTCATACTCTAGATCATGCCATTGTGTTGTCCGTATGGAATTTATCCAAATTCCTTCTTTACTCTAATTTTATAAGCTATGTCTCATTGTTGAGTCGATTCAAGTTCAGAAGCTCAGAGTTTACATGATGTGGTCCTTTATAATTGAGCCATGAAAGATTATGAAATAGCACAAGGACTTGGGAGGAGTCCATTAGTGCTTCAAAGTGTATTGATTCGAGTGTATACCATTATCCTGATAAAATCATGCTTTTCAGCCTGAGGTATGAAGTCTATTTAGTCCTTTTTAAAATTCTTGCTATAGATGTCATACTAAAAGGTAGAGATATGTAGCAGAATGTTGGAATAGTATTTCCAACCGAGTAGTAGTAAATGTTAAAGTGCCATGATCTACTGGTAGTAAAATGATCCAGAAATTAGTGATATGGAGTCTCAATTTTAGAAGTCAGAGTGAGGATGACTTTTGCATTAATAAGGTAGTTTGAGTTGTATAACCATTAATTGAGGAATGAATTATCATTTTAGTATGATAGACTAATGTGGTAGAAATATTTGTAGATTGTATGGTAGTTTGTGAAGGAAGTGACTGGCTATGATTATTATTTATTCAAACTAGTAAAGGATCTCAGAATGGATAATTATGGCGGTTGTAGAAATCATTTATAAGTTGTGAATAAAAAAAAGGTAGATTAGTCAATAAGTTATGGGTAGAGACTTATTGGAGTAAATGGAATTTGAAGGTAGTCTAAATGTATGCATGGGTAAGTAATTATGATGTGAGAAAGTGGAACATGTTGATAAGATTGTAATGGGTTATATTTTAAGATTAAGATCGACTATCTCTATTATGTGACTTTACCCCCTCAACTTTATTTTCTTTAGTAGTTGTAAACTAGTACTACACGTCAGAAGGTGTGTGGTAGATTCTAAGGTGTGGTAGTAATGTTGTGGAGAGAATGAACTTGTGGGTTGTATTCAAGTTAAGTGGCGTAGTTGGGTTGATTCCCTAATTTGATGGAATAGTATAGTATGTGACATGCTTCGTCGGTGTTACATGATTTGGGTTATACAATAGGCTTGAACTTTAGGTATGGATTATGGTGATAAGAATAGTAGCTTAAGACTAATGATGCTTATTTTATGGGAATGAATTATGAGGCTTAATATGAGGTGTGAAATAGCTTAGGTAGGAAAATTGAAGAAAAAATAGTGGATAATTGTGATATACATATACTCGAGACAAGTGTTGAAATGAGGAATTGTGGTTGAGTCATTAATTGGGTAAGGGCGTAAGTATATAAAGAATAAGTTGAACCCTGAGGTAGCATGTTTCTGTAGTACCCTATATTTTCCTAACTTAGATTAATCCTCAGTACATGGTTTATCCTAAATAAAATTTTTGAAATACTCAGTAATTTTCATATTAGAGCCTGCTATTGCGTAGGAAATTCAATTAGCTTTTCAATGATATAAAATTTTCCTAAATCCGACAACCGGGTAAGAAATTATGGGGAATTTAAGTTTCAGCCGTTAACCATCGTCATTCAGGCCAGTAGCGTGTCACGGAGTGTGTCAAAATATCAATTGTCAATTTCTAGTGTTGCTCCATGATAACGGCGTATTGCTCCATAGACCCAGTTCACAATTGACAATTTCTAGTGTACCAATGCAATTTCACCGCATCGCTGTGCACTTTCAGTTTACAAACAAAGAGTCAACGCGATACCACCGTGTTGCACCACCATGCAATTTCCCAGTTGAAATTTTCCAGTTACACGGTGAGATAGCATCGTGTCGCTCTAGGGTCCAAATCAGGAAATTTCATGAAAAATTAAAAGGACACCCAAGGTTAAAACAGTCCTTTCCCATGATTTTATTCCGTCCAGATGTGGGATTTAAGCCCTAAAAATGTTTAAACCATTCATTATTCACTTTTTCCCCAAAATCAAAAGGTATTTCTCTCTCAAGAAAACAAACCATAGCTCTCAAGAATCAAGGTCAATCCCAAGAATCTCTCCAAGAACTCCAAGAATCTCACGAATTAAGGTATGTTAGATGTTCATCCATGGATCCTTACCTTCCATGGAGCCTAAGAATCTTTTTTTAAAATGCAAAATTTATGATTTATGATTTCCATGTTTGAATTAGATTGAATTCATGTTCATGATGTTTTTTGAGTTTTAATCCATGATTTTGATTACAAGTTCCAAGAATTGATTCTAGTATGTATTGAATTACATGATATTCATGATAAACCCTTCAATTTACAAGTTGATTGTTGTAACCATGTTAACTTTAAGTGTTTATGATTTAATGAACCAAGTATGCTTCTTATATGTTTAATAAATTGTCTATGAGAATGAAATAATGTCATTATAGCATGTTAACATGTATTCCCCATCCATGTACAAGTTAATGCATTACAAGTGTTCGATGAAATGTCTCTGTGAATGGATTATGCCCAAGTGAACATTGTTATGCTATTCAAGATGATGCTTTGCTTTACTTTTCCTGCTATCGAGTCCTGGAGTATTTAATACCCAATAATTTAGCTATTTACCTAGAGCCAGTGTCAGTTACAAAATAGTATTAGTCATGTCATGACCAGTAGTACTCTCAGTTAGTTACAGAACTCAGTAGAACTCAGTCAGTTATAGAACTTAGGAAAACTCAGTCTCAGTCTAGTCTCATTCAGTATACTCAATTTAATGTCTTTCAGTTGGGAGTAAGAACTAGCACCGAGCAAGTGTGGAGGTGACGACTTCTCCTATAAAGTAGGTAGAGTCATTAGTAGCATTCTCAAACTATAGAACTATGTAGCCAACATAGGATGCGAGGAGTCACCCGTCAAATTAAGGCTTGTCTACCTCCCAGGGGTCACCCGTCAGATTAGGGTTGACTTCCTGTTCAGGGTCACCCAGCAGATAGGCTTGACCACAGCAGTGTCTTTACCCATGGCACGGTACTGTCACCCTTCTAACTAGGTCTATAGGTTAGACCACACTCAGCTTACTCAGGGGCATGTCGGTTAAGTGAGAAGTCCCACAGTTTCAGTTTCAGTCTCAATCTTCAGAATAGAACTCAGTTCAGTTCTATAGAATTAGGACTGTCAGATACAGTCACTCAATTATCAGTAATTTAGATTATCAGTGATCTCAGATTATCAGTATATTCAGTTATCAGTTATCAGATTTAATTTTAGTATACTCTGATACAGTATGCACAGTATGTTCAATAGTTACAGATCCTCCATGTATGTTATCCAGCTCTTGCATATCATTCAGTTAGTTATTGTTCATGCATATGAACCCATGCATTCAGCCTTACCTCATTTAGCATGCCAATATATTCCCACGTACTGATCGCATACCCGTTTGTTGCGCTATGATGTTTTATATCATAGGTCCGGGCGCTCAGGTTCCTGACCATGCTTTTCCAGCTTCAGCCAACAGTAGCATACTTAGCAGTGAGTTCTCATCTATCGAAGATATGCTTTTATTTTAGTACTTCAGCTTAGCAGTATTTTAGTAGATGGAGTTAGTTGGGGGAAGTCCCATCAACTCCACTTTCAAACAATTTCAACTAGAGGCTTTTCAGATAAGATTTTTAGACAGTATTTTAGATTCAGATATTATTATTCATTATCAGTATTTTAGATGTTTTGAACCTTATGGAATTTCAGCCTATTATTCTGCTATTATTTTAGTATTATTGTTTTGGGCTCACAGCAGATATCATTCATGATTAGCTTATGGTCCTTCAGGGTCGTAAGAACTGTGTGATGAATAGGGGGTAGTCTCAGGTCATTACAAACTTGGTATCAGAGCCTAAGGATCAACAGTTTCCTATGGAGTCTGAAAAGTTGCATTGCATAGAATCTTAGGCATGGGTGTGTAGCGCTCCATACTTATAGATAGGAGGCTATAAGATGTTTTAAGAAAAGTTTCCCTTCTTTCCGTATTCATGTTGTGCGAGTGAGCATGATCTCAAGTTACACTCTTAGTCTAATCCACTTCTTCCTTTCTTTTACAGAACATGCCTCCCAAAAGTACAAACAAAAGAAGAACCAAAAACCAGTCATCCTCTCAGCCCATTCAAGTAGATCCCCTGGACGAACATGTCTCTCACGCAAAATTCAGAGCTACATTCACTACTCCAACCAATTTAGTCATAGCCCAGAATGAATGTCCAGCTACTGTTCCAGCCAACCCAGTGGTCAATACTTCTTCAACCAGGATCGGGACTTCACCTGAATGAATCCTCCTTCCTTTACGGTATCTAAGTCTGAAGAGGATCCACAGGAGTTCCTCGATCAGGTTCAGAAAGTCAAAAATATCATGGGAGTAACTTCCAGTGAGAGTGACGAGTTAGTCACCTATCAGCTACAAGATATAGACCATACGTGGTTTAAGCAGTGGAAGGTAGACAAGGGTATAGATGTAGAGCCCATAGAGTGGAAAGAGTTTGCAACTGTCTTCCTAGATAAATTCTTTCCCTTAGAGCTAAGAGAAGCCAAAGTATTAGAGTTCATTAATCTTAGATAAGGTAGTATGAGAGTAAAAGACAATTCCCTCAAGTTTACTTAGTTATCCAGGAATGTTTCCCATGTAGTAGCAGACAATAAGTCTAGAATAAGCAAGTTCATATCTGGGGTGTTAGATAGTGTAGTTAAGGAGTGCAGAATAGAGATGTTAATAGGGAGATGGAAATATCTAGGCTTATGATCCATGCTCAACATATTGAAGAGCAGAAACTTAAGGAGAAGGAGATAAAGAATAAAAGGGATAGAATAGGTAGCTTTAATTTCAGTCAGCCTAAGTCCGATGGGGGTAACCGTTCCCAGTTTCATCCAAAGTCTTCATATCCATCTCCATCCTTAGACAGTGTACCAATGACCTAGGATAGCATAAGGAATGGTCATACTAATCCATTTTGTGGAGAGTGTGGTAAAAACCATCAGGAAGAGTGTAGGGCTGGCAGTAATATTTGCTATGGCTATGGGAAATTGGTCCATAGTCTCATGGAGTGTCAAGTATCTTCTCACGGAGGTAGGTATATGCACCACCAAGGCCAGTTTCATCAGTCACTAGTTCAGTCCAGTCGCCTAAATCAGCAGGGCTCCTCTTATAGTGCCACCCACGATCAGCGTCTAAATAGATTTTATGCACTTCAGTCCCGACAGGATCAGCAAAGTCCTCTTGATGTGGTCACTGGTAAGTTACAAATCTCCCACTTATATGTTTCTTCCTTATTAGATCCATGAGCTTCTCTATCTTCTGTAATTTTTTACATAGCAGTCCATTCCAAAGTTAAACCCTGAAACAGTAGTAGGGTTATTGATTTAGTGACCCAAGGACGTAGAATAACTAATTTAAGCTAAGGGGGAGATGGTAGTATAGTACATGGTAGAAGTCCATGCATGCTTACAGTTCCTAGTATAAAGAGTTACAGTTCACTCTGTAGTACGAATCAAGTTCCAGAAGTTCAAAAATTCCAAACTCAGGTCATGCAGTTCATGACACATGTATTCATGTTTCCTAGTATGCTCAGTTCGCATGACTCATGTTACACTCTAAATGGTCCGTGAAGTTCAGTTTATGCCATGTATTCCTCAGGCCTCAGTAGTGGTTCGAAGTCATTCAGTCGTCCTTCAGTTAGATGGTGTCTCATATATCATCACAGTATTTCTTAAACCTACTCAATTCCATATTCAGTACTGTTACAAACTTGGTATCATTTACCATATCATATCATCCTCATGTCAGTCATGTATTTCATAAATCGATTTTATCCATGTAATCAAGCATCAGATATGCATGTTCAGTATGTAAGTTTAATCCATCAGACCAGTCACGTAATCATGCTTTAGTTGTGCATGTCTAGATCAGTATGCAAACTTAGTATATCCGTACTCTCTCAGCTTAGCTAGCCATATTCGAGGATGAATGTTCCCAAGGGGGGAGATATTATAATACCCCATATTTACCTAGCCTAGATTAACCCTCAATACATGGGTTATCCTAAATAAAAATTTTGGAATACTCAGTAATTTTCAGATTAGAGCCTACAATTGCGTAGGAAATTCAATTAGCTTTCCAACAATATAAAATTCTCCTAAATACACCAACCGGGTAAGAAGTTATGGCGAATTTAAGTTTTTGTCATTAAACATCGTCATTCAGGCCAGTAGCATGTCGCAGAGTATGTCAAAATAGCAATTGTCAATTTCCATTGTTGCTCTGTGATATTGGCACGTCGCGCGATAGACCCAATTCATAATTTTCAATTTCCAGTGTACCATGCAATTTTCAATACCACTGTGTCGCACCACCATGCAATTTATTAGTTGTCATTTTCCAGTGACACGGAGCGATAGTGCCGCATCGCGCCAGGGGTCCAAATCGAGAAATTTCATGTAAAATTAAAAGGATACCCAAGGTTAAAACAGTCTTTTCCCATGATTTTATTCCATGCAGATGTGGGATTTAAGCCCTTAAAATGTTTAAGCCCTTCATTATACAATTTTCCCCCAAAATCAAAAGGTATTTCTCACTCAAGAAAACAAACCATAGCTCTCAAGAATCAAGGTCAATCCCAAGAATCTCTCCAAGAACTCCAAGAATCTCACGAATCAAGGTATGTTAGATGTTCATCCATGGATCCTTACCTTCCATGGAGCCCAAGAATCTTTTTTCAAAATATAAGATTTATGATTTATGATTTCCATGTTTGAATTAGATTTAATTCATGTTCATGATGTTGTTTGAGTTTTAATCCATGATTTTGATTACAAGTTCCAAGAATTGATTCTAGTATGTGTTAAATTACATGATATTCATGATAAACCATTCAATTTGAAAATTGATTGTTGTAACCATGTTAACTCTAAGTGTTTATGATTTAATGAACCAAGTATACTTCTTATGTGTTTTATAAATTGTCTATGAGAATAAAATAGTGTCATTATAGCATGCTAACATGTATTCCCAATCCATGTACAAATTAATGCATTACAAGTGTTTGATGAAACATCTTTGTGAATGAATTATGCCCAAGTGAACAATTTTATGTTATTCAAGATGATGCTTTGCTTTACTTTTCCTGTTATTGAGTCCTGGGGTATTTAATACCCGACAATTTAGCTATATACCTAGAGCCAGTGTCAGTTACAGAATAATATTAGTCATGTCACGACCAATAGTAGTCTCAGTCAGTTACAGAACTCAGTAAAACTCATTCAGTTAAAGAACCTAGGAAAACTCAGTAAACTCAATCCAGTCTCGTTCAGTATACTCAGTTTAGTGTCTTTCAGTTGGGAGTAGGAACTAGCACCGAGCTAGTGTAGAGGTGACATCTTCTCCCGTCAGGAAGGCAGAGTCGTTAGTAGCAGTCTCACACTACAAAACTACGTATCTAGCGTAAGATGTAAGGAGTCACCCGTCAGATTAAGGCTTGGCTACCTCCTCGGGATCACCCATCAGATTAGGCTTGACTTCCTATTCAAGATCACCCGGCAGATAGGATTGACCACAGCAGTATTTTTACTCGTGGCACGGTACTGGTACCCTTCCAACTGGGGCTACAGGTTGGACCCCACTCATCTTACTCAGGGGCATGTCAGTTAAGTGAGAACTCCCACAGTTTTAGTTTCAGTCTCAGTCTTCATAATAGAACTCAATTTAGTTTACAAAATCAGGATTGTCATATATAGTTACTCAGTTATCAGTAATTTAGATTATCAATGATCTCAGATTATCAGTATATTCAGTTATCAATTATCATATTCAATTTCAGTTTACTCAGTTACAATATGCATAGTATGTTTAGTAGTTATAGATCCTCCATATATGTTATGCAGCTCTTGCATATCATTCAGTTATTTATTGTTCATGCATATGAACCCATGCATTCATCCTTACCTCATTTAGCATACCAGTACATTCTCACGTACTGATCGTATACCCATTTTTTGCGCTATGATGTTTTATATCATAGGTTTGGACTCTCAGGCTCCTGACCATGCTTAGCCAGATTCATCCAGCAGTAGCTGTAATTCCCCAAATCTAGTACCCAAAATACTACATGAGGCTCATGACCCCGAAGGACCACAATCTAATCCATGACTGATATTTGTACCTGTATACTGCATAAAATACTTTATAATGCGGAAACATAAACTGAAAGGCCATAAGGTTCAATACAGAACATGATCTGAATTATATAACATCTGTGTGGGGTAATAGAATACCCAAAACAAAATTGAACATACTGAAGTCTAAAACATGATAGTCTAGAAAGCCTCTAACTGACTGAACTGTCTGAGTAAGGAGTTGATGGGACATGTCCCTAACTAACTCTAACTAATAAACTGATTAATGATATAATAGGGAAATAATCATGTCCTCAAAAGATGAGGACTTACTTCTAACTCTATCTACGGATATCTGGAATTTACTGTTGTTTGAGAGATTGTCTCTGAACCTATGGTATAAGACACCATAGTGAAAATACGTCAGTACTTTGAATGTACTGGTATGCATGTGAGGTAGGTTGAATGCATGAGGTTCATATGCATGAACAATAATAATAACTAACTAACTATCATGAGCGTGAGAATACATGCATGATACATACAACTGACACTAATACTGTGATAACATGACTACTGTATCTGAATATAACTGATAACATGAGTGACTATATCTGACAGTCCTGAATCTGATGGAACTATTTGAGTTCCATACTGTATCTGAGTTGACTGTATCTGACAGTCCTGAAATATGAAGAACTATCTGAGTTCTATTACTGAGACTGATTGACTATATCTGACAGTCCTGATTCTGTAGCATAAAACTGTGGGAAGTAGTTATCTAACCGACATGCCCCTGATACGCCATTATGGCTGAGTTGGGGTCCAATCTGTAACCCCAATTGGAAGGGTGTCAATACCGCGCCACTGATAAGGACAAGCTATGGGCGACCCATATCTGATAGTGTCCTGATACACCCAAATTACACCTCTCTTACGAGAGAGTAAGCGGTCGTTGTCAAATATATAACCCAACTAGGTTGGGGTCGAATCCCATGGGGAATATGGTGTTAATTAAGTTGTATGCAGATTATTTAACTTTTAATCATTCATTTTCATAAAATAAATAGGGGGTTTGATTTAGTTCACAAATTAATGGTTTCGGTTTAACAAGATGAAGTACGTGTAGTAGTATTAAAATTCAGAGAAATATCAAGCTAGGGCTATGTTCACATTGTAGTTTTCAATACTTTCTAACTATGGGCTTTATGCATTCATACATGCATCATTCTTACAGAGAAACGTATTGTATTTAATAACATAATCCTAGTGTTTCTCAACCATCAAGGATTAATTCACTTTAGTTCTCTCGAATCAAAAGCGTTTACCAAAAACAATACGAAATCTCCAAGTAGTTAATCCTGCTAAAGCATTAACATATGAAATAGGGGTTGGTAATCCTATTTTCTTGTCACTACTCTCTTTTCCGAACATCAACCTTTCTTTCAAACAAGTTGCGTTTTAAGGAATATCCTCTATGTTTGCAACCACGAGAATTCAAGATAAGCGAAGAGAGTATGATGTAAACAAATCAATGCATAATGAATTCAAAACCCAAAGTAATAGATTGTATGCTACAAGGCTTCCATAACCCTAACTAATAAACTTAGCTACTCATGAATAAAATATAAATCATAATAGAAATATTCATCATACCAAAAACTAGAAGATGATCTTGGTGTGCGAATAATGAAAATAAAAGAGAAGAAACATTTTCTCTCTCTCTCCCCAAGCTAAGTCGCCACTCTCCTTTCAAAAACTAATACAGAATAATTCAATAATGAATAAAAATTCAGCATTAAGCCTTTTAATAATCTTTTCTCTCATAATTGCCTTCTAAGTCCCTGAACTAATTATAAATGACAAACTAGTCTTGGACATAGTTTCTAGGCGCCATATTTGGTCCAGACTGCTACTCTCTCTTGTGTCATATGCCATCCGCATTCCATAGTCCCATTATGTCTTAATCTACCTCATAAATACCTGAAATCATGTTAATCACATCGGTTAGCTCAATTACATAGAAGTAGAGTAAAAACATAAGAAACTAGGCATTTTGTTCTCTAAACTTAGCTAAAACATGGATAAGTTATGGTGCTTAGGATTATAAATACACCCAAGAATATGTCCCCTATACGAGAATGGTGGGTCCCTTATATAACAGTGCTTATCCACCTCATCAACCCTCATTGGACAGTGGTGATATCTCAACTTATGATGGATACATAGTTCTGGAATGCAAGGATGACTTTTAAGAATCATACCCTCATCTGATAGTGTGTGTTCCCATCCTTGGGCTCAGTCGGTGCTAATTCCTACTCCCATCTGAATAGACTTTGAACATGATTTACTGAACATAGGCTAAGTTACTAAATTCCATTGACTGATGGAATACTACTGATATCTGACAACTAACTAAGTTCATGAGATCATGGAGATTTCCTGAGTCATAAGACTATCTGAAGTCTAAGGAGCATAGCTTGACTGAGAGTATCATGAAAACATAACATGACTCTAGGCACACAGCTAATTTTTTGGGTACGAGTGCCCCCAGGACTCGATGGAAGGAGACTGACCACGCATAACTTACTTGAACATATAACTAACATCATAATTCATAATACATTTATAGAAGCATTTCATCAAAACATGTGATAGGCATAACTTGAACATACATGGGAATTTCATGGTATTATGCTAGTTAGGCACTTTTCCTTCATCTAGGCATTTAATCAAACATATTGTAGGCATGTTACATGTAAGCATCATTGTACAATAATTAAACATCATGGTTCAATTCTAATTTCATCATTCAAGGGTTTAGTCATAGGTTTGCATGAATCTATATCTATAATAATTTAACCCACATAGAATTTATCACCCAACATGGAGTAGAATTCAATTTCTCATTATCCACATGAACAAGAGCAGCCCAATCATGAAATTCATAAGAAAACCATAAACTTGAATTTAGAAAAGGGATTCTTGGGCTTCATGGATGAAAGGAGTCCATGAATGAACACTATGCATACCTTAGTTCGTGATTTCATGAAGATTGATGGTGAAATTTTCTTGAAATTGGATCTTCTATGAAAACCCTAGATTGTTCTTGAGAGAAACTTAAGAGAAACTAGTATATTTTGGGTGAAAAGTGGTTGAATCACGTGTTAAAGGGCTTAAATAGGGGTTGGAAGTTTACCCTTTTAACCCTAGATGCGTCATTTAGTTTCAGTAAAAAATTTCTGAATTGGACCCTTGGCACGACGCGGTGCTATTGCACCATGTCACTAGATTTTGAAAATTGGGAAATTGAGGGATGGCAGGATGTGGGGCCATCGCGTTGCCACTTCCTTTATGACCTGGAACTTTGCTACGACGCAGGAGAAATCGTGCTGAGACACTGGAAAATGGAGAATTCTAAATTTGAACCCTGGCACGACGTGCCATAATAACAAACCCCTACTGGAATTTGCCAAATGCCATTTTCTCTTGTGGCACGGCATGCCACTGACTAATATGGCGCAGTTTTACGACAGAAACTTGAAATAATCATAACTTCTGACCTGGTTATCGGATTTAGGTGAATCTTATATCGATGGAAAGCTTATTGAATTTCCCATATGAAAAAGGGTAAAAATCTTGAAAATTCCTCATGGAATAACCATCATTCAATTTAGAATCTAATACTGGACATTCTTGAGATGAAATTAGCTAGGAAAAAGTATGGGGTATTACAATATCTCCCCCTTGAGAACATTCATCCTCGAATAAAACTGACTGAAAGGGGAGAAAAGAAAATTGATGTACATACTGAACATGAATAACTGGAACATGATCTTATGACTGATATGACTGACAAGCTGAACATATAATATTGAACATGCATATCTGATGCATGTGTAACTGATTCATGAATGCATGACAGAGTGTTCTGAAGAACTAAGTTTATCATAATGAGAATCCATGTCTGATGCATAATTACATAACTAAATTGATACATGAGTGCATAACTGAATATGAAATAGTACTTGATACCAAGTTTATAATGGGAACATGAGCATGAAACTGCATACCAAGTTTGTGATGAACACTGAACATGAAACTGAGTAAGCTTAAGGAGAACTGTTACCTTGATCTTGATCTGAGTTGGCGAAGAAGAGGTAAGGATACTTGGTATGCATGTTTGCCTTTGTTTACCAACTAGCTCCCTCGACGGACTAATTTCGCCAAACAACCTTAACTAGAGGGACTTCTTTGTTCCTCAATCTACGAGTCTGACAGTCTTAGATTTTGACTAGAATCTCTTCATAAGAGAGAGTATTCTGAACATCAATGCTCTGAATAGGGACTAAAACTGATGGGTCACCTATGCACTTCTTGAGCAAAGAGACATGAAAGACTGGATGAACTGAGGCTAGATCTGAAGACAATTCAACCTCATAGGCTACCTTTTCAAAGAGACTAAGAATCTTGAAGGGACCAATATATCGGGGACTAAGCTTTCCCTTTTTGCTGAATCTCTTCACTCCCTTAATGGGAGAGATCTTTAGATAGACATGAACACCAATCTCAAACTCGAGATCTTTTCTACGAACATCTGCATAAGACTTCTGCCGGCTCTGAGTAGCCTGGAGTCCTTCTTTAATCAACTGGACTTTTTCTAAGGCGTCGAATACCAAGTCAGGCCCTATAACTGAGGCCTCACTAACTTTGAACTAACCAATTGGAGATCTATATCTCCTACTATAGAGGGCTTCAAATGGAGCCATCTGAATACTGGAATGATAGTTGTTGTTGTATACAAACTCAATCAAAGGTAAGTGGTCATCCCAACTTCCCTTGAAATCGATTGCACACTCCCTCAGCATATCTTCTAATGTCTAAATGGTCTTTTCCGCTTGACCATCTGTCTGGGGATAAAAGGTTGTACTAAAATGAACTTGGGTACCAAGACCCTTTTGGAATGCTTTCCAGAAATGAGAGGTGAACTGGGTACTTCTCTCTGAGATAATGGACAATGAAACACCATACAATCTGACCAACTCCTTGATGTAGAGTTTGATGTAATCCTCAGCTGAATAAGAGGTATGAACTAGAAGGAAATAAGCTGATTTGGTCATTCTATCTATAATAACCCAAACTGAATCATGCTGATGACGAGTTCGAGGAAAACCCATCACAAAGTCCATGTTCACAACTTCTCACTTCCAAGTAGGAATACTGAACTCCTGCATGGACCCACTAGGCTTCTGATGCTCTATCATAACCTACTGACATGTAGAGTACTTAGCCACAAACTCTGCAATGTCTCTCTTCATCCCACTCCACCAATAGATTTTCCGTAAGTCACGGTACATCTTTATGGACCCTAGATGAATAGAGTAGTGCGCACCATGTGCTTCTATAAGAATTTTCTACCTTAAGTTATCTACACCTGGAACACAGAGACGACCCTGACAACGAAGGACACCATCTCCTCCTTAGGATAAAACCTCTACTTCCTAATCCTTGACTGAATCTTTCAACTTGACAAGGCTGGGATCTTTATCTTTCTTTTATTTCACCTCAGAAACTAGAGATGATTCTGAACTACTCTGAATCCATATATCACCCTCTTTTGTATCAACTAAGCAAATGCATAGTCTGGCAAGATGATGGACTTCCTGAGCTAACTTCTTCTTACTGTCCTCAACATGAGAAACACTACCCATGGATAGTCTACTGAGAGTGTCGGCCACTACGTTGGCCTTACCTGAATGATAATGGGCACTCATGTCATAATATTTCAAGAGCTCTAACCACCTTCTCTGATGACGATTGAGATCTTTTTGAGAAAAGACATACTGAAAACTTTTATGATCAGTGAACACATCTACATGAACACCGTATAGATAATGCCTCCAAATCTTTAAGGCAAAGACTACGACTGCTAACTCAAGATCATGAGTAGGATAATTCCTCTCATGGGGCTTAAGTTATATGGAGTCGTAGGTTATGACCTTACCATGCTTCATGAGGACACAACCCAAACCTACTCTAGATGCATCACAATACACTACGAAACCATCTAGACCATCTAGAAGAGCTAATACTAGAGCTGAGGTAAGCCGAGTCTTCAACTCCTGAAAACTCTTCTCGCAAGGATATGACCATTAAAACTAGACTTTCTTCTAAGTCAATCTAGACATAGGATATGCAATAGAAGAAAATCCCTTAATAAACCGTCTGTAATAGCCATCCAAACCCAAGAAACTCTTAATATCTCATGGAAAGATAGGGCGAAGCCAGTCTCTTATTGCTTTGGTCTTTTGAGGATCAACTCTAATACCATCATCGGAAACGATGTGACCAAGGAATTCTACTGACCTTAGCCAAAACTTGCACTTACTGAATTTAGCAAATAGTTAATGATCTCTGAGAGTCTGAAGTACTGTCCTGAGATAGTCTGCATGATCGCGCTCACTATGGGAATAGACCAGAATATCATCTATGAAGACTATGATGAACATGTCCAAGTACTGCTTGAACACATGGTTCATTAAGTCCATAAAAACTGCTGGGGCATTAGTAAGACCAAAGGAAAAAAACTAAGAATTCAAAATGACCATACCGAGTACAGAAAGCTATTTTTGGAATGTCACATTCTCTAACTCTTAGCTGATGATAGCCGAATCTGAGGTCTATCTTAGATAAATAACTGGCACCCTAAAGTTGATCAAATAATTCATCGATTCTAGGAAGATGATACTTGTTCTTAACCGTGACCTTATTAAGTTGACGGTAGTCTATACACATTCTAAGAGAACCATCTTTCTTCCGTACGAATAATACTGGAGCGCCCCACAGGGAAAGTCTCGGCCTGATGAATCCCTTATCTAAGAGATCCTTTAATTGTTCTTTCAGTTCTCTGAGTTCTGATGGTGTCATTTTGTATGGCGGAATAGATATAGGTTGGGTATCTGGAAGAAGATCAATGCCAATGTTTATTTCCCTTTTGGGAGGAATTCTGGGAAGATCTTTGGGAAAGACATCTGAGCATTTACCTATAAGTGGAACTGATTCAAGGCTGGGAGTTTCGAAACTAGTGTCCTTAACTCAAATAAGATGATAGACACATCCTTTAGATATCATTTTCCATGCCCAAAGGTAGGAAACAAGCTGACCTCTGAACGCTAAAGTACTACTCTTCCACTCAAGAATGGGTTTATTCAAAAACTAAAACTAGACTATTCTATTTCTACAGTCAACTATAGCATAGCAGGAATAAAGCCAATCCATGGTGAGAATGATATCAAAATCAGTCATCTCTAATTCAATTAAGTTTGCTGAAGTGACTTTCTGAAATATCATAACCGGCCAGTTCCTGTATACCCGCTGGTCTATGATGGTTTTACTCACAGGGGTAGAGACTGAAAAGGGCTCTTCTAGGATTTTGGGACTGATTTCGAAATCGCCTGTTGTATAGGGAGTAACAAAAGACAAAGAAGCTCCTGGATCTAGCAAAGCATAAACATGCACATGAAAGATCTATAACGTACCAGTAACTATATCAGGAGAATTTTCCCGATCCTGTCGGTACTGAAGAGCATAGAGATGATTTGGGCGTTGGCCACTAGTAGCACTGGTGGTGGCACCCTGCAGATTCGGGCGATCGAACTGAGCTGAAAAGCAGAGATAACTCTGATAACTTGACATAGGGTAGTCTCTGACTCTGGCCTAGCTTGCCACAACTGAAATAGACATCGCTACCAGCTCTGCAAGCACCCTTATGGTTCTTACCACAAGTCTGACAAAGGAGATTAGTTCGGGCATTGCTAACACCGCCCTGAGACCTAGAGCCTGGTGCTCTATCTTTGTTACCCTTCCTGAACTTAGGAACTGGAGCACTGGCTGGAGAAGGGGCTGGAACTGATGACTTAGGACAAAACTGGGAACGGTTTCCTCCTTCTGATTTAGGTTAAGCGAAGTTGAAACTACCTGTCTTCGCTCTCTTATTCTGCTTCTCCCTCTGCTTAATCTTCTGCTCCTCTATCTACTAAGCATGAGTCATAAGTCTGGCTAAAGTTATGTCACTTTTCAGCATGGCATATCTGCACTCATTTACCACGCTATCATTTACCCCTAAAGCGAACATACTCATCTTGGCTCTGCTATCTGCAACCACATGAGGGGCATAGCTGGCTAATTGAGTAAACTTAAGAGAATACTCTTTCACCGTCATATCTCCCTACCTGAGGTTGATGAATTCTAGCACCTTAGCCGCTTTAAGATCTTAGGAAAAGAATCTGTCTAAGAATGTAGTAACAAATTCCTCCCACTCTATAGGACCTGCATCATCTGACCTCTCTAACTTCCACTTTTTGAACTAAGTATGAGCCACATCCTACAACTGATATGCATTTAGCTCAGCACTCTAAACAATAGTAACCCCCATGATGTCTGTCACCTTCTGAATCTAATCAATGAATTCCTGAGGGTCCTCATCTACCTTAGACATGAGGAAGGATAGAGTATTCATTCGGGTGAAGTCCCAAATCCTAGCTGCGGATGAATTAGACACTGGGTTGGCCGGAATAACTGCTGACCATTTATTTTGAGCAGTAACTGACTGAGCAAGAGTAGTGAATGCGGCCCTGAACTCTGCATGAGAAACATAATTGCCCAAAGGATCTTCAGGCAGAGGGGCTGACTGATTTTCATTTCTTCTTTTAGGAGGCATGTTCTGTAGAAGAAAGGGGAAACAAATTAGACTGAGAGATTGACTTGAGATTATGCTCACTGGTATGACATGAATACCAAAAGAAGGGAAACTGTTCCTAAAACATCTTATAGCATATTGCATATAAATATGGCGCGCAACACACCCAAGTACAAGACTCTACTAGATACGTCTTTCAGACTTCCTAGGACTCTATTAAACCTTAGGCTCTAATACCAAGTTTGTAACGCCCCAGATCTGGTACTCGAAATGCTACACGGTGCTCATGACCCCGAAGGACCACAAGCTAACCCATGACTGATATCTGCACTTGTATACTGCATAAAATACTTTATAATGTGAAACATGAACTGAGAGGCCATAAGTTTCAATATTGAACATGATCTAAATGATATAACATCTGTGTGGGGTAATAGAATACCCAAAACAAAACTGAACATACTGGTCTGAAACATGATAGTCTAGAAAGCCTCTAACTGACTGAACTATCTGCGTAAGGAGTTGATAGGACATGTCCCTATCTAACTCCAACTAATAAATTGATTAATGAGATTATAAGGAAACAATCATGTCCTCTAAAGATAAGGACTCACTTCTAACTCTATCTGCGAATATCTAGAATCTACTATTGCTCTCGAGATCGTGTCTCTGAACCTAGGGTATAAAACACCATAGTGCGAATACGTCAGTACTTTGAATATACCGGTATGCATGTGAGGTAGGCTGAATGTATGGGGTTCATATGCATGAATAATAATAATGACTGACTAACTATCATGAGCGTGAGAATACATGCATAAAACGTAACAACTGATACTAATACTGTGATAATATGACTACTGAATCTGAATATAATTGATAACATGAGTGACTGTATCTGATAGTCCTGAATTTGATGGAACTATCTGAATTCCGTACTGTATCTGAGTTGACTGTATCTGACAGTCCTAAAATCTAAAGAACTATCTGAGTTCTATTACTGAGACTGATTGACTATATCTGATAAGCATAATTCTATAATATGAAACTGTGAGAAGTAGTTATCTAACGACATGCCCCTGATACGCCATTATGGCTGAGTTAGGGTCAAATATGTAACCCCAATTAGAAGAGTGTCAATACCACACCACCGATAAGGATAAAATGTGGTCAACCCTTATCTGATAGTGTCCCCTATACGAGAATGGTGGAGCCCTTATCTGACAGTGCTTATCTACCTCATCAACCCTCATCAAACAGTGTTGATGTCTCAACCTATGCTGGCTACATAGTTCTGGAATACAAGGATGACTTCTAAGAATCACACCCTCATCTGATAGTGTGTGTTACCATCCTTGGGCTCACTCGGTGCTAATTCCTACTCTCATCTGAATAGACTTTGAACATGATTTACAGAACTGAACATGGGCTGAGTTACTGAATTCCATTGACTGATGAAATACTACTGATATTTGACAACTGACTGAGTTCATGAGATCAGATTTCCTGAGTCATAAGACTGTCTGAAGTCTAAGGATCATATCTTAACTAAGAGTATCGTGAAAACATGACATGGCTCTAGGCACACAGCTAATGTTTCGGGTTTGAGTACCCCGAGGACTCGATGGAAGGAGACTGACCAAGCATAACTTACTTGAACATATAACTAACATCATAATCCATAATACATTTATAGAAGCATTTCATCAAAACATATGATAGGCATAACTTGTACTTACATAGGGATTTCATGGTATCATGCTAGTTAGGCACTTTTCCTTCATCTAGGCATTTAATCAGACATATTGTAGGCGTGGTACATGTAAACATCTTTGTACAATAATTAAACATCATGGTTCAATTCTAATTTCATCATTCAAGGGTTTAGTCATAGGTTTGCATGAATCTATATCTATAATAATTTAACCCACATAAAATTTATCACCCAACATGGAGTATAATTCAATTTCTCATTATCCACATGAACAAGAGCAGCCCAATCATGAAATTCATAAGAAAATACATAAACTTGAATTTAGAAAAGGGATTCTTGGGCTTCATGGACGAAAGAAGTCCTTGAATGAACACTATGCATACCTTAGTTCGTGATTTCGTGAAGATTGATGGTGAAACTTTCTTGAAATTGGATCTTCTATAAAAATCCTAGCTTGTTCTTGAGAGAAACTAGTATATTTGGGGAGAAAAGTGGTTGAATCACATGTTAAGAAGCTTAAATAGGGGGTGAGAAGTTGACCCTTTTAACCCTGGATGCGTAATTTAATTTCAGCGAAAATTTCCCGAATTGGACCCTTGGCACGACGCGGCGCTATCTTGTCGTGTCACTGGATTTTGACAATTGAAAAATTAAGGGATGGCATGATACGGGGCCATTGCGTTGCCACTTCCTTTGTGACCTAGAACTTTGGCGTGACGCAGGAGAAATCGCGCAGAGACACTGGAAAATGGACAATTCTGAATTTGGGCCCTGGCGTGATGCGCCATAATTACGGACCCGTACTTAAATTTGCCAAATTCCATTTCCTCTTGTGTCGCGGCACGCCACTGACTAATATGGCGTTGTTTTATGATGGGAACTTGAAATAGTCGTAACTTCTGACTCGGTTATCGAATTTGGGCAAATCTTATATCGATGGAAAGCTTATTGAATTTCTCACGTGGAAAAAAGTGAAAATATTAAAAATTCCTCATGTAATAACCATCATTCAATTTATAAGCTAATACTAGATATTCTTGAGATAAAATTAGCTAGGGAAAAAGTATGGGGTATTACAATAGCAGACTTAGCAGTGAGTCCTCATCTATCGAGGATATGCTTTTATTTTAGTACTTCATCTTAGCAGTATTTTAGTAGATGGAGTTAGTTTCGGGAATTACCCATCAACTCCACTTTCAGACAGTTTCAGTTAGAGGTTTTTTAAACTAAATTTTTAGATAGTATTTCAGATTCTGATATTATTATTCATTATCAGTATTTTATATTTTTTGAACCTTATGGCATTTCAGCCTATTATTCTACAATTATTTCAGTATTATTATTTAGTTCTCACCTCAAATATCATTCATGGGTTAGCTTGTGGTCCTTCAGCATCTCAAGCACCGTGTGACGACTAGAAGGTAGCCTTAGGTCGTTACAGTTTCTAGATAAGGTTTGATTTGTATAAATGTTATATTTACCTAGATCATACTCTCTAATTTAGCAGTATGGAGAAGTATGGAGAGTGGTTGTATGGGGTACTTTAGAATTGAATTGATGAAATATTGGTTGGAAATATGCACCTTAGGTATAGTTGTACTAATTTTATTAAGTTGTAAGTTATGTGATTAGAGGTGTAATGCTAGTAATCTAAGGAGTTGAAGATGGAGTGTTAAGTGTTTAGAAGCATAGATGCCCATGCCCCTGATAATGTTAGTCACAAGTCAATGACTTTGGGGTTTGGAGGAAGTTATGATTAGTGTCCCTGAAGGGAAATGTCCTAGAAAGAATTTAATGTCCTTACATTAAAAATTATTGAGGGGAGTCTAACATTTATGTACATGGTGATACCCCTTTGTATTGAGAGTTGTGGGTACATATTTGATGAGAGGTTATATTCTCAAGTTCAGGAGTGTGACGTTTTTCTAAGGGGGAGATAATGAGTTAAGGTAGTTCCCAATTTTCTCACTATGGTAAGTTGTAGGGAAGAGTCATGATAAACCTATTCCTATTCAACAAAACTCCTCCTACTTCAATTGAAGAGGTCATCCTATCAATGTCTTATGTATTCAACTCTTTCCTATGTCTAAGGTTTGAATTCTCTATGCAAGTCATGTCATGTTTCGACCTCCAAACTAGAAGCAACAATGTCTCAGTAATCCAATTTTTTCCAAGTATTCAAGCTCCATGATTATAATGCTCATGATTCATAAATCCATGTCTTATATTATTCTTAGTTCTAAGAAACTATGCTTCTATATATTACCGATTCATTTTATGTCGGGATTAGCCAAAGTGATAAGGTTCATGTAAACTCATGACTATCTCAGCTCTAAAAATGAGAAGCAATAGCTTCAAGTATCAATCATTGTCTAAATCATTGACTTCATGAATTCCGACCTTATGTTATACGACTCATTATATAAGCGCTCATATTTTTCACTGTGGTTTGTCCTAAGAACTCATGTTGTATTATATTTATGCCTAAACGACTCCCTATTTATGATCTATACATCTGATGTATGAAGCACTTTGAGTCTATTGTATTGTATATTCATCTCATATCCCACCTTGAGTAGTGCAATAGGCATATGTTATAATCAAATAGTGTTACTCCATTTCATGATGTTTATGCTCGGGTCCCTCAATGACGACCCTCTATATGATAGAATGATAGTAGTTATGGGAGAGTAGTAATGTTTGAGGTCGGGGAGTAGATGTTCTTGAATATGAGAATTTTGGTGTGATTTCTTGAGCTAAGGTTTTTAGGTGAAGAGGAATAGAAGGAGATGAACCTTCATTATGTGAAATAGTTAGGAAGGAGATATGTGTCAAAAGTCTTTGTGAGAGTGATCAAATTTGTTGGTCTTAGTGGAGAGGTCCATGAAGTGGGTGTAGTAATGATAGACTTGAAGTTGTGATTGATAAAAACACAAACCCATGTACTATGTGATTAGTACTTCCTAAATTAAAATCAGAGGGTGGTTGATGGTAGTGATTAGGTGAAGTAATATTCTTGAAGAAATGTAGAGTATGGGGTCCATAGCTTAAGCTAACACCTCATTTCTCCGAGTTAGGCTTCAACATAAGAGTAGTATGTTGTGGGACTCGAACTCTTGTGGTTAGACGTGTGATTGGAGATAGATTATCTGATGTAACAAATTTTTTATTTGTTGCAACAGATTATATATTTGTTGTCATGGATGTGTCATCTGATGCAACAGATATTGAATCTGTTATCACAACTCAATAAAAATGGTTATTGCAAAGAACTAATTAATAATAATAAGCAGAAAAGTCATGAATTATCACAATATTCAAAAATTCAGTCAGCAACTTGATTTAATTAAGTCATAACTTTTCACAGTAATCAAATAGGTAATTAATAAATGGAGATGAACAGTCGCGCCTCTTACCCTAACTCATTCAAATTCAATCCTCTATAAATAGATCCCTCTTATTCGTTCTACTATTCTCTATTTATTTCTTGCATCTTGTCTTTCATATTACACCTTCAACCACTTTTTCTTCCTGATTTAGGTAAGTTTTTTCTTTCTTTGTGTGTAAATATACCCAATTTGTGGTATACATTGTATTACATTCGAATTCTCTTCTTTACTTTTGTTTTTATGCCTTTTGTCAATTCATGTGTGTTCTAGATATGGCTGATCTAGTGTGGGACATTTCTTTTCTGCAATACGCCTTGCAGAAACTTAGGAGGCAGGTTCATGACCTACAGTGGTAGTTAGGAGCCGTGAGAGCAAGGATGCTCCGGGAGATCCGCAGGCTGGGGAGGGCCCTGCTACTGCAGGTTGCAGATAATGATGATAATAATAATAATTAGATTATTTTTTTCTTTTAGCCTATGTATTTTTATTTTTTTTTGTTTAATAAAAAAATTATGTTTGATCAACTTTGACGTTTTAATTCTTATTTAATTTTCATTATGTTTTTCTTTTTCTCAACAAACATGTCAACGCTTAATGAATAATCTGAATCCAGTAGCAATAGAAAAATTACTCATCTATTGAGTTTGTGGCAGAAGCTGTATTGTGTTTTTCCACACAGATTACTTATCTGTTGCAACAAAATAATTATCTGTTCCAACAGATAAATATTCTATTACAACAGATAACTAGTCTGTTGTAATAGATAAGTAATATGTTGCTACAGATAACTAGTCTGTTACAACAGATAATTATTCTATTGTAACATATTATCCATCTGTTCGATTCATGTTACGGGCACTATAGGAACATAAACATGAATCCAACATATGAGTCTTCTGTTGCAACAAAATATTTATCTGTTGCAACAGACTGAGTGATCTATTTAAATTGTGGGCTCCTATGTTGTATTCATGAACGAGTTCTATTCATTGTTGAAAAAACAATAGTAGTAGTGTCAACTAAAAATCATAATTTTACTTCCCAAAGTCACCTATGAAGTAATGACAAAGTGAAAAGTGATATACGAAATAAAATTTCACCTAAAAAATTGGTCAAGTAGCAGCAGTAGCGGTAAAAACAACAATAATAGTCGACAAGAAGAAGATGAAAATGATAATGAAGTAGAAGATGAAGATGATAATGAAGTAGAAGATGATGATAATGAAGCAAAAGATGATGAATAAAGCACTAGCAACAGTGAACAACAAAAATCGCGAAGAGAGACAAAACAACAATAGATGAGAAGAGAGAGAAACGTGTTTTTTTCTCAATGTTTCCCGTTTTATTAACTAACATTTAGATCAAAGTAGAAATTTAAAAACTTGTGGGTTATTTTCAAATTTTTCCAACTTTCCTAATCCATAATAAAGTAATTGTCACCTCCACTCAATTATTAAGACTTAAGTCACCTACACGTCATTTTCAAACTCTTTTGTCACTTTTAGCTCAATGCCCCAAGTTATATATATGACGTTACAAGAAGGTTATGCATACGTTCTCTGCAATGTAGGAATCAAAGAAAAATAATTGAATGCATATATCTTCACAATTTAAGAATTAAGCACATTTATTTGTAAGGAATATATTTCTACTCATATATTTAATTGGCGGAACTTATGGCACAAATTTTAACATTAACCAACTTTGAATACTAGGTGCTCAAACAAAGAAGAGACACAAAATTGATTTTAGCATTTGAGAGATTTATATTGTATAACATTTATTGTACAAAATCATTTTTACGGGATTTATATATGTTTAATTGTGTTAGAGATTAATGTTTTTTGTTACGATTTTCTTTCACCTGTCATAAGTTATAATTAGGTTTTACTAGTCTAAAAATGATCTTGAATATGCATTAATTTTTTAAAAATTTTGAATTGAGGTACATTAAATTTTTGATACATTAATATGTATTAAGACAAAAAATGTAATTTCATACTGTTAAAGTTTACAGTAGAAGATCTTTTACAAATCATGACTACAAAAGAATATATAAATATTTGAACAAGGACAAATTTAGAAAAAAAGTGAATACAATCGAAAAAATATTTTATCTCTTAAATTTGAATTATTTTACATACGACGACTACATTATATACAATAACAAAAGACACATCAGAAAATTTTAAAAAATTATTAATTACATAATTCTAATTAGGAAAAGTATGTGTGAGTATTGAATATTTATTTAAATTCATATATTTATTTGGACTATATTAAATTTAAGAAAATAGTTCAAATAATATGATTAATATAATTGGGTTAATCATTTAATCTCAAATATATGAGGTTAATTTAATATGAGATGGCAATCCATGTTAAATGAAATGAGCCACTAAAAATATGGCATGTGGCAATATTATGTGGCAATCCAAGTTAAATGAAATGAGCCACTAAAAGCATGGCATGTGGCAATATTATGTGGCAATCCAAGTAAAATGAAATGAGCCACTAAAAGCATGACATGTGTCAATATTAGGTGACAATCCAAGTTAAATGAAATAAGCTACTAAAATCATGCCATGTAAGCAGGTGTCATGTTCTAACCAATCAAATTAGAGTTTTTCACCAAAAGAATGTGATTGGTCAATTTCAAACCAACCAATCAAAGCACACAATTGCTTTGCCCCTCCAATTGTAAATAGAGGTCCTCATAACTCACAAAGAGAGGATTTTGGAGAAACAAGAAGTAAGAAGAGAGCTCGTGGATCAAAACCCATAATTTCTTTCCCAAGTTATAAGTTTCAAGCTATCATGCTCAAGATCAAGTTCAAATCAAGAACGGAGGAAATTTTGTTCAAGATCAAGTTACTTATTCATCGTTCGTGGCAACCATCCAAGTCTTTGTGATGAATTAACATCCAAATTCAAGTCCGAAGATGAAGATTCAAGATCAAGCTACTCAAGCCCTTGAATTCAAATCAAGTTCAAGTCCAAGTTTATATTATATTGAAGAATCAGAGGATTATCATAGAGATTATAACACTTACTACATTTGAAATAAAATATTACATTTTGTTGCTGTAATTTTTCTGTCTTGATTATTGTTTTCTTGACTTAGAAAAATTCGTCGTCTACAAATTTTGGCACGCCCAGTGGGACCTTCTCTACCTCTCATATCTTCACATTAATCATCCTATTTAAGAATACTAAAATGGCATCCAAGAAGTTTTACTCCAAATTTGTTGTTGCTAAGGCTACCGACTCCAAGTTTTTCACGGAAGTGGAAAACATACTTGATGCTACCATGGAAAGTGTGGGGACAATTACTAGCAACAAAGCAAACAACTAGGACAATAAACACTTGAAGTATCGTCCGTATCAGCTCCTGTATTTGATCTTTAGTCTTCAAAGGGGGCAAGATTTATTCCCAATAAGTTGAAAAAAGGGGAAAATATCGTTGAGATTGTTGAGAAGACTTTAGCTCGACTCAGCCCATTTAAGACTAAGGACCACACCATGTATGAAGATGATCGTTCTTTGATCGCTAAGTCTGCTCCAATTACTCCGCGTGAACGGTTTTACTCAGATTTCAGTTTGAGGAAAAATCCATGCTTTAATCCTTCAGCTTCGGTGGCTATCCAAGAAATGGTGACTAACACCTCAACTGTGGAAGAACAGCTTGCAAGTTTGACTAAGCCGATTGAAGGCCTAACAAAATATGTGCAAGATCGGGATAATCG
Source organism: Capsicum pubescens (assembly GCA_030864215.1). NCBI lineage: Eukaryota > Viridiplantae > Streptophyta > Magnoliopsida > Solanales > Solanaceae > Capsicum > Capsicum pubescens. Next base: position 379,658,726 of record CM061548.1, on the reverse strand, counting down.
GATTGTCAAGTTAACAGGCAGAGTTGAAAGTGTTATGGAGGGAGGCTTAAGCCAAGTATTCTGGAAGCGTCTGATGGAACAAGAAAAAAAAGACTCATCTGCGAAGCAAAAGCATATTGTTGATGAACTACAAGTATCTACTGAGGGGTTAATACTAATTCACCAACTGAAGGACTTTATTGTTGGAACCATTAAAGACAAGTACGATATTGCTTACAAACCATCTCTCATATATTCTAAGTCATATACTTCAAGAATTGATGGATTGAAGATGCTTGCAGGTTATCAACCCTCAAAATTTCAATAGTTTGATAGTAAAGGGAACCCAAAGCAATATGTTGCACACTTTGTTGAAACATGCAACAATGCATTAACTTATGGAGATTATCTTGTAAAACAGTTTGTGCGCTCTTTACAAGGAAATGCATTTGATTGGTATACTGACCTCGAGTCTGGTTCAATTAATAGTTGGGAATAACTCGAACATGAATTTCTCAATCGTTTCTATAGCACGAGATGTATTGTAAGTATGATTGAACTTACCAATATGCGCCAACGAGAAGATGAACGAATCATTAATTACATCAATCGATGGAGGAACGCGAGTCTTAATTGTAAAGACAGACTTAGTGAGGTTTCTGGGATAGAAATGTGTATTCAAGGGATGTATTGGGGACTTCGTTACATCCTACAGGGCATCAAACCTAAGTCATTTGAAGAACTTTCCACGCGCGCTCATGATATGGAGTTAAGTATGTCCTCAAGTGGAAATCAAGGACCACCTGTTTATGAGCCCCGAAAAGGAAAAGACAAACAAGAAGTGAAGAATGGGGGCAAGTTTGTGCCAAAATCTGAATATAAAGAGGCGATGAATGTTAATGCCACACCATTGAGGGTCACCACAAAGCTAAGTAAAAAGAAAAGTGTGAAAACCACATCTTTTTCAAATAATGCCAGCAAAAAGTTGACTTTAAAGGAGATGCAAGCAAAAGAGTATCCATTATTGGATTCAAATGTCCTAGAAATATTTGACGAGCTCCTTTTATATAAACTCTTTAAGTTACCTGAAATGAAGCATCTAGATGAAGCTGGAAAGACTAGTGATCCAAATTACTGCAAATATCATTTATTGTTGGGTCATCCCATAGAAAAGTGTTTTATCTTCAAGAAAAAGGTCATGGACTTGGCCCGCGAAGGAAAGATATTGCTCGAAGATGAGAAGGAAAGTTCAAATCAAGTATCAGTCACTTTTGGTTTACTTGATCCCATATTTCTTTGTAACTTTGTTGAAGTGCATGAATGTGATGATGTCCTAAGTGCGACCCCATAAAACATGATTAAATTTGGTGACTTTGAACCCATTGATGTTAGCAGGATATTTTCTCTTCCTATGATGAATGAAGTAATAGTGAAGAAGGAATCATTACAAGAAAGTCAACCCCTTATTGAGCACACTGATGATGAAGGAGGGATCTTGGTGAATCGACGGAGACATTGTAAGATGAGCTCACAAAAAGATCCGAGAAAACAAGCAACAAGAGGAAAGATGGTCAAAAGACCCCAAAGAAAAATGACAGAGAAGAAAGTGAGAAAAATAAAAGTTGAGAAGAATTATCGTTCAAAGCCCCATTACCCAGTCACGTTGGAGGAATTCTTTCCGAGCTAGTTTCATGAAGAAATACCTTATATTGGAATCAAGGCCTCATGTTGCAATATTGATAAAGAAGAGACAACAATGGGAGACTCGTCATTGTCTCTAGTCCTTCCAGATAAAGAACCCGTTAAACTTCTTTCTGAGGAAGTGAACACTTGTAATGCAAAGATCACATTCACTGATGATGACCTCTTATTGGGTGACATATCACACAATCGTCCCTTGTATATGGATGGCTACGTGCGTGAGCACAAAGTGAAAAGAATTATGATTGATGATGGTTTTGGAGTTAATATTCTCCCAATTCACACTGTAAAAAAGCTTGGATTCTTGATGGATGAATTGTCTAAATGTCGTCTTATGATTCAGGGATTCAATCAAGGGGGTCAAAGATCCATAGGTTCTATCAAACTGGAAGTCAACATGGGAGATATGTGTTCAAGCGTATTGATGTATGTGATTGACGCAAAGACCTCATATAATATCTTATTGGGAAGGCCATGGATACATGATAACAAAGTAGTCACGTCCACCTACCATCAATGTTTTAAGTACTTTGAAAATGGAGTACAAAATAAGGTAGTTGCTGATGATGAGCCTTTTACTGAAGCAGAAGCCCATTTTGCAGATGCAAAATTTTACTTGAAGAAATACATCCAAAAGGAGGTAAATGTTGGTGATGTGGTTCCTATAAGAAAGGTTGACATTGTGAAGAAGAATGATGAGGAAATGGAAAAGGAAAAGTTGGTGGTTGAAAAGAGTCCAATTTTTTTTGATGCAAACAAGGTACCCGAGATCAATACAACATTGTCAAGTAAGAAAGTGACTCTAATTGTCCGTTATGTCCCAAAGGAAAAGAAGGTTAAAGTACAATGTGTTAGGAGGGTTGACCTTTCCTATTAAGCAAATTGATATAATCAAGTCGCCTTTAAGATTAGTGGAAGGTTTTGTCAAATCATCTAATCTTGATCCGCATAAAGTATTTCCTGAAAAGCGTACAAATGAGGGTTTTGACCCAAATGCCTATAAGTTATTGGAAAAAGTTGGATACAATCCCGATGAATCCTCTAAGCTAGGAAAGCTCCCACCTGAAGCACAATAAGGGCCAAACCATGGTCTAAATCCTACTCAGAGGATGATGATAGAGAAAGGGCATGCTGTCAAATAATCGCGTGAAGGTTTGGGTTACAAATAACCATCACCGATCTGTATATCCATAAATAAAGCATGTGTGAACTACATTACCCCTAAGGAAAATTTGGTACCATCTAACAAAAGGGTTTCTGTGTTTGATCGGCTCACCGACCCAAGTACAAGAACTTTGGTATTTGATAGGTTGGGGCTAATGAATAAGAAATACAAACGCCAAGGAAATGATAGAAGGATGGAAGAACATGTTTATGCTAAAGAGCCTAATTTTCACAAAAATTGCTCCAGTTTGATTCCTTCTAGAATGAGGCGAGAAACAAAAGTCTTAGTTTCATGTGGAGATGTCCTCAAAGCAAGAACTCATACTATAGTTCATACTAAAGAGTGTGAATAAGATGTAGAAAGTGTAGTATCATCATATCACATCACAATGTGTGACAAGAAGGGTACTCTCCCTTATGTGAAGATCGAATATGAGTTTGTTGATATCAACACATGTCATCACATATCTTTCAATGATGGTGATCCTCAAGAAGTTGAAGATGTTAAAGATGCACCACCTGAACTTGAGGAAGGGGTGAAGAACATTGTCGATGCATTGAAGGAAGTCAATCTTGGGACTCGTAAAGATCGAAGGCCTACGTATGTAAGCACCTTATTGGATGAAGATGAAGAAAATAAGTATGTTGAGTTGCTTATGGAGTATAAAGATGTATTTTCTTGGATCTACAAAGAAATGCTAGGATTGGATCCTAAAATTACAGTTCATCTCCTTGTTGTGAAGAGAGGGAGCTGTCCGCCCTGTTAAGCAGGCTCAACGTCGATTTAGACCTGAATTAGTCCCTTTGATTGAAACTGAAGTTAACAAGCTCATCGAATCAGGTTTCATTTGAGAAGTCAAATATCCCACATGGATTTCAAGCATAGTACCTGTAAGAAAGAAGAATGGTCAAATTCGAGTTTGTGTTGACTTTAGGGATCTTAATAATGCATGTACTAAAGATGAATTTCCTCTCCCAATACCCAAACTTATGATTGATGCAACAACTAGATATGAGGTAATATCTTTCATGGATGGTTCATCGGGGTATAATCAGATTCGTATGGAACCAAGAGATGAAGAACTCACGGCCTTTCGTACTCCTAAAGGAATATATTGCTATAAGGTGATGCCTTTTGGTTTAGAGAATGATGGTGCTACTTACCAATGAGCTATGCAGAATATTTTTGATGATATGCTTCATAAGAATGTTGAGTACTACGTTGATGACTTAGTGGTGAAATCAAGAAAAAGAGATGACCACTTACATGATCTGAGAATGGTATTCGAATGACTTCGAAGATACCAACTTAAAATGAACCCTCTGAAGTATGCTTTTGGAGTTGCTTCTTGAAAGTTCCTTGGCTTTATTGTTTGACATCACGGGATTGAAATTGATCAAGATAAGATAAATGCTAATTTGAAGATGCCTGAGCCTAATTCACAAGCTGAAAAGTTTTCTAGGAAAGTTGGCGTATCTTAGAAGGTTCATTTCAAACCTAGCTGGGAGGTGTCAGCCATTCAGTCATCTTATGAAGAAAGATGTCCCATTTGAATGGGACCAGGCATGCATCAATGCTTTTGAGATTATAAAGTGTTATATAATTAAGCCTTCTGTACTCGTAGCTCTCATACCTGGAAACGCATTGATATTATATATTGCGGCACAAGAAAGATGAGTAGGGGCACTTCTAGCTCAAGAAAATCATGAAAGGAAAGAAAATGCCCTTTATTACTTGAGTAGGATGATGACACCAAATGATATAAAGTATTCGCCTATAGAGAAGTTGTGTTTGGCGCTTGTATTCTCAATTCAGAAAATGAAGCATTACTTTCAAGCTCACGTTGTACGACTCATCTCAAAAGTGAATCCTATCAAGTTTGTCATGTCCAAGCCTATCTTAAGAGATAGACTAGCAAGGATGTACCTACAATTCCAATAATTTAAAATTGTATATATCTCTCAAAAGGAAGTGAAAGGACAAGTACTGGCAGAGTTCTTAGTCGACCATCCGATTCCACATGATTGGAATTTATCTGATGAACTACCTGATGAAGATGTTATGTTTGTAGAAATCCAATCTCCTTGGAAGATGTACTTTGATGGCGCTACACATCGTGAGGGATCTAGTGTTGGAGTAGTGTTTATCACTCCCAATGGGGAAGTTTTGCCATATTCCTTCACTTTAACACACTTGTTCTCCAATAATGTCGCTGAATATTAAGAGCTCATACTTGGACTCAAAATGGTTGTCGATATAAAACAATTACAATTTCAATTCTTTAGAGATTCCAAGTTAGTGATCAATCAAGTTTTGGGTAGTTATGAGGTCAAAAATCCTGAGTTGCTTCCTTATCGCGATTACGCTCAGAAGTTGATAAGTTGGCTTGGAGAGGTTACCATTCAACATGTCCCTAGGACCAAAAACAAAAGGGTTGATGCATTGGAAACTTTAGCTTCTGGATTGGTATCTCCTGATCAAATACAAGTCATCATTTACCAAAGATGTGTAGTACCACCAAATGAAAATATAGAGGAAGTTGAACAAGTTATCACTGCTTCCAAGGACGAGATTGAAGACTGGCGGCAACCAATAATTGATTACTTATGTTATGGAATTTTACCAGAAAGCCCTCGAAGGAGAACAGAAATTCAAAGACGAGCCCCTCGCTTTCTTTACTATAAGGGTACACTCTATAGACGATCATTCGATGGTGTACTCTTACGTTGTTTGGGCACAAATGAGTCTGTTCAAGCTATGCAAGAAGCTCATTCTAGAGTGTGTGGGGCACATCAGTCTGGGCCTAAGCTTCATTTTTATATAAAAAGGATGGGTTACTATTGGCAGACTATGGTGAAAGATTTCTTAGATTACACTCGAAGGTGTAAAGCTTGTCAATTTCATGCAAATTTCATATAGCAACCCCCATATTTATTACACCCGACTGTTGCTTTATGGACTTTTGAGGTATGGGGATTGGATGTTGTTGGACCATTACCGAAGTCTTCTGGTGGACATTTGTACATCCTAGCTGCAACTGATTATTTTTCAAAATGGGCTGAAGTCGTTTCTCTGAAAGAAGTAAAGAAAGAGAATGTGGCAAACTTCATTCGAGTCAATATTATCTATTGCTTTGGCATTCCTAGATATATACTAATGGATAATGGTAAGACATTTGATAATAAGTTGATGACCAAGATATGTGATCTTCTTGGCTTCAAGCAACGCAACTCCTCTATGTATTATGTTGCTGCCAATGGCCTTGTTGAAGCATTCAACAAGACACTCTGTAACTTGTTGAAGAAGGTCATTTCAAAATCTAAAAGAGATTGGCATGATAGGATGGAAGAAGCTCTTTGGGCATATAGAACAACGTATCGCACTCCAACATAGGCAACTCCTTATTCACTTGTTTATGGAGTTGAAGCAGTTTTGCCACTTGAGCATCAAATCCCGTCATTGCAGCTTTCTATTCAAGAAGGGCTTACTGATGAAGAAAATGCTCGGTTACGCCTTAAAGAATTGGAGGTTTTGGATGAAAAGAGTATAGATGCTCAACAAAGATTGGCATGTTATCAATCTTGCCTCTCACGATCTTTTAATAAGAAGGTCCGCCTTAGATGCTTTCAAGTGGGTGACCAAGTTCTTGTTGTAAGAAGGCCCATTATCACCTCTCGTCGATCTGGAAGTAAGTTCTCAGCTAAGTCGGATGGACCAATGTCGTACAAGAAGTATACTCAAGTGGTTCTTACAAAATTGTTGACTCGGAAGGTTTGCGTATTGGACCCATCAATGGAAAGTTCATAAAGAGATACTATCCTTGAAGAAAAGAACCATGCTTCTTAAGGCACGAGCCTAAACTGCATGTTACTCCTGTCCCGCAAGAGTATAAACTGTGTACGGCCCCAAAAAAAAAAAAAGAGTCCGCTAGGTTGGAAATTTCGAAAGAGGTAGCCTAGGCAAAAGTTAGAAAAAATAAATAAATAAATAAATAAATAAATAAGCAAATTTATTGCTCTTTCAGAACTACGTTATGACTTGATCCTCTTCACTGAGGTACGCAGGCGCTTAGAGTTTCATTCTAAGTTCAGTCTCATAAAAAGAAAAAAAAATTCTCATAGTCCGAGCGTTCACGTTCCGAGTTATAAGTTCTCTATCACAAGATGCGTAAAGCTGAAAAAATCGATAAAAACAGAACCTGAGCTGACTTTAAAATATTATTCATAACGATCCAAATGCTTTACAATCTTGAATTTTGGATATGTTTTAGATTTGGAAGTCTAGTTCATGGAGGATTAAGCGGATTTCGATTTCAGTACTCCTACACCAAGATATGATATTTTTGGTGTAGTAGCGCAAACCTGAAAATATCTGTCTGGCAGCATGTTAACTTAACTTCAAAATATTATTTAGAATGATCCAAATGCTCTAAAATCTTGAATTTTGGATATGTTTTATATTTTTAAGTCTAGTTCATGGAGGATTAAGAGGATTTCGATTTCAGTACTCCTACGCTAAGATATGACATTTTTGGTGTAGTAGCTCAAACCTGAAAATATCTGCCTGGCGAATGTAAACTTGACTTCAAAGTACTTTTTAGGACGATCCAAATGCTCTAAAATATTGAATTTTGGATATGTTTTATATTTGGAAGTCTAGTTTACGTAGGATTAATCAAAATTTGATTTAGGTACTCCTACATCAAGATATAATATTTTTTTGATGTAGTCGCACAAATCTGAAAATGTCTGTCTGACAGCATGTAAACTTGATTTCAAAATAATTTTTAGAACGATCCAAATGCTATAAAATCTTGAATTTTGGATATGTTTTATATTTGGAAGTCTAGTTCATGGAGGATTAAGAGGATCTCGATTTTAGTACTCCTACGCTAAGATATGATATTTTTAGTGTAGTAGCGCAAACCGGAAAATATCTGCCTGGCAGCATGTAAACTTGACTTCAAAATATTATTTAGAACGATCCAAATGCTCTAAAATCTTGAATTTTGGATATGTTTTAGATTTGAAAGTCTAGTTCATGGAGGATTAAGGGGATTTCGATTTCAGTACTCCTACGCCAAGATATGATATTTTTGGTGTAGTAGCACAAACCTGAAAATATCTATCTGGCAGTATGTAAACTTGACTTCAAAGTACTTTTTAGGACGATCCAAATGCTCTAAAATCTTGAATTTTGGATATGTTTTATGTTTGGAATTCTAGTTTACGTAGGATTAAGCGGAATTTTATTTAGGTACTCCTACATCAAGATATAATATTTTTTGATGTAGTTGCACAAATCTGAAAATGTCTGCCTGACAACATGTAAACTTGATTTCAAAATAATTTTTAGAACGATCCAAATGCTCTAAAATCTTAAATTTTGGATATGTTTTATATTTGAAGTCTAGTTTATGGGGGATAAAGAGGATTTCTACATCAAGATATAATATTTTTGGTGTAGTCATGCAAATCTGGAAATGTCTGTTCGACAGTATCTAAACTTGACTAAAAAAAAAGAATATTTGGAACGACCCGAATGCTCTAAAATTCTGAATTTTGGGTATGTTTTTAATCAAAAAGCCTGATTTTTTTTGAAAAAAATAAATGTATCAAGTAGCTCATAATTTTGGTATTCTAGTCTCCAAATACGAATTCTCTACCTTAAAAACACAAGGTGTTGAACAACGAAACTTGGATCAAGTTGAGGCTTAGTACGATATCATCGATTCATTATAAGTAAATGATTTTGGGAGCTAAAAAGAAAAATAATTATTGAAAAGAGTACACAACATAAAACCAAGTGGAAGGAGTTTATTAATGTTACTGGATTCAACTAATCAGACAAAACACATGGAAAGAAATCAAAATGGTTGGAAAATAAAGAATGAAATCTCCTAAATTTAGTCTAAACACAACTTATAATTAACTAAATCCTAGAGAGAATACTCTAAGACTTGCTTCTTCTGATCAACATCATTTGAGGCATTTTGAGTTGCCAAGGAAATGTCAGCACACTTGTTGAACTCTTCTTCGGCAGCAGAGACTTTGGATTCAATTTTCCTAACTACTTCTTTGGCGGCATCTCGGAGGGATTTCAACTTCTTTACCTTCTTTCTTGCCTTCTCAAGAGATTGGAAAGCAACAGATAGTTCTTCAGATTTCTTATCTCTTTCCTTCATCACAAGTTCAAGATGCTCCTTGGCCTTTATATATGACTCTTACTTTTTGATTTCTTCGGCCTTATCAACAAGGGTCGACCGTGCTTGATCATAGGATGTGGAAAGCTCGAAGAAAGACTTCAATAAATTCTGTAAAGGAGAAATATCTACACCCATTTCGCTCACGTCCTTAAGTACTACTTGGACCTCATCTGCAAGAGAAGAAGCACAGTCCGCAGTAAGACTTTCTAACTTTGTGCGAATGTTGGCCCACACTTTCATAACAAATTCCCTTTTCAGCTCTGAGATAATCTTCCTTCCATCAAAAACAGATATGGATATTGCTGGTTTTTTGTGGAAATCTAAGTCTGCACTTGTTTTAGCTTTCACAATGGGGGTAGAAGTGACTTCTACCTCAAATTCTAAGGCAGAATGTGCTTTTATAGAGTCTGGTCCAGCAACAGATTCGTCACTGGCTTGTGGTCTACTACAATGAGGAGCATCCAGTATGTTGACATTTTTCAACTGTAAAAAGAAAAAGAAAAAAATGATCAATGAAATAATTGGACAAACCATAGAGCAGAGGAGAGAGCTTGAACCATTACCTCTTTGATAGCTGTTAGTGTCCTTGAAAAACTAATATTATCACCAAAAATCTCTACCATGTGCAAATTATCATTTGATGGTTCTTCTAAGGAGGGTCTCATTTATTTCAAACAACGATCTTCATGGTTGCTAGCACTCTCATCTTCAGATAGCCGCTTGTTAGGAACTTGATGAGGTAGGATTGTCATTTGCTCTTCTTGATCTTCTTTATGCAAAGGTTCTTTAATCTCTTTTACAACTTCCTTGGACTGCAACATGAGAGGCTTGTGCACAACTAATGCCTCTTTCTCACATTCTTGAAAGGCATCAATGTTAGGCCCCACGGCACTCACTAGAAATCGTATGTGATCTTCTAGAACACTCTCATGCACTTTTTCCCACCAAACTTTATAATTAGACGATGAGAATGTCTTCAAGTTTGTATTACTTGGGGGAAATGTCGCCTTCGCTATGGATTTAGCCAACACACAAATACATGCAACTCTCAGTCCATCTTCTAACGAAGCCTCTCAAAAATCTTGGTCTAGTAAGCCAGGGGGATCTTGGAAAAGGCCAAATTGGTGGCTAAATTTGTGGGGGCAATAAGGCTCAATAATGAAGGCATTCCCATCCCTTAAAGCAAGATAGTTCGAGCGAAGGCTTATAAAAAAATTTAACTGAAATTCCTTATCGTTTCTATCATCGCGGTAGTGATAAGTTTGAGGCCTCTCGAGTAATGTGCCATCCCACTTAATGGTTTATCCTCCATGTATACGTTTTCTCGCTTCTTCCTTGATGTAGTACCTAGAAGCACCTTCTCCAGAATATCCGTCCATGGGGGGATCGCTTGGTCTACCTTTTAATGGAAAATGAGTATTGAAGTAGTGGGCCAACCAACCGTATACGTAATGAACTGGGAAGCATGCTCGAACAAGGTCAAGCCTCGGACATTATGATATTTCATTTAGTCCCCTATAAATGCTAGCTAAGACTGGAACCGCAAGGCTAACCCTTCACCCAATTGCTAAGTGACAAGCAACTCTGAAAACTACTGGACGGATAACATCTCCTTCCATCATAGGAAACACAAATGTATACAACCAGCAGGATAAAAAGGAAGCCAAGTATGTATTGTCCTTCTTGTGACTCCTAACTCTTAGCCTATGAAATAAGCTTTCTTATTCGGATGACCAATTAACTGCCTTGTCGATCTTTCCAGATGGATTGTGAGATAATTTCAGACGAATTGATTTCTTTTCTCTTCTTGGCGGAGGTGGCCCATATTTAAAAGCTTTCTTACACCAAAACTGTGTCCATTTGCTGATGGGAACGCTCAGATTATCACTATTTCCTTCACATAGCTGATGGAAGGCATCAAGTAAATGTTCACAAGTTTCGGGAAGAAACCTTTTCCCCTTATCATAAGTGCCTGTAAGTTCTGTAATGTCCGGCACAACTTTTTCATAAAGACTTCCTGTTATTGGAAGACCTCCAATGGTGTGTAAATCCCAAAGAGACAGGGACATTTCTCCAACTGAGGTAAGCAACGTATTCGTAGAAGGACACCAAGCTTCACAGAAGTCCTATAAGACATTTGTATTATGGTCGTAAGTAAAGAGTGACCCATATACAGCATAGTAAATCTTTGCATCCTTTAAATCCTGGTAGCTCCTACTAAGAACATCTTCAGCCCATTCCCAATAGCCAGGAACGTAGTGAAACTCGCCACTAAGCTGAAAAGTTGTGCCCCACCTATTCTCTCCATTTATAATTCGGTGTCCCAAGCATGGCAACGTACTAGTAATATTCTTGGTCCGATAATTGGGAGAGCAAAGCATCCATGTCTTAGGTGGACGACTATGGAATTCAAGAGTCCATTGGTCTAAACCAGGTACATTTTCCAAAGGCGGCCACGGAGCAACATATTATCCAGCCAATGGCGTACCAAAGAGTAACTTTGTCTTCACCTCACTATCCTTCTTATTAGATATTATAAGGTGTCGTGGCTCGGATGAAGAAGATGTTGAATCTCTAAAGTAAACCATGATTCAAACTACAAAAGAAGAAGAGTATTTCATTAGTAATTACTCGGTAATTCAATAATTATGAGTTATGAACTCTAAATTCAAATATGATTAACTTAAGTTAAGTGTTGATCATATAAATTTTTTGGCTTTGGACGATGTGAAGCCAAGTAATTGTCTCAAATAATGTAAGGTCTTTGGCTTAAATAGTGTGAAAGTCTTAGCCGCAGATCATGTAGAGTCTCTGCCTTAGACGGTGTAAAGTCTTTGACTCGGACAAGGCAACATTTTGGTTCAGACTGTGTAAAACCTTCGCCTCAGGCAACATAAAGCCTTTGGCTCAGACGGTGTAAAAGTCTTAGCCGTAGACTATGTAAATTTACTGTCTTAGACGGTGTACAGTCTTTGGCTCAAATAAGACGACACTTACGACGCCCTATGCTCAAATATTTTTTTTCAAAATTATGATGTTAAAGCAAAAAAAAAACAAAAAAAAAAAAAAAAAAAACGAAAATGTTTGAGAAGTAACGATAACAGTACTGTTTTTCCCTTTGTTTACTTTAAAAAAAAAAATACTTTGAAAAGTCAACAAAAAGGGCTAATGATTATTAAAAAGAAGGTTGAGCTGTTTTCTTTTCTTGTTACCATGCGACTTTTTTTAAAAATTTAAAAAGAAAAAAAAAAAAATAAGATGACAAAGCTATGTGAAATGTGCATGTACAAGAAAGTGCACAGTAGATCAAAGCATGAAAAACAAACAAAATGCTTTGGGAAAAGCCTACCGAGGGACAATTGTGATAGTCCGCAAAACAAAACAAAAAATTAGCTCTGAAATTTTTAATGAATAGTGTATGGGGTTAGCTGCTATTTATAGTAAAAAAAAAAAAGACTTCAGTAAATAGTAGTGTCCTAGTTCAATACAAATTAAATATCTTTTTTTTGAATAGAAACAGAAAGTATTTTATTTCCTATCAAAAATCTTTCAAAGCTTACCAAGAGCTTTAAAGATAATAGTAAAAAAAAAAAAAAAAAGAATGTGGACCTCATTTTACAAGTATTAAATTATCATTTCACTGCTAAAGAAATTTTTGCATGTGAAAATTTTCAACTCAGCTATTTATTTGCTTTCTTCGTTTCATTTTAAGTGATATACTTTGATCGGATACGGAGTTCAAAAAATATTCTTGTGAAATATTGTGACTATTTGAAGCCAAATAAGCAAGTATTTACTACGTACAAGACAACCAAAAAAATATTGTTGTCTTAATTGTACTTCAAGTCTGGTCCATCGATTTTTATTTTTTTATTTTAAAAAAAATAAAATTGAATTTGACAAGTCTTGAAGTAGGGGGCATTTGTGAGTATTGAATTTTTATTTAAATTCATATATTTATTTGGACAATATTAAATTTAAGAAAATACTCCAAATAATATGATTAATATAATTGGGTTAATCATTTAATCTCAAATATATGAGGTTAATTTAATATGAGATGGCAATCCATGTTAAATGAAATAAGCCACTAAAAATATGGCATGTGACAATATTATATGGCAATCCAAGTTAAATGAAATGTGCCACTAAAAACATGGCATGTGGCAATATTATGTGGCAATTCAAATTAAATGAAATAAGTCACTAAAAGTATGGCATGCGGCAATATTATGTGGCAATCCAAGTTAAATGAAATGAGCCACTAAAAGTACGGCATGTGGCAATATTATGTGGCAATCCAAGTTAAATGAAATGAGCCACTAAAAGCATGACATGTGTCAATATTAGGTGACAATTCAAGTTAAATGAAATAAGCTACTAAAATCATGCCATGTAAGCAGGTGACATGTTCTAACCAATCAAATTAGAGCTTTTCACCAAAAGAATGTGATTGGTCAATTTCAAACCAACCAATCAAAGCACACAATTGCTTTGCCCCTCCAACTATAAATAGAGGTCATCATAACTCACAAAGAGAGGATTTTGGAGAAACAAGAAGTAAGAAGAGAGCTCGTGGATCAAAACCCATAATTTCTCAGTTATAAGTTTCAAGCTATCAAGCTCAAGATCAAGTTCAAAATCAAGAACGGAGGAAATTTTGTTCAAGATCAAGTTACTTATTCATCGTTCGTGACAACCATCCAAGTGTTTGTGACGAATTAACATCCAAATTCAAATTCGAAGACGAAAATTCAAGATCAAGCTACTCAAGCCCTTAAATTCAAATCAAGTTCTAGTCCAATTTTATATTACTTTGAAGAATCAGAGGATTATCATAGAGATTATAACATTTACTACATTTGAAATAAAATATTACATTTTGTTGCTGCAATTTTTGTCTTGATTATTGTTTTCTTGACTTAGAAAAATTTATCGTCTACAGTATGTAATGCAATGTTATGTACATATTGACAATGATACAAAGATACAAAGAAGGAAATTCAATAAATATTTTGAGTTTATTCAAATGCGTCAAAAAAGGACTAAACATGTTGTTTTTACTTTCTTGTCATTCAAGTGTATTTTATCACTACAAATATACTCATTGAGTTACCAACATGGGTTGTGGTGCAATGGATGGGGCTGTTCCACCCTTAAACAGAGGTCGAGGGTTCGACCCTCGATATGAAGAAAACTCTATTGGGAGAGCTACCCCCCCCCCTAAACAGAGCCCTATCCGATGCGAATCTGAATTAGTCAGGCTCCAATGCAGGTACCGAACACCGAATGAAAAACCAAAAAAAATACACTCTTTAAGTTGAAACCAACATTACATTTTCATACTTTCTCAAATCAAAGGATTAACCATGAGAAAACCTAATGGCCGCAAAAGAATTAAAATAGAGAAGATAAAGAATCAAAATAACATATCTGTGACATTTTCTAAAAGGCGTGATGGCCTTTTTAAGAAGGCAAGCGAACTCTCTACCCTCTGTCGTGTTGAAGCTGCAACTATTGTTTTTCCCCATCTTAAACAAGTGTGTACTCTATCAGACACCCTTGTGTCCTTTCGGTGGTAGATAAGCTTCTGAATCTCCCACCTGATACAGATAGTCCAAAACCTCTCGTCAAGCCTTATCAAAATGAGGATGTAACAAAAGTGCAGAAGTTGATTAAAGGAGAGAAAAAGCGTGTTTTAAGGCTTTAGTCAATAAATACAGAAAACTCATATGAAGGGCTAAATTATTTTCAACTTCAAGAATTGAGTGACACCCTAGAAGCAAAATTGAAGATGGCTGAAAGGATAGAGATACAACAAAAGGAGAGTGGTATTCCATTTCCTTTCAAATCTTATGGATATGCCTTGGCTCCTAGAGATAATATCTCGTCCACTTCTAATGCTGGACCGCCTAGATCTAGTTAAATTTATTTTGTGTATTACTTTAATTTTATATTTTAGTTTGTTTATTACGAATAAAATGAATAATATATATGCCTTTTATTTAGTGTATGGTAATTTATTTTGTTTATTACGAATAAAATGAATAATATATATGTCTTTTCTTTAGTGCGCATAATTTATCATTTATAAACATTAAAGCTGAAGTGTGATTGTTGGACAAATAATAAATTAAATTTAAATAATATAAATAAAATCAAGTAAAATTAATTGAAATACAACAGATCTCATATTAGAATTGATACGGTAAGCTCTAGCCCCCCTCCCCCCTTCTCGTTTGTACTTCTCCCTCTTGAAAATTAGTATTTCTATTATTAATTAAAAAAAAGAAAACTCTCAATATACATTATAATGGTGTATATTAATCAAAATAATAGAAATATATTATTAATGTATGTAGTGAAGACTTCTATCATGGAATAACCTCGTTATAATAATCCTTTGAATTTCATATCTTATATTCATTTTCATTATTGCAAAATAAAAGGAATGATTTTTAACTCTATATTTCATGTGTTTGAAAGTAATTTATTTTTAACTCTATATTTCATGTGTTTGAAAGTAATTTTAACATTATATTATTTATTAATTATTTAATGGAATAAACTACTTTTTGTCTTCTAAAAAATATATATTATTATCTTTTATAATAATTGAACCTTCTGTTAATTCTATGAGATTAGGTGTCTGTTAAAGAGTAGCATTTTTTAGTTTGTATCATATATGAATCCATTTACAACATGAATTATGACAATAACAATTCAAATATCAATATTTACTATTCATGTGAATATATAACAAATACACTATTTCAAAGTGTGCATTTCTTTTACGTGTAGAAGTCATTGATGTAAACATTCGATAAATTGTTCAAGACATATATGCCAACAGAAAAAAATGTATCAATAAAATTGTTAGAAATAAAATAAATTATTTCTACATGATGTACTAAGATATATACTAATTTACCTTATTTGCTATAGTCACAATCCCGCCACATGCAACTTCAAAATTGGATAGAAAAATTGATTAGTGCGGAAGAAACTTTTTTTTCTTTTCAAATTTTATAAACTTTGAACTCGATCGAAATTATCAATTCAACTGATGATGGACATCACTCTTTCATCCTCCATCCCCTATGAACACCCACCTAAACCACCTGATAAGACCATTAAGGATGCTCGTTTTAAGGACAAACTTCTAGACAACCAAATCACCACTGATATAAATATGAATATGAATGAAGACTTTAATGCTCTATCTCATAACTTGTTGGAGGTT
Organism: Capsicum pubescens; assembly: GCA_030864215.1. Taxonomy (NCBI): domain Eukaryota; kingdom Viridiplantae; phylum Streptophyta; class Magnoliopsida; order Solanales; family Solanaceae; genus Capsicum; species Capsicum pubescens. The sequence goes on along the minus strand of CM061548.1, from coordinate 379,642,433 downwards.
ACTGCAATTGATCATATCTATATCTTCTCTAATGGTATTAAGTCTATCGCCCTTTCCCAAGAAGAAAATCAAAGGCTTTATGCTCCTTGAAAATTCTCTCTCATCATCAAGCTCATTCTACACACATAACCTGACAACTTCTACGCTCTAGGCTAAATCATCTTTGGAAAATTCTGGACTATGTCCCACTTATTGATTTTGGTTGTGATTACTACATACTTAAATTCTCTTCATCAGACGATATGAATTTAGATCTTAACAATGGTCCATGGTTTTATTATGGACGCTACCTGGCGATCCAAAAATGGGTGCCAAATTTTAACCCGGAGAAGGCAGTATTAACATCATCTGCTATTTGGGTATGCCTACCACAACTCCCAATGGAGTACTATGACGGTCTTCTACTCTAAAAAGTGGGCAACTCTATAGGTAAATTCCTAAAAATTGATGCATGTACCAGCACTATTCTTCATGGGAGACATTCAAGGTTATGTGTTCAAATGAATTTAAATAATCCAGTTCCAACATGGATACAAATTGGTAGCCACATGCAACAAGTTGTCTACAAAGTAGAGGATTTCCTCTACAAATGTTGTGGATATTTGGGTCATGTCCAAAAAAATTGTCAATTTAAAAAGGGAAAATTACAAGAGGGAAATCAGCATGAGAGTAAAAGCATAGATATTTCTACACAAGAACCAAGTTCACATGCTCCCACTACACATGATGGAGAATGAGAAACGGTTCTCTTTTCCAAGAAAAAGAGTGGAGCCAGATAAAAAGGAAAAAGAAATGGTAATTGAAAAGGCTTTTCTAATTAATTCTTTGTCTTTTTCAAAAAATGCTACTTTGGCATTTAGCAAGACCTTTAATAAAATTAATTCTTCCTCATCTCAACATAGTACTGCAACTAGTCCCTTTACGGTTACTAATAAAAAAACTGATAAGCATTCTCTTAAATCTTTAATGTCCAAAAATACATCTGATTCTCTCTTCACATTTAATTCTCCTAGTTCAGACATTCCCAACCCAATCAAAAATCATGTCGTCACTGTTGAGGGTCCCTTTTTCATAAATTTTAATATTTTGGAGCCCTCAAAACTTTATTCCTACAAAACCCCTGCAACACCCTTTTTTACACCCCACCTCCCTCGAGATATTTCCCTTAGTTGACCAATAACAGTCCCATAGCCCTTTTTTGCATGCATGCCCATTTGGCAAAAGAGCAACGCCAAGTGGCATTTGTTACTTGCAATAAAATTAACCAACAAAATATTTTTCCCACCTCTACTTCCCTTCTATCAACCAATCACTCTTCTTTCATATCCATTTCTACAGATCCTCAATCATTATCTTTGGAGAACAAACAAATCACTCTACCTCCTCAAGATTCTTCCTCTTTTTTCGATAATCATGGCACGTTTGGAACTCCCTCCTCACCAACACATCATTCTATCTCCTCTGGTTCCTCCTCCTATGTTAATACAAACCATTAACAACACCTATTTGCCCATAGTCTATGCCACTCCCCTCGTTCCTCTACTTATTCAAGCACTATCTTGGATCGAAATGGGGTTGAGGGGCATGCATCAACTTTTTCCTTACATATCAACGAGAACCAATATTAGTTGTTCTCCAAAATGAGAAAAAACTAGCCCAACTTGTCATAGAAGGAATGAGAATTGCATTGGAGAACTTTGTGAACCAAATGTGGTCCACCAACAATGTCAGCCCAACAACCCCATCGACAATATCGGGACTCCCCCAAATAATGCAAGGTCCATGGAACTTTTCACACTTCTTGAGTCTATTCCCCAACATGCACAACATAGTTCAAACCCTGTTTTTCACTCCACAAGAACAAATCTCCATATCCCCAATCTTTTTCCCTTAAAAGCCAATGCCAGTCCACCGGGTTAACCTATGTTCATGCCAACCCCTCAGTTTCATCCCCGGGTTGTAATACCCCATATTTCCTTAGCTTAAATTTAACTCTCAGTTCATGAGTTATTCAATATAAAAATTTTAAAATGCATATTATTTTTCAATTTAGAGTTTGTCATCGCGTAGAAAATTGAATCGGCTTTCCAACGATATAAAATTTGCCTAAATTCGATAATCGAGTAAGAAGTTATGGCTATTTTAAGTTAAAGTCATTAAACACTATAATTCAGGCCAGTAGCACATCGCGGAGTAAGCCAAAATGGCAATTGTCAGTTTCCAGTGAGGTACCGCAATACCGGCGAGTCGCGTCAAAATTCATTTTCACATTTGTCAATTTCCAATGAGCCAACGCAATTGTATCGTGTCGCGTCGAGCTTCCAGGTCCCATCTAGTATTGCAATGAGATTCCACCGCATCACGCCACCAGTCACATTCTCAGTTGTCATTTTTCAGTGGCTTGACGTGATAGCGGTACATCGCACCAAGGCCCAAAATTGGATTTTTCAGTATGAATTTTCAAGTCGTTCTCAGGGGTAAATGGATATTTTTCCACGGCCCTAATCAGTCTAAACATAAAATTTACCCCTAAATAACCCATTATCTCATCATTTATTCACTTTATTTAAAGATTAAGTCATTCTCTCTCAAAAGGGGACTAAACCCTAGCTTCAAGAAACAAAAGCAAAAATCAAGAGTCTCTCCGAGAACCTTTAAGAATTAACAATCCAATGTATGTTAGGTGTTCATCTATGATCCCTTTCACCCATAGAGTCCACGAATCCATTTTCAAAATACAAGATTATTGAATTATGAACTTCCATACTTGAATTGAATTGAATTGAATTCATGTTCATATTATTGTTGGGTTTTAGTCCATGATTAAATTACATGCTTTTATGAAATTAATCATTGTATGTGTTGAATTACATGATCTTCATTATAAACCCTTCAATTTTCAAGTATATTGATGTAGCCATGATAACAATATATTTTGATTATTGTATAACCTAAGCATGCTCTCCATGTGTTTGATAAAATGCCTATGTGAATAAAATAGTGTCATTATAACACGATAGCATGTATTCCCCATTCATGTATAAGTAGATGCATTACAAGTGTTAGATTAAATGCCTCTATGAGTGAACTATGGACAAGTATATATTGTTATGATTTTCAAAAGTATATTATGCTTTATTTTTGTAAGGCCCCGCAAAATTTCTAAGCTTAATTCAGTCCTTTAAGCTTGTCAAGGGGTTTCAGACTTAGAAAATTCTAGCTAAGTTTCCAGACTTAGTTTATTTTTAGCCTTCGAAAGTTGGAAATCTCATTTCGCAACCTTAATTTCCTTTAATAGTCTATATTTTTGTTGATTCATGATCAGGAAGGTCAATAGGTATTTTCGGATAAGTTTTGAATTTTTCGGACCTCGTTTAGACTATGTTTGGAAGTTCAAAATAGTGAACCAACGCGATCTTGGCGCGCCGCGTCACCTATCACGTTGGTTAATATTGTTTCCAGACTACCAGTCAAAAGTCCTGAGATACATCGCGATCATCGTGCGACGCGTCGAGTATCACGTCGATGGCATTGACGCGTCGCGTAGCCAATCGTGTTTGTACCTAATTTCAGTCATTAAATTATCGCGTGCTTAAGGGTAATTAGGTCATTTTCCCCTGACCTTCAGCCCTCATAACATGAAATTTAGCCCTCTTTTGGCTAAAATACATTCATTATTTCACAAGTGCTCAAGAACAAGAAACCCTAGGTGATTAATTTCAATTCAAGAACTCAAGCTTTCTTCCATAAATCTTCAAGAAATTTTCAACCAAGGTATGTAAAGTGTTCATCCAAGAGTCCCTTCCACCCTTGGAGCTCAAGAAACCCTTTTAAAAATATGAATTTTGAATTCCATGTTGTGGGTTTGATTGTACACATATTTACGTTGTGATATGATTTCCAAGGTTGAATCATTATTAAATTCTCATGACTTTATGTTAGTATGTGGATTGAAATCTTTAAATTTGAAGTGCTTGATATAGCCATGATGTATTAGTTGTTGATTCATGCCCTAGAAAAGGTTATGCCTTCCATGTGTTTGTAAAAATGCCTTAGTGAATAAGAATTGTGTATTATGACCTATTTGTGATCTCAATGATGAATTCATGATGTACCCACACATTCAAAATGACTCCCATGCTAAAGATATGTCTTGTAATGATTTGGTGGAATGCTCATAAGTATGGATTTGTAAAATTATATTACGTTAGCATGTATTGCCATTCATGTGTAAGCTTATGACTTGCGAATGCTTCATGAAATCCCTCAATAATAGTATTATGAATTATTGACTATGGTCATGTGTTCAAGTAGTGTCATATCTCAGTTATTGTCATGATATCGAGTCCTGGGGATATTTAATACCCGATAATTTAGCTGTGTGCCTAGAGACAATGTCAGTTTTCAAGATAACCTCAGTTAAGCCATGATCAATAGAATTCAGTCAGTCTCAAAACTCAGGAAAACTCAGTAGTATTCAGTTCAGTCCTCAGTAACTCAGTCAGTTAACGAAATTCAGTAATATTCTGTCAGTCAACGAAATTCAGTGAACTCAGTCCAGTTCGGTCCAGTATACTCAGTTCAGTATCTATTTAGTTGGGAGTAGGATTCAGCACTGAGTGAACCCGAGGATGGGAACTCACCTGCCAGCAGAAGGTGTGATTCTTAAAAGCAGTCCTTGCGTTCCAGAACTACGTAGCCAGCATAGGTTGAGACATCAAAACCTGTCAGATAAGGGTTGATGAGGTGTCTTAACCTGTCAGATGAAGGTCCCACCATTCTCATTAGAGTACCTGATAGATGAGGGTCACTCACAACTTGTCCTTACCAGTGACGCGATATTGACACCCTTCCAATTGGGGTTACAAATTGGACCCCAACTTAGTTATACTATCTTATTTGGGGCATGTCGATTAGATGACTACCTCTCACAGTATCAACCTCAGTGTTCAGTAAAGAACTCAAAAAGTTTCACAAATTTTAGAAATGTCGAATACAGTCACTCAGTTCGGTACGGAACTTAGCTAGTTCCATTAGAATCAGGACTGTCAGATACAGTCACCTATTTATCAAGTATATAAGTATTAGTAATCTATATTATCAGTAAAATCAGTATTCAGAATCCTTATGATTTCAGTTACAGTTATGTATTCATGCATGTATCCTCACGTAGTCATGTTCATGTTATTCAGTTAGTTTAGTTCATGCATATGAATCCTTGCATTCAGCCTTACCTCACTTTGCTTACCAGTACATTCACACGTACTGACGTATACTTTTCTTTTATGCTATGGTATTTTATACCATAGGTTCCAACGTACGAGCTCCATAGCACCCTTAGCAGATCAGACATTCAGCAGATAGACTAGCAGTAAGTCCTTATCATTTTAGGATGATCTATCATTTCATTATTTCAGTACTTAGTTTATTTCAGCAGTTGGAGTTTTTTGGGGACATATCCCATCAACTCCGCAGTTCAGACAGTTTAGGGACTTTCAGACTATAGCATGTTCAGACAGTTATTTCAATTTTGGTATTATTATACCTTATTCAGACGTTGTTTTATTCAAAATTATTTAGTATTTGAACCTTATGGAAAGTTTTCCGCCAGTTATTCTGCATCTTTTATGTACATTATTTAGTGCTCAGTTACAGACATCAATCACGGGTTTGCTGGTGGTCCTTCAGGATTGCTAGCACCATATAGCATTCGGGGTACCATACTCGGGGCGTTATAATTTTTTATGCTATCAAGTCCTGGGGAATTTAATACCTGACAATTTAGTTGTGTGCCTAGATCCAGTGTCAGTTACAGAATCTTAGTCATGTCACAATCAGTAGTACTCTCGGACAGTCATAGAACTCAGTAGAACTCAGTCAATTATCGAACTCAGGAAAACTCAGTAAGCTCAGTATCAGTCCAGTTCAGTAGACTCAGTTTAGTATCTTTTAGTTGGGAGTAGGATTCAGTACCGAGTGAACCCAAGGATGGAGGCTCACCTGACAGTAGAGGGTGTGATCTCTAGAAGCAATCCTTCCATTTCAAAACTACGTAGCCAGTGTAGGTTGAGACATCAAACCTGCCAGTTGAGGGTTGATGAGGTGTTTTAACCTGCCAGATGAGGGTTCCACCATTCTTATTAGAGTACCTGTTAGATGAGGGTAACTCTTTAGTGTCTTTACTCGTGGCACGGTACTGACACCATTCCAACTAGGGTCACAGGTTGGACCCCAACTCAGTTATCTTTTTTGAGGCATGTCAGTTAGATGATTACCTCCTACGGTCTCAGTCTCGGTCTTCAGAATAGAACTCAGTTCAGTTCTACAGAATTAGTACTGTCAGATACAGTCAATCAGTATTAGTAACTTTAGATATCAGTTACTCAGTATCAGAACTTAAAACTTATCTTCAGATAAGCTTAGTCACAGTATTTATTTATATGTACAGTAGTGCACACTCAGCTTTACAGCAGTCTCAGTTATCCATGTACTCTCATGTTTAGTTACTCTATATCATGCAGTCAGTTATTGTTCATGCATATGAACCCTTGCATTCAGCCTTACCTCATCTAGCATACTAGCCCATTCCACGTACTGATGCATACTAGTTCTTTGCATTATGATGTCTCATATCATAGGTTCGGACGCTCAGGTTTCTGACCGCGCATAGATAGATTCAGATTCATCCAGCAGAAGTAGATTAGCAGTGAGTCCTCATCATTCGAGGATATTATTTTATCTCATTATTTCAGTAGACTCGGTATTTCAGTAGATGGAGTTAGTTGGGCGATTGTTCTATCAACTCCACTTTCAGACAGTTTAGTTTAGAGGCTTTTCAGACTAGATTTCAGTCAGTATTTAGTTTTACAGATATTATCACAGATGATATATTTTATCAATATTTCAGATGTTTTGGACCTTATGGCATTTCAACCTATTATTTTGCATTTATCATTGTATCATTTTTCAGTGCTCACAGCAGATATTAGTCATGGGTTAGCTTGTGGTCCTTCGGGATTGTAAGCACCGTGTAGCATTCGGGGTACAGACTCGGGGCATTACAAACTTGGTATCAGAGCCTAAGGTTCAACAGTATCCTAGGAAGTCTGAAAGCCGCATCTTGTAGAGTCTTGTGCATAGGTGTGTAGCGCGCCATGTGAGTGAGCATGAGCTCAAGTTAAACTCTCAGTATAATCGGTTTCCTCCTTTTTATTTATAGAACATGCCTCCTAAAAAGACTAACGAAAGGAGAACCAAAAATCAGTCAGCACCTCAGCTCATTCAGGCAGATCCCCTGGACGAGCATGTCTCCCATGTAGAATTCAGAGCTGCATTCGCTACTCTATCTAACTCCATAGCAGCTCAGGATGAATGGCCAGCTGTTGTTCTAGCCAATCTAGTGGCCAATACTGTTGCATCCGGGATTTAGGACTTCACCTGAATGAATCCTTCCCTATTCTCAGTATCTAAGCCAGAAGAAGATCCACAGGAGTTCCTCGATCAGGTTTAGAAAGTCACAGATATTATGGGAGTGACTTTTAGTGAGAGTGCTGAGTTAGCCTTATATCAGCTACAAGATATAGCTCATACGTGGTTTAAGCAGTGGAAGATAGACAGGGGCACAGATGCAGAGCCCATAGAGTGGGAAGAGTTTACTACTACTTTTCTAGAGAGATTCTTTCCCTTAGAGCTGAGAGAAGCCAAGGTGTTAGAGTTTATCAACCTCAGGAAAGGCAGTATGAGCGTTAAAGAGTATTCCCTCAAGTTTACTCAGTTATCCAGGTATGCTCCCCATGTAGTAGCAGACAGTAGATCAAAAATGAGTAAGTTCATATCTGGAGTGTCATATAGTATGGTTAAGGAGTATAGGAAAGCAATGTTGATTAAGGATATGGACATATCCAGTCTCATGGTCCATGCTCAGCAGTTAGAAGAGGATAAGATCAGAGAGAGAGAGGCATAACAAGAAATCTAGAATAGGTAGCTTTACTTTTAATCTGCCTAAGTCAGAGGGCAGTAACCATTACCAGTTTCATCCAAAATCGTCATTTCCAACTCCATCCTCAGCTAGTGATCCAGTACCTAAGTTCAGAAATAGTAACAGCGATAGGGCGCCAGGCTCTAAATCTCAGGGTAATGTCAGCAGTGTTCGGACAAATCCTCTTTGTCAGATATGTGACAGAAACCATAATGGTATCTGCAGAGCTGGCAGTGATGTTTATTTTGGGTGTGGCAAGCCAGGCCACAAATTCAGAGATTGTCCTCAGTTTGGTTCTTAGGGTCAGCATATGTGTTCTTCAACTCAGTCAAGTCACCTGAATCAGCAGGGTACTACTTCCAGTGCCACCAGTGGGCAACGCCTAAAAAGGCTTTATACGCTTCAGTACAGAAAAGATCAAGAAAATTCTCCTAATATAGTCGCTGGTACATTACATATCTTCCATTTACATGTTTATACCTTGCTAGATCCAGGAGCTTCTTTATCCTTCATAACTTCTTATATAGCCGATAACTTTGGAGTCAGTCCAGAAATACTAGCAGAACCTTTCTTAGTTTCTACTCTAGTGGGTAAATCTATCATAGCCCAACGGATATACTAGAACTGTCCGGTTATGATGTCTCAAAAAGTTACTATAGCAGACCTTGTAGAGCTAGAGATGGCAGATTTTGATATCATTCTTGGCATAGATTGGCTCCGCTCATGTTATGCCTCAGTTGATTGTAGAAATAAAATGTTTCATTTTCAGTTTCCAAATGAACCAGTCCTTGAATGGAGGGGTAATACAAAGTGCTTAAGGGTCAGTTGATTTCATACCTTAGAGCGAGAAAAAAGATATCTAAGGGATGTATCTATCATCTTATAAAAGTCAAAGACTCTAACTCAGAAACTCCAACTATTGAGTTAGTTCCAGTAGTAAATGAATTCTTAGATGTGTTTCTCGAAGATCTTCCTGGAGTTCCTCTCATTAGGGAAATAGACTTTGGAATAGACCTTCTTTCTGATACTCAACCCATATCTATTCTGCAATACATAATGGCACCAGTAGACCTTAGAGAGTTAAAGGAACAGTTAAAGGATCTCCTAGATAAGGGATTCATTAGGCCTAGTATTTCCCCATGGGGTGAACCAGTCTTATTCTTGCCTAAGAAAGATGGTTCTCTTAGAATGTGTATAGACTACCGTCAGTTGAACAAAGTCACAGTCAAGAATAAATACCCACTTCCCAGAATCGATGACTTATTTGACCAACTTCAGGGAACCAGTTACTTTTCTAAGATAGACCTCAGATTAGGTTATCATTAGCTCAGGGTCAGAGAATATGACATTCCAAAAATAGCTTTCGGAACTCGATATGTTCACTTTGATTTTCTAGTCATATCCTTTGGTATTACTAATTCCCCAGTAGCTTTCATTGATTTAATGAACCGCGTGTTCAAGCAGTACTTGTACATGTTTGTTATAGTCTTCATCGATGACATTCTTGTATATTCCTATAGCGAGAATGATCACCTCAGAATCATACTTCAAACTCTCATAACTCATCAGTTGTTCGCCAATTTTAGTAAGTGCGAATTTTGGCTAAGGTCAGTAGCATTCCTTGGTGATATTATTTCCGGTGATGGCATTAGAAGTTGATCCTCAAAAGTTCAAAGCGGTGAGAAACTGGTATAGACCCATCTCTCCATCAGATGTCCAGATTTTCTTAGGTTTAGCTGGCTATTACCGTTGGTTTGTTGACCTCAACCCCAGTTTTGACTCTACTATATGGTTCAAATGGGTTTGTTGTGTACTGTGATGCATCCATAGTAGGTTTGGGTTGTGTCCTCATGCAGAGAGGTAAGGTCGTAGCCTACACCTCTAGACAACTTAAGCCCCATGAGAAGAATTATCCGACTCATGATCTCAAGTTAGCAGCTGTAGTATTTTCCTAAAAGATTTGGAGGCATTACTTGTATGGGGTGCATGCTGATGTGTTCACAGATCAAAAAATCCTTCAGTATGTGTTCTCTTAGAAAGATTTGAATTTACATTAGAGAAGGTGGTTAGAATTATTGAAAGATTATGACTTGAGTGTTCTTTATCATCCGGGCAAAGCAAATGTAGTGGTCGATGCTCTCAATAGACTGTCTATGGGTAGTGTTGCTCATATTGAGGTCAGTAAGAAGAAGTTAGTTCAGGAAGTTCATCAGCTTGCCCGACTAGGTGTCCACTTAGTCGATTCAACAGAAGGTAGTGTGTGGGTTCAGAACAGTTCTAATTTCTCTCTAGTTTTTTAGGTAAAGGAAAAGCAGGATAGAGATCCCAGTCTTGTTAAGTTGAAAGAGTCAGTCAGAGATCATAAAGTAGAGGTTTTCTCCTAAGGGGGAGATGGTGTGTTGCATAGCTACGGTCGTTTATATGTGCCAGGTGTAGATGACTTGAGGGAATGAATTCTTGCAGAAGCGCATGGTGTGTGTTACTCGATTTATCTAGGGGCCACTAAGATGTATCATGATTTGTGGGAGATCTATTAATGGAGTGGGATGAACAGAGATATTGCAGAATTTGTAAATAAATACTCTATATGTCAACAAGTTAAGATTGAGCACCAGAAACCTAGTGGGTCCATGTAGGAGTTCAGTATTCCCATATGGAAATGGGAAGAAGTGAACATGGACTTCGTGATGGATTTGCCTCGTACTCGTCATCAGCATGATTCTATATGGGTTATCGTAGACAGGATAACCAAATCAACTCATTTTTTACCAGTCCATACCTATTATTTAGTTGAGGACTATGCCACACTCTATATCAGAGAGTTGGTCAGGTTACACGGAATTCCAGTATCCATTATCTCAGATAGAGGTACCCAATTTACCTTTCATTTCTGGAAAGCATTCCAAAAGGGTCTTGGTACCCAAGTTCACCTCAGTACAGCCTTCCACCCTTAGACAGATGGTCAAGTAGAAAGGACTATTTAGACTCTAGAAGATATATTGAGAGAAAGCGTTGTCAATTTTAAGGATAGTTGGGATGACTACTTACTTTTAATCGAGTTCGCATACAATAACAGCTATCATTCCAGTATTCATATGGCTCCGTTTGAAGCTCTCTATAGTAGGAGATACAAATCTCTGATTGGTTGGTTCAAGGTAGGTGAGGCCATAGTAGTAGGGCCTGACCTAGTGTTCGATACCTTAGAGAAGGTTCAGTTAATCAGAGAAAGACTTAGGGCTACCCAGAACCAACAGAAATCGTATGCAGACATGCGGAGAAAGGATCTCGAGTTTGAGATCGGTGATTTTGTGTTCTTTAAAATCTCTCCCATGAAGGGGGTAAAGAGGTTCGGCAAGAAGGGAAAACTCATTCCCCGATATATTGATCCTTACAGAATTCTCAGCCGTTTCGAAAAGGTAGCTTATGAGCTTGAGTTGCCTTCAGATCTAGCCTTAGTGTATCCAGTATTCCATGTCTCTTTGCTAAAGAAATGCATTGGTGACCCAGTAGTCATAGTTCCTTTAGAAAATGTGAATATTTAGAATAATCTCTCTAAAGAAGAACATTATAAGTGGTTTGAATAAGAAGGGTTGTGGAATGATACGATACAAATGACTTGCAAGTTGGGGTATGACGATACCCCATTGTGAATTTCCCTTAACAGAATAAGAAAAGAGTTGTTTGTAAGCATGATTTATGTTTCTTATAAGATATTTAAAAATGGGCTTAAAGAGAGTTAGATGGTTACTCGAAGAAAGCACGAGTCGAGAGACTCAATGCTGGAAATCGTAGTTTGCCGAGTCGGGATTATGGCACCATGCTGTGTGATCTTGTGTGACTTGATTTATGTTATCCTAACTTGGGACTATGGTTAGGATCCATGCTATGTGGTCTTGTGCACTACCATGATATGTTGAGTTGATTGGGAATCATGGCACCATGTTAAGTGGTCTTACGTGTCTCCCCTTATCGATACTCCAATCCTTGCGGCAAACTTGGATTGGGGGCTTGGCCGCCGAGTCAAGGGCAGATTCAATATAGCCCGTGGAATTACAGACTATAAGGTGTATCATCTAGCTCAGAAGATAAATAAAGAGTAGAGTCATGATTTCAAGAAAGTGCTTTAGAATTTATCAAATTATTCCCATGTGTTTTCAAATGTTTTAAGATGACCTGTTTTTATGAAAAGTTCTCACCTATGTTGTATAAAAATGTATTTTTGTTTTTGGATTGTTCTACATACCAGTACATTTTGTATTGACCCCCTATATTTCAGGATCTGAGGCTCAGTCCCGGGGTCCCGCTAAGCAGTAGATCATTGTCAGACGATTGGAGTTGGTGAGAGTCCTTTATTTCAGAATGTCTTTTCTCATGTGATGATTTCATTGTTTTTAGTTCATGGTCTGACCGGGGGCCTTGTCCCAATTTTAGACAGATGTTGCTTTTAGTTGTTAGTAGAGATTTCTCAGACTTATATAGATAGTTTTGAGTCTTGTTGAATTTATGTCGTGTTGTCTAGTTGATATAATCAGATGACCATATTTCCATTTTGTTTTCCTATTTTATAGTTTTTGAATTGTTCATATGATTGCCAGTTAGATAGGCTCTCGGGCCTTCATGGTTCGGGATATCCATCGCGGTCAGGTCCTCGATTCGAATCGTGATAAACTTGGTATCAAAGCACGGTTCATGGTCCCAGGGTATCTGTGAAGTCGCGTCGGATAGAGTTTTATTTATGGGTGTGTAGCACACCACACTTATGAGGGGGAAGCTACTAGGCATTTAGGAATCACTACAAAAAATAATTCAAATTGCGGGGGTTAATTTTACGATTTGCAGGGATTTTAAACCCCCGCAAAATGTAATTCTGGCGGTTTCCAAAAACTCCACAATACTAGCCGTCACAAACAATTTGCGGTGGTTTTTTTCCGACCCTCATAATTAATTTTCGACAGTTATTTTGCGGCGGTTGCGACCCCCATAATTAATTTGCGGCGGTTATTGGACCCCATTATTCTAAATTTAATTTTTTTTATAATAAGTTTTTATTTAAAAATTACGGGGGTTAAAACCTCCGCAGTTTTTTTATTTTTTTTAAATTTAGTAGGACCCATCAATTTTCAATAACTAATTATAGATTCTAATTGTAGCTTAAATTTAATTTCTCCTTCAGGCATAACCTACAATTCAATATTTGTTTAATTTATATATCATTAATATAACAGAGTAATTAAACATTGTAATTGACAAGCATATCAAAAATACATTGAACATTAAACTTCAAAATCAAATTTTAAACATTAACATTTTCAAACTCCAAATTTTCAACATTAACTAGTATCTTCAAACTCCAAAATCAGATTTAAACACAAAACCTTTAATATTCTAAGATTCACTCCAACCACACAATTACATCATCATAATTGAATATCCAAGACAATTTGCAACTAAATCAACGACTATCATTAGGATCACTATCATCACGTGGTCTCCTTGCATCCATGGGCGAAATGAGTCCACTAGCTGCATCACTTGGCTACATAAAAAATGTAAAGTATAAAAACCAATCAGATAAACTTTTAGTCCTTATTACATTTATATCTATGTACAACTAAAAAATATCATGATAAATATAAATAGATCAATCAATAACTACTTTACGCTACAGTTTCAAACTACTCAATCAGTTGATCAAACTAGGAACCTGAGTACCATTCAACATACAGGTAATATCAAACTAGAAATCTGAGTACCATTCAACATACAGGTAATATCAAACTAGGAATCTGAGTACCATTCAACATACAGGTAATACTATTTAACATATAGCAACACAATCAAACACAAAATAAATTGCTTACAAAACAATTCTATGTTAACAAAGTTGCAAAATGGAGTACTTTTAGCAGTGTGTGTAGATAGTAGACAACCAAATATTTGATTTGAATTCTAGTTCCCTGTTTTTCCTTTATGTATCAGAAAGATGATAATGACAGAACAGATAACAGTGAATTTATGTGTATGGATTTATAACTTATATACAGTGACTTTGTGAAAGAGTTACACACTATCAATGTACTTTAACATGTAGTAACAGATTAACTACCTTATTTTCTACTTAGGTTCCTAATTCCACTTGCTATGTACAATTACATTTAAATGACTTGAAGTGTCACATGAGTGTATATAGAAGTTAAATCCTTTATGTATATATTTGATTATCCAGGAAAGTGAGGAAGGGAGCTAGGGCTGCCACCAAAGATGTAACTGCTAGAGCAATCAAACATATAGATATTTGGAAGATAATAGAAGCTGAGAAGCAATATCTTCAAAGAAATCCAAATGTCAATTACGAGATCAAAAGAAGAGTACCTACTAGACCAAATGCCATTCACAATAGGTATGTATGTTATGTATGTTCTTATACTTTTTAAGTCACCAAAAATTAAGACTTCTTTTCTTAAATTCAATTGCAATTTTCCGATTGCAAAAGTCAAATGCATCAACCACCACAAGAGAACAGTCAGGTTCTCTTCAGTGAACTTATGACTTTCATTACTGGAGTTGAAGGAAATATAGGTTACATAAAGCTTCAGTGTTCTTATATGAATCACAACACTAACCATATTCAAACAACAACAACAACACACCCAGTGAAATCCCACAAGTGACTATGTATAATCTTGCTATTTTGTTTGATGAGTAAACTGTAACCTGTACAATCACAACTATGGTAAGAGTAAACTTTCAAGATTACCTAATATATATGGTCTTTAAAAATTTGTATGTTGGTACTTACTGAGCATGAGAACTATGCAAGAATCAATGTACAATCACGAATAATGGAAGACTAAATTTCTAGTTTAACTAGGAGTTATGGCCCTTCAAATTTGTGGATACTGACTGAGCAACAGAACCTATGCCTGGGAGAAAAGGATCCCAACCAGTTGGGAAGAGGGTTGAGTTGTTCTTACACTTAGCTCCGAGTAGGTAAGCGCGAGGTTTAGAGAACTTCTAATATGCTTAAAGGAAAATTGATGACTATTGTAGTGAAATGGACTTTAATAGACTGAATATCTATAGATGCGGAACACAACTAGCATGGGATTCATGTGCAGTTGTTTCTGTACATACCTGCAAGATTCCACTTTTATAAGGTTTCTTTAGTTATTGTATTAGTATGGTCATGGTTTCTCATTAAATATGTGGTAATGGTATGTTTAAGTTTCCCTAGTGATCAATACTCTACCCTATTTCAAATATGATGAAAGTTTGGTTGCAGAGCACCCTTGCATAGCTAAATCGAAGTATCAAACTAGAATATATGATACTTAAACGTTCATGATCATTGTTAAACCACATTAGATGTATGACACTCCATGTATTAGTCCATACGATAGCTCATTCCAGTATCTTAAATCTCACTATTTTGGGTAACTAGTAGGTAATCATCAAATATCATTTCATTTCCGTTACCTGATAGCTTTCCATTAATAAAAGGATGGAGAACATAACCTAGGGATTCCACATGAAGTACCATTGCAGATCCATCTTGAAGCAAAGGATCATCATTTTTTAAATTGACACTGGAAAGAAAAAAATTGTTCAGAAAAGCAAACTTTGGAGCAGATAAAAATCGTGCATGCTAACAAAGAACACTAGTCGTTTTCACAAAAAGTTGCTGATTAGAAACTATTAAAACTATTTTTCGGCTTTTACCTTAGAGAGTACCAGAGATAATCACTTTTATCAGTTGTAGTGTTTATTTGTTCCACCAGCCCCACTTTTTTGAATGTATTATCACTTGAGATGCCTACAGGCTCATTTACCGAAGTCCAACCTGACATGGATGCGCTAGATGCATCGGCTTTCATAGACTGAGTAACAAATGTTAAGACTTTGATACAGAGTTACTGTGTCACCAAGAAATGTAAAACCATCAGCTTGAGCTGCAACAAGCACAGAGCTACGATTTGAACTAGACAAGATTAGGAGCCAAACCTTTGCAGTATTAAAGGCCACATTCTTGCAGCACACTGTTATCTAGATTTATAAACACTGGCTTAAACGAAGAAAAGAAATTTGTAGTTTATAATGTGAAGCTCTCCTTAAAAAACTAACGTTACCTGTACAATTCATTCTTCTCTTTTACTACGGGGTTTTTTTGAAAAGAAATATCCTAAATAACAAAGAAGGATATAAGTTTAGGATCATTTGGGCGGCAACTTATGATCAAGATTCTAGATTATGCTTGCAACAGCAGTTTTCTCAGGGGTTGGTTGAAACAGTTGACAGTAACTGTCTGGTAGACTGGAAGTCTTTACAATACAACACACCACTACAAATTCCAAACTTGTTAACCATAGTCGAACTAAATTATTTTAGAAGAAGCAACTAAAATTTTCTTGATCGGTGATTGGGACTGCTTTGTGCTAGACAATGATAAATATGCCTCTATGGTAGAGCCCAGAGAAGTGATGTTTGGATCAGTTTCCACCATTTCAGGCTCACAAAGATTTATGGCTTTATAGAGATCTTTCAAGTGAACCCACTTTGGTTATCTTATAAGTCCTACATTATTTAACCGAATAAGCTTAGGATTAAATATCATAGAATGTAATAGTTTGATGTTGTGATATAAGTCGATAGAGAATAAACTTGAACATATAAAAGTGAAGTGATAAGACTATACCGTACTCATCTAAAGGGGCATCATAGTCATATCTAGTTGCAATAAATGGTCCACCACTGGTTCGACAAAAGTTAGTTCCACCGTGGTACTGTTCAAAAGCAGCAAAATATCATTTAAAGACTTAGTTCAGTTGTCAACGTTCGTTGCAGGCAGGGAACTATAAATTAAGATACTCCTATAGTACCATGTAATAGTTTGGAAGGTTTCGCCTCGCTGGAAAAATTGAGCCACAACAAAAGCAATGTCTTCCACAGGTCTTTAAGGGACAGCACCACCAAAAGAAAGAAACCTATGTTCCAAACATTGCAAAAAGGTCGAATTAGCACCAGATTTGACGTGTATATTCAAGTACCATATAACGTTCAAGATAATTGTTAAACCACATTATATACCCAATGTAATCCCATAGGTGGGTTCTGACGAGGGTAGGGTGTACGCAGACCTTACCCCTACCTCATGAACGTAGAGAGACTATTTCCAATAGATACTTGGCTACAAGAAAAGCTTTCCAACTTTATACCAGTTGACTCCAAATTTGTTTAAACATAATCTCACCACAGACAACTTGGCATTGTACCGATGCCAATAACTTAAAGCCCATTTAGAAAAACACCAAAAGAAAGAACAACACATGTAGTTTATACTTTATACTACAAGGCAATAATTCAAATTTCACAACAATCTCATCGATGAAATCAGTTAATCACATTATTCAAAGTGAAACTAGTAGCTACCACAGAAAAAAAATCCATTTACATAAAACTTTATTCTCACCGGAATCCTTCTGGGTATTTTTCCCTAATCCTAGCAGCCTCAACATGACTCTTATCTGAATATTATCCAAAACAACATAGTCAAAAAATCACAAACACCCACAATTCTTTTTCAGGAAGAAAACTCTTAACATAGCAGAAATTACAAAAAAAAAAATCCAAAACCAACCAAGATTTTTGGAGGATCCGACACACATCTATCGACATTTTTGAAGAGTTCAAGCAATATAGCTCGAGACAGAAGCTCCAAATATGAAAATAAGCCAAACGTTTACATAACATCAGTAACCCAATTTCAATCCTAACACAAATTCTTGATTAAACATCACTAATTAAACCAGGAAAAAATTAGTGGTACATAACAAACATTTACATAACAAATTCTTGATTAAACCACAGAATGAAAGAGTTCCTTAACATTAAAACTTGAGTGCATTGTCGTACCGTGGTACAATCAGTGGAACAAACAACAGAGCTTGGGGATTTCCATCTTCCCGTGCTTTTGTAGTCATTGCAATGATCAATCCACCTAAGCCATAGCCAGATCCAAGCTTACCGTGCTTTTGTAGTCATTGCAATGATCAATCCACCTAAGCCATAGCCAGATCCAAGCTCAAGAGAGGGAGAGGGAGAGGGAGAGAGGAAAAGTGAAAATCAACTGAAATAGCCAGCCGATTTAGGAAATGAGAGAGGAAAAGTGAGAGGGAAAATGAGAGAGGGTCGATCGATAATTTGGAGCTACCTATCGATTTGGGAAAGTGAGGGAAAATACTTTGCCCAATTAAAAAAAAAAGAGAAAAATGTTAGGCCTATTTTTTTCGATTATAGAGGGGGTCTAAAATCCCCCCAAATTTATATTTTTATGGCATTATTTTTTATGGTAGATAGCGGGGGTTTAAAACCCCATAATTTATAGTGAGAATTAAAAATCTCCACAAATTTATAAATTTTAGTGGCAAATTTTTAACCCCCACAACTCATATAATTTTACGGGGGTTAAAATAACCCCCGCAAATAAATCCCTACAATTAAACCCATTTTTTGTAGTGAATGTTTCACTTTTCTTCATGTTCTAGATCGTGCCATTGTGTTGTCCATTTGAAAGTTATACAAATTCTCTCATTACCCTGATTTTATTTGCTATGTCTCCTTGTCGAGCCGATTTGAGTGCAAAAGCTTAGAGTCTAAATTATATGGTCCTTTCTAATTGAATCATAAATGATTATAAAATTGCACAAGGACTTGAGAGGAGTCCATAAGTTCTTTAAGGTGTATTGATTTAAGCTTTTACCCCTATCTACATCAATCGTGCATTTGAGCCTGAGGTATGGAGTGCATCCAGTCCTCTTTTATAAAACTCTTATTGCAGATGTCATGCTTAAGGGTAATGATGAGTGGCAGAATATTGGAATATTATTTCCATCGGAGTAGTAGTATGTGATAAAGTGTCATAACCTATGAGTTATAAGTTGGTCCAAAAGTTAGTGATATCAAGCCACAAGCTTAGAACACAAAATGAGGGTGATTTTTGCATAAAGAAGCTAGTTTAGTTGTGTAACCATTGAATGAGGGATGGGTTGTTATTTTATAGTGATAGACTAATGTGGTATCAATGTTTGCAAATTGTATGGTAGTCTGTGAAAGGAAGTGACTGGCTATGATTATTATTTACTCAATATAGGGAAGGATCTCAGAATGGATAGTTATGGTGGTTGTAGAAATTATTTATAGGTTGTCAATAGAACGGGTTAGATTAGTCAATAAGTTATGGATAGAGACTCATTGGTGTAAATGGAATTTGAAAGTAGTCTAAATGTATGCATGGGTAAGTAATTATGATGTGAGAAAGTAGAATATGTTGATAAGATCATAATGAGTTATAATATAAGATTAAGATAGACTATCCCCATTATGTGACTTTATCCCTTTGATTATTTTTTCTCTAGTAGTTGTAAACTAGTACTGCATGTGAGAAGGTATGTAGTAGATTTTGAGGTATAGTACTAATATCGTGGAGAGGATGAACTTATGGTCCATAGTTAAGTAAAGTAAGAGACTTAGGTTGATATTTCTATTTGATGGACTAGTATAATATGCAGCATGCTTCATCGATGTTACATGATTGGTGTTAGACAATAGGGTTGAACTTTAGGTGTGGATTGTGGTGGTG
This sequence comes from Capsicum pubescens, assembly GCA_030864215.1. NCBI lineage: Eukaryota > Viridiplantae > Streptophyta > Magnoliopsida > Solanales > Solanaceae > Capsicum > Capsicum pubescens. Next base: position 379,622,820 of record CM061548.1, on the reverse strand, counting down.
AGAATAGTAGCTTAAGGTTAATGATGCAGGTTTTGTGGGATTGTGTAGTAGGCTTGATTTGATGTGTGCAGCAGCATAGGTTGGCAACTTGTGAAAAAAAGAGTGGATAATAATGATATATATATATACATAAGACTAGTGTTAGAACGATAAATTATGGTTGAGTCATTAAGTGGATAAGGGTGTGAGTATATAAGGATAAGTTGAACCTCTGGTAGCATGTTGTTAGATAAAGTTTTATGTGTATAAGTGTTTTGCATACCTAGTTAATGTTCTTGAATTTTGTAGTATGGGGAAGACTAAGGAGTTGTTGTGTGATGTTCTTTATAGCTGAATTGAGGAAATATAGGTAGGCAGTATGCGCCTTTGGTATAGTTTTGCAAATTTTGTTAAGTTATAAGTTATGCGATTAGAGGTTGAATGCAAGTATGTTAAGTGATGGCTAATAAATTGTTATGTGATAAAGGGTGTGGATATGTATGCTCATGAGAGTGTAAGTTGTAGAGTTATGGTTTTAGAGACTAGCGAAAGTTAAGAGAAGCATTACTGGAAAGCAAGGCCTTCAGAGTATAGTTTATCAAAGAGAGTTTAGAGTTTAAGTATATGGTTATATCTCTTTTATGTTGAGAGTTATGGATATAGATTTTTATGTGAAGTTATATCCGCAAGTCTAGGATTGTGACTTTGATCTAAGGGGGAGATGATTGATTAATGTAGTTCCCAAATTTTCTTGTGGTGTCAAGTTTCAAGTAAGAATCTTGCTAAATCAATTCCTATTCAAGCAAGCTCCTCCTACTTTGATTTGAATGGACATATACCAATGTCTTATGTATTCAAGTCTTGCCTATGTCTAAGGTTTGACATCTCTATGTAACTCATGTCATGTTCCGACCTCTAAACTAGAAGCAATAATGTCCCTCAGTGATCCAATATTCCAAGTATCCAAGCTCTATGGTATGTTGCTCATGAACCATAAATCTATGTCCCAAAACATGCTTGGTTCTAAGAAACTATGTTTTCATATGTTACTAATTCATTTTATGTCGGGATCAACCAAAATGATAAAGTTATGCGAACTCATAACTATGTCAGATCTGAAAATGAGAAGTAATAGCTTCAAGTATCAATCCTTGTGTCAATCATGGACTTCATGAATTCCAAACGTATGTTATACGACTCGTGGTGTATGCTCTCATGTTCCTCACTATGGTCTGTCCTAAGAGCTTATGTTGTGTTGTGTTTATGTCGAATGACTCTCTACCTATGATCCAGACACTTTATATATAAAGAACTCCGTATCTATTGTATCGTATCTTCACCTCATGTCCCACCTTAAGTAGATTAACAAATGTGGGTTATAATTAAGTCGTATTTCTTCCATTCATGATGCTTATGCTCGAGGCCTTAATGACCATCGTATGTCAGTATGATGGTGGTTGTGAAAGCATAGTAATGTGTTAGATAGGAGAGTAGATATTCTTGAAGGTGAAGATTTTGATGTGATTTCTTGAACTAAGGTCATAGGTTAAAGAGGAAAGAAGGAGGCAAACTTTTGTGACGTCAAACAGTTAGGAAGGAGATATGGGGTGAAAATCTTTGTGAGGGTGATTGAATTTTTTGGTCTTAGTGGAGAGATCCATAAAGTGGGTGTAGTAATGATAGGCTTGAATGTTGTGGTTGATGAAAATACAAACCAATGTGCTATGTGGTTAGTACTCCCTGAATTAAAACCTGAGGGTGTTTGATGGTAGTGATAAGGTGAAGAGATATTCTTAAAGGGATGTAGAGTATGGGGTCCCATAGCTTAAGCTAGAACCTCTTTTCTCCGAGTTAGGCTTCAACATAGGAGTATTGTGCAGCGGGACTCAAAATCTTATGGTTAGGTGTGTTACGGGAGAATTTTATGTTTCAAATAATGAAGTATGTTATTTATTTATTATTTAGGGCACAGTCGAATAGTGTCTCTAAGTGTAAGGTCCATTCGTGTTAAATTGCACGATGGAGAATGTTTCTATCCCTATCTTCCACGGAATCTTATTTCATGATTAGTACCAATGTAAATCAGGCCTATGATCGCCAAATAAACTCATACCATATATTTTGATGATCATGATCCTTAGAACTCGTGTTCTAGGTTATCTTTATGTCAATTCTTATTATCTCATGTTTCGTGCTTACACGATTCACTAGGGGTTATAAGGACGTTCTTTGATACCTTTGCATATGTTGTTGAGGAAAAATGTTTAATGCAAGGTTACTTTTCTTATTCCATACTTTTAGAGCTCCAACAAGTCCCTACCCATCATTCGGGGATGAATGATCCCAAGGGGGAGATAATGTAACACCCCACACTTTCGGGCTAAAGTTGAACTATCTTTCTAATGTGTATGGACCCGAATCATAGGGTGTCTGATTAGAAATAAGTTTTACTTATATTTCCTTCATTTGGAAACATCCTTGGATATGAATATACACTATAAGAATCTCCTAGCTTAAAAGTTAAGTTGAGCACTTTCCTAACGGTTGATTTCTTGCTAATGATTTAGCATGGGTCAACTTCCAACAACTATTTCTCCGAGTATATATAGATTCATGTGACCTACTATATATCAAATTAAATCCCTTTGAGTCTTATTTCCAAAGACTCAGACTATTCATCAATCCAAGCCCGGAGTAAGAAGTTATGAGTGTTTAAATGAGGCACCGTCCAGGTTGTACGATTGTGATACCCCATAACTTCAACACTCTTTTGGTGCATCTAAAATGACCTTTAAGACCCCCGTAGTGATGGTAGATCATGTGTTGAAATTGTGGGAGGTGTTGGGGGTGTTTAAAGACCTCAAAACTAAGTAGGCGTCGCAAAAAAGAGCTTAGGCGATGTCTAGGCATCGCCTTACCAGCGCCTACCTTCACTAGAATGGTTTGGACTTAGCTTAGGCATCTCCAATCTTGGACTTGGCTATAGGATTGGTGTCGCCAACCTTGTATTTTTGCAGTGTAGGGACTCCCTTTTTGAGTTATTTTGAGGGCAACAAGGTCTTTTGACATTACATAACCATCCCTAAACATAATTACACAAGATTAAAGTCCCTAAATACATTTTAACACTGTCAAATCCCTAAAGCATCTTCTAAGACACAAGAGGAGAAAAATAACTTAGGATTTGCTCTTTCAAGCTTAAAGTTCGATCTTTTTATGAATTCTCCATCAATTAAGGTAAGTGGGAAAATCCTAAAATCATTGGCCATAAGTTTTATGATTTTTATCAAGTTTAAAGAGATACAATCTTGTTTACAAAGAGGGTTTTCGACATAGTTTTGAATAGTATGTATTATGAACTTGATTGATGAAAGTAAACATTTGTTTTCAAACCCTTTTTATAGAATTGAACTATAATCATGTATGCATATGTGTTTTTCAATTTTAAAAAAATTAAATCGAGAGCATGAATGACGAAACCCCTCTCTTGTTATGATACCTCTTGATTTTACATGTTATGAATTGTTCAATTGCATGTTTTGAAGTAAGAGATATGTGTTTTACTATTATTTTGGACTTGATATTGATTATGAATTAAAGATAGGGTGTTTTTTATTTATAAATATTCAATGTGATAATTGAAAGAGTTGCATAGATTGTAATAAAAGAATTGACCATCATGTATTGAAATATTGAAATGGGAGAATCTTTGCATAAGTTTGCACATGTTTTAAAATAAGGACTCTCTTGTATTATTTAAATATTTTTGGTGGTCAAATGATTGAGTCTATTGAAAAATCTAAAGCGGAACATTATAAGTGGTTTGAATGAGAAGGGCTATGGAATGATACGACACAAATGACTTGCAAGTCGGGGTATGATGATACCCTGTTGTGACTTACCCTTAACAGAATAAGAAAAGAGTGGTTTGTAAGCATGATTCATGTTTCTTATAAGAAATTTAAAAATGGTCTTAAAGAGAGTTAGATAGTTACCCGAAGAAAGCACGAGTCAAGAGACTCAATGCTGGAAACCGTGGTTTGCTGACTCAGGATTATGGCACCATGTTTTGTGGTCTTATGTGCCTTGATTTATGTTATCCCAACTTGGGACTATGGTTAGGAGCCATGATTTGTGGTCTTGTGCACTACCATGACATGTTGATTTGATTAGGAATCATGACACCATGCTGTGTGGTCTTGCGTGTCTCCCTTTATTGATACTCCAATCCTTGCGGCAAACTTGAATTGGGGGATTGGCCACCGAGTCAAGGGTGGATTCTATATAGCCCATAGAATTGCAGATTGTAAGGTATACCATCTAGCTTAGAAGAGAAATAAAGAGTAGATCATGATTTCAAGAAAGTGTTTTGCAATTTATCAAATTATGCCCATGTGTTTTCAAATTTTTCAAGATGACATGTTTTTATGAAAAGCTCTCACCTATGTTGTATAAAAATAAATTTTTGTTTTTGAATTGTTCTACGTACCAGTGCATTTTGTATTGACCCCTATATTTCAGGATCTAAGGCTCAGTCCCGGGTCCTGCTAAGCAGTAGATCATTGTTAGATGATTGGAGTTGGTGAGAGTCCCTTATTTCGAAAGGTCTTGTCTCATATGATGATTTCATTATTTTTAGTTCATGGTCCGACTGGAGGCCTTGTCCCGGTTTCAGAAAGATATTGCTTTCAGTTGTTAGTAGAGATTTTGCAGACTTGTATAGATGATTTTGAGTATTGTTGCACTTATGTCGTATTGTCTAGTTGATATAATCAGATGACCATGTTTCCATTTTATTTCCACAATTTATAGTTTCTGAATTATGCATATGATTGCTAGTTAGAAGGCCTCTTGGGCCTTCATGGTTTGGGATGTCCGTCATGGCCAGGTCCTCGGTTCGGGTCATGGAATTTCTTCTCTGGGATTTTATGTTAGTACTGCTCCTCGTTCTTCAAAATTCAAGCAAGAATAAGACTTTGTTCCTAGATGTTGTTTTTACTGTTGTTTATGATACTTTATCTTAATTTTGGCTAACATGCTCAAATTCATATTACTCATTTATAATGATTTGGATCCTTTCCATATATTTGACCATCCCAGTTTCGTGACCTTCATATTTTCTTTCATTTTCTCTATCACTCGTATAACACTTCATCAATTATACAAATATGTATAAGTATTACTTCCAGCAGATTTCTCATAATCCTTTAATATCTTGTGTCTAGCCTCTCTTCTACTCCCGCCAATGTTATTTGGTACATTTTCTTCATCACCACTACACTTTCCTCATATTCTTCTTGGATTGGCCATACATGTGCTAGTTTTCGACAACAGAGACTGCATATTTTCTCTACAATATTTCCAGCAGTTTGCATTTTTATCAATCTGGAGTTTGATAGAAATAATATAAGCCAGGAATCTGAAACTCAAACAACTCTTCTACTCTCTTTTGTCCAGATGGATTCATCGATTAAGGATTTCATGTTCATCCAACGTCTTATATTTCACATATTTGTTTTGTTTCTGTATAAATCTTGAAAATAAAGTATGTTTAATTATCTGTTATAACAAGCATGCTTGATAGACTACTCTTTCTGTGTATGTATCATAATCGTAGTATACTAATATAGATATCTTGTTCAAATAACTTGGTCACTCATATACGTGTTGATTCAAATTTATTTTGTTGTTGTGTTACTATAAAATTAGCTTGTAAAATAGCTTGAAGTGTTGTGACGTCTAAAGGAAATTACGAGATTATTAGAAGAAAGTTAAACGTGTGCCCGTGTCGTTAAATTTGGATCATGTTTCAAATTTTTGTAGTATAGTTAGTTACAACTGTTGTGCTCACTTGATGTCTTTAAAGGATTCTATGAACACTAGAATAATGTTATGGGAGTTAAATAGCACACTAGAACTCATGTGCGTTTTGGCATCCTCTAATGTTTTCTAGTAAAATTATATGTTTCTTTTTTCATCTTGAGTTATTTTTTTGTGTGTTCGGAGATTATGTTGCTGGTAGTTCACTAATCAAGCCACAAACATTTGTCAAGATGTCAAAATAACATTAAAAGTTCCGGCTATATTTTACCTTTGACGCTGCATAAAAATACAGGATATGACTCGCGTGATTAATGTTTTGAGTAGGAATCACATCAAGGGTTAGTTTCTACCTAGATTAAGAGATCATATTGTTCCTGTTAACGCCCCTATTCATATTTAAATTCCATATAAGGATCTTAACAATGTTTATAATCTGCAATAGTTTGAATAAATAATTTTAGTATGCAGGGGATGACTTACCCAAATGGTTTCTTAATGACCAATTTATTTCTTGTTTAGATTTTGTGTGGTGAAGTTCAAGTTCTTAAAGGTTTGTAAATCTGATTTTCCCTCATCTTATAGGATCTTTTGCATTTTCTTCATGGTATTAAAATTGTGTCTTTTAAAACTTGCGAAAATGCAAATTCATGTCCAGTTTGGCGCATTTAATCTTTGGCTTGTGTTGCTTGGTAAAAAATTCTTTTTCTAATCTTTATTTTTCCTTTCTTTACATGTACTCTTTGGTGTAAATGGGGTCTCAATTCAAGCTCTTGTTAATTGAGTCTCAAAATAAGACTCAACATTACCCCCTCATTCTAGCATGGCGGCATATTCCGCATTCTTAAGTCGAATTGGCTAGTAGTCTAGTGCCTCTTTCCCTCTTTTCCTCTTTGGAGCTTTATTTTTCTCTATAGACACTCATTAGTATTTCCATTTAAACATTTTTGCACATTATTATTTAAAATTTTGTATTTTTGTCTGCTTTTATTTGAACTAGTATAAATCATTAAATATGATGGTAAATTTAATTGTTTTCCTCCTTGCCCCCCTTTAGATATTGATTTTAGCATAATCACTAGGCTTAGGCATTTAATTTATAGCGTTTAAAGTTTTAAAATTTGGTACGTAAAAAACATACCTTTTAGAATAAATGGCCTTAGCTTTAGAATTAAAATTAGTTTCTCATTAGTTACTAATGTCGAATTAATAAATAATAAATTTTTGCGGTAGGTTAATTATTTTAGCTAGACTCAAAAATTGGCTTTAACTACTTTGGATAGGGTAGTCAATTCCATTTTTATCAATTTTAAATAAGAAAATTATAATTTTGCTAATTTGATTCCATGAGGCTTCATTGGGATTTCAAATGAAAAAAAAAAATTAAAACATGAGTCTTTTCTTAATTAAAAAAAAAAACAAATTCTCAAGCATTTTTTATTTAAACAACTATATTTTTTAACTATTCATCTAAGCATAGGATAATTAATCTATTTTTATCAAAATTTGATTAACAAAAGGCAGAAGAATCATTTTTTTTACAATAAAGGAAACATGAAGTTCTTAACATAATTAATTTTTTTTAATTATTAATTAAAAGCTTTTATAAAGAAATGATTTTAAATAGCCTTCTTTTGACAACAATAAGGTTGTATTATTTTTTGAGGAGTTATCTTTGATAATTTTTTGAAAAGTGGATAAATTTTTCTGAAGTTTTTAATCTTTTTTTTATAAATAACTAGCATGTTTTATTTTAATAAGATGTCTATAATATATTTTTAATACCTTGTTTATATCTTTCCTAACATAGCTTTGATTTCCTTATCTAACCTAAGTTTGGCCGGTTAATCGTAGTTAGCGGATCCTTTAGGGTGTCTAATCCCTTCCCTTTTCAATAATTAGAATCCTTACCTAGAATCACTTTAAGCTAAGTAGACCTTAAAATGAAGCCTTTCTTTTCTTTTAATCACCTAGTTTATAATAGGTGTCCTAATTTACCATAGAACTATTTAGGTGGTGACTTCTTTAATTTAATTAGAAATTTTTCAATATGTTGTATCTTGGTCTAACCCATATTAAAATGGGGTATAACAGTAATCACACTCAATGTCTTCTATTCCACACGTGATGATTACTTTTGAGTTTATCAACTGCAACAGCTTATCCATTCCTAAACCCAAGTGTTTTTTTCCCTTATAGTGGTGAACTCTTCATGAACTGTTCATCATTTGCATGTATTTCAGTGAACCACCTCCACTTACATGTTTCAATTATTTTGTCAATCACCAAAACTTCATGAACTCCAACAAATTCCCCCTTTTTGGTGATGACAAACCTCCTGTCATAATGCAACTCCTGACTTTTCCTATGGTCACTAAGTCAAGAACTTTTTAGCAAGAAACAGGTTAGTTATGAGTCATAAATTTTATATAACCTAAGTATTTCCCTTTTGGCATCATTGAAAATCTAGACATAACATGTTCAAGACAAAAGTGCAATGCTAGACAAATCTAGCCACGAGTGCTATCATCAAAACAATCAGAGTAAGTTAAATCTAATCAAACAATGCAAAAGTAAATACAAAAAAAGATGAGACACAAGAAAAATAAAGGTGATTTTGTTGATTTAGCAAAATAAGATCTACATTCTAGAAGAAAAAGAAAAGCATCAAGAAAAAAACTAGGCACTTCAACAAAAAAAAGGCTTAAAGAAACAGATTCCTAGGGAACTAAAATGGTGGAGCTGAAGAGGTAGAAGGAATAATAAAATTAGTTAGGTCAACTTGTGAATGGCCTTTGCATTTCTTCCCTTTCCTTGGAAAAGTCTTTCTCCAAAATACGAATTTTGTCCTGAAGAAGTTCCTTTTCTTGAGCATGAGTGGCATGAGTCTTTCCAACCCAGCCAAGATATCAACCAGTTCATTGCATAATCTTTGCATAGGTTTTTCATCTTTCCTTATGAACCAGGTAGTGCAGCATGGTTCAATCTACCAAGAATGTCTTTAGTGGTCTGGAGAAACCAAACTTGTACTGGAATAACATAGTCCTCAAAATAGAGGCCAACCAAAATCCATAAGAAAGAACATAAGCCTTTTTATCATCTTTCAAGAGCACCCTTTTGCATGTGCTTGATAATGAGACTAGGTAGGCTAAATGAAATTTTAAATCTACTTTCAGTAAGATACAAGGGAGACCCAATCATTTCTCTACACGACCTTTTTTCCACTGATGAACTTATTTCATCCATGTTCAGTTTTGTGGCAGCTCCAATGGGAGTGTTGATTAGTATTCTCCATAGAGAATATCTTAAGGAGTTCCTTGACATACTTTTGTTGATGAATCAAGGTTCCAACAGAAGATAGTTTGATTTACAATCCTAGGAATAAATTGAGTTCTCCCATCATACACATCTCAAATTCACTACTCATGAGTTTTGCAAAGTCATGAGTCATTTTGATATTTGTAGATCCAAAGATGATTTCATCCACATAAGCCTATACAATCAGCAAATCCTTTCAATTAGTTTTCAAAAAGAGGTGTTGTCAAATTTACCTCTTGTGTGCCCGTGCTCCAAAAGGAATTTTGACAATCTTTCATACCAAGCCCTTGGAGCTTGTTTCAACCTATACAAGGCTTTGTCAAGCTTGTACAAATAGTCAGGGAACTCAAAACTTTCAAACCCTAGTGGTTTCATCACATAAACTTCATCCTTAAGATAACCATTCAGGAATGCACTCTTCACATCTATTTAATAAAGTGTAAATTCCTTAAAACCAAAAAATGCTACAATGAGTCTAATTGCTTCAAGTCTTGCCATAGGGGAAAAAGTATCATCACAGTGTATGCCTTCCTCCTGATTGTATCCTTGGACCACCAGTATTTCCTTGTTCCTTGTAACTATTCCATGTTTATCGACTTTATTTCTATGTACCCACTTAGTTCTAATCATAGCCCTATCTTGTGGTGGTGGTACTAAATGTCAAGCTTTTCTTCTTTCAAACTGATGAAGTTCCTCTTACATGGCAATGATCTAATATGCATTAAGAAGTACTTCATTCACCTTTTTTGGTTCAATCTTTGATGAAAAGGCCTTAAATTTTTCAATGTTGATCTTGTGTTATTCCTGAAGTGAGATCAATGAGGACATTTTCAATTGGATCATATCCTTGATACTTGAAGAATTTTGGCCTAACCCTTGAGACCTACTAGGATCATTAAGAAATGGATTCAGCTAGAGTTACTGGTGGTTCAGTTCCCCCTGTCAATGTGCCTCCAGTCTGCTTTGTGGTTGGACCAGGTTGACTGACCTATTCCTTCTTATGTTCCTCAGTTCCACTTTTATCCTACATATTAGTCTCAGAACAAGATTCATCAAAAATATGTATACTTTCTTCAACATAGTTTGTTACTTTATTTAAGACCCTATAAGCTTTACTATGGTGAAAATATCCTAAGAAAATTTCCTCATAAATCCCAGCATCAAATTTTTCCAAATTATCTTTTCCATTATTATAGATGAAACATTTGCAACCAAAGGTTCTAATATGAGAAATATTAGGTTTTCTTTCCTTGAGAAGTTCATAGGGAGTCTTATCAAGAATAGGCCTAATTATGCATCTATTCACAATATAGCAATCAGTACTTATGGCATCAGCCCAAAGAATTTTACCAAGATTCATTGCAAGCATCATTGTTCTAGCCATATCTTCCAAAGTCCTATTTTTGCTTTCTACTACTCCATTTTGTTGTAGTGTTCTAGGAGTGGAGAAATTATGATCTATACCATTTATTGAACAAAAATTTCAAAAATATAGTTGTACTGTAAATTTGTAACAATTAATTTTGGACCCTCCCTCGTGTTTAATGATATTTTTTTACTTGAATCATGATAAAGGATGTTAACGGGATGATTTGTGAAATTTTTGAATTTTTGAAAAGGGTTCAGAGTCATTTTAAGACCTCAAACCAGTGAGGGTCCACGATAAAGGTGTGGTATACATCCTGCACCCCGTGATAAGGGTGTGGCATGCTGCCTATGCCCTGCGATAAGGGTGTGCCACACTGCTGGGTAAAATTTACCTAGTTTAATTTGCTTCAATTAGGGAACGGGCTATTTGGTCCTTTGTTGTATGAAACAACTTAAAATGTCATTTTAACCCCTATCATCAATTCTCATTTTTAACATTGCTCTTCTTCACTCTAACTCCCAAAGCAAGAAATACAAGGGTTTTCTCAAGAATTCAATCCTCCGGGCTTCTGAACTCCAATTTCTCTTTATATTCTTCCATCTTTCAGGCATACTGGGTACTCTCTATTTTAAATATTATGCTACTGCATTAATTCAATTGTTATTTTAATATTCTTGAATGATTGATTGAACTAGGGTCGAGGGTTTTGGTGGTTGACACTTGCATTATTTTTCTCTTGTTTTAAATAGTTTATTCATGTTTTAAAAAATGGATTGTGAACTGAATTTATTCATTGTGATAATGGTGGAATGGGTAATTTTGGTTTTCACAAAGTTGATGAATTTTTGCATGGTGATGATATGAACCTCAACCCACATTATAAACTTTGGCTTTGAATAACGACTCTACATATTTAATTTATCTTTTATAATATTGAAAATGTTGAACTTTTAGACTTGTATTGAGATTTTCATGCAATTTAGGGATAAACGTGAGCATGAGTTTGAATGATGGGACTAAGGAGATGATAATATTTATAATGATGGTTCTTGTCATGATATGAATGGCTTGCAAGTCTTGATATGACGATACTGTCATGACCTAAATCAGGGCCTGCAGTGACGGGCATCCCAAGTCCATTGAGGACTGGAGACCACCCCTTGTGCCTATTCCAATATAATTAAAAACACCTAGTAGCGGATGAACACCAATATAAGACAAATGTAATAAGAGATCCAAGTAGGTATGTAAAGGATCAACATCTAAAAGGTACACAATACCCAAACCCACAGTATCCACAAAGCCTCTAACAAAAATTGAATACCAACAAAGTGTCGGGACATGCCCCCGGCAATAGCCAAAACTAGACCAAAGAAAAGTATATGACATAAGGAAACCAAATCATGAAATGTAGACTTTGATGTATGGAAGCTCACCACTTCAATGTCAACTCACGAACTGATCCCAAATCCTAGTCATTATGCAGCAGGAGTAGAAGTATGGAAAAATCCTACATCGCATGGGGATATAGCATCTAAAGACAGTTGGAGGTTACAGAGCTAGCATATAACTCAGGGATAATGGATTAAAGTAATGCCATGATCCATAATATGAAAACCATTAAAACCAATGCATAACAATCAAATGCAAATACATAAGTGTGTGTGTGTGTATATATATAATATATATATAATATATATATATATATCATGCCGGGTACAGGAACAGGCTTGACATAAATATTTAAAACTTTAACCTGGGTTGTGTAGCATTGCCCTCATAAATCCATCCACGGGTTATATGGGTCTAGTGTCATCCCCTGGACGGGCCCCAGTGTGTGTTAACCGCACAAACCGAGGATACTATAGGTGGATAGGGATTCCCTTATACCCTTCTCCCTCTATGATACATAGGTACGTGTATATACTTAGGGAATTACCTTGTACCCCACAAGCACATGGTCATCAAGATCAATCCTCATATCGGCAAACATGAGTTTCCAATGTCAACCTTTCGGACTCACACCTTTACATCTAGCTATCACAACCCCTATTATTGCCCAATTAGAACATTTATCACATAACCAAACCACCAATTCCAAGAGTCAATTATTAAGGCATTAATTAGTGGTATCGTTATTCCAACTATAGCATGTAAGCAATGTCATTAATCCAGGTCTTAGGGGATTCCCATGTACCCCGCAGACTCCATTATTAAAATTACTTGGGGGATTCCTATGTACCCCACAAGGTTTTCATTTTAATAATCACTTGGGGGATTCCCGTGTATCCCGCAAGGTTTTCAAAACCATCATTAACCATTTTGCCATTTATGCAATGCATTAGTTCAAATAATAAATCAAACCAAACATTTTGGGGATTCTATTGTACCTCTATTACCATAGTTTACAAAAGTTGGGGAATTCATTGTACCCCGAATCCAATAACATTTTCATACCAATGCATTAATACAAGTGAACAAACTAACTAGGTGAAAAAACTCTATTCCTTGACAATTTCACAAACACATTGAGGGCATACAATTTCCAAAACCAAAACCAAGTAATTGGGGAATCCACAATACCCCAAAATTCAGTTTACCATTCCCATGCACCCCATAATGTTTAAAATATTAATAAAGAATGAATAGTTCATAATAAACCATGGAAGATCAACTAAATTATTAATCATGTCAAAGACCTCAATTTTGCTAAAACTCATATTCAAAGCATGCATTAATAACCAATTTAATGACAATAACAAAATATAAGTTCAAGGAAAAGAGGTACATACCTTAATCACCAAGAAACTTGAATAAAACAACACCCTTAGGACCCTAGATGATCACCTCCTTTAACCCTAGCCTTTACTTGAAAAGGGAAATTTGAAAGAGAGGATTTTTTAGAGTGCAATAATTGATGTTATGTCATGAAAACTGATGGAAATAGGTTAATATAGTGTTTAGGGGTCGTTTATAAGTGAAATAAATTCAATACCCCTTCTATCAAGTCAAGAAACCAAAAAATGATGAATTTAAAGCATAGGAGTGTCACAGAGGATAATCTCCATGATAAGCTCTGCATCGCTATCGCGAACCCTTACTGCCTCCTCATAAAAATGCTCATAACTTTTCGTTCGGGTATTGAATTAAGCTGAAATCAAATGATTAGTAAAGAGTACACATTTATATATAATTTGGTGGGTCTTGAGTTCCAATGTTATACATATTTTAGAAGTTATACACGTTCAAAGTTGACCCTTGTAGAATTGAATTCCAAAATTTGAGCGATAATAAAAGTTCTTAACTCCACTTCACTCTAAGTGTTTAACATGAACATTTTTCCCCTAAAAATCACTTTTAAAACTAGTATAATGATCATTACACTTATTTTTATGTAGAAATAATTAGATTCAAGTTTGTATACGTGGAAATAATGGTTTGAATTCTAGCCCAAAAATGCAGGGTGTTACAGATACTAATATGAATATTCATAATGAACGACTCCATGATTAATGTTATGTGAAAAGTGTTTAGTTGGTCTTTAAAGGAAATTATATAGATCACCGTGAAGGTCTAAGTCTATGTGACCTAAGACCAAAACCTATGTTTGTCGGCATAGGGATGTTGTACCTTAATTAAACTACCAGATTGTATCCTTGACATGAGGATAATATGTATTGTGGATTTAGCCCATATGTGACCTTAGCTTAACCTTAGTACTTGCGGTCATGTAACGCTCCGAATCTGGTACTCGAAATACTACACGGTGACCATGACCCCGAAGGACCACAAGCTAACCCATGACTGATATTTGTACTTGTATACTGCATAAATACTGAATTATGCGGAAACATGAACTGAAAGGACATAAGGTTCACATAACTGAAGTTAAATATAACATCTAAACAGGGTATGAAATACCCAAAACAAAACTAAAAATACTGAAGTCTGAAACATGATAGTCTAGAAAGCCTCTAACTGACTGAACTATTTGAGTAAGAAGCTTATGGGACATGTCCCCAACTAACTCCAACTAATAAACTAATTAATGAGATAATAGAGAAATAATCATGTCCTCAAATGATGAAGACTCACTTCTAACTCTGACTGTTGAAACTGGAATCTACTGTTGATCTGGAGCTCTTGTCTCTAAACCTATGGTATAAGACACCATAGCGCAAATGCATCAGTACTTTGAATGTACTGGTATGCATGTGGGGTAGTCTGAATGCATGGGGTTCATATGCATGAACAATACTGGCTAACTGACTAATATGAACGTGAGAATTCATGCATGCATACATAGTAACTATATCTGAAATCGTGATAACATGAGTACTAAATCTGAATACTGATAACATGACATACTGATAACTAACATAACTGATAACATGAGTGACTGTATCTAAAAGTCTTGAATCTGGTGGAACTATCTGAGTTTTGTTCTGTATTTGAGTTGACTATATCTGACAATCCTGGATTCGGAAGAACTATTTGAGTTCTTTTACTGAGACTAATACTGAGACTGTGGGAGGTAGTCATCTAACCGACATACCCCAAATGATGTATTATAGTTAAATTGAGGTCCAATCTATGCCCTGTATGGAAGGGTGTCAATACCGCGCCACTGGTAAGGACAACATGTGAGTGACTCTAATATAACAAGTAACTCTAGTTATAACGGTGTAGCAGGCTAAGACACCTCATCTACCCTCATATATCAGGCTATGATGTCTCAACCTATGTTGACTACATAGTTCTGAAATGCAAGAATTGTTTCTAAGAATCACACCCTCACATAACAGGTGAGTTCCCATCATTGGTTCACTCGGTGCTAATTTCTAATCCCATCTAAATAGACACTGAACATAATTTACTGTACTGAACATAGACTGAGTTACTGAATTCTATTGACTGATGGAATATTACTAATATCTGACAACTGACTGAGTTCATGAGATCATGGAGATTTTCTGAGTCATAAGACTATCTGAAGTCTAAGGATTCATAGCTTGAATGAGAGTATCATGGAAACATGACATGGCTCTAGGCACACAGCTAATATTTTGGGTACAAGTACCTCCAGGACTCGATAGAAGGAAACTGACCAAGCATAACTTACTTGAACATATAACTAACATCATAATCCATAATACATTTATGGAAGCATTCCATCAAAACATGTGATAGGCATAACTTGTACATACATGGGGATTTCATGATATCATACTAGTTGGCCATTTTTCCTTCATCTAGGCATTTAATCAAACACATGGTAGGCATAGCACATGTAGACAACATTATACAACAATTAATCATCATTATTCATCTCTAATTTCATCATCCTAGGGTTTATTCATAGGTTCGCATGAATATACATCTATACAAATCAATTCCACATAAAATTGATCACCCAACATGGATTTGAATTCAATTGATCATTCTCAACATAAATAAAACCAACCCAACATGAAATTCATAAAGAAATCGATAAGCTTAAACTTAGAAAAGATATTCTTGGGCTTCATGGACGAAAGGAGTCCATGAATGAACACTATGCATACCTTGGTTCGTGATTTCGTGAAGATTGATGATGAAACCTTCTTGAATTTGAATCCCCAATAGAAACCCTAGCTTGTTCTTGAGAGAAACTTGAGAGAAAATAGTATATTTTGGGTGAATAATAGCTAAATCACGTGTTATTGGGTTTAAATAGGGGTAGGAAATTGACCTTTTTAACCCTGGACGCGTCATTTAATTTCAGTAAAAATTTCCCAAATTGGGACCCTAGCGCGATGCAGCATAATCGTGTCGTGTCACTAGAAATTGACAATTGGGAAATTAAGGGATGGCGCGACGCGGAGCCATCGCGTTGCCCCTTCTTTCGTGACCTGGAAGTTTGGTGCGACGCGGGGGAAATCGCGCTGAGACACTGGAAAAAGGACAATTCTAAATTTGAGTGCTAGCGCGATGCACCATTATTGTGGACACCTACTGGAAATTGCCAAATGCCATTTCCTCTTGTGGTGCGGCGCGCCACTGACTAATATGGCGCTATTTTATGATGGAAACTTGAAATAGTCGTAACTTCTGACCCGGTTATTGGATTTGGGAAAATTTTATAT
Source organism: Capsicum pubescens (assembly GCA_030864215.1). Taxonomy (NCBI): domain Eukaryota; kingdom Viridiplantae; phylum Streptophyta; class Magnoliopsida; order Solanales; family Solanaceae; genus Capsicum; species Capsicum pubescens. The sequence goes on along the minus strand of CM061548.1, from coordinate 379,606,209 downwards.
CGATGGAAAGCTTATTGAATTTCCCATATGACAAAAAAAGTAAAAATCTTGAAAATTCCTCATGGAATAATTATCATTCACTTTAGAAGCTAATACTAGGCATTCTTGGGACGAAATTTGCTAGAAAACTTCAGGGTATTACAGGCCAACATGGATTGGGACCCTACCGGTTGGGGACTGTCGAACCTATATAGCCTGTGGGTTACTATATGACCCATTCTACCCATGGTTTAATAGATGACGGTGAAAGCTATATAGTTCAGGATTAAGTTTTCAAATAATTATGTTTTATGTCTGTTACACCTATTGCGACATCCTATTATATATACTTACTTGATGTGCATGTGGTTTATAGATAATTTTGGTAAATACATATATAATTTCTCCTTTTACTTGGGTTGCATGCCAGTACTCACTGTACTGACTGTCCTTGGATGCTACATTATTTCATGATATAGGTTTTGAGGGATTTTTTGTGACCCCATGCAGAGCTAGGTGGTTTGATATCCTGATTGGTTAGTTATTAAGTATTGAGCCCTCCATTTCTTCGGAAGTCCTGGTCCCTCTCTCTTAGTTTTTAATTATTACTCGAGTACTTTTGTATTTCTTTGTTATAGCCAGGAGAATGTCCCAACTTAGTTGTATTCTTTGGATTAAAGGCTTTTATAGACAGTATTGGTATATCATTGGGGATGTGTTTTGACTCTTAAACATTCTTTTGGAGTCATATATTTTTCTTTTTATCTTGGGTTATTTCTGTTGTTTATTATTATGAATGTGCTCTTGAGGTAAGGTTAGGGGTCATCTCAAGCCTTGGTTAGTTTGGGAGGACCTTCAAGGCTAGGCCTGGTTTGGATCATGACAAGCTTGGTATCAGAGCACGATTTAGAGTCTCAGGGTTTTCATAAATCTGTATCGAGTAGAGTCACTTTTACAGGTGTGTAGTGCACCGCACTAATAAAGGGGATGCTACAAGGCAAATATGAATGTTTCCCTTATTTCTATTTTATTTTGTGCTAGAGAGTCTAGTTACTGTAAGTTTTCTCTAACTCCAGGAATAATCGCATTATAGATCATGCCTCCACGAAGATCTAATAGTTGTAGAAACTCATCCAGAACCTGCGCCCCAACTGGGGAAAATACAGAGGAATTTTTCCCTACTCATGATATGTCGACTTAATATAGGGCCCTTACACTTTAGTTTACTGCTCCACCTGGTGTTTTGATGGTCCCTACTTGTACTCCTCGGGATTCCCGGGCTAGTGTTACTCAGTCTTCTTAGAGAATTGTCTCAAATGCTGAGTTCTAATAGTCCATCCACCTGCTTACTAAGATTGTGGCATCACAGTATTGGAGTTTTAATCTTGTTGGTACTACCCCCAGTTTATCTGAAGTTACTTAGGATGGCCTATTTATGAGGCTGAATCCCCCAATCTTTATAGGCTCTAAGGTAGAGGAGGATCCTCAGGGCTTTATTAATGAGATGGAGAAGATCTTCAAGGTGATGTATGCTAGTAATTCGAAGAGGATTGAGTTCACAGCTTATCAGTTGAAAAAATGGCTTATTAGTGGTATGAGGAGTGGGAAGAGTTAAGGGGAAAAGAAAATAAGTCAACTATTTAGGATGAGTTCTAAGGTGCTTTTCTTGATCATTTCTTTCCTCAGAAGTAGAGTAAAGACAAAGATGAAGAGTTTATGAACCTAAAATAGGGTAAGATAAGTGTTAAGAGTATGTGTTGAATTTCACCTAATAGTCCCGTTATGCTCCTGATCTTGTGTCAAGTATGAGGTTCTAAATAAAGAAGTTTGCTTTGGGTTAGTGTCGTGACTTAAGGTTGTTAGGTTGAATAATGGCATGGATATATCTCAATTGGTGGTCTATATACACCAGGTGAAGGATGAGTAAAAGAAGCAGGCAAAGGTAGAAGAAAGGCAGAATAAGAAGGTTAACTATGAAAATCAGGATGCAAGTTAGCAGAGCGGTAAAAAGGGGGCAGATGGTGGTTTAATAATAAATCCTTGGGAAACTCTTATCAATGATCCAATGATTCAGCCCCCATACCTTCAGGTGACCAGCTTTACACCTAGCAATGACCATCGGCTGCAAGATGCCCCATCTCAGACCAGTGTAGCATAATCAGCACCATCTTACCCACCTTGCTACACTTTTGGAAAGCTCCATTATGGTTTTTGTTGCATCAGGAGTGGAGTGTGCTTTAGATATGATAGGTCGGGTCATTACAGTGAGATTATCCTTCAGCTAGGGTTTCCACCGGAGCTAATAAGGTCTCGCTCTCCACTTCTTTAGCTCCTACAGCAAAGGGTGCTATTTTAGGGAAAAGGAATAGCCAAAATCACCTTTATACACTTTCTACTCATCAAGAATCTGAGGCATTCCCAGATGTTGTCATTGGTATGTTTTATCTCTTCTCCCGAGATGTTTATTATTTTTTTAATCTGGGTTCTACCCTGTGTTATGTGACTCCTTATATGGTTGTACACTTTGGCTTTGGTCTTGAAAGCATTTTCGACCTCTTCTCTATTACTACCCTGGTGGGCGAGTCTATTATTTATAGAAAAGTCTATAGGGGATGTGTCGTGTCCATCTTTTATACATAGACATTCATAGATCTAATAGAGCTTAATATGGTGGATTTTGATGTGATCTTGGGGATGGATTGGCTTCATTCATTCTATGCTTCTCTAGATTGTAGAACCTAAAAGGTCACTTTTTACTTTCCCAATGAACCAGTAATTGAATGGGAGGAAAGTTCCTTGGTACCCAAAGGGAATTTTATTTCTTATCTTAGGGCACAAAAATTGATATTTAAAAGGTTCTTGTATTATCCAGTTTGGGTCAAGGATTTTAAATCTGAAAGTCCCTCCTTGCAGTCCATCCCTGTGGTTAACAAATTTCCTGAAGTTTTTCCCAATGATCTTCTTGAAATTCCTCCGATAGGGAAATAGATTTTGGGATTCATCTACTATAGAATACTTATCCTATTTACATTCCTCCTTATAGGATGCCTCTGAAAGAGATAAAAGAACTAAAGGATCAATTAAAGGATCTCCTTAATAAGGGTTTCATCCATCCTAGTGTTTTTCCTTGGGGTGCTCCTGTGTTTTTCGTGTTAAATAAAGGTGGGACTCTTTAAATGTGTATATACTATCGTCAGTTGAATAAGGTCATAGTGAAAAACAAAAACCCTCTTCCTAGAATTGATGACCTCTTTGACCAGCTTCAGGGTGCTAAGTGTTTCTCTAAAATAGATCTTCATTTGAGTTATCATCAGTTAAAAATTAAGGAGGTTTATATAGACAAGACTACTTTTAGAACCTGTTACAGCCTCTATGAGTTCTTGTTTATGTCGTTTGGGTTGACTAATGCTTTAGTTGTTTTCATGGACCTTATGAATCGGGTGTTCAGACAGTTTTTGGATCTGTTTGTTATATTCTTCATGATGACATCTTGGTGTACTCCAAAAGTTAGAAGGATCATTTGGACCTCCTCTGAATTGTGTTGCAGACCCTTAAGGACCAGGAATTATATGCAAAATTTTCTAAATATGAATTTTGGCTAAGTGTTGTGGCTTTTCTTAAGCATGTTGTATCCAGTGAAGGGATAAAGGTGGACCCACAAAAGGTTGAGGCAATTAAGAAGTATCTAATACCCACTACTCCAACCGACATTAGGATCTTCCTGGGCTTAGCAGGTTACTATAGGAGGTCTGCGGAGAGTTTCTCATCATTACTACTCTAATAATGAGGTTAACTCAGAAAAAGGTGATGTTTTTATGGTCTAATGCTTATGAGGGCATTATTGAGAAGGATAGATTAACTTTTGCTCCTATTTTGACCTTACCCGAGGGTACTAAGGGATTTTTTGTGTACTGTAATAAAGTGGCGAAGTCATCTTTGCTCCAAGGGGTTCATCTGAACCCCATTTAATGGAAAATTTTACAGTTTTTATACTATTTTATATGGTTAAAAATATTTGTAATGCATATATAGTACATGTTGAACCTCTTCGACTAGTTCATATATATACTTTTGAACCCCCTCAATGAAAATTTTGGCTCCGCCACTGCTATGATGCATCCCGTATGTGACTGGTTTGTGTGTTGATGCAGCATGAGAAGGTTATGGCTTCTTCTAAGTAGCCTAAGGGTCATGAGAGAAATTATTTGACTCATGATCTAGAGTTGGAAGTTGTGGTCTTTGCTTTGAATATTTCATATCACTATTTATACGGGGTGCATGTCGATATTTATTTAGATTATAAAAGTTTGCAGTATGAGTTTTCTCATAAAGAATTGAATCTTAGGCAGAGGAGGTGGCTCGAATTTCTTAAGAATTATGACATGAGTCTGCAATACTACCCAGGTAAAGCTAATGGTTGTTGATGTACTTAGCAGGTTGTCAATGGGGAGTCCATCCCACATTGAGGAGGAGAAAAGAGGACTGGTCAAGGATATTTATCTGATGGCCAATTTAGGATTTTGCCTTTTTGAATTCGAGAATGGAGGAGTAATCATTCAGGAAGTGGTTAAATCATCTCTTGGGACTAATGCCAAAGAGAAGCAGATTATGGATCCCATACTAATATAGATTAAATATAATGTGGGTCAACAAAAGATTATGGCTTTCTATATTGGGGGAGATGGTATCTTGAGATATCAAGGTAGGTTGTATGTTCCTGATGTAGATGGGTTATGGGAAAGGATTTTGATTGAAGTTCATGAGTCCAAATATACAGTTCATCTGGTTTTGACCAATATCTACCATGACTTGAAGGTGATCTGTTAGGGGAATAATATAAAGATAATGTGGCAAATTTTGTTTCCAAGTGTATGGTCTGTCAGCAAGTCAAGATTGAGCACCTAAGGCTAGGTGGTACTTCACAAGAGATAAATATACCCATGTGGAAATGGGAGATGATTAATATGGACTTTATTACTGGTCCTCCACGGTCTCGAAATCAATATGTTTTTATTTGGATCATTTTGGACAGAACGACTAAGTTTACCCACTTCTTACCTGTGAGAACCAACTACTCTAGAGAGGATTATGCTAATTTGTTTGTTCAGGATATAGTTAAGTTTTATGGGATCTGATGTCCATTATTTATGACTGAGGTATGTAGTTCTCTTCTTATTTTAGGCGCTCATTTTAGTAAGGGTTGGGTATTAAGGTGAACTTTAGCACCGGTTTCCACACTCAAATAGATAGGAAAGCGAAGCACACTATTCAAACCCTAGAAGATGTTAGGGTTTTTGCCCTGATTTTCTTATCAAATTTAAGTTTTACTTTTCTTAGAAGAAAAATAAAAGTAATACCAAAATTACTTTGACTTTTCCTAAAAGAAAAATATAAAACTTTTCCATTTTTGGCTAACCTCTTTCTTGGAGGAAAGGTTTTGGAACTCTATAAATAGAAGACCCCTCTTCTCATACCATAATACAATAGCATCCACAATTTAGTCGTTTAAGAGTGTTGTTTAGGAGGAGATTTTCTCCCAATAGGCTTTATGATTTTTCAATATTAGTTTTTTATATGTAGGTCATTTGACCAAACAATATCAATAATATGTTTTATAGTATTGTTTTCTTTGTCGTCTGATTATTCGTCTTATAGTTTGCAACTAATAGCTTCCGCATGACGCTCTCTCGATTTTGAACCCAATAAGTGATATTAGAGCCTACGATTCAAAGATTTAGTGGTTTGGTAAAACAATATTGAAGACAAGTTCATGGCGGTTCAAACCAATTTTCAACCAATTAGATAATAATGAAGATTTTTTGTCCAACTACATATGGATAAGAAGTTTTAAGAATATTTCAACATTCCTGTTGCTGCATCTTTAAAAATAAAAACAAAATATTTATTTTTAATCCCTTTTAACCATAATATTTTAATTTTTATTTTTAACCATGTCAAGTACAAGTGATGAGGATTATGTAAAGAACGAAGATCATGCACGCGAGGAAGGTGGATCAAATTATGTCAAGAAAATCAAGCCAAAAGGGGGAGATTTATTAGGATTTTTGCCCTGATTTTATTACCAAATGTAAGTTTTACTTTTCTTAGAAGGAAAATAAAAGTAATACCATAATTACTTTGACTTTTCCTTAAAGGAAAATATAAAACTTTTTCATATTTTAATAACCTCTTTCTTAGAGGAAAGATTTTGGAACCCTATAAATAGAAGACCCCTCTTATCATACCATAACACAATAGCATCCATAATGTAGTCGTTTAAGAGTGTTGTTTAGGGGGAGATTTTCTCCCAATAGGTTTTATGTTTTTTTAATATTAATTTTTGATATGTAGGTGTAACACACCGATTTTCTGAACCGGAATGCTACACGGTGTTCATGACCCCGAGGGACCACAAGCTAACCCATGACTGATATTTGTACCTGTACATTGCTTAACATACATGTAATATGCGGAAAACATAAATAATAGACCATAAGGTTCAACTGAAATAATTATAACATCCATGTGGGTGAAAAATAACCAAGATAACTGAAGTCTAGATAAAAACTGAACTAAATCTAAACTGTATCTGAAAGCCTCGAAGAACTAACTGAATAAGGAGTTGAAGGAACATGTCTCCAACTAACTCCGTAAACTGAAAACTAACTGAAATAATAAATGAATCGAATCATATCGTACTCGAATGAAGAGGACTCACTGCAGCTCTGTATACTGGAATGCGAATGCTACTATTGGTCTGGAACTCGTGTCTCTGAACCTATGGTGTAACATGCAAAGAAAGCACCATAGCGCAAATGCGTCAGTACAACTGGAGTACTGAGTATACGAGTGAGGTAGGTTGAACATAAATAGGGTTACATGTATGAACAATGCTAACTAACTGACTGATATGAACGTGAGAGTGAAAACATGCATACATAGAAACTGAGATTATGAATGCGTGATAGATAAATCTGTATGCTAATACATAGTTTACTGATAACTGATCATAACTGAAATGATGGTTCTGTCAACATGGGTGACTGTGTCTGACAGTCCTGGGTCTGATGGAACTATCTGAGTTTCATACTATAACTGAATTTGACTGTATCTGGCAGTCCTGGTATACTGCTATCTAAGAACTATCTGAGTTCTTTTACTGAGACTGAGCCTGAAACTGTGGGAGGTAGTTGTTTAAGCGACATGCCCCAATAATGCATATATCTAAGTTGGGGTCCAATCTCTGCCCCGACTGGAGAGGTGTCAATACCGCGCCACTGGTAAGGACAGTTGTGAGTGACCCTTATCTGGAAGGTACTCAAATGAGAATGGTGGGAACCCTAAACTGACAGGTTAAGCCACTTCATCAACCCTAGTCTGATAGGTTAAGATGTCTTAACCTACGCTGGCTACGTAGTTCTGGAATACAAGGATGACTGCTAAGAATCACACCCTAAACTGGAAGGTGAGTTCCCATCCTTGGGTTCACTCGGTGCTAATTTCTACTCCCATCTGAAGAGACTGAACATGATTTAATTGACTGTACATGGATTGAATAACTGACATCCATTGACTGATGGAATAGTACTACTCTCTGAGATTTTGCTGAGATCATAAGATTTTGGAGGTTTCCTGAGTCACATGACTGACTGAGTTCTATAGATCATGGCTTGACTGAGATTATCGGGATAATGTGACCTGGCTCTGGGAACACGGCTATATTTTTCGGGTACGAATACCACCAGGACTCGATGGAAGGAAACTGACACACATGACATGACTTGATCACAAGATTTGAGTCCATAATTCATAATATCATACATAAGGGATTTCATACTAAGCATGGTTATCAACAATGTCTTGCATGGAAAGGATTTCATGTCACATGGAAGTACTTTCACAACCTTAATATCATGTTCATTGCATAATCATACTAGCAACACATATCAATAGCATGGAAGTTCATGTGGAATCATCTTAAGAGTTGACATAGCTTGTCATTTAAATACTATGGGGTCATAGGAACATGATTTTTAGCATTCTAGGCATTTTAACAAACACCTTGCATGCACACTTTGGGGCATAGGTTTTCTCAACAATTTTAATCATCTTGAACCACACAAATTCATGGTTTTTAACTACAAGCATGCATACATCATGGAAGTCAACTTAAATAAATATCTTGAAGCTTAAATAATGATCATTAACATGAACAACATCATATAACCACAAGGAAATCAACATTTCTCATTTAAAAGCATGGTTCTTGAACTCTATGAATGAAAGGGGTCCATAGATGAACACTACGCATACCTGACTCAAGGTTCTTGACGTTTTTTGAACTTGAAGCGTTTGAAATCCTTTGATTCTTGAAGAACATTGGGTCTTGTTCTTGGAGATTAAATTTAGAGAGAAACCCTAGTTTTTATTTGTGAAATAATAATGAGAAAAATGGGTGAATTCAGACTTATCTGGGTATATATAGGCGATTGTAAGTGACCAAAATACCCCAGTTAAAACGACATGGAAATAAACTGAACGTGGCATGTGATGGTTCGACTGATGGTCCATCAGACACTTAACGGTCTGTCACTTAGCCTCGTCAGACGTGGACCAGAAATGGGATTCAGTGGATAAGAGTTGACGGCCTGGATGACGGTCCGTCACAACTTTGATGGTCCGTCAACTCATCCGTCAGTCCTTATCCAGTATGTGGCTCAACTTCTTTGGCTGTGATGGTCAAAGTGGTGGTCTATCACTTATGTGGCAGTCCGTCAACTTGGCCATCATATTGGGCGTTTCCGACAGTTCCAAGTAAAACATCCATAACTTTCTCGTCTGATGTCGGATTTGGACAAAATTGGTACCGTTGGAAAGATAACTCAATTTTTCACATGATAGAAAGTGAAAATCTTAAAAAACCACGTGTACAAAGATAGGTTTGCATTTTAAAGTAAGTCCTAGCATCCTTGAGATGATTTCTAGCTAGGAAAAAGGCATGGGTATTACAATATCTCCCCCTTGAGAACATTCGTCCTCGAATGGAACTGACTGAGAGGGGAAATAATAATCTGAACATGAGTAGCTGGAACATAATCTTAGCACTGACAAACTGAACGCGTTATACTGAACATGCATATCTGATGTACGTGTAACTAATTCATGAATGCATGACTGAGGTTCTCGCAATGAGAATGCATATCTGATGCATGATTATTTTCTAGACTGATACATGTATGCATGACTGAATACACAATGGTACTTGATACCAAATTTGTGATGGAATATGAACACGAAATGAAATATCAAGTTGTATTGAATGCTGAACGTAAAACTGAATAAGCTTACGAAGGACTCTTACCTTGATCTTGATCTGGGCTGGCGGAGAAAAGGTGAGGGTACTTGGTATGCATGTCTTCTTCTGCTTCCCAAGTAGCTCCCTCAACGGACTGAGTTCACAAAAAAACTTTGACTAGAGGGACTTCTTTGTTCCTCAGCCTACGAATCTGATAGTCTAAAATTTTGACTGAAATCTCTTCATAAGAGAGGTTGTCCTGAACATCAATGTTCTGAATAGGGACTACAACTGCTGGGTCACCTATGTACTTCTTGATCAAGGATACACGGAAGACCGGATGAACTGAGGCTAGATCTGAAGGCAATTCTAGCTCATAAGCTACCTTGCCGAAGCGACTGAGTATCCTGAAGGGACCGACATAGCGGGGACTGAGTTTTCCTTTCTTGTTGAACCTCTTCACTCCATTCATGGGAAAGATTTTGATATAGACATAGTCATTGACCTTGAACTCGAGATCCTTTCTATGAACATCGGCATAAGATTTCTGTTGGCTCTGAGCAGCCCGAAGTCTCTCTCTTATCAACTGAACTTTCTCTAAGGCATCGAATACCAAGTCAGGACCGATGACTGAGGCCTCACAAACTTTGAACCAACCAACTGGAGATCTATACCTCCTACCATAGAGAGCTTAGAATGAAGCCATCTGAATACTAGAATGATAGTTATTATTGTATGCAAACTCAATCAAGGGCAAGTGGTCGTCCCAACTTCCCTTGAAATTAATTGCACACGCCCTTAGCATATCTTTAAGAGTCTGAATGGTCCTCTCTGCTTGGACATCTGTCTGAGGATGAAACATTGTACTGAGATGGACTTGGGTACCAAGACCTTTTTGGAATGCTTTTCAAAAGTGAGAGGTGAACTGTGTACCTCTATCTGAGATGATAGATAATGGAACACCGTGTAATCTGACCAACTCCCTGATATAGAGTTTGGCGTAATCCTCGGCTGAATAAGAGGTACGAACTGGAAGAAAATAAGCTGACTTGGTCATTTTGTCTACAATGATCGAAACCGAATCATATTGTTGACGAGTTCAAGGCAAACCTGACACGAAATCCATGTTCACTTTTTCCCACTTCCAAGTAGGAATGGTGAACTCCTGCATGGACCCACTAGGTTTTTTATGCTCTATCTTAACCTTTTGACATGTAGAGTACTTATCCACAAACTCTGCAATATCTTTTTTCATCCCACTCCACCAATAGATCTTCCGCAAGTCGCGGTACATCTTAGTGGCCCCTGGATGAATATAGTATCGTGCACCATGAATCTCTGTAAGAATTCGCTGCCTCAAGTCATCTACACCTGGAACACACAGGTGACCCTGACAACGAAGAACACTATTTCCCCCTTGGGAGAAAGCCTCTACATTCTGATTCTGAATTGAATCTTTTAGCTTGACAAGGCTGGGATCCGTGTCTTGCTTTCCTTTCACCTAGGAAACTAGAGATGACTCTGAACTACTCTGAACACATACACCACCCTCTGAAGAGTCGACTAAGTGAACGCCTAGTCTGGAAAGCTGATGAATTTCCTGGGCTATCTTCTTCTTACCATCCTCTACATGAGAAACACTACCCATAGAGAGTCTACTGAGAGCATCGGCCATAACTTTAGCCTTACCCGGATGATAAAGAATACTTATGTCATAATCTTTCAAAATCTCTAACCACCTTCTCTGACAAAGATTGAGATCTTTTTGAAAAACGACATACTGGAGACTCTTATGATCTGTGAAGACATCTACATGAACTCCGTACAGATAATGCCTCCAAATCTTTAAGGCAAATACTACGGCTGCTAACTCAAGATCATGAGTAGGATAATTCTTCTCATGGGGGTTTAGTTGTCTGGAGACGTAGGCTATGACCTTACCATGCTGCATGAGAACACAACCTAAACCCACTCTGGACGCATTATAATAGACTACAAAACCGTTTGAACCATCTGGAAAAGTTAGAACTGGGGATGAGGTGAGTCGAGTCTTCAACTCTTGAAAACTCTTCTCGCAAGAATCTGACCACTTAAACTTAACCTTCTTCTGAGTCAATATGGACATAGGAGATGCAATAGAAGAAAATCCCTCGACAAAGCATCTGTAATAGCCAGCCAAATCCAAGAAACTCCTGATATCTAATGGAGAGACAGGGCGAGGCTAGTTTTTTACTACTTCGGTCTTCTGAGGATCTACTCTAATGCCATCACCAAAAATTCACCAAGTTTTATACCAAGTTTGTAACTCCCCAATTTTCTGAACCAAAATGCTACACGGTGCTCATGACCCCGAGGAACCAAAATCTAACCCATGACTGATATTTGTACCTGTACATTGCTTAACATACATGTAATATACGGAAAACATAAACAATAGACCATAAGGTTCTACTGAAATAATTATAACATCCATGTGGGTTAAAAATACCCAAGATAACTGAGTATGGATCAAAACTGAACTAAATCTGAACTGTATCTGAAAGCCTCGAAGTACTGACTGAATAAGGAGTTAAAGGAACATGTCTCCAACTAAATCCGTAAACTGAAAACTAACTGAAATAATAAATGAATCGAATCATATTTTCCTCGAATGAAGAGGACTCACTGCATCTTTGTATACTAAAATGTGAATGCTACTATTGGTCTGGAACTCGTGTCTCTGAACCTATGGTGTAACATAGAAAGAAAGCACCATAGCGCAAATGCGTCAGTACAACTGGAGTACTGAGTATAGGAATGAGGTAGGCTGAACAAAAATAGGGTTACATGTATGAACAATGCTAACTAACTGATGGATATAAACGTGAGAGTGCAAACATGCATACATAGAAACTGAGATCGTGAATGCGTGATAGCTAAATTTGTACGCTAATACATAGTTTACTGATAACTGATCATAACTGAAATAATGGTTCTGTCAACATGGGTGACTGTGTCTGACAGTCCTGGGTCTGATGAAACTATCTGAGTTCCGTACTATAACTGAATTTGACTGTATCTAGCAGTCCTAGTATACTGCTATCTGAAGAACTATCTGAGTTTTTTTACTGAGAATGAGCCTGAAACTGTAGGAGGTAGTTGTTTAACTGACATGCCCCAATAATTCATATAGCTAAGTTGGGGTTCAATCTCTGCCCCGATTGGAGGGGTGTCAATACCGCGCCACTAGTAAGGATAATTATGAGTGACCCTCATCTGGAAGGTACTCAAATGAGAATGGTGGGAACCCGAAACTGACAGGTTAAGCCACCTCATCAACCCTACTCTGACAGGTTAAGATGTCTCAACCTACGCTGGTTACGTAGCTCTAGAACACAAGGATAACTGCTAAGAATCACACCCTCAACTGGCAGGTGAGTTCCCACCCTTGGTTTCACTCGATGCTAACTTCTACTTCCATCTGAAGAGACTGAACATGATTTAACTGACTGTACATGGATTGAATAACTAGCATCCATTGACTGATGGAATAGTACTACTCTCTGAGATTTTGCTGAGATCATGAGATTTCGGAGGTTTCCTGAGTCACATGACTGACTGAGTTCTATAGATCATGGCTTGACTGAGATTATCAAGATAACGTGACTTGAATCTGGGCACACAGCTATATTTTTTGGTTACGAATACCCCCAGGACTCGATGGAAGGAAACTGACGCGCATGACATGACTTGATCACAAGATTTGAGTCCATAATTCATAATATCGTACATAAGGGATTTCATAATAAGCATGGTTATCAACAATGTATTGCATGGAAAGAATTTCATGTCATATGGAAGTACTTGCACAACCTTAATATTATTTTCATTGCATAATCATACTAGCAACACATATCAATAGCATGGAAGTTCAAGTGGAATCATCTTAAGAGTTGACATAGCTTGTCATTTAAATACTATGGGGTCATGGGAACATGATTTTTAGCATTCTAGGCATTTTAACAAACACCTTATATGCACACTTTGGGGCATAGGTTTTCTCAACAATTTTAATCATCTTGAACCACCCAAATTCATGGGTTTTAACTACAAGCATGCATTCATTATGGAAGTCAACTTAAATTAATATCTTGAAGCATAAAAAATGATCATTAACATGAAAAAAATCACATAACCACAAGGAAATCAACGTTTCTCATTTAAAAGCATGGTTCTTGAACTCTATGAATGAAAGGGGTCCATAGATGAACACTACGCATACCTGACTCAAGGTTCTTGACATTTTTTGAACTTGAAGCATTTGAAATCCTTTGATTCTTGAATAATATTGGGTATTGTTCTTGGAGATTAAATTTAGAGAGAAACCCAAGTTTTTATTTGTGAAATAATAATGAGCAAAATGGTTGAATTCGGACTTTTTTGGGTATATATAGGCGAGTGGTAAGTGACCAAAATACCCCTGTTAAAATGACCTAGAAATAAACTGAACGTGGCTTATGACGGTCCGACTAACGGTCCGTCACTTAGCCTCGTCAGACATGGACCAGAAATGGGGTTCACTGGATAAGAGTTGGCGGCCTGGATGATGGTCCGTCACAACTTTGACGGTCCGTCACTACTTTGACGGTCCGTCAACTCGTCCGTCAGTCTTTATCTAGTACGTGGCTCAACTTCCTTGGATGTGACGGTCAAAGTGGTGGTTCGTCACTTATGTGGCGGTCCGTCAACTTGGCCGTCATACCTGGGCGTTTCCGACAGTTCCAAGTAAAACATCCATAACTTCCTCGTCTGATGTCCGATTTGGACAAAATTCGTACCGTTGGAAAGATAACTCAATTTCCCACATCATAGAATGTGAAAAACTCAAAAATAACACGTGTACAAAGATAGGTTTTCATTTTAAAGTAAGTCCTAGCATCCTTGAGATAATTTCTAGCTAGGAAAAAGGCACGGGTATTACAGTAGGTCATTTGACCAAACAATATCATTAATATGTTTTTTAGTATTATTTTCTTTGTCGTCTGATTTATTGTCTCATAATTTGCAACTAATAGCTTCTGCATGACGCCCTCTCAATTTCGAACCCAACAGATAATATGCTAAAGGCTTATGTAATTGACTTTAGAGTAAGTTAGGGTGATTATTTGCCTCTTATTGAATTCTCTTACAATAATAGTTATCATTCCAGCATCCAAATGGCTCATTTTGAGGCCTTTTATGGTATTAGATGCAGGTCTCCTATTGTATGGTTTGAGGTAGGTGATACTAGGTTGCTTGGGCCTAACCTGGTTCACCAAGCCATGGAAGAGGCGAATGTGATCTGAGAATAACTTAAGACTACCCAAAGTCTCCAAAAGTCTTATGCTGATGTAAGGTGGAGGGAGTTGGAATTTTATATTATTGAGTTGGTATTCTTGTAATTTCTCCTATGAAGGGAGTCATGAGATTTGGGAAAAAGGTAAAGCTCAGTCCTTAGTATATTGGTCCGTATTAGATTGTAAGAAGGATTTATAATGTCGATTATGAATTGGAATTACCGGCAAGTTTGGCTTCAGTTCATCCTGTATTTCATGTGTCTATGCTTAAAAGGTGTATGGGTGATCCTTCCTTGGTAGTTCCAATTGAATATATTGGTGTTAAGGATTTGTTGTCTTATGAGAAAGTCCCGATTGAAATATTAGATAGGAAAATTTGGAAATTAAGGACTAAGGAATAGCTTTGGTTATGTTTCTTTGGAGGAATCAAAATATAGAAGAGGATATGTGAGAATCAAAAGAGGATATGAAAGCCAAGTACTCGTTCTTGTTTCTAATATGGATGAAAGTGTTTAAGAAATGAGTTTTACTTCCCCTCTTGTCGTATTTCAAATTTGTCCTTGAATTCCACTGTGTTCTTTCTAGTGTCATGCTAAAGGTGTCCTAACTTCTCATTCAGGGACAAATGATCCCAAGGGGGGATAATATAAGACCCTGTAAATATTTGACCAATTAATTTTCGATCCTCCCTTGATAACGCTCAAACTACAGCTCTCGTAAGAGTGTAAGCGGTCGTTGTCAAATATAGAACCCAACTGGGTTGGGTGTCGAATCCCACAGGGAATACTCGGTCACTAAGTATGCAACGATTAGTAGACTTTTGGTGAAAGTTCTGCGGATAAAGGGGGGATTTTATACGTGAAGTAAAATTATCAAAGTAACAAAGGAAAACAGAATGTTTAGTAGGTTTTAATCAATGAGAATTGTAAGTTAGGGTTATGTCCACCTTATGAGTTTTACGTATCTATTGGCTATGAGTTATGCGGAATTCAGACATGCATGCGCTTATAGAGATTCGTATTCTATGGTAAATCCTAGTGTCTTTCGACCATCAAGGATTATATCACTTTAACTCTTTCGAGCTTAAAGCGTATACTAATGGTACGAATTCTCCAAGAGGTTAATCCAGTTACGGCACTAACTTTTAAAAAGGGGTTGGTAGCCCTATTTCCTTGTCATTCTCTCTTTTCCAGACATGTAACTTTTCTTTCGAACAAGTTAATGCTATACTGGCGTATTCTATATGTTTGCAACCACAAGAATTCAATTAAGATGAAGAGAGTAATGATATAAGCAGCATACGTGTCAAGAATTCACCAACTCATAGCAATAGATAGTATCTCATAAGGCTTCCATAACCCTAATAGAGAAGTTTAGCTACTCATGAGCGCAACGGAGATTACAATAAACATCATCATCATATCAAAACTAGAATGATCTCACGTTGGAGAGGAGTGTGGCGTCACAACAAGGTTAACGTTTTTCCTCTTGGTGTTTCCCACGATTTAGCATTTTTCTCTGTTAACAATTGTAACGTGAATTAGGAGCAAAAGTCGAATGAACAAGACTTGAATTAATGAATGAGTGAATAATAAAAATCTTCGAATGAATGAATAAGTGAATGCTGAAAAATTCAGCAAAATAGGATTTTTATAACATCCTTGTCCTAGTCCTATTGAAATAGGGTTTTTATCCTTGTCCTAGTCCTACTGGGTTACTGCATACTTGTCCTAATCCTACTAAGTTGCTGCTGATCCCTCAAGTCTTAAGAAATGTTGTTTTTGCCCGGGACAAGTTCTCCATGCATCACTTTCAGTCCACAAGTTTCCAGAAGTTGCCTTCCTTCTTACGTGAAGTTTCCTTTGGCGTCCAACAGTCCATGAAATGCTGAAATCTTCATCATAAATACATGAAATCTTGCTAATCACGTTGGTTATCTCACTTACAGGAAAAGGGACTAAAAGTGTAGGAATTATATATTTTGTCCTCAAAACTTAGCTAAAATATGGGTACATTAAGGTGCTTTAGGCGTGTAAATACGCCAAACATCAACACCCCACAATTAAAGCTTTGTTCGTCCTCGAACAAAATATTACGTCCATGCAATCATCTAACTAGAAATCACAGCAGTAACACAAAATATTCATCAAGACAGGCACGACAATTATCAACAAAGAGTAGTTTTCCGATCACTACTAGAAACAATTCAACCTCCAACATAGACTCGTGATGATGGTTAATTCGTATCCACAAGTTAAGGCACAAAGAATCATACAAGACTACCCAAAACTCATCAACCATGTGTGTCTCATAATATATCACCCATAATTACTCACAAGTATTTCATTTATCAAAACATGGGTATAAGATTATTCTTGCTCTCACTCTCACAAAGAATTCATATGTTGCAACTGATGACCATAGGCTTGCCCTTAGTGTAATGCTCCACTAATATCAGAATACTAAGCTTAGGATCAATTAGGTCTTTTACAGGTTGTAATGTAGGCTAAGGGACGAGTAGGACTATTTTGGCCAGAAATAGTGACTATGTTCCTAAGCGCTTTAATACATCACATTATGCCATTAACACTCTCTTTTAATCAACCCTGCTACCTTTCTTTCATCTATCACCCCTTTTCACCTATTTTGCCATTCAAGCATAACTATCTTTTTATTTAATCATAAACACAATTTATCTTTTTGTTTTTCTATTTCTTTTTTTTTTTTATAACACACCTCTATGATAGCCACTCTTTTTCATAACAAATTCAAGTACCAATTCACTTTAAGGCATCACTCTCACCCAATTTCCTCTTATTTTGTCACATGACTTCACAATTTAAAGCACTTAGGAATTTGGATCAAATTATGGTCTTGAAAAAAAATGGATTAGGCTTACATATGAGGCTGTCAAAGAAAATGGCTTAAAGGCTCAAAAGGGTTGACTAAGATAATGTCCACGGGTAGGTAAACAGAAGGTAAACAATCACAGGCTGCCAAAGAAATGCCTAAATCATCTCCTAAACTCACACTCTTTATTTCGCTTTACACACACACAAGGCAAGTTCTAGCATCAGTCACAACACAGAATATACTATAACCTCACCACACACACAAGGCACATGGTCAACTTTATTGGGAGCAGTATAGACTCTTGACCCAACAGATGAATGAATTAAACCACACAATTATCACACAGTGAGTCACATGTAGAGCCTAAATGTCTCAATAGTAATGATTTAGCACAAACTCTTATTATACTACCATGCCGTCTATCAGAACAATTTTATGCAAAATCTACAAATTCAAATTTTAAAATTAAACTAACTAATTACGACTAATTAAAACGAACAAGAACTAGAATAAATGCAAATGCAGACAAAGAAGTATAGCATACAAATACCAGCACCCCACACTTAGACGGGACACACTGCCCTCAGTGGAAAATAAATAGGAAGAACCTGATTAGTCGGACTCATCCTCTATGTCTGGGGTCATGCCCCCTGCATCGGAATCATCATCAGAGTCGTCTTCATCAGAGTTCTCCTCCACGTCAGAGTCTGGCATTCATCGATCATCATCGGTTGGCATCTCATCATCAAGAGGTTCCTCAAAATATACACCTACTCCACACATGGTCCTCGCATGCTCATTCATTGGGTAGTCATAATCCAACTGTTGGAGCTCTGCAGCAGTTGGAACACGACCCCCGCTCATCATGGTAAACCTCGTCATGCCATATAAATGGCGGAAGAAGCTTTCGTCGCGAGCATGTCTTTCTGCAGTGGTTAGGTTGACGCCATGCATGGATTCAGCATCTTTAACCTTTTTGAGGTCAACCTTCTTCGGGTTGTGTGGAAGCTTATGATCTGCAGGTTCCTCTTCGATGTCCTCTTTCCTCAATATCACAGTCAACAGATTGCCAAAGCTGAAGTGGGACCTCTTGTGCAGCCTGGCCTTACGCATTGAAGATCGAATAATCGCCCCAATGTTGATGGGGATGTTCGTCATCAAAGCGTAAACCAAGCACACTCTATCACATGTGATCTTTGTGTACTGTGACCCTGGAATCAGGCAAAAATTGACTATCTGCAACCATATTTGAGCTTCTCTGTTCAAGGAGGCATACGGGAAGGTATTGTGCCGACCGGTATCCTTGTGATGACTCCACCGTGCCATTGATCTTGTTCCGCATAGAGTGTGTCTGATTGCCCTGTATGGAGGTCTGCGATAAAGATCCTTGAGTGGTGATGGATCCACAGATGGAAGATCCAGAAAAGAGTTGAAGAACTCCGCATTCAGTTGCAAGACTTGGCCCCGAATCTTCACTTCACTTCCGGTAGTCTTTGGGGACCAATTGGCATAGAATTCTCGCGTTAGATCAAGATTGCATTCTCCCATATCTTGGAAAATGAAATCAAGATGTAGCGTCATGATTTTAGCCAAAATGCGGGGTTCTTTCTTTGCTAGGCTCTCTTTTTGTATCAACTCCACATGAACATATTTTTTTACTTTATTGTTCTTGTACCACTCCTTTCCTTCCTCCTCTAGGACCCATTTTATCCCGTACATGCGTCGAGGTATTTGTAGCGAGGAGGCTTCAGCTTGCTCTTTTCTTCCCCTTTTCTGGCCTTTCTGTGAGGTAGATGCTTTTTCTTTTTTGGGTCGACTATTTGGTGCCATTGTACCTGAGATTAAAATAATAGTCATGTTAGCTTCATCTCGGTAGATACAATCGACAAACAAACAGTATTGGCACCACCCCACACTTAATTTGTTGTGACAAACTGATTAAGTGAACGATGTCGATTACTCAGACTTCATCGCCATACATTTAGGTGTTATGTTCCAACAATATATTCAGCGCAGTCATACTTTTCTTGTCATCTTCACTATCCTTTTCAATTCTTTTTCATGTACTCTTAACTATGTTTTCATGTTTGGACTAATGCATCTCTTTGAACAAAACTACTACATAGATATCGTATCAATTTATGGCTTAGAAATAATCACAACATATCATGTGTGTAGTTAACCATGATTTTCATCTCGATGGACAAGTCATTCAAACATACAAGCTTTCGAGTTACAAGATTATGCAATTATCTTAACCATGTCAATTCCGCAAAAGTATGACAGTGTATCAAAAATCAAATTCAGTTTAGAACCAAGCGGCGCCTATGCCATGGCACTCTAGATTCAGAGAGCTTAGGCCATAGCATAGGCCTTGCCTTGTTCGTTGCCTAGATTTTCATAGGCAATGCCTATCTCATAGCCTTTTTCTTCTTCATTCCCAACTTACCACCTTCAACATGCAATACTTCCAAATCAAAATTTGAAACCAATCTCCTCCTTTACACCTCTTGCACCTACACTTATTCAAAAACAACAAAAACGATTAGAACGATGGGTTGCCTCCCACCAAGCGCCTTAGTTTTGGTCGTGGCTCGACTCTTCTTTTTGGATTTTTTTTTTATTTAACAATAACAAACTCTTAGTAAAACAATATAAAAAAATGAAAAACGATGGGTTGCCTCCCATCTAGCGCTTGATTTATTGTCGCGGCACGACATAGTGACCTCGAGTACTTAGATTTGGTCGAGATAGATGGTGGCCATGCATTTTATAGAGTCAAGAGGACCGATATATGGTTTTACTCGTTGGCCATTCACCTTAAAGACAACACCATTATTGTCTTCTAGCTCAACTACTCTAGACGAGTAGACTTGGCTAATTTTGTACGGACCAGACCATTTGGACCTTAACTTACCTGGGAATATCTTCAGTCTGGAATTGAAAAGAAGTACCATATCACCCTTTTGAAATTTTCGTTGAACAATCCGTTGATCATGATACTTTTTCATCCGCTCCTTGTAGAAGTCTGATCTTTCATACGCATGTAGACGGAATTCATCCATCTCATTCAGCTGCTCCAATCTCATATTCATGGCATCATCCCAATTCAAATTCAGTCACTTCAACGCCCATAATGCTTTATGATCGAGCTCAATAGGCAAGTGACAAGCCTTCCCATAAACTAGTTGGTACGGGGACATGCTAATTGGCATTTTGAATGCAGTCCTATAAGCCCATAGTGCATCGTCCAGCTTCCGAGACCAATCCTTCCTATTAGCGTTTACAGTCTTAGCAAGGATCTGCTTGATCTCTAGATTAGAAACCTCTACCTGTCCACTAGTTTGTGGGTGATAAGGCATGGCTACCTTATGTTGCTTGACCCCATATTTCACCAACACGGATTTGAACAGCTTGTTGTAAAAGTGTGATCCTCCATCGCTTATGATGGTACGTGGTACCCCAAAACGAGAGAAGATATTTCTCTTCAAGAATGCTACAACACGCTTTCCTTCATTATCGGCCAGCGCTACTGCTTTGACCCATTTGGATACATAGTCGACAGCAACTAGGATATATTTCATCCCAAATGAATTTATGAATGGGCCCATGAAATCAATACCCCACACATCAAACAGCTCTACTTCAAGAATTTTTGACACGGGCATCTCATGGTGCTTCGAAACCGTGCCTTGTCTCTGGCATTGGTCACATCTTCTCACAAATTCGTAGGCATCTCTAAATATCAAAGGACAATAATAGCCACTTTGCAATACCTTCCTTGCTGTTTGACCACCTGCATGGTGTCCCCCAACTTGGGAATCATGACTTGCTTCCAAGATACTCGGCACTTCCACATGAGATATGCATCGCCTGATAACACCATCCGCGCATCGTCAAAACAACTATGGCTCATCCCAGAAGTAGTGTTTTACATCATGCATGAACTTCCTCTTTTGATGAAAAGACAGATGTGCAGGTATCACATTACTTACCACATAGTTTGCAAAGTCTGCGTACCATGGTAATTCTTCCACCATCGTGGCTAGGATCTCTTCATCGGGGAATGCATCATTAATCTCAAGATCGGGCTGTGTTGTGTGCTCATTCTCAAGTCTAGATAGGTGGTCAGCCACTTGGTTTTCGCAACCTCTTCTATCTTTTACCTCGAAATCAAATTCTTGCAGCAATAACACCCATTGAATTAGCCTCGGCTTTGCATCCTTCTTCGTCATTAGGTATCTCAGGGCTGCATGATCGGTGTGAACCACCACTTTAGTCCCCAACAGGTAAGCACAAAACTTTTCAAAAGCATAACCAACTGCTAGAAGCTCTTGTTCCGTGACAGTATAGTTCTTCTGGGCTCCGTTCAAGACCTTGCTCGCGTAGTAGATTTGATGAAATAAATTTTCTCTTCTCTGGCCAAGTACAGCACCCAAAGCTACTCCGCTTGCATCACACATAACTTCAAATGGTAGGGACCAATCAGGTGCTACAATGATAGGAGCTTCAATTAGCTTCCCTTTGAGGCATTCGAATGCCTTCAAGCAATCTTCACCGAAGTCGAACTTTGCATCCTTCTCCAAAAGCTTGCATAACGGACTAGCAATCTTGGAAAAGTCTTTAATGAACCTTCGATAAAAACCTGCATGACCGAGGAAACTACGAACTCCCTTTCCAGAGATTGGAGGTGGTAGTTTCTCGATGACTTTAATTTTAGCTCGATCCACCTCAATTCCTCTTTCAGAAATTTTATGCCCAAGAATAATACCTTCTTTAACCATAAAGTGGCACTTCTCCCAGTTTAACACCAAGTTGAATTCAACACATCTCTGTAACGCCATACTTAGATTCGCCAAGCACGATTCGAACGACTCACCCACAACTAAAAAATCGTCCATGAATACCTCCAAGGTGTCTTCAACCATATCAAAAAAAATGGACATCATACAATGCTGAAAAGTGGTGGGTGCGTTACATAGCCCAAATGGCATACGTTTGAAGGCAAACGTACCATATGGGCATGTAAACGTTGTCTTCTTTTGGTCTTCGGGGGCAATACAGATCTGATTATAGCCGGAATAACCATCTAAGAAGCAAAACCATCCTTTCCCTGCCAATCGATCAAGCATTTGGTCCATGAATGGCATTGGGAAGTGATCCTTAAGTGTCCATGAATTCAGCTTCCGGTAGTCCATGCGAACTCTCCACCCTGTGACAGGTCTGAGTGGAATTAGCTCATTCCTTTCGTTTGCAACTACCGTCATGCCCCCTTTCTTGGGTACACACTGTACCGGACTCACCCATTTACTGTCAGAGATTGGATACACTACCCCTGCATCTAACCACTTAATAATTTCTTTCTTCACCACCTCTTTCATAGGTGGATTCAAACGTCTTTGATGTTCAATAGTGGGTATGCAATTTTCTACAAGCTGAATCTTGTGCATACATATCCCAGGTGGAATACCAATAATATCAGTGATGGTCCAACCGATGGCTCTCATGTATTTCCTTAGAACAGCGATGAGAGCTGCAACTTGCTGCTCACCTAAGTCAGCCTCCACAATAACTGGGAGGGTGTTTCCACTTCCCAAGAATGCGTACTTTAGATGACTGGGTAGCTCCTTCAATTCTAATATTGGTGGTTCTTCAATGGATGGTTTAGCTGGTGGTGTAGGCCGATTTTTTAGATCGAGGTCCAGCTTCTTGGGAGCATAAGGATACGACCCTATTCCTATTAGAGCACAAATAGTTTCTTCATAATTTTCAGCATCCTCACGCTCAATATTCATAAGCACAGCCGCCAATGGGTCAACAATAAGTTGCTCCTCTACGTATAATTCTTTCTCATCATTAAAATAAACATCAGCTACCGAGAACACGTTCAGATCTTTGGGTTGCTTCATTGATTTACATACATCAAAGCGGACTACTTCGTCATTCATCCGGAATAAAAGCTCATTCGCTCTTAAATCAATAAGCACACTCCCTGTTGCAAGGAAAGGGTGGACCAATATTATGGGAACTTCAGAGTCTATCTCACAGTCCAGAATAATGAAGTCTGCCGGAAAGATGAATGAAGAAACCTTACCCAATACATCATATAAAATACCAACAAGTCATTTTACCGATCTATCTGCCATCAAGAGCCTCATATTGGTTGGAGTAGGATCCCCCAACCCCAACTTTCTGTAAATAGATAGCGGCATCAAATTGATGCTGGCTCCTAAATCGCATAATGCCTTGGCAAAATTCAAAGATCCGACAGTGCAAGGAATAGTGAAGGCACCGGGGTCAGCCTTCTTCTGAACTAGTGATCTGGTAGCGATTGCACTGCAATGATGAACAGTATCTGTCAACTCATAACTTGCTGCCCGCTTCTTTGTCAAAAGATCCTTCATAAATTTTGCGTACCCAGGCATTTGTTCCAGTGCCTCGACCAAAGGAACATTAATAGTTAGTTGCTTCAACATAGTCATAAACTTATTGAACCGGGTATCGTCAGCTTTCTTCTTCAATCTCTGAGGAAAAGGTGGTGGTGGAAGGGGAATAGTTTTCTCCACCACTTCCTTTTCATCTTGCTTCAGTTCGGCGATCTTTTCAGGCTGTGGACGTTGAGAGGTGACGTCACGAACAACCTCATCAGCTTCTTTGGCATCTTTTGGTTCTGCAATGATCTTATTATCTTCTATATTATCAACCACTTGCTTGCCTTTGGATGGATTTTCCAACACTTTACCACTTCGGGTGGTGATATCCATACACGATCCATCATTCCTTGGATTTTGCACTATGTCGCTAGGTAGTGTTCCAGCTTTTCTTTGATTTAATGCCGCTGAAAGTTGACTCAATTGCTGCTCTAGTTGCTTTATTGCAGTAGAATGCGAGTCAACCAATTGATTTATTGAAGACAAATCGTTCTTCACCTCATTCACTCCCGTATTAGTTGCCTCTACTCCCTTCAACAGCTTCACCATCATATCTTCCATCGACATCTTCCCAGAGCTAGATGCCACAGCCTCACGGTTTCCATGAGGAACATACAAACCACTCCTATCAGTCTTATTCTTCCAACCACCTTGATCGCGGTCCTTGTATCCAGATTTATCATAATAGTTCCGACCTTGGTTTCCTTGGGCATTGCCTCAGAAACCCCCCTGATTATTCAAGTAGTTCGCTTCTTCCTCAGAGTCGGATTCATCTCTTACCTGTGATACAACGGCCTTAACCTTTTCGGTCTTTCCTAATAATAAGTGCTTGGTAAGAAGATCCATCTGCATTTTCATGTGAGCCATATCTTGGTCACGTTCTTCTTGTCTACGTCTCTTCTCTGCAGTCAAGCCAATAGATACGGTAGAGCTTGCTACCTCAGAATCCCTGGTATTCCAAGCTCTACTCAGTTTTGTCATACGATCTAGCATATCACTTGCCTCAAGAAAAGTAAGGTCCATGAATGACCCACCTGCAGCCTTATCAACCACTGGTTTTGTCACCGAGTTCAAAGCACTATATAATATTTCCATCAAGTGCATATTCGTCATCTGATGGTTTGGACACCGTATAAGCTTCTTCTTGAACCTCTCCCATGTTTCGTGGAGAGCTTCAGTTGGAAGCTGTCGAAAATTGCTGATCTCATCCCGTTATTGGGCTCTCTTGGATGGCGGAAAGAATCTTTCTAGGAAAGCGTCTTTCAGTTGCCTCCAATTAGTAATAGAATCAGGAGTTAGCCCGTTCAACCATAGAGTTGCCTCCCCAGATAGAGACAATGGAAATAAGCACAGCCGAATTACATTCTGCCCAACTCCTGGATTGTCAAACGACTTGCATGTTGAAATAAAGTTGATCAGATGCATATTCGGATCGTCTCCTGCGAGTCCACCAAATAACCCCTTGAGCTGCAATAACTGAATCATGGTGCTAGTGATATTGAACTTAGCTCCGGGTGACAAGGGTGGAGGAATAATAACCCCTGTGGCACCAGCTCCATCCAGATCGTCATCATCATCATCAAAAGGAGCCTGCGCAGCTCGGCGGTCAGGTCTCATTCTAACTTGACGATCTCTCCTGTGTATAGGTGCTGCCACTTCATCTGCACACCGTGGATTAAGTAACTCCTCATCACTCAGGTCCTCATCAACAGGATTTGTTGCCCGACCTGGGTTATCAATATTCTGTTGATGCACTTGAGCAGCTGCCAGTGCAGCTAGTCTAGCCTGCTCCTGTTGAGTCGCCCTTCGGTCAATGTCACGTTGTGCATCCTTCTACCAATAAGTTGTGGTTCAGGATTGATAGGTAATAACGGTTGACCTGAACTTCGCGTGTTTGGCATGCACTCAAGCAAACCTGAATAAAACAAAAACAACAACTAAAAGTAAAATCTGAGAATTTTTTGACCAAAGGGTCTAGTAACTATCACAAACTTAGTTGACAACCGTATTCCCCGGCAGCGGCACCAAAATTTGATAACGCTCAAACTACAGCTCTCGTAAGAGTGTAAGCGGTCGTTGTCAAATATAGAACCCAACTGGGTTGGGTGTCGAATCCCACAGGGAATACTCGGTCACTAAGTATGCAACGATTAGTAGACTTTTGGTGAAAGTTCTGCGGATAAAGGGGGGATTTTATGCGTGAAGTAAAATTATCAAAGTAACAAAGAAAAACGGAATGTTTAGTAGGTTTTAATCAATGAGAATTGTAAGTTAGGGTTATGTCCACCTTATGAGTTTTACGTATCTATTGGCTATGAGTTATGCGGAATTCAGACATGCATGCGCTTATAGAGATTCGTATTCTATGTTAAATCCTAGTGTCTTTCGACCATCAAGGATTATATCACTTTAACTCTTTCGAGCTTAAAGTGTATACTAATGGTACGAATTCTCCAAGAGGTTAATCCAGTTATGGCACTAACTTTTAAACAGGGGTTGGTAGCCCTATTTCCTTGTCATTCTCTCTTTTCCAGACATGTAACTTTTCTTTCGAACAAGTTAATGCTATACTGGCGTATTCTATATGTTTGCAACCACAAGAATTCAATTAAGATGAAGAGAGTAATGATATAAGCAGCATACGTGTCAAGAATTCACCAACTCATAGCAATAGATAGTATCTCATAAGGCTTCCATAACCCTAATAGAGAATTTTAGCTACTCATGAGCGCAATAGAGATTACAATAAACATCATCATCATATTAAAACTAGAATGATCTCACGTTGGAGAGGAGCGTGGCGTCACAACAAGGTTGACGTTTTTCCTCTTGGTGTTTCCCACGAGTTAGCATTTTTCTCTATTAACAATTGTTACGTGAATTAGGAGCAAAAGTCGAATGAACAAGACTTGAATTAATGAATGAGTGAATAATAAAAAGCTTCGAATGAATGAATAAGTGAACGCTGGAAAATTCAGCAAAATAGGGTTTTTATAACATCCTTGTCCTAGTCCTATTGAAATAGGGTTTTTATCCTTGTCCTAGTCCTACTGGGTTACTGCATACTTGTCCTAATCCTACTAAGTTACTGCTGATCCCTCAAGTCTTTAGAAATATTGTTTTTGCCCGGGACAAGTTCTCCATGCATCACTTTCAGTCCACAAGTTTCCAGAAGTTGCCTTCCTTCTTACGTGAAGTTTCCTTTGGCGTCCAACAGACCATAAAATGCTGAAATCTTCATCATAAATACCTGAAATCTTGCTAATCACGTTGGTTAGCTCACTTACAGGAAAAAGGACTGAAAGTGTAGGAATTATATATTTTGTCCTCAAAACTTAGCTAAAATATGGGTACATTAAGGTGCTTTAGGCGTGTAAATACGCCTAACATCATCCCTTATGTTTGATGATGATTTTTATTTCAATTACTATAAGGGATGTAAACGGGTTAATTTGGGAAAGTTTTAGAATTTTTAGAAGGGATTCGGGGTCATTTTGGGACCCTAACTAGTGAGGGTCCTTGATAAGGGCGCGCACGCTGCCTACGCCATGTGATAAGGGAGTGACATGCTACCTACGCCCCATAATAAAGGCGTGCCACTCTGCTGGTCAAAATTCACCTAATTTTTTTCAATTGGGGCAAGGACTTTTTGGTCCTTTGCCCTATTAAACAACTTAAAATGTCGTTTTAACCCCTTTACTCATCAATTCTCACATTTAACATTGTTCTTCTCCTCTCCAACTCCCAAATCATGAAATACAATGGTTTTCTCAAGGATTCAATACTTTGGGCTTTTGAACTCCAATTTCTCTTCAAATTATTTCATCTTTCAGGCATGTTGGACACTCCCTAATTTAAATATTATGCTATTGCATTAATTCAATTATTATTTTAACATTATATAATGATTGATTGAACTAGGGTTTAGGGGTTTTGGTGGTTCACACTTGCATTGTTTTCTCTTATTTTATGTGGTTTATTCATGTTTTAAAAAAAATAGATTGTGAACTGAATTTGTGCATTATGATAATGGTGGAATGGGTAATTTAGATTTTCACAAAGTTGATGAATTTTTGCATCGTGATGACATGAACCTCAACCCATAGTATAAACTTTGGCTTTGAATAAGGATTCGACATAATTTAACTTATCTTTTAAAATATTAAAACTTAACTTTAATACTTGTGTTGAGATTTTCATGCAATTCAAAAATGAACGTGAGCATGATTTTAAATGATGGGACTAAGAAGATGATAATATTTATGATAATGGTTCTTGGCATGATATGAATGGATTGCAAGTCTTGGTATGACGATATCAATATGAATATGCCTAATGAATAACTCCAAGAGTAATGTTATGTGAAAAGTGTTTTAATTAGGATCTAAAAGGAATTACATAGCTCACCATGAAGGTGTAAGTCTTGTGATCTACGCTCAAAACCTATGTTTTCCAGCATAGGGATGTTGTATATTAATTGGTCGACCAGATTGTGTCCTTAACATGAGGATAATATGTATGTTAGGTTTAGTCTGTTGTGACCTTAGACAAACCTAAGTACTTGTGGCCAACATGGAATGGGGCCCCGCCATGGGAAGTACTGAACTCATATAGCCTATGGGTTACTAGATGAACCATACTACCCATGGGTTAACAGATGATGGTGAAAGCTATACAGTTCAGGATTAAGTTTTCAAACGATCATGTTTCATGTCCTACCCCTACCCCGACATCCTATTAAATATACATACTTGATGTGCATGTGATTTATAACTGGTTTAGGTAAATGTATATATCTTTTATCTTTTTTCTTGGGTTGCATACCAGTAATTGACATACTGACCATCCTCAAATGCTACATCATTTTAGTATGTAGGTTCTGAAGGCTTTTCTTGTGACGCCATGCATCATTAGGTGGTTTGATATCTTTATTGGTCAGCTATGAAGCGGTGAGACCTCCACTCCTTCAGAAAGCCTAGTCCCTCTCTCTTAGTTTTCATTCATTATTTGAGTACTTTTGGATTTCTTTGTTATAGTCGTGGCATGTCCCGGATTAGTTGGTATTTTTTAGATTAGAGGCTTTTATGGAAAGTATTGGTATATCATTGTGGATGTGGTTTGACTCTTAAACTTTCTTTTGGATTCATATATCTCTCTTTTTATCTTGATTGGTTTCTGTTGTTTATTATTATAGATGTGCCCTTGAGGTAAGGTTAGGGGTCATCATTGGCCTTAATTGGTTTGGGATGCCCGTCATGGCCAGGCCCTGGTTTGGGTCGTAACATTAGCATTTTCAAACTTAGTTCCATGGTCAAAATTTATGGAAATTAGAGAGGTGCCTAGTTTCTTTTCCATTTTCTTAATGAAGATAGAAAAGACATCAAAAGCAATTTCCTTGGAAGTCAATAATAGTGTCCATGTAATCCTAGAATAGTCATCAACAATTACAAACACATACCCTTTGCCTCCTCTGCTTTGTACCCTCATAGGGCCACATAGATTCATATGGACAAGGTCTAAGCACTTGGTTGTGCTGACATGGTTCTTAGATGTGATTAAATACCATACATGCTTCCCTCTTACAAAAGAACTACAAAATTTCTCTTCTTGGAATATAGTTTTGCATAAGCCCAGCACCATGTTCATAGAATTCAATTTGTTTAGTTGCTTCAAACATTCATGTCCAAGTATTTTATACCAAATGAGGAGATCATTTTCAATTATACTCAGGCAAGTCAGCCTTGTGCCAGGCCTTCCCATGATACCAACTTTGTTTTGTGTCTTTTAGCAATGAGAACAATCTCTTTTGTATCCACCTTTTTTTCCTTACAACCTTCAGAAGTAAAAGTTACCTAATTACCTTTGTCACATAACTGTGAGATATTGAGCAAGTTATGCTTTAGTCTTCTATAATATAGACATCATCCAGTGCTCTAAATTCAGACTTAGGCAATCTTTCCCACTCAAGTGATAGTAACTATTTTATCACCTTCAAATGACACCCCCTTCACCTTTAATTTTAGAGAGTGAAAGAAATTTTTGTTTTTCACCAGTCATATGACTTGAGCAAGCACTGTACAAGTGCCAGTGTTGCTTTACTTCTTTCACTCTTACCTGTAAAACAATTTAGGGGTTAGTCTTAGGAACTTATACTATCTTGGGTCCTTTCATGTGATCAAAATGTTGAATAAGGTTTCTTCTAGCCCATCGAGAAAATAGGTTGGGTGACCTATTTATCTGACCAGTCTTGACTCCCCTTATGTTAGCTTGGGCTAATTTGGGGTCATTACCTTTAGTAGGTTTATGTTTCTACCCATGCTTTTAGCAGAAATTGTACATTCAGTAGTTGGATGTTCAATATTTCCACACATGTAGCAAAGATCTTGTGTAGCACTAGAAAGTTTGTAAGATCTTGATCCAGTTTTTTCACTGTGAGTTCTTACACTCAGCTTATGAACAAGTTTTAGAAGAATTAGTCCATTTGTTAGCTCTCCAAGATTATTTTTTAGTTTAGATACTTTTTGATATAAGTTCCTCACTTTTTCTTTCTCACAGGAATGGTCAAGTTTCATCTTAATCAATTTTGATTCAGTTTTTTGTTGTTATCACTTTTCACTTTTTTGCCTTTTCAGAGAGAGAGTTATAAAATTTCAGATTTGAGGCTCAGGTTTGATGAATCAAGTTTGCTAACCTATTCCGTTAGGGTGCAATTTTCTTTCTTGGTAGTAATTTTGCATGCCTCTAGATCAATATAATCAAACTTTAGGATTGCAAGACTACTAAAGATTTCATCTTTATCAGAAGTTAGCTCTTGAAAATCATCAATCAATGCACTCATTAAAGAAATAAGTTTTCTTTTTGAAAACAAATGCAACTTTTCTTTAGCTCAAGAATACTTACCTCAGATTTTGCCTCTTCTTCTTCAATGTTAGAGTCTACAATGTCCATGAGAGCAATATCATCAACATCCTCCTCGTGTGACTCTTCCGAGTCTGAACCCCAAGCAGCTATCATAGCATTTTCTTCTTTTTCTTTTTTCTTAGTTGTATCTTTCAGTTCCTTCTCAGATCTCTCCTTTCTCCACTCAATCTCCCAAAGATAACAATCCCTAATTTGGTGATTTGTCTTACCGCATTTGTAGCATCCAGTTTGACTATCATTGGAACACTTCTTGCTACCTGTTCCTTTCTTGTCTAAGCTCGTTGTTTTGAAACATTTGCTGAAAATTTTTATGATGAATGCTACTTGTTCCTCATCCAGTTTAATATCCTCATCACTATTAGATGCCTTTAGTGCCAATGTCTTTTCGTCCTCCCTTTTTTACTTCATTCATTTTCATTTCATAAGTCTTTAAATTACCAACAAGCTCATTCAAAGTCATCCTAGTGAGATCCTTTACTTCTCTAATAGCTATGACCTTCACATCCCATTTTGACTTAGAAAATTCCGCAGTAATGATAACCTTTCCCAAGGATGTCAATTCATTAGTCAAAGAAGTCAATCTGGTCATTTTTTCTTACTTTATGGTCTGTGCAAACTTTATCAAACCCAAAGGTTATTGACAGAATAAAAATAAAATTGTATGGAGCAACAGCCATTACAAGAAAAATAATTTTAGAGGGTGGGCTTGTTGTTGTTGATGGTCTTAGTGGTGATGGAGCTGTTGGTGGTGGTAGTGGTGCTGTTGTTGGTGCTAATGATACTCCTCTTATAGTATTTAAAACAAAACATTATAAGTATGATAATACTGGTTATACAGATTTTGCCTCTCCCAGCGAATGTTCTGGATGCAAATGTCAAAACTGCAAGGCGAAACATGATGTAGTGATTAATGTTATTAATACATTAACTGCTTTTGTAAAGGAATTGACATCTAATAGGAGTGTCATTCCATCAAAGAAAAATTTATATCTATCCACTCCATTAGAGATTAAGGCTAAGAGGAGAATGAAAGTAATTTCCAAGGTATTATCAAACATTCAAAAAAGAGAAATCACAACTCCTCTGTCCGTGTTTTTCATTGAGCAATGTACGATGGCAAAAGAAGAGCAGCATGAGCTGAAGAAGGTGAATATATATGTGTGTTCCAAGTAACAAATAGACACATATATGTTTCAACAGATGACACATCTACTGAAAATTATCAAATAGATGTATACATCTGTTGCAATAGTTCACTAACTTGTTGCATCAGATAAAGTATCTATTACAACATATGTCTCGTTTGTTCTAGCAAATCAAATAGCTCTTCGTATTGCTTTTATTTGTACCAACAGATGACCTATCTGCTGCATTAAATGAGTCATCTATTGCAACAGAGGGTTCATCCATTTGAAATTATCATACAGGTCTTTCTCATGTAGAAATTTTTCCCAACAGTTGATTCATCTGTTGCAACAGAAATATAATTTGTTTGGGACAATTTAAAATAGGAGGAAGACCAGTTTGATTTGCTAGAACAGATGAGTTATCCTTTTCCATTTTATTGTATCCCCGTGATTAGCATTGACCAATTCTAGCTTTCCAGGTGGATGTAGAAGCTACTGCTGAATAGCATTGAAAATATGCTACTCCTTTTAAGGAAATACGAAGAACAGAAAGCACAGAAACTGTACGTAAGCGACAATGAAGATCCACGATGACCAAAGTAAAATTTCATAACACCGAATAAAGAATAACTTGTCCATATTGAGTAGATCTTTATAGCTTGAGTCTGTCAAAGTATAACCTCACCCCTCCTTAGGAATTCTTGGCATCAATACTTAAATTATTGATGTATTTGTTGAGATCTGTACCCATAACAATTTTTTTACATTTCATTTATTCGTTGATTTATTTCAGCTAATTTCTGAAGGCTTTAGTTTATTTTATTTTATCTATGAATTTTAATTTTTTCTTAGATTTGAATTTATTAATTGAAATGGAATACTAGATTCAAATATTGCAACAGATAATGTATCTGTTGCAACAGACGACACATCTGTTGGAAAATATCAAACAGATTTAGACATATATTGCAACAGGTAGGTAATCTGTTGGAAATTAGCAAACAGGTCTTTCCACTGTTGCAACAAATAGATTTACATAGAAACATCGATAAAATGCAATAGATGACCAACCTATTGCAACAGATAAACTATATGTCAAAACAGGTGGAATATCTATTACAACAGATGGACAATCTGTTGCATTATAAAAATTCAACTTTCATTAGACATAAAAAATTATCACTACATGTAAAAGAGTGAAAGTGACTTGAAATAAAAAAAAGTGGAACCCGTCGACAGTGTTCAGTTTAAACTCCCAAAATAAAATAGGCATCAAGTAGACAGTGTTCATTTTAAACACATAAAATAAAATAAGCATCAAATGTGTCAGTTTGACACTTTTTGCCCTGTTGGTTGCTTGTGTGTAATTCACGCAGCCAAGGCTCGTTGAACCCCCATTTTTACTGATTTAGCCCCCAACGGTTATTTTTCTCCCATTGTCTTATATATTCATCTTCTTCCTAAAAGTTAACCCTAAATTCCCAAAGATTCTTTTTCTTTTTCATCTTTTTTCTCTATCCAAATTCATCTCGATTATTTGTATTTTTTCTGCGTATTTTTTTATTTTTTCCAACTGAGCTTGACAATGTCGAGCTCATCTTCCACTGTTTTGGGTGAGAAAGATTTTTGATATTTTAAGTGCGGTCATGAAGTTCTATTGAAGACTTCTTAGACTCAACAAAATCTAGGTCCTACGTTTTTTACTTATAAGATTTTAAAGGTAATATTTTTTTATTTAATTAGTTGATTAATTATTGACTTGTAATTATTTTGTATTGTGTTCTTGTTTTTATAGAAATTGGGTGGATGTGATTACTTTGATTGGTATGAAGAATGACACCCTTCACAAGCAAATCGTGTAATCTGGGGTTTGTTGAAGAAAGTCAAGGCTTCTGAAGAGAAATAAAATCGAGCAAGAAGATACTACATTGTTGTCGTTTTTGCTACTGGTTTGGTGGTGTTGGGCACATGGATATTCAGGCCTAATTGCTGAAATTTTCATGGTGGTGTATTTGTTACTGGTTTGGTGATGTCGAGCACATGGATATTCAAGCGTAATTGTTGGAAAATATCAAACAGATTTAGGCATAGATTGCAAAATTTAGGTCATCTATTGGAAATTATCAAACAGGTCTTCCCACTATTGCAATAGATTAGACATACATTAGATAGAAATAACATCGGCATAATGCAACAGATAACCAACCTATTGCAACAGATAAACTATCTGTCGGAACAGATAGAATATATTTTACAACAGATTGGCAATCTATTGCATTATAAAAAAATCAACTATCATCAGGTTTGGCATAGCATTGTTACACAGAAAGGTCATTGACTCAGCCATTTTAATGCCAGTCAGTAAACATTCAATGTGTGCAAGTGCGTGCGAGCCACACGCAAAACTGGTATCATTTTTTGGAAGGTTCATGCCCTTGTTTCGACCTTCAAAATCCCATGATTTATTCATCAACACTTTCTTTGGAAAATGATACATCAGTTTACTCTGCCTCAACAAGATGGGGAACAGGTACATCAGTGGCTGAACGTGGATAAAAAAATAACCTCGTCGATGGTAGGTTCATTGCAGTCATAAGCATTGATCTTTCCCTCCTTGAGTAGTATCTCAACATCTCGATAATGTATGTCGTCCACGTTCATGACTACAAGAATCCTCTTTGCCTCGGTCCATCTCTTGTCGTGTGGATTTGGACTCTCCCCTCTAACATATTTTATCATTTCTTCTCCATCCCAGTCCAACGTAGAAACTAACGAATCAAATCCCAAGCTACAAGATGACACTACATCATTAAGTTTATCGTACTTATCCTTGAAATTCTTGTAGAAGTCGATGTCCATTATCCTATCAGCAGCGTCATAAGCTTTCGGGTACGCTAATTGTTTTTTCATCATGAGGCAGAGAATTTCGTCAACATACTGTGATATAAGAAGTCAATTTTTAAATAGGTTAGTAATTGTAAAGATGCAATGAATGATTTATCTGTTGCATAGGGTTCTCTGAATTAATAATCCAACACAACTTATGCAACAGATGAATAATAAGTTGCAACAAAACCACTACCAATTGCACCAGAATACCCAGTTGTTGCAACATATTTCACATCTGTTGCATAGCTTCTTCTTCATGGAGTATATTATAAGGCTAGGTTAGGAAAAATAAACTTACCTTATCCTCGTACCGCATACGTATATCTATCATAATCTGCAAGTCTTAGGGGGGAAGGGAGGCTTAGGGTAATCTGATGCGCGTCGCTTGGCTTTCTTGGACTGTCACAGATCCCTCTTTTCTTTAGTGCCAAGTTTCACGTATATATAGACCTTCTATAATGTCCCCTGAACTTTAATATTTTCTTATTTTCGACTGGAGAGTACATTGCTAATTGCTCTTTTCTTTCTCCTAACCGTAGTTGTAGGAGTGTATGGATTCCTCACCTTCTTGGATGGTATGAGACCACTCTTGGATTTGAATTCCTCAACAGATTTAGAGATAGATTCTACCTTTTCAAAGAGTTTATCCTGTCTATCCTTGCACTCTTCGCATTTGCAATGAGAACATGAGGGTGAAGAGGGGTGAGAGGGATCGGTGTAAGGGTGAGAGGGACCTGTGTAAGGGTTAGAGGTACCTGTTTTCAAACATATTTATTTTTTCTTAAGCATCAACATACTCATCATTACGAGTGGCAGCAGATCAGCATGCCTACCACCAACACCAACAACTCCATCAGAAGAAACACTCGGATCTGCCTCAGTAGGTTGGTCATGAATAGCCTCAACATTAGGCTGACCTTGCCTAACTGATCTTCTTATGGTTATTTCTCCAGCCAATTCCTTCTTTATTAACTCCACCATTAGGTCTGCTATAGTATCAACATGACCTAGAGTAATAAAAAAAAATCATCCCAACTCCTGCTCAGTAGGCACGATCCATGGATGAACCACCTATAAAAAAAGACAAATACATTTAAATCATATAATATAATAATTTTCATAGTTGGGTTACATGTTAACACAGACAACTTATACAACAGATGATCTGTATATCATAACAGATTAACAATATATTGCATCAGATTACACATCTATTGAATAGTTTGCAGTAGATGGTTAAAATCCGTTTGAGTCGGGTTTAGATAACCAAAGAAATAGATGGATAATCTGATGCAAAATATTAATCATCTATCGTAAAAGATTACCAATCTGTTGCACCAGTTGGCACAAGATGGGTAATTTATTGGATTACATATTATGCAACAGATGATCTGTATGTTGCAACAAATTAATAATATATTACATTAGATTACCCATCTGTTGCATAATTTGCAGTAGATGGTCAATCTGTTAAGATTCTGCTTCAGAGAACCAAAGCAACAGATGGGTAATCTGATGCAAGATATCAATCATCTGTCGCAATAGATTACCCATCTGTTGCACCAGTTGGTACAGAACGGGTAATCTGTCACAACATATGTCCCATCTAGTGCATCAGATATAATAGTTGTTGCACCAAATATAATATTTGATCAATATCTTTCATTGAGTCAAATTATTTTGCTTGAAGAAGTCATACTGTATCATCCGAAGAGTTAAAGAGATCAGCCTCCTTAATTCTTGTGTTGTTCTTTGCAGCCAACCACCTAAACATCCTTGGATGAGAAACCTCATTCGGGCAATCCATTACCTACTTTCGGAGGGGAGGAATGGCTTCAAATGACCAAGCCTAAAAAATGTAAACAGGAAGCAAGCTAAAAAAAAGTCATAATAACTATATTTAATATAAATTAATGGATGAGTAAAAATAGTGATTAATTTTACCATGAAAGCCCAAGAAAAGTCGTATAATGTGGTTGTCCCTGGGGATAGCTTTGTTAGTAAATATTGGACAGTCAAGTAGAAGATATCATATCCCCAGGGATAATTGTTGAATTTATCAAAATCCTCAGCACGCGCCAACAAATCATCTTCTATGACCTTGTTGACGTCTCTTGCCAATATAACCGAATGGGCAAACCAAACTAAGCACAATTTCTCCCTGTACTACTTTGGTATGGTTTTATCCTTGAGATCTGTCATCAAATATAATGCTTTGTAGCCATATCCAGCAATGTCAAACAACCCATCTATTTTTTCCTTACGTTTGTTGGTTTTGTTGGATGGTCGCTGGGACAATGCCTTCCCTCTATTTGCTTGTGGTGGTTTGGCTGTCCTACTTTCCTTGGACCTTTTACGGGGTGTTCCCTTGGTGATAGGTTCTTCTGGACGATCGCATCTCAAGCCTGTCACTATGGCAAACTCTTGCAAGCCAAAACAAACCGGCATGCCACAGTAGTTAATCCAGATTTCATCCATCTTTATGCCCCCCTCCTCCTAATCTTTATCATCCTCCACGTACTTGATCCTGTGCTTGAGAAGACCATATACCATTCTCATTTGGAAATGGGCAGGTGGTCCTCAGGCAGCTCGAGAAAGCATCCAAAGAAGCTCCTCTAAAAAAGTCCGTCTATGTTTTCCTTCTTCGTAATATTCCAAAAATAATTAAAAAAATTCCCCAACTGACATTTAAGTACAAGTTCACCAGTTAGTTCTTTTGGCTCATCTATCAGCATCACAACTTCAAACCTGTCAATACTAATAGTTTTGACAGGATCATGCTGGGATGTCGATATTAATTCAGGCCTCATTGGTGATCCATTATCATCATCTTGATAATCATCCTCTTTCTCACTTTCTAATTCCTCCTCTTTCTCACTTTCATTTTCTTCATTACTACCTACATACCCTTTTCCACTTCCCTCAATATTGTTTTCATATCTCTCCTCAACTTTACTTTTCCCTGACTAAGATTGTTCAGGAAGTTCCTCTGAATCCCTCTATACTGTAGCCTTTATTGTTGGGTGGTCAGAAGTTGATCCATTTTCACTTTCTTTTCTTTTAGGAGACATGTTTTACCTACAAACAACAGTAAAACAAAAATTACATTACAATTGATTTATGCATAAATTTTAAAAAATACATTACAAACACCACCAATACCGACACACCAATAGCCACCACCACAATCATAACCAACCAATGTCACAAACACAACGAATACCGATACCCCCAAAAGCCACCACAAACACCACCAACCAATGCCACCAATAGCCACCACAAACACTAACAGTGCCACCACGATGACCACCAACGCCACCACCATGACTACCAATACTACAAACACCATTCAATAATACCACGACAATCAATGGAACACTGCAAAAAAAACTAGGGTTTTCTCGAGATCTTCCTACGATTTTACTATCAAAATCAAAATTGTAAACCCATTCTCAAAGATAATACAACTAAAGCCTTTTTTTATTATTAACTTAAAAGCCCTTATTTTTTATAAAAAATAACAAATATAGAACTCTTCTCAAACTTTGTTACCTACGAAGACAGAGAAAATGACTCATACAAGCAAGAATGAAGTCAAAAATAACACCGTTATGGTTAAAAATAAGAAGAAAATTGATCTGTTGTGAAGGGTTGAGCAATTAGTTGAGCAGTTGCTGTATTTTCTAGAGAGAGAAAAGAGCGAGAACTCGAGATTTGAAATGATGAAACATTTTTCTCGCAAATGGGTGATTTGTATGGGATGATTTGTATTTTGGAAAAGAATGACAAGTTTTGAAAATTTTAATTTGGTCCGAATTGATCTTAATTATTTTTAAAAATTATAAAAGATATGCATAATTTTTAACTCTCTCATCATGTGATTGCCAAAAGACTCAATTGAAGTTGTAGTTGACCCTATGACAACTCACTCCTAGTCCTAGATTTAATCAATTAAGGCATTAGTTGAACATATGAACTCAATTGAAAATGTATAAAAATAAATGTTCAACCTGTAGCAACAGATTACCCATATATTGTAAATTATCAAATAGGTGTTGCCATCTGTTGTAGTTGACCCTATGATCAATTAAGGTATTAGTTGAATATATTAGGTAATAAGAATCGCTTCACCCAGAGTGATCAATCAACGACTCTGGTCGTGAGGAACGCAATACCTTCTCATCATGTATTTTCCAAAAGACTCAATTGAAGTTGTAGTTGACCCTATAAGAACTCACCCCTAGTCCTAGGTTAATCAATTAAGGTATTAGTTCAACATATAAGGTAATAAGAATCGATTCAGCTTAGAGTGATCTATCGACGGCTTTAATCGAGAGGAACGCAATACCATCTCATCATGTAATTGCCAAAAGACTCAATTAAAGTTGTAGTTGACCCTATGAGAACTCACCCCTAGTCCTAGATTGATCAATTAAAGTATTAGTTGAACATATAAAGTAATAAGAATCAATTCAGCTCAGAGTGATCGATCGATAACTCTGGTTGGGGAGAACGCAATACCTTCTCATCATGCGATTGCCAAAAAACTCAATTGAAGTTGAAGTTGACCCTATGAGAACTCACCCCTAGTCCTGGATTAATCACTAAAGTTATTAGTTGAACATATGAACTCAATTGAAATTGTACAAAAACAAATGTTCAACCTGTTGCAATAGATGACCCATCTATTGAAATTAATCAAACAGATCAAGTTATCTGTTGCAACAGATTATCCATCTGTTGGAATTAATCGAACAGATTAAGTCATCTGTTGCAACAGATTACCCATCTATTGTAAATTATCAAATGGGTATTGCCATCTGTTGTAGTTGACCCTATGATCAATTAAGGTATTAGTTGAACATATTAGGTAATAAGAATTGCTTCACCTTAGAGTGATCGATCGACGACTCTGGTCGGGAGGAACACAATACCGTCTCATCGTGCATTTGTCAAAAGACTCAATTGAAGTTGTAGTTGACCCTATGAGAACTCACCCCTAGTCCTAGATTAATCAATTAAGGCATTAGTTGAACATATAAGGTAATAAGAATCGATTCAGCTAAGAGTGATCGATCAACGACTCTGGTCAGGAGGAAGGCAATGTCGTCTCATCATGAAATTGTCAAATACTCAATTGAAGTTGTAGTTGACCCTATGAGAACTCACCCCTAGTCCTAGATTGATCAATTAAAGTATTAGTTGAACATATAAGGTAATAAGAATTGATTCAGCTCAGAGAGATCGATCGATGACTCTGGTCGAGAGGAACGCAATACTATATCATCATGCGATTGCCAAAAGACTCAATTGAAGTTGTAGTTGACCTTATGAGAACTCACCCCTAGTCCTAGATTAATCAATTAAGGCATTAGTTGAACATATAAACTCAATTGAAATTTTATAAAAATAAATGTTTAACCTGCTGCAACAGATGACCCATCTTTTAAATTAATCAAACAAATTAAGACATTTATTGCAACAGATTACCCATCTGTTATAAATCATCTATTGAGACAGATGACCAAGCTTTAGAAATTTTGAAACAAAAATTGTCATCTGTTGCAAAATATGACTTTGATGTAAGGGTGTCAAGTGGGTCGGGCTGACCCGACCCGAACCGACCCACCTACACAAACCTGCCCGATTTGACCCGGCCCAGTAAGCCCAAAGGCTTTAAGGTACTGGGTCCCGAGATGGTTTTTTTTAATTTGGGCCCGACTAACCCGGCCCGGACCAAGACCGGTCCAGTCCCGCCGGTTAACCAGCCTGGCCCGGCCCGAAATAGTGTTTTTTTTTTTTTTGAAAATTTAGGATTTTTGGTCAAACTAGACGTTGGCCCAACGGCTATATAGCCGTTTTTGTGTCCAAATGGGCCCATTAATTAAAAAAAATTACTTTTAAAATAATTTTTTAATCCCAAAAAAAATTCTATAAATACCCTACACCTTCAAATCATTTTTCACATAATTTTTCACTCTCTCAAATCTCAATTCTCAATTCTCAAATATTCAATATATTTAATTTCCTAAAGTGCTCACTTTAAATTTTTAATTTTGCGTTTACAAAGTACGAGTGGAAGTTTCTAAATTCGCAACCTTCGGATACTTCTAAAATTTGGTATTGTTGTTCCATCTCTTACGTTTAATTTTTATTTATTGTATTAATTTTTGAATATTTAATTTTATTATATTTGTGTATTTTAAATTTTTTTAGTTTAATTTAATTTATACTATGGATAAATTAAGAAATCTCGCTACTAAAGGTGTTAAAAAAATTTGTTTCGGAAGCGGTAGTGGTAGTAAAAAGCGAATTACTAGTGGTAGAGGTACTTCAAGTAGTAGATATACCCGTGTGCCTTCGCCTCCGGTACCGCTTGGTACACCTTTTGAGGAAGAAATACGTGTAGGTGCTCACGATATGGATTATGTAGAAGCTCAGGAAAATTACGGTATAAAAGAAGAAAATGAAGTAGATGCGGTTAATTTAGACGAAGATGATGAAAATATTGATGAGACACCCGCAGTAGGAAATGCTAACGTTAGATATGAATCGGTTAATCTCCCTCCCCGTCCTCCCCGTGCCCCAAGACCTCGTAAAACAACTAGTATTGCATGGCAATTTTCTGAACATATATCAGATACTGAGGTACAATGCAATATTTGTCAACAAATATATAAGCATAAAAGCGGAGGCAAGCAAGGAGGTACGGGTACGTTAATGACACATATAGGTGATGCTCACAAAAGAGAGCTAGAAATTGCACGAGGTGGTGGGGATGTTGATGGGCCAACGCAAACTAGAATGGACCCAGCAACCGGTCAGGTAACGAAGAAGTATAATAAATTGAGGGACTGAGAAGAAATAACTAAAATGGTAGTTGTGGGTTGTTTGCCTTTTAGTTTTCCTTATTCTGATGCCTTTATTCATTATATTCAAGCTATTTATAATCTTATGTTTAATGGTGTTCCTAGAAGTACTTGTCAATCTGATATTTTTAGACTTCATTCACAATATTGTTTTTATTTATCAACATTGTTAAAAAATATTCAATGTAGATTGTCCCTAACTTCTGATCTTGGTCTTGCTATAAATAAAAATGATTATTTAACCGTTACTTGTCACTGGATGGATAGTAATTTTGTAATGCAAAAACGTGTTCTTGCTTTTTTATATGATGAAGACCGTAAATATACTGGAGATTTATTGCTGATTCTATTGTTAAAGTTGCCAGATTTTATGGTATCGGAAATAAAATCTTATGTATTGCTTTTGATAATGTTTCTAACAACAAGACTGCTATAAAAAAAAAATTATGCTATCTCCGCCGTTGCCTGAAATTTTTCATATTAAGTGTGCATGTCATATGTATAATTTAATTGTAAAAGATGGTCTTGAATTTTTTGAGCTTTATATTGAAAAAATCCGTCTTGCTGTTGGTTTTATTCAAGAAAATAATCGGAGAAAAGAAATTAGAGAATTTAAACTTAAATGTCAAGAAAATGGACTTGCACCGATATTGATGCCTGAGGAAATTGATATTAGATGGAATTCTACATATGATTTTTTAAAAACTTGTTATAAATATAGAGTTTCTATTACACTAGCTTTTAACCAACATTGCAGTTCATTTATTGATTCTGTTGATTGCATGCTACATGATTCTGATTGGGTTGTAATTAATGATCTTGTTAAGTTTTTAGAAAAAAATTATGTAGCTACGGTTGAATTTTCCGGTGCATATTATCCTACTGTTTGTAATATTTTGGGATATATAGCCGATATTTCTGATTTGCTTAAAGAATATAAAAATAAAGATGGTTCTAAAGAAGCTGTTGATGCCATGTTTACTAAATTTAAAAAATATTTTTTCCCGATTCCCCCTATTTACTTGGTTGGTGCTATGTTAAATCCGTGCATTAAATATAATAATATGTGCCACTTTAGTACTATTATTTATGCTAACTTAGAAATAAATACTAACAATAATTCTGAATCTGAAAAAGTAGAACCTGATTTGTGGACGGCTATGAGTGATGCGAATGAAT
Source organism: Capsicum pubescens (assembly GCA_030864215.1). Lineage (NCBI taxonomy): Eukaryota > Viridiplantae > Streptophyta > Magnoliopsida > Solanales > Solanaceae > Capsicum > Capsicum pubescens. The sequence continues at coordinate 379,563,351 of CM061548.1, read as the reverse complement.
ACATAGAAAAATTATATAATCACTATGCTGATTTATTTGACTTAGCCGTACCTACAAATATCACTCCAACTGTCGTTCCTCATCCTCCTGAGGAGCCATCACCTTCTAAAAGGCCGGCACATAGTGGTTTTCCTGATTCCTTTTATGATTTACCTTGTAGGAACAGTGTTGGTGAGAGAACTTACGACTCAACTTATCGGGAAGAGCTGAAATATTGTCTTCGGTCGCTGCCAGAGGATCGCAGACGATGGATCAACACGTTGGATTGGTGGAGAAGTAATGAAACACAATATCCCGTGCTTTCAAGATTATCTAGAGACATCTTGAATGTTCCAATGTCAACCGTTGCATCAGAGAGCGCCTTTAGTCAGAGATGAAAGCAGCTTGGAGACAACCGACACTCATTGGGAAGCAATGCAATGAATGTTCTAGTTTGCCTCAGAGATTAGATCAGAGCAAAAAGAAGAAACCAAGGAATGGAACTGGAGCCGAGCGACGAGCTGAAACTTGAAGAAATTATGTCTTCACGGGAGAACTCAGCAGAATCAAGTCCAATGCATGGTTTTACCCCCGTTGACTTTGACTATCCTATGCAAGTTCCCGTTAATATTAACATGAATGAGTTGGAAAAAATGAAGCATAATTTGTAGATTTTTCATTCATGTAAATTATAAATTTTGGATCATTTCGCAAATCGCAATCAATAAAATTCAACATTCATTCACTCCTCTTTAGTCCTTACTTTATAATTTTTTTCATTTAATGATTTAAATTGAATTTCTAGTTTAAATTTAAAACTTACTTCTAATATATTATTAATTTACTACCAAGTATTATTAATAATTTATTATATTAAGTAGCATATGTTTTGTATATTCGTGTATATATCTTCTATTGACGTGTATATTTAACGTATACATGTGTATATATTTTATAAATTAGTATATAACTATATATATATTGTAGTATATACATATATTTTAGTATATGTTTTACTTAAAATAGTACATATATATTGAATGGTGAGTATATTTATGTATATATCTTCTATAGACGTGTATATTTAATGTATACATGCGTGTATGCTTTATAAATTAGTATATAACTATATATATTGTAGTATATATGTGTATATATCTTCTATAGACGTATATATTTAATGTATACATGTGTATATGTTATATAAATTAGTATATAACTATATATATATTGTAGTATATACATATATTGTAGTATATGTTTTACTTAAAATAGTACATATATATTGAATGGTGTGTATATTTGTGTATATATCTTCTATAGACGTGTATATTTAATGTATACATGTGTATATGTTTTGTAAATTAGTATATAACTATATATATATATTGTAGTATATACATAAATTGTAGTATATTTTTTACTTAAACTAGTACATATATATTGAATGGTGTGTATATTTGTGTATATATCTTCTATTGACATGTATATTTAATGTATACATGTGTATATATTTATAAATTAGTATATAACTCTATATATTGTAGTATACATGTGTATATATCTTCTATAGACATATATATTTAATGTATACACGTCTATATGTTATATAAATTAGTATATAACTATATATATATATATATATATTGTAGTATATGTCTATTTAAAGTAGTACATATATATTGAATGGTGCGTATATTTGTGTACATATCTTCTATAGACGTGTATATTTAATGTATACAGGTGAATATATTTTATAAATTAGTATATAACTCTATAATATATATATACTTATATATATTGTAGTATATGTTTTATTTAAAGTAGTACGTATAGTCGTATATATTGAATAGTGTGTATATATGTGTAATCGTGTATATGTGTATATATTTTTTAAATTCTAATGTAGTATATACTATATATATAGTGTATATATATTGTTTAACGTATTTAAAATGTATATAGGTGGGTATATATTGTGTTTAGGTGGGTTTGACCGGGTTGGGTTAAGTGGGCCGGGTTAGGGTGGTTTTTGAAATTTTTACTATTGAGCTCGGCCCGGCCCACTTAACCCCCAATCCGGACCCGACCAGGCCCACAACCCGGTTAATTTTATAGGGTCGGTTCCGAGTTGGCCCGGCCCGGCCCAGCCCACCTGACAGGCATACTTTGATGTTTTAAGATCCTTTTTTAAAAGAAATTTAGGTATTTTTTGTCTGAGATAAAAAAGATAAAATACTACGACAATAAAAAATATTACTTGGATAACTCAAAATCTCCTCAGTGAGTAGTCTTATCTGGTCTTTTCAATATCACCATCTCCTCATGCCCCTCAAAAGTTATTAATGAATATTTAAAATCCATATCTACTCCTTTCATTTCATTTTAGTTGACCCTCTTTCTAAAAATATTTGTTTCAATTTAGTTGTCTCAATGATGAAATCAAGAGGATTTTAATATGTTTTTCAAATAATACCCTTATCATTAAATGACTAAACAAGTTGTATATACTCAAATTTATATTTTCAAAGTATAATTAATAAGGATAATTTGGTAAAATAGACCCCTAATAAATATTTTTCTTAATGGATGTGCCAAGTCAATAGGGGCAACTCAACTAATATGAAACGGGGGAGTAGAATACTTTTTCCTTCAACCATAAACTCTAGATGAGAAACTCAACTCATCTCTCTCTCTTCTTTATTCTCAATTCTCTTTCTTTTCTTTTTCCTCTCTTTTTTCTCTTCTTTTGGATGAGGATCCTTTTGGATCTAAACCTATCAATATCTTTTCTCGACTGAACCAGATGTTCTGATCTCTTTGCTTTTTTGACATTGCAGGTATGATTCACTATTGCTCTTTCTTTCTCGTCTTCTTCTTTGTATGTTATTTAAATTAGCTATTTATATCTGTTGCTATTAATTTTTTGCCCATTACCAGTTTCCTATTTATTAAGAAAATTGAAGGAAAGGTGACTTTTAAGTCTTGAATGAACGAACCGTTGTTTTTATTAAAATATGCAAAAAAAAAAGTTATTTATTGTGAGAACTTAAAAAGCATTATTGTCAGTATAGTTTTTTATGTCTTTTGTTTGTTACTTTGGTGGTGTTGTTGTTGGGGGCGATGGTGGTGTTGGAACATGTGGTGTTTATGTTGTTGATGGTGTTGGAACATATGGTGTTGTTTCTTTGTTGTTGATGTTGTTGTTAGTGGTGTTGTAATAGTTTCCTCAACTGTTGCAACCGATTAATCAATTGTTGGAATAGACGGAGCAACTATTTAAAGAAATCAAACCAGTAGCAAGGCTGGTTTGATTTATTCCAATAGATGACCCATCTGTTAAAATAAGTAATCCATCTGTTGTAACAGATACCTCATTGGTTGAACAGATGGGGAATCTGTTACATCATATTGGTCATCTGTTGATTCATTCAATTTTGTGTTACCCTTTTGTGATGCTCTTTTTGTTCTTCTCTTCTTTGACATCAAATGTATTTCTCTTATTTACAGATAAAAGGAAGTGAAACTGGATCAACTTTTGCCCGACCAGCATTAAAGGCTAGAGTAAAGATGGGTTCAGAGAAATAAGTTGCTTGCAGATAGAACCACTTCATATATGGGAGGTATGTATTACTGATCAACCTATCATGAAAACACACATCCAGTACAATGATTTTGTGAATGTTGGTTCTGTACCTACTAGGCATTAATCCTTCAAATAAGATATGGCATTTTACAGTTAAGATTGTTAAGTTCGAACTGATAAGGCTGAGAGACCAAGTAGCTGGTGTCGATACCCTATTACGGTTTAATAAAGATTTTGCTAATTCTTATGTGTCAAGTTTGGAGAAGGGTTAAGGTTTTTGTTGTCAGTGTAAACATTCAAATAGAAATTGCAATGACTTTAAGGGTTCAAAGGACTTTTGAAAGGCCTCAGAAACCTCGCACTGCTGCAAATAAGAATGAAAATAAATATAGTTATTGCTCTGATCCAAATTTATATGGATGGGTTGATCGAGGAGACTATTATATAGCAGAAGGTTATTTTAAGAATACCTGTATGGGAAGAGGGAGGTGTATAAGATCATATATCAAATCAAACATTATTAAAGAAGAAACACAGGGTAGAAAGGGTAGTGTAGCAAAACTGACTGATGAAATTGACATGAAAAATGAAAAAACTGAATAAGTTGCGAATGTGAAAGTGTATCCAAAAAATGAAAATCCATCAGTCGTTCTTGAAAAAAGAAAAATGCTCAAGTGGACTGGATCTGTTCACTTTATTAGGGGGCTGCAACTAGCTAGCGTGGCCTAAATAAAGACCCACAAATTGCAGGACCAGAACTCTAAGGAAGCGGTTTCGCGATCACGAAAGGTGGTAAGATTGTCGGTCTAAATTGAAACCTGAACCAGCTACTCTTGAATTATAAAAAAGGGATCAAGCCAAGATGGTAATTTCTCAAGTTAAACTTGCATCCCATGCCTCCTGTTTATGGCTATGGTCAGGTCAAAGGCAGTGAAAATAACAAGGCATGGGATTTCTGCCCAACTTCAAACCTTTTTTATTTCTACTGCCATTGACCTGATCATAGCCACAAACAGAAGGCATGGCATGCAAGTTAGACTTCAGAAATTGACGCCTTGGCTTCCCTTATTTTTACTTCTGGAGTTGTTGGTTCAGGTTTCATTCTTGACTGAAAATCTTACCAATCTCCTGTGCTCGCGAAGCTTCTTCCTTAGAGTTCTGGTCCTGCACTTTGTGAGTCTTCATTGAGGCCACACTCGCTAGTTGCAATCTCTAGCAAAGTTACCAGCTCCAGTCCTCTTGACCATTCTTCTTTTTTTCAACGACTGATGGATTTTTATATTTGAATACACTTCCACATTTGAAGCTCATTCAATTTTTTCATTTCTCATGTCAATTTTATTGGCCAAATTTGCTAGAAGTTCCCTACTTGCTTCCCTTTGTTTCCTCTTAAATAAGGTCTGAGATGATATATGGTCTTCTCTACCTCCCCCTTCCCACATAGGTATTCTCCCAAGCACCTTCTTTTGTATAATGGTCTCCTCGGGCAACCCATTCATATAAATTTGGACCAGGGGAATTTCTATTGGTTCCATCGTTGTTTGCTGTAATGCGAGGTTTCGGAGGCCTTTCAAAAAGTCCATTGCGCCATTAAAATCGGTCTGATCACTATTGGATATTTACACTGCTTCCAAAAACTTGAACCTTTCCCCAAACTTGACATAAAAATATAAGCATAAACCGTGATTAAATTGTAATAGGGTATCGACACCACCGTCTTGGAACCCTTCGGCCTTATCAGTTCGCACCTATCAAACTAAACTGTATAATGCAGGATCTTGTTTGAAGGATCAATGTCTAATCGGTAAAAAACTGTATTCACAAAATTATTATACTTTATGTGTGTCTGTCACGGTAGCCTGATCAATAATACATAACACCCGCGCATGAAAGTGGATCCATTCATTTGCACGCACCTTATTCTTCCTACCTCATCAAGACATGTCAGACATTATTTATTCATCTGCACTCATGTGATGACTATTAAAAAAGAGGTGAAGAGCCGTGACTTTTTATCTAACACATTCAAAATAGCTGATGAACTGAATTCTCCATCTGTTACAACTGATGCATCAGTTGTTAGAAGAAATCAAAATATCTCCTCCAATATATGGTTCATCTGTCGCAACAGATAATTCATATATTGCAATAGATATTGCAACAGATGGTAAATCTATTGAGACAGACCAGACAGTGTTTATTCATCTGCACGCATGTGATGACTATTAAAAAAAGGTAGTCGTGACTTTTTATCTAACACATTCAAAACAGCTGACATATCGAATTCTCCATCCGTTGCAACTGATGAATCAGCTGTTAGAAGAAATCAAAATATCTCTTCTAACAGATGGTCCATCTGTCGCAACAGATAATATATATGTTACAACAGATGTTGCAACAAATGATAAATCTGTTGCGATAGACCAAATAGTGTTTATTTATTTGCACGCATGTGATGACTATTATTAAAAAAGAGATAAAGAGTCATGACTTTTTATCTAAAACATTCAAAACAGCTGATGAATCAAATTCTCCATATGTTGCAACTGATGAATCAGATGTTAGAAAAAATCAAAATATCTCCTCCAACAGATGGTCCATCTGTCGCAACAGATAATATATATGTTGCAATAGATGTTTCATTTGTTGCACATACAAACCATCTGTTCCAACAGATGGTAAATCTATTTTGACAGACCATATGTTGCACATACAGACTATCTATTGCAACAGATGGTAAATCTGTTGCGATAGATGGACGATCTGTTGTAACGGCTTAATAATAACGGTTGTTATCAAGTCTCAAACCATTTTGAAAAGGTGAGGAGTATTAATATAAAATAAAAAGTCGTGACTTTTCACAGAAAATAAAAAGCCACCAGTTTGAATATAATTAATACAATGGAGCTGAACAGTCGTGCCTTTTGGCCTGACACATCCAGATTTATCCTCTATAAATAGTTCCCTCCTTAATCTTCATTCTACTCAACTTTATTTATTTTTTGTATTTTTTCTTTTCATATGACATCTTCAACCACTTCTCTTCAAAGAGCATATTCCTTTCTCGTTGAGGTAAGTTTTTTTTCGATGTAAATCTACCAGTTGGTAGTATAAATTGTATTACATTTGGACTATTTTCTTTACATTTGTCAATTCATGCGTGTTCTAGATATGGCTGATACTTTTTGGGACATTGCTATTCTGTGCGACATAGTGCGGGAACTTCATAGGCAGGTTAATGACCTGCAGAGGAAGTTGGTCACCATAAGAGCGACGATGTTCGGAGAGATGTAGAGGCTGATGAGGGCCCTGCTGCTGCGAGTTGATTAGCCGGCTGTCATTAATGATGATGATAATGATAATAATAATTAGAATGTATTTTTTCTTTTAGCGTATGTATTTTAATTTTTCTATATCGAATCTATACCTAATGTATTTTATTTTTCGTTTAATGAAAATTTTATTTTTAGTCGACTTTGGCTTTTTAATTCTTATTCAATTTTCATTCTGTCTATTTCTTCTAAACATAAATGTTAACATGTCGACGGTTGGAGGCAAGGAGAAATTTTGAATTCAGTAGCAATAGCAATTTTGGCTTTTGAGTTCTTTCAACAGATAGACCATTTGTTGGAATAGATTGGTCATCGGTTGGGTTTCTGTTAACAAATTATGTATCTGTTGCGAAAGATTTGTCATCTGTTGGAGGAAAATATTCTAGTTTGATGGAACTGTGTTGTGTTCTTCCAGCTAATGTCCATCTGTTGCCACAGATGGGTAATCTGTTGAAAATAATTATGGTCTATTGTATTATTTAGTTCATGTTTTGCCTCTTTTTATTGATGCACAAGTTATTAAAAAAGATATTTTATATATAATAAATGATAACATTACATTCACAACAATGGGTTAAATATATAAAAGTCCACAACAAACAACAACATAAGTTTTTGCAACTACAACGATCATGGTGGATTACGATCTGGGCATGTAGTTCTTTTGTGGCTAGCGCACTTACATACGGAGCACTTGTTTCTTCTTGATGAAAATAATTCTCCGACTCCACGCCTCCTCTTATATGGATTTCTTCCCGATTTGATAGTGTTTGGGTCAATATATGGAGGAGGTATTAATCTCCCAAAAGCTTGCAGGAACAACCCAAGATTCTTCGGGAGGCACCGGATAATATGCCCATTAAATGCCATTTTATATTTTTCTACCGAATAATATTGAGAGGAGTGCTCATAAATTTTAGGTCCATATTTTAGATCAGATTAATCTCGAAGCGCTGCCAAAGCATGTGGACAGGGTATTTTATCCAAGTCAAAAACTCTGCACGTACAAGATCTTGTTTGAAGATCGATCGTGGCAACATCACCATGACCGATGATACTGAATTTGTAATCTGCTATTTGATGAGATAATAACCTATTCCCCAAACTGATGTTCGTTGATATTATTTTTTTGATTTCTAGAACAAATAGGGTTCTTCTTGTGCCCTCGAACTGCGCATGCCTTTCGTTAAAAAATTGGCCATACTTCTTGTTTATTATTTCAAACAGAGCCTTGATGGAAAATTCTCTTTCATCGCCAAATAATGAATTCACCGATTCAGCTATGTTTGATGTCATAATATTGTACCTATACAAAAGAATCACTTAGTACGACATCATACTAAACTTATAACTCAAACAAGATGTTAAATTCATAAAAATGTACCTATTTGCCGAACAGAATGCCCGGCTCCATCTCTCAAAATTGACACATACGAGAAGTTTTGTTACCTTGGGATGTACATCCGTTATTTGATTGAAATGGTCTAAAAACTCCTCTCTACTATATGCTTTAGTTGCTCTATAAAAAAGGGTCACAACCCTTTTGTTATGATAGTTTGTCTGAATGTTCTCTCTAAGATGCCTGATGCAACAACCAAAGTAAGCTGAAGTGAAGAAAATTGAACCCATCTTTGGAATACTTGGATGCCTATCCGAAACAAAACACAAATCTTCGGTATCTTTGACGCAGCTTCGCAGTTGTTCAAAAAAAATCCATAAGAGGCATCACATTCCTAGTTGGGGTATAGGAATTAGAGTTTAAAATTCAAGTTATTGGGGTATAGGAATTAGACTTTATAATTCCTAGTTGTTGGTTACAAAAGTTTTGTAATCAGTCGTTGTTGAGGCTCAGAGTCATTTAATGAAGTTGGGGTTAAATCCTGTAGAGGAACAGGTCGTGCTTTTTACACCTTTTTGAGCTGGGTGTTTTTCACGTAAAAATCATTGTGTTCTTTACTTCCTGTTTTACTATATTCTTGGAACACGTCAGGCAACCCGTTCCATCCATAGGCAACTCTTAAGTTAAAGTCACTGATCAGTAGAGCACGTACTCTAGCATTATGTCTCAAAAGTCTGCACCTAAAACTCCTCAACAGAATGGTGTAGCAGAAAGAAGAAATATGAAATCTTTTAGAAATGGTTAGACTTATGATGAGTTACTTTGATTTGCCTTCTTCATTTTGGGGTTATGCTCTAGAAACTGCGAACTATATTGTAAACTTGGTTCTTTCTGAGTAGGTTCCTGTGACACCCATAGAACATGGACTGGGCGTAAACCTAATCTAAAACATATTCGAATTTGGGGTAGTCTAGAACATGTGCTGAAAGGAAAGGCAAAAAAATTGAATCCTAAATTAAAATTATGTGTTTTATTGGGTACCCTAAAGAAATGAAAGGTGACCGATTTTACTATCCTAAAGAAAAGAAAGCCATTATAGTAAGTACCAACACCAAATTTCTGGAAAGGGATTTTATTACAAACTTTGATCCCAGAAGTAAATTAGACAGGAATTAAGCAAAGAGGTAGCAAGTCAATCTACTGACAATAATAAAAAACCAAATCCAAACTCCATATGTCAAATTTAACATACCATTGTATTTTAGTAGTGGAAGAGATTTTAATAGACATACATTTCCACAAGCATAAGTTCTTGAAAATCCATTGTGTCAAAGTTGTGAGGGTAGCACTAAGAAAAATACACTAGAGAAAGAATTTATTGATGTTCGAACACCTCAAGGTGATGAGGATAACATAGAGACTCAAAATCCAACAATTAATATGGTTCAACCACAAGATCGTAATAGTATAGTTGCCTTTATACTTACCCCTACAATTGAAGTGCCTCGTCATAGTGGGAGACAGATAAGAAAGTCGTCTGTTAAGCACTCTAAGGAGAGTTTCTGATAGAATTCTTGAAGAGTTATATACCGATAGTATGAATTACGGTAAAGCACTACAAGATAAAAATGCAGACAAATGAATTATTGTTATGAAATCAGAAATGGAGTCCATGTACTCCAATAAACTTTTGAATCTTGTAGAACCACCTATAGATGGAGTCAAGTCATTAGATACTGATAACGCTTAATCTACAGCTCTCGTTTGAGTGTAAAGCGGTCGTTAGCAAATATAGAACCCAACCTGGGTTGGGTGTCGATCCCACAGGGAATAGCTTGGCCAACAAGTAAGTAAAATTACTAAACTTTTGGTGCAAGTCTCGTAAGAAGGGGGGATTCTTGTTTTGCAAGTAATGTAAACAAAAGCTGAAAATAATAAAGTAAAAAGAGAGAGATTGTTACGTTGGTTGTAAACAATGAGAATTGAAGCGTTGGGGTTATGTCCACCTTCTGAGGTATACGTCTCTATTGGCTATGAGTGTGTAGAATTCTGACATGCAATTGCTTATAGAGGATTGTAGTCGATGGTAAATCCAAGCGTCTCTCGACCTAAACAAGGACTATTTCACTTTAACTCTCTCGAGCTTAAAGCGTGTCTAACGGTACGAATTCTCCAAGAGGTTAGTCCAGTTACGGCACTAGCTTTTTAATAGGAAAGGGTGTCCTACTACCTTGACATTATCTCTTTTCCAGACAAATAACTTTTCTCTCGAACAAGTTAAATGTTAGACTGGCGTATTCTTGCGTTTGCAACCGCAAAGAATGTAGATTAAGATGAAGAGAATAATGATATAAGCAATATACGTGCCTCAAACTCACAAACTCACAGCAATAGATAGTATCTCATACGGCTTCCATAACCCCAACAGAGAAGTTTAGTTACCCATGAATGCGAAGAAAACCACAATTGACATTGTTATTATACCACAATAATGATCAATTTCGTGTAGCACAAGAGTGGTAGGCGTTAGGTGTGATTTCTTGCAAAGTAACGTTTCTCTTGTTGCGGAATTTAAGAATAGAAGAATAGAAGAAAATAGAATTGATTTGTAAGACGAGAAGTTAAGAAGATGTTAGAAGATGAGAGAAGATGAGAGAAGATGAGAGGGATGGAAGGAAGTATTGTGTTCTCCCTCCTTCCTCCCTCCTTATTCAAAATCTCTAGCATGATAGGGTATTTATAATACCCATATCCTACTCCTACTAGATAAATAAAATATCTAACCAAATCCTACTAGGCTAATGTAATACTTAACCCAATTGTACTAGGTTAATGTAACATTATCATAATCCAAATAAAATAATGAAATACATAACCTAATTGTACTAGGTTAATGTATCATTGTCAAAATCCAGCTTTGTGTCTGTAAGTCCCCAAAGTCTTCAGAATTGCTGTTTTAGCCCGGGACAGATTTTCCATGCAGCAGGTTTGGTCCCCCAAAGTCTTCAGAAATGCTGTTTTAGCCCGGGACAGATTTTTCATGCAGCAGTTTTGGTCCTTAGGCGTGTAAACTCCCTTCCCTTCCTTCGTGAGCTTTCTTTAGCGTCAAGTAAGCCATAAAATGCTGAATTATGCATCATTTATACCTGAAACTTTACTAATCATGTTCGTTAGCTCATTTACAGGAAAAAGGACTAAAAGTGCATAAAATATATAATTTGTTCTCAAAACTAGGCTAAAATATGGGCAGAATATATTGATATAGGCGCGTAAATTCGCCTATCATCAACACCCCACACTTAGAGCTTTGTTCGTCCTCGAACAAACTATCATGTCCTTCTAAACATCAACTTAGGGTTTTACAGCAACAACACAAAATATTCGTCAAGACAAGCACAACAATTATCAACAAAGAGTAGCTTTTCGATTATAGGTAGAAACAATTTAACCTCTAGCATAGACTCGTGATGGTGATTAACTCTCATGCAAACGTTAAGGTACAAGGAATCATATATAACTACCCAAAACTCATCAACCATGTGTGTCTCACACTATAGTACCCATAATCACTCACAAGTATAGCATATTTTTCAAACATGGGTATCAAAATGTCCTTGCTCTCACTCTCACAAAGAATTCATATGTAGCAACTGATGACCATAGGCTTGCCCTTAATGTAATACTCTACTAAATGTTGGAATGTTAAGATTAGGATCAAGTAGGTCTTTTGATGGTTGTAATGTAGGCTAAGGGACGGGTAGGACTATTTTGGCCAGGAATAGTGACTAAGTTCCTAAGCGCTTTAATACATCACTTTGTATCATTGACACTTTTTTCTTTCAACCTTTCTTCTTTCTTTTGTTATACCACCCTTGTTCTCCTCTTTTGTTTTTCAATTTTAAGCACAACTCGCTTTTCAGCTTTCTTTTCCTTTTTCTTTTCACAACATACCTCTTATGATAGCACTTTCTTTTTCATAACACATTCAAGCACCATTACAATTTATAGCATCATACTCACCCAATTTCCTCTTATGTTATCACATGACTTTTTCACTTTAAAGCACTTAGGAGTTTGGATCAAATTACGGTCTTGAAAGAAATGGATTAGGCTTACATATAAGGTTGTCAAAGAAATAGGCTAAAGGCTCAAAAGGGTTAACTAGGATGATGTCCATGGGTAGGTAAAACTGAAGGTAAACATGTATAGGTTGCCAAAGAAATGCCTAAATCATATCCTAAACTTACACTCCTTATTTTCGCTTTGCATACATACCAGGCAAGTTCTAGCATCAGCCACATACATAGAATATACTATTATCTCACACACACAAGGCATATGGTCGACTTGATTGGGAGTAGTATAGACTCTCGACCCAACAAGTAAAGGAATTGAACCACACAATATCACATAATGAGTCACAACTAGAGCCTAAACGTCTCAATAGTCACAATTGTAGCACATACTCTTGTTATAATCTCATGCTGCCTATCAAAATAATTTCATGCGAAGCTAGAAAAAATTTACTACTAAAAAAATGAAACAAAAATGAAACAAAAGCAAACAAACATAGATGCGAATAGAGAAGTATAGCATGCAATACCACCACCCTACACTTAGTCGGGACACTGTCCTCAGTGGAAAATAAATACGAGAAACCTGGTTGGTCGGACTTATCCTCTATGTCTGGGGTCATACCCCTTGCATTGGAATCATCATCAGAGTCGTCATCCTCAGAAGTTCCTCATAAGTATCCCACTTAATTCCAAGCATGAGTCGAGGTATTTGCAGCGAAGAGGGTTCTCCTTGGTCCTTGCGACTTCTCTTTTTGCCCTTTTGGGAGGTGGTAGCCTTCTCCTTGCCTTGTCTCGCTTTAGGTGCCATTGTACCTGAGACTAGAAATAGTGTTAGTGGTAGAACAATATCAATGGATACAATCTATGCACAAGCAGTAGGGGTACCACCCCACACTTAGTTTTATTGACACAAATCAGTGAAGTGAAAGTGGTCGATTACTCAGACTTCATCGACATACGTTTTAGGGGCTATATTCCAACAAGAAATTCAGATATGTAACACTTCTTGCAATCTTTGCAATACTTTCATGTTAGGTATATCAAGACTTCTTCATAGGGATTACATCATGGTATCGTTTCTATCAATAATCACAATCTCCTATGTCGGTAGGCAGTTATAAGTCTTATTCCGATAAACGGGATATTCTAACATGTAAGTATTCAAGTGACAAGATTATGCAATTTTCATTACTATAGCAATTCTGCAAGTAGTATAACAATGCATCAAAATCAAATTCAAGTCGGACATAAGTTAAGAGCATTCTAACGTACATGTTCACTCACTTGGTTTTGTATCAACAATTCAAACACGTTCACATCACCAATACTTTTTCAATATTTAGCAATTCATAATAGGTGTAGTAAAGTAGTACTTACAAAAAATAAATGAAGAATAAGAGAGTACTTACTTGCTTGAAGCTTTTGGAGGTGGTTTTGTGAATTGGAAGAGCAAAAAAAAAGAAAATTTTGAGAGGATTTGGATGAATATGCGGCACCTTTAGGTCACTTTGCAATGTGTTGTGTTATAAAACTAAGTCCCCTTTATATATGAAGAGAATGGGTCGGGTTATGACCCATTTACAATCGGTTTTGGAGACAAAAATCCCACATATGCGACGCATAATGCTTGGCATAGATATTACATATGCGGCGCATTGTCTATGGCATAATGGGACATATGCGCCGCATAGTCTATGGCATTTGTAGACATATGCGCCGCATAGTCTATGGCATATGAGATACTGAGACCAAATGCCATAGCATAGGCGGCGCATAGTCAAAAGCATACCTAGGAATAGGCGGCGCATAGTGTATAGCACACTAGATTCCGAGACCTTAGGCTATAGGATAGGTTGTGCATCGTTCGTGGACTAGTTTTACCAAGGCCTAGCCTTCCTCGAAGCCTATTTTGGCGTGAGAAAGGCTCAATCCATAGCCTTATGCATCACCATTCCTAACTTACCAACTTTACCATACAATGCGTCCAAATTGTCAATTGAAATCAATCTCCTCGTTGACTACTTCTTGCACCTATATTCGCTCAAACAAATGAAAACGATTAGTACGATGGGTTGCCTCCCACCAAGCGCCTTAGTTTTGGTCGTGGCACGACTCTTATTTTTGGATTTTTCATTTATCAAAATCAAAACAAGTACTAGAAGAAACGATAAAACGATGGGTTGCCTCCCATCAAGCGCCTTATTTATTGTCGCGGCACGACATAGTTACCTCGAGTACTCAGACTTCGTCGGGATAAATGGTGGATCGTTTTCTGAATGGATTCAGACGACAATGAGGCTTACTTGTAGGAGGGGTACCAATTATATCATCAATAGTCCAACCCATAGCTCTCATGTATCTCTTCAGAGTAGAGATGAGAGCGTCTACGTGCTGTTTACTTAAATCATCCGCACTCACCGGAAGTATCTTTATACTTTCCAAGAACACATACCTTAGATAATTGGGGAGCTCTTTCGATTCTAGCATTGGTGGCTCTTCAAGGGAAGTCTTCGCTGTTGGTGACGGTTGATTCTTAAGATCACGGTCCGGTTGCTTAGGAGTATGGGAATAGGACTCTATTTCTGTTAGAGCACCCATAAGTTCTTCATATTCTTTAGCATCCTCATGCTCAACATTCAGCAGCGCAGCAGACAATGGCTCAACAGTAGGCTGTTTCTCTACAGATAATGCTTTCTTACCTTCATAATGAACATCAGCTACAGAGAACACATCCATATCTCTTGGCTTCTTCATCGCTTTGCACAAATCAAAACGAATCACTTCGTCATTCATTCGAAATAAAAGCTCATTATCTCTCATGTCAATAAGCAAACTTCCTGCTGCAAGGAAAGGACGTCCCAAGATTATGGGAACTTCAGAATCCACCTCGCAATCCAAAATCACAAAGTCTGCAGGAAAGATGAAGGAAGAAACCTTCACCAACACATCATTCAAGATACCCACAGGTCGTTTTACCGACCTATCAGCCATCACGAGCCTCATATTGGTTGGTGTCGGATCGCCTAACCCCAGCTTCTTGTAGACGGATAGTGGCATCAAATTGATGCTAGCACCCAGATCGCACAATGCCTTAGCAAAATTCATAGATCCAACCGTGCAAGGAATAGTGAAAGCACCAGGGTCTGTCTTCTTCTGTACTAAGGACCTTGTGGCAATTGCACTGCAATGATGAATATTATCTGCCGGCTCATAGCTTACTTCTCGCTTCTTTGTCAACAGGTCCTTCATGAATTTAGCGTACCCAGGCATCTTTTCTAGCGCCTCTACCAACGGAACATTAATGGTCAGCTGCTTCAACATGGTCATGAATTTGCTGAACTTTGTATCATCTGCCACCTTCTTCAATCTTTGAGGAAAAGGTGGTGGTGGGTATGGAATTGTTATCTTCATGGCTTTCTTCTCATCTTGCTTCCGTTTTTCAACTTTTCCAGGCTGCACGTTGTGAGGAGTGATGTTAAGGACGTTAGGATCGGCTGCTGTGGCATCTTCCCCTTTCTCCTTATCATCAATTTCCGCTTCTTCATCAACCACTTGCTTGCCTTTTTCTGATGTTTCCAGCACCTTACCACTTCGGGTAGTGATGGCCATGCATGACCCATCATTCCTTGGGTTTTGCACAGTATTGCTAGGTAAAGTGCCAGCCTTTCTTTGATTGAGTGCTGCTGAAAGTTGGCTCAGTTGCTGCTCTATTTGCTTGATTGAAGTGGAATGAGAATCAACTAGTTGTTTCATGGAGGACAAATCATTGATTACCTCAGTAACTCCCGCGCTCGTTGCTTCCACTCCTTTCGATAATTTAGCCATCATGTCTTCCATACTTCCAGAATTAGATGTGGTGATATCACGTCTACCAGGGGGAACATATACACCACTCTTTTCATTGTTTTTTCTCCAACTACCTTGGTCCTTGTTTCCAGAATTATCATAATAGTTCCGACCTTGGTTTCCTTGGGTATTCCCACGGAAACCCCCCTGATTGTTCAAGTAGTTGGCCTCCTCTTCCGAATCAGATTCGTCTCTTCCTTTTAGCGCCACAGCTTTCACTTTTTCGGTCTTCCCTGATAATAAATGCTTTGTCAGAAGATCCATCTGTGTTTTCATGTGCGCCATATCTTGATCACGTTCTTCTTGTCTTCTTCTTTGGTCTGCAGTCATGCCTATAGATAAAGTGGGGCTTGCTACCTCGGAATCCCTGGTATGCCAAGCTCTACTTTGTTTCGTCATGCGATCTAGCATATTGCTTGCTTGACCAAAGGTGAGGTCCATAAAAGATCCTCCAGCTGCGTTATCCACCACTGGCTTAGTTATTGAATTCAAGGCTCTATACAATATCTCCATGAGGTGAACATTAGTCATGTGATGGTTTGGGCATCTCGCTAGCTTTGTCTTGAACCTCTCCCATGTTTCATGAAGAGCTTCAGTGGGAAGCTGACGAAAGTTGCTGATTTCATCTCTCAATTGTGCCCTTTTGGACGGCGGAAAGAATCTTTCTAGGAAAACGTCTCTCAATTGCCTCCAATTTGTAATAGAATCAGGAGTCAGCCCATTCAACCATAGTGTTGCCTCCCCAGACAGAGACAATGGAAATAAGCGTAACCGAATTGCATTTTGACCAACTCCAGGATTGTCAAATGACTTGCATGTAGAAATAAAGTTGATGAGATGCATATTCGGATCATCGCCTGCTAGTCCACCAAATAATCCCTTGAGTTGCAATAACTGAATCATGGTGCTTGTGATGTTGAACTTGGCTCCGGGCGCTAATGGTGGTGGAATTATAGCTCCAGTGGCTCCGGCACCATCAAGATCATCATCATCATCATCGAACGGTATCTCACGTTGTGCATCCATTGATGCACTGAACAAAAACCTGCAGTAAACAAAAACAAAAACTAAAAGTAAAAGTACGAGAGTCTTCGACCAAAGGGTCTAGTAATTATTACGAACTTGATTGACACTTGTATTCCCCGGCAACGGCGCCAATTTTTGATAACGCTTAATCTACAGCTCTCGTTTGAGTGTAAAGCGGTCGTTAGCAAATATAGAACCCAACCTGGGTTGGGTGTCGATCCCACAGGGAATAGCTTGGCCAACAAGTAAGTAAAATTACTAAACTTTTGGTGCAAGTCTCGTAAGAAGGGGGGATTCTTGTTTTGCAAGTAATGTAAACAAAAGCTGAAAATAATAAAGTAAAAAGAGAGAGATTGTTACGTTGGTTGTAAACAATGAGAATTGAAGCGTTGGGGTTATGTCCACCTTCTGAGGTATACGTCTCTATTGGCTATGAGTGTGTAGAATTCTGACATGCAATTGCTTATAGAGGATTGTAGTCGATGGTAAATCCAAGCGTCTCTCGACCTAAACAAGGACTATTTCACTTTAACTCTCTCGAGCTTAAAGCGTGTCTAATGGTACGAATTCTCCAAGAGGTTAGTCCAGTTACGGCACTAGCTTTTTAATAGGAAAGGGTGTCCTACTACCTTGACATTATCTCTTTTCCAGACAAATAACTTTTCTCTCGAACAAGTTAAATGTTAGACTGGCGTATTCTTGCGTTTGCAACCGCAAAGAATGTAGATTAAGATGAAGAGAATAATGATATAAGCAATATACGTGCCTCGAACTCACAAACTCACAGCAATAGATAGTATCTCATACGGCTTCCATAACCCCAACAGAGAAGTTTAGTTACCCATGAATGCGAAGAAAACCACAATTGACATTGTTATTATACCACAATAATGATCAATTTCGTGTAGCACAAGAGTGGTAGGCGTTAGGTGTGATTTCTTGCAAAGTAACGTTTCTCTTGTTGCGGAATTTAAGAATAGAAGAATAGAAGAAAATAGAATTGATTTGTAAGACGAGAAGTTAAGAAGATGTTAGAAGATGAGAGAAGATGAGAGAAGATGAGAGGGATGGAAGGAAGTATTGTGTTCTCCCTCCTTCCTCCCTCCTTATTCAAAATCTCTAGCATGATAGGGTATTTATAATACCCATATCCTACTCCTACTAGATAAATAAAATATCTAACCAAATCCTACTAGGCTAATGTAATACTTAACCCAATTGTACTAGGTTAATGTAACATTATCATAATCCAAATAAAATAATGAAATACATAACCTAATTGTACTAGGTTAATGTATCATTGTCAAAATCCAGCTTTGTGTCTGTAAGTCCCCAAAGTCTTCAGAATTGCTGTTTTAGCCCGGGACAGATTTTCCATGCAGCAGGTTTGGTCCCCCAAAGTCTTCAGAAATGCTGTTTTAGCCCGGGACAGATTTTTCATGCAGCAGTTTTGGTCCTTAGGCGTGTAAACTCCCTTCCCTTCCTTCGTGAGCTTTCTTTAGCGTCAAGTAAGCCATAAAATGCTGAATTATGCATCATTTATACCTGAAACTTTACTAATCATGTTCGTTAGCTCATTTACAGGAAAAAGGACTAAAAGTGCATAAAATATATAATTTGTTCTCAAAACTAGGCTAAAATATGGGCAGAATATATTGATATAGGCGCGTAAATTCGCCTATCATCAGATACAGGTGGATCTATTAGAAAAAGTGAGAAGTAGACGAAAAAGTGCAAAATTATAAAGCTAGGTTTGTTGCAAAGGGGTTTACTAAGGGATCGATTATGAGAAAACTTTTTCTCCAGTAGCCATGCTTAAGTCTATTAGAATTCCCTTATCCATTGCTTCTCATTATGATTATGAGATTTTACAAATGAATGTCAAGACAACTTTTCTTAAAGAAAGTCTTGATGAAAGCATTTTTATGCAGCAATCAGATGCTTTCATTGAAAAAAGGGAATAAACACATGTTTTGCAAGCTTAAGAGGTCCATTTATGGATTAAAGCAAGCTTTTATGTCATGAAACACTTTTTATGACAATGAGGTTAAGACTTTTAATTTTAAGCAATATCTAGACGAGTCTTGTATGTACAAAAAATAAAATAGGGATAAAGTGGTGTTTCTAGTATTCTATATAGATTATATCTGGCTTATAGAAAATAATGTGGGCTTGTTGAATTCAGTTAAGGAATGGTTATCCAATAATTTTGAAATGAAGGATTTAGGAAAAGCTGCTCACATTCTTGGGATCAATGTTTTACGTGATCATTAGAAAAGGATGCTAGGCTTATCTCAAACTCCTTATATTGATATAATTCTTACCAGGTTCAGCATGCATGATTCTACAAAAGGACTTCTTCCTTTCAGACATGAAATTTCTCTAAAAATAAATATCCTAATAAAGATAGAATATAGAAAACATGAAGGCAGTTCCTTACACGTCAACTGTGGAAGCCTCATGTATGAGATGTTATGCATTAGACCTGACATTATTTTGCTATAGGCTTGGTTAGCAGAGTTCAATCTAATCATGAATGAGAACACTAGATAATAGTTGAGCATATAATCAAGTACCTAAAAGGGATTAGGGATGACATGCTAGTCTACCATTCGAATGAGTTGATGCCTATAGGGCCTACTGACTCATATTTTCAGTCTAGCAAGGACTTTAGAAAGTCGACCTTTGAAAATGTGTTTACTTTGAGAGGTGCATTTGTTGTTTGTATGAGCATCAAGAAAACTTGTGTTGCTTATTCCACCATGGAAACCGAGTATATAATAGTCTCTCATGTAACTAAGGAGGAAATATGGTTTAGAAACTTTCTCACAAACTTAGAGGTTGTTCCTGTGATAGAGGCACCACTTACAATTTATTGTGACAATACTGATATGAAACCACGGAGCCATAAGAAGGCAAAACACATTGAGCATAAATATCATTTGATTCGAGACATAGTGCAAAGAGTAGATATGGTGGTTGCAAAGATTGCATCAAAAATCAACCTGGCAGACCCTTCCACAAAAGTTCTACCACAGAAGCCTTTTGTCAGGCATGTGAAGGATTGGATGTTAGAGTTGTAGGTGCATAGTTATGAGTATAAGTGGGAGACTATTAGGATATACTATAAACTATGTGTTTTGATATAGTACTATTTATTGAACAACTATTTATTTATTTATTTAATTCAATAAAGTGTTACATTAAATAGATCATTTTATCATATATGTGTCCTCAACTTATATAGTAGATGATTTGGTCTATAGTATATGAGCTTATACACAGAAGATCAAATCATCGATTCTTATAAGTTAAAGTTATTATTCACAATGAAAATTTTGACAAACTACCAAAATAATTGTAGTACAAGATTAAAAGTAATTTTTCTTGATACAAGAATGGTATAGTTCTAACTTCTCATGCTAGTGCATTTTATAAGTATTGAACAGGATCGAATAGTGATAGTTGTTTAAATTGATTGATAAAAACACATTCTCTAAACTATTAAATATACTTATATTCTCAATCTTGATATAACTATTATGATCTATATATATTAATTATCATATTGATTTTATTAAAGGTGAGATTCTGAGATGGATCAATATTCCTGGTAGATTGTATGATAATAATATATATCGGGGAAATAATAAGTTAGTTGATAAACTCATGTCTCGATATAGATATTAATGATACACCTTTTATGAGAAGTTTATAAGTTTTCATGTGTAAAATCGGCATGTGGATTAAAGAATCGGGACATATGAAATAAGTTAAGCATCTCTAAAGGAAACTAATCATTATATTAAATTCATCAGTAATTTAATTTATTGATTAGTATCTATAATCTTGACATGGGAATTACATAAATGTTCAATGAAAAATTTTAGAATAAAAATAGATGGGTGCAATTATAAATTTTTAGTGGAATGCTTTGTAATTTATTATGATAAGAATAATTCGGGAGAGTCCGGAGGGAGGAGAAGAAACATGTTTCTTGTCCGAGAGAAACAGAGGTTCTTCTAACCTTGAAAGACTGTTCAATTTTCTATTCATTACTTGTCCACTCAAATATTGAGAAAGGTCAGCTGTGAATTTGGGATCATTGTAGAAGACCGCTGAACTGAAGACAGACTTGCTTCAAGATATCTGCTCATTCTTCAAAAGGTATTTCTTGATTAATATTTAACACGTTTTGTGTGAACTACTATTTATATTTATTGTCTATAATTCATGTAAATAGTATGATTCTAATATGCTTCCAATGTGTACTATTTTCCAATAATTCATAGTGAAATCCAAGGAAGGAGAATATTCAAAAAAAGAAAACGGGAATGTCAAATTAAGGATTTTTCTAGTTAGAATGGATTGATCGTACCTATCCAATCAATAATTGTTTATGACTGACTCGTTATTCACTCGGTTTTTGGGTCATAATCATTATGTAGGAGAGATGGCTACCACATCAATTTGTTATATATGGATCATGAGATTGCACTGTTACAGAGCCAACGTCAATACACTTATTGGAGGTTTATTGACGTACATCCAATAGGATGACGGGTTTTATTGGAAATATAGCACATAAAAGGGCTTTTTTGCATTGAAGTGAATAATCTAGTCAATCACTCTTCTCCCGATTATCCAAGTGTCACATGAAAGGAAGGTAACTTTTCCTAAATGATTATGTACTGTGCAACACATTCATAAGTAGAATTCTACGATGAACGACGACTCTTGAACCTAGTGCTTTGATAAAACTTATCCAAAACACCCCTTTGAGAGTAAGATTTGTTCGATATATGCAAGTGTTATACCTTACTACTTTCTTAGCCTTCTCTCGTCTCGCCAATCTAGTATTGCCATATAAGAGAACTGTCTTAGAGAAGGCCAGCAATATGACAAGAATCCAACTTGCTCTAAGCATACCACCGGTTTCGAGGCATGAGTATGGAAGAATCCTTGGTTGGGGGTATTGAGAACGCTACCTCCTAATGTAGCCTACCCAACACGAATCCGAATTAGTCAGGCTCCAATGTGGACAGACACCTGGACACTGGATACGAAACCAAAAAAAATTGCTCTACGCATCAATATATCACTAGAAACATGAATATTCAACTGAAAGATGATTTCATTTCACAACACTCCGTAATCAGTAATACAAGTTCGGGTCTGACTATATGAAACGTAATATTGCTTCTCTATATTGCAGAAACCACTAATTCCATCAGTGGTAGCTGGAATTGAGAAGATACATATTCAATGTACAATGCAAGGGTTTACTATATGTGGAGGATCTTCTATAGTTGAATACATTTGTTTACAAACTTCTTTACGAAACTCGTTCAGCTCCGAACTCAGAAGAAATCTCGGAAAACATCCAACAGGTATGATAATTCAAGCTGCAGTGACACCTCACGAGCTTCCTAAGCCATCCTCAATTACTCAACAGCAGATGAGTTATGACAAACCAAAGATATTCCACGAAAATTCTATCATCCACTTAATAGACTTAAAATTAGTTCCGCGCCCAAAAATGTATAATCTCTAGTCGCCAAAGAATGTATCAGTTCATCTTCAACCTGAAAGTTCGTTCAAATGGCTTGAAGCAAGAGTTCGAGTTTACCAAGTCCTTGTAAGGAATGAAGAATATCAAACTATCCTTGGAGGAGGTGGAGCAGATGGCTCTCTGTGATGAAACAACTTGACCAGTGACCTACGCTCACAGTCCTGCAGAAGCAAACTTTCAAACATATGATGATGGTCCACATACTTTCTTTAACGCAAGTAAAAGACACTGTTTTGGGTGCAGTGTTGTTGCGATATCGAAACTTCACAACCCAGTAGAACATGAAGCAATTGAAGCAAGAGTTCGAGTTTACCAAGTCCTTGTAAGGAATGAAGAATATCAAACTATTCTTGGAGGAGGTGGAGCAGATGGCTCTCTGTGATGAAACAACTTGACCAGTGACCTACGCTCGCAGTCCTGCAGAAGCAAACTTTCAAACATATGATGATGGTCCACATACTTTCTTTAACGCAAGTAAAAGACACCGTTTTGGGTGCAGTGTTGTTGCGATATCGAAACTTCACAACCCAGTAGAACATGAAGCAATTAGTGGAACACTTATGTTCCAAGCAAAATGTGTTTTGTTCCAAGCAAACAAAACATCTCAGTTGAATGTCCCTTCAGGACATCCGATAAAAACTATACAGAGATGATCAGCATGGCCCCTGCATAAGGATGATATGCACAAAGCTGCACATACAATATTCCAATAAAATAATGACATCAAGAGCATTGTGTTTACATGTTCAGTTCACAGGTTTAATCGAAGATAGAGCAGCACAAGTGACAAGGAGTTGTCACACCTCAATAACATATCAAACATTAATTTTGAAAAACGGTGTTAACGTTTCCAATTGATAGGGAACACTTTTGCAAAGTCAAATTACAAATGGCTTCTCTTTGTTAGCAGACATATCGAAGCACGATATAATGCTGCAGAAACATATCTGGCAGTACAGATATTCTTCAAGAATAAGCAGACGATTCAACAGTAAACCATGTGTTTATCAGTTTCTCAAGAGCTGTAAAAAAAAATATTACAGTGACCCGAAAATTACCTTAAACATATTTAAATGGAATGGTTTTTCTGGATTCATTCTCTTCAGCTTTAGGAATGTAAATGCAAAGCTTAGTTGGTCACGTGACGTAAATCGGTCAACTTCGTTGAACCAGAGGCAAGAGAATAAATTTGACATCGGTGTATGTGCTCTGACAATAAAAGAACCTTCAGGCACATCTGCAATACACAAAAAACCATAATTTGTTCAACAAACTGCATATGAAGAAAGAAGGCAATGAGAATAGGATAAACAACAAGTGTTAAGTGGCATATACAGCTTGGCAGAGATGGATTCGGATCTAAAGGGTCAAATTTGGTAAGACCATCAGATTGGTACAACGAAAACTGTTCATCAATAGCAGTGTGATTGTACTTATTTAGACGCTTATTTTGGAGTACTTCTTCCCAAACACAGTGCCGAGTATAATGATTTGAGATGGCATACTCAGAGCCGGTTTGCCACAAGAAATGATCAATTATCAACATTGGATCGGTTGAGAGCCGCAGTTTGCTATCTAGCCAAATAGAGTACCTAAAAATCGCCACAAGAGGAAAACAAATTAATCTTCAGTTGGAGCCAGATAGACTAAGAATAAAAGTCCAGCTAGGGATATGAAAAATCACCTAGAAGAAGGAAAGAGGCGATGTGTCAAAAACTTTGGTACTTTCCCTGTTTTACGTGTATCTGTGTATGGTAAGTTCTTGACGACAACTAATTTCCACAATCCAACAAATCCACCATCATCAGGTGCGCTTCCTTCTTTTGAGAGCGTTGAAAGAGTTCCCTCATCAACAAACATAACAAAACATACGTTCTTCTTTGAATACTCACTGATCTGAAAAGGTAAGGATCAATCAAAAGTAAGCACAT
This sequence comes from Capsicum pubescens, assembly GCA_030864215.1. NCBI lineage: Eukaryota > Viridiplantae > Streptophyta > Magnoliopsida > Solanales > Solanaceae > Capsicum > Capsicum pubescens. The sequence continues at coordinate 379,538,664 of CM061548.1, read as the reverse complement.
GTTGCTATATCCTAACCTGCTCTTGGACTTTCCAAAGATACCATCTGACAAATCTGTAGAATATTGCTAAATGGAGTCACTTATTACTAGAGAAAACATATGTATCCGGGATACATGTTTTAGAAAGTCTTTGATCTTCACGGAGTTATTCAACATTTCAGAGTTGCAAGTTTTTTATGCAATTGCCATTTCGGAGAACAGAGAAGAGCAAACGGAGTTGAAACTGCAAGGTCATTAGAATGAGAATGAAGAGAAAAAGAATCTTCCAGCCTTCCAGGTGGTTTAATTACTTCGAAATGGATTGTAATAAAACAATCTCAACGAACATCATTGCAGGAGAGAAAAGTAAATATAAAGAAAAAAGAAGGCCAAATCATTACCAATCTGCTTGTCGGCCTTCTTAAAAAATCAGAGCTTCCAAAAATACATGATGATACGACCACTCTGCACGCACTCATGTATCTTTTGTCCTCCTCTTTCAAATCAAATCCAGTACTTGGAAGCCCTTCAGCTCCCCTCAAAAAACCACAATGAATTGTTTGATTTACAGCAGAAAATGATTGTTCTCTTTCTTCAAGGGTCTGGTGTCCACCAAATCTGGGATCATGAGCATCAGTATGGGAAGCTTTCTTTTCTGTTTCCATATATCCCAGGGAAAACTGGGTGAAATTCATAAAGTCCTTGGGTTCACTATGCAAATCGACGGAATCCCTAAATACTACATCACAAGGAAAGAAGCCTGAAAATCAAATAGAAATGAAATGAGGATTTGAAGATTTTCAATAGTTTCTGTTTACGTTGGAAAAAAGTCCCTATAACTTCCAGCTTGTATATAGCATTTTACCAAGAAATGTCAACAAAGGAATAGACTTTCAGTAACTAATCGCTAGAATGTTATGATAATTTTCCATAGCCACATGATAACATATACTTTGTGCCATGGACAATAGTATGGTCAATTACCAACTCTTTTTGGCACTTTTTGGAGATTGGAAAAGAAGTGAAGAGGATAGAACAGAACAGGAAACTTTTCCATATGAGGCATGCTATGATGCATATCTAGGCAATCCAAAATTAATTGGACTGAACACATTCAAAGCACATTTAAACTCCGGCTGCCACCAACCTCAATAAGACAAAAGGTTTTGATCTTTGACCACAAAATTCTTTGATAAAATACATGACAGGTTATAAGCTAATCTTGCTTAGCAGGCCATATTTTCCACAAAGAAGTTTATTGAAGGCATACTTATTATAAAAGCAGAGGAATAGAGTAGAAGAGAGTATGTGTATTTGATGAGACTGCAGTGCAGTTTATATACAACTGAAATAATAGCGTAAACTAACTCCTAGAATGTAGGAATAGATAACTACGTCTAATACAACTAACGCCTAAATAAGTTGAACAAGTCTAATCCTAATCAAACTATATCTGTAGTATTAGTACATGTGCAAAGTAAAACAATTTTACAACACGGGTAAACCACTAATGCTAATGCGCTATTACGCCCCCCTCAAGTTAGGTGTGAAGAGACAACACGTAACTTGGGAAGCATTAACTGGAAAGCTGGCTTGGACAATGGTTTGGTAAGTGCATCTGCAAGTTGATCAGCAGAGTGTATGTGCCTCATTTGGACCAGTCCATTGCGGACCTGGTTACGAACAAAGTGAAGATCAACCTCAAGGTGCTTCATTTTGGTATGATGTACCGGATTCTCGGCAATGTACGTAACTCCAAGGTAATCACAAAGTATTATAGGTGTAGTAGGGAGTGACACATGAAGTTCTTAGAGCAAGTGAGTAACCCAATTCGTTTCAGACAAGGCGGAAGCAACCACACAATATTCAACCTCAGTGGAAGATCTAGAGACAGTAGGTTGCTTACGAGAACTCCACGAGATGGGCGTTGTGCCCAGATAAACAAAGTAGCCCGAAACGGCTATCATTGATGTCACCTTCCCAATCAGCATCGGCATAGGCATAGAGATCAGTCGATTTCTGTGGGGATATACGAATGCCATACTGGGATGTTTCTTTAAGGTATCGCAGGATACGCTTAACTGCCTTCCAGTGAAGCACAGACGGAGAGGTGTTGAACTGAGTAAGCTTGTTTACAGAGTATGTGAAGTCAGGTCGGGTAAATGAAAGGTACTGAAGCTTACCGAGCACACTTCTGTATTTTTTTCCATCAGTTTTAGGTGCTCCATCATCAACTAGTAGGATCTCGAACATGCTCATAGGTGACTGAATACCTTTGCAGTCTTGCATCTGAGTGTCATGTAGAACCTCCTGTATATACTTAGATTGACTTGGATTGACTGAGAAACAAGCCATCAGCATTTCTGTGTACTTCAACACCCAAGAAATAGTGTAATAAACCAAGGTACTTGAGAGAAAAAAATTTCGAAAGAGCGGTAACAACATGTTGAAAGAGTGTTTCATCACTGCCTGTGATTATGAGGTCATCCACATAGATCAAAATATAAATAGTGACCCCCACATTGTGCAGAACAAAAAGAGAATTATCACACTATCTTGAACCCCATTCGAATCAAAGAACTAGTCAATGCATCATACCAGACCTTAGGAGCTTGCCGGAGTCCGAAATTGCCTTTTTGAGATTGCAGACATAGTTGGGATGATTCGTGTCTTCATAGCAAGGAGGTTGAGACATATACACGTCTTCTTGAATCTTTCCCTGAAGAAAAGCATTATTGACATCTACTTGATGTAGTGGCTAGTTCATTTGTAAAGCAACTGTAAGTACTGTTCGAATAGTAGTTGGTTTAACCACCGGACTGAATGTCTTGTGAAAATCAAATCCGGGCCTTTGAGTGAACCCTTTTGCAACTAAACGTGCTTTGTACCTATCAATGGAGTCATCAAATTTAGTTTTGATTCGAAACAACCACTTACAAGGGACAATATTTCAGGCATGGTCCGGTGGAACCAAGTCCCAAGTCTGGTTCTTCATTAATGCATCAAATTCAGCCTTCACAGCATCTCTCCAATATGGGAATTTTTGTGCTTGCTTGTAGGTTACAGGGATAGAAGGTGCAGGCTGGTTCATTTGGGCAATGTAGTCAACAATTTTTCGTCGCTTGATGATGTTGTTTTGCAATCGCGTTACTACACTATGTTGTTCTATGGGTGGAATGTTAACAATAGGTTCAGATGGGGGAGGTAAACTTAGAGGTGGAGCTGGTTGTATAGATGATGAGTGTGGTCGACGCCGATAGACGTGGGTAATTGGTGGGCGGCGATTCTTGGAGATAGGACAAGTAGAGGGATCAGGGGGTTGGCTTTGGTAAACAAAATGGGGTTGAAGGTTATCAGCGGTGAATTGCCTATACCTTTCAGAAGAAGATGTTAAGGAAGTAGAGGGGATATTACCCAGTGCCTGAGGTGTGGAGTGATCTGCCTTCGGGTAGTTTTCCTGTGCGGCACGAATTGAGCATGCGTCTTGGCGTGTCTCGCATGAGTAATAGTGAGGGGCAACTGGGTGTTATTAGCATCAAGTGTATTATCTCCATGATTAAAAAAGTGAGTGTCATTTGGAGAAGAAACTGTTTCCCACTTTAACGAAGAAAATTTCTGGTTCAATTGAGAAAACATACTTTCAAATGGAAAAACATCTTCAAAAAATTTTACATCCCGAGAGAGGAAAATTTTGGAACGGGTGGGGTCAAAACACTGATGGGAATGATGAGTGATGGAGAATCCAAGATAGACACAAGGATTGGAGTAAGGTTCTAACTTATTTTGGCCATATGGTCGAAGCCATGGGTAGCACAAACAATCAAATGTACGAAGAGATTCGTACGCTGGTTTGTCATTAAAAAGAACTTCAAATGGTGACTTGTTATTAAGTGTGCTAGTGAGAAGACGGTTGATGAGATATGTGGCATGATGGCAAGCAAATGACCAAAAATCAGATGGTAAAGCAACTTGATGAAGTAGTGTTTTAGCTGTCTCAACTAGGTGACGATGACGTCTTTCGGCCAAGGCAACCCGTTGAGGTGTGTACGGTGGAGAAACAAGATATTGTATGCCATTGGAGTGGAGGTACGGGTCTAATATTTGATATTCACTTCCTCCATCAGTGTATAGGGTGAGTATTTTTTTATCAAAATGTTTTTCAAGCACAGGATGTAAAAAATTGTTGAACTTCATTTTTGTTTTTCATTGTGTATAACCAGATGTATTTGCTATACTGATCAACAAAAATACAATAATAATGTCTTTTATCAATTGAGAGCACTGGAGATGGCCCCCACAGATCACTGTAAAGTGTTTCTAATGGAGATTTATTGGACAATTTGTTTAACTAAAATGGAAATTTGTGGGTTTTATTGCAGCAAAAAGAATTACAATAAGTAAATTTTTCTTTCAAAGAATAAGAAAGACTGAAATTATTGAGAATGCAAAATAAAACTCGAGAATGAGGGTGACCCAATCTTCGATGCCACAGATGTAACGAAGGGCCGGTAACAACAACATTAATGGTTGGGCGAGACAGTGTTGGCCATTCGTAGAGTCCTGCTTTATTCGGGCCGCACAGAAGAGGTGTTCCCATTAAAAAATTCTATTGAGGTTTGGTTATCTTGACAAAATTGAGAAACGGAAATAAGCTTGCGCTTGATAGCAGGAGCACATAAAATAGTAGAGAGTTTGAAGGCATTATTTGACGCATATAAATGAGTAGTACCAGTTTGAGTAATTGGAATCACATTACCATTACCCATCGTCACTTCCTCCATCCCTTTAAAGTCCTGAACATTGTGGAGGGAGTTGGTATCGGAGGTAATGTGGTGAGATGCACCCGAGTCTACAATCCATAGGTTATTTGGCGGTGTTTGGGCAGCAAAAGTAGCCTTAGCTTCAAAGTGGTTGTGGGATCGGGACCGACAGACATTTGTTGTGTGGCCAAATTTGTCACAGAGCTAACAACGGACTCGTGAAGATTGGTGTGGGAAGTTACACCACTGAGAACTATTGTTGGAATCCTGAGGAATAGCACTTTGATTGGGTTGTCTGTTTTGGGGACGCCAGTTGTTGTTGTTGTTGTTGTTGTTGGGTAGGCGTAGATTATTGCGTGGTACTGATTGGAAATTTGTGACACGTTGAGCAACTGCGGCAGTGACTTGTGTGACCGCCTTTTTGAGGTCATCATGTTTGAGGAACACTTCGTGATCAAGAAGCTTGTCAAAAAGTTCTTCGTAGCTGATTGGAGAGTTTCGTGCCCGTATAGCTGTTGAAATCTCACGGAACTCTGGACCGAGTCCACTCAAAATTTTCACAAGTTTTGACTCAACCTCCCGCTGCTCTATCTCCGATAGCACGTAGCCGATAATGAAGTCTTCATTATTGACCGATGAACTAACTATGGCGAGCTCATCAGACAGAGAGCGAATCTCACGCAGATATTCAACAATAGATTTGATGTCTTTACTGACCCGACTGAGATGATGACGGGGGCTAAATATGCGGGTCTGCGATTTGTTCGCAAAGGAGGTGTGAAGCTGATCCCAGGCAGCTTTGGAGTTGTCTGCGGAAGCGACAGTGGATGCGATTGTGGCATCAACAGAGGCCATAAGAGTAGTTTGGATTAGTTTATCTTGACGAAACCAATCCTTGTATTCGGGGTTGGCGGATTCAATTTCGTTAGTAATGATTGTTTTCGGAGGGGACAACGTGGTGCCGTCAAGATGACCATAGAGGTCATGGCCATGAAGTAGCATGGCAATCTGGGCCTTCCAAATAGTGAAGTTGTGGCTGCCAGATAGTTTAATCAGAAGTTGGGAGGCTGGGTTGAATTTAATTAAGTTTTTGACGACAGGGGAGGCATCAACATTAGCAATTGGGGTGGAGACAGCCATTGATGTGCAGGAAAAAAAAAATTACTCATTAGAGTTATTGTGGCTCTGATACCATATAAAAGCAGAGGAATAGAGTAGAAGAAAGTATGTGTATTTGATGAGACTGCAGTGCAATTTATATACAACTGAAATAATAGCGTAAACTAACTCCTAGAATGTAAGAACAGATAACTACGTCTAATACAACTAACGCCTAAATAAGTTGAACAAGTCTAATCCTAATCAAACTATATCTGTAGTATTAGTACATGTGCACAGTAAAACAATTTTACAACACTGGTAAACCACTAATGCTAATGCGCTATTACTTATCCCCATATCAACTTAATTGTATTTTCATGGAACCTTTTCTAAAAGAAACTTTTATTTCTTTGTAATATTTTTTCGAGGAATACGAAACTTAACTTTCTTTAATATTGTGTGATATCACTATAATGCAATAGACATTTTCATTTGTTACTCACCAGTTTTCTCCAAATGAAGCCATTTCACAGCAGTAAGATGGAAAGGGAGGTTCTTCATACTAAAATCAACCTACAATAAGCTTTCTCAACCTTGTGTAGAGTTACCAATGGATGGTGGAGTAGTTGATTAGTTGATATTGAGTTTTGAGGAAAACTAGAAATACATTTAATGGCTTAGCCTATTTCAATATGGACTATTTCTTATTTATGCAACAGCAAGGCACTTAAAGCTTATGTGGAAAGCCATAAAAGTTTGAAGCGCATCTTCTTCTTCGTTTTCTCCTCTTTTGGAGCATGAAGTTGATTCCACGTTGTCTTTTTTGTTCATTGGAAATACTATTTTGTTTGAAAGATTGTTCACTTCTCTTCCCTCATATATGGTTTATGTAGAACTACTTCAAATATTGCAAAGTGAATAAATACAGGAAGATCAGAGACTACTCATTTAGACAACATTGTATGATTTTGAAAATATAATAACCAAAAGCTCATTCATAGCGAAGTTTCAGCTATTGTTCTTCTTGTTATCTCTTGATAGCCATTAAAAGTAATTAACGACATAATTTATAAAGGACGTACTTCAGGATTTACAAAGACAACTCAGAGATCTGCACTAACACTCTCACATTGCCACACGCAATCATGAAACAAGCAGGAAAAAGTGAGTGTTCAACTATAGTTCTATACATGTAACTCTCTGTTTATTAACAACTGCAGACAATTGCTTAAAACTGACAACAAAGCTCTATGATCTAGGCTTCACTATTTCTTGCTGCAATGTCATTACTCATTATTAGTAATTATCTATTTTGACCAGGACAAGTACAACTTCTCTTCCCATTTTCTTTTTTGCTGGAAACCCTCTTCTTAATGACATAAGTTCACACAAAAGTCTACACAAGCATAGTAAAAACGAGTCTTACGCTGCCTACGCGGCTTCTTTGTTGGGCGCTCAGGGACATCATGCACAATAAAATCTTCTCGCATTTCTCTCCAAGGCAACATGCCATGTTCCAGTTTAACTGCAAAGAACAATGGGAAAACATGTCTTTGAATAATATCTCATATTCTAACAATATCTAAATTTAGAAAAAAATTACCAAAATTTTTATAAACTCAAAATATGAGAAGTAAGTATGACTAAAACAGGCTTGATATCCTTCATCTAGAGTTTAGGGTATTAAAACATCCAAAGGGACACCACTGCCCATAAGATACTCATAGTAGTATGCTAATCTAAAAGTGTAAATATCCCAGAAAAGAGTAGCATTGCTAGCAGTTACTACTTACTACTATTTATAATCCCAAATTAAAGATTTATAACAGCTAACATGATAGAGGATACAGCACAACAACATACCCAGTGTAGTCCCACAAAGTGAGGTCTGGGGAGTGTAGAGTGTGCGCAGATCTTACCACTACTTCAGAGGTAGAGAGGGTGTTTCCGATAGACCCTCAGCTCAAGAACTAGAGGATACATCACATAAAAGTTTAAAACTTACAGCTCAAAGTTGGTTCACAAGAAAAACAAAAAAAGGTGCATAAGATGGAAAGCAAATTACCCATTTCACAATTGAGGAGTAGCCTCTTTTCCCCAATTACTTTTCGGTGCACCCATGAGGTTCTTTTCTTTGTATGGATAGAAGATTGGGTGTCTATTCTTAGAAAATCATTTTTCTACTTTTCGGCTAGGTTGCTCGGACCCTTCAAAAATGTTGTTGTACTGGTAATCAGATTCTCCAAAAATGCATAACTTTTGGAGGATCAAACACACATCTGAACGATATTTTCTAAAGATTCCGAGCAACATAGATTTTTGGCATACTTCTTGGATCCAGTCACTCTTTTGCCCCAATACAACAACAAAAAAAAGAACATATCCAATGTAATTCCACAAGTGGAGTCCGAAAAGTGTAAAGAGCAAGCAAACCTTACCCTTAGCTAAGGAGGTAGAGAGGTAGTTTCTGATAGATCCTCAGCTCAAGAAAAACATATCGAAACATGTACCACAATTGCCCCGATATTAAGAAGATTTAGAGTTAATGGACAAAAACACACCTAAAGTGTCCCCATTTTTTGAGTTTCATGCCTGAACTATCACCAACTATTTATCGAAACACACTTCTAAGTTCTAACTATTAACTATTCATTTTTCCTCCCTAAAATATGATAATATTGCCAAAATACAAAAGGTATCAGTATAATAACTAAAATATGACAATAATGAAATTAAAAAATACTATATTCCTCACCATGGAAGTGCATCCCTAAGGCAAAAGCAGCCAATGAGATGAAGCAAAGTACAGCAAGTATAAATACCCAAAACAGTAATCCCTTGTTTGTAAAAACACTAAAATTTCTTCCTCTTCTTGAGTTCTTGATTTGATCCAAAGACTTATAGACACCCATTTATCACCAAAACATCCCTCCAAAATCTTAAACATCAAACCCCTCATCTGCCCAAATCAGCAAAAAAAAAATGTAAAATTTGTTAGAATAAAACTATACAGAAAAATTAATCTGAGAATTTACCAATTCATTTTCATTCAGATGCAGCTGAATAAATTTGGGTTAATTGAATTTCTGTTTTTTGTTTTTCACCATACTGAAAAATGTGCATTGATGTTTGTACATTAATTCGTGCATAGATTTGGACAATTCGTAACTGGTCTTGTTTTTAGTAATACTCCGTCCAGAACAATTTACTTGTAATGTTCTCTTTTTACACTTTTTTAAGAATGGTTATTCCTAGCTGGGGATAAAATACCAGAAATCAAATCGAACAGAATTGAAGAATTTGGTATTCCGTATTTGATATGGTAATTGGAAGTAAAAATTTAAAATTACAGTATTTTGAATACCAAATTATTGTTAACTGATCATAGTCTATACTCCATAGGCCTCGAGTCCAAATTAATATTTTACAAAAGATCAAAAAAAAGCCCACAACCTAAAAGTCTATAATACTATATTTATTTTAAAATTTTAAAATGAAAATCACTTTTAAATTTTTTATTGTTAGCAGCAGTGGATAACATATTCAAATATGAAGTTATTGTTTCATATTACTCGCGTTTTCTTCATTATGGTTCTATCTATCAAGATAACCTGAACTTGTCTAATCTTGATGCAACTTGTAGGTATATCTAAGTTATGTCCGGTGAGAGAGTTGATGCAGAGATACTCATTTTCTGTCATATCTAAGTAACTAAGTCATCAAAAAGATTTGACACTATGTTGTATGATTTTAAATATCTCATAAGTTATTCTCGATGAAAGGGTTACTGAATTCTTTTATTTAAACTCACTCACTAGTCACTACGAGGCAAATATTTGAGGAACAGATGTGGCTATTATCTTCCGGAGTCATTTCTGCATTAAACAGTTATTATGTAAAATCAGCAGATGATGAATGAGCTATAAAACATCACTGATAAAGTGTTAAAAAGTGTTGTTTCCATAAGGCATAGGGCAAAAACTTTATGTTGTGTTTTTATGTAGTTCTAAAGTAAACTGTTATCGTTGGCCTAGAGTAGAGTCTACCAAATTTTACTTTAATATGGTATTACCAAATATCGTACCAAACCGAAGTTTAATTTACCGATTACCCAATTACCAAATCGAAGTTTAATGGTATGGTATTTGGTATATACTTTCATTTACCGATTATTAAATTACCGAATCCGAATTATGATAATACCAAACCGAATACCGAACGCCCACCCCTAGTTATTCCTCTATCTTAAAATAGTTTGTTATAGCCTTTTTTTTTTAATTTTGCTCCTCACAAATTGAGATATATGTCCATTCAAAATAATAATTAATAAGAAAAAATTATCTCTTTTGATATATTAAAAATAATAAATAAAAATAAAATTTAATTAAAAAAATAATAACAAGTAAAATAAACCAAGCGAGTAGGGGTGTACAGATTAAACTGTCAAAAACTAAACCGAAGAACCAACTCAAACCGAGAAAAAAATCCGACTTATGGTTTGGTTTGGTTGGTTTGGCGTTGAAAAAAAAAACGACCATTCTTGGTTTGGTTTGGTGTTAACCCCAAAAAAGTCAAACCGAACCCAAATCAAACCGACATATAATATATATATATGTGTGTGTGTGTGTGTGTATATATGTGTGTGTGTGTATATATATGCATGTATATAATTTAACTTTTTATACATAAAATATTAATTACAATCTACTTTTTAAATATTTTTTTAATTAGTTTTATTAATTTTCAATATTTAGAAAGTAGATGTATATATCTATATTTATAATCTATAATCTATATTTATAATATATTAAAAGTGTGAAGGGCATTAGAAATGTTGTTTGAACTTTTTGCCCTTCATTAAAAGTCTTTGTTTTAGACAAAATCGTTTTTTGACTATGTTTTTCTAATATTTAAGAGTTAAAAATTAATTAAATATATTTATGGTAAAAACTTTCCTTATTAGAAGTCATGAGAATTTTAATATTTTTTTCTAATTTAAGAGTTAAAAATTAATTAAATATATTTACGGTAAAAAATTTCTTTATTAAAAGTCATCAAAATTAATGACAACTAATACTTTTTCCACCGGTTTAAGAATTTAAGTCAACTAAATTTGATTTTAAAAAGATTTGAAAAATTAGAGATAAATATAAAGCAATTAGAATAAGAAAAATTTAAGAAGTACCAGATTTTTAAAAGTTTTAAGTACGTAATAGGAATGTAACAATGATTTTGTAAAGATTTGATTTTAAAAATAAAAAAAGATTTTAAATTAAAAAAAAAATTGTAACACCAATATGGTTCAAATTGATTCGTTTCTCTTAGCATGTGGCAACAAGGGAAAAGGGTATTATATGACAAACGCAAAAGTAATGATACATCAACCACTTGAAATTAGTAGTGGTAAAACATATATGTGTATATGTTTATATTTGCATTATTATATTAAAGTGTGACAATTTTTTAAAAAGTGATTTGAACTTTTACACTTTATTAAAAATCTCTGCAATAGGCAAAATTATTTGATTTTAAATAATCAAACGTTACACGTGCGACTAAACTAGTATATATATTCATATTTGGGCATTTAAGTTGTAATACTTATCAATTAATTGCTAATAAAATGATCCAAAATCCAATATAAACTTAAAACCTAAACTTTTCACTCATCTTCTTATTTTTTTAGTGTCAAGAGAGTTTTTCGCTCCTCAATTTTTCATAATTGTAGTTTTTCATTAGCACATGAATGAAAACATACTTGATTTAAACTTCAATCACAATATAATTGTAAAAAATAAAGATATAAAAAAAACCCAAGAAAAATAGAAAAAACCAAAAAAAATCGAAATAACCGACTAAAACTTAAACCGGAAAAACTGATTTTATGTTGGTTTGATTTGGTTTATAGTTTTAATAAACCGACATAATTTATTTATTTTTTCAATAGAAAACTAAAACAACCCGGCCTATGTACACCCCTACAAGCAAGTATAAATTTAACACAAGGGCTAAAAAATTAATTGTCCCTCTTAAAATAGTTTATATGCATAAATTTTGCATAGGTGTTACAAAAAAAAATCCCCCATTTTAAAATAATTTGTATGTATAAATTTTACACAATTCTTAAAAAAATATTAGAAGCTTAATTTAATTAATATATTTTTATTAATTTTAAATTTTTTATTTATTTACGTATTTTTTAGTTCTAATATTATTAATGAAAATATTAAATAAATAATTAATTAGCTCTTTATTTTTTAAATAAATAAATTATTTTATGACAAAATTTTAGTAAAATTTGTAACTATTTTGAGAGGGATGAATATTATCATGAAAATAATAATTTTTTAATATTGAAATTAAAATTGGCGTTGTGTTTATTCGTGAATATAAATTCGTCATTTGACCGGATACGATATTTAAGAAATAAGTATTGACTTTGTTAAAGTTGCAAAATTATTCTTCTTAAAAAAGAAGAAGTAATAATATTTAAAATCAAGTGAGATCACTTTTAATTGAAAAAAAAAATAATAGTATTTAAAATTAAGTGGAACCATTAAAGGTAAAATTGTAATAATGGTTTTAAAAACTTACTAAATAAGGAAGAACAATATTCTTTTTGGGTCGGATCAAAAAAGAAATGTCATACATAATTTGGGAGGGAGAAAATAGTTATTTTTTAAATTTTATGAGAAAAATATGAATGAAAAAAATAAAAATATTTGTTTCAATGATCAAGAGTGTGGTGCATTAATGAGGATACTTCTCGCTTAATAAAAGATCTTGAATTCGACTTATGGATATAAACAAATCCTCAGCAGAGAGTGTCACTACCAAATCGGGTCTAACCGACATACAATTCACATTAATCAAAATGTAATGTGAGTACCGGGACACACACACACCAAAAAAAAGCTTTCATAAAGCCAACGTTGTTGCACCTTTAAAACCTGAATGTAAAAAAAATCTTTTCTTTGAAAAACAGACAGCTAGTGCCGCCAAGTGAAGAAAGTAAGTGGAAAACATCTAAAATGGCGACGGAGCTAGAAGAATTGATTGGCTTTCTATCATCCCCTTCTCCTCCAGTAACTTTCATAAATTTCTTATATACCCTTTTATCTTTTTATTTATATATTTCTTTTGGATTATAATTCAACTTATTAATGTTCTTGAGTACAATTTGTTTGATTTTTTTTTTACCTGATTGATGTAAAGAAAGAATTTTTAAACTTAAAAATTGAATTAGATCCAATTGGGGTGAATCCTTTTCATCTTACAGTTAATTGATGTATGTGTTTTGTTATGATCCTAATGCAAAAAGTACTATACTGGTTATATGAGGAACTGATGTGGGGCTTATATAACCTTGAGCTTTCCAACCTTAAAAAAGGGCAGCCCGGTGCACTAAAGATCCGGCCAATTAATAGATTTTGGGGTGTGGTTCTTTTAAGGTTGTATCGTATTTTCAATGAATTACTAATCATCCTTGGAACCATGTATGTTTGAAGAATGATTTTCAGGTAAAACATAGCTTATTATCGTAATTTTTTAACCTGGGAATGTAATGGGGATCCCTTTAATCCTTCCTATGCTCTTTCATGTATTTGAGTGCAAGTTGTTTGATTCCCCCCTCCCCCTCTTTTTTTGCTAGTCTTTAATTTGATTGATTGATGTAAAGCAAGTATCTTTTTTCGAAAAGAAGATTAGGATCGTTTGGGACAAACCCCTTTTGTTTTACAGTTAATTGATTTGAGTACAATTTGTTTGATTCCCCTTTCCCCTGTAAGCAAATAAAGTCAGCAAATAAAGTCCTATTTCTAGCTTTGTCCTAGTCTTTAGGAGAGTAGTTTATCGTGAATTTGTTTCCTATTTTTTAGGAGTTATCTTAGTTAGTCGTTCCAGTTTTTTGGTTTATTTTGTTACGTCTTTCTTCCTGTAAAATCAGCAGTCACAGACTATGAATAACAGTTAAGATAGTTCCATTAAATTCAGTGTGTTGACTCTATCTTTAGTCCTTTACTTTCTGCATATACTTCTCTGTTTCACATCAGTTTACAGTGGCATCAGAGCGAGCGTGAGATTCTGCAGTGAAGAAATAAATACAGCAGCAGCTAAACCTCTTTTCTCTATTCTGTAACACTCATGGCATTAGATAGTAACTTCGTACAAGCAACAATTCCTCGCTTTAATGGTCACTATGACCATTGGAGCGTGCTGATGGAGAATTTCTTACGGTCAAAAGAGTATTGGCCAATTTTGGAGGACGGCATCGATTCTCCTGCAGTAGGCGAAATTTTGACGAATGCTCAAAAAACAGAGTTGGAAGCGGAAAAACTGCAAGATTTGAAAGCGAAGAATTATCTCTTTCAGGCTATCGATCGTCCCATCCTAGAAACTATTCTTTGCAAAGAAACTTCTAAGGATATTTGGGACTCCATGAAACAGAAATATCAAGGCACTGCTAGAGTGAAGTGTGCACAGCTTCAAGCCTTGAGAAGGGATTTCGAGACTCTGCAGATGAAGGAAGGAGAGTCCGTCATAAGTTATTGCGCTAAAGCAATGGAGATCAACAACAAAATGCGATTCCATGGCGAGAAGATGACTAATGTCACAATTGTTGAGAAAATATTGCGCTCTTTGACGCCGAAGTACGATTATGTAGTTTGCTCTATTGAGGAATCAAAAGATATAGATGAGTTATCGCTGGATGAATTACAAAGCTCCCTATTGGTGCATGTACAGAAGATGAATCGCAGTTCAACTTCTGAGGAGCAGGCCTTGAAGGCTTCTACTTTTGTTCCTTCCAATTCTAGAGGTAGAGGTAGAGGTAGAGGTAGAGGTAGAGGAAGAGGAAGAGGAGATAAAGGAAATAGAGATGGCGGCAGAAATTTTAGAGCCAATGATGATGGCAAAGGCAGGGGGAAGAATTTTGACAAATCAAAAGTCAAATGCCATCGATGTCATAAATTTGGTCATTATCAATCTGAGTGCTACACTAGTAGTGACAAGGACGAGAAGTCAAATTTTGTTGAAAGCAACGAAACCGAGACCCTGTTGATGGCAATAGACACAGAAGAAAAACCCGTGCAAGATGTTTGGTATCTGGACACAGGTTGCAGTAATCACTTGAGTGGGAGTAAGTCTTGTTTTTCTTCTTTAAATGAAGGCTTTCGTTCTAAAGTTAGTTTTGGTGATTGCTCTATTGTGGATGCAATGGGAAAAGGTGATAGTAAAATTAAAGCCAAGAATGGTTTTGAAGAAATAATATCAAATGTGCTTTATGTTCCTGCTTTAAAAAGCAACTTATTGAGTGTTGGACAATTGCAAGAAAAAGGATATTATATTTTCATCGGGAAAGATGTTTGTGAGATTTATAGTCCTACTAGAGGAGCTATTGTTGTTGCGAAAATGAATTCAAAGAGGTTATTTCCCTTGAATATTGAGAGTATTCAGTCTTGTTTAAAGGCGGAAGTAAAAGATCCCTCTTGGATGTGGCATTTTAGATATGGCCACTTGGGTTTTGGTGAATTAAAAACTCCCTAACAGAAAAATATAGTGATAGGTCTTCCAGAAATCATCATCCCTTCCCAAGTTTGTGAAGAATGTGTTGTTGGCAAACAACATCGTACTCAATTTCCAATAGGGAAGTCGTGGAGAGCGAAGGGTATTTTGGAGCTGGTGCATTCAGATATCTGTGGCCCAATTAAACCAATTTCTAATGGAGGTAAAAGGTATTTCATTACCTTTATGGATAACTATTCCCGGAAAACTTTGGTGTATTTTTTACAGGAAAAATCAGAAGCTTTTGGAGCATTTAAAAACTTCAAGGCTCACGTAGAAAATGAAACTGGAAGGGTCATAAAGACTTCAAACTGATCGTGGGGGCGAGTATTGCTCAAAGCTCTTTGAAGATTTTTGTGAATTTAGTGGAATTCGAAGAGAGCTCACGACTGCTTATACACCACAACAAAATGGTGTATCGGAGAGGAAGAATAGAACCATTCTCAATATGGTGCGGAGATTGCTGGCCAAAGGAAAAATGGAAAAGACTTTCTGGCCAGAAGCGGTAAATTGGAGCATTCATGTGTTAAATAGAAGTCCAACATTTGCTGTTCAAAACATGACTCCAGAGGAGGCTTGGAGTGGAAAAAAATCAACTGTGGACCACTTCCGAATTTCCGGTTGCATTGGCTATGCGCATATTCCAGACGAGAAGAGGAAGAAGCTTGATGACAAAAGCGAAAAATGTATCTTTCTCGGTGTTAGTGAAGCATCAAAGACATAAATTGCTTAATCCACTGATGATACGATAAAAACTTGAAAGACACAAAATCACTCAAAAAATAGTCCACAAACACACTCCAAAACAGTCCACAAATCACTAAGATCCTTGGACCGATTGGAGACCTCTCTCGGATTCACAAATACAACAAGAATACAAGGTGAACAAGGTGTATTTCACACCAAAACAGCAACAATACGTGAAGAACAAGATGAACACAAAGGCACAAGATTCAGATTTAACAATAACAACAAGAACACAAGATTACAACACAAACACTAAACACGATTACAAGAAAGTAAAGGGATAGATAGATAGACCACATGAAGGTATAATCTTAAGAACCCAAGAATGGACACTCTTGGACCCTTAACACTATACACAACAATAAACCTATCTCTTACGTGACGCAAGATCGGATTGCACCTCTCTAGCATCATCGTTTTCAAGCAAGCAACAACAAAAGAGAATCCACCCTATTGTTGTATCCTAGTTTCGGTTTTGGTGCCTCAAGGAGAGAGGACTTGTGTTCTTTGGTCTTTCAAGACTCACAAATATCATCAAAAACTAAATCTAAAAACCCTACAATGTTCCTTTTATAACTATTACAAAATATAAGTTAAAATGACCAAAAGACCCTTCAAAGAGTGGGCACCCATCTAGTGTAATTTATGGGCTGATTTGGTACATTTTGGGCCTCTTTTATACTTCACTTGCACATGCCAAGGCTCGGGTCCAACATGCACTCTCCTAAGTCCATATCTGAGATTATTCCCGTATCATCCTCTCCATCTTGAGAGGAATTTGTCCACAAATTCAGGGCTTCACCTCGTTCAATTGGTCACTTCAAAGGAAACCTACTCAAAAAAATCCGCAAACAAGTCATAAAAACAAGTAAAAAACAGTCCACAAAATCATGCAGAATCCGAGGGCTCAATAACAACAAGTCTCGGTCAACATCTTCATTTTGAACCTTGGTTTCCTCTCCATCTTAAGCCTTGTCTTCAATCTCATCCGAAACAAGTCTCCTACCATCATACAAGTATTGTAGTAGTCTCCATATCCTTCATGTTTCTTTCTACCATACTCCTCTACATGGATATATCGGTTTTGGTGAAGTAGAGTTTCGGTTGAGAGGAATGATTTGGTAAGGGGAGCTTCGGTTGTGGAGTTTGGATGGGAGGAAATTGGCTTTCAAGTCCCTCTTGTTGGACTTGATCGAATTGAGGGGGAAGTGACTCATTTAGGTCTCGGGTTTGAGGACATTTGTTGGCTTGACTTATGTCTATGTCATTTAGTAGTGGTCTTGGAGGGTTGATCGTTTGAGGTAAAACTTCGGGAGTAGAAACATGAGAGTTCCTTCGACTTTCCACTCGATCCAACCTCTCAAGTATAGTAGACATATCCGAGCCCAATTTGTCAAGACCCGCATTCGCCTTAGCTATTTCTCGGGCAATGGCATCAAGGTGGGCCAAAATTGTGTCCATTATGGCAAAGGAGTTACCTACAAAATAGAAAACACGTTAGTTGTACAAAAACACCCTCACTCTCTCTTTTATTTCTTGTCTCTCGGATCCCTCACACTCAATCTCACAAGTGTTGTAAGCTTGCTTGTACCCCAAAAGGTGTTGAGAGGTGAATCAAGTGTATACAATGACTCAAAAGAGTAAAACACACACACACAAAAAAAAATACGGTTTCAAACCAACTCACAATCTAGTAATTGGTCACTAGCTTGTAAGTTAGTATGGGAATCAACAAACAAAACTAAAGACACAAAATGAAACTAAAAGATCAAAAATTGAGCTTAAAATTCGGTGAACAGTAATTGGTGACGTGGCAGTCTTTGATTGACCTCGGTCAATAATTTTATTTTCCAAATTTGGAAGTCTTGATCAATTCTACAATTTGGACTTTGATGGAAATTGTTCAATGGAGGAAAATACAAACTAGTCTTTAGAATTCAAATTTCAAGACTCAAAAGTCTTTGACTAGACTTGTACTTCTCCATAAAACATGGACCCTTGTTTCATGAGAAAGTGGTTGAGAAGTGATGTAAAGTCTTTTGGTGGTTGGGGGTCTTTCAAGACTAACAATTACTTACACCTCTTTCCTTCACCTTTTAGGATCTATCATTCACTTTATGTTAACAAGGTGATGAATATGGTGAAGAACTAAAAGAACACAATAACCACAACAAGAACAACCAACAACGATCTCCCAAGAACAACAAGTTCCAACGCCCAATTCCACAACAACAAAACCAACAATAAAACCACCAACAAACGGCCAAGTTTCTTTGGTGTTGTATTTTCGGTTTTAACACTAGATGAAGGTTGTGATGAACAACAAGAACACAACAACAACTACCAAGATCAATAACAACACCAACCAACGCTCACCACACGGCCAAGTTAAAACAACAACTTCAACTCACGGCCACTTCTTGTTCACAACAACAACATCAATTTTTAAAGCTCAAATCTAGATATAGACTCAATGTGTTAGTGAGGAACAAAACTAACACTTAGAGACAACAAATACAAGTAAAAATCTCGGCCAAGACACAACAAGAACACACTTTTCGGCCAAGAATACAACACGGACAGATTGCTATTTTTTCTTGAATTTTCAGTTTTGAACACTGTTTTTTTTATTTTTCCACTAACAAGCCCAAGATTGATCTTGTGGGAACAAGATCAAACCATGCTTTGATACCAAATGATACGATAAAAACTTGGAAGACACGAAATCACTCAAAAAATAATCCACAAACACACTCCAAAACAGTCCACAAATCACTAAGATCCTTGGACCGATTGGAGACCTCTCTCGGATTCACAAATACAACAAGAATACAAGGTGAACAAGGTGTATTTCACACCAAAACAACAACAATACGTGAAGAACAAGATGAACACAAAGGCACAAGATTCGGATTTAACAATAACAACAAGAACACAAGATTACAACACAAACACTAAACACGATTACAAGAAAGTAAAGGGATAGATAGATAGACCACATGAAGGTATAATCTTAAGAACCCAAGAATGGACACTCTTGGACCCTTAACACTACACACAACAATAAACCTATCTCTTACATGACACAAGATCGGATTGCACCTCTCTAGCATCAACGTTTCCAAGCAAGCAACAACAAAAGAGAATCCACCCTATTGTTGTATCCTAGTTTCGGTTTTGGTGCCTCAAGGAGAGAGGACTTATGTTCTTTGGTCTTTCAAGACTCACAAATATCATCAAAAACTAAATCTAAAAACCCTACAATGTTCCTTTTATAACTATTACAAAATATAAGTTAAAATGACCAAAAGACCCTTCAAAGAGTGGGCACCCATCTAGGGTAATTTATGGGCTGATTTGGGTACATTTTGGGCCTCTTTTATACTTCAATTGCACATGCCAAGACTCGGGTCCAACATGCACTCTCCTAAGTCCATATCCGAGATTATTCCCGTATCAACTGACGAAGAAGATTGTAATCAGTAGAGATGTTATTTTTTATGAAGAAAACACTTGGGATTGGAGTATGCAGCAGTCTATTCCAATCATATTTGATACAGGAGCCGAAGAAGTAGATGCAATACCCGAAAGTGCAGCGAATTCAACTCCCGCAGCTGCTGAAATTTTACCAACTCTTGCTGAAAGTTCACCAATTGCTGAAACTTTACCAACAACTTTAGAAGAAACTGATGCAGCAGCTTAATCTCTTCATCGTGCTCGCAAAAAGCCCGCATGGATGATGGACTATGAGGTAATAGGAATTAATGCAAATAGTGATGCGGTTAACCATTTTGCATTGTTTGCAGACTGTGACCCAATTATTTTTTAGAGTGCTGTTAGAGAAGAAAAATGGAGAAAGGCGATGGATGATGAAATTGAAGCTATTGAAAGGAATGATACTTGGGAGCTTATTGATCTTCCTGATAAGCACAAAATTATTGGTGTCAAGTGGATCTATAAGACGAAACTGAAAGAAAATGGCGAAATCAACAAGTATAAGGCACAATTGGTGGCTAAGAGATACAAGCAAGAGTATGGTGTGGATCATACTGAAGTTTTTGCTCCAGTTGCAAGGCATGACACTATTAGAATGCTAATTGTCTTGGCAGCACAAAATTCGTGGCCGATCTTTCAATTGGATGTCAAATCAGCTTTTCTACACGGATACTTGGAGGAAAAGGTATTTATCGAACAACCCCTGGTTATGTTAAGATTGGAAGTGCGCATAAAGTTTATTGATTAAAAAAAGCTCTTTATGGACTAAAACAAGTCCCACGGGCTTGGTATAATCGCATTGAGGCTTATTTCCGGAAAATGGATTTTCAAAAGTGTCCATATGAGCCTACACTTTTTGTGAGAATTGGGGAGAATGGGAAAATGCTCATTGCGTGTTTGTATGTCGATGATCTCATCTTTATGGGGAATAATAAAGGCATGTTTTCTGTTTTCAAGAGGTCTATGATGAATGAATTCAAGATGTCTGATCTTGGTAAGATGCATTACTTTCTTGGTTGAGTAGTAGTGCAATTTGATGATGGTATATTTGTTTCCCAAAAGAAGTACGTGCGAGAAATTTTAAACAGGTTTAAGATGCAGAGTAGCAATCCAACCAACATTCCAGTTGAGTTTGGCTTGAAACTAACCAAAGGTGGGAGAGGAAAGAAGACGGATAGCACATTTTACAAGCAAATTGTGGGTAGTTTAAAGTACCTAACTGCTACAAGACCAGACATCATGTATGCTGTTAGTCTTGTAAGTAGATATGTGGAGTGCCCAACTGGAATGCATCTCTTAGCTGCGAAGAGAATTCTTCGTTACTTACAAGGAACCAAGGATTTTGGAATTTTCTACAGTAAGGGAGAAAAGGCAGATTTGATTGGCTTTACTGATAACGATTATGCAGGAGATCAAGATGGTAGAAAGAGCACTTCAGGTTATGTCTTTATGCTAGGCACAGGGGTTGTAACGTGGTCCTCCAAAAAGCAAACAGTCGTCACATTATCAAGTACAGAAGCTGAATTTGTAGCTGCTATAGCTTGTGCTTGTCAAGCTATTTGGCTTAGGAGAATCCTTAAAGAGCTGCAATTCAAGATGGAAAGTTCTACTATAATATTTTTGTGACAACAATTTTGCAATCAAGTTGTCAAAGAATCCTGTGAAACATGGAAGAAGCAAACACATTGATGTGAAGTATTATTTCCTGCGAGATCTCAACAATGAAGGAACAATAGAGCTTCAGTATTGCCGAAGTGAAGATCAGTTGGCGGACATTTTAACTAAACCTCTCAGGTTTCTCCTTTTCCAAAAGCTGTGGAGGTCGATGGGTATTGGCACGATGGAAGCGTTCAACTAGCTAATGTTAACCTGAAACTTGTGAGCTTTCAGTTTAAGGGAAAGTGTTAGCAAATAAAGTCCTATTTCCAGCTTTGTCCTAGTCTTTAGGAGAGTAGTTTATCGTGAATTTGTTTCCTATTTTTTAGGAGTTATCTTAGTTAGTCGTTCCAGTTTTTTGGTTTATTTTGTTACGTCTTTCTGCCTATAAAATCAGCAGTCACAGACTATGAATAACAGTCAAGATAGTTCCATTAAATTCAGTGTATTGACTCTATCTTTAGTCCTTTACTTTCTGCATATACTTCTCTGTTTCACATCAGTTTACCTCCCCCCCCCCCCTTTGTTTTTAAAAAACTTTTTTTAAAAATTTACTATTTGAATTGATTGGGACGAATCCTTTTGTTTTACAGTTAATTTCCTCCTCCCCCCTTTCGCTTGTCTTCAATTGGATTGATTGATGTAAAGAAAGTATCTTTTCTTAAAAAATGAATTTGAACTGACTGGGATGAACCTTTCCATTTTATAGTTAAACGATGTGTGTTTTTGGTGAATTACTAATCATTCTTGCAACTATGTATGTTTGAAGAATGAATAATGTTGTTTGATTTTCTCCCCAGTTTTGTTTGTCTTCAGTTTGATTGATTGATGTAAACAGAGTGTCTCTTCTTAAAAATCAAATTAGAACTGATTGAGACGGAGCCTTTCCATTTTACAGTTAATTGATATTTGAGTTTTTAGTCCATTACTAGTCATTCTTGCACCTATGTATGTGTGAAGAATGATTTTTGGTGAAAAATTAGCTTATTCTCTCTCTTCTTCTTTTTTTAACGTGGGAATGTAATGAGCTTGATTTCTTATCCCTTTGGTGAACTTTTCGATATGTATGTTTAGAGAATGGTTTAGCTGAAAATGCAGTGTTTTCTGATATAAAGGAAGAATCCTTCTGTATAAATTTTAAAGTAGGATTTAGAATTGACTTGGGGCCGAACTTTTTCGTCGTAGACTATTACTTTTGGTTTTTGCTTGTTTTATTGAGCTTTTGGGTATATGTTTGTGAAAATAAATAGCTGTCTTCTTAATTTTTTTATTCTGTATCTGAACTGATGGTATACCTTTTTCATATTGCAGCTAATTGCTTTGAGTTTCATTGTCTTACTGAGTTTTTTGGTATGTGAATGTGTGAACTATAATTTAGGTGAAAAAACTAGCGGTTGATATTGTTCGTGATTATACTGGTTCTGAGGATGGCTTGGAATCTCTTGTAAAGTATGCTAACGTTGTGCTTCCCTCTCTGTCTCGCCTTGTTGGTGAAAAAAAGGTAGCAGTATCTTCTAAAATGTCGTGTTCTTACATCCATAATGTTCACATTATGAGTTATCTTCTAAAACGTTGATACTTATACTATGCAGTAGCCTTCAGAAGGCCTTTCTAATTTTCTCTTCTTGTATCAACTAACTCATTCAGGTGGTTTCTGAACCTGCGGCTCAAGCATTGGTCAATCTGTCACAAAAGCCAGAGCTGGCAGCTAAGATGGTTGAGATGCATATGGTTAAGACATCGATGGAGACCCTATACAGGCAAGACTGTGAAATCACAAGTCTGCTGATTATGCTCCTTGTTAATCTCACACAGCTGGATGCTGGTATTGATTCTTTGCTTCAGGTTAATTCTCATCTTAATTTTTTTTGTTACACCAACGCTTTATATGCCTCTTTTTTTCCTTTTTTGTTGATGACTTAAGGTATTTCGTAAAAAAAGGTATCAAAGAGATGCAAAACTACAAAAGAACAGAAGTACAAGATTGTTAGCCCCTTTATAATGTGTCAATCTAAAACTAGGGAGCTAACAAAGTCTGACCAGAAAATGGTCCAAGTTAACTAAGTCCAACAAAAAAGATTAAGCAAACATCTAGCTTTGAGAGAATAATCTGGAGATGAGGTTCCATCAAACATCTTCGATTCCTTTCCAGATAAAAACATTAAAACATGGCTGCTGGGATCATCACCCAGATTCTCTTGATGGTCTTATCAACTCTCCGTATGTTCTTGTTTACACCATCTTTAACTTTGAAGCTACTAATATGTTTCAATATTCTTGTTTATGAACCCATTAGATGAATTACAAAATTGCCTCGTGTATCTTTCTTAAGTTACCCATTAATGGATGAAAGTTTCCAGACTTGACCTTCCCATTTGAAAAAAAAAAGGGGACAACTTTGCAAATATTAGTTTTTTTATTCCGCATTTCTCTCCTCCTTGGTCATTGAATGGCTGAAAAAGAAAGAATAAGATGTCTGTACAAAATTACAACAACAACATACCCAAAGTGGGATCTGGGGAGGGTAAGATATACACAGTCCATACCACTACCTCGGACGAAGTAGAGAGGCTGTTTCTGATAGACCCCTGGCTTAGGACAAATAACAGTATAAGAAAAACATAAAAACAACAAATAAAAAGGGATATCACACCAATAACAAATAAAAGAAACAAGACACCCATAGAGTAATGTGATATACAGTCTATCCAGAAATCACAAACATCACCAAAACACCACGAACAATGAACTACAAGGCAGACACATAACACTACGGCTACATGCATAGAAGCAAACCTTTCTACTAGCCAGGACGCATTCCTACCAACTAACCCTCTATCCTAATCCGCTCCCTTCACACCTTCCTATCCAGGACCTGTACAAAATTGAAGAAAATAAAAATACTGAGAGAGACAAAAGAAACAAGAGTCCCATAATATCTAAATCACGCTGTACACTTTGTTCCTACTGTTATGTTGTAGTAGTTGATTCTCCCCAAGTAATATGGCTAAGTTGGTAACTGGTTTCTTATTCATCATCATTCAAAAATATTGGTTTCTTATGCTTATTATGCTGATTGCTTTCCCTGATTGCCAGTCTGCAGATGAGAAGATGCATGGCTTATATGTCTCGAAGCTTGTCAGATCATTTTGTTCGTCCTCCTCTGAGAGAAAAGGTATGTCTAATTGTCATTCTATTTCCCTTTTATCCAGATCGATTGTTGCGTGTTTCTAGCTTTTTGATACTTGTCCTTAGAAGTTAGAACTAAGAGAGAAATATGGTTTCTGCTGAACCCAGACGAATCCCTGCTTAGCTTGTACACAAAGTGAGAACCTGGAGGGTGGTTATTTCCTGATAAAGCTTTCAGATTGGCTACTTGAACTTGAATTGATTGCCTACTAGAGCACTCGACTTAAATTCACCTTAGTCCGTTTTAGATGGATAACAAATCTGAGTAAACATATTTTTCTTGTGAGTGGTAAGATAAATCCAAATCAACATGTTAATATTGTGAATTTTCATGGATCTTCTTGTTTACTCTAAGGATTGTTCCAGATCTTGAAAACCAAAGCACAAGTTGTGCCCACAAGTTTGATCCACTGAGCTTTAAATATGACCAGATGTGACTCTGTGTTATAATGAAAAAATCCTCGATTGGGAAACAAGAAACTTAGTGTAGACTTTATGTGGAAGAAGAATCTTTTATGATTGATGTACTTCACCAAATTTTGGGTGCTATAAGACTTAGAAAATACTCCACTGTGGATGAGCAATGCTGTGTAAAGTCTATCTGTTCAATTTTGCAAGAAGAGACCCTGTACCTCTTCAGTTATTAGTGAAGGCATACTTCTTTTAAGAAACTTGATATGTGTCTTAAACATGCTGCATAGTTAACTCTTAACTCAAACAAGAAATTGTTGGCTTAATTTTCTGTAGCATTATTATCTTTATTGCTGTTGTTACAACAAATCTCCTTTTCCCTTGTTGTCAGTTGATCCCTTTGAACATGTGGCTTCTGTACTTGTTAACATTTCTAAGAAGGAAGAGGGGAGAAAGCTTTTGCTTGATCAAAAACGCTGCCTTCTAAAGCAAATAGTCCGGCATGATTCTAAGAGCTTGTTGCGAAAGAGAGGGGTATGTAGTAGGATATTTTTCAGTTAAAGATGGCTTTTTTCATACATATATGGACTTCTGCTTTAAAATTAAGTATTTGAATGTAAAATGAGAAGGAGAGCCTTGGAGTAATTAGTAAAGTTGTTGCCATGTGATCATGAAGTCACAGGGTCAAACCGTGGAAACAGCCCCTTGCAGACATGTAAGGTAAGGCTGCATACAACAGACCCTTCTGG
This sequence comes from Capsicum pubescens, assembly GCA_030864215.1. Lineage (NCBI taxonomy): Eukaryota > Viridiplantae > Streptophyta > Magnoliopsida > Solanales > Solanaceae > Capsicum > Capsicum pubescens. The sequence continues at coordinate 379,513,016 of CM061548.1, read as the reverse complement.
TCCGGCCGTTCCCCGGACCTCGTGCATAGCGGGAGCTTTAGTGCACCGGGCTATCCTTTTTTATTGTAAAATGAAAAAGATTTGAAATGTTTCAAAATTGTGTCATCAAGCACCAATATGTTTAGTCAGTGCGTTCTAGACTGCGCAGTTTGATTTTGATCCAGCTATTTTACTGTATATTTAAAGCTTTCTTTAGAATCGTGATTAGCAGAAGTTTAGCTGGAAAAAGTTGTTCACTGATTTTGGATATAGGTCGCAGGAACCATCCGCAACTGCTGCTTTGAAGCGGAGAATCAGCTGCAAAATTTGCTTCTGATTTCTGAATTCTTATGGCCAGCCCTTCTCCTACCAGTTGCTGGAAATAAGGTGACTTGCACTAAATAATTATATATGGAAGATGTCAACAATAATTAATTTATTTCTGCATTTCTGCAGTAGTTTTCAAATCTATCTGTAATTAAGAGTTGAAAGAATGGATGTTTCGTTGCTTTTTACTGTCATATGGAACACTTATTTGTTTCTGTTTCATGGAACTCCATAGAGACCTATAAAACTGTTTTTCCATCATCTCAAAGTCCATGGAACTCCATGGACGTGTCTTTGCTTTAATTGTTCTATATCTCTGATTCAAATTGTTCAAGCAAGTGAAGAAATAAATAAGTTCTACCAGATAATCTGAAATTTGAAAACTGAGAAATGGTGTTTGTTATCGGGAATTCATTCTGATCATAAGGTGAATGGTTCCTCTTTGAATGGGAATAAGAAAGCTTCCATTTTTATTCAAGGACTGTCACAGAGATTTTTTTCAACAAGTATACCGAGAGTTACTATGTTTATTATTATTATCAATGTGTGACATTATTTAATGTACACAAAAGGGAATGGTTTATCTGCTATAGGTAATATTTTTATCCTGTCAAGTACAAACTAGCAGTGTTTTAGTTGTTCACTTCTCAAGGACTTCTTGTTTTAGGATTTAGCTAGTAACATTATGGTGTTGCTCTGGTGAACCGAAGTCCTTAGAAGACTCGGTTCAATAGATAAGTTAGTGAGGAGCAAAGAGAATAAATTTTCAAATGGGAATAGAGACGCAGGTGGATCTGAGAATCATTTCTGTTCGGTTCGCTATCAAGTTTAAAATATATTCCATGTTGGAACATATCTTCTTTTCTCTTTTTTGGCACTCCATGTCTTTTACTCTCCTTCCCAATTATCTGTAGCTCGCCGTTACAAATATGATGAACTTAATATTCTTGTCTGAGTTCTCCATATTCCTTATCATTTGAGTTGACTATTTTCTTATGGTCCAACTTCTGACAGGTTTATAGTGAGGAAGACACTAGGAAAATGCCACTAGAGCTTGCAAGTGCACTCTCAATCGAGCGAGAACCCGTTACCGATCCTGAAATTCGTGTAGAGGCACTAGAGGCTATTTATTTGCTCATATTACAGGTATAATCCGAACTGTTTTTTAATGTGCTTCGTTTGCTCATCTTAACCCTTACAGTTGTGACAATAAGCAGCACATATTATAGCATTTCAAGTTTTGAGTTCTTATCCAGTCGCTTGAAATAGTAGCTCCTCTTGTTCTACATATTTAATTATCTCAAAAATTTATACTTTCAGATGTGTGGATAGAATGCAGCTACAATTCTGTGTGATGAAACCATTTAGTCAATGAATTGCCAGCTTTCAGTTTTTGGAACTTAACAATAGCAAAGAGTATACATTTTTGACCAATTGTAGAGGATGGTTGTCCAAGAACAACACTTTTTTTTTGGTCCATGTAAGTTAATGGAATCAATTCTGTATGAAACGATCATTTCTTCTACTGCCTTGGATTGCCAAATTATTTGTTCCTTTAGCCATATTTTGTTAATTCTGTATGATAATATTTTACTTCACAGATTTTGTGTTTTACATTAGTAGTTCACAAATTCTTTCTTCCCATTTGTTCTAACCTTGATGGATAGAGTTATCTGGTGGTACTTGCTGCTGGTGGGAGGTGACGGGTATCCCGGACACCACTGTTATCAATAAAAAAATCCTTTCTACTTGCTAGTTGCGGCGTTTATCTCATGAGACAACAGATGTTGTCTGTGGAAGTTTGCCAGACAGTCTTTTCCTATGGATGCTTCAGTTGACGATTGTATGATATTCTGAATTGACATCATGAGTGATTGCAGGAAGCAGGCAGAAGAGCATTTTGGTCAGTGAATGGTCCTCGGATATTGCAAGTTGGCTATGCAGACGAGGATGATCCTAAAGCAATGGAAGCATATGAGCGAGCTGGCTCCTTGGTATTTCCAACTGCTTCCTATCAACTATCAAGTCTATTCTGTCATATGAAATATATCTTTAACTTTCCTAATCTAAATTCTTCTGAATGTTAACAGCTGATTCAAGAGAGTGGAGTCGACGAAGAAACAACAGAGACATCTTCGTAGACACCATGCTTTCTTTCTGGTTTTGCTACTGCGATATCAACGAGTTCAAACAATCAATCCAGACAGAAACTGCAGGTTGCTTAAAAGAGTATTCAGGAACTATAACAGTAAGATGGTCTCAAGAGTACTTTGAATTTAATTTTTTTTGGGTTTCTTGTAGTGGGGTTGGTTATGGTCCTCTGAAAGGTTTCTCGGTCAAGGACTCAGGTGGTGTATCGGAGGTTATTATTATTATATACAAGGCAGGACTTGTACTGCTGAACGAACGATATAAGATTGACATTGAGTATATGATTTCAGATACCTCTGTACTGTTCAACTGTTTTAGCAGTGCTACTGATTGTCATGTTGTCACCCGACTAAGGGTGGTTCTATTTAAACCTATTCTTGAGCCGAGGGTATCTTGGAAACCACCTCTCCCTCCTCAAGGTAGGGGTGACGTCTGCTTCCCAGACTCCACCTGTGGGACTGTACTTGGTATATTGTTGCAGTGGTCAAATGTCTTAGTAGCTCATTATCTGTGAACATTCTGTAGACCAATTTTGTTTTCCTTGAGCAGAGGGTAGAGGGTCTATCGAAACAACCTCTCTACATCTAACACAGAGGTAAGGTATACACTCCCCCCCCCCCTCCCCTCCCCCCAACCAACCCACTTTGTGGGACTACATTGGGTATATACTGTATTATTCTGTTATCCAGATTCCAATGTATTGCTGCTGGTTCTTGATTACCTTGAATCCTATGTAAAGGTAAAAAGTGATATTACTTCAAAATATTAGAAAAGCAGTACAGATTAGCAAGTAATACTCTTCAATTTGGAATCTTGTAGAATAAAATATCTCTGTGAGAAATATTTCTTAATTAAATTGTATTTTGCTGTTGAACATTTTTATCTGCAAGTATTTCAACTTGTCGTTTGGTTGGGAAAGAGTTATTCCGGGATAATTAATTTCAGAATTAGTTATCGCACCATGGACAACTAATCGCATCATTATGGTGTAAGGGTAAATAATTCGGGTATTAACTAGTACCTCACACCAAATATGGAATAAAATATTTCTTTATTTTATTTTGGGACCATTTATCCCTAATAGCTCACATCAAACGACTACATAGTACTACTTGTTGTTTTTGATATCACACACTCATTAAGAAAATAATAATTAGTATTGTGACTTCAAAATATTGCCCTTATTAATTGATGTTTAGTAATAGGTATTGAAAAATAATTTGGAGAATAAGTAATTAATGTTGAGGGTAAAATATGAAAAAAAAAATTATCTTTTTTTGATTCGTTAAAAATGACAAATAAAAAGATAAATCACATTAAGAAAATAGTGTGACAAGTAAAGATTAACTGTACTATTTGTTTGTACCAACAGGTAAATATTAGGGATAACTAAGCAAACATTGACTCTTAATTATTCTATTTAGCCTAAGTTTTACTTAATTATAATTCATAGCTCCTCTTTTCTATTAATTATCCCTAATTATAATATGTATTTTTTTTCTCTATTTTCTATTACTCTCCTTTTTTTTTCACTTTTTTCTTTTTCGTTTCCTTTTTTTTTTCTCCCTTTTTTTTGTGTTTTTTTTTTCTCTATCTACAACTCTCCTTTTTTTTTTTTACCTTTTTTTTTTTCCCTTCTTTTCATTTGTGCGAACTAGCAAACACAAATACAAGTGCGAACTATACAATACAAATATAAATGTGAGCTATAACATACAAATACAAGTGCGAACTATAAAATAAAAATACAAATGCAAATTATAACATATAAATACAAGTGTGAACTATCATTTGTATTTTTTAATTATTGAAAAGGAACAATTGATTTTCTTTCTACAAATACTTGTTTGTATTTATTGATACGAGTTGTATTTATTGATACAAATAAATACAATTCAATTTTTTATACAATATATAATATGTATTTGTATTTGTAAAATCATTTGTTTCATTTGTTTGTAATTGTATTTGTATCAAGTGATATTTATTTTTTTACAAATACGAATGATAATTTTGACATACAAATATAAAACGGTACATTTGTATCAAATGATACATTGCATATTTATATATTTTAGAATCAAGAAAATACAATTAATGTATTTACTTATTTGTATACAAATGATAAATTGTACATAATCACGGCTAAATACAATATGCAATCAACTTACGAATACAAAATAATTCTTTAAAAATATAAAGGCATCGACGAAAATAGAATACAAATACAAATATAATCTTAATATACAAACACAATAAAATCACTATATAAATATAATCCGATATAATATACAGACAATTATAAAATATAAATACAAAATAGTTCTTTAAAATTCAAGTGAGAATTATATAAAATATAAATGATGGTGCGAACTAATAAATATTAATACAAATATAAGTGCGAACCATAAAATACAAATATAAATGCGAACTACAAAATACAAATATAAGCGCGAACTTTAAAATACAAATACAAATACAGTTGTATCAATGAATACAAAAATATAAATGATGGTGTGACTACAAATAGGATAAACAATTGTGGTATTAATGTTATCATCCATGGCTTGTGTTTGAGTAGTCATATTTTTCAAAAATACAAAAAATAGAACAAAAAAATGATAAAGAAAATAAAGACAAAAAAGAAGAGAGAGAAAAAAAACGAAAAAAAGAAGAAGGAAAAAATAGAAAAAAGAAGAAGAGGAAAACATAAAAAAAAAATATAAAAAAATGAAAAAGAAAAAAAATGATGTTATTTTTGTCGAGACTAAATATATAGTGTATTTATGTTTTTAATGAATACAGACCACTGAGTAAAAGTGAATACAACGGTTGTGAATCAAATACAGTGTTTAAATTGTACTGTATTTATATTTTATATGAATACAAACTATTGATAAAATTGAATACAACGGGCGTAGATTGAATACAATGACTATAAATGGTAGTTGTGTAAAATATGGTTGTAGAAGGTAAGTTTTTTAGCAAAATGTAGTTATTTTATAAAGATTCCCTATATTATGAGCAAACATCAATCAATTACAGTGCAAATTTACATGCACAAGATATTTACCTCAAATTAAGACTTCTATTTTGAAGGTTAAATTAGTTGATTTGCGATAAATACCGTATGAGATAAATACTTACCATAGCCACTGCCCATTCAGTGTCCACTTTCCATATTATGGTACACTATAATTTTTTAACTCAATCAAAATGCTACAAAATTACTCTAAGAATATACTCCTATATATTACTGGTAAATATTAATTTGTACGTCACATATTCACCCCAAATAAGTCACTAACAAATTAAATAATCTTTGCACATCTCTTATACTTAAAAGTTAAAAATGAAAATAACGTATGTGTCAAACTGAAACCTATTTTAATTATTGTTTTAGCTCAATAAAAATTGTTCAATAACAATTGTTTATTTAAGAATTTAATACAAATTGATATTTTTTTTTAAAAGTATATATACATCTTTATCGACTGTCTAAAAATTTATAGATTCCATTAAATAGCTATTGGAGATTATAATTTCAAAAATTATGAATCCGAAAGCTACTTTATCAAATTTGAGTATTTTTTGATTTTTTTTAAAAATTCGAGTAATTTTTGAAAAATAAAACAAAGTGAAGTGAACCTGAAGGTCAATTACCCAACTTTTGAAAGACAAAAGAAAAAGTTGAGTTCCTCTGAAAACTAATTACCCAAAATTGTCCTTCGAAAAATAAAAAAAAAATTGAGTGACTTTCAGAATACAAAAAACAAAACTGAATGTTTATGGAGGTCAATTATCGAAAATTGAATGATTTTTTAAAGTAAAAAAAAAAGTTGAATAACTATGGAGGCCAATTACTATTAGCAAAGCTTTGAGCTCAAGTTTCTTTCGGTAATAGTACTATCTTTTAAAAACATAAGGTGCCAAAACATAACTCAAGTTTTTTTAATAATACTCTCTCTCAAAAACATAAGAAGTAAAATGACAGTTAAAATGAAAGCAAAAGTAAAACCATATTCTAATTTCTTGGGGACTTTTACTTTTAGTTCGTTTCAAAATAATATATATATATATTTTTTTGGCAATATTTTAATTTCAACTTTTTACATGACATGTTTAGAACCACAAAAATTAAAGGACATTTTAGTAATTTAATATAATTTTAATTTAAGCCCATGAAATTTAAAAAATTTATTTATTTTCTTAAATTTTGTGTCAACTGATCATTATTTTACGGAAGAGCACTATTCATTTTTACCACAGTAAAAATAACTGTTGGCGCCAATTGAAGATTCCACCATATCATCCCCCGCGCGCGCCAAATGAAATACACCGGAAGACAAGCAATTTCAACAATTCCCGCCATATCCTCCTCTTCTTCTTCCCCTTAAACCCTCAAAAATGCAACCAGAATTGCGACCTGAATTCTCCATTTCCTCTTCACTCCCCAAACCCGAATCCTCAAAATGGATCTCAACGACCTCGCCCGTAAACTCAACCTCTCCGAGACCAAACACATAGTCCGCAAAGCCGCTGAGCTACGTAGACTTGCCGATGTGCAATTCGATTCCTCCGTCATCGGCGTTGTAAGTAATGATAATCGATGCGATGGCTTTGTTTATTGGAATTGAATTGTGTTTGATTTTTTATTTATTTTTTATTCTTTTTATTGTAGGGGGAGATATGCAAGGCGATAATTTGCTTAGAGATTGCTGCTTCTAGGTACAATTTTGTTCTCTTTACCAACTGTTAGGGTGAATTGGGGGCTTAAGTGTAAATCAATTATGGGTATTTTAGAATTTGTTGGGGTTACAGAAACAACATACTTAGTGTAATCCGACAAGTGGAGTTTGGGGAGAGTGAAATTTAGGTAGACGATCAGCTGAGCAAAAAAGATTTCCCTAGCTGGAGCTTTAGTCCACCGGGTTGCCCTTTTTTATAGGTCAAGTCATAGGTCTACTTGTAGTTTTACATCAAAAAGTACTCTTATTAGAAATGATCGAGACAAAATTATTTGAAATATTGATGCTTTAGTAAAATGTTGGATAGGAGTAATATCTGTCTATGATTTGTAATGTGTTCTGATGATATATGTAGGATGGATGTGGTGTTTGATCGCCAGGCAGCAATAAAATTGAGTGGGATGTCGGAGAAGGCTTACAGCAGATCATTCACTTCAATGCAAAATGGAATTGGAGTGAAGTGAGTTCTTAATCTTTTATTTCACTCTGTATTTTCCTTTTGTGAATCTGTACATTCCTTTATGGAACCAAATGGTGCTTTATTACATGTTAGATTCTTGCTGATGTGAAAAATTCTTCTACTTTGTAGAAACAAGCTTGATATCAGAGAATTGGCAATTCAATTTGGGTGTATCAGGCTCATTCCTTTTGTTCAAAAAGGTTTATCATTGTAAGTTTTGATCATCTTCTTTGAGTTCATGGTTTTGACATATTCTGTTTTTTGATTGTTTTTCCAATGATGTTTGTTTGATCTAGTGTTCGGGAGTCTAACTAGACAAGAATAAGATGCTTTTGTTTTGCTTTACGTGGAATTTGATTTGGCTGTTCTTTCTGAATTTGAGCATGCTAGAGCTTCTAGTTTGATGGGATTATATGAACAGTTAGAGAGTTCTTAATTAGTTTTTTTTTTTATGATTCCAATTCCTTTCCAGATACAAGGACCGGTTTCGTTCATCCTTGCCACCTTCTAGAAAGGCAAGTGCTGATTTCAGTAGACCTGTGTTCACTGCTGCTGCGTTCTATTTGTGTGCAAAAAGGCATAAGGTTTGTTTGGTCCACTCTTCAAGCATTGGTAGTCCTGCACTAGTTGTAGCCACATGATAGTGTCGAATGAACTGTCTCATAGTTTTCTTTGTCTGTGTTTGCAGCTCAAGGTTGATAAAATGAAGTTAATTGAAGTTTGTGGCACATCAGAATCTGAATTTGCTAATGTAAGGCCTTAAGCTCCTTTTGGTTCTTGTTTCTTTTTTTCTTTTATCATCAAATCATTTTCTTACTAAGCTATCAGTTTGCTATGCTATGATTCTAATATTTATGTGTGGATTGACATAATATAGGTGTCTACCTCAATGAATGATCTTTGTTTTGATGTTTTTGGCACATCAAAGGAGAAAAAAGATCCCAAGACAGTGAAGGGGAACCGAGGTAACACATGCTGATTATCTTCCTCATTTTGTTGCAAGCAAAGTGTGGTTCAGTCCTTTTCAATACAGGTATAATGAACTTTAACATAGTGATTTGCATATGCAGAGCTGCTAGATGCATTACCTGAAAAAAGGAGGGTTGAAGATGGTGGCTATTCATCTGAGGATGATAATGTAAATGAGAGCTCTCCTGAATTTTGCTACTAGTTATTGATGCCATAACTCTCAGCTCGGATATTAACATAAATAAGGAGCATAGTAACTCTCAACTTTGATATAAAACATTTATGTGTATATGTTATGAATAGATATGGTAGGATACAACCCCACAATTGTTGAGGACATGTTCTTTTTGGCAAGCCACATTGATGCTTATTTGAACCCCTAGTTTAGAAAACATATGTTGAATGCAAGTTGTAATATCTGGAAATCTTCGTGCTGGAGTTATGTACTCAATTAAAGTTCATACAAGTTACATCTCAGTTTGTGTTGTTTCTTACTGATTTTTGGTACCTTCCGTTTTGCAGTCATCTGCTTGCAAGAAGCGCAAACGTATGGATGAACAAGCTTATCAGGAATGGAAATCTTCTGTCCTTGCATCAAAAAATCAAGGCAGCCCAAAAGGTAAAATGAATAATTGCTTTATCCATAACCTAAGTTGCGCGGACTCTTCACTTTTTGATGCTGCATGTGTCACTATTGAATAACTCGACAGGCATCTGTTGACATTTCTAAGAATCTGAGCAACTTGGTCCATAACTAAGTTCCCAGAACGTTTAGTAGTTACATTAGCTTATGTACTAATGAAAATTGTCTGTTTATTCTTGTAGCTCCTAAACAAACCAAACAAGCTCGGCTGGATTTCATGAAGAAGGTTTCAGAAACTAAAGTGCAAGCAACATAATCCTCAACTGTCCTTTTTAGTTAGACAAATTTTAGTTGATTTTTTCAATACAATGGAGAACATGATTAGGAAGAAACTTCCATTTGGTTTCTTAATATCATAGTTTACCAGAAAACAAAAAAAGGAAAGAGAGTGGTAAGCCACTAAATGAATGTCCAACTTTGGATTAATCTTCTATTCAACAACAAAGTTTCTCTGTATAGATATAAGATTATTCTTGTTAAATTATCACATCACATGCTTATGATAGCTCAATTATTCTGTATGTTGCGACCCTATTCTTCTACAACACAACTCATTTATCTTATTGTATGTTAATGGTCTGTGTTACACGATTCATTTGTCTTTTTGTATGTTAAATAGTCTGTGTTACACGATAACTAGCATGTGTACCTATTGTGAATTAGTCACCAATCTTTTAGTCTATGATAGCTCAATTATTGTGTATGTTCTGAAGTATTCTTCTACAATACTTAGACTCATTTATCTCATTATTACTAGACATCAAAGGCCGTGCTAAGTACGGGTCCAATATATATTATTTTTTATCTTAATTTATGTGACACAAGTATAATTTATATAAATTAATTTTATATATTACATAAGAAATTAAATATTAAATTATATAAATTCTTATTATTTAATTAAATTATATAAATTCTTATTATTTAATTAAATTAATTTTAATATTTAATTTGTTATGTAATATTTTAAAAATGACTTGAAATTTAATGAAATGCTTGAAAATGATGTGGCAGATGATGTGGCACACATGGCAGCTGACGTGGCATACATGACAGCTGACGTGGGAGTGTGTTATACTCCAAAAAAAGTGTTTAAAATATTGCTTTTTAGTGGGTTCAGGGGTCCAGATGACAAACATGTAAGTAGAAATATCCAACTTATAAAACCAACATAGTACAAGGGTCCATTGAACCATTTTGCCTATTTATAAAGATGGAAGTGAGTGAAGGTCTTTTGAAACACTCCAAATAGACTATTTTCATTAAGGGTAGTTTAGTCATTTGATGTAATAGCTATAAATAGACTCTTTAGGCTTGTTTTTTTCATTAGTTGCTTATTGATATTGAAAGACAAAATATTGAAACACCTTTTTTTTCTCTCTTGTGAGATTGTAACTAGGGTTAGTGTGGATTTCACTAGTGTTGGACTTTTGCTTAGAAACGTGAGTGCTTGGGGAGGTTGAGTTTCTCTTGTATTCACATAAGAACTTGGTGTTGATGCTATAGGTCTTAGGGGTCTTGTACGATTTGATACATGTTTTGGTTCCTATTGTTTGTAGCATCTTATGTCAAGTTACTTATCCTTTACATTTATGTAATTTGGTTTGTTGTTTGCTTTTTGTATTCTTTAGATCTCGGCTTCATCTTGCTTCTTTAGTCTAGTTTTCATCTTTCTAGATTAGATTCTATATCACATGCCGAGGGGTTGCCTGCTTATTCCCCTTTATAAGTAAGTAGAATATGCTTATAGTAATATGTGTTGCACGATAACTAGCATGTGTGCTTATAGTAATATGTGTTGCACGATAACTAGCATGTGTACCTATGGGTGTCAAGTGGGTCGGGCCGGGTCAACTCGAAACCGGCCCGTTAATTTTAACCGGTTTGTGGGCTGGACCGATTCCGGGCCTGGTTAAGTGGGTCGGGCTGATTTCGGGTCCAACAGTAATATTTTTAAATACAACCCTGAACCGGCCCACTTAGCCCAACCCGGTCTAACCCACCTAAACCCGGTTAAAAATCCGGTCAAAGCCAATCAAAATACAAAAAAAAAATAGTTTTTTTTCTAATATACACTACATATACCCATCTATATACATTTTAAATACGTTAAACAATATATATACACTATATATTTAGTATATACTACATTAGAATTTAAAAAATATATACACATATACACAATTACACATATATACATAACATTCAATATATACGATTATACATACTACTTTAAATAAAACATATACTACAATATATATATATATATATATATATATAATTATATACTAATTTATAAAACATATACACATGTCTACGTTAAATATATACGTCTATAGAAGATATATACACATAAATCTACCATTCAATATATGTACTACTTTAAATAAAACATATACGACAATATATATACACTACAATATTTATATATATAGTTATATATACACTACAATATTTATATATATAGTTATATACTAATTTATAAAACATATACACATGTATACATTAAATATATATGTCTATAGAAGAATATGCACCATTCAATATATATTACTACTTTAAATAAAATATACTACAATATATATACACTACAATATATATATATATATATATATATATAGTTATATACTAAGTTGTAAAATATATACACATGTATGCGTTAAATATATACGTCTATAGAAAATATATACACATATATACGTATCATTTAATATATATGTACTACTTTAAATAAAATATACTACAATATATACACACACTATATATATAGTTATATACTAATTTATAAAACATATACACATGTATACGTTAAATATATACTATTTTAGAAAATATATACACATATATACACTATTTTAAATAAAACATATGCTACTTAATATAATAAATTAATAATAGTATAATACTTAATAGTAATTAATAATATATTAAAACTAAGTTTTTACTTTAAACTAGAAATTCAATTTGAATCATTAAATGAAAAAAATTACAAAGTAAGGACTAAGGAATGAATGAATGTTGAATTTTATTTATTGCAAAATGATTCAAAATTTATAATTTACATGAATGAAAAATCTACAAATTTTGCATCATTTTCTCCAACTCATTCATGTTAATATTAACGGGAACTTGCATAAGATAGTCAAAGTCAACGAGGGCAAAACCATGCATTGGACTTGATTCTGCTGAGTTCTCCCGTGAAGTCATAATTTCTTTAAGTCTCTGCTTGTCGTTCGGCTCCGCTTCCATTCTTTGATTTCTTCGTTCGGCTCTAATTCAATTTCTGAGGCAAATGAGAACATTCATTGCATTGCTTCCCAATGAATGTTGGTTGTCTCCAAGTTGCTGTCGTCCTTGACTAAAAGCGCTCTCCGACGCAACAGTTGACATTGGAACATTCAAGATATCTCTAGCTGATTTTGAAAGCATAGGATATTGTGTTTCATTACTCCTCTACCAATCCAACGCGTTGATCCGTCGTCTGCGATCCTCTAGCGGCGACCGAAGATAATACTTAAGCTTTTCCCGATAAGTTGATGTGTAAGCTTCCTCCTCGACACGATTCCAACAATTTAAATCATAAAAGTGATCAGGAAAACCACTATGTGCCGGCTTTTTAGAAGATGATGGCTCCTCGGGAGGATGAGGAGCGACAGTTGGAGTGATATTTGTAGGTACGGCTAAATCAACTAAATCAACATAGTGATTATATAATTTATCTATGTATTCATTCGCATCACCCATAGCCGTCCACAAATCAGGTTGTACTTGTTGAGAATCATTGTTAGTATTTATCACTAAATTAGAATAAATAAGAGTACTAAAGTGACACATAGTATTATATTTCATACAAGGATTTAGCATAGCACCAACCAAGTAAATAGGGGGAATAAAAAAAAAATATTTTTTAAATTTAGCAAACATGACACCAACAACATCTTTGTAACCTTTTTTATTTTTATATTTTTTGAGCAAACCAGAAATATCGGCTATATATGCCAAAATATTACAAACAGTAGGATAATAAGCACCGAAAAATTCAACCGTAGCTATATAATTTTTTTTCAAAAACTTAACAAGATCATTAATTACAACCCAATCAGAATCATGTAACATGCAATTAGCAGAATCAACAAACGAGCCGCAATATTGGTTAAAAGATAGTGTAATAGGAACTCTATATTTATAACAAGTTTTTAAAAAATCATACGTAGCATTCCATCTAGTATCACATTCTTCAAGCATCAATATCGGTACAAGTTCATTTTGTTCACATTTAAGTTTAAAGTCTCTAATTCTACTTCTACGATTATTTCCTTGAATAAAACCAACGGCAAGCCGAATTTTTTCAATATAAAACTCAAAAAACTCAAGACCATCTCTTACAATTAAATTATATATATGACATGCACAGTTAATATGAAAAATTTCAAGTAACGGCGGAGATAACTTAGATTTTAATTTTGTTATAGCAATCTTGTTGTTAGAAGCATCATCAAAAGCAATACACAAGATTTTATTTTCGATACCATAAAATTCTGCAACTTTAGCAATCGAATCAGCAATAAAATCTCCAGTATGTTTACGATCTTCATCATATAAAAAAGCAAAAATACGTTTTTGCATAACAAAACTACTATCTATCCAGTGACAAGTAATAGTTAAATAATTATTTTTATTTACAACACATCCAAGATCAGAAGTTAGGGACATTCTACATTGAATATTTTTTAACAATGTTGATAAATAAAAATAATATTGTGAATGAAGTATAAAAATATCGGCCTGACAAATACTTCTAGGAATACCATTAAACATAAAATTATAAATTGCTTGAATATAATGAATAAAGACATTAGAAGAAGGAAAACTAAAAGGCAAACAACCCACAACTATCATTTTAGTTATTTCTTCCCGATCTCTCAATTTATTATACTTCTTCATTACATGGCCGGTTGTTGGGTTCATTCTAGTTTGTGTGGGCCCACCAACAGCCTCACCACCTTGTGCAATTTTTAATTCTCTTTCGTGAACATCACCTATATGTCTCATTAACGTACCCGTACCCCCTTGCTTGCCTCCACTTTTATGCTTATATATTTATTGACAAATGTTGCATTGCACCTCAGTATCTGATATACGCTCAAAAAATTATCATGCAATACTAGTTGTTTTACGAGCTCTTTGGGCACGGGGAGGACGGGGAGGGAGATTAACCGATTCAGATCTAACGTTAACATTTTCTACTGCGGGTGTCTCACCAATATTTTCATCATCTTTATCTAAATTAACCGCATCTACTTCATTTTCTTCTTTTATACCGTAATTTTCCTGAGCTTCTACATAATCCATATCGTGGGCATCTACACCTAAAGGTACACCTACTTCTTCCTCAAAAGGTTGACTAAGCGGTGTCGGAAGCACACGGGTATATCTACTACTTGAAGTACCTCTACCGCTAGTAATTTGCTTTTTACTACCACTACCTCTTCCGGGACAAAAAATTTTAATACCTTTGGTGGCGAGGTTTTTTAATTTATCCATAATATAAATTAAACTAAAAAAATTCAAAATACACAAATATAATAAAATTAAATATTCAACAATTAATACACAAATTAAAAATTAAACGTAAGAGATGGAACGACAATACCAAATTTTGGAAGTATCCGAAGGTTGCGACTTTAAAAACTTCCACTCGTACTGTGTAATCGCAAAATTAAAAAATTAAAGTGAACACTTTAGGAAATTAAATATATAGAATGTTTGAAAATTGAGAATTGAGATTTGAGAGAGAATGAGAATTGAGAGAATAAAAAATTGTGTGGAAAATGATTTGAAAGTGTAGGGTATTTATAGGAATTTTTTTAGGGTAAAAAAATAATTTTAAATGTAAATTTATTTTTTTTTAAATAAAAAAGGCCAAACTAGTCTTTTGGACCCAAAAACGGCTATATAGCTGTTGGGCCAACGGCTAGTTTGGCCCAATCTCCAAATTTTAAAAAAATAAAAATAACCGGGCTTGATCCGGGACGGATTAATTTGGCTCAATCAAAAAAATAAATCAGCCCGATACCCGATATCCTACAGTCCGTGGGCTGATCGAGCCGAGTCAAATCGGACCCTTTTTATAAGTGGGCCGGGCCGGATCAGCCCGGCCCGTTTGACAGGTATATGTGTACCTATAGTAAATTAGCCACCTATCTTTTAGTCTTGATGAAATGGTCAAAAGAAAATGATGTTTCCACAATTTGAGACCTTGTTTTTGAAGAGAATAGAAAAGGAAGCTTATGCAATTGGAGACCTAAACAAAGTAAATATCAACATCTAGAAGATGAAAATTCCACAACGCAACGTCAATTTTAATGTGAAAAATTGAATTCTTTTCTTAGGTGACTTTGATTAATTCATGTTTAAGCAAATCATTTTAATTTGTTTTGTCAAATAAAAAGTAAAATCATCCAATTAACGAAAGAATTGAAACTAAACTTTTAGCGTGTGGATGATGTTAATTTCCCCATCTTTGCCTCAATTTATATGACATCTTTTAAATTTTAAGATGCAAACACACTTTTTTTAATAATAAGTTTTTCATATATTTTTAAAGATATTCTGAATCGTAAATTATTATATCTTATAGTATTTTTTGCTAAGTTTTCAACTATGTAAATTTTATATTAAAAAATTTCATGATCAAATTTATGATTAAAATTAAACTGTTTAAAAATGAAAATTTAAACTATATCACATAATTTGGGACAGAGAGAGTATAATAAAGGTACAAATTCTTTATTGATGCTCCACAAGTAATTTTAAACAGTAATATTATACCATAAATAAAATTCTTTACATTATCTGTCAACTGCAGTACAGTTTTCTTTTTAATTTTCTCATAAATAAAAGCTTATGGGATAATGTAATCTTGTTGGGGCTCATTGTATTTTAGGGGGAGAATATGCCAAGTGGCCAAGGAGGACCAACTCGAGCCAAAAGTCCAAGTCAAATTTGGATGACTCCAAAGTTAACAAAATTATATAAAACTCATAACCCACGATGAAACCCATATTCAATATTTTTCAATAAAGAAAAGATAAGTCCTACTCAAATTATAATACTTGTTATGTAATATAAAGAAAGAACAATAAGAATAAAGAGAGAGAAGAGGAAGATTTTTTATTTCTTTCTATGGATGAAAGATCATAAGATTAAGAATACAATGAATATTACTTCTAATCTGAGTAAAAAACAGATGATTCAAATCCTAATAGATATCAAAGTAGATCTTGATAAATGTTGATAGACATTCACTATAATGTAAATACATTTATAGCACTCCCCTTGAATATCTAATTAATAGATAATGTGCCTCGTTAAAATCTTACTATAAAAAATTCAGTGAAAAAAAAATCCAGTGAAGAAAAAAGAGTATGCATCTCTAGCAATATGCATATAGGCTGTCTCATTAAAAATCTTATAAGAAAAATCCAGTGAGACAAAACCTCATAAGAGAAAAAGAGTACAACGTTTATTAACTCCCCTAATGAGATCATTCTTGAACCTTTGCATCTCGATCTTGTGCATCATCTTCTTGAAAGTTGCAATCGAAGGAGACTTGGTGAATAAATCAGTAACATTGTCACTTGAACGAATTTGTTGTACGTTAATATCACCATTATTTTGTAGCTCATATATGTAGAAAAACTTTGATGAAGTGTGTTTCATTCTATCTCCTTTTATAAATCCTCCATTAAGATGTGCTATATTATCTCTGTATAAAACTGTAGGTACATTGTTACATTTTAAACCACATTTTTCTCGAATGAGATGTATCATGGACCTTAACCATACACATTCTCGGTTTACTTTATGAATAACTATTATCTCAGCATGGTTCGATGAAGTGGCTACGATAGACTGCTTTGTATATCTCTAAGATATGACAGTATCCCCACATGTGAACAGATAACTTATTTGAGATCGAGCTTTATACTGGTTAGATAAGTACCCAGTATCAGCATCATCAACAAGATTAAGACTGCAGGTTTTAGAATAAAATCATACGTTTGATCTCATTTCGATGTCTCCTAATAGGAGCAGAACTATAGCTTGCTAACAAATTAACTGAAAAGGCTATATCAGGCCTTGCAGTATTTGAAGGATACATTAGTACACCAATTGGACTAAGATATGGTACTTCAGAATCAATTCAATTTGGTATATTTTGCATTTCAGCAAATAATCTTATTGTTTTTGAAAACTCTCCAAGAGTTTTAATGATTTTCAAGCTATAAGCTTATACAATATAAGGATTCTAAATAAGTTTCCCAGAAACTTTTATATGCTTCAAACATTTTGAATCCTTAGAAAGTTTCATATAAATTTTGTCAAGTGACAATATTCAACATGTCATATGTGACATTTTCAAGTGTTTGAACTGCAAATCAAATAAGTTTTACACTTACCAAGATGCATCTTTTCATGTCACTTGATAAATGTTTCTACGTCAGCATACTTAAATAAACGTAGAATTCAGATCCTCTAATCTTCTACAATATTACGCCAATATCATATCAAAGATATCGTTAATGATATATCATTTTGTATTGGTTCATAATGCGACATAACATTTTGAGATCTCATGACTTCATTATTTTCAGGTACCTAAACCTTTCATAAGGTTTTATGAAGTGTTATGTCGTAAACTCTTCAAAAGCACATTGCCTTCTTATTATGATTATTTGCTCCTTATTCTTTTCAAGGATTATTTCATTTGAAACCGATTAGTCTACCACACTTCACGCATGCATAGACTTTATCCTTTAGGAACACAAAATAGGAGCATTTGCAGCTTTAATATGAGATGCTTTCGGCATTTCCTAACATATTTCATAGCTGCATATAATCTCTCCCTTATGTTAGAAAAACTAACATACATCCTCCATTTTCTTTGAGGATTTCATCTTTGTGCATCTTGGTATATTCATTAATCGTATACCGCACATCAAAATTATTAGATGAAATAGTTGGTTCCTGACCTTAAACCAATTAAGAGAAAGAAATAATCATAATTTATTGGTCTAATGCATACAAGTGCTATTGTATGCAACATATCATATTTCAGACCAACACATGAAGCTTTGTTCTCATTAGTAATGGTTTAGCTATTTATCAAAGGCATTCAATGCTAAACAATTTATCATCAAGATGAATTGTCTTGATTACATAAACTGAAAGTTATGTTCTTAACTCAATTTTATTGAGCAAACAACGTTTATGAATGTCAAACGGCAGGTTGACAATAAATGTACATGTGATCATCTTATATCGATGCATCTTAATAGATCACATGACAGGTGAACGAGCCCATATTCACCTTTTATACTTTTCATATTTAAGGAATTCAATCCCAACATTAGTTGATCCAACCAACTTATCATGAGAACAAGCGACATAAACAATTCTCGAAGAATCTTCTAGTTCTTTAATACATGTCTAATACTCAATATGCACATCTTCGAGATGTCACAATCGTTCACATCAATTTATGAACTTTTATTCTAGTAAACTCCAAGTTTATTATGACATTTACTTTTTTCTTTAGTAAATTTCAGATTTACTATTACATGAATAAATTTCTGATTTATTACTTTAGAAGTAGATTTCAAAATAACTTTTCTCAGTTATTCTTCCTCATTCGGAGGTGAGTTGTGATACCATGACAATCAAGTGCACGTTTGCATTAATAAAGTTCTCATTCCCTAGGAATGGAATATAATTGTGCCTTAAGCCTATCAAATTATGATAGCCTATAACCTCTTTCACGATATTGCTACTTCAGGAGCAAATCGAGGCATAAATATGATAGAGAGAATTTCTCTATATTGCTACCACATTCACTTCAAGAATGAAGCAAATTGTCATCTTTCAGACTTATCATATATTGCTACCACATTCACTTCTTGGAATGGAGCATATTCAATGGACAAGTTCATGACTTTTCATCAAAAACACATTATTTTGCCTTAGTCATCATAATATCATCAATATAGTGCATTGAGATTCAAACTCAACGTCTTACCCATAATTATATTATTAGTAGCAAAAGACAGATAACATAAGAAATTACTAACTTTGAAATTACCTTTAGATTTATAATCTCATCTTGTTTAGCAGAATCTTGTACTGATAACGTGTTATGTAATATAAAGAAAGAACAAGAAGAATAAATAGAGAGACTTTATTTCTATGAAAGATCGTAAGATTGAGAATACAATGAATAAAATTCCTCTATTTAAAGGAAAAATTTAGTCCTAGTATGAGACAGATGTTTCAAATCCTAATAGATATCAAAATATATCTTGATAAATGTTGATAGACATTCATTATAATGTAAATACATTTATAACAATACTTTTTGCTAATTTTATTCTTATCTATATCCTAACACACATCTTACGAGCAAATATATTAGGAACTGTGAATAGTAAGTTAAAAATTATATCTGACATATTTTCCCATTAATCTCTATATATTTAAATTTAGATTTTTCAAAATCATTACAATCATCTCAATTTCTCTTCGATATCTATACCATTTATTTATTTTTCGATAATTTTTTCAAAATCCTTCACAAGAATACTGCCACTGTAACAAGGTTACAGATATTTCCACTATAACAAAGTTTGACGATAATATTCTAAATACACGGAATAAGCTAAACTTTTTCACCGCTAAAAAGTCGTCGGCCAAATAAGCCTCTTCAATTTTTTATAAGTTTTTTATTAATTTAATAATAGTAACAACAAAGAAAACTCATTATAAATTAAAAAAATTATTTGATGATCATTGTTATAGGAAAACCTGTTTTTTGCTCTCTGGAAAATTGATTGTTTTTGCTAAGCTGTTTTCTGCTATTTTTTTTTTTCTGTTTGGAATTCCTTCCAATTCCCAATTTGGAAGAGAATTTCAATCAAATTATTTATTCCACTCTTCTCTTTCTCTACAAACCCCGATTCCAATTTATACAAAGTTTGAATCTTTGTATTAATTTTTTTCTAAAAAATCAAGAATTTCAGTTTCTCTTTCTTGGGTATTTATTTCTTTTCCTTTTAAGGGTATTTTTTCGAAAAAAGATATTAAAAGGAACAATTTTTTTTTTTTTTTTTTGGGGTTTTTTCAATTAAGGTTAATTTCAAGAATGTATAAAAAGGAATAAATTTGTTTTTTTTATTTATTTCAATTAAGGGTAATTTCAAGAAGATATAAAGGAAGGATCTTTGTATTGTTTTTCTGAGGGTTTTTGTATTTTTAAGGTTAGTTTTAAGGAAATATTCTCAAAAAAGAAATTTGGTTTTTTTTTTTTTTTCTTCAATTAAGGGTAATTTCAAGAAGATATAAAGGAAGGATCTTTATATTATTTTTGTGGTGTTTTTGTAGTTTTTAAGGTTAGTATTACAATATCAAGAAATTGAGGTGATGGGTAGTGAGAATATTGATCAACAGACAAGGGGAGGATATTTATCAGATGAAGTGTTGGGAACATTCATACCAATAGTTGTGTATTGGGTATATTCAGGATTGTATTTAATGCTTGGGGGTATGGATAATTATAGGTTACATTCTCAGAAAGATGAGGATGAGAAGAATTTGGTGTCCAAAAAAGAGGTTGTTAAAGGTGTTCTTCTTCAACAGGTTGTTCAGGCTGCTGTTGCTACGCTGCTATTCACGGTTAGTTACTTTGATGATCATCTTGAGTTGTTGCAAAGTTTTGATTTTTATTTGTTTTGGAACTTATTATGCATCATGATGAATTGGATTCATTTAGTTTACTATTGAGGTTTATATTATATGCATATGTTATTCTGCGTATGCTTGTTTATCTTATTTTTGTGCATCAGAATTTATATGGTTCCATCAGAGGCTTAGTTGATATTGATAACTTTTTATGCATATGTTTGTTTGTTCTTTGATCATCTCTTGCTGTTGCGGAGTTTCATTTTTCTGGAACTTTTTATGCATCATGATTAATAGGATTCATATAAATTACTTTTGAGACTTAGATTATATTGATATATTATTATTATGCTTGTTTGGAATTCTTTTTATGCATCATAATGATACAGAGGATTTATATGGTTAACTATTGAGGCTCAGTTGATATTGATGTTTTGAGCTGAAAGTCTATGGGAAACTACCTCTCTTCCTTTTCGAGGAATAGGTGAGGTCTCGTCTGCACATATACTATCCTGCTCATACGCCGCTTGTGGGATTACACTGGGTCTGGGTATTGATAGCTTATTATGCATATGCTTGGTTGGTCTTCTTTTATGCATCAAATGATACAGAGGATTTAAATAGTTGACTATTGAGGCTTAGTTGATATTGATAACTTATTATGAATATGCTTGTTTAGTCTTCTTTTTATGCATCATAATGATACTATAGAGGATTTATATGGTTAGCTATTGAGGCTTAGTTGATATTGAAAACTTATTATACATATGCATGTTCTTTTGGAAACAACATCTCTACCTCCATGAGGTAGTGGTAAGGTCTCCGTACACTCTACCCTCCCCAGACCCCACGTGTGGGATTTCACTGGGCATGTTCTTGTTGTTATTATGCATATGCTTGTATCGTCTTCTTTTTATGCATCTGAATGATATAGAGGATTTATATGGTTAACTATTGAGGCTTAGTTGATATTGAAAACTTATTATACATATGCATGTTTTTTCAGAAACAGTGTCTCTACCTCCACAAGGTAGTGGGTAAGGTCTCCACTGGGTGTGTTCTTGTTGTTATTATGCATATGCTTGTTTCATCTTCTTTTTATGTATCTGAATGATGCAGAGGATTTATATGGTTAACTATTGAGGCTTAGATGATATTGATAACTTATTATGCTTATGCTTGTTTGGTCTTGTTTTAATTGGAACAAAATGTTTATGGATGGCACTTCTTTTTCCTTGGGAGGTTATCGCTGTTTAGATGTTTCTGGGACACACTCATTACCTTTATCACTATGTCTAGGAAAATTCTCATAGACACCTTAGCATTCTTGTTTTTGATTTAAGATTTAGAAATTATTTGATTTGTGAATGTATGATTTTGTCAACGGGGTGTGCAACTCATAATTAGACGTTGTGTATTATTACGTGGGGTGAGTCATGGAAGGGGAATACGATGATATGATAGCGGTGTGATAATAGTTCTTTTGTACAAATTGGCATGGCTAGGCAAATGCTGTTGGATTTGAGATATGAGTATCATTTGTTTTAGGCTGATTACAAATGTTTTGAATTTTTTTCTTTGACTTGATGGAGGAGCTCTTTATGCTTGTCTTTGTGTACGGCCCTAGAATTTTCTGATAGGTGGATGGTAAAATTGTTTTTTACCTTAGTCCTTGGTGTTTTTTTAATATTTACAAATTTTTGGTAAAGGTGTCATTTATCAGAGTAACTATGACAAGATGCTTCATGAATGTTATTCCATAGCATACTTATTTTATTCATCATTTAGATGAATTTTATGCACAAAATAAACAAATTCAATTGAAGGAGAAGAGCAAGAAGTATGACAGCAAGAGCCAAGAAGTATGACTTCTTAGTTTAGGTCAATCACAAAGTGAGCAATTTTCTTTATTCCTGTCCTGACAAGCCACAAGGTTACTTCTGCAGTGTGTTTTATATCTATATTAGAATTTGCGTTTTGAAGTTTCTCAAAATCTCTTGAACCTAAAAAGTGATATTAGATCTGTTATCTGAACAGAAATTTCATCTTTCAAGTTAATATGAAGTAATTTTGATACGGAAGTTTATATGAAATTCGGAAGCTTGCAGGTTGATTTCTTTAAATGATAGGGAAGTAGGAGTTCTATAAAAATCAGATGCAACCTGTTGAACCTCGGTTTGAGTTGTTTGACTTTACAAAGCTAGGTTTACTTTGAAGCTTATTCTAGGAAAATAGGTTGCCAAAGCGGCTCAATAGGCATTGTATTGATCTTAGCCACTGATGGCGATGCTTGGGATGGTCAGAATTAACTTCTTGCCTTGTTTTAAATGGTTATTCAAGTATCCTGAGGTTTATGGGAAATATTAAGGCAGAATAATTAGAGCTTTGTTCAGTTGAAGATACCACCAGCTCTGGGATGGTGTTTCTCATGGCAATTTATATGTGCTCAATTTTTTCTTCTTTAATTTAATCCTTACAAAGTATAGCGACCTTTTGATTTGGGAATATGTAGATTATATAGTTTTATGATTTGAATACCAAGTCGGAGACTACTAGACGTCTTGTACGGAAATTGTCAACGAGGACGTTGAGACTATCCTAAGAATAAAGATTTTATCGGTTTAATCCTCCTTTACTAAAGAAAAAGGGGGATCATTGCTCTTCTCTCTTGCATTTCATTGTCTACCCTCTTCTTGGTTTCCGTCTGTCTTGCAAAATTTGTTGATGGCAGCTGTAATAGTTGAGAATAGGATGCCCAACTGCGACCTCCTAATTAAGATTTTTTTTCGTGCTACTTTGCATGTTGGAATTATAGAAAGATTAAAGTAAGTTGATAGTTGAAGATGATCTTTTCGAGCTCAATATGTGAGCTTTAGATATATTGTGAAATAGATTCGTTTCTTTAACCTGCAAAGTAGAGATATAAAAAGGAAACAATGTGGTCTTGTCATTTCTTTGGTTTGTGTTGATATGTGTGTAGGCTGTAGCCATATTTGCAAAGTTAGTTTCAATCACTTCTTTAAACTAATTCGTAAATTGTAGCCTAACTCATATCTATCCCCTTAAAAAACTTTAGACTTATTTTATTTGTTGGCACTTCTCTTTGTGGGTGATCATGTGGTGATTAATTGGATCTCTTGAGTGCTGACCTCAACTAATGCACTGCTTTTATTTCCTTTCTCGTTGGTTAGTTGGTTTGTCATTCTGGGACCCACGAATTAGCACCTGCTTTTTCGTTGATGATAGCAAGAGTGTAAGCTTTTCTGACCCCAACAGGAAAATAGATATGTTCGATTAGGCGAGGACTAGGTCACGTTGAACACCATCAATCTCTGATCAAAGAGCTAAAAGTTGCACATATACGATGACGACTTTCACCTTTCATTCTTGTTTTATGTACTTTGTATCTTGTTCCAATTATGAACCCCGATTCTCATATTCTTGTTTGACAGCATGTCAATTTTTATGTTTGTTTTTTGATTCGTTCTTTTTTTAATTTTTCATATTTTGACTAGTTCTTGGTGTCTGATTATCTTCTAATATGGAGCAGATCACCGGAAGTGATGTTGAATCTGATGGGGATCAACGTGCTTCCATCTTTGTTCGTGGCATACAGTTCTTGGTTGCTATGTTTATGCTAGATACTTGGCAATATTTTATGCATCGGTACATGCACCAAAACAAGTTCTTGTACAAGCATATCCATTCTCAACATCATCGTCTAATTGTTCCATATGCATTTGGAGCTTTGTACAACCACCCTTTGGAGGGTCTGCTTCTTGACACAATCGGTGGAGCGTTAGCTTTCCTTGTCTCTGGCATGTCACCACGTACCTCCATCTTCTTTTTCTCATTTGCTACGATCAAGACGGTTGATGATCATTGTGGACTATGGTTGCCTGGAAATCTCTTCCATACCATCTTTAAAAACAACTCTGCTTACCATGATATTCATCACCAGCTTTACGGGACCAAGTTTAACTATTCACAGCCTTTCTTTGTGACGTGGGATAGGATGCTCGGTACTTACATGCCATATGAACTTGAGAAGAGACGAGGAGGAGGTTTT
Source organism: Capsicum pubescens (assembly GCA_030864215.1). Classification (NCBI taxonomy): domain Eukaryota; kingdom Viridiplantae; phylum Streptophyta; class Magnoliopsida; order Solanales; family Solanaceae; genus Capsicum; species Capsicum pubescens. The sequence continues at coordinate 379,487,937 of CM061548.1, read as the reverse complement.
GAAGCTAAGCCCGTTAAAGATTGCAAGGAACATTGACAACACTGGTAGTTCATGTTTGTCATAGAGTGTGTACCACTGCAATTTTCCCCTTTTTCTAATGCTTAGTTACTCATTTAATTTGTATATAGTTAAAGGCTTCTGCATATATTGTTGTATAACTGGTGTTGGTTTCCAGTTGGAAAAAGGAAATAGGGCCGAATAATAGTTTCCTTTTTAAACATCGTCTGAGATCTGATTTCTGGTATATTCAACTAATAGGCAGAGATAAAAATTTCCTCAGATACATTGTGTACTATGAATTATTTAGTTCCAAAGCATATGGATGTATTATGACTCTGTCATTGTTCTTTTCGTGGGTTGTTAACGACGGTGTTGAGCTCACGTTGATCATTTTACTGAGTACCTGTTTCTTCCAATCAAACTAAGTACCAAGTAACTCTGTTACCTGAATGCTTAGTTAGACAAGAAGAAATCACTTGGTGTTTTTTGTCTTTGTTGTTTTCACCCGCTTTATTGATTGACCGGTAAGCCACACCCTTAGGTGCTAATATTCTCATTTCTCTAATATAGCTGATGTGATCTGGTGGGAGTTATATTGAGGGTAAAAATCTTGATTCCCTAGTCTCATTTGGAACTTGGGAAATTTGATAAGATTGGATCTGCTTCAGTTCTCCAAATCTAGTTATGGAGGTTTTGGTTTTGTTTTGATTTGATTTGATCTGGATTTAGACATCTCTTCTTGTCTAAACAAGAGTTAAGAAGCATTGTTCTTGACAAAATAGAGTTTTAGGGTGTCTTTGGTATGCAGGAATTTGGAAAATATTTTCTTTAGGAATGCTCTTTGGAAATAAGAAAAATGACTTCTTTAATGAAAATAGGAAAAACAAGTGGCATTATTTCCTCATATCCTCACAACAACCCACCCCATCGCTTAGGTAAGAGAAGGGAATAATTGATAATTGATGTGTGTTTTAATAATTTTTTAGTGATAGTTCACGTAGGAAATTCACACATCTAATAGTTCAGGTATGAAATTTGAAAAATCGGGAATTTTACCCTTCACTCTTCAATTAACAATTCAGGTAAAAATCAAATTAGAGAATGAGTCAAGATTTTTTGTAGTTTTGTAGTTTCGTATGAGATAAACATTACTAAGGCTGCATTTGTTTTTTTTAAGATTCAGACGTCTGAATTTGAATGCATATCTGAATCATTAAGATGTTGTCTCCAGATTTGAAAACTAAATGATTAAGACTGTTTATTTTTCAACATCTGAATGTGCAAAAAGTTTTTATTTGTATATATAATAAAATAAAAAATACAATTCACGTAAAAAACTAATTATATATCAGAAAAGTATGTAATTTAATACAATAACATTATTATTTGATTGAAAAAAATATATTTATGTTTGTTAGTGATAGTGGAGATGGTTCATAATGGTGGTTGCGCTGACAATGATTGATGTTAGTGATTAGTAATGTTAGTGATTAGTAATGTTAGTGGTGATAGTTGTGATGGTTGGTATTGTGGTGATTGTTATGATGATGACGGTTGATAATGATGGTGGTGGTTGTGATGTGACGTTGCTTGATGTTAGTAGTTGGAAGTGTTGATTGTGATGGCTGAAAAATGAATGCATGATGATTGATGATGTGTTGGTACTAGTTGGAGTTGTTGTTAGTTGTGATGGTGGAGATGGTTGTTAGTAGAGATAAATTGTAGCAATGGTAGTGGTTGAAGTGGTGATAGAGGCGGCGTTACTAGTGACATTGGTGGCGGCGGATGAAGAATGTGTGGAGGTTGTAATGTATTAGTGGTAGTTAGCGGTGGTGCTAGTTGTGATAGATGAGTTGGTCGATAGTATGGATTGGCCGGTAGTGGTTGATGATGGTGGTGCTGTTGACGGTGGTGGTGGTGAATATAATTAGAATAATATAGGTAGTAAGTGTGGTAGCGATTGACAATAGTGATTGATAACGATATTTATTGTCGATGGTAGAGATGGTTGGTGGTGGTGGGTGGTGGTTGACAATGGTGGCGGCGGCGAAGGTGGTTGGTGGTGGTGACTGATGATTATGAATAGAGTGATACCTCTTCAGACTTATTAAGACTTGATTCTAGATCTGAATGATTAAGACCTATTCAGACTAATTAAGAGCTAAAATCTTAATAAAAAATAAATGCACTTAATGGTCTAAAGTCTGAATCATTCAGATTCAGACCTCCATTAAGTGCAAACAAATAAGCCAGTGCCTAAGTATGTATACCAATTTATGGATCTCGAACTATTGCAATGGCCTTATTCTTTTACATAAACTTACTGAATTTTATTTATACAATGCCTGTTGACATTACGATAGTTTGTGGGGTGGTTTGTTTGTTACTACTGTTTAAGAGTCAAATAAATTGTAGCTATTATTCCTAGTCTCTAGGCTATAGGATTAGTAGAGTCAACTTAAATCAAAATGTAATGAAATAATAAAGAACAAAGAAGAAGAGTAGAGAGAGAATAGAGAGTAATTCTTATTTCTCTTGATGAATAGATTACAATGAGGAAAAACCCTTTATTTACAGGGAAAAACTAACCTTGGGGTTTGCAACTTTTTCATAAATAGACATACACAATATGGTAAAGTAGGTATTCACTATATATAGTAAAGTAGACATTCACTATATATGGTACATTTATAACACTCCCCCTTGAATGTCTAATTGATAGATAAAAACATATATGCTGCCTCATTAAAAACCTTACAAGGAAAATCCAGTGGGATAAAACCTCGTAAGAAAAAAAGAGTATAGCGCGTATTAACTCCCCCTAATGAGAACATCCTTGAACCTTTGCATTCCGATCTTATGCACCTTCTTTTTGAAAGTTGCAATTGAAGGAGACTTGGTGAATAAATCAGTCACATTGTCACTTGAACGAATCTATTGCATGTTAATATCACCATTCTTTAGGAACTCATGTGTATAGAAAAGCTTTGACGAAATGTGCTTCATTCTATCTCCTTTTATGGATCCTCCCTTAGGTTGTGCTATGCATACTGCATTATCTTCATATACGATTGTGGGTATATTATCACATATCAAATTTTTTTTTTCTCCAATAAGATGTATCATGCCTCAACCATACACATTCTCGACTTGCTTCATGAATAACTATTATCTCAGCATGGTTCATGAAGTGGCTACGATAGGCTGCTTTGTGTATCTCCAAGATATTGCAGTACCGCCACATATGAACACATAGCCTATTTAAGACCGAGCTTTATGTAGGTCAGATAAGTACCCAACATCAACATGACCAATAAGATCGGGACTGCAAACTTGCTAATAAATTAACTGAAAAAGGCTATATCAGGCCTTATAGTATTTGCAAGATACATTATTGCATTAATTGCACTAAGATATGGTACTTCATAACCAAGGAGTTCCTCATTCTTTTCTTGAGGTCAGAATGGATCCTTATTCAATTTTGCATGTTTCTCATTTAAGCAAAAATTCTATTGCTTTTGAAAACTCTCCAAGAGTTCCAATGATACTCAAATCATCAAATTATCTCTTATGAGGATAATAAAAAGTTTCCCAGAAACTTTATATGCTTCAGGCATTTTGAATCCTTTAGAGATTTTCATATGGATTTTTGTTAAGTGACAATATCTAACATGTCAAGTGTGACATCTTCAAGTGTTTGGACTGCAAATCAAATAAGTTTTATACTTACCAAATGCATCTTTTCGTGTCATTTGATAAATATTTCTACGTCAGCATGCTTAAATAAACGTAGAATTCGGATCCTCGTAATACTTTACAATATTGTGTCAATATTGTATCAAAGATATTATCGATGATATATCATTTTGTATCGGTTCACAATGTGACATAACATTTTGAGATCTCATCACTTCATTATTTTCAGGTACCCGAACCTCTCATAGGTTTCATGAAGTGTTATGTCGTAGGCTCTTCAAGAGCACATTACCTTCTTATTATGATTGTTTGCTCTTTATGCTTTTCAAGGATTATTTCATTTGGAACCGATTAGTATACCATGCTTCATGCATGCGTAGATTTTGTCCTTTAAAATGCAAAATAAAAGCACTTGCAGCTTAGATATGAGATTAAATTTGAGTCAGTAAATGCTTCCGGCATATGACTTAAATTATCTTTTGAATGAGGATCTGATGATAATTCCTAACATATTTCATAGCTGCTTGTAATCTCCCCCTTATGTTAGGAAAACTAACAATACATCCTCCATCTTCTTTGAGGAATTCATCTTTGTGTATTATGGTATATTCATTAATAGTATACCGCACAACAAAATTATTTGATGGACAACGTGTATGTAATACCCCAAAAAATCCAAACCAATATTAGAGCCATATACCAAGCTCATGCATAGTACATCATGGTTATTTTATAGTTTTATGAGTAAGTTAGATGTATATTAAGGCTTCAAATAACTCCCAGCTATCAGACGAATCAAAACATTCCTTACCGATTGAATTCTTGAGAAGGATATTGGTATAGTCAACTTCAAACGAGCATATCTCTCATTATACTTGGAATTTTTTGAGATCATGATCTATCAACAGATAGATAATTGAATATATTTCCAACGATACCAATTTCGTCCAAATCCGATATCGAAGAAAAGAGTTATTCCTATTTTACTCCAGCATGTCAGGCTGGAAACAGTGTGACGACATTCGTGGTAGCTTACCACATTTATGACGCCCTATCACGAAGGTCGTCAGCCTTAGGTAGAAACCAACTCCTAAGTGACGACATTCGTGGTAGCTTACCATATTTTTGACGCCATGTCATAAATGTCGTCAGCCTTAGGCAGAATCCAACTTCTGTGTGACGACATTTTTGACGGCTTACCACTTTTTTGACGCCATGTCACAAATGTCGTCAGCCTTAGGCAGAATTCAGCTTCTGTGTGACGATATTTTTGACAGCTTACCACATTTTTGACTCCATGTCACAAATGTCGTCAGCCTTAGGCAGAATCCAGCTTCTGTGTGACGACATTTTTGACGGCTTACCACATTTTGGACGCCTTGTCACAAATGTCGTCAGCTATTATTTTCAGCAACTGGAAATTTATTTCATAAGAGTATTTTGGTCTTTTTCCTTCACTTCCCACGACTTATAACCCTAAAGAGGTGTAATTTTTCCCATTTTTCTTCAGTTAAGCATCTAAAAAACCCTCTTTTATGCTTTCAACCACAAGATTAGGATTTCCTCTCAAGATCATCTCCTCAGGAACAAGAACATTCTTTCCCAAATGGGTTAAACCCTAGTCAAGAAAAATCAAGGGCAAGCCTAAGGATTTCTTCAGGAACCTTCAGAAACATTAGATCTCTTTCAAGATCAAGCTTTAAGGTATGCGTAGTGTTCATCCATGGGTCCCTTTCATCCATGGAGCTCAAGAATCATGTTTTAAATTATAAATTATGATTTCCTTGTTGTTTTATGACTATATTCATGTTAATGATTGTTGTTTGGATTCAAGGTTGTGTCTTAATGTGTTTTTCATGAATTATGTGAATAGGTTAGTTGGAAACCCATGAATTTGGGTGGTTCAAGATTTCTAAATTTGTTAAGTACACCTATGCTCAATATTATGCATGCAAGATGTTTGATAAAATGTTTAGGATGCTAGAAATTCATGTTTACATGGTTCCATGATATCTAAATGACAAGTTCATGTTAGCTATATGCTTCAATATAAATTTCATGCTATTGATGTGTTACTATTGTTGTGGTATGAAGCATGTATGATAATGGAGATATACTATATATACATGAAATATATCCATGCACTCCCTACCATGCTTAAGATGTTGAAGAACTACATGAAGTATAATATCCCCTACTTATGACAATGTGAATTGTGGACTCCAATCTTATGATCAAGTCAGTCATGTTGTGTCAGTTTCCTTCCATCGAGTCCTGGGGGTATTCGTACCTAAAAATATAGCTGTGACTAGAGCCATGTCATGTTATCACGAGACTCTCAGTCAAGCCATGATCTATAGAATTCAGTCAGTCATGTGACTCAGGAAAATTCAGTAACCCCAGTAATCTCAGTAGTTCAGTAATCTCAGTGATCTCAGTGCTCAGTAATATCTGTAACCTCAGTATTCAAAGTCAATCTTAGTAATTTTAGTACTCTCAACCAGTCCTCAGAACTCAGTACATTCCGTTAGTCATCGAATCCAGTAAACTTAGTTTATCTCCGCTAAATAATACCACTAGTATCAGTCTAGTTAATCAGTATCAGTTCAGCTAATCAGTTTAGTTAAGTTATTTAGTTCAACCCAGTTATTCAGTTCAGTGTCTTTCAGATGGGAGTAGGATTCAGCACCGAGTGAGCCTAGGGATGGGGACTCACCCGCTAGATTAGGACTGAGATCCTTAGATGCAATCCCTAAGTTCCAGAACTACGTAGCCAGTGTAGGTATGAGATGTCACCCATTATATAGGATTGACATACTCAGAGGTCACCCGTTAGCACATTTATATGTATAGGACTGATCCCAGGAGTCACCCGTTAAATTAGGACTGACTCCACAACAGATGTCTTTACTGGTGGCGCGGTACTGACACCCTTCCAGTCAGGGCAGAGATTGGACCCCAGTTAGCTTAGCTTGGGGCATGTCAGTTAGATGAACACATCCCACAGTTTCAGTTACAGATTCAGGACTGTCAGACACAGTCAACTCAGCTTAGTAGTATAGATTCAGTACTGTTAGATACAATCAATGCTTATCATTGTAAATAGACTTTAAGATCACCCATTAGCTAAGACTGATCTCAACTATGATTAATCAGTATCAAAATTATTAGATTTAAAGATCACCCGCTAGATAGGACTGATCTCAGACTAAGTCAAATCATCCTTATTATCAGTATACTCATGATCACCCGCTAGATAGGATTGATCTCAGATTTAGTTGCTCCAAGTAGAACAGAACTTAGATAGTTCCATCAGAACTTAGACTGTCAGATATAGTCGCTCAGTATCAGTTACATCGGTTAGGTCGATCATCACAGTTATATCAGTTATATCAGTTTTCTGAACTCATGTATCAGTCATATCAGTTATCAGAATTCATGATATTTGTATTCAGCTTCAGGACTATCAGACACAGTCAACCAAACCAGTTCTTCATAATTCAAACTGTCAAAAATAGTCGTTCATCTATTTAGTATCTCAGTATCAGTACACTCATGTTGTCAGTATTCAGACTCAGTAGTCAGTATCTCCACGAGTTCAGTTACAGTTATGTATGAATATATGTATTCTCACGTTCATATTAGTCAGCATTGTTTATGCATATAACCCTTTGCATTTAGCCTACCTCACTTTTATACTTAGTACATTTAGACGTACTGACGCATTTGCGCTATGGTGCTTTCTCTTATAATTCACCATAGGTTTAGAGGTACGAGCTCCAGATCAACAGTAGCATTCCAGTGTTCAGAGCTTGCAGTGAGTCCTTTTCATTCGAGGACGCTATGATTATTGCTTCATTTGCTGTTTTAGTTCAGTTGCTAGATGGAGTTAGTTGGGAACATGTCCCATCAACTCTTTATTCAGACAATTTAGAGGCTTTCCAGACTATAGCATGTTAGAAAGTTATTTCAGATTCATTTTGGTATTGTTATACCATTTTCATACATATTGTCTTATCAGATGTTTATTCAGATTTGAATCTTATGGACATTCAGTACATGTTTCCGCATTTTCATGTTATATTATGCAGTGTAAGGTTTAGATATCAGTCATGGGTTAGCTTGTGGTCCTTCGGGGTCATGAGCACCGTGTAGCATTTCGGTTCAGAAAATCGAGGTCTTACAGTGTGGTTCCTGACTCAGAACCAACTTTGAAAGAGAATTAATCATAATTTATTGGTCTAATGCATACAAGTGCTATTGTATGCAATATATCATATTTCAGACCAACACATGAAGCTTTGTTCTCATTAGCAATGGTTTAGCTATTTATTGAAGGCATTTAATGCCAAACCACCATCATCAAGATGAATTGTCTTGATTACACAATCTGAAAATTATGCTCTTGACTCAATTTTGTTGAGCAAACAATTTTATGAATGTCAAACTGCAGATTGACAATAAATATACATAGTGATCATGTTATTGATGCATCTTAATAGATCACATGATAGGTGAACGGGCTCTTATTCACCTTTTATACTTTTCAGATTTTAAGGAATTCAATCCCCAAATTAGTTGGTCCAACCAACGTATCACGAGAACAAGCATCATTAAAGTTCATGAAGAATTTTTGAATTCTTCAATATATGTTTAATACTCAATATGCACATCTTCGGGATGTCATAATCGTTCATGTCAACTTATGAATTTATTTGTACTAGTAAACTCTTAAGTTTACTATGACATGTGTCTTTTATTTTAGTAAACTTCTTGTTTATTGTGACATGAATTTTGTATCAATAAACAATGAATTCTTAGTTTATTATGGCATGTGATTTCACATGCTTGGGTAACTTTTCACATTCATGTTTCTTACCACTGTAACTTGAAGATATTCAATCTTCCAATTATTCTACCTCTTTTAGAGGTGGATTGTGATATCTTCACAACAAAGAATATGTTCAAGTGTATATACAGTCACATTCACCCCAGGATATAGATCTGTATTTATAATAATCGAAATTCTCATTCCCAAGAATGAAATATAATCATGCCTTAAACGTATGAAATTGATAGCTTATGACCTCTTTTATCATATTGCTACTTCAGGAGAAAATCGAGGCATACGTATAATCTAGAGAATTTTTCTCTAACATATCTTATGATCATAATACGCTTGTGAAAATATCATCACTTTTGATGATCATTATCATATTTTCCCTCCACGCGTATATTCGTGCATTCAATCACTTGTCTTCTTTCAGACATATTATGCACTGCTATCATATACACTTCAAGAATGAAGTAAGTTGTCATATTTAACACTTATCATATATTGCTGCCACATTCACTTCATGGAATAGGGCATATTCAATGGGACATATTTCATGACTTTTCATTAAAAATACATTATTTTGCCTTAACCATCATAATATTATCAATATGGTGCACTGAGATTCAAACTCAACATCTTACCCATATAAAGACGTCTTAGGCATAAATTGATGGGACTTAAACCCAACATATTATCATCCCTTTTGATAATATTATTCTTGAGGAATTAATTTAAAACTTAAATGGTTCCAAACCAATTATTTTTCCTCAAATCCAACAATAATTATATTATTAGTAACAAAAGAAAGATAACATAAGGAATTACTAACCTTGAAATTACCTTTATATTTATAATCTCATCTTGTTTGGTAGAGTCTCGTACTGATAACGTGTTATGAAATAATAAAGAATAAAGAAGAAGAGTAGAGAGAGAATAGAGAGTAATTCTTATTTCTCTTGATGAGTAAATTATAATGAGGGAAAGCCCTTTATTTATAGGGAAAAACTAACCTTGGGGTTTGTAACTTTTCCCTAAATAGACATACACAATATAGTAAAGTAGGTATTCACTATATATGGTAAAGTAGACATTCACTATATATGTTACATTTATAACACAAAATAATTAGTAGTAGATATGTTCTGTTATTTGTAGCCTTTATCTATATAAGGATCATTTTGTCTTGAACTTTCTTATTAGCACAAGATCTATTGTCCATTGCTTCAAATTTTTGATTTTCTTCTATTTGGTGTATATACACACATTGCCACACTTTCTTGAGTTTCTTTGTTGAAATGGACTTTGGAAAAATGAAATATGCCCCATTGTGCCCCTGAAAACAGAATATAGGTTAAAGGCAGTACTAACAAATGATGTATTTTAAGTAAACATTGTTATGAATATACTTTATTTAACTACTGAATCCTCATCTGTTTTTGATTTAGCCAGTCCTAAACTCATTCTGGAGTTAATGTGCCAAATTTTACTCAGAGACAGGCCACTCCATTTGAATTTGCTTTGAATTTTGTCATTACTAATCACCATAGGACTATTCTGTGATGTTTTTTTAATTACTTCATTGAACTGTTTCATGAGAAGAGAAAATTTTAAAAAGAAGAGCTTGTGTGCAATGCAGACAAACCATAATATCAATACTGGACTCATCTGTATTTAACCAAATACTTCTTCTGTAGTTAAAAAATCTAAATTGTGTTGCAAACACCACCTGATTGACCTACCATAAACAACTATCGACTACTTCAACTTCAGAGAAGAGAAGTTTGGGATTCTTTCCTCCCTAGAAGAGAGGAATTAACTCCATGGTGAGAAGTTTTCATCATGAAATTCAACTCTGGTGAGCCCAATTCGGAGAAGGTTTCCACATCCTTACAGCTCGAAGCAGACATGAATGACGAGATACAACCTGTTTTAGCAACAACGAACTTTATTAGCGCCCCCAGCTTCTTTTAAGTTCCTAATTTTTGGTTAACACATGTTAGTAGTTTCATTCAGAACATTATCTATTAACATTTGTACATCCATGTGTAGTTTGAAAATCAAACGAGAGAATTAATGGAGACTCTGTTTTTTCTAGCTTGAAGTGAACATTAACTATGAGGTTTACTATATATGGTTTTGGCATTTCCGGAGCACTTATAGGCTTTTTTACATGTGGAAACAGAATGCAAAAGAGTAAAGATGTTTGATAATTTTTCATTGATCTACAATTATAGGCCTCCGTAGAACTCAAACAATTTATCTTCTGTTTTCTGAACTTCTAAGGATTGAACGAACTTATGTTTTGTGTTCTCTTTTGTGAAAATATTAAAGTAGATTTTTTGAAATCATCGATTTCTAGTTAAGTCTCTAGAATAGTCTAGTGTAATTTCTAGAATAATCATGTTGAAGAAATATCTAAATATTCTAGGAAATTCTAGGTAGAATAATCTAGAAAAAGATAGTATAGTTATTTGATATGTGTATTTAAGAAAGATCTAGATATTAGATGATGCTAGATATTTGAGGAGATTTTTGTGGAAGAACATAGAACACTCTAGATTTGTAGTATCTAGAATCATCCCTACACAAGTATAAATAGGGGATGACATTAGGCATTTGTAACCATCCAGAAAATAGAAAACATTCAAAAAGTTTCAGTTTCTCCTTCTTCACTACAGTCTTTTTTGTAGCAATTTACAGCTGCATCATTTTCACTGTTTCGGCTTGCTATTTTCCAATCCCTCTTCCCCTTTTTTTGACATGGTATTAGTGCCCATTTCTTACGGGATATGAAGCTGTTTTTTGTTGATTGGCTCATCTTATTTTTAGCTTTTTTTCTTGGATCTATTTGCTGAAAAAATATGGCACCAAAAAATCAACCAACGACGGGTCCTCCGATTTTTTCTGGCGAGAATTATCATATTTGGGCCATCAAAATGAAGGCTTATTTGAAGGCTCTCAACTTGTGGGATGTCGTTAAGAGAGGAGAACCTGCTGTCCAGCCATTAAGAGACAACCTAACTCTCAATGATATCAAAAAGTATGATGAGTTGGTGACTAGATCTCCAAGAGGTCTCACTTGCATACATTCAAGCCTTACGAAAGTGATGTTTACAAGGATTATGACTTGTGAGATAGCCAAAGAAGCCTGGGATAAGCTAAAGGAGGAGTTTGAAAGCAGCAACAGAGTTAAGTCTGTTAAGGTTTCTTAGCTTTGAAGAGGGAGTTCGAGCTCTTGAAGATGAAGGATTCAGATAGTGTAAAAGAATACTCTTCCAAGATGATGGATATTGTGAACCAAATAAGGATACTTGGTGAAAACTTTCCAGATCAAAAAGTTGTAAAGAAGATCATGGTCAGCCTTCCGGACAAGTTTGAATAAAAAATCTCAGCTATTGAAGAGTCTTGTGACTTGACTACTCTTTCAATAGCTGAGCTGATCTCTAAATTGCAAATCCAAGAGTAACGAGTGACCATGAGAAGCGAAGGGACAGTCGAAGATGCCTTTCAAGTAAGGCATAAATTCAAGCAACGAAAGGAAGACAAAAAAGTCTCTTCAGACCACTCTGGAGTAGTGAAATCTGGTGGATACCAAGGTGAATCATTGAGGAAAGAAAAATTTCCACCTTGTGGTATTTGTAAGAAGACAAACCATTTGGTGAAAAATTTATGGCAAAAGTCCAAGAGGTCTCCTATTCAATGCAGATACTGCAAGAAGTATGGGCACATTGAGAAGTATTGTAGGCTAAAGCAAATTCAAAGAGGCCAGTCTTCCCAATGAGTAAATTTTGCGAAAGATCATCAAGTTGAAAAAATAGAGGAGGAGGTATTCATGGCTTCGTACACATCATATGTTGATCGATATAATTGGTATATCGATAGTGCGTGCACAAGGCACATGTCGATTGATGAAAATCTATTTGTTAGCCTAGACAGGTTTGATAGGAACAAAGTGAAGCTTGGAGATGGTGCATTGGTGCAAGTTCAAGGAAGAGGATCAGTGAAATTCCCTACGGACGAAGGTATGAAAATCATAAATGATGTTCTTTATGTTCCAAGCCTGACTCAAAACTTGTTGAGTGTTGCTCAGTTGCTTAACAATAATTATTCACTTACTTTTAAGGATAAGAAATGTATCATTTATGATACTAAAAGTTGCGAAGTAGCTAAAATTAGCATGATTGGAAATTCCTTTCCAATTTCATTCTATTCTGCTGAAAGTTGATCTTTCAATGTTGAAATGAGTGATACTTGGCTTTGGCACAAAAGATTCGATCATTACAACCTTAGTTCATTGGTGTATATGGAATCCAAGGGTATAGTTCTTGATGTACCCAAAATTGACATATGTTGAGATAATTGTGAGTCATGTCAATTTGGTAAATTGTATAGACGTTCCTTTCCTAAAAGGAAGTCTATGGAGGGCAAAGGAAAAACTAGAGTTGGTTCATACAGATATATGTGGACCAATGAGGATGGCTTCTTTGAGTGGGAATAAATATTTTATTCTCTTTACACATGATCTAACTCGAATAACATGTGTCTATTTTCTAAGTAGCAAAGTTCAGGTGTTCTTTGTTTTCAAAGAATTTAAGGCTAAGGTAGAAAGGGAGAGTGGATCCCAGTTGAAGTATATCAGGTTAGATAATGGAACTGAATATACATTGCATCAGTTCATCAAGTATTGTAAAGATTTGGGTATTCAATAACAATTCACTGATAGCTACACTCCAGAACAAAACGGGGTTTTTGAGAGGAATAATAGAGTAGTGATGGAGATGGTGAGATGCATGTAGGCAGAAAAAAAGATGCCTAAATATTTTTAGGCTGAGGCATTCAATACCACAGTCTATTTGCTGAACAGATTGCCAACTAGAGCAGTCCAAGACATGACACCATTTGAAACATGGAAGGGTATTAAGCCGTCTGCGAGACACTTAAAAGTCTTTGGTTCAGTCTGCTATGCATATGTTCCCGATGCTAAAGGAGGCAAATTGGAAAACAAGGTAGAACTTTGTATTTTGTTGGGCTATAGCACAGCTGCAAAAGGGTACAAAGTGTATATTGTTTGTACAAAGAAGACGCTTATCAGTAGAGATCTTGCGGTGGACGAGTCTAGCCACTATGATTGGGATCAAGATATTATTGTAAAGAACCAAGATGGGAGTACTTCAGTTGAAACTCTAATTCCGTAGACGAGTGATATTTCTTCCAGTCCTATTGCTGGAGCAGGACACTTTTCAAATGTTGAATTGACAACTGATTCTTCAGTTTTGAAGACCTGATCACTAACTGAAGTTTATGAGCAATGCAATTTTGCTCTTGTCGAACCATCTTCTTTTGAAGAAGTAGCAAGTCATGAAGCTTGGATTTCCGTAATGGAGAAGAAGCTTGCCATGATTAATAAAAATGATACTTGGGAGCTGGTTGATAGGCCCGAACAAAAGATCGTCATCAAATCAAATGAGGAGACTGACACCAAAAAAATATCTTTGTGTTATGGAGTTGCTTCAGAAAGAGTAAGTTCTAAAATCTTGAATCCTAGAGATTCAAACTTTTCCATCATAGTTGGGTTACCAGATAATGAAGTTGTGGAGGAGTTCAGAGAAAGGGGGAGCTTGAGAACTCAACATGATAAAACTTAACAAGGGCCAATCATTAACGAGAAATCTTCATCATTTGAAGAAGAAAGAGGGGTCATGCAAAAGCTATTAAGATTTTCACTAAGGCACGGTCCAATGCTTCACTTGAGTTCTTCCGCAACAAGTTTAGGGTAGCTTCCAAAAAATTACTTTAAGGGGGAGTGCAAAAATATTAAAGTAGATTTTTTGAAATCATAGATTTCTAGTTAAGTCTCTAGAATAGTTTAGTGTAATTTCTAGAATAATCATGTTGAAGAAATATCTAGATATTCTAGGATATTCTTAGAAGAATAATCTAGAAAAGGATAGTATAATTATTTGTTATGTGTATTTAAGAAAGATCTAGCTATTAGACGGCGCTAGATATTTGAGGATATTTTTGTGGAAGAACATAGAACACTCTAGATTTGTAGTATCTAGAATCATCCCTACACAAGTATAAATAGGGGATGACATTAGGCATTTGTAACCATATAGAAAATAGAAAACATTCAGAAAGTTTCAGCTTCTCCTTCTTTACTGCAATTTTTTTTGTAGCAATTTACAGCTGTATCATTTTCACTGTTTCAACTTGCTGTTTTCTAGTCCCTCTTCCCCTTCTTCTATTTTCTAAACTTCTAAGGATTGAACGAACTTATGTTTTGTGTTCTCTTTAATCATGAGACTGGGATCTCCTTGAATCTATTTTCATTATGTTTCCATCGCCCCTTCTTTGGTTATGTGAAAATGAAGAGTAAAATTATGGTAGTAATGAAGGGTTTAAATAATACCACATGGGAAAATCTGGTAGTAGTAGTGCTCCATTAGGGGTTAGTGGCATGAATGAACCAAATTTGTCATGGTCGATAGCATAATTAAGCCCAACTCTTAGCAAATGACATGACTGAGCCGTTTCTAAAACGATACTTAAATCCGTGTTGAAAATACTCTTACATGATGTAAACCTTATTAAAAGAGCAGTGATTTCTTCATGGGAAAAAAGTAAGTGCCAAACTGATCGATAGTGCAACGGCTCGTAGAAACTTCAAAGAAGGCTAACCATAAAGAGAGACTCATCTATGAGTATAGACATTCGTAGAAGAGGAAGGTTTGGTAATTACTTCAAATCTATGTGACTAAAGTCACCAATCATGTGGAGCCTAGGAATTTTAAGGAGGCCAACAAAACATAGATAGTATTTGATCTACTGCATGGAAAGAATACAGTTGGATCAAAATGGGTGTACAAGATTAAATATCATGTAAATAGTGAGGTAGAAAGCTACAAAGGAAGGATGGTTGCAAAGGGTTATTTCCAATAAGAAGGCTTAGATTATCATGGTACTTCTCTCATATTGCTAAGATGATAACAGTGAGATGTGTTATTGCACTGGCTGTATCTAAATTTTGGAATTTATTTCAAATGGATATTTATAATGCCTTTTTCCAAGCAGATCTTACTGAGCAAGTGTATATAGACATGCCTAAAGGTTTTAAGCAACCTTGAGAGACTAAAGTTTGCAAATTACTTAAATCCTTATATAGTTTAAAGCAAGCTTCCAGACAATGGAACATCAAGCTCACTTCTACCCTGTTAGTTTTCCTTAGAGTACATATGATTACTCACTATCTTCTCTAAAGAAAGGTAAATACATAGTGATTATGTTGGTGTATGTTTATCGTCTCCTCATCATTGGAAGCAATTATCAACTGATTCGACAATTCAAACTAAAGGATTTAAGTCAGCGCAAGTATTTATTGGGCATTGAAGTTTGAGGTCAAGTGAAAATGTTGTCTTGAACCAAAGAAAGTACATTTAGAGTTGATCAATGATACAAGCCTCAATGGTGCTAAACCAGTTTCTACTCCTTTGGAATCCAACTGAAGGTTGACTTTAGTAGAGTATGACAGTTGATGGTTTAGCTGGTGATACTATTTTACATGATGTTACTTCCTATCAGAAATTGATTGGCAAGCTATTATATGCTACTAGCACTAGACCAGATATTAGTTATGCAGTGCAAACTCTCAGTCAATTCATGCAAGCTCCTAAGAAATCTCATTAGGAAGCAGCTACCTAGTAGTCAAATATTTGAAGGGCGCAGTTGGTCAAGGTATTTGGTTACAAGAAAAACCTTCATCCATGTCTTCTCGTTGGTGCGACTCTGGGTTGCCTATCCCGACACTAGAAGATCAATTACAGGGTATGAGCATAACAGATTTACTCATAAGAGGATATGCATTTTAGATAATGTCCGTCTATCGTAGTAGAGAAGTGCAATACCTCTTCTTCATATCCCCTTCTTATTTTGCTTCTCTATTTCTTTAGTTTCACATGAGAGTAATTGAAATGCACAACAACAAATGTTGAAATCAGAACATATGAGAATCAAACTTGGGATGTTTCAGATTGTAAAAAACAAGAAGATTGAGGACGACTAGCGATCTAGACTAAGTGAAGTGCATCAAGGATGAGGAGAGAAATGTATTAGTGGTGGAAGAACTTATTTGACGAAGGCTACATTGGAAGCAACGTGAATTTTAGGTTGAAGAAAGACACAGTTTAAAACTATGGTAGCCTAGTGGGATTCTGCATCAATATATTCATCACGCCTGTTGAAAATTGCTTTTCGTTACTGCATTAGTTTTTAGCAAAATAAGTTATTTAATTTAGGATGAATTTGAATTTTGAATTTAAGTTAGGTTGTTTGATTTGTTGAGACATTTTAGTTAATTTGAATTTTGAATATTGCTGACTTTTCTATTGTAAGGTGGCTATGTAAATCCCCTCAATAATCAATAAAATCATTGAAAGCTATTGAAAGCCATTTCAATCCAAAGAGAATCATTTTAAACCTTTTTCTCTGCCCCATCTTTTTAAAAAAAACCAACAGTGGTATCAACGCCTCATTGATCTTACGAGATTTGTGAGTTCTTCCAAAGTGCTACCATACTATTTTTAATCCATAAGGGCTACCTTTTTAATCCGTCAGGGCTACCTATTTTAACCCTGATAATCATTTTCAACCTGTGCTTATTTTCAAAGCATAGGACTAGTTTCAACAAGAAGATGTCAAACAACATTCTCTCTTTAAATGCTCTAAAAATTTTCAACGATAAAAACTATCAAATTTGGTCTGTGAAGAAATCATATCTTGCAAGCTATCCTTTATGTGATGTAGTGATGAAAGAAAAATCCTTACAATATTTAAAAGTACTTCCAAACAAGACAAGATTGTTGATGTTTTTTCAACAAAGAATCAAAAGACAAAAAAGAAAAAAAAGAAAGATCAACATAAAAATGATGTGCAAGTTCAAAAAAAATCCTCAAGAACAAACAGCGAATGCAGAAATTGAAGAGGAGCATCGCTTTTAAATCGCGGTAACTAAAGCAAAGGAGGAGTTTTGAAAATTACTTTAAGTTACTGGACTAATTTTTAGCAAAATAAGTTATTCAATTTAGGATGAATTTGAATTTTAAATTTAAGTTAGGTTGTTTGATTTATTGAGACATTTTTGTCAGTTTGAATTTTGAATATTGTTGTTTTTTCTATTGTAAGGTGGCTATGTAAAGCCCCTCAAAGCTCAATAAAATCATTAAGAGCTATTGAAATCTCATTGAAAGCTTGAAAGCCATTTCAATTTAAAGAGGGTCATTTTAACCCTTTTTCGATGCCTCCTTTTTTTTAAAAAAACCAACAACGCCCCAAATTTCGTTAATAGAACTCTGAGTATTTTTGTACCTTGTACTCTAATTTTTAGGACATAGCTGCTGCTTGATTTGATTTGTCCTTGATTTCTAAAGACCTCGAAACTAGCTGTCGAAACACCATTTACAATATTAGGCTTGTGAAAACATTTGCATTACTAGGCTTGTGACATGAATGCTTCATGAGTGTTGGTCATTTGGATATTTGAAGGTGTAGTCCCAAAAGTGTTGTCTGGATAATTGTACATACAAAAACACCTCAGTTTTCAAGGATGTAGTTCAGGAATAAAGCAACTGAACCAACAATGAAATCTTTGACATAAGGTAAACCATCAAAGAACGTTGAGAACAAGTATGAAGTTGCCATGACATACTTTAGTAAAAGATTTTACATCAAATCTATTACATGAAGATTCAAATAACTTAAACACCTTAAACAGATACTGAGGTCTGAGTGCCAAAGTTAATATTTCCAAAACTCATAACTGGTCAAGAAGTATATCTGAGACCAAGTAAAAATAATTCCATTTAAAACTGCAGCTAGCAAGAGGCTATATAAGTATCTACGGATGCCCAAACTTTAATCTTGTAAAGCATGTGTATGACTCAAGGCATTTGAGAGCAGCTTACGAGGATTCAATATCTGATTCTTCCAATCCTTCTTTGTAGATTTCAAATACATCAGGAGACCACCGACATATTAAGTTGAGCTGGAATGTATCCATCTTGATACCAATTATTGTGATGCACTTGTCGAATTTGCAAAGTCAAATCACATTCAACGTTTTACCAAATAAGCCGTAGGAAATCAATCACTATATAATACTCTATAATCTAAATATTAGGTTTCTTTCTTGCTCATTAGCCATTAATTATAGCGTCTCCCCAAAGATTAATAACCTTACTCCCCTTTACACAATAAACTGACATTGACAACTTTAGGTAATTTGGATTTTCAATAAAATATGAACTGATCTGTCCAACTATACTTTAACTATTCAAGATATGTAAGAGCTTAGCGACCCACTACACCTAAGAGAAAAGAAATATTGTATTTGTACCTTACTGTTTTATGTTCACTAATGTTCACCTTTTGTTAGGAGAAGCAGGCAAAAATCCTCTTTATAATCCTAACAGTGTCCCAAAAAGGGCGATATTAGAGTTTAGACAAGGAATTCTGTCACCTGTTGAAAGACTCCAGAGGTAACTTTATATCAATCTACAGGGACTAGACTTTGAAGATAAGATATAACTATTGATAACGAAACTATCACTCTAATCTATGCATTGAACAAGTACATTCCTCTTAATGAGATTGGTCTTGGAGCTATGCTGCTAGTATCACCAACTGTACTATAGAAATTCATATCTCTAAGACCAATCTTATTAGGCGGAATATATTTGTTTGGTGCATAGATTAGAGTGATAGTTTCGTCATCAACAACTATATCTTCAAAGTCTCGTCCCTGTAGATTGATATAAATTTATCTCTAGAGTCTTTCTACAGGTGATAGAATACCTTGTCTAAGCTCTAATCTCACCCTTTTTGGTACACTGTCAGGATTGCAGAGAGGAACTTTGCCTGCTTCTTCTAACAAAAGGTGAATGTTAGTGCACATAAAACAATAAGGTATTAATGCAACAAATCTTTTTTTGGGTGGGGTGGGTGGCTAAGTTCTTATGTATCTTGTATGGTTAAAGTATAGATGGATGGCTCACTTCATATATTTATCAAAAATCCAAATTTCCTGAAGTTTGTCAATGCCAGTTTATTGTGTAAAGGGAAGTAAGTTTTTGAAGCTTTGGGGAGAGACTTTGATTAATGGCTAATGAGCAAAAAAGAAATCCAACATTTAGTTTATAGAGTACCATACAGTGATTTCTTCCCTACAACTTATTTGGTAAAATCCTGAATGTGATTTGACAAGCACATGACAATAATTGGAATCGAAAGGAATTTCCTGCATAAAAATAAATCCAACTGTCATGAATTTGATACATACTTATCAAGTTATCTTGGAGCTCATGGTGTAAGTGTTGGATCAATGAAGTTTTAATGATTGAAATATAAATGAAACATATCACTCAAGCTGGTCCAATCACATGATGACAGAAGCCAGACCTCACTAAGGGAAATAGACAAGGTTCGTCAAAGACATGAATGGATAAGTTCTATTGAGTAAGAACGTATGATAAAAAAGAAGTTATAGTTGAGTATAACACTTCAAGATAAGCTTAAGAGAAAGTGTTTCACTTAAACAAGGAGATCAAGTTGAAGAAGGAGTTTTACCAATGCAAGAGTTTCACTTAAAGGACTTTGACTTAACAACAACCTTTGTTGAGTTAAAGAGTCCAAAGCAAGGTAGAAGACTAATGAATTTGAAGGACTCTTTGGAGTTGATATATATTGAGGGATTAACTCATTTCATTACTCAATCACTCATAAAGATAGCAATATATCGACAAATTATCTGTGTAGTTCCAAAGCTTGAAACAACCTGAGTTGAACCTGTTCCTATTACTTAGAGTTAAGGAGTCTTTGATTTTATGTATGTTGGTTCTTGAGTTGTATTGTTTTCTAGTCTCAGTGATGTATAAACTGAGTTATGACCATTGTTTTCAAGTTTGGGAACTCAAAGAATTAGGAACACTCACCTTGGGAAGGTTTGTGTTTTTGTAGAAATAAGAGTTAGAGTTTAATTCCTATATTACAAGAGTCTTGTAATTTGTTGATTCTTGAGGCTCAATTGTTTTAGTGAAGTTAAGGTTGAATCCTGTAGAGGTACAAGTCATGGTATTTTACACCTCTTTGAGCTGGGTGTTTTTCACGTAAATATCACTGTGCAATTACTTATTGTTTTAGCTATATAGGAACACATTAGCCAACCTATTCCATTGATATGAAACTATTAGGATAAAATAAGTAATCAGTAGGGCACGTACTCTAACAAGTGGTATCAGAGAGAGGTTGTCTTACATAAGGCTAGAACATAAGAAAATGATCTCTATGATGAATTTCGAACCTCCTACTGGTCACGGTGAAGGCCAATCCACTACTAGGCCTCCTATTTTTGATGCACTCATTTCAGTTGGTGGAAGAAAAGGATTGAAATATTCATCCAAGGTGAAGACTATGAGTTGTGGGATAGAATTATTGATGGTCCAACTATTCCAATGAATATGGTTGATGGAGAAAAAGTCAAAAAGGTAAGAAGTGAGTTCACTACTAATGATCTGACTGCATTAAGGAAAAATGCAAGGGCCAAGAACATCTTAGTGTGTGGCTTAGGCCGTGCTGAATATAATAGGGTATCTACCTGCACCACAACCAAGAAAATTTGGGATTCTTTGGTGAATGCACATGAAGGCACCACTCAAGTAAAAAAATTCAGAATTTCTTTACTATTTACTGAATATAAGGCCTTTAGAATAAGGGAGAATGAATCTCTCCATCAGATGATGTCAACACTCATTTCCTTAATCAATAAGTTGACATCCCTAGGAAAAACTGTTACTACTAATTAACAAGTTGAAAAGGTGCTAAGGTTTTTACCCAAGTCCAAATGGGATGTTAAGATTACTGCAATTAGGGAGGCAAAGGATCTTGTTGGGATGACTTTGGATAAGCTTGTAGGAAATCTCAAGACTTATGAGATGTAGATTGATAAAGCAAAAAGGGAAAAGGCAGTTCCTGAGAAATTCTTGGCCTTAAAGGCTTCAGAAGGTGATGAAGAGGCTAAACTATCTGAAGAGCAAGTGGCATTTATAACTAAAAATTTCAACATAGTATTCAAAAAGAAAAATAGAACAAGTAGCAAAAAGTGGTCCAACGACAGTCCTACTGGATATATAAGTATGGCAAGACTGACCATCATTTCCGAGATTGTACTGTGTGGAAAGTCGAATGGAGAAAAGAAAGAGCTGAGAAAGAGTTGAAAAAAAAGAGAAAAAGAAAAATATGTTATGGTAACTACTTGGGGGACACACTCAGAAGAATCAGATGAGGAAGAGATTGATGAAACTGATTTCATGGACATTGGAGATTCAGACATGAAAGAAGAAGATGACACCTCTGAGGTAAGTGTGCCTTAACTTAAAAACAAGTTGCACCTATTTTCTAAAGAAAAGCTTGTTTTTCTGATGAGTACTTTAATTGATGACTTCCAAGAAGTAACTTCTTATCGTGATGAGTTATTCAACAGTCCTGCAAGTCTCAAGTTTGATCTAATTGATATGGAAACTTGCAAAAACACTGTTGAAAAGGAAAACAACACCCTCAAGGAACATGTCAGCCAACTTGATTCTTAAAATCTAATTCTAAAATCTGAAATCTTAAAATTAACTTTTGCTGAAAAAGGAAAAAAATGAAAAATACTGAACAAGAGAAGATGGAGGCTGAGTTAATTAGGGTCAAACAAAAATGCAATAATGGAAAAAATAAGGTAGAAAGGTTAAGTCAAGAAATTTCAGAACTGAAACTTGATCTTGAGAAGGCTCCCAGATGGACAAATTCCTCAAGAATTGGTCATCAATTGGGTAAGAAAACTCACAATGAATGTAATACCCCGTACTTTCCTAACTTAGTTAAGCTCTTATTGTACTAGTGTTCCTATATATAACCTTCAGTATACTTAGAATTTTCCAGTTTAAGACACATTTCCAGTTTAAGACACATCAAGGTGTAGAAAATTCAATCAACTTTCAACGATATAAATTTTGCCTTAATTCGATAACCGGGTAAGAAGTTATGGCGAATTTAGTTTCAGGCAGTAGCCCAACACGATGGTACCGCATCGCGGTGGCAGGCCAAATGACACTCGTTAGTTTTCTGTGAATCACCTCGATAGTACTGCATTGCGGTGAAGTTCCAGTTCCTAATTGGCATTTTTCAATGAGCACCGCGATAAGCATCGCGTCGCGGAGGAGTGCCAATTCACACTCGTCAATTTCCAGTGACGCAATGCGATACCACCGCATTGCGCCAAAGTGCATTTTACACTTGTCCATGGAAATACACTTTCGGCCAAATTCCAGTGGCTCACCGCGGTGGCACCGCATCGCGATGGCACCGCGTCGCGATGATGGCAAAAATTAGGATTTCAGTGACAGAAATTTAATTCTTTCTAGGGGAAGTCGGGTTTTTTTCCATGACCCTTATTTGTCCAGAATACGAGATTAATGCCCTAATAGCCTAATTAATCATTATTTTATTCAATTCTCTCAAATCAAGAACATTCTCTCTCAAATAGAAAACCCTAGCCTTCAAGATTCAAGGTCAATTCTCAAGAAAATTCCTAGAAACTTCAAGAATTCAACTACTCAAGTATGTTTGGTGTTCATCCTTGGGTTTTCTTCCACCCTTGGAGTTCAAGAACCCTTTTTAAGATTTAAATTATGATTTATATTCTTAAATTGAATTGTGTTCTTGCATGTGTTGATTTTATGGGTTTTAAACCAAGAAGATTATGAATTTCAAGTAAATAAACTAGTATGTGTGTTGATTTATGTACTCCTCATATCGTAACCCATGAACTGTGAATTGAATGTTGTAATCATGATAATCCCATGTTATTTTTTTCTCATGTTCAAGAACCATGCTCCCCAAGTGTTTGACAAAATACCTATGTGAATGATTTATGCCTGATATCCTAATTGAAATGCTTTAAACTTGTGATATGGTTCCTTTGTTTATGCTACTGAGTCCTGGGGGTATTGTATACTTGAAATTAGCTACCTACTTATTTTCCAGTCATAATAGAATGATCCCGTAGTATCCCGAATAGTCACTTTCGGTCAGTTAACAAAATCAACGTAAGTTCAGTCAAGCCTAGTACAGTCTAGTGATCAGTATTGGTTCAGTTAGGAGTAGGATTCAACACCGAGCGAACCAAGGTATGGGGGCGTTCCTTCCAGTATAGGGTTTTACCCATAGTAGCTATCCCTGAGTTATAGAACTACGTATCCAGCATAGGATAAGTCGCCCTCCTGCCAGACTAGGGTTGGCGCAATTATATATATATTTCATGAGTTTTCCTATCAGATTAGGGTTGACACATCATTGTTAGTCTCCCTAGGCAAGGTGATAACACCCTTCCAACTGGATTTATAGGTTGGACCCCAAATCAGTCTATAATTGGGTTATGTCGATTAGATAAACACTCCCATAGTTACAGTTTCAATAATCAATAAAGAACTCATTCAATTCTATAGGACCATGGCTATCAATTATCAGTTACTCGGCCATCAGAATTCAATACTCAATTTTTGTATAATCTCAGACACACGATGTATACCTATATGCGCAATATGGCATGTTCAGTATGTTCAGTAGTTATAGTTTTGCATGTACTCTCATCCAGTTACTTCATGATGTCCATTCAATAAGTTATCATCTCATGCATATGAACCCATGTATATCAACCTTACCTCACCTAGCATACTAGTATATTCAAAGTACTGACATATACTCTCTCTCGTTGGGCTATGATATCTCATATTATAGGTTCGGACGCTCGGGTTCCTGACCGTACTTAGCTAGATCATTCTATCAGTCGCAACTATATTAGTGAGTCCTCATCCATCGAGGATGCGATATTTATATTGCCATTATATTATTTAAGTATTTCAGTTATTTCAGACAATAGTTGTGAGTTAGTTGGGGCCTGTCCCATCAACTCTTTTATTTCAAATGTTTAGAGGCTTTCAGACATTATCAGTTAGAAGTTATTCTATAGATGTATTCTATTTTGATTCAATATTATGAACCTTATGGCATTTTTAGTTTTACTTCTGCATATGTTTCATGAATATTATTTAATGCTCACTGCAGGTACCAGTCATGGGTTAGCTTATGATCCTTTAGGGTCTTAAGCACCGTGTGATGCCCAGGGTGTAGTCTCGGGGCATTAAAAACTTGGTATCAGAGGCTAAGGTTCTAAAGAGTCCTAGGGAGTCTGTAATCCACGTCAAGTAGAGTCTTGTGCATTGGTGTGTAGCGCGCCACACTTATGGATAAGAGGCTATGTGGTGTTTTAGGAAAATTTCCCTTCTTTCAATATTCCTATCGTGTGAGTGAGCATGAGCTCAAGTTAAACTCTCTGTGTAATCCAACTTTTCCTTCTATTTATAAAACATCCCTCCCAGAAAGACCAACGGAAGAAGAACTAGGAACCAGGCAGCACATCCACCTGTTCAGGAAGAAACCCTGAATGAGCACGTTTCTCATGCAGAATTTAGAGCAGATTTCACCACCCTAGCCCATTCTGTAGCAGCTGAGAATGTTCGACCAACTTCTATTTAGGCCAACCCAGTGGCTAATACTATTGTAGTTAGAATTCGGGACTTCACTCGAATGAAATCTCCTTCGTTTTCAGGGTCTTAGTCTGAGGAGGACCCACAGGAATTCCTTGACATGGTGTAGAAGATAACAAACATTATGGGGGTAACTATTAGTGAGAGTACTGAGTTAGCTGCCTATCAGTTGCAAGATGTAGCTCATACATAGTTTAAGCAGTGAAAGGTAGAGAGAGGTGCAGATGCAGGGCCTATAGAATGGGAGAAGTTTGCTACTACTTTCTTAGATAGGTTCTTTCTGTTGGAGTCGAGAGAGGCTAAAGTGTTAGAGTTCATCAACTTGATGAGTGTGAAAGAGTATTCCCTCAAGTTTTCTCAGTTGGACATGTATGCTCCTCATGTGGTAGCTAATAGCAGGTCTAAGATGAGTAAGTTCATGTCTGACATATTTGACAGTATGGTCAAGAAGTGTAGGACCATAATTCTAATTAAGGAGATGGACTTGTCTAGGTTGATGGTCTATGCTCAACAAATTAAGAAGCAGAAAACTAAGAAGAAAGAGTGGGAGAGCAAGAGGGCTAGAACAGGTAGTTTCAGTTTCGCTCAGCCAAAGTCTGAAGGTGGTAACCATCCTTAGTTCTTCCCAAGATCTTTAGTCCCAGCTTCGTCTTTGGCTAGTACACTGATGCCCAAATTCAAGAATGATAATAAGGATAGGGCTACAGGCTCTAAATCTCAAGGTAGTGTGAACAATGCCCAAACAAATCTTCTTTGTCAGAAATGTGCCAGAAACCATCAGGGTGTCTGCAGGGTTGGCTGCGATGTGTGTTTCAGGTATGGTAAACTAGTCCATAGGATCAGAGTGTGTTCTCA
Source organism: Capsicum pubescens (assembly GCA_030864215.1). NCBI lineage: Eukaryota > Viridiplantae > Streptophyta > Magnoliopsida > Solanales > Solanaceae > Capsicum > Capsicum pubescens. The sequence continues at coordinate 379,461,909 of CM061548.1, read as the reverse complement.
GATGGGTTTATAGAGTCAGCATAGTCGTCCCCTAGTTCAGTCCGGTTGCTCATCTCAGCAGGGTGACGCTTCCAGTGCCACCAGTGGGCATCGCCCAAATAGACTCTATGCATTTTAGTCCCGGCAGGATTGGGAGAGTTCTCCTGATATGGTCACCGGTACGTTACAAGTTTATCATTTACATATTTATGCTTTGTTAGATCCTGGAACTTCTCGATCTTTTGTAACTCCTTATATATCTGTCAACTTCAGAGTCAGTCCCAAAATCTTAATAGAGCCTTTCTCAGTCTCTACCCAAGTGGGTAAATCTATCATAGACCGACGGGTATACAAGAACTGTTAGGTTGTGGTATCTCAGAAAGTTACTTCAGCAGACTTAGTAGAGTTAGTTATGATGGATTTTGACATCATTATCGACATGGATTGGCTCCATTCATGCTATGCCTTAGTTAATTATAGAAATAGAGTGGTGTATTTTTAGTTCCCAAATAAACCTATCCTAGAATAGAGGGGTAGTACCACAACGCTTAAGGGTCAACTTGTTTCATACCTTAGAGCGAGAAAAATGATATCCAAGGGGTGTGGCTATCATTTGGTGCGAGTCAAAGACTCTAGTTCTGAGACTCTTAATATCGAGTCAGTTCCAGTCACAAGTGCATTTCCAGATGTATTTCCTAAAGATCTTCCCAGAGTTTCTCCCGAGAGGGAAATTGACTTTGGAATAAACTTTCTTCTAGATACTCAGCCTATCTCTATGCCACCATCAGGCCCAGCGTTTCCCCATGGGGTGCACTAGTCCTATTCGTGCGTAAAAAGATGGTTCTCTTAGAATGTGTATTGACTACCATCAGTTGAACAAAGTCACAATAAAAAACAAGTACCCACTTCCTCAAATTGATGACTTATTCGATCAACTTCAAGGTTCCAGTTATTTTTCTAAGATAGACCTCAGATCCGGATATCATCAGCTCAGAGTCAGAGAATGTGACATTCTAAAAATAGCTTTCAGAACTCGGTATGGTCACTTTAAGTTTCTAGTCATGTCCTTCGGTCTCACAAATGCCCCAACAACCTTTATGGACTTGATGAACTGCAAGAAGTACTTGGACATATTCATCATAGTCTTCATTGATGACATCCTTGTCTACTCTCGTAACGAAAATAATCATGCAGACCACCTCAGAATAGTATTGCAGACTCTTAGAGCTCATCAGTTATTTCCTAAATTTAGTAAGTGTGAATTCTAGCTAAGATCAGTATCTTTTCTTATCCATATTATTTCCAGTGATGGTATTAGAGTTGATCCTCAAAAGACCGAGGTGGTGAGAAACTAGCCTAGACCCATCTCTCCGTCAGATATCAGGAGTTTCTTAGTTTTGGATGGCTTTTACTAATGGTTTGTTGAGGGATTTTTGTCTATTGCATCCCTCATGTACAGATTAACTTAGAAGAAAGTTAAGTTTTAATGGTCAGATTCTTATGAGAAGAGTTTTTAGGAGTTGAAGACTCAACACACTACAACCCTAATTTTGACATTGCCAGACGGTTCAAATGGGTTTGTTGTGTACTGGGATACTTCCAGAGTTGTGTTGGGATGTGTTTTGATGTAGAGGGGTAAGGTTGTGGACTATGCCTCTTAATAGCTTAAGCCCCATGAAAATAATTACCCTACCCATGATCTTGAGTTAGTAGTTGTTGTGTCTGCCTTAAAGATTTAGAGACACTATTTGTATGAGGTGCATGTTGATGTGTTCACAGATCACAAAAACTTGCAGTATGTGTTAATGATTTAAATCTGCACCAGAGGAAATGGTTAGAATTGTTGAAAGATTATGATATAAGTGTTTTGTACCACCAAGGCAAGGCCAATGTAAAGGCAGATGCCCTAAGTAGATTGTCTATAGGAAGTGTTGCTTATGTCGAGGGTGATAAGAAGAAGTTAGTGCAGGAAATTCATCCAGATTAGGTGTTCGTTTGGTTGATTCAGCTGAGGGTAGTTTTTGGGTTCAGAATAGTTCAGAATCTTCCTTGGTTGCTGAAGTGAAAGAAAAGCAAGATAGAGATCCTAGTCTAGTGAAGCTGAAGGAGTCAGTCAGAGATCAGAAAGTAGAGGTTTTCTTCCAAAGGGAGATGGTGTATTGTGTTTCCAAGGTATACTGTATGTGCCGTGTGTTGATGAGTTGAGACAGAGAATTCTTACAGAAGTGCATGATGAGCGTTACTCTATTCATCCAGGGGATACGAAGATGTATCGCAACTTGCAGGAAATCTATTAGTTGAGTGGGATGAAGAAAGATATTATAGAGTTTGTATCTAAGTTCCCCACATGTTAGCTGGTTAAGATTGAACATCAGAAGCCAAGTGGGTCTATGCAGAAGTTCAGTATTCCCACTTAGAAGTGGGAGGAAGTGAACATGGATTTTATGACAGGTTTGTCTCGTACTCATAAGCAACAAGATTCGATTTGGGTCATTGTGGAAAAAATGACCAAATTAGCTCATTTCTTGCCAGTTCATACTTCTTATTCCACCGAGGAATATGCCAAGCTCTATCTCAGAGAGTTTGTTAGGTTGCATGGTGTTTCGTTATCTATCATTTCAGATAGAGGTACTAAGTTTACCTCTCACTTTCGGAAAGCTTTTTAGAAGGTTCTTGGTACCTAAGTTCACCTCAGTACAACCTTTCACCCCCAGACAGATGGTCACGCAGAAAGGACCATTCAAACCTTTAAGGATATGTTGAAAGCGTGTTTAGTCGACTTTAAGGGTAGTTGGGATGATCACTTGCCTTTGTTTAACTTCACGTAAAATAATAGCTATCATTCTAGTATTTAGATGGCTCCGTTTGAGGCTCTATATGAAAGGAGATGTAGATCTCCGATTGGTTGGTTTGAAATAGGAAAAACTGCGCTAGTAGGGCCTAACTTGGTGTTTGATGCTTTAGAGAAAGTTTAGTTGATCAAGGAGAGGCTTAAAACAACCCAGAGCCGATAGAAATCTTATGTAGATGTGAGAAAGAAAGATCTTGAGTTCGAGATTGGTGATTTTGTATACCTGAAGATCTCTCCCATGAAGGGAGTGAAGAGGTTTGATAAGAAGGGGGAGCTTAGTCCCCGATATATTGACCCTTATAGGATTTTGAGTCGTTTCGAAAAGGTAGCTTATGAGATTGAGGTTCCTGCATACTTAGCATCAATGAACCTAGTATTCCATATCTCTTTGTTGAAGAAGTGAATTGGAGACCCAGATGTAGTTTTTTCCTTAGAGAGCATAGATATTCAGAACAGTCTTCCCTATGAGGAAATTCCAGTCGAGATCCTCGATTGTCAGACTCGCAGACTAAGGAACAAAGAAGTTTCCTTGGTCAAGGTTCTTTGGCAGAACCAGTCCATTGAGGGAGCCACTCTGGAAGCAGAAGCAGCTATACGGACCAAGTACCCTTATCTCTTCTCCGCAAATTCGGATTCAACTTAAGGTATCAATCTTCTTAAAATTTCTCTTTTCCATGCTTAGTTTCAGCTGCATATTCATACTTATTTTAGTCATACATTCATGAATTAGTTCAGTCATGTAATCATGCTTCAGTTGCGCATGTTCAGTGTGTAAACTCAGTTCATCAGTATTTTCAGCTTAAACAGACTCATTCGAGGATGAATGTTCCCAAGGGGTAGATATTGTAATACCCCATATTTTCCTAACTCAGTTCAGATCTTATTGTACGAGGGTTACAATATATAACCTTCAGTATACTTAGAATTTCCAATTTAAGACCCATCAAGGTGTAGAAAATTCAATCAACTTTCCATTGATATAAATTTCGCCTTAATCCGATAACCGGGTAAGAAGTTATGGCAAATTTAGTTTCAGGCATTAGGCCAACGTGATGGTATCGCATCGCGGTGGTAGGCCAAATGTCACTCATCAGTTTCCAGTGAATCACCGCGATAGTACCGCATCGCGGTGAAGTTCCCGTTCCCAATTGGCATTTTCCAGTGAAGCATCGCATCGCGGAGGAGTGCCAGTTCGCACTCGTCAATTTCCAGTGACGCAACGTAATACCACCACATTGTGCCAAAGTGCATTTCCACACTTGTCCATGGAAATACACTTTCAGTAAAATTCCAGTGGCTAATCGCGATGGCACCGCATCGCGGTGATGGCCAAAATTGAGATTTTCAGTGACAAAAATTTAAATCTTTCCAGGGGCAGTCGGGTCTTTTTCCATGACCCTAATCAGTCCAGAACACGAGATTAATGCCCTACTAGCCTAATTAATCATTATTTTATTCAATTCCCTCAAATCAAGAACATTCCCTCTCAAATAGAAAACCCTAGCCTTCAAGATTAAAGGTCAACTCCCAAGAAAAATTCCAAGAAACTTCAAGAATTCAACTACTCAGGTATGTTTGGTGTTCATCCTTGGGTTTTCTTCCACTCTTGGAGTTCAAGAACCCTTTTTAAGATTTAAATTATGATTTATATTCTTAAATTGAATTGTGTTCATGCATGTGTTGATGTTATGGGTTTTAAACCAAAAAGATTATGAATTTCAAGTAAATAAACTAGTATATGTGTTGATTTATGTACTCCTCATGTCGTAACCCTTGAATTATGAATTGAATGTTGTAATAATGATAATCCCATGTTATTTTTTTCTCATGTTCAAGAACCATGCTCCCCAAGTGTTTGACAAAATGCCTATGCGAATGATTTGTGCCTGATATCCTATTTAAAATGCTTTAAACTTATGATATGGTTCCTTTATTTATGGTATCTAGTCCTGGGGGTATTGTATACCAGAAATTAGCTGCTTACTTAGTTTCCAATCGTAATAGAATGATCCCATAGTATCCTGAACAATCACATTAAGTCAGTTAACAGAATCAACGTGAGTTCAGTCAAGCTTAGTAAAGTCTAGTAATCAGTGTCGGTTCAGTTGGAAGTAAGATTCAGCACCGAGTGAACCCAGGGATAGGGGCATTCCTTCCAGTATATGGTTTGACCCTTAGTAGCAATCCCTGAGTTACAGAGCTATGTAGCTAGTGTAGGATAAGTCATCCTCCTGCCAGACTATGGTTGACGCAATCATATATATATTTCATGAGTTTTTGGCCAGATTAGGGTTGACACAACATTGTTTGTATCCCTTGGCATGGTGCTAACACCCTTCCAACTGGGTCACAGGGGGAACCCCAAATCAGTCTATCATCGGGGTATATCGGTTAGATGAACACTCCCATAGTTACAGTTTCAGTCTCAGTAACTAGTAAAGAACTCAGTCAATTCTACAAGACCATGGCTATCAGTTATCAGTTACTCGACCATCAGAATTCAGTACTTAGTTTTAGTTTAATCTCAGATACACGATGTATACCTATATGCGTAGTATGGCATGTTCAGTATGTTTAGTAATTACAGTTTTGAATGTACTCTCTTCTAGTTACTTCATGATGTTCATTCTGTCTGTTATCATCTCATGCATATGAACCCATGTATATCAGTCTTACCTCACCTAGCATACCAACACATTCAAAGTATAGACACATACTCTCTCTATTTGTACTATGATGTCTCATATCAAGGTTCAAACGCTCGGGTTTCTGACCGTACATAGCTAGATAAGTCTATTAGTCCAGCTACAGTAGTTAGTCCTTATCCTTCGAGGATGCTATATTTATTTAGCCATTATATTATTTTAGTATATCAGTTATTTCAGACAATAGTTGTGAGTTAGTTAGGGCTAGTCCCATCAACTTTTTTATTTCAGATGTTTAGAGGCTTTCAGACATTATCAGTTAGCAATTATTCTACAGATGTATTCAGTTTTGATTCAGTATTATGAACCTTATGGTATTTTCAGTTTTAATTTTGCATATGTTTCATGAATATTATTCAGTGCTCACAGCAGGTACCAGTTATGGGTTAGATTATAGTCCTTTGGGGTCGTAAGAACCGTGTGATGCCCAGGGTGTAGTCTCGGGGCGTTATAATATATAATGACATATAGTGAGAATATTAATTCAGTCGCTTTCGAAGAATCTTGGGTTGTTCTTATAGATCTTTTGGAGATTAATACTTTCTCTGTTTATTGACCCAAGCACTATCAAATTGGGAAGAAGGAGATATAAAAGGAGGCGTGGGTACAACTGATGAAATATCTATTGCAACAAATGGGTAATCTGTTGAAGCAACGCAATACAATTTTTGCCACTGGTTTGTGTTGTTCTAACAGATGACCAATCTATTTCAACAAATGGTCCATATGTTGAAAGAACTCAAAATTCTTACTATTGCTACTGGATTCAAAAATTTGCCAAATGCTCATTCCCTACCTTGAACCTTCGACATGTCGAGAAGAAGAAATAGACAAAATGAAAATTAAATAAGAATTAAAAGTCAAAGTCGGCCAAATATAAATTCTTTCATTAAACAAAAACAAAATACATTAGGTAGGTAGATCAGATATAAATTAAAAAAAATACATACGCTAAAGGAAAAACATAAATTAATTATTATTATCATTATTATTATTATTATTATTATTATTATTGTTAGACGACCAATTATCAACCGGCAATAGCAGTGCCCTCCTCAACCTGTGAATCTCTCAGAGTATCCTTGCTTTCACGGCGTCCAACTGCCACTGCAGGTCAATAACTGTGATGCCCCGAAAAGAATTTTCCGTTAAGATCTCGGATGAAAATGTGTTGAATTCTATACTTTATAGTGATTAATAATTTTTCTGTGTGGAATTTCTAGATATGCGACCCGTCATCGCGTAGAGCATCGAATAATTTTACCAATGATATATAGATCATCCAAAATGGACACTCGAGCGATGAGTTATGATCATTTCGATCTAACCGTGAATAGTGGTGAACAGTAAATGTGCAGGAAGAAAATACTGAGGCCAGGTGAATTTTAGGGTTAAATTCAAACGATCATAACTCCTTTTACATAATGATATGGGTGAGTTACTATATATCAACAGAAAGCTATGAAAGTACTCTTTCCAATGAAATTGGTTTCATATAATTTGGCCTTCGGAGAAAAAAGTTATGGTCGATCTACTTCAGCCTATCAAAATAGTCCACCAAAGGACAGATTTAACATTATTTGATTTTTAAGGATATTTTGATCATTCTCACTCCAATCCATCCAGGTAAATCATGGATTTAAGTCCATTAAGAGCATTCAATAGATTATTTTTCTCCAAAATTTCCTAAGGCTCAAACCCCAACCCTACTACTCCAAATTTCATCCTTCTATGTCTCTTGATTGAACCGTAGAAATTTCAAATTGATTTGGGATTCGAGTTGATCATGTTAAGGGCTTCGAGAAGCACCCTTTATTTTCGTGAATAATGTTCCGGAGTCGGAAGTTCATATTCATCTTCCATTTTTAGGCATGTGGGGATTTGAACAAGATTATCCTTTCGATCTTGTGCCCGGTATTTTTGTTGAATTACATTGACATGAGATTTTACATGTTTTACCATGAATTGGAAATATGGTTTTATATCTTATATTATTGTCCATGAGTTATGGGATGATGTCATCCGATATGTGTATGATGTTGAGATGGAATTATGTCCAAAAAGTATTTGATTATGAGAGTATGATGATTTAATTTGTTAAGCCTTGATTTATACTATCATTCCACTATTTCCTTATTATGAATTTATAATTTATATTGGAAATTCTATATCCCTACTATGGGTTGATATCTCAAGTACATTTAAATGAGAGTTGGATGACAAATTGAGAAATGTTGATATTGAAGTTGCAATGAGTCTTGGTATTTTTCGGATGGTTTTGATGAGTTAAATTGTTGAAAGTATTATGTATTGAGTCTTCATATTCTTGTCCAAATGTCAAGTCGGTTATGGTTCAATGCTTTGATACCTTGTTGATGTTGAGGAAGATTAAAATGTTTTGAGCTAAAATGTATTAAGTTAGGAATCCACAAATTGATATGATTTGATAAATAAGAAAGAGATTTGATTTGGTCTTTATGATAGACCCTTGTGATGTTGTGGTGGATTTCCTAACGCGTTTTGAGCTTGTCGGGGAGTAGTACTTAGCATCGAGAGGGAAATTTGGTATTTCCCCAAACCTATGTGCCACCGTAGGGTTGTTTGATGATGATATTATTGGCCAGAGAGCCCGATTGTGATTATTAAAATTTTAAGGTCGTACTCCCTAGCAAAGAGAATGACGCTCCCGCCAATGGGGGTTTCAAACATTGGTATTCCACGTAGCTCACGTGGGGTTGTCGGTTATAAGAAACTACCCTGTCCATAAGAGTCATGTTTATTGAAATACCGAGTCACTCCGAGTTTTGATGTGGTAAGTCAAGTTGCCTATGATGATCTATAATGATTTATGAGGTTTTTCTCCTACATTTCCTATCTAAGATGTTATGAGTTGCATGATTCAATGTCACTCAAGCCAGGTGTGTCATTATGTTCCGTATATACGTTTTTACAAAATTTATAATATTATTTATATTTTGCATGCGCCCTCACATATTCAGTACGTATCTTATGCTGGCCCACATATTTCTCTATGGGCTACATTCTTACCATGATGTAGGTTCAGGTACTCAGTCGCAGCCACAACAGTGATATCCGAGTGCCGCATCTACGTTCCTTCAGTGGTGAGTCCTCATGGTTCGAGGACCAAGTTGCTATTTTTGGTGCTATTGTTTTGTGATTCCTTTGGTCTGTTGAGTCAGTTAGGGGTTTGTCCCAATGGCTCGTTGATTTTGCTGTATAGAGGCTATGTCAGACTAATGTATTATTGGGTTAGTTTGTGTATAGACATTCCATATATGTATAGTCTAACGATATTCCATGCCATATGCGATGTGATATGATATGTACTTATATATATATATATATCCTTAGCATAGCGTGTATGTTGTTGTGTTGGAACCCAAGGGTAGTGTTTTGGCTTAAAGGGTTAGCTTAAGGCTACGTGTAGCCTTGGGCACCGTGTGGCATCTCGGGATGATATTTTGGGGCGTTACAAACTTGGTATCATAGCCTAAGGTTGTGAAGAGTTCTAGGGAGTCTGACAAGCCGCGTTACGTAGAGTCTTGAGCATCGGTGTGTAGCGCGCCATACCTATGATCAAGAGGCTGCGGGGCGTTCTAGGAAAAGTCATTTTTTTCTTTCTACAAGAGTCTATCATGCTTACAACTATTTCCTTCTACTGTTAATTCGTGCGTTCTTACGACAGAAAATGCCTCCACGTCGAGCTCTCGGAAACAACAACCAACCTCAACCCATTGATCCGTTACATGAGACGGTATCCCATGCCGAATTTCGGGCAGCTTTTCAGATGCTAGCCTAGGCGGTTACCGCCAATACTCAGTCCAACGCTCCATCTCCGCAGGAAAATAATTCGGCAGCAGCACGAATTTGTGATTTTATGTGGTTGAATCCACCAGAGTTTCATGGGTCGAGAGCAGGTGAGGACCCGCAGATGTATGTTGATAAAATACAAAAAATTACACAGATTATGCACGTGACCGAGGAAGAAAGTGTAGAGCTGTCTTCTTATCGGTTGAAGGATGTTGCCTATGACTGGGTGCAGATGTGGAATAAGGGTAGAGAGGAAGATACCGCTCCGGTGACTTGGCAAATGTTCCAAGATGCTTTCTTGGATAGATTCTTTCGTCTTGAGTTACGGGAAACTAAGATAAAAGAGTTTATGAATTTGAGACAAGGCTCCATATTGGTTAAAGAGTATTGTCTTAAGTTTAATCAGCTATCGAAGTACGCTCCCAATATGATGGATGACTCGAGGACTAGTATGAGCAAGTTTCTAACTGGGGTGTTGAGTTATGTGGTGAAAGAATGAAAATCTACTATGATCAACAAGGAGATTGATCTTCCTAGGTTAATGATTCACGCCCAACAGATTGAGTCAGACAAGATAAAGGAAAGAGAAAGAGTAAGAGGGATTAAGAGAGTCAGATTGGAGCAACAGGGGTCTGGTCAGACTAGATTCTTTGGAGGGAGTCGCCCTCAGTTTTAGAGACGTCTATTTATACCTGCACCTTCCTCAGCTAGTGCTCCTGTATATCGGGGCAGGCAGTAGCTCGGGAATAGGTCGGTACCTTCCAGGTCTCAGGACAGGGTAAGCAACCGGCCTCATCCTCCTTCGTGTGCTAAGTGTGGTAAAGACCATTTTGGGGAGTGTTATATGGGGCAGCGGGGCTGTTTTGGTTGTGGAAAGTTGGGACACATACTTAGAGACTGCCCGTATGCCAGATAGCGGAGTCTGACACCCGTCCCCAGAGTTAGGCTACCAGTGCCCCGCCTTTCGCAGACCATCCAGTTCCTCCTCAGGGTGCTTCATCTAGTACTGCTGGTGGTCAACGCCAGAATTATTTCTATGCTATACCACCTCGTTAAGAGAAGGAGGACTCTCCCGATGTTGTCACTGGTATGCTCCGTGTTTTCTATTTTGATATCTATGTGTTGATGGACCCCAGTTTGAGTTTTTCTTATGTGACACCTCTGGTTGCTGTAAGTTTTAAAAAGGATCCTGAACTAATTTTTGAGCCTATTTTGGTTTCTACTCCGGTAGGAGAGTTTGTCATTGCTAAGCGGGTGTATAAGAAATGTCCCATTACTGTCTTTCATCAGGTTATGTATGCTAATTTGATTGAGCTAGATATGGTTGATTTTGATATCATTCTGGGTATGGATTGGCTTCACTCATGCTATGTGTCTATTGATTTTCGTGCCCGTGTGGTCAAGTTTTAGTTTCCTAATGAACCTACCCTCGAATGGTCGGGGAGTTCTGTGATTCCTAAGGGTCGTTTCATATCTTATCTCAAAGCTAGGAAGTTGATTTCCAAGGGTTGCATCCACCATTTGGTTAGGGTTAAAGAAACTAAGTATGAAACCCCGACCATTCAGTTAATTAATGTTGTTAATGAGTTTCTTGATATCTTTCCGGAAGATCTCCCTGGAATACCTCTTGATAGAGAGATAGAGCTCGGGATTGACCTTCTTCCTGATACTCAGTCTATTTCCATTCCTCCGTATCGCATGGCTCCCGCGGAACTTAAAGAGTTGAAGGAGCAATTGAAAGATCCTTTAGACAAAAGCTTTATCAGACCTAGTGTGTCCCCATGGGGTGCACCTATCCTGTTTGTGCGTAAGAAAGATGGTTCTTTGCGGATGTGTATTGATTACCGACAGCTTAATAGGGTTATTATCAAGAATAAATATCCATGTCTTTGAATTGATAATTTATTTGATCAATTGCAAGGTGCGAGCTACTTTTTGAAGATAGACCTCAGATCCGGTTATCACCAACTTAAGGTTAGGGAATGTGATATCCCCAAGACAGCCTTTTGAACCCGTTATGGTCATTTTAAATTTCTAGTGATGTCTTTCGGGTTAACTAATACTCCAGCGGCTTTCATGGATCTTATGAACCGTGTATTCTGGCCATATCTGGATTTATTTATAATAGTGTTCCTTGATGATATTCTTATTTACTCCCAAAGTGAGGGTGATCATGCGGATCATCTCCGAATCGTGTTGGAAACTCTTCGAACTCATCGGTTGCATGCTAAGTTCAGTAAGTGTGAGTTCTGGCTGAATTCTGTAGCCTTCTTGGGTCATGTTGTTTCTTTCGAAGGTATTAGAGTTGATCCTCAAAAGATAGAGGCTATAAAGAGTTGTCCTAGACCTATTTCTCCTTCTGATATCTGAACTTTCTTGGGTCTAACTGGTTATTATCGTCATTTTGTTGAAGGGTTTTCATCTATTGTGTCTCCTATGACCCGTTTGACCCAAAAGAAAGTGAAATTCCTGTGGTCCGAATCTTGCGAGAAGAGTTTTCAGGAGTTGAAGACTCGACTCACTTCAGCCCTTGTGTTGACTTTGCCTGATGGTGTTGATGGTTTTGTGATGTATTGCGATGCTTCCAGAGTCGGTTTGGGTTGTGTATTGATGCAAAAGGGCAAGGTTATAGCTTATGCTTCCAGGCAGCTAAAGCCTCACGAGAAGAATTATACTACCCATGACCTTGAATTAGCTGCCGTGGCTTTTGCTTTGAAAATCTGGAGAAATTATTTGTATGGGGTCCATGTCGACGTCTTTACGGACCATAAGAGCTTGCAGTATGTATTCACCCAAAAGAAGTTGAATCTTAGGCATAGACGATGGTTAGAACTGTTGAAAAATTATGATATGAGCGCGCTATATCATCCGGTCAAGGCCAATGTAGTAGAAGATGCCCTTAGTCGGAATTCCATGGGTGGCGTAGCACATGTGAAGATTGGTAAGAAGGAGTTGGCCCGTGAGGTACATCGTTTGGCTAGATTGGGGGTTAGGTTGTTTGGTGATGCTAAGGGTAGTATAGGAGTGCAAAGCGGTTCCGAATCCTCTTTAGTTTCAGAAGTGAAGGAGAAGCAAGATAGGGATCCTACCTTGGTCAGGTTAAAAGAGTCAGTTAAAGACCAAAAGGTGGAGGTTTTCTCCCAAGGGAAAGATGGCGTTTTGAGACTCCAAGAAAGATTATGTGTTCCTGATATTGATAACTTGAAGCAGAGGATTATGGCGGAAGCGCATGGTACGCGATACTCTATCCATCCTGGTGCTACCAAGATGTACCATGATTTGCGGGAAATCTATTGGTGGAACGGTATGAAGAGGAACATAGCATAATTTGTGGCAAAGTGTTCCACGTGTCAACAGGTTAAAATAGAGCATCAAAGGCCCAGTGACGTGATGCAAGAGTTTAGCATTCCTACTTGGAAGTGGGAAGAAGTTAATATGGACTTCATAGTTGGTTTGCCTCCTTCTCGTCGCCATAATGATTCGATTTGGGTTGTCGTAGATCGGCTGACGAAATCAACTCATTTCTTGCCTGTGCATTCATCGTATACAAATGAAGATTATGCTAGAATATATATTCGGGAACTCATCAGACTTCATGGAATCCCTTTGGCTATTATTTATGACAAGAGGTACTCAGTTTACCTCTCAATTTTGGAAATCTTTCCAGAAGGGTCTCGGTACCCAAATTTATTTTAGTTCTGCTTTTCATCCACAAATAAATGGTCAGGCCGAGCGGACAATTCAGCCTTTAGAAGATATGTTGAGGGCTTGTGTGCTTGATTTTAAAGGTAGTTGGGATGAGCACTTAGCATTAATCGAGTTTGCTTATAATAACAGTTTTCATACAACTATTGGAATGGCCCCATTTGAAGCTTTGTCTGGTAGAAGGTGTAGATCACCCATTGGTTGGTTTGAAGTTGGTGAGGCTGTCGCGACTGGACCGGATGCGGTGTTCGAGGCCATGGAGAAGGTTAAGTTAATTCGGAAAAGGTTGAAAACCGCCCAAAGTCGTCAAAAATCATACGCAGATGTAAGGAGGAAAAACCTTGAATTTGATGTTAGTGATTTAGAGTACTTGAAAGTTTCACCCATGAAAGGGGTGAAGAGATTTGGGAAGAAAGGGAAACTAAGTCCCCGTTACATTGGTCCCTATAAGATTGTGGATCGCATTGGGAAGGTAACGTATAAGGTTGAATTGCCCCCGGAGTTATCTAACGTCCATCCAGTTTTCCATTTCTATGCTTAAGAAGTCTATTGGTGATTCTGTTGTGATTGATCCTTCCGAAAGCTCGGGTATTCAAGATAGTCTTTCATATGAAGAGATTCCGGTTGAGGTTTTTGACTTTCAAGTTCATAGGCTAAGAAACAAGGAAGTTCCTTTGTTTAAAGTGCTTTGGCGAAATCAATCTGTGGAGAGTGCTACTTGGGAAGCCGAAGCGGATATGCGCGTCAAATATCCCCACCTCTTTCCTATGAATCTTGAGCATGTCAAAGGTAGCGTTCTCTTTTGATTTAATCCTTATTACTATGTTTATCTTGGCTTGTGTGTTTTCTACGATATCCAAAAAAAAAATCTAGAATGGAGTATATGCTTGGGCAAAATGATTTTTCTCTATATACTCATTTTCATAGTATTCTTACCCTACCTATCAATATTCGAGGACGAATGTTTCCAAGGGGGAGATGATGTGATGCCCATTAAAAAATTTTCCGTTAAGATCTCGGACGAAAATGTGTTGAATTCTGTTCTTTATCGTGATTAATAATTTTTCTGTGTAGAATTTTTGGATATGCGATCCGTCATAGCGTAGAGATCAAATAAGCTTTCCAACGATATGTGGATCATCCAAAACAGACACTCGAGCGATGAGTTATGATCATTCCGATCTAACCGTGAATAGTGGTGAACAGTAAATGTGCAGGAAAAAAATACTGAGGCCAGGCGAATTTTAGGGTCAACTTCAAATGATCATAACTCCTTGTACATAATGATTTGAGTGAGCTACTATATATCAACAGAAATCTCTGAAAATCCTCTTTGCAATGAAATTGGTTTCATCCAATTTGGCCATCGAAGCAAAAAGTTATGGTCGATCTACTTCAGCCTATCAAAACAGTCCACCAAAGGACAGATTTGACATTATTTGATTTTTAAGGGTATTTTGGTCATTCTCACTACAATCCATCCGGGTAAACCATGGATTTAAGTCCATTAAGAGCATTCAATAGCTCATTTTTCTCCAAAATTTCCTAAGGCTCAAACCCCAATCCTACTACTCCAAATTTCATCCTTCTATGTCTCTTGATTGAACCGTAGAAATTTCAAATTGATTTGGGATTCGAGTTGATCATGTTAAGGGCTTCGAGAAGCACCCTTTATTTTCGTGAATAAAGTTCTGGAGTCGGAAGTTCATATTCATCTTCCATTTTTAGGTATGTAGGGCTTTGAACAAGATTATCCTTTCGATCTTGTGCCCGGTATTTTTGTTGAATTACATTGACATGAGATTTTACATGTTTTACCATGAATTGGAAATATGGTTTTATATCTTATATTATTGTCCATGAGCTATGGGATTATGTCATCCGATATGTGTATGATGTTGAGATGGAATTATGTCCAAAAAGTATTTGATTATGAGAGTATGATGATTTAATTTGTTAAGCCTTGATTTATAATATCATTTCACTATTTTCTTATTATGAATTTATAATTGATATTGTAAATTCTATATCCCTACTATGGGTTGATGTCTCAAGTACCTTTAAATGAGAGTTGGATGGCAAATTGAGAAATGTTGATATTGAAGTTGCAATGAGTCTTGGTATTTTTCGGATGGTTTTGATGAGTTAAATTGTTGAAAATATTATGTATTGAGTCTTCATATCCTTGTCCAAATGTCGAGTCGGTTATGGTTCAATGCATTGATACCTTGTTGATGTTGAGGAAGATTAAAATGTTTTGAGCTAAAATGTGTTGAGTTAGGAATCCACAAATTGATATGATTTGATAAATGAGAAACAGATTTAATTTGGTCTTTATGATAGACCCTTGTGATGTTGTGGTGGATTTTCTAACGCGTTCTCCCAGGGAAAGAGTATGACACTCCCGCCAACGGGGGTTTCAAACGGTTGTATTCCACGTAGCTCACGTGGGGTTGTTGGTTATAGGAAACTCCCCTGTCCATAAGAGTCATGTTTATTGAAATACCGAGACACTCCGAGTTTTAATGTGGTAAGTCAAGTTGCCTATGATGATCTATAATGATTTATGAGTTTTTTCTCCTACATTTCCTATCTAAGATGTTATGAGTTGCATGATTCAATGTCACTCAAGCCAGGTGTGTCATTATGGTCCATATGTACGTTTTTACAAAATTTATGATATTATTTATAGTTTACATGCGCCCCCATATACTCAGTACGTATCTTGTGCTGACCCACATATTTATCTATGGGCTACATTCTTACCATGATGTAGGTTCTGATACTCAGCCGCAGCCACGACAGTGATATCCGAGTGCCGCATCTACGTTCCTTCAGTGGTGAGCCCTCATGGTTCGAGGACCAAGTTGCTAGTTTTGGTGCTGTTGTTTTGTGATCACTTTGGCCTGTTGAGTTAGTTGGGGGTTTGTCCCAATGGCTCGTTGATTTTGCTGTATAGAGGCTATGTCAGACTAGTGTATTGTTGGGTTGGTTTGTGTATTGACATTTCATATATGTACAGTCTAACGATATTCCGTTCCATGTGCGATGTGATATGATATGTAGTTATATATATATCCTTAGCGTAACATGTATGTTGTTGTGTTGGAACCCAAGGGTAGTGTTTTGGCTTAAAGGGTTAGCTTGAGGCTACGTGTAGCCTTGGGCACCGTGTGGCATCTCGGAATGATATTTCGGGGCGTTACATTAACCTGCCTCTGAAGTTCCCGCACGGTGTCATATAGTATTAGCAATGTCCCAAACAAGATCAACCATATCAAGAACACGCATGAATTGACAAAAAATGTAAACACAAAAGTAGGGAAAAGAGTCCGAATGTAATACGATGTATACTACAAAATGGGTAGACTTACACCAAAAAAAGAAAACTTACCTGAGTCGGGAAAAGAAATCTGATCTTTGAAGAGATGTGGTTGAAGATGTAATATGAAAGACAAGATGCAAGAAATAAATAAAACGTAGTAGAATGAACGAGTAAGGAGGGACCTATTTATAGAGGATTGAATTTGAATGTAGTAGGAAAAAAGACACGACTGTTCACCTTTGTTTTATTAATTACATTTAAGCTGGTGACTTTTTTATTACTGTAAAAAGTTATGACTTAATTAAATCAAGCTGGTGACTTTTTGATTATTGTGACAAGTCATGACTCTTCAGTTTCTTAATATTAATTAGTTTTTAAAATTAAATAATTGTTTTTCTCAATTAAATAATCAAAGACTTCTCACCTTTTTAA
The DNA here is from genome assembly GCA_030864215.1 of Capsicum pubescens. Taxonomy (NCBI): domain Eukaryota; kingdom Viridiplantae; phylum Streptophyta; class Magnoliopsida; order Solanales; family Solanaceae; genus Capsicum; species Capsicum pubescens. The sequence continues at coordinate 379,445,081 of CM061548.1, read as the reverse complement.
TAACCTTTCCTTTTAATAATATCTATTTTTATTGAGTTGTGGCAGCAGATGGTCCATCTGTTGCATCAGATAACTCATTTATTGTAACAGATTTTACATTTATTTCAACAGATGGATTATCTAATGCAACAAATGGATTATCTAAGCAACAAATGTACCATCTGATGCAATAGACAGATGGACCATCTGTCAGGGGCCATCTATTAATTAAAATTAAATAACTATTTTTTTACAATTTTAAATTGTGTTTATTATTTATTTTCTTATTATTTTCTATGAACCATTTTTCTTTATTAAATAATCAAAAAGTCATGAATTTTCACCCTTTTAATAATTCTTTTTTATTAATAACCATTTTTAGTCAGTTTTTCCAATAGATGGATAATCTGAAGAACACAAACCAATGGCAAGAACTGTATTGTGTTCATACGGCAGATCTGTGCAACAGATGTTCTATCTGTTGCAACATATTGGTATGTGTTTGTTGAACGCAATGCAGTATGATGAAGTGTATTGTGTTATTCCAGCCAATGCCCATCTGTTGCAACACATGGGTAATCTGCTGAATACATTTTTTGTGGTCAGTCGTATTTAGTTCATCTTTGGTTACCTCTTTTTATTGATGCACAATTTATTAAAATAATATTTTATATAATAAATAATAACATTTACATCACAAAAAATGAGTTAAAATTATCAAAGTCCATAATAAAAAAACAACACAAGTTTACCATTACAAAGATCATAGTGCATTACATATGTAGCACTTGTTTTTTCTTGACGGCCATGTAGTCCTTTGACATTCAAGATGGTTACCCATTGAGCCTCCGTTGTTTTGTACACTACTTCATTATGGGAATTGAAGATTAAACACTGTTTGACATTGATGGGGTAGGAAAAATAAGGTGCGTGCAGATGGATGGATCCACTTTCATGCATGAGAGTTATGTATTACTGATCAGGTTATTGTGACAACACACATAAAGTACAATAATTTTGTGAATGCAGTTTTTTACTGCTTAAGCATTGATCCTTCAAACAAGATCATGCATTTTATAGTTAATTTTGATAGGTGCAAACTGATAAGGCCGAAGGGTTCCAAGAAGGGGGTGTCGATCCCATATTATAATTTAATGATGATTTTGCTCATGTTTATGTGTCAAGTTCTGCAAAGGTATCAATATTTTATGGCATTGTAGACATTTAATAGTGATTGTACCAATTTTAATGGTTCAATGGACTTTTAAAATCCCTTCAAAGCCTCCTACCACAACAAACAAGAATGGAAAACTAATATAAATTTCCCTGGTCTAAATTTATATGGATGGGTTGCTCGAGAAGACTATTATACAACAGAAGATACTTGAGAAAATACCTGTGGGGGAAATGGGAGGTGGAGAAGACGATATATCATCTCAGATCATGTTTTAGAGGAAATACAGGGCAATATGTAAGGAACTTCTAGCCAATTAGGCCAATGAAATTGACTTGAAAAATAAAATAACTGAATGAGTTGCAAATGTGAAAGTGTGTCCTTATTAAAATCCGTTAGTCGTTGTTGAAAAGAAAAATTATAAAGTAGACTGGAGCTGGACACTTTGCTAGGGATCTGCGACTAGCTAGCATGGTCTGAATGAAGACCCACAATGCGCAGAATCAAAACTCTAAGGAAATAACTTGGCGAGCTTCGAGGATTGGTAATATTTTTAGTCAAGAATGAAACTTAAACAAACAACTCTTGAATTAAAAATAAGGGAAGCCAAGGTGTCAATTTCTAAAGTCTAACCTGTATCCCATGCTTTATTATTTCCACTGCCTTTGACCTGACCAGAACCACAAGCAGAAGGCCTGGGATGCAAGTTTAACTTCAGAAATTGCCGTCTTATCTTGATCCCTTATTTTTACTTCAGGAGTTGTTGGTTCAAGTTCCATTAGTGACTGACCATCTTGCCACCTTCAATGCTCGCAAAGCTACAACCTTAGAGTTCTTATCCTGCGCTTTGTAGGTCATCACTCAGTCCATGATAGGTAGTTGTAGTTCCCCAACAAAGTGCACAACTCCAGTTCACTTCATCATTTTTCTTTTCAAAATCGACTGATGAATTTTTATTTCTGGATACACTTTTATTTTTTCAGCTCATTTATTTTTTTCATGTCAATTTCATTGGCTAGATTCACTATGCATTCCTTGCTACCCTATGTTTCTTATTTAATAAGGTTTGAGTTGATATATGGTCTTCAACACCTCTCCTTTACCTCGCAAATATTCTTCCAAGCACCTTCTGATGTATAAGCACCATCCTGAGCAACTCAGCCATTTAAATTTGGACTAGGGCAATAACTATATTGATCTCCATTCTTGGTTGCAGCAGTGTGAGGCATTGGAGGCCTTTCAAAAGTCTATTGAATCCTTAAAATTTGTCTAATCACTATAGAATCTTTACACAGCCACCAAAAACTTTATCCCTTCTCCTAACTTGACACATAAATATTAGCAAAACCAGCATTACACCGTAACAGGGTATCGACACCACCTACTTGGTCCCTTGGCCTTATCAGTTCGAACCTATCAATATTAACTATAAAATATAATGTCTTCTTTGAATGATTAATGACTAATCTATAAAAAACTTCATTCACAAAATCGGTGTACTTATGTGTGTTTTCACGATAACGTGATCAGTAATACATACCTCCCATGTATGAAGTGGTTCCATCTGCAAGCAACTTATTCCTCTTAAACCATCTTTACTCTAGTCTTTTATATTGGTCGGGTAAAAGTTGATCCGCTTTCACTTCCTTTTATCTACAAACAAGAGAAAAATAATTGATGTCAAATAAGAGAAGAACAAAAATAACATTACAATTGATGTCTGCATAATTTTTAGAAAGGGTACCACAAAATTAAATGAATACAACGCATTACAACAAGCGTTCCAATAGATGACCCATCTGTTGCAATAGATTCTCCATCTGTTCAACAGATGAGTCATCTATTGCCACATGCGATGCTTGTATGGCAACAAATGGCTGACATGTTGCAATCGATGGGTCATCTGTTGGAATAAATTAAATCATCCTTGCTACTGGTTTAAATTTCTTTCAATTGTTGTTCTGTCTATTGCAATAGCTGATTCATCAGTTACAACAGTTGGGGAATCTGTTGCAACACCACTAACACCAACAATAAGGAAACAACATCATATGTTCTAACGCCATCAACAACACAAACACCACATGTTCAAACACCATCAACAACACAAACACCACATATTCCAACAACACCAACAACAATAACGACAACATAACAACAAAGAAACAAACAAAAGACATAAAAAAATAATACTGACAATAAGGCTTTTTAAGTTCTCCAAACATATGACTTTTTTTGCATATTTTAATAAAAACAGTGGTTCATTCATTCAAGACTTAAAAGTCATTTTTCCTTTAATTTTCTCAATAAATAGGATATGGGTAATGGATAAATAAATAAAAATAATAGATGCAAATATCTAATTTAAATAACATACAAAAAAGAAGATGAGAAGGAAAGGGCAATAATGAACCATACCTGCAATGTCAAAAAAGCAAAGAATCAAAACGCCCATTTCAGTCAAGAAAAGATATATATCAGTTGAGATCCGAAAGTATCCTCATGCGAAAAAGGAGAGAAAAGAGAGAAAAAAAGGAGACAATTGTGATTACCCTAAAGAGGAGAGAAAGATAAAGAAGAGAGATTAATTAATTTATGGATGAAGGAGAGATAATTATAGAGATGGATTTTAAATATTTATTAATAACTTTTAGGGGTGCAGGAGACGGTGATATTGAAAAGACAAGATAAGACTACTCAAGGAGGAGATTTTTGAGTTATTCAAGAAATATTTTTTACCGCCGTTGTATTTTATCTTTTTTAACTTGGATAGAAAATAACTTTAAAATAAAAAAAAAGATCTTAAAACATACAAGTCATCCGTTGTAATAGATGTTAATTTCTGTTTGAAAATTTTCAACAACTCTGTCATCTGTCTCAATAGATGACAAAGTCTATTAGATAATTTACAACAGATAGATAATTTGTTGCAACAATTTTATTTATTTGTTTGATAATTTTCAACAGATAAGTCATCTGTTGTAATAGGTTGAACATTTGTTTTAATAAAATTTCAATTGAGTTCATAGGTTCAACTACAATTTCTATCTGAGTTGAAACAATTAATATTAGCTTATTATGTGAAATATCTAAATTGTTTTATACATAACTAAGGATGAGTTCACAGGGTCAACTACAGTTTTAATTGAGTCATTGCAATTACATGATGTTGGTATTGCATTCCTCCTGACCTGAGTCGTCAACCGATCAATCTGAGTTGAAACGATTCATATTAGCTTATTATTTGAATACCTAAATTTATTTAGCTAGAACTAGGGATGAGTTCACATGGTCAACTACAGTTTCAATTGAGTAGCTGCAATTGCATGATGTTGAATTATGTTCCTCCTGACCTAAGTTGCTAACCGATTAATCTGAGTTGAAATGATTCATATTAGTTTATTATTTGAAATGCCTAAATTAATTTAGCTAGAACTAGGAATGAGTTCACAGGGTCAACCAAAGTTTCAATTTAGTCATTGTAATTACATGATGCTTGTACTGCGTTTCTCCTGACTTGAGTCGTCAACCGATCAATTTGAATTGAAACACTTCTTATTATCTTATTATTTGAAATACCTAAATTTATATAGCTAGATCTAGGGAATAGTTCATAGGTTCAACTATAGTTTTAATTGAGTCATTGCAATTGCATGATGTTTGTATTGCATCCCCCCTGACTTGAGTCGTCAACCGATCAATCTGAGTTGAACTTAATACAATTTATTATAATGAAATGGTTAAAGTTTATCTCTTTTAAAAAATTAATTAAAATCAATTCGGACCAAATTAACATTTTCAAAACTTATTATTCTTTTTCAAAATACAAATCAACCCATACAAATCATCCATTTGTGAAAAAAATGCTTCATCATTTCAAATCTCGAGTTCTCGCTTTTTTTTCCTTTCTCAACAATACAAACAACAACTACTCAATATATTGCTCAACCCTTCACAACAAATTATTTTTTTTCCCATTTTCGACCACATAGTTGTTATTTTTGACTTCATTCTTGCTTGTATTCATCATTTTCTCTGTCTTCGCAGGTAATAGGGTTCAAGAAGAGTTCTACATTTATTATTTTTTCTAAAAATTAGGAATTTCTAGTTTATGATGAAAAAGAAGTTTTTTAGTTGTATTATCTTCGAGAATGGGTTAACAATTTTGAGTTTTGATAATAAAATCGTAGGAAGAACTCAAGAAATCCTAGTTTTTGTCATAGTATTTCGTTGACTATCGTGGTATTATTGGATGGTGTTTATGATGTTGTTATTGTTGGTGGTGTAGATGCTGGTGTTGTTGGTGGTGTTGGTGGTCTTCGTAGTGGCATTGATGGTCTTGGTGGTGGTGTTGGTGGCATTGGTGTTGGTGTTGATGGTGTTGGTGGCATTGGTGGTGGTGGTGGTTGTCTTGGTGTTGGTATTGGTGGCATTGGTGATTTCAATTGGTGTTGGTGTTAGTATTGGTGGTTTGATGGTGGTGTTGGTGGTGTTGGTGGCATTAGTGGTGGTGTTGGAGGTCTTGGTGTTGGTATTGGTGGCATTGGTGTCATTGATGGTGCTGTTGGTATTGGTGGTTTGGTGGTGGTGTTGATGGTCTTGGTGGTGTTATTGGTGACATTGGTATTGGTGGCATTGGTAGTGCTGTTGGTGGCATTGGTATTAGTGGTGTTTGTGGTGGCTGTTGGTGGTAGTGTTAGTATTGGTGGTGTTAGTATTGACGGTGTTTGTGGTGGTTGTTGTTGGTGGTGTTGGTATTGGTATTGGTGGTGTTATTGGTGTTGTTGGTGTTGTTGTTGGTGGTGGTGTTGTTGTTGGTGGTGGTCCATCTGTTGCAACAGGTGGAACAATTCTTGGGAGATATTAAATTAGGTCTTCAAACAGATTCCCAATCTGTTGCAACAAATATTTCAGCTGTTGGCATAAAACAAACCAGTAGCAAGATTGTTTTTGTTGACATCTAGTTTTTTCTCTCCACGACTAAATTTAATACCGAGTTTCTTTGATTTTAAATAAAATTACAACATTTATTTTATCCAAATAAAAGCTTTACAAAGTATTCATCTAGAAATTTTTGTCATTTTAAGTAACGATTATATATTCTCGTATTCGTATATACGAGGTCGTATAATTTTATTACTTAAATATCTATCTTAGGGAAGATTGAATTTAATCAAGGGTTATCTTAAAAATTAATTCAAATGGTTAAATTCTTGATTCAAATATAATTTGTTCACAAAAATAATTTATTTGATTTTATTAAACCAAGAAACTCGAGATAAAATCGGTGGTTAATTTGTTTCAAGCTTTGATTCAATTTAGTCGATTTATTAAATTTGGCCATAATTGAAATCAAATTAACCATAATTGCTATGCAATTGGTCAATTGATATTTAATTTGGTTAAACTTTTAATAAACCTGACCAAGTTTTTAATCCAATTTGGCCATTTCAAAAAATGACCAAATTAGTATCCTCCCCCTATTTCATTAATAATCAGCCTACCTACAGGCCCAATTCAACAACTTCAACACTAGCCCAACACTCAATAACTCATCAAGTAACCCCGTAATATGCTCCAACCCAAGAGCAGCCCATTCCAAACGACCTGGCCTAAATCTTCTCTTCTCCTTTTATCCGATTAACAAGCAGCAGCAACACCCAATATCATCGACAACAACAATGTATAACAACAACTTAACAACAACCAGCGTACAACCAAAATCGAACCAAGTCCACCGACAATAACCCGACACTAACAACAAGTATCGTCGACCAACAACTTCAGCAAACAATCACTGAACGTCGACTCGAATTCAGCACCAGCAATCGTACCCAACCTGTTTGCAACCCAGCGGCTTCTAAAGCTGCGAGTCAGCTTTGAATCTGAGCCTCAATTTTCTAGAAACGTCTAGCTGGCCCTTCAATCCGATTCAAGGTACAGATGGTACAATTTTGTACCAAATGCACCTCATAACCTTATTCCAATTTCAAAATTTGAATTTTTGTCCTATTAAAAATTACAAAATTACCCCTCGATTTGCTTATTCCATATCGGATGAGAATTTAAAGCAGACCCTCAAATCTTTTCTTTATAAAGCCCTCTTTGATGCAAAAAGGAACAAGTCTTAGAAGGTGGAAAACGCCTCTTAAGTATAACGACTTGAAAAATTATTTTTGAGCAAGAGAATTTCCTTTAGAAGTTCTCTGTTAAAGTTTGTAGTATGGATTTCGAGCTCTTCGTGGTGGTTGAGATTCCGACGATAGGTTCGTAGTTCTCTTTTGCTGCCCCAAAAGAGGTAAACATATTTTTTCCCTTTTAATTTTATCGTTATTTTCTCCTTCATCTCGTTCGTCGTATTAGTTGCTTCGTAGTTTAGTAATAATATTGCTAGGATTGTTCGTTGTATAAGCCTCGAAGGCCTTAGGATTTTTGTGATGATTATTTTGTTTGTTGTTCCATACACTAAATAAACATTCTGGCCGTGTTAGTTCACTATTTTGGCTGCGTATTCAAGAACGTGTGACATTTATTTTAGTTTTTCTTATAAAAGAATTGTTGTAGCTGTAATCGCAAATTATTGCCGTGTTATTAGTTTTAGCATTATCGTCATTTTCTTTCAATTTCAAAAACATCCATGTTAGCCTATCATGTTGCCTTTAGTTCCCTTTGAGTTAAATATTATATGTTAAGTTATATGTTATATTTGACTTACTGTTTTCGTATCAACGAATGTATGATGGCCTTAGCTTTATCGCTGAATTCTCTGTCGGGTTCCAACCCTTTTATTTCTATCTTGATAGCTATTCGGACTGTTCTACTTGCTTTGAACATGTTATGAGCTTTTCCCGATTTCTCTTGGTTGACAACATTGATTAGAGTAGTGGAGTAAGTTCATAAATAAATGGTATTTCATTCGGGGATCCCTCTATGACCCTTTTATGCACAAATTTCTCCGTGAATTAGTTGGGAGAGGGGTAGGGTGGTCAACGTCGACCAAAACCAATGCGTATTTCATTCAAGGCCAAATCTTTATTTCTAGTTGAATTTCGTCTAGAATGCGAACAACATGTTGCCTTTAAGGATGTCCAACTTTTCCTTCCCGTTTACTGGATTATCACCGATGATTCTCATTTGCATTAAAATTTCATCTTTAGTCTTCCTTGATTTACCTAATTTCCTCATTCATTTTTTTAAGATGATTATATTATTCTCCCCTTTTACCTTTTCCCTCATCCTAGCACTCTTTTAAAAGTTTCTTCGCTACATTAATATGTCTAGGAAATTTTGACTTAAATCTTTGTTTGGCCTTCTCTGCTTGTCTCTGTTTTGGTTAAATCATATTCCTGAATCTGCTTGTCTTGTCAAAGAGAGGGGAATATTAGTTCAAGGTTGTGAGTGCGATTTGATTATTTACTGTTTGTTTCTCTTGAAGTCTATCTTACTTGCGTGATTGACTCAAAAGCCTGAACTTCAAGATTCCCTTTAACATTACTATAAAATAGTTACTGTTTCTTTCGTTGGGTTGGTTTTGCATCTAAACATTACCCATGTCCACTTTGATAGCAAGTATCTTCAGTTTGTGCCTTCTTTCCAGTTTTGAGTTCAATTTTTAGGTCGTTTGTCTTGCTTAATGAGGCTATGAATACCTGCCCGGTTATCTTGTGATAAACTTGATGTAATATCATCCATAAAATTACTCGTTCAATTAAGAAGGTCTGGCTTTCATTATTTTCTTTTGAGTTCAATTTCTAACGGGTTGTGTACCCCATGTAGCTTAAAGAATCAAAGTTTTCCCTCAAAATGCATTAATATTATGTTTTAGTTGTATTTCTGTCTGTCTGGAGTTCTAACTTAGTTTACTTATGATTAATCATAGACAAAATAAAAAATTATTTTCTTTTGCTTGATTTGTATCAAACTAAGAATCTGAGTATCAATTAGACTCTAATCCTTCTCTTTTTCTTTTTGTATGTAAACTATTTTGGAGTCCTTGATGGACCATTAATTTTTTAACGGACCGATAAGCTCCATCTCCTCAAAGTTTAAGTTCAAAGTCGATCATATGGCATGCGGGTGCAAGAGGATAGAAGAAGACGAATGGGTGAAAGCCCATTGATGAAGATACTATGAAGACTTGAAAAGTTTTGATTTAACTATTGTCTTATTTTCATTTATTCCTTTATTTATTCATTCATTCATTTGGGCCTCGAAGCCAAAGTTGTAAATTAATACAGGTGAATTAGATTTTGGGCCAAAGGGTCTGAAAAGATAGTTTAGGACAGGTTATGGGCCAAAAATCCAATATTCAGACTAAGACAGGTGATGATGGGCCAAAAGCCTAAATGAATTGTTTGGGATAGGCGTAGGTGGGCCAAAAACCCAATTAGATTAGGATAGGGTTGATGGATTTGGGCTTACGAGCCTAAGTCTTCTAATTCTCCCCTTTCCCTTTTACGTGCTATTTGATTTTAACTTTCTTAGAACTAGTTAAATTCCCCACTAAGTTGCCCATTTATTTTGCACAAATTTTTTCCTTAATCAAATGCTTTTCAACAATAAAGTTAGTCAAAAGAGTTATTTCCAAATAGTTCGGATAACCGCAAGTTAGCGGATACTTTTGGTGCCTTAACAACCTTCCAAGAGTATTAATAGGAACTGCTTACTCAGAATCTTCAAACTTAAATGATTTTTCTGTTTTGGATCGTTTAGGTAATTTCAAAGGTTTTCTTGATTTTCCTAAATAAATTAAGTGACGACTCTATTCTTAAGTTTAAATTTTTTTTCGAAAGTATTTAAACTTGTGAAAAACTCGAAAGCATTTCTCCGCAAAACAGGAATGGCGACTCCACTGGGGATTTTTATCTAGGTTCTAACTAAATATTTGAATTAGCTTCTTTGACTAACTATTGTAGTGTTTAAGTTGTTTATGTGCCTGTGTTTAACTTTTGCAAAATTAAACTGTTGCATTTTGAAATATATAAATTTTTTGGGGTTTCGTGGATGTCCTAACCTCTCTTTTGTTCAATTCCAAATAAAGTGGTGGGAATATGACGGTTTATCCACACGTGAGGCGTCTGTTGGCTATTCGTATTTCCAAAGCCAAGTCATTCGCTTGGGAACCTAGTTCAAACCCACTCTAGACACCTAGGATAAAACGAGAACTCAAACTTATTTTAGACATGAGCCTAGGACGACCAATATCCGAGGAGGTATTGGGCCCATTAGAAAATCTGCCCTGCGCCTATTGGTCACGAGTCAATAAAAGATTAAACATATTTATGTGCTGAAGAAATATATGTTCTTTAATCAAATCCATTATCCTTTGGGATAGGGAAAGACTTGCTTTGCTTACTTTCATGTAAGGATGCCTCAATCATACACCAATTGAGGGAGGAATTAAAATGAGCCAGGCAAGAGGTTGATGATTGATCAATTTGGACGATTGTATGATTTTTCAAAATCAATAACATAGAAAGACTGACCTATGAGAGTAAGAGAACATTTATGTAGGGATCACTTGATCATCAACTGATGTCGCAAATAGCAAGAAGTGGATAAAGGGCAGTGAAGGAATATTTAGGAGCTACTATCCCTTGCGGGGGACATTGTTTTTTTTCTTAGGTTATTATCCTTTCCCTAAAGATTGTATCCCTTTTGTGCAACTTTTTTAAGCATCTATGCCTTTTTTATATACCTATGGAGGTTTTGGGGATAATGAATTGGTTTTAAAAAGCATATACTTCCTTCAAATATGTTAGGCCAACCCTTGACTCAAAAGGGTTACCCAATTAAGATGCACGTTTATTACAATATGCTTTGAGTGATATAACTGCTTTATGTGCTTATACGTGTTATATTGATTCGAATCAAAGGTGAATTGATCCAATCTCATTTTTCAAAGAGCACCTCTAAGCAAAAATATACCCACTATACCAAAGTTTGACCAAAAAAACTCCAGGTCTCCCAAGTCTCTCAGAAAAATTTGCAATCATTCTTAAAACATCCAAAATGCTCGCCACCATTTCAGGGAGGTTGACTATGGACTTAGAAGAAGCCATTATATGTTTGAACTACGTAAGGACTGATTTCTCCTTCGTGGGATACGTAGGCAGCCTTTCGGCTCGGCCCTTATCTTTAAAAATTCTGTTATTCTCCACTTCCTTGAAAGAAGACATAAGATTGGAACGAAGAAGAGTTTAAATTTCACTTATTCAAATCAATGAGCAAAATTTTGCTCATTGAAATTCTTGAGTCATCATTACCCTATGGATCAATTCATATGAGAGGAGAAACAACATTATGTGTTTACTTCTCGCTTTATCATCTTGAATTGTTTATTACTAATAGAATCTAACATGTCAGGCTTTGAGTTGTTTTTCGTTGCGTTCAAATTCACACGCAAGTACACGTGATCGTACAAGTAATATAGTGACTTAGACAGTCAGATATTGTTCCCACGAGGACTAAGTAACTAGATATTTCATCAACTTTTAGTTTTAGACAATGAGGTATTAAGTGTTGTAAGTATCAAGATGATTTTGAAATTGTGAATAAAAATGTAAATTAATAAATAAAAAATAACAATTTGTGACAATAGCAAAGCAATCAACGGTTGTAAATAGTAACGATGAGAATTCCAGGGTTGAGGCACATTTAACAATCATTCAATTCTATCTTCATATTGCATTCTTGTTGCTTATCGGGTTGTTGATTCGCAAGGTTTATAATACGATCTTGGTCTCCCGACCTCAAATCTTCTATCTCTCAGAATATTGCAACTACAACTCCCACAGAGATGCAATAATTCATCTAGATTCATAAAGTTATCTTCTTGCAATTGAACCAAGCAAGGCTTCTAGGTATATCCCTATCCTAGATGCTAATTCAAACCCCTTATTTCATAAAAGGATAAGAACCTTGCTCCTTAATTTCTTCGTTCTATCCTACAATTATCCTCCCGGATTCACATAAAAATATAGATTTACTCTAATGGTGGCCACTCATCAAAATAGTAAGCTCAATAAATTAAGAACAACCCAGATGATAATCCAAGAAGAAACTACGATAAAGAATATAAAAGAGTAATCATGTTCTTAGCCTCAACCCCAGAACAAGGGTGTTTAGCCACTCATGTTTGAATTCAACATAAAAAATAAGTACTTGATCATACCAAGAATTAATCTTGAAGTAAAGAAGTTCAAAAGAATGTCTAAGAACCTGATACCTTACAACCCCAATAAGACACAAAACATCCCCCAAAACGTCACAAAACACACCACAAATCGAGAGCCCAAGGAACCAAGTCTCGGCCAAGAAGGACAACACAAAAATGAAAAGAAAATCCAAGAATACTTCAAAAATGGAGAGATAATAACGTGTATAACCTCACCAAAACAGCAACAACACTACAATAATGTGATGAACAGTAAGCTTACAATAACAACAACCAACGATTACAAGAGGGCAAGACACAACTACTACAAGATGACAATAAAAAGTAAAGGGATGGATAGTTAGACAAAGGTGGTGTACATCCTAGTAACCTAAGAGTACATTAAACTGTAAGACCCCTAACACCTCCACACATGGTCACCTAACTCTTACGATGACACAAGAGAGGATTCCACCACTCAAGCGCCAAGGTTTCTAAAAAATAAGAAATCACAAGAGATTCCACCCTTGAATTGCTATCCTAGTTACAAGTTTCGGTTTGCCTCAAGTAGAGAGAGGACTTTGATGTTTCAAATGTCAAGACTTACAACAATAATCAACTAAGTGATGAAAATACCTAATACTAAACTATATATAGTCTCCTTATTACATAAAAGATGAAATGCCCAAAAGACCCTTAATGAAAAGGGGGCGCCCCTCTAGTGTAACAAATGAGCAAATAGGGCGGCTTTGGTGTGTCTTTGATCCTTCTCACGTCTCAACATTGCACTTCCTAGGATGATACTTTGCTGCACTTGTACACACATTGATCTTCATAGTCGCACTTGTATCATCCTCTCCATCTTGAGAGGAATTTGCCCTCAAATTCAAGCAATCTTCATCGGCAAGCTCTCCTCTTTGCGTCATCTCTTCATTGCTCTTCCTAAGGTTAGGATGTTCAACCAAGGGTTCCATGAGATCATCAAGCATGCTCCTTGGATTTATATGTTCTACAACCTTCACATAAGAAGATTTCTAGGCAAAGTGCTAGTATCTCGGTTAGTAATAAACAAAGAGTCCTTGTGGGTAAATCCCACAATCCCAACTCCCGACTTCTCTCCTTCTTCATCCTCCTCACTCTCGGATTCTTCTTCCATACCCTCACTAAGCATGACTTTCCTTGCCATATACATAGGCACTACAATCTCACCTTCACACGGCCAAACATCTTCCTCATCCCCCTCTTTTAGCTCCTCGGGTTCTACCTTCTCTCCATCTTGAGATTGATCATCAATATCCTTCGGTTCAAGTCCCACCTCCTCCCCAAGATAGTATAATTTTCCTTCTCTTAGGATCACATTTCTCCTATTTGGATACTCGTTAGACTCGTGTCCCCAACCTTGGCACTTAAAACATTGAAAGCCCTTAGAACTAGAAGAGGAATACGGTTTACCTTCATTTCTCGGAGGGTACCTTTGGTGAGCCTTGTTTTCGGCTTGGGAAGCCTTGTCCTCGGTTTTATCCACATTAGATGGGTCATTTTTGTCCTTGTGCCAACCCGAGGGAGATTGCCCTTTGAGCTTACACTCAGTTTCCCCCGTAATTCCTTCTCGACTTCCAAGATGGCTTGGAAGATGGCATCAATGGTGTCAAACTTGTGAAGTGTCAACCGTGAGGCAATGTCCCTATTAAAATCCACCTTGAATCGAACAATGTCATGGCTTACTTTCTCCTCTCGGTGATCAAGTTTCAAAATGAGTTGTTGGAATTCATCATAGTAAGCCATGACGCTTTTGTTCCCTTGCCTCAAGTTATACAACTTAGCAAGGAGCTCTTGATGGTAACTCTCGGGTAAGTACCTTTGTCTCATGAGGTACCTTAACCTAAACCAAGGAGGGGGATTCCCCTCAATCAAAACATTGCCATATCGCTTCACCTACTCCCACCACGTAGTAGCATAACACTCAAAATGTGCAATCGCATAACAACTTTTTTTCTCCTCGGTAAGGTCATTAACTTGGAAGATTCTCTCACAAACGGACTCCCAAGCTAGAAACTCTTCCGGATCACTCTCACCTTTGAATGTTGGAAGCCCCACCTTGATGGTATTTAGACCTACATCACGATTTTGGTTCCCTTGGTTCCAAAGACCAACTCTTCCTTCTCGGCCGTGAACTTTCCTTGGATCACCTTGCCTACTCCTCATCTCCTCTCTTCTCATATAAATATCATCATATGGTACATAACCATCATGTTGTTCTCCTATACCATACCCCTCAATATGGACTGGTCTGTTTGGGTTAAGTGAAGCTTGTAGCGGCGGGATTGGATTTGGATAGTGAGGTCTTTGGTCAAGTGGAGTTTAGACAAGAGGGCTCGGGTTTGGTGGTGGTATTTGGGTTCCAAGTCCTTCTTGTTGGACTTGGTGAAGTGGAGGGTGGCTTGGTCTATCATGATCTCGGTTTTGGGAGTGAGGGTTGGTTTGATTTGTGGTAATATGTGGATATAACATTTGGTGCATGGCCTCGAGAGTACTAGTTGGTGAAATATGTCGAGGGGTAGAAGGTCGGCTTCTTTAGATTTCCACCCTCTCCAATCCTCCACCCATAATTGACACTTCACCCTTCATTGATACTACATCCGAGTCTAGTTTTTCAATACCCACGGTCATCCTAGCCATGTCTCGGGACATAGCTTCAAGGCGAGCCTAAATGATACTAGTAGCATTATGTTCCCCCGTGGGTTGAGAGTGTGTGGTCTCGGGTTCCATTGCACCAAAAATAACACACAATGTCACACAAAACACACCAACAAAGGTTCAAGTCTTTGAACCGCAAGCAACAACACTACACAAATGGCAACAAGAAAAATAAACAAGTTTACAAGACAAAAACACACTTTGTTGTTGAAGAGAATTTGTTCCAAGACTTTGATGATCAATAATACACATTTGAGGAAGATATTTCGGCTATGGTATAGGCTTACAAGACCTGAGACTCTCTTTTCAAGATACAAAAGCTTTCCACCAACTTTCTACCAACATGCACTCTTTTGGCAAGACAACTTTTTGCGGTAGTCTTGTCTCTTTCCTCTTTTGTCTAAGTTTGAAAAGTGCCTTACTCCTTTTTGGTAACTTGCTTTTTGGAGGGCTCTTTTTCCTTTTCTACTTTGGTGTTGTCTTGGATTATTTTCAAGACAAACACAAAGTCTTATACTTCTTTTATCTCTTCAAGATCAAACAACAACTTCTTCAACACAACACAAGAACATAAGATGAACACCACCACCAACAAGAAGAAACCGTCCACTTAACACCACAACACAACTCGAATCTTGCTCAAGAACTTGGGTTGTAGACTCAATAAGTGTTGAGGAGAAGGAAAACCAACACTAGAAACAAACTAAAACAACAAAACAAACTAAAATATAGACACAAATCTCGTCCAAACACAACAACAACAAGAAGAACACCCGACCAAAAACAAGAACACTTCAACACTTTTTTTTTTTTAACTAAGAGAGCCCAAGATTGGTAATGTAGGAACACAACCAGCCTTAGCTTTGATACCAAATGATACCTTACAAACCCAATAAGACACAAAATAGCCCCCAAAAACGTCACAAAACACACCACAAACCAAGAGCCCAAGGAACCAAGTCTCGGCCAAGAAGGACAACACAAGAATGAAAAGAAAATCCGAGAATACTTCAACAATGGAGAGATAATAACGTGTATAACCACACCAAAACAGAAAAAACACTACAATAATGTGATGAACAATAAGATTACAATAACAAAAACCAACGATTACAAGAGGGAAAGACGCAACTACTACAAGATGACAACAAAAAGTAAAGGGATGGATAGTTAGACAAAGGTGGTTTAAATCCTAGTAACCAAAGAGTACATTAAACTCTAAGACCCCTAACACCTCCACACATGATCACCTAACTCTTATGATGACACAAGAGAGGATTCCACCACTTAAGCGCCAATGTTTCTCAAAAACAAGCAATCACAAGATATTCCACCCTTGAATTGCTATCCTAGTTACAAGTTTCGGTTTGCCTCAAGTAGAGAGAGGACTTTGATGTTTCAAATGTCAAGACTTAAAAAAATAATCAACTAAGTAATGAAAATCCATAATACTAAACTATATATAGTCTCCTTGTTGCATAAAAGATGAAATGCCCAAAAAACCCTTAATGAAAAGGGGGCGCCCCTCTAGTGTAACAAATAAGCAAATAGGGCGGCTTTGGTGTGTCTTTGATCCTTCTCACATCTCAACATTGCACTTCCTAGGATGATCCTTTGCTGCATTTGTACACACATTGATCTTCATAGTCGCACTTGTATCAGAACCCTAAAAGAGAGATTTTTGTGCTTTTTCGCCGCTGGTGTGCTTGCCAAAAGTGATTGAAATTGTGTTCACGTTTTTCTTTTATACTGAGATAAAATTAGCCCAGGTGGAGTGGAGCCCGCGTTGCCTTGTCTGTAGCCCCACTCCAAGTGAGGCACCACTTTCTCTTCAGTGCCGCTCCAACTGAGGCACCGCCCTGGATGTAGCGCCGCTCCAGGTGAGGCATCACGGGCTTATCGCCCTGGTCCACTGGAATTCACCTAGAGAAATTTCTCTAAGTCTTGGGAGCCCGGATTTGGATCCTGCATCGTGGGCATTCACCTTGTACCACTGGAAATTTGTTTTCACTATTTTTTAAAGGCACAACATTTGTTTCTTTCAGCTCATTGCTCCGCTACCTGATCCAACCTTTCGAGCTTGCTCTATAACTCCTTCCTATGTCCACGATACTCCATATAATCAACTCATAACATCAATTACCACTTGCTTCATAATATGCATCCGATTTTTTTCAAATCCATTAGAAATTTACCCTGCATCACTAATCACATCGGTTAGCTACGAAACACCATTAAGGCTTAAATGCAATAAGAATAACACTTTTGGCTCTCAAAAAAAGTCCAAATATGGGTCAATATTTGTGATTGGACATATAAATACGCCCAAGATCATCACCCACACTTAAAACCTTGTTCTTCCTCGAACAATCACAAATATACTACCTAATTAAGCTCCACAGTACAACCTAAGAGTTTTGCTTGCGTTGGGCACTTACAATTTATAACAATGACTCTTTATCTCAAAAATGTCAAGAATACTTTTATGCACATGAACAAATTATTTCAAACCTCATCATCTCAATAGTGACATCTAATTTGTTGGCAAACTTAACCAAAGCACTCAATCAAATAACACAATAAGTAATCCAGACTTTCATCCACATGCACCCTCACAAAAAAAAAGTTTCCCTATACCACTCATAATTTTTCAATATCTCTCATGAGGGGAATATAAAAATTCAATCACTCACTCTCAACAAAGAATTCATACATAATAGATAATGAACCATAAGCTTGTCCTTAGTGTACTACTCCGCTAATAGTCGGATATTGAAATGTAAGATCAATTAGGTCTTCCATGGTTGAGATGTAGGCTAAGGAACGGGTAGAAACTATTTAGGAAATAGTTACTAATCTCCCTAAGCTCTTTTATACATATCAATCTTCAATCGAAATCACAATCTATCAGCCAATTTTTACTTTGTTACCTTTCCACATCATTTGTTTCACCTCGAATCTCATTAAGCAAATTAACATAAGCTATGGTGGGAACATTTTTCTTTAACATCATGATTCAGTTTTCAGCTCTTCTTCACACCCATTTACTGTTATGCACCACTATAATAGCCACCCTCAACTAAAGCTATTCGCCTTGGTTGAGGTGCACAGTGTTCGAAATCGACTAGGGCCAAAACAGGTTCATTGTAACCCATCTAGGCAATAAGAAAACTGAACTTCTTTTTGAACAATTTCTTTAACTCCCAACCACAACAATTTTACACCAATAACTTATAATTTTGGGGCTTCACTTTCACCTTTTTCCTACTTTAATTTCACACTCCTTATTCAATTACTCTTCGATACTAAAGTGCTTAGGAGCTTTGGATCAAATAAAGGTCTATCAAAGAAGGGATTAGGCTAAGTACAAGGCTACCAAAAAACTCAGGCTATTGGCTCAAAGGGGCTCACTAGGGATATGAATAAGGGTAGGTCAATTTAGTCTCTACAATTCGGCTAACAAAGAAATGCCTAAATCACTTCCTACACCCAACACCCTTTATTTCACTTTGTAAACACACCGGAAAAGTTCTAGACATTCCTATACATGTAGAATATAAACAAGTACTCACACTCACAGTGCATGCTAGGAATCAAGTCGGATCCTTAAGGTTTCCGATCTTGTTCTTTGTCAAATTCAACTTTAAGATAACAAATTGTAGTACCCCTATTGAGATTTAGTATCTAAAAATAACTCATTTTTCCTTTTGTTTCAAAAATAGTTCGTTCAAAGTCACTATAAAAATGGCCCAACATAAAGCACTTCTCAAAAATCGTGATTGGGTTCTCATCAATTTCTCAGCTTCTAAAGACTAACTCCCCTTAAGATGGTCGTCATCCATCTAGCATAGGGGAGGGAAACTAACTATGACAAAATTGCCAAAGAGGGCAAAAATAAATACTTTAAACTAAAGCAACACGCGAAAAGTGTCTTGAGGGAAAATTGCAGCAATACTTTCAACTTACTAACTATTACTGACATAGTGTTCCGAATTGCTAAAATGCTAAATTAAACATCCAAACAGTAAAATAGAACATCCAAATGCAAAAATTAAAATTGTCCAATAGAAATAAAGACATAAATAAGTAGAAGGAATGAGACTTCCACCACCCCACACATAAAAGGAAGCACTGTCCCAGTGCTTGCAAAATAAGCATAGTATGAGTTGGGGAGGGACTCCTTCATCACATGCCATCTATACCATCATCAGCATCATCATCTCCCAAGTCTAGATCATCACCAGTATCCTCCTCCTTATCTGATTCATCATTTGAATAACGCAACCTCCGTTCCTCATCTGTGGGAATATCATCATCAACCGACTCTACAAAACCAGGACCTATCCGTAGCATGGTCCTCGCATAATGACCAAGAGGATAGTCCAACTCTATATCTCTAATCTCCTGCTAGGTAGTTGCGTGCCCACTAACCTGTAACTAAAGCATTTGTAACACGTACATCCAGACAGTGATCTCATTATTTCGAGCCTGACGCTCGGGCATAGTCAATAAAACACCATAAGCAGGACCCCCCTTAGTATGGGATACATCAATAGGGCTAGTGATCAATGGAAACTTATAATCCAGGTCTTCCTCGGCTTCCCCTTGATCTAGCAGAAATCTAGTCAGTAAACCACCAAAGCCATACCTGCTCTCCGATTGAAGACGCACCTTTTTCATAGCTGAGAAAATCACTGCACCTATATTCACATCAACATCATCATGCATCAAGGCATAGATAAGGCATACCCTTTCTCATGTCATATCAGTCAGGTGTGTCACCTGTATGAGACAAGTGTAGATGATCTTGGCCTAGATTCGAGCCTCCCTGTTCATATGACTAAAAGGCAATGTGAGTGAACACCGATTTCTTTATTGCGAGCCCATCTTGCTGTCGAGTGATTTCCACATAGTAAATGGAGGATGTCAACACATGGTGGTTCTACATACATCAGCTTCAGGGGCCCAACATCAACTTCAGGTGTCCCGAGAAGAACATTCAATAAATAAGCATTGAAAGTGCTAACCCGTATTTTGACCTCTGCATCTCTATCCCGTGGGTCCCAATTAGCATAAAGTTCTTTTATGAGGCTCAGATTGCACTCATGAGGCTGTACAAACAAGAAGTCTATATGTTATTCTTCTATCCGGCGCACAATGTTAGGAAACTCTCTCAACAGATTTTTCCTGTGAATGAATTGTTCAGCTGAATACTTAGAATCATCATGCTTGGCATACCATTTCCGTCCCTCATCCAACACCCATCTGGCGCCATACATCCACTCTTGCCCACGTGGGACAGCCGGGGGCTGAGATGTGCTTCCACTTAGTCTATTTCTTTTTCTGGTTGGTTCAGAAGATTCTGCCTTGGACTTTCCCTTCTTTTGTCGACCCAACATATTTCCTGTTAAAGCCTAACATGCAACAACCATATAAAACATATGGAAAATATTGAACTAGCAACCATTAAGTGTGTTGGTGTTGAAACACCCCACACTTAGTTTCTAGTAAAATTGCTTTGATAGAAAAACTAGGGTAGTCAAACTACCCCTCAATTATCAATCAGCAGAAGCGCAAATTTCCCGCAAGCATCATACTAAATTAAACTAGCTTCCGTTCAATACATAATTCATGAAATAGTCCTCACTTCATCAAATTTATATTCAAAGAAGAATTTATCAAAATGTACTCACATATATCCCAATTCAATAATTATGCATGATTCCACATGAAGTCAGTCCAACAGTACACATATCTAATAGTTTAACAGGCCCTAATCGAATGTAACGTGGTTGAGTATCCCACAATTAATAAATATCATGGTTGTAGAATTACTCATCTCAAGGTACTCATACTTCCCTCAATATCAAAGTATAACAGACAAACTAGTGCAAACATCTTAACCAACCCATATGATTTTAACACAAATTTACCCTAACCTGCCAAATCCCACATCAAATCATGGCTGGCAGATTCTCACATCAATTAATAAGCACAAACTAAAGGCATTCTCTTAATTCAGAAGCAACATTACATCCCCAAGGTAGAAAATCACACTAAATCTTAAATCAAAGCACTCAAAGAATCAGTTTATGCACCATATCGATTAAAAGAGTGAAGAAATGAGCACTTACCTCTAAATTGATGAAGAAGATGAATATGTAGTAATTCTTTCTTTCAGAAGCACCCCTAATTCGAAAAGATTTAGATAAGGGAATCGGAGGGCGGGGCGGGCTAGGGTTAAAAATAAAAGAGAATTAGAAGAATAGGGTGGTATTAAAAAGTGTAAATAATTAGACGGGGCCACTCTACGTAGGGCACCACGGTCTCCATAGCACCGCTACAGGCGAGGCGCCGTTGGAATATCACCTTTACTCATTGGAATGCCAAATATTTTTAGCGTGGATTTTAATAATTTGGGGAATTTTCATTCCCTCAATTTTTTTTCCCTGTACCAGTTCATAGGGAGTATGTTACATACCTGAACGCTTCCCAAAGAGTATTTTACTCACCTCCCATTTACCGTCAAGCTTTCATGTTTGTCATTCCTATATACTAACCAAAAACAACAAACTAATGTAAGAAAAAGTGGGTTGCCTCCTATGCAGCGCCTTAGTTTTGGTCGTGGCACGACTTATTTTTTTGTATTTTTTGCTATCTTTTTCCTTCCTAACAACTAAAAATAAAAAGGAACTACGCTATTACATTAAATTCGTGGGTTACCTCCCATGCAGCGCCTTAGTTTACGTCATGGAACGACTCAACTCAATCTTACTCATCAGCAAAAGTAATGGATACATTGTGCTTATCTCCATGATCAACCCAATAATGCTTCACACGTTGTTCATTCACTAAGAACTTCTCAGTCTTTTCTTTATTCCACAATTCAACTGCACCATAAGGCGTTATTTGCACCACCTCAAAAGGCCCAGACCACTTAGACCGCAACTTACCCGGAAACAACTTTAACCTTGAATTGAATAGCAAAACAAATTGTCCAGGTTCAAACACTCTATCCTGAAAATGCCTGTCATGCCATCTCTTGATCTTTTCCTTGTACAGTTTGGCATTCTCATAAGCATAGAGATAAAACTTGTCAAGTTCAACCAGCTGCAACAACCTCTTCTCACCAACGACCTTGATCTCAAGATTTAACTTTTTAACTGCCCAATAAGCTTGATGTTCTAGCTCTACAGGCAAATGACACGCTTTCTCATAAACTAAGCGATATGGAGAGGTCCTTATGGGCATCTTATAAGATGTCCTATAAGCTCAACGTGCATCATTTAGCTTTTCAGCCCAATCCTTTCGCTGACCATTGACAGTCTTTTGCAGTATCTGCTTTATCTCCTGATTGGATACCTCAACTTGACCACTTGTTTGTGGATGGAACATAGTGGACACCTTGTGCCTAACACCATATTTAGCTAAAATATTTTTGAATCATGTGTTAATAAACTGTGTACTTCCATCACTGATTATAGCTCTGGGAATGCCAAATCGGGAGAATATGTGCTTCTTCACAAAATTCAATACCACTCTCGATCATTAGTAGGACAAACTACAGTTTCTACCCACTTGGATACATAATCAACTTCCACTAAGATATACAAGTTGCAATTAGATAGTAGGAATGGCCCCATGAAATATATCCCCCAAACATCGAACACTTCAGGTTCAAGAATATTGTTTAGGGGCATCTCATGATGCCTTGAAATTGTGCCTAACCTTTGGCACTGATCACAACAATTCACGAAAGCCACTGCATCTCTAAATAATATTGTCCAAAAGAAACCGTATTGAAACACTTTTATGGATGTTCTTTCACCCCCATGATGGCCACCATAAATATATGAATGGCACTTTTGTAGCACTTATGTAAATTCGGCTTCTGGAACACATTTGCGTATAATTCTATCAGGACTCTGCTTGAAAAGATATGGCTCATCCCATATATAAGAATGAGAATCATGAAACAGTTTATTTTATGTTGAGTGGTAGCTTCAAGAGGGTAAACCCCACACACTAGCAAGTTTACAATATCTGCATACCAAGGAACTTTTCTCACCTTTATAAACAAAAAAATTTCATCCAAAAATTCTTCCTGAATGCAAAGAGTGTCATCAACAATATGTCCATGAGTCTCTAGCCATGAAAAATGGCCTGCAACTTGATTCTCTGCTTTTTTTCTATCACAAACCTCTAGGTCAAATTCTTGCAACAATAAAATCTACCTGATCAATCTAGGGCATCCTTTTTGTTGAAGAGATACTTGATGGCGGCATGGTCAGTGTGAACAATTACCTTGGTGCCCACCAAATACACTCTATATTTGTCGAATACATAAACCAGAGCTAACATTTTTTTCCAGTGACTGTATAATTTAATTGGGAATCATTCAAGTCCTTACTAGCATAATAAATAGAATGAAATACCTTGTCTTTTCTTTGACCCAAAACTGCTCCCACAACTACGTCACTGGCATCACACATCAATTCAAATGGTAACTCCCAATATGGAGAAATCAATATGGGTGCTTTTGTCAGTTTCTTTTTTAGCTTCTCAAAAGATTCTTGACAATCAGCCCCAAATCAAACTTGGCTTCCTTTTCTAACAATTTACACATCGGGCTTGCAATCTTAGAAAAATCCTGAATATACTACCTATAAAAGCCCGCATGACCTAAGAAACTTCGCACTCCCTTCACTATTATCGGATGTGGCAGCTTTTCAATCACTTCAATTTTGGCTTTATCTACTTTGAGTCCTTTACATGACACTTTATGGACAAGGACTATTCCTTTCTTGACCAAAAAATGACATTTTTCCCAATTCAGCACAAGATTTGTCTCTTCACAATGAGCTAAGACTAGATCTAGATTCTGTAAGCATATATCAAAAGAATTACCGTAAATAGAGAAGTCATCCATAAATAACTCAATAAATTCTTCAACCATGTCGTAGAAGATTTGCATTATGCATCTCTAAAATATTGCAGGTGCATTGCAGAGGCCAAAAGGCATGTGTCTGAACGCATATGTGCCATATGGGCAAGTAAATATGGTCTTTTCTTGGTCCTCTGGTGCAATGGTAATATGATTATATCCCGAGTATCCATCAAGAAAATAGTAGTACCCTGCTCTGCCAGCGTATCTAACATTTGATCAATGAACGGGATAGGATAGTGGTCCCTTCTTGTGGCTTCATTCAGCATTCAGTAGTCAATACAGATTCTCCATTCAGTCACCATGCGAGTGGGAATTAGCTCATTTTCTTCATTGGTAACCACATTCATCCTACCTTTCTTTGGGATGCAATGTATTGGGCTTACCCATTTGCTGCCTGAAATTGGATAAATAATCTCATTATCGAGCCACTTGATGACCTCTTTTCGCACCACGTCCTTCATCACCGAATTCAATCTATATTATTGTTTCACCCTTTGTTTGAAACCTTCTTCCATGTATATCTTGTAATGCAAAAAGCTGGATTTATCCTTGTAATATCAGACATCTGCCAACCAATTGCCTTCTTTCTTCTTTTTAAGACTACCATTGCTTTCCTTACCTGCACATCAGATAAACCTGCAGAAAAAATAACAGGGAAGGTATCATTGTCACCAAGGTGAACATATTTCAAGTGAGGAGTAAGAACCTTAAGCTCCAATTGTGGAGCTTCATCAAATGAAGCTTTCGGAAATGGGCCAATTGGCCTGTTCAATGCCTCAAAAGGCAAGTTCCTCATTTCAATCACTGCCAAATTCATGAATTGGACCAATTCCAGCACCTCTACATCTCCATAAAGATCATGACCCATCAAAGCTTGCTCTACTGGATCATCAGATAACAAAAGATGTAGCTCAGATGCAAGGTCAATAACTGATATGGAAGACAATTCTTCATATATAGCTGGTAATTTCAGCGCCTTGTATACATCAAAAACCTCCACTTTATCATGCGATCTCATTATCATATTACCTGATGCTACATCAATTAGTGACTGCCGAGTTGCTAGGAAGGGGCGTCCCAAAATAAATGGAACAACTGGATCAGCTTCAAAGTAAAAAATCACAAAGTCTACTGGAAAGATTAGTGATACCACTTGCACTAAAACATCTTCAATAATTCCATCCGGCCTAGCAAGGGTTCTTTCAGCCAACTGTAAAACAATGGTCGTGGGTTTTGGACTTCCAAGACCCATCTTTCTGTACCAAGATGTGGGCATAAGATTTATGTTATCCCCCAAGTCATACAATCCACGAGCACTGATAGTCTGCTCAGTAGTGATCTGTAAATTAAAACTACCTGGATCCTTCAGCTTCGTGGGCAGTTTGTTTTATATCTTGGATGTGCACTCCTCAATAAGTGCAAAAGTAGCATATTCTTTCAACTAGTTCTTGTTTGTCACTATGTCCTTTAAGTATTTTACATATTTTTGAACACTCTGTAGAATATCAACAAGAGGGATATTTCCATGAACCTTCTTTAGAAGACCCAAAAACTTCTTGTAAATGGCTTTCTCTTGATGCTTTCTTTGCCTTTGAGGGAATGGTAAAGGTAAAGTTTTCTTCTCCACATGAGTTTCATTACTTACAACTTTTTCTTTGACCCCTTTCTCCTTATTAGCTTTAGGATCATCATCAGTAGCTGTGGGACTAACCTGCTCAAGTACTGCCTCCTTTAAGTGCAACCCACTCCTTGTTGTAACTATATTTACCTATTTTGGATTCGCCTCTGTATCGCTAGGTAAGCCTCCTTGAGGTCTTGTGTTTTGTTCTCCCACAATCTGACCGAGTAGTAACTCCAAATTCCTTATAATAAACTATAGACTCTTTAAATCTACTGTAAACTGCACTTGATTTGCCAAAATCTGCTTCATCATCTCCTCTATATTACTTGTTTGTGTAGTAGCTTGATTATTTAGAACCTGCTATTGATTCTATTACAATGGCCCCTTATACTGATTATTGTTCTGTGCCTGATTTCCACCCCATGAAAAATTGGGATGATTCCTCCAGTTTGGATTATATGTGGTACCAAAGTTCTGTTGCCCTGGACGATTCTCATTCCCCACATAATTCACAAAATCTGGATTGACCGCACAAGCATCTTCCACGTGTTCACTACTTTTACAAACCTCACACCAAGAATTCACATATTAGACTGCATTATCTGTAACTGCTACTTGCAAAACCCCCAACTTCATTTTGTTCAACTTAGTAAGCATTTGATTTTGCATTGGTGCAAGTTGGGTTGATAACACTGTAAACTTATCTACCTCTAACACACCAACAACTTTCTTAGGAGTACTCCTCGAATCGGCATGCCATTCAGGATTTCCTTGTGAAATTCGATTCAGTAGTATGTACAATTCGTCATAAGTCTTCCCAATAGCTTGCCCAACTACTACTGAATCCAAGAGAATCTTAGTATTTGGCTCTAACCCCTTAATGAAAGTATGAACAAGAACATCATTAGACTGATGATGGTGAGGGCAATTTCTGAGCATACTTTTAAATCTCTCCCAAGCTTGGTAGAGATTCTCTCCTTTTTTTTAGCTAAAACTCAAAATTTTGCTTCTCAAATGTGCAGGTTTCCCAGATGAAAAGAATTGAATAAGGAACTTCTAGATCTTCCCAAGAAGTAATGGAGAGTGGTGGTTCAGCATGTAACCATCTCTTCGCTTCCCTAATTAAAGAAAAAAGGAAGAGTGTCAGTTTGACATAATCAGTATTCACCCTTGTAGGAATGTAAGTGTCTCTTATATCCAGAAAGGTCTGTATGTGCTGTTGTGGGTCTTCATGTGAAAGTCCAAAAAATTGCCCAGCTGAATTTAGCAATTGTACCATATTCTTCTTTAATTCAAATCGACCACCTGGCTCGGGGTTGCGAATACTATTAGTAGCATGGTTTGTGAGTGGGATTGCCACCTCATGAATAGGTCTAGCAGCTAGTTAAGTAAGAATAGCTGGGATAACCGGAGCTAGGACATGTCCAACATTTGGATCGATAAGATCATTTGGATCAACTCTTTCAGCCATTTGAACCTGTTGAATGGGATATTGAGCTCTTTGCCTTTGTTGAAATATCAATTCTGGTTCTGCAAAAGGCTCTACCAACTCTTTATCTCTCACCAGTCCTGTATTCAGCTAAACCTTAAAAAAATTAAGCCGCTAAGATCAAGTGGTTAGCACTTAAACTTATTATCAAAAACTAAAAATTTAGCAAAGTACTAATTATACTAGTCCCCAATAATGACGCTAAAAACTTATTGCATTCAAACACACACGCAAGTGCACGTGATTGTACAAGTAATATAGTAACTTAGACAGCCAGATATCATTCCCACGAGGACTAAGTAACTAGAAATTTAACCAACTTTTAGTTTTAGACAAGGAGGTGTTAAGTGTTGTAAGTATCAAGATGATTGTGAAATTATGAATAAAAATGTAAATTAATAAATAAAAAATAATAATTTGTGACAATAGAAGAGCAAGCAACGGTTGTAACCGGTAACGATAAGAATTCAAGGGTTGAGGTACATCTAACAATCATACAATTCTATCTTCTTATCAGATTCTAGTTGGTTATCAGGTTGTTGAATTGCAAGGTTTATAGTAAAATCTTGGTCTCCCAACCTCAAATCTTCTATCTCTCTGAATATTGCAACTACAGCTCCCACAAAGATGTAACAAGTCATCTAGATTCATAAAGTCATCTTCTTGCAATTGAACCAAGCAAGGCTTCCAGGTATATCTCTATCCTAGATGCTAATTCAAACCCCTTATTTCATAAAAGGATAAGAACCTTGCTCCTTAATTTCTTCATTCTATCCAATGATTCTCCCCCCGGATTCATATAGAAATAAAGATTTATTCTAATGGTGGCCACTCATCAAAATAGTAAGCTCAAGAAATTAAGAACAACCCAGATGATAATCCAAAAAGAAACTACAATAAAGAATATAAAAGAGTAATCATGTTCTTAGCCTCAACACCAGAACAAGGGTGTTTAGCCACTCATATTTGAATTCAACATAAAAAATAAGTACTTAATCATACCAAAAATTAATCTTGAAGTAAAGAATTTCAAAAGAATGTCTAAGAACCCTAAAAGAGAGATTTTTGTACTTTTTCGCCGCTGGTGTGCTTGCCAAAAGTGATTGAAATTGTGTTCACGTGTTTCTTTTATAATGGGTGGAGTGGAGCCCACGTCGCCTTGTATGTAGCCCCGCTCCAAGTGAGATCCCGCCTTCTCTTCAGTGTTGCTCCAACTGAGGTGCCACCCTGGATGTAGAGCCGCGCCAGGTGAGGTGTCATGGGGTTATTGCCCTAGTCCACTGGAATTCACCGGGAGAAATTTCTCTAAGTCCTTGGAGCCCAGATTTGGACCCCACATCGCAGGCATATCGCCCTGCACCATTGGAAATTTGTTTTCACCATTTTTTAAAGGCACAACACTTGTTCCTTTCAGCTCATTGCTCCGCTACCTGATCCAACCTTTTGAGCTTGCTCTATAAATCCTCCCCGTGTCCGCAATACTCCATTTAATCAACTCATAACATCAATCACCACTTGCTTCATAATATGCATCTGATTTTTTCCAAATCCATTTGAAATTTACACTGCATCACTAATCACGTCGGTTATATATGGAACACAATTAAGGTTTAAATGTAATAAGAATAGCCCCTTTTGGCTCTCAAAAAAAGTCCAAATATGGGTGAATATTGGTGATTGGACATATAAATACACCCAAGATCATTTTTACTCTACAAGTAATAGAAACTATTTTGTGTTGACGTAAAAAAGGAAAAATATCCCTACTTTACTAGATCAAGGGAAAAGTGTGATACCACCATAAAAGAATTCTCCTAGACAACTAGAATCAAGGAAGATGAATCGAAGAAAACATCACTGAACCGGACACTCCACTTATTACACCCCGATCAATAGGATAGATGGAAAATGAAATTTAATTTTTTTCATAAAGTCGGTGGTAGTATGGATGAGGCCCGATACCCACCCTTTAAGTTTATCTACTGCTCTTTTGTTTTATATTTGTTATTTATTTTTTATGCTTTTCAAAAGGCATAGACCCACACTCGTGTAGGTCATGGCTAGAGTTTATAAATATTTTCTAGAAAATCAACATAAGCCTCTCCTATTGCAAAAATATTTATTGTTTATTTTGTTATCTACTTGATATTATCAAACTTGTTTGGGTTTTGATAAGAGCAATAAATATCTAAAACCTACCAATGTCATGTCATGTCAAGAGTAAAATAAACTAATCAAGAAAGATAATGATGAATGGGAGACAATATCCCTAAAAAAGTCAACAGAAGAGACAAAGAGTTTGAGAATGAAGAAAGCCTAACCTACAAGAAATTGAGGTGGTTAACCAGGGGACAATAATTAAGTTAAGAGAATCAAGGTCGATGTCTGTCTAGTAAAATCAAAGAGGAAGTGATGAAGCAATTTCAATCCAAGGTTGTAGAGGTCATAAGATATCCAACATGGCTAGCCAATATTGTTCCAGTTCCAAAAAAAGATGGGAAGATCAGAATCTATGTTGACTACAGAGTTTTGAATAGAGCCAGTCCTAAAGATAATTTTTTACCACCCAATATCCACATCCTCATTGATAATTATTCGAATAATGAAATGCAGTCTTTCATTGATTATTTTTCTGGTTATCATCAGATATTAATGGATAAGAGAGATAAAGAAACGACGACTTTCATTACACCCTGGGGTGTTTATCATTATAGGGTGATGTCGTTTGGTCTCAAGAATGTTGGTGAGATATACATGAGAACTATGATGGTAAATTTTCATGATATGATTCATAAAGAGATTGAGGTGTACGTGGATGATGTATTATCAAATCTCGCAAGAGTTCAGATCATCTATCCCATCTGGAAAATTTCTTCAACAAACTAAGAAAGTACAACTTGAAGTTCAATCCTACTAAGTGTGCTTTCAGTGCGCCAACCATGAAATTACTGGGTTCATAGTTAGCATAAGGGGCATCGAGCTAGAACTGTCCAAGATCAAGACAATTCAGAATATATCTCATTTCCAACGCATATTATTTCCAGAATGGATCCATTGAAGTATATATTTCAGAAATCCATGCCTACGGGAAAGTTAGCTAAGTGGATAATATTGCTGAGTGAGTTTGATATTGTGTGTGTGACTCAAAAGGCAATTAAAAGGCAGACCTTAGTGGATTATCTAGCTGAGAATTTTATTCGTGGGAGAAGACATTATAGAGACATACCTTGGATGGAGATTGTTCTTTGATATTGTTCTTTGATAGAGTGGTGAACTTCAAAAGTTCAAGAATTGGGGTAGTTTTGGTGTCAAAAATAGGCCAACACTATCCAACAACTGCTAAATTGCGCTTCCCGTGTACCAATAACATGGCTGAATATGAGGCTTGCATCCTGGGTCTCAAGTTAGCACTTGATATGGGTATTCGTGAATTACTAGTCATTAGAGACTCAAATTTGCTAATTCGCCAAGTATGGGGGGGAATGGGCAGTAAAGAACTACCAGATTACCCCTTATGTAGAGTTGGTGTAGGATTTGTATGAAAGATTCAAGAAAGTTGATTTCAGAAATTTCCCAAGGATACAAAATGAGTTTGCTGACGCTTTGGCTACTATATCCTCCATGATTCAACACCCAAATCAGAGTTACATTGATCTTTTAGAAATAAGCTTGAAGGAATAACCTGCACATTGCGCACATATCGAAGAGGAACCTGATGGAAAGCCATGGTACTATGATATTAAAAGGTATTTAGAGTCAGGAATGTATCCTGAAGAAAACAATCCGGCATTTGACAAAGAACTATTTTCTAAGTGGGGAATTTTTTTTCCGAAGAACTCCAGACTTAGGATTCCTAAGATGTGTTGATGCCACAGAAGATATGAAATTAATAAAAGTACATGTAGGAGTTTACGACCCCCATATGAATGGGTTTGCCCTTTCTAGAGAGATTTTGAGAACTGGTTACTTCTGGATGACTATGGAAAATAATTGTAGCAAGTATATGCAGAAGCGCCCAAAATGCCAGATACACGGAGATTTGATTCGAATTCCTCCATATGAGCTTTATGTGATGAGTTCATCTTGGCCTTTTATAGCTTGGGGTATGGATGTTATCAGACCAATAGAGCTATCAGAGTCAAATGGGCATAGATTCATTTTGGTTGCTATCCATTACTTCACTAAGTGGGTCGAAGCTGCTTCATATAGAGTCGTTACCAAGAAGGTGGTTGCAGATTTTATCACGAACAACTTGATTTGCCGATTTGGAGTGCTAAAATCAATCATTACTAATAATGGGGCTAACTTGAACAGTCACTTGATGAATGAGATTTGTGATCAGTTCAAGATTGTTCATCGCAACTCAACTACATATTGTACACAGATGAATAAGCTGTGAAGGATGCCAATAAAAATATCAAGAAGATCTTGAGAAAAATGGTTGAAAATGATAGATCATGGCATGAGATGTTACCCAACACTCTACTAGGGTATTGCACAATAGTTCGAACTTCAACTGGGGAAACTCCTTATCTATTTGTTTATGGGAATGAAGCTGTGATACCTACCTAGGTTGAAATATCTTTCTTAAGAATTTATTCAAGAAGACAAATTAAGTAACGAAGAATGGAATCACGCTCGCTATGAACAACTCATATTGATTGATGAGAAGAGAATTGTTGCCGTGTGTCATGGACAGTTGTACCAACACGGGATGATCTATGCCTTTAATAAGAAAGTAAGAGCTCAAACATTTGAAGTTGGTCAATTGATTCTCAAATGCATATTTCCTCATCAAGAAGGGCACAAAGGCAAGTTTGCTTTGAATTGGTAAGTGTTGTACATTGTTCGCAAGGTACTATTTGGAGGAGCTCTGATACTATCTGAGATAGATGGTCAAGAGGTGACCAACCAATCAATTCTGATGCGGTAAAGAGATACTATGTTTGAAGAATATTTTTCAATTTTGTTTCCTTTGTTTATTTGTAATTGCCTTTATGATAGTATTTGTTTTATAATTTATAATTGCCTAGAATCCCTTTCCAATTATGTATGAACAATGTTTGACCTGAATTCTCAAGAAAGGGATACATAGGCGGCTTATGTTGGCTTGGGTCAACCCCTTAGGAGAATTTATTCTTTCCTTTTATGTATGAACTACGTGATGACCTGAATTCCCTAGAAAGAAATACGTAGGCGGCCTATGTCGGCTTTGGTCAACCCATTAATTTTTTTATATATATCCTTAGCGTAGTCTCGAACTACGTTTGACCTAATTCTTGCTTCAACGGGATACGTAGGTGCCCCAATGGCTCAGTCATATAACCCTAGGAAATGGAAACTGGGGCAGAATTTTTGAGAAGGAATCTCAAAAATTTACAAGAGGAAGATCATCATCCAACAAAAAGAATGAAGACCAACAAAGACTTCGGATCCTCTCGAGCTAAGATCATCTCAAACAAAATTAAATTGGGGAAGAAATTTTGAGGAGGTCCTCAAAATTTTCACTAAACACTGGAATATATTTCAAATCCCCAGGCACCAGAGGTTAAAGGCAAGTTTTGGATATCACTAGCCGCGACCAAGTCTAGGTAGGCTAAATATCTGGCTATGACAAAACTTTGGATAGAAACCCTCTGTGATCATGAAGATTCCCTAGAAATCCTCCGTCAAACATCATATATAGTCAAAACCAAGAGGAAGATGTTCATTGATCTAGTACATGACATGACTGGCAGAGATATTCTAAAGCTTTTACAGAATTTTTTGAAACTAGTTTAAAAAAATTAAGACTATTTCAAAAATCTATACAAATATTTTTACTTAGTGATTGCCTAGGAATCTACTGGAACTGGGAGTCAGGGTTGAAGTCCTAACTTGACGGAGCACCAAAAAGATGGCGAGGAACAAACCGGGGATCGAAGGAGGTAAACACAGAGTAGTTTCACTCAAAACTAATCATTTTTCTGTGGATGAAGGGATCAATACACAAAAATGAGAATCTTTTTCAAAAATCCCCAAGTGAGTTAGGAGCCACACCAAAGCATATAATGCTCAAGAACGGTATTTTTGGGTAGCCCCAAAGACGGGTTTGATACCCATTTATCAAAGATCTTTTGAATCGTCTATCGCATTTCATAAAACCATGAAAGACAAATAAAGGCACCTTATCTTCTTTATAAATATTGTATTTAGAACTATTTTAAAAAATAGTACCTAGCAAAAGTGACTATGTGTCTACTGAATTACCTTGATCGCAGGTACGATCAAAGGAGACGGCCCTATAAGGCTATAATAAAAGGATTGCTCAAGAGAAGGAAGAGAAAAAAGGGCCATCCCCATATTCTCTATGAGGTGACATAAATGGTACATGTATAAAGCAAAAATGCAGTCAAATGGAATCAGGTGAAGATGTTTTCATTGCCAAGAGGGCCATTGCATATCATTTCATCACCAAGAGGGCCATTGCATTTAATATGTGTTGACACTCGAGATAATATACACTGGCGTCGAGGATATCATCAACATTTAATATCTGATGACACGCAAAATAGCATACGCCGGCGTCGAGGATATCACCAACATTTAATATCTAATGACACATGAGATAACATATGCTGAAGTCGAGGATATCACTAACATTTAATAACTGATGACATGCGAGATAGCATACATTGGCATCGAGGATATAATCAGCATTTACTATCTTATGACATGCGAGATAACATATACTGGTGTCTAGGATATTATCAATATTTAATATCTGATGACACACTAGATAGCATATGCTAACATCGAGGATATCATCAACACTTAATAGCTGATGACACACGAGATAACATACACTGGCGCCGAGGATATCATCAACATTTTATATTTGATAACACGCGAGATAGCATACACTGGCGTCAAGGATATCATCAGTATTTAATATCTAATGACACGTGAGATAGCATATACTGGCGTCGTGGATATCATCAACACTTAATATCTGATGACATGCGAGATAGAATACACTGGTGTCGAGGATATCATCAGAAATTAATATTTGTTGACACACGAGATAGAATATGTTGGCATTGAGGATACCATCATCATTTAATATCCATTGACATGCGAGATAGAATATGCTGGTGTCGAGGATATCATTAGCATTTAATATCCATTGACATGCGAGATAACATATGCTGGCATCGAGGATATCATCAACATTTAATATCCGATGACACGCGAGATAACATATGATGGCGTTGAGGATACTATTGATGTGTGAGCAGATGCTAACACATTTGAGGCTTTTAACTTAGAATAATTGCAAAGTCTTAAGCAACTTTTGTCATTTTTAATTGTTTATCTTTGATATTGTAGTAAAAGTCAAGATGCAAGAGAACCAGAAATAGTGGAAGTAAAAGAGTTGATTTCTGAGCAAGTAGAGAGGGAAGTATAGCTGACGACTTATCTGATAAGTCGTTAGCCTTATGATAAGCTATCAGAGTTGCCGTCATCCTTAGATAGAGAATGAGATTTAGTTGGAAAAAGTGATGACAACCTGTGATAGGCCGTCAGAGTTGTGATAAGCCGTCAGGTTCGTCCTCAGGTTTAGACAGTGCTTAAGAACTTGAAGTGAAGAAGCGACGACAATTCTGATAAGTAGTAACATATATGATAAGCCATCAGGCTTCATCGTCATCTGTAGACAGTGTAAGGTAGTGGGAGCAGAAGTGTGACAACATTCCCTGATAAGCCGTCAGGTGTTTGATAAGCTGTCATCCCAAGAAAGAAATCATGAAAGTGGAAGAGGACCTGATGATAATTTTGATAAGTCATCAGACTCGTCATAAGCCGTTAAAGTGTTATCGTCAGCCTAAGGAAGAAATTACCAAACTTGGAGAAGAAGCTGATGATATTTCTGATAAGTCGTCAGACTCTTGATGAGGTGTCACACTTCATCGTCACCTGTGTGAGAAAAGATCTGTAATCTGGGATTTGTTTCCATAATTAGGCTGAAGTATTTAAACATATGTTAGGG
This sequence comes from Capsicum pubescens, assembly GCA_030864215.1. Taxonomy (NCBI): domain Eukaryota; kingdom Viridiplantae; phylum Streptophyta; class Magnoliopsida; order Solanales; family Solanaceae; genus Capsicum; species Capsicum pubescens. The sequence continues at coordinate 379,409,990 of CM061548.1, read as the reverse complement.
TTTTCTAATCAGAGGGGGCGGAACATCTGGAACTTATTCCAAGGGAGTTTACTTTTCTTTTTGGCTCTCTTAACTTAGAATTCAATTTTTAACTCTTTGATTTGGTTGTGGGAATTTTCTCTTGAACTTAGAAGAGAATCAACTTCAGACTTCATCTTTTGTAAGTTTAATTACTTTGAATGATGATTATAATTGTTGCTATCTCTTTCTTTCTCATGTGGAACTAAAACCCACAACTAGGGTTGTAGGAGCTATGATTATCCCCCCATGGATTTAATAGTTGGTTAGGGTTTGAGTGATTATGAGGACATCTTGATAATTCCTTTGTTATGATTGTTATTTATTGGTTGCAAACAATAGATCCTACCTTATGTTGATTTGCTCGAACTGAGAAATAAACTAAAGGTAGCAAATTATCAATAAGGATTTGGGAAGGTTAAGCTCCCATCTAATGATTAATGCTGTAACAAGATTGATCAACTTGAGATAAAATCAATATGAATAGAATGATTTCCTAAGTTCGAGAGAATTAGGGAGTTCAACATCTAGGCAGGTTGAGAAACACTTAGATAGACTGTCGAAACTGATAATTTGGTGTTTCCAACTAGTCACGAGAACCCAATACTACAGTTATTATTTAATGGGGATTAATAATCATAGTGATCACAACCCTAGTTCCTCTCTATCATTGATTTGAACCATTGAAATTTTAGTTTTGAGCTCTGAAGCAAGTTAAAACTTTAACAATTGTTTGATCATTGAAAACCCCCATTTTATCTTTTCGTATCATTTGTTTGAATTCAACTTATAGCTATAGTTTTAAATTAGTTTAATCGCCACTCACATTGTTCCTCGTGGATTCGACCCCGACTCCAAAGTTGGGTAAATATATTGACGACGACCTCCTTGCACTAAATTGACGTGTATGTTGAGCGTTATCAACCATCAACATTTAATATCCATTGACATGCGAGCTAGAATATGCTAGCGTCGAGGATATCATCAATATTTAATATCTATTGAAATGCGAGATAGCATACACTGGTGTTGAGGATATCATCAGAATTTAATATCTGATGATACGTGAGATAGAATACACTGGCGTCGAGGATATCATCAGTATTTAATATCTGTTGACACGTAAGATAGAATATGCTGGAGTCGAGGATATCATCAACATTTAATATCCGTTGACACGCAAGATAAAATACGTTGGCGTCTAGGATATCATCAACATTTAATATTCGCTGACATGTAAGATAGAATACACTGGCTCGAGAATATCATCAACATTTAATATCTGTTGACACACGAGATAAAATACGCTGGCATCGAGGTATCATCAATATTTAATATCTATTGACACGCAAGATAGAATATGCTGACATCGAGGATATCTCAGTATTTAATATCTATTGACACATGAAGATATAATACTCTGGCGTCGAGGATATCTCATTATGAATTAGCATTTGAATGCATCAAAAGCACATGATTCGAAGGAATGTCTTTAAGTCGCTATCTGAAGACAGACGATATATGAGATTTTCTAGAAATCGACAATTTGAGGGTCATCTATGAGTCATATTATTTGAAATAGGATAGTGTACAAGATTACTTATGAGTTGATAGTCAATATTTCATCTATAAGATGCAACAACATCCTAACTAGATAGTGTGCAAGGTTACCCAAAGATTGATAGTTTGAAGGCTATCCATAAGTCGGATTTAAATCCTTACCAGAGAATATGCGAGATTATAAAATTAACGTCTAAGGGTTCTCTCTAAGATGTGTCATATCCAAGATCGATTATGTGCAGGATTACCCAAAGACTAGCAATTTGAAAAATATCTATAAGTCATATTGTATCCAAGGTGGGATGATGTGCGTGAATACCTGAGAACTAGCGATTGGAGGGATATCTGTTAACCATCTTTTATCCAAGGTAGGATAATATGCAGGATTACCTAAAAGCTAGCAATTCAAAGGATATCTGTAAGTTGCCTCTATCCAACATAAAAAAATACGCAAGATTATTCAAAGATTGTCAATTAAAGAAAAATCTATAAGTCGTATCGATACAAAAGTTGCACAAGACTTACCCGAGGTAACATGAAAAAAATCATTGTTAATAACCGGGGAGGTTATCATTCCATATAAAACAAGCATTGTAGGTGACCAAAAGGGTTGCTGTATCAGCATAAGATTACACGGTTGCAGGGATCATTCTACATAAAATATCATTGGTGTCCAAAAGGGCCACCCCATTTTAAAGACATCTTCAATCAATAAATGAGATAATTATGCCACAACCAAGAGAGTTATTATGTCTGTTATTGCAAGTTATTTCCTTACGGATAGGTACATGAGAGGATAACTTCACTTTTTAGGCAACAAATCACGTGGAGATATGGTAAAAGCTATACACCCCTTTTGTGAATTATGTTTAGCACTAAAGAGTTTTGTTTGAGACATTGTCGAGAGCATCTTAGAGGATGAAAATATCAAAAAAAAACCACAGGTGCGGACGACTCCAAAAAGGATGCTGCACAATATGGAACTCTTTCTTAGAAATAAAATGGGACATAGTCTAGAGAGGGACGTCAAAATCTTTGAACGCGAGCTAAAAGATGATAGCCACTATCATCCAACAACACCCCTATTAGAAGGCATGTGGTATTCTGGGATATTATGGTTTTGGCTTTACTTTTGGTATATTTCTAAACGCATGCCGAGGGTAACCTTCTCTATCCTTTAAATCCGAGTGATAGGACACCTAGAGATGTCAAAATTATTATCGGGAAAATTCTTACCTATGGATGTGAAGAGCTCCACATTCATGGTTAAGAGGTTACAATCCTCTTTTTTGCAACTCAATCAACATATCACTCATCCCGAGCCAAAGATCATAAAAAATAAATGGCTATCTGTTCTATTGATCGAGTCAAACTACAAGTAGTATGATTCCCTGAGCCTCGGGGATATGTAGGATGGGCTCTTTGTTGAAAATTTGACTGCATTCCAATCTCCCCCCAAATCCCCTTATTCCCCAAATTTTTAGTTTCATAAAAAATCTAAAAACCGAGATAACTTGTGAATTTTATAAAAATCAAGCTTTATGAACTACAAGTGGCCTGAATTCTCGTGTAACCTGAGATATGTAGAAAACCTGATATCGAGGTCTGACCATAACTCCACAAAACTCGTGTGAAAACCAACCTCTTTTAGAAATAAATTTGTGGCCGAACAAAAATTAGGAACACTAAACTCTCTTTACCCAGGGTTACTTATATCCACCCTACCCAAAGGAAGGGGCAGTTGTTGACACCTAATTTTTGCCCTCTATGACTAAATTTAATATCAAGTTTCTTTAATATTCAATAAAATTACAACATTTATTTTACTCGAATAAAAGCTTTCCAAAGTATTCATCTAGGAAATTTTGTCATTTTAAGTAACGATTATATATTCTCATATTCGTATATACGAGGTTGTATTTTTGTTACTTAAATATCTATCTTAGGGTAGATTGAATTTTAATCAAGGGTTATCTTGAAAATTAATTCAAATGGTTAAAATCTTGATTAAAATATAATTTATTCTCAAAAATAATTTGAAAATATTTATTTGATTTTATTAAACAAAGAAACTCGAGATTGAATCGGTCATTAATTTGTTTCAAATTTGATTCAATTTAGTAGATTTATTAAAGTTGGCCATAATTGAAATCAAATTGACCACAATTGCTATGCAATTGGTCAATTAATAGTTAATTTGGTTAAACTTTTAATAAACTCGACCAAATCTCTAATCTAATTTGGCTATTTCAGAAAATGATCGAATTCATATCCTTGACCCATTTAATTAATAAATATCCTTCCTAACAGGCCTAATTCAACAGCTTCAACACCAGCCTAACACCCAATAACTCATCCAGCAACACCCTAATATTCTCCAGCCAAACAATGGCCCATTCCAAGCGACCTGACCCAAATCTTTTCTTCCCCTTTTATATGCTTAATAAGCAGCAGTAACACCCAATATCATCGACAGCAAAAATGTACAACAACAATAATAGCTTACCTACAACAAGCGTACAACCAAAATCAATCCAATTCCAGTTACAATAACCTGACAACAATAACAAGTAAGGTCGCCAATAGCTTCAGCAAACAACTATTGAACGTTGACCCAAATTTGGTACCAGCAACTGTACCTGACCCGTTTGCAACCCAGTGGCTTCAAAAGTTGCAAGTAAGATTCGAATCTGAGCCTCAACGTTCTAGAAACGTCCAGCTGGCCCTTCAATCCTATTGAAGGTATGGATGGTACAATTTTGTACCAAATCTACCTTATAACCTTATCCTAATTTCAAAATTTGAAATTTTGTCCTATTAAATTTTTTGAAATTGCTCCTCGATTTTCTCATCCCACATCGGGTGAGAATTCAAAGTAGACCCTCAAATACTTTCTATATAAAGCCCTCTTTGGAGCAAAAAGGAACAAGTCTTAGAAGGTTGAAAAAGCCTCTTGAACATAAAGACTTGAAAAATTATTTTTGATCAAGAGAATTTCCTGTATAAGTTCTTTTAGTTAAAGTTTGATGGTATCGATTTTGATTTCTCTGTGGTGGTCGAGATTCCGATGATAGGTTCGTTGTTCCCTTTTGCTGCCCCGAAAGAGGTAAACATAGTTTCCCCCTTTTAATTTTATTGTCATTTTCTCCTTCATCTCATTCTTTATATTAGTCGCTTCGTAGTTTAGTAATAATGTTGTTGGAATTGTTCGTTGCAGAAGCCTCGAAGGCCTTAAGATTTTTGTGATGATTATTGTGTTTGTCGTTTCTTTGCTGACTAAACATTCTGGCCATGTTAGTTCACTATTTTGGCTGCGGCGTATTCAAGAATGTGTGACATTTGTTTTGGTTTTTCTTATAAAAAAATTGTTGTGGCTGTTATCGCAAATTATGGTCATGTTATTAATTTTAGCATTATCGTCATTTTCTTTCAATTTCAAAAACTTCCATGTTAGCCTATCATGCTGCCTGTAGTTCCCTTTGAGTTAAATATTATTTGTTATAGTTGACTTACTCTTTCCATATCAACAAAATGTATGACAGACTTAGTTTTATGGCTGAATTCCTTGTCAAGTTTCAACCCTTTTATTTCAGTCTTGATAGCTATTTGGACTGTTCTTCTTGCTTTGAACATGTTAAGAGATTTTCCCGATTTCTCTTGGTTGGCAACATTGATGAGAATAGTGGAGTAAGTTCATAAATAAATGATATTTCATCTGGGGATCCCTCTATGATCCTTTTATACATGAATTTCTTCGTGAATTAGTCGGGAGAGGGGTAGGGTGGTCAACGTCGACAAAAACCAGTGCATATTTTATTTAAGACCAAATCTTTATTTCTAGTTAAATTCATCTAGAATGCAAACAACATGTTGCCTTTAAGGATGTCCAACTTTTCCTTCTCGTTTACTGGATTATCGCTGATGATTCTCATTTGCATTAAAATTTCATCTTTAGCCTTCCTTGATTTACCTAATTTCCTCATTCATTTTTCTAAGATGATTATATTATTCTCCCTTTTTACCTTTTCCCCATCCAAGCATTCTTTTAAAGGTTTCTTCACTACATTAATATGTCTAGGAAATTTTGACTTAAATCTTTGTTTGGCTTTCTTTGCTTGTCTCTGTTTTAGTTAAATCATATTCCTAAATCTACTTGTCTTTATAAAGAGAGGGAAATATTAGTTCAAGGTTGTGAGTGTGATTTGATTATTTACTGTTTGTTTCTCTTTAAGTCTATCTTACTTGCATGATTGACTTAGAAGCCTGAACTTCAAGATTCCCTTTAACATTACTATAAAATATTTACTATTTCTTTCCTTGGGTTAGTTTTGAGTCTAAACATTACCTGTGTCCACTTTGATAGAAAGTATCTTCATTTTGTGCCTTTTTTCAAGTTTTGAGTTCAATAGAGTTTTTAGGTCATTTGTCTTGCTTAATGAGGCTATGTACCTGCTCGGTTATCTTGTGATTAACTTGGTGTAATATCATCCATAAACTTACTTGTTCTGTTAAGAAGGTCTGGCTTTCATTATTTTCTTTTGAGTTCAAATTCTAACGGGTTGTACCCCATGTAGCTTAAAGAATCAAAGTTTTCCCTCAAAATAATTTAATATTATGTTTTTGTTGTATTTCTATCTAGATGGAGTTCTAGCTTAGTTTACTTACGATTAATCATAGACAGAATAAAAAATTGTTTTCTTTTGCTTGATTTGTATCAAATTAATGATCTGAGTATCAATTAAGCTCCAATCTTTCTCTTTTTCTTTTTGTATGTAAACTATTTTGGAGTCCACGATGGACCATTGCATTTTTGAAGGGGCCATTAAGGTCCATCTCCTCAAAGTTTAAGTTCAAAGTCAATCATATGGCGTGCGAGTGCAAGAGGATAGAAAAGGAAGAATGGGTGAAAGTCCATTGATGAAGATACTATGAAGACTTGAAAAAGTCTTGATTTTACTATTGTCTTATTTTCATTTATTCCTTTGTTTATTCATTCATTCATTTGGGCGTCAAATCCAAAGTTGTAAATTAATACACGTGAAGCAGATTTTGAGCCAAAGGGTTGGAAAAGATAGTTTAAGGTAGGTTATGTGCCAAAAACACAATATTTAGACTAAGACAGGTGATGATGGGCCAACAGCCCAAATGAATAGTTTAGGACAGGTGTAGGTGGGCCAAAAGCTCAATTAGATCAGGACAGGGTTGACGGATTTAGGCTTATGAGCCTAAGTCTTCTAATTATCCCCTTTCCCTTTTACGTGCTATTTGATTTTAACTTTCTAAGAACTAGTTAAATTCCTCACTAAGTTGCCCATTTATTTTGCGCAAAATTTTCCCTAATAAATGCTTTACAATAATAAAGTTAGTCAAAAGAGTTATTTTCAAATAGTTCGGATAACCGCAAGTTAGCGGATACTCTTGGTGCCTTAACAACCTTCTGAGAGTATTAATAGGAACTGCTTACTCAGAATCTTCAAACTTAAATGATTTTTCTGTTTTGGATCATTTAAGTAATTTTAAATATTTTCTTGATTTTCTTAAATAAATTAAGTGGCGACTCTATTCTCCCCTTTAAAAACTTTTTCGAAAGTATTTGAATTTTTGAAAAACTCGAAAGTTATTTCTCCATAAAATAGTTTTGATCTCATCCATCAGGTTGTTCGTCAGTTGTAACTGGTTATTCATTTGTTGTAACAGATGAATCATCTATTCCAACTGATGGGTTATTTGTTTGAATATTTTTTTTTGTAATGTGGCATATTAAAATTTATTAAAATTTATCTTACCTTTTTTTAAAAGTTATGCAGACATCAATTGTAATGTATTTTTTGTTTTTCTATTATTTGTAGGTAAAACTTGTCTCCCAAAAGAAAAGAAAGTGAAAGTGGATCAACTTCTGACCACCTAACAAAAAATACTAGAGTATAGAAGGATTCAAAGGAGCTTCCTGAACAATCTCATTTGGAGAAAAACGAAGCTGATGAAAGATATAAAAATGTTGAGGGAGGTGGAGAAGGGTCTATAGAGGGCGATTAGGAAAATAAAAGTGAGGAGCAAGAAGAAGAAGATAAAGAAGAGGAGGAAGTAGAAAGTGAGAAAAGGGATGATGATCAAAATTATAATAATGCATTATCAATGGGACGTGAATTAAGAATGAAATCACATCATGATTCTGTCAAAACTATTATTATTGACAGATTTCAAGTTAAGATGCCGATAGATAACCCTACAGATTTAACTGGTGATTTTGTACTTAAATCTCAATTGGGGAAACATTTTGATAATTTTAGGAAAACAATGGAGGAAAAATAGATGAACTTTTTAAGATGAGCTACTTTGGACACTTTCTAAAGATGCCTGAGGAAAACAATGCCCGTTTCTAAATGTGCATGGTATATGGCCTACTCAAGAGCAGGATAAAGTATGTGGGTGATGATAAAGATTCAAAGGAAGAGGGCAAAAAGATGAATGAAATCTGGATCAACTACTGTGGCATTCTGATTCATTTTGGCATGAAAGAGTTTTTCATAGTGACAGACTTGAAATGCGATCATCCAAAAGAACCACTCATCAAAGAAAAACCCCGCAAAAAGTATAAGGAAATAAGGACAGTCAAACCATCACCATCAAATAAAGGGAAGACATTGTCCAAGAAACCACCCACTAAAATCAACAAACGCAAGGAAAAATCGATGTGCTATTGGACATTGCTGGATGTGGCTACAGAGCAATGATGTTGAAAGAAAATCTTAAGAATAAAACCATACCAAAGAAGTACAAGGAGAAATTGTGCTTAGTTTGGTTTGCCCATTCCGTTATATTGGCAAGAGACGTATACAAAGTCATAGAAGATGATTTGTAGGAGCTTGCTGAGGATTTTGAGAAATTCAACAATTTTCCATGAGGATATGATAGCTACAAGTTGACTGTCAAATATTTATTGACAAAGTTATACCCAAAGATGATAACATTATATGGCTTTTCTTGGACTTTCATGGTAAATTTAATCACTATTTTTTTACTCTTCCATTAATTTATATTGAATAATTATTATGACTTTTTTTTCTTTCTTCCTATTTACATTTTTTAGGCTTGGACATTTGAAACCATTCCTACTCTTCAAAAGTAGGTCAAGGATTACCCGGATGAGGTTTCTCATCTAAGGATCGTTAGGTGGTTGGCTGCAAAGAGCAATATAAGAATTAAGAAGGTTGATCTCTTTAACCCTCCGGAGGATGCAGTAAGTCTTCTTTCAAGTAAAATAATTTGACTCAAAGAAAGATAACGGAACAGATAGGCCATCTATTACGATAGATGAGTCATCTATTGCAACAGATTACCCATCTACTGCAATTGGTGCAACAGATGGGTAATCTATTGCGATAGATAATTCATATTTTGCAACAGATTACCCATCTGTTACTTTGGTTCTCTGAACCTAACTCAACAGATTACCCATCTACTACAGATTATACAACAGATGGTTAATCTGTAGCCCCCTATGAATCATCTATTGCGATAGAAGGATCATCTGTAGCATAAGTTATCTGTGTAAATATGTAACCCAACTAACTAAAAATTATTATATGATTTAAATGTATATGTATTTTTTTATTGGTTGTGCATCTATGGATAATGCCTACTGAGAAGGAGTTGGGGATGAATTCTTTTATTACTCTAGATCTTGTTGATATAATAGAAGACCCAACAGTGGAGTTAATAAAGGAGGAATTGGATAGAGAAACCACCATAAGAAGAATAGTTATCCAAGGCCAACCTAATGTTGAGGCTCGTCATGACCAACCTGTTGCAATAAATTTGGGTGCTATTTCTGGGGGTATTGCTGGTGGAGTTGTAGATATTGGTTGTAGCCATGCTGATAATGCTGCTGATGCCAGTCATGATGATGAGCATGTTGATGCTCTAGAAAAAATAAATTTTTTCGTAAATACCCCTTACACAGGTCCCTTTTACCCTTACATTGATCCCTCCCAACCTTACAATGGTCCATCTCACCCCTCTCCACCCTTATGTTCTTATTGCAAATGCATTGAGTCCATGGAAAAATAGGATAAACTCTTTGAAAAAGTAGATTCTATCGCTAATGCTGTCGAGGAATTAAAATTCAAGAGGGGTGTCATACCATCTAAGAAGGTGAGGGAGCCATACACTCCTATAGTGGAAGTTAGGAAGAAGAAAAAAGCAATTAGACATATACTCTCTAATCTGAAACCAAAAAAATTACAACTTCTCCCACACCAAAAGATTTTGAAGTTCAAGGGCCATTGAAGAAGGTGGACATATACACAGAACTTGATGCCAAATAGAAGGCTGCTCTGTGAAATACCATGAATTCCAGACAACACCCAAAAGAATTCACCATGAATACCTTTTCCCCCTAAGACTTCAAGAATATGATAGATATGTATCAGTGGTACTTGGACAAGGTAAGTTTACTTTTCCTGACCTGGCCTTTTAATCTACTCCATGAATAAGAATCTACACAATCGATGTATCATTTGTTACAACAACTAGGTATTCTGGTGCAAGTGGTGGTGGTTCTATTGCAAAAAATTACCCATATATTGCATAAGTTGCATCAGATAGGTAGTCTGTGAACAGATTTAGAGAACTCTCTACAACAGATGGGCCATCCATTGCATCTTTCCACTTTCTTTTTCTTTTTTTAAAATTACTAACCTATCTAAAAATTTTCTTCTTATATGACAATATGTTGATGAAATTCTCTGCCTCATGAGGGGCAGGCAATTAGCGTACCCAGATGCTTATGATGCTGCCGATAGGATAATGGACCTTAACTTCTACAATAATTTCAAGGATAGGTACGATGACCTCATTAAGGTAGTTTATGTTTATGTTTATGTTTGGACCGGGATTTGATTCGTTAGTTTATTTTTTCCAGTGGGATGAAGATATAATTTATTATATTAGAGGGAAGAGGCCATATCCACATGGCACAACTAGACTAAGGCAAAGAGAACCTTGTAGTCATGAATGTGGAGGTAAAACATTTCATGGCTCTTTGATAATACTCAAGGATGGAATGATGAAGGTTTATGAATGTAACTTATCCATCTTCGATGAGGACATTTTTTTCACCAATATGCAGCCACTGTTGGAGTTGTTCCCAAACTTGTCGAGGCAGAGTAAACTGATGGATCATTTGCCAGCGAAAGTGTTAAAGAAAATATGATATTTTGAAGGTCAAAACAAGGACATGATCCTTCAAAAAAATAAAATCGCTGCTGTATGTGGGTCGTACACGCGTGCACACATCAAGTGTTTGCTGACCATCACAGAAATGGTCGAGCCAACGACCTTTCTCTACGACAACGCTGTGGCAAATATGCAAGAGGTCTGGGCTTATGGGGTACTATATAGATTCTTGGAGCCTGTGTATAAAAAAGAAGATGTAGAAACACAAACGCCATGACAATTTTTATATTTGATAAAAAATAAATTTTTTATAATGCAATAGATTGTCTATGAGTTGTAACAGATAGTTTATCTGTTCTAACATATAGTTTATTTGTTGCAATAGGTTGGTTATATGTTGCATTATGTAAGTGTTTATATCTATGTCTATTTGTTGAAACAAATAGGTAATCCATTGAAAAAAATCAAAATAGTAGAAAGACCTATTTGATAATTTCCAACAGATGACCTACATGTTGCAACATATGTATAAATCTATTTGATAATTTTTAACAGATATGTCGTCTGTTGCAACAGATACATTATATATTGCAATATTTGAATCTAGTATTCCATTTCAATTAATAAGTTCAAATCTAAGGATAACATAGACAAAATAAAATAAATTGAAGCCTTCAAAAATTACATGAAATAAATCAACAAATAAATGAAATATAAAAAAATTGTTATGGGTACGGATGATCTACGCAACAAATAAATCAATAATTTAAGTTTTGGTGCCAACAATTCCTAAGGAGAGGTTATTACTTTGACATACTCACATTGAAAAAATCTACTCAATATGGACAAGTTTTTCTTCATTCGGTGCTATGAAATTCGACTTTGGTAGTCGTGGATCTTTGATGTCGCTTGTGTACGGTTTCTGAGATTTCACTTCTATGTATTTCCATAAAATAGTAGCATATCTTTTATAGAGTAATCCAACATCAATTCCATCATTTGTTACTTGTAATCCATCGCTCAAATACTCGGTATAAGCGGTAACAAAAAGACCACAATCCCTGTATTTGTAGTAATCAGATAATCCATATCTTGCAATTAATGTAAGTGTTATGAAATTTATGAAATGAAACTAAATCATAATACTTGATTGATACTTATAGGCTACCAATGGGTTGTTGAGAAATTCCTTCAACATATTCTACATCAAATGGATTGTCCATTTTATCCTGGTATGCTTCAATCGTTGACCAATCAGTATGAACCTTTTGGTTTAAAAAGCCACTTACATCAAGGTAAGTAGGAAATATTTTGGCCAGCTTTTTTATCTTAGACGATGGCTGAGAACGTCTCCTTCCTAACATCGAGTCATAAACTCGGATGTGCTTCTCTGATAGAACGACGATAGCCCTCACCCAATGGAATTAATCACCGCAATTGATTGGGATGTACACTTCATCGACCAAATTCCAAGGTAAAACAACTGAAATTCTAAAACCTTTGATGATGTTAATTAAGCATTCCTCATTTTGGGAAACTTTCGACTGTTGTTGACAATACCTATCGCAGGCATATTGATGTAAACTTTGTACAAACAATTGCCTGTCATGTATTTGTATTGTTCTTATGTTTGAAACTTGGCCTTCTTTCGGAGATAGTAAAAATGACATCGATGTGCTTCACATATTATCAAATCAAACATTTCAGATTACGTGCCAGTAAAATTAATACACAGTAACAATTAAATAAAGTACTAACAGTAATGTGTATGACATTTAAACCTTATTATTCCAGCAAGTTTGGCGCTGTGACATCAAATAGAACCAATTTTTTATTCTGGGATGTGCAACAACAAAGTTGAACATATTAGAACCAAGACTCGATTCGTTCACTTTGTAGTATTTGTCATTTTGTTTTTTTGCATAATTTATATATATTAATGTCATGTTTTTATAGAAAGAACTGTATAATCAATCTTTAAAAATGATTTATGCACCTGCCAGCATGAAGCTTTAACAACCCATCGACCATCCATTCTGAATAGCTGTCGATCAACTTTGTTAGTTTTTCTGAAGCCTCGTTTGAGATATTGAACCCTTTAAATAGGTAATTCTTTCGTTCTTCCAGATTGACATGCTTCACTTTTTCTTCATCTTTGGAAGTAGTTGATGGATTATCAACTGTGATATTATGTTGTTCAGTAGTTGTTTCTACTGTGACATCCACCTGGAAAGCCAAAATTATCAATGCTAATCACAAAGATACTAACTCATCTATTTTAGAAAATCAAATAAGTCTTCCTCCTATTTTAATTTGTCCAAATAGATGAGTCATATGCTGCAATAGTGGATCATCTGTTCGGACAAATGAAAATAGGAGGAAGACCTATATGATAATTTCCAATAGATGACCCATCTATTGCAACATATGACTTATCTATTTGGACAAACTAAAACAGTAGGAAGTTTGTCACAACAGATGACCCATCTGTTGCAGTAAATAGGTCATTTGTTAGTACAAATTAAAATAGTAGGAAGACTTGTTTGATTTGCTAAAATAGAAGAGATATATGTTGCAACACATAATGTGTCTGATGCAATAGGTTAGTCAACTATTGCAAGAGATGCATATAACTATTCGATAATTTTCAGCAGATGTGTCATCTGTTGCAACAGATATGTAGTCTATTTTTTTATTGGAACAGATTATATATATTCACCTTCTTCAGCTCATGCTGCTCTGATACGCCCAAATTACAACTCTCGTTAGAAAGTGTAAGCGGTCGCTATCAAATATAGAACCCAACTGGGTTGGGTGTCGAATCCCACAGGGAATACTCTGGTCACTAAGTGTTGCAATTATTAGTAGACTGTTGGTCGAAAATTCCAAGGAAAAAGGGGGGTTTGGTTTAGGCGTGAACTAATATTATCAAAGTAACAATGGAACGATTTGCGTAGTAAGATTTAATCACAGAGATTGATAAGTTAGGGTTATGTCCATCTTGTAGTTTCTACTTCTCTATTAACTATGAGTAATGCGGAATTTAGACATGCATGCACTTATAGAGAATCATATTCTAATTCTAAATCCAAGTGTTTCCCAACCATCAAGGATTTATTTCACTTTAGCTCTCCCGAGCCTAAAGTGTATAACAAATGGTACAAATTCTCCAAGAAGTTAATCCGGTTAAGGCATTAACGTGTAAATAGAGGTTAGAAGCCCTATTTCCTTGTCACACTCTCTTTTCCAAACATGTAACTTTTCTCCCGAACAATTTAATGCTATAATGGCATGTTTTCTATGTTTGCAACCATGAGAATTTAATTAAAACGAAGAGAGTAATGATATAAGTAGCATACACATCAAGAATTCACAAACTCATAGCAACAAATAGTATCTTACAAGGTTTCCATAACCCTAACAGAGAAGTTTAGCTACTCATGGATACGGCGGAAATCAAAATAGACATAATCATCATACCACAACCTAGAACAATCTTGGCGATGGAAGTGATCTTAGCGTCACAAAGAGAATAACGTTTTTTCTCTAGCCGTTTCCAAGTGTGAGCCGTGTTTCTCTGTCCAAAACTTACAGAATCTGTAAACTGAATAATGACTAATGATAATTGATCAATAAAAAAAATGCTTCTGAAAAATTCAGCAATAGGGTTTTTATAATATCCTTGTCTACTAAGTTACTGCTGCATCCCTAAATATTTAGAAATACTAATTTTGCCCGGGACAAATTCTCCATGCGTCACATTCAGTCCAACAACTTCCAAAAGCTGCCTTCCCTCTTATATGAAGTTTTCCTTTGCTTCCTAAAGGTCCACAAAGTTCTGAAATCTTCATCATTAATACCTGAAAACATGCTAATCACATAGGTTAGCTCACTTAAAGGAAAATGGACTAAAAGTGCAGGAATTATATATTCTATCCTCAAAACTTAGCTAAAATATGGGTAAATTATGGTTCTTAGGGGTATAAATACGCCCAACATCATGCTCTCCCACGACCCTTGTACATTGATCAAAAGTGCAAGATAGAGTCAGGGGAGTTTCAATTTTGCTTTTTTCGATTCTTGATGATGCCTTAGAAATTTATTTCCTCCTTTTCTTAGCCGCCTTAATATCTAATGGAGTGTACGGATATGAAATCCTATTTGATAAAATAACACCCCTCTTAGATATCAATTCCTTTACAGAAGCAGTTAATGCATTAATAGCATTAATCACTCCATCATGTTTTGCCTTGCAGCCTTGACATTTGCATGCAAAATATTCGCTAGGAAGGGCAAAATCTGTAAAACTAGTATGATCATAAACATAATGGTTTGTTGTTTCAAAAACTTCAAGAGGAGCATCAGTAGCCCCAACAGAAGCACCACTACCACTACCACTACCACTACCACTACCACTACCACTACCACCACCAATAGCTCCATCACCACTAACACCATCAGCAACAACAAGCCCACTCTCTAAAGTAGTTTTTCTTGTGATGACTATTGCTCCAAACAATTCTTTGTTTATTCTATCGATGACCTTAGGGTCTGATAAAGTTTGCATAGACCGTAAAGTAAGAAAACATGGCATCTTCAACTCTCAATTGGTAGAAACAACCCACGGATGCATAAGCTAAAATAAATCAGTACATATATTAGAATGATGATTAAATCATTAAAGAAAATCATTAATTAAAACAAAAATTTAATTAGAATTAGACTTATTGCTTCCTTCGGGGGGCTGAAGAGATCAAGAAATTTTGTATTTTTATCGTCTTTGGCCGAAAACCATCTCAGGATTCTTAGACATGAAACTTCTTCCTAGTAGTTCACTTATTGTCTCAAATAAGGAATGGCTTCAAATGCCCAAGCCTATAAAATAACACTAATATATAAAAAGCATTATTCAATAAAAATTAAATGAATCATAATAAAGGATATATTTTCCATAAAAGTCAATGGAAAGCCGTATAAGTTGACTGTCTTTGACGTTAACAGAGTCAACAAATATTTGATAGTTATTTTGAAGCTTTCATAACCCCAAGGATGGCTGTTAAATGCCTCAAGATCCCCGAAGATCTTTATTAAACCGAGTGGTATGTTGTTGTTAACTTCTCCCCCCAAAGAATATTATGTACAAACCAAATCAAACACAATGATTGCTTGTGCTTCATTTAAAGTCTTTTACCTTTCAATGCTTCTATCAGATTATTGTTTTTACAGCTTGGACCAATAAGGGACACCAATTCATCACCATTACTTGACTTGCCTCTGCCTTTCTTGGGTGTGCGGGGTGTTTTTTTGGGTTAGAATAGGTATGGGATGAGAAGGAGAGTAACATTTTAGTCTAGTAACTATGGAAAACTACTTGCAACCAAAGAAAATAGGAATGCCATAATAATTTATCCACACCTCATCCATCTTATCTTTATTTTCATATATAAACCAACGTTTGAGAATATCATATACAATTTTCATTTAGAAATGAGAATTGTTGTCCTCCGACAAATTAAGATATTGCCCAAAGAAGCTGTCCATGAAATATGCATCCAATTATTGTTCTTGAAGTATTTTTCTAAATGTGTCAAAAGATTTTACCATGGATGAATTAAGCAAAAAATCACCAGTTAAATCTGTGGCACTGTGTAATACCCCGTACTCCTACCTAGCTCGAAATCGTCCCAAAAATGTTAGAAACTTACTTTGAAAGGTGAATACACTTTTATACACATGGAATTTTTAAGATTTACACTTTTTGTTGAGTGGGAAATTGAATAGGTTTTCCATCGATACCTATTTCATCAAAATCCGATATCGGGGTAGAAAGTTATGGCCAAAATACAGAAAGCAGTCAAAACTGCCTAAGTGCGACGGTGAAGGCCGATGGACCGTCACCCAAACCATCGTAGCGGAGGCAGTGAGACCAAATTCTGCCTAAGGGCGATGTCTCAGGCCGACGGACCATCGAGCTAACAACGGACCATCACCCAAGCCATCGTAGAAGAGGCAGTGAACCCTTATTCTGCCCAGGTGCGACGGTCAGGACCGAAGGACCATTGACCCAGAGATGGACCGTCGCACCCACCCTAACATATTTTGTTATGTTATTTTAAGTGATTTTAAAAAAGGGCGTTTTGGTCTTTTACCACCCTTTCTAATACCTAATAATATCAGATCAAGGCTAATAAGTTCATTATCCATCTACAATATCAAATTAGAGTTTTCTCTCAAAGATAATCCCCAAGAACAAGATCCAAATCATTCTTCAAAAAACTAAGAGATTCAAGTTCTTCAAGTCCAAGGACTTCAAGAAACTCACAATCAAGGTATGTCATGTGCTGATTTATGGTCTCTTTCACCCATGAAGCACAAGAATCTCTCTTCAAAATACAAAATTTGTATATTAATGAATATTCATGATGTAAATTAAATTGAAATTCATGCTCATGATGTTGTGGGGTTTTGATTAATGTTTTTAAATTACATATTCCAATGATTGACCTAGTATATGAAGATTTGCATGATAATCATGATAAACCCTTCAAATTTCCAAATTTATTTATGCAACCATGACAATTAGATGCATTGATGATGGTATAAACAAAGTATGCTCCCCATGTGTTTGATTAAATACCTATGGGAAGGAAAAGTGACATACTAGTGTGATAATATGAAATCCCCATTCATGTACAAGTTTATGCATGTCAAATATTTGATGAAATGTCTTAGTCAATGAATTATGGATACATGTGTAGCCCTTGTGGTGCTTTAGAACTTGTACTTCATGAAATCTCCAACTTATTATATTATGGATTGTTGATGTTGGTCATGTATTCAAGAAAGTCATGCTTTGTCGGTTTCTGTCCATCGAGTCCTGGGGGTACTTGTACCCAAAAAAAATATAGCTGTGTGCCTAGAGCCAGTGTCATGTTTTCACGATATCCTCAGTCAAGCCATGATCTATAGAACTCAGTCAGTCATGTGACTCAGGAAAGTTCGAAAATCCAGTAATCTTAGAAATCTCAGACAGTTATCAGATCTCAGTAGCATTTCATCAGTCCACAGAAATTCAGTTAACTCAGTACAGTTAGTTCAGTTAATCATGTTCAGTGTCTATTCAGATGGGAGTAGAAATTAGCACCGAGCGAACCCAAGGATGGGAAACCACCTGTTATATGAGGGTGTGATTCTTAGAAGAAATCCTTGCATTCCAGAACTACGTAGCCAGCGTAGGTTGAGACATCATAGCCTGTTATATGAGGGTAGATAAGATGGCTTAACCTGTTATATAAGGGTTCCCACCGTTCTCACTAGAGTTACCTGTTATATAAGGTTACTCACAGATTGTCCTTACCAGTGGCGCAGTATTGACATCTTTTTAATTGGGGTTATAAATTGGACCCCAACTCAGCTATATTGCATTATTTGGGGCATGTCGGTTAGATGACTACTTCCCATAGTTTTAGTTACATAATTAGGACTATCAGATACAGTCATCCAGTCTCAGTAATAAAACTCAGATAGTTCAACAGAATTTAGGACTGTCAGATACAGTCAACTTAGAATAGTATGGAACTCAGCTAGTTCCATCAGAACCTAGACTGTCAGATACAGTCACTCCATATTAGTTATTTCATTTATACAGTTATTAGTATCTCATGTTATCAGTACTTAGGCTTAGTAATCATGTTATCACGAACTTAGTTACAGTTATTATGTATTCATGCATGCATTCTCATGTTCATGTTAACCAGTCAGTTAGTATAGTTCATGCATGTGAACCCTTTGCATCCAACCTACCTTACATGCATACCAGTACATTTGATCGTACTGATGCATTTGCACTATGGTGTTTTATACCATAGGTTCAAAGCATGAGCTCCAGAGCATCAGTAGTATTCCTGTCTTGGCAGTCAGAGTTAGCAGCGAGTCCTCATCCTTCAAGGACATGACCATTACTTTATTATCTCATTAATTAATTTATTTTAGTAGTTGGAGTTAGTTGGGGACATGTCCCATCAACTCCTTATTCAGACAGTTTAGACGTTTTTGGACTAGTATGTTCAGACAGTTATTTCAGTTATTTTGATATTAGTATACCCTATCTTTAGATGTTATGTTTTGTCAGATCTTTGAACCTTATGGCCTTTCAGCCTTTATTTCTGCATTTATACAGTATATTATACATTGTACAGGTACAAATATCAGTCAGAGGTTAGCTTATGGTCCTTCGGGGTCATGAGCACCGTATGGAATTCCGGGTACTAGACTTGGGGCGTTACAAACTTGGTATCAGAGCCTAAGGTTCGATAGTGTCCTAGGAAGTCTGAAAACCGTATCTAGTAAAGTCTTGTACATGGGTGTGGTTCATGCAACATTTATGTGTAGGAGGCTATGAGATATTTTAGGAACAGTTTCCCATCTTTTAGCATTCATGTCATGCAGTGAGCATCATCTCAAGTTAATCTCTCAGTCTAATGATTTTCTCTTCCGCTTATAGAACATGCCTCCCAAGAAGAGAAATGGAACTCAGTTAGCCCCTCAGCCTGAAGATCCTTTGGGCGAGCATGTCTCTCATGCAGAGTTCAGAGCTGTATTCACTACTCTTGCTCAGTCAGTTGCTATTCAAAATGAATGACCAGATGTCTTTCTGGCCAACCCAGTAGACAATTCAGCTGCAGCCAGGATTCGAGATGTCACCTGAATTAATCCTCCATTCTTTCTCGGGTCTAAGTCAGATGAGGACCCTCAGGAATTCATCAATTAGGTTTAGAAGATTAAAGAAATCATGGGGGTTACTCCTAGTGAGAGTGCTAATCTAGCTTCATATCAGTTGCTGGACGTTGTTCACACTTGGTTTAAATAGTAGAAGTCAGAAAGTCCTGATGATGCAAGGCCTATTGAGTGGGAGGAGTTTGTCACCTTATTCTTAGATAGATTCTTTCCCCAAGAGGTGAGAGAGGCTAAGGTGTTAGAATTTATCAACCTCAGGCAGGGAAACATGACGGTGAAAGAGTATTCTCTTAAGTTTACTCAATTAGCCAAATATGCCCCTCATGTGGTTGCAGATAGAAGGGACAAGATGAGTAAGTTTGTTTCTGGGGTGAATGATAGTTTAGTCAATGAGTGTAGGTCCGCGATGTTGAATAGTGACATGAACATAGACAGGCTTATGACCTATGCTCAACAGATAGAAGAGAAAGAGATTAAGATAAGGCAGAAGCAGAATAAGAGAGGAAGGATAGGTAGTTTCAACTTTGCTCAGCCCAAATCAAAAGGAGGAAACCGTTCTCAGTTTTATCCTAATTCATCAGTTCTAGCTCCTTCTTCAGCTAGTGCTCTAGCTCCTAGATTTAGAGATGGTAACAGAGATAGAGCGCCACGCTCTAAGTCTCAGGGTAGTGTTAGCAGTGCTCGCACATATCCTCTTTTCCAGACTTATGGTAAGCACCATCAGGGTATTTGCAGAGTTGGCAGTGGTATTTGTTTCGAATATGGCAAGCCAGGCCACAGAGTTAGAGACTATCCTTAACCAAGTCCTCAAGGTCAGTAGAACTATTCCTCAGCTTAGTTCGGTCGCCCAAACCAGCTGGGTGCCACCTTTAGCGCTACTAGTGGGCAACACCCAAATCAATTTTATGCTCCCCAGTCCCAGCAAGATCAGGAAAATTCTCTTGATGTGGTTACTGGTACGTTACAGATCTTTCGTGTTTATGTTTATGCTATTCTAGATCTAGGATCTTCTTTGTCTTTTGTTACTCCCTATATAGAAGGTGATTTCGGAACCAGTCCCAAAATTCAAGAAGAGTCCTTTTTAGTCTCTAACCCAGTGGGTAAAACCATTATAACCCGACGGGTATATAGGAACTGCCCGGTTATGATATTTCAGAAAGTCACTTCAGCAGACTTAGTTGAATTAGAGATGACTAATTTTGATATCATTCTCCGCATGGATTGGCTTCATTCCTTATATACCATAGTCGACTATAGAAATAGAATAGTCTAGTTCCAGTTTCCAAATGAACCCATCATAAAGTGGAGGGGTAGTACTTCAGCATTCAGAGGTCAGCTTATTTCCTACCTTTGGGCACGGAAAATGATATCTAAGGGGTATGTCTATCATCTTGTTCATGTTAAGAACTCTATCTCCAAAACTCCCAGTCTTGAATTAGTCCCAGTAGTGAATGAATATTCAGATGTCTTTCCCGAAGATCTTCTAGGAATTCCTCCCGAAAGGGGAATAGACTTTGGCATTGAACTTCTTCCAGATACTTAGCCTATATCTATTCCGCCATACCAAATGGAACCAACAAAACTCAGAGAATTGAAAGATCAGTTGAAGGATCTCTTAGATAAGGGGTTCATCAAGCCCAGTGTGTCCCCGTGGGGTGCACCAGTTTTATTCGTGCACAAGAAAGATGACTCTTTCAGAATGTGTATTGATTACCATTAGCTAAATAAAGTTACGGTCAAGAACAAATATTCCCTTCCTAGAATTGATGACTTGTTTGACCAGATTCAAGGTAACATCTATTTCTCTAAGATAGATCTCAGATCCGGCTATCATCAGCTCAGAGTCAGAGAATGTGATATTCTGAAAACAACTTTTCATACTCGATATGGTCACTTCAAATTCCTGGTCATGTCCTTTGGTCTTACTAATACCCCTGCGCTTTCAAGGACTTGATGAACCGGGTGTTCAAGCAGTACTTGGACCTGTTCATCATAGTCTTCGTAGATGATAGTCTGGTCTATTCCCGCAGTGAGAGTAATCATGCTGACCATCTCAGAATTGTACTTCAGACTCTCAGACATCATTAGCTATTCTCCAAATTCAATAAGTGTGAGTTTAGGCAAAGATCAGTAGCATTCCTTGGCCGTATCATTTTTGGTGATGGCATTAGAGTAGATCATAAAAAGACCAAAGCGGTAAGAAACTATCCCAGACCTATCTCTTCATCAGAAATCAAGAGTTTCTTAGGTTTGGATGGCTATTACAGATGGTTTGTTGAGGGATTTTAGTCTATTGCATCCCCTATGTCAATATTGACTCAAAAGAAATTCAAGTTTCAGTGGTCAGATCCTCTTGAGAAGAGTTTTAAGGAGTTGAAGACTCAACTCACCTCAGCTCCAGTCTTAGCTCTTCCAGATGGTCTAGATGGGTTTGTAGTGTATTGTGATGCATCTAGAGTAGGTTTTGGGTTTGTGTACTCATGCAACATGGTAAGGTCATAGCCTACTCCTCCAGGCAACTTAAACCCCATGAGAAAAATTATCCGACTCATGATCTTGAGTTAGTAGCCGTAGTATTTGACTTAAAAATTTGGAGGCATTATCTATACGGAGTTCATGTAGATGTGTACACAGATCATAAGAGCCTTCAATATGTCTTTTCTCAAAAAGATCTCTATCTTTATTAGAAAAGGTGGTTAGAGCTCTTGAAAGATTATGACATAAGTGTCCTTTATCATTCGGGCAAGGTCAATGTTGTGGTCGACGCTCTCAGTAGACTGTCTATGGGTAGTGTTCCTCATGTTGAGGATAGTAAAAAGAAGTTAGCTCAGGAAATCCATCATCTTTCCAGACTAGGCGTTCGCTTAGTCGATTCAGAGGAGGGTGACATATAGGTTCATAGTAGTTCAGAATCATCTCTAGTTTCCGAGGTGAAAGAAAAGCAAGATAGATATCCCAGCCTTGTGAAGTTAAAAGAGTCAGTCAAGGATAAGAAAGTAGAGGTTTTCTTCCAAGGGGGAGATGGTGTATTGCGTTGTTAGAGTCGTCTGTGTGTTCCAGGTGTAGACGACTTAAGGCAGCAAATTCTTGCAGAAGTGCATGGTGCATGCTACTCTATTCATCCAGGGGCCATAAAGATGTACCGTGATTTGTGGGAGATCTATTAATGGAGTGGGATAAAGAGAGATATTGTAGAGTTTGTGGCTAAGTACTGTACATGTCAGCAGGTTAAGAAAGAGAATCAGAAGCCTAGTGGGTCCATGCTGATACGGTTAGGACAGCCACACGGCCTTTCACACGAAGCCAAGCTCGGGAATTACAAAAACTCCAAGCTTTGTTCATGCAAATGGCCGTGTGTGAGTTGGTGATTGAACCAACCAAGGACTTAAACGTTTTTATGTGTGAAGAGGGGTCCTAATGTGTAATAAACTACTCTCCAAGGTTGGCACAAGAAGCAAGGGCGGATGAGTCATTTTACCCCTTTCCTTTGTAGTATAAATAGAAGATGTGAGAGAGTTATTGGATAGTTTTTGAAATCTGATTTTTGTAACCTAAAATATCACAACATTTCCTCTCTCTTCCACTCTTGGAGCCGCCTCCAACATCTCACAAGTAGAGGAATACTTGTGTTGTATCTTTGGCTAGAAACAAGGGTTTTGAGGTCTTTGAGTGCCTCTTGGTCCTTGTAAGAACTTGGTGTTTACATTCACTAGACTTAGGGTCCTCTCTTGATGTTAGGGTTCTTAGTATCTTGAATGTTATATGTCAAGTTATCTATCTTTTCTTTATCTTGTTGTTGTTGTTGTTGTTAATTTTGTTATCTTTAAAGACTAGTGAAGCCGTGTGGGGCTACTTTCGATTCACTAGCATTCTTGTTCATCTTGTTGCTCTCTTGTTGTGTGCTGAAAACTGAAAATTGAACTTGTTATTCTTGTGTTGTTGGACTGAAATCCGAACCTACTTGTAGCTCTTGGTGTTGTTGGTTTGATCTTGTATCATTTGGTATCAAAGCAAGACCGGTTGTGTTCCAACATAACCCATCTTGGGCTAGTTCACGGTCTAAACAAGCAATACCAAAGGGAAGTTCTGAAAAATCTGTCCATTAAAAGTTGAAAACCGAGAATGATGTTGCATGTCTAGATCTAGGTGTTATTTTGCTTGTTTAGTGAGTTTCTAGTGTTGGTTTTCTTTCTCACCAACACTAAGGTGTCTAGATCCGAAAGTTGAGCTTGAAAACTTGAACATTGAGTAGTGACTTGAAGTGGCCGAAGGTTGTATGTTGTTGATGAGCAAAAGAAAAATCGGTGGTTATGTGTTATGTGCTAAAGAAGTTGATGAAGTTTGTTGAGGTGTTCATCTTTTGAACTTGTTCATCTTGTTCATCTTGTTGTGTGCTCAAGTTGTAAGACAAGTTATAAAGTTGTTGTGAAAGACTTGCACCCCTCACCCTCTAGTCTTGTCAATCACTTTTCCCTAATTCAAGGAGCCTTGTTTTGTGGGATTGGTCAACCAAACACCACTTTCTTGAGTTTGAAAAGGTTGAAAGACTACAAGATTTTATTTTTCCCACCAAAACATTTTGCAAACTATAACAAGTTGTGTGAATATTAACACAAAAAAAAAAAAAAAAAAAAAGAGATAAGAGGAACGGGTGGAACCATTGCATGCTGCCACGTCACTATAAGCTCAACTTAGGATATTCTTTAGTTGCAAATTGTTGATCCTTGGTTTCCCTTAATTGGTCCTAGAACTAATTAACAAACTAGTACATTCCTACTAGGTTGTCAACTAGTTCCTTGAACCGTTTGTTCGTGTCAACGATTATTTGAGTGCTTTTATTCGTTTGAATGAGTTGCTGATTTTTGATTCTAGTCCGGCAAGAATTCTTTGAGTCTTCAAAACAAGAATCCATTCCGGATAAGAGCTCACTCATACCTTGAAAATTTCACGGTTACTAGCCAATTATACAACACTTGTGGAACACGAACTTGTGGTGAACTAAAGCGGATAATATCTTGACAATGGAAGGAGCTACGTCTCATAATGCGGATACTAATGCCCTTGATTCTATGAGGGTCACTCTTGAGGCCGTTACCCGGACACTTGAAAGGTTGAATTCTGAATTTGGGGCCGTGAGAGGGGACTTGGCAGCCATAAAGGGGGAAGTGTCGACTATTAGTGGGAGATTAGAACAAGTGGAGAGTCAAAGGAACTCTCGTCCTTCTACTCCTCTACACGTATCTACCAATGGTCATGATAGGACCTCCTCCGCAACCATCACCCCCGAAACAGTCCACCAAATGCTAAATGCACCCCAAGCTCCACTAAATACCGCAAGTCAAACTACCTATTTTCCTCCAAACCGAGACTCCACTAGACCACTACATTTCCAAGCCCCTCCAATTCCACAAGAGGGATTTGGACGACAAGTACCTCCACTAAATCCGAACCTTCCATTCCAAGCTCCATTAACCCAAAGACCGCAAATTCCAAATCCTCCGACTCAAAACGGCCAAGGCCGACCAGCCCACTTTGAAGGATACGGTAGAGGGGAGTATGAAGGAGATGGAGCCTTTGATGATGCTTATATGAGGGAGGAGGAGTTAAGAGGGGGTCGAGGAGAACCTAGGAGATACCGGGGGTATGGAGATAGGGGAAACCGACACCAAGAGAGAGACGTAGGCATCAACACCATCAAGTTGAGCCTACCCATCTTTAAGGGTGAAAGTGATCCCGAGGCCTACTTAACTTGGGAATCGGCTTGTGACAAAGTTTTCCAAGTTAATGACATCTCGGACGAAAAGAAGAGTTGCTACGCTATAGCTCACCTCGAGGGCTATGCTAACACTTGGTGGGAGTATGTTAAACGATTTGGTAATGAATTAGTCGATGGGCAGCCACCACCTTGGTTTCGGTTGAGGTATTTGATGAGACAACGATACCTTCCCGAGAGATATCGTCATGAGTTGCTTGCTAGGTTATATGGCTTGCGGCAAGGGGGCAAGAGTGTGATGGCCTATTTTGACGAGTTCCAACAACTCATGTTGAAACTTGATCATCGTGGGGAGCAAATCAGTCATGACATCATCCGGTTCAAGTGTGGGTTGAACAAAGAGATCTCCACTCATTTGACCCTTCATCGGTTTGAAACCATCGACGGTATATTCCAAGCGGCCCTAGAGATTGAAAGGGAACTTAAGGAGAGATCATCCTTCAAGGCAAGGGTACAAGCTCCCTCGGGTTGGCCCAAAAACAAGGACCAACCCGCCCCTACGAAGCTGCCCGAGTCCAAAACAGTCCACTACGAGTCCAAAACAGTCCCTAAATTCCCTCCGAAATCGGAGGCTCACAAATATCCCAACCCAAAGGGATTCCAATGCTTCAAGTGCCAAGGTTGGGGGCATAAGGCCAATGAATGTCCGAACCGGCGCAATGTGATCCTACGAGAAGGGAAAGTGTACTACCTTGGTGAGGAGGTGGTTTCCGAAAGGGGGGAGGATGAGGCCGAGCCTCAAGATGGAGAGGAAGCTGAAAATGGGCTGAATGATGATGAATTAGATGGTAGTGAAGATTCCTATCCACAAGAAGGGGAGTGTGTGGTTCCTAACTTTGTGGTTAGACGTGTCATGATTAGTAAGGCGATAGATGACCCGAGTCAAAGGGAAAATCTATTCCATACTAAGTGTCTTGTAAAGGGGAGTGTGTGCACCTTGGTGATTGATAGTGGTAGTTGTACGAATGTTGCGAGCCAAGCTATGGTAAATTTCTTGAAGCTGCCAACTACACCACACACTAGTCCTTACAAGCTACAATGGTTGAACGATTGTGGTGAATTAAGGGTCGCAAGGCAATGTGTGATTCGGTTTAAGGTAGGAAACTACCACGATGAAGTGCTTTGTGACGTGATCCCAATGCAAGCATGTCACTTGTTGTTAGGTAGACCATGGCAATATGATAGGTCTACTAAACACGATGGGAGGTCCAACCGGTATACGCTTGAGAAGGATGGCCGAAAGGTCACACTTCACCCTCTTTCACCCTCCCAAGTACATGAGTGGCATCAAAAGATGAGAGAGTTAAAAGGAAAGGGAAAGGAAACCGGGAAAGGAGAAAAGGGGGGGGATGCCGTAGGTGAGGAAGTAGGGCCATCCGAATCTGTCCCAACAACAAAGGAGATGGAAAACATAGTGATGTTGGCTAGGAGGAAAGAACTCTTCGTGGACCATGATGAAAACAAGCCGATGTTACTGTTGGCCCATTGTTTTAATACTAACCCCACTAATTCTTCCATTTCCCCTTTGATTTCTTGTGTGTTGCAGGAGTATGAAGATGTATTTCCTCAAGAACTTCCGCAAGGATTGCCCCCACTTCGGGGAATTGAGCACCAAATTGATTTGGTGCCGGGTTCACAACTTCCAAACAAACCGGCCTATAGGAGCAATCCCATGGACACTAAGGAGCTTGAGAGGCAAGTTGAGGAGCTTCTCAACAAGGGATACATCAAGGAAAGCATGAGTCCGTGTGCTGTTCCGGTGCTTTTGGTACCAAAGAAGGACGGAACTTGGCGCATGTGCGTCGATTGTAGAGCCATCAACAAAATCACTATAAGGTATCGTCATCCAATTCCTAGACTAGATGATATGTTAGATGAGCTCCACGGATCTTGTTTGTTTTCTAAAGTGGACCTTAGGAGCGGCTATCACCAAATTCGCATGCAACCCGGTGATGAGTGGAAGACCGCATTCAAGACCAAATTCGGTCTATATGAGTGGCTGGTCATGCCCTTCGGCCTTACCAATGCTCCTAGCACATTTATGAGGCTAATGAATCATGTAATGAAGCCTTATATTGGAAAGTTTGTGGTGGTTTACTTTGATGATGTGTTGGTGTATAGTAAATCTATTAATGATCATGTAATGCATTTGAGATGTGTGTTTGATGTGCTCCGAAAGGAGAAGCTGTATGCCAACATGGAGAAGTGTTCTTTTGGTGTTGATAAAGTTATATTCTTGGGTTTTGTCGTGAGCTCACGGGGTGTGGAAGTGGACGATTCCAAGATAGACTCTATCCGAAGTTGGCCGACCCCTAAAACTATTGGAGAAATCCGAAGTTTCCACGGGTTGGCAAGCTTTTATAGGAGGTTTGTCAAAGGATTTAGTTCCATAGCAGCCCCCTTGACCGAGGTAATTAGAAAGGACGGACCCTTTAAATGGGGTGATGAGCAAGCTAGGGCTTTTGAGGCCTTGAAAGCTACGCTCATCTCGGCGCCTTTATTGCAATTGCCCGATTTTGATAAGATGTTTGAAATAGAGTGTGATGCTAGTAGGGTTGGTATCGGGGCTGTTTTGATGCAAGAAGGTAAGCCCGTTGCTTATTTCAGTGAAAAGCTCAAAGGGGCAACTCTTAATTACTCAACTTATGATTTGGAGTTGTACGCCCTTGTTAGAGCTTTGGGAAATTGGCAACATTATTTGTGGCCTAAGGAGTTTGTGATACGAACGGATCATGAGTCGTTGAAACACCTTAAGAGCCAAGACAAGTTGAATAGGCGTCATGCTAAGTGGATTGAGTTCATCGAGACTTTCCCTTATGTAATTCATTACAAAAGGGGAAAGGAAAATGTTGTTGCCGATGCCTTGTCTAGGAAGCATGTGATTGTTGCTACCTTGTCTTCGAAATTGATGGGTTTTGAGAGCTTGCGGTTGTTGTATCCCGAGGATCCTACCTTTGCTCCTATTTTTAGGGAATGCGAAGAGTGGGGAAGGGACCGTTGGCTCAAGGAGAATAACCATTCCTCCTACTCTCGGTTCGATGGGTATTTGTTCAAAGGGAGGAGGTTGTGTGTTCCTTCTAGTTCTTGGAGGGAATTATTTGTGAGGGAGGCCCATGACGGAGGCCTCATGGGTCACTTTGGGGTAGACAAGACCCTCGGAATCTTAGAGGAGAACTTCTATTGGCCCAAAATGCGCAAAGACGTCACTAAAATTTGTAGTCAATGCGTGGCCTGCCGGAGTGCGAAATCTCGTCTCTTACCCCAAGGATTATACACCCCACTCCCTACTCCCCTTAGGCCTTGGTTGGACATCTCGATGGATTTTGTTTTGGGGCTGCCAAGGACTAGAAAGGGCCGAGATAGCATTTTTGTTATTGTTGATAGATTCTCTAAAATGGCTCATTTTATTCCATGTACTAAAACCGAGGATGCTAGTAGTGTAGCTTCATTATTTGTTGAACATGTTGTCAAGCTTCACGGGGTACCGAGGACTATTGTGAGCGATAGGGACTCCAAGTTCCTAAGTCTCTTTTGGAAGTCCATGTGGGGTAGGCTTGGAACGAAGTTACTTTTCTCCACGTCTTGCCACCCACAAACCGATGGCCAAACGGAGGTAGTAAATAGAACCTTAGGGTCTATGCTACGTTCTATGGTTAAAGGTAAACTGACTTCATGGGAAGATCACCTACCCTTAGTGGAATTTGCCTACAACCGGGTAATACATTCGAGCACGGGAATGACTCCCTTTGAATGTGTTTACGGCCTGAATCCCCTTACCCCTTTAGATCTCACTCCTTTGTCTAGTGATCTCATGACCAGCTTAGATGGAAACAAAAGAGCCGAGGTAATGAAGAAAATGCATGAGACGGTGCGGATCAAGCTTGAAAAGAAGAATCAAGAGATTGCCAAAAGGGCAAACAAAGGGAGAAAAAGGCTTGTGCTTGAACCCGGAGATTGGGTGTGGGTGCATCTTCGAAAAGACCGGTTTCCAGCTCATAGGAAGTCCAAATTGCTGCCAAGGGGTGATGGTCCTTTCCAAGTACTTGAGAGGATCAATGACAACGCCTACAAGATTGACCTTCCACCGGAATATCAAGTGCACAACACTTTCAACGTTGGTGATCTCTCCCTCGTGGATGCGGTTGAAGATGACCAAATGCTGAATTTGAGGCCAAATTCCTCTCAAGATGGAGAGGATGATACGGTTAGGACAGCCACACGGCCTTTCACACGAAGCCAAGCTCGGGAATTACAAAAACTCCAAGCTTTGTTCATGCAAATGGCCGTGTGTGAGTTGGTGATTGAACCAACCAAGGACTTAAACGTTTTTATGTGTGAAGAGGGGTCCTAATGTGTAATAAACTACTCTCCAAGGTTGGCACAAGAAGCAAGGGCGGATGAGTCATTTTACCCCTTTCCTTTGTAGTATAAATAGAAGATGTGAGAGAGTTATTGGATAGTTTTTGAAATCTGATTTTTGTAACCTAAAATATCACAACATTTCCTCTCTCTTCCACTCTTGGAGCCGCCTCCAACATCTCACAAGTAGAGGAATACTTGTGTTGTATCTTTGGCTAGAAACAAGGGTTTTGAGGTCTTTGAGTGCCTCTTGGTCCTTGTAAGAACTTGGTGTTTACATTCACTAGACTTAGGGTCCTCTCTTGATGTTAGGGTTCTTAGTATCTTGAATGTTATATGTCAAGTTATCTATCTTTTCTTTATCTTGTTGTTGTTGTTGTTGTTAATTTTGTTATCTTTAAAGACTAGTGAAGCCGTGTGGGGCTACTTTCGATTCACTAGCATTCTTGTTCATCTTGTTGCTCTCTTGTTGTGTGCTGAAAACTGAAAATTGAACTTGTTATTCTTGTGTTGTTGGACTGAAATCCGAACCTACTTGTAGCTCTTGGTGTTGTTGGTTTGATCTTGTATCACATGCCGGAGTTTAGTATTCTTGCTTGGAAGTGGGAAGAAGTGAACATGGACTTTGTGATAGGTTTTCCTCGTACCCGTCATCAGCATATTCAGTTTGGGTCATTGTAGATAGAATGACTAAATTAACTTATTTTCTTCCAGTCCATACCTCTTATTCAGCCGAGGATTACGCCAAACTCTACATCAGATAGTTGGTCAGATTGCACGGAGTTCCATTATCCATTATCTCAGACAGAGGTACCCAGTTCACGTCTCATTTCTGAAAAGCATTCCAAAAGGGTCCTGGTACCCAAGTTCATCTCAGTACCTCCTTCCATCCTCAGATAGATGGTTAAGCATAAAGGACCATTCAGACGTTAGAAGATATGCTAAGGGCGTGTGCAATTGATTTCAAGGGTAGATGGGATGACCACTTTCCCTTGATTGAGTTCGCATATAATAATAGCTATCATTCCAGTATTAAGATGGCTCCATTCAAAGATCTCTATAGTAGGTGGTGAAGATATCTAGTTGGTTGGTTTGAAGTTAGTGAGGCCTCAGTCATAGGGCCTGACTTAGTATTCAATGCCTTAGAGAAAGTCCAGTTGATCAGAGAAAAACTTCGAGCTGCTTAGAGCTGACAGAAGTCTTATGCAGATGTGCATAGAAGGGACGGGACCTCGAGTTTGAGGTTGGTGACTATTTATATATAAAGATCTCTCCCATGAAGGGAGTGAAGAGATTCGGCAAGAAGGGAAAGCTCAGTCCCCGATATGTCGGTCCCTTCAAGATTCTCAGTCGATTTGACAAGGTAGCTTATGAGCTTGAATTGCCTTCAGATCTAGCCTCAGTTCATCCAATCTTCCATGTATCTTTGATCAAGAAGTGCATAGGTGACCCAGTAGTTGTAGTCTCTATTCAGAGCATAGATGTTCAGAACAACCTCTCTTATAAAGAAATTCCAGTCGAAATCTCAGACTATCAAACTCGTATACTAAGGAACAAAGAAGTCTCTCTAGTTAAAGTTCTTTGGTGAAATCAGTACGTTGAGGGAGCTACTTGGGAAGCAGAATCAGACATGCGTACCAAGTATCCTCACCTCTTCCCCGCTAACTCAGACCTAGCTCAAGGTAACAGTTCTTCTTAAGCTTATTCAGTTTCATGTTCAGAATTCCATTATGAACTTGGTATTACAAACCATTGCTATTCAGTCATGCATTCATTAGTTCAGTCATATAATTATACATAATACGTGCATTCTCATTGTGAGAACCTTAGTTCATCAGAACACTCAGCCATGCATTCATGAATCAGTTATACATGCATCAAATATGCATGTTTGGTATGATATATTCAGTTATCAGTCATGTCAGTCATGAAATCATGTTCCAGCTATTCATGTTCAGTATGTACATCAGTTTATCTTCTTCCTTCTTACTCAGTCTCATTTAAGAACAAATGTTCTCAAGGGGGAGATATTGTAATACCCCGTACTCCTACCTAGCTTGAAATCATCCCAAGAATGTTAAAAACTTACTTTGAAAGATGAATCCACTTTTATACACATGGAATTTTTAAAATTTTCACTTTTTATTGAGTGGTAAATTAAATAATCTTTCCATTGATACCCATTTCATCAAAATCCAGTATCAGGGTAGAAGGTTATGGACGAAATACAGAAAGCAGTTAAAACTGCCCAGGTGCAACGGTGAAGGCCGACGGACCATCGAGATAGCGATGGATCGTTGCAACGTAGGCAGTGAGACCATATTCTGCCTAAGGATGACGGCTCAGGTTGACGGACCATCGAGCTAGCGATGGACCGTTGTCCAATCCATCGTAGAAGAGGCAGTGAACCCCTATTCTGCCCAGGTGCGACGGTCAGGACCGATGGACCGTCGACCCAGCGACGGAACGTCGCATATTTTGTTCTGCTATTTTAAGTAATTTTTGAAAAGGGTTTTTTCATCTTTTACCACCCTTTCTAATACCTAATAATATCAGATCAAGGCTCATAAGTTCATTATCTATCTACAACATCAAATTAGGATTTTCTCTCAAAGATAATCCCCAAGAACAAGATTCAAATCATTCTTCAAGAAACTAAGAGATTCAAGTTCTTCAAGTCCAAGGACTTCAAGAAACTCATAATCAAGGTATGTAATGTATTGATTCATGGGTCCTTTCACCCATGAAGCTCAAGAATCTCTCTTCAAAATCCAAGATTTGTGTATTTATGAATATTCATGATGTAAATTGAATTGAAATTCATGTTCATGATGTTGTGGGGTTTTGATTCATGTTTTTAAATTACATATTCCAATGATTGACCCTAGTATATGAAGATTTGTATGATAATCATGATAAACCCTTTAAATTTCCAAATTTATTTATGCAACCGTGACAATTAGATGCATTGATGATGGTATAACCAAAGTATGCTCCCCATGAGATTTATTAGATGCCTATGTGAAGGAAAAGTGCCATACTAGTGTGATAATATGAAATCCTCATTCATGTACAAGTTTCTACATGTCAAATGTTTGATGAAATGTTTTAGTCAGTGAATTATGGATACATGTGTAGCCCTTGTGGTGCTTTAGAACTTGTACTTCATGAAATATCCAACTTATTATATTATGGATTGTTTATATTGGTCATGTATTCAAGAAAGTCATGCTTTGTCGGTTTCTGTCCATCAATTCCTGGGGGTACTTGTACCCCAAAAAAATATAGCTGTGTGCCTAGAGAAAGTGTCATGTTTTCACGATATCCTCAGTCAAGCCATGATCCATAGAACTCAGTCAGTCATGTGACTTAGGAAAGCTCAAAAATCCAGTTATCTTAGAAATCTCAGAAAGTTATCAGATCTCAGTAGCATTCCATCAGTCCACGAAAATTTAGTTAACTCAGTGCAGTCAATTCAGTTAATCATGTTCAGTATATATTCATAAGGGAGTAGAAATTAGTACCGAGCGAACCCAAGGATGGGAAACCACCTGTTATATAAGGGTGTGATTCTTAGAAGAAATCCTTGCGTTCCAGAACTACATAGCTAGCGTAGGTTGAGACATTATAGCCTGTTATATGAGGGTAGATGAGGTGTCTTATCCTATTATATGAGGGTTCCCACCGTTCTCACTAGAGTTACTTGTTATATAGGGTTACTTATAGATTGTCCTTACCAGTGGCATGGTATTGACATCATTCCAATTCGGGTTACAGATTGGACCCCAACTCAACTATATTGCATTATTTGGGGCATACCGGTTAGATTACTATTTCCCGCAGTTTTAGTTACAAAATTAGGACTGTTATATACAATCATTCAATCTGAGTAATAGAACTGAGATAGTTCTGTAGAATTTAGGACTGTCAGATACAACCAACTCAGAATAGTATGGAACTCAGCTAGTTCCATCAGAACCTAGATTGTCAGATACAGTCGCTCCATATTAGTTATTTTAGTTATATAGTTATCATTATATCATGTTATCAGTACTCAGGCTCAGTAATCATGTTATCACAAAATCAGTTACAACTATTATGTATTCATGCATGCATTCTCACGTTTATGTTATCCAGTCAGTTAGTACAGTTCATGCATGTGAACCCTTTGCTCTTAGCCTACCTCACATGCATACCAGTACATTCAATCGTACTGACACATTTGCGCTATGGTGTTTTATACCATAGGTTCAAAAGAACGAGCTCTAGAGCATCAGTAATATTTCAGTCTCGGTAGTTAGAGTTAGCAGTAAGTCCTCATCCTTCGAGGACATGACCATTACTTTATTATCTCATGAATTAATTTATTTTAGTAGTAGGAGTTAGTTGGGGACATGTCCCATCAACTACTTATTCATACAGTTTAGAGGCTTTCGGACTAGTATATTTAGACAGTTATTTCAGTTATTTTGGTATTGATATACCATATCTTCAGATGTTATGTTTTATTAGTTCTTTGAACCTTATGGCCTTTCAGCCTTTATTTTCATATTTATACAGTATATTATATAGTGTACATGTACAAATATCAATCATGAGTTAGCTTATGGTCCTTCGGGGTCATGAGCACCGTGTGGCATTTCGGGTACCAGACTCGGGGCGTTACACACTATCACACTGCATTCTCACCGGATAACTATCAATGCTAAAGGTTTTAATGAACTCTTCAGTGGAAGGGCTATTAGCATTTGGATCATCTCCTTTGAAACAGTCCTCATCCCCATGTTCATTATCTTCTGCTTCTGATTGAGATAACATTTGTAAAGTAAGATCATAGAGTGGTGGATATAGCCTAGCTGCTTCACCTGTTCCTTTACTTGGACTTGATTCGGTTTCTTTTCTTTTGAGAGCTATATTATCTAAAAATAACAAGAAAATAAAAAAGATTATAATTGATTAAAGCATCATTAAAAAAGGATAACAATAAATCTAACATATACAACACAGTAAAATAACAGTTCCAAAAAATCACATATATATTGCAACTGATGTGTTATCTGTTGCAACATATAACTAACCTATTGCAACAGATGAGTAATCTGTTGTAAACAATAAAATAAGTTTCTACACTGTTGTGATTTCTTTCAGCAGATCACTCATCTGTTGAAAAATCTTCCTAGTCTGTGCAATAAATCAACTGTCGATATTACTTAGATTTCTTCTAACTGAAGCATCATCTATCGCAACAGATGAATTATCTATTAGGAGAAATCAAAGTATTGGACATGTTGTCCTGTTGGAATAGTTTATAGGATTTCAAATAACAAATTGGTCATCTGTTGCAGCAATGGTTCAGCTGTTGCACTATATAACTAACCTATTGCAACATAAAAGTAATTATTGTAAATAATAAAAACAGTTTCTATACTATTGTAATTTCTTTCAATAGATCACTTATCAGTTAAAGCAGATGACTGGTCTGTGCAACAGATCAACTGTTAATATTATTTAGATTTCTTCCAATAAAAGCGTCATTATAATACCCCATAATATTCTAAGCTCAATTCAGCTCTTAGTTGCATTTTTAAGGGGTCCAAGGCTTGAAAATTTCACTAAGTGTTGAGTACTTAGTCAATTTTAAGACCCCTAAACCTTACAGATTTTAATTTTGATCATCTCGACCCTGAAATATTGGTTTTCAAGTTGGTTCATGTTTAGGGAGGTTAAAAGTATGTCTCTAGAGAGTTTCAGGACTTTCAAACAAGGTTTGGGATGTGTTTAGATAGCTGAAATAGTAAAGCCTCGCGATAGCCCCGCGGCGCGAGGGTGGATCCATAGGTGAGGGGATTTCACTACGTGATAGTGGGTTGACCCAAGTAAGGGTCGCGGTGCTACGGTTGCTTGACCCAAGAAAGGGTCGCGACGCGATGGTTGCTTGACCCAAGCAAGGGTCACGGCGCGATGGTTACTTGACCCAAGCAAGGGTTGTGACGTGCGTAGGGTATCCCTCCTAGCTTCTTGATTTAAGTGCCTAAAGGGCATTTGAGTCATTTCTGTCAACCCAATTCATCCTTAACACAATTTGGGATTTCCAAAAGAGAATTATTTGCCCCTTTCACTCCAAATTGCTCTAAAAAAACCCTTCTCTTTTCCTAAGAACAAAACCCAAGCTCTTTCTCAAGAAATCAGGAGTTCAATATTCTAAGTTCAAGAAACCCTCAAGAAATCTATAAGGAACTATCATCCATGGGTCCCTTTCACTCATGGAGCCTAAAAACCTCTTCTTTGATTAAAATATGAGTTTTTCCTTCATTATGAAGTTGCATATGTTTAAGATGAGTTTAATTCATGTTTTTCCTAGTAGTTTGACTCAATTCATGTCCTAGAATGATTCCATAGAAAGTTAGGTTATCTTATGTTTAAAGTTTTGATTTCCCATGTCGTATTCAATTGAATTTCATGTCATAATATCAAATTGTGAATTTAGCCATGAAGTCATGTTGTTTTCTCATATTTTAAGACATCCCCATGTTCAAACCTATCCTTTTACTTAATTGGTGGGGTATTTATGTTTTGGGTCTTTGAACCATGATCCCATACTAAAGTTTTAAGCTTTAATATTGTATTTTACGATCATTCAGTGCTAGCGGGTTATGAACACCCGATACCAATGTGTTTACTTATATTTCAGATCTTTCAAGTAATGATTTCAGTTAAATCATGAATATTACCATTTACTCAATTTTTAAGATCATGATAAACAATGTTAGTTGTTATGTTTAGTTGAATTTGGTTCAGCGCAGTACCAGTGTCAGTTCAGTTGGAAGTAGGACTTAGCACTGAGCGAACCTAGGGTTGGGGGCTAACCTGCCAGTAGAGGGTGTGGCCCTTAGTATCAATCCCTGAGTTACAGAACTACATAGCCAGCATAGGTCTAAGATGTCTATATGCCAGCTCAGGGTAGAGGGTGACTCCTTAGTCCTTTGGGACACCAGTTTAGTGGATCCACAAAACTAGTGTTAGCACCCGTGGCACGGTATTAGAACCTTTTCAACTGGGGTTACAGGTTGGACCCCGATTAGCTTAGATTGAGGCATGTTTGTTACATGATACCTCCCACAGTTTTAGTCAGTATTCAATATGCCTTAGGTCAGGTTTGTTTGACCAAAGCATATAGATTTTCAGTTATTCAGTTACACAAAATTCAGTTTTTCAGATTATAGATTTTCTTAGAAACATGTTTATGTTTGGTCTTGTATTCTAAGACATTACATGTTTATGAATTCATGCTTAGTTATCTCACGCATTTCAACCAGTCCTCATCTTATATACCAGTAAATTCAAAGTACTGACCACATGCATTTCTTTGCGCTATGTTGTCTTATAACATAGGTTCAGACTCTTAGTTTTTTGACCATTCTTAGACATCTCAACGTTACTCAATAGTAGTAGTGGTGATTCCTCATCCATTGGGGACATGATATGTTTATCTCAATTATTTTAGTATTTCCTTATGTTTAGTCAGTCGGGGTTAGTTGGGGGTTTATCCCATCAACACTTCATGATGTTTAGAGGCTTTTAGACAATCAGTTAGACAGTTAGTCATTTCTTTCAGTATTATCTGTTGCTTCAGACAAAAAATTTAGTTTTCGGTATTTTATTAGATATTTCATACATGTTGTTGACACGTATTTCAATATTCAAATTTACAGTACCTTATCAGTTTATTTTCTGTTCATGTGTTATATTACTATTTTACTCAATGCTCGCAACAGGTACCAACTCATGGGTTATATTATGGTATCTTGTGGTCGTAAGCACCATTGTCGTGACTAAGGGGTAGCCTCGGGCCATGACAGTTATCTGTCGCAAAAGATGAATTATCTGTTGGAAGAATTCAAATTTTTGGAAATTCCGTCCTGTTGGAATAATTGATAGGATTTCAAACAATAGATTGTTCATCTGTTGCATCAGATGATTTAGCTATTGCATTAGATGGTTTATCTGTTGCATCAGATGGTTAATCTGTTGCATCATATGGTTCATCTGTTACATCAAATGGTTCAGCTGTTTCATCAGATGGTTCATCTGTTGCAGAAAAAATAATAGCAAGATTTTGTTCAATAGAACAACAACAATATCACCATTTAATATTAAATACACTATTTTTATCAAGAAAAATAACAAATCAACCCGACCACACCAACACAACACAACACAGACGCCAAGAGCATCAACAGTGATCAAAAACACCAAAATTGTTGTTTTATTTATACAAACACTAAGTTCAAAAATCAAACTTTAAAAAACTCAACAAACACCAATAAATCGAATCAACAGTTCGACAATAAGAACTACAGTAACAATAAAAAATCATTTTCACTCCGAAAAGAGAAGAGAAGAATAAGAAATACTAGAAATTAGGTTTTTCTTCAGTCTCCATTTCAAATTTAAGCAGTAAATATTGAAATTATTAACCAAATATTAGAAGAGAAGTTTGCTCAAGTTCCTCTTTTTCTTAATAACTAAAAAACTCTAAAATTTTACCTGTGAAAGAAGAAAAGGGATGATGAAGAATTCAAAGCTGTTGTCGCCGGAGAGCAATGCTGTCACGTCGATTGAAGGTTGAAAGTTGAAAAGGAACTCAAAGCATAACTATTTGTCTATGAGAGGTTGAAATCGTCGGGGATTGAAGGGAGAAATTTGCAGAACTGTTGGTTCGGAGAAGCTTGAGAGAAATAGTCGACATAGAGAGAGGTGAGAGACAGTTGATTTGGAAAGGAGAGGGGTGTGGATTGATTTGTATTTTTAAAAAGATTAAAAAGTTTTGAAAATATTAATCAAGTCCACAATTAACTTAATTAAGTTTCCTAATTATGTTTGACCCTTTAAGTTGGTTAATGTCACCAATCCTTCATTCGAGACTTAAATGACACCTTTCCTTCAATTTTCTCAAGAATCTTCAGGTATTTTTAAATGCTATTTCAATGTTTTAGCATGTTTAAGTTGCATAATTATAGAGGTTACTCCACCGCCTAAGATCCATGAAATTATGATGGAACTTTAAATAAAGTGGTTAATCCTATGAAAATCAAAGAGACAAGGCTTTGAAGATTAAGTGAATGTCTTAACAAATAAACTAGATAACTTAGCTGTGCTTCACGCGCGCAATTGTTAAAAGAATTGTTAAAGAATCACTTTTTTTTGTTTTGATTAATTTATATTTGCTTTATTTTTTAAATTAATATTATCATTTTAAAAAAATAATAGTATGAAGAAAGTTTTCAACAAAATATATTAACTTAGCAAATTTATCATTTTTTTCTAATGAGGGATAGTTGAAGAAATCACTTGGTGTTATTTGTCTTTGTTATTTTCACCCACTTTATTGATTGACCGGTAAGCCACACTCTCAGGTGCTAATATTCTCATTTCTCTAATACAGCTGATGTGATCTGGTGGGAGCTATAATGAGGTTGTCAAAATCTTGATTCCCTAGACTCATTTGGAACTTGGGGAAATTTGATAAGATGGGATCTGCTTCAGTTCTCCAAATCTAGTTATGGAGGTTTAGGTTTTGTTTTGATTTGATTTGATCTGGATTTAGACATCTCTTCTTGTCTAAACAAGAGTTAAGAAGCATCGTTCTTGGAAAAATAGAGTTTAGGGTGTCTTTGGTATGCAGGAATTTGGAAAATGTTTTCTTTAGGAAATCTCTTTGGAAATAAGAAAAATGACTTCTTTAACGAAAATAGAAAAAACAAGTGGCATTATCTCCTCATACCCTCACAACAACCCATCCCATCGTTTAGGTAAGAGAAGGGATAGTTCACATAGGAAATTCGCACATCTAATAGTGAAAAATCGGGAATACCTTAGGTGTGCTTTTGACCCTTCACTCTTCAATTAAAAATTCAGTTAAAAATCAAATGAGAGAATGAGTCGAGATTGTTTTTAGTTTTCTGGTTCCGTATGAGGTAAAGATTACTAAGTGCCTAAGTATGTATAACAATTTATGGATCTCAAATTATTGCAATTGCCTTGTTCTTTTACATAAACTTGTTGAATTTTATTTATATGATGCCCGTTGAAATTAGGCTAGTTTGTGGGGTGGTTTGTTTGTTACTATTGTTTAGGAGTCGAATAAATTGTTGCTATTATTCCTAGTCTTTAGGCTATAGGATTAGTAGAGTAAACTTAAATCAAAATAATTACTAGTAGATATGTTCTGTTATTTGTAGCCTTTATCTATATAAGGATCATTTTGTCTTGAATTTTCTTATTAGCACAAGATCTATTGTCCATTGCTTCAAATTTTTGACTTGCTTCTATTTGGTGCCTATACACACATTGCCACACTTTCTTGAGTTTCTTTGTTGAAATGGACTTTGAAAGAATGAAATATGCCCCGTTGTGCCCCTGATTCTTCAACCATTTCTGATTAATGGTGGAAGAAGCATGGGAACAAGGTGCATATTTCATTCTTATGAAGTCAATTTCAATAAAGAAATTCAAAAATGTGTGGCAATATGGTTATAGGCACCAAGTAGAAGCAAGCCAAAAATCAAAGCATGAGTCTTAATGACTAGTAAATCTTATGCTAACAACAAAATTCAAGAAAAAAAGGGGAAAACATAGTGAATTCTTGAGAGAGTTATCAAGAAGTTGATTCGTTACTTGAAAAAAGATGAGGCGGAAGGGTTAAAGAGAATGAGGAGACACACCACAAATGTTTTAATCCAGAAGAAGAAGAGGCCCCAAGTTACTTGGACTCTTCACTTTCGGGTCGCACCACTGTCGACACGATATGAGTGTGGAATTCAGACTCGATCTGGTAAACCAATTTTGGGTACTTTGACCAAAATCGATTAGACAAGTCCGGAAAGATGTAAGAAATTCAATAATCAAAACAAAAGGTAAGATGAAATTGCAAAAAATGGAATACCTTGTATATAGAAATTTCTATATTATTGCTTTCTTTTTATCTCCGTTCAGGATTTTTCTTCTTGAACAATATTTTCTCCTCAAGTTCTCCACATAATATCTCATAATTTATGTTTTATAACTCTATTTTTAGATCTTTAAGTTATTTTTCGTTGAATCCCAACACCCGTATCCATCCCTAGATCCATATCCGAATCTTTAAATTGAGATCGTGAAAAATTCGACTTCTAGATCCATACCCGTATCGGGCACCTGCACTTGAGTCCGAGCAACTTAGAAGAGGACCATCCTTTTTTGTGAAAAATACTATGGAAGGACGAGAGAAGAAAAGCCATTCACAACTTAGGAGAAAAAGGTATGTGTAGTTTCTATCACAAAATAAACCTGGAAACAAATACTAGAATATTGGTTAAGGACAGTACTATCAAATGATGTATTTTGAGCAAACATTGTTTTGAATATACTTTAACTACTGAATCCTCATCTATTTTTGATTCAGCCCGTCCTAAACTCATTCTGGAGTTAATGAATGTGCCAAATTTTACTCGTCGCGGACCATTTGAATTTGCTTTGAATTTTGTAATTACTAATCACCACAGTACTATTCTCTGATGTTTTTTAATTACTTCATTGAACTGTTTCATGAGAAGAGAAAATTTTAAAAAGAAGAGCTTGTGTGCAATGCAGACAAACAATAATATCAATACTGGACTCATCTATATTCAACCAAATACTTCTTCTGTAGTTAATAAATCTAAATTGTGTTGCAAACACCATCTGATTCACCTGCCGTAAACAGCTATCGACTACTTCAACTTCAGAGAAGAGAAGTTTGAGATTCTTTCCTCCCTAGAAGAGAGGAATTAACTGCATTGTGAGAAGTTTTTGTCATGAAATTCAACTCTGGTGAGCCCAATTTGGAGAAGGTTGCTACATCCTTGCAACTCGAAGCAGACATGAATGACGAGATACAACCTGTTTTAGCAACAACGAGCTTCATTAGCGCCCCCAGCTTCTTTTAAGTTCCTAATATTTGGTTAACACATGTTAGTAGTTTCATTCAGAACATTATCTATTAACATTTGTACATCCATGTGTAGTTTGAAAATCAAATGAGAGAATTAATAGAGATTGTGTTTTTTCTAGTTTGAAGTGAACATTAACTGTGAAGTATACTATATATAGCATTGGCATTTCCGGAGCACTTATAGGCCTTTTTACATGTAGAAATAGAATGCAAATGAGTAAAGATGTTCAATAATATTTCATTAATCTATAGTTATAGGCCTCCGTAGAACTCAAACAATTTATCTTCTGTTTTTTGAACTTCTAAGGATTGAACGAACTTATGTTTTGTGTTCTCTTTACTCATGAGACTGGGATCTCCTTGAATCTATTTTCATTATGTTTCCATCGCCCCTTCTTTTGTTATGTGAAAATGAAGAGTAATATTATGGAAGTAATGAAGGGTTTAGATAATGTCACTTGGGAAAATCTGGTAGTAGTAGTGCTCCATTAGGTGTTAGTGGCATGAATGAACCAGATTTGTCAGTCAATAGCATAATTAAGCCCAACTATTAGCAGATGACATGACTGAGCTATTTCTAAAACGATCCTTGAATCCGTGTTGAAAATGCTCTTTCATGATGTAAACCTTATTAAAAGAGAAGTTATTTCTTCATGGGAAAAAAAGTAAGTGCCAAACTGATCGATAGTACAACGGCTCGCAAAAACTTGAAAGAAGGCTAAAGTAAAGAGAGAATCAGCTATGAGTATAGACATTTGTAGAAGAGGAAGGGTTGGTAATTAATTCAAAGCTATGTAACTAAAGTCACTAATCATGTGGAGCCAAGGAATTTCAAGGAGGTGAACAAAACATGGATAGTATTTGATCTACTACATGGAAAGGATACAGTTGGATCAAAATGGGTGTACAAGATTAAATATCAGGTAAATAGTGAGGTGTAAAGCTACAAAGAAAGGCTGGTTGCAAAGGGTTATAGCCAATAAGAAGGCTTAGATTATCCTGGCACTTCTCTATAACGCCCCATAAAAATCCTCCATGTGTTATCTCGTAGTAGCTTGCTTATAGAGTTGAAGACTTAAATTTTTTTTTTATAATTGTTAAAGAGACTTATTCTCATTTTGAATTCCCTATCTTTGAGGATTTTATTTTCGACCTTTCCGACCTTCGTTTCTTGATTTTTTTTTTTGATATACGATAGGTCAAGTCAATAGTACGTCTTGGGTACATTTTAGGGGGAAAACACACTACTTTGAAATGCCTTTGAAATGCTCCAGCATTTTGGGCGCATTTCAGGGGCAGATTCAGGGTTAACTTCAAACAATCATAACTCCGTGTATATAATGAACTGGTAGATCTACTATATATCAAATCAAATCTATTTGAGTCTTCTTTCCAATGCCACTAATTTCATCTAAATCCAACATCTCAGTCAAAAGTTACGCCCGTTTTACTTCAACATATCAGCCTGTCAACTGGCAGAAATTACTGCGATATTTTTGATTTCTTTAGGGGTAAAATGGACATTTCCCATCCCCTATCATACACTAACACGAGATTTAAGCCTCAATTGATCAAAATATGGTCATTTTCTTCCGATTTCTCAAGAACCAAACCCCTTAGTCCCAAAATAAAAATCAAGATCCCTCAAAATTCAACCGTAAAATTTTGAAATTTATTTAAGATTCAAAATCTCCATTGCGAGGGCTACAAGAAACACCCATCAATGGTTAGTATAGCATTCCTAATGCGAGAGTTCATATGAAAGCTTCTAATTTAAGGTAC
Organism: Capsicum pubescens; assembly: GCA_030864215.1. NCBI lineage: Eukaryota > Viridiplantae > Streptophyta > Magnoliopsida > Solanales > Solanaceae > Capsicum > Capsicum pubescens. Next base: position 379,366,614 of record CM061548.1, on the reverse strand, counting down.
GCGGGGTTTTCCTAAAAATCTCATGGACATAGAAATCATGATTTTAAGAAAAGGGTTTTGGATTTTTGAATATATTCATGTTTTAGAAACATTGATGATATTGTTTTGGTCTTTAGGCCTTCCCCAAATTGATTTGAATTGATATATGTATATATGTACGTGTTTTAATGTTAATGATTGAATTGAGAGCACGATTCATGTAAAAATTTCTCTCTTGTTATGATTTTCTTTACTTATCATATGCTATGGATTATCTTGAATGCATCATTGAAAAGCATGATATGAAATGCCTTAAGTATTGTTATAATGGAATTATGATTTTGATTTCAAAAGAGAGGGTAGTTATGTTGATAAATGTTGAAAATATTCATATAATGAAAGAGTGCATGATTTTGCCAAAAGCACATTACCACCATATGTTTGAAGGATTCTTGCATAGTTTTGACTTATGTTTCGGAATATGAAATCTCTTAAACTATTTGCATGTTTGGGTGGTCTGAATTGAGTTTTCATGAAAGAATCATGCATGGTACAATGTGGCTCAGAATTAGGACTTGCAAGTTTTGGTGTGACGACACCAACTCAGTTAAATCCATAGTAATTCAGAACAGAATAGAACACATGTTTGAAATCAGATTTTCAGATGTTGAAACTAGAAATATGCATGATTCAGAACAGGATAAAATTGGGCATAAAAAGAGCTTAGGTGATTCCCCGAAGAAGGCAAGAGTTCAGATAACTATTTGCCCAAAAGCGCAATTTGCCGATCCGGGTATATTATTATACGCTAGCCTAGTGCCCTGTGGCGTATCAGACTCAAACACTCCAATCCTTGCGACACACTTGGGTTGGGGGATTCTCCGCCGAGTCAATGGCGGATTCCATATAGCTCGTGGAATATCAGACTTGTAGGGGAGTGCCACCTAACTCAGAAGTAATACAAAGATCAGAAACGGTATTGTCAAGAATGGTTTATGATTTTCAGAAAAGTGTCCATGTGTTTTGAAACTATTTTATGCATGGAATTTTGTAACCCGCTCTCAACTATTTTATATTTATGCAAACTTGTTATTTTGAATTTCTTCACGTACCAGTACACCTGTATTGATCCCCTCCCCCTACCTCTCAGGTTCTGAGGCTCAGTCTAGGGGTCTAAATAAGCAGTAGATTTCATCAGACAGAGTTGCAGTGTTTTGTTGGTGAGCCTTCTATATTTAAAAAGGCTTGTTTACTTTCCAACAATTATTATTAGTTATGGTTTTGGTCTACTGGGGGACTTGTCCCAGTTTTTAGATTGTGTTAGTGATCATGTAGTAGATATTTTGCAAACAGTTTGCAGATGTTGTTAGATGGTTTTGGATTTCATTCTCCATTGCTAACTTTATATCAGATTTATGACCATGATTTTGTTTGTAATAATTTACGCATTTTCTTATTTGTGTATGAATGGTGTATATGATTTCAAGTTAGAAGGGTGTCCGGGCCTTCATGGTTCGGGATGCTCATCACGACCAGGTCCTCAGTTTGGGTCGTGACAAACTTGGTATCAGAGCACGGTTCATGGTCCCAGGGTGTCTGCAAAATCGCGTTGAGTAGATGTAACACCCCGAGAAACTATCCTGAGACATCACATGGTGCACAAGGCCACACGTGGCCTCAAGATAACCCTCCAAGCTTGTCATCACTTTCAGAACTCTCTACGACACGAATCATCATAAAGTAGGGAAGAATAATCATGATATGAACATACTGAGATACGGAGTAATACGATTCTGTACAAATAAACTACTGAAATCTCTGTACATGCTGGCACACTAATCTGACAAAGCCTCTACTACATAGGACTGAGGAGCCATTGGGATAGATCCCTAACTGACTCGTGCTGGACGAAAAGTAAATAACCATCTATTAACAAGACAAAATCAGAGACACAGGTCCATGAACCATGAGGACTTCCCAACCGTAGAAATAAAGATGAAGTTACTCAAAAATCACTATCGCTGCTGAAACTGAGCACCTGAACCTATATCATGAGGAAATATAGAGTACAAAAGAGTATGAGAGTCAGTACTTGGGAATGTACTGAGTATGTGGAGGTGGATGCAACATTTTAAATAATATCATAAATGTATAAGAAAATCATGCATGCTGACAATAACAACTCTCTTCGCTTGAATTATCTAAAACATCATTTCCGGAAGTCATCAGTAATAACATATTCTTCATAAATCTCGTAAATCATTTAACTCAACTCAAATTCTTTGACTCATGACTTACAGTGACTCGGTAACTCATGGTACTTAGATCATTATGGATGTGGGAGTTTCTTATAACCAACATAACTACACCACGTGAGCCGCATGGAGTCCAATGTTTTTCCCTCCTAAGGAGAGAACCCCACATTGGTGGGGGTGTTGTACTCTTGCCAGGGAGTACAACCTCAATCTCATTATCACAATCCCATACTCAGCCTTTGGCCCACAATTATCAACATCAATCCTACGGTGGCACGTAGTTTCGGGGAAATACCATATTTCCCGCTCGGTGCTAAATACTCCTCCCAGACTCAGCTCAGAACGTGTTAGGAAATCCACCTTAATCCATATCAACTCATGGGTCTATCATAGAGACCAAAACATAAATATATATCATCTGTAAATCATGAACAACTGTGGATTCCCAACTCGACTCAAAATTAAAATAATCTTTCTCAACATCAAGTACCTTTGCTTATCAAATCATTTCAAATATCAAAGCTTCAGGAAACATCATAGGACTCATTCTTGACTTTCAATCTCAAATATAGATATATATTCAATAGTCAAATTTCTCATGGAAAGGCATAACTCATGACACTTGTCTTAAATCGCTTAGAAATCATCAATACGTAATGACAATATACAACTCATGGAATAAATTCTCAATTTAAGAAACATGATGGTGAAATAATCATAACTATCAAACTTATTCAACTCAAATCTCATAAATCATAAATAAAGAAATTTGGGTGTAAACCCACTTGCAAAATCATGTAAGTCAGTAATAGAAAGTAAATTTTTAGGCACAAGAATGAAAGAAGTGTTCTTGTTCAAACCCCACATACCTTAGATTATAATTTTGGATATGTAGAAACTTGATATAAACTTCTTTATAGCATTCTTGAGCTGGATTTCTTGATGCCTTTAATTAGGAAAGCTTGATTCTTGGATCACTTTGAATCTCTATGAAAGATTCTTGAATTTCTTGGAAGAAGATTGAATTTTTGGGTTTTGGAAGAAACCCTAATTTCTAGATGTTTCTTGAAAGAGGAAAGAAGAAAATGAATGGATATTCTCTACTAGGATATATATATATATAAGACCTTATGGGGTGGAAATGACCAAAATACCCATTTGAAAAAGCTGAAATTCACTGATCGGGGCCTGTGACGGTCGATCTGACGGTCCGTCAAGTCTCCTGATGGCCCACTAGATCGTCCGTCACTCAAGTGCCAAAACTGGAACGTTCTGCCTCAACGTGATGGTCGAAGTGATGGTCCGTCAGGAAACTGGCGGACCACCAAGTCGTCCGTCACTCGAGGGCCAGAAATGAGACATTCTGTCTTGACCTGATGGACCCCTTGACGGTCCGTCAAATTTTTGACGGTCCACCAACTTGAACGTCGCACGATGGACTGAAAAAGGAGTCACTTCCTTGGATTGAAGGGGCAATTGATGGTCCACCAGGAACCTGACGGTCCGCCAGGTCGACCGTCAAACCTGGGCGATCCGACACCGTTCAGTAAAACGACCATAACTTCCTCGTCTGATGTCGGATCTCAATGAAATTGGTATCGATGGAAAGATTATTCAATGATCTACATGAAAAAAAGTATAAATTAGAGAAATACAACATTTTTTAAACATCAATCACTTTGGAAGTCATACATATCCACTCAAAAGATGGATTTAGGCTTAAGAAACGATCGGGGTATTACGGTAAAGTCTTATTTATGGGTGTGTAGCGCGCCAAACTTATAAGTAGGAGGCTACTAGGAATTTAGGAATATTTCCCTTCTTTGTGATTTAGTTCGTGCTTTAGAGTCTAACCTATCCTCTAATCAATGATCTCTTACTTTTCAGAAAATAGTCATGCCTCCTCGTCGCTCCAACAGTCAGAATACTCAGGATGATGAAGTCTTCCCCACCCATGGGATGCGGACCCGTAATAGAGCACACACCCCAGAACCTGTCTCTACTCCGGGAGTACCTCCAGTCCCGACCACTCCTCCTCGAGCTCCAAGAACAAATATTAATCGTCCCTAGTCTTCTCAGAGGGACATATCGAATGCAAAATTCAGAAAATCCATCTACATACTTGTACAACTGGTATCCTCATAGAATCAGAGGTCGGAGGATACTGGGTCTGCATCTGTTACTTCCGAGGCTACTAGGGTGGTCCAAATCATGAGAATAAACCCGCCTAAATTTTTTGGCACTAAGGTAGATGAGGACCTACAGGAGTTCGTAGATGAAATGGAGAAGATTTTTAGAGTAATGTATGTGTATCAGGTGAAAAGGGGTTGAGTTAGCAACATACCAGCATAAGTATGTAGAGAACCAATTGTATAACGAGTGGGAGGATGCGAAGGGTGAGAGTGCTGAACCTACAGTTTGGACCAAGTTCGTGGAAGCTTTTATTGACCGGTTCTTTCCTTTATAATTGAGGGAGGCCAAAGCAGAGAAATTTATGAATCTTAAGCAGGGAAAAATGAGTGTCCAGGAGTACACTCTGAAGTTCAACTAACTGGCCCGTTATGCATCGGAGATGACAAGTAATATGAGAGCCCGAATGAGGAAATTTGCATCCAGCCTTTCAGATGATCTAGCACTCGAATGTCAGGGAGCAATGCTGAACAGGGATATGGACTTTTCTAGGCTATCAGTCTACATGCAGCAAGTTGAGAAAAATAAGAAGAAAATCACTGAGTCTAGGGAGAAGGACAGACAGGAAAAGAGAGCCAAAACAACAGACCAGAGTCACAGTCAGTAGAAGAACGATAATTGGGGTAACAAATGGCAAAAAAAAAGTTTTGGGGCAAGGCGCAGTCTACAGGTAGTGCCCCAGTGCCTAGAATCCCTGTTGATAGACGATCCCAAAGTTTTCAGACTAATCATGGATCCAGGGCGTAGGATACCCAGTCACAGGGCAGTGCGGTGCAACAGTATCGTACTTTTCCATGGTGTGAGACTTGTGGTAAGCATCATCCAGGAAGGTGTCAGCTGGGCTCACTGGTGTGTTATTCATGTTCAAAGGGATTTCCCTTTGGCTAGAAGGAGTGTTGGGGGTGCCAAGTGTCAGGCAAACTCTTTTGAACCACCATCACCTCAAAAGGGCACCACTTCAGCTATCGAGAGTGGTTACAACCGGTTATATGCCTTGACCAACTGTCAGAAGGCAGAGGCTTCACCAGATATAGTGATCGGTACGTTGTAAATCTTTTCTCATGATGTATATATATTTCTTGATCCCGGGTCTACCTTATCCTATGTGACCTCGTATGTGGCTGTTGGTTTTGGGTTTGAGCCCGATGTGATTGCTGAGCCTTTTTTTGTTTCCACCTCGGTGGGAGATTCTATTGTGGCTAGGAGGGTGTATAGGAATTGCGTTGTATCTGTTTGTAGCCTTAATACCATAGCTGACCTCATAGATCTTGATATGGTTGATTTTGATGCCATCTTAGAGATGGACTGGCTCCACTCATACTATGCCAAGTTAGATTATAGAACCCAAAAGATTACTTTTTCCTTTCCGAATGAACTAGTGATAGAATAAGAGGGTCATTCTTTAGCACCTAGAGGGAACTTTATATCCTATCTTAGAGCTCGTAATCTCATTTCCAGAGGTTTTCTATATCATCTGATACGAGTAAAAGATTCTAATATTGAGAGTCCATCTCTTCAATCAGTCCCTGTGGTAAATGAGTTTCCAGAAGTCTTTCCAAATGATCTTCCAAGAATACCACCTGACAGGGAGATAGATTTTGGCATTGATTTATTGCCAGATACCCGACCTATTTTTATTCCATCATATAGAATGGTTCCTGCAGAACTGAAAGAGTTGAAAGAGCAGCTGACAGATCTCCTAGATAAAGGCTTTATCTGTCCTAGTGTTTCTTCCTGGGGTGCGCCTGTACTTTTCATGTGAAAGAAAGATGGTTCTCTTCGTATGTGCATAGATTACCGCCAGTTAAATAAGGTCACGATTAAAAATAAATATCTCCTTCCTAGGATTGATGATCTTTTTGACCAGCTTCAGGGTGCTAGGTGTTTTTCAAAGATAGACCTTCGTTCAGGATACCACCAGTTGAAGGTTAGACAGTCAGATATTCCCAAAACAGCTTTTCGAACCAGATACGACCATTATGAATTCTTAGTCATGTCCTTCGGGTAGACTAACACCCCTGCAGCTTTCATAGATATAATGAATAGGGTCTTCTGTTAGGTTTTGGATCTATTTGTCATAGTATCCATTGATGACATCTTGGTATATTCTAAGAGTGAGGAGGACCATTCCAATCACCTCCGAATCATCCTTCAAACTCTCAAAAATCATAAGTTGTATGCAAAATTTTCCAAGTGTGAATTCTGGCTAAATGGTATTACTTTCTTAGGGCATATTGTGTCTAGTGAGGGAATTAAGGTTGATCCCCAAAAGATTGAGGCATTGAGAAAATGTCCCAGACCCACGACTCCAACCAACATTCGGAGCTTCTTGGGTTTGGCTGGGTATTATAGAAGATTCATAGAAAGTTTTTCTTCTATAGCTTCTCTACTTACTAAGTTGACTCAGAAAAAGGTAAAATTTGTGTGGTCTGACTCATGTGAGAATAGTTTTGAGAAGTTGAAGGACAAGTTGACTACTGTGCCTGTGCTGACTCTTTTGGAAGGTACAGAAGGTTTTGTTGTATACTGTGATGCATCCCGAGTGGGACTCAGATGTGTTCTTATGCAGCATGGTAAGGTGGTGGCTTATGCATTTAGGAAGTTGAAAGTTCATGAGCGTAATTACCCTACCCATGACTTAGAGTTAGCCGCTGTGGTATTCGCACTTAGGATCTGGCGGCATTATCTTTATGGGGTGCATGTTGATATTTTCACTGACCACAAAAGTTTGCAGTATGATTTCTCTCAGAAAGAATTGAACCTCAGGCAAAGGCGCTGGAAGGAATTGCTGAGGGATTATGACATGAGCCTGGACTATCATCCAGGCAAGGCGAATGTTGTAGCCGATGCCCTTAGCAGGTTGTCTATGTGCAGTCTTTCTCATGTTGAGGAAGGGAAAAGAGAAATGGTAAAGGATATTCACAGACTTACAAATCTTGGGTGCGACTCTTAGATTTCAAAAATGGGGGAGTGGTTGTTCATGAGATAGCTAAATCTTCCCTTTGTGCAGAAGTTAAAGAAAAGCAGGCCGAAGATCCCATCTTGACGCAAATTAAGAATGATGTGGGTCAGCAGAAGGTGATGTCATTTGAGATTGGTGGTGATGGTATTCTGAGATATCAGGGGAGATTATGTGTGCCATAAGTAGATGGTTTGTGAAAAAAATCCTTGATGAAGCTCATATTTTGAGGTATGTTATTCATCCAGGCTCTACGAAGATGTATATGATTTAAAATCTATATACTGGTGGAATAATATGAACCGTGATGTGGCTAACTTTGTTGCCAAGTGTTTGAATTGTCATCAAGTTAAAGTAGAGCATTTGAGGCCTGGTGGTACTTCCCAAGGGATAGCTTTACCTTTGTGGAAGTGGGATATGATCAATATGGACTTCATTACGGGACTTTCGAGGTCCCAAAATCAATATGATTCTATTTGGGTGATTGTTGATCGGCTGACTAAGTCATCCCATTTTCTGCCTGTCAGGACTAATTATTCGGGAGATGATTATGCCAAGCTTTACATTAAGGAGATAGTTCGCTTACATGGGACACCAGTATCCATCTTATCTGACCGAGGTATGCAATTTTCTTTGCAGTTTTGGAGGTCCTTTCAGAAGGGTTTAGGTACCCAAGTAAACCTAAGTACTGCGTTTCACCCTCAGACGGATGGTAAGTTGAGTCCTCGCTATATAAGACCATACCAGATTTTGAGAAGGATAGGTACCATAGCATATGGGTTAAAGTTTCCTGCATACCTGGGTTCTTTTCATCCGGTATTTCACATATCCATGTTGAAGAAGTGTATTAGAGACCATTCTCTAGTGTTACCCATAGAAAAGATCAAAGTGTCGGACTCCTTATCCTATGAAGAAGAGCCTATAGCAATCTTAGATCGTCAAGTTAGAAAATTAAGGATCAAAGAGATAGCCTCAGTTAAAGTGTTGTGGATAAATTAGAAAATTAAAGAAGATACTTGGAAATCCGAGGATGACATGCGAGCTAAATACCCAAGCTTGTTTGATCCAGCGAAGGACGAAATGGAAGGTACAATCCTTGTCTTATTCTTTTCTATGCCTTAGTATGTTTGAAATCGTGCTTATCTGTGTTCTGCGTCATCATTCGGGGATGAATGATCCCAAGGAGGGATAATGTAAAGCCCCATAAAAATCCTCCATGTGTTATCTCGTAGTAGCTTGCTTATAGAGTTGAAGACTTAAATTTTTTTTTCTAAGTGTCAAAGAGACTTATTCTCATTTTGAATTCCCTATCTTTGAGGATGTTATTTTCGACCTTCCCGACCTTATTTTCTTGATTTTTTTTGTTGATATACGATGGGGAAAGTCAATAGTACGTATTGGGTGCATTTTAGGGAAAAAACACACTGGTTTGAAATGCTCCAACATTTTGGGTGCAGTTTGGGCGCATTTCAGGGGCAGATTCAGGGTCAACTTCAAACAATCATAACTTCCTGTATATAATTACTGTGAGATCTTCTATATATCAAATGAAATCTATTTTAGTCTTCTTTCCAATGCCACTGATTTCATCCAAATCCAACATCTCAGTCAAAAGTTATGCCCGTTTTACTTCAACATATCAGCCTGTTAGCTGGCAGAAATTTTTGCGACATTTTAGATTTCTTAAGGGGTAAAATGGACATTTCCCATCCCCTATCATACACTAACACGAGATTTAATCCTCAATTGACCAAAATATGGTCATTTTCTTCCGATTGCTCAAGAACCAAACCCCTTAGTCCCAAAATAAAAATCAAGATCCTTCAAAATTCAACCGTAAAATTTTGAAATTTATCTATGATTCGAAATGCCCATTGCGAGGGCTACAAGAAACACCCATCAATTATTCGTATAGCATCCCTAACGCGAGAGTTCATTTGAAAACTTCTAATTTAAGGTATGCGGGGTTTTCCTAAAAATTTCATGGACATAGAAATCATGATTTTAAGAAAAGGGTTTTGAATTTATGAATATATTCATGTTTTAGAAACATTGATGATATTGTTTTGGTCTTTAGGCCTTCCCCAAATTGATTTGAATTGATATATGTATATATGTACGTGTTTTAATGTTAATGATTGAATTGAGAGCATGAGTCATGTAAAAATCCCTCTCTTGTTATGATTTTCTTTACTTATCATATGCTATGGATTATCTTGAATGAATCATTGAAAAGCATGATATGAAATGCCTTAAGTATTGTTATAATTGGGTTATGATTTTAATTTCAAAAGAGAGGGTAGTTATGTTGATAAATGTTGAAAATATTCATATAATGAAAGAGTGCATGATTTTGCAAAAAGCACATGACCACCATATGTTTGAAGGATTCTTGCATAGTTTTGACTTATATTTTGAAACATGAAATCTCTTAAACTATTTACATATTTGGGTGGTCTGAATTGAGTTTTCATGAAAGAATCATGCATGGTACAATGTGGCTCAGAATTAGGACTTGCAAGTTTTGGTGTGATGACACCAACTCAGTTAAAGCCATAGTAATTCAGAACACAATAGAACACATGTTTGAAATCAGATTTTCAGATGTTGAAACTAGAAATATGCATGATTTAGAACAAGATAAAATTGAGCATAAAGAGAGCTTAGGTGGTTCCTCAAAGAAGGCATGAGTTTAGATAACTCATTGCCCAAAACCGCAATTTGTCGATCCGGGTATATTATTATACGATGGTCTAGTGCCCTGTGGCATATCAGACTCAGACACTCAAACCCTTGCGGTACACTTGGGTTGGGGGCTTCCCCGCCGAGTCAATGGCGGATTTCGTATAGCCCGTGGAATATCAGACTTGTAGAGGAGTGCCACCTAACTCAGATGTAATACAAAGATCAGAAATGGTATTGTCAAGAATGGTTTATGATTTTCAGAAAAGTGCCCATATATTTTGAAACTATTTTATGCATGATGTTTTGTAACCCGCTCTCAACTATTTTATATTTGTCCAAACTTTTTATTTTGGATTTCTTCGCATACCGGTATATCTGGATTGACCCCCTCCCCCTACCTCTCAGGTTCTGAGGCTCAGTGTAGGGGTCTAGATAAGCAGTAGATTTCATCAGACAGAGTTGCAGTGTTCAGTTGGTGAGCCTTCTATATTTCAGAAGGCCTGTTTACCTTCCGACAATTATTATTAGTTATGGTTTTGGTATACTGGGTCCTTGTCCCAGTTTTTAGATTTTGTTAGTGATCATGTAGTAGAGATTTCGCAAACGGTTTGCAGATGTTGTTAGATGGTTTTGGATTTCATTCTCCATTTCTAGATTTATATCAGATTTATGACCATGATTTCGTTTGTAATAATTTCCACATTTCCTTATCTGTGTATGAATGATGTATATGATTTCAAGTTAGAAGGGTGTCCAGGCCTTCTTGGTTCAGGATGCTCGTCAAGGCCAGGGCCTCGGTTTGGGTCGTGAAATTCTCTCATATTGCTAAGATGATAAATGTTGGAATTTATTTTAAATGGATATTTATAATGCCTTCTTTCAAGCAGATCTTGCTGAGGAGGTGTATATAGACATGCCTAAAGATTTTAAGAAACCTTGGGAGACTAAAGTTTGAAAATTGCTCAAATTATTATATGTTTTAAAGCAAGCTTCCACGCAAGGGAACATCAAGCCCACTTCTGCCCTTTTGGCTGCTAGTTTTCCTTAGAGTACATATAATTACTCACTATCTTCTCTAAAGAAAGGTGAAGAAATAGTGATTGTGTTGGTGTATGTTGATCGTCTCCTCATCACTGGAAGCAATTATCAACTGATTCAGCAATTCAAACTAAAGGATTTAAGTCATCTCAAGTATTTATTGGACATTGAAGTTTTGAGGTCAAGTGCAAGTGTTGTCTTGAACCAAAGGAAGTAAATTTAGAGTTGATCAATGATACAAGCCTTAGTGGTGCTAAACTAGTTTCTACTCCTTTGGAATCCAACTTAAGGTTGACTTTAGTAGAGTATGACAGTTGTAGGTTTAGCTGGTGATACTATTTTACATGATGTTACTTCCTATCAGAAATTGATTGGAAAGCTATTATATACTACTAGCACTAGACCAGATATTAGTTATGTAGTGCAAACTCTCAGTTAATTCATGCAAGCTCCTAAGAAATCTCATTAGGAAGTAACTACTGAGTAGTCAAATATTTGAAGGGCGCAGTTGGTCAAGATATTTTGTTACAAGCTAAACCTGCATCCATGTTGACTCATTGGTGTGACTATGGGTTGTCTATCCTGACACCAGAAGATCAATTACAAGCTATGAGCATAACAAATTTACTCATAAGAGGATGTGCATTTTAGATAATGTTCGTCTATCATAGTAGAGAAGTGCAATACCTCTTCTTCATATCCCCTTTTTATTTTGCTTCTTTATTTTTCTAGTTTCCCATGAGAGTATTTGAAATGCACAACAACAAATGTTGAAATTGGAACTTATGAGTATCAAACTTGGATGTTTCAGATTGTAATAAGAGTGAAAATTGTAAAGGACAAGAAGATTGAGGATGACTAGCATTCTAGACTAAGTGGAGTGCATCAAGGATGAAGAGGGAAATGTATTGGTGGTGGAAGAACTTATTTGACGAAGACTGTATTGGAAGCAACGTGAATTTTAGGAAGAAGAAAGACATAGTTTAAAGCTACGGTAGCCTGGTGGGATTTTACTGCTGCTTCAATATATTGATCACGCCTGTTGAAAATTGCTTTTATCTACAACATTAGTTTTTAGCAGATATTTAATTTAGGATGAATTTGAATTTTGAATTTAAGTTAGGTTGTTTGATTTGTTGAGACATTTTAGTTAGTTTGAATTTTGAATATTGCTGATTTTTCTATTGTGAGGTGGCTATGTAAAGCCCCTCAATACTCAATAAAATTATTGAAATCTATTGAAAGCTTGAAATCCATTTCAATCCAAAGAGAGTCATTTTAAACCTTTTTTCGCTATCCTATCTTTTTAAAAAAAACCAACAATGGTATCAGAGCCTCATTACTCTTACGGAATCTGTGAGTTCTTCCAAAGCGCTACCATACCATTTTTAACCTGTAAGGGCTACCTTTTTAACCCGTCAGGGCTACCTATTTTAACCTGTGTCAGGGCTACCATTTTTAACCCATGCTTATTTTCAAAGCTTAGAGCTATTTTCAACAAAAAGATGTCAAACAACAGTCTCTCTTTGAATGTCCCAAACATTTTCACCGACAAAAACTATCAAATTTGGTCTGTGAAGAAATCATATCTTGAAAGCTATCCTTTATGTGATGTTGTGATTAAAAAAAAATCCTTACAATATTTAAAATTACTTCCAAACAAGATAAGATTGTTGATGGTTTGTCATCAAAGAATCAAAAGAAGAAAAATAAAAATAAAAGAAAGATCAACATAAAAACGATGTGCAAGTTCAAAAACAATCCTCAAGCACAAGCAGCGGAAGCAGAAATTGAAGAGGAGCATCGTTTTTAAATCGCAGTAACTAAAGCAAAGGAGGAGTGTTTAAAATTGCTTTTAGTTACTGCACTAATTTTTGGCAAAATAAGTTATTTAATTTAGGATGAATTTGAATTTTAAATTTATGTTAGGTTGTTTGATTTGTTGAGATATTTAAGCTAGTTTGAATTTTAAATATTGTTGATTTTTCTATTGTAAGGTGGCTATGTAAATCCCCTCAATGCTAAATAAAATAATTGAAAGCTATTGAAATCTCATTGAAAGTTTGAAAGCCATTTCAATTCAAAGAGAGTCATTTTAACCATTTTTCTCTGCCTTTTTTTTAAAAAAACCAACAATGCCCCAGATTTTGTTAATGGAACTCTGAGTATTTTTGTACCTTGTGCACTAGCTAGGGAAAAAAATTAGTAGGGCCTAATTTATGGTATTTTTCAGGTAATACTTCCCATTTTTTAGGACATAGCTGCTGCTTGATCTGATTTGTCATTGATTTCTAAAGACCTCGAAACTAGCTGTCGAAACACCATTTACAATATTAGGTTTGTGAAAACATTTGCATTACTAGGTTTGTGACATGAATGTTTAATGAGTGTTGGTCATTTGGACATTTGAAGGTGTAGTCCCAAAAGTCTGGATAATTGTACATACAAAACACGTCAGTTTTCAAGGATGTAGTTCTGGAACAAAGCAACTGAACCAACAATTAAATCTTTGACATAAGGTAAACCATCAATGAACGCTGAGAACAAATATGAAGTTGCCACGAAATACTTTGGTAAAAGATTTTGCAACAAATCTGTTACATGAACAATCAAATAACTTAAACACTTTACACAGATACTGAGGTCTGAATGCCAAAGTTAATATTGCCAAAACTGACAACTTGTCAAGAAGTATACCTGAGACCAAGTAAAAATCACTCCATTTAAAACCCCAGCTAGCAAGAGGCTATAGAAGTATCTCCGGATGCCCAAACTTTAATATTGTAAAACATGTGACTGACATAAGACATTTGAGAGCAGCCTATGAGGATTCAATATCTGATTCTTCCAATCCTTCTTTGTAGATTTCAAATACATAAGGAGACCACCGACATATTAAGTTGAGATGGAAAGTAGCCATCTTGATACCAATTATTGTGATGCGCTTGTCAAATTTGCAATGTCAAATCACATTCAGTGTTTTTCCAAATAAGCTGTAGGAAAGAAATCACTATATAATACTCTATAAACTAAATATTAGATTTCTTTCTTGCTCATTAGCCATTAATTATAGCGTCTCCCCAAAGCTTCATAACCTTACTTCCCTTTACACAATAAACTGACATTGACAAACGTCAGGTAATTTGGATTTTCAATAAAATATGAACTGATTTGTCCAACTATACTTTAACTATACAAGATATATAAGATCTTATCCACCCACTCCACCCAAAAGAAAAGAAATATTGTATTAGCACCTTACTGGTTTAAGTTCACTAACATTCACCTTCTGCTAGAAGAAGCAGGCAAAGATCCTCTCTGGAATCTTGACAGTGTCCTAAAAAAGGCGAGATTAGAGCTTAGACAAGAAATTCTGTCACATGTTGAAAGACACTCCATAGGCAACTTTATATCAATCTACAATGACCAGATTTTAAAGATATAGCTGTTGATGACGAAACTGTCACTCTAATCTATGCACCAAACAAATACATTCTGCCTAATGAGATTGGTCTTAGAGCTGCGCTGCTCGTATCACCAACTACTACTACAAAATGGCATAGCTCCAAGACCAATCTCATTAGGCGGAATGTATTTGTTTGGTGTATATATTAGAGTGACAGTTTCATCTTCAATAGCTATATCTTCAAAGTATGGTCCTTTTAGATAGATATAAAGTTGCCTCTGGAGTCTTTCAACAGGTGACAAAATGCCTTGTCTAAGCTCTAATATCGCCCTTTTTGGGACACTGTCAGGATTCCTGAGAGAATCTTTGCCTGCTTCTTCTAACAAAAGGTGAATGTTTGTGCACATAAAACAATAAGGTATTAATATAACAAATCTTATTTTTGGGTGGGGTGGGTGGCTAAATTCTTATATATCTTGTATGGTTAAAGTATAGTTGGATAGCTCAGTTCATATCTTTATAGAAAATCTAAATTTCCTGAAGTTTGTCAATGCCAGTTCATTATGTAAAGGGAAGTAAGTTTTTGAATCTTTAGGGAGCGACTATGATTAATGGTCAATGAGCAAGAAAGAAATCCAACATTTAGTTTATAGAGTATCATATAGTGATTGCTTCCCCACAACTTATTTGGTAAAATCCTGAATGTTATTTGACAAGCACATGACAATAATTGGAAGCGAAAGGAATTTCCTGCGTAAAAATAAATCCGACTGTCATGAATTTGATACATACTTATCAAGTTGTCTTGGAACTCATGGTGTAAGTGATTCTTACATAAAAAATCCACTTGAAAAATGGTAGAATACTGATGAAAATTTCTGTTTCATGGTTAAATTTTTTGTGTAGGGGATCTGTACACTCTTCCCCTGTTTTCCCCTCCTCTTTTTTGGGGGTGGGGAGTGGGGTCAAATTTACCCAATTTTAATCAATAGAATTAGTGATTCGTAACTGGAATCAATAATAACATATGGGGAACTGTCTCTTCCTTTTCTTTTGAATCATAAGACTACGCACTGCAGGATTAGGTTTTAGGAAGGTGCATCCACAATATTTGTTTCATCTATCTCATAATTTTCTTTCTAACTAAAGAGTTTTGGGCTTACTATCAAGTAAAACAGAAGAAAGAAATTGACCAAAAATTAAAAAAGGAAGATATTAGTTTACCATTTTCTTATAACCTATACAATTAAGAAAGGATTTGATTCAGAATGTGCGTCATGTTTGCCGAGACAAACTAAGTGCTATATATATAAGTGAATTATTTTACCACTTGTATCTTCCATCTGGATGTAGTTGAGTGAGAATGATCCTGCTGAACCTAAGCTTGAGATGTTATACATTTCCTCTTCAAGACAAGCTGAAGAGACATCCTGTTCAGAAACCTGTATTTCTCTGTTTTAATGCTTGGGAATATAGTCATCTGGTTCTCCCCTTGTCCTCCATCTTGTTACACATGCGTTGCAGAGCACTGGTTTTCCAGGTGGCCCAGTACTCCAACGGGCGGTTTCTGTTCAAGTTTAAAATTAATTAGTATTTAAACTGGGACAAAAATGAGTAAATTCCTACAGATCAGAAACTAAAGCACAATGATCATTGACAATTAAGATTTTCTGTAAAAAGGTATAGAATGTACTGCATGAGACTGAAAGCGTCATAAAAATAGAGTATGTATGACATTCAAATAAGAAAAAATATCTTTCTGTGAAACTTGCATAAACTTTTAGGATGCATCAACTGTTTTTGTACTCTCATTTTCATCACCAATGACTTTCAGAATGCATCAACTAGTTTTGTACACTCATTTTCATCACCAGGTTAAGTAACTATATAAAATAGTTGAACTTTTAGCTTGATGGTGGAAAGATTGAAAAGAATTGCTTGATATGTTAAGGAACCATGGAAAATAGTTAACCTCTTGGCATACTGCATTTATTTGCATGATATTTTAGGAACGAAGTTACCATGTAAACCGACAGTGATTAACTATATAATATTAAATTGGGCGCTCAATAGTAAAATAATTCCCCTCAACCATGCAATGGAAGATCACCCCCACTCTCCACCGCATGTCGCTGCCCTGACCACCAACCACAACCAGCGACCAGGTATGATTTACCCCAGCACCCCTCCCCCCACCCCCTTCCTCCCTCCACCCTCCTCTACCTCCTATCCCCCTACCCCCCTACCCCTCCCTATTTTTTTTCATAGCACTGCCGCCACCTGTCAGCAACAATCTAGCAACCCTATCCTGATAACCGTCAATCAATGATCTAGATGCACAAACTCCAACAATCAGCGGACCAAGGAGAACATCAACCCTTGCCAGATCTTGGCAAATCTACCCAAAAACAACAACATACCCAGTGTAATCACAAAAAGTAGTAATTTCGGCAAATCTGCCCAGAGTAATTTTTTTATTCTCATAACTTCAAGGTACGATCCATAAATCCTTTTCTTCTCTTATCTAAATCTGATTTTTCCTTAAGATATTGCGCATCCCCTTATTGTTGCTTGATTGTTAACTGATTTACTTAAATCTGACATAGCGTTTGTGAATTTATTACTGCTTTCTTACAAATACTACTGCATCTTTTTGTTCCTACTTTGAATTGCATCTTTGCTAAAGTTTATTGTTTCTTGTTATTTTCATCATTGTATTGTGCAGGGGAGGATCTACAAAGGAGGGAGAGGGTGCCACGGTACTGCACACCTCGATTGAAATCATATGTATTGTATCTAGAGGAAATATAATATATATATAAAGTGGTACGCAGCCTACCAAAAGGTCATTTGGTGCCACTAGCTGATGGCTAAATCTTCCGCCAATAGGGCGAGGGATCTAATCTTACTTGCATTACTTTTATAGATCTTTTATATTTAAGAAGCTTAGGAGATTCTCATTTTCCTTTTTCTTCTTTTCTTTTCCTTGTTTTGTCTTTTCTTTCTTTTTTCTTTATTTGTTGTTGACTCATTGAAGTCCTATATACCTGAAATTAGATGAATTTCTGGAGAGAAATCTTGAATTTTGAACTTTTAGAGCTTTGAACTTGGAAACCCCTTATTCTATTTGTTCTTGCATTTCTTTGGAGGATAAAGAAATTGGGAAAGATTAGCGATTTTTGTTTTGAGAATGTAATCCTGATTGGGTGTTTAAGACGTGAGGAGAGGTTTTGAGGTAAGGAAAGGACCAAACTATTTTGAGGTAAGGAGAGGACCAAATTATCTCTTAAAAAATTCTTTAAAAGTGCAAAAGAATTCCGTCAGGTGACGGACCGTCAACCCCCTAATGGACTGTCTTCTAAATCGTTAATTTTTAACCACTTTTTGAGTTCATTGGTTAGGCTTGACGGCTAACTTGACAGGCGGTCATCCATTTGATGAGCCGTCAACTTTGTCCGTTGGTTGTTGAAAGACGGGAACCATCTGATAAAATGATAATAACTTTTTACTATGTTGTTAGATTGACAAACTGATAATTGTATGCTATGGTCAAGTAAACTTGAAACTAAACTCTGAACTGAAATGTTGAACTGAGACTTTAGGAGCTATCATCTAACCAAATGTAACTATCCAAGACTGCCCCTAGTTGTCACACAGTGCTTAGGACCACAAGTGATCCCAAGCTAACCCTTATACTGACATATTGTTATGCAACTGAGTTAAATATATATAAAATGACTGAGTTTATTGTGCGGAAGTATAATCATGATGAAATCTAGGAAAAATACAATAGTGATACAATTTTACATTATCTTAAAACTGAAGAATAGACCTAAATTTACATGACTGACACTAACTGACATCTGTGAATCCTCTACTATACTGGCTAAAGATAGTTGGGATGCGAATCCAACTACTATTAATCAATACACATGAGTAAGAAAGTAAAGTACATAAATAACATCTAGATGAGGTCCCCAAAGTAGGACTCCTCATCACCTGCGGGTTGGAATCTGCAACTGTCAAATCGCGATATATGGACTGCAATTGAACTGGCACTTACATTATTAAACAATGTAGCACATAGACGTATGTGTGGATCAGTACTTTTGAAATGTACAGAGCATGTGGGGGTGGATGGATAAGTAAAATAATATCTCAATGTTCATATAAGCTCGTAAAAGGATACATGCTAAGTATAAATGGCTCACATTGGCTGGAGTAACTGAAAGCTAAAAATAATGAATCATGATGAAAAAACATACTGTATAAATCTTATGAGTCATAATACTTAGTTTAAAAAGCTATACTTTTACTCTTTCTTCTAGAGGAATAAGTAGAACTGAAGTTAAGTCTGTTTTTGAATCATGCAGGCTAAGTGTAACAGGACTTACCTTTATATCTGTAAACTAAAAGCTGAAATCTCATAGCTAATATCTGATGTAAAACAATATCTGAATAAAATCATGAGCCTTTACACTTAGTTTCTAAAAGCTGTTCTGTTATTCTTTTCTGTTAGGATTACTTTTTTCTATAGGTTGTAGAGAAATACTTTTAAAAACTCTTCTGAAAGTCTTTACTGTTAGGGAGGTTCTTCTAACCGACATACACTATGTGATTTATCATAGTGTCCAACATCTATTTACCTTATGGGAAAACCTCACGTTGGGGAGAGGTATCATACTCTTGCCAAGGAGTATAACCTAATCTAAGTGATCACATCTATATCTATCATCCATATAGAAATAAGAATAATCTGATAATCTGAACCTACGTTGGCTAGTAGTTATGGGGTATGTGAACATACCCAACTCGGTGCTAAATACTACTCCCTTTAATCTGTAAGCTTAGTCTGTTGGAAATCCATTTTTAAAAACTAATATAAGGGTTTATAATGAAAACCTCTTGTAAATCTGTTTACTGTAAATTGTAGCTAAATCTATAAAGTGAATTTCATATCTAAGCTAAGATCAAAAGATCAAATCTTTGTTCAAAATGTGAATATACAAATCATGGGATGCTTAAAAGCATAATCTTCTTGAAATAACAACATTCAAATTAGGGCTAATATCCCATGCATCAAATTCATATCAAATAATCATATAATTCATGATAAATAATGAAAATATTGATAATTCAATTCAAAATCTGGAAATTTATGAAATACGCATGAAAATACAATAGTAAACATGCAATTCAACATCTAAATCACTTCAAATCTCATAATCTTGCAAATAACAATATTGGGTATGAACCCTGATTCAAAACTCATGTAAAATTATCTTCAAAAACTAATTTTGGGCACAAGGATGAAAGGATTATCCTTGTTGAAAACCCCCACATACCTTAATTAATGAAATTGATGAAGACACTTGATTTTAAATCCCTATTTGTGCTCTTGAAGATTGTTTCTTAAAGATCTTGAATTGGAAACCTTGAATTTTGAGTTATCTTGGAAAAAGAATGGCGGAATTTGAGTTTTCTTGGAATTTGAAACTCTAGGTTTCATTGGAGAGAAAATTGATTAATAATGAGTATATGTTGCTCCAAATACCCTAAATCTCCTGTTTTCCACGACTTGGGGCTTAGGAAAAAAACTAAATTTCCCTTGAAAGCTTAAGTTCGGAACTGGATCCTAATTTTTCACCTCGGCGCGATGCGGCGCTATCATGTCGCACCACTAGAAATGGATGAGCCCGATTGTATACCCTGGCATGACGTGGTGCTATCGCGTTGTGCCACTAGAAACAGACAAGTGCGAATTTGTACTACTCTGCAACGCGGTACATTCTCTACAGTAATTTCTAGTGCGACACAGGTCAATCACGGTGAGCTATTGGAAAGGGACGAACAAAAATTTAGGGTTCATCGCGGCGTGGCGTGATCGCGATTCTTCATTGGAAAGAGGAAGATTGCGAATCTTCCCTCCACCGTGATGTGGTACTATCGCACTGGTCTACTGCTTCTCACTAAAAGGGCCATAACTTTTCAATCGTGTATCAGATTTAAGCAAAATTTGTATCGTTGGAAAGATGATTCAATTATGTACAATTTGGTGGGTCTAGAGCTGGTAAATTCTACACACATAAAGAGTTATTACCTTTTAAAGTTGACCCTTGACACATTAAGAGCTAAATGGGACTACAAAAGTATGAGGTATTACAATATCTCCTTCTTAGGAATATTCATCCTTGAATGAGACTAGTTAAACTGAGGATACTAAGGAAATGAGACTATGTACTAGCATGCACAACTAAAACAAAATTGTATGACTGAATCTAGAATATAATGAGCGACTGACTAATTGCGAATGCAGGATGTGACATGAAGATAATTACATGGCTAAAACTGAGACTGGAAAAGAACTGAGTTAAGGAAGACTGATTGGACTGAGAGTTCTGAACTAAGGCAACTGGGATCACATACTGAACATACATATCGGGAAGCACACTTACATGACTAAGTCTGAAAAATTAAAAACCTCTATTATGAAACTGATTTCTAAGCTAACTTGCCTTTACTTACTGTGAGAAGTTGATTCATGCTGAGAGTTTTGGATTTACTTGAAGTGTTCATGATGCAATCATACATATAGAACTGCGAGGTGATAAATTATGCTGGAAAGAATCATGAGACAACGAGACTAAGATCATACAATGGGTATTACACTGCCTGAGATGGAATACTTTGAAATCTAAGATCATTCACTGAATACTAATGAACTGAATCATGACTAAATATCTGAATCTAAAACTGATGCCTGATGCCTGTACTGAGCTGAATTCGTAATTTGCACAAATGCAAACATTTTCCTCATGGAATGGCCTTACTCGCTAAACTTTTGGGTAGTACGACTAGATTTAAAGTTGGGAATCTATGGAGCTTATCTGTTTGATTTCTAAACTGGATTGCAGGCTATAATGACTGGATCATACTGAATGCTCACACCCAAATAGGGTATTTGTTCAACACTCTTCTTAGGAAGTCCTAATGATGTTAGGGAGCAAACAACTCTGGGCATGATCTAAACAAGACATCTAAATAATAAATTAAAACATTGATACAAATCTATAGCATGGAACATAGAGCTATAAATCATAAGCTAGGATAGAATTACTAGGCCTTAAGCAATGCAACTTCTTACTTTCAAGCTTAGCAACACTTCTCAAATACTCTCTCAACTATACTATTCCTCTTAAATACCATATTCACTTGATTCAACTTATAATTCTCACACGGGCATTGATAAATCCATCTATCAAAGTCTAAACTGAACTAAATTCTTTCACCATGATCAAGCCTAACTCGAAATCACATGGTACTATACATAATGCCATAATTAATACTAGTCTGAACCATGGATTCAATACCCCAAGTGTTGTCATAACTACTCACTCTAGGATGATTCTTCTTATCACTTTACCAACTAAATTTAACCTCTTACTAGAAATTTGTTAGTGCACAACACACCTATACTCTTATATACCAAATGACATTTAAGCCTATCTTCATAACCACATATGCACTTCTAAACAAACCCCCATAAAAGCATCTTTATCATATTCTCTAATACCTCTATCAATAATAACTTCCATGCACTATTCTTAGAAAGACACACATATAAAAAAATATTCTCAACTAATCATGTCATATACAAAAAACTTTACCTTAATATTCCTTAAAACTTATAGCCTTACATAAAACAAGCATACAATAATCTTTCCCAGCATGTAACACTTACTCTTTCCCATCTACACAACTGTTCATTATCACTATCTTGACCTAAGAAAAGGTCACTGAAAGGTTAGGATGTGAGGTCCTAATGACTAAAGAAATACCATGCATAACTTGGACTCTTAACTGAGGCCTGAGGAATAGAATATCAATATCATGAACTCATCAAAGAGGTCTAATTTAAAGACATACATGACATAATCTGAATGTCACTGATCATTAAGAGTGTAGCAAAAGTACTGGAATTGAGCATATCGTAAAACATGAGTACATGAGTCATGAGCTACATGAACAGAGTTTGGAGTTTATAAATTCCTGGAACACTATTCATACTACTGAATGAACTGGAACTCCTCATACTAGGAACTGGGAGAGTACATGATTTTCTATTACGTATATGAACATGAACTATAATCATGGAACTTATATGTAAGGCATGAGTAGATATCGGGATAACTGAAGTACAAATGCTGAAATAAGAATGGGTTGGACATCATCCTCCCTTACTGCTATTCTACCACATACTAACATCGCTGCTAAAATCTGAGAGCTTGACTTGGTTACTTGTTCTATCATCTCTCCCTTAGATTCAAGTCATCATTCTAAGTCTGGGGAACCCTTTACTAAACTCTAAACTAAACTACACTCACTGAACTCTAGGGTTTGGAATATAATAATACATGTAAGAAATAAACTTACTCTGAAAAACTACACCTGAAAGTGTAAAACCCACTGCTAATACTTCCTTCTAAGATACAACTCTATCTTTCTATAGCCAATAGTCATCATATAGTTACTTGAACACTTGCTAACTTAGAATCTTCATGAGTATCACCATGTCCTGAGTTCACACCATCTAGAGCTTCAACTCTTATTTCTATTGGCTCAATCCTCAAGGATTCAAACTTAGAGTCTAACACTTAACATGGATATCCTCAACCTTTAATGAACCATATTACATTTGTCATAAACTACTAATATCGCATCTTTAAGCTTATAT
Organism: Capsicum pubescens; assembly: GCA_030864215.1. Lineage (NCBI taxonomy): Eukaryota > Viridiplantae > Streptophyta > Magnoliopsida > Solanales > Solanaceae > Capsicum > Capsicum pubescens. Next base: position 379,343,368 of record CM061548.1, on the reverse strand, counting down.
TTTTCTCTAAACTATGAGAATCAAAATCATATCAAAAGGCTCAGCATTATCAATCATAACTCATTCACTTAGCTATTACGAACACCCCATACTATATCCCTAGCCTCTTTCCACTTAGCAACTCAAGGGTGCTACTAACCATACATAACATATAATGACCTTAGAAAATAATGCAACCCCATATCACCCTTGGGCCCACCTCTACAACATACTTAATTATGAATAACTGAACTTTAACTCTTGTATACACTGTTCGAGGCTACTAGATCACTTCCATATAACTAGCATCACTAATCAAGCAACCATTATATCCACCTTGATGATCATCCACTGTTCAATCTTAGTGTCTAGTGCTAGGCATGCTTAACAACCATAATCGATTACAATCCTATGGTATACTTTATTAAAAACCATTAGCACACCCCTTTTCCACACATCTCTAGTACTTACCCATCTATATATCTAAATTACTTTCATAGCCTTATAAGTTTCAACTAAACATCTTTTTTTGCAACCCCAAGGGAAGCCTAAATTAACAACACTAAACGACCAGATACTTTCATTAATAACTAATACTTTTCTAACAAATAAGTACCATCAATAACTACGTTCATACTACAAGTGAACAATAATTCAACTTAACTAATCGCTTCTTCTCTACCTTTTACCAAGGGACTTGTACCACATTCATTACCTCTAAAATAACACACAAGGACATATCACCTTAACACAAACTCTATAACACGCATAAGCTCATCCATATACTTTTGATCAATCGCTATTCCCACCTTTCTTGCGACTACACTTCTATACCCATACTTCTAACTATAAGAAAGTTCTACTACTTATAAATCATAACACTCTAGGTTGCAATATTCCTCGAATACAAACTTTATTTAACAATTAAGGTTCTCACTATCTCCTCTCATGATTACTATCTATATTGGAGGGTTATCGAGGAATCTGAGTACATATCTTACTCTTTCTTAAATGAACAACTCATATGAATGAGATCATAAACTTTTAACTTAAGGAACTTAACACACTAGGGAGATCCTCTCAATCCCCTTGTGTGGTTTCTGAAGTTACTGATAGTAAATCTGAGAGCATTATCCTGGGAGGAATTAGAACTTGCTAATCATGTTATCTTAAAAATAAGTCGCAGATGGAGGATTATGGTGTTACGTTTGAATCGAGAGAAGTTTTTGAGAGAAAAAATTTGTAGCACGACCTAGAGTATGAAAGAAGGAAACTTTTTTTAAATGCCCTGTAGCCTTTCGAAGAAAAGTGCAGACGTCTCCGTACCATTCTGTATGACTCTACTAGACACGGCTTCATAGACACCCTAAGACACTTTAACCTTGTGCTCTGATACCAAGTTTGTAACGTCCGAGACTACCCCTTAGTAATCACACAGTGCTTAGGACCACAAGTGATCCCAAGATAACCCTTGTACTGGCATACTGTTAAGCAACTGAGTTAAATATGTATAAAATGACATAGTTTACTATATGGACGTATAATCATGATGGAATTTGTAAATAAGACAATAGTGATACAATTTTACATTCTGATAAAACTGAAAAATAAAACTGAATTTACATGACTAACACTAACTGACATCTGTGAAGCCTCTACTATACTGACTAAAGATAGCTCGGATGCGACTCCAACTACTATTAATCAATATATATGAGTAAGAAAGTAAAGTACATAAATAACATCTAGATGAAGTCCCCAAAGTAGGAGGACTCATCATCTGCTGGCTGGAATCTGCAACTGTCTAATCACGATATATTGACTGCAAATGAATTGGAACCTACATTATTAAATAATGTAGCACATAAACGTATATGTGGATCAGTACTTTTGGATTGTATTGAGCATGTGGGGGTGAATGCATAAGTAAAATAATATCTCAATGTTCATATAAGCTTGTAAAATGATACGTGCTAAGAATAAATGACTAACATTGGATGGAGTAACTGTAAGCTGAAAATCATGAATCATGATGAAAAAACATACTGTATAAATCTTGTGAGTCATAACACTTAGTTCTAAAAGCTATACTTTTACTCTTTCTACTAGTGGAATAAGTAGAACTGAAGTTAAGTCTGTTTTCAAATCATGTAGGCTAAGTGTAAAAGGACTAACCTTTATATCGGTAAATTGAAAGCTGAAATCTCATAGCTAATATCTGATGTAAAACAATATCTGAATAAAATCATGAGCCTTTACACTTAGTTTCTAAAATCTGTTCTGTTATTCTTTCCTGTTAGGATTACTCTTTTCTGTAGGCTGTAGGGAAATACTTTTAAAACTCTTATAAAAGTCTTTACTGTTAGGGAGGTTCTTCTAACCGACATACACTATGTGATTTATCATAGTGTCCAACATCTAGTTCCCTTATGGGAAAACCTCACGTTGGGGAGAGGTATCATACTCTTGGCAAAGAGTATAACCTAATCTAAGTGATCACATCTATATCTGTCATCCATATAGAAATAAGAATAATCTGATAATCTGAACCTACGTTGGCTAGTAGTTATGGGGTATGTGAACATACCCAACTTGGTGCTAAATACTACTCCCTTTAATCTGTAAGATTAGTCTGTTGGAAATCCATTTTTAAAAACTAATATAAGGGTTTACAATGAAAACCTCTTGTAAATCTGTTTACTATAAACTGTAGCTAAATCTGTAAAGTGAATTCCATATCTAAGCTAAGATCAAAACATCAAATCTTTGTTCAAAAATGTGAATATACAAATCATGGGATGCTTAAAAGCATATTCTTCTTGAAATAACAACATTCAAACTAGGCCTAACATCCCATGCATCAAATTCATATCAAATAATCATAAAATTCATGCTAAATTAGGAAAATATTGATAATTCAATTCAAAATCTGGAAATTTATGCAATAAGCATAAAAATACAATAGTAAACATGCAATTCAACATCTAAATCACTTGAAATCTCATAATCTTTCAAATAACAATATTGGGTATGAACCCTAGTTCAAAACTCATGTAAAATTATCTTCAAAAACTAATTTTGGGTTTTCCTTGTTGAAAACCCCCACATACCTTAAATAACGAAATTGATGAAGACACTTGACTTTGAACCCCTATTTGTTCTCTTGAAGATTGTTTCTTGAAGATCTTGAATTGGGAACCTTGAATTTTGAGTTATCTTGGAAAAAGAATGTTGGAATTTTAGTTTTCTTGGAATTTGAAATTGAAACTCTAGGGTTTTCTTGGTGAGAAAATTGATGAATAATGAGTATATGTTGCTCCAAATACCCTAAATCTTCTATTTTCCATAACTTGAGGCTTGGGAAAAAGACTTAATTGCCCTTGAAAGCCTAAGTTTTGAACTGGAGCCCGCTTTTTCACCTTGGCGTGATGCGACGATATCACATCACATCACTAGAAATGGACGAGCCTGATTCTACACCCTAGCATGATGCGGTGCTATCACGTTGCGCCACTAAAAATGGACGAGTGCAAATTTGTACTCCTCTGTGATGTGGTACATTGTCCACCGCAATTTCTAGCGCAACACTGGATAATCACGGTGAGCTACTAGAAAGGGACGAAAGGGACTTTGGGGTTCACTGTGACATGATGTGATCATGGTGCTTCACTGGAAAGAGGATGATTGAAAATCTTCCCTCCACCAAGACACGGTACTATCGCACTGGCCTACTGCTTCTCACTAAAAGTGCCATAACTTCTCAATCGGTATCAGATTTAAGTGAAATTTGTATCGTTGGAAAGCTGATTCAATAATTTACAATTTGGTGAGTCTAGAGCTGGTAAATTCGATACGCATCAAGAGTTATTCACTTTTAAAATTGACCCTTGACACACTAAGAGCTAAACGGAATAAAGAAAGTACGGGTTATTACATCGACATGCCCCATTATGAGAAAATTGGGGTCCAACCTGTGACCCCAGTTGGAAGGGTGTTAGTACCATGCCATGGGTACTAACAAATGGTTGCGTGGATCCACTCAAGTGAAGTCCTGAAGGAATAAAGTGTCACCCTCTACTGGCAGGTGCTCTTGTGAGATATACGTCAACCCTAAACTGGAAGGTTAACATCTCAACTTGCGCTTGCTATGTAGTTTTAGAATACAGGGACTACTACAAAAGGTCACACCCTTAACAGGAAGGTGATCCCCCATCCTTGGGTTCGCTCGGTGCTAAATCCTAATCTCAACTGAACTGACTTGAATTACTGAATTGATCTAAGTTTGACTGGTATGATAACTGACTAAATTGGTAATGCTAGAATGTATCCGAAACCATTATAAAAAAACAGAGACTAAGTAAACATCTATATTTTCGGGTATTCATAACCCCCAGGACTCGATAACATTAATAGTAGAAACATACTAAAGATTCAAAAACATAATAAGTAGTCATTGTTCAAAACTCTTCTCTTAGGCATTTCATAAAACACTTGAAATTCATGAACTTAAGCATGGGAATGATTGAAACATGTGGGAACAACAATATCATAACATTAAAACCATAGATTGGAGATTTAACATGGAATTTCATGCTTGAAAACGTGTAAGGGCTTCTTTCCAACTATCAACACTTGTAATCATCATGCATAATCAAAATTCCCAAAAGCATTATGAAAATAACTCATTGTAAACATGTAAAGTCATGATTTAAAACATAAAAATGGGTTCTTGGACTCCATGGGTGAAAAGGCCCCATGGATGAACATTTAAAATACCTTAAAACTTTAATCTTGCAAGAGAATTTACTTTCTTGCTCATTCTTGGGTGGTGAAGATTGAATTATAGAGTTTTCTTGAAGGAATAATTATTGAACTTGATGAATTTGGGGAAAGGTCAGGGTTTAGTTTAGAGAGAAATTGAGGAATTTGGGAATATAATGCCTTAACTAATGATAACTCCCGTGTTTTTATGGATTGGGGCAATAGGAAAAGACAAGACTACCCCTATGTGATATAAATTCATAATTAGAATGCCGAATTGAGCATCACCACGATGTGTGAACCCCTCATCGCTATACCCAGTGCGACGCGATGTAATCACGTTGTGCCGTTGGAATCAAAATCTAAACGTACCTCAATCCTCATCCAAAAAATCTAAAACTTCCCTGAGATATGCTACTTACATCCCTGAACATGAATTAACATAGAAATCATCATCTCAGGTTTAGGAAGGTCACTTTAAAAATAATGAAAGTTATGAGGCCAAAAATAAAACTAAGTCACCATCACTTAGCTAAATTTTTAGCTTCTAAGCCTCTTATGCATGCACTATGGGCTGAACTGAGCTAAGACTTATACGGGGTATTCCAATAGCTTGACCTTGGGAACATTCATCCTCAAATAAGACTAATTATGCTGAGAATACTAAGGGAACTAAAATCACATACTGAATATACACAACTGAAAATATGATAACATAACTGAGTTTGGGACATGATACATGACTGAAATGATTCGTGAATGCATACAATGACAGGAAGATGATTATATAGCTGGGACTGAAAATGGAAAAGATAAAATCTAAGGAAAACTATTACCTTAAACTGCATCTGAGTTTGCGAAGAAAAGATGAGTGTACTTGGTATGCATGTCTTCTTCTGCTTCCCAAGTGGCTTCCTCAACGAAATGATTCTGCCAAAGAACTTTGACCAAGGGAACTTGTTTTTACCTCAGTGTACGAACTTGTCTATCAAGGATTTCAACTGGGACTTCTTCATAAGAAAGGCTATCCTGGACGCCCGTACTTTCTAAAGGGACTACTACAGCTGGATTGCCAATACACTTCTTTAATAAAGAAACATAGAATACTGGATGCACCAATGCCAAATCTGCAGGCAACTCAAGCTCATAAGCAACCTTCCCATAGCGACTCAAGATCCTATAAGGGCCAATATACTGGGGACTGAGCTTCCCCTTCTTGCCAAATCTCTTTACTCCCTTTATGGGAGAGATTTTCAAATAAACCAAGTCTCTAACTACGAACTCAAGATCTCTCCTACACACATCTACATAGGATTTTTGATGACTTTGGGCTGTCTTAAGCCTCTCTCTGATTAGCTAAACTTTCTCCAATGCATTAAATACAGAATCTGGCCCTATCAACGCGGTCTCACCTACCTCAAACCAACCAATAAGAGATCTATATCTCATCTCATAAAGAGTTTCAAATGGAGCCATATGAATACTGAAATGATAACTATTATTATAAGCGAACTCAATCAATGGCAAGTGATCATCCCAACTGTCCTTAAAGTCGATAACATAAGATCTCAACATGTCCTATAGGGTCTGAATGATCCTCTCTGCCTGACCATCTGTCTGAGGATAAAAGACTGTACTGAGATGAACTTAGGTACCAAGACCCTTCTAAAAAGCTTTCCAAAAATGAGAGGTAAACTGAGTACCTCTATATGAAATAATGGACAACAAGACTCCATGTAATCTAACCAACTCTCTAATATAGAGCTTGGCATAATCCTAGGCTAAATAAGAAGTATGGACTGGCATAATCCTTGGTTATTCTGTCCACAATAACACAAATCGAATCATGCTGGTGACGTGAATGAGGCAACCCTATCATAAAATCCATGTTGGGATGCTGAACTCCTACGTAGTTCTGCTAGGACTTTGGTGCTTAACCTTAACCTACTGACAATTGGCATACTTAGATACAAACTCTACAATATCCCTTTTCATACCACTCCACCAATAGATTTCCCACAGATCACGATACATCTTAGTGGATCCTGGTTGAATAGAGTAACGCGCACCATGCACTTTTGCAAGAATTTGCTATCTCAATCCATCAACACACAACACGCACAGTCTACCCTGGAAATGTAATACACTATATCCCTCTTGGGAGAAAACCTCTACTTTCTGATCTCTGACTGACTACTTCAACTTAACTAGACTAGGGTCCCTATCTTGCTTTTCTTTCACTTCGGCAATCAAAGAAGATTCCAAACTATTCTGAACTCATACAGTACCCTCAGCTGAGTCAACCAAAAGAATGCCTAATCTAACCAACTGATGAACCTACTGAACTAACTTCTTCTTATCATCCTTAACATGAGAAACACTACCCATATACAATCTACTAAGGGCATCTGCCACTACATTGACCTTGCTCGAATAATAAAAAATACTCATATCATAGTCCTTTAACAATTCTAACTACCTTCTCTAATGGAGATTTAACTCTCTCCGTGAAAACACATACTACAAACTTTCATGGTCTGTGAAGACATCAACATGCACCCCATACAGATAATGCCTCAAAATTTTCAAGGCAAACACAATAGCTGCTAACTCAAGATCATGGGTAGGATAATTCTTTTCATGGGGATTAAGTTGTCTAGAGGCATAGGCTATGAACTTACCTCTCTGTATCAAAACACAACCTAAACCAACTCTAGAAGCATCATAGTAAAAAATAAACCCATCTAAGCCATATGACAAGGTTAAACTGGAGCTGAGGTAAGTCGAGTCTTCAACTCCTAAAAAATCTTCTCACAGTCTTCTGAGTCAATCTGTACACGGGGACACAATAGATGAAAACCCTTTAACAAACCATCTCTAATAGCCAACCAAACCCAAGAAACTCTTGATATCTAATGGAGACATGGGTCTGGGCCAATTTCTCACTGCTTCAGACTTTTGAGGGTTAACTCTAGTGCTATCACCGGAAATAATATGGCAAAGAAAAGCTACTGATCTTAGCTTGAACTCGCATTTACTTAATTTGGCAAATAACTGATGGGATATAAGAGTCTGCAATACTATTTTGAGGTGGTCTGCATGATCATTTTCATTACGAGAATAAATAAGAATATCATCAATAAAGACTATGATGAACATGTCCAACTACTACTTGACCACTCTGTTCATAAAGTCCATGAAAGCTACTAGGGCATTTAGTAGACCAAAGGACATGACTAGGAATTCAAAGTGACCATACCGAGTTCTGAAAGCTATTTTTGGAATGTCACATTCTCTGAATCTGAGCTGATTATAGTTGGATCTAAGGTCTATCTTAGATAAATAACTGGCACCCTAAAGTTAGTTGAACAAGTCATCAATTCTGGGGAGTGGGTACTTATTCTTGATGGTGACTTTGTTCAACTGACAATAATCAATGCACATTTTAAGAGAACTGTCTTTCTTTCGCACAAAAAAGACTGGAGAGCCCCATGGAGAAACACTCGGCCTTATGAATCCCTTATTTAAGAGATCTTTAAACTATTTTTTTTAACTCCCTAAGATCAGCTGGAGCCATTCTATAGGGTAGAATAGAGATAGGCTGGGTAGCTGGAAGAAGATATATTCAAAAGTCAATTTCCCTTTTGGAAGGAACTCCAGGATGATCATCAAGAAAAACATCTGGAAATTCCCTAACTACTAAAACCAACTCGAGACCGGGAGCCTCTAAACTAGAGTCTGACTTGAACAAGATGGTAAACACACCCCTTGGATATCATTTTTCTCTCTCTAAGGTACGAAACAAGCTGACCCATAAGTACTGAAGTACTACCCCTCTATTCAAGGACTGGTTAAAAATGAAAATGAACAACTCTATTTCTATAATAAACTGAAGCATAACATGAGTGAAGCCAATCCTTGCCAAGAATGACATAAAAATCAGTCATCTCTAACTCCACAAGATCAACTGAATTGACTTTCTGGGATATTATGACCGTAAAGTTCCAGTATACCTGCCTAGCTACAATAGAGATATCTACTGGGGTGGACACTGAGAAAGGTTCTACCAAAGTCTCAGGACTGACACCGAAATTAATAGCTATGAAGGGGGTTACAAAAGAAAGAGAATCTCCAGGATCTAACAAAGCATAAACATGTAAATGAAATATTTGTAACGTACTAGTAACCACATCAGAAGAAATTTCCAGATCTTATCGGGACTGAAGTTCAGATAATTTATTTGGGAAATGACCATTGGTTGCGCAGGAAGCAACACCCTGCTGAGTCAAGCGACCGGATGGAACTGGGGGATGATTGGACTGATTTTGCTGACCACTCTTTGGTCAATCCCTGACTCTGTGGACTGGCTTGCCACACCTAAATCATACATCATTGCCAGCTCTACACACACCCTGATGGTTTCTACCATATTTCAGGCAAAGAGGATTTATACGACCACTAATCATACTGCCCTGGGGATTAGGGCCTGGTGCCCTATTCCGATTATCATTCCTGAATTTTAGCACTGGCATACTAGCTGAAGATAGAGTTGGGGCTGAAGATTTCTGACGAAATTGAGCACAGTTACCACTCTTTGACCTCAACTGAGCAAAACTGAAGCTACCTATTCTGGCTCTCTTATTCTCCCTCTCTCTTTTCTTACACTTTTGCTCCTCAATCTGGTAAGCATGGACTATCAAACTAGATAATTCTATCTCTTTAATCAACATCGTGGTCCTACACTCCTTGACCATACTATCAACTACACTAGAGACAAACTTACTCATCCTAGACCTTCCATCAGATACCACATTAGGAGCATACCTGGATAGTTGAGTAAACATAAGAGAGTAATCTTTCACATTTATTCTATCCTACTTCAAATTGATTAGCTCCTTCAGCTTATCCTCCTTTAACTCCAAGGGAAAGAACCTATCTAGAGAGGCTGTGGAAAACTCCTCCTATTTAACAAGCCTTATATCTGTGCCTATATATATTTTCCACTGCTTATACCAGGTGTGAGAAACATCCTACAACTGGGAAGCACCCAACTCTGAACTCTCACTGGAAGTCATACCCATAATGTCAGTTACCTTCTGAACTATGTCAAGGAACTCTTGTGGATCCTCATCAGACTTGGATCCCAAAAATAGAGCAGGGTTCATTCAGGTGAAGTCCCGAATCCTAGCTGCGGTAGTATTAGCCACTGGAATGGCTAGCATAGTAGCCTACTAATTGTTCTGAGCTACTACTGAGTGAGATAAAGTAGTGAATGCAACTTTGAATTCGGCATGAGAGACATACTCATTCAGGGGATCTTATTGAATTGGTAGAGGTGCAGGATGATTCCCATTTCTTCTTTCGTTAGTCATTTTAGGAGGCATGTTTTGTAAGCAAAAATAAGATTGAAATAGAAAGAGAGTTTGAATTGATCTCATGCTCATTGGCATGACATAAATACTTTAAAGAAGGGAAACTTTTCCTAAAACGTCTTGTAGCTTCTTGTCCATAAGTGTGGCACACTTCACACCCATGCACAAGACTCTTCTCAAAGTGGCTTTTAGACTTCATAGGAAACTTTAATACCTTAGGCTCTGATGCAAAGTTTGTAATGCCCTGAGAGTACACCCTAGACACCACATGGTACTTACAGTCACAAGTGACCACAAGCTAACCCATGAGCTGGTACCTGCTGTGAGTACTGAACAATACTGATAATAAAAGAACATGTGCAGAAACAACTAAATCTGCCATAAGGTTTAAATACTGAAAACAATACAACTGAATTCCACAAATCTAAAACATAAGCAAAAATACTAAAAACTGACTGATAAAACTGACAACTAACTGACTGTTTGAAAGTGTTTGAAAGTCTATAAACTAACTAAATAAGAGCTGATGGGACAGGCCCTAACTAACTCAATCTATCTCAACTGAATAAAATACTGAACAACTAAATAAATTTGAGATAAACAACCATTTCCTCGATAGATAAGGACTCACCATGACTACTGTTGCTAATGCACTGGAATGTCTAGGTGCGGTCGGGAACTTGAATGTTCAAACCTATGATATAAGACATCATAGAATTAGAAATGAGTATGCGGTCAGTACTTTGAATGTACTGGTATGCTAAATGAGGTTAGGCTGATATGCATGAATAATAACTGACTGAATAAATAGCATGAGATAACTGGTGCATAGTATGTGTGAAATCTATAAAATCTGAGAATGCATGACCAAGCATATAACATGATCCTAAAATGGACTGTAAATTGAAATACTGAAATACTAAGACTGAATAACTGATAACTGTATGCTATGGTCAAGCAAACTTAAAACTAAACTCTAAACTGAAATACTGAACTGAGATTGTAGGAACTATCATCTAACTGAAATTCCCCAATATGAGCAAATTGGGGTCCAACTTCTGACCCCAGTTGGAAGGGTGTCAGTACCGTGCCATAGGTACTAAAATATTACTGAGTGGATCCACTAAAGTGAAGTCTTGAAGGACAAAGAGTCACCCTCTACTGGAAGGTGCTCTATGAGATATATATCAACCCTCAACTGTTAGGTTAACTTCTCAACCTATGCTGGCTACATAGTTCTGGAACATAGGGACTGCTACTAAAGGTCATACTCTCAATTGGAAGGTGAGCCCCGATCCCTGGTTTGCTTGATGCTAAATCCTACTCCCAAATAAACCGACTCAGATTACTGAACTGAACTAAGTTCAACTGGTATGATAACTGACTGAACAGATAATACTAAAATATATCCAAAACCATTCTAAAACTATTGAGACTGAGTAAAAAACTAAGTTTTTGGATATTCATAACCCCCATGACTCGATAACATTGACAGTAAAAGCATATTAAAGCTTCAAAAGCATAATAAGTAGTCATTGTTCAAAATTCATCTCTTAGGCATTTCATCAAACACTTGAAATTCATGAACTTAAGCATAGGAATGATTAAAACATATAGGAATAACAATATCATAACATTAAAACCATACATTGGGGATTTGACATGGAATTTCATACTTCAAAATGTGTACGGGCTTCTTTCCAACTAACAACACTTGTAATCATTATGCATAATAAAAATTCCCAAAATCTTTGCAAAAATAACTCATCGCAAACATGTAAATTCATGATTCAAAATATAAAAATAGGTTCTTGGACTCCATGGGTGAAAAGGTCCTATGGATAAACATTTAACATACCTTAAAACTTTAATCTTGCAAGAGAATTTACTTTCTTGATCATTCTTGGGTGGTGAAGCTTAAATTATTAAAGGAATAATGATTGAACTTGATGAATTTGGGGTAAGGTTATGGTTTATTTTAGAGAGAAATTGAGGAATTTGGGCATAAAATGCCTTAACTAATGATAAATCCTGTGTTTTTATAGATTGGGGCAATGAAAAAACACAAGACTGCCCCTTTGGGATTTAAATTCATAACTGGAACACCGAATTGAGCATCACCGCAATGCAATGAACCCCTCATTTCTATACCTAGCATGACACAATGCAATCATGTTGAACTACTGGAATCAAAATCCAAACGTGCCTCAATCCTCATCCAAAAAATTTGAAACTTCTTCGAGACATGTTACTTACACCCCTGAACATGAATTAACTTAGAAATCATCTTCTCAAGTTTGAGAAGGTAACTTTAAAAATCATAGAATTTAAGAGGCCAAAAATTAAACTAAGTCCCCAACACATAGCTAAATGTTTAGGTTCTAAGCTCTTATGCATGCACTATGGGATGAACTGAGCTAAAACTAATATAGGGTATTATACTGTTGGTGGTGGTATTGGTATTGGTGGTGTTGGTGTTGGTATTGGTGGTTGATATAAGTCAAATATGCGTCAACACTTTTGATCACACAACTTGAGGACAACATAAGGAGGTTCGAGCCTTGATCACCCCAAGGATCCAAGAATGTGCTTGGAGGCCCTTCTTTAAAATAGATACTTGTGGGTTCTTTCCAAAATAGCCACTTTTAGGCATAGGAATAAAGAGAGCCCTTGTGGGTTCTTTCCAAAATAGCCAATTTTGGGCTATTTTTGCAATAGGCTAGTTATGCAAAGACAACTACTATAAATAGGTATATTGGACATTTCATTAGTTAGTTTTTGTTGATTAATTTACATGATGTATTTATAAGAACTCCATGGGAGTGTTTGAGTGCTTGGAAATTGAACTTGAAACTGATCCCTGAACTGAAATATCAAGCAAACTTGAAGCTGAACTTGAAACTGATCCCTGAACTGAAATGACCATAGTATCACCAACTACTGCTATAGAATGACATAGCTCCAAGACCAATCTCATTAGGCAGAATGTATTTGTTTGGTGCATAGATTAGAGTGACAGTTTCGTCATCAACAGCTATATCTTCAAAGTTTATCCCTATAGATTGATATAAAGTTGCCTATGGAGTCTTTCAATAGGTCACAGAATGCCTTGTCTAAGCTCTAATCTCACCCTTTTTGGGACACTATCAGGATTCCAAAGAGGATCTTAGCCTGTTTTTCTAGCAAAAGGTGAACGTTAGTGCACATAAAACAATAAGGTGTTAATACAACAAATCTTTTTTTGGGTGGGATGGGTCGATAAGTTCTCATATATCTTGTATGGTTAAAGCATAGTTGGAAGGCTCAATTCATATCTTTATTGAAAATCCAAAATTCTTGAAGTTTGTCAATGCCAGTTCATTGTGTAAAGGGAAGTAAGTTTTTGAATCTTTGCAGAGAGACTATGATTAATGGACAATGAGCAAGAAAGAAATCCAACATTTAGTTAATAGAGTATCATACAGTGATTGCTTCCCTACAACTTATTTGGTAAAATCCTGAATATGATTTGACAAGCACATGACAATATTTGGAAGCGAAAGGAATTTCCTGTGTAAAAATAAATCGGACTGTCATGAATTTGATACATACTTATAAAGTTTTCTTAGAGCTCATGATGTAAGTGAATCTTTTTAGTATTAGATATTAACATAAAATAACCACTAGGAAAATGGGAGAATACTGATTAAAATTTCTATTTCATGGTTAAATTTGTTGTGTAGGGGATCTGTACACTCTTCCCCTATTTTCCCCTCCTCTTTTTTAGGGGTGGGGAGTGGGGTCAAATTTATCCGATTTTAATCAATATAATTAGTAATTCATAACTGGAATCAATAATAGCATATGGGGAACTGTCTCTTTCTTTTCTTTTGAATCATAAGAGTACACACTACAGGATTAGGTTTTAGGAAGGTGCATCCACAATATTTGTTTCATCTATCTCATAATTTTCTTTCTGACTAAAGAGTTTTGGTCTTACTATCAAGCAAAATAAAATAAAGAAATTGACCAGAAATTGAAAAAGAAAGATATTAGTTTTCCACTTTCTTATAACCTATACGCTGCAGAAAGGATTTGATTCAGAATGCGCGTCATGTTTGCCGAGAAAAGCTAAGTGCTATATATATAAGTGAAATTATTTTAGCACTCGTATCTTCTATCTGGATGTATTTGAGTAAGAATGATCCTGCTGGACCCAAGCTTGAGATGTTATACATTTCCTCTTCAAGACAAGCTGAAGAGCCATCTTGTTAAGAAACCTGTATTTCTCTATTTCCATGTTTGGGAATATAGTCTTCTAGTGCTCACCTTGTCTGCCATCTTGTTCCACATGCATTGTAGAGCACTGGCTTTCCAGGTGGCCCAGTACTCCAAAGGGCGGTTTCTGTTCAAGTTCAAAATTAATTAGTATTTAAACTAGGACAAAAATGAGTATATTCCTACAGATCAGAAAATAAAGCACAATGATCGTTGACAATTAATATTTCTATAAAGAGGTATAGAATGTAATGCATGATACTGAAAGCGTCACGAAACTAGAGTATGTATGACATTCAAACAAGAAGAAATATCTTTTCGTAAAACATGCATAGACTTTCAGGATGCATCAACTGTTTTTGTACTCTCATTTTCATCACCAATGACTTTTAGAATGCATCAACTGGTTTCGTACACTCATTTTCATCGCCAGGTTAAGTAACCATATAAAATAGTTAAACTTTTAGCTTGATAGTGGAAATATTGAAAAGAATTGCTTGATATGTTAAGGAACCATGCAAAATAGTTAACCCCTTGGGATACTGCATTTATTTGCATAATATTTTAGGAAGGAAGTTACCATGTAAACCGACAATGATTAACTATATAATATTAAACAGGGTGCTCAACGGTAAAATAATTCCCCTCAACCATGCACTGGTGGATCACCCACCACTCTCCACCGCGTGTCGCTACCCTAACCACCCACCACAACCAGTGACCAGGTATGATTTTCCTCAGCACCCCTCCTCCTACCCCCTTCCTTCCTTCCCCCTCCCCCCTCTCCCTACCCCTATCCCTCTCCCTATGTTTTTTCATTGCACTGCCGCCACCTGTCAGTAATAATCCAATAGCCTCATCCCAATAACCATTGATCGATGATATAGATCCACCAAATCCGACAACTGACGGACCAAGGAGAACATATACCTTCGCTAGATCTTAGAAAATCTTCCCAAAAACAACAACATACCCAGTGTAATCTCAAAAAGTAGTAATTTCGGCAAATCTACCCATAGTAATATTTTTATTCTCATAACTTTAAGGTACGATTTAGAAACCCTTTTCTTCTTTTCTTTTCTTATCTAAATCTGATTTTTCCTTAAGAGGTTGCACAACACCTTATTGTTTCTTGTTTGTTAACTGATTTCTTAAATCTAATATAGCATTTGTGAATTTGTTGCTGCTTCCTTACAAATACTACTGCATTTTTTGGTTCCTAATTTGAACTACATCTTTTCTAAAGTTTACTATTTCTTGTTATTTTTGTCATTGTATTGTGCAGGGGCGAATCTACAAAATGAGGGAGAGGGTGCCACGTTACCTGCACACCTCGATTGAAATCATATGTATTGTATACTAAAAGGTCATTTGCTGCCACTAGCTGATGGCTAAATCTTCCGCCCATAGGGCGAGGGATCGACTCTTGGTTGCATCACTTTTATAGATCGTTTATATTTAAGAAGCTTAGAAGATTCTCTTTTTCCTTTTTATTCTTTTCTTTTCCTTGTTTTGTCTTTTATTTCTTTTTTCTTTATTTGTTGTTGACTCATTGAAGTCCTATATACCTAAAATTAGATGAATTTGTGGAGAGAAATCTTGAATTTGGAACTTTTGGAGCTTTGAACTTAGAAACCCCCTTTTCTATCTACTCTTACATTTCTTTGCAGTATAAAGGAATTGGTAAAAATTAGTGATGTTTATTTTGAGAATGTAATCTTTATTCGGTGTTTAAGACGTGTGGAGAGGTTTTAAGGTAAGAAAAGGATTAAACTATCTCTAAAAAAATGCATTAAAAGTTCAGAAAAATTCCGTCAGACGCTCTAAGTGACGGACCGTCAACCCCTTAATGGGCCGTCATATAAACCGTCAACTTCTAACCACTTTTTGAGTTCATTGGTTAGGGTTGACGGATAACTTGATGAGCTGTCATCTAGTTGACGAGCCGTTAACTTTGTCCGTTGGTCATTGAAAGACGGACACCCTCTGATAAAATGATCATACCTTTTTACTTTGTTGTCGAATTGACAAACAGTCGACAACATTGAAAAGAAGACTCAAAGACCTTCAATTTGGGGGTATTTGAGAGGCAAAACTCTTCATTATTCAAGGATTTATGCACATTCGAAGTTAACCCTAGTGAAATTCTTATACGAAAACTCAATTGATAAAGAAGCTTTCAACTTATCTTTGAGCTAGAAGTTCATTATGACCTTAATTTATCTCTAAAGCTCTTCCCACACTAAGGAATTCTTCGCAACACCTATGTAAAATTAGAAATCATCTGATTTGGGTCTATATGCATTCAAAGAATGTTCGGGTTTTAGCTTAAAATTAGCGGGGTTTTACACAACTAATCTGGGATTACTTTTAAGATGAGCTTATCTCATATTTGGTTGGTATAAAATGCATGGGATAACTGACCCCGAGATTAGTTCTCGCGGGATTGTAGTGTTATGTTGTATTCCACCTTGAGGGTAGGTTAGCTAATCCAGAGTTGAATAATCCCCTGATGATTTATTACCAACCAAACATCTTTGGGTGCTACAACATAAACCAACATTATCAGGGAACAACTTAGAATATGGTAGTATGGCCAACTTTAGAAGCCCAATTAAATGTAAGTTACATTCTATGATCTTTAATTTAAACTACAGAAAATACGTTTGCTGTACATAAATCATTAGCAAAAAAGATTAACTGGGACATATAAGCAAAACAGTTAGAGTGTGTACCCTACTGATTTAACTGTTTTACTCTATTTGTTTCCTATCAGTGGAACAAGTAAACTAACATGGTTCATTTATGAAGAGTAAATAAGAAGACAATATTTTAATGTAGAAAACAACCGGATCAAGAAAGGTGTAATACCCCGTATGTTTCTAAGCTAGGAGATGAACCATTTTTCCTATGTATGAAACCTCCTATCCTGTGAGTGGCATTTTAGGTCATGACTTACAATGAGTATCCTAGAGATAATATAGATTATGATGCATTAATCATGTTCATATGAGTCACTTAAGGTAATACAAGCTAAGAGTTTTTGAATCCATCAAGTTTTAGTGTTCGATTTCATGAGGGTCATATTTGAATGAGTATAACTTGATGTTAATGTGGTATTTCTGCATATTTCTACCAATCAAATTATAGATCATCGAATTAGCTTTCCAACGTTACCAATTTCGCCTTAATCAAATACCCGAGCGAAAAGTTATGCTTATTTTCGTGATAGACAGTAAGGATACGTGATTGGTTAGGCACCGCCCAACCAAACTTAGGCGATTGGTTAGGCGCTGCCTAAGTCAATTCCAAGTGCCAAAAACACTCCGTTTTGAGTTATTTTGAGGGTAATTAAGTCTTTTAACACTCCTTACACGTCCCTAAACTTAACCCTACGAAATATATAGCTTCTAAACACATTCCAACCCTATTAACATCTCAAAGATCATCATCCAAGAGAACCATAGGAGAAAAACAACTAGGGTTGCACAATCAAGATTGAAGATCAAATTTCAAGGAAATTCCTCCGTCAATCATCAAGAACCTCCCTTCCAAGGTATGCGTATTGTTCATCTATGGATCCAATTCGTTCATAGAGCTCAAGAATCATGCTTTTAAATGTTATTTTGTAAACTTTTTGTGGTAATATGAGTATGTACATGTTGATGATTGTTGTTTATGTTTCAAGATGATATCTAAAGGTATTTTCATAGAGTATATGTGGTTGTTAGTTGAAAAGCATAAACTTTAGGTGGTTTGATATGATGCAAGTATGAAATTCACCTATGCCTTAAAGAATGCATGCAAGGTGTTCGATAAAATGCCAGTATGTTAAAACTTCATATTTACATGATTTCATGATATCTAAATAACAAGTTCATGTTAGCCATACACTCCAATATGAATTTCCATGCAAATTATGTGTTGTTATTGTTGTGGTATAAATCATGTATGATAATGGAGATATAAATTATGTACACAAAATATGTCCATGCTTTTCCTATCATGTTTGAGATGTTGAATAAATACATGAAGTATAATATCCCCAAATCATTACAATATGAACTAAATGTTATATGTTGCCGTTCCATTATGCTTGAATGGTTTCCATGCCATTGCTATGACTAGTATATGTTGTCGGAATGCCCATGATATTAGAATATGAGATTTATGACTTGATTATAAGCATTCCTATTCATGATAGATATTATAATGACCATGTACTTCATGAAATCCCCCACTCATGTATTATGGATTTTTATTTATGGTCGTGTACTCAAGAAATTCAAGTTGTGTCAGTTTCCTTCCATCGAGTCCTGGGGGTACTTGTACCCAAAAAAATATAGCTGTGTGCCTAGAGCCATATCATGTTTTCACGATACTCTCAGCCAAGCCATGATCTATAGAATTCAGTCAGTCATGTGACTCAGGAAAACTCAAAAATCTTTGTAATCTCAGTGCTCAGTAACCTCAGCAACCTCAGTATTCATAGTCAATCTCAGTAACTTTAGTACTCTCAACCAGTCCTCAGAACTCAGTACATTCCATCAGTCATCGAAATCAAGTAAACTTAGTTTATATCCGCTAAACAATACCACTAGTATCAGTCCAGTTAATCAATATCAGTTCAGTTAATCAGTTCAGTTTAGTTATTCAGTTCAGCTTAGTTATTCAGTTCAGTGTCCTTCAGTTGGGAGTAGAAGTTAGAACTGAGTGAACCCAAGGATGGGAACTCACCTGCCAGTTCAGGGTGTGATTCTTAGAAGTCATCCTTGTGTTCCAGAACTACGTAGCCAGCTTAGGTTGCGACATCTTAACCCGTCAGACTAGGGTTGATTAGGTGTCTTAACCCATCAGTTTAGGGTTCCCACCATTCTCATTTGAGTACCTGCCAGTATAGGGTTCTCACAGCTATCCTTACCAGTGGCGCGGTATTGACACCCCTCCAGTCGGGGTAGAGATTGGACCCCAGCTTAGCTATTATAGCGTATTTGGGGCATGTCGGTTAGATTACTACTTCCCACAGTTTCAGTTATAGATTTTAGGACTGTCAGCTATAGCTACCCAGTCTCAGTAAAGAACTCAGATAGCTCTTCAGATTTCAGTATATCAGGACTGTCAGATACAGTCAACTCAGAAATAGAATGGAACTCAGATAGTTTCCTTAAGATTTATGGACTGTCAGATACAGTCACTTATGCTATCAATCACAACAGTTATTAGAACTTATGCTATCAGTACTCAGTTTCAGGACTGTCAGATACATTTAATCAGACCAGTTCTTCATAATTCGAACTGTCAGAAACAATTATTCATTTATTAGTAATGGAATATCAGTCTCATAGTATTTAGTAATACAGTATTAGATCCATCACTTATTAGTGAGTTACATATCAATATCAGTGAACTCAGTCTTTCAGAATCTCATTATCAGTACACTCTTGTTGTCAGTATTCATACTCAGTAGTCAGTATCTCCATGAGTTCAGTTACAGTTACGTATGCATGTATGTACTCTCACGTTCATATCAGTCAGTATTTTTCATGCATATAACGCTTTGCATTTAGCCTACCTCACTCATATACTCAGTACATTCAAACGTACTGACGCATTTGTGCTATGGTGCTTTCTCTTATGTTACACCATAGGTTCAGAGGCATGAGCTCCAAATCAGCAGTAGATTCCAGGATCAGCAGTCAGAGTTAGACGTGAGTCCTTATCCTTCGAGGACATGATGATTTCATTTCTATTTTAGTTTTCAATTTATTTTAGTAGTTGGAGTTAGTTGGGGACATGTCCCATCAACTCCTTATTCAGTTCAGTTAGAGGCTTTCGGACTAGATGTCAGATTAGATGTTCAGACTTCAGTATTTATGTTTTTTTGGTATTGTTATACCACGTTTTTCAGATATGTATTAGTATTGAACCTTATGGCCTTACAGTTCATGTTTCCGCATATTTTATGAGATATTATGCAGTTTACAGGTATAGATATCAGTCATGGGTTAACTTGTGGTCCTTTGGGGTCATGAGCACCGTGTAGCATTTAGGTTCAGAAAATCGGGGCGTTACAAACTTGGTATCAAAGCCTAAGGTTCAACAGTGTCCTAGGAAGTCTGAAAGCTGCATCAAGTAGAGTCTTGTACATGGACGTGTTTTTCACCACACTTATGTGCAGAAGTCTATGAGATGTTTTAGGAACAGTTTCTCTTCTTTCATGTCTCAAGATCATGCTCTGGCAAGTTTCTCTCTGGAACCCTTGTAGATTCATATCATGCACCCCTCATATCAACCTTACCTTACTTTCAAGGTAACAGAAATAGTGAAGCTTAAGTCCTAAAGATAGGGCTTTCTCAGACAGTCCCTACAGTCAGTTATGGGATTAGCCACAGACTCAAATAGTATCCCATCAGTTCATTATTGTTCCAAGGTCGTACAGATTTTATTCATGATCATGAGAACTCATTCTTGAACCCAGAAGTTTAGCAGTAGTAGAGTTGGGATAGTATTATTCTATTTGATCAGATTATGTATTCATGGGAATTAGATCAGTAGGCTTGAGCAGTACGAGCTAAAAAACTTAAGTTTATTGACTCAAAATTAAGCATGAAGGTGTGAATATGATATTAGCAGTATATGAGGAAACAGATTCAGATGATGTGTTTAGTAAGATAGGCAGGTGTTGAACAAAATATAGGTAGGTGATGGTAGATCAAGTGACCAAGTCAAACTCTCAAGATTCCAGTAGTAGTGCCAGTATGTATAGAAAAGTAGTGAGGGAAGATGATTCCCAACCCATCCTCTTCTCAGTACAAATATTTGTACTTCAGCTATCACGAAATCCACTCAGGTCTTACATATCAACTCTATGGTCACGAACCATGCTCATGTATCTCTTTTTCCATGATCATGTATGAATTCAATTTCCAGCATAAGGAGTCTATTTTACTCCGCAGTACGAGTCATGTTCCATGAGCACAATCTACTTTCACACACTTTCCACGGGATCATGTGCGCCTTCAGTTCCCAGTATAAGAGGTTCAGTTCCAGCTCCCTCAGTATTACAAATTATGTCCCATGAGTACAAAAACTCTAGACTCAGGTCATGCAGCTCATGAATCATGTACGCATATCATGCTTTCCAGTATACTTAACTTCCATGACTCATGCTATTCCCTTACAAATCAGATACATTTAGACTACGTCATGTATATCCTCAGTTCAGACCTTATTGGTAAATCCAAACTATTGATATTTTATTCCTCAAGTTTCAGTCATATGTCAACTTTAGTTTGTATCTATTCATGTTTCAGGTCCTCCTGATTTACTCCTCCAGTTAGCTCTTCTTATGGAACAGTGTAGTGATGAGCAGTTGTTTAAATAAGAAAAGATTGTTGCATGCTTACTTTGCAAGAGGGTGTAGTTGTGAATATAGGCTTGAATGTCATGATAAATGTGCAAGTAAATGTCTAGCAAGGGGTTGTATTTAGAAGTTGGGAAAGTACAAAGTATAAGTGTACATTTAGATCCTTGACTTATGTCAGTCCCCAGCATGTATCCATCAAAAACTCAGTTGCCAACTCAATTATAGTTTTAGTATCCAGCACTCAGTGATCAGTGTTCATTTCTTGAATTCAGTACTTCAGTATCAGTCTAAAACTTAGTTACTACAATAGTTCAGAAATCAATATTCATTAAAGGACTCAGATAGTCCTGCAGAACCATGGCTTCAGTTATCAGTTGCTTACCCTCAGAATTCAGTACTTCTGTACTAGCTATAGGCTTAGCTATAATGTCATCTTCAGTTCAGTAACCAGATTTGAAACTCAGTTTAGTTCCAGACATGCTTAACCATAGCATTCAGGTTGTCAGTACTCAGTTATCAGTGTTTCAGTACCCCAATTTATAGAATACCTTAGAGCCATGTCGTACGCTAGGTCTCGTATTCGCAAATAATACAGACTTCATGAATCCATGCTCAGATACCTCATTCTACTCAGTTAGTCCTTATCTCCTATGCATAAAACTCAAAAATCTCAGCCCAGCTATACAGACTAAGTACAGTTTAGCTTTGCAGATCTAGTATTCAGCTATCAGTTATTCAGTTAATCAAATAAGTTAGTATATTTATGCACTCGTGTTCAGCTTAGTTAATGTATCATGTCTCAGTTTTGGATCCTAGCTATTCAGTCATGACTCAATTCTTAGCTGTTTTGTGCAGCGCCTCAATTCCCCTCAGTAGCTCATCCAAGTCAGTATTCTTTGAGGGACATAGTGTCCCAAGGGGGAGATACATCATACCCCCAAACTTTCATGACATAAACATGCTGCTCTCTTTTCTTTTGATAAATCCAGTTTGGAGAAGGGGTACTCATAAGTTAACCCTCAAACTCCAACTTCAGTCGTATGCCATGTTTTCAAGATTCAGTTCAGATCATGATATTCAGTATATCTACCACGTCCCAGACTCAGTTATGTTCTAATGTTTCCGATCATGCTTATGGAGTAATTAATCTCAAACTTATCGGTATTTTCAGTTCAAGGTAATAATTTTCCTTAAACTTACTCGTTCTCATATTCATATTTCAGTAACAAACTTGGTATTCAGTTCCATGGTCAGTTTTCAGTTCAAACTCGGTACCTTTACCATTGCATGTTCATGAGTAAGTTTAGTCATGAATTCACGCATCAGATATGCGTGATCAGCTCATCAGTACTTTCAGTCATGCATTCACGTATCATGTCAGTCATATAATCATGCATCAGATATGTATGGATCTTCCTTATCAGTTAAGCATCAGATATTCATTCCTGTTTGAGAAACTCAGCTCACTAGAACACTAAGTCCTACTTTCATAAATCAGTTATACATGCATCAAATATACATGTTCAGTATGATATATTCAGTTCATCAGTCACGTCAGTCATGAGATCATGTTACATTTATTCATGTTCAGTTCATGTTCAGTTGGTCTTTTCCCCTCTCAGTTAATTTCCATTCGAGGAAAAATATTCCCAAGGGGGAGATATTGTAATACCCCATATGTTTCTAAGCTAGGAGACGAACCATTTTTCCTATGTATGAAACCTCCTATCCTGTGAGTAGAACTTTAGTTAATGACTTAAAATGAGTATCCTAACAATAATATAGCTTATGATGCTTTAATCATGTTCATATGAGTTACTTAAGGTAATACAAGCTAAGAGTTTTTGAATCCATCAAGTTTTAGTGTTCGATTTCATAAGGGTCATATTTGAACGAGTATAACTCGATGTTAATGTGGTATTTCTGCATATTTATACCCACCAAATTGTAGATAATTGAATTAGATTTCCAACGATACCAATTTCTCCTTAATCCAATACCCGAACGAAAAGTTATGCCCATTTTCGTGAGAGACAGTAAGGATAGGCGATTGGTTAGGCACCGCCCAACCAAACTTAGGCGATTGGTTAGGCACCGCCCAACCAAACTTAGGCGATTGGTTAGGCGCCGCCTAAGTTAATTCCAAGTTCCAAAAACACTCTGTTTTGAGTTATTTTGAGGGTAATTAAGTCTTTTAACACTCCTTACACGTCCCTAAACTTAACCCTACGAAATATATAGCTTCTAAACACATTCCAACCCTATTAACATCTCAAAGATCATCATCCAAGAGCACCATAGGAGAAAAACAACTAGGGTTGCACAATCAAGCTTGAAGATCAAATTTCAAGGAAATTCCTCCGTGAATCATCAAGAACCTCCCTTCCAAGGTATGCGTAGTGTTCATCTATGGATCCAATTCATTCATAGAACTCAAGAATCATGCTTTTAAATGTTATTTTGTAAACTTTTTGTGGTGATATGAGTATGTACATGTTGATGATTGTTGTTTATGTTTCAAGATGATATTTAAAGGTATTTTCATAGAGTATATGTGGTTGTTAGTTGAAAAGCATGAACTTTAGGTGGTTTGATATGATGCAAGTATGAAATCCACCTATGCCTTAAAGAATGCATTCAAGGTGTTCGATAAAATGCCAGTATGTTAAAACTTCATATTTACATGATTTCATGATATCTAAATAACAAGTTCATGTTGGCCATACACTCCAATATGAATTTCCATGCAAATTATGTATTGTTATTGTTGTGGTACAAAGCATGTATGATAATGGAGATATAAATTATGTACACAAAATATATCCGTGCTTTTCCTATAATGTTTGAGATGTTGAATAAATACATGAAGTATAATATCCCCAAATCATTACAATATGAACTAAATGTTACATGTTGCCATTCCCTTATACTTGAATGGTTTCCATGCCATTGCTATGAATAGTATATGTTGTCAGAATGCCCATGATATTAGAATATGAGGTTTATGACTTGATTATAAGCATTCCTATTCATGATAGATATTATGATGACCATGTACTTCATGAAATCCCCCACTCATGTATTATGGATTTTTATTGATGGTCGTGTACTTAAGAAATTCAAGTTGTGTCAGTTTCCTTCCATCGAGTCCTGAGGGTACTTGTACCCAAAAAAATATAGCTATGTGCCTAGAGCCATATCATATTTTCACGATACTCTCAGCCAAGACATGATCTATAGAACTCAGTCAGTTATGTGACTCAGGAAAACTCAAAAATCTTTGTAATCTCAGTGCTCAGTAACCTCAGCAACCTCAGTATTCACAGTCAATCTCAGTAACTTCAGTACTCTCAACCAGTCCTCAGAACTCAGTACATTCCGTCAATCATTGAAATCCAGTAAATTTAGTTTAGCTCCACTAAACAATACCACTAGTATTAGTCTAGTTAATCAGTATCAGTTTAGCTAATTAGTTCAGTTCAGTTATTTAGTTCAGCTTAGTTATTCAGTTCAGTGTCCTTCAGATGGGAGTAGAAGTTAGCACCGAGTGAACCCAAGGATGGGAACTCACCTGCCAGTTCAGGGTGTGATTCTTAGAAGTCATTCTTGTGTTCCAGAACTACGTAGCCAGCGTAGGTTGAGACATCTTAACCCGTTAGACTAGGGTTGATGAGGTGTCTTAACCCGTTAGTTTAGGGTTCCCACCATTCTTATTTGAGTACCTGCCAGTATAGGGTTCTCACAACTGTCCTTACCAGTGGCGCGTTATTGACACCCCTCTAGTCGGGGCAGAGATTGGACCCCAGCTTAGCTATTATAGCATATTTAGGGCATGTCGGTTAGATAACTACTTCCCACAGTTTCAGTTACAGATTTCAGGACTGTCAGCTATAGCTACCCAGTCTCAGTAAAGAACTCAGATAGTTCTTCAGATTTTAGTATATCAGGACTGTTAGATACATTTAACTCAAAAATAGAATGGAACTCAGATAGTTTCCTTCATATTTATGGACTGTTAGATACAGTCACTTATTCTATCAATCACAACAGTTATCAGAACTCATGCTATCAGTACTCAGCTTCAGGACTGTCAGATACAGTCAATCAGACAAGTTCTTCATAATTTGAACTGTCAGAAACAATCATTCATTTATCAGTAATGCAATATTAGTCTCTTAGTATTCAGTAATACAATATCAGATCCATCACTTATTATTGATTTACATATCAATATCAGTAAACTCAGTCTTTCAGAATCTCATTATTAGTACACTCATGTTGTCAGTATTCAGACTCAGTAGTCAGTATCTCCACGAGTTTAGTTACAAATATGTATGCATGTATGTACTCTCACATTTATATCAGTCAGTATTTTTCATGCATATAACCCTTTGCATTTAGCCTACCTCACTCGTATACTCAGTTAATTCAGACGTACTGGCGTATTTGCGCTATGGTGCTTTCTCTTATGTTACACCATAGGTTCAGAGGCATGAGCTCCAAATCAGCAGTAGATTCCAAGATCAGCAGTCAGAGTTAGACGTGAGTTCTCATTCTTCGAGGACATGATGATTTATTTTCTATTTTATTTTTCAATTTATTTCAGTAGTTGGAGTTAGTTGGGGACATGTCCCATCAACTCCTTATTCAGTTCAGTTAGAGGATTTTGGACTAGATGTCAGATTAGATGTTCAGACTTCAGTATTTATGTTGTTTTTGGTATTGTTATACCATGTTTTTCAGATATGTATCAGTATTGAACCTTATGTCCTTACAGTTTATGTTTCCGCATATTTTATGAGATATTATGCAGTTTAAAGGTACAGATATCAGTCATGGATTAGATTGTGGTCCTTTAGGGTCATGAGCACCGTGTAGCATTTTGGTTCAAAAAATTGGGGCGTTACAAAAGGTGTAAAAAATGACTTGTACCTCTATAGAATTTAACCCCAACTTCACTAAAAGTCTTGAGCCTCAACAATCAACAAATTTCAATACTCTTGTAAACTAGGAATTAAATTCTAACTCCTATTTACACAGTAACACAAATCTCCCCAAGATAACTGTTCCCAAGAATTCGAGTTCCCTAACTTGAAGACACAACTCCTAACTCAATTTATATTTTACTGAGACTAAAATTAAAGATCATTACAACTCAAAAAACCAACTTATTACACAAAGTCTATAACTCTCTAAGTAAATGAATAGGTTCTTCTTCAAGCTAGTGAATGAATTTGCTGATTGATGCTTTTCTTGATCGTGCGTGAGTGAAACTCTTTGAACCCTTCTTTTCTATTTAAGCCAACTTTAGATGGATTTCTTTAGATGATGTAATCTTCTTTATTCAATATAACTCTCAGTAGTTTCACTCCTTGTTGCAATATATATCCTTGTCTAGGTAGGATTCTCTTTTTTAACTCAATCTTCAAATGATGTGTTTATCTTCTTTCCAACTTCTTTTCTATACATGACAAATGCTGAATTTGCTTGCTTATCAACTTTTGACTTAAATCATTATTTTATCATGATTTTATTATCAACCTTGCTCAACACTTTCACATATGAGAACTAGCATGACTAACATGTTTCATTCATAAGTCAATCATCAAATCTTCATTTCTCTAACAAATTTCTCCTTTTTGATGATGACAAACCATTACATGTTTAACAACATCACAACATCACAGATTTCTCTTAAGTTCCTAAAATACTTAATAAAGGATTAAACACAAGAATACTAGAATGAAACAGGTTAGTTATTTGAGTTATAAACATTGCACAATCTAATTCTTCCCCCTTTTGACATCATCTAAAAATAGTTACTCATATAAGTAAAAGATGTTTAATAATCCCTGGCCACTAGGGCTATCACTAAAGCAATCAAAATCTAGAACAAAGAACAATCATTCATTAGATTAAATAGGAGCAAAACACAAGAAGCAATGAAGTCCAGTTCATCCAAGAGAAAGCTACAATCAACTAGTACAAAAAACTTATAAAGATAAACAAGCTAGCCACAAAAATAAAAGTACTCCTAAGGTGCTAAGAGGAGAGCTAATTTGAGAAAGAGGAAGTAGAAGGAATGAGAGCAGTCAATTTGCGCACGATTTCAGCATTTGAAGATCTTTCACTCTCAAGGGAAGCTTGAAGAGAAGCAATCTAAGCATGAAGTTGGAGATTTTCAGCCTACAAAACTTTCAAATAGCAAGTCTTAGTAGTAAGAGCATTCCTAAATCGCTATATAGGACTGCCAGTACTCCTCATTGAAACAGGTAGTTCCATATGGTTCACTGTCCCAATAACATCTTTGGTGGTCTGCAGAGACCACACTTGAAAAGTTACCCTAAATTCTTTAAATATAGGGGTGAGCCAAAATTCATAAGGGAGAGCATGACCCTTCACATCTTTGAGAAGAACCCTATGCATGTGATATAGAATAATCCTAGACAAATTAATTTATACCTCAGTATCAAACATCTCCATGAGAGTGAGATAACGGAAATTTGCTAAAGTCCTCCTTTTCTTTCTAGGTATGATTATCTTGTGAATAACATTTAAGTAGAGACGACGAAGTGGAGACATCTCTCTTTTGAGAACCCTACGATGATTGACAAACTGAGGATTACCAGAAAACTTTTGAGAAATATCAAGGACTGATGCAATGTGTAACACCTCAAATTTGGTACTCAGAACACTACATGGTGCTCATGACCCCAAAGGACCACAAGTTAACCCATGACTGATATCTGTACCTGAACACTGGATAATATACTGAATGAATTCAAAAATAAAGTTTGAAAGGCCATAAGGATAAAAAATGTAACATAACTGATAAAAATATAACATTTGGAAAGGGTATGAAATAACCAAAACAACTGAAATAACTGTCTGAACGTGATAGTCTGAAAAGCCTCTAACTGACTGAACTGTCTGAATAAGGAGTCGATGGGATATGTCCCCAACTAAATTCAACTAATAAATTAATTAATGAGATAATAATGTAACGGTCATATCCTCGAAGGATAAGATCTCACTGCAAACTCTAACTGGTGAGACTGGAATGCTATTGATGCTTTGGAGCTCTTGCTTCTGAACCTATGGTATAAAACACCATAGCACAAATACGTCAGTATGTTTAAATGTACTGGTATACATGTGAGGTAGGCTGAATGAAAAGGGTTCACATGCATGAACTATACTAACTGACTAGGTAACATGAACGTGAGAATGCATACATGAATACATAATAACTATAATTGAGTTTGTGACAACATGATTACTAAACTTGAGTAATGATAACATGAGATACTGATAACTATATAACAAAAATAACTGATATTGAGCGACTGTATCTGTCAGTCTAGATTCTGATGGAACTAACTGAGTTCCGTACTGTTCTGAGTTGACTATATCTGACAGTCCTAAATTCTGTAGAACTATCTGAGTTCTATTACTGAAACTGAATGAAGGATTCTGACAGTCTTGATTCTGTAACTAAAACTATGGAAAGTAGTTATCTAACCGACATTCCCCTAATATGCCATTATGGCTAAGTTGGGTCCAATCTGTAACCCTAATTAGAGGGTATCAATACCGCGCCACCTTTAAGGATAAGCTGTGAGTGACCCTCATTTGACAGTGTCCCCAAAAGAGAAAGGTGGGCCCCTCATCTGATAGTGCTTATCCACCTCATTAACCCATATCTGAAAATGCTGATGTCTCAACCTAATCTGGCTACATAGTTCTAGAATGCAAGGATGACTTCTAAGAATCACACCCTCATCTGACAGTGTGTGTTCCCATCCTTGGTTTCACTCGGTACTAATCCCTACTCCCATATGAATAGAAACTGAACATGGATTACTGAATTGAACTGGACCGAATTAATTGAGTTTCGTTGACTGATGGAATAATACTGAGATTACTGTATTACTGAGCTTTCCTGAGTCACATGACTGACTGAGTTCTATGGACCGTGACTTGATTGAGGATATCGTGAAATCATGACACTAACTCTAGGCACACAACTATATTTTTTGGGTACAAGTACCCCCAAGACTCGATGGAAAGAAACTGACAAAAGCATGACTTTATTGAATACAAGTATCCTTAATTCATTTATTAAGGCATTTCATCAAATATTTGACATGCATAAACTTGTACATAAATGGGGATTTCATATTATCATACTAGTCTGGCACTTTTCCTTCACATAGACATTTAGTCAAACATATGGGGAGCATGCTTTGGTTATACAATCATCAACACTTCTAATAATCATGGATACATCAATCAACTTGTAATTTGAAAGGGGTTTTATCATGATTTATATGCAAATCTTCATATACTAGGGTCAACCATTGAAATATGTAATTTAAAACATGAATCAAAACCCCACAACATCATGAACATGAATTTCAATTTAATTTAAATCATGAACATTCATCAATACACAAATCTTGGATTTTAAATAGAAATTCTTGAGCTTCATGGGTGAAAGGGACCCATGAATCAACACATGACATACCTTGATTGTGAGTTTCTTGAAGTTCTTGGACTTGAAGAACTTGAATTTTCTTGATTTCTTGAAGAAGGATTTGGATTTTGTTCTTGGAGATTATCTTTGAGAGAAAACCCTAATTTGATGTTGTGAATGAATAATGAACTTATGATCCTTGGTCTGATATATTTATGGGTTAATACAGGTTGAAAAAGACCTAAATACCCTTTAAAAATGACTAAAAATTCACTGAACGGGACCTGCGATGGCTCATGCGATGTTCCATTGCTGGCTCGATGGTCTATCGTTTCGACCGTCGTACGTGGACCAAAAAAAGACTCACTGCCTTATAGTGATGGCTTGGGCTACGGTCCGTCGCAAGGTCCATGGTCCGTCAACCTATCCATCGCACCTTATCCAGAAGGTTGACTCACTGCCTTGGCTGCAATGGTCTAGGCATCGGTCCGTCACTAGATCGACAGTCCGTCAACCTAGCCATCGTACCTGGGAGATTCTGACAACTCTGAGTAAAACATCTTTAACTTTTTTACCCCGATACCAGATTTGGATGAAATTGGTATCATTGGAAAGCTAAGTAAATTCCCCATATAATAAAAAGTGAAAATCTTAATATTTTACATGTATAAAAATGGATTCATATTTCAAAGTAAGTTTCTAACATTCTTGGGATGATTTAAGCTAGGTAGAAGTATGGGGTATTACAAGATCCCCCTTGAGAAAATTCATCCTCGAATGAGACTAAGTGAGAGGGCAAAATATAAAGTGATGTAGATACTAAACGTGAATAATTGAAACATGTTCTCATGACTGACATGACTGATAACTGTATATATCATACTGATCATGCATATATGATGCATGTATAACTGATTCATGAATGCATGACTGAGTGTTCTAATGAACTATGGTTCTCATAATGAGAATGCATATCTGATGCATGATTATATGACTAAACTGGTGCATGAATGCATGACTGAATATGCAATGGTATTTATTACCATGTTTGTGATAGAATTCTGAACATGAAATAGATACCAAGCTTGTAGCTGAAACCTGAACGTGAAACTGAAAAGCTTAAGGAGAACTATTAACTTGAGCTAGATCTGAGTTGGCGGAGAAGAGTTGAGGATACTTGGTAGGCATGTCTTCTTCTGCTTCCCAAGTAGCTCCCTCAATGGACTGATTTTGCCAAAGAACTTTGACTAGAGGGACTTCTTTGTTCCTCAGTCTAAGAACCTGATAGTCTAGGATTTAGACTGGAATCTCTTCATAAGAGTGGCTATTCTGAATAGGGACTACGACTGCGGGGTCACCTATGCACTTCTTGAGAAAAGAGACATGGAAGACTGGATGAACTGAGGCTAGATCTAAAGGCAACTCAAGATCATAAGCTACCTTGCCTAATCAACTGAGAATCTTGAAGGGAACGACATATCATGGACTGAGCTTTCCCTTCTTGCCGAACCTCTTCACTTCGTTCATGAGAGAGATCTTGAGTTAAATATAATCACCAATCTTGAACTCGAGATCCTTTCTGCGCACATCTGCATAATACTTTTATCGGCTTTGAGCAGCCCGGAGTCTTTCTCTGATTAACTGGACTTTTTCTAAGGCATCGACTACTAAGTCAGTCCCTATGACTGAGGCCTCACTAACTTCAAACAAACCAATTGGAGATCTGCACCTACTATCATAGAAAGCTTTGAATAGAGCCATCCGAATACTGGAATGATAGCCGTTGTTGTATGCAAACTCAATCAAAGGAAAGTGGTCATCCCAAATACCCTTGAAATCTATTGCACACGCCCTTAGCATATCTTCTAAAATCTGAATGGTCATTTCTGCTTGACCATCTGTCTGAGGATGGAAAGCTGTACAGAGATGAACTTAGGTACCAAGACCCTTTTAGAATGCTTTCCAGAAATAAGAGGTGAACAGGGTACCTCTTTCTGAGATAATAGATAACGGAATACCATACAATCTGACCAACTCTTTGATGTAGAGTTTGGCATAATCCTCGGCTGAATAAGAGGTATGGACTAGAAGGAAATGAGCTAATTTGGTCATCCTATCTACAATGACCCAAGCTGAATCACGTCGATGACGAGTATGAGGCAAAACCATCACGAAGTCCGTGTTCACTTCTCCCCACTTTCAAGTAGGAATACTTAACTCCTGCATGGACCCACTAGGATTCTGATGCTCTATCTTAACCTGCTGACATGTAGAGAACTTATACACAAACTCTGTAACATCTCTCTTCATCCCACTCTCCCAATAGATTTCCCACAAGTCGCGGTACATCTTTGTGGCCCCTGTATGAATAGAGTAGTGCGCACCATGTGCTTCTACAAGAATTCACTGCCTTAAGTCGTCTACACCAGGAACACACAGATGACCTTGACAATGCAATACACCATCTCCCCCTTAGAGAAAACCTCTACTTTATGATCCTTGACTGACTCTTTCAACTTGACTAGAATGGGATATCTATCTTCCTTTTCTTTCACCTCAGAAACTAGAGATGATTCTGATCTACTCTGAACCCATATGTCACCCTCCTCTGAATCGACTAAGCGAACACCTAGTCTGGAAAGATGATGGATTTCCTGAGCTAACTTCTTTTTACTGTCCTCAATATGAGCAACACTACCAATAGACAGTCTACTAAGAGCATCGGCCATGATGTTGGCCTTGCCCGGATGATAAAGGACACTCATGTGATAATCTTTCAAGAGCTCTAACCACTTTATCCGACAAAGATTAAGATCTTTCTGAGAAAATACATACTGAAGGATCTTATGATCTGTGAATACATCTACATGAAATCCACATAGATAATGCCTCCAAATCTTCAAGGCAAAAACTACAGCTGCTAACTCAAGATCATGAGTAGGATAATTCTTCTAATGGGGTTTAAGCTGTCTGGAGGCGTAGGCGATAACCTTACCATGCTGCATGAGTACACAACCTAAACCTACTCTGTATCTATCATAATACACCACAAAACCATCTGGACCATTTGGAAGAGCTATGACTGGAGCTGAGGTGAGTCGAGTCTTCAACTCCTGAAAACTCTTCTCGCAAGGATATGACCATAAAAACTTAACTTTCTTCTGAGTTAATCTGGACATAGGTGATGAAATAGAAGAAAATCCCTCAACAAACTGCCTGTAATAGCCAGCCAAACCCAAGAAACTCCTGATATCTGATAGAGAGATAGGTCTGGTCCAGTTTCTTACCACTTTGGTCTTTTGAGGATCTACTCTAATGCCATCACCGGAAACAATATGGCCAAGGAATGCTAATGACCTTAGCCAAAATTTGCACTTACTAAATTTGGCGAACAACTGATGATTTCTGAGAGTCTACAATATTATTCGGAGATGGTCTGCATGATCACGCTTACTGTGGGAATAAATGAGGATGTCATCTATGAAGACTATGATGAACATGTCCAAGTACTACTTGAAAACATGGTTTATCAAGTCCATGAAAGCTGCTGGGGTATGGTAAGACCAAAGGACATATCTAAGAATTTGAAGTGACCATACCGAGTATGGAAAACTATTTTCGGAATGTCACATTCTCTAACTCTGAGCTGATGATAGCCTAATCTGAGGTCTATCCTAGACAAATAACTGGCACCCTAAAGTTGGTCAAACAAGTCATCAATTTTTGGAAGATGATACTTGTTCTTGACCGTGACTTTATTGAGCTGACGATAATCAATACACATTCTGTGAGAACTATCTTTCTTGTGCATGAATAAAACTGGTGCACCCTATGGGGAAATACTGGTCCTGATGAACCCCTTATCTAAGAGATCCTTTAACTTCTCTTTCAATTCTCTAAGTTCTGCTGGTGCCATTCAATATGGAAGAATATAGATAGGCTGAGTATCTAGAAGAAGATCAATACCAAAGTCTATTTCCCTTTTGGGAGGAGTTCCTGGAAGATCTTTGGGAAATACATCTGAATATTCATTCACTACAGGGACTGATTCAAGACTGGGATTTTTAGAACTAGTTTCCTTAACTCAAACAAGATGATAGACATATCCTTTAGATATTATTTTCCATGCCCGAAGGTAGGAAACAAGCTGACCTCTGAACGCTGAAGTACTACTCTTCCACTCTAGGATAGGTTCATTCAGAAATTAGAAATGGATTATTCTATTTCTGCAGTCGACTGTGGCATAGCAGGAATGAAGTCAATCCATGCCGAGAATAATATCAAAGTCAGTCATCTCTAATTCGACTACGTCTACTGAAGTGACTTTCTAAAATATCATAATCGGGTAGTTCTTGTATACCCACCGGGCTATGATGGTTCTACCCACTAGGGTAGAGACTGAGAAAGGCTCTACTAAAATTTTAAGACTGACTCTGAAATCACCTGCTATATAGGGAGTAACAAAAGATAAGGACGCACCTGGATCTAGCAAAGCGTAAACATGCACATGAAAGATCTATAACATACCAGTAACCACATCAGTGGAATTTTCCTGATCTTACCGGGACTGGAGAGCATAAATTTGATTTGGGCATTGCCCACTAGTAGCATTGGAAGTAACACCCTGCTGATTTAGGCAACCAAACTGAGCTGGGGAACGATTTTGCTGACGCTGATAACCCTACTGAGGAAAATCTCTGACTCTATGGCCTAGCTTGACACATTTAAAACAAACATCGCTACCAGCTTTTCAAGCACCCTTGTGGTTCTTACCATAAGTCTGACAACGGGGATTAGTTCGGGCATTGCTGACACTGCCCTGAGACTTAGAGCCCGACGCTTTATCTCTATTACCATCCCTGAACTTAGGAGCTGGAGCACTATCTGAACAAGGAGATGGAACTGCTGACTTAGGATGAAACTGAGAATGGTTTCCTCCTTCTAATTTTGGCTGAGAAAGGTTGAAACTACCTATCCTTGCTCTCTTATTCTGCTTTCCCCTCATCTTAATCTTTTACTCCTCTATCTACTGATCATGAGTCATAAGCCTTGCTATATTCATGTCACTATTCAACATTGCAGACCTGCACTCATTGACCAGACTATTATTCACCCTAGAAACAAACTTACTCATCTTAACCCTGCTATCTGCAACCACATGAGGAACATATCTGGCTAATTGAATAAACTTAAGAGAATACTCTTTCACCGTTATGTTACCTTGCCCGAGGTTGATAAATTCTAACACTTTAGCTTCTCTCAGCTCTAGGGGAAAGAATCTCCCTAAGAAGGCAGTAGCAAACTTCTCCCACTCAATAAGCCCTACATCTACAACCCTTTCTGATTTCTACTATTTAAACCAAGTGTAAGAAACATCTTGCAACTGATAAGAATCTAGCTCCGCATTTTCACTATAAGTAACCCCCATGATATCTGTAACCTTTTGAACCTGATCGATGAATTCCTGAGTTAAACCCGAGAAAGGATGGAGGATTTATTCAGGTGAAGTCCTAAATCCTGGATGCAGCTAAATTGGCCACTGGGTTGGTCGGAACGACAGCTGGTCGTTCATTTTGAGCAACAACTAACTGAGCAAGAGTAGTGAATACAACTCTGATCTCTGCATGAGAAACATGTTTGACCAAAGGTTCTTCAGGATGAGGGGCTGACTAATTCCTGTTTCTTCTTTTAGGAGGCATGTTCTGTAGAAGAAAGGGAGAAATAGATTGGACCATACTAAGAGATTAACTAGAGATTATGCTCACTGGCACAACATGAATACTTAAAGAAAGGAAACTGTTCCTAAAACATCTTATAGCCTCTTGTACATAAATGTGGCGCGCAACACACCCATGTAAAAGACTTTACTAGATGTGGCTTTCAGACTTCCTAGGACTCTATTGAACCTTAGGCTTTGATATGAAGTTTGTAACACCCTAAATCTGGTACCCAAAATGCTACGCAGTGCTCATGACCCCGAAGGACCACAAGCTAACCCAAAACTGCTATATATACCTGAACACTGCATAATATACTGAATGAATGTGAAAATAAAGGCTGAAAGGCCATAAGGTTAAAAACTATAACATAACTAATAAAAATATAACATTTGGATGGGGTATGAAATACCCAAAACAACTAAAATAACTATCTGAACATGATAGTCTGAAAAGCCTCTAACTGACTGAACTATCTGAATAAGGAGTTGATGGGACATGTCCCTAACTAACTCCAAATAATAAATTAATTAATGGGATAATAAAGTAATGGTCATGTTCTCGAAGGATGAGGTCTCACTGCTAACTCTGATGGCTGAGATTGGAATGATACTGATGCTCTGGAGCTCGTGCTTCTGAACCTATGATATAAAACACCATAGCACAAATGCGTCAGTACATTTGAATGTATTGGTATACATATGAGGTAGGCTGAATACAAAGGGTTCACATCCATGAACTATACTAACGGACTGGGTAACATGAACGTGAGAATGCAAGCATGAATACATAAATACTATAACTGAGTTTGTGACAACATGATTACTGAACCTGAGTACTGATAACATGAGATACTGATAATTGTCCAACAAAAATAACTGATACTGAGTGAATATACTTAACAGTCTAGATTCTGATAGAACTAACTGAGTTTCGTACTATTTTGAGTTGACAATATCTGACAGTCCTGAATCCTGTAGAACTATCTGAGTTCTATTACTGAGACTGAATGACTATAGCTGATAGTCTTAATTCTGTAACTAAAACTGCGGGAAGTAGTTATCTAACCGACATATCCCTAATACGCCATTATGGCTAAGTTGGGGTCCAATCTGTAACCCCAATTTGAAGGGTGTCAATACCGCGCCACCGGTAAGGACAAGTTATGAGTGACCCTCATCTGACAGTGTCCCCAAAAGAGAATGGTGGGTCCCACATCTGATATTTCTTATCCACTTCATCAAACCTCATCTAATAGTGTTTATGTCTCAACCTATGCTAGCTACATAGTTATGGAATACAAGGATGACTTCTAAGAATCATACCCTCATCTGACAGTGTGTGCTCCCATCCTTGGGTTCACTTGGTGCTAATGCCTACTCCCATCTGAATAGACACTGAACATGGATTACTGAACTAAACTGGACTAAATTAACTAAGTTTCATCGA
Source organism: Capsicum pubescens (assembly GCA_030864215.1). Taxonomy (NCBI): domain Eukaryota; kingdom Viridiplantae; phylum Streptophyta; class Magnoliopsida; order Solanales; family Solanaceae; genus Capsicum; species Capsicum pubescens. Next base: position 379,305,991 of record CM061548.1, on the reverse strand, counting down.
CTGACGGAATTATACTGAGATTACAATATTACTGAGCTTTCTTGAGTCACATGACTGACTGAGTTCTGCAGATCGTGGCTTGATGGAGGATATCGTGAAATCATGACACTAACTCTAGGTACACAACAAAATTTTTCAAGTACAAGTACCCCCCAGGACTCGATAAAAGAAACTGACAAAAGCATGACTTTCTTGAATACATGACCAACATCAAATCCTTAATTCATTTATTAAGGCATTTCATCAAACATTTGACATGCATAAACTTGTACATAAATGGGGATTTCATATTATCATACTAGTATGACACTTTTCTTTCACATAGGCATTTAGTCAAACACATGGGGAGCATGCTTTGGTTATACAATCATCAATACATTTAATAATCATGGATACATCAATCAACTTGTAATTTGAAAGGGGGTTTATCATGATTTTTATATAAATCTTCATATACTAGGGTCAACCATTGAAATATGTAATTTAAAACATGAATCAAAACCCTACAACATCATGAACACGAATTTTAATTCAATTTAAATCATGAATATTCATCAATACACAAATCTTGGATTTTTAAAAAAGATTCTTGAGCTTCATGGGTGAAAGGGACCCATGAATCAACACATGAAATACCTTGATTGTGAGTTTCTTAAAGTTTTTGGACTTGAAGAACTTGAATTTTCTTGGTTTCTTGAAGAAGGATTTGGATCTTGTTCTTAGGGATTATCTTTGAGAGAAAACCTTAATTTGATGTTATGAATAAATAATGAACTTATGGTCCTTGGTTTGATATAATTAGGGGTTAAAATGGGTGGAAAAAGACCCAAATACCCATTAAAAATGACTTAAAATTCACTGAACGGAACCTGCGATGGCTCATGCGATGATCCATCGCTGGCTCGACGGTCGTCGCTGGCTTGACGGTCTGTCGTTTAGACCGTCGTACATGGACCAAAGAAAGACTCATTACCTTATAGCGATGGCTTAGGCGACGGTCCGTCGCAAGTTCGATGGTCTGTCAACCTATCCGTCGTACCTTATCCCAAAGGTTGACTCACTACATTGGCTGCGATGGTCTAGGCGATGGTCCATCGCTAGATCGATGGTCCGTCAACCTGGCCATCACACTTGAGTGATTCTGACAGCTCTGAGTAAAATGTCCATAACTTTTTACTCCGATACCGTATTTGGACTAAATTGGTATCGTTGGAAAGCTAATTAAATTTCCCACATAATAAAAAAGTGAAAATCTTAAAAATTCCATGTGTATAAAAATAGATTCATATTTCAAAGTAAGTTTTTAACATTCTTGGAATGATTTCAAGCTAGGTAGAAGTACGGGGTATTACACAATGTTGTTAAGTGAAGGCCAAGTGACCTTGACATAGTGACCCCATCCCCCCTTAGGAATGTTTTGGATTCTGGCAAGTTCAGCAACATAAAGATTTATTGTAACCCCCTTACAGTGGTAGAAAACATCTCTCTAATAGCAACCTCATTGGTGTAGAATTCGTAAATCTCAGTATTTTCAAACTTTATTTGTGAGTCACCTTGATGAAATGAGTGTGACCACCCCTGGGCCTCTAATTTTTTCAATAAAACTTCCATGTCAGTACCCCTAAAACCACTAACAACACATCTTCTAGTCAACTTATGCTTCTAAAAATGCAGAAGATGCTCTGCTGGAGAGTCAAGATTTGTAGGTGATTCATCAAGATCAAAGTCAGGGTCTAACTCAGCAGGAGTATCAGGAAGTGACTCAGATTCATAGAACTCAGAGAGAATAGGTATATCAACCTATTTCTTTAAATGTGTGGAGTCTCTTTGTGCAGTGGACTTAGAAGAAGATGAAGTCTTTGAAGCAGGAGTGGATTTTGGCTTACTCAAAGGTGTAGGAAAGGCAGAAGGTTTTGGAATAGTCTGCTTCACTATTTTTGCCTTTGCATATAGAATGGAGTAGCACATCTTGAGAGAAAGATGAAAGAGGAGGAGGAGAAGGAGGAGGAATGGATGCATTCACACACTTCCTTTTTATAGCTTAAAGAACTTCAGCAAGGGATGCCTCTTCTTATTATTTCTTTCAACGAGTGTGAGGAGTTCTAGGAGTGGGTAAAATAGGACAAGGTTCGACAATATCATGGTCCTCAATAACAATGGTGGAGGAAAAATGTTTTCATTTTTATTGAGATCTTAACTTTCTTGGAATCATGCTAGCAATAGGAACATCATCAGAGCTGATAATTTGGATAGCAATCGAAGCTGGTGGAGTGGGTTTAGGAGAGAATGAAGGATTGGAAGAAAATTGAGCAAAAAGGTTTTTGAGATTCTTGAAGGTGGTCAAATCAGATAGTTTAATTGGAATGGTAGGTAGAATGGGAGGTATTGTGTTAGCAGTGGGATGAAGAATGATGGCTGTAAAAGGAGAGGTAGAGGAGTTAGAAGATGGGGATAATGATGAGGATGCCATGGTGAGGAAGAAACACTAATTATTTCTTGCTTATGAGATGGTGAATGAATAAGGTGTGAGAAAAAGAAGAAATAGATATAAGAAGGGGAAAAAAAGTTAAAATGTAAATGAGAGGGATTTGATGGATAGAAGGATAATGATGAAGAGTTACAGTGGTGATGGGATTGTGGTGGCAACTTTTTGAAAATGTTGGACTCTTACAATTTGGCGGTTTAGAAAAAGTTTAAGGAAACAAAAGGGCAAACTACAAGAACATACCTCTTTCCACCTCTGCTTTACAGTCTCATTGGCCCACACAGATCCATATGGATCAGGTCAAGGCACTTACTTATACTGACATGGTTCTTTGACTTAAAATAAGATTTTACCTTCTTCCCCCTTATACTAGCACTACAAACCCTTTCTTCTTTGAATTTGGTTTTGGGCAAGCCTAGTACCATATCCTTGGAAGAAAGTTTGTTTAATTGTCTCAGACTTGCATGTTCAAGTCTCCTGTGCCAAAGGAGGGGATCATTTTCTATAGAACTTAAATAGGTTAGCTTTGTTCCTGACATTATCATTATATCATCTTTGTACATATTCCTGTGTCTTCTTGGAGTGAGTACATACTCTTTGGTTTCCATCCTTTTGACTTTGACTCCTGTAGAAGTAAAAACAACTTTGTTACCTTTATCACATAGTTGTGATATGCTGAGTAGGTTGTGATTCAATCCCTCTACAAGGTATACCCCCTCCAATTCCCTTGATTCAGATGTACCAATCTTTCCAACTCCTGTAATTATTCCCTTTTTGCCATCATCAAATGAAACTCCACCCTTACTTATTTTGGAGAGTGAAAGGAATTTTTCTTTATCACCAGTCATGTGTCTTGAGCATACACTATCCAGGTACCAATTTTTTTTTTCTTTCTTTCTCTCTCACCTATAAAAATAAATTAGGGGTTAGATTTAGACAAGCTTGGGCCCTTTTTTTATGAGTAAAAGGATGAATCAGATTTCTTTTAGTCCATGCAGGCAACAGGTTACACAACCTATTTCTTTTCATAGTTTTTGTTTTCTTTAGATTGGTTTGAGTTGGTTTATTTTCTAGATTTATACTCCTAGACCTACTTTTAGTAGCAATAGGACATTCAGTAGTTGGATGACCAGAATTGCCACATATGTAGCACAAATCTTGAGTAATATCAAAGCTTTTGTAAAAACCCAGTTCAACTTTTTCATTATGACTTCTCTCACTTAGTTGTGAATAATTCTTGAAGAATTTTTCCACCTATTTGTTCTTTCAAGATTAAGCATTAGTTTGGTAATTTCTTGACTCAATTTATTCATTTTTTTCTTTTGCATCACTGCACTCTTGTTTGTACTTGATTAACTCAAGCTCAACATTTTCTTGTTCCTTGCTTTTACCTTTTTTTCCTTGTTTAATGAGTGTTAGTTTTAGTACTTCAGTTTTGAGAGTGACATTTGCAGAATCAAGTTGTACAACCTGTTCCTTAAGAGTGATGTTTTCCTTTTCAACAGTATTCTTACAAGCTTCTAAATCAATAAAGTCAAATTTGAGGGTTGCAAGACTGTTGAATAACTCACCCCTATCAGAAGTTAATTCTTGGAAATCATCAATTAGAGTACTCATTAAGGACATAAGTTTAGTTTTAGAAAATAAGTGCAATTTTTCTTTAAGCTCAAGAATTCTTACCTCAGAAGTACATCTTCTTCTTCCAAGTCTGAATCTACAATGGCCATGAGTGCAGTCTCATCAATTTCTTCATCTTCTAACTCATCTGAATCAGATCCCCAAGTGGCTACCATAGCATACTCCTCCCTCTTTTTAGCCTTTTTTTTAATTGTTTTTTGGCTCTTTCCTTCTTCCACTCTATTTTTCTTACAGGGCAGTCTCTAATTGGATGATCAGTCTTACCAAACTTATAGAATCCATTTGGATTTTCATTGGAACATTTCTTGCTACCTGTTCCTCTTTTCTTTTTAAAAAACTTGCTGAAGTTCTTAGTTATGAAGACAACTTGTTCTTCATTAAGTTCAACTTCTTCATCACTGTTTGATGCCTTTAATGCCAAGGTTCTCTCAGGAGCTACCACTTATTTCTTGATCCCATCAATTTGTATTTCATAGGTCTTAAGATTACCTACCAGTTCATCTAATGTTATTTGAGTGAGATCCTTTGCTTCCCTAATGGTAGTGACTTTAACATCCCATTTAGACTTAGGTAATACCCTTAACACCTTTTCAACTTGTTCCTCTACAGGAATGTCTTTTCCCAAGGAGGTCAATTCATTTGTTAGGGTAGTAAGCCTGGTCATCATCTCATGAGGTGATTCACTCTCCTTCATCTTGAAAGCTTCATATTCAATAAAGAGAAGGGCAATTTTGAACTTCATTACTTAAGAGGTTCCCTCATGTGCATTGACTAGGGCATCCCAAATTTGCTTAGCAGTGGTACAATTTGATACTCTTTTGTATTCAGCTGGCCTTAATCTACAGACCAAGATGTTCTTGGCCTTAACATTCTTCTTTAAGGCTAGTAAGTCATCAACAGTAAACTCACTTGTTACTTTCTAGACCTGTTCACCATCAACCAACTTTATTGGAATAGTAGGACCATCAGTGATCCTATCCCATAATTCATAGTCTTCCCCCTGAATGAACATTTCCATCCTATCTTTCCACCAAATGAAGTGAGAACCATCAAAGAGTGGAGGTCTAGTAGTTGACTGAAGTTCACTGTGACCAGTGGGAGGTGAGGAATTCATCATAGTGATCTTTTCTTAGGTGCTAACCTTATTTAAGACAACCTCACTCTGATACCACTTGTTAGAGTGCATACCTTACTGATTTTACTATTTTACTCTATTTGTTGCCTATCAGTGGAAAAAGTACACTAACGTGGTTCACTTATGAATAGTAAATGAGAAGACAATATTTTTATCTGGAAAACACCCGACTCAAGAAAGGTGTAAAAAACCATGAACTGTACCTCTGCAGGATTTAACCCCAACTTCGCTAAAACTCTTGAGCCTCAACAATCAACAATTACAAGACTCTTGTAAACCAAGAATTAAACTATAACTCATATTTATACAATAACACAGATCTCTCCAAGATAACTGTTCCCAAGTATTCGAGTTCCCTAACTTGAAGACACAACTCCTAACTCTGTTTATATTTCAATGAGACTAGAATTAAAGCTCATTACAACTTTAATAACCAACCTATTACACAAAGTCTACAACTCTCTAAGTAAAGGAACAAGTTCTTCTTCAAGCTAGTGAACGAATTTGCTGATTGATGCTATTCTTGATCGTGCGTGAGTGAAACTCTTTGAAGCTATCTCTTCTATTTAAAACAACTCTTGATGGAGTTCTTCAGATGATGTAATCTTGTTTCTTCAACAGGACTCTCAGTAGTTTCACTCCTTGTTGCAATAAATCTCCTTGTTTGGGTAAGATTCCTTTTTTAACTCAATCTTCAAATGTTGTGTTTAACTTCTTTCCAACTTCTTTTCTGCACGTGACAAATGCTGAATTTGCTTGCTTATCAACTTCTGACTTCAACCATTATTTTATCATGATTTTATCATCAGCCTTGCTCAACTTTCACCTATGACAACCAACATGACTAACATGTTTCATTCATAAGTCAATCATCAAAACTTCATTTCTCTAACAAAAACAATTCATCATAGTTTGATATTCCACTACTAATTTATTCTTACTCTTTGTTTTTTTATTTCTAATCACCATGATTAATTTTTCTATATAGTAGCAATTAGCAGAACTATGTTTAGTGTCAGATCATTTATAGCATTCTTTGAAATTCAAATTAAAATCAAATCAATTTAATTGATTTTTAAAATTTAAATTAAATCAAATGAAATAAAAACCATGTTTGGTTTGGTTTTTAAATTTTTAACTAGCTAATGATAAATTGATAATGGTAAAATAATAGAGACGTGAGACAACTGTTTTAAACGAATATTAGAAATCATCAAATTTCTCTTTAATATTACACGATCATGTATAAGAATCTTCAGGTATTTTTAAATGCTATTTCAATGTTTTAGCATGGTTAAGTTGCATAATTATAGAGGTTACTCCACCGCCTAACATCCACGAAATTATGATGCAACTTTAAATAAATTGATTAATCCTATGAAAATCAAAGAGACAAGGCTTTGAAGATTAAACGAATGTCTTAATAAATAAATTAAAATCAACAATATATCACACCATAAATAGACAATTAGATTCAGAGTGTTTGAGTTTCGACATATACTTTTAGAAATGAAACTAAAAGTGTTGTAGTGCATGTGAAATAAGTAAACTAAAATCGAATAAATGATTAAAAGATATAAAATTATTTATAATTATTTATGAAAACTAATATCATATATCAAATAATTATAAAACTTCTTGGTTGGTTTAGCTATTTATTCGGTTATTTTTTTTAATACAATCAAAAGTAAATCAATATTGTCGTCTTTTTTAAAATTATAGGTAAACCTAATCAAACCAAATCAAATATCAAATTTTTAATCGGTTTGATTTGATTCGAGATTCAACTTGATTAAATCGTGAACACCCCAACGCTAAAAGCATTTGTTTACTCAAGAAAAAGTGTCAAACACCTCACTTATTTAAAAATATATATTTTTTTAAAATAACATTAAAAAAATAAATTTGACCAAACAAGTTTTTTTATTTTAAGACCAAACAAGCTAATTAGTCAAGTCACTCGAAATTTGTGCGAGTCAACAGCCTAGACTCGCCTGGATTTCTATCTGTTTAGTGTTTTGGGGCTTAGTATTTGTAGCAAGAATAACACTCATGGTCCAGTATTTGTTTTAAAATTATTAAATTGATGGCCAATACTAATAAAAACATTAAGTGAAAGCCTGTTGCTTCTCCTCAAATTTTGGATTAAAATGGAGTTGAGTGAGGGCCAAATTCAACAAATGGGTTTGCCAAAATTTTCATGATCAAAATGATAAAAAAACATGGATAATGGAGCACCTTCAACGTATAGTTTTCATGTTTAAACATAGATAATCCGTTAAATATATTTATACTGAAGGTGCTGTTATAGTCATGAGCTTTCGGTCGGTGTTGCTCAAATTAGTGAGTAAATTAGATTAAGTTTGTGTTTATCATTATTATACATTTATCTAATTTATTCTATTTTTTCTTCATTCCGTACATTTGTTTTAATTTCTTCTTGTTTATGACAATTATCTTTATGAATCAATTATTTTATTTATCTATTAAAAAATATTTAAATGAACTAATCCTTAAAAAATTATAGCTACTAACCTATGAGAAAACTTAAAGAGAAAAGATGTAAAAATTTTCCTTCGTACTTCTGTATGTATTAATTGTACAAGGAAGCTACCTACTTTTAAAAGAAGAATAACTAATGATAAATACAAACTCTAAAAGATAATTACAAGAAAACTCTGAAGATAAATGCAAGGTAAATTATTTTATAAAGAGTTCTATTTACACCTAAATATGATTCCTTCTAGTAGTCAGAAATCAGAGACACTTGCGGCCAATGTGTAAATCTCGAACATTGCCTATGTGGGTCAGAGATTGATCCAATTGTACAAGGCCCACAGCCAATTTAGCTCAAGATGGGTCTTTCTTTTTCTTCTTCTCTGTCTTTGTAAGAGTGAGATGGCTAGTGTCGCTATTACCATTTTCTTCAGCAACACCCCCCTCAAGTTGATGGCCGGAGATTGGACACTCATTTTATTCAATAAAAAATGATGAAGAGGCCCTTGCTAGAGCCTTGGTGAATAAGTCAGCTAATTGAGAAGAAGAAGGGACAAATGATAAAGAAATCAAACCATCAAGAAGTTTCTCATGAACGAAATGGCAATCAAGTTCAATGTGCTTCGTTCGTTCGTGGAAAACAGGATTTTTGGCAATGTGAATTGCTTCCTGACTGTCACAACTGATTGGTACTGGAAAAAATAGAGTGATAGTCAAATCCTAAAGAAGTCAAACAACCCAAGTGATCTCGGCCACAAGATGACGCATAGAGCGGTACTCTGCCTCAGCTAAAGAAAAAACAACAACTGGCTATTTTTTGGATTTCCAAGAGATTGGGCAGCCTCCAAGACATAAGAAGAAACCACTAACAGATCGCCGCGAATCAAAATAGGCCGCCCAGTCAGAGTCGCAAAAGTCTTGAATTTGGAAAGAAGGATCTGGAGATAAGAAAAGCTCCAAACCTGGATCTTTACTTAGGTACCATAAGGCATGATAAGCAGCTTGAAGGTGACCGAAACAAGGATTGTGCATATACCAACAAAGATGTTGGACAATATAAGCAAGGTCAGGCCTGGTGTTGGTTAAAAAATTCAATTTTTCCAAGAGTCGTCTATAGGATGTTGGACAATATAAGCAAGGTCAGGCCTGGTGTTAGTTAAAAAATTCAATTTTTCCAAGAGTCGTCTATAGGAAGTAGGATCTGTGAGGGGTTCATCGGAGGTGGAAAAAAGCTTAAGAGTTGGATCCAAAAGAGTAGACACAGACCAATGTTCAAGGCAATTAAACTCAATGAGAAGCTCAAATTCGAATTTCCTCTGGGTAATAATCATCCCCCAATTTTCTCTCACCAATTCCATTCCTAGGAAATAAAGATCTTCTCCCAAATCCTTTATCTTAAATTCAGAATTCATGAAACACTGGATCTCACATATTTCCTTTTTATTGTTTCCCAGTAATTAATATGTCATCGACACAGAGCCAAAATAGTTACCAAGTTACTAGTGGTCTTGAAGAAAAGAGAATAGTTGTTGAGGGAATAATGAAAACCTCGAGTGCTTAAGGCAGAAAATAATCAAGCCTACCATTGGCGAGAAGCCTACTTTAACCCATATAATGATTTACGAAGTCGACACATATGGTTGGAAGAAGGAGGTGTAAAACCCGAAGGAAATTTCATATATACCTCTTCTTCAAGGTCGCCATGGAGGAACGCATTGTTCACGTTAAGCTAGTAAGTTTTCTAGTCGTTGTTTATAACAATGAACAAAATGCACCTGATTAAAGTGACTTTTACCACAGGGAAAAGGCCTCCATATAATCTATTCCTTCTCTTTGTATATCTCCACGAATTACCAATCGTGCCTTCAATCGTTCCAAAGAACCATTTGATTTCAACTTTATATACATCCATTTGCAAGGCAGTGCCTTCTTTCCCTGTGGTAACTCAACAATGTCCCAACTATTGTAAGAATCTAAGGCATCAAATTCATTAGCCATAGAAGTTTTTCAGCCTTGATATATCACAACTTGAGAATGGGATGAAGGCTCAAATATTTGACAAAGGGAGGAAACCAAATTCTGATTAAATTGAGTCAAAGCAGTGAAAGAGGAACAATGTAAAGAAAAAGAAGGAGGGTTGGGAGAAATCATAGAGTAGGAATTTGCACAAATATAGTTTGATAAATACCTTTTTCATTGAGGAACCCTTTGTGACTGCCGTAGCAAGGTAATCTGTTCTGAAGGAGATGTTACTGGAGGATTTATTGGAGAGGAAATAAGGGGAGAATCAGGTGAATGAGAATGTGGAGTAGGCTGTAACGGCACAACATCATTAGAAAAATGAGAGTGCTATTTAGGAAAAAACACCTCATCCGTGTATGGGGTGGAAAACCATTATGGAAATAGTTTAGTCATGGGAGCAGAGAAGGAAAAAAAGGAAAACATCTTCTATGAACTTGATGTTTCTAGAAATAGAAATTTGATTGTTTTGTAGGAGTAGAACTTTTTAGCCTTTCTTTCCAAAGGGGTACCCAAAAAATATTCCTGGTAAAGCTCTCAGGCTAAGCTTATCCTTATTTTCTTGAAAGGGTAGAAACAAAACAAAGACATCTAAAGGGTCTTAGAGAATGATAATTATAGGCAGTCCCAAATAAAACTTGATATGGAGATTTTTGTTTAAGGGCAGAGGATGGGAATCTGTTAATTAAATAAGTCGCAGTAAGCAAACAATCTCCCTAAAATCTTTTAGGATAATTTAAATGAAACAACATGTCTCTACGTGTTTCTAAGAGGTGTCTATGTTTCCTCTCAGCCACACCATTCGGTTGTGGTGTTTCTACACAAGTAGTTTGATGCAAAATTCCCTTGGATTGAAAAAAAATCTTTTGGATCATGACCTGTCCCTAATTCAAAGGAATTATCTGATCTTATAACCTTAACCTTAGTGGAAAATTGTCTTTCAATAAGAGACAAGAAGTTTTGCAAAGTATAAAATGCACTAGACTTGGTCGACAGAAGAAAAGTCCATGTACATCTAGAAAATTTCTCTCTCTCTCTTATAGGTAGGAGTCTTATAAGTCCCCAAGTGTCTATGTGGATTAAATCAAAACATTTCTTTGAGCTAATATAATTTTTGGTAAACGATGGTTTGGTTTGTCTTGTCGTAGGACAAATAGAACAAGGTAACTCCATTTTATCACTTTGATTTAAATTCAACTGTTTTATGATTTTTATTGCATGAAGGGGGAAGTTCCCTAACCTATTATGCCATAAAATAGTTGTAATAGATGCTGAAAGAACAGGAACAACTTTATTAATAGGAGTACTAAGATATTCAGTACATTTATTGCTTGAAAGGCAAACATAATCACCCTTTGGATGGTTTGACTTAGAAAAAGAAGAATTAGACATAGATTCCAGACGTGAATGCAAAGAACTGGAACTATAGAATTCTGAGAAATGGGCTTCATATGGGGTGAGTTTTCCTTCATCACATAGAGTCCTCCCGCTACATCACCAAGAACCAGGTTCCTCTTCATAAAAAGGGCCTGTATGGTACAAGCAGATTTGGAAAATCTTAGATCACAATTGAATTGAACACACAATTGCAAAACTGATAGTAAATTATGTTTGAAAGTAGGGACTTAAAGCACATTATGAAGCTCAAGTTCAAGAGTAATATACACACTTCCCGCATAATGCACTTTCACCTTGAAGGAATTTGGTAGAGTGACCGAAACTGGATAGGAAAGGAATAAAACATTATGTAGTAAAGATTTGTCAAAAGTCATGTGTTGTGATGCTCCACAATCTATGATCCAAGAATGATGAGTAATTTTAGAAAAAAATAATGTAAGAACATGATACCCATAATGCATTCCAGCCAGATTTACACTAGCAGTGACCTCTGATTTTGCTGCTGTAGAACCTGTTTGGACAGAATTGAACATTTGAATCAATTTCTCACATTGTTCATTGGAGAATCCATGGCTACTGACAAGGTCAGTGATTGATCCTTCCTTATTAAAGTCTTGATCAATAACTGCATTAGCCTGATGGTTCCAAAAATTTCCCTTTCTTGATTTGTTAAAGTTAAAATGGGTAGGATAACCAATAAGTTTGTAGCAATCTTCTTTTATGTGCCTGGTTTTTTTACAATATTTGCAAAATAGTTCATATTTCTGACCTTCAAAATGCCCTGCTGGTTTAGTTCCCCTATATTCTCCAGAAATCTTATGCCTGGTTGGGGGAATGTGACAGGGCAAACATATCTTTTCGTGAGTTGTATCGCCAGTTTGAAAGGTATAATGCTTTTGAGAAGTTTAGATATAAATTTAAATTAGAGGCAAAATGGAAGAAAAAAGAGTATTTGCATTTGCAGTAGGTCTACTCGGAACTATGGTGTTCCCACAAGGAGAAAATGGCACCATTCATCCAAGAGTCATTATGGTGATGCACAAACTCTTCTACAAAATAGAGTACGATTCCACAAAGGTATTCCACACCTTAGCTCCTATGATCGTAGCTGAAATATATCGGGCTTAACCTAGAATCATTTCTTTCAAGGTTGCAACCTCATCTTGCAATGGTGGATGATGACACACTTAGTAAAAAATCCTAGAAAGGCGGAGGGTAGATTTTCTATCATCGTATGACATATGGTAGTTCCTGTACAGATTTAAGAGGAAGGTATCTCCGAAATTTTGGTTTAAGGTTTTTGGGGAATTAAGAGATGACAATGTCCAGTGGTCCGTCAGATATCTTCACCCAGGGAAGTACATCACTCGAGGGGGCGAATGGCCTTTTCTAGTACTTCCAGGTCTCTTGGGGACTCGTCCTTATGATCCTGGCAGAGTCCTTAGGCAATTCAAAATCAAGCAGGAGACAACGCAAATTGCGCCTATTCTTAGATTCATCACCGAGTATGAAGAAGGAAAAACCTTTCTCAAGGACTATATAGTAGATGGGTGAAGGATAAGAAAGATAGAGGAAGTCTCTTTTTGTATAGAGTATGAACCCGAAGTCAGTGACACTTACAAGGAGTGGTTGAAGAAAAATGTTTCCGGAACATTGATCCCAGGGCCAAATGTACCCACTCAAATTATTGATGCAGAATCAAAACATCAGATCTGACTCAACAGGTTTCAAGATGAATTCCAAAGAAGTGAGATCGCACACCAATAAATGAATATGGAGGATGCCTCCTCCATACACCAGTTGAGAGAAAAGTTAAAGCGAGCCAGGCAAGAGGTTGACGATACTAGGCAGTGTCTGATCAATTTGGATGATTGCATGGTTTCTCAGATTAATAGCATAGGAAAGATGACCTATGAGAACAAAGCAAAGTTATGCGGGAGTCACCTGATCATCAACAGATATCACATATGGCAAGAGGTGGATAAATCTAAGAAGGCAAAGGTCAATGAAGGAGCATCTAGGAGCTAGTTTTTTCTATCCCCTGCGCGGGACTTGTTCTATCTTTCATGTTATTTTCTTTTTTCCTAAAGAATTGTATCCCTCTTGTGTTACTTTTGTAGGCGTTTGTGCCCTTTTTATATATATCTATCTATATATATATGTATATTTGGGGGATAATGGATTGGTTTTAAGAAGTATATATTTCCTTCAAAATTCGCTAGGCCAATCCTTGTCTCAAAAGGGTCACCCCAAGGAGGATACACGCTTAGTACAATATTGTTGTGTAATATAACTGTCATATGTGTTTATGTGCATTTTTTTGAATCAAAGACAAATTTATCCACTACACTTTGTGGATTAGTTTGCCTATGATGAAAACAACTCTATGTGGTTACTTATCAAATATCTTGCATTATTTATCATGTATGGGATATAACACATCTGCCTTTGAGTTATTTTACTTTACAGATAATAGAAAACTACTTCATGTTGAAATAAGATGGCAGAGCATCCTTACTTCACCTGGTGGAAAGTTCATAAAATCCTATCCCCTAACCATCATTCAAATATGACTGGAAGCGATGAAGAGAACGCATTGACTATTAGGGACAATGTGATAGTAGAACAAAGTGAGATGATTGCCAATCTTGAGAGAAAATTGGAAATGCTTCAAGAGGAGATGAATCATACTAGGGATTTGGCTAATCTGGAAATCACCGTCAATGCTCCTATCCCAGAAGGACACAACCTTCCACTCCAAATTCTTCCCCTCAATGCTCTTATTATTGGGAATCATCCAAATAACATATTGTCTGCCTCTGCTTCCCAATTACCCGCAGATCCCATAATCAATAATCCTCTAGTTCATGTTGTCCAAAACATCAATCGAGAAAATAACCAAGATGCTTACCATCCACAAAATCCATCCCTTACCCCAAAAAATTCATTTCCAAATCCACAAAATTCATCTTCAAATCCATAAAATCCGCTTCCAAATTCAAAAAATCCATCTCCAAATCCGCAAAACTCATTTCTGAACCCATAAAATCCATTTCCAAACCCACAAGATTCATTTCAAAATCCACAAAATCTGGCCCGAATGCCACAAAATCTCTCATATTCTACCAAACTACTCTCAAATTCCACAAAGTGTTCTCATTTTCCAAAACATCCTCCCCCTCCTACACAACCTCCTCGCATCCTCAAAATCTCGTGGTTCATAAAGAACCCAATTATAAAATTTGTAATCTCATGTAGTAAAGTGGATATCAAGGCTACTATGACCATTAAGGTCAAAACTTTCTCAATAATCTCAAAGTACTCAAATCATGGGTGCTTATAACACAAAAGTTCATAAAAACTGAAATCTCAAGTAGGGTTTAGTGACCCATAATCAAATCTCAAGTTAAGACTCATCAAAATGCATACTAGATGTCATAAGGATACACAAATCATATAGAAATCTGGAATGTTCAGCAATTTATCTTAAAATCTCAACACACTCATGTACTTCAATTTCTAGAACATTGGCAAATCTCAAAATCTCATACATAGTAATATCGGGTATGAACCCACACTTCAAATTCATAGGAGAACTCATACAGTCATATATCTTTGTAATTTAAAACAAGTTTTGGGAAGAAGGACGAAAAAATTGTCCTTGTTCAAACCCCACAACTTTAGATTATGTAATTGGATGTACAAGCTTGTTTGAAACTCTTCCTCTGACTCTTTGAGAGAGGGTTCTTGAAGCCTTGGACTTGGGGAACTCAAATCTCAACTCAATTTAAAGAATATATGGTGAGTTCTTGAATTTCTTGGAGAAGGGTTTTGGTTTTTTTCTTTGAGGAAGAAACCCTAGCCTTTGGATGTTTTGGGAGATAATGAGGCCATTTGCTTCATTTTGAATATATCAGGGTATTAAAAGGGAAAATACCCAAAAGATCCTACGGAATGGGATTTGCGATGGTTAGAGTTATGGTCCATCGCTAGTCTGACGGTCCGTTGGATCGTCCATCGCACGTTGGTCAGAAAAAGGCCACACTGCCTTAGTTGCAATGGTCATAGCGACGGTCCGTCTGTAGCTTGACGGTCCATCATTTTGGCCGTCGTACTTGGGCCAAAATAGGGAGTCACTACCTTGGTTGCGACGGTCCGGGCGATGGTCCGTCGCAAACTCGACAGTCCGTCAACCTGTCCGTCGCACCTGGGCGGTTCCGATAACTCTCAGTAAAATGGCCATAACTTCTCACCCCAATACCGGATTTGGACAAAATTGGTATCGTTGGAAAGTTAATTCAATTCTCTACATAACAAAAAGTCGATATTAGGGAAATTCTACATGGTTTAAAATATTTATCACTTAGGAAGTTAGCGTCAGCCCTTGCTCTTCTTAAAGATGAAACTCGACTTAAAGAAAAATCTGGGGTATTACAGTTGCTCCAGGAGAGGCTTGGAAAAATTGGACCTCCACTCCACTCATAACTCATCGCCCGTTGTAATAGATTAAAGGTAAATTACTAGTAGTTTTAAAAAGTCAGTGATGATTCGAAGGAGGCCCTATGATCCACCCTTTTATGTCTCAAATTTTCTTTTCGCATTTTACTACTTTTTAAAAAGCATGGGCTCGTATTTGCGCAGGTCATGAGTCATATTTTGTAATTATTCCAAAATTTTAATGAAAAGTCCTCCCTTGATCTAAGAAGTTATTTTTAAATGTGATCATATTATCATATTTTGTTATCTTGTTATCATCTAACTTGGTTTGTTTGTTTATTTCAGTAACAATAATTTAAAATCTTCCAATGTCATGTCATGTCAAGGATTAGACGAATAAAACAAGGTGAATGATGAGGAATAGAAAGAATATGATGAGGAGTGGTTAGTGGAAGATATAGAAGAATTTGAAAATTGGCAGAAGCCCAACCTAGAGAAAACTAAAACAGTCAACTTGGGGGACCACGATAAAATCAAAGATACAAGTATTAGTGCTCACTTAACAGAAGCACAAAAAAGAGAACTCATTCACTTTCGTAGGGACTACATTGACATATTTGCTTGGTCCTACGATGATATGCTAGGGTTATCAACATCATGTCACATAAGTTACCAATCAATCCCAAGTTTGATCTAGTTAAGTTAAAAATGCAGAAATTCAAGCTGGACCTAAGTTTGAAGATCAAGGAACAAGTGATGAAGCAAATTCAATCTAAGGTTATGGAGGTAAAAAAATATCCAACATGGCTAGCTAATATTGTCCCAGTTCCTAAAAAAGATAGCAAGATCGAATTTGTGTTGACTATAAAGATAGCCAGTCCTAAAGATAATTTTCCACTACCCAACATCCATATCATTATTGATAATTGTGCGAAGCATGAAATATAATATTTCATGATTTGTTTCGCCGAGTATCATCAGATAT
The DNA here is from genome assembly GCA_030864215.1 of Capsicum pubescens. Taxonomy (NCBI): domain Eukaryota; kingdom Viridiplantae; phylum Streptophyta; class Magnoliopsida; order Solanales; family Solanaceae; genus Capsicum; species Capsicum pubescens. The sequence continues at coordinate 379,289,398 of CM061548.1, read as the reverse complement.
TAATGGATGAGGAAGATATAGAAAAGATGGCTTTCATTACGCCCTAGGTGTCTATCATTACAGGGTGATGCCATTTGGTCTCAAGAATGCGGGTGCGATATACATGAGGGCTATGCTGATGATTTTTCATGATATGATTCATAAAGAAATTGAGGTGTACGTGGATGATGAAATTATCAAATCTCGCATGAGTTCAGATCATCTGACCCATATGGAAAAGTTCTTCAGCATACTAAGAAAGTATAACTTGAAGTTGAATCCTTTTAAGTGTGCTTTCGGTGTGCCTGCCGAGAAATTATTGGGGTTTTATAGTTAGCAGAAGGGGCATCGATATAGACCCATCCAAGATAAAAACAATTCAGTATTTACTACCACTAAGAACAAAGAAAGAGGTTATGAGTTTCCTGGGTCGTGTGAATTACATTAGCAGGTTTATTTCCCAATCAACAATCGTATGTGATCCGATTCTCAAGATGTTGAAGAAAGATGCATTGAATGAGTGGACAGAAGAATGTCAAAAAGCTTTTGACAGAATCAAAGAATATCTATCCTCTCCGCCTATTTTGGTTTCACCAAGGGAAGGAAGCTCGTTGTTGATTTATCTGTCAGTCTCAGAAATGCTTTCGGGTGTGTCCTCGGGGAACATGATGAGACCAGCAAGAAAGAGAAATCAATCTACTACTTAAGTAAAATGTTTACACCATATGTGGCTCGCTACACTCTTGTAGAAATGACGTGTTTTGCTTTGACCTAGGCTGCACAAAAGTTGAGGCATTATCTATCCTCATACACAATGTATCTCATTTCCAAAATAGATTCATTAAAGAATATATTTTAGAAAGTCATGTATACAGGAAAGTTAGCCAAGTGGCATATGTTGCTGAGTGAGTATGACATTGTGTATGTGACTCAAAAGGAAATCAAGGGGAAAGCCTTAGTAGATCATTTAGAAGAGAATCCAGTTGATGATGAATATGAGCCACTTCAAACTTACTTCCCAGATGAGGAGATTTTATTCATGGGAGAAGACATTGTAGAGATATATCTGAAATGGAGATTGTTCTTTGATGGAGCGATCAACTTCAAAGGTTCAAGAATTGGAGTGATTTTGGTGTCAGAAATAGGCCAACAGTATCCAACAACCATTAAATTGCGCTTCCCGTGTACAAATAACATGGCTGAATATGAGACTTGCATTCTAGGTCTCAAGTTAGCACTTGATATGGGTGTTCATGAATTTCTAGTCATCAGAGACTTAGATTTGCTAATTCACCAAGTACAGGGAGAATGGGCAGTAAATAAATCCAAGACTACCCCTTTATGTAGAGCTGGTGCCGAATTTGTGTGGAAGATTCAAGAAAGTTGATTTCATAAATATCTCGAGGATACAGAATGAGTTTGCTGATGCTCTATCTATTATATCCTCCATGATTTAGAACCCAAATCATAGTTGGATTGATCTATTGGAAATAAGCTTGAAGGAGAAACCCGCACATTGTGCGCACGTTGAAGAGGCCATCAACAATCAGAAAAAGACAATCTGATATTTGGCAAAGAATTATTTTTCAATTGGGGAAACTCTTTTTAGGAGGACTCTAGACTTAGGATTCTTAAGATGTGTCGATGCTGCAGAAGTTACGAAATTAATAAAAGAAATTCATGCAGGAGTATGCGGACCCCATATAAGCGAGTTTGCCTTTGGTAGAAAGATTATGAGAACTGGTTACTTCTGGATGACTATGGAAAATGATTGTATCAAGTATGTCTAGAAGTACCCAATATGCCAGATACACAGAGATTTGATTCAGATGCCTTCTCATGAGCTTTATGCGATGAGTTCACCTTGGCCTTTCGTAGATTGGGGTATGGATGTTATCAGGCCCATAGAGCCACCAACAAATGGGCATAGATTTATTTTGGTTTTTATTGGTTTCTTCACTAAGTGGGTCGAAGCTGTTTTATGTAAAGCTGTCACCAAGAAGGTGGTTGGGAAATTTTGTCAAGAATAACTTGATTTTCCAATTAGAGTGCCAGAATTAATCATTACTGATACTGGGGCTAACTTGAATAGTCACTTGATGAATGAGATTTGTGATCAGTTAAATATTGTTCATCTCAACTCGACCGCATATCGTCCACAAATAAATGGAGCCGTGGAAGCCGCCAATAAGAATATCAAGAAGATATTGTAAAAAATGGTTGAAAATGATAGATCGTGGCATGAGATGCTGCCTTATGCTTTTCTAGAGTATCACACAATAGTTCAAACCTTAACTGGGGAAACCCCTTACCTGTATGTTTTTAGGAATGAAGTTGTGATACCTGTCGAGGTTGAAATACCTTCTTTAAGGATTATTCAAGAAACCAAATTAAGTAACGAAGAATGGGCTTGCGCTTGCTATAAAAAACTCATGTTTATTGATGAGAAGAGAATGGTTTCTGTGTGTTATGATCAGTTGTACAAACACAGGATGATCCGTGATTTCAACAATAAAGTAAGAGATCGAACATTTGAAGTTGGGCAATTGGTTCTCAAACACATATTACCTCACCAAGAAGAGTACAAACTCAAGTTCGCTGCAAGGACCATATATAGTTCACAAGGCACTATGTGGAAGAGCTCTGATTCTATCTGAGATGGATGGTTAAGAGTGGACCAAACCAATTAATTCTGATGCAGTAAATAGATACTATGTTTGAAGGATATTTTAGATTTTTCTTTCTTGGTTTAATTGAAATCGCCTTTATGATAGTATTTTTTTATGATGAGCACCTATCTAGAATCCCTTTCCTTTTATGTAAAAACTATATTTGACCTGAATTCCCAAGAAAAGGATACGTAGGCGGCCTATTTAGGCTTTGGTAAACCCCTTAGGAGAATTTATACTTTTCTTTTATGTATAAACTATGTGATGACCTGAATTCCCAAGAAAGGGATACGTAGGCGGCCTATGTTAGCTTTGGTTAACCCATTAGATTTTTATATATCCCTAGCGTAGTCCTGAACTATGTTTGACCTGATTCCTACTTCAATGGGATACGTAGGCTCCCCAATGGCTCGATCATATAACCCCAGGAAATGGAAACTGGGGCAAAATTTTTGAGAAAGAATCTAAAAATACACAAGAGAAAGATCATCATCTGGAAAAGAGAATGAAGACCAACAAAGACTTCGAATCATCTCGAGCTGAGATCATCTCATACAACATTAAACTGGGACAGAAATTGTAAGGAGGGACTCAAAATTTACACTAAATACTAGAATATATTTCAAATCCCCCAGCACCAGAGGTCAAAATCAAGTTTTAGAAATCACCAGCCACGACAAAGTCTAGGTAGACTAAATCTCTGGCTATGAAAGAACTTCTGATAGAAAGCCTCAAAAACAATGATGAATCCCTAGAAATTCTCTGTCAAACATTAGATATAGTCATGAAACAAGAGGGAGACGTTCGTTGAGTTAGTACATGGCATGACTAGCAGAGATTTTCTAAAGCTTTTATAGGAGTTTTCGAAACTAGTTTTTAAAATTAAGACTACTTTTGAAAATTTATACAAGTATTTTTACTTAGTGAATTGCCTAGGCATCTATTGCAATGGGGAGTCAGGGTGGAAATCCCAACATAATGGAGCACCCAAAAGATGGCGAGGAGCAAACCAAGGATCTAAGGAGGTCAACACGAAATAGTTTCACTCAAAACTAATCATTTTTCTATGGATGCAGGGATCAATAAACAAAAATGAGAATATTTTTCAAAAATCCCTAAGAAAGATGGGAGCCACACCAAAGCATATAATGCTGAAGAACGGTATTTTCAGGTAGTCCCAAAGACGGGTTTAATACCCATTTATAAATATCGTATTTGAAATTTTTCTAAAAAATAGTCTCTAGTAAAAGCAACTTTATGTCTACTAAATATTTACCTTGAGTGCAGGTATGGTCAAAGAAGATGGCCCAATAAGGCCACAATCAAAAGATTTCTCAAGAAAAGGAAGAGAAAAAAATCATCCTCAAATTCACCATGAGGCGACGAAGATGGTGCATGTAGAAAGAAAAAGATGCAAACAATCGAACTCAGGTGAAACTATTTTCTTTGCTAATAGGTCCTTTTCATCACGTTTCATTTCCAAGGAGGACATTGCATATCATTTCATTTGCAAGACAGATATTTCATCTTATTTTATTGCCAAAAAGCCATTGCATCTCATTTCATTGCCAAGAGGGCCATTGTATTTCATTTCATTGCCACGAGGGCCATTGCATTTCATATCATCACTAAGAGGGACATTGCATATCATATTATCTCTAAGAGGGTCGTTGCATCTCATTTCATTACCAAAAAGGCAATTGCAATTCATATCATCTCCAAGAGGGCCATTGCATATCATTTCATTGCCAAGAGGGTCATTTCATCTCATTTTATTGCCAAGAGGGCCATTTCATATCATCTCATTGCCAACATGGCCATTGCATTTAATATCTATCGATACGCAAAGATAGAATACTCTGGCGTTGAGGATATCTCAACATTTAATATCTATTGACACGCAAAGATAGAATACTCTGGCGTCGAGGATATCTCAACATTTAATATTTGTTGACATGCAAAAATAGAATACTCTAGCATTGAGGATATCTCAACATTTAATTTCTATTGACACGCGAAGGTAGAATACTCTGGCGTCAAAAATATCTCAGCATTTAATATTGGTTGACATGAGAAGATAGAATTCTTTGGCGTTTAGGATATGTCAGCATTTAATATCTGTTAACACAAGAAGATAGAATACTCTGGCACCGAGGATATCTCATCATTTTATGAATCAACATCTGAATGCATTAGAAGAACGTGATTCAAAGGGATGTCTTTAAGTCACTATTGACATATGAGACTTCCTAAAAATTTACAAATCGAGGGTCATCTATAATTCACATTATTTGAAATAGGATAGTGTGTGAGATTACCTATGAGTTGATGGTCCATATATTATTCGTAAGACGCAACAACATCCTAACCAAGGTTACCCAAAGATCGATAGTTTGAAGGTTATCCATGAGTCGCAACTAAATACTTACCATAAAATATGTGAGATTATCAAATTGATACGTCCAAGGGTTCTCTATAAGCCGTATCATATCTAAGATCAATTATGTATAGGATTACCCAAAGACTACCAATTTGAGAGATATCTATAAGACATATTGTAACCATGGTCGGATGATGTGCAGTATTACCTAAAAGCAAGAAATTCAAGGGATATCTATAAGTCCCCTCGTATCCAACATCAACTAATGAGCAAGATTATCCAAAGATTGACAATTCAAGAAAAATCTATAAGTCGTCCCAATACAAAAGATGCACAAGATCCCGAGGTCATATGCAAAGAATCATTGTCAATAATCGGAGAGGTTATCATTCCATATACAACAAGCATTATAGGTGACCAAAAATATTGCTGCATCAACATAAGATCACATGATTTTAGGGACCGTTATGTATAAAGTGTCGTCAGTGTTCAAAAGGGCCACCCCACTTTGAAGACATATTCAATAGACAAATGAGCTAATTATGAAAGAACAAAGAGGGTTGTTGTGTCTGTTATTGCAAGTTATTTCCTTCCAAATAGGTACATGAGAGGATGACTTTGCTTTTTAGGCAACAACTCACGTGGGAATATGGTAAAAGACTATATACCCCTTTTGTTAATTATATTTATTACTAACAATTTTTGTTGGAGATATTGCCGAGAGCATCTAAGAGGATAGAAATCTCAAATCAAAACCACAGGTGTGGACGACTCCAAAAAGGACGCAGCACAACATGAAACTTTTTCTTAGCATCAAAACAGGACGAAGTCTAGAAAGGGACGTCAAACTCTTTGGACATGAGATAAAGGATAATCACCATCACCATCCAACCACACCCCTATTTGAAAGCATGTGATACTTGAACATTGCAGTTTGATTTTCCATATTTTAGTTGAATCTCCCTAATTAGTCTCGACATATTGTTTTAAGTAGGGAACTGTCTTGGTTTGTTTCCTTTATTTTTTCTTTGAATTTTGTTCCTATAGTAAGTTTATTGGTGGGGTTTTAACTGACTATATTGGTCTTCCTTCTAACTCTCTTGACCTTTAGAGTCAATGGAGATAGTGGGTGTATGTCCGTAATGAGGTCGCCAGTCCTATGAACTCTCAAGGATCTTCTCTTTGACCCTTGAAAGTTCATTTGAGTTGGTCAAAGAAAAGACGAGGGTGAGTTTGTGGCATACTCCTCTTGAGGTTATAATCTGTACTCTGTGTGTGTTAACTATGAAGAATGTTATCATTATAGATAAGATTACTTGCGTAGCTACATTTTAGAAAGTGTCTAGCTCTCCTTGCTTTATTTTCCTTCCCTGTCTGATTATCGTGCATATTATTGACATGCTTGGAAGTGTGATTCCTTCCTATCTTTTTGACTGCATATTTATTACCTCATTTGTCCTATTGGACATGTCAAATTTTGCCCCCTTAGCTATGGCTTTTGATTTTGTCTTGTTGGTAATATGATGGATTCATGTTCAAATGTCGTCTAAGTTTGATGTTGCCTTGTTTTAATTATCGGTCATTGATTAGCTTATAGTGTCAACAATAGAACTTCCTCTTGGGTTCTTTGGCTCTTCAAATGCCAAAAGAATGATGAGGATGTATCCAATGGCGAACCATAAATCTCATGATTCCTCAAGGACCATCTCGACTACTAAAAACTCATTTTTTATTCCGTCAGAAAGAGGATGAGGATGAGAATAATATGCCCTGCCAATTCCCCTCTTTAGTTTGTTAGTTGCACCCCCTTTTGGTATCAAAACTTAAAATTTGACTTCTGTTTTTCTTTGAGTTTGTTTCCAGTATGTGTCCTTGTTAGAAGGGTACATGTAATAGTGTCTTGTTGAACTACTGGACATTTGAGCATATCTATTTGGGGACAATATCTTGATTTTTGTTGCATTATGTGTACTAGTATTTGTACCCGCGCGATACGCGGAAAATTTTAGAGGCAAGAATTTCTCAAAAAAATCATCTTTTAATTAGGTAATACTAACTTTTTTTATTTTATATGTAAAATTAAAAACATCTTATACACAATAACAAAACAAATGTATCCATATTATTAATGAGAAATATGTTTTCACTATCACATTCATATTTGTAGTAAATAATATTAGTCATATATTTTAAATTTTGCAAGAGAATAAATAAAAAATCTGAATAATAGATTATTTATTAGTCATATGTCTTATTTATAATTTTGTATTCACTTTATTTTCTTCAATGTTAAGGGTTAATTACGTTTGCAAAAAGCCACCAAGAGTCACTAAAGTCTATAGTTTTAATGCAGAGCAACACAAGATATGATTTTTAGGATTTTTTAATTTCTTTTTATTTTTTCAAAATATGATTTTTTCAAAAAATGTAACTGTTCAATCTCTAGTTCATATTGAGCCATACAGGTAGTTAATGTGTAGATGTATATATTTTTTATTTTTTAAAATTATTTTTTAAATAGAATTTTTCTTGTGTTGACACAATGTCACTTTTACCTCTGTAATTAGATATAGATAGATTAACTTATATTTGTTGTAAAAAGAATTCAATTGTTATCATGGTTTTCAATGTAGTGTACTTGGTAAAAAAATATATATTAGATCAAAGGAAATTATTAAATAATTGTCAAATGTCAATGAGACTTATTTAAACTTAAATTAATGAGCAAACAGAGAATAATTTCTTGAGAAAAATAAAACACAAGAATAAATGTACCACATCAATTTCAAAAGGAAAAAGATTCACTAAAGATTAAAGCAAATAGGAAAATTGGTGAAGATATAACTAATAAACAAACTTATAAGAGAATGTATTGAAGCTATGTACTTCTTAAACATCCTTATTTAAGAAAAGATAAAAAACATGACATCGTAAATAATGTGTGTAACTTGGTCTATGCAATTATTCTCACCAAAACTATACTAGCGAGAACTTGTTTTGTCGACTTCACCCTCTTTGAGTCATCCAATTGCTTTGTTATCAGAAAAAAATAGAGATTTCGTTATTTACTTATAATTTTGTTGCAATGCTAATATTATTTCCATTCTTGCTTGTTTTTTAATCATAAGAAGAGAGAATCAAGATTAAAAAAAAAAGTTACCTCTAGGTGTATGTATGGAGACGTCCCATATTGGTAGTATTCACCAGTTGAACTTTGTGGTGTATGGGGTGCATATCCTGAAGTAACAACGTATAGTATCAATAAAATTAAGTAAATAATACTCCATAAAACCTTAGAAAGATCCAAAATCAAGGGCAAGACAGTGCAAGATATATTTGTAGTATAATTAACAAAATATCTTACAACAAGAAAGCTAAATGAATTTTACAGAACCTCCTTTTCACCACCTCCTCTTACAATAATGACTATACTGATGATAAACCTTCAAACTCCAAGCATGTATATTAAATTTGAAGAAGATTCACAATCAGGACATCTGTCTTCTAGAAAAATCTCCACTTCAAGAAATAACTAAATGAACCCTTTATAATGTAAAGTAAGTTTATGATCGAGCTATAAGCCAATAAGACAAGCTAAAGAAAATCATCATTTAGAGCTTTACAGAAATTTAATTATACATAGAAAATTAAAATGAAACATTGATTACAAAAAATGCAATGTGAAAGAAGAGTTGGAAAGGGGATAGTAAACAAAAGTATAAGATGGGATGGAGACAATATGGGAAGAGTAGCCTTAAAATACCACATGCATTTCTCTGATGCATGTCAGACATAATCTCTAGAAAATACGAAAATTATGAGTGTTTCATAGTTTGTTTGAGCTGAGAGGCAAAAATTAAAACATAATATTTCTTAACGGGTTAACCTTAAAAGAAGATTAAGTAAATCTCACTTGGCATATATAAATGACTAACTCAAAATGGTTCAATCAAATTTGACAAAGAAGACACCTTACATGTGGAAAAGGTACTGATATTCGCTCAATTTCAGAGAAGAGGCCAATTTGTCAACATTCGAGGGGCACAATCCGATTAAATTCCCATTATTGCAGAGGGAGAGTTCTGTATAAAAGATTTAAACAGAAAAGCACATAGTATTCATCATGTACTCAAAGTAGAAAATGCACAACAGATTATGAAGAATAGTCATTATCAGGTTTGAAAGTAGATTTTGATCCACAGTATTAGAGGCCAAATGCCGCAATCAAACAGACAAGTCATCGCGCCATGAAAGCATCTCCCACATCACCAACCGGACTATCATTGCCTGGGTGAGATATTATAGAACATAGATGCCACATTGCGCTATGGTTTATGACCACCCACGTGGCGCTGTAATTGGCATTGTATAGATAATTTAAAGATCTATTATTCAATACTTTTAACGTCAAGCAGGAAAAATTAAAAGCATTTAAAGTTTGCAATTACAACAAGAACATACTTAGTATATTCCCACCATGTAGGCTCTGAATTTAAAGTTTGCAATTAATAACCAAAAATAGGACTAATAGAAAAAAAAGACTTGTAGATTATAATTGAGGTAGTTAGAGAAAGGATAATTCCTGAAATCAGAGCGACACAATCATGTGATATAACTTTAGACAAATCCACGCGACGAAGAGAATGGGTGAATCCAATTCTTCTAGATGTTAACCCATCGAATCTTGTTCCTAAAGATAAGGAAAAATACATTGTTGGAAGGCTACTTATTTCACAATTATATTCCCGCATGTTAAAGTTTGCTCTGGCCCACATATGATTCAAACATGACAAGAACCATCCATACGTATCTAACCAACGTTTGTATCACACATTAATTAAGTGTCATGAATCTCTATTATTTTAAAAGTGTGAAGACCCTTATAATTGGAGTTTGCCTTTTTTGCCCTATATTAAAAGTCTCCACTTTAAACAAAAGCGTATTTTTCACTTTTATGATATTAAATATTAATTTAAATTATAAAATCATATATTACATAGTTATTTACATTACAAAGTCCGATTCTATTTCAGGCAGGTAACTATAACGTCTAAAAATACCCTAAATTAAAGAGCTTTTTGCAAAGTCCTATATTAAATATTTATTTAAAATCATGTTCCAAAGTCCTATACATGGTAATCTCTTTGTATAATCTTATATCTATAATCTCTCTCTCACTCTCTGTCAGTCTTTCTATCTGTATCTATCTATGTCTCTATCTATCTCTCTGTCTAACTATATGTCTAACTACCTATCTATCTATCTATCTATCTATCTACCTATCTATCTACCTACCTATCTACCTACCTATCTACCTACCTATCTACCTACCTATCTACCTACCTATCTACCTACCTATCTATCCATCTATCTATCCATCTATCTATCCATCTATCTATCCATCTATCTATCCATCTATCTATCCATCTATCTATCCATCTATCTATCCATCTATCTATCCATCTATCTATCCATCTATCTATCCATCTATCTATCCATCTATCTATCCATCTATCTATCCATCTATCTATCCATCTATCTATCCATCTATCTATCCATCTATCTATCCATCTATCTATCTATCTATCTATCTATCTATCTATCTATCTATCTATCTATCTATCTATCTATCTATCTATCTATCTATCTATCTATCTATCTATCTATCTATCTATCTATCTATCTATCTATCTATCTATCTATCTATCTATCTATCTATCTATCTATCTATCTATCTATCTATCTATCTATCTATCTATCTATCTATCTATCTATCTATCTATCTATCTATCTATCTATCTATCTATCTATCTATCTATCTATCTATCTATCTATCTATCTATCTATCTATCTATCTATCTATCTATCTATCTATCTATCTATCTATCTATCTATCTATCTATCTATCTATCTATCTATCTATCTATCTATCTATCTATCTATCTATCTATCTATC